>OX451736.1:1470546140-1473159470 GCA_948472305.1 Vicia faba
CGAGTAGAAACGAACAGAACGGGAAGAAGAAAAAGGAACATAAGTGAGAAAAGTGACCAGAAAAGTACCTGAACACAAAGACCTTCGTCATAGCACCTTTGGTTCCATCACCACTATGATGTAGGCGGTGACTCTTTCGTTTTTGTCAAATTCTTGATGCCACTAAAAAGAGAAATATCTCGGAACTACTTCCCCTAAGGTTCAAGGCTGAGATCATTCACCATCATCATCGAATTTTTATTTCATCGTCATCGTGAGGGTTTTTAGTTTTTAGATGTAGAACAGATGAGAATTGATGATGATCAGAGAAGAGTCACGCTACAAACCTCTGGAAGGAAAGGATGAATGAGAATGGTGAGGCCTGAGATATGGGCATCGTTCATTGTCTTTCTTTCGTCGTTCATGATTCATCAGGGAGAAGATCAAGAGTCACTCTTTCAACCTTAGCTTCTAACTATGCATCGTCGTTTCGTTAATAGGCATTTTTGTTTTTTTGCTGACAGTTAAATAAAGATGATAATGGATAAGTGTTGGATTGTTGGATGGGCCATATTATTCCCAATAGAGTCATGTATCTTGTTTGTTTTGAAATCATGTGAATGCACAAACAAAAATGCAACTTTGGACCTTCGGCCAATGGGCCCAGCGCCCAGAGTTCCATTGTTGGGCTATACGTCTTCCTGTAATTATGCACCCCCTTGGGTTTATACTATTTGCAACTTATTTTGAATAATTTTGTGAATTGTTTAGATTTGATTGAATTTTTTTTACATGATAAAAATTAATAAAATCAATAAAATTTGTTAGATTTTTTTTTATTTTTTAATCTCGATTGTTCGATTACTTGAGATTGGTAATTCATCTTTTGATTGTTGAGATTTGAGTTTTATGCAGGTTTATTGTGCGATATGCGGATGCGCTTGAGATTTCGATTGTGATTTATTTTCACATCGATGATGCTTTAACACTTATCCCGAGCATTTGATTTCTGACTCTTTTCTTTGCTTGGTGAAGTTTACTCAAAGTTTTCCGGGTTTCTTACTTTTCCTGCCATGCTATGAACTTTTGTTTATTTTGTATTTTCCCCTGTTTATCTTATTTCAACACTTTACTGCTTTCTAGATATCATGAGAAGTAGGAAATAAAGAGCATACGCTCGAAGTCGCTGTTTAAATACATGTAGCAGGCATTCCGCACTTCATTTTCTATATGTGTTGCGCTTGTGTTTGTTTCCTTGATTGTTGATCGATGAGTCACTCAATTTAGAAATTAAGATCACGACTTCGCTCTCAGAGCATGCTCCCTATAGGATTTTATTGCTTTCCTTAGTTATTGATCGATTAGTCACTCAATTTAGAAATTGAGATCACGACTTCGCTCTCAGTGCATTCTCCCTATAGGATTTTATTGCTTTCCTTAGTTGTTGATCGATGAGTCACTCAATTTAGGAATTGAGATTACAACTTCACTCTCATTTCAAGTCCCCTGTAGGATACTTTTGTTATACTTTCTTTGGCATGCTAACCTATATAGGACCTCTCCAGGTGTGCTCTCTTGAGCTTATTGGCTTTCTTGCTTGATTTCGTCTTCGTGTACATGTTCTGAGATGATTTACCTTCGGCATGTTCCCTTAGGAGCTCTCGATTCAACTATAGATGATGATTCGAGATAGACATAGTTTAGGTGATAGACCCTTGCTATGCTCCTTTAGGACTTCTTGATTCATCTATAGAGATTGAGTTGAGATAGACATTAGGATAGGAATCCATGCATGCTAACATAGGTTAGAGATTTCCCTTTCAAAACTAAACCTTAGGATTAATCATTGTATGATAACATTAGGGATAAATCTAGGTTAGTCTCCCTCGGATGATTTTTCTTTCTTTTTCATCCATGCATTAAGACTAAAACTTCCATTTTTCTTGAAAAAAGCATAAAACATATAACAATTTCAAAATCCTTCTTTAAGGTAAAAGCTATCAACCAATGCAAACTCTTTTGCGCCTTCGGGCTTTTCTTTCAAACTTTTTAGAAAGAACATGTTAATTCACTTCTGTGCTGGTGCGTGAGTCTCCAAAGGTCGAGTTGCGGAAGAAGGCGAAATTAATATTGTTCATTAAAAAATATAAACCAACAAAACTTTTGAAGCCGAACTACGGCTGCTATGATTCTTTAAAAGAGAAACATAGGCATTGGGGTAGGGCCCGAGCGAGCACAACTTTTATTTTCTCTACATTCTTTTCTCCTTTCTTTTGCATGCATTTCCTATGCAACTTAGATATAGATTTGAAACACACCCTTTGATTAGAACAACAAGAGTGGATACTGTAGAGTACTACATGCGTGTGGGTTGCTAATACCTTCCCATCGCGTAATAGACTCCTTTACCCGATCTATCGGTTGCAAGACCGTGACTTCTCCCTTCTCAGGTTTTCACGATGTTTACCTTTCCCTTCATGTGGGATAAAAAACATTTGATGGCGACTTTGTTGATTTCATTATCAATTGATTGTTCAGTCGGTTGTTTTACATCAATCCAGATCTGAGCACCCATGATAGGCCTTATGGGAGAAATGCACAGGATCCTAAAGATTTTTCCTCCAGCGTCTGAGTAAATGTTGTTGGGCCAATTGATTTCTGATTCACACCCCCTAATTACTTGTTTTGCAACTTGGCCCAATTAATTTTTTTTTGTCTTTTTCTTTTATTATTTGTTTTCTTTTACTTCAATTATTTCTTCTTTATAACAAAAAAACAAAAAAAATCATAAAATCATAAAATCACAAAATATATTAGACTTTGATTTTTATTAATTAAAATTAATTTTAATTAATTATTTAATTATATTTTTTTAATTAATTAAATTAATTAGAATTAGGTTTTCATTAATTTAATTATTACTATACTAAACAAAAAAAAAATAAAGACATTTCTTTCTTTTTATCATTTACATTTTTTTAGGTTCTCTTTATATCTTTCTCTTTTCTCCCTTGCGTGTTTATTTTATTCGCATTATTTTCACAATTATGTAATTGCCTATGGATTGTAATAGTTTAATTAGGACCATTTACATTTTTTTCCCGTTTTGGTTTGTAATTCCCCCATCCCAAAGCCTTGTAATAGCGTAGATTCAAAATTCCCGCACTTTATTTTTTGTACTTATTCAATTAACTATTAGATGAATGCAAATAGGCTTGTATGATAAGACTAAAAGCAAACTCTAGCAAACCTGACACTCAAGATAAACTTAACTGAAACACAACACACTCGCACACGCACACCTCTAAGGTACCTCCACTTATTACCATCGGAATAAAACAGTCATGACTCTCGAACGTAAGAAATTTTAGTGGCGACCCTTTGGTTTAAAGATCGTAAGAAATTTTAGTGGCGACCCTTTATGTTTCCTCGGTATATGATCTTAAAACCTTGGGGTAATTACTAAAATATCTTATGAGTTGCTTTCGTGACTATACGATGACCCTCACCTGTCCCTCAAAACATCCAACGATAGGGCTACCTACTGACTAATAGTAGGATAGCACTATGTAAAGGAAAAGAACAAATATTTCGAGTAGGTAGATAGCTCCTAGTTGCTTTCTCATAAAAACAAATAAAAAAATTCGCACATACACAAACTCTTCTCTAAAATATTTTCAAAGACAAAACACTTTGTATACGTTCTCGCTGAAACGAGAAACTTTAAAAAGTTTGCCGCACTTAAGCATCTTTTTCAAAATATTTTCAAATACACTTACACAAAATAAAACCTTTTTTAAAGTGAGCTAGCAACTAAGATCTTGTAGATAACTACAGATGGAAATGGTGCTAACACCTTCCCTTTCCATAACCTACCCCCTTTACTCAGAAAAATATCGAAAGTTATTTCCTATTCTTTTCACCCTTTTCTTTGTTGGATAAAAGAAAAGTCAGTGACGACTCTTGCTAACCGCAACATTGTGATAAAATGCAAAACCAGTAAAGTCAGTTCTCCCACCATATTACATTATGGATTCGGATTGATAAGTGGGTCGAATTTTTTCCTTTGCATTAAGCCCATTGCATATTTTTTGGAGAAGCCTTGCTTGCAAGAAAAAAAGCCCTCTTTGACTCCTTTCATGATGGTCCTTCAGCGTCTCATTCTGTTTCTACAACACCACCTGTTTCCGGCATGTACCTCCCTCCCAAGCCCATTCTATTTTTTTTGGGAAGCTGGCTTACTTTGTGAAAAAAGGAACCTTGTTGAGCCTAGCTCCGGATTCCTCCAGTACCCCCTGCCTTCCAGTTTGCAATCCCCCTTGGGCCTCTTTTTCCTTTTAGTAATTTCTTTTAAAAATTTTGTGAATTGTTTATGTTTTTGAACTTTTTTCACATGATAAAAAAATAAATAAAATAAATAAAATTTGTTAGATTTTTTTATGTGATTTTAGGAATTAATCGCAATTATCCAATTATACTTGAGATTTATAATTCACCTTTACTTGTTGAGATGTGAGTCTTATGTGGGTTTATTGTGCGATATTCGGATATGCTTGTCGCACCTTCCGATTGTGATTTATTTTCACATCGATGATGCTTCAACACTTATTCCGAGCATTTGATTTCTGACTCTTTTCTTTGATTGGTGAAGCTTTCGTGAAGATCGTCGGGTTTCTTTGTTTTGATATGCTTTGCTACGGATTGATATATGTTAGGTATTTTCTCTTATTTATCTCATTTCAGCATTTTATTGTTTTCTAGATATCATGAGAAGTAGGAACTTTACTGCTTTCTAGATATCATGAGAAGTAGGAAATAAAGAGCGTGCGCTTGAAGTCTCTATTTAAAGTCCTGTAGCAGGAACCACGTTTTGTATGCTATTTGTGTTTGTTTAAAATCCAATCTTTGAAGTAGGTATTCCGCACGTGTATTTACATTTGTGCCCGCATTATATTGCAGATGATAAGTCCTTGAAGGAGGCAAGCGGAAAGGGTTTGCCATCGACCCCCGCACCTTCTAGCCCGTGTCATCCTTAGCTCACGTTGTACGTCGATGCTTCAGAGTCGTGCAGATCACATGTATCGATTTGGTCATGTGGGAAAGGGTTCACAATCAACCCCCACACTTTGTCAGGAGTTTGCAATGGCCATTGGTGATACTTCACTACCTGCTTGTTTGCTTCGGTTGATCCACTTCCCTTATCTAAAGAATTTATTTTCTTTTTTATTTCATTCGTCTCCCGCTTGTTTTCTTCGAGTGATCTGCTCCCTTTAGCTAAAACATTTCTCTTGTTTCCCCATCCCTTTGAGTCAGATTGTGTTACTCATGTTTTTTGTGCTTTTTCCAAAGCACTTGTTTACTTATTTTTTTGCTATACCATGCTTACCTTAGGATCGCTCGATTAGAGTAGCTTTCGAGCTAGAAATTAGGATAGGTATCCATGCATGCTAACATAGGATAGATATTTCCCTTTCAAAACTCAACCTTAGGGTTAATCATTGTATGATAACATTAGGGATAGAACTAGATAGTCTCCCTTAGATATTTTTCTTTCTTTTTCATCCTTCATTAAGACTAAAACTCTTTTTTTTTTGGCAAAACATAAAACATCTAACAACTTTCAAATCCTTCTTTAAGGTAAAAAAATATAAACCAATACAAACTTTTTGCGCCTTCGGGCTCTTCTTTCAAACTTTTTCAAAAGAACATGTTAATTCACTTTTGTGCTGACGCGTGAGTCTCCAAAGGTCGAGTTGCGGCAGAAGGAGAAATTAATATTTTTCATTAAAAAAATACAAACCAACAGAAACTTTTAAGCCTAACTACGGTAACTTTGATTTCTCAAAAAGGATACGTAGGCATTGGGGTAGGGCCCGAGCGAGCACAACTTTATTTTCCCTACATTATTTTCTCTTTTCTTTTGCATGCATTCCCTCTTCGCATTTTTATTTTAGCTTGTAAGCCTTAGATTTGAAACACACCCTTTGATTAGAACAACAAGAGTGGATACCGTAGATTACTACGAGCGTGTGGGGTGCTAATACCTTCCCCTTGCGTAACAGACTCCCTTACTTGTATCTCTTGGTCGTTCAACCTTGATTTCACCCTTATCAGGTTTTCTTGATGTTTACCTTTCCCTTTCTTTGAGATAAAAATTGTTCGATGACAACTTCATTGATTTCATCTTGATAATTTGTTCAGCTGGTTGTTTCAGGAACCACTGGTCATTATCGACTACCAGGAGACAACTAAATTATATGTAATTTTTATTCCCAGAATGTAATCGTTTTATTATATTATAAATCTAAGTTTTTTTATTAATTGTTTATTATTAATTAAAATAAGAAAATAAAAAATAGGCCTATGTTACACCTTGGCGCCATATGAGGTGGTTGATGGAAAACCAGATACACCTAGGCTCTATCTCATATGGCGCCACCATTATAATTATAGGTGCATGCGCCATTTCATCCAGATTAATCATTTCAACCATTACTGAAACCTTGTTATTTGCGTAATTATTTCAGAAAAATGGTTATTGGTGTATTTTTTTGTTAAAAAGTGGTTAATGTAAAAAACAATTCTTAAACCCCTCGCAATGCGTAAAACAAAAAAATATTATATAATCATCTGACGTTGGGTAACCTCTCGCAGATATGACGAACGGGATTTTGAATTTTGAAATTGAACTACGCATCACAAAAATAAATGGCGCCAAAATCTTATTTTCTTAGGCAGACAAAAGTCAACCTTTAGGAGGGGTAGCTCCTAGCAAAATTTGACTATTCATATTGCAATGGGTAGCCCCTAGCAAAATGTGGTTGTTAGGTTAAATCATCGTTCAGTGTGTCAGGGTGATTAATGAGTGGTTTGTTGTTGTCTTAAATTTGCTAGGGGCCACCCCTCACAAATCTAAACTGTTAAAATTATCTAGGGTCTACCCCTAGCAAAATTAACTAGGGGTTGCCCCTCACAAATGTCGCTATTAAATAAACGCGTTTCACTTTTTCTTCTCCACCTATCCAGTAACCATTCTACCTCCAACTCATTTTCTCTTTTCTCTTTAACCCTTTTAAATCATACCTTCAAACCTTCCTCAATATTTTCGTATTTTGCTTCAAAATCTTTAACATTTTAATCATTTTAAGGTAAATTTTTATGTTTAAATTTAATTTTGAATTTCATTTTATTTTACAGTCACTTACTATTGAATTTTTGTTCACTTTGTTTTTCCAAATGTGTCAATTTGTTCATCTAAATGAGCTTTCACTACAACAAATAACGTATTTCATGACAGAGCTTTCACGTCATCCATAAAAACAACGAGGTATTTGAAGGTAGAGAAAAACACAAGAATGGGGGGGGGGGGGGTGAATTGGGTTTTTAAAACTTTTCCCTTTTAAAAACTATGAAATAATATAGAATGCTAGAAATATAAAGTGACAAATACAGTTTATCCAAGTTCACCATTAACTAGGCTAAATCTTGTCCACCCTCCTCAGGTGATTTTTCCTTCAACAATGACTTAACCCATTATAACCAAATCTGATTACAATTCACAAAAATAAGTCTGATCAACCTTGCTGACAACCCCAACAAGTTCAACTAATCCTTATTTCCAATTCTGCATAGACTGTAGTTGATGCCTTCTTGAGAATCTTGACTCAACCGAGTCTGTCAAGGAATAATACAATTATACATTCAATAATCTCCATGAGATATAACGATCATTGACCCCTTATGAAATCTGACCAACCTGTTCTTTCTTAATAGGATTTCATCCATGATGACTGCAACCAAAGTCTTCCCAAGTATCAGATATTCACTAGATCACTTGAGGCAACACCAATTCTGAACATAATTGTTTTTCTGGAGATTACATAAGTGCTTTTTAACTAGCATATTACTCCTAGTTTAAGTACATATTATTTAACACAATTCTGAGCAACAACTCTTGTGTTTAAACAATTTACATGAAGAACTTAAGCTATAACACAATATGAGCAACAACTCTTGTGTTTACATGATTCTATAAAGATGTATATAATCTAAGTTTAAGTGCAGCATCTTGTAGTCTTCTTGTCTTCATCTTCTTTGTTGAGCAAGTTATGAGAAACAACTCCTTGCTTCTTCATATTTCTACCAAGATGTATTTGATGAGAATTTGAATATCATCTTATAGAATTCTTCTTCTTCGTCTTCTTTCTTTGTTGAGCTAGTTATGAGCAACAATTCCTTGATTCTTGTTTCTTTTCATATCTTCTTTTTATTTCTCTCTTTCTTTTTTATTAACTTCAGCACGTTCGACGTAACAGCTCCAACAACATCTGCATCCATGGCTTTTCAAAAACTTTACTTCACTTCATTGATATCCTTTTATAGTCTTCAAAAGTATTCTTTGTAAGGACATAAAAGTCTTTTCTCCTTCCAACGGCTGATTCCCAATGGATATATTCAAGAGAGGTTTGCAACACTATGAAACATCATTTTCCTTAGCCTGCTGATTGCAGTTGTTATCATGAAATGTGGAAGACAACTTCTTTGAATAGTACAACCAATATCATGATAGTGGAATTTGTGGTGTACTATTTATATTATATTCTTCTTGACTAAGTTTCTTGATCTTTATCTTCTGATGATGTACTTCTAATTCTGAAGTATTAAGTTTAGAAGAGATCAATCATTTGTCTTTGTTCTTCTGATGAATGATTGATGAGTAGTTCATAAACTTCTTTGTTGTTGTAGCATAGGAACATATGAGTTATCAGAACCATGACTTGTCTTCAGAAATAATGGTAATAGCTTTTCAGAAACACGAAGCTTGACTTCTGATCTTAGAACTAATCTTGAAGACATATTTCTTATTTGATCTGAGAGATGAAGATTAAGTGAGAAGATGTTCGATTTCAGAATCTTTTAATAGTGGATTCTTGTATTTAGATATTTAAGCAACAACCTATCTAAGAAATAAGTCTTTTCATTATAGGCGAAATATTTTCTGATGTTGATATCAAAATCTTTTGTGATGTTTAGATCTTGAAACCAGATATTGTGGCAACAACCTTTTTGATTCTAAAGTATTTGAGTTCTTGAGCTTTGATTCTTTTCTTGCTGGATTGATTTTTGATTGAAGAATGATAATGATCCAGAAGATTATTCTTTGTTGTAGAGTAAGATTCTTTTAGATATTTGAACATTTTCTTCAGATATACAAGCAACAACTTATCTGGTGAATAACTTCTTTGATTGAAAGCTTTTCTGATCCATTTCATCCTGATCTTGTCTTGATCTTTGATAATCATCGTTTCTGAGCTCCATATATGATGCATGATTTATGAAGTAGAAGCTTATATCAGTACATATGATTTTGACATTGAATTCTTTCTTTCTGATCTCTTGAATTCTGATCTTTGGATTGAGCTGCAAGAAACAACTTATGTCAACTATATCTTGGTGTCTGATCTTGAATTCTTTTCTCTGAATATCTGAGATCTTCGTTTCTAATATCTTGAGAGTGTCTCTTTCCTGAGAACATACTTGATTCCCTTTCTAATGAACATTCAGCATTCCTTAGGACTGCTGATGTTTCTTTAGAAACAGTCATAATAGTTCTTTTGTTGAGTAGATTGACTTGAGAAGATATCATCATTTGATCTTGTCTTCTAATGGACTATATGATGTTGATTTAAAGTGAGTCCACAAGATCTTTCTTTCTTTGATCCTTTCTTCTGATAGAATAATTCTGATGTTGAATAGAAGTGTGTATTCTATGAACTATTTGAGTCTTCATAATCTTGATTTTGTCTTCAGAGATATGAGCAGCAACTCTTCTGATGAACAAATCTTGACTTTTGAACTTTGTGTTGGAAGCTTGAGTTCTTCTTAGAAACTCATCGAGATTCTTTTCTTGTCAAACATTCAGTATTCAACAGAACTACTTATGTTTCATTAGAAACGAACTCAATAGTTTTTCTTCTGAGTGATAAAGTGATTCTAATGATATCTTGATTAAGACTATCCAGAATTCTAATATCTACACACTCAATAAAACCATTAGAACTAAAATTGTTCTTCATAAAATATATGCATTGTTATCATCAAAACACAGATATTTAAACACAAATCCAAATCTTGTTCTAACATTATTAAGCCTAGGAGCGCCATGTTTTATATATTTTTTAATTATAAAAATAACAACATACCTCAGTTTCTACTGTCTCTGACGGGTAAAACTAATATGGACAGCCTTCGAGTCCAAACTTTTGCAATTTATGTCTAATTTTGATTATAATTGTAAACTAAAATAATTAACCCTTTGATTTTTCAATATAACTGAGGGATTAACTAATTAGATTTCACTATAAAAGCAAAAAGATTTACCCTAATCTTTACTTATTTGTAGCTTCCCCAAACCCACAAGCATCATTCTTTAGGATGGATTGCAAGACAGAAAAACCTTCAATGTTCTTACATACCAAAACGTTTTTTCTACCCTTGCAATTTATCTCACATAATGGTGTTTATGTTGTTGTTGGTGTTGTTGGGGTTGTTGTTGTATTTTTTCTTATTTAATAGATTGCAGGTGTAGAAAAATCATTCTTGATTCAAGGGGACAATGAAGGAAGCTCCCTTCTCTTCTTAATTTCACAAAGAATGGAACTTAACTAATTAGATGATGGATATCAGCGAAGATATTCATTCAAAAGAGTAAATATTTGTTTTAATCCATTTATTTTAGTTGTTTGTGTAAACAATGTAAATTCCAAAAAATAATAATAAATACATTTTACCTCGTTAAAAAAAAAGAGGTGATAGCTATAATCAGAAGATTTAATACCTCAGTTTTATGATAAAGCCGAGGGGTAAAGTTATGAGATTTTATTATAAATACCTTTGTTAAACAGATTTTACCCTAATTCTAACTAATATGTAGTTGCACCTAATAGAAGAAATATTTACCACTGTCCATTGTCATGAAATATTTTGATCTAGAATCGCTTAAGAACAGATCTCTGAGATTAATTGCAAGTGCAGAAAATATAATAACTTATCCAAAGTTGGATAAGTTATGGAGTGCTTTTTGGATATGTAACATAAAGGTATGCAACAAAGTTTAGATTCCACCAAAGATCAGTTGTTCAAAATACTTTCTCCTTTGATTTTGTCTATCAAATTCAGGTACGCTGCCAAATTTCTTCTCTAGAACATTTAGTGTTCATACTTTAAAAATAATAATGATTGATGATTGTGTGCGGTTTAATATTAATTTGCAGAATTGGGCTGAATAAAGACTATACTTTTGTTAATTTCACTAAGCCTAAATCAGAATTGGGAATTTGTTGTAATATTGTGTTTTATTATTCTTTGTAAACAATGTAACTTTAAAATATATATATATATATATATATATATATATATATATATATATATATATATATATATATATATATATATATATATATATATATATATATATATATATATATATATATATATATATATATATATATCTTGCTGCTCGGTGTTCCTAAAAATTGAGAGGATATTTTAGCTTTAAAGTTGAGGATATTTGTCATCGTCCTTAATCAAATCCCTGCCGTCTATTTCATGACTATCAACGCTCAAGACACTACCATTAGTGATCTGCGTGAAACATATGTTAACTTCCATTATAAAAGCATTATGAATATAAAAAATTGATAATGAAACATCATGAAGCACTTGAAACTATCCTCCATTTTAAGATATGCAAGATTCTTTGTCATGAAGAGTTCTCTATGATGGATTGGAAGAGTAGAAAATTATTTAAGTTTAAGGTTTGTGTACTTAAATATTTATGTGAGAAGAAAAGTATTTACTTATCTAACCTTTTTTTATCTAACTATTTTTTGGTTGATATCAGAAACAAATGCAAGAAAAAGCCATAGAAAATATATTGTTTCCCAGCATTAGATCTTCCAAGGATATCAAGAATTTGAAGATCCAACATATGATCTTCATGGACAACTTAATTTTTGTTTTGATATTCTGTGTAAACAATATAATCAGTTTAACATTCTGGGTAAATATTGTATTTTGTAAACAAATTATTTTATTAATTTTCAGTATAAACAATGTAACCAATTTAAATTTAAAAAGTACACATAATTTACCCTTCAGTTTTATTGATAACCTGATATACATGAGACGTTATTATTGTAAATAATAAAGATGCAGCTGGTGGGGTTCAAACTTATGCGCAATTATAATACCCCTCGGTGTTGTAAACACTGAGGTGCTGAGACCATACTTTTTATGACGACCTTATTTACTACGCTTTTGTAACCGAGGTAAAACGCATTTCACTTCTGATGTTACAGGGACTTTGTAGTAGTGTTTACATCTAACATTTGTATTTGGTGTTGATTTTTCTCCATTTAAAATTCACTTATTTTTTAAATTTAGATATATTTAGTGTTTTTTATACTAAAAATAAACGATATTCATTCATTCAAATTGATAGAGTATATCGTTGCAATACAAGTTCAAAATCATCAAAAATAAAAAGGATGAATCTGCGAACAAACTCACAGCATCCACTACGCCAAAAATGGCTTTTAACAGCGCACATTAGACAGTGATTTTATACAAAAGCGTTGCTATAAGTGAATTTAAAAAAAAACACGGAAACTGTATACAATAATAAATAAAAGCGCTGTTAAAAATGTGACCTTAGATAGCGCTTTTAAAAAGCGCTGCTAAAAGTGTCGCTTTAGAAAGCGCTTTATCAAAAGCGCTGGTAAAGGACCACTTTAGACAACACTTTTAAAAAGCGTTGTCTAAAGTCATATAAAATTAAAAATAAAAAATCTCAAAAGCGCTGCTAAAGGACCACATTAGCCAGCGCTTTTTAAAAGCGCTGCTAAAGGCCCATATTAGCCAGCGTTTCTAAAAAGTGTTGTCTAAAGCCATATAAATTAAAATTAAAAAATAGAATCAGTGTACTGTTTCTCTTTTCACAGACTCACAAACACGAAAACCCTTTCCCTCTCATTCTCATGAACATAAACTCTTTCCCTCTCATAAATCGTCGTTGTCCAACCAGCCCTTTCCCTCTGTCCTCCACCGTCTCTCTCGGTTGTCCTCCACCCACATCAGCCGGTTCTTAAGGTAGGTTCTTTCTTGAAAATTTATTTATCTCCATTGATGTCATAACTAAGTTATCCTCCTATTGATAATGTACTATGCTAACATCTAAGACATTATCCTCCTATTGATATCCAAAATGAGTTATAGGTATGCATAACTGAGTTATAGGTATGCGTTTTGATTTTTCGGTTCTTGGTAGGGCTTAATAACAGCAACACTTTTAGTATTATTGCATTTTCTGTATTTTAGCATTATTGCACTTTCAGCAACACTTCTAAGATATTATTGTTTTTGAAGTTTGGATTCAGTTTCTGTATGTTTCATTATTGCATTTTGTATTATTGTCATGCATTATTGCATTTTGTATCATCTTTGTTGGTTTGTGATCAAATGTGATGAGAAGTCAAAAGAGGAAGCAATGTTATATATTATAATTTATCTATCACTCTCTCTATGTATGTATATATGATTATTAAGTTAGAACTTTCTGAATGTTTTTCTTTTGGTTCTTTGTTTTGGAATAAAAAAGATGATGATGGGTTTTTTATTATTTTAATTGGTTTCTGAATTGTTTATCATGTTTATATTCTCCAGAACTAGTATTTTTTACTTGTTGGTTGCTTGGTTTCTTTACTTTTAATTTTATTTTACTGATATAAATTTCAGAATTGTTTAAGCATTATTACTCCTAAATAATGTGTTTCTGTTGGAAAGAAATATAATATGATAAAAAGATTCATAAGTGATTTGTTTCTCATACAATTTTTCACAAAAAACTTGTCTAAGAATAAATTCTTAAGGTTTATGGATTTAAGCTATTATAGCCCTATATATATACAACTTGTTTTTGATGATCCCTTTGTATTGGTGTAGTTAGTCGAAGACCATCACCGATTCGAAGAACATCAAAGCCGTATCATCCACCGTCGACACCAATAACCCATTTTCTTTCTTTGACAAGTCAAGTTCAAATTTTATCTGTATCGATCAATTAAAAAACACAATTATTTTTATATAGATATATTTATTTTTAGTCCATGTTAATAACTCTAGAAATAAATTTCTAGAAATAATTCGTTTAATTCATACAAAAAGGGAATAATCCGTTTATAGTGTTTTTGTTTACTTGAATTAGTAGAAAAAAATGGATAAAAATGGATGTCTTCCAATTGATTGTCAAAAGAGTACGAGAATGGGGTATTGGAATTCGTTAAGTTTGTTGTTGAACACGCCAAAGACCCCAGTCGAATGAAGTGTCCTTGTTTGGGTTGTTGTTATGTGGGTCGGGTTGACGCAGATGGATTGAAATCGCATTTACTAATGCATGGAATTGATAGAAGTTATATGTGTTGGATATTTCATGGTGAAAAAAGTAACGACAACGTTGAACCGGGGGAGAAAAGTAGTATGGCTTATGTTTCAGACGACAAGGACACAGATACATACGATTTTGATTGAGTCGAAGAGATCGCAGACGCACTTGAAGAAGATCTTCAGGATTGTCCCAAAATGTTTGAGAGATTGGTAAGTGATGCAGAGAAACTGTTGTATAAAGGTTGCACTAAATTCACAAGACTGTCTGCGGTACTAAAGTTGTACAACTTAAAGGCGGGCAATGGGTGGTCAGATAAAAGTTTCACAGAGTTATTAGCCCTTATGAGAGATATGCTTCCGGAGGATAATGTTCTTCCTAATCGAACCTATGAGGCCAAAAAAATGTTGTGCTCTATTGGCATGAGCTATGATAAGATACATGCTTGTCCAAATGATTGTGTTTTGTTTCGAAACGAATATGCATCGTTAAATGAGTGCCATAAATGCGGTTTGTCTCGATATAAGAAAAAATTGTCTCTAGCAAAAGTCTTATGGTATTTTCCTATAATTTAGAGATTTAGGCGCATGTTTCATAGTGAAACCGATGCAAGACACCTGACTTGGCATGCAGATGAAAGAATTATTGATGGAAAGTATCGACATCCGGAAGATTCACCATAGTGGTCGAAAATTGATAATGATTATCCTGATTTTGGAGAAGAAGCAAGAAACCTTCGCTTGGCTTTATCTACTGATGGAATGAACCTGCATGGTCTTCAAAGTATCTCACATACCACATGGCTTGTGATTCTTATGATTTATAACCTACCTCCATGGTTATGTATGAAGCGTAAGTACATGATGTTATCTATGTTAATTTCTGGGCCTAAACAACCAGGGAATGACATAGACGTATACTTGACACCTTTGATCAAAGATTTAAAGATTTTGTGGGAGAACAGGGTGGAGGTTTATAGTGGATATAGGAAACAAAGTTTCAATTTGAGGACGATGTTGTTTGGCACAATTAATGAGTTTCCAGCATACGGGAATCTATTTGGGTATAGCATTAAAGGTCAACGTGTGTGTCCTGTTTGTGAAGATGGAACCGATACGACGTGTTTTGAACCTTGTCAAAAGAATGTGTTTCTCGGTCATCATAGATTCTTACATTCTAAACATCACTATCGTGCATGGAGAAAAGCATTCAATGGAGACACCGAACAACATAAAGCTCCACATGCATTGTCAGGTGACCAAATTTTTGAAAAGGTGAAAGATATGTGTACTCAGTTTGGCAAGCCTATTGCGCATACGATTGTCAAAGGTGGGTGGAAGAAGAGATCGATTTTTTCTAATTTCCATATTGGAAGTCTCTGTATGTGAGACATTTTCTCGATGTTATGCATATTGAAAAAAAATGTATTTGAAAGTGTTATTGGTACGTTACTCAATATTAAAGGAAAGTCTAAGGATGGCCTTAAAGCAAGGGAGGACATGTTAAAGATGGGAATACGAACTGAACTAGGACCCGTGAAGAAAGTAAGCCGAACATATCTACCACCTGCTGCTTTTACTTTATCTAGAAAGGAGAAAAAGATATTGTGTAAGTTTCTAAGTGAAGTTAAAGTTCCAGAAGGATACTCTTCAGCTATTAGAAGACTTGTATCTATGAAAGACCTCAAGTTAAAGAGTTTAAAGACACATGATTTCCATGTTATAATGGAGCATTTTCTACCACTAGGTATACATTCTATTTTTCCAGATAAAGTAAGGAGCGCGATAACTAAGTTGTGTTTTTTCTTTAGGTCAATTTGTAGTAAGGTGATTGATCCTGAGATCTTACCAACATTGTAAAAAGAAATTGTTATTACTTTGTGTGAGCTTGAAATGTATTTTCCTCCCTCATTTTTTGACATAATGGTACATCTAGTTGTTCATCTTGTGAAAGAGACACAGTTGTGCGGACCAGCTTATATGAGATGGATGTACCCTGCTGAACGTTATATGAAAGTATTAAAAGGGTACGTGCAAAAACCGAAGTCGCCCAGAGGGTTGTATTGTTGAGCGATACATTGTTGAAGAAGCGGTTGAGTTTTGTACTGAATATTTGTCCAGTTCAATCCATTGGACTCCCCAAAAGTCATATTTTAAAAAAAAAGGGAAGATAAAACATTAATTGGAAATAAAATTGTGACACTATCAAAAGATGAACGGGATCAAGTGCATCTGTATGTTCTGCATAATAACAGTGAGGTTGAGGCATATATTGAAATGCACAAGGATGTACTTCGAGGGTTAAATCAGAATAGAAATGAAAATTGGATAGTACGGGAGCATAATCAAAGTTTTATACCATGGTTTAAGGATCATATTTTTTCAAAGCTTCATTCAGATCCTGCTTCAATAACATAAAGGTTGAGATGTTTGGCATATGGTCCAAGTTTGCATGTGTTTTCTTATAGCGCATACGCAATTAATGGATACACATTTTATACCAAAGAATAAGATGATAAAAGTACTATGCAAAATAGTGGTGTCATCGTGCTTGCTGAAGCAATTCACATTTCAAGTATGAAGGACCTAAACCCAAAATATGAAAACATGTCATATTTTTGGGTTATTAAGCATATTTGGGTGTTTGATTACGAGAAGTTTCAGATTCCTATCTTTGGTTGCAAGTGTGTAAGTAGTTGTGGCATCCGAATGTGTACAAAAAATAAGAATATATTATTAAAAAAATGTTTTTTTAGTATAAAATAATAATAAAAATAAAAATGTAATATTTTGTGTTTTTATTCTATTTATTTAGTAAAATATAGCATATATATATATATATATATATATATATATATATATATATATATATATATATATATATATATATATATATATATATATATATATATATATATATATATATATATATATATATATATATATATATATATATATATATATATATATATATATATATATATATATATATTATATATGTTAAGTGTGTAAAAAATAAAAATATTTACAAAATAAAATATATTCAAGAAAATATTTTCAATATGAATAAAAATAAGAAAATGAAGATAAAAGTATTATTTACATAAATTTCAAATTTAAACAAATAATAAAATGGTAATAAAAGTGTTTTAATATTAGAAATGATTAAAATAAATACCAAATAAATGAAAAAAATTATGAAAATATTTTTCAAGTATTTTTTATGTTTGGAAATAAAATGATAAAGTCAGAAATTAAATAAAAATGCAAAAAAAATAAAAATACAAAGAAATGGGCCGGGGGTGTGAAACTGAAAATGGGGGGTGCCAACAGTAGGAAGTAGCCAGGCCCAGCCCAGCTACTTCATCTTCAACCTTCATCCAACAGATACGCGCGCATGCTTAGTTCAAATCTGTATCTCCTATTTCAGTGCTTTTTTTGACAAAACTCAAAACATGAAACTTGTAGAGCATCAAACAACAATTTCAACCATATAAAACATTAAATCTAACTCTCAAAGACCAGAGAGAATTTCTCTGGCCCTAAAATTTAACCTAACTTTTTCAACATGTTCATGGATGAAATTCTCCTAGCACGATTAATATAAATGAAAACTGAGCATATGTATGGTTTCAGGGCAATGAGTACAACATCTTTTATTCACAAACCTAAGGCTAAATGTTCCTAAATAGAGAGATAGAAGTTCATGAAATACATGTTTCAGCTGAGTACGAGTTGGACAATGCAGCAACTTTCAGTGAGGCTTGAGGTTCTTTTGAGCTTGCTTGATGTTCCCTGAACCTTTCCCAATGCTTAGTTTGTTTTAAAATGGCCTGAATCCTTCTACAGAAGTCAACCTGCACAAGCTTGAAACAGAAATGGTGAACACTGTAAATGGAGTTACAGTTGGCAATGGAGGTTTGGGATAGCTTGAGTGAGTTGAATGGAAAGTGTTTGAAGTGGAAAGGGGCAAAACGCACGAGCAAATGTGAAGATGGAAGTGATTCTGCAGGGCTTGCCCTGTCTTGCAAGAAAATGTGGTTTTTGAGTATGAGAGTGTTTTAGGGGTGAAAGGCTCGTGCTTCTGGCTTACAAGGATGTGAGAAACTTGTTTGAAAACTTTTCTTGAGTTCAATATATCATATGTGTGAGTTATGGACTTTTGGCCATTTGACTTGTTTTGAAAGCAAAGTTTGAGGTGAAATGAGATAGGTCTGTACAGGCTATCTCCAAGAATGCACCAACTTAATGTACCTTTTCCTAAGTTTGTGGAACTTGTTTTCTTCAAAGAAAGAAGTTCAAAGCTCAAGAAAGACAACTTTAATTTGCAAAAGTTATGCTTTATGAAAATGGAAGTGTGATCTTTATGCCCAAAATGGAATTATTCAATGTACAATGCTCCCTTGATCAGAACAATGCCTCTAACCAATGTATTTGCATTCAATTTTTGAGTGTTGAAGGGTTTAGAGACCTGTAATTATGTACTAAGCTAGTTTGGTCAGATTTGCAACTTGGTATGAACATGTATTGGCCATGGTTACAAAGTGAGTTTTTGCCAACTTCAAGCATTCGATTCTCCCTAACCACAAATGTGTTTGAGGAGTTCTTGGACAATTTGGAAAGCTTGCAACATGTACTATAATCCATCTTTGAAATGCAACTTGAGAATCCAAGTGGAACTATGTGAAAAATGGCCAAGAAGATGGGTCAAAATCCTGCCTAAACTAGGGCAAAATTTCTCTAAGTTAAAAGTTTTAGCGACCCTTGTTCCAAAAATCCTAACTTGAGATCCAAGCTTCTTTTGAGAAAACTTTGTGAATAAAATTTGTAGAATTTGTGATGGACTACAACTTTCATGTTGTAAGTTTTGTTTGAATCCATTTGAATTTTGGTGAAAATGTGTGGCAAAGTTAGGAAAAATTAAGAAAATTTTGTAACATAGAAAATTTCTAAGTTATGAAATTTTTTCAATTTCAAACCCTAATTTGCAATTTTGGGTTTCTTGATGAACAAGTTTCATAAATTGACATGTCTTGATGGAAAATGACTCTTGGCACCTGATTTTGACCAAAAAGTCAAAGTTTGACTTTTCAGTGTACAGTCAAATTTTGATCAGTTGACTGAAAAATTCATCTGTCAATCCTATGCATTTGAGACCTTTTGAACTTGTTGAATAGGTCAAGATGATGTCATTGAGTCCTTGAGTCCATGGTTGAGATTGATTTGCCATTGGCTAGGTCAAACAGTCAAAAATTACCTTTGTACAGTCAAAACCCTAGAAATGACCATTTTGCCCTTTTGGTGATCTGATTAAATTTCTTGTGGAATTGTGATCCAAACTTGATCAAATGGTTCACATGAGTTCATAATGTTGATGTGGGTCAAAATTCATGAGGTTTGACTGTCAATTGGTCACAGTTGACTTTTTTCCCCAATAGAGTTGATTTTTAGGTCAATTGTCCAATTGACTGGGCAAAAATTTGATTCAAGGCTTGAAACTTGGTATGGACCAACTTCTGAGTCCAACATGAAGTATGAAAGTTACTTTGGGCATTGAAGGTCCAAGAATCCTTGTGCAAACTCAAACCCTAATTTTAGGTCAACAGTGCAAGGAGATGTCTTGAATAGAGCAAACCCTAGCTTGGTCTTGAGTCCCAAGAGTCTTGTGATGAGAAATGTTGATAAAATGAGAGGGAAAATTTTTGGGTACAACATCTGCCCCTGTTCAATCTTCTTGAACCTGAAGAGTTAGATTGGCAAGCTTGCCTTTCGTGACTCGAAGGTAAAATAGGATTGGACACTAGAGTGCCCGTAAATTTGCACTCGTTGAATTGTAATAGAGGGAATGGGCTTAGAGATGCCATTTATAGATGGTAGAATATTGTTGGAGATGGGCTTAAAGATGCCATCCAAGACTTGTTTGTTGAGAATCAGTATAATGAACATCAGAATGGTATCCGTATTTGGAACGTATCTGAGTTGTATCTTGGAGATTGGGTTTGTATGAGCAAGAGAATGGCGTCCGTGTTTGGAGCGTATCCGAGCTGTAACTGAAGTTGATATTCGTATGAGTAACAGAATGACTTCCGTATCTGGAGTGTATTGAGACTGTAACTAGGATATGAATAAGTGACGGAATGACTTCCGTGGCGACTGCACTGGGGAGAATCAAACTCCTGGTGTAAGGGCCAGAATGACATCCGTGTTTGGAGCGTATCTGAGCTTGAAGTTGATAGTTGAATCTGAATGAGAGATAGAATGGCCGCCGTGTCTGGAGCGTATCTAGTCTGTATCGGATTGCTGAAATCTGAATGAGTAGTAGAATGACCGCCGTGTCTGGGGTGTATCTGTACTGTATCTTGATTTGAAATTTGGATGAGTAAATAGAATAACCGCCGTGTCTAGGGTGCATCCATACTGTATCTAAATAACTGTTAATGATAGCCTTTTAATCTTATCCTGAAAAGGGTAAAATGTTAGCTTAAAACACAAAGTTATGTTGCATGATATGTATGATGTAATGAATTGTGTTTCATCAATGTTTATGATATATGAATGTAATGGATGTGCATGTAAGCTGAGTAGCTGTCTTGCTGAGGAAAATAAATCCTTGGTAACTGGAGGTAAAGAAGTCTTTGACTGCTGCCAGAGAAAATAAATTTCTGACCGATGCTAAGGGTTCAAAAAATCTTTGATTGTTGAAGACGACAAATCCTTGCTGACTGCTTGGGGATTAAAGATCTTTGATTGTTGAGAATGAGAAATCCTGGGACCAACGCTGGAGATTGAAAATCCTTGGTGACTTGTGGGTATTAACAAGGGCTTTGACAACTTTTGCGGGAAATGAGAATCCTTCATGATTTTCTTGGGAAATAAGGAAAACTCTGACAATCTCTACTGGGGAGTTAAAACCTAGGAGGCTTCTGTTGGAGAAATGAGACCAAGAATCTTCGATATGCTGGGAAATAACTCTTGTGGGGAGAATGTTTTACTCGGCGGTGAAATCAGGAGCTTTAGGTTGTATGCCAAACTACTGGGGAATCATCCTAGTCGAGGATAAGACAGGAAGTTAGTTGTTATCAGCTTGGTTCTCAGACTTTTAAGATAACCTGTTGGGGAAATAGGTTTAGGATATTCTGGTTCTGCTGGGGATATGTATTTCAGGGTTTTCAGGCTCCACCGGGGATCTTTTAACTCCGCTGGGTACACATACTCTAAGGCTTGAGGATTTGAATGATATACTGTAGGGGATTTCTTCTGGAATAGCATAAAAATATCTTCCTACACCTTCAACCTACCAGTAATTATCCTTTCTCAATTTCGTTTTATTTGTAAGCAGTGATTATATTCAAATGCATATGCATATTTAACAAAACTTTGGACGTTTTCAAAATAAGACATAAGTGTAAAAAGAAAGAAAAGCAAGCAAATTTCTACGCTTTGAACTATTTTTGTATTAACTTTTGTAAGTATCTTTGTACAAAGGAGACAGACATCCTAGTAAGAGAACGTTGTCGTAAAAATTGAAAAATTGTATACAAAAAGAAAGATGGTTATGTGTAACAATTCCATGGGGTTCCCATTCTGCTATAGCCTTCACAACTCTGAGTATCTTGTCCATTCGCTGCTTTATCTTCCGATAATTGGATTGATCAGAAGCTTAGAGTTTGTTGGTGAAGAGATTGTTCTTAAAGTGATCCGACGAGACATAGTCATACGCTTTAATTCCCTAACTTTTGCCTGGACCACCCTTTCGGGTTTTCGATCCACCGGGAAACCCTTTTTTGCCCAAGTCGCCCTTTCGGGTTTTCAACTTGCCGGGTGTACAAATTTTTTTGTTTATCCCTAATTTTTGCCTGAACCGCCCTTTCGGGTTTTCGATTCACCGGGATGCCCATTTTTTCCCAAGTCGCCCTTTCGGGTTTTCAACTTGTCGGGTCGTTTTATGCGTAGTATCTTTTGACTATGTCTGCGTTCGCAGGGTGCGGCAAGTTGTCGCCGTTCATGGTGGTCATAATCATTGCCCCACCAGAAAAAATGCTCTTGATCACAAATGGTCCTTCGTAAGTAGGAGTCCACTTGCCCCTGGGATCACTTTGAGGCAAAATAATCCGCTTGATTACAAGATCTCCGACTCGATATTCTTGACGCCTGACTTTCTTGTTGAAAGCCTTGATCATCCGTTTTTTATAAGTCTGACCATGAAAAACAATAGTAAGTCGCTTCTCGTTGATCAAGTTAAGTTGATCAAGCCGGGTCTGAATCCAATCGTCTTCACTCAAACCGGCATCCTTCATAATCCTCAAGGAAGGAATCTGGACTTCCATAGGTAAAACAGCTTCCATGCCATATACTAAAGAAAAGGGAGTTGCCCCTATTGAAGTACGTGTCGTGGTACGTTATCCATGCAAAGCAAATGGTAGCACTCATGCCAGTCCTTGTAGGTGACTGTCATCTTTTGAATGATCTTCTTGATATTTTTGTTCGCAGTTTCAACAGCACCGTTCATCTTCGGCCGATAGGGAGATGAATTGTGATGATAAATCTTAAACTACTCGCACAGAGCGGTGATCATAGTGTTGTTCAAATTTGTACTGTTATCCGTGATGATCTTGTGGGGATACCGTACCGGCATATGAGGTTCTGCTTGATGAAGCGAGCAACCACATTCTTTGTAACAGAGGCGTAGGAAGCTGCTTTGACCCATTTGGTGAAGTAATTAATAGCCACCAGGATGAAGCGATGTCCATTGGATGTTGTAGGCTTGATCTCTCCAATCATGTCAATGCCCCACATTGCGAATGGCCAAGGAGCTGTCAGACTGTTGAGAGGAACAGGAGGAATATGTACCTTGTCAGCATAGACTTGGCATTTGTGGCAAGTGCATGAATGTTGATGACAATCAGCTTCCATGGTAGACCAGTAATAGCCTGCTCTTAGAATCTTCTTAGCCATCGTATGTCCGCTCAAGTGGGTGCCAAATGTGCCACTATGTATTTCGGTCATGATCAACTCTGCTTCAGCCTTGTCCACACAATGAAGTAGAACACAATCATGATTGCGCTTATAAAGGATTCCATTGCTTAGGAAGAACTTGGCAGCAAATCTCCTTAAGAACTTTTTGTCATTGACGGGAGCTCCTTCAGGATATTCTCGAGTCTGGAGATACCTTTTGATTTCATGAAACCAGGGTTGTTCCACTACTTCTTCGGTATTAATCTCATGACAGTGTGCAGGTTTGTCCATTCGCTCGATGGTGATTTGGGGAGCCTCGTTATCCCAGTTGAGTTTAAACATGGAAGACATTGTAGCCAGAGCATCTGCTAGCTGATTTTCTTCTCGCGGGAAATGCTCGAAGGTAATCTGCTCGAAATGAGGCAACAATGTTAAGACATGTTCTTTGTATGGGATAATATTAGGATGTTTAGTGTCCCACTCTCCTTTGACTTGACTGATAACCAAAGCCGATTCCCCAAATACGACCAAAGATTTGATTCCCAAGTCTATTGCAGCCTTGAGACCAAAGATGCAAGCTTCATATTCAGCCATGTTGTTGGTACAGCTGAAGCAAAGTCGGGCAGTGAAGGGGGTATGGCAACCTTCAGGAGAAATGAGTACCGCACCGATACCGTTGCCAAGTGCATTTGAAGCACCATCAAAGTACAGGGTCCATCGGGATCCTTGTTCAGGTCCGTCATACGGTCTGTTACCTTCGACGTTGTCCAATGTCATGTTGTCCTCGTCAGGGAAGTCGAATCTCATAGATTGGTAATCTTCGACGGCTTGATGAGCTAGATGGTCAGCTAGTACACTCCCCTTGATAGCTTTTTGGGTAGTATACTGGATATCATACTCAGTCAGGATCATTTTCCATCTAGCGATTCTTCCAGATAAAGCAGGCTTCTCAAAGATATACTTGATCGGATCCATTTTGGAAATCAGCAAAGTGGTATGATTCAACATATACTGTCTCAGCCGGCGAGCAGCCCATACCAAAGCGCAGCAAGTTTTCTCGAGCAGTGAGTAGCGAGTCTCACAGTCGGTAAACTTTTTGCTAAGGTAATAAATAGCATGCTCTTTTTGGCCAGACTCGTCATGTTGGCCCAGTACGCACCCCATTGAGTTATCCAAAACAGTCAGATACATGATTAACGGCCTTCCTTTGACGGGTGGCATCAAAATAGGAGGTTCTAGTAAATACTCCTTGATCTTATCAAAAGCAACTTGAAAATCATTGTTCCATTCAACTACCTGGTCTTTCTTCAACAGCTTGAAGATTGGCTCACAGGTAGATGTCAGGTGAGAGATGAACCTTGCGATATAGTTTAAGCGTCCCAAGAATACTCTAACCTCCTTTTCAGTGCGGGGGCAGGCATTTCTTGTATAGCTTTTACTTTAGCTGGATCAACCTCAATGCCTTTGTTGCTGACAATAAATCCCAAAAGTTTACCAGACCTGACTCCAAAAGTGCACTTGCTTGGGTTCAGTCTGAGCTTAAACTCCTTCAACCTGACAAACAGCTTTTGCAGATGATCAAGGTGTTCCTCTTCTGTCTGTGATTGGGCTATCATGTCGTCTACATAAACCTCAATCTCATGATGTATCATGTCATGAAACAAAGCTACCATAGCACGTTGATAGGTTACCCCGGCATTCTTCAGTCCGAATGGCATCACTTTGTAGCAGAAGGTACCCCATTGCGTGACAAAAGTAGTTTTCTCCATGTCCTCGGGGGCCATTTTGATCTGGTTATATCCTGAGAATCCATCCATGAAGTAAAATATCTTGTGTTGAGCTGTGTTGTCAACCAAGATGTCAATGTGTGGCAGTGGAAAATCATCTTTCGGGCTAGCCCTATTTAAATCCCGATAGTCCACACACATTCTGACTTTGCCGTCCTTCTTAGGAACGGGCACAATGTTAGCAACCCATTGTGGATAGGAGGTAATAGCCAGAAATCCAGCGTTGAATTGTTTCATTACTTCAGCTTTGATCTTATCAGACATGCCGGGCCTCATTCGGCGGACCTTTTTCTTGATCGGTGGACAGTCTTCTCTTGTAGGGAGACGGTGGACCATGATATCTGTGTCTAATCCCTGCATATCTTCATAGGACCAGGCGAAGATCTCAACATATTCATTCAACAATTGCACTAGACGCTCTTTGACACCTGGTTCCAGGTTGGCACCCACCTTAACCTCTTTCTTGTCTTCCTCTGTTCCCAAGTTGATGGTCTCTAGCAACTCTTCATGGGGCAGAATAGCCCTCTCCTCTTGTTGCAAAAGTCTGGCTAACTCTCCCGGCACTTCACAGTCTTCTTCAACTTCGTACTCAGCATGATTGACTAAATCTTCAGAGTTACCGAAGGCTAAAGCAGGATAGTCACTCATGGAATCCGGAGTGAATGGGTACCTACATTTGTGAGTGTGGGTGTGTGTAAGGGATAGACATCCTTAAGCAAAACAAAATGCAAAAAGAAAGAAAATGAACACAATAGTTTATAGATGAAAACGTCCAATGATTCATTAAAACATGGCATATGATAATGAAGAAAATCAAGCCCTTACAAATGGACCTATACGCCCCGGGAAAGGCATAAGGTAAAAATAGTGTACGAATTGTTTAGTTATTACAGACCAAAACAGGAAATTATTCAAAGATAAATTACTGGTTGATGAAGGTGATGGGAATAAAGTCCTTTGCTTCCCAGTTGCTTAATCCCCCTTCGACGGTTGGAAAGATCCAATCTTCAAAGTTATCCTCTTCATCATCATCCTCTACAACATTAATTTTGTGGTGAGTGATTTTGACGGGTGGTCCTCCAGCCTTGGAGCGACGCATAGCTTTCTGGCCTGCAGCAGTAAACCCTAGTCCAAACTTGTCCGTCTTATGGGGAAAATAAGGTAATTGCCCCCACACTGTGCTCTTTCCTTCTTTAATTATAACCTATGCATCCTTGAGAGATGTCATCCTAGATACATGCTTTGGAACGATAGGCATCTCAACCATTATCTTCGCAACTGCGACCTCAGGAGAAACTTCCTCAAAATGTTGGAAAGGCTTTTCTATGAACTCGCCATCCAACTCTACATAGCGGAAGGAATTGAGGTGACTTATCATGTACTCTTCCTCGCCGTGTACCGTTATAATCTTACCCTTAACAGGATACTTCAGCATTTGGTGTAAAGAGGAGGTAACTGCCCCAGCATAATGGATCCACGGTCTTCCCAACAAACACGAATATGAAGGACGGATGTCCATCACATAAAAGGTGGAGTTGAAAACTTATGTGCCCACTTTGATAGGAATGTCAACCTCTCCGTGAACCATTCTTTTGGACCCATCAAAGGCCTTAACAATGATGTTACTGGGTTTGAGGGTCAATCCTTCGCAGTCCAAACGGTCTAACGCTTTCTTCGGCAGCACATTCAAGGAAGAACCGGTATCAACTAAGACATGGGCGAGGGTGGTTCCCCTGCATTCAACTGAGACATGTATCGTGTCGTTGTGTTTCCTTCCCTTAGGAGTCAAATCAACATCGGAAAAACCAAGACCATTATCAGCAGTAAGGCTGGCCACGCACTCCTGAAACTGGTCAGCCGAAGTTTCTTAGGGCACGTGTGCCATCTTTAAAATTTTGATTAAGGCCTTAGCATGGGCCTCAGAGAAGAGTAGAAGAGCCAACATGGATATTTTGGAAGGGGTCTGCCCTAGCTGTTCCACGACGTCGAAATCGCTTCTTTTGATTATTTTCAAGATTTCTTCCATTTCTTTCTGGGTTATTTCGGGGATTACCACAGTCTGAGCCTTCGTCCTGACAGGCGCTTCTAGTATCCCCTTACCCTTATCGGTAGTAGCATCAGAGGGTCTAACTTCAGGTACATCAATTTCTTCAATTATCGGGCCTTGCACAGATGGCTTAACAGGCACAGAAGCTTTCGAGGGTCCGAAGACTGCTCGTGGGGGAGCAATCTCCAGAGAGAAAATCCGTCAGCTGTGAGTTATCTTGCTTGTTCCTGCAATGTTCCCTATATCAGGGGTTTCCTCTTCAGAATTCTCTTGGAATGATTTAATCTGTTTGATGCCATGATAGAAGATTTCTCCTCCTTAGTTCCATGGTATCGTCTTGCTAGATTGATACGGGACAGGCCCCGACATGGTGATTTTTAACGGCACAAATTTAGGATCAGGCGTAATCTTGACAGGCCTTTTACAAGCCTTGGGAAGATTGTCGGAGATGGTTATTATTGCAATGTCATTTGTTGAAGTAGCAATAGCAGCAGGAGTAACAGGAGTGAAGGTATCAACAGGAGTCTTTTGGAAGAGTATCTCTTGGGTATCCATCAGGCGTTGGATGCCTGATTTCAATATTGGGCAGTCAGCTCGTATGTTTAAACAGAAATAACAGTCTTTCCCACAACCTGGGAAGATCCTGACTCTCATCAAATTCACTTTAATCACTGGTAACGGAGTCAAAAGGTCAGCAACATTGGTAACATGAAGATCTTCCATAACGGCATGAACATTATGACCGTGCTTGGGCATTGGGGAAGAAATCACATTCGGCTTTTTGGGCGCATCGAATTCTACCTCCTTGGCGTTGATCAGGTCTTGGATTTTGTTCTTAAGAGCCCAACAGTTGTTGGTATCATGCCCTACACTGTCAGAGTGGTAAGCACACTTTGCATTGGAGTGGTAATATGGAGAAGATGTATTAGGGTTCTTTGGCGCTTCCTTCAAATTGGTAAGATTCAGCTTTAGCAAATGAGGGAGTACTTGAGCTGGTGTCATGTTGATTCGGGTGAACTGCCGTCGTGGCCTTTCTACCCGTTGTTGGTTAGATCTTGGCTGATTGCTGCGAGGTTGATCATTTGAAGAGTTTTGAATCATCATCGCCCCTACAGTCGGTCGGCGCCCCATTCCTCCTTGGCTTTTCTGAGAATAAACATCAGAAACTTCCTTCTTAGCTGGGAAGGTCTTCTTAACAGCGGTGGACGCGGAGGCATCTTTCTGAATCTTACCACTTTTAATACCAGCCTCGACCCTTTCACCGGTCAAAATCAGTTCGGTGAACCCTGCGGAGGAACTCCCGATTAAATGATTGAAGAAAGGGCCAGACAAGGTCCCTAAAAACATGTCAACCAGCTCTCTATCCGACAATGGTGGTTGCACTCTTCCATCCAGATCACGCCACTTCTGGGCATACTCTTTAAATCCCTCATTAGAAGCCATACCCATACTCTGTAGTTGAGTATGAGTGGGCGCCAAATCAGCGTTGTATTGGTATTGCCGGTAGAAAGCAGCAGCTAAATCTTCCCAGTTATGAACCTCTGATCTCTCGAGTTGATAGAACCAGTCCAATTGTGTGCCCGACAAACTGTCTTGGAAATAATGGACCCAAAGATCCTTATCAGATGAGTGGGGTTAGATCTTTCGGACGTAGGATCTTAGATGCATCTTTGGACACGACAGACCGTCATACTTGGCAAATGTGGGAACTTTGAATTTGAGAGGAATAACAATCCCAGCGTCTAACCCTAGTTCTTCGAAATCTAAACCAGGTACCCTTTGCAACTCCAGGGCTGCCAATCTATCCTCAAGATTTTTATATTTGTCATCCGCCAGGGGATATTGTTGTTCTGAGTAGTCTTCGTCTTCTTCCTCTTCTTCCTCTTCAACTTCAGATTCAGAAGGTACCGCAGCTCCTTTTCCTTTACCGGCCCCTTCATCAGACGTTGAGGGGAACTCGAGAAATTTTCTAGCATTGCTTTCAAACCTTCTTCCAAAAGTGGCTACTCCAGGCCTTTTCTTCTTTTTCTCTTTATTTTTTTCCAATAGTGCTTTGAGGTCCTCTTGACCCTTTGCTAAGGTCATGAGGAGTTGCTAGAATTGAGAATTCTGTGCTTGCAGATCCTTAATCGTCTGCTCCAAATCCATCTTGCTGAAATAAACAGCAGAAAGATAAGGAAACCTGGTGTGGAGACCTATTTATGCATATGATGAATGATGCGTTATTCATGTAATGCATTCAAGGATTTAGAAATTCAAATTTGTTGCAAACAAAAAGAACACACGTCATATTAAGAAGAAATTTGTTAGTACATAAGTGCCCCATGGGCAAAATATTACAAAATTCTTAATGTAAAAAGACATTGCGCATCCTCTTTGGTGCGATGTAAGTGTTGAGAGTTTCCTCCTCATGAAGTCGGCGGGTGAGCTCCAAAACCTTCTTCTCACTGGCATAGAAGCTGGCTTCAAAAGTATTTCGTTCTTCTTTGAGTTGGATCCAACTCTTTTGTAATTCTTCCCATGATGTTGGCATGTCAGGATGTAGGAGGGTGTATGGAACCTCTCCTTCCATAACAGGCTCTTTGATCAAGGGGAGAATGTGAGGATATGGCATCATAAGATTCTGGGCGCGGGTTCGTACCCACTTGAGATAAGGCTCAAGGGGGATGGAATTATTGTGCCCCAATGTCTTACTGTCCACCTTATTGGGCATCCTCCAAGCTCTGATGAACCTTTGTCGAAGTCCTTGTGCATCGTTGTCGAAGTCAAAAACTAGGTCAGGAATCAGCATGTCATGATGGCCATCTCTTCGAGCATATCCAAACTGTCTTAGAGCCAAACAGGGGTTGTAGGTAATGCCTCCCCTAATGCCAAGTAGAGGGACATTAGGGAATTCCCCATAAAGATCAATGATGATGACATTTTCTTTGGACCGAGAACACCAATGAGCATCAGAATGTGTGAGGGTCATCAACCGTTGTGACCACCTTAAACCCTGCTCATTCTTCAAAACTGTCTGAGGAAGGTGAGAAATAAACCACCTTGCTAGAAGAGGAGTACAACACATGAGAACACCTCTTTTCCTCATTATTCGTGTGTAAAATGAGTGTAGGATATCCCCAAGCAATGTAGGCACAGGATTCTGAGATATGAAAATCTTGACAGCATTCACATCTATAAGCTGATTAGGGTTTGGGAATAAGACCAACCCATAGATGAGAAGTGCTACAATCTCCTCAAAAGCTTGTAGATTTAAAGAGTTCAAGTAGTCTTGTGCCTTCTCAAACAGAAACTTTGCCAAGAATCCCTTGACACCACTCCTGGTTTCCCAATGACCCTTGATATCAGATGGTTGCAAGTGTAATGCTTGAGCAACATCTTCAGGCTTTGGTTCTTTTTCCGTACCGTTGTAGGGTAGTTGATGAAGAATAGGAATCCTCAGGAGTTGAGAAAATTCCTCCAAAGTAGGCACCAGTTGGTAATCAGGGAACGTGAAACAGTGGTGTAGGGGGTCAAAGAACTGGAAGAGAACTTTTACCATGTCTTCTTCAATATTAGAGTTGACCAAGTTGAGAAGTCTACAATGTCTTTCAATGAAGAGAGAATTCTCTGGAATCCTGAAAGTAAGCTCCTTGAGTTGAGGAGGGATTCTCACAAGGTTGATTTGAATTGTTTTCCTACGAAGAGATTCCATGACCTACAAAACAAGAACAAAGATGAAGATCCAAACCCTTGAAGTGGTTAGTGGATACATATGATGCTTTATGATGTTCATGATGTATGCACAAACACATGTACAAGCAAGTCACACAAAACCCTAGTTTTAGGCTTGCGTGAGGTTTCATAGATAAGTACCCTCTTGAGTTTAGTTGGCTCAAACCTGTCCTATAAATAGTAATCGGGTTCTAAGGAGCTCAATATCACTGGATTGTTTTATATGTTCATTGTTTTGGTTTAGCCACTTAACTAGCGACCAAAATATTCCAAGAAAACAACCCTCAATGAGTGTAGTATCGAGTATCTACCAACTTCAGACTGCACCAAAGCCGATCATCTCACTACCCCTAATAAAAGGCCAAGATGGTCAAGTAAGGTTCTAAGAGTTTATTAGTGCTTTATGACATCACTCAGTGGCCCCGTATTCTCTTTGATTGACTCAAAGGCTACCGGTACTCACAAATATGTCGCACTAATATAGCTATTGCTTCAACCATGTCGGTATACCCCGCACAGTTTCCACAACGTATTGTTATTTACCTATGAATGTTTCCCAAATCCGGGTGGAGGATTTCAAGCCCAAACAAGAGAACCAAATGTAAAGAAATCAAAGCAATCAAGATAAGCATGCAAAAGGTAATCTAAGCCCTAAGGTTACTCCATTTTTAATGTTTTCCCCAGCATAGTCGCCAATTCTGTGATACGGTGGGAGAACTGACTTGGGATTTTGCGTTTTGTGTTCGCAAATGTTTCGGTTTAGCAAGAATCGCCACCGACTTTTTATTTTATCCTAAAGAAAGGTCAAAAAGCACAGGAAAGACCTTTGAGATTTTTTCTCGGGTTCGGGGAGTAGATTATAGAAAGGGAAGGTATTAGCACCCTTTCTATCCATGGTTATCCATGGGCTCTTAGTTACTTGTTTAGATCACTTGCTTTGCTTTTCAATTGTTTGAAATGGTGCTTTGTGTGTGATTTTGAAAGATGTTTTGAAAAGAGGCCATCGTTGTGGCAACCTTTGTAATGATTCTTGTTTGAATGTATACAAAGGTGTTTTTGTCTTTTGAAAGGTTTCCAATGTTTGAAAGTAGGGTTTTGAATTTGTGTTGTGAAGTGTGTTTTGAAAATAGCAAGGATGTTTTTGCAAGTTTTTTGATCAAGTAACTAAGAGTTATCTACCCTATTTTACTCAAAGATATTTCTTATGTTTTTAACCCTTTTTACAGTGTTATTTCACCATTGTATTTGGTGAACAACCTTGTGTTAGGATGTTAACGGGACAGGCGCGGGTCATCGTATAGACCATGATAGCAATGGTGTCAAGTATTTTTGGCAATTTTCTTTAAGGGACTTGATCATTTTGTTTAGGCAACTCAGATAGCGTCATCGAGGGACTATGATCTTTTGTTTTGTTTTTTTGATTTGCCAAAGTACTTAACATGCATACCATGGCCCATTTTTGAAGGCAACAAGTGGATTGTAACCCTAGGGGTGTAAGTGTGCATTGTGTTTGTTTTTTCATGCATTTTTGTCTTTGATTAGGTCAAACTATTTGTTGGTTTTGATTTTGCATACAAACCCTAATTCTCTAAGCATGGCATAATTGAAAGCATTTAAGTGCGTAAAAATAAATCTAAGCTATTACAACTTTGATATAGGGAGGGGGGTACAAATTTGAATAGGGGATTATTTTGCAAGAAATTAAACCCTAAATTATTACAACCAAATTGAATTTACAATGCATAATATTTAAATGTACAATTATTTAAATAAACAAAATAAACAAATATTAAATAAAATAATTTATGCCAAAAAGGTTTTTGTGTATGTAAAGTATTTTCAATGGAAAGAAATTTAAAGAATTAAAAATAAAAAAAAAGGTTAATTTTATTTATTTTTAGGGTAAACCCTAATTCTCCTTAAAGGAAATAAAATTGTATTATTTATATACAAAATATATTAATGTGTACAAAAAATAAGAATATATTATAAAAAAAATGTTTTTTTAGTATAAAATAATAATAAAAATAAAAATGTAATATTTTTTGTTTTTATTCTATTTATTTAGTAAAATATAGCATATATATATATATATATATATATATATATATATATATATATATATATATATATATATATATATATATATATATATATATATATATATATATATATATATATATATATATATATATATATATATATATATATATATATATATATATATATATATATATATATATATATATATATATATATATATATATATATATATATATATATATATATATATATATATATATATATATATATATATATATATATATATATATATATATATATATATATATATTAAATATGTTAAGTGTGTAAAAAATAAAAATATTTACAAAATAAAATATATTCAAGAAAGTATTTTCAATATGAATAAAAATAAGAAAATGAAGATAAAAGTATTATTTACATAAATTTCAAATTTAAACAAATAATAAAATGGTAATAAAAGTGTTTTAATATTAGAAATGATTAAAATAAATACCAAGTAAATGAAAAAAAATTATGAAAATATTTTTCAAGTATTTTTTATGTTTGGAAATAAAATAATAAAGTCAGAAACGAAATAAAAATACAAAAAAAATAAAAATACAAAGAAATGGGCCAGGGGCTGTGAAACTGAAAATGGGGGGTGCCAACAGTAGGAAGTATCCAGACCCAGCCCAACTACTTCATCTTCAACCTTCGTCCAACAGAAACGCGCGCATGCTTAGTTCAAATCAGTATCTCCTGTTTCAGTGCTTTTTTGACAAAACTCAAAACATGAAACTTGTAGAGCATCAAACAACGATTTCAACCATATAAAACATTAAATCTAACTCTCAAAGACCAGAGAGAATTTCTCTGGACCTAAAATTTAACCTAACTTTTTCAACATGTTCATGGATGAAATTCTCCTAGCACGATTAATATAAATGAAAACTGAGCATATGTATGGATTCAGGGCAATGAGTACAACATCTTTTATTCACAAACCTAAGGCTAAATGTTCATAAATAGAGAGATAGAAGTTCATGAAATACCTGTTTCAGCTGAGTTCGAGTTGGACAATGCAGCAACTTTCAGTGAGGCCTGAGGTTCTTTTGAGCTTGCTTGATGTTCCCTGAACCTTTCCCAATGCTTAGTTTGTTTTAAAATGGCCTGAATCCTCCTACAGAAGTCAACTTGCACAAGCTTGAAACAGAAATGGTGAACACTGTAAATGGAGTTACAGTTGGCAATGGAGGTTTGGGATAGCTTGAGTGAGTTGAATGGAAAGTGTTTGAAGTGGAAAGGGGCAAAACGCACGAGCAAATGTGAAGATGGAAGTGATTCTGCAGGACTTGCCCTGTTTTGCAAGAAAATGTGGTTTTTGAGTATGAGAGTGTTTTAGGGGTGAAAGGCTCATGCTTCTGGCTTACAAGGATGTGAGAAACTTGTTTGAAAACTTTTCTTGAGTTCAATATATCATATGTGTGAGTTATGGACTTTTGGCCATTTGACTTGTTTTGAAAGCAAAGTTTGAGGTGAAATGAGATAGGTCTGTACAGGCTATCTCCAAGAATGCACCAACTTAATGTACCTTTTCCTAAGTTTGTGGAACTTGTTTTCTTCAAAGAAAGAAGTTCAAAGCTCAAGAAAGACAACTTTAATTTGCAAAAGTTATGCTTTATGAAAATGGAAGTGTGATCTTTATGCCCAAAATGGAATTATTCAATGTACAATGCTCCCTTGATCAGAACAATGCCTCTAACCAATGTATTTGCATTCAATTTTTGAGTGTTGAAGGGTTTAGATACCTTTAATTATGTACTAAGCTAGTTTTGTCAGATTTGCAACTTGGTATGAACATGTATTGGCCATGGTTACAAAGTGAGTTTTTTCCAACTTCAAGCATTCGATTCTCCCTAACCACAAATGTGTTTGAGGAGTTCTTGGACAATTTGGAAATCTTGCAACATTTACTATAATCCATCTTTGAAATTAAACTTGATACTCCAAGTGGAACTATGTGAAAAATGGCCAAGAAGATGGGTCAAAATCCTGCCTAAACTAGGGCAAAATTTCTCTAAGTTAAAAGTTTTAGGAACCCTTGTTCCAAAAATCATAACTTGAGATCCAAGCTTCTTTTGAGAAAACTTTGTGAATCAAAGTTGTAGAATTTGTGATGGACTACAACTTTCATGTTGTAAGTTTTGTTTGAATCCATTTGCATTTTGGTGAAAATGTGGGGCAAAGTTAGGGAAAATTAAGAAAATTTCATAACTTAGAAAATTTCTAAGTTATGAAATTTTTTCAATTTCAAACCCTAATTTGCAATTTTGGGTTTCTTGATGAACAAGTTTCATAAATTTACATGTCTTGATGGAAAATGACTCTTGGCACATGATTTTGACCAAAAAGTCAAAGTTTGACTTTTCAGTGTATAGTCAAATTTTGATCAGTTGACTGAAAAATTCATCTGTCAATACTATGCATTTGAGACCTTTTGAACTTGTTGAATAGGTCAAGATGATGCCATTGAGTCCTTGAGTCCATGGTTGAGCTTGATTTGCCATTGGCTAGGTCAAACAGTCAAAAATTGCCTTTGTACAGTCAAAACCCTAGAAATGATCATTTTGCCCTTTTGGTGATCTGATCAAATTTCTTGTGGAATTGTGATCCAAACTTGATCAAATGGTTCACATGAGTTTATAATGTTGATGTGGGTCAAAATTCATGAGGTTTGACTATCAATTGGTCACAGTTGACTTTTTTCCTTGATACAGGTGATTTCTAGGTCAACTGTCCAATTGATTGGGCAAAATTTTGATTCAAGGCTTGAAACTTGGTATGGACAAACTTGTGAGTCCAACATGAAGTATTAAAGTCACTCTGGGCATTGAAGGTCCAAGAATCCTTGTGCAAACTCAAACCCTAATTTTAGGTCAACAGTGCAAGGAGATGTCTTGAACAGAGCAAACCCTAGCTTGGTCTTGAGTCCCAAGAGTCTTGTGATGAGAAATGTTGATAAAATGAGAGGGAAAATTTTGGGGTACAACAGAGGGTTTAGAGCTTTTTTATCAAACAAGTTTCTTAGGGATGTGGATAAAAATTTTGTTGATGCATAGCTTCCAAATAAATATGCAGATTTGATTACACCTGAAGAATGGGAAACTTTTAAATCCAAAAGAAATACCCAGAAATTTGAGAGTTTAAGTGTCATAAATCGACAACAAGCATTAAGTCCAGCATATCCATGCAGAAAAGGGTGTATGGGATATGCACGCTTACAACAATCTATTGTAAGTATCTATAAATTGCAAAGTATCTATAATATATGCACGCTTATATTTGATCATGTTATTTGGCTTCATGTGTACTTAACAAATGAGAATAGTTCTGAAACATCTCTTCCGGAACACATTTTATGGAAGGAAGCCCGTGTGTGTAAGGATGGAGTTGTTGAAGAAAAAGTTCAACAAATTTTCGAGAGATGTGTAAGTATAACATTATTTGTTTAATTATATTATACTTTTACTTATTTAATTACATCATTCTTTTATTAACATATCGTTCTTTAATTAAAATATTTATATGAATTTCAGGAGACTCTTTCTCAGTCTATACCTCTAGATGAAGATAATGATTGCAGGAGAATACTCTCACGAGCATTAGATATTCGTGAGTATTCTGGTCGGGTGAGGGGTAAGGGATTTGGGATCACTCTGACATCCTTGAAGAAAAAATCAAAGACAAAAGCTCTTAGAAATAAAGAACTTCAGGAAAAGTTGGAAAAGTTACAACAAGAAGTTTATGAGATAAGAAAGGAAAAAGAAATAGATCAAGATACAGGTTTTAAAGATACTAGTTACAAAGGTAGTATCATTGGTAACTTTGGACTGAATATTCCCGAGGTAATTATATACCATATTTATAAATTATATAACCATATTTATTAATTATATAAGCATATTTATTAATTATATAACCATATTTATTAATGATTATAGGGCATTTCTCGGTGTCAACTCTATTTGTCGTCACCGACTTATCGGATGGTTGGCAAGGGAAAAGTGTATAATACTTCGGGAGAAATGCTTCACCATAAACCGCTCCCAAATGGATTTTGGAAAGTATCAGTTGATGTTGCTTTAGAGGGAGGTGCATTGTTACCACTACCTGACGATGTGGCGGATGCAACATTGGTGGCAGATGCAATAGGATCGTTTGTTGCATGGTCGTCAAGCCTCGTTTGCGTAGATAATGAGGTATGCTTAAAATCGTTACTATTCAAATTTTTTAAGGTGATTTTACTTACATTTTGTTTACATGGTAATGTTAGACTCCAACAAAATACATTCCAAAAGATAAGGGGATTAGGCGGGAAACCGAGTCAATTGCATCAATTGAGGTACAACACAATTATATGACATTTATGCTATGAGAAATGCTAATTTGTGATTTTATACTTCCCCTAACTAATTATATGATAACTAGATTCATGCTAAAGAGATTGCACAAGTCAGTAGGGGTAAAGCGCCTGAAATTAGCAATATTTCCACACAAAAAAAGAATGTTGCTAAGAAGACCGTGGCTAGCAAAAAAAACTACTGCTCAGTTTAGGTCGTGCCTTCGGATATATTTAGGAATAACAAATATTCCGGATGGTGGTACCCGCCTTATACCTATGAGTGCAGACATCTTTGGTTTTGAATACCTGGAAGCAATTGGTAGAGAGGATATGGAACAAGTTTTTAGACATTTGGAATTAGTCATCGGTGTTATCGGTACATACATCAAGTATACTCTGATCAACTTTGTTTAATTAGATGAATAATTTATTTCCTCATTTCAATGAATATAGTATAATGTTAATGATGTTTTAATTTAAGGTTTATGTATGACAATATTGTGCGCCCGCGTGGATTAGAAGAAAGATTTGGCTTCTTAGCTTCCAACATGTCAATTCAGAGTTAATCGTAACAAGACCAGATGATGTCATAGCATATGTACTCGGTTTATTCGTGTCCAGCAAAGATACTGAGAAATTGTTCTTTTTGCCATATAATACTGGCAACGGGTTAGATTTTCATCCTAACTTGATTTATTATAATTTTCCGTTTTTGGCCGTTGTTTAATCTTACAGTGGACACTAATTATTGGTTGTGATTAATCCTGTGAGAGAAACTGTATATTATCTGGATTCGTTATACAATGAATGGTCAACATATCCAGATTTGAAGCAGATGATTGACACGTAAGTTTTTCGCTCCTAAAGAGATATTCAAGTTTATGTTTATGTTTATGGTCAACATATCTGGATTTGTGTTTATGTTTATGTTTCTATGTGAGATTGTTCTAAACAGTCGTTTATATTTTATTATAGCGTTCTACTAGCTTTGCGCTCCCAAAGAGATATTCAAGTGCCAAAAAGTAGAGCCAACAACGTTACATGGATCAAAGTGGAGGTATATTTTCATAATTTAAGGGGTATATCCTGATATATATTCGTATTTTCTTTCCATGTGTAGTGTCCTCGCCAGCATAACGGTATAGATTGCGGCTATTTCATGTTGAGGTTTATGAAAGAAACTATTCTTTTGGATCGATTAGAGATTCCATCCACGGTATGGATTTCTAACTTAGGAATTACATACTATTTTCATATTTTGTGTTTCTCATAAAATGACATATTGTTTTAACTAAATCACATACTATGTTATATTATTATATATGTAGTACTTTGAGGAATTCAATTGTGCACATTACTCAAAAGATCAATTGGATGAACTTATGGAGGAATGGTGTCAATTCATTATCGGGTTGAGAATTTTATAAGCTAAGGTATATTGTCTTATTTCCTTTGATGAGAACTTTCGAGTTTTGAGTATAAATTAAATTCAAATAAAGTGCAACGTTAATATTATCATGTTATGAATTTCGATCATTTGGTTTTTTTTTTCAAGTTTATAGGTGCATGTGTAGAAGATAGAGCTAAGATATTCATGATGTTGTTGTTTCATGAGAATTCTCGAAGATAGTAAGATGTAGATGTAACATCAATTTTGAATTTTAGGATTTTTAACTTGTAGAATTTTAACTTGTATCATAAATTTTGTAGTTGTTGTTGTATATATCATCAATTTATATATATATATATATATATATATATATATATATATATATATATATATATATATATATATATATATATATATATATATATATATATATATATATATATATATATATATATATATATATATATATATATATATATATATATATATATATATATATATGTGTGTGTAATTTTTATATATGCTATTTTATTGGAATGAAGCTACCAAATATGGTGCATAATATGGTGAAAACCTGGTTCAAATATGGTTAAAATTCTGATTAAAATGCATTATATATATTGGACAGCACTTTTGTAAGCCAAAGTAGGTAATTTATTTAAAAAAATGTGACCAATAGACAGCGTTTTAAGAGAAAAGCGCTGTAAAAACTCAAAAAAAGCGCTGCCTAAAGTGGGAATGTGTTGTCTAAAATGGGGGAATAAACAGTGTTTTTAAAAGAAAGTGTTGTCTAAAGCAAAAGCGTTGCTAAATGGGTATATAAAAAAGCGCTGTTAAATAGGTATATAAAAAAGCGCTGTCTAAAGGGGTGCATAAGAAAGCGCTTTTAATGTAAAAGCGCTGCCTAAAGTGGGCATAAGAAAGCGCTTTTACATTGAAAAAATGTGTTGTCTTTACTTTTAGCAGCGCTGCTTTAGGCGGCGCTGTTAAAAGCAAAAAAAAAACGTTGTCTAATGTCTTGTTTGGCATCGTGATTTATGTGAATATCATAAAACGACAAATTGCATAAGCCTACAAAAATGATTGTATTGAAATGTATGAAATATTCATGTCTTCAAATCTGTAGTGTTAATAGCATTAAAGTCATTGATTAGATCTGCACTACATACAAGAAAATAAAATACTTCGCACAAGACGATAAATCAAAATACACCACACAAAAACACGCAATCAAAATAAACAACGGCGCACTAAAATGATAAAATTACAAAAAAAAAAATACAAAAGAAACATTAAATATATGAGAAAATCATTTATTTAAAACAAATAATTGAGAGAAGTGACTTTAAATCAAAATTGATCCTAAATCACCTCTCTCTCTCTCTCATAGATAAAAAGAAAAAAAGTGATGACAACTAGAATTAAACTTCACATCTGACATTGTTGTAGGTTGTTATGGTAAAACTATGTAAAAATATTAAAATTTTAAAAATTATATTATTTATTTTATAATTTTAAAAAGATTAAATCACTTATGATTATCCGAGGAAAACAAAAACTTTAAACTTTTGCACGTAAATAAGTTATTAAAAAAATCTTAAATTTGAGCATTAATTCATCGAATATTTTGCTAACATGTTTTCAACATGATAAATAGCTTCTTCTTTTTTTAATTTAATTGATATGCATAGGTGTAAAAAAAATTAATTGTAATTAAGGTCGTTTCAATTAAATTCATAGTTTTTTATTTGATGATGATCATATGGAAAATAACTCGGACAGAAAAACTCATAGGGTATTCAAATAAAAATGTCAAGAGAAAGAAGAAAGCTGTTGTCCACAAAAAAGAAACTATTCATCATTCAAAGTATGTCTATTACAAAAGATGATCATAATATATTGATAACAAATAACTAGCTACAGAATGCATAAAAGAAAGATGAATAGAATAAAACCCTAAAATTGATTCCCGAAATTGTAATAGTGCCCTAAGCACGTTCACCGCGGATACGGCGGGCCAATTGAATATCCTTGGGCATAATGGTAACCCTCTTAGCATGAATTGCGCACAAATTCGTATCCTCAAACAAACCAACAAGATATGCCTCTGCTGCTTCCTGAAGTGCAAGAACCGCATGGCTCTGGAATCTCAGATCGGTCTTGAAATCTTGAGCTATCTCACGGACAAGACGCTGGAATGGAAGCTTCCGGATCAAAAGCTCTGTGCTCTTCTGGTATTTACGAATCTCACGAAGAGCAACGGTACCAGCGCGATAACGATGAGGCTTCTTGACTCCACCGGTTGTGGGTGCAGATTTTCTGGCAGCCTTGGTGGCGAGTTGCTTCCTTGGAACCTTGCCGCCGGTAGATTTGCGAGCTGTTTGCTTTGTACGAGCCATTGATATAAGAGAGAAAATGCAAAGAAATTAGTTATTACAATTACTAGGTTTTGCAAGAATGAAACTGTGATGAGAATACAGAATGAAAGGAAGCCTTTTATATAGGAGTGGGAAATTGAAAGTTAAATCTGTTTAATTAGGGATGAATATGAGAGATCGTGGCCTTTGAATTTGAATACTTCAACGGTCATGATGTTTTTTTAATTAAGAAATATTAATTGTGATCCGTGTGCTTATTTCTTATTGGCTGTTTTGTTAACAATCGAGACAAGTATTAATTTTAACCCTTTGATTTCAAATTGCCAGTCTGAATTGAAAACATTGGGCATTTGTTAATGCAGCAATAATACTCGATCAGATTTTTGTAAATTTAAATCAGATTTCAAATGGGCTATATGTGTTGATATGAGATTGTTAATCAATAATTATTTAATTTTAAACTCGAGGATTTTTAAAAAATTGATAAATTTCTTTATGATATTCAATCTCATTTTCTAAATTTAAATAAATTCTACGCTATCCAATCCAATCAATAGAATCACTCTCAGTTACGATTTTGTTTCAATATAATAAAATTTGTTACTACTATTTAATTTTAAAAATTATATATATTTTTATTTATTGATTAAATACAAACCTGTTTTTCTTGTGATTCAGTTTTATTTAATCTAAATCAACAACATCACCCTATTTATAATATATAAAAAAATGATGTTTTTGAAAATATTCAATTGCCTCAACCTACTTTGCTCACATGTGTCTTTTTTAGAGGTATTTTGTGTCTTAATTATCACTTTGCCAAATAAAAGAGTAGCATGGTTGCAATTGAATCATGAAGTTCTCTATTTCTCTTCTACACAATGCTACAAACGTATTTTTTAAGAACTACACATGTTATCCAACCTTTTTTTTAAGTATTTAATGGCAGAGATCCTGATTCAAGTGGTTAAAAGAGGCAGACACAAAGTTCTTCCATATAGTTGTGAATAGAAGACATAAATAGAAACAAATCCTTTGCATAATAGTGAACATGGAAATTTTAACTAGAATTTGTAAAGTAAAAGAGCCGATCTTTTAGCACTTTAAATCTCAATTTAAATCTATCGAAACTGGTCTTCTTATGGAAAATTGTGAGTTCAAAAAAAAATCAATGGTCGGCGAAATTTAATATTTATAGGAGACTTCTCTGAAGATGAGGTTAGAGTGACGATTTAGGAATTCAAATTGCATAAAATTTAGCTTTGTGAAAAGTTTCTAGTTGATCTTAAAATTTGAGTTCATGTTGACGTTAAAGGAATTCTACTCCAAAGGTAAACTTGTCAAAGATATCAATAATTTGTTTACCGTTCTCATTCCTAAGATAAATTGCCCTTAAATTTTAAAGTATTATCGCCCTATTTCTTTAATTGGATGCATATACAAAATCTTATCAAAGGTGTCAAAAAGGTGATAGGATGGGTGATTTGGGAAAATCAATCTACTTTCATTGTCATTCGACAAATCCTCAATGAAATCTTAATCGCAAATGATATCATAGATAGTTAAGAGAAAAAAGGATACTCTCCTCTTTAAAGTGGACTTTCAGAAGACTTTAGATTTGATTAATTGGAGTTACCTGAGGTTAGTGATGGAGAAAATAGGATTTTATGAAAAATGGAGAAGTTGAATTATCTCTTGTTTCAATTCTGCAAGGGTCTCTATTTAGTCAACAGAAGCACAACTTCAGAATTTAGGAAGGAGAAAGGCATTACAGAAGGGGATCCTCTATTCCATCTTCTATTCCTAATTTCAACAGAGGGTTTTAATATCTTAATGAGGAGCATATTTTTCATCTTCAATTCGCATATGACACAACGATTATCGGGAAAAAATAGTTGGTAGAACGTGAGAAATTTAAAAGTCGTGTTAAAGTTGTTTAAGTCAATCTCTAGTTTCAAAGTTAATTTTCATAAAAGTTCGCTAATTGGTATTATGTCCCTCATGATTAGCTTAAAGAGGTTGTTGACTGTTTGAATTGTAAAATTGATTGTTTACCCTTTAAGTACATTGGTCTCCCCATTGGGGATAATCATAGGCAAAAAATAACTTGTCACCCTTTTTTCCCATTAGACTATTGAATGTTGGGACTTCCATGAAGTACCCTTTTCGCCCACGAGACTATTGAATGTTGGAACTTCAATGAAGTATATTATTTCCATCAACAAGGCTATTGAATGTTGGAACTTCAATGAAGTATCATTTCCACCCACAAGGCTATTGAGTGTCATAACTTTAATGAAATATCCTTATCACCCACTAGACTATTGAATATTGGAGCTTCAATGAAGTATCCTTGCTGCCCACAAGGCTATTGAATGTTGGAACTTCACATAGGGATCCTTGTCGCAATACAAGACGTTTGATGCAGAACCATCACAGATGTACCCTCACCAAGAGAAATCCAAGAAACGCTTGAGAGACTCGCCCCAACAAGAAATTTATTCATCCAAGGCGACATGAAAGACAAACACCATGAAAGTAAATTCAAGAAAATCCAAATAACAGGAAGAATCGACATGACATATGAACCTTTCTTTAATAAACCTGAATTGAGTGGTTACAAAAGAACCTATAAAGGGAGAAAAGACAAACAATGATCCAACATACATACCTAAAGGTCAAAGCATTTGGTCTTACAAATCTTGATGGACTCGCCACCTAAAATGTCACCTCTCCTCGTGGCTAAGACTCATAAGGTGTCTTCACCAACTCAAAGAACAACAAGAATCAATAATATGCCACCTAATACGGGTGTATAATCATTAAAGAGATCCTGAAGGGTGTTGTCGCGAGAAAACCTCAAATAGGACAGCATCATTTATTGTACGAAAGCGAAGACCTATGAATTGCAAAGAGGGGCCCAATGTATCACCCTAAAACTCAAGTATAATTTATAAAACATTGTGGAAAATATATATACAAGCAAGGGTGTCACTTTGACAAAAGCCTTTCAATTAATATTTCAAATGGGAATTAAAGTCAAAGCATATAATCATAAAATATAACAAAGTGATATGTCCAAAAAAACTTAATGAAATAGAAAATCCCCGACTATATGTTACAAAATCAGAGTGATATCAGATACAAAATTAGACAGCCGATAAAAGATACAACAAAACGTAAGCAAAAGAAAACTATTGAAGAGACCAACTACATCATCCCCGGTAACCAAAACTATCACTCCTCACTCTTAACCTGGGGATTACCTATATAAAGTACAAAAGTAGAAACATAGAGACAAGAAAGGGATGAGAATACATTTCACAATTCAAACGGTGTTAAAAAAACAAGGATAGTATAATCATCATATACAATTAAATCACAATAACACAATCATATAACATAGATAATTATACATGCAATGTTCATCTCTTCTACTCATATGCATGTGGTGCCAATATTTTGGATATTTGAGGTATGTTACTGATGTATCCAACCTGTAAATAGACCTAAGTCATACTCGTCACTGGATCGAAGTCCTACTCGCCACTGGACCGAAGTCCTACCTATCTTTGATATACATGATACATTAATGTTACAATTAATGCAAATATACATCCATAATCCTTCAACTCCAATCATCATCACTGAACATAAGTCATACACATCACTAGTTCTTTCGAACCTAAACACATCATAATCAATTAATTGTTAGTGTAAGGCCACGTCATTGGTTCTTCTGAACATAAACATCTTAACACTGGTTATTTAAAACCTAAACATACAACACATAAAAACTTGTATTCTAACCTTAAAAACTTAACTCTTATATGTATTATCGACCATTGAACTTTTGTTCTAAAACATTAGTAAAAACTTAATTCATATAGCATCTTAACAAAACAGCCCCAAAATTATGTTTCCTGCTAGTCATACCTTAGATTTGAATAATTATTTAAAATATCAAACAAAGTCATAATCAAGCAAATGAATATGTTTCGGAAAGCTCAGTGAGTCTATTTTAAGACTATGATTCTAATTTTAGGACTTAAGATCCAAATCGGTACAGTTTAATTAAACAATGGGAACTAGTACATGCATTAGAAAAAATGTTTCGTCGGACTTGTAACTAGTATTTCTCCTACTGAACTTAGTGAAATGAGATGCTTATTAAGTCTAATATGTAGAAATTTTTTTCTATTTTTTTATGATATAAGTTTTAATCTCAGAGTACTTATGTAGAGTGAGATGTGTCCAAATTACTAACAACATGTCAAATAGCCGTGGTGCGGAATTTCCAAAACTTTAACTGAACTTGCAATTCAGTTTTCTAGCCTTTGCCACATTAGAGTTGATCCATATCGAATTCTATCTCGTGCTAAATCTTGTCTAGTTTCTAAAAGTCTCAGTTTCATTCTTAAATGATTTAGGTAACTAAAGTTATAGGCAAATTACTAACATGGTATACTAACTGCAAGTGGTAGAAATTAATCAACATATGGTAACAATCATACTTAAGCATCTATTATCACACATAATCATCATATAACATATGAACATCCACAATCAATTTTTATAGCTTAGATTTATACGAGTTTCACATTAATAACAATATAATTAGAATGAACAACATGAATTAGAATTCATAATCAATATAATCATGGAGGTTTTGCACAAACCTCTCTTAATTCAATCAACAACATCATAAAGGAGAAAAGGGGCTAAGAAATCCCCACTATAACTTAAGCTTAACACCCATTGTAATATAGTGAGATAGCTGACTTGGGATGTTTTGTGTTTGATCGCAAATGTTGCGGTTATCAAGAGTCGCCACTGACTTTTCTTTTATCCAAAAGGAAAGGTGGAAAAGAACAGGAAAGACCTTTGAGATTATTTCTTGAGTTCGGGGGGTAGATTATGAAAAGGGAAGGTATTAGCACCCTTTTCATCCATAGTTATCTATGGGCTCTTAATTGCTTGCTAGATCACTTGCTTTGTTTGAAAATGTGCTTTGTGGTGGTTTTTGAAAGTATTTTTGAAAAGGCGCATTCGTTTAGGCAAACTTTGTAATGGTTCTCATTTCGTAAGAACGTATACAAAGTGTTGGACTTTTAAAAATATTTCATGTTTGGAAAGTGTTTGTTTGTTTTGAAAGTGAGCAAGGATGTTTTTTTTGAAAGTGATCAAACAACTAAGAACGTTTCTACCTACTCAAAAGTCTTTTGTTCGTTTCTACCTTTCCTTTGATATTGCTATCTCACCATTGATTGGTAAGAAGCCTTATCTTTGGATGTAAAAGGGACGGGCGTGGATCATCATATAGTCATGATAGCAAGGTTATGAGACATCTTAGCATTTCTCTTTTAGGGACTAAGATCATTTTGAAAGGCAACATTTGAAGCATCATCGAGGGGCTATGATCTTGTATTTTTGATTGTTTTTGCTAAGACATCTCACATGCATAACATGACCATTTTTATAAGGCAACAAATGGAATTACCCTAAGGGTGCATGTGTGAATTGTGTGTTTGATTTGCATGCATTTAATTTTGGGTTAGGGTTATCTACTTGTTGATTTTTATCTTTCCATACAAACCCTAATTACTAGCATTTATATGAAAGCGATAAATTGCGGAAAGTAAATTTACTACGCTATAACATCATTTGGGGATGGGGTATACAAATTTACAAATGGGGATTGCAAGAAATTAAACCTAATTATCTATTACAACCATATTGAATTGAATAATGTACAAGAAATGAATAAATATAATGTACATGGATATAAATGGAAAAGAAAAGGATTTTTTGTTTGGTTTTTGAGGAAAAGGTTTGGTTTTGACCTAATTAACTAAAAGAAGTAATTAATTAAATTAAGAAAATTAAACATAAATTAATTAAGAAATTAAATTAAATTAGAAAGCATTTCTTTAGGTTTTTTTAGAAAATGGTTTAAGTTCAATTAAAATAATATGGAAATTAATTAACTAAAAGAAACCTAAACTCTAAGTTAATTTTAATTAAAAAGAAAATAATTAAACATAAATCTAATTATTGATTTATTAGGAAAAAGAAATTAAGTTTATTTAAGAAAATATTTTTGTCTTTTTATTTTTAAAGGAATAAAATATAAGTGAATATAAATATACTAGATATATAAATAAATAAACTATTTTTGGATTTTTTATTAATAAAAATAATAATAATAATAATAATAATAATAATAATAATAATAATAATAATAATAATATAATAATAATAATAATAATAATAATAATAATAATAATAATAATAAAGAAAAATAAAATAAAATAAAATATAAAAATAAAAGTCAGGGGGAGGGGGGGTTTGAAATGGAATTTGGGAGTTTGTTAGAAAAAATAATTTTTGTAAAGCCTGGCCCAATAGCATTTTTTAATCAGCAAAAAAAATATATAATAAAAAAACAAAGGGGCCTGCTAGAACAAGCAAGATGGGTGTATGATGAAGTGAAAATGGGGAGGCCCACTGACTCAGGGCCCATGTGTTGGCTTGTGGCAAAAAAGAAAGAAAATGTTTGAGAAATAACAAAAAGTGACAGCGTTGGGGCTTGAACCCACGCCCTTGACATGATACGTGCGCTGCCTTACCACTGGGGTGGCTATACATTCGTTAACTAAACTAAAACCATAAATATATAACACAAATCCAGTTTTAGAAATTACTTCATCTTCAACCTCCATCCAGGGTTCCTATAACTCACTCATTTCTCATCCATTCACAAAACTTCCAACATCAAACTTGTTAGAAATTTTACCATGATTCTGAATATGTAAATAACTTAAACTAATTCTCAAAGATGAGCATTAATTTCTAAAAGTACCAAATCCTGACCTAACTTTTTTCATAGATTCAAACCTAAAATTCTCTAAGCTCAATCAATATAAATGAAAATTATGAATATGTACAACTTCGGGGCAATGATATCTACATTTTTACTTCAGGATGTATGCACAAAAGATGCTTGTATCAAGATTTTGAAGTTTGAAAACTTACCTCTTGCAGCTAGATTCGTGTATGGAGTTTGAGCAACCTTTGAGATGGCCTGATGATCTCTTTAGCTTGTCTGGACCTCCTTGAGTGTATTACAACTCCTACTTTGCTTTGAGGATGACTGGAACTCCCAACTCAAGTCAAGTTGCAAGTTTCAGTTTTGAAAATGGTGGATGGTGATGGAGGGGTTACAGTCTGGAAACAGGGGCCTGGATCACTTTGATATGATGTATATTAAGTGTTTGGATGGTTAAAACTTAATACGCACGAGTGGATTTGGAGATGGCTATGTGATGTTCAAAACTGTCAAGTTATGGCAGATTTTGGGTTGCAGAGTGCTTGGGAGTGTTTTGGGGTGCTTCGGCTCGTGTGTTTTCTTTCAAATAACTTGTATAGTTATAAGCAAGAGGTCTTAGGGTTTGAAGTTGATAGATCTGTGAGATATAGAGTTATGGCTATGTTACTTGATTTTGAAGAAAAGTGGAAAACATGGTTTCAAGGCATAGTAAAAGCATGGTCTACCTTTATTGGAGGCTCTAGACATGTTGCTTTTATCTTTGACATTGCTTGTACTCAGATGAAACATGTTGGGAGCTCAAGAAGTTGACTTTGCATAAAGGCTTGCTTTACTAGAATGGAAATGGTGATTTTCTCCCTAAAATGGTAAAATGCTTTGGACAATGCTTGAATCAATTGGACAATTGATCAATCGGTTGTGTAAACATTAAATTAAGGAGTGATTTTCAAGTTAGATACCTGCAAAGCAAGATTATACAACATGGCTTATGGATTTGGTCAAGTGTTCATCACAAAATTGACTTGTAATTCAAGTTTATCATGCCAACTTCAAGTCTTCGAATCTCCTAGCTCAAAAATGATCTCTTCAATTTCTTGGACATTTTGGAAAGCTTGTAACATCCTCTACAGCCTTCATGTTAGACATTTTTGAAAAATAAATTTGGAACTAGGTGAAAATGTTCTATGAAGTTAGGTCAAAATCCTGCCTAACTAGGGCAAAATTTCACTAAGTCTTTTTAGTTTCATGGACATGTCTTCATAAATTCATAACTTGAAATCCAAAAATTTCTAGGAAAAGTTATACCCTAAAATATTTTAGATCTCATTAACATCTACAACTTTCATGTTGAAAGTTTTTCTTGAATCATCTTGCATCATGGTGGAAATTTGGCACAAAGTTGTGAAAAAAAGTTAATTTTCCAATACTTAAAAAAATTTCTAAGTCTTAGAATTTTGACTTTTCAAAAATGAATTTTGACTTTTCAATTCCTTGATGAACAAGTTTAATATTTTGAAATATCTTGATGAATTGTAATCTTTTAAACTTGATTTTGATCAAAAAGTCAAAGTTTGACTTTTCAGCGTACAGTTGACTTTTCATCAGTTGACTGAAATTCATCTATCAATCCATCAATCTTGAGATGTGATTTGAAATATGCCATTAGGTAAAAATGGTGCATTTGAATCCTTGAGATCATGTTTTAAACCAATATGTCATCTGTTAGGTGAAAAGTCAAAAATTGAATCTCCTCAGTCAAAACCCTAATTTTGACCATTTTGCCCTTTTGATGATCTGATCCAATTTCTTGAGGAATTGTGATCCAAACTTGATCAATTGACATATATGAGTTCATGATGTTGATATGGATAAAAAATGATGAAGTTTGACTATAGGTTGACCACAGTTGACTTTTTATCCAATACAGTTGATTTTAGGTCATCTGATCAAATGACTGAGCAAAAATGTGATCTAAAGCTTGAAACTTGACATGAGCAATCTTAATGGTTCCTAATGATCCATGAAAGTCCATTGAGGCCTTGCAAGTCCAATTGTCCTTGTGAAAACTCAAACCTTAATTTGAGTCATCAGTGCTTGAGGAGGTGTCTTGAGCTGATCAAACCTTGTGTAGTCTTGAACCAAAGGAGATCTTATGAGAGATTTCTTGAGAAATGAGAGGGAAAATTTTGGGGTACAACACCATCATAAAATAATCTACCCTTACCTCAATTAAGCCAAAACAACTTAAGTTCTTTGTGATTAGAGATCTTACTCTTACAATTCTCTCTGCCAAGGATTGCCTCATTTTCTTTTCCTTTTTCCCAAAACTGATCATTCTCTAAATCCATCTATGATTATATAGAGAGAAACCATATTTTATTCTATTTGTTTTTTCACTAAATCTCTTAATTTTTAATGAATTTTATCTAACTTCTTCGATTTTATGAAAAATCTCGATATTAATCCAAAACTTTTAAATCATTGTAATTATTTGAATTCTCTATAATTTCTAATATTTTTAAATAAATAAGCTCTTAGTTTATTATTATTATTATTATTACTCTAGAAATAATCAGTAATATTTAAGAAATAACCCAAAAATTAAACAAAATCCTAAATAACATTGTGGGGGTGTTACACCTAACCTATCTAAGTCTCTCTTGGGGGACTCGACTCCATGAGTCTCATCGAAAAAGAAATCACCCATGGTATTGAATTGAATGTTCACCCAAAGTGGCTCCTACTGTGGATGCCTAAAAAATGCAAAATATTGGAATTAAATCACTTTAACCTTTCCAAGATCTCGTGCTTGAGGGACTCTGTACTTAGATAATTTTACTAGACCTAATATAAGATTTCCCATAAGGAAGCTGGAAAAGCCAAACACACTAGCGTCGAGCGAGCATACGAGGTGTGTCGCAGGTTGCCCCGAATACATAATAGCTCTCCCATATTGGGATTGGGCCATCTGAATTGATTTTATCATCCACCCACTTAATAAAATGTGAGCAGTGTTATGTTTCCACAGTAACCAACTGAAAAGGCCAGTCAATAGGAAAATCGTCTCCCGCCATGATTCAAGGGAGAATGAATCCCCTATTTTCCCTATTTTCTAGTCAAGGAGCCTCTATAAATATCTTAATCTTAAGACTAGCGAGAAGATTTATAATCACTCTCGAAAAAACCATATACAAAACTTCTCACAATCATATGTGAGTTAACCCTAAATATAATTAAATATCTTAAACACTTACACAGTCCAACACAACTAGTGTTGTCTCTCATAATATGTTCTTAATAAGTACAATTTTCTCCTTAGATATTCAAGGTGGGTTGTAGGTGTATTCATAGGCCTCAGAGAAACCAAGAAAGCCTAAGTGATGTTGACATAATGATTCATGATGATCATTAAAGGTCGAGGAGTTAGGTGGCGACATTGAAAATCAAAGTTTCTTCAACTCAAGGTTTTTTTTTTCATATGGCGGCAATAACAACTAGTAGAGGATAAAACACAATTATTATATGTGTTTTATGATTTTACATTAAAATAATTTTTCATTTGACTATTTTGACTCTTCATAAGTAATATTGTGATTTTTAAAAGTTAACTTACATTATTTGTTGATGTTGGTTCTTGATTTTAGCAATGTGAGAAAAAACAATTCATTTTTGTTTCATAATTAAAAAAATTCAAGTTATATTCTCTTTGTGATATCGAGAAGATTTGATTCTAAATATTTTATTTTTTAATTTAATTAAGGAAATTAAAATCAAATGGACTGGCCATTTCAGCTGATTAAACCAGATGCCTAACACTTAATCGGTTTGGTTGAAGAAACAAACCCCCATGCATAAAATTGCTCTAATGACCATAAAATTGATAAAACCGACAATTAACCAATCAAAAGCGATTTAACCACTTTTTTGAAAATAAAAAGAAACTAATTCATGAAATAAAGATCTAAAAAGGATTATTTTTTTAAATAACCAAGTTTTTCAACAAAAAAAAACCAATAGCATACATTTTACATTAATTTCCAATTTAACCTTGTTTCAAATATAAAAAATTCGAACCAAAATTGAGGTGTCAATGTTGTTGGCGTATGCACATAATCATCTTACACTAAGGCGACATGATGGCCTTTGGCGAATGTAGTACTGTCATGCTAATCATGTTTGTGCATGCTTTGTAAATTTAAGAGCATGCACCATCACCCTTATATTTTTTCCAAACTTTAGAAAGGGATTCTCCATCTTTTTGTCTAAATCCATTGATTTAGCTTCTCAACATAGTTCGATATTTTAAGTTATTTTTATATTATTTTAATTATATATTTATAAATATTATATCGAAATAGAATAGAAAATAGTGAATTTTTTTATTATTATTAGTTGATCAATTTAAAAAATTATTTAATATATAAAAATAATAATATTGTTAATAATATTTTTTTTCTACTATTATATTATTAATTATAATTTTATATTATTCATGAAACATATAAATTTTATATTATACATAAGATAAAGGATTAGAAATAGGGTTGGTGTTAGAGTAACTAATAGGTTGACATTGACATGTGTCTAGGTTGATTTTAGAGATGTTAATAGGATGGCCTGTGTCTAGGGTTGATTTTAGAGATGTTAATAGGATGACATGTGTCTAGGGTAATAATAGTAGTTAAATACTATCATATTATAATTATTATAATAATTATTATTATTATTAGTAGTAGTCAGTCAATTTAATTTTACATTATACATAAGATAAAGGATTATAAATAGGGTTGGTGTTAGAGTAGTTAATAAGATAACATGTGTTTAGGGTTTGTTTTAATGATGTTATTAGGATGATATATGTCTAGGGTTGTCATCATAACAAACTATTTAGATTAAGTAGACTAGATAATAGTCGCGGGTTGTGTTCAACAATATTTTTTTATAAAAAATTAAATTTGAATTGAACTTTCTATTATATAATTGAAGATTAGTTTATATATTAATAGTGAAGCAGAGTTAAATTCACGATATTATTATTATAGACTCAATAGAAAATTTTTATTATTCAATTATTTATTTTATGATACTTTATTTTAACGTCTTAAATTACAATGTTTTTTTAATAATATTTGTTTTGGATAAATAACCCAAATTTGCTATATATGTATACAAATGAAAATATCAATTAATAGTGATTGAATTTCTTTTATGATTCCACGTGAGAACTTAATACGAATATAATCTACATGTTCGATTAAACTATGAGGTAGAGGTCTTTTTACTTTTATTTGGGTCATGCCGGCCAATACTCCAATACTCCTAAAATTATTGAAGTAAGGTTGGAGAAACATAAGATTTGTCGCAATGTAAGTGTATAGGAAGGCACAATGACCATGGCCCAATCAATTGGAATAGATAAGGGACACTTTCCCTTCTGCCCTCATATCGAGGAGTCGTGGTCGGTTGACCCCCAGGATCGACGAGACCATATCTGCCCGCTCAGAATATGCTAGTCCTCATCCTACTAGCCGTATGGAGACATCTGCTCAGGAATAATTAGAATCACACTTTCCCGTGAATACTTCTCTGTTCGTTATAACGGCTAGTTCTGAGCATCTTTGCCCGTCATAACGACTAGTTTCTGACACTTACATATGTTTGAGGAACCTGATATCCAGGCCCAAAAATAGAAACCAATGGCCAAGCACCGAGGCACTATATAAACTCTCACACTTGTGAGGGACAGGTATTCAATATTCATCACTCACTTCTAAAACCCTATACTTTTCTATCTTGTATCTCTTTGCACTCTTACTTACTTGATCATCAGAGTGCCTTGCAGATACACCCTTCCTCCTCATTACCAGTTTTGCAGACAAAGATATCGGCCCCTTACAGGTTCTGATCACAGGTATGATCAATGGCGTCATTAATGGGAAATTGTCTTCCCCTTCTTTCTTTCCAAAAAACCAAAGATAAAAGCAACATCACCAGATTCTGATAATGGCTGATCATGATGGCGACCATATTACTGGAAAAAACATCTTATCCCCCATTCATAAAGATTATAATGACGACAAATACCCTCCCCTCGAGGACATTCCCCTCAAGAGAGATGGTTCCACGATGTCTCCCTCCTCCGTCTAGGCTGACGATGATGACATCCATTTCTTGAAAGCTAGCAGGTCCAAGAAAGCCCAAGAAGAGGCACTAAACACTCTCCAACCGGTCCCGATGCCGACCAGGTCTGATCTGGCCATAACAGCTCTGCTCGCTACCCTAAATCAAACCAACACTTTAATCCTTCGCCAGAAAAATAGGATTAAGGCATTAGAGAAGAAACGATCATGATCTCCTCCTTAAAGATATTGGCGGTGCATGTCGCGCAGTCCTTCACCATAACCCCATCGTTGTCGACCAGCAGGTGATACGGTGGCAGAACCGACTGTTAGTACTTGTTTTCCATTTTTTGTTCGCAAATGTCGCAGTAAGAAAGAGTCGCCATCGACTTTTCTTTTATCCAAATTAAGGAAAGCGTGAAAAGAACAGAAAAATACCTTTTTCGAGATTTTCTGAGTAAGGGAAGTAGATTATGGAAAGAGAAGGTGTTAACACCCTTTCCATCTGTGGTTTTCCATGGGCTCTTTGATGCTTAGCTCATGTTTTGAAAATTGCTTGTGCTTTATGTGTTTTTAAGATTGTTTTGAAAATGCCTTAGTGCGGCGATTCGCTTTGTAATAACTCTTGTGTCAGTCCTCAAGAGTGTTGACAAGGAAAATGTTTTGAAATATTTTTGTGTAGGTGCAAAAAGTTGTTTTGAGCAAGCATCTAAGAACTTATCTACTAATACTCGAAAAGGTCGTTCTTTTCCTCCTAACCTTTAGACAGTACTATTCTACTATTAGTGAGTAGGTAGCCCTATCGTTGGATGTACGAGGAACAGGCGCGGGTCATCGTTATGGTCATAGAAGGCAACATGTAGGGATACCTTAGCAGTTTGAAGGGACTGTCATCATATATTCGTAGGCCATATCGAGGGACAAGATCATTTCTCGTAGGTAACTCGAGGGACATTGAGAGACTATGATCTTTATGATGACTTTAACCGAGGGTCTTTGCTAAGGGTATTCCTATGTTCGAGGGACATGACCATTGTTTTTCCGAAGGCAACAAGTGAGGTTATCCTAGAGGTGCAAGTGTGAAAATGATCCAGTTTGGTTATTTATCTTGAAATTAGGGTTTTCTATCGTTCATTTTTATCTTTCCATACAATCCTATTAATCTAAGCATTGCATAAAATATAATAGCTGAAGGTAAAGGCGAAAATGTAAACCTAGGCTATTATAGAGCTTTGGAGCAGTTACATAATAGTGAAGAGTGCGGAAAAGAAATCCTAAAACTATTACATCCCGGAAGCAATTACATGATAATGATAAAAAAACGAGAAAAATAAAGCTACGCTATTATAGTTGAACGCGCCCTATACACTTTATCTAGGAAAATAAAAATAAGATGAAAATAGCAAAGAAAATGTTTTGGTGATTTTTTTATGAAAAAATGATTTATGATAATTAATTAAATAAACCTAAAAAACCTTATTAATTTTAATTAATAAAAAAATGTTAATTTTGAAAAAAAAAGTTAATTAAAATACCTAAATCCTAATTAATTTTAATTAATAATAATAAAAAGGTTAATTTTGAAAGGAAAAAAAAGGTTAATAAAAAAAACCTAAAACCTAATTAATTTAATTAAAAAAAGGTTAATTTTGAAAAAAAAAGTTAATTAAATAAACCTAAAACCTAATTAATTTTAATTAAAAAAAAGTTTAAAAAAAAAAGTTTATGTGTAATGATTAACAAGAAAGAATTAAGTTTGCCAAAAAATAGATAGGGGAAGAAACATCAATTAAAAATAGGGTTAGAAAATTCAAATAATGCAAATTTTCTGTAAGAAAATACTTGATAAATCCGCATTTTTGAAGACCTTCTGATCGAAATTGGCTTCTAGCCGTGAGAGATGAAAACATAGATGACGTCAAGACAGAATTTTGGCCATCGGAACGGGTTCAAAACGAGCCACGATCTTCAAGTTATGAATTTTTTAGTGCGTAAAAACTGCACTTTCAGCACATTTTTTCACCATATTTCTTCGAGAAAAATCGCACATTCGGAGACCTTCTTTAAAGAATTGGCTCTCAAGCCGAACCTGAATTTAAGAATATGTTATCAAGGATATCTTGGCGAAAGAACACCTGAATATGATGCGCCGGGTTGGACTTGTGAATCTTTGAATCCCGAATCGCTGCGAAACGACGAACTGATCTCCAGCACGAAAAATACTCTGAGAACATCCATTGACGAAATAAAAGTCACTCGTAACCTGACGAAGCTTGCTAAATATACCTTGATTCCATAACCATAGAACCAATGATATAGGTGTATGTAATAATGAAATGTAAGCCAAACATGTCGAAATAAAGAGGGTAAATTTTGGGGTACAACAGTTGCCCCTGTTCAATCTTCTTAAACCTGAAGATTTAGATTGGCTTGTCTGCCTTTTGTGATCTGAAGGTGGAAGATGATTGAACACTAGAGTTCTAAAAAATTTGCACTCGCATGAAGTAACGTTGTTGGTTGGTGATTTCAGGAATGGGCCTACATATGCCATTTGGAGAAGATGACTGAGAGTTGTCGGAGATGGGATTAACGATGCCATCCAAAATAGATGCTGATTTCCTAAGAGGTCTCTTCATGGGGATTCCTATTCCTATTTTCTGAGGAGGAGTCATCTGAGGAATGTTGGTCTCTATTTTGGGGAATAGAGTTTAGGAGCTTCAGTTTTCCATTACTCTCTTGGGGAGTCGTCTCTTGATTGAAGAGACAGAAGTGAACTGCTATCTGGTCAAGATCCAGGCTTCACAGTGACTTGCTGAGGATAATAAGGCTGACTGCTATTTGGTCGTGTCTCAAGCTTCACAACGACTTACTGGGGAAATGAGATTAAACGGCTATCTGGTCGTACTCCAGGCTTTACAGTTCCTTCAACTGGAATAGAAATCAGAAAAATCTTAGTGTCGATTTAACTGAACCAGAGAAAGGTCTTTATTTAACTTTGACTGGAATGGAAATCAGAAGAATCTTAGTATCGATTCAACTAAACCATACAAAAGTCTTGGAAAATCTTCAACTGGAATAGAAATCAGAGAGATCTTAGTGTCAATCTGACTGAACCAGAGAAGGTCTTTAATTAACTTTAACTGGAATGGAAATCAAAAGAATCTTAGGGTCGATTCAACTGAACCAAACAAAAGTCTAGGAATATCTTCAACTGGAATAGAATTCAAAGAGATCTTAGTGTCGATCTGACTGAACCAGAGAAGGTCTTGTATTAACTCTGACTGGAATGGAAATCAGATGAATTTTAGTATTGATTCAACTGAACCAGACAAAAGTCTTGGAATATCTTCAACTGGAATAGAAATCAGAGAGATCTTAGTGTCGATCTAACTGAACCAGTGAAGGTCTTTTGAGAGCATCTTTTTGAGGAAAATGCTGAAATAGTCTTTCATCAGACATAACTTTTTGAGAAGACTACCGGGTCACGTAAACAGTCAATGATGTTTGTTGAATTGATCTTTTCTGAAAATGGTAAAGAGTTATTCGTATGCAATGTCATGATGTATGAAATGCATTGTGATGATGGTCTCAAAATAAATGAGATTATGATGTATGCGATGTGTATGTGCATGCCATAATGTATGAATATAGAACTATTGCGACATTTCCTAGCCTGGAAAAATAAATCCCGGACTGCTATTGAAGAGTATTGAGAGGCTGAACCCTTCATTTCCGCTGGGGATGGTGAATGGAGATGATTCATTGGGTATTGACTCTTCTTGAGAATAACTCTATGGAGGGAGGATTCTTTGTTGGAAGATTTTGCCAATGTAGAGAAATAAACTCTGTCAGGGAATGAGTTTCCGCAGTTTGAGGAACAAACTCTACCCGGGGAGGAGGTTTTATGAATTGTTTGAAATTATAAAACTCGGCTGGGGAAGGCAGATTTCAGCTCTCTAAAGGGACTTTGTTGGAGGAGGTAATTCTTGCTTGGGGAGGGAGAGATCAAACCTTTGGTTATTTCTACTCTATGGGGAACATAGACGTCACTAGGACGTATGTTGAGGATACGGTGATGACTTCGCATCAGGACGTTTCAGCCCCTGTACCTGCTGGAGAAAGTACATGCGAAGATTTTGTGTATGGATCTATGTCGTGATTGTACTTGAACATGTATTGAATGAGTGTCAGAATGACATCCGTATTTGGATCGTATATGAACTGTACTTGAAACATGTGTTAAATGAGTGTCAGAATGACATCTGTCTTTGGATCTTATCTGAATTGTACTTGAAACATGTGTTGAATGAGTGTCAGAATGACATACGTCTCTAGATCATATCTGAACTGTATTTAAAACATGTGTTAAATGAGTGTCAGAATGACATCCGTCTCTGGATCGTATCTGAACTGTACTTGAAAAGAATCTGAATAAGTATCAGGATAACATCCGTCTCTGGATCGTACCTGAACTGTTTCTAGAAGAGAAATCTGGAATAAGTACCAGGATAACATCCGTCTCTGGATCGTACCTGAACCGTTTCTAGAAGAGGACTTGGTTTATTTAGAATGTTTCCGTTGGGAATTCCTGTTCAATTGCTTTTGAGAAGAAATTCGCTGAGGAACATGGATTTCACTTGATTGTACGTGATTAATTGCTGGAATTCATGTTTAATTCCCCAAGTGATTCAGATGGAGATCTACCCCTGGCTATTTGGAATTTTTGAGAGATTCCTTGAATCTTGACTTGACTTCCCTAGATGATGGACAATGATTATGCCGTGCCCCTTGGTTGGAAGTGTTTTTCCACTTGAGGTGAACCTTTTCATTGGGAAAGTTTTTATTCAATAGATATTCGTCATGTGAATTTCTCTGTTTGTCGAACAGATAACTATATGCAAACAACGATATTCAAATAATGAAAAGTTTATGCTTGTCTTGAAGTTTTTGAAAATTCATTTTTCAGTAAAACAAATTTTGCAAGAGGGTGATATCAACTCAGAATTTATAGCAAACCCAACAGGAGTCAGGATACCTTTTGTAACAGTATGCTTTCGAACTAACCCATGCTTCAACTAGGACTTTTAAGGGTTATATCATGGCCTGGTTCAAGGTTTAAGAAACAAAGGATAAAGGCTCAAAATTTATTTGTACCCACCCGTTCTTTGTGATGTTCTTCAGTCCTATGCTCAGTTAATTGGGCACTTTGAATTCCAATTGAGTCTGACATCTTGTCCTTGATGTTTCGGTGATGGTTCAGATATTGAAAGTTTATTTGAAAGAGGCAGTCATTTTGTAATCTTTTTTTTTATCGAGGATTTGTAGTAACCTCTTTTTTTTGTTTTCGTTATCCCTTCTTTTGCCTGAACTGTTTCTTTTGTGATTACAGTCAGCGGGATGCCCCCGTTTTTCTTAAGTCTCTTTCATAGGTTTTGACTTAATGGGCTTTTATTTTGAGAGATAATGACTGCCTGTTCTTAATGATTATGTGGAACCATCACCATCTTTTGGAGAGCATTTTCTAAACTATTTGTCGTGTATGAAGGGAAAGTTTGCGACTGAATGCACCTCTAAATTAACTGAGAAAGCTACCCTGCCCCAGGTTATAATTAATGGTTTTAATTTTTGTGAAAATAAAAACTCCTACTTCTTTGGCTCAAAGGGGTTGACTAGGGATTATCTTCCTTATAACTCCACTGTTTAGGATTTGAAATAACGCCTGTACATCGTTAGCGGGATCCATTCAGAAGCATACTGTAGAGATCGTGGTATCATTTTCGTCATCCTCCATCTAAAGGCTTACAACTTTTAATCAAGAGTCAAATATCACAAAAAAGGAAGTAAGAACGTAGTTTTGAAATAGTGAATACGAATTAATTGATTCAAGACAAACATACGCGATGCATTGATGAAATAACAAGGTTTGATGGGAATAAATGTTTGAACAATCAAAAGAAAATTAGAAATTGAAAATTCTAATGAACAAAAGCCTCTTCGTCTGATCTTGCCACTACAGATGACGTGCCTTGGAGGGATGGCAGAAGAACTCAGCCTGACTATCTTGTGTAAACTCCAGCACTCCTTCATCAATCAAGTTTTGAATTTTATATTTCAACATTCAACAATCATCAGTATCATGCCCCAGACTGTTGGAGTGATATGTACACCTTGCATCAAGATTGTAGTTAGAGGAATAAGTTTTGGGGTTCGGATGAGGTCTTATCAACGTAACCAAATTCATCCTCAACATATGTTGCAATGCCTGAGACAATGGTATGTTGATTTTGGTAAACTGCCTCTTGGGCTTGTCTTGCCTTTGCTGATTACCCCATTATGGTTGGCGAGGTTGTGGTTGGATCCGTGACGTAGCATCAATTTGGAAAGATCCACTCTCCACCAAACCCACTTCTTATCTTATCAGGGGCTGATTAATGACTTGGTCTCCAGTCTCGACCGTTTGTTTCATACGGTTATGACCGTCTTGATGAAATTTGTTGACGGGGATTCTTATCTCTTCTTGTCCCCGGGCTAGGCTTTGGATAAGAGCCATTTGACTGATCATTTGGGTTCTCATCCTTTCCATCTCAGCTTGCAGTTGTTCAACCTGGTCATCCTTGTTGTTTTCAGCATGTTTCTTGGTTAGATTCCCAGCGAGGAGTGCTTTCAATTCTTCCTGCCCCTTGTATAGGTTTAGGAACATTTCCATGAACTGAGCCTTTTGAGTTTGGAGATCTCTGTTGTCTTGTTTGAGAGCCACTGCTGAAATAAACAACGAGAACATGAGAGACTTGTACTAGAGACTACTTGTTATGCAATGACATGTATGATATGCAAATATTTTCAAGGATCTCGCAGGGTAAACAAGAAAAATGTTAGGCGTTGAACTTTACAACTTTGATTGAAGCACTTCGTATCATTAAAGATCCTTCTACAAAAGTCAAGCTCACCATATCAAGTGGGTCATAGCCCCTGACTCAATTTATCGTGTTTTGATCTTTTGACGACATTGGCTAGAGGAAAATAAATCCCTTTGCCCCTTGATAGATGTTTGGTTCATCATAACCTACATCATAGGCCCTCGAGATCCTTGAAATGGTTAGTATGATATGTCATGTTATGATGCTATGATGTGTATGCTATGCATCAAGCAAGAATGCAGGGTAAGAAACCAATTTATTAGATTTATACAAACAAGGTCCTGCAAGGAATACAAACAAAGCCATGCAATGAGTTCAAATTGTTAGGAAAAGAAAGCAAACAAGTCACACAAGTAGCCTTAGGTTTAGTCTTGCATGGAGTCCATAGGTAAGTACCCTCTTGAAGTTTAGTTGGCTCAACCTGTCTTAGAAACAATAATCGGGTTCTAAGGAGTCTCAATATCACTAATCTTTCTTTATCGAGCATTATTTCAGCTTAGAAATCTTTTCTTATGGCCGAAACATCCCTAAAGTCCGATCTCAATGAGTGTAGTATCGAGTATCAACCGATTCTCAGCTTTACACCGAGGCCGGCTATCTCACTACTTTCTAATGGCCAAGTTTGTCCAACTAAGGTTCTAAGGTTCGTTAGTGCTTCAAGAAACCACGCGGCGGCCCCGTATTCTTCTCGATTCAACACAAGGGATACCGGTACCAACCAAAGTATCACACCAACACACTTATCGCTTCAACCTTATCGGTCTACACCGTACAGTCTCCACGATCTATTGTTGTTTACCTAAAAAGATGCCTTAGATCCAGGTATAGGATCTATACAAGAATACCCCAACAAACCCTCAAAGATAAATCAGTCAAAGCAAACAAAGAAAGCAATTTTAAAATGATCTAGACCCTAAGGTAAACCCCACTTTATAATTATCCCCAGCAGAGTCTCCAGTTCTGTGATATGGTGGTAGAACCTACTGTTAATACTGGTTTTACATTTTTTGTTCGCAAATGTCATGGTAAACAAGAGTCACCACCGACTTTTCTTTTATCCAAATTAAGGAAAGGGTGAAAAGAACAGAAAAAGACCTTTTTTCGAGATTTTCTGAGTAAGGGGGTAGATTATGGAAAGGGAAGGTGTTAACACCCTTTCTATCTGTGGTTTTCCACGGGCTTTTAGATGCTTAGCTCATGTTTTGAAAATTGCTTCTGCTTTGTGTGTTTTGAAGATTGTTTCGAAAATGCCTTAGTGCGGCGATTCACTTTGTGATAACTCTTGTATCATCCCTCAAGAGTGTTGACAAGGCAAATGTTTTCGAAAGTGTTTTGAAATATTTTTGTGTAGGTGCAAAAAGTTATTTTGAGCAAGCATCTAAGAGTTTATCTACTTATACTCGAAAAGGTCGTTCTTTTCCTCCTAACCTTTAGACAATGCTATCTTACTATTAGTGAGTAGGTAGCCCTATCGTTGGATGTACGAGGAACAGGTGCGGGTCATCGTTATGGTCATATAAGGAAACATATAGGGATACCTTAGCAGTTCGAAGGGACTGTCATCATATATTCGTATGCAACAACGAGGGACAAGATAATTTCTCGTAGGAAACTCGAGGGACATTGAGGGACTATGATCTTTATGATGAATTTAACTGAGGATCTTTGTTAAGGGTATCCCTACGTCCGAGGGACATGACCATTGTTTTCCGAAGGCAACAAGTGAGGTTACCCTAGAGGTGCGAGTGTGCAAATGATTTAGTTCGGTTATTTATCTTGAAATTAGGGTTTTCTATCGTTCATTTTTATCTTTCCATACAACTCTATTAATCTAAGCATTGCATAAAATATAATAGCTAAAGGTAAAGGCGGAAATGTAAACCTAGGCTATTACAGAGCTTTGGGGAAGTTACATAATAGTGAAGAGTGCAGAAAAAAATCTTAAAACTATTACATCCCGGAATCAATTACATGATAATGATTAAAAAAAACGGGAAAAATAAAGTTACGCTATTACACTTGAACGCGCCTATACACTTTATCTAGGAAAATAAAAATAAGATAAAAATAGCAAAGAAAATGTTTTGGTGATTTTTTATGAAAAAATGATTTATGATAATTAATTAAATAAACTTAAAAAACCTTATTAATTTTAATTAATAAAAAAATGTTAATTTTGAAAAAAAAAGTCAATTAAAATACCTAAATCCTAATTAGTTTTAATTAATAATAAAAATAAAGACTAATTTTGAAAAAAAAAAGTTAACAAAAAAAAACATAAAACCTAATTAATTTTAATTTAAAAAAAGTTAATTAAAAAACCCTAAAATCTAATTAATTTTAATTTAAAAAAAGGTTTTAAAAAAAGTTTATATGTAATGATTAACAAGAAAGAATTAAGTTTGCCAAAAAATAGATAGGGAAATAAACATCAATGAAAAATAGGGTTAGAAAATACAAATAATGCAAATCTCATGGATGGGTGTTGAACCAAAAATTAATTTAAAACCTAAAATTAAATTAAAAAAACATAAAATTAATTATTCGAGTTTATTATGAAAAATCAAAGGTTTGTGAAAAATGTTAAGTTTTATGAAAAAAGTTTTAAACAGAAATAATGAAAATAGGTAAAAGGATAAATAGAAAGGAAGAAAACCAAAACCAATAGGGATGAGTGTTGAACTCACGCCCTTAACCTCACCGATCACCCCTTTTACCACTGCACCATGGTATCGTTAGTTGTTGTTATGATTCGGCCTCAGCATTTTGTAATAACCTTGTATGGGACCATGTCTAAATCTGCAGCGTTGAATCTCATGAATATATTAAATAAATTACTATATCATGAAATACAAAGAAAACAAATATATGAAATTTTGTAATGTTAAAACCGATATGACATGTATGAATGCTTCTATATCCTTTTGATCATAGAGATCAAACTATCCTTACCCTTACTGAAGAAGTAGTGAGATGAGGGTTTATAATAATGATGACTTGTTTGTAGTGAGATGAGGGTTTGTAACAAGGATTTCAAGATTTTTAGGATTCTTGAAAGAATTTGATATTTTGACAGGGTTGTGGCAAATGTTTTTCTTTTTGTCCTGTTTGTGTGAAAAGAATGAGATTATATAATGGAAATTGGAGCAAAGATATGGGCTTTGGATATGCAATTGGGTCTCCAATAACCACAAGCAATAGCGCAAATTTTTATTCACTTGAGTCTGTCACGTTCTAAGCTAAATCACAGGGACTTAAGTGCAATTTTTGAAGTTGAAATGTAAAAAAAAATGTAGCCGACATCCAGAACTAAGACCTGTCCAAAAATGGGCTCAATCGGATAAATGGTGAATTAGTTATGAATTTTTTAAGTTTCGCCTCAGACAAACTTATTTTGGACTCCAGTGTCAACTCTGACACGTTCTTCAATAAAAAACTAGTATTGATCAGAGAAAAACCTGGTCACGACTTTGGAAGAAAAGTTGTAGATCTATGAGTCAGTGACCTTGTGTAAAAAGATGGGCCCAATATGATAAAAATTGACCGAGTTATGAATTTTTGAAGTTTCGACCCAGATGAAATAATATTCAGCATTCAGGATTTTCGGCGCGTCACGCGCACTCTGGGCATAAAACGAAGGCCTTTTGGATACCTTTCAAACTCGATATCTCCTGTGAAAACGTAGCCAACTTAATATTTGAAATTTTGGCGCCAGAACCAGCTCAATACGATGAAAATCGACCAAGTTATGATTTTCTGAACATGATGCAAATAAACTTCTGTCACAAATTTTCTGTACGAAAATACTTGATAAATCCGCATTTTTGAAGACCTTCTAATCGAAATTGGCTTCCAGCAATGAGAGATGAAAACGTAGATGACATCAAGGTGGAATTTTGGTCACTTGAACGGGTTCAAAACGAGCCACGATCTTCAAGTTATGAATTTTTTAGTGCATAAAAACTGCACTTTCAGCACACTTTTTCACCATATTCTTTCGAGAAAAATCGCACGTTCGGAGACCTTCTTTAAAGAATTGGCTCTCGAGTCGAACATGAACATGAGAATATGTTATCAGGGATATCTTGGTGAAAGAACATTTGAATATGATGCGCCGGGTTGGACTTGTGAATCTTTGAATCCCGAATCACTGTGAAACGGCGAACCGATCTTCAGCATGAAAAATACTCTAAGAACATCCATTGGCGAAATAAACGTCACTTGTAACCTGGCGAAGCTTGCTAAATATACCTTGATCCCATAATGATAGAACCAATGATATGCGTGTATGTAATAATGAAATGTAAGCCAAACATGTCGAAATAAAAAGGGTAAATTTTGGGGTACAACACAGTGCAAGGAAAATTAGAGATTACGCTCGACAAAAAGCACAATCACTCACCTCCTCGCAGAGACTGTCGTTCCCCGAAGAAGACACGGGCCGAGTCACGGCTAGACAATCACCATTCACCTCCGCCTAAATCAGAGATTCACCCGAGAAGCCCATCTCCCTGGCGAGCCAATAGTCCACACCGAGGAAGAAAGTACTCTCCACCTTGGTCCAAGAGCTGAAGCGAAGATGACGACCCCCGCAGTCTATTATCGCGAGAAATTATGAAAACACCACTCCCTACCGGAATGGAGAAACCTCTTAACACTGGGACGTACGATGAGACTGTTGACCCAAACGATCACCTCGAAAACATCAATGCTATGCTCAATTACCGAGGAATTAAAGGCGCCAAAAAGTGCAGGCTATTCCCCCACCACACTTAGAAAAGGAGCTATGACGTGGTACAAAATTCTGCCCGACGAATCCAGCACATCTTGGTGGAACCTCAGAAAGCAGTTTTCCAGGAATTTCACGGCTTCTCGTTAGCATCCGAAGTTAGAAGCTTTACTCGAAGCGATCATCCAAGTCAAGGATGATTCTCTTTGGGCATATATCGAGAGGTATAATCACGAGGCCGTTTTTCCACCATGGATGATATGAAGAAATACTTGCTCAAGCGCGGACTACGTCCACATATCGACTTTACCAAAGTTGTTGGCATTGGAACTCCCTCCATCCTAGATACCCTCCACCTCAAGGCACAAGCGTACATTCAGTACGAAGAAAAGGAAGACTTCAATTGTGCTCGGGACTCAAGGCACCAGGAGAATGCCAAGGGTTCAAAATATAACGATCTCTCAACATCTTGTCGGGGAGCAGAGAAGAGGAGAGACAACAAGCCCCACGACTTGCGGGAATGCAAAGGTCCACATGGGCAATTTCATGACTACACGCCTCTAACCACTTATCGCGAGCGCATCCTGACCGTCTGCTCCAATTTAGAGTTTTACCAGGCAAGGGTCTGATTTCCTTGACAGACATCATCCAAGCCCGGAATGGACAAGTCAAAATATTGTCAGTTCCACAAGAGCCACATACATACAACAAAAAGACTGCATCCATCTGAAGGATGCCATTGAGATCCTCATCTGAGATAGACATCTTAAGAAGTATAAGAAAAAGGATGGTCCCCTTGAGGACGCACCTGAGTCAAAGAAAGTCGAGGAAAAGAAACTTACCCCAGACAACATCAACATGCCCATCATTATGTTCATTTTTCGGCTCGAGGATTTCTACATCCTGATGAAGTCGAGCATCCCTTTTACTTCGTGATGCATAATCCCTGGGAGACATTCCCCTTTTCCATGGTTATCTCCGGTGGAGGTTTTAAAAAATTCATCGTGGGCTCAGTGAAGAAGAGGTTCGAGCAGCTGATTGAAGCAAGCTTCAACAATAACTTTATCCTCGATAAATTTTGGGGAAGCTCCATCCCAATCGCTTTCTACCGCAAGGAAATTCCCGATGAGGCTCCCAATTCGAGCATCCCTCTGCTCATATGAGCACAAATGGCCAATTTTGATGTCAGGCGTATCCTTGTCGACCAGGGAAGCTTGGTGGGCATCATGTTTTCCCAACTGTTCACCATACTACAGCTCAACGAAACACACCTGACACCTTATGTAGGATTGGACCTCAAGGGTTTCAACAACATGGTCACCAAGCCACGGGGTTTTGTCAAGTTGATCATTTCTTTCAGGGTAGCCAAAACGGCAAGGTTGATCAAAACCCAGTTCTTGGTGGTAGATTGGCCTTCTTTATACTAATGCATCCTAAGGAGGCCAACTCTGGCCGAACTCATAGTTGTGCCCTCAACGGTGCACCTGAAGATGAAGTACTACACTACAGGAAGACTTGTCGCCACCCTCTACTGAGATATCAAAACAATAAGAAGATGCTTCGAAGCAGCCTTAAAATGGCTGAACACCATCAATGTACCGCCCATAGCATCCAGCAGATCTCCATGTCCCAATAGCTCCGAGGATCCAAATTCGCTGCAGTGCATCGATTCAATCAACCTTGACAGTTGTTTCTCCGAGGATGATCTATGGGAGAAAAGCAAAAGGGGAAGGAAATCCATCCAGAATAAACTTCCTCGACCTCAACCCACCTCAATGAGGATCCAACTTTTTATCCACGACCAATTCCATATGGGGATTTTGAGCTTATTTCGCTCGGGGACGACCCTGGTAAAGTAGTGAAGATCGGTACTGGCTTGCCCGACTTAGCAAGGAGAGAACTGAAGGCTTGATTAAGGGAAAACAAAAACTTGTTTGAATGGAGTGCATCTGAAATGCCCGGATTAGACCAGGAGATAGCATGTCACCAGCTGACTATAGATCCTGCTGATAAGTTCAAATTGTAGCTATTTTAGTTATACTTTTTGTTGCACTTAACAACTCTGTTTTTAATATCGGTTGAATAAACCCGAATTTTGTGTAAATATGTTTAGTTTGTACATAATTGAGTTTTTGATTCATTTGTATATCATTTGATATTTTTCCATTCATTTTGTAGGTATTTGAGCATGATTGGAGCAATGAGGAATAAAAGCTCCAAGATGCATTTTTGATCAAATAAATTAATAAGGCAAATAAAGGAAGCCATGGAGAATACAATAAGGAAGAGCTGTTTTAGAACCGTCGCCAAGAAGTGCTAGGGTGATGTCAGGTTGTTATGAGCATCGGGTCTGTCTTCGGGCAAATTTGGAGCGGTGCAGAAATGAGAAAATCTAGTAGCTTATGTCTTGTGCTCGCGCCTTGGTTGTCGGGAAAGTTGTAAATCTGTCGTCAGGCGGTAGTTTTGAGCACCAGGCGATTCTATATATTTTTTCCAGCTTACTCACGTGGCACAGGCTGAGTGGCCAAAATAAAAGCCACTGTTGGGCGGTGCGTGTCTGGGACAGAATTTTGTGTATATTTTCTTGACATTTCATTTGTTAGTGTTATGGTTTTGGGGGTCTTTTTATTCTACCAACTTCAACACCTCATTTTTGGTATATTAGCTTAAAAAACAACTATGGAGCTTTCATATGGATGATCCGAGGTGAATTGCTCATCGATCGACACTGAAAAACCAGGAGATTTGTGGTTCATTTCTCTTCTTCTTTGTGTATTCTTCATTTGTTGGGTTGTGTATATGTATTTACTTTGAACTCATGTATATTTGTCTCCCTTGGTGTTATATAAAGCTTACATTACAAATCATTATCGATTGTTATCCTTGATTTTTTCTCTGTGCTTGGGGTTTGGGTTGTTATAGACATATACTACTCAAATTATTATCTAGTATGATTATCTAATAGTGTCTAGATTCTATAGATATATTTAGAGCTATTATTCATTTTGGTGTCTGTGATTAAAGCCTCTATGTTGGTTGCGTTGTGTTGAGAGATCGTCAACGCGAGTAACACATTTGACTTCTATGATATTGAGGTTGGTTGAGAGATCGCCTCCGAGATGATACAATGGGTGTTGTGTTTGATATCTGATAACATTGATGAGTATTGTAGGTTGAGTATGACTGGTCGATATGTTTAAGTTTATGAGGAGTGGATTATATGCAAGCTTGATAAGTTTCTTCTCGAAAGAATGAATTCTTTTCCTATTAGTAACTTTTAATTCCATCAATTACTTTAAACCCATTCAACCCAAACTCATTAACGAGAGATTTGTCGAACAAAAATTTAGTAGCACTAATACCCATGGAGATGATACTATATAACATATATCACCCTAAATACTTACTTTTTCTTGCCGTTATCGCTTCAGCAAAATGGCGTCGTTGTTGGGGATTAGTGTTTTTATTGGATTGCATTGTGATTGTTTCTTTGTTTTTGAGTTTTGTAGATATTGTATATATTGTCTATTCCCACTTGTGTATGTTGATATTTGTATATGTTTACCAAACTTATAAATTGCTACATATTTTCGATACTTGTATATGTTTGTTTCTCTTCACGTTTGCTAAGTTTTTGGTTAGGTTTCGCCGTTGGTGAGCGCTAATCGTGTAAAGAGGAAACTTGGATAAATTTGTATAAATAACAGGCGTCGATCTTACAACGTAAAACAAGCATGTTTTATTATTTTTCTTTATGTTAGTTTAGGTAGTTTCTTGGTTGTTGTTTAAACAAATTAAAATTGGACCTGTTTTAAAATTTCAATCTTCACTTTTCAACTTGTTTATTCACTTTCGCACGGTTTTTCCAAAAGATTGTTTTTATTAGCTTAAGAAAATGTGTATGTGTTGTAAATTATGTTTAGTTGTGTAAATGAGATATGTAGGTGATAAGTGGAGACTTGTATTAGAACTGTTGTTGTTGTCCTGTTTTTCTGGTTCTGGTGTAGCCCGCTTAATGCAGTAGAGTTTGCTTAACGCGTTGTGTTGTGCTGTGCCAATGAATTCTTTTTGCTTCACTTGGCTCTCTTTTTTCCTACTTTCACCAAGGCTTTATAGTAGTAATTAACATTAGTATTATATTTTTTAATTCTTTTGTTGTTGTTTGGACTCTAATTTTAGTCTGGTAACTTAAAGAATTTTGAGATGATTTTCTGATTTTGATTGATTCAACTTGCGGATGTATAGTAATGATATTGTTTTGAAGTCGGTACACTCCAGATACTCGTTTATCTCTTTCTATAGCATAAAATGTTTAGGAAACCTTTCATTTGTATAATTACTGTACCATTCATTCTTTTTGCATTACTCGCTTTTGATTGAATCACTTTAGTTCCCTTTTTACCCCCAAATGTGAGGAAGTTTTCCATTGTTTATATATGTTGGAGGCCACAATTATTGTTTTAAATATATTTCATTATGTTTAATCTTTTGTTTGTGTTGATTGTATGAAAGCATTAAAGTGATCAAGGCATTTTGTTTCATTTTGAGCACAACTACCTAACCAAATTATCAATTCACCTTGTTGTGTGTGAACTTTTGTTAACCTCTTATGAGTATTTTTGTCAATGTCCATGTTGTTTTTAAACTTAATGCTTGTCTATGAGTGTTTGGTTTTCCTTTTTGAGTGGACATTGGTTCGTTGTTTTCTTGAATCCTCAACTATTGTTTTTGGTTTGAATTTTTACCTTACCTTAGAAAGTAGGGAGTATTCACGCATTAATGTTGGTTGAATTCAAGTTGGGGAGAGAATTGTTTGCTCACTTATGTTGTTGATTGCTATGCGATTGTGAAAAAGAGAAAAAGAATGAAAAAAGAGAAAGAGAAAGAAAAGAAATGAAAAAATTTTGAAAAAGAAAAAGAAAAGAGTATGGAATAATGTTGTGTTAATAAGTATTATGATTGGTTTGTGAAATTTGGGGTTATGATAAAGTTGGTTTAAATTGTGGGTTTGAACTTTTGTGAGTTGATCACTCTGTTAGGTTTAGGAAAGTTTTTGTTTTGATTAACTTAGGAATTACCCCTTGTTTGTTAACCAAGCCACATTACAACCTTGAAAAGCCCTTGTGATTATTTCCTATATACTTTCAATGTGAATTTTTGGATGAATGCATAATTTAGTCTATTGTTTTCAAGATTGTGGACAAGTGTCAATTTTCCTCACCTTTGTGTGTTCTTCATCTACTGGTGAATTTTTTCTAGGTGTGATTCCTGATTAATCTTGTTTTATTATAGAATGTTTAGTATGATTTTTGTACTTAGGATTCGTTTTGTTTACATGTTGTCATTGTAGGATTGTGGTAATTTTTGCCTTGCTTGTGCGTTTTTTTAACCATACATTTGTTTTTCAAACCGGTTGATTCATGATTCTTTGGTTAATTACTTTTGCTTCTTTAAGTTTGTTTGGCCTTGTTTGAGGACAAACAAGTTCAAGTTGGGGAAAGTTTGATAACTGCAAGTTGTAGCTATTTTTGTATATACTTTTTGTTGCAGTTATCGACTCTTTGTTGTTAATATCGGTTGAATAAACCTGACTTTGGTGTAAATATGTTTAGTTTGTACATAGTTGAGTTTTTGATTCATTTGTGTACATTTGATAGTTTTCCATTCATTTTGTAGGTATTTGAGCATGATTGGAGCAATGAGGAATAAAAGCTCCAAGATGCATTTTTGATCCAAAAAAGGAATAAGGCAAAGAAAGGAAGCCATGAAGAATACAAAAAGAAAGAGTTGTTTTAGTACCATCGTCGGGAGGTGTTGGGGTGGTGTCACGGCGCTGTGAGCGCCAGTTCCGTCACCGGGCGAAGTTGGAGCGATGCACAAATGAGAAAATCCAGTAGTTTCTATCTTGTGCTCACGCCTTGGTTTCCGGGAGAGTTATGAAGCTTCCATCGAGCGGTAATTTTGAGTGTCGGGTGATGCTATATATTTTTGCCAGCTTGCTCACATGGCGTAGGCTGAGTGGCCAGAATAAAAGCCCCGCCAGATGGTGCTTTCCAATGTCGTACGATGTGTGTCTGAGACAGAAATTTGTATATATTTTCTTCACATTTCATTTGTTAGGGTTATGGTTTTCGGGGTGTGGTTTTGTTCTCCCAACTCCATCAGCTCATTTTTTGGTAGATTAGCTTAGAATAAACTATGGAGCTTGCATACGGATGACCCAGGGTGGATTTTTCATCGACCGACACTGATAAACCAGGAGATTTGTGGTTCATTTATCTTCTTCTTTGTGTATTATTCATTTGTTGGGTTATGTATATGTATTTACTTTGAACTCATGTATATTTTTCGCCCATGGCATTATATAAAGCTTGATTTACAAATCTTTGTCGATTGTTATCCTAGATTTTTGCTCTGTTTGGGGTTTGGGTTGTTATAGACATATACTGCTTAAATTCTTATCTGGGATGATTATCTAATAATGTCTAGATTCTAGAGATAGATTTAGAGCTATTATTCACTTGGGTGTTTAGGATTAATGCCTTTGTGTTGGTTGTGTTATACTGAGAGATTATCAACGCGAGTAGCATAGTTAACTTATGTGTTGTTGAGGTTGGTTAAGAGATGGCCTCTGAGATGATACAACGGGTGTTGTGTTTGATACGTGATGGCATTGATGAGTATCGTATGTTGAGTATGATTGGTCAATAGGTTTAAGTTTGTAAGGAATGAATTATATGCATGCTTGATAAGTATCTTCTCTGAAGAATGAATTCTTTTCTTGTTAACAACTTTTAATTCCCGCAATTACTTTAAACCCCTTCAAGCCAAACTCATTAATGAGAGATTTTTCGTACGACAATTCAGTACCACTAATCAATGTGGAGATGATACATTATAACCTATATCACCCTAAATAATTACCTTTTCTTGTCGCTTTATCGCTTTAGAACCTGCCGTTAAGGTTGTAATTCAACATAGGCGAAAGGAGTCTCCAGAGAAAGCAGAGGTTGCCGAACAAGCTGTAAAAGACCTCATAGAGGAAAAATTTATAAGTGAAGCCCAGTACAAAGCCTAGCTATCCAATGTATTACTTGTAAAGAAATATTATGGAAAATGGCGCATGTGCATTGTTGTACCCCAAAATTTTCCCTCCCATTTTCTTCAAGACATTCTTTTAAGGGTTCTTAAAATGCTCAAGAATCTCAAGGGTTGACCAGTCAAAGCTCCTCCTAAGCAATGGGTCCATAACTAGGGTTTCATCTTGCACAAGGAAGAATGGGTTTCAAGGTTCTTAATTTATTTCCATGGTTCTTCATAGGTCTTCAATAATGCTCATGTCAAGTTTCAAGTCCTACATCACAAGCTCGCTCAGTCAATGGCTCAGATGATTGAAAGTCAACTATATTGGGTAAAAAGTCAACTATGGTCAACATACAATCAAACTTCAAGATTTTTGGTCAACATAAACATTTTGAAGTTATATTCATCATTTTATTAAGGTTTGATCATGACTCCTCAAGGAAAGCCCTCAAATCATCAAAAGTCCAAAATTGCCAAATTAGGGTTTCCTTAGGAAAAGTCAACTGAACTTTGACCAAGCATAACTTTCACATGCTTCATCAAATTTTCCCCAAACAAATCCCATTTTGAAGGAAATTCAATTCTCTACAACTTTGTATATGTATGCTCAAGTCCAAAAAGTGCTTCATTTGAAAGATATGAGCTAATACATTACAGGTCATTTCAAAAGTCAACAAAAAACACTTTTTATCAAGGCAACTTACATCAAGATAAAGTCTCTAAATGCAAAAATGATCAAAATATAATTGAATAAAACATATTGAGATTTCCAAAAAGTCCAAGATCAACTTCAAAAGATGAAAACTGAGAGAGTTATGACCAGTGCAAGTTGGGAAATTTTGAGGAAATGCATGAAATACAAAGTGAGTAAACTTGAAATTTTGAACTTGTAGGCCTAACTTTTTAGGTTTTAAACATGTCCATGACCTTATGGAAGACTCCTAAGCTCACTCATACCTTTTGTTATATTTTCTTATTATTTTATTTATATTTATTTTGTTTTTATTCAAATAAATGCAAAATAAATTGAATAAAGTACAAAATCATTGGGCCAATCGCATGATGGGTTTCTGGAAGCCCAAAACAAGTCAGCATAACATGCCAAAACCATGTAGAACTCAAGAAGGAAAGGATAATCTCAAAATTAGAAGTTTTTTAATGTGTTGGATCCTCTTCTTTTCATGCCATGATTGCTTTGTTTCTTTCATATTTGTTCACCCTAATTTCCTTCCTCTATATAAGTGCTACTAGATCAGATCAAAAAGACACGATCTCTGCCTCAAAGAGCTTGCTAAAACTCTAAAAAAATTCAAAGAGCCCTAAGTTTCAAAACTAGTGTTACATACCCTGTCATTCCAAAACCACAAGCTTATTCCCTTCTTGGAGCATCAGAGAGTAAGTTTGGATCGACTATCACGATCCTAAACCCGTGAAATTACATAACATAGCATCACCATTTTGCATTTTTCTGAAAAATCTGTATCTTTAAGTAAGTTTTGTTTTAGACAGGGTTAATGCTTCTAATAAGCTTCTGAGTTTTGTCTGAGCAGGTTTGAATCAGTATGGTAGTCCCATGCACGCTATTTCACTAGATGCCATAGTTTGCTCTGATTGGTGTAATCTGGCTCGAAATGCACGATCCAAGGGCTTTTAGCAAAAAATAAGCTTGAATTTGGATTCAGGAGGTTTAAATTAGAGGGGACGTGTTGTCTTGGATCCTTAAAATTTGAGTTTTTGCATTGTTGAGTATTTGCAGGTTGCTGGAGAAGATGACCGGAGCTAAGAATCTGACGCTTCTCCGACCATATGAATTAATTTGTGTATTTGTTATTTTTGTTTGATATAGACACCAGATGAAATAGTCGTCTCAACGATAGAGTGAAGCACGTAAAGGCATTGGCATACCAGGGCACGAGTTCGATCCATGCCCCTGGTATTTTTATTTTCCATGTTATTTCTCACAGATTCAATGCAAGCAATCCAGCGCGTCTCATCCTGCGCCTTCAATTCCTCATCATCAAATGCTCATCAAGTCAGATCTAACGCCCAGATTCGTAGGCATACCAAAAGGATACATAGATCCAGCCATACTGGATCACTCAAACTGTTGGGCTAGCGTTTTTGGGCCTAGTTGATTTGTTTTTTTCCACACCCCCAATTGCTCTTCTGCAACAGACCCACTTCCTTTTTCTTTTTAATATTTATTTTTGTTTTGAATAATTAACTTTTTTATATAACTAATTAAATCATTTTTTCAGAAAAAATCACAAAAGAATCATTAAAAAATTTATATTTAGGTTTTGATTATTAATTTAATTTCTTAATCACATTTTTATTTTATTAATTAAGTTGTAAACTAATTAGAGTTAGGGTTAATTATTATTTTACACTATAAAGATTTTTCTTTAAACAAAACACCAAAAATATTTTCCTAACGCTTAGATTTTTTTAATGTTTTAATATCTTTCCCCTTTTCACAATTTCCATGTGCTTATTTATTTTCGCATTATTATTTTCATATTTATGTAATTGCTAATGGGTTGTAATAAGTTTTAATTAGGGTTTACTATTTTTTCCCATTTTATGGTTTATAACCCCTATCCCCGAAGCATTGTAATAACTTAGGTTTTATCTTCCTGCATTTTACTTTCTGCACTTATAATTATGTTTGTATATATAATTTTATAGTAATTAGGCGTGTATGGCAAGACATAAAATCAAATGATAGCTAACCCTAACCTGAAAGATTAAAATAACCGAATCTCAACGCACTTCACACACTCGCACCTCTAGGGCAACCCCACTTGTTGCCTCAGATAAAAACAGTCATGTCCCTTGAACGTGGGACGCTTTAGCAAAGGCCCTCGGTTAAAAGATCGTAGTCTCTCGATGACCCTTCGATGCTACCTTTGGTAAACAATCTTAGTCTCTTATGACAAATTGCTAAAGCGCCATATGAGTTGCCTTTATGACTGTACAATGACCCGCGCCTGTCCCTCAAACATCCAATCATAGGGCTTCCTACTAACTAATGGTAGGATAGCACTATCTAAATGAAGAGGAAAATAATGCAAAAGACTTTTTGAGTAGGTAGATAGCTCGTAGTCCTTTGCTCATAAACAAAATCATTTTTCACACAAAACATTTCTTTTCTAAAATATTTTAAAAAATAAACACTTTGTATGCGTTCTCAATGATACGGGAATCATTACAAAGTTCGCCGCACTTAGGCATTTTCAAAATATTTTCAAACATACACAAAAACAAAGCATTTTCAAAAGTGAGCTAGCGATTAAGAGCCAGTAGATAACTACAGATGAAAAGGGTGCTAACACCTTCTCTTTTTCATAACCTACCCCCTTACTCAGAAAAATTCTCAAAAGGACTTTCCTATTCTTTTCACCCTTTCCTTTATTAGATAAAAGAAAAGTCAGCGGTGACTCTTTCTATCCACAACATTTACGATTAAATGCAAAACCTAAAAGTCAGTTCTCCCACCGTATTACATGCATTGACTACTCCGATCTTAATAGGGCTTGTCCTAACTATGCTTATCCCTTGCCAAACATAGATAAATTGGTTGATAATTCTGCAGATTTTAAATTGTTATCATTCATAGATGCGTACTCTGGTTACAACCAGACCCCCATGGCAAAGTGAGATAAGAAGTACGCGAATTTTATGACCTAGTCGGTAAATATTACTACAACGTAATGTCATTCGGCCTGAAAAACGCCGATGCTACTTACCAGAGAATGATGAAAAAGTTCTTACAGGGAGAGATTGAAGACATGATCGAAGTCTATATGGACAACATGATCGTGAAGTCTCAAGATGAATCTAATCACATGCTCCATCTAAAGAGGGTCTTCAACTAGGAGAGGAAGTGCAAGATGCGGTTCAATCTGGAGAAGTGAGCCTTCAGTATACGGCCAGGAAAATTCCTCAGCTTCTACTTAACTAAACGAGGAATCAAAGCCAACCCCTACAAGTGCAGAACTTTCTCTGAATTATGACCCCATTATTGAAGAAATTTATCCAACCTCTGAACAGGATGATGACCTTGTTATCCCGCTTTGTGGCAAAGTCTACCCGGCACGCACTTCTGTTCTACAAACTCCTTCACAAAGAGGCATCTTTCGAGTGGACCGAGGAGTGCGAGAAATCCCTCGTCCACCTCAAGAAAACCCTTTCATGACCCCCAGTCCTCTCGCGACTAGACAACAGGGAAACACTTTATCTTTATCTCGCAGTAGCCATCGAGGCCCTCAGCGCCACCCTTATTTGAGAAACTGCTGAAGCGCAGAAGCCCATATACTTTACGAGCAAGACCTTGCAAGGTCTATAACTCAAGTACCAACTGACTGAGAATATGGTCCTCTTTAACATAGCAAGAAGATTAAGGCATTACTTCCTAGCCCACACAATTATGGTACAAACAGATCATCCCGTGAAGTAGTTGTTAGGACGCCCAAATATGGTGGGAAAAATGCTCAAATGGTCGTTGGAATTATCTGAATTCTACATCCAATACGAGAGCAGAAAGGCCCTTAAAGCCCAAGAATTGGCCGACTTCATGGCAGAGTAGACGCCCCAGCATCCCCGACGTCTGGGGCGCACAGATGGACCATCTTCGTAGATGGAGCTTCTAGCTCGATAAGAAGCGGGGCGGGAATCATCCTCAAAAACGAGGAAGGGATCCTAATCGAAGTCTCCCTTACCTTGTATTTTTCAACCTGCAATAACTAGGCATAATATAAAGCTTTCCTCACAGGACTGCATTTGGCGGAAGACTTGGGCGTCGAGGAGGTGAGGATCTTCACAGACTCCCAACTCGCCGCCTCTTAGGTACGGGGGAATATCAATTCAAGAACTATAACCTCTCTGGATTCTTGATTCTAGTCCGAGAAAAGATGAAAAAATTCAAATCCATAGAGGTACAACACGTTCCCCGTGAACATAATGCCCGAGCAGATATTCTGTCAAAACTGGGGAGCACAAAAAGGAAGGGGGAAACAAATCAATGATCCAAGAGATACTTCCTCGACCAAGCATCGAAAAACCTTCCACAAATTTAGACATAAACACCATCAGCAACAACAACTGCCGGATGACCCTGATATACAATTACCTAACAACAGGGGAATTTCCATATGACTGAAATAAGGCCAACATAGTCAGGTGAAGAGCCTGTTCGTATGTCCTGATCGATAATAAGATATATCGATGGGGATTATCCATCCTTCTCCTTAATTGTGTCGAGGAGCTCAGAGTTTCCCATGTCTTGCAAGAAATCCACGAAGGAATTAACGCCCAACACCTCGTAGGAAGGTCCCTCGCTAAGAAAGCCCTACAAGCAGGATATAACTGGCCCACCATGCAACACGATGCAAAAGAGCAGGTAAAGAGATGCGTCAAATGCCAACGCCATGGGGATATATGCACTTAGCACCACCAAATGAGTTCAAATATCTCTCATCCCATGGCCCTTCACATGGTGGGGACTAGACACCCTCAGGCCATTTGTCGTATGATCAAACTAAAACAAGTATCTGACAGTAGAAAAAGCCCAAGCCAAAATAACAACGCAAAAAATACTTAATTTCTACAAACGAAACATACTTTCTCGGATCTGCATACCTCAAGCCATTGTCACCAACAACGGGACATAATTCACCTACAAGAATTTTTAAGAATTCATCACCAAATTAGGTATCGTTCAGCACTTCACTTCTATTGAGCACCCTCAAACAACGGAGCAAGCCGAAGTTGCTAACAGGGTGATCCTACGAGGCCTTAAAAGAAGGCTTGAAGAAACAAAAAGGAAGTGGGTCGAGGAGCTACACAATATACTATGGGCCTACCAAACAACTTTTCACTCGACCACCAGAGAAACCCCATTTCGTCTAGCATACGACACATAAGCTATAATACCAATGGAAATCAGAGAGCGATCCAGGAGAACTGAAGCTACTCTCGACAACAAAATAAACAACGAGGAACTGAGATAAGAGCTTGACCTTGTCGAGGAAGTCCGACCGGGGGAAGCTCTCCGAGAGGCCTCGCTAAAACAAAGAATCACCCTCCGTCATGATGCTAAGGTCATACAACGAGAATTCAAATTTGGAAGCCTAGTCCTGAGGAGAAATCACAAAGATTCTCACAAAGGAAAGCTCGCCGCAAATTGGGAAAACCCCTATCGCGTCCGAGCAAAAACAGGGAACAGGGCCTGCAACCTTGAAAACTTGCAAGGGGAAGAACTTGCTCGACCATGAAACACCGAAAAACTAAAATAATATTATTGTTAAGGCGCAAAAACAATCAGCTTGCTTTATCGAAACAACAAGCACAACAGTCTCGACCACATATGTGTGCTCAGGTATAAGCATAACACCTCAATGAAAACGAAATGGTGAGTTTCCACTCTTTAACGAGCAGATCCTCGGCCCGACGGGGAAAACTCAAAAGAGCTCCACCATCATTGTACCATGATGGTAGAACACTCAGCTCACAATGGGAAGTTCATGCCATCGAGTTTGGATCCTAGTCAACGAAATTTGGACCAGCCCCTACCCGGAAAACAATCCCGACCATTCGACCAGTTCATCACACTGGAGGATATCGATACTATCGAGCAAATCCCCAAATATACTTAGTAAAATGCAAATAAACGTCTCCAAAAATGAGCATTAGGACATACAAAACTCAGAAAGCACACAAATAATAACAAACACACATCGAAAATAAATAAAAGTGCAATTACGAATTAAGACAGTCACAAGGACCGTAATTATTCAAATATTACATAAAAAGTTGCCAAGCCTCATTCAAAAAATAGTAGATAAACGGCCACGAGGGCCAAAATTGTCAGAATGTTACATCAACGGGGAAAAAACACACAAAAATATTACAAAAAACCAACGACACGTAGACCGGCTAGACACAAATAACAAGCTTAATCGGTAGAGTTTGGCTGTTCTTCCTGGTTAGGTTGCACCTCCCTTCCTTCTTCTTCACCTAACTTGAGGAACTCGGGGATGATGATCTTCCCGCCAACCACACTATAGAGGAACTCAGTTCCGACCATGTTAAGCTCAACATCAAGATTATAAATCTTAAGCTGATCCACCGAATAGTTGACACTATCTTCGACAATCACCATACAGTTCTCCTCGACCAAAAGGAGGCGGGAAACCAACTCAGCACGAGTCCTCAATTTCTTCACCTCTTCGGTCTCATCCTCGGTTCGGGCCATGTCATCTTCCAAAGCGACAACCCTATCCCCGAGCTCCTTGTTCAACTTGGCAAACCTTTCAGCCTACTCGGACAATGTTATTTTCTCCTTTTCCAGCCCCTCTTTCTCGGACTTTAGCTTGGCCAACTTCTCCTCGAGCACCATGTTGGTCGCACGGGAATCCTTCACCTCCTTAATGGTAGGGGTTCCATCCTCGGTATGGATCACCTCTAGCTCTAGAATCCTTATCAAACCGGAAATATCCTGAGAAAGGGTCTTCCTCTTGTAGCACCTACCAAACAACTTTTCTAATTCGAGGTACCTTCAAAGAGGGCCCCCCTCAAAGTAACCCTGATGCAACCAACTAGGAGGAAGCTCGTACATATCCGCGGGGCCCTCCCCGGTCAGGTCAACATGATCTCTTCCCACACGATGACATTTTCAAGCCGAGGTCACCTGTTTGGGGGAAGGGTGCTCACTGGGAGGCGTAGAAGAGAAGGTTCCTGAACTAGTAGGAGGAGGAATTAAAGCACCTACCAAACAACTTTTCTGATTCGAGGTTTACTTCAGCTGCCTCACCTTATTGGTGGTGACCGTCTTGACCTTACACTCCTACGCGTTTAACATTTCACCTAAAACAAGTAACGAACATAAATCAGTAAAACAAAGAAGATGATCAAAAGCAAGTCAGTAAACAAAAAGCTACCTAAAAGTGATAAGGCATCCTCGTAAGTGGCACATTCGAGGAGCCCCTTTGTTGTACCCCAAAATTTGCCCTCTCGTGTCTCAAGGATTCTTAGAATTACTTCAGTCAAGTTTCAAGCCTCATACCACATTTTCTAAGAAGAATCATTCAAGTTATCAAAAAGGGGGGCAAATTGAGCAAAATCGGAGTTTCTGCTGGAAAAGTCAACTGAACGCTAAAAAAGTCAAACTTTGACTTTTTGATCAAATTTGAGTCCCAAAAATCACATTATGTCAAGACATCTAAAAGATGAAGTTTGATCATCAAAGTTCAAGAGAATCAAAATCCAACCTTGCAAGACTTTGAAAATTTTCTAAGTATTTTCTATACTTGGTTAATTTCATTTGCTTCATGGCATTTCACTATAAAATAATTCAAGATGATGCAAGTAATTCAAGTTATTACAAAGTGGCATTCTTACTAAGTTACAAATTCTACAACTACGCCTTGATTGAATTTTCTCAAAAGACTTTGTCACAATGTTTTGGCCCTTGATATAATGTGCATGAAATATTCCACAAGACCCAAAATTGTGACATGCTACAAACTATGCTGTCCAAAGTTGAAGAAAATATGATATCACATTGCCATAACACACTATGCTTCCCTGCAAGAAAGCTTGTGCCATGCTACATCCTAAGTATGCGTGCTGCCCAATACAGTCCAAAACTGCTCTATGCAGTCTGCCCAAGCCTGCACCACAACAGCCCCAAAATTGCACCAAAATGGCAAAGGAAAAATTGTGTGCAAAAAGTATCAAAGCAGTAGGAAAAAACAATTCAAAATGACTTATTTGTTTTCCCCCCTAAACCACAGTCAAGGGGTCTACAAAAAGAGGACTGTCTCATAAGACAAAGGAGGTTTTGGATTTTAAAAAAGAGAGGAAAGATTTTCTAGAGAAAAGATAGAGAGTTTTGTTGAGAAGAAAAAAAAATATTATGTGCAACCTTGACTCATTTTCAAAACCAAAACTGCTCTTGTTCAAAACAGAAACCCAACTCATTACTCTACCATACAAACTCTCCTTTAAACTAAACAACTCATCACATACAAAGGTGGTCCAAAACATCACAAAAACAATTCCTATGTTGCTATTCATCTCCATCTTCAAAACACTAAAAACATTACAGTATAGTCCAGCTTAGTTTCAACAGTCTGGAGTAGCTTTCCGAAGATTCATTGAGGTATTCATCACATTTGGAAAAACATTCAGATTTAAAACAGACAGTGTAGTCCAGAGGTAAGTCTTCTTGATTTGATATCTCTCCATACATCATTAATGATTTGTTTATTTTGAAGACAAGATGTAGTACTTTAATATCTTTTTGAACTAGTCATCTGCACTTTATTTAGGCTTATTCAATCATTTGTTGTTCATGTTTATCCATCATATGCCATAAGCTAACCTGTACATTCAGTAAAATAATGTTTAAGGCAGGAAAATGAATCATGTATCGACACATATCCTCATGTGTCGACTCATCCTAGTGAAGAAACAGGGTATGAGTCGACACATAACCCCCATGCATCGACTCATACTGATTTCAGGTTACAAAACAGAAGTGGGAAAAGACTATGAGTCGACACATATGTGTTTCGCATTGATGCAAGAAGGTGCATGAGTCGACACATCCCATTATGTGTCGACTCATACTGAGAAGATTTTGTTTTACAGGAGCATGGAAAAGCTATGTGTCGATGCATAGCAGCATGGGTCGACACATAGTGGCTCAAAATGCTTTTCTTCCTATATTTTGCACTGTTTTTACATTATCTTCGTTATTTTTCGATATGGTTGTAATGTTTTAGTTTCTACCTCATCCCTATTGTAAATTTGTACCCCCCCCCCCATCCCTCTAAAATGATGTAATAGCTTAGATTTTATTTTCCTTATTTTTACTTGTTTTCATATATGGTTAGTAAAATAGGATGTATGACAAGATAAAAACTAACAAGTAGCTCACCAAAAATCAAAGACAAATGCATGCACACTAACACACTTGCACACTAGCATCTCTAAGATAATCTCATTTTGTTGCCTTTCAGAAAATAGTCATGTCCCTCGAATATGGGACGTTTTAGCAAAAACCCTTCGATAAAAAAGGATCGTAGTCCCTCGATGACCCTCGATGTTGCCTTCGGTAAACGATCTAGTCCCTAAACGATATTGCTAAAACGTCTCATAAGTTGCCTTATATGACTATCCAAACGTCCCGCACCCGTCCCTTCACATCCAACGATGGGGCTTCTTACCAAAACAATGGTAAGATAGCAACATCTAAAGGAGGAGGAAAAGCACATCTAAGACCTTTTGAGTAGGTAGGTTCGCTCTCAGTTACTCGCTTGCTCACAACAAAAACATTTTATACACCAACACTCTCATTTTGAAACACTTTTGAAAACAACACTTTGTACGCGTTCTTATAGAAACGAGAGCCATTACAAAGAAAACCCTTTTCAAAATCACTTTCAAAAAACACATCTCACAAACACTTTCTTGAAAACATTTTCGAAACAAACACTTCGTATGCATTCTTATAGAAACGAGAATCATTACAAAGTTATATTTTCAAAATTCTTTCAAAACCCACACCACAAGCACACATTCAAACAAAAGCAAGTGATCTAGCGAGCAACTAAGAGCCCATGGAAAACCATGGATGAAAAGGGTGCTAACACCTTCCCTTTTCATAATCTATCCCCCGAACTCAAAAAAAACATCTCTAAAGGTCTTTCCTGTGCCTTTTCACCTTTCCTTTTGGATAAAAGAAAAGCCGGTGGCGACTCTTGCTAACCGCAACACTTGCGATAAAACACAAAACATCAAGTCAGTTCTACCACCTTATCACACCCTTCATATCAATAAGTCTAGCCGCAAGAATAGGCTTCATGTCTTCATATAGGATAACCTCCCCGTGCTTGGTCATGCACTCGGCAGGGATAAAGCTATCAACATAGGCCACGAGCTTATTTTAGGCAGCCAAATTCTCCCCCTCCAAGTTGCTCGGTCGTATAAGATATTCCTCGGCTTTTCGATCAAAATGATCCCAACTCCAGGCATACCGAAGTCTTTGAACATGCTACCTCCTCTACCGACCCTCCTCACTGAGGAGGGGTTTCCCATCATCATCCCTCATAATCTCCCATATGAGCAAGGAACCAACAACTTTCCTAGATACATGCAGAATGATATAGTACTTGTAATTGAACATACGGATAAACTCCGAGTACGCTTTGAATAACTTTTTTGACTACTTTAAAGACACCCAGGAGAATTGTCCCTCCGAGGTCTCCTTCCACTGAAGATGGAAACAAGAAAAGAAGAGGGCGACAATTGCCCTAATCTTGAGGTAATTATAGACAAGCTCAAACACTTGAGTAAAAGCGAGGGAGTTGGGATGAAGTTGCGAGGGCGTCAAATCTAAGTAGGCACATATTTCTGTATGGATATCAGTGAATGGCAACCGAAGCCCCATCTCCTTAAAAACGTATTCATAATTAGGAAATCGATCAGTGTCAAAGAGCGAATAGATCCTTTCATTTTCCCTGTGGAACATGACTCTCCAATCCTCCTTGGCCCCCAAGGAACTTGTCTCCCCTCCAACATCCGTGAACGCATCCCTGGGGAAGGAAGCGAACAACGAGGCCAACTCCCGAGGCTCCGGAGCTATCCAATTCCAGGGATTCGAAGCTTGATTCAAAGATGCCAACTCCTCCTGAGAAGTCTCAATCTGCTCTGCCATATTTTCATCCTCGGAATTGGCAGCCATTTTTTACCTGAAAAGCAGAAGACAAAAGTGAATTTGAAGATCAAATTAAATCTACCCTTCCACTACTAATCAAGGAAAAGGGCGTACGAGGACACATGGAACAAAATCCTCGGTCAAAGCCCTTACTCAAACAACAAACAAAGATGCGAGTAGATCTTCCCCGATTGGTTTGGAGCCTCCTAGACATGAAAATACACAAACCCCCACGAGGAGAGTCTCCCTGGCACACTACCCTGAATATTGTTTGGAGGTTCATCGGAAACTTCACAGCTTCACCGTAAGCTTCATACCCTTATTGGAAAACTCATAAGTTCACCCGAAAACACACGAGTCCCGCCACTAGAACCATAATGCTAAAACGGCCAGAAGACACTCAAACCTCACTCTCTCGATGGTGACGATGTTCGAAACAGCACAATCGTTGTCAAACTCCAACAGTCGATGGAGCAAAGGTCTCCATAACTAGCTACAATCCTAACCACATGCATTTTAGGCAAGAACAAAGTTAAGAATAACTTACAAGGGAGAGAAAACGAGGAACTTACAAGGTTGAAGAAGTTGAACTCTAGCCAGACGATGCAGACGGCGGAGAAATGCAGAAGGATGAAGAGAAAAGCAATTGTGAAAGCCTTGAAAACTGAAAGTGGAGAAGAAGAGTGGAAAGAGGAAAATGTTCTTCTGATTTTCTTATTTATAGAACGATCTCAGCACATGTGACCATGCACGCACGACCTAGGGCGGCGTAGGGATCATCATTAACTCTAACCTCTAGACTTCCATCATTACACATTACTGCAACGCGTGGCTCGATGCAGGCGTGATACGCAACCCACTCAAAATCCAATAAACACTCTGGCTCCCTGCGCACCAAACATGTAAGGCAACGTTTAGGTTCCTCGTGCATGCCTGCCCTCGGGTAATCTTGGAACATCCCCGTCTTCTGCAATAAGCGCCAACGACACTATCGCCTCCTCGATACACGGGCTGACTCTAAAGTCATCACTCCAACGCTAAGGAGCAACAACTTGGTGGCTTCTATTCTGGATTGGCCCAATAGATAAGCAAGGCCCAATCCAATTCTGAATTTAGGAAGATCCAATGACCTTGGCCCAATTAATTGGAATAGAAAGGGATGCTTTTCCCTTTTTCCCCTCATGTCGAGGAGCCATGGTCGATTTACCCCCATGATCATCGAGTCCACATCTGGCCGCTCAGAACAGGCTAGCCCTTGTCCTGCCAGCCACACTAGAACAACCCCTAGGAACGATTAGAATCGCGTTTGCCCGTGAATACTTCTCTTCTTGTTATAACGTCTAGTTCCGATCATCTCTTCCCGTCACAACGGCTAGTTCTTGACTGTTACCTATTTTTGAGGAACCTGATATCCAAGCCTAAAAATAGGAACCAATGGCAAAGCGCCGGATGCACTATATAAACCCTCACACTTTTGAGGGCCAGATATTCAATATTCACCACTCACTTCTAAAACCCTAGACTCTTCTATCTTGTATCTCTTTCCACTCTTACTTACTTGAGCATCAAAGCACCTTGCAAGTACACCCCCTCATCCTCATTACCAGTTTTGTAGACGAAGATATTAATCCCTTACAGGTTCTGATCGCAGGTAAGATCACTATACAATTATTTAGTTTATGATACTTTATTTTAACGTCTTAAATTATAATATATTTTTTAATAATATTTGTTTTGGATAAACAAACCAAATTTGCTATATATTTGTACAAATAAAAATATCAATTAGTAGTGATTGAATTTCTTCTATGATTCCACGTGAGAACTTAGTATGAATATAACTTACATGTTCGATTAAATAATGAACTAGAGATTTTTTAACTTTTATTTGGGTCATGGTAGCCAATACTCCTAAAATTGTTGAAGTAGGGTTGGAAAAACATAAGATTTGTCGCAATGTAAGTGTATAAAAATCCTAAATAAAAACACATAAAAATTTAGCAAAAATAAAAATTATATATGCAATAAAAAAAAGGAATGATGTGACCGAGATAGATAAATTTTCATAGGTATTAGGTTCCACATATATAGAATACAAAAAAATATAGAGTTCAAAGGTGAGGGAATGGTTAAATGTTATGGGCTTTAAAAAATTAAAAGATATTATTTATTTTTTGTTAAATATTTAAATAAAGTAATAAAAATTTATAAAATAAATAATCAAATTAAATTCGTATAAAAAATTATTAAGGTGACTCTTTTAAGGCAAATAGAATATAATATAAAAGAGATTTTACTTTATTAAAACATATATTTGAGCGTAAATAATGTCGTGTAACATTAAGTAACATATTGGTGCCTTATTTCAATTTAGATCCAACCAAAAAAAATAGAGATGCATTGAAGATTGCAATAAACACATTAAAAATTATATTTATATTGTAGTATAAATTTTCAAAAGCATAAATGAATACAAAACATCGTGTTTAATGTAGATTTTTACATATAGAATTGAAACTATAGAATTGATAAATATCTATGAAACTATAATAATAAAATAAATTATATTTAAATGTCAAATTATAATTAATATAATTGAGATATTATTAGTAAATGACATAAATTTCTACCTGAAATATAAATATAATATGCTAAAAAATATTGAAAGTTAAATATTAATTATAATATATTACAATCTTCAAGAAAAGTTAATAATTGTGCAACGTAAAGTAATATATTTTATAAGGATAATTTTACAACAATATTAGAAATTGAATATCACATTGTTAATGTCTTCAGCTTATTTATATATATATATATATATATATATATATATATATATATATATATATATATATATATATATATATATATATATATATATATATATATATATATATATATATATATATATATATATATATATATATATATATATATATATATATATATATATATATATATATATATATATATAACCGACCTGAAATTACCTTTATAACAATATTAACTCATTAAAATAGCTATATGAGACATGAAGTATCTAGAAAAAATAATTATAAAATATAATTATAGAGAATATAGATATAATAGCAAGGGGATGAACTCATAGTTTTGCTATGAGCCCTGAAAGATAATTCCTTAAATGTGAATATGTATCGTAACCGACAAAAAAAATGAGAGTTGTCATTACTATTTTTTGTCATAAGGACGGGAAAGAACGAATAATCTTAATTTAGTTTAGAGATTTTAGATTCACGATTTGGTTAGACGAAGGAAAGGTATTAGGCATTTTTCATCTTCATTGTTCTCAAGGGGTATTCCATTTAGATTTTAGGGTAAATCAGAAATTTCTATTTAAATATTGCTATTTCCACATGTATAAGAAAAGATTTAAGTTTTTTTAGTTAAAGGACTCACTTTGATTTTAACTGCGTGCCTATGTATCCTCTTGCAAAGAAATCAGAGTCTATTTCATAATTCATATGTGTTTAGTTAATTTTTTTATAAGATTGTGTAAATACTTTCAAACAATCCTTTAAAATTCGTCTGTGTTTGAAAATTGTATAATCGTAGACGTAATTCAATGTTTAATTTGAAAGTAAATTTACAATCTTCTTTTTAAAAATAATATAGATTTTTTAATATGTTAGTAAATAAAAACAATTTGATTAGTTACCTATTTTTGAATAAATTTGGTTAGCATTTTTGAAAATAGAAATGAAAATTAGTAATAGAATAAATATATAAGAATAAGATGTTTGAATTTAGAATAAAAAATAATTTAATATTTTCATAAATGAAGGTTAATGATAAACTAAGCTTAAATAGTTTATATATATATATATATATATATAAAGTTTATTGTTATTGCTAAAGAAAAGAAAATAATTATCCTAATTATATAGTAAGTATATTAGGAAATATTTTTTGTTATTTTAACAAATAGGTAATTTAAACCATAAATAAAACAAATAAATAAAATCAAATAAAAAACGAAAATATACAAAGAAATAGACAAAACAGAAGGAGGGTGTATTTTATTTTACGTAGTAAAATTCAGGGGTGTGTGAATAGCATTGGCTAAGTCCAGAATTTCGTTTGGAGCCCAATAGCAAGGGAGGTGTGATTATAGTTGAAGGTAGTAAGTTCTGGGGTGCAAAGAGTATTGGGCTAAGCCCAAAACAAATTATTTGAGTCCGTTTGGCATTATATGGGCGTATCAAGGAGTCACGGTGTGCTAGCATAGATTAGGGGCGTTTGATTCAGATCACAAGGTCTCCAGGAGTTAATCTTGGGATATTGATCATAAGTATAACAAACAGAGGGCTTAGATTAAATGTTGACTAGGGAGTACGGTGAGCTTGCATGCACACAGTGGATGGAGGGAGTATTTATGCGCTTTTTTCTCTCAATCCTCATTTTTTCCCTTCTCCTTCATCTCTCGACAACCATTCATTCTCACTCCCCACACAAACTTAGAGAGAGAAGCTCTGACTTCTTTCTAGGATTTCCCTCGCCGAGAATTATCACCACCCTGGTAACCACCCTAAACCGCCCTGAACCACCACCAATACCTAATTTTTCGGTTGAAGATCAACCGAAAACTTCAACCCTTTATCATCCCAAAACCCATGTCTTCAAGAACCCTAAAGGAACCACTGTGGGAGGTCGTGAAGGCTTCCGTTGATGATGAATGATCGTCGGGATTATCATCATTTACCCATGTAGCAGTAGAAATATTGAGACTAAGCCATTGCATTGACTTAACTCGTACAGATTTAAAAAAATTACCACTGCGCTTTATTGTTTCCAAAGGAAATGGGAAAAGAGTGAATAAACCCAAAAAAGAGGGGAGAATCTAGGTACGGGGGTTGGTTATGCAAAGGGAAGGTATTAGCACCCTAAACATTTACGGTACTACACGGGAACCTCTTTGAAAATCTGTGTATTTTAGCTATAAAAGGTGTATACAAAATAAGATGGCAGAGATGAGAAAAGAAGTATTTTTTTACAATTTTTGCACCCTCCGCGGTTGCAAATCTTTATTGCCTACGTACCACCTTCTGTGCAATAGGGGATCATGGTACTCATAGTTCACCTCAACAATTTTAAAACACATGTGTGTTGGTTAATTTTGAGAGAAAAGACATCATCGTAATATCCAAGAGGAAAACATACTTACTACCCACAATTATGAGAAATGAGAATTCGCATCATCTCAAAGTGGAAGATATAGCTTGGATTTTAAAATCAACAAAGCCTTACTCAACATCCAAGTGGAAAATATCTCACTTCACTACATATCGTAGAAGTATAGTAGCTCGCATCACTACAAAAATCGACAAGAGTCTAATCTTTTGAGAAAAGTTTAAAAATAAAAAGCCAAAGGGGCAAAAATGGTTTGAATGAGGTTAATTGACTTTTAGTCTTGAGAAAGATGTCAAAGTATGATTAAATTGGTTAAAGTTTGATTAAGAAAAATATTTTTGAATGCATGGATCTAAGTCCAAGTTTATTATGAAAGTGGTTCGAGTTAGAAAACAAGAAGAGTTTTGAAAAGGAGAGAGAATATTTTTTGAAATTAAAGAAGACAAGAGGAGATGTAGGGACTATCATAAAACATAAGGTAAAATCTAAGGAAAAGAATGGTCTAACCAACAAGAAGCTAACACTTGATATAATAAGTCAATGTAGAATTCTCATCCTTTGGATTAAAACCAAGTGAGCCACAATACTAAACCTATGAGGAATACCAAGCTTCAGATGAATTAAGCCTTCACAAAAATTTGACAGAGTAACAACTATATACATATGAATTCTCAATCATAGACTAAGCATGAAAAGCAGAACAACCTGCACACAAAAAATTCAAACCAATGTCATGTAGTAAACCTCAAGGATTCAGACAGAATAACAACAGAGCAACCAGATCCCCAAGTATCAAGGCTTCTAATCCTATGTCCGAGAGATCCACAACTCCATAATGCCAAGGACAATAACCAGATAGTGCAACTAAACTTAAAGCTTTTAATGTTCAAGTTTATTATTAAGTGTCTTTAAAAGAAAATAAAGCTCAAGTGAGCAAAGATAAAATGACATAAAGCTAAATGCTCAAGTGAGCAAAAGAAAAAACTGCATGGAATGTAAATGTTAAAGTAAATGGTACATAAAAATAAAGGTATAAGGTATAGTTAATTGTTAGTGAGTTAGAAGTTACAATATTAGTTGAATGACCATCTTGAAGCTTGCTTTTGAAAACTCATTAGAAGATTGATAAAATCAAAGCTTCTCAATAACAAGTTTCATTTACTTTTTATCAAGTATATCATTCATTCCAAGTACTCAAAGCAACCACATATGATCAACGATATTCAAATGATTCACTTAGACCAAAATTCATGAAGTTCATTAGAGGATTGATAGAATCAAAGCCTATTAAAAATGAACTTCAAAGTTATTGGATCCAAGGTTTCAAATTAAACATACTTGGGCTTGCAAACATAGGTTTGGGCCACGAATGATCGTTTTTCAAATCAGGACAAATTTAGCGTTATGTTAAGCAATCGTAAGTGGACTTATGTAGAAGCCACACCTATTTTGAGGCCGGTCAATAGAAATCTATGTACCAAACATGTTAGAGAAATTATATGTAGATCATTCTCCAAAAACATATAGCACAAGTAAAAACAAAAAATGGATAAGATGAAGAGGGAGGGGAATGATAGTATAACCAATGTATCAGATGAAATTAGGGTTTCAAATGTCATCAACATCATTCATCCATTTTGGTGGATTTGGTTTTTCAATCTATCAATACCCAATATCTAATGAGGTTGAGGAACTTATCCCAAAATAACACCCAAGTGTCTCCAAATCAGGATCAATCAAAAAATAATAAAATATATTTAATATAAAATAAAGTTTAAATGATTTAAAGAGGAAATAATTGGTAAAATACATAACATGTATTAAAACACCAAATAAAAATCCTAAAAAAATATCAGAGGTCAAACACGAGTCAATAAGTGTTGACAATTTTTTTTTTGAATTTTTTAAAGTCAAAAACTATTTTTAAAATATAAATAAATAAGCAAAATAAACCAAAATTTGTGAAAATAGTAAAATCAAAAATTAAAATAAAATGAGGTCACCAATATTTGAAAAGTGGTCATTGGATCCTTCCAGAATTTTTCCAAAATTTAAAATGACCAAAAAGTATTAATAAACAATTAAAACAAATCAAATAAAGTGAAAAATCATAAAAATACCAAATCACAAAATAAAATCGTGAAAAAATAAAAATCAGAAAGAGAAAAACTAAAAGTATTTTTGATAATTTTTTTCACAATTTTAGAAGTTTAAATAAATTTTTTATGAATTTTTGAAGTTTAAAACAATTAAAACAAAAATCATAAAATAAAATGATAAACCAAAAAAAATGTGAACCATTTGATTATTGTCAAAACACATTAGTAAGCAGATCCAAGGGATCTACTGCGTTATGCATGTCATGGAATCTCTTGAATAACATAATGAATCATTTATTTAAAATATAAAACAACAAAAACATGGAGTGTTGGATCTGACTCCAATTTTAACGTGTTGGCAATTTGGATGGCTCAGAGACACGATTACATGATAGACATGAGTTAATGCACGCACACCATAGCCAAAAGAGTCAAACCAATCAGATTAAAATGCTTGGTTATGTATCATTGCTTGAAGAACGACATGTAGGTCGTCTTCAACCTCCAGCCTCCTGCAACTAGGGCAAAATGCACATTCACAAATCTGTAAATGTATGCGTTCATAGTGGAACCACTAGATGCGTCTACTTGAAACGGTCACAACCACATGCTTGCAAAAAATTTATATTAACCACAACTTAGTCGATTTGGAAAAAATCAGAGAAGTTTGAGAAATTTAAAATTTAAAAAACAGAGGTATCAAACGCATCAATTAAACAAAATTAAACCATCAACAAGCATCAATGAACATCACAAACCATTCCAGTAATTTGAGTTAGAAGATTTGGTTCCTCAAACTACCTGAACGAAGTATGAAGAAGTTGCTCTGAAACTTGACATGGCTAGCGCGATTTAGAGCACCTCAAGGCTTAATTATTCTTCTGTTAGCTTCAGTGAAGTTCAAGGATGAAGAATGAACGAAAAAATTAGAGCTGGAAGGAAGGAAATTATGATTTTGAAAACTCATAAATGTGAGCTATGGAGAGAGTTTGGCAGGGTGATTTTGGCTCTCTAAGCTTGAGGCAATGAATGGAATATGATCCTCTATTTATAGGGAGTTGAATGATGATGAGAATGAGAGGAATTGTGATAAAATCATACAAGCCAAGCCAGTTGTGATCATGCCAAACATGTGTCTTGAAATGCATCAAAACGACGTCATATCAAGTGCAATTCTTATAAAAATGCACATGGACAACTAGTTAAACATGTTTAGAATCTAAACTTTAAGTAATTCATCCTGTAATCCAAGTTTACTTGGAATTCTTTGTTCTTAGCTGGCTTCACTCTTTCTGATCTGGATTTGAGTGTTATTTTTTTCCTTGCTTTTGAGGTTCATCTTCCTCCAGTTCTATTTCATGGTTCTTGAAAGAGATGATTAGTTCTTCAAGTCTTATATTGTCCAGATCTTTAGCCAGTTTTAGAGCAGTGACAATTAGTCTCCATTTCTTTGAAAGACTTCTGACGATCTTCTTAACGTGACCAAAAGTTGTATAGCCTTTGTTCAGAACTTTTAATCCAGCTACAAGTATTTGAAATCTGAAGAACATGATTTCTATGTTCTAATTATCTTCCATCTTGAAGACTTCATATTTCTGGACTAAAGCATAGGCCTTTGTTTCTTTTACTTTTGAGTTACCTTCATGTTTCATTCTGAGAGAATAAAAAATCTCTTTTGCAGATTCTCTGTTTGTGATCTTCACTTACTCGTTGTATGAGATGGAGTTCAGAAGAATAGTTCTGTCTTTGTGATGTTTTCTGAGCATTTGCTTCTGTTCTTCTTTCATCTCACTTCTAGGGACTGGATTTCCTTATTTTGTTACAGGTTGTCTATACACGTCTATAACTAGATCCCAGAGATCCAAATCATAACTAAGAAAGTATCTTTCTAATAAATCTTTCCAGTAGTCAAAATTTTCACCTTCGAAAATAGGTGGTTTAACTTTATAACCGTCCTTTTCATTTGTGCTAGTAGATGCCATTTTGAAAAGAAGTTTCTCTAACTCCCTAAATATCTCTACACGATTAAGTGTTTGATTTCAAAATCAATGACAAAGCCAAATCTCTGGTACCAATTGAAGGTTAGAGAAAACACAAGTAAGGGGGGTTGAATTGGGTTTTCTAAAATTTCTTTCTAAACACTTTGTTTTATCACTAGAACAAAATGATAAGTAGTTATTAAAAAATAAAAATAACACAATTATTTTTATACAAGTTCACCTTAAAACTAAGGCTACCTCTTGTCCACCCGCCAAGGTGATTTCTCCTTCAACAAGGACTTAATTCACCAATCTCAAAAGATTACACAATAACCTCTAAGAGTCTATAAATACCTCTTAGCCCTCTCAAGTATACATACTAGAAAGTCACTTGAAGAAATGTATAAACTTACACGTAGAACAATGTTTCGTGTTTACAAAAATATGCTTCTATATAGTTGATAAACACTAAATTTTATGTCTAATGAAGTTACACTTTTGAGCAACTACTCAGTGTAAATGAATTTTGTAACTGATTGAGAATTTGAGTGTGTGTGTGTGTGTGAAATGTTGCAGCATGTTTTTGTTGTTCTTGTTGTTGTCTCTTTCACACAGTGTGGAGATATTTTTATAGCCATTGTGAAAATTTTCGTTGGGCTAGCTAGGCACGTTGGGACCATTCCCCAATACACGTTTCCTCATAGATGTAATGATTTTTACTTTTGGGGGCGTGTTTACTTCTTTCCAAGTTTCTAAGATACTGTTTGAGATAAGTAATCATTGTGTTTACCTCGAGAATAGTGATTTCTCATCTGATGCTTCTGAATGTATCTTTTGAATGTGTTTATGATCACATGATTTTATATATTGATAGTTTATGCAGAATTAGAGTTTTTGGTCAGCGTTGCTTTTATTGCTAAGCTTTCTTTAACATTGCTAGAATGCTTCTGATTTTATTAGTGTCGAACTTTTGATGTTTCATTAGATACACCTGTATTTTATAATACTTGACATGCACACATAAAATTTCACATATAATTGTTATCATCAAAACTTGGAAATGGTTAGAAGCTTTCTTGCTCTAACATTGTCCCCCTTTTTTATGATGACAAAATAGTACATTATGATTTGAAATTATATTTAGAGAACTCCCTTAAGATTACAGACTCCCCCTGAGTCTAATATTTTCTTCTTTCTGGGAGTGATTTCTCTTTTACATAATTTGGATTTCTTCACTTTTCCTGCAATATTTTTAAAAATCCTTTTTGGCAAAAAAGATTAGATAAAATGTGAGCATGTAGTTATGCGATAATAAGTATATATCAAAATCATCTGTTTCTCCCCCTTTTTGCTATAATAAAAAAATGAAATTTTCATTGAAAAGGTAGAAGGTATAAGGACAGAAAAGAGATAAGACTAAAAACAAGAGAATGTTTAAGGAGTTTTTGCTAAGGCGCTCTTGGTAAACTGGGCAAGAAAATTTTGGATATTAAGATTAACTTCATCTTGCTTGTCAAGTCTTTCCTTGATGTCCTTCTGATATTTCTGAATTTCCTTCTGATCCTTCATTAGTTCATCCATAAAACTTAGAAGCTGACGTAAAACCACATAATTGTCTGGGGGTGTGTTGGCTTCTCCCAACCTCTTCCTCGATTGCTCTTCAAGAGCTTTCCGAGCTGCTTCTTCAGCTGCCTTTAGATCAGTTTCTTTAGCTGCCGTTTGAGCTACTTCTTCAGCTGCTTTCTGAGCTTCTCTTGCCATAACTTTACGGGCTTCAGCTTTTTGATAGCACTGAAAGGCTTCAGCAACATATTTGGTTTGAAGATCAACATAAGCATTCTTAATTCTAAGAAAATGCTTATCCGGAAAGTTCTGGAACATATCCCAGCTAGTTTTGACTTCATCTATGTTGAGACTTGAGCTTGAGTCTTCATGATATTTTTCTAGTTTCTGTGGGGCTTTGGTAGAGAGCTTGGAGAGCAGTTCTTCCAAACTGTTTGGAGAAGTAGATTGGGACTGAGTGGATGGAGCTTCTATTGAGTAAGTTACTTTAGAGTCATAGTGAGCTTCATCAAATCCCGCTTGATTCATGGGACCGTGGTCAGAAAGATATGAAATGTTGGTGCCTTATGGAATAACTAAGGTGATTTGAGGAGAGGAAACTTCTAGGGTTTGAGTGGGTAAGGAGGTTGGTGGTGAAAGATACGTAAAGGGAGTTGGCATGGGAGAAAGGATGTCTTGAATGATGGATAGAAGGGGTGATGATTGTGATTGAGTTTTAGGAGCAGTTTGAGGTTGTTGTTGTGGTGAAGTTGAAGATTGTTGAGTTTGTAATTAAGGTAATTTGGATTTTTTGGTGGGAGAGAAAGTGTCTATAAAGGATGGCGGAATGGATAAAGTTGTCATTATGGTTTAAGTTTATGGAGGTGGAGTAGGAAGGATGCATGTTGCGGTTTCAACAAAAGGAGCAGGAATTTTAGATGCAAGAGACTTACTTGGAGTTTTAGAGATTGAGGTTTTGTTTTTGGTCGAAGATGCTTCAGAAATCTCCAGGACTTTCTGAGTGGTAGGATTCCTCTTTGAATTTGATTTTCTCTTCTTGGAAGTGACATCAGGTTGAGCATCCATAAGACAATTGTAATCGAACTCAGCTGGATCAAGGCCTTCTGCTTCAAGAAAAGCATCTATTATTTCGGGAGGATCAAGCTTAGTAAAAAGTGGAAACTAATTAGTAGGCGAACGAGTGTGTTGTACCCCAAAATTTTCCCTCCCATATTTCTCAACACATGTCAAGTGAGGTCTTTAAATTGCTCAAGAAAGTTCAAGAGTTGACCAGACAAACTCTCTCCTAAGGCAGTATACCTCAAATTAGGGTTTCTATTTTCATCAAGATGTGTGAACCACAGAGGACTCAAATGCTCACCATTGTCCTAATATGTCCTCAAGATCATCCATGTCAAGTTTCAAGCCTTGCAGAAGAAGTTTGCTCAGTCAATTGCTCAAATGCCTGAAAATCAACTATATTAGGTTAAAAGTCAAATGTAGCCCACATACAGTCAAACTTCAATATTTTTGGTCAAAATCCTAATTTTGAAGTATTATTCATCATTTTATCAAGGTTTGATCATTATTCCTCAAGGATTGCTCACAATTCATCAAAACCCAAAAGTTACTAAATTAGGGTTTTGTAGGAAAAGTCAACTCAACTTTGACCAAGCATAACTATCTCATGCTTTATCATAAATGACCCATCCAAATCTCATTTTGAAGAGGATGAAATTACCTATAATTCATATTCATCTCCCAAGTTCATAATATGCACTCACAAAAAGATATGAATTTTGACATTATAGGTCCTTTTGAAAAGTCAACAAAAACACCTTTTGGGTCAAAGCTTCATACATGAACATGGAAGACTCAATTGAGATGATACCAAAATGGTTGCTTAGAGAACATCCTAATCTTTCTAAAAAGTCCAAGAACACCTCTCTAGGGTCAAAATTGAGAGAGTTATGTATTGGCCAAGTTGACCATTTTTGCAAAATTGCCAAAAGTCAAATATGCTCAAATTTGCATTTTTTGCTAAATGGGCCCAACTTTTTATGCTTGCACTTCAATTATAATGTGGTCCACGACTCAAATACTTATCCACACATTATTTGCTTCATTTTTCAATTTATTTTGATTTTTAATTAATTAAAAAGTGAATTAAATCAAATAAATGATGAAAATTATCAAAGATATGATTTGATTTATTTTTTTTACAGATTGGCAATCAAGATATGTTGAGCTTGCATGATCAATTCGAATCAATGGCAATTGGTACAAGAAAGGCATGGTTGGAATGAAAATAGAAAGATATCATACAAATTGAAAATCAAATCAAATCTATGATAAATGCAAAGATTCATGCCAAGTTTGTTAACCTAATTCATTCTAAGTTATATAATAAAGCTTTGTAGGTCAAAAGAAGAGGGTGAGAAGCCGTGAAAAGCCAGGAAGAAAACTGAAAAATTCAAGAAAAACTGTGAATCAGGTTTCGATCTACAAGGCGTTTCAAAGAATTTCAAGATCACCAATCCCTTCCTTGACGTTCCCAGAAGCTATTCCCATCACTCCTAGGGCCTGAAACACTCAGAAACTCGCTCTACACCTCACGCGGTTTGGTATATTTTTTAAATTTGATTATTACAATTTATGCATCTTCAACACTTTTGATTGTTATATTCATAATTATCATCATGTTTGTAAGCTAACCATGCCATTTAATTGCATTGTTATGCCTGTACGTGATATTGCCATGGTTAGGGTTTCATGTTCTTGTTTAGGGGTTTTCAATACAGGCAAAATTGGGCTTTGATTCTGGTACCATGATGCTCGTGAGGATGAGACGAGTTGATTGGTACCAGCACTTATCATTTATCTTGCCCGTATACAATTTTTGAGATGAACAGGTTTATACCTACAGTAAGCGTCCGTAGGTAAAAGCTTTATCTGCTAAAGCGACGAAGAGAGGAATAAGACGTTGGCGTGTCAAGCAGCCACTCGTCCATTTGAATTTTCGCGCATTTTCTGGATTTATGATTTGATTTGATTATATTATTTTGTTTCTATTATATGGACAAATAGACAACGTAGCGCAGTTGGCAAGCGAGCACTGGAAGCAAGCATAAGGACCTGGGTTCGATCCCCAGGTCCCATCATTTTATTTGTATTATTTTCAGTTAGCTGATCCAGCGTATCTTTCATCGTGAGGCTCACCATGCTCCATCAATATCCAACCATCAGATTCATCAGCAAGCTGGATCCAACGCCCAAGTAGCAAGGGACCACCATTAGGGGCGTTCAAATCCAAACCAATCCAAATAAAAAATCGAAAACCGATCCAAAAAACCGAAAACCGCAAAAAACCGAAATTTATTGGATGTGTTTGGATGTTATTTTGTGAAAACCGATCAGTTCGGATCGAATTTCGGATTAATTTTTCAAAACCAAACCAAACCAAACCAAACCGCATACATATATTTTTATACTTATTTACTTTTTATTAGTATGATATGCTATGTGAAATTATTATTAGATGATAATAATTTTTTTAATAATAGTTATTAGCTTGGTATAATTTATTTATTTTTATTATTTCAATCATAATCAACCACTCTCATTTTGTAATATTAACTTTTAGTATACTATATGTTATATATTATATCAAATCTATGATTTATTTGTAGTTTTATAATATTAATAAAAATATAATGTGTAATTTGGATATCCAAAAACCGATCCAAATTAAATCGCATAAAATTGGATCGAATCGGATTGGATTTTTTTAATATATCATCCAAAACCGAACCGAACCGCAAGTAAATTTATCTTTGGATCGGGTGATTTTTTATCTTAAAATCGATCCAAACCGAACCGCGAACACCCCTAACCACCATACACCTCAAGTCAACACCCACACCAGAGCAAGCTTAGTCAAACAGGCTTGGATTTTTTTGGGCCACAAAAATCAGATTTGCACCCCCCCCCCCCCGCATTTGCTAACACACAGGCCCATCTCTACACTTTTTTTCATTTTTATTTCTTCCTTTTTTAATTCTTTTAATATTTCCTTTAATTATTTTAATTAACACCATTAATTATTTTTTTATAAAATCATAAAATCAAGAAATCATAAAAAATTAGAATTAGGTTTTTTTTATTATCAAATTTAATTTAATTTAGTTTAATTTAATTTAGGGAAATTTTAACTTTTTTTTATAATTAAAAATAATTAGAAAAATTAGGTTTAAGATTCTTGATTTAATGCTTTTCTTTTTTTCAAACCAAAACACAAAAATAGGTTAACTTAAGTAACTTATTTTCAAAAATTAATATTAATTAGAATTTAGGATTTTATTTTAATTTAATTATTCATTATTTTCTCAAATAACAAAACATGACAAAAACATCTTTTTTTTAATCAATCGCAAATAGGATTAGTCGAAGGGTCAAAACCCTAATCGTCTCGCATTTAATTCGCCGCGCGCTTGTTTATTATTTCACCATTATTTTGTAACTGTTCACTAGTTTGTAATAGTTAATTTAGGGTTTTTATTTACTGTTTAAATCCCCGATTTTTTGGCTATGTAATTAATCCCCATCCCCGAAGCCTTGTAATAGCGTAGGTTTATTTTCTCGCATTTTTAATTCCTGTAAATATTTAACTGTCTAGATGTATGCTAATGGGATTGTATGGCAAGAATGCATGACAAAATTAATACAGTTAGAAAACCCTAATGTGCAAAGATAAATAACTGAAATAAATCACTCGCACATATCACTCTTAGGGTATACTCTCACTTCGGTTGCCTTCGGTAAATGATCATTAAGCATAGGGTGTCTTAGTGGTTGCCCTCCTGTCTAAAAAGATCAAATGTCCCTTTCGAATGTTGCCTCTGAAACGTTGCCTCTGAAATGTTGGCTCAGAAATGTTGCCTCGAAAGATCTTAAGACTCTAGGGTTGCTACTAAGGTATCCTAATATTGCTTTAGTGACCGTACGTCCCTTTTGAATCGACCCTTACAAATTCCAATGATGGTGCTACCTATTTTTCAATAGTAGGATAGCGTTGTCTAAAGGAAACAAGAATAAAAACAATCTTTTTTCGAGTAAGTAGATGCTAGTAGGTACTTGCTCAAATCAAAACTTTTCACACTTACACATTTTCAAACAATTTTTTCAAAACAACTTCGTCACACCTTTGAGGACTGATACAAGGGTTATCACGAAGTCAAACATTTTCAAAACAAAGCACACAAACACAAGCAATTTTAAAAAGATGAGCAATTACCTAAGAGCCCATGGAAAACCATGGATAGAAAGGGTGCTAACACCTTCCCTTTCTATAATCTACCCCCCGTCTCAGAATATCTCAAAAAAGGATTTTTTTTTTCTGTACTTTTTTCCTTTCCGGTTGGATGAATAAAAGTCAGTGGCGACTCTTGCTTACTGCGACATTTTGCAAACATAAAATGCAAAATGCAAACCAGTATTAAACAATCGGTTCTGCCACTGTATCACTGAACTGGCGACTCTGTTGGTGAGTTATAAGTGGGGTATACCTTAGGATCTAGGTCATAAAAATTTCTTCTCTTGATTGCTTTGTTTGCTTTATTTTTGAGGGTTTTGTTTGGGGTTAATATAGATCCTACACCCAAATCTGGGGAACACCTTTTAGGTAAGTAGCAATAGACTGTGAGGAAACTGTACGGCATAGACCGATACGGTTGAAGCAGTATCTACGTTGGTGTGGCACTTTGGTTGGTACCGGTATCCCTTGTGGTGAAACGAGGAGAATACGGGGTTGCTGCATGGTGTCGTGAAGCATCAACTGACCTTAGAACCTTTAATTGCCCAACTTTGCCATTAGAAAGTAGTGAGATAACCGACCTCGGTGTAGAGCTGAGAACTGGTTGATACTCGATACTACACTCATTGAGATCATACTTTCGGAATATTTCGGCCGCAAGAAAAGATTGTGTGAGCTGAAACCATGACCGATGAAGGATGGTCAGTGATATTGAGATCCTCTAGAACCCGGTTACTTTTCTAGGACAGGCTGAACTAACTTAACTTCAAGAGGGTATTACCTTTGACCTCATGCAAGCCTTAAACCTAAGGGATTTGTGTGATTTGACTGTGTTTGCAATACCTGTGTTTGCTATACTTGTGGTTTATCATGACATCATGCATCATAACATGGCATTCATGCTTCATTACACTAACCATTTCAAAGACCAAGGGAATTTATCTTTGTTCTGTTTTGCAGATCATGGCTTCCGTGCGTAGAAATACTATCCGAATCAGCTTTGTGCAGATACCTTCCCAACTTAAAGAGCTAGCATCAAGAGTTTCTGAAACTTCTACTTTCATTAAGAGGCATGGTCAACTTCTCAGCCTGGTTACTTCAAACCTTGATGAACAGATGATGAGTGTACTTTTTCAGTTTTTCGATCCCAAGCGTCATTGCTTCACCTTCCCAGATTATCAGTTGGTACCCACCTTGGAATAATTCTCTCAGCTATTGGGCATACCCATTATTGAACAGGTACCCTTCATAGGTATGGAAGAAGTTCCTAAGCCAGAAGTCATTGCCTCGGCTTTACATCTGAAACGGGCCGATATGGTATCCAATTGGGAAACTCGAAGCGGAGTCGAGGGTTTTCTAGCCAAATTTCTGATAGACCAGGCTCAGCTATTTTGGGATGATTTGGATTTTCAGGTTTTTGAGGATGTCTTTGCTCTTCTTATCTATGGTTTGGTTCTCTTCCCTAATCCGGACTCCTTCGTAGATGTGAATGCTATCAAGATTTTCCTTTCTCGCAACCCTGTGCCTACCTTGCTTGGAGATATTTTACACGCTCTCCATACTCGTACCATGAAGAGAAGAGGGACTCTTATGTGCTGCATTCCGTTGCTGTCGAGGTGGTTTATTTCTCACCTCCCCAAGTCTGTACCGAAGAACGAAGAAGGTTTGGGTTGGTCGCAAAAGGATAATGTCACTCGCTCATACGAATATTATTTGGTGTTCCCGAGCTATGGAAGACATTGCTATTATTGACCGTTGTGGGGAGTACCCTAATGTCCCATTACTTGGTATCAGAGGGGGTATAACTTACAATCCTTGTCTAACTCTGCGACAGTTTGGTCATGCTCAAAGGGATGGTCCCCATGAGTTACTTATTGAGGGCATTATATTCAACTATGAGGATGATGTTAATGAGTATCGTCGGAGGTTCATACGAGCTTAGGGCATGGTAAACATATCTGACGCCAAAGATTTAGGACCAAAGACTTCTATACCTATGGAGCCTTACCTCCAATGGGTACGAGTTCGTGCCCAGAAGCTTATGATGCCTTATGTGGCTGTATTACTAGTGATTGTGGAGCCCATTACTAAAGAAGGCATTCCTTACACGGTTCTCTATTCTTACATGCCCACTGATCTTGGGGAGCTACAGAGGTCTTGGATTCAGCTGAGGAATGAGCGGGATACTTACCGGGAGCAGTTCCATGAGCAAGAGAGGAAGGTTTTAAAGCTCACCAGGCAGCTCGAGAAAGAAAGAGTGCCCAATGACTATATCAGCACCAAGAGAAAGCGTCCATGGGACTTTTGATTTTTCTTTTCTAGTTTTAGATTTGTTTTATTTACTTATTTGTAACGCCTTAAAGGCATGTTGAACCCTTCAAATTTAATCTAATAAAGTTTTGTTTATTTTGGTTTGCAAATTTAAATCTCCCAAAGTGTTTGAAATCATTACATGCGCATCCCATTATCATACACATCATTACAGGTACCCCTACAGGTTTCTCATCTTCTTCGTTGTTTATTTCAGCAGAAATGTCTTCCGATCAAGTCATCAAAGATCTTCAGGCACAAAACGCCCAGTTCCAACAGATGTTCATTAGTATGGCAAAGGGGCAAGAGGATCTAAAGGCCCTCATTCTGAAAGAGAAGAAGAAGAAGAAGAAGAAGAAGACTGGTATTCTGAATATGGGTAGAAGATTCGGAGAAAGGTTGAAGCATCAAACTGATATGACCTCTTCATCCAAGGAAGGGGAGAACCAAGAAGGGGAAAAGGACCCTAGTCCTGCAGTTTCTGATAACGATACTGATTACAACGATGAGCAATATCCTCCTGCGGAGGATAGATACAAACAGCTAGAAGACCGTCTGAGTGCCATGGAAGTTCAGAAGATACCTGGTTTGGATTTCAGAGAATTGGGACTGGTATCGGGAGTGGTCATCCCTCATAAGTTCAAAGCTCCAGTTTTTGCCAAGTATGATGGGGTGTCCTGCCCAAAACTCCATCTTCGCTCTTATGTCAGTAAAATTCAACCTCACACAGCTGATAGAAATTTGTGGGTGCATTTCTTTCAAGATAGTCTGTCAGGGACTCAACTTGAATGGTTCTACCAGTTGGAGGGAGCCAGTGTCTGGAACTGGGAAGACCTTGTTGCTGCTTTCTACAAGCAGTATCACTATAACACCGACCTTGCTCCTGCTCATACTCAACTCCAGAGTATGTCAATGGGTGCAGGTGAAGGTTTTAAAGATTATGCTCAAAAGTGGAGAGACTTGGCTGGGAGAGTTCAACCCTCGTTGTCTGATAGGGAGTTGGTGGATATGTTTCTTGGTACGCTGTTTGGTCCATTTTTCAATCACTTAATCGGCAGCTCGTCATCTGGGTTCACTGAGCTGATTTTAACTGGAGAAAGAGTAGAAGCTAGAAATCATAGTGGTAAAATACAGAAGGATGCCTCGTCAAGTTCAGCAAAGAAGCCTTTCGCTGGTAAGAAGGAAGCCAGTGCGGTCTATAGCCCGAGGGGCCAAAGCAGATCTGAACACTGTCAAATTGTAAATGATGTAGTGATACCAAGACGCACAGTTGCTCCACAATGCAACAATCAACAAAGGGTGGAAAGACCACAACGACAGTTTACCCGCATCATCATGACTTTGGATGAAGTTCTGCCTCATCTGTTAAAATCTAACTTGGCGACCTTGAGAGAGGCTCCCAAGAATCCAAATACTACCTCTCCCAGATATAATCCCAATGCACAGTGCGCCTACCATTCTGAGAGTCCTGGCCACGATACAAATGATTGATGGGCTCTGAGAAACAAAGTACAAGACTTGCTTGAAGCCAAGGACAGAGAGTTTGATGCTCCAGAAAAGCCGAATGTTATAACTGCTCCCATGCCCAAACATGGTCGTGGAGTTAATGCTGTTGACATTGATTTGTTTGTGACCTCTGTTGATGAAATTTCTACTCCTCTTATGACTGTTAAGAAAAATTGGTTGTTGGCCGGTTTATTTCCGGGTTGTGGTGAAGGTTGCCACATGTGTTCAATCTTACCTTCTGGTTGCCGTTTGTTGAAGTCAGGTGTCCAGCGCCTGATGGATAATAAAGAAATTTTGTTTGAGAAGACTATGATTCCTGTTGTTCCAAATGAAGACGTTTCCATTATAATCATTTCCGCCAATCCTTTCAAGGTTTCCTCGAGAAGACCTGTTAGGATTACACTTGTTCAAATAATTGCTCCGCTAATAATCATTGTTCCTGGTCCCATCCCGTACACCTCAGACAAGGCTGTCCCATGGCATTATGACGCTCATTCAACTTTTGATACAATTCAGATACGCTCCAGACACGGATTCAGGTCTGATACTCATTCAGAACCACTTACAAATACAGTTCAGATACGCTTCAGACACGGATGCCAGTCTGATACTCATTCAGAACCACTTACAAATACAGTTCAGATACGCTCCAAACACGGATGCCAGTCCGATACTCATTCAGAACCACTTACAAATACAGTTCAGATACGCTCCAGACACGGATTCCAGTTTGATACTCATTCAGAACCACTTACAAATACAACTCATATACGCTCCAGACGCGGATGCCATTCTGATACTCATTCAGGTTCAACTCTCAGATACAGTTCAGATACACTCCAGACACGGATGTCACTCTGATACTCATTCAGATTCAACTCTCAGATACAGTTCAGATACACTCCAGACACGAATGTCACTCTGATGCTCATTCAGATTCAACTTCCAAATACAGTTCAGATACGCTCCAGAAGCGGACGCCATTCTGATACTCATTCTTTCAGCTTACAAATTACAATTCAACAATCACCTTTGATGGCATATTTAAGCCAATCTCCTACAACTTTCTATCACCTCTCTAAATGGAATCTGTAAGCCCATTCCTTCTATCATCACATCATTGAGTGCAAATTTATGGGCACTCTAGTGTCCAATCATCTTCCACCTTCGAGTCACGAATGGCAAAACTCGCCAGTCTAACTCTTCAGTTTTAAGAAGATTGAACAGGGGCAGCTGTTGTACCTCAAAATTTTCCTTCTCAATTATCAAGGATTTTCATAAGATCTCCTTTGGATCATGACTGCATTAGGGTTTGACCAGCTCAAGACACCTCCTTATGCACTGATGACCAAAATTAGGGTTTGAGTTTGCACAAGGATTTTTGGACTATCAATGCCTCATATGACTTTCAAGGATCATTATGGACCCCCAATATTATTCATGTCAAGTTTCAAGCCTTGAATCACATTTTTTATCAGTCAATTGGACAGTTGACCTAAAAATCAGCTGTATTAAGGAAAAAGTCAACCGTGGCCAATTTACAGTCAAACTTCATATTTTTTATCCACATCAACATCTTAGACTCATATGTATCATTTGATCAAGTTTGGACCATAATTCCTCAAGAAATTTGATCAAATCATCAAAAGGACAAAATGGTCAAAATTAGGGTTTTGATTGAGAAAGGGTAATTTCTGATTTTTGTCCTGGCAAATGGTCAATTGGTTTAAAGCATGATCTCAAGAGTTCAATTGCATCATATTGACCTAATGACATGGTTCAAAACATGGCAAGTCCATTGGATGGACAGATAAATTTTTCAGTCAACTGATCAAAAGTCAACTGTATACTGAAAAGTCAAACTTTGACTTTTTGGTCAAAATCAAATGCCAAAAATCATAATTCATGAAAACATGTCAAAATGTGAAACTTGTTCATCAAGAAAGCAAGGGTTTAAGTTTTGGTTTTGAAAAGTTTAAAATTTTAACTTAGAAAATTTTCTAAGTATCGAAAATTTCTTATTTTTCTCAACTTTGAGCCAAATTATCACCATGATGCAAGATGATTCAAAGGAAACTTCCAACATGAAAGTTGTAGATCTCTATGAAATCTACAACTTTGCTTCACACAATTTCTCCTAAAATGCTTGGATCTCAAGATATAATTTTGTGAATACATGCTCATGAACTAAAATAACTTAGTGAAATTTTGCCCTAGTTAGGCAGGTTTTTGACCTAACTTCATGCCAATTTTTCACATAGTTCTAAGGGGAATCTTTGAAAGCATTTCAAAGACGGGCTGTAGAGCACATTGCAAGATTTCCAAAATGTCCAAGAACTCCTTGAGATCATTCTTGATAAAGCACAACTTTTGCAATTGTCAACTCCTTGAGCTTTGCACTTGTTCTTTCTACACACACAAACTCTATAAACCAAAAGCAACTTGCCTGAAGTATCTACCAAACTAGACCATACTTGTACAACACATAGAGACTTGTCCCCTCACTTTTCTTCAAAAGCGAGCAATAGAGCCAAAAGGCTAGAACTCAGAAATCTTAAGGAAGCTTGATGTAAAACCTTTTCTATACTTATAAACAAACTCATTACAACCTAAAACACGATGGCTAAAGCTCAGAAACTCTCCCAAACACTCTATCACTAAAAATCTGCCATAACTTACAGTTTTGCACCTTACATAGAAATCTCAAAAACCACTCGTGCATTTTGAGTTCTAACCATCTAAACACTTAACCTACATCATATCTAAGTGTTCCAGACCACTGTTCCCTCACTGTAACTCCTCCTTCTCCATCTGCCATTTTTACATTTCAAGCTTGCAGGTTGACTTGAGTAGGGAGATTCAGGAACTTTCAAGGCAAGGTAAGGATTGAAACACACTCAGGGAGGTCCAGGCAAGCTAAACAGATCCTTAGGCCTTCTCAAAACTTGCCCAAACTCCATTCACGATCTCAATTGAAAGAGGTAAGAACTCAAACTTCTATCTCTTCATACAAGCATCCTTTGGTCCTGATTTGTGAAAGAAAAATGTAGATATCCTTGCATTAAAGCTAACCATGTTCATAGTTTTCATTTATATTCATTGTGTATAGAGAATTTTGGATTTGAATTTTCTGTAAAAATTAGGTTTTAAATTAGGGCAAGCAAAATTAACTTTGATCTTTGATTGATAGTTTACAAAAATTATATGTTTGAACTCATGGGAAGAAACACCATGATTTTCATGTTTGGACTTTCCATTTTCATGGAGAAATGAGAGAGATACAGGTGGTCCGGCCATGGCTCAAGTTTAAAGATGAAGTTTCCTTCAGGGGGCGTTTTATAATATATATTTATGCCTTTGTTTATATGAACGGATGTACATCCACCCCAGTGGTAAGGCAGCGCGCAAAAATGCCCTAGGTCGTGGGTTCGAGCCTTGGCGCTGCCTTTTGCATTTTTTTCATATTTTTTTCAGTTTTTTTTGTTTGTTTGGCAGCGTGGGCTTCTGGAACTTTGGGCTTTGTTTTTTTTTCTAGCTTCCTACCCCTGTTTGCTTGCAGCACCCCTGGCCCATATATTTTTATTATTCATTTCTATTTTATTAAATATATTTCCCTTAATATTAAAAATCCTAAAAAATATAAAAATGCTAGATTTATATGTTGGTTCATTTTATTTTATTTATCTCATAGAAAATATTTTATTTTTAGTTACATATCATATATTTTTTATAATAAACTTGTAAATTAAATTTAATATTTATTTTTTCTTTACACTCATTAAGCATATTATTTTTAATACAAAATACCAAAATACCTCATAAATACCATATATTATTTTTTTCAAGACAAAAAACTGCAAAAATACTTACTTTTTTTTCAAAGAAATGTATTCCCTTTTAATCAAATAGAATTAGGGTTTATAAGAAACCTTTTCTAAAAATAATTTCTTTTCCTAATTAATTTGAGATAATCTTGATTCATTTATTAGGTTTAGGTTAAAACTTTTTCACATAAAAAAATCAAACAAAATCTTCTTTGCACTCATACATCTTTGCATATTTAATTTATCTTGTATATTATTTATTTCAATATTTGTACATATTCAATTTGGTTGTAATAGTTTAATTAAGTTTATATTATTGCAAATCCCCATTCATAAATTTTATTCCCCCTCCCATAAATGTTGTAATAGCGTAGGACATTTAAATTTCGCAATTTATCGCTTTTATATAACATGCTAGTAATTAGGGTTTGTATGGCAAGATAAAATCAACCAAATAGAAAACCCTAATCCAAGACAAAATCAAGCACGAAAATGACACACTTGCACACAAAACACCCTTAGGGTTACTCCACTTGGTTTCCTTATACAAAAAATGGCCATATTACGCATGTAAAGTGTCTTAGCAAAAACAATCAAATACAAGATTATAGACCCTCGATGACGCTATTCAAAGTTGCCTTACCAAAATGATCTTAGTCCCTCAAAAATGCTAAGATACTTTGTAACATTGCTAATCATGGCTATACAATGACCAGCGCCTGTCCCGTTAACATCCAAAGATAGGGTTGCTTACCAAATCAATGGTAAGACAACAATATCAAAGGAAGAGAAAATGAACAAGAAAGACATTTGAGTAGGTAGATTACTTTTAGTTACTTGCTCCATTTCAAAACAAATATCCTTGCAATTTTCAAAACAAACACACACATTTCCAAACATCTTACAAAATTGAAAACATTTTCAAAAAGACAAACATCTTTGTATACATTCTTACGAACGAGAATCATTACAAAGATTGCCTAAACAATGACCTCTTTTACAAAATACTTTCAAAACCACACAAAGCATAATTTCAAACAAAAGCAAGTGATCTAGCAAGTAACTAAGAGCCCATGGAAAACCATGGATGAAAAGGGTGCTAATACCTTCCCTTTTCATAATCTACCCCCCGAACTCAAGAAACAATCTCAAAGGTCTTTCCTATGCTTTTTAACCTTTCCTTTTGGATAAAAGAAAAGTCGGTGGCGACTCTTGCTAACTGCAATATTTGCGATCAAACGCAAAACAATCAAGTCAATTCTCCCACCGTATCACACTCATTTTCAAAACAAACACCAAACACTTTCAAAAACAAACTTTCAAAACATGAAATGTTTTCAAAAGTCCAACACTTTGTATACGTTCTTACAAACGAGAACCATTACAAAGTTTTCCTAAACGAAGTCACCTTTTCAAAGTACTTTCAAAACCACCACAAAGCACATTTTCAAACAAAAGCAAGTGATATAGCAAGCAACTAAGAGCCCATAGATAACTATGAATGAAAAGGGTGCTAATACCTCCCCTTTTCATAATCTACCCCCCGAACTCAAGAAATAATCTCAAAGGTCTTTCCTGTTCTTTTCAGCCTTTCCTTTTGGATAAAAGTAAAGTCGGTGACGACTCTTGCTACCGCAACATTTGCGATCAAATGCAAAACATCCCAAGTCAGTTCTCCCACCGTATTGCAATGTCATCTTTTGATCTTGTCTTTTGATGGACTATATGATATAGAATAGTAATGAGTCCAAAAGATATAACTTTCCTTTGATTTGTCTTCTGATGGACTTTATGATGTAGAGAAATGATGAGTCTAGAAGATCTAACTTTCCTTGATTTTTCTTCTGATGGAATAATTCTGATTTAAAGTAATGTGCGCATATTCCATAAAGTAACTGAGGCTTCAGAATCTTGACTTTGTCTTCAAAATTAGAAGCAATAGCTTTTCTAATGAACAAATGTTGACTTCTGATTCAAATGTAGAAGCTTTCCTTTGATGTGTTAAAAACCTTAAATTTGTCTTCAGAGTTAGATGCAATAGCTCCTATGATAAACAAATCTTGACTTCTGATCTTTGACGTGAAATCTTGTTTCTGGTTTAATCTTGTTTTCTGATCTTTGAGCAACAACTCTAACAAATATTCTTTCTTCTTGAATACTTGTGACTTCTAAAGCAATAACTTTTTGAGAAGTACACGTTGGTATCCTCTTTCTGGAGAATATTCAACATTCTTTAAAACTACTGATGTTTCTTCATAAGCAGATGCTATAGTCTTTCTGATGCGTGCTTGGTATACTCTTATGATTCTTCAGACAACAGTCCTGAATCAATTAAAACTTCTATTTTACACACTCAAGAAACTGTTTGAAACAAAATTATTTACACATAAAATATATGTATTGTTATCCTTAAAATCCAAAGATTAATTGCAGAATCCAAATATTGTTCTAACAAGAGCACTTTAACTGGACCAAGTGCTTACCATTGTGCTAAAAGCAATTGTTGTTAGTGAAGGCACAACTTTATTTCCATATAGTATGACCTTCTCTTGGGTTGCGCCTAGCCCATACTAAGCACCATGGGTGGGTTGTTAAGCCCTTCAAATTCCAAAGGTTGACGCTGGATTAAATAATCTAATAATCTCCCCCCTCTAGTGTAAGCCGGGGGGGGGGGGGGGGGGGGGGGTTAAACCCATGGCCATGCTTTGGTACCACTTTAACTAGATCAAGCGCTTACCATTATGCTAAAAGAAATTGCTGTTAGTGAATGCGCAACTTTATTTCCATATAGTATGAGCTTTTAAGGGGCTGCACCTAGCGCATACTAAGATCCATGGGTGGGATGTTAAGCCCTTCGAATTCTAAGGTTGACATTGGATTAAATAATCCAACACTTTATATAAGAAGTAAATGATGAACTTGCAAATCAAAATGCATCTCATGACAATCATCAATGTTCAAGAAGTGATAAAGATGAGCTTGTTATGGGCGGGTTTATAAAAGATAGTGTAGCACATCAAATGTGGTTAAATTATCAAAATAATAATTTAGCTTAAAGAGTATGACTTTATTTCATATTATTACTTTTATATTTGTTTTTCATTGATGAATTAGTACCAAATTTATTATTATGTTTATTATGATATTGCAACTTTTTGTTAATTTTATTTATTAACTTAATAGTGTTATAATTGCTCATTTTAATAGTTTATGGCATCAAATAAGTAATTACCAATTAATAATGGTAATTCTGGAACTTTGACTTTGAATAGAGTCATGGATGAAGATATTGTTGATGCTTTTATGCATGATGTGATACGGTGGCAGAACCGACTGTTATACTAGTTTGCGTTTTTTGTTTGCAAATGTCGCGGTAAGCAAGAGTCGCCATCGAATTTTATTTCATCCAAAAAAGGAAAAGGAAAAAGAACAGAAAAACCTTTTTTCGAGATGTTTCTGAGTACGGGGGTAGATTATAGAAAGGGAAGGTGTTAGCACCCTTTCTATCCATAGTTTTCCATGGGCTCTTAGGTACTTGCTCATTTTGAAATTGCTTGTGTATGTGTTTGAAATTTTTTTGTTTAACTTCATGATAACCCTTGTATCCGTCCTCAAGAGTGTGACGAATTCGTTTTTGAAAATTGTTTTGAAAAGTGTTTGTGAATAAGTTTTGTTGTTTTGAGCAAGTACTTAAGATTTTCTACCTACTCGAAAAAGATTGTTCATTTTCTCGTTTCCTTTAGACAATGCTATCCTACTATTAGTGAGTAGGTATCCCTATCGTTGGATGTTGAGGGACTATCGAAAGGGACGCTATGGTCATCGAAGGCAACATGTAAAGATATCTTAGCATTCGAAGTGACTGTCATCATATAGGCAACATCGAGGGACAAGATCATTTCTCATAGGCAACTCGAGGAACGTTAGGGACCATGATCTTTATGATGACTTTAGAATTAAGGGTCTTTGTTAAGACATCCCTACGTTCGAGGGACATGACCATTATTTCCCGAGGCAGCCAAGTGAGGTATACCCTAAGGGTGCATATGTGCAAGGTGTGTTATGTTCAATTATTTTAGTCTTGTGTTAAGTTTGCTAATGTTTGATTATTCTTGCCATATAATCCTATTAGTCATGCATCTAGCAGTTAATAATTGCAGTAATTTAAAAGTGCGGAGATATAAAACCTATCTATTACAAGGCTTCGGGGAGGGGGATTATGTACATATCCAAAACCGGGGGAAAAAATAAATAAAAGTGGTAAAGATCCTACTAATCATCTATTACATCCCAATATAAAGTTACAATAATAAAAGGAAGTGCGAAAGAATAATAATGCGCAAATTTGAAAAGACATCAAAAAATCCTAAGATATAAAAAATATTTTTGTTGTTTTTTGTTTTAATTTATGAAAATGGTTTAAGTTAAAAAATAATTGATCTAGATCTATATTTAAAAAAAAGGTAATTATTAAAGAAACATGAAATTTAAATAAAATAAATTAATTCTATGATTTTTTGGTATTTTTGTTACGAAAAGGAAAATGAATTAAAATGAAATTACCTAAGTTCTATTAATTTTAATTTTAAAAAAAAGTTAAAGTGATTAGTTAATTAATTTACCAAAATTAAAATTTAATTAAGAAAAATCTTAAATCTATTTTTATGTGATTTTTATATTTGTTTAATGATTAAAATAAAAAAAGTATTAAAAGAAATAAATGAAATGAATAAAACAAGAAAATAAAGATGGGCCTAGTAGCAAAAGTAAACAGGGGGTGCAATCATCAGAAATCCCTAGGCCCGAATCTTCGAAAGCTTCATGCCCTAACCATGGTGCATTCAGATTCTTGCATGGAACCTCTGATTCAACCATCCATAATTGTTCTATATAAACTCAAACAAACGTTAGCATGCCATGAAATGTGATTAAAATTAGAGATTCGGAGTTTAAAATTTTACTAAACCGGTGTTGTCAAATGGGGGCGTGCTAGGCATGTGATGGATTGCTCTTGGGCCTTGTAAGACTCCTGAGGACTTCAAGAGGATGGTTTGAGGCTTGATGTCAATAGAGAGAGACCGGAACCTTGAGATATGACTTGCACCAATTCTTTGATTTCTGGAGAGCTTTTTGAAGAGCTTTTGGAGAGCTTTTTGAAGAGCTTTTTGAGAGTTTTTTAGAGAGGAATTTCGTGTGTTTCAAGCTTGTATGGCTCTATATTTATAGAGGAGAATGAGGAGACAAGAAAGTATGGAAAGAATCTCCCTCATAATGTTGTGTTTTAAGACCATGATCAAAATTTGAAAAAATGCCATATTTGATGATTTTATGCCATTTTCACATGAGGATGGACCTGGACATATTTGAAGGGTTGTTGCACGAAATCAATTAACATAAACCAGCATAAAACTTGCCCAAAATAGATTCACGTCATAATTTACATTATTTATATTATTTAATTCTGAATTTTAATGAATAAAATATCAAAATAAATAGCATAAATAGTAAAAAATGTATGGGTGGGCTTAGAGGTTGTGGACCATGTTAGGAATGAGTTTCAAACTTAAAAAGATAGGCCCATTTTGAAAAAATCCAAGTTTGGTCAATATTTGCTTCATGCATTTTTTTCAAAAATTGGCCAACTATGACAATGCATATCTCTCTCAATTTTAACCCTATGAGGGTGTTCTTGGACTTTTTAGAAGTCTTAGGATGTCCCCTGAGCAACCTCTTTGGTTTCATCTCAATTGGATTTTCCATGTTTATGTAAGAAGCTTTGACCCAAAAGGTGTTTTTGTTGACTTTTGAAAAGAACATATAATGTTTGAATTTATATCTTTTCATGAGTACATTTCTTGAACTTGAGGGATGAAGATGAGTTGTAGGTAATTTGATTCTATTAAAAATGATCCTTGGATGAGAAATTTCTGATAAAGTATGAGAAATTTATGCCTGGTCAAAGTTTGGTTGACTTTTCCTATATGAATCCTAATTTAACAACTTTTGAGTTTTGATGAATTAGGAGAATTCCTTGAGGAATCATGACCAACCCTTGATCAAATGATGGATATAACTTCAAAATGTTGATGTTGACCAAAAATATTGAAGTTTGACTGTATGTGGGTCACAATTGACTTTTGACCTAGTACAGTTGATTTTTAGGCATTTGAGCAGTTGACTGAGCAAACTTCTTGTGCAAGGCATGAAACTTGACATGGATGATCTTGAGGACATATTAGAGCAATGGAAACCACTTAGGACCCTTGGAAACTCAAACATCTTGATGAGGATAGAAACCCTAGTTTGAGGCTCATTGTCTTAGGAGGAGGATTTGTCTGGCCAATCCTTAGTCAACTTGAGCAATTGAGGACCTCTAGGAGTTTATCTGGTGTGAAAATTGGAGGGAAAATTTTGGGGTGAAACAGCTGCCCCTGTTCAATATTCTTAAACCTGGGGATGTAGATTGGCTGGTCTGCCTTTCGTGGTCTGAAGGTGGAAGATGATTGAACACTAGAGTGCCCAGAAATTTGCACTCGCATGAAGTAATACTGATCGATAATATTGGGAATGGGCTTCCAGATGCCATTTGGAAGGCGACGAAGAATCGTCGGAGATGGGCTTAAAGATGCCATCCAGAAAAGATATTGGTTGCATAAGAGATTCCTTTGCGAGAATTCTTGTACCTGCCGTTGAGGAGGACTTCGTCAGGGAATATCGATTTATGTCCTAGGAAATAGAGTATAGGAGCTTCGATTGTCCATTACTCTACTGGGGAATTAACTCTGGATTCATCTATGTTCTTGTTTTGTAGGATATGGATTCACTTTGCAGGAAAACTATTCAAGTCAACCTTGTGAGAATTCCTCCACAACTAAAGGAGCTAGCTTCAAGAATTCCTGAAAACTCTCTATTCACCGAGAGACATGGTCGTCTACTTAACTTGGTCACCTCCAACACAGATGAGGACATGATGAAGGTGCTCTTTCAGTTTTTTGATCCTTTGCACCATTACTTCACATTCCCCGACTATCAACTTTTTCCTACTTTGGAAGAATTCTCCCAACTCTTGAGGATTCCCATTCTCAATCAACTACCTTTAAACGGTACAGAAAGAGACCCAAAGCCAGAAGAGATTTCTCAAGCTATACACTTGCACTCATCTGATGTCACAACTCTTTGGGAAACAAGGAGTGGTGTCAAAGGTTTCTTAGCAAAGTTCCTGTTTGAGAAAGCCCAAAGCTATTGTAATTCCTTAGACTTACAAGCCTTTGAAGAAATTGTGGATCTCCTCATTTATGGGATGGTTTTGTTTCCAAATCCTAACCAACTCATAGATGTCAACGCCGTCAAAATCTTTATATCACGCAACCCGGTGCCTACATTGCTAGGGGATATCCTACACTCTTTTCACACTCGCATAATGAGGAAAAGAGGTGTCCTTATGTGTTGCACTCCTCTCTTGGCAAGATGGTTTATTTCTCATCTTCCCCAATCAGTCTTAAAGAATGAGCAAGGTTCAAGGTGGTCACAAAGGTTGATGACGCTCAAACATTCAGACATTCGTTGGTGCTCCCGTTCCAAAGAGAATGTTATCGTTGTTGACCGATGTGGAGAATTACCTAATGTCCATTTACTTGGAATTAAGGGAGGAATCACCTACAACCCATGCTTAGCCTTAAGGCAGTTTGGTTATGCCCGAAGGGATGGCCCGTACGAGATATTGATTCAAGGTTTGGTATTCGACTACGACACGACAATCAAGGTCTTCGCCAGATATTTATCCGAGCTTGGAGGATGTTAAACAAGGTGGATAGCAAGAATTTGGGAAACAATAATTCCATCCCTCTTGAGCCTTACCTCAAATGGGTACGGACTCGTGCTCAGAGTCTTATGATGCCATACCCCTTCATTCTCCCGGTAATCATTGAGCCTGTTAAGGAAGGAGATGTTCCATACACTATCCTACATCCTGACATGCCCATATCTCTTGAAGACCTCCAAAGGGATTGGATACAACTCAAAGGAGATCGAGATACTTTCAAATCCCAATTCTACGCAAGCGAGAAGAAGGTTTTGGAGCTTACTAGGCTACTTCATGAGGAGCAGACTCGGAATGCCTACATTGCACCAAAGAGGATGCGCACTACTTTTCTACCTTAAAGTTTTGTATTAATTTGCTCAAGGGGCATTGATGTACTCAAACTTTATCTTATTTAATATAACGTGTGTTTCCTTTTTGTTTAAAACAAATTTGAATCTTTGAAATCCTTGAAAATATTGCATATGCACATATCATTCATCATAACATAAACAAGTATTTTGCAACAAGTCTCCTCATCTCTCTAGTGTTTATTTCAGTAAGATGGATCTCGAGCAAACAGTGAAAGATCTCCAAGCTTAGAATACGCATTTTTAACAGTTGCTCATGACCCTAGCCAAGGGGCAAGAAGAGAGAAAGAAGAAAACAAAGAAGGTAACCGGAGTCTTAAACATGGGAAGAAGATTTCATGGGCAGACAAGAAGGACTTTGGACTTTGCAACAACATCCGGTGAAGGAGAGGGGGAAGGCAAGAAAACAGTTGTCCCGTCAGAATCGGAAGAAGAGGAAGACTACTCTGAGGAACAATACCCTCCAGCTGACGATAAGTATAAACATCTTGAAGAGCAGTTGAGCGCGATGGAAATCCAAAAGGTGCCAGGGTTGGATTTTAAGGAATTGGGACTAGTGTCGGGGATTGTGATTCCTCCGAAATTCAAAGTGCCTATATTTGCCAAATATGATGGAGTGTCGTGCCCTAAAATGCATCTCTGATCATATGTGAGGAGAATTCAACCCTATACCGCTGATAAAGACTTATGGGTGCACTTTTTCCAAGACAGTCTGTCTGAGACTCAACTTGACTAGTTTTACCCACTAGAAAGGGCTAATGTTCACAATTGGGAAGATCTTGTTGCAGCTTTCTACAAGCAATACCAGTACAATGCTGATTTGGCGCCTACCCGTACTCAACTCCAGAGTATGGAAATGGTGTCCAATGAAGGTTTCAAGGACTATGCACAAAAAAGGAGAGATTTGGCTGGAAGAGTTCAACCCCCTCTGTCTGAGAGAGAATTGGTAGATATGTTCTTAGGCATCTTATCTGGTCCCTTCTTCAATCATTTAATCGGAAGTTCATCCGCTGGCTTCACTGAACTAATATTAACCGGGGAGAGGATAAAAGCTGGTATTAAGAATGGAAAAATCCAGAAAGACACATCTTCTTCTACAGTTGTAAGGAAACCTTTCATCAGGAAGAAAGGGGTAGTTTCTGCATATCCGCAAAGAAACCAAGATAGATCCGAACGTCAACCAATGGTGGGGGCTTTTATGATTCCAAAGCCTACGTCTGATCAGCAAAGAAATAATCAACCAAGGGTAGAAAGGCCAGTCATGAAGTTTACCAGAATCAACATGACTTTGTCTCAAGTATTACCTCATCTGCTAAGATCCAACTTGGTGACCTTGAAAGAAGCTCTGAAAAACCCCATACAACATCCCCTCATTATCACCCCCAATGCCCGTTGCGCATATCACTTTGAAAGTCCTGGTCATGATACTAATAATTGTTGGGCCTTGAAGAACAAAATACAAGACCTCATTGAAGCAAAAGAGATTGAGTTTGATGCACCCGAGAAGCCAAATGTCATTTTTGCTCCTATGCCCAGACATGGTCACAATATCTATGCCGTTGAAGAAGATTTGTTTGTTACCTCAGTTGACGAGCTCATGACCCCACTTCCGACTATTAAGATAAACTTGTTGGAAGCCAGTGTGTTCCCAGGCTGTAATAAAGTTTGCCATCTCTGCTTATCCTCACCATTTGGTTGTTCTTTGTTGAAGGCAGGAATTCAGTGCCTGATAGATAACAAAGAGATTTTGTTTGAAAAGACTCGCGTTCCACCTATTCCTGTTGAAGATGTTTCTATCATTACCATTTCTTCCAATTCTTCCAGGGTCTCCACCAAAAGACCCGTTAGAATTACATCAGTTTCGAAACAGCTCCTCTAATAATCACAATGCCGGGGCTAGTCCCATATGAATCAGACAAGACCGTGCCGTGGAATTACGGAGGGGACATTTACTACAATGGCGTCAAGCAAGACTGGCCGGCCGCCGAAGAGATAAATTCCGAGAAAGAAGACTCTGACGTCAGCAATATTGCCGGAACTAGAAAAATTACCCGAAGTGGTAGGATCTTTTCTCCAGAAATTGCTCCCCCAAAAGCAGTTTCTGGACTCGTGATCATCCCTGTGGCTGCTCTAAAGGTTACTTCCGTACCCATAGTCATCTCTGTAAGTGCTCCTATTGACAAAGACATTACAACCCCTGTTAGTATTCTTACTGACACTCCTGCTGCCGAGTTAACCGAAGCTCGAGGAAAAGGTGTTATGGTTAAGCCTGTCCAGACGAAGGCTCAGCCATTGGCTATCCCTGAGACCTCCAAGAAAGAAATGGAGGAGATCTTAAAAATTATAAAGAGAAGCGACTACGATGTAGTTGAACATTTGGGGCAAACTCCCTCTAAGATCTCCATGCTGGCATTATTACTGTGTTCCGAGGCGCATGCAAAAGCCTTGGTGAAGTTCTTAAAAATAGCGCATGTACTGCAAGAGACATCTGCTGATCAATTTCAAGACTGCGTGGCTAGCCTAACTGCGGACAATGGTTTAGGTTTTTCAGATGCGGATCTGACACCGAGGGGAAGAAAGCATAACGAGGCGTTGCATGTCTCAGTGGAATGTAGGGGCACCACTCTGGCACATGTTTTGGTGGATACTGTCTCATCTCTGAATGTATTACCCAAAAAAGCTCTTGACAGACTTGACTGTGAGGGACTGACATTAAAGCCAAGCAACATAGTAGTAAGGGCATTTGATGGCTCGAAGAGGATGGTGCACGGGGAAGTGGATATCCTTATAAAGGTTGGAACACAAACTTTCAATTCAACCTTTTATGTAATGGACATCCGCCCTTCGTATTCCTGTTTGCTAGGTCGGATATGGATCCACAATGCTGGTGTTGTTACCTCTACATTGCACCAGATGCTGAAGTATCCGGTTCAAGGGAAGATTATCACTGTCCATGGAGAGGAAGAATACATGATCAGCCATCTCAATTCCTTCAGATATGTGGAATTGGACGGAGAATTCATTGAAACTCCATTTCAACACTTCGAAGAGGTCCCACAAGAGGTAGCAGCGACCAAGATTGTGTCCCAGATTCCCAAGATTACAAGACATCCACTCTGGATGTCATCACAAAAAGACGCCAAAGCAGTAGTAGAAGAAGGAGGATGCACTATCTGGGGACAACTTCCAGATATCCCGTATAATTCTGACAAGTTTGGCTTAGGTTTCACTTCAAGTGCTCAAAAGGCTGTACGTCGTGCTCGTGCTGGAGGGCCACCCTTGAAGATTAGCAACCGTGAGGTCAACGCGGTAGAAGATGGTGAAGATGGTTGCAACTTGGAGGAATGGATCTTCCCGGTTGTCAATGAAGGGCTCAGCAATTGGGAGGCTAGAGACTTCGTCCCAATCACTTTCATCCCTCAGTAATTTATCTTTACATTTTGTTGGATCTGTAATATTCAAAACAATTCGCACTCTTAAAACCTTGTGTCTTACCCGAGGCACAATGGTCCATTTGTAAGGGTTTTTATCTCATTTTCATATGACATCAATGAATCATGGATGTTTTCGCATTCAAACTTTTGTGCTCATTGTTTTTCTTTTACATTTTACTTTCTTTCAAAGATAGTTATACCCTTACACACACCCACACTCACAATGCAGGTATCCATCCATTCTGGATCCCATGGGTAACGATACTGCTATGGCCTTTTGTGACTCTGAGAATCTAATCTACCAAGCTGAAGACGAAGGTGAGGAAGATTATGAAGTACCAGGGGAACTTGCCAGACTGCTACAACAAGATGAGAGAACCATTCAGCCTCACGAGGAACCCGTGGATACAATTAATCTAGGTACCGAAGAAGATAAAAAAAAAGGTCAAAGTAGGTGCCAATCTGGAACCCTGTATCAAGAAGCGTCTGATTCAGTTGTTGCATGATTATGTCGAAGTCTTTTCCTGGTCATATGAAGACATGCCAGGACTTGATGAAGATATTGTGGTACACCGTCTGCCTATAAGAGAAGATTGTCCGCCAGTAAAGCAAAAGGTGCGTCGAATGAGGCCTGATATGTCAGAAAAGATTAAAGCAGAGGTCATGAAGCAATTTAATGCTGGATTCTTGGTTGTCACCTCTTACCCCCAGTGGGTTGCCAATGTTGTTCTCGTGCCCAAAAAGGACGGAAAAGTGCGAATGTGTGTGGACTACAGAGATTTGAATAGGGCGAGCCCTAAGGATGACTTTCCACTCCCCCATATTGATATCCTAGTTGACAATACAGCACAACACAAAGTGTTTTCCTTCATGGACGGATTCTCAGGTTACAACCAAATCAAAATGGCGCCTGAGGACATGGAGAAAACAACATTTGTCACATAATGGGGCACATTCTGCTACAAGGTGATTCCATTCGGACTGAAGAACACTGGGGCAACCTATCAACGCGCCATGGTAGCTTTATTTCATGACATGATACATCATGAAATAGAGGTCTACGTAGATGATATGATAGCCATATCATAAATAGAAGAAGAGCACCTTGATCACTTACAAAAACTGTTTGAGAGATTGAAGAAGTACAAGCTGAGGTTGAATCCAAACAAATGCACCTTTGGGGTACGGTCTGGTAAACTCCTAGGCTTTATAATCAGCAACAAAGGTATCGAGGTCGATCTTGCCAAAGTTAAAGCAATACAAGAAATGCCTGGTCCTCGTACTGAGAAGGAAGTCAGAGGATTCTTGGGACGTTTGAACTATATTGCCATATTCATTTCTCACTTAACAGCTACTTGTGAGCCAATCTTCAAGCTATTGAAGAAAGATCAAGTAGTCAAATGGAATGATGAGTGCCAAGTTGCTTTTGACAAAATCAAAGAATACTTGCAAGAGCCTCCTGTACTGATACCACCAGTCGAGGGAAGACCATTGATCATGTATCTGACTGTTTTAGAAAACTCAATGGGGTGTGTATTGGGGAAGCATGACGAGTCTGGCCGAAAAGAGCACGCTATTTATTACCTGAGCAAAAAGTTTACCGACTGTGAAACCAGATATTCACTGCTCGAAAAAACTTATTGTGCTCTGGCATGGGCTTCTTGCCGGCTAAGATAGTATATGCTGACTCATACTACCTTGTTGATATCTAATATGGATCCGATAAAATACATCCTCGAGAATCCTGCTCTTTCTGGGAGAATAGCGAGATGGCAGATGATCCTGACATAATAGGACATACAGTATACTACCCAGAAAGCTATAAAGGGTTGTGTACTAGATGATCACCTTGCTCACCAAGTTGTAGAAGACTATCAGTTCATGAAGTTTGAATTCCCGGACGAAGACATCGTGACATTAGACAACTGTGAAGAATTCAGGCCATATGACGGACCTGAACAAGGATCCCGATGGACCCTGTTCTTTGATGGAGCATCCAATTCTCTTGGCAACGGTATCAGTGTTGTACTCATATCTCCATAAGGGTGTCATACTCCCTTTACTGCCAGACTTTGCTTCAATTATACAAACAACATGGCAGAATACAAAGCGTGCATCTTTGGTCTCAGAGCTGCCATGGACTTGGGGATCAAATCCTTGGATGTATTTGGAGATTTAGCTTTGGTCATCAGTCAGATGAAAGGGGAATGGGATACCAAACACCCTAACCTTATCCCTTACAAAGAACATGTTTTGACATTGCTACCACATTTTGAGAATATTACCTTCGAGCATTTCCTGCAAGAAGAAAATCAGCTAGCAACGCATTAGCCACAATGTCATCTATGTTTAAACTTAATTGGGATAACGAGGCTCCCCAGATCACCATTGAACAAATGGATGAACCAACACACTATCACGAGATCAATACTAAAGAAGTAGTGGACCAACCTTGGTTTCATGAAGTCAAGAGGTATCTCGAGGCCCAAGAATATCCAGAAGGAGCTTCAATCAATGATAAGAAGTTCTTAAGGAGATTTTCTGCTAAGTTCTTCCTTAGTAATGGAATCCTGTACAAACACAATCATGACTCTGTGTTACTTCAGTGCATAGATAAGGTTGAAGCTGAAAGGATCATGGCTGAATTACACGAAGGCACCTTTGGCACCCATTCTAGTGGGCATGCGATGGCAAAGAAAATCCTACGGGCATGCTATTACTGGTCTACCATGGAAGCAGATTGCTATCAACACTCTCGAACCTGCCATAAGTGTCAAATTTATGCTGACAAGGTGCATGTACCTCTGGTTCCTCTGAATGTCTTGACGTCTCCTTGGCCCTTTGCTATGTGGGGAATAAATATGATTGGGGAAATCAAACCGACAACCTCTAATGGACATCGCTTCATTCTGGTGGCCATTGACTATTTTACAAAGTGGGTTGAGGCAGCTTCCTTCGCTTCCGTCACCAAGAACATTGTTGCTCGCTTCATCAAGCAAAATCTCGTATGCCGATACGGTATCCCAGAAAGGATCATCACTGATAATGGAATAAATCTCAATAACAATATGATCACCGCATTGTACGAGCAATTCAAGATTCAACATCACAATTCTTCTCCCTATTGGCCGAAGATGAATGGTGCTGTAGAAGCTGCAAATAAAAACATTAAAAAGATCATACAGAAAATGACAGTCACATACAAAGACTGGCATGAGATGCTACCATTCTCTCTCCATGGGTACCGTACCACAACTTGCACATCAACCGGGGCAACACCCTATTCTTTGGTTTACGGCATGGAGGTTGTCTTGCCTATCGAGGTTCAGATCCCCTCTCTGAGGATTATGAAGGATGCAGGGTTAAACGAAGACGAGTGGATCCAGACTCGACTTTATCAACTGAGTTTGATTGATGAAAAGAGACTTACTACTGTTTTCCATGGTCAAATGTATCAAAAATGGATAATCAAGACTTTCAACAAGAAGATCAGACGCCAAGTGTATCAAGTTGGGGATCTAGTGATCAAACGTACCATCTTGCCACAAGGTGATCCCCGGGGCAAATGGACTCCTACCTATGAAGGACCATTTGTAATCAAAAACATATTCTCTGGTGGGGCAATGATCTTGACTACCATGGATGGTGATGACCTGCCACACCCTGCAAACGTAGACATAGTCAAAAGATACTACACATAAGAGACTCGCTAGGTTGACATACCTAGGAAAAACAAGGGCATCCCGGCGAACCAAAAAGGTTCAGGTAAAAATTAGGGATAAAACAAAAAAAAAATTGTACACCCGACAAGTTGAAAACCTGAAAGGGAAACTTGGGCAAAAAATGGTTTCCCGATGGACTGAAAACCCGATAGGGCGGTCCAGGAAAAAGTTAGGGAATTAAAGCGTATGACTATGTTCCATTGGGTCACTTTACGGATAACCTTTAGCTTCCAACAAACTCATAGGTTCCAATCAATTTAATCATCTTTGGACAAGGCAACAAATAGACAAGACGCTCGGAGATACGAAGGCTATAGCAGAATGGAAACCTCATGGGATTTTTTGTACACATAGCTATCTTTTCTTTGACAACATTCTCTTACTATAATGTCTGTCTCCTTGTACAAAAAAATACTTATTCAAAGTCAATACAAAATATTCCTTTGAAAGTGCAAAAACTATTTGTGTTTTCTTTACACTTGTGTTTTGTTTACAAAAGCGTCCAATGATTCATTGTTGAGCATATGCATTTGAACATAATTACTGTTTACAAATAAACGAAATGGAAAGACAATTACTGATAGTTTGAAAGGTTAGAGAAATGTCTCTAGGCTATTCCACAAGTAATCCCCTGCAGTACATCGTTTAAATCCCCAGCGGAACAAAATTTCAAATTAGTGGCCCCAAGTAAAAGTCGTCAATTACTCAGGATTCCCCAACAGGATTCTACAAACAGTACATGATATTCCCCCTACAACAAAGTTTATTTCTCAAAACAGAAATTCATCAACACTTAGACTTCACAAAATGAAGACTTATACTTACATATCTTCAACAACAGTCAGGGATTTATTTTCCCCAATCCAACAGCAATACAACAAATTAGCTCACATACACATACATTGCATCCATATATCATAAACATTGATAAAGCAAATACATTACATCATACATTTCATGCAACATAACTTTGAATTTTAGCTAACATTTTTCCCTTTTCAGGATAAGATTAATAGCTACCGTCAACAATATTCAATCTCAGATACAGTTCAGATACGCACCAGATACGGATGTCACTCTGATGCTCATTCAACTTTTGATACAGTTCAGATACGCTCCAGACACGGATGCCAGTCTGATACTCATTCAGAACCACTTACAAATACAGTTCAGATACGCTCCAGACACGGATGCCAGTCTGATACTCATTCAGAACCACTTATAAATACAGTTCAGATACGCTCCAAACACGGAAGCCAGTCTGATACTCATTCAGAACCACTTACAAATACATTTCAGATACGCTCCAGACATGGATGCCAGTCTGACATTTATTCAGAACCACTTACAAATACAGTTCAGATACGCTCCAGACACGGATGCCATTCTGATACTCATTCAGATTCAACTCTCAGATACAGTTCAGATACACTCCAGACATAGATGTCACTCTGATACTCATTCAGATTCAACTCTCAGATACAATTCAGATACACTCCAGACACGGATGTCACTCTGATGCTCATTCAGATTTAACTTCCAGATACAATTCAGATACGCTCCAGACACGGACGCCATTCTGATACTCATTCTTTCAGCTTACAAATTACAATTCAACAATCACTTTTGATGGCATATTTAAGCCCATCTCCTACAACTTTATATCACCTCTCCAAATGGCATCTGTAAGCCCATTCCTTCTATCATCACATCATCGAGTGCAAATTTATGGGCACTCTAGTGTCCAATCATCTTCCACCTTCGAGTCACAAATGGCAAAACTCGTCAGTCTAACTCTTCAGGTTTAAGAAGATTGAACAAGGGCAGCTGTTGTACCCCAAAATTTCCCTCTCAATTATCAAGGATTTTCACAAGAACTCCTTTTGATCATGACTGCATTAGGGTTTGACCAGCTCAAGACACCTCCTTATGCATTGATGACCAAAATTAGGGTTTGAGTTTGCACAAGGATTTTTGGACTATCAATGCTTCATATGACTTTCAAGGATCATTATGGACCCCCAAGATTATTCATGTCAAGTTTTAAGCCTTGAATCAAATTTTTGATCAGTCAATTGGATAATTGACCTAAAAATCAGCTGTATTGGGGAAAAAGTCATCCATGGCCAATTTACAGTCAAACTTCATAATTTTTTATCCACATCAACATCTTAGACTCATATGTATCATTTTATCAAGTTTGGACCATAATTCCTCAAGAAATTTGATCAAATCATCAAAAGGGCAAAATGGTCAAAATTAGGGTTTTGATTGAGAAAGGGCAATTTCTGATTTTTGACCTGGCAAATGGTCAATTAGTTTAAAGCATGCTCTCAAGAGTTCAATTGCATCATCTTGACCTAATTACATGGTTCAAAACATGGCAAATCCATTTGATGGACAGATAAATTTTTCAGACAACTGATCAAAAGTCAAACTTTAACTTTTTGGTCAAAATCAAATGCCAAAAATCATAATTCATGAAAACATGTCAAAATGTGAAACTTGTTCATCAAGAAAGCAAGGGTTTAAGTTTTGTTTTTGAAAAGTTGAAAATTTTAACTTAGAAAATTTTTAAGTATAGAAAATTTCTTATTTTTTCTCAACTTTGAGCCAAATTATCACCATGATGCAAGATGATTCAAAGGAAACTTCCAACATGAAAGTTGTATATCTCCATGAAATCTACAACTTTGCTTCACAAAATTTCTCCTAAAATGCTTGGATCTCAAGATATAATTTTGTGAATACATGCTCATGAACTAAAATAACTTAGTGAAATTTTGCCCTAGTTAGGCAGGTTTTTGACCTAACTTCATGCCAAATTTTCACATAGTTCCAAGGGGAATCTTTGAAATCATTTCAAAGATGGGTTGTAGAGCACATTGCAAGATTTCCAAAATGTCCAAGAAATCCTTGAGATCATTCTTGATAAAGCACAACTTTTTCAATTGTCAACTCCTTGAGCTTTGCACTTGTTCTTTTTGCACACACAAACTCTATAAACCAAAAGCAACTTGCCTAAAGTCTCTACCAAACCAAACCATGCTTATACAGCATATAGATACTTGTCCCCTCACTTTTTTTCAAAATCAAGCAATAGATCCAAAAGGCTAGAACTCATAAATCTTGAGGAAGCTTGATGTAAAACCTTTTTTATACTTATACACAAACCCATTACAACCTAGAACACGATGGCTAAAGCTCAGAAACTCTCCCAAACACTCTATCACTAAAAATCTGCCATAACTTACAATTTTGCACCTTACATAGCAATCTCAAAAACCACTCGTGCGTTTTGAGTTATAACCATCTAAACACTTAACCTACATCATATCTAAGTGTTCCAGACCCCTGTTCCCTCACTGCAACTCCTCCTTCTCCATCTGCCATTTTTACATTTCAAGCTTGTAGGTTGACTTGAGTAGGGAGATTCAGGAACTTTCAACGCAAGGTAAGGATTGAAACACACTCATGGAGGTCCAGGAAAGCTAAACAGATCCTTAGGCCTTCTCAAAAGTTGCCCAAACTCCATTCACGATCTCAATTGAAAGAGGTAAGAACTCAAACTTCTATCGCTTCATACAAGCATCCTTTGGTCCTGATTTGTGAAATACAAATGTAGATATCATTGCATTAAAGCTAACCATGTTCATAGTTTTCATTTATATTCATTGTGTATAGAGAATTTTGGATTTGAATTTTTTATAAAAATTAGGTTTTAAATTAGGGCAAGCAAAATTAACTTTGATCTTTGATTGTTAGTTTACAAAAATTATATGTTTGAACTCGTGGGAAGAAACACCGTAATTTTCATGTTTGGACTTTGCATTTTCATGGAGAAATGAGAGAGATACAAGTGGTCCGGCCACGACTCAAGGTTGAAGATGAAGTTGCATTCAGGGGGCGTTTTATAATATATATTTATGCCTTTGTTTATATGAATGGATGTACAGCCACCCTAGTGGTAAGGCAGCGCGCAAAAATGCCCTAGGTCGTGTGTTCGAGCCTTGGCGCTGCCTTTTGCATTTTTTTCATATTTTTTCCAGTTTTTTTTGTTTGTTTGGCAGCGTGGGCTTCTGGAACTTTGGGCTTTGTTTTTTTTTCTAGCTTCCTACCCCTGTTTGCTTGCAGCACCCCAGGCCCAAATATTTTTATTATTCATTTTATTTTCATTTCTATTTTATTAAATATATTTCCCTTAATATTACAAATCCTAAAAAATATAAAAATGCTAGATTTATATGTTGGTTCATTTTATTTTATTTATCTCATAGAAAATATATTATTTTTAGTTACATATCATTTTTTTTTATAATAAACTTGTAAATTAAATTTAATATTTATTTTTTCTTCACACTCATTAAGCATATTATTTTTAATAAAAAAGACCAAAATACCTCATAAATACCATATATTATTTTTTTCAAGACAAAAAAAAAAGCAAAAATACTTACTTTTTTTTCAAAGAAATTTATTCTCTTTTAATCAAATAGAATTAGGGTTTATAAGAAATCTTTTCTAAAAATAATTTCTTTTCCTAATTAATTTGAGATAATCTTGATTCATTTATTAGGTTTAGGTTAAAACTTTTTCACATAAAAAAACCAAACAAAATCTTCTTTGCATTCATACATCTTTGCATATTTAATTTATCTTGTATATTATTTATTCCAATATTTGTACATATTCAATTTGGTTGTAATAGTTTAATGAGGTTTATATTATTGAAAATCCCCATTCATAAATTTTATTCCCCCTCCCACAAATGTTGTAATAGCATAGGACATTTAAATTTTGCAATTTATCGCATTTATATAACATGCTAATAATTAGGGTTTGTATGGCAAGATAAAATCAACCAAATAGAAAACCCTAATCCAAGACAAAATCAAGCATGAAAATGACACACTTGCACACAAAACACCCTTAGGGTTACTCCACTTGGTTGCCTTATACAAAAAATGGTCATATTACACATCTAAAGTGTCTTAGCAAAAACAAACAAATACAAGATTATAGACCCTCGATGACGCTATTCAAAGTTGCCTTACCAAAATGATCTTAGTCCCTCAAAAATGCTAAGATACTTTGCAACATTGCTAATCATGGCTATACAATGACCCACGCACGTCCCGTTAACATCCAAAGATAGGGTTGCTTACCAAATCAATGGTAAGACAACAATATCAAAGGAAGATAAAATGAACAAGAAAGACATTTGAGTAGGTAAATTACTTTTAATTACTTGCTCCGTTTCAAAACAAATATCCTTGAAATTTTCAAAACAAACACACACATTTCCAAACATCTTATAAAATTGAAAACATTTTCAAAAAGACAAACATCTTTGTATACATTCTTACGAACGAGAATCATAACAAAGATTTCCTAAACAATGGCCTCTTTTGCAAAATACTTTCAAAACCACACAAAGCACAATTTCAAACAAAAGCAAGTGATCTAGAAAGTAACTAAGAGCCCATGGAAAACCATGGATGAAAAGGGTGCTAATATCTTCCCTTTTCATAATCTACCCCCCGAACTCAAGAAACAATATCAAAGGTCTTTCCTGTGCTTTTTTACCTTTCCTTTTGGATAAAAGAAAAGTCGATGGCGACTCTTGCTAACCGCAACATTTGCGATCAAATGCAAAACAATCAAGTCAGTTTTCCCACCGTATCACACTCATTTTCAAAACAAACACCAAACACTTTCAAAAACAAACTTTCAAAACATGAAATATTTTCAAAAGTCCAACACTTTGTATACGTTCTTACAAACGAGAACCATTACAAAGTTTTCCTAAACGAAGGCGCCTTTTCAAAATACTTTCAAAACCACCACAAAGCATATTTTCAAACAAAAGCAAGTGATATAGAAAGCAACTAAGAGCCCATAGATAACTATGAATGGAAAGGGTGCTAATACCTCCCCTTTTCATAATCTACCCCCCGAACTCAAGAAATAATCTCAAAGGTCTTTCCTGTTCTTTTCAGCCTTTCCTTTTGGATAAAAGTAAAGTCGGTGGCGACTCTTGCTAGCCATAACATTTGCAATCAAACGCAAAACATCTCAAGTCAGTTCTCCCACCGTATTGCAATGTCATCTTTTGATCTTGTCTTTTGATGGACTATATGATATAGAATAGTAATGAGTCAAGAAGATATAACTTTCCTTTGATTTGTCTTCTGATGGACTTTATGATGTAGAGAAATGATGAGTCCAGAAGATCTAACTTTCCTTGATTTGTCTTCTGATGGAATAATTCTGATTTAAAGTAATATGCGCATATTCCATGAAGTAACTGAGGCTTCAGAATCTTGACTTTGTCTTCAGAATTAGAAGCAATAGCTTTTCTAATGAACAAATGTTGACTTCTGATTCAAATGTAGAAGCTTTCCTTTGATGTGTTCAGAACCTTAAATTTGTCTTCAGAGTTAGATGCAATAGCTCCTATGATAAACAAATCTTAACTTCTGATCTTTGACGTGAAATCTTGTTTCTGGTTCAATCTTATTTTCTGATCTTTGAGCAACAACTCTAACAAATATTCTTTCTTCTTGAATACTTGTGACTTCTAAAGCAGCAGCTTGTTGAGAAGTACACGTTGGGATCCTCTTTCTGGAGAATATTCAATATTCTTTAAAACTACTGATGTTTCTTCAGAAGCAGATGCTATAGTCTTTCTGATGCATGCTTGGTATACTCTTATGATTCTTCAGACAACAGTCCTGAATCAATTAAAACTTCTAATTTACACACTCAAGAAACTGTTTGAAACAAAATTATTTACACATAAAATATATGTATTGTTATCCTTAAAATCAAAAGATTAATTACAGAATCCAAATATTGTTCTAACAAGAGAACTTTAACTGGACCAAGTGCTTACCATTGTGCTAAAAGTAATTGTTGTTAGTGAAGGTGCAACTTTATTTACATATAGTATGAGCTTATCTTGGGTTACGCCTAGCCCATATTAAGCGCCATGTGTGGGATGTTAAGCCCTTCAAATCCCTAAGGTTGACGCTGGATTAAATAATCCAATAATCTCCCCCCTCTAGTGTAAGCCGGGGGGGGGGGGGGGGGGGGGGGTTAAACCCATGACCATGCTTTGGTACCACTTTAACTAGATCAAGCGCTTACCATTGCGCTAAAAGAAATTGCTGTTAGTGAACGTGAAAATTTATTCCCATATAGTATGAGCTTTTAAGGGGCTGCACCTAGTGCATACTAAGCTCCATGGGTGGGATGTTAAGCCCTTGGAATTCTAAGGTTGACATTGGATTAAATAATCCAACACTTTATATCATAAGTAAATGATGAACTTGCAAATCAAAATGCATCTCATGACAATCATCAATGTTTAAGAAGTGATAGAGATGAACTTGTTATGGGCGGGTTTATAAAAGATAGTGTAGCACATCATATGTGGTTAAATTATCAAAATAATAATTTAGCTTAAAGAGTATGACTTTATTTCATATTATTACTTTTATATTTGTTTTTCATTGATGAAGTAGTACCAAATTTATTATTATGTTTAATATGATATTGCAACTTTTTGTTAATTTTATTTATTAACTTGATAGTGTTATAATTGATCATTTTAATAGTTTATGGCATCAAATAAGTAATTACCAATTAATAATGGTAATTCTAGAACTTTGACTTTGAATAGCGTCGTGGATGAATATATTATTGATGCTTTTATGCATGATGTGATACGGTGGCAGAACCGACTGTTATATTGGTTTGTGTTTTTTGTTCGCAAATGTCGCGGTAAGCAAGAGTCGCCACCGACTTTTATTTCATCCAAAAAAGGAAAAGGAAAAAGAACAGAAAAAACCTTTTTCGAGATATTTCTGGGTACAGGGGTAGATTATAGAAAGGGAAAGTGTTATCACCCTTTCTATCCATGGTTTTCCATGGGCTCTTAGGTACTTGCTCATTTTGAAATTGCTTGTGTATGTGAAAAGTTTTTGTTTAACTTCGTGATAACCCTTGTATTTGTCCTCAAGAGTTTGACGAAGTCGTTTTTGAGAGCTGTTTTGAAAAGTGTTTGTGAAAAAGTTTTGTTGTTTTGAGCAAGTACTTAAGATTTTCTACCTACTCGGAAAAGATTGTTCATTTTCTCGTTTCCTTTAGACAATGCTATCCTATTATTAATGAGTAGGTAGCCTATCGTTGGATGTTGAGGGACTATCGAAAGGGATGCTATTGTCATCGAATGCAACATGTAAAGATATCTTAGCATTCGAAGGGACTGTCATCATATAGGCAACATCGAGGGACAAGATCATTTCTCGTAGGCAACTCGAGGGACGTTAGGGACCATGATCTTTATGATGACTTTAGAATTAAGGTTCTTTGCTAAGACATCCCTACGTTCGAGGGACATGACCATTATTTTCCGAGGCAACCAAGTGAGGTATACCCTAAGGGTGCATATGTACAAGGTGTGTTATGTTCAGTTATTTTAGTCTTGTGTTAAGTTTGCTAATGTTTGATTATTCTTGCCATACAATCCTATTAGTCATACATCTAGCAATTAATAATCATCTATTACAAGGCTTCGGGAATGGGGATTATGTACATAACCAAAATCGGGGGGAAAAATAAATAAAAGCGGTAAAGGTCCTACTAATCATCTATTACATCCCAATATAAAGTTACAATAATAAAAGGAAGTGCGAAAGAATAATAACGCGCATATTTGAAAAGACGTCAAAAAATCCTAAGATATAAAAAATCTTTTTGTTGTTTTTTGTTTTAATTTATGAAAATGGTTTAAGTTAAAAAATAATTGATCTAAATCTATATTTAAAAAAAAAAGTTAATTATTAAAGAAACATGAAATTTAAATAAAATAAATTAATTCTATGATTTTTTGGTATTTTTGTTACGAAAAGGAAAATGAATTAAAATGAAATTACCTAAGTTTTATTAATTTTAATTTAAAAAAAAAAAGTTAAAGTGATTAGTTAATTAATTTACCAAAATTAAAATTTAATTAAGAAAAATCTTAAATCTATTTTTAGGTGATTTTTATATTTGTTTATTTATTAAAAAAAGGATTAAAAGAAATAAATGAAATAAATAAAACAAGAAAATAAAGATGGGCCTAGTAGCAAAAGTAAACACGGAGTACAATCATCAGAAATCCCTAGGCCTGAATCTTCGAAAGTTTCATGCCCTAACAATGGTGTTTTCAGATTCTTGCATGGAGCCTCTGATTCATCCATCCATAATTTTTCTATATAAACTCAAGCAAATGTTAGCATGCCATAAAATGTGATTAAAATTAGAGATTCGAAGTTTAAAATTTTACCAAACTGGTGTTGTCAAATGGGGGCGTGCTAGGCGTATGATGGATTGCTCTTGGGCCTTGTAAGGCTCCTGAGGACTTCAAGAGGATGGTTTGAGGCTTGATGTCAATCGAGAGAGACCGGAACCTCGAGATATGACTTGCACCAATTCTTTGATTTCTGGAGAGCTTTTGGAGAGCTTTTTGAAGAGCTTTTTGAGAGCTTTTTAGAGAGGAATTTTGTGTGTTTCAAGCTTGTATGGCTCTATATTTATAGAGGAGAATGAGGAGACAAGAAATCATGGAAAGAATCTCCCTCATAATGTTGTGTTTTAAGACCATGATCAAAATTTGAAAAAATGTCATATTTGATAATTTTATGCCATTTTCACATGTGGATGAAACTGGACATATTTGAAGGGTTATTGCACGAAATCAATTGACATAAACCAGCATAAAACTTGCCCAAAATGGATTCAAATCAAAATTTACATTATTTCTATTATTTATTTATTTAATTCTGAATTTTAATGAATAAAATATCAAAATAAATAGCATAAATAGTAGAAAAATGTATGGGTGGGCTTAGAGGTTGTGGACCATGTTAGGAATGAGTTTCAAACTTGAAAAGATAGGCCCATTTGGAAAAAATCCAAGTTTGGTCAATATTTGCTTCATGCATTTTTTTCAAAACTTGGCCAACTTTGACAATGCATATCTCTCTCAATTTTAATCCTATGAGGGTGTTCTTGGACTTTTTAGAAAGCTTAGTATATCCCCTAAGCAAACTCGTTAGTTTCATCTCAATTGGATCTTCCATGTTTATGTAAGAAGCTTTGACCCAAAAGGTATTTTTGTTGACTTTTGAAAAGGACCTATAATGTCTGAATTTATATCTTTTCATGAGTGCATTTCTTGAACTTGAGGGATGAAGATGAGTTGTAGGGAATTGTATTCTCTTAAAAATGAGCCTTGGATGAGAAATTTTTGATAAAGTATGAGAAAGTAATGCTTGGTCAAAGTTTGGTTGACTTTTCCTATAGGAATCCTAATTTAACAACTTTTGAGTTTTGATGAATTAGGAGCATTCCTTGAGGAATCATGATCAACCCTTGATCAAATGATGGATATCACTTCAAAATGTTGATGTTGACCAAAAATATTGAAGTTTGACTGTATGTGGGTCATAATTGACTTTTGACCTAGTATAGTTGATTTTCAGGCATTTGAGCAGTTGACTGAGCTAACTTCTTGTGCAAGGCATGAAACTTGGCATGGATGATCTTGAGGACATATTAGAGCAATGGAAACCACTTAGGACCCTTGGAAACTCAAACATCTTGATGAGGAGCGAAACCCTGGTTTGAGGCTCATTGTCTTAGGAGGAGGATTTGTCTGGCCAATCCTTAGTCAACTTGAGCAATTAAGGACCTCTAGGAGTTTATCTGGTGTGAAAATTGGAGGGCAAATTTTGGAGTGCAATACATGAATATGAAAAGGGTAAAAAATTCAATAGTACATTCACTACATCAATATATGAAAATATTGTAGTTGAACTTCGTGCATTGTTTGAAAACAAAGTTAATAATGTGAAGATAAAAAACCGTTGGAAAACTTTGAAAAAAATTCATTGAATATTATTACATTTTTAAAGGTGGTATGAGCGGATTTTCTTGGAATTCAATTAAACAGTTATGGGATGCCGAGTCAGAAGTTTGGGATGCTCTAATTGAGGTAACTTTTGATGAACTTTTTGCCTTTTAAAATATTTTATTAATCAATAACTATATAACTTTTATTAATCTTATATCTTTTATTTATCATACTTTTTTAGTCAAACCAAAAGCATCAAATTGGAGAAATGTACCACTTATAAATTATGATAAGATGTTGACACTTTATGGACTTAACCGAGCTGATGGGGAGGAATCTAGAACTTTAAAAGAGACAAGAAAACAAAAGTCATTGGTCACCAATGAAGACTTTGTTGAAATTATTCAAGATATTGATGACCATGTTGTTAGACGATAAGATACGATCTAGAAGGGGGGTTAAATAGACCGCAAATGAAATTTTCTAATTAAAATTCTGTTTTAAAATGGTTAAACTATGGCGCATGGAAACAAACTCGAATCGACAATCGTCTATCCAAGTTGTTATTGAAAAAGACCAGATATGTGTTAAATCGATAGAATGATTTTACATATAATGAGAAAAATAACCAATATATTTCCAGCAAACCAAGTTTGAATAAACTACACTACATTAATCAATTTCCAATGTATTATTAAGCAAAATCTAGTTGAGGAAATTTGTCGAACACTTTACTTGCAATTGACACAAAACAAATTTTTGTATGATTTTGTTGATATTAGAAACCAATTACAATCACATAGATTGTAATAAAATCAACAAAATAACTTGAGGTATTAACCAAAGAGATTATCTCTAAGTATCGATTGCGTAATCAACGGTTTCACAATTTACACATAAAGTAGAGAGAGAGAGAAGGATTTATTTAGGCAGTTCCCCAATCGGCCTCGCTATGGGTACGTATGCCCCCAATTCCATTCAAAATTGAAATAATGAAAATTAACCTTTGTAAAATGTTGATTACAAGAGAACAGGTAGCAATACAACAATCCAAAACCATAGTTATGATGTTAATCCTATCTTTTTATCTTTTCTTGATCAGAGCACAATCAAGTGAATCCAATACTTCCAATTTGATCATCCATCTCACACTATTCCTTTGCAAGAACCCCCGTTCTTCAAAGACTTCACTCGACTGAGTCCAAATTGTGAATGTATTGTGACCCAAGATTTACCAAAGTGATCCTCTTTCTCACTCTACTCCTTCGACCGAACCCCTAGTTCTTTGAAGCTTTCACTCGGTTGAATCCAAATTGCATAATATTGTCCAAAAGCTTCAAATCACCAATTGATCTTGAAGGAAAACCGCAACTTGGTTTTCTTATTTGAAACCCCCAAAGAATTCTCAACCCAATCGATTACACTAAACCCTAATTGGATGTTATCAAGCTATCTCTAGATGACACCCAACAAAGAATGATTATTTATAATTTGTTATGTGTATGCATAGAGAGAGGATGAATATGATGAGAAATGCTTTGTATATTTATGGTTTCGTATTTTAGAAATATTACATGAATGAATGTGTGTGTATATATATATATATATATATATATATATATATATATATATATATATATATATATATATATATATATATATATATATATATATATATATATATATATATATATATATATATATATATATATATATATATATATATATATATATATATATATATATATATGTGTGTGTGTGTGTGTGTGTGTGTGTGTATGTGTGTGTGTGTGTGTATGTGTGTGTGTGTGTGTTCATGTGTGTGTTCATGTGTGTGTGTGAGTGTACTTGAGAAAACAGAAAAAATTAGGTCGCCAAATTATAAAAATTGACATTTGGATCAGTGGGAGCCGACCCATTCAAAGAGAGAGTCGACTCCTAAGGGCAAGGGAGTTAACCCATACTGCCTAGGAGTCGACTCTAGTTTCATAAAAGTGATTTTTAGAAATAAGCTTTAGTGGGAGTCGGTACATAGCTTGTGGGAGTCGACTCCTTCATGTTTTGTATCGATTCCAAAGTGCCTGAGAGTTGACCCATCTTGGACAGAGAAGATTTTCAAATTTTGCTTTCAGTAGGAGTTAACCCACAACTCGAGGGAGTCTACTCTTTCAGTTGTGTATCGACTCTAAAGGCTGCTTGTATCGACCCATCTTTGGTAGAGAGTTTCTTTTTGAAATTGCTTCAGAGAGAGTCGTCTCCTAACATGGGGCAATCGACTCCAAACACGATTTTTCACAAAAATGCATATTTTTGAAATGTTTGACTTACCCAAAAGCTTTTGACATGATCCTTAAGTGTTCTAAGATGAAAATTCAACCTAGATATAGAGATATATCTTCCAATATACAAAAACTACATATTTCTTAGTTTTGACATCATACAAAACATCTAAGAGAGGATATTGCACTCACGCGTGTTGCCTGAAATGAGGTGAATTTGGAAAGCTTTGATGCTACTTATGATTTTTCTGTACCCGAAACACAATCATCAGATCTTTAAAGTGGTAGTAAAAGGGAAAAAATGAAAGTGGTTAAAAACAAATATACAAACAACGATATTGCTGAACTCCAAGAATCAATTGTCTTGGTTGTAAATGCACTAGCAGAAGGAAATGCTATAATACGAGAAGGAAATGAAATAATTATAGAGCGTAAAAAATATGAGCTGGCTCAAATTTCAGCAGAAGAAACTGGAATTTAATAAAGGAGTGTGTATGTGATGCAAATTCATTGCCTTAGATATATTTCACTGTCATAAAAGATGCAGACAAACTTAGGATGATTCTCTAGTGTCCACTTGAAGCACGTAAAGTATTGATAATACAAATGGTCTTTAGCTCATATGATTGATCATCTTATAATAGCCTTATGACTTTTATGAATGTTTTATTTACAATTTATTATGTTTATGAATATTTTGTTTACAATTTAATATGTTTCTAAATATTTTGTTTAAATTTGTGTGGTTTATGAATGAATAAATTTTTATTTGGTGAAACTTACTCAAACTATTTTTATTTAGAATTATTTTTACTAAGTACAAATGAGAATATTTGTAAGGATAAAAAATTTATTTAATTTAAAAATCCATCCCCTCCCCTTATGAACCAAACATATATGTTGTTAAAAATACCTCCCCTCTCATTCTTTAAACCAAACATATATTTAGTTAAATCTCCTCCCCCCTCCCCCCCACCCTTTTCCGTTGAGCTAAACAGACCCTTAGAAATTATAATGATAAAATTGTAAAACAGTAAAAATTAAAACATGTTTTATGAATAATATTAAATAGATGTGGATGCCCATTTTCACTTTCTTAAAACATGTTTTATGAATAATATTAAATAGATGTGGATGCCCATTTTCACTTTCTTAAAACATGTTTTATGAATAATATTAAATAGATGTGGATGTCCATTTTCACTTTCTTTCTATATCCTTAACTTCTATGAGTTAATTTCCTAACCTTTGTGTATTCCTTGAGTTAATGGTTCTTATTGGTCATGTATTATAAATATGGTCCATGTTACAATGTTAAGTAAATTTGAATATATTAATACAATATTACTTTCCCTCTTCTCTTTCTCTAACTCATCTCTCCTTCATCTCAATATTATTTTGGTTAATTTCATAATACGTTATCATTATGAGACTCTACAGTGTGAGTGATGATATGATCAGGTTCTACGATATTTTTCTACACTCAATATATTTGAATCAATATAATATAATTCATGATCTTGTTACTTTTTTTCTTCATAAAAATATGTTTATTTTTTAAATATATTTTGTAGAGAAATTTATTTACCTTGTACAATCATATTATATTTATTTGATCATTTTTGTTAAATTCAGGAAGAATTTAACTTTAAAGTATTTCTATATGATTGTCCAAAATTGAGTTTTAACACATCAAAGTGTTAATTTATTCTTGATTAATTTCAAAATAATTTAACATTCAAGCATTCCTAAAGGATTACATGAAAAATATTTTTTCTTGATTGTTGTTTACGAAAATAATTTGTGATGTGGTTTTTGTAGAACTAAAATTTTATATTAAATTATCTCCAAAGGATTATTCAAAGACTGAATTTTAACTGATTATTGTGTTTGTCAATAATTGAATTCCATAAGAGTTCAATATTCAAGCATCCTTAAAAGGTTGCATCTATAATATTATTGAATCCTAGAAGGAGTGTATTCTTGATATTAACGAATTCCAGAAGCATTGCATCTACAATATTAACGAATGCCAGAAGGATTACATTTATAATATTAATGAATCTCATAAGTATTGCATCAATTATGTTTAAAATTAGCAAAATGATTGCATAAATAATATTACTGAATTCTAGAAGAATTGAATCAATAATAGTGAAGTATCCCGGAACGATTTCACAAAGAAATTTGATTTTTTTCCCTTTATTGATGTAAATATTTATAACATAAATTTTTGAGAAATAAAATTGAATAAAAATTATCCAATTTTTTCCCCATAATTTGATGATATGCATACTTGGAGGATTGCAAATATTGTAATTTTTCTTAGTAGAATGAAGCTCTCAAGTATATTTTTTAGTTTTAGTTTCATAAAATATATTAGTTATTCTACCTATTATATCTTATTTGATAAGGAAAATATCAATTGTGAATAACATGTATTCCTGAAGGATTGCATGAATAACATGCATCCATGAAGGATTGCATGAATTATGTTAAAATATCCCTGAAGGATTTCCCAAAGATTTTTGTGTTTCAATGTAAAAATTTATAATATCAAGAAGAATAACATGAATGACTCTTGTTGAAAGTAACTCCTTGTATCAAAGCAGTTTGCTCGACAGAGACAATGAAGTGTCAAAACATGGTGTGGCGAAGAATACTGCACACAAATTTGATTTTAGATTTAGATAGATTTGATTTAGATCTAAAATATAATATATTTGATTTAGTTCCAAAATAGATATTTTGGGCTTTTATAGTTTTTGGCTTTTGGTTTAGAGAGCAAGCTAACTTAAATCTATAAATAGAAGGAGTAACCCCTATTTTTCTAATCAAGTTGTATTCATAGAATTTACAGTTGCAAGTGAATAATAATGTTTTTCACAGTTTGTATGCAGAGAGAAACTATGCAGAAAAACACTTTCTTTCTTTCTTCATCTTTTATTTTTCATTGTCATTGTATGGTGATATCAATCTTGTTCATCAAGATTGGTAGAAATTCATCATAGGTTTTGGTGGATTTCCAACACCTGGAATCAAAAGCTATGGTTGAGTGATTCAAGGGAAGAACGATCAAGAACGACCGAGGAAGAAGAAAATCACGATGGCGATGAATTACGCTAATAGAAATTTTCCAGCAAGTCTCCTAATTCTTAAAGGTGATAACTATGATAATTGGTGCAAATAGATGAAGGTTATATTCTGTTTTCCAAGTCTTTGGGATCTTGTGAAATATGGATTATAACCGATTGAAGAGGACGCTTCAGAAGAAGAAGAGAAGGAATACAAAGAATCTAAGAAGAAGAATAAGAATCATAAAGCTCTCTTTATAATTCACCAATGTGTCAGCCCAGACAAATTTGAAAAGGTTAGTGATGTAGAATCTGCAAAAAAAAAGCTTGGGAGATTCTCAAAAAATCGTTTGAAGGCGCTGAGAAGGTGAAAGAGGTGAGGTTACAAAATCATAAAAGAACGTATGGATTGCTTCAGATGGAAGATAGAAAAAGTATATCTGATTTCTTCACCAGGGTTACAAAACTAGTGAATTAAATTAAGACTTGTGGAGAAACGTTAACAACAAGAGTAGTTGTTTAGAAGATCTTAAGATCTTTGGATCCGAAGTTCGGCCATGTGGTAGTTGCCATAGAAGAGTTGAAGGACATGTCATCTTTGTCGAAGGAAGAGCTTCAAGGGATGCTTGAATCTCACAAACAAATAATGGCTCAAAGAGTTGCAAGCAAGCCGATGAGTGATGTGGCTTTGTAGGCTCAATCAACAAATGACAATAAAGGCAAATGAAAGTGGTTCGACAACAAAGGTAAAGGTGGATACAACAATTTGCTACTAGAGGAAATCAGTACAAAGAAAACATGTCGAATAAGAGAAGACTATACCAAGGCAACCAAAGAGGTGGTGTTGCAAATAGAGGAAGAGGTGGTAGTTGAAAACCTGACAAGAGTCACATTCAATGTTACAATTATCAGAAGTATGATCATTATTCGAGTGATTGTCCAGAAAAGTGAAAGAATCAAGAAAGTGATGCAAAGTTGGCAAAATATGAAGAAGGAGAGATGATGTTGATGGTCACAATAAGAGATAAATATAGATTCAAGGACCAATGGTACTTGGATTCAGGATGCTCATCACATATGTCTGGAAGGAAATATTGGTTTGTCAACACAAAGCCCTCAATGAAAAACATGTTGAAATTTGCAAATGGCAATACCCTAGCAGCTGAAGGTATTGGTGATGTTATGATTATGAGGAAAGATGAAAAAAGGTCAGTAATTTCCAATGTGTTGTACATACCAGGCATGAAGAGCAATTTGCTCAGTATAGGGCAGTTGGTCGAAAAGAATTACAAAGTGTCGATCAAAGATAAGATGATGAGAGTTATCGACACAAATGGAAGGTTAATCTTGAAGGCTCCCATGTCTCAAAATAGAACCTTTAAGATTGAACTTAATATGATGGAGCATAAGTTCCTTTTGACTGCAGCTAGAAGAGACGAATGGATATGGCACTATCGATTAGGCCATCTCAACTTCAGAGACATCAGAGATTTAAAGAGAAGAAATATGGTTTCAGGATTTCCAAAAATTGACATTCCAAACATGGTATGCGTGCACGCGAAGTAGCACGTGAATAGCTTCAACAAGGTGCATGAAGCAAGTTGAAGGTTGTCCTCTAAGTCATATACTTTGATGTATGTAGATCAATTCAGGTGGATTCGATGGGAGGTAACAAATAATTTGTTACATTCATAGATGATTTTAGTCGAAAACTATGGACTTACCTGATCAAGAAGAAAAGTGAGGTGATTGAAGTATTTACCAAGTTTAAATATATGGTCGAAAGACAAAGTGGTCGAAATCTCAAAGTTTTGAGAACTAATGGTGGTGAGAGTATGTGTCGAAAGACTTTGACAAATTATGTGAAAAAGAAGGGATTATGCATGAGGCGGTGCCACCCTACACTCCACAACAGAATGAAACTACATAAAGGAAGAATCGAACCATCACGAATATGGTGAGAAGTATGTTGAAAGGTAAGAATTTACCTAAAGAGTTTTGGGGTGAAGCTGTGTCAACTGCAACATACATATTGAACAGATGTCATACGAAGAAGCTAGAAGGAATTACTCCAGAAGAATGTTGGTCTGGTACGAAGCCTGGCTTAAGTCATCTGAAGTTATTTGGATCTATAGCACATAGACATGAGCCTAGTCAGTTGAGAAGAAACTTGATGACAACTTGAGTCAGATGATCCTAGTAGGATATCATTCGACAGGAGGTTACAAGTTGTTTGACCCAATGAACAAGTGGATTGTGATCAACAATGACGTGATTATAGAAGAGCTTAAAGAATGGGATTGGACTAAAAATGTCAAGAAATATTCAGTGGGAATCCTACTTGAAGAACGAGAAAATCAAGTTGAAAGAGAAGTTCGACAAGAGGAACCAACAATTATAGATCAACCAAGTAAAAGCAGACCTCAGAGAACAAGATGCATGCCAGTAAGGTTGCAAGAATATGTGATTACGTCAGATGATGTGGTTGATAACGAAGGTGAGCTGGTATATTATGCTTTCTATGCAAATGTCAAACCAGTCAATGTAGTTGAAGTATTAAAGGATTCGAAGTGGGTGAAAGAAATGAACAAAGAAGTGAAGTCTATCAAACACAACAACACTTGGTCACTTGTCAAATTTCCTCAAGGCAAGAAGGAAATTAATGTCAAGTGGGTATACAAAGTGAAGATGAATCCCAAAGGGAAGTAACTCGACACAAAGAAGGAGATCGAAGACTTCAAAGGGGATCTCAGCAAGGAATTCAAAATGTCTAACCTGGGTGACATTTCATACTTCCTTGATATCAAATTCTACAAGAGTAGTAGATGTTTGATGATGCATCAAATAAGATATGCAGGATAAATTCTCAAGAGATTTGAGATGGAAGAATGTAACTCGACTTCGACACCTGCAGAACCAAGACTGCAACTCTCGAAAGATTCACAAGAAGATGATGTCGACCCAACCCAATACAAAAGACTTATTGGGTCATTAAGATACATTTTTCATACAAGACCTGACTTAGTATACATTGTAGGTATGGTAAGTAGATTCATGTAGAATCCAAAGGTATCACATCTAGCAGTGGCGAAGAGGATACTAAGGTATCTCAAAGGAACTCTTGACTATGGAATTTTATTTCCTTCAGTTGATAAGGGAAAAGAATGCAAGTTAGTAGGATACAGTGATTCGAGTTGGTGTAGTGATGTTGAGAGTCGAATGCCCATAGTAGGTTATGTGTTTATGTTAGGTGGTGCACCGGTTGCTTGGAGTTCGAGAAAGAAACCAGTAGTGACAGTATCATCGTGCAAAGAAGAGTACATAGTTGCTTCTCTTTGTGCATGTCAAATAACTTGGATGGTGAACTTGGTCGAAGAGATAACAGGGAAAGATCATGGAGCAATTACCATGAAGATCTAAAACATGTCAGCTATCAACCTGGTGAAGAACCTGATAGCTCATGATTGAAGCAAGCACATTTTGAAATGAGGATCCGCTATCTTCGAGAGCAGGTAGCAGATGGGAAAATGAACTTAGAACACTGTAGAACTGAGAATCGGATTGTAGACATCATGACGAATGGTGTACATGTCGAAGTATTTCGAAGACTAAGAGCTATGATGAATGTATATAGCTTAGACATAATGAATTAGGTGGTGTGTTGAAAGTAATTCCTTGTGTCGAAGCAGTTTTCTCAATAGAGACAAGGAAGTGCCTAAACATGGTGTGTCGAAGATACTACACACATATTTGATTTTAGATTTAGATATATTTGATTTAGATATAAAATAGAATAGATTTGATTTAGTTCCAAAATAGGTATTTTGGGCTTTTATAGTTTTGGGATTTTGGATTAGAGAGCACGCTAAACTAAATCTATAAATAGAGGGAGTAACCCCTATTTTTGTAATCAAGTCAATCAAGTTTTATTCACAGAATTTTCAGTTGAAAGTGAATAATAAATTTTTCCACAGTTTGTAGGCAGAGGGAAACTCTACAGAAACACTTTATTTCTTTTTTTCATCTTTTATTTTTTATTGTCATTGTGTGGTGATATCAATCTTATTCATCAAGATTGGTAGAAATTCATCATAGGTTTTGGTGGATTTCCAACAACTCTAACGCATCCCATAAGGATAATTATAATTTTTATATTATTGTAATTTTTTCCCTAGCATTTGACTATGATAGAAATTTCTTAAATTTGTTAGTGTATCATTTGTTGCATAATTGGAATTATAAATTTATATATATCATCTTATTGATAATGTCTAACATTTATTTCTTAATTATTGTCTGGATTTTTATGTGTCATGGTTTAATATTTTTGATGTCATTCGTAGGTGCAACTTCACCATTAGATGTTTTGCGTGATGTCAAAACTAGGAAAACTTAGCATTTCTGGATATTAGACACTATCTTTATCTCATGTGACACTCTATTGCGTAAGAGGTCTTATGAATCATTCAAAGCCACTTTCAAATTGACCAAAACCCTAAAAATCAATTTTTTGCATAAAAATTGCTTTAATGTGCCGACACATACGAATTTCAGGCTAAAACATCTAACTCAATAATGAAGCTTGTAGCTTTTATTTGATACAGGTCGACATAGGCATCATACAAGCTGGCATATACTGTAACTTTTTATTTTATGTGCTGACACGTACGATTTTCAGGTCGGTACATCTACTCTAGTATTAAAGCGTGTAGCTACTATATTTCATAGGCCGAAACATCTACCTTTTAAGGCCGACACATACTGTTTGATTGGGTCAATTTTTTCAACTATTTTTAACTCAGAAAATTACCTATTTGCATACAAACCTCCACAAATATAAATACATCATTCATGCATCATTCCAACTTGATGAAACTATAAACACATACCACCATTTCTCTTCACCTTCAACCTCTAACCTATGCATACACATTGATAAATAACATATAATCATCTTTTATCGGGTTGTCATCTAGGAGAGGTTTGATAGCATCCAATTAGGTTCTTGTGTAGCCAAGAATATTGGGTTGATAATTATGGGGGATTTCATCCAGAAAAACCTAGGGTTTGTCCTCCAAGATCTTTGGTAGATTTGGGGGTTTTATACAAGACTTTCAAAAGAGGATTGCAGCATGTAATACCCCAAATTTGTCCTACCTCTTCCACTTTTATCTGGTTTATGCATTTTGCACTTTTCTCATGTACATAACTCCCATTAGATCATATAACACGTCATTCATTAATTAATCAATAAAACATGGTATATGGTCAAAGATATTAAGGAATTATGGTTTCTCTGTGCTTTTAGGTTCTCATCTTAATGCAATCTCGAATCAACATGGTTCTTAATCAATCAGGGTTTGAGGGATTAGAGTTTTTGTTTATGGTCTTTGAGAACTTCTTTGTTCTCATTAAGCTATAAGGTTGTCATCTTCATCAAGGATATGATCATTAGGGTTTCACTAAAGGTTTAATTAAAGACTAAGGAGTTGGGGTCTAAGTTCAAAGTCATTTTGAATATCTTCTTCAAGGATCCAATGCATTGTTATTCTATTTCTCATACAATCGAGACATGGTACAAGATGTGGATCATAATAAAGGCGTCATTCTTTCAAATTGTTTGTTGCTTATCAGACGAGCTAATTTGGATTATGGTTGAAGTGGATTTAAAGGATTCCATGGATTCAAACTTGGTTCAATTCATCAAAGTTGTTGAGAATTCGCAAGGTTGGAAAAGAAATGCATTTGGATTTCTTGAGATTTAAGTAATGAAGTACAACTGCAAGATGTTCATTCATCATAATCATCTTCACCTTATTCATCATGTTCAATACTTAATCATTTCATTATAAAAGTTATTCAAACTTCATTCAAGTTCATGTTCACTACGAATATTTGCTCAAGTTGCAAAAATCAAGAAGCATCCATAAACATTTAAATCCATCTGGGGTTCCTACAAAGTTCATCCACGTAAAATTTCGTGCATTTCAAATTTAGTTACAAGACATTACAAACGTCAAATTCATTCACACTTGTAACCATGACAAATTCATATTACATTCCAAAGAAACGACTACACAAAATTCTTAAGGTCCTAAGCTACTAAAGTTGCACAACGCCTTGTCCTAACTGTTATTCCTTAAACTCCAAGGATCAATCTTTATGCCTTATCTCTTCCCCTGTTTCATACTTCCCCTTCATGCTCAAGAGCTATCGCTAAACCATTGCATCCCTGTTGTACATCAACAAAACCTGCATAAAAAAATAGTTAATCGTTCATTTTATTAGTTGCCCTGTTGTCCGGTAGTCCAAACAATTCTCAAATATGCTACTACAAACCAAAATCTTATGCATGAAGAAAACAGATGGCCTCAGCTCTAAACTAAAAAATCAGAAACAATATTACTAATCAGCATCACAAAACCAGCCAAACACGTCAAAACCTGGCCTTGCAGTTGTTCAATTCAAACAATTAATCAAAATATCCATTACCTACACAATTAGTTCACAATAATATCCCAAGTTCAATAAAGAAAACCAGTTGAAAAGTGCACATTACAATTACAAACAACCAGCATTTGTTTCTAACAGTTCTCTCCCTTTTACCAAAAAAATTGCTAACTCAATGTTCATTCATCTTTGGCGTTTTAGCTTACAATAGCAGAAGACCCTTCTAACTAAAAAATTTTCATTTCTAACATCAGCCATCAGTTACTCCTTCTAGAAAAAATCCTACAACTGTCTAGCTAATCTCCTCTCCAACAGAAACAGAAACCTATAAATAACTCTTCTAACTGACTTCCCAACCTTCCAACCCCTTAACTGTCATAACCATCTTCTAAACTATAACTGTAACAAAGACCCTTTTAACCATCTCCCTACAAAAACTACCTGTTAACAACTTCTAACATAACCACCAAATAGAATTCTAACTAGCTGTCAAATAACTAACTCCATCTCCTAACCAAAATAGAATTTTTGTAACTAATTTTCTAACCGATTCATAATTCCCAACCAATTCTAACATAATTAAACTACCCTGCATAAATAGAACCAACTAATTTCCAAAACAACCAACAAACTTTCAACCAAATTTCTAAATAGAAGACAAAACAAAATTTCACTCCTAAACTGAATCCAAACTAACAAACAGCCAGCTCGCAATTAACCAAACTGTAACAAGAATTTTCCAGCTCAGTGTAACTATCCTAGAAGAGAAATAACAAAAAAACAGCATAATAGAATTTCTACTGAACAAAATTTCAAAACAAAACTTCTTTCCTAGCTATCATAACCAATCTCAACCATTTTTCCCAAACAGATTTTCACTAACTGAAAACTAAACTCAGCAGCTAACAAACTTTTCCTAACTTCCTATAATCATCTTCCTAACTGCTCAACTGCCAAAACAGAAATAGCTCTCTAAACTCCAAAGAACAAGTAACACCAAACTAAGCTCTAACTACTTACAACAAAATATAACAAAAGAATTCAACAAAAAGAGAGGAGAAGTTACAGCCGTCCAAACAGAAAGACCAGAAAAAAACTTTTCAATCTCTCTAACCGCTCACTCTTCATCCTCAGATCAATAATAGAATCAATTCAATCCTAGGGCTGAGATTGATTCACCTCCAACTGAATTCCTAATTGCTTCATCTATATAACAAACTCACCAATATTTTGTATTCACTACTCTGCATAATCTTCATTCATCGAACAAAACCTTTCAATTTCTCTCTCTGAATCACATCAAGATCTCTATCATCTTTCTCTACAACACAAAAAAGCCTACTCTTTACCACCATTCTCCTTCAATTCTCTCTCTCTCTCTCTCTCTCTCTCTCTCTCTCTCTCTCTCTCTCTCTCTCTCTCTCTCTCTCTCTCTCTCTCTCTCTCTCTCTCTCTCTCTCTCTCTCTCTCTCTCTCTCTCTCTCTCTCTCTCTCTCTCTCTCTCTCTCTCTCTCTCTCTCTGAGTTCCATCTTCATCTTCTCCCATCAACTTCATCTTCAACTTTCATTCTCTGAACTTGTATCAATCAGAACAACCATTCTTCAGTCTTCATAACATGTAGATGTAACATCATCATTCACTCTCACAATGCTTCAGCATCACCTCCATCTTCTTCAATGTAAACGGCACCACTCCTTATTCAACGCCTCTCTACTTCTCAACATCACACTCAAGACAAAGATAAAAACAATGCAGAATTAACCACTCAAAGACGTAGAATCAGAGAAGAAGAAGAATGAGCGAAAAACAAAGTTTGAAACAAGGAAAAGAATTACGTACCTGAATCCTTGAATAGATTTACTTTGGTTTTCTCATCATCTTTATCGCTTTGGACACGCATCGAGCGGACTCCAGCAGGTAAGCTCTGATGTCTTCCATTTTTTATCCTTTCACCTTTTTCTTGACATCGTTGTGTAGAGTGAAGCCTTACGAATCGTATCCCTGAGATCTTGCTTCCGAATTTGCCTTCGTCATTGTTTAATTACTCTTTTAAGCTTTCTAGTTTTTTCCATTATTGTTAAGATATAGAGAGATATGAGCGAAATCTGGAGGAATTAGTGAAAGATTTGGAAAGAGGAGATGAATACGAGGGAATGACATAGAGATTGATGTGTGGCTTGGGTTTCCTGGTGTGGATGATAGTGGCGACGACGAAGTTTGCTCGCTGGAAATTGCCGGATAGGAAACGGAGAGAGAAAAAGGATGAAGTTGTTTGAGTATCTGGAACGTCACAAATTTTTAACCCCAATCTACAATCATCACCGTTCCACCACTTCATTTTCTATATTTTTATTTTTTTATTTTAAATTAAATAAAGTTAAATTGGATAATGGACTGAATATGTATTGGGCTTGGAATTCAACTGGTAAGCGCATACCTCCCTTAGGCCCATACTGCCACTATTTTTTTTTAGCCTGAGTGCTTGGACAAAATGCCATTGGACTCTTTACTAAAGGGCTTTCAGCTCCTGTTTCTGCACCCTCCTGAAATTCTATTCTCACCCCTGTTTCTCTTACCTTCCTTTTATATTTTTTTTATTCTTTCTTTTATGATTTTTTATAACAAAAATACATAATAAAATGGTAAAAAATATTAGAAGACATTTTAGGAATTAAATAGGAATTAATTTCCCCTCTTTCCTAACTTTTAGTCAATTTTAACTACTAGTTTTACTCATTTTATGCCATGTATTTTGTTTGCGGTTTTTGGTATGGATTGTAGCAATACTTTAATACTTGCTGCCTAATTTTACTTGCTTGTATGTTATTTCATGATTCCTTAGGAGATTTTGGTTCAAATTTAATCTTCGATTTAATTGAACTAAAATTATACATTAGGTTTCTAAATCCAAGCATACAAACATTAGGTAGAATTCCCTCGAAATTCCGATTTTAGGTCCATGATGCATAATAACATTAGGTTTAGAAATAGGCTAGTCTCCCATAGACTTTTATTTCCCCTTTTGCATTTGCATTAAAACAAAAACTTCTTTTTCTTTGCAAACTTCAAAACGCTTTAAAAATTTACTGATGAGTATCATACTTTTGTTGAGTATGGGAAATGATAAGTGGGTCTCTTCTCGATCTTATTATTCTTCCATCTCAAGCATAGGTATGGTTCAAGTCTCAAAGAATCCTTTCATGGATAAGTGAAAAAGTGGCTAATATCTCTCTCTTGAGGTCAACTAGCCATTATCCGCAACAAAATGCAAACCAACTCAAACCTTTTTGTGCGTCCAAGCACCTTTTCTCTAAAACCCTTTTCAGGTAAGGACATGATTAGTTTACTTTTGTGCCAATGCATAAGTCTCCAAAGGTCGAGCTATGGCAGAAGGCGGAATTAACATCGTCCATAAAAAAACACAAAATAAATAAAAACATGTGAGCCGAACTACGGTAGCTCTGATTCCTCAAAAAGGATATGTAGGCATTGGGGTAGGGCCCAAGCGAGTACAACTTTATTTTCCCTACATTCTTTTATCCTTTCTTTTGCATGCATTCTCCCTTTAGTAGTAGTAAACAATAAGCATAGATTAAACACACCCATAAGATAGACAACAAGAGTGAATACCATAGAGTACTACAGGTGTGTGGGGTGCTAATACCTTCCTCTCGCGTAACAGACTCCCTTACCCAATCTCTCATTCGAAATACCGTGACTTCTCCTGTCTCAGGTTTTCTCGATGTTTACCTTTCCCTTCATGTGGGATAAAAGACGTTCTATGGCGACTTCATTGTTTGATGATTTTCAGCCGGTTGTTTCAACTGGCGACTTCGCTGGGGATAGGTCGACCAAATGCTGGTCCATTTCAGAGTCACTCCTAGATCTTGTTTTCTTCTCTTTTGGTGTTTATTTATATTATTTATGACTTATTCATTTTGTATATACCTGAGCATTTGTATGCATTGCGTTTTACCGTTTTCCATATACTACTATTGTACTGGATCTGCTTCTTGATTGGGTTGGGATGTTACTATTGAGGTAAAAGGCCCAGTACCCAGGCCAGAGTGCACTAGGACACTAGGAATAGAGTGGGGGGCGTAACGTCTATAGGACGTGGTCCGACTAGTGCAGTCATGTCATATACCACGCTCGGATGAGGTTCAATTGGAGGTATTTTTATCATGCATGTTTGTATTGCGATGATTACTTTCAAGCGAACCTGTGATTTGCGAGTTACCCTTGCCTTACCCTGACCTAGTCTTCACCCGTGAGTGTGGAGGGAATTATTATCATAGGTATAGATGCTGACTATGTTCAGATGGTTACTCATGGTAACTATGATCAGGCGGTGACTATTGGTTCTAATGATCATGTTCTGGATTTCTGTCAGTGATTATGATGTTCTCAGATTTATTTTCTGAATTCCGAATCTGTTGTTCATGAAGTTCTTCCGTTTATGTTCCAAACCTGTGACCCTGGTACTTATAGACTATGTAGAAACAGTACAACAGAAATCAGTATCATGGAAGTAGTAACCCCATGATCACTTGCACTTACATTATAACATGTTTATTTTTCAAAAAGAAATGTCAGAAAAAGAAAACTATATACTAACCTTGCATGTGCACGTCCTTTCTAGGATATCTTACGAAGTTATAATTTTCGTCAGTAACGTCTAGCAGCAGTGATGTTCTTAAGAGGACCAGAAGAGACAATTGTACTTATTAGTTCCGTTCAAGTTTTCCGCTCAAGTTCTTGGCCTTCTTTGAAGAATTTAAAAGACTGTTTATCCGATCCTAATGCAGAGGCTTTTAGTGAAAGACATAGTAGCACTTTGAATATACTTCAGTTTTATAACTATGAGTTACACTTTCTTACCTTCCAGGACCATCAGATCATTCCAACTCCTGAAGAATACTCCCATTTGTTCAAGATTACCGAGCACATACTTGTCGTTGTTCTGAACGAGCATGATTTTGAAGCTATTGCTAAGGCACTTTATTTGGGCCTTAGTAATGTGAGATAGAGATAGAGAAACAATGGTAGCCTACCTTTAGAATGATTTTTATATTATTGTCTTGATTACCGTCGGGCTTGTTGGATGGAATCACTTATCTTGTATTCTCGCAATTCTCTTCTATTGAATTCTGTGGGAATTTCTCCTACTTTTTGATGTTTTCTTCATATGATCGTTCTTATTATCATGTTGCTCGATTGTTACTGATGTTAATCGAGTTGTGGAAAACCAGAATGGACAATCATTTCATACATCATACATATCATGCATTTCATAAATTGCAGGTTTTCTGGCAGGAATTCTTATCTGATGGTTTTGCCTCTTATTATCAGAATTTACAAAACGACTTCCTTACATCCTTATCATACTCGAGCCAACAATTTGAGGATTATGGAATAGATTGAACAGAACCAGGCCACTCTCTGTAAAGACATGGACACCATGGGCAATCAGATGAATCAGCTCATGGAAACTCTTCATGCCATCATCCAAGGGAAGGAAGAGCTCTGACTGAGTGTTACTAAGCTGGTTGACAATGCCTCTACATCCGAGAATGGTGGACCTAGAAATGACAATGGGGGAATTCCTAAAGAGGACCCACGACTGATTGTGGATAACCACCATGATGTCATCGATCTCGATGACTCTCCAAAGGATTCTACAGCTGATTTGTCTGAAACTCCTAAGATGTACAAGGCTTTGGAAGAGCGCCTGAAGGCTATGGAGACTTCCAAGAAGTCGGGATTCAATGTTGCTGCTATGTGTTTGGTTCCAGGGGTTGTGATTCCACCAAAGTTTAAGGTACCTGATTTCGGCAAGTATAAGGGAGTTACATGCCCAGAGACTCATCTATGATCTTATTGCAGAAAGATGGCTGCTTATGCTAGCAATGAGTCGTTGCTTATGCATTTATTTCAGGACAGTCTGGCTGAAGCTCCATTAGTGTGGTACGTGCAGTTGGATCAAACTCATGTTAGTACTTGGGGTGAGCTTGTCGATCATTTCCTGAAACATTATAATTACAATACCGCCATGGCACCTAGCCGTGCACAGTTGCAGAGTATGTCTCAGAAGACTGGTGAGTCTTTCAAAGAGTGTTCCCAGAGGTGGCGCAGTTTGGCCGCGAGGGTTCAGCCTCCTCTCCTAGACCGGGAACTGGTAGATTTGTGTATGAGTACCCTCTGAGGCCCGTATTTACAACATATGCTTGGCAGTACTTCTGATTCGTTTTCAAATATGGTTATCATCGGGGAGCGGGTTGAAACGTGTATCAAGGTAGGGACTATTACAGATGCATCTGGAACGAATGGTAACAATAGCTCAGGTGGTGGAAAGAAACCGTATTCTGGCGGTTTTATTAAGAAAAAGGAAGGAGAGGTAAGCAGTGCCTCTATTGATAAGGCGAAAGTTGTTGTACGGGTTCCATATTACCAAACCCCTACTACTTCTCCACAACAACAGTATGCACTGCCACAAAACTATCAACAGAATCAGAGGCCCCAAGGGAAAAGGGGTCAACAAAGGCAGCAAAGGTACCTCGAGAGGAAGTTGGATCCAATCCCGATGTCGTATGCCCAATTGCTTCCACAATTGCTAGCTAGTCAGTTGGTACAACTTCGAGAGTTAGCTCTTCCACCAGCAGAACTTCCAAGGGGTTATGATGTCAATGCATGTTGCGAGTTTCATTCAGGCGCTCCAAGCCATTCAATCGAAAACTGCAGAGCTTTTAAGTGTAAGGTGCAAGACCTTTTGGATGCCAAGGAGTTAAGCTTTGCTCCTATAGGACCTAATGTTCAGAACAATCCTATGCCTCCCCATCACGGGGATGCTTCCAATGCAATCGAGTTTGATGATGGACATGACTTAGTGACTCAGGTTGGAGAGGTTCAAATATCAATGGCAGTTTTGAGAGAGCATCTTTTGCAGCAAGAAGTTCTACAAGAGCTTCATGACTTTTGTTTGGAATGCTTATCCAATCTGGATGAGTGTGATGATTTGAAAAACTCCATTCAGAGGTTGATGGATGAAGGGGTTGTTAGAGTTGAGAAAGTCATCTCTGAAGGTGATGTTGCTATTCTAGAAATTATGTATTATCTGGCCAATGCTCAGAGGAATACTTCAAGAGTTCCGTTGGTTATACAAGTTTTAGTGCTCCCTGCACCAGATCAGAATTTGGTTGCTCCCCTGCTAACCCAAGCATTGACACTTCCAAATCCAGTTCCTGTTCTTATAGTTGATAACAGGGCAGTGCCAATGGAATATAATGATGTTTACATCCGTGGAAAGAAAGTTATATGTCCGTCGATTGAGAATAAGGACATAACCAACATTGCTGGAACTAGCAGAATAACCTGAAGCGGGAGAGTCTTCGCTCCTACTCCACCACCTCCCAAAGTAGTTATCAAAGAGATTCTTGTGAAAGATAAAGGGAAACAAATAGTAAATGATTGTCCTGGGATGTCTTTTGAACAACAAGTGGAGAAGCTAATCAGGGTGATCAAGAAGAATGATTTCAAGGTGGTTGACCAGCTGAATCAGATGCCTGCAAAGATATCAATCTTATCCATCCTTTTGTATTCCGAAGCTCATCGAACCGCCTTAATGAGAATTCTGCATGGTTCTCATGTGAATCCTGAAATTTCTATGGCCCAATTTGAAGGGGTTGTTACAAATATTTCTGCAGGGAACTATCTAGGTTTCAGTGATGACGAGCTTCCTCCCGAGGGCTGAGCTCATAATAAAGCATTGCATATTTCCATCAGATGTTTAGACACTGTGATGTATCGAGTCCTGGTAGACAATGGGTCTTCTTTGAACGTGATGCCTAAACACACTCCGTTCAAGCTGAACATGGACGGGGTTATGATGAAACCTAGCACACTGACAGTCAAAGATTTCGATGGGTCTAGAAGATCTGTAGAGGGGAATGTTGACCTGCCTATCAAGATTGGTCCCCACGTATTCTACATGTCATTCTATGTCATGGATATTCATCCTTCTTATACCTGCCTGCTGGGACGCCCGTGGATACACATGGCAGGAGCTGTAACCTCAATTTTGCACCAACGTTTGAAATTCATCATCCAAGACAAGGTCATCGTTGTTGGTGGAGAGGAAGATGTTGTGATCAACAATGTTACTTCCTTCCATTATGTCGAAGTGGAAGGAGAAGTACACGAGACCCCTTTCCAATCCTTGGAAATCATTTATGTTGACAGAGTCCCCACAATGCTAGAAACTACAAAGAAGTCCAGAGTTCCAATGGTTTCCTTGAGGGATGGCAAAGCCATTGTAGAGTCTAGAATTCCCAATGAATACTGGGGAAAAGTGATCGAGGTGTGCGAGAAGAAAGATAAGTCTGGACTTAGGTTCGGGTCTTATTTTTCTGATCGTGTTGGTACGGGTCCAACTATGCTTAAAGGAAAATAGGTTCCCCCACTTTCAGAAGTGTTTGTTAGTGCTGGTCCAAGTGTTCAAGGACAAATCCATGCAATGGATGGTGATGATGAAGACGGTGTGGATATGGCTCAGTACATCTACCAGATTGCACCTGATCAAGAGCTCGGCAATTAGACTGCTACTGATATTCCCGAAGTGGTTTTCTTTGACATGTAATGTTCTTGTTTTAAATAAGTCACATGTTTTTTCCCGAAGCATGTTGACAGCTTGTGAAAAGAACCCCCTCATGTTTTTATATTTGTTTAAAATTGAATAAAATGGAATTTTTTGCATACAATTTTTACTCTCTATCTTTTCTTATTTTTGTAAAATAAGAAAAAATGGCAATGCTTTTCCTTTTAACTCTTTAACCATTTTCCAAATCGCATCCATATTCTAAAGTGAGGCATGATTCATCAATCATGCAGGTCTACCTCGAATTCCATTAAAAATGATGATGTTACAATTCCTTGCACCAATATCCTTGGAAATCCGAATGACCAAGCTGATGAAGATAGTGGGGAAGATTATGAAATTCCCGAGGAATTCGCAAGACTGTTGAGACACGAAGAGAAAACAATCATGCCTCATCAAGAAGCCATTGAGATCATTAACCTCGGCATTGACACAGTGAAAAGAGAGGTCAAGATAGGGGCCGATTTGCAAGATGATGTAAAGAAGGGGTTGATTGAGCTTCTCAGAGAGTACTCTGATATCTTTGCCTGGTCGTATGAAGACATGCCCAGTTTGGATACATATATAGTCATGCACCATTTTCCACTCAAGCCAGAATGTCCTCCGGTAAAGCAAAAGCCACAGAGAACTCGTCCAGATATGTCTCTCAAGATCAAAGAGGAGGTTGAAAAGCAGTTGAATGCAGGCTTCTTATTGTTATGTGAATACTAGGATTAGATTACCAACATCGTACCCGTCCCCAAGAAAGATGGGAAGGTGCGCATGTGTGTGGACTATCGGGATTTGAATAAAGAAAGCCCAAAGGATGACTTCCCGTTACCTCACATCGATGTATTGGTTGATAATACGACTCAATCCTCAGTTTTCTCCTTCATGGATGGTTTTTCGGGGTACAATCAAATAAAGATGGCCCCAGAAGACATGACGAAGACAAAATTCACTACTCCATGGGGTACTTACTGTTATAAAGTGATTACTTTTGGTCTCAAAAATGCCGAGGCAACATATCAACATGCCATGGTGACGCTCTTTCATGGTATGATTCATAAAGAGATTGAAGTATATGTTGACGATATGATCGCAAAATCACAAACCTAGGAGGAAGATTTGGTCCATCTGCAAAAGTTGTTTGTGCGTCTGCAAAAGTTTGGGCTAAGGCTTAATCTGAATAAGTGTACCTTCGGGGTGCAATCTGGAAAACTACTTGGTTTTATCGTGAGTCAACGGGGAATTGAAGTAGATCCCGACAAAGTAAAAGCAATACATAATATGCCAACACCCAAAAATGAAAAAGAAGTAAGAGGGTTCCTTGGGAGATTGAACTACATAGCCAGGTTCATCTCTCATATCACAGCTACTTGTGAACCCATCTTTAAATTGCTGCGCAAGAATCAAGATATCCAATGGGATTATAATTTCCAGGAAGCCTTTGAAAAGATCAAACAGTATCTCCAAGAGCCACCAATCCTTATTCCTCTAGTGCCTGGGAGGCCACTTACCATGTACTTGACGGTGCTGGAAGGGTCTATGGGTTATGTGCTTGGACAGCAGGACGAAACAGGAGGTAAAGAGCACGTCATTTACTATATGAGTAAAAAGTTTACCGATTGCAAATCCAGGTATTCTTTACTTGAAAAAACTTGTTGTGCCCTTGCTTGGGAAGCTCGACGTCTGAGGCAGTATATGTTGACATACACGACCTTTCTAATATCAAAGATGGACCCAATAAAGTATATCTTTGAAAAACCAGCACTCACAAGCAGGCTTGCCTGATGGGAGATGCTTTTATATGAATATGACATTAAGTATGTTACACAAAAGGCTATCAAGGGTAGCATTCTTACGGATCATCTCGCTCATCAGCCGCTGGAAGAGTACCAATCAATGAGATTTGACTTTCCTGACGAAGACGTTATGAAGCATGATGATTATGATGAGGTCGATCCAGAAGAGCAAAGGACTCTTACGTTTGATGGTGATTCGAACGTTGCAGGCCATGTCATTGGGGCAGTACTGACTTCTCCACACGATACCCATACACCATTTACGGCCTGATTATGTTTCAATTGTACAAATAATGTGGCAGAATATGAAGCGTGTGTGATGGGTCTAGAGGCAGCCATCGACCTTAAAATCAAAATCCTTGAAGTCTTTGAAGACTCCGCTTTGGTCATACATCAAGTACGAGGTGATTGGGAAACGAAGCACCCTAGTTTGATTATGTATAGAGACTACATCTTGCAGCTAATACCCGGCTTTGATGAAATCACCTTTGAATATATTCCCAGGGACGAAAACTAGTTGGATGATGCCTTAGCTACTTTAGCATCAATGTTCTCAGTTAGCTTTCCAAATCAGGTGCCTAACATACGCATCCTTCGGTACAAAGAGCATGCACATGTCTTTCCTGCCTATTGTCTCTCAATCGAGGATGTCTCTGATGAGAAGCCATGGTATTACGACATCAAACGTTACCTCGAGAAGCAGGAGTATCCCGAAAATGCTACCATTTATGATAAGCGTACGCTTAGAAGGTTAGCATCTAAGTTCCTCTTATCAACAGACGTCCTGTATAAGAGAAATTATGACTCGGTTCTGCTCAGATGCGTGGATAGACACGAAGCAGAGTCGATCATAAAGGAAATCCATGAGGGTTCTTTCGGGACTTATTCGAGTGGGAATTCTATGGCAAAGAAAATCTTACACGAAAGATACTTCTGGACGAAAATGGAGAGTGATTGTTGTGTATATGCAAAGTTGTGCTACAAATGCCAAGTGTATGCAGACAGAATTCATGTTCCCCCAACTCCTTTGAATGTTATGACTTCCCCATGGCCGTTTGCAATGTGGGAGATTGACATGATTGGAAGGATTGAACCCAGTTCTTCAAATGTTCATAGATTCATTCTAGTGGCTATTGATTATTTCACCAAATGGGTGGAAGAAGCTTCTTATAAGAATGTAACCAAACAGGTTGTTACCAACTTCATTAGGAAAGAAATCATATGTCGTTATGGAATCCCTCACAAAATCATCACTGACAATGGTTTTAATCTTAACAACAACATAATGAAGGAGTTGTGTGAAGATTTCAAAATTGAACAACACAATTCATCTCTGTATCGACCAAAGATGAACGACACAATCGAAGCTGCTAACAAGAACATAAAAAAGATCTTCCAGAAGATGGTTAGAACATACAAAGATTGGCATGAAATGTTTCCTTTTGCTTTGCATGGCTACAGAACATTTGTGCGTACTTCAATAGGGGCAACTCCATTTTCTCTTGTCTATGGTACGAATGCAGTACTTTCGGTCGAAGTAGAGTTCCTTCGTTAAGGGTTCTGATGGAAACCAAGCTTGATGAGGCGGAGTGGATTCAGACAAGATTCGACCAACTCAATCTGATTGATGAAAAGCGCCTGGAAGCCATTTGTCATGGCCAGTTATACCAAGAGAGGATGAAGAGAGCATTCGACAAAAAGATCCGTCCTTGGAAGTTTTATCCTGGTGATTTGGTCTTGAGAAAGGTCATCATGCAAAGCCATTCTGATCCAAGGGGAAAATGGACTCCCAATTACGAGGGACCATATATCATGAAGAGAGCATTTTCAGGAGGTGCTCTAATCCTGACAGACATGGATGGGGAAGACGTTCCACTCCCATTCAATTCAGACTCAGTCAAAAAATACTACGTATAAAGAGACCCACTAAGTCGAAAACCCGAAAGGGTGACTTAGGCAAAAATGGGCGTCCTAGTGGACATAAGAGTCCAGGAAAAAATTAGGGATAAAATAAAAGAATAATAACCCGCTAGGTTGAAAACCCGAAAGGGCGACTTAGGCAAGAATGGGTATCCCGTTGGATCGAAAACCTAAAAGGGAGGTCCAAGCAAAAGTTAGGGATCTTAAGCAAGAGGTTGTAGTCTGAATTCTCTTCACGAATGATGCATGCACATCTATAGCACCTTGGCAGCGAATTGATCGGTCCAACTGCTAATCTTCAAAGGCAAGGCATTGAGACTACTGAGGATATGGGAACTATAGCAATACCTGTCTTAATGGAAATTCGAGCGTCTCTCATTGACATTTATACCTATTGTATTTTCCATTTCTATTTTCACAACTACCTCATACAGGAGTTGCATCCTTGTACAAATGCTTATTCACAGGCCAATCAATAAAGTTTGTTTTCATCAAAAAGTTGTCTTTTATTGCCACAAAATGTTTTTCGTATGCAAAATGTGTTTTATTCTCTATTAAACATTACATTAGAAACACGGGGAGTAAAGTTCTCAAGCTGAGATAAAACTTGACTTTACATTGATGTATAACCATGAGGGAGTGTCGTATGCATTCCAAGTGTTGTTTTTCTTTGCATGTAGCAATTTATAACGGTCACTCTGACCTGGCGAGCACATAAAGCCTCCTTCATCTGCTACAGACAACTTCAAACCTGATTCCCCAAGTGAATTCATAAAGTCCAGAGTCATCGTTTGACTCGGCACGCGGAAGTGCATCTCCAGTGGAGTTAATCAAGTGCATCCCCGGTAGAGCTGAACGGGGGCATCCGCAGAGCTAAACCGGAGCATTCATGGGTGTCCATGCCCATCTTCTACCCCAAAGTGATTCAAGAGGTAAATCCCCAGTGTGGCGTAAATTTGGGGCGTGTATTCGAAGAGATTCGCATGGTATTAAATATCTATTCTTTGGCATATTCAGTTCTACCATCCTCTCAATGGTTTAAGGTGCATGGAAATTTGGCCAGATTATGTCTTCCCCAGAAACACAATTCAGAATCCAGTGGCGTGCCTGTAAACTTGCTTCGTCACCAATTCAATCTCCAGCGGAGTCATTAATAATCTTCAGCATTGTGAGCTCCCTAATGCAAATTCTTATCAGTATCTCCAGCAATCTTTAGTACCGCAGGTTTCCAACGCTGATATGTGTTGGCATCCCCGGTGACAAGCAACAGTTCTAACGAGCCTTCGCTTATCCCCATGAAGTATATTTCTTTGTATTTCATATAGTTATCATTGCATAACATTGCATCCTCAAAAGTGGGTAGCCGATCCATCAGAATGGATCTTTGCAGAAAAAGAAATTCAAACATGCATACAAAGCATAAGCCAGATCAGGTACCTTACATGAAAGACCTGAATCATTTAAAAACAACAATACATCCCTACAAGAGGATATCACTCCCAAAACCCCAACTGATGATCTTAACCTTCACGATGCCCAGCTAACGGTGCCAGTACCTCATCCACCTATTCCCAGCAAAATCAATACACTTTGTCATTCTAAACCCAGTTTTTGTCTGGTAGCCTGTCCCCGTCTGATAAATAATTCAGTCTTCCGACACTCGTCCGTGTCAATTTCTCTAAACACTCGTATGTGTTTAAACCTTTCCTTGATACTCGTCTGTATCTTCTTTCAATACTCGTCTGTATTTATTCAAACGCTCGTCCGTGTTTAAACCTTTCCTTGATCTCATATGTATCTTATTTCAATACTCGTCCGTATTGATTCAAACACTCGTCTTTGTTTACCCTTTCTTCGATACTCGTCTGTATCGATTCAAATAATCGTCTGTGTTTAACCTTTTTTGATACTTGTCTGTATCTTCTTTCAATACTCGTCCATATTGATTCAAACACTTGTCCGTGTTTAACCTTTTGATACTCGTCTGTATCTTCCTTCAATACTTGTCTGTATTGATTCAAACACTCGTCCTTATTTAACCTTTTGATACTCATCTGTATCTTCTTTCAATACTCATCCGTATTAATTCAAACACTCGTCTGTGTTTAACCTTTTGATAATCGTCCGTATCTTCTTTCAATACTCGTCCGTATTGATTCAAACACTCGTCCGTGTTTAACCTTTCTTGACATTCGCCTGTATCTTCTTTTGATACTCGTCTGTATCGATTCAAACATTCGCCGTGTCTTGATTGACGTCTCCTGTGAATCATCGTGTCCTGATCGATGTATTCCCGTTATCCATCGTGTCCTGATCGATGTCTTCCTTTTGGTTATCGTATCCTGATTGATACCCCTCTTACGAATCATCGTGTCCTGATCGATGTATTCCTATTAGCTATCGTGTCCTGATCGATACCTACCTTGCGAGTCATCGTGTCCTGATCGATGTATTCATGTTAGCCATCGTGTCCTGATCGATGTCTTCCTTTCAATCATCGTGTCCTGATCTGTGTTTTCCTCTCAGTCATCGTGTCCTGATCGATGTGCTCTTATGTCGATGTGTCCTGATTGACGTATACTTCCGGTTTAGTCCCACCTCTTTTAATTACCCAGTGGATGTTACGAAAACAATTCACATTAACACCATCTTTCAGGACAAATTCTTGGCATTGGTATTTAATCATCTTCTACCTCAAACTTTCGAAAGGCACGCGCCAATAGTACGTTCAGGTTTAAGATGATTAAATAGGGGCGGCTGTAATACCCCAAATTTGTCCTACCTCTTTCACTTTTATCTGGTTTATGCATTTTGCATTTCTCTCATGTACATAACTCCCATTAGGTCATCTAATACATCATTCATTCATTAATCAATAACACATGGTATGTGGTCAAAGATGTTGAGGAATTAGGATTTCTCTGTGCTTTTAGGCTCTCATCTTCATGCAAGCTCGAATCAACATGGTTCTTCATCAATCAGGGTTTGAGGGATTAGAGTTTGTGTTTATGGTCTTTGAGAACTTCTTTGTTCTCATTAAGCTATAAGGTTTTCATTTTCATCAAGGACAAGATCATTAAGATTTCACTAAAGGTTTAATTAAAGACTAAGAAGTTGGGTCTAAGTTCAAAGTCATTTTGAATATCTTCTTCAAGGATCCAAAGCATTGTTATTCTACTACTCATACAATTGATACATGGTACAAGATGTGGATCATAATCAAGGCGTCATTCTTTCAAATTGTTTGTTTCTTACCAGGCGAGCTAATTTGGATTATGGTTGAAGTGGATTTAAAGGATTCCATGGATTCAAACTTGGTTCAATTCATCAAAGTTGTTAAGAATTCGTAAGGTTGGAAAGGAAATGCATTTGGATTTCTTGAGATTTAAGTAATGAAGTACAAGTGAAAGGCGTTCATTCATCATAATCATCTTCACCTTATTCATCATGTTCAATACTTAATCATTTCATTATAAAAGTTATTCAAACTTCATTCAAGTTCATGTTCACTACGAATATTTACTCAAGTTGCAAAAATCAAGAAGCATCCATACACATTTAAATCCATCTGGAGTTCCTACAAAGTTCATCCACGTAAAATTCCGTGCATTTCAAATTCCGTTACAAGACATTACAAACGTCAAATTCATTCACAATTGTAACCATGACAAATTCATATTACATTCCAAAGAAACGACTACACAAAATTCTTAAGTTCCTAAGCTACTAAAGTTGCACAACGCCTTGTCCTAACTGTTATTCTTTGAACTCCAATGATCACTCTTTATGCCTTATATCTTCCCTTGTTTCATTCTTCACCTTCATGCTCAAGAGCTATCGCTAAACCATTGAAGCCCTGCTGTACATCAACAAAACCTGCATAAAAAAACAGTTAACCGTTCATTTTATTAGCTGCCCTGATGTCCTGTAGTCCAAATAATTCTCAAATATGCTACTACAAACCAAAATCTTATGCATGAAGAAAACAGATGGCCTCAGCTCTAAACAAAAAAATCAAAAACGATATTACTAATGAGCATCACAAAACCAGCCAAACACGTCAAAACCTGACCATGCAGTTGTTCAATTCAAACAATTAATCAAAAATATCCAATGCCTACACAATCAGTTCACAATAATATCCCAAGTTCAATAAAGAAAACCAGTTGAAAAGTGCACATTACAATTACTAACAACCAGCATTTGTTTCTAACAGTTCTCTCCCTTTTACCAAAAAAATTGCTAACTCAATGTTTATTCATCTTTGGTGTTTTAGCTTACAATAGCAGAAGAGCCCAATTTAGTTCTAACTAAAAAATTTACATTTCTAACATCAACCATCAGTTACTCCTTCTAGCAAAAATCCTGCAACTGTCTAGCTAATCTCCTCTCCAACAGAAACCTATAACTAACTCTTCTAACTGACTTCCCAACCTTCCAACCCCTTAACTGTCATAACCATCTTCTAAACTATAACTGTAACAAAGATCCTTTTAACCATCTCCCTACAAAAACTACCTGTTAACAACTTCTGACATCACCACCAAACAGAATTCTAACTAGCTGTCAAATAACTAACTCCCTCTCCTAACCAAAACAGAATTTTTGTAACTAATTTTATAACCGATTCATAATTCCCAACCAATTCTAACAGAATTAAACTACCCTGCATAAACAGAACCAACTAAATTCCAAAACAACCAACCAACTTTCAACCAAATTTCTAAATAGAAGCCAAAATAGAATTTCACTCCTAAACTGAATCCAAACTAAAAAACGGCCAGCTCGCAATTAACCAAACTATAACAAGAATTTTCCAGCTCAGTGTAACTATCCTAGAAGACAAATAACAAAAAAACAGCATAATAGAATTTCTATTGAACAGAATTTCAAAACATAACTTATTTCCTAGCTATCATAACCAATCTCAACCATTTTTCCCAAATATATTTTCTCTAACAGAAATCTAAACTCAGTAGCTAACAAACTTTTCTAACCGCCTCTAATCATCTTCCTAACTGCTCAACTGCTAAAACAGAAATAGCTCTCTAAACTCCTTTAAACTCCAAACAACAACTAACACCAAACCAAGCTCTAACTACTTCCAACAAAATATAACAAAATAATTCAACAGAGAGAGAGAGGAAAAGTTACAACAGTCCAAACAGAAAGACCAGAAACAAACTCTCTAACCTCTCTAACTGCTCACTCTTCAACCTCAGATCAATAACAAAATCAATTCAATCCTAGGTCTGAGACTGATTCACCTCCAATTGAATTCCTAACTGCTTCGTCTATATAACAAACTCGCCAATATTCTGTATTCACTACTCTGCATAATCTTCATTCATCGCACAAAACCTTTCAATTTCTCCCTCTGAACCACATCAAGATCTCTATCATCTTTCTCTACAACACAAAAAAATCCTACTCATCACCACCATTCTCCTTCAATTCTCTCTCTCTCTCTCTCTCTCTCTCTCTCTCTCTCTCTCTCTCTCTCTCTCTCTCTCTCTCTCTGAGTTCCATCTTCATCTTGTCCCATCAACTTCATCTTCAACCTTTATTCTGTGAACTTATATCAATCAGAACAACCATTCTTCAGTCTTCATAACATGTAGATGCAACATCATCATTCACTCTCACAATGCTTCAGCATGAACTCCATCTTCTTCAACGTAAACCACACCACTCCTCATTCAACGCCTCTCTACTTCTCAACATCACACTCAAGACAAAGATAAAAACAACGTGGAATTAACCACTCAAAGGCGTAGAATCAGATAAGAAGAAGAATAAGAACGAGCGGAAAACGAAGTTTGAAACAAGGAAAAGAAGTACGTACCTGAATCCTTAAATAGATTTACTTTGGTTTTCTCATCATCTTCGTCGCTTTGGACACGCATCGAGCAGACTCCGGCGGGTAAGCTTAGATGTCTTCCATTTTTTATCCTTTCACCTTTTCTTGACATCATTGTGTAGAGTGAAGCCTTGCGAATCGTATCCCTAAGATCTCGCTTCCGAATTTGCCTTCGTCATTATTTAATTACTCTTTTAAGCTTTCTAGGTTTTTTCCGTTGTTGTTAAGATATAGAGAGATATGAGCGAAATCTGGAGGAATTAGTGAAAGATTTGGAAAGAGGGGATGAATACGAGGAGATGACATAAAGATTGATGTGTGGCTTGGGTTTCCTGGTGTGGATAATGGTGGCGATGGCGGCGTTTGCTCGACGGAAATCGCCGGATAGGAAACAAAGAGAGAAGAAGGATGAAGTTGTTTGAGTATCTGGAATGTCACAAATTTTTAACCATAATCTTCAATCATCACCGTTCCACCACTTCATTTTCTATATATATTTTTAAATTAAATAAAGTTAAATTAGATAAGTAGACTGAATCTGCATTGGGCTTGGAATTCAACTGCTAAGCGCATACCTCCCTTAGGCTCATACAGCCACTGTTTTTTTTTAGCCTGACTGCTTGGACAAAATTCCATTGGACTCTATACTAAAGGGCTTTTAGCTCCTGTTTCTACACCCTCCTTAAATTCTATTCTCACCCTCTGTTTCTCTTACCTTCCTTTTATATTTTTTTTTATTCTAACTTTCATGATTTTTTTATAACAAAAATACATAATAAAATGGTAAAAAATATTATAAGACATTTTAGGAATTAAATAGGAATTAATTTCCCCCTTTTCTAACTTTTAGTCAATTTTAACTACTAGTTTTACTCATTTTATGCCATGTATTTTGTTTGCGATTTTTGGTATGGATTGTATGCAATACTTTAATACTTGCTGCCTAATTTTACTTGTTTGTATGTTCTTTCATGATTCGTTAGGAGATTTTGGTTCAAATTTAATCTTCGATTTAATTGAACTAAAATTAGACATTAGGCTTCTAAATCCAAGCATGCAAACATTAGGTAGAATTCCCTAGAAATTTGGATTTTAGGTCCATGATGCATAATAACATTAGGTTTAGAAATAGGCTAGTCTCCCTTAGACTTTTCTTTCCCCTTTTGCATTTCAATTAAAACAAAAACTTCTTTTTCTTTGAAAACTTCAAAACGCTTTAAAAATTTACTGATGAGAATCATACTTTTGAGTATGGGAAATGATAAGCGGGTCTCTTCTCGATCTTATTATTCTTCCATCTCAAGCATAGGTATGATTCAAGTCTCAAAGACTCCTTTCACGGGTAAGTGGAAAAGTGGATAATATCTCTCTCTTGAGGTCAACTAGCCATTATCCGCAACAAAATACAAACCAACTCAAACCTTTTTGTGCGTCCAAGCACCTTTTCTCTAAAACCCTTTTCAGTTAAGGACATGATTAGTTTAATTATGTGCCAATGCATAAGACTCCAAAGGTCGAGCTGCGGCAGAAGGCAGAATTAAAATCGTCTATAAAAAACACAAAACAAACAAAAACATGTGAGCCGAACTACGGTAGCTCTGATTCCTCAAAAAGTATACGTAGGCATTGGGGTAGGGCCCAAGCGAGTACATTTTTATTTTCCCTACATTCTTTTCTCCTTTATTTTGCATGCATTCTACCTTTAGTAGTAGTAAACAGTAAGCATAGATTAGACACACCCATAAGATAGACAATAAGAGTGCATACCGTAGAGTACTACGGGCGTGTGGGGTGCTAATACCTTCCTCTCGCGTAACAAACTCCCTTACCCAATCTCTCGGTCGCAAGACCGTGACTTCTACCTTCTCAGGTTTTCTCGATATTTACCTTTCCCTTCATGTGGGATAAAATACGTTCGATGATATTGTACCCCAAAATTTCCCTCTCATTTCTTAAGTAATCTCTCATAAGATCTCCTCTGGTTCAAGACTGCACAAGGTTTGATCAGCTCAAAACACCTCCTTAAGCACTGATGACTCAAATTAGGGTTTAAGTTTACACAAGGACAAATGGACTTTTAATGCCCTATATGACTTTCATAGATCATTTTGGACCCTCAATATTGTTCATGTCAAGTTTCAAGTTTTGGATCACATTTTTGCTCAATCAATTGATTAGTTGACCTAAAATCAGTTGTATTGGGGAAAAGTCAACTGTGGTCAATATACCATCAAAATTCATTATTTTTTTATCCATATAAACACCATGAACTCATATATGTCATTTGATCAAGTTTGGATCATAATTCCTCAAGAAATTTGATCAGATTATCAAAAGGGCAAAATTGTCAAAATTAGGGTTTTGACTAGGAAGGTGCAATCTTTGATTTTTGACCTAGCAAATGATTTATTGGTTTAAGTTATGATCTAAAGGATTAAAATGCTTCATTTTTACCTAATGACATGGCTCAAAACATTTCTCAAGATCAATTGATTGATAGTTGAATTTCAGTCAACTGATGAAAAGTCAATCGTACACTGAAAAGTCAAACTTTGACTTTTTGATCAAAATCAAGTTTCAAAGATTACAATTCATCAAGACATGTCGAAATATGAAACTTGTTCATCAAGAAATCAAAAAGTCAAGATTTCATTTTGAAAAGTCAAAATTTCCAAGACTTAGAATTTTTCTAAGTGTTGAAAATTCATGTTTTTTTCATAACTTTATGCCAAATTTACACCATGATGCAAGATGATTCAAAGGAAACTTCCAACATGAAATTTGTAGATCTAAATGAGATCTAAAATATTTTAGAGCAGAAATTTTTCTATAAATGCTTGGATTTCAAGTTATGATTTTGTGAAGACATGCTCATGAAACTTGAAGACTTAGTGAAATTTTGCCCTAGTTTAGGCAGGATTTTGACCTAACTTCATGGCAATTTTTCACCTAGTTCCAAATTGAATTTTCAAAAATGTAAAACATGAAGTTTGTTGGGGATGCTACAAGATTTCCAAAATGTCTAAGAACTCATTAAGTTCATACTTGAGCAAGGAGAATCGAAGGCAAGAAGTTAGGGTTCCATTCTTGTTTTACAAGGCAGATTTTTAGGATGAACATGAACCAAATCCATGCTAGGCTGCATAATATTTGCTTTGCATGCCTCAAACATATTTATCACTCCATAATTAATATTTTACATAATTTCTAGAGCCATGATCCAAGCATTAGAGCCATTTTCCAAAAGATTCATCCATTTTTGGAAGAAAGCAACATTGCCATTCTTGAAAAGTGAATTTAATCACAAAGTCAACTTGCATTGAGCCTCTAACTTGTTCCTCCTGCACAAGCTTCCTCTACCAAGTCAGAAGAACATGTTTAAAGTTTGAAAACACTCTAGATAGCATGGTACAAGCCTTGGGAAGATGTTTGTCATGTTTACTTCAAAAACAAGCAAAGTTGCCACAACTTGAGAATTCAAATTCTGAGTTGTTGTAACACTTGAAACCTCTTGCCTATAAATACATGCACTATTTTCAAGCTAAAGGACGAATTCTTAAGCCCTGAAACACCCTAAAACATAGAATCACCAAGAACACCTCAAAACTTGTCATTTCTAAGTTTTAAACCCAATCTTCAAATCTACTCGTGCGTTTCCTAAAGCTTCTAAACACCATACATAAACAATCCCACACCCTACTACACTTATGTAACTCCATCTTCATCATCCTCCATTTTAAAAAACTGAAGCTTGCACGTTGACTTCTCCAGGCCATTCCAGCCATCCATTTCTCAAGCTAAGCATTGCATTAGCTTCCTATGAACTTGAGGAAGCTAACCTGATCATTGCAGCACCTTGAATCAAGCTCATTTGCATTTCACAATTTCCAGTTTTGAGGTATCTTTTTTGAACTTATATCTTTTCATTTAGGCATTGTTAAGCTTACATTTGTGAAGATAAAATGTAGATATCATTGCCCTGAAACTGTACATGTCCATATATTTCATTTATATTGATTGAGCTTAGAGAATTTTAGGTTTGAATCTATGAAAAAAGTTAGGTCAGAATTTGGTACTTTTAGAAATTCTCATTCATCTTTGATTTATAGCTTGTGATATTTATATGGTTGGATTCGTATGGAAAAATGGAGCAACTTTCATGTTTGCATCTTTCATTTTTGTTGAGAAATGAGCAAGTTACAGGAACCATGGCTGGAGGTTAAAGATGAAGTCATTTTCACGAATTGTTTTATGTTATGTATTTATCATTTCATTTAAGTTAACGGATGTACATCCACCTCAGTGGCAAAGGTAGCGCGCGTGTATGGTAAGGGTCATGGGTTCAAGTCTCAGCGCTACCTTTTGTTTATTTTTTTCACATTTTTCTTCCCTTTTGTTGCAAATAGGGCGCATGAGCCTTAAATCAGTGGGATTTACCATTTTTTTGCCCCATACCCCCTGCCTTCACTACATCACACAAGTCCAATACTTTCTTTTTTTTTTCTGATAAAAAAAATATCATTGGGCCCAAACTCAAAAACTGTTTTTTCTAATAAACTCTCAAATCCAATTTAAAACCCCCTGACTTTTTATTTTTATATTTTATTTTATTTTATTTTTCTTTATTATTTTATTATTATTATTATTATTAATAAAAAATCCCAAAATATATTTTTCTTCATTATTTACATGCTTATATTTTTATTTTCTTTATAAAACTAAAAAGACAAAAACATTTTCTTAACAAATTTAATTTCTTTTTCTTAATAATAAATTAATAATTAGATTTAGGCTTAGTTATTTTCTTTTTATTTAAAATTAACTTAGAACTTAGTTTCTTTTAATTAACTAATTACCATCTTATTTTCGTTGAGTTTAAACCTTTTCATAAAAAAACCCTAAAAATGCTCCAAACTTATTTTCTTTTCTTAATTAATTTAGGTTTAATTTTATTTATCTTTAATTAATTATTTTTCCTTTTTTTAGTAATTAGGTTAAAACCCTTAACAAAAGACCAAACAAAAATCATTTCTTTTCCATTTATATTCTTGTACATTATTTATTCAATTCTTATACATTATTCAATATGGTTGTAATAGATAATCATGTTTAATTTTCTTGCAATCCCCATTTGTAAATTTGTATATCCCCTCCCCTAATGATGTAATAGCGTGGTAATTTTACTTTCTGTAATTTATCGCTTTCATATATAAATGTTAGTAATTAGGGTTTGTATGGCAAGATTAAAATCAACAATTAGTAAACCCTAATTCAAGATAAACAATGCATGTAAATCAAACGCACCATTCACACATACACCCTTAGGGTAATTACACTTTGTTGCCTTACAAAAATGGTCATGTTATGCATGTGGGATATCTTAGCAAAAACAATCAAAAATACAAGATCATAGTCCCTCAATGACGCTACAAATGTTGCCTTTCAAAATGATCTTAGTCCCTAAAAGAAAAATGCTAAGATATCTCACAACATTGCTATCATGACTATGCGATGACCCACGCCCGTCCCTCTACATCCAAAGATAAGGCTTCCTACCAAATCAATGGTAAGATAGCAATATCAAAGGAAGAAATAAATAAAGACTTTTGAGTATGTAGATTGTTCCTAGTTGCTTGCTCACTTTCAAATCAAACATCCTTGCTCATTTTCAAAACAAACACCAAACACTTTCTGTTGTACCCCAAAATTTGCCCTTCCATATTTCTCAAAACATTTCAAGAAAGATCTCCAAGTTGCTCAAGATAGTCCAAGGGTTGGCCAGACAAGCTCTCTCCTAAGGCAGTTTACCCCAAATTAGGGTTTCATAATGCATCAAGATCCTTGAGTCCAAGTGGTCCCAAATTCTCACCAATGTCCTAATATGTTCTCAAGACCTTTCATGTCAAGTTTCAAGCCTTGCAGAGGAAGTTTGCTCAGTCAATTGCTCAAAAGGTCCAAAAATCGACTGTGTTAGGGCAAAAGTCAATTGTGGCCCACATACAGTTAAACTTCAAGATTTTTGGTCAACATTATCATTTTTAAGTATATTTCATCATTTGATCAAGAGTTTATCATGATTCATCAATGATTTCTCACAATTCATCAAGATTCAAAAGTTGCTAAATTAGAGTTTTATAGAAAAGTCAACTCAACTTTGACCAAGCATAACTTTCTCATACTTTATGAGAAATGACCCATCCAAAGCTCATTTTGAAGAGGATGAAATTTCCTACAATCCATCTTCATCTCCAAAGATCAAAAAATGCACTCACAATAAGTTATGAATTTGGACATTATAGGTCATTTTGAAAAGTCAATAAAAACACCTTTTTTTTTCAAAGCTTCATACATGAGCATGGAATATAAAATTGAGATGAGACCAAAAGTGTTGCTTAGAAGATATCTCAAGATTTATAAAAAGTCCAAGAACACCTCCAAAGAGCCAAAATTGAGGAAGTTATGTATTGTTGAAGTTGACCTTTTTTGCAAAATTGCCAAAAATTAACTATCCCCAAAACTTCAAATTTTGCCAAATGGGCCCATTCTTTTTCACTTGTTTTGAGTTGGAATTAAAGCCCACATGCTCTATCCTTTTCCACTTGTCCATATAATATTTTTATTAATTATTTTTATTTTTATTTGAATTAATTTGAAATAAGATCAAAATAAATCAAATAAAAATCCAAAACATTAATAACCAAGGATTTTGTGTTGTTTCAGGCTTCATTATAAAACTATCATCCTTCCAATTCGTGCCAAGCCTTAGAGTGCACAAAAAGATTGAAAAGAAGCCAAATTTGGAAGTTTGTTAAAGAAGAATAAAATCAATATCCAAAGCATTGAAAGAAGAAGATTTTGATCAGTTTAACAACCCTAATCCCTTCACTAATACATAAGGAGGCGAGGCAGATCAAAACAAGGGTTAGAGAGAGGCGTGAGAAGCAGAATCAGATTCAAAAAAATAAAGAAAAGTGTGAGATTAAAGTCCCACTTAGAATCATACTCAAGGCCTGATATCTGTCCCAATCGTTTCCTGGCAGTCTCCACAAGCGAAAGCAATCCAAAGCAGGCGTTTTCAAGCCCTCCCACACACTGTAAGTCCGCAATGGTATCACTCTTTTCTTGAATTCGAAAAGCTTCATTCTTGCATCCATAGCATAAAATAATGGCATAATCTTGATCACCATGATGTTTGCAAGCTTTTGGCATTATTCAATTTCATTTATATGACTTATACCGTGAATCACCATTGTTAGGTTTTTTTGGAGTTTTTTAGGGTTTTTGATTTCAGGAATAATTGTCCCTAGTAATGGGTATGGTGGTGATCAGAAGAAGGAAACAACCTCAACCATGGATTTAGATATCATTCCCATGGCTTGTGGGAGATTTTGAGAATGGACAGGGTTATAGTGACGGACATCTGTCCGTGGGTATAGCCCTTTGAACTTTTAGCCACGGTCCAAATACAGGGATGAAGACATGGCCAAATTCCATTGGCCTATTTGAACGTTGGCGCGCGTTTTGCTTTTGTCTTCCACTAAAATTCATTTTCTTATATTATGATTAGTTTGTATTATATTAACAAATAAAAACAAGTGGCGTAGTGGTTACCAGATGTGCGTTCAAGGCGTGGGAGGCTGGAGGTCAGGGGTTCGATCTCTGCCTCCAGCATTTGTTATTTTTCTTAATTATTTCAGGTGATTCAGTGCATGCATAAGCCAGACGTCCATCATACTCCTTCAGCATCAACGTGCCAGATGGCCAGATGGCCAGATGTGGTGGTCACCATTGCAAGCACACCACGGACCAAGTCAAACATGCTACACTGAATGGCAAAAGTCAAACGGACCTCTCCTCAATTGGGCCCAGAAAATTGCTATGCACACCCTTAAAAATCAGGCCCAATCTCTTTCTTTATATTTTCTCTTCTATATTTCATTTAATTATTTTATTTTATTTAATTTAATTACTAACCAATATTAATTTTCTTTTTTTATCAAAAATCACCAAAAATATTTTCTATCCAATTAAATTTTAGAATTTTATTTTTCATTAATAAATATTAATTAATTTAATTAGGATATTAATGTTAGATAACTTTTAATGATTTTTGCAAATATTTAAAATTAATTAGAATCAATAGGTTTTTAACACTAATTTAATTGTTTTATTTTCTTTCTTAAATTAACAAAACTCCAAAAATATGTCACTTAATTATTTTTCATTTATTAATTTAATAACTAATTAGTTTAGCATTTAATTTTAGGATTTAATTTCTTTTCTTAAAAAAATATTTAAAACAACAAAAAAGGGCATTTTCTTTTAATTAAGAGGGTCAAAACCCTAGTTTCGCATTCGATTCAATTTTATCGCGCGCTTCATTTTTATTCAATTATTGTATCTGCTCCTGGCTTGTAATAATTTTAATTAGGACATTTATTTATTTTCACCGCTTTTATTTTCAAAGGGTTGTTTTTGGCGATGTAAATACCCGACCCGACGCCTTGTAATAGTCTAGTTTAAATTCCGCCCTTTAAATTCTACAAATATTCAATTGTTAGATGTTTGATAATAGGGTTTGCATGACAAGAATGAATGTCTAATTTTAAAACAGTTAGATCACCCTAAACATGTGCAAAGATAAAAATAACTGAAATCAACACACTCGCACATGCGCACTCCTAGGGTACACCCCACTTGGTTGCCTTTGTAAACGGTCATTGAGTATAGGTTGTTTTAGAGGTCACCCTCTTGTCTAAAAGATCATAGTTGCCTCGAAATGGTTGCCTCGGATATTGTTGCCTCGAACAAATGATCTAAGACATTAGGGTTGCTGCTAAGATGTCCTAACGTTGCTTTAGTGACCGTATGTCCCTCTTTCGAATTGACCCTCAAACTCCAACGACGGTGCTACCTACTCACTAATAGTGGGATAGCATTGTCTAAAGGAAACAAACATAGAACAATTCCTTTTTCGAGTAGATTAGTTCTTAGATACTTGCTCATCCAAAACAAAACTTTTTCACACTTACACTCCTTTTACAAACAAGTTTTCAAAAACACTTCATTACACTCTTGAAGACAGAAGCAAGAGTTAAATCGAAGTCAAAACAAAAACTTTTCAAAACCCACAAACACAAAGAAAACAATTTTGAAAATGATGAGCAAGTACCTAAGAGCCCGTAGATAACTACGGATAGAAAGGGTGATAATAACTTCCCTTTCTATAATCTATCCCCCGTACTCAGAAATATCTCAAAAAAGGAATTTTTCTGTGCTTTTTTCCTTTCCTTGTTGGATAAAATAAAATACGGTGGCGACTCTTGCTTACTGCGACATTTTGCAAACACAAACGCAAAACGCTAACCAGCATTTCAAAAACAGTCAGTTCTTCCCACCGTATCACAGAACTGGTGACTCTACTGGGGAATAATATAAGTGGGGTGTACCTTAGGATTAGTTCATCATATTGTTTTCAATTGTTTGATTTGTTTTCTTTATATTTATGGGCTTTGTATCGGAGTTACTATAGATCCTAACCCGGATATGGGGATACCTTTTAGGTAAGTATCAATAGACTGTGAGGGAACTGTACGGCGTAGACCGATACGGTTGAAGCAGTAGCTACATTGATGTGGCACATTAGTTGGTACTGATATCCCTTGTGGAGAAACAAGGAGAGTATGGGGCTGCTAATGGGTCATTAAGCATCAACTGACCTTAGAACCTATAATTGACCCACTTGGCCATAGAAAAGTAGCAGTATGCTACACTCATTGAGACCATACTCTCGCGATGATTCTGGCCGCAAGAAAAGGTTGCTAAACTGGAATTATGATCGATTGAGAATGGTCAGTGATATTGAGAACCTCTAGAACCCAGTTACTATTACTAGGACAGGTTGAACCAACTAAACTGAAAGAGGGTAATACCTAAACTCCATGCCAGCCTGAAATTTAAGGGCTATTGTGTGACTTGTGTGCTTTCAACTTGAACTACTTGCAAATGTTTGTTACCTAATGTGATCGGTGGATCTGGAACTGACTGTTTTAAAGCTGGTTTCGCGAAATGTCGCGGTAAGCAAGAGTCGCCACCGTCTTTTATTTTCTCCAAATGGAAAGGACAAAAGCACAGAAAAATTCCTTATAGAGATATGCTCTCGGTTCGGGAGGTAGATTATAGAAAGGGAAGGTGTTAGCACCCTTTCTATCCATGGTTATCCATGGGCTCTTAGATACTTGCTCATTGTGTTTTCAAAATGTTTGCTTTTCAATTGTGAGTGGGTTTTAAAAAAAAGATTCGTTTGAAAAATTTTCTAAGTAACTCTTGTATCTGTCCTCAAGAGGGTATGAAAAATTTGTTTGAAAACTTTTAGAAAGTGTAGGTGTGAAAAGTATTTTGTTTGTTTTTGAGATGAGCAAGTATCTATGAGAATCTACCTACCCTAAGGAATAAAGCTGTGTAATTGTCCTTTAGGTAGTGCCATCCCACCATTGAGAGGTAGGTAGCACCACCGTTGGAGGTGTTCGGGTCAATTCGAGTTTGTAGGGACATGGTGATCACCAGAGCAATGGGAAGACACCTTAGAAGCTACCCTCATGCCAGGTTCCCGGATCATGAGGACTTACTAAAACATCCTCTACTCGACGACCACCTTTCGAGGGGCAAGGCAACAGTGAAGCGTACCCTAGGGGTGGTGTGTGAATTGTGTGTCATTTTCAGTTTATTGTTTGTCTTGTCATGCATTGGTGATCTACGTTTCGATTTTATTTTTGGGCATTCATTCTTTCATGTTATTGTTTAGCAGTTAAAAGTGCGGGAATTTAAAGTGCGGAAAAGATAAAGGGTCCTACGCTATTACAAAGGCGCGGGTCTACAACGCCAAATTAATCCAGACCCGATTTAAAATAAAGTGCAGAAAATAAATATCTAATAGCATTACATGGCTTTGGAGCAATTACATTATATTTACAACAGAAATAAATAAAACGCGCGAAAAAAGGAAAATATGATCGAATGCGAGGGCGTTGGGCCCTTTAAGGAATTAAAATAAAATTAATAGAATAATTAAATTAAATAAAAAGAAAGAACTTGTTTTTTATGTTTTTTTTGTATTTATGACATTAAATTAGTTAAAAGTCAAATGATTAATTCTAATTCTAATTGTTTTTAATTTATTAAAGAAAATGCATTAAAGTTAAAACCTAGAATTAAAACTAAATTAATTATAAATTTTATTTACAAAGTTAATGGTTAATGATACTTATAATAAAAATATTTAATTAATTAAAAAAAGGTAAAAAGTGTTAAAGATCTATTTTTTATTATTTTTGGTTTATTGTGAAATAGAATTAAATTATAACCTAAAATTAAATCTAAATTAATTAAGGGATTTATTTACAAAATTAATACTAAAATAAAATTATTATTTATTTTTTATCTTTTCTGATTTTTTTGTGTTTTTGATTTTATGTTGATTAAAAAAAGAAATAAAAATAGTCAAAATAAGTATAAGAAAAACGACGGAAACAGGCAGCAAAAAAAAATAAAAAATAAAAAAAGCATAATTCTGGAGGCCTGGGAAGCTTCGATCCAGAGAAGGTGTCTCCTTCGATCTGGGATGCTATACCTGCAAAAGTATGTTAGCAAAATAAACTCAGGGCCTGGTATCGAACCCCAGGCCCTTCGATCCTACGTGTGCTGAGTCTTTTCAGGATGAATCTGCAGCAAATGTTAGCAAACGAAGAACATGACCTGGGGCCAAACCCAGGCCCTTTGATCCTGTCTAGGATAGTAAATTGAAGGTAACAACAAGCACGAATGTGTAATGCAAATACAAGGTTGGACAGTTTACCCTCTCTTACCAGTAGATTGGACCTTCGATTTGGGCGCTTCCTGAATGTAGGCACCTTCGATCTGGGCTTCTGGGCTTGGCTACTTTTGCTGAAGGGTGGCTTTGCTTGGAAAATTCTGGCAACCTTTGATGGATTTTGTGGGCAGCCTCTCTCCAATGTTTCTTTCGTTCTCCTGTTGTGTGTTTTTTCGTTCGTTGTAATGTGCCACTGGCCCTTGTATTTATAGGAGTGTGAGGGTCTTGTAACGGTAAGAGACAGCCATTTAACCAGGCCTTTAATGCCATGAGACAAGAATCAGACACATTAAAAGTTTTCCTTTTTTGAAATATGCATGTCTCTTGAATGAACCTGGACACTTTCACTTGTACATGTCTTATGCAATGTGTATGAATGAAAATTATGGCCAATAATGCATTGCATTGATGTTTAGGATTTGGCATAAACCACCATTATCACACTTTCCACTTTTGATTCAAATTTGAATTTTTGCCTTGTTTAAGCCTTAGCACGAAAAATGGTAGGCACATAATGATGCTTCAAGGTTAATCAAAGCAAAATATCCCTTTAAATTAATTTTTTTGAATTTCTTTTGATTTTAAAAGATTTAAAATTAATTAAATCCAATAAAATCAATAAAAATGAAAAAATTAATAAAAAAAATCTGAAATAAAAGATGGGACACGTGGGAAGCATGGCCAAGTCAATTCAAGTGGAAAAAGTGGGCCCCTTTTGTCAAAAATGAGATTTCAAGGATAAATGATTTTGGCCATTTCACAAAAATTTCCCAACTTCTCCAATGCATAACTTGCTCAATTTTTAAGCTTTGCTCATGTTCTTGGACATTTTAGAAAGGTCTTGAAGTCCTCTAAACAATGTCTTTGGTCCCATGTCATTTTGATTTACCAATCTCAAGTTATGGCCTTTGACTTAAAGTCCTTTTTTGTTGACTTTTGAAAATGACCTATAATGTTGAAATTGATAACTTTTTGTGAGAGCATTTCTTGGACTTGAAGTATGAAGATGAGTTGTAGGAAATGTCTTTCTATTCAAAATGAGCTTTGGATGGAATTTTTCTGATAATCCATGTGAAAGTTATGCCCTGGTCAATTTCAGTTGACTTTTTCAGCTGTCCAAAAATAGAAACTTTTGCATCTTGGTGATTTTTGAGCCAAGTTTTGAGAATCATGATCAAGCATTGATCAAATGATGTTTGTGGCTTCAAAATGATATGTTGACCAAAAATTTGAACTTTTGACTGTCAAATGACCATTTTGCCCCTACAGTTGACTGTAGTGCAATTAAGGTTTTTGACTGTGCAATTTTGTGCTGAAAGTCTTGAAACTTGATATGAGGATGCTTGACCATATTTGTAGGCATGTGAGACTTGATTGGGCTCTTGAAAACTTCATTTTCTTGATCAGAACAAAAACCCTAATTTTGACTGTATAGGAGATTTTTGACTGTGCAACCCTTGGGGAACTTTGAAGCTTGGCTTGGTAATTTCTTGAAAAATATGGGAGGGAAAATTTTGGGGTACAACAGTTTCCCCTGTTCAATCTTCTTAGACCTGAGGATGCAGATTGGCTGATGTGCCTTTCGTAATCCGAGGGTAGAAGATGATTGAACACTAGAGTGCCCAGAAATTTGCGCTCACATAGTAGCAGTGTGATGATGGAATGGGCTTATAGATGCCATTTAGAGGTTGATGAATAGGATAATGGGCTTATAGATGCCATCTGGATGTTGATCGCGTAAGAGATTCCTTAGCGAGAACTTGCGTACCTGCAAAACAGAAAATGATTACCTGACACGTTGCAGGAGTTGGTTTTCCGATGCTTGGCATAGATGTGTCCTGACTGGTTACAGGAGCTGAGTCTGGAGCTTCAAACGGTGATGAAGTTGTCTCTACTGACAGGTTGTTTCCAAGGACGGGTGGTCTTTAACGACGGGTGTCTATAACGACGAGTGTCTATAACGACGAGTGTCTATAACGACGAGTGTCTATAACGACGAGTGTCTATAACGACGAGTGTCTATATCGACGAGTGTCTATAACGACGAGTGTCTATAACGACGAGTGTCTATAACGACGAGTGTCTATAACGACGAGTGTCTATAACGACGAGTGTCTATGACGACGAAGAGTGTCTATAACGAAGAGTGTCTATAACGACGAGTGTCTATAACGACGAGTGTCTATGACGACGAAGAGTGTCTATAACGACGAGTGTCTATAACGACGAGTGTCTATGACGACGAAGAGTGTCTATAACGACGAGTGTCTATAACGACGAGTGTCTATAACGACGAGTGTCTATGACGACGAAGAGTGTCTATAACGACGAGTGTCTATAACGACGAGTGTCTATGACGACGAAGAGTGTCTATAACGACGAGTGTCTATAACGACGAGTGTCTATAACGACGAGTGTCTATGACGACGAAGAGTGTCTATAACGACGAGTGTCTATAACGACGAGTGTCTATGACGACGAAGAGTGTCTATAACGACGAGTGTCTATAACGACGAGTGTCTATAACGACGAGTGTCTATAACGACGAGTGTCTATGACGACGAAGAGTGTCTATAACGACGAGTGGTATCAGAGAAATCTTTAGGCATTGATTTAACTGGATTTGTATTCTCTGACTGGATTTGTCTTCTCTGACTGGATTTGTCTTTTCTGACTGGATTTGTCTTCTATGACATAGCTGATCATTTAACTGTATCCTTCCTGAACGGTCAAGGTCAGTCATATGCGGTGCATGATATGAATCAAGCGACGATGCTCTCAACATAAATGAGATTTGTAAGGTATGATGCGTATATGCATTCTATGATGTATGAAGTGCGATGTATGTTTTTCGTCTAGGAAAGTAAATCCTTGACGGGTGCCGGGAAGTCACTCCTGGGCTGAAATTGAAGAATAGATTTCGCTTCCGCTGGGGATGATAATTGTAAGAATACCGGTAGGAGAAGATGACTCCGTTGGAGAATGAACTTGGCGAATGGATTATTCTGCGGGGAGAAATGACTCTAGCGACCTTGCTGGGGAACCATACTCTGTGGGGAGAGAGGTACTCTTGCTAGGATATTGATGGTAACTTCGCTGGGGATACCGTTGTCATGTTGGAAGTGTTAATAGACTTCGCTGGGGGTAAGAAGACTGTGTTGACGGCGATCTTTCCGTGGCTTTTGGCTGAGGATAACCCAGTTATATCCTGGTAGGGAGATAACCTTTGAATAAAGCCAGGAGACGCGCTCGCTCTGGGTTGCATTCTTCAGTCAAACCTACCTTGGAACTTCGGTGGATAGAGCAACCGGATCCTTTAGACAACTCATTATTGCCCCAGTTTCAGTTGGAGAAGAAGGTACCTGTGAAGGTACTTGACAAATATTCTGGTAGGCAGGTGACGAGATGCCAGGACATAGTCGTACGCTTTGATCCCTAATTTTTGCATGGACCGCCCTTTCGGGTTTTCAGTCCACCGGGATACCCATTTTTGCCCAAGCCGCCTTTTCAGGTTTTCGACTTGCCAGGTGTACAGATTTTTCATTTCATCCCTTATTTTTGCCCGAACCCTTTTGGTTCGCCGGGAAGCCCTTATTCTTGCCTAGGTGCGTCGACCTAGCGGGTCTTTGATTTTGCGTAGTATCTTTTCGACTATGTCCATGCTCTTAGCATGCAGGGAGTTGCCCCTGTTGGAAGTATTTTGCCATGCCATCAGAAGATGCTTGATCAGGCAAGATTCGTTGCTGGAATGCCCTAGGTGACTCAGGCGGAGATTTGCCCCAGGCTGTTCGGCATTTTGAGAGATTCTCCGAATCTTGACTTAACTGCCCCAGATGATGGACATGCCATGCCCCTTGATGGGATGTGCTTCTGTTCATTAGACATTCGTCGTGCGAGCTTCTATGCTGTTCAAACAAATAGTCATATGCAAGCAATGTTATATTAAAAATGCAAAGCTTATGTCTGTTTTGAAGTTTTTGAAAATGCATTTTCTTTTAGCGAAAACAAGTGAATTTTGTAAAACTGTGATGTCAACTCGTTATTTTACCATAAGCCTTAAGGAGTCAGGATACCTTTCGTAACAGTATGCTTTCGAACTAACCCATGCTTCAGCTAGGACTTTTGAGGGTTATAACGTAGCCTGGTTCACGGTTTAAGAAACAAAGGATAAAGGCTCAAATTTTATTTGTACCCACCCGCTCTTCGTGATGTTCTCCAAACCTAAACTCAGTTGATCATACGTTAGACCTTGTTCGAGTCTTTGCTCTGATATTCCAGTGATGGTTCGGATGTTGAACGTTTATTTGAATAAGCGGTCATTTGTCGAGGGTTTGTAAGACCTCTTTCTTTTTTGACTTTGTTACCCCTATTTTTTTTGCCTGAACTGTTTCCTTTTTTGGAATTACAGTCAGCGGGATGCCCCAGTTTTGTAAGTCTCCTTCATGGGTTTTGACTTAATGTTTTTTTTATTTTGAAAGATAATGACTGCCTTTCTTTATTGATCATTCGGAACCCTCACTGTCTTTCTTTGTTTGGTAAGGATCTTTTTGGTGCGATTCGTTATGCACTTGGATCAGCTGAGAGACTACCCTGCCCCAGGTTATGATTAAGGTTTTTAAATTTCGAAAAGAAAAACTTCTACTTCTTTGGCTCAGAGGGGTTGACGAGGGATTATCATCCTTATAACTCCAGTGTTTAGGAATTGAAACAATGCCTGTACCTCATCAACGGTGTCTGTTCAAAAGCATACTGTAAAGATCGTGGTATCGTTTTCGTCATCCTCCCTCAAGAGGCTTAGAATTATTATTTAAGAGTTGATCATCACAAAAAAATGAAAACAGTTTTAGGCATAGTAAACATAATTGCTTCAAAACAGACAAGTGTAATGCATTAATGAGATAACCAAGTTTGACATGAAACAAAATGTTTGAACAATTGAAAGAAAATTACAACTTGAATATTTGAATGAACAAAAACTAATCCTAGCCATGTCTTGGCAAGGGAGCAGTGATCACATTGGGAGCCTCTGGGGAGTCGAGTTGGACTTCTTTTGCGTCAATCAGATCTTGAACCCTATTTCTCAAAGTCCAACAGTCATCTGTAGCGTGCCCCGGGCTGTCAGAATGATAGGCGCAACGAACATTGGGGTTATACCTTGAAGGCGTCCTGTTGGGATTCTTTGGAGGGTCCATGAGAGTTACCAGCTTGGTTTCCAGCAACTGTGGCAATATTTGTGACAAGGTCATGCCGAGGGGAGTAAATTGCCTCTTAGGTCTCTCTTCCCTTTGTTGATGGTGACGCTGAGGAGCATCGGCCGGCTTTGCAATAGCTACTACGTTGACAGCACTAGATTCTCTCTTGGATGGTTTCTTCTCAGTGTTCGAGGAGTCACCAGTCTGTATTTTCCCTGACTTGATACCAGCTTCTATTCTTTCCCCGGTCAAGATCAGATCTGTAAACCCAGCAGCAGAATTCCCAATCAGGTGGTTGAAGAATGGACCAGACAGGGTCCCCAAGAACATGTCGACGAGCTCGCGGTCAGTCAAGGGTGGTTGTACCCTTCCAGCAAGGTCTCTCCATTTCTGAGCATATTCTTTGAAACCTTCACCTGCACCCATAGACATTCCCTGAAGCTGAGTGCGCGTGGGAGCGAGGTCGGCATTGTACTGGTAATGCTTGTAGAATGCAGTGGCCAAGTCCTCCCAGCTGCGGATGTTGGCTCCACTCAGTTGATAGAACCACTCGAGCTGAGTCCCTGAAAGACTCTCCTGGAAAAAATGGATCCATAGGTTTTTGTCAGCTGTATAGGGTTGGATCCTCCTTGTGTAAGCCCTGAGATGCAATTTAGGACAGGATGCCTCGTCGTATTTAGCAAAGGCAGGTGCCTTAAACTTGTGCGGGATCACTACCCCAGAAGACAGACCTAAATCCTCGAAGTCCAGGCCGGGCACTTTTTGTATCTCCATCGCATTTAGCCGGTCTTCCAACTGTTTGTACCTGTCCTCAGCAGGAGGGTACTGCTCATCATTGAACTTCGTCTCGTTGTCGGAGACCACTGGACTAGGCACCTCTCTCCCATGGGGACTGTCTATCCTAACAGATGGAGTTGTTCTCTCAGCTTCATCCTGTGGTGTATTCCCAGACCTGCGTCTAGGGCTGAACAAAACAGTCCCCTTCTTCTTCTTTTTCAGGAGCAGAGTCTTCAGATCTTGCTGCCCCTGGGCCAAATTCATGATCAGCTCTTGGAACTGGGCATTCTGAGCCTGGAGGGCCTTGATGGATTGTTCATTGGATGGTGCAGAAGACATGATGATGCTGAAATAAACAGCAGAGAGGGTAAGTGACCTGTAAAGAAAGGGTACCTGTGATGTAATGTTATGTATGCATGCAATGTTTTCAAGGACCTCGCGGGGTAAACAAGAAAATCGTTAGCATTGGAAACTGGTGGCTTGATTGAAGGTACTTTGTTGAGAGTCCTTCTTTAAGGGTCAAAGGCTCACCATATCCAGTGGGTCATAGCCCCTGACTACCTTGGCTAGAGGAAAATAAATCCTCTTTGCCCCTTGCTGGGATAGTTGATTCACCATGACCTGCATCACAAGCCCTTGAGATCCTTGAAATGGGTTAGGATGTATGCAATGGTATGATGTCATGCTATGCATGGGGTAATGTAGGTAAACCCTGTTATGAGTCCCTAATTAAGGACTCTAAACAAAACTTGCAAGAAACTCAGTAACCCTGTTATGAGTCCCAATTTAAGGACTATAAACAAGACCTGCAAGAAAACTCAAGTGTCAGATAACAAGTAGTCAAGTTAGAAGGCACACAAGTCACACAAGAGAAACCCTCAGAGTTTAGGTCAGCATGGGGTCTGGGCATTACCCTCTTGAAGTTGGTGGGCTCAACCTGTCCTATCAAAGTAACCGGGTTCTAAGGATCTCAATATCATTGGATTGCTTTCATTGTTCATCGTTTCGATTTAGCCACTGACTGGCGATCAAAATATCCCAAGAAAACAACCCTCAATTGAGTGTAGTATCGAGTATCAACCGACTTCGGAGTACACCAAAGTAGTTATCTCACTACCCTAAAGAGGCCAAGATGGTTCAATTAAGGTTCCTAAGGTCTGTTGATGCTTCACGACACCACGCGGAGGCCCCGTATTCTCCTTGATTGACTCAAGGGTTACCGGTACGCACCAAAGTGCCACATCAACGTAGCAGACTGCTTCAACCATGTCGGTATACCCCGCACAGTTCCCTCACAGCCTTGTTGCTACTTTCTAAGAAGGTATCCCCAGATCCGGGTTAGGATCTATAGAACTCCCAAGACAGTCCCACAATTTAAGGCAAACAAATCAAAGCAATTGAAAACACAGTGATCTTAGTCCTAAGGTACACCTCACTTTAAAGATAGTCCCCAGCAGAGTCGCCAGTTCTGTGATCGGTGGATCTGGAACTGACTGTTTTAAAGCTGGTTTCGCGAAATGTCGCGGTAAGCAAGAGTCGCCACCGTCTTTTATTTTCTCCAAATGGAAAGGACAAAAGCACAGAAAAATTCCTTATAGAGATATGCTCTCGGTTCGGGAGGTAGATTATAGAAAGGGAAGGTGTTAGCACCCTTTCTATCCATGGTTATCCATGGGCTCTTAGATACTTGCTCATTGTGTTTTCAAAATGTTTGCTTTTCAATTGTGAGTGGGTTTTAAAAAAAAGATTCGTTTGAAAAATTTTCTAAGTAACTCTTGTATCTGTCCTCAAGAGGGTATGAAAAATTTGTTTTAAAACTTTTAGAAAGTGTAGGTGTGAAAAGTATTTTGTTTGTTTTTGAGATGAGCAAGTATCTATGAGAATCTACCTACCCTAAGGAATAAAGCTGTGTAATTGTCCTTTAGGTAGTGCCATCCCACCATTGAGAGGTAGGTAGCACCACCGTTGGAGGTGTTCGGGTCAATTCGAGTTTGTAGGGACATGGTGATCACCAGAGCAATGGGAAGACACCTTAGAAGCTACCCTCATGCCAGGTTCCCGGATCATGAGGACTTACTAAAACATCCTCTACTCGACGACCACCTTTCGAGGGGCAAGGCAACAGTGAAGCGTACCCTAGGGGTGGTGTGTGAATTGTGTGTCATTTTCAGTTTATTGTTTGTCTTGTCATGCATTGGTGATCTACGTTTCGATTTTATTTTTGGGCATTCATTCTTTCATGTTATTGTTTAGCAGTTAAAAGTGCGGGAATTTAAAGTGCGGAAAAGATAAAGGGTCCTACGCTATTACAAAGGCGCGGGTCTACAACGCCAAATTAATCCAGACCCGATTTAAAATAAAGTGCAGAAAATAAATATCTAATAGCTATTACATGGCTTTGGAGCAATTACATTATATTTACAACAGAAATAAATAAAACGCGCGAAAAAAGGAAAATATGATCGAATGCGAGGGCGTTGGGCCCTTTAAGGAATTAAAATAAAATTAATAGAATAATTAAATTAAATAAAAAGAAAGAACTTGTTTTTTATGTTTTTTTTGTATTTATGACATTAAATTAGTTAAAAGTCAAATGATTAATTCTAATTCTAATTGTTTTTAATTTATTAAAGAAAATGCATTAAAGTTAAAACCTAGAATTAAAACTAAATTAATTATAAATTTTATTTACAAAGTTAATGGTTAATGATACTTATAATAAAAATATTTAATTAATTAAAAAAAGGTAAAAAGTGTTAAAGATCTATTTTTTATTATTTTTGGTTTATTGTGAAATAGAATTAAATTATAACCTAAAATTAAATCTAAATTAATTAAGGGATTTATTTACAAAATTAATACTAAAATAAAATTATTATTTATTTTTTATCTTTTCTGATTTTTTTGTGTTTTTGATTTTATGTTGATTAAAAAAAGAAATAAAAATAGTCAAAATAAGTATAAGAAAAACGACGGAAACAGGCAGCAAAAAAAAATAAAAAATAAAAAAAGCATAATTCTGGAGGCCTGGGAAGCTTCGATCCAGAGAAGGTGTCTCCTTCGATCTGGGATGCTATACCTGCAAAAGTATGTTAGCAAAATAAACTCAGGGCCTGGTATCGAACCCCAGGCCCTTCGATCCTACGTGCGCTGAGTCTTTTCAGGATGAATCTGCAGCAAATGTTAGCAAACGAAGAACATGACCTGGGGCCAAACCCAGGCCCTTTGATCCTGTCTAGGATAGTAAATTGAAGGTAACAACAAGCACGAATGTGTAATGCAAATACAAGGTTGGACAGTTTACCCTCTCTTACCAGTAGATTGGACCTTCGATTTGGGCGCTTCCTGAATGTAGGCACCTTCGATCTGGGCTTCTGGGCTTGGCTACTTTTGCTGAAGGGTGGCTTTGCTTGGAAAATTCTGGCAACCTTTGATGGATTTTGTGGGCAGCCTCTCTCCAATGTTTCTTTCGTTCTCCTGTTGTGTGTTTTTTCGTTCGTTGTAATGTGCCACTGGCCCTTGTATTTATAGGAGTGTGAGGGTCTTGTAACGGTAAGAGACAGCCATTTAACCAGGCCTTTAATGCCATGAGACAAGAATCAGACACATTAAAAGTTTTCCTTTTTTGAAATATGCATGTCTCTTGAATGAACCTGGACACTTTCACTTGTACATGTCTTATGCAATGTGTATGAATGAAAATTATGGCCAATAATGCCTTGCATTGATGTTTAGGATTTGGCATAAACCACCATTATCACACTTTCCACTTTTGATTCAAATTTGAATTTTTGCCTTGTTTAAGCCTTAGCACGAAAAATGGTAGGCACATAATGATGCTTCAAGGTTAATCAAAGCAAAATATCCCTTTAAATTAATTTTTTTGAATTTCTTTTGATTTTAAAAGATTTAAAATTAATTAAATCCAATAAAATCAATAAAAATGAAAAAATTAATAAAAAAAATCTGAAATAAAAGATGGGACACGTGGGAAGCATGGCCAAGTCAATTCAAGTGGAAAAAGTGGGCCCCTTTTGTCAAAAATGAGATTTCAAGGATAAATGATTTTGGCCATTTCACAAAAATTTCCCAACTTCTCCAATGCATAACTTGCTCAATTTTTAAGCTTTGCTCATGTTCTTGGACATTTTAGAAAGGTCTTGAAGTCCTCTAAACAATGTCTTTGGTCCCATGTCATTTTGATTTACCAATCTCAAGTTATGGCCTTTGACTTAAAGTCCTTTTTTGTTGACTTTTGAAAATGACCTATAATGTTGAAATTGATAACTTTTTGTGAGAGCATTTCTTGGACTTGAAGTATGAAGATGAGTTGTAGGAAATGTCTTTCTATTCAAAATGAGCTTTGGATGGAATTTTTCTGATAATCCATGTGAAAGTTATGCCCTGGTCAATTTCAGTTGACTTTTTCAGCTGTCCAAAAATAGAAACTTTTGCATCTTGGTGATTTTTGAGCCAAGTTTTGAGAATCATGATCAAGCATTGATCAAATGATGTTTGTGGCTTCAAAATGATATGTTGACCAAAAATTTGAACTTTTGACTGTCAAATGACCATTTTGCCCCTACAGTTGACTGTAGTGCAATTAAGGTTTTTGACTGTGCAATTTTGTGCTGAAAGTCTTGAAACTTGATATGAGGATGCTTGACCATATTTGTAGGCATGTGAGACTTGATTGGGCTCTTGAAAACTTCATTTTCTTGATCAGAACAAAAACCATAATTTTGACTGTATAGGAGATTTTTGACTGTGCAACCCTTGGGGAACTTTGAAGCTTGGCTTGGTAATTTCTTGAAAAATATGGGAGGGAAAATTTTGGGGTACAACACCTAACAACTAGAGTTCCTTCCAGGTTTTGTTTACAGTCCTTATCCAATACCTTGGATTTCTTGTCGAATTTACTTGTTTACATTACCTTGTACTTTTGCTTAAACGCATAACATACACATCATAACATCATGCCTTAACATTTCCTTAACCATTTCAAGGATCTCAAAGGTTTGTGATGCGGGTTATGGTAAATCCAACGTCTAGCAAGGGGCAAAGGGGATTTATTTTCCTCTAGCCAATGTCATCTAGAGATCAAAACACAATAATTTGAGTCGGTGGCTATGACCCACTCAATATGGTGAGCTTGACTCTTGAAGAAGGACTCTCAACAAATGCGAAGTTTCTTCAATCAAATTCTAATAACTTCTTGTTTACCCCGCGAGATCCTTGAAAATATTGCATACATATATCATACATATCATTGCATTACATGTACCATTACAGGTTTCTCATCTTCTTCGCTGTTTATTTCAGCAATCATGTCTTCTAAAACACCTACTGATCAAGCCATCAAGGCTCTTCAAGCTCAGAATGCTCAGTTTCAGGAAATGTTCTTGAACTTGGCCAAGAGTCAACAACATTTGAAGACTCTTATCTTGAAGGACAAGAAGAAGAAGAAGAAGAAGAAGGTGGTCCTCTTGAATATGGGTCGCAGATTCGGGAATAATTTGCGACAGGAGACTGATTTGTCCCATTCATCTGGAGGGGGAGAGAATCAAGAGGAAAGAAAGGGTCCTCGCCCTGTGGTTTCTGACAATGACACAGACTTTGATGAAGACCAGTATCCTCCTGCTGAGGATAGATATAAGCAACTTGAAGACTGGCTCAGTGCAATGGAAATTCAGAAGATACCTGGGTTGGACTTTGGAGATCTGGGATTGGCATATGGGTGGTGATCCCTCACAAGTTTAAAGCTCCTGTCTTTGCTCAGTATGACGGGGTATCCTGTCCGAAGCTACACCTCCGCTCGTATGTTAGAAAGATCCAGCCATATACTGCTGATAAGAACCTCTGGATCCATTTCTTTCAAGATAATCTCTCAGGGACTTAACTTGAATGGTTCTACCAACTGGAAGGAGCTAACGTCCGTAATTGGGAGGACCTTGCTGCTGCTTTTTACAAGCAGTACCAATATAATGCCGACCTTGCTCCCAAGCGTATCCAACTTCAAGGTATGTTTATGGGTGCGAGTGAAGGTTTTAAGGATTACGCTCAGAAATGGAGGGACCTAGATGGAAGATTACAACCCCCTTTGGCTGATAGGGAGTTAGTGGATATGTTTCTGGGGACCTTGTCTGATTTGTATTTTAATCATCTGATTGGGAGTTCATCGTCTGGATTCACCGAGTTGATAATAACTGGGGAGAGAGTTGAAGCCAATATCAAGAGCGGCAAGATACAGAAAGGTGCTTCGTCAAGTACCGAGAAGAAGCCTTTCAAGAAGGAGTCTAGTGCAATTTACAGCTCAAAAATCCAGAACCGACCTGAGCGCCGCCAAGCGGTTAATGCAGTGGTTATATCAAGGCCTGTTGTTGCCCCTCAACGCAATAATCAGCCAAGAACAGAGAGGCTGCAAAGACAGTTTACTCGGCTCAACATGACTTTATCTCAAATTCTGCCGCAATTGCTAAAGACCAACTTGGTGATTCCGAGGGAGGTCCCAAAGAATCCCAACACCATATCACCGCTGTATAATCCAAATGACTGCTGTGCTTATCACTCTGATAGCCAAGGGCATGATACCAATAATTGTTGGGCTTTGAAGAGTAAAGTGCAAGATCTGAGTGATGCTAAGGAGATTGAGTTCGAAGCGTCGGAAAAGCCTAATGTTATGACTACTCCTATGCCCAAGCATGGAGTGAATGATGTAGATGATGACTCGTTTGTGACTTCTATGAAAGACATTGCTACCCCATTGATGACTGTGAAGAAGAACCTTCTGTTAGCCGGTTTATTTCCGGGCTGTGGAGAAGGTTGCCATTTGTGTTTCGTCCTACCTATTGGTTGCCATCTATTGAAGTCAAGTGTCCAACGCCTGATGGATAACAAAGAAATTCTGTTTGAGAAGACTTTGGTTCCATTAATTCCTTTCGAAGATGTTTCTATAATCACCATTTCCGCCAATTCTTCCAAGGCTTCCTCGAGAAAGCCTGTTAGAATTACATCTGCTTCGAGAATTGCTCCTTTGATCATTACAATTCTTGGACCTATCCCTTACACGTCAGATAAGGCTGTCCCATGGCACTATGGGGCTGATGTGTATTATCATGGGGTTAAACAATATTTGAAAGGGGAAGAGGATGATACCAACGTCAGCAATATTGTTGGATCTAGCAAGGTCACCCGCAGCAGAAGACTTTTCTCTCCTGAGATTTCCCCACCAACTGTTCGGAAGCCTGTTGTTATTACACCTGCCAGTAGACCTGCTATTGTCCCTGTTCATATTCCAATCCTTACCCCTGTTGCCGAGTCATCTGACACTCGGGGCAAAGGGATCACCAGTGAGCCTGCCCAGACGGAGGCACCGAAGAAGATTACTGTTGAAGCCTCTAGACAGGAGATAGAGGAAATTTTAAAGATCATCAAGAAAAGCAACTACAATGTAGTCGAACAGCTGGGGAAAACCCCATCCAAGATCTCTATGTTGTCTTTATTGTTGTGTTCAGAAGCCCATGCTAAGGCTCTGATTGCTTTTCTAAAAACTGCACACGTGCCCCAGGAAACATCTGCTGACCAGTTCAAAGACTGTGTGGCTAGTTTGACCGCTGATAACGGGTTGGGTTTCTCCGACGCAGATTTGACCGCCAAGGGGAAGAATCACAATGACGCTCTGCATGTTTCCATTGAGTGCAGGGGCACTACTCTGGCTCACGTATTGGTGGATATCGGGTCCTCGTTAAATGTTTTACCCAAGAAGGCGTTAGATCGGTTAGACTGTGAAGGGTTGGTGCTGAAGTCGAGCAACATTGTGGTTAGGGCCTTTGACAGGTCCAAGAGGATGGTACATGGAGAAGTGGATATTCCAGTTAAGGTTGGTTCTCAGATTTTCGCGTCTACATTCTATGTGATGGACATTCGGCCATCTTATTCTTGTTTGCTGGGTCGCCCGTGGATCCAAAAAGCTGGGGCAGTAACTTCTACGCTCCACCAAATGTTGAAATACCCAGTGAAGGGGAAAATTGTTACGGTACGAGGAGAAGAGGAGTACATGGTGAGCCACCTCAACTCTTTCCGGTATGTGGAGATGGACGGGGAGTTCATTGAAACCCCGTGTCAACATTTTGAAGAGGTCCCCCATACACTGGCATCGACTAAGACTGTTGCTGAAGATCCTCCAATGAAGATGGCTTCCCTAAAGTATGCACGGGCCGTTGTTGAGAAAGGTAGGTGTGCCAATTGGGGCCAACTCCCTGACTTTGCACATAAGACTAACAAGTTTGGTTTGGGTTTCACTACAGAAGCTCAAAGGGCTGTTCGGCGTGCGTGAATCGGAGGACCTCCCCTGTTTATCAGCAATTCGGGAGTGAATGCCATTGAAGATGATGATGAAGAATCTGAGTTTGACAGTTGGATCTACCCGACTACCGATGGCGGACTAAGCAATTGGACGGCAAAGGAGTTCGTGCCAATTTCTTTTATTACACAGTAATATACTTTTGTTTTGAATTTGTAACAGACAATTTTAAACTTCACAGCCTGGTGCCTTACCCGAGACACCGTGGCTTTGTTTGAGGGCTTTAGATGTGTCATCTCCATATATCATTAATAAAAGCATGGGACTTTTTTTGCATTACAAATTTTGTGCTCCTTGTTTTTCTTTTTCTATCCTGCAAAACAGCTATTTTACACACACTCACATATACAGATCTACATCCACTATGGATCCCACTGATAACGACTCTGCAACTGCCGGTTATGACTTCGAAAGTCCGATCAATCAAGCCGAGGACGAAGGTGAGGATGATTGCGAAGTGCCTGGTGAACTTGCTAGACTGTTACTTCAGGAAGAAAGGGCCATACAGCCGCATGAAGAGCCAGTGGAAACAATAAACCTGGGTACAGAGGTAGACAAGAAAGAGGTCAAGATCGATGCAAATATGGAGTCTAGTGTCAAGCAACGGTTGATTCATATGCTGCGTGACTATGTGGAGATCTTTTCCCGGTCTTATGAAGATATGCCTGGGTTGGATACTGATTTCGTGGTTCACCGATTGCCTACCAAAGAAGATTGTCCTCCAATGAAACAGAAAGTTCGTTGAATGCGCCCAGAGATGTCTGAGAAAATCAAGGCTGAAGTGATGAAGCAGTTTGACGCCGGTTTTCTAGCAGTTACTTATTACCCACAGTGGGTGGCCAACGTGGTTCCGGTACCGGAGAAGGATGGTAAGGTTCGGATGTGTGTTGACTATAGGGATCTAAACAGGGCAAGCCCCAAGGATGACTTCCCGCTGCCTCATATTGACGTTCTGGTTGACAACACCGCACAACATAAGGTCTTCTCCTTTATGGATGGTTTCTCCGGTTATAATCAGATTAAAATGGCTCCCGAGGATATGGAAAAGACAACCTTTGTTACTCAATGGGGTACCTTTTGCTATAAGGTCATGCCTTTCGGATTGAAGAATGCTGGGGCAACGTATCAGCGCGCCATGGTCGCTTTATTCCACGACATGATCCATCATGAGATTGAGGTATACGTTGATGACATGATTGCAAGATCCCAAACTAAGGAAGAACATCTTGACCACCTTCAGAAGCTATTTGACAGGTTGAAGTTGTACAAACTAAGGTTAAACCCGAACAAGTGCACCTTCGGGGTGAGATCTGGTAAGCTTCTAGGTTTCGTTGTAAGCGATAAAGGTATTCAAGTGGATCCTGCAAAGGTGAAGGCTATACAGGAAATGCCAGCTCCCTGAACTGAAAAAGAAGTCAGAGGCTTTCTGGGACGTCTGAACTACATTGCTTGATGCATCTCGCACCTAACTGCTACTTGTGAGCCGATCTTCAAGTTACTGAAGAAAGATCAAGTGGTAAGATGGAACGATGAATGCAAGGCCGCTTTCAAAAGGATCAAAGAATATCTCCAAGAGCCACCTATTCTGATGCCTCCAGTTGAAGGGAGACCTTTAATCTTATACTTGACAGTACTCGATAATTCAATGGGGTGTGTAATGGGGCAGCATGACGAGTCTGGCCGAAAAGAGCATGCTATTTATTACCTTAGCAAAAAGTTTACCGACCGCGAGACCCGATACTCGTTGCTTGGGAAAACTTGATGCGCTTTGGCATGGGCTGCTCACCGGCTGAGACAGTATATGCTGACTCACACTACTCTATTGATATCAAAGATGGATCCAATCAAGTATATCTTCGAAAAGCCTGCCTTGTCCGGAAGAATAGCAAGATGGCAGATGATCTTGACTGAGTATGACATCCAATATACGACCCAAAAGGCAATCAAGGGAAGTGTGTTGGCAGATCATTTGGAACATCAGGCAGTGGATGATTACCAGTCTATGAACTTCAAATTCCCGGATGAGAACATCATGTTGGTAACTAACTGTGAGACACCTGGACCGGATGAAGGACCTGAGGAAGGATCCCGATGGTCTATGTACTTTGATGGAGCTTCAAACGCTTTAGGTAATGGCATTGGCTCCGTGATCATATCTCCTGAAGGCTCTCATACTCAGTTTACCGTCCGACTATGTTTCAACTGCACCAACAACATAGCGGAGTATGAAGCGTGCACCATGGGTCTTCGAGCAGCAATTGACCTAAGGATTAAGTACTTAAGTGTATTCGGAGATTCCGCTCTCGTGATCAGTCAGATCAAAGGAGAGTGGGATACGAAACACCCAAATTTTATTCCTTACAAGGAGTATGTGTTGATGTTGCTTCCACACTTCGAGGAGATAACCTTTGAACACTTCCCTAGAGAGGAGAATCAGTTAGAGGACGCGCTAGCTACGATGTCTTCTATGTTCAAGGTCAGATGGGACAATGAGGCTCCCCAGATTACCATTGAGAGGTTGGACGAACCTACACATTGCTGTGACATCGAGACTGAAGAGGTAGCAGATAAACCCTGGTTTCATGAGGTAAAGAGGTATCTTGAGGCTCAAGAGTAGTCTGAAGGTGCATCTGCTAATGATAAGAAGTTTCTGAGGAGGTTCGCAGCGAAATTCTTCATCAGCAATGGCATTCTTTACAAGCGTAACCATGATTCCACCTTACTGCGATGTGTGGATAAGAACGAAGCAGAAAGGATTATGGTAGAGTTGCATGAAGGTACTTTCGGGACTCATTCCAGTGGATACACCATGGCAAAGAAAATCCTACAGGCAGGATATTATTGGTCTACAATGGAAGCCGACTGTTATCAGCATTCTCAGACCTGTCACAAGTGCCAAGTCTATGCTGATAAGGTGCACATACCTCCAGTACCTCTTAACGTCTTGACAACACCTTGGCCTTTTGCAATGTGGGGCATCGACATGATCGGCGAGATCAGACCTATTGCATCCAACGGGCATCATTTTATCTTGGTGGCTATTGATTACTTTACAAAGTGGGTTGAAGCAGCTTCCTTTTCTATAATGACCAAGAACTTCGTGGAACGGTTTATTCGGCACAATCTGATTTGTCGGTATGGTGTACCCGAGAGGATCATTACGGACAACGGTACAAATCTCAATAATAAAATGATCACTGAGCTTTGCAAGCAGTTAAAGATACAGCATCACAACTCTTCTCCTTACCGGCCGAAGATGAATGGGGTTGTTGAAGCAGCTAATAAGAACATTAAGAAGATTGTGCAGAAGATGATGGTGACATACAAAGACTGGCACGAGATGTTACCATTTGCTCTTCATGGGTACCGTACCTCAGCGCGAACGTCAACAGGGGCAACACCCTGTTCCTTGGTATATGGCATGGAGGCAGTGTTTCCCATTGAAGTTCAGATACCCTCTCTTCAGATTATGAAGGACGCGGGCCTGAGAGAGGATGACTGGATTCAGACCCAGCTTGATCAACTGAACTTAATCGACGAAAAGAGACTTACTGCTATTTGTCATGGTCAAACGTATCAAAAGCGGATGATCAAGGCATTTAACAAAAAAGTTAGACGACAATAGTATCAAGTTAGGGATCTGGTGATCAAGCGAATCATCCTACCACAAGGTGATCCCAGGGGCAAATTGACCCCTACTTATGAAGGGCCATTTATGGTTAAGAACATTTTCTCAGGAGGAGTTATGATTCTAACCACCATGGACGGTGACGACCTTCCTCACCCTGTCAATGCAGACATAGTGAAAAAATACTACGCATAATCAAAGACCCGCTAGGTCGACTGGCCTAGGCAAAAATAAGGGCTTCCCGGCGAACCAAAAGGGTTCGGGCAAAAATAAGGGATGAAAATGAAAATTGTACACCTGACAAGTCGAAAACCTGAAAAGGCAGCTTGGGCAAAAAAAGGTATCCCGGTGGACTAAAAACCCGAAAGGGCGGTTCAGGAAAAAATTAGGGATCAAAGCGTAACACTATGTCTCATTGGATCACCTGGCAACCAGACTTCGGTATCGACTATCAAGCTCGAACGACACCAATCAGTCTGGTCTACCTTCAACCAATTAGCAAAGTGATGAGATGCTCGAGGACATAAAGGTAATAGCAGAGTTGGAACCCAGTGGGATTGTTCACATAGCTGTTTTCTTTGTATTTTCACAAATTGTATAAACTCTATTGTTCGGCGGTGTTCTCTTACTAGGACGTCAGCCTCTTGTACAAAAACACCTATTTACAGGCTAACTTCAAAATCAATACAAGTTATTTTTACAAAGAAATTTCAAACTGTTTTTCGTTTTCTGTTTTGTTTTGCAAGAACGTCCAATGTTCATTTTTGATATATGCATTTGACATTAATTGTTGCTCATGAATATTTACATTTGAAACAAAAGGCGATTACTTGTAATATCAAAAACAAGGGCAAACGAGAAATGCCCAAACTGTACAGTTGCTCTGTCCACCAGGTATAGGGATAGGCCTAGCTGGAAGAAACGATTGAAAGTACATTCATTCCCCGCAGAGTAAGATAAGGATAGTGGTGTTGGCTCTCCCCAGCTGAGACTCCCAACTGTGAACGAATCGGTAATATTCTCCCCAAGCAGAGTTTATCTATCATCAGCACTGAAAAGTCTTATCATCCCCAGTGGAGTATATAAAAAATATCCCCAGTGGAGTTGGAAGAATTGTCCCCAATAGACTCTGGAAGATATCCACAATAGAGTCTAAAAGATTATTCCTCGTGAAGTCGCGACTGGAAAATCACCCCCAACGGAGTTCTTTCCTTTCACAAGCAGGAATTCAATCCCCAACAGATTTCATTATCACCAGCAGTGGTAATTCATCCCCAGCTGAATTTATCAGTAGAATCTTCAGCAAAGCATCTTTTCCCCACAAAGTCATTCTCTCATCAGTTTATTCCCCAGCGGAGTTATCCTCTCCTGCAGGTTTATTCTCACAAACATCTTCATCCATATTCTCCAGCGGAAACGAAGAATTCAATTCTTTCTCCAGCAACGATCAGGGATTTATTTACCCCAGCTAAAAACATCACATTTTCATACATCATGACATGCATACGCATCATATAACACAATCTCATTTATTTTGAGAACACCATTGCTTGATACATATCATGCATTACATACAACTAACCTTTACCTTTCAGGAAGGATACGGTTAAATTCCCACAACATTCAAGCTATGAAGTTTCTACCTCAGTTGAATTACGGACAAGTTCCTAAATCGCAACAAAGTTGTTTCTCAGTTGAATTACGGACAAGTTCCTAAATCTCGACAGATATTTTCCCAGTTGAATTATGGACAAGTTCCTAAATCTCAGCAAAGTTGTTGAATTACGGATGAGTTCCTAAATCTAGACAGATATGTTCCTCGGTTGAATTACGGACGAGTTCCTAAATCTCAGCAGAGATGTTTCCTTAGTTGAATTACGGACGAGCTCCTAAATCTCAGCAAATATGTTTCCTCAGTCGAATTACGGACGAGTTCCTAAATCTCGACAAGGATATTTCCTCAGTTGAATTACGGACAAGTTCCTAAATCTCAGCAAAGTTATTGAATTACGGACGAGCTCCTAAATCTCGACAGATATTTCCCCAGTTGAATTACGGACAAGTTCCTAAATCTAAGCAAAGTTGTTGAATTACGGACAAGTTCCTAAATCTCAGCAAAGATATTACCTCAGCTGAATTACGGACAAGTTCCTAAATCTCAGCAAAGTAGTTGAATTACGGACGAGCTCCTAAATCTCAGCGAAGTTATTTCCCCAGTTGAATTACGGACAAGTTCCTAAATCTCAGCAAATTTGTTGAATTACGGAGAGTTCCTAAATCTCGACAGATATGTTCCTCGGTCGAACTACGGACGAGTTCCTAAATATCGACAGATGTTTCTCAAGTTGAATTACTGACAAGCTCCTAAATCTCGACAAAGTTGTTTCTCAGTTGAATTACGGACGAGTTCCTAAATCTCAGCAGAGATGTTTTCTCAATTGAATTACGGGAAAGTTCCTAAATCTCGATGCAAATATTTCCTCAATTGAGTACGGATGATCGAAGTTCCTAAATATCAACAGAGACGACTCACCAACAGAATAACGGACGACCAAAGCTCCTAAAATCCTACTTCTCTCAACAGAGATCAGCATTCCCCAATGGAATCTTCCTCAACAACAGGTATGCAAGCTCTCGCTAAGGAATCTCTTATGCGATCGACACTCCTCCAAATGGCATCTATAATCCCATTCCCAACATCACAAGACAATTATCACTTCATGCGAGTGCAAATTTCTGGGCACTCTAGTGTTCAATCATCTTCCACCTTCGGATCACGAAAGGCACGGAAGCCAATCTACATCCTCAGGTTTAAGAAGATTGAACAGGGGCAGCTGTTGTACCCCAAAATTTTCCCTCCCATATTTCTCAAAACATTTCAAGAAATATCTCCAAGTTGCTCAAGGTAGTCCAAGGGTTGGCCAGACAAGCTCTCTCCTAAGGCAGTCTACCCCAAATTAGGGTTTCATGTTGCATCCATATCCTTGAGTACAAGTGGTCCCATATTCTCTCCAATGTCCTAATATGCTCTCAAGACCTTTCATGTCAAGTTTCAAGCCTTGCAGAGGAAGTTTGCTCGGTCAATAGCTCAAAAGGTCCAAAAATCGACTATTCTAGGGCAAAAGTCAATTGTGGCCCACATACAGTCAAACTTCAAGATTTTTGGTTAACATTCTCATTTTGAAGTATATTTAATCATTTGATAAAGATTTGATCATGATTCATCAAGGATTGCTCACTATTCATCAAGATTCAAAAGTTGCTAAATTAGGGTTTTGTAGGAAAAGTCAACTCAACTTTGACCAAGCATAACTTTCTCATGCTTTATGAGAAATGACTCATCCAAAGCTCATTTTGAAGAGGATGCAATTTCCTAAAATCCATATTCATCTCCCAAGATCAAAAAATTCACTCACAAGAAGTTATGAATTTGGACATTATAGGTCATTTTGAAAAGTCAACAAAAACACCTTTTTTGTCAAAGCTTTATACATGAGCATGGAATGTCAAATTGAGATTAGACCAAAAGTTTTGCTTAGAAGACATCTCAATCTTTCTAAAAAGTCCAAGAACACCTACAAAGAGTCAAAATTGAGGAAGTTATGCATTGTTGAAGTTGACCTTTTTTGCAAAATTGCCAAAAGTCAACTATCTCCAAAACTTCAAATTTTGCCAAATGGGCCCATTCTTTTTCACTTGTTTTGAGTTGGAATTATAGCCCACGTGCTCTAGACTTTGCCACTTGTCCATATAATATTTTTATTAATTATTTTTATTTTTATTTGAATTAATTTGATTTAGATCAAAATAAATCAAATAAAAATCCAAAACATTAATAACCAAGGATTTTGTGTTGTTTCAGGCTTCATTATACATCTATCATCCTTCCAATTCGTGCCAAGCCTTAGAGTGCACAAAAAGATTGAAAAGAAGCCAAATCTAGAAGTTTGTTAAAGAAGAATCAAATCAATATCCAAAGCATTGAAAGAAGAAGATTTTGATCAGTTTAACAACCATAACCCCTTCACTAATACATAAGGAGGCGAGGCAGATCAAAACAACGGTTAGAGAGAGGCGTGAGAAGCAAAATCAGATTCAAAAAAATCAAAGAAAAGTGTGAGATCAAAGTCCCACTTAGAAGCATCCTCAAGGCCTGATATTTGTCCCAATCGTTTCCTGGCAGTCTCCATAAGCGAAAGCAATCCAAAGCAGGCGTTTTCAAGCCCTCCCACGCACTGTAAGTCCACAATGGTATCACTTTTTTCTTGAATTCGAAAAGCTTCATTCTTGCATCCATAGCGTAAAATAATGGCATAATCTTGACCACCATGATGTTTGCAAGCTTTTGGAATTATTCAATTTTATTTATATGACCTATACCGTGAATCACCATTGTTAGGTTTTTTTGGAGTTTTTTAGGGTTTTTGATTTTAGGAATAATTGGCCCTAGTAATGGGTATGGTGGTGATCAGAAGAAGGAGACAACCTCAACCATGGCTTTAGATATCATTTCCATGGCTTGTGGGAGATTTTGAGAATGGACAGGGTTATAGTGACGGACATCTGTCTGTGGGTATAGCCCTTTGAACTTTTAGCCACGGTCCAAATACAGGGATGAAGAGATGGCCAAATTCCATTGGCCTATTTGAACGTTGGCACGCGTTTTGCTTTTGTCTTCCACTAAAATTCATTTTCTTATATTATGATTAGTTTGTATTATATTAACAAATAAAAATAAGTGGCGTAGTGGTTACCAGGTGTGCGTTCAAGGCGTGGGAGGCTGGAGGTCAGGGGTTCGATCCCTGCCTCCAGCATTTGTTATTTTTCTTAATTATTTCAGGTGATTCAGTGCATGCATAAGCCAGACGTCCATCATACTCCTTCAGCATCAACGTGCCAGATGGCCAGATGTGATGGTCACCATTGCAAGCACACCATGGACCAAGTCAAACATGCTACACTGAATGGCAAAAGTCAAACGGACCTCTCCTCAATTGGGCCCAGAAAATTGCTATGCACACCCTTAAAAATCAGGCCCAATCTCTTTCTTTATATTTTCTCTTCTATATTTCATTTAATTATTTTATTTTATTTAATTTAATTACTAACCAAAATTAATTTTCTTTATTTATCAAAAATCACCAAAAATATTTTCTATCCAATTAAATTTTAGAATTTTATTTTTCATTAATAAATATTAATTAATTTAATTAGGATATTAATGTTAGATAACTTTTAATGATTTTTGCAAATATTTAAAATTAATTAGAATCAATAGGTTTTTAACACTAATTTAATTGTTTTATTTTCTTTCTTAAATTAACAAAACTCCAAAAATATGTCACTTAATTATTTTTCATTTATTAATTTAATAACTAATTAGTTTAGCATTTAATTTTAGGATTTAATTTCTTTTCTTAAAAAAAATATTAAAAACAACAAAAAAGGGCATTTTCTTTTAATTAAGAGGGTCAAAACCCTAGTTTCGCATTCGATTCAATTTTATCGCGCGCTTCATTTTTATTCAATTATTGTATCTGCTCCTGGCTTGTAATAATTTTAATTAGGACATTTATTTATTTTCACCGCTTTTATTTTCAAAGGATTGTTTTTGGTGATGTAAATACCCGACGCCTTGTAATAGTCTAGTTTAAACTCCTCCCTTTAAATTCTGCAAATATTCAATTGTTAGATGTTTGATAATAGGGTTTGCATGACAAGAATGAATGTCTAATTTTAAAACAGTTAGATCACCCTAAACATGTGCAAAGATAAAAATAACTAAAATCAACACACTCGCACGTGCGCACTCCTAGGGTACACCCCACTTGGTTGCCTTTGTAAACGGTCATTGAGTATAGGTCGTTTTAGAGGTCGCCCTCTTGTCTAAAAGATCATAGTTGCCTCGAAATTGTTGCCTCGGATATTGTTGCCTCAAATAAATGATCTAAGACATTAGGGTTGCTGCTAAGATGTCCTAACGTTGCTTTAGTGACCGTATGTCCCTCTTTCAAATTGACCCTCACACTCCAACGACGGCGCTACCTACTCACTAATAGTGGGATAGCATTATCTAAAGGAAACAAACATAAAAGGATTCCTTTTTCGAGTAGATTAGTTCTTAGATACTTGCTCATCCAAAACAAAACTTTTTCAAACTTACACTCCTTTTACAAACAAGTTTTTAAAAACACTTCACTACACTCTTGAAGACGGAAGCAAGAGTTAAATCTAAGTCAAAACAAAAACTTTTCAAAACCCACAAACACAAAGAAAACAATTTTTAAAATGATGAGCAAGTATCTAAGAGCCCGTAGATAACTATGGATAGAAAGGGTGCTAATACCTTCCCTTTCTATAATCTACCCCCCGTACTCAGAAATATCTCAAAAAAGGAATTTTTCTGTGCTTTTTTCCTTTCCTTGTTGGATAAAATAAAAGACGGTGGCGACTCTTGCTTACCGCGACATTTTGCAAACACAAACGCAAAACGTGAACCAGCATTTCAAAAACAGTCAGTTCTTCCCACCGTATCACACTTTCAAAAACATACTTTTAAAACATGAAACATTTTCAAAAGTCTAACACTTTGTATACGTTCTTACGAACGAGAACTATTACAAAGTTTTCCTAAATGAAGGTGCCTTTTCAAAATACTTTCAAAACCACCACAAAGAACATTTTCAAACAAAAGCAAGTGATCTAGCAAGCAACTAAGAGCCCATAGATAACTATGGGTGAAAAGGGTGCTAATACCTTCCCTTTTCATAATCTACCCCCCAAACTCAAGAAATAATCTCAAAGGTCTTTCCTGTTCTTTTCAGCCTTTCCTTTTGGATAAAAGAAAAGTTGGTGGCAACTCTTGTTATCCGCAACAATTGCGACAAAATGCAAAACATCCCAAGTCAGTTCTCTCACCATATTACAGAAATGGCGACTCTGTTGGGGAGAAATTTAAAAGTGGAGTTACCTTAGGCTAGATCACCTTTATTTTACTTTCATTGTTTGACTTGATTGCTTTACATTTTGGTTCCTTGTTTAGGTTTGTTCTAATCCTCTACACGGATTTGGGATACCTTATAGGTAAGTAGCAATACGTTATGGAAACTATGCGGGGTATACCGACATGTTCTAAGCAATAGCTACGTTAGTGTCACACGTTTGTGAGTACCAGTAGCCCTTGAATAGTCAAGGAGAATACAGGGCCGTTGTGTGGTGTCATGAAACACTAATTGGCTTTAGAACCTTTACTTGACCAACTTGGCCGTTAGGAAGTAATGAGATAGTCGGCTTTGGTGCAGTCTGAAGTTGGTTGATACTCGATACTACGCTCATTGAGATCGGACTTCTTGGGATATTTTGGTCGCCGTGAAAGAGGCTTGCGTTGAAACCATGCCCGACAAGAAAGATCAGTGATATTGAGATCCCTTATAACTCGGTTACTATTTCTAGGACAGGTTTGAGCCAACTAAACTTCAAGAGGGTACTTACCTATAAGACTCCATGCAAGCCTAAACCTAAGGACTTGTTTGCCTTGTTTGTATATGTTTATTTGTACATAACATCATAAACATCATAATATCACACTCATTCTCACTAACCATTTCAAGGATTATTGGGATTTATCGTTGTTCTGTTTTGTAGGACATGGCTTCTATCCACAGGAAAACTATCCAAGTCAATCTCGTAAGAATTCCTTCTCAACTCAAAGAGTTAGCATCAAGGGTCCTTGAGAATTTTTAATTCACCGAAAGACATGGTCACCTCATAAACTTGGTTACCTCAAGCACAGATGAAGATATGATGAAGGTGCTTTTCCAGTTCTTTGATCCTCTACATCATTGCTTCACTTTTCCTGATTATCAACTTATACCTACTCTGGAAGAATTCTCTCAACTCTTGAGGATTCCCATTCTCAATTAACTACCTTTGAACGGTACATAAAGAGATCCAAAACCTGAAGAGATTGCCCAAGCACTACACTTGCAACAATCTGATGTCACAACTAATTGGGAAACAAGGAGTGGTGTCAAAGGTTTCTTAGCCAAGTTCTTGTTCGAGAAAGCTCAAGATTGTTGGAACTATTTGGACTTACAAGCTTTTGAAGAAAGCTTGGCCTTTCTCATTTATGGGATGGTTTTGTTTCCAAACCCTGACCAACTTATAGATGTAAATGCTATCAAAATCTTCATGTCTCGCAATCCGGTGCCTATTTTGTTAGGAGATATTCTACATTCTCTTCACTCTCGCACTATAAGGAAAAGAGGGGCCCTCATGTGTTGCACTCCTCTCTTGGCTAGATGGTTTATTTTGCATCTTCCCTGATCTGTGTTGAAGAACGAGCAAGGTTTGAGGTGGTCCCATAGGTTGATGACACTCATACATTCAGATATTCATTGGTGTTCTCGATCCTTGGAGAATGTTACTATCATCGACCGTTGTGGGGAATTCCCTAATTTCCCTCTGCTTGGAATTAGAGGAGGTATCACTTACAACCCTTGCTTAGCCTTGCGACAGTTTGGTTACACCCGAAGGGATGGTCCCCATGATATGCTCATCCAATGAGTGGTATTCGACTACGAGAGCGACGATCAAGGCTACCGTCCGAGGTTTATACGAGCTTGGAGGATGGCGAGCAAAGTGGATAGTAAGATGCTAGGACACAAGAATTCCATTCCCCTTGAGCCTTACCTTAGGTGGGTACGAGTTCATGCTCAGAAACTTGTGATGCCTTATCCCTCCATCTTACCAGTTATCGTGGAACCTGTGGTTGAAGGAGATGTTCTGTACACTGTCCTCCATCCCGACATGCCTACTTTTCTGGAATACTTGCAAAAGGGTTGGATTCAGCTAAAGGAAGAACGAGATACCTTTGAAGCTTAATTCTATACTAGTGAGAAAAGGGTCTTGGAGCTTATAAAGCAGCTACATGAAGAACAAAGTGTGAACGCCTACCTTGCGCTGAAGAGGATGCGTTCGGTCTTTTTATCTTAGAGATTTATTTTGTAAGCCCAAAAGGCATGTTATAGTCATTTTGAACTAATTAATGAAATTTTATGTTTGTTCATTCTTTGTCTATACAAATTTAAATTTCAAAAATCCATGAAATCATTTGCATACACATCTTCCATGCATCATAACATAACAGGTTTTCACACAACAGGTTTCCTTATCTTTCTGCTATTTATTTTAGCAAGATGGATCTAGAGAAAACAGTGAAGTACCTTCAAGTACAAAACTCTCAATTCCAAGAGACTCTACTGGCCCTAGCCAAGGGGCAACAAGATATGATGGCATTGCTGGAAGCCAAGAAGAAACCCAAGAGGAAATCTCTGGTCAACATGGGTAGAAGGTTCAAAGAGTCGGTCCGTCAGATCCCGGTAGTGGAAGACTCGTCTGAGGAAGACGAGAATCAGATTGGAGAAGCTAGGAGTACCCAGGATGGGTGCATCAACGATCAAGCGTCTGATGATGATTATTTTGACGAGCAGTATCCTCCTGCCGATGTCAAGTACAAGCAGCTAGAAGACAGATTGAAGGCCGTCGAGATTCAAGCCGTCCCTGGTTTAGACTTTGATGATTTGGGTTTGATATTTGGGGTTGTCATTCCCCACAAATTCAAGATACCGGTCTTTGCAAAGTACGATGGGGTTTCCTGTCCAAAAATTCACCTGAAATCTTATGTGCACAAGATACAGTCGCACACCACTAATAAGAAACTCTGGGTTCACTTTTTTCAAGAAAGCTTGGCCGAAACATAACTAGAGTGGTTCTACTAGTTAGATAGTTCTCGTATCAATACATAGGAAGACTTAGCCACTGCTTTCTACCACCAGTACCAGTATAATTCCGACTTGGCGCCGATAAGAGTTCAGTTGCAAGACATGACAATCGGGAAGAATGAAGGATTCAAAGAATACGCACAAAAGTGGAGAGACCTTACCAGTAGGGTTCAACCACCTTTGACTGATAGGGAGCACATTGACATGTTTATGGGCACTTTATCTGGTCCATTCTTTAACTTGTTGGTTGGCTGTTCTTCTTCCGGTTTCACCGAGTTGATCTTAACCGGTGAAAGAGTTGAAAGTGGCATCAAAAGCAGGAAGATTCCCATGGCATATTCCTCCACTTCCAATCCTGCAAATAAACCTTTTACCGCGAAGAAAGAAATCAATGATGCGTATGGGGCAAGGGCCCGTACCAAGAAAGATGACGTCCATCTGTTAATGTCGTCCAAATCTCCAATCCAACTCCTGCTCAAATACCATCTGCAAATCATCAACAGTTTGAAACTCCGAGAAGACAATTCACGAGGATATGCAAGTCACTATCCTAAGCCTTACAACACTTGCTAAAGGATAATTTGGTGACATTGCGCGATCCTCTGGCCAATCCAGATACCTCTTCACCAAAATACAATTTGAACACTAAATGTGCATACCACTCAAGTAGCCCCGGGCATGAGACTGACCAATGTTGGGCACTGAAGAATAAAATTCAGGACTTGATCCATAACAAGACTATTGAGTTTGATCCTCCTCCAACTCCGAATGTAATCAACGCACCTATGCCAAACCATGGCAAGGGTGTCAATATTGTTGAAGATACAATTTTTGTTTCCTCTATCAAAGACTTGACTACTCCATTAAATATCATTAAAAAGAATCTGTTGAAAGTTGGGATTTTCCCTGCCTGTGTGAAGGACTGCGTTTGCTGTGCCAAACAACTCATTGGATGCAAAGGGATGAAGGAAGGCATTCAACGCCTGATGGATAGCCACAAGATCCTATTTGAGAAGACTCCGCTCGCCAAAATTTTGACTAATAAATGTGAAGATCTCTCCATTATAACCATCTCAAAAAAGCCTATTAGGATCTCCTCCAAAGGTCCTATCAGGATTTCAAATGAACCAATTGTTGCTCCCCTAATAATTACCAATCCTGGACCAATTCCCTACTCTTCTAACAAAGCAGTGCCATGGAGCTATGGTGTTGAGGTGTTTTACCATGGGATAAAACAAGACGCCTAGATTGAAGAAGAAAAAGTCAATGACGTTGGTAACATAACTGGCTTAAGTAAGGTAACCCGAACTGGGAAAATCTTTTCACCCAACATGTCACCACCAGTTGTTACAAAGGCACATATTTGCATTGCTGCTGCTAAGCCAAGTACTGATACAAGAGGGAAAGAGAAAGTTTTTGAGCCTGTCGTGACAAAAATACCCGCAAAGGACATTGCTGATGGAGAACCTTTCGCTCGTGAAATGGATGAGATCTTAAAAATCATAAAAAGGAGCGATTTCAAGATTGTGGAGCAGTTGGGGAAAACCCCTTCCAAGATTTATATGTTGTCTTTGCTACTCTGTTCCGATGCCTATGCTCGGGCATTAATCAAATTCTTGAAGAAGGATCGTGTCCCTCATGAGACCACAACTGACCAGTTTGAGAATTGTGTGGCAAGCTTGACGACTGATAATGGTTTGGGGTTCTCATATGCTGATCTGACACCGCTTAGGAAGAACCACAATAACGTTCTACATGTTTCTGTCGAGTGCAAGGGGACCACCCTAGCACATGTTCTGGTCGGCACTAGCTCTTCTTTAAACGTCTTACCCAATAGGGTGTTAGACCATCTAGACTGTGAAGGTTTAGTCTTGAAACCAAGTGATATCATTGTGAGGGCTTTCGATGGATCAAAAAGGACAGTTCATAGAGAGGTGGATCTCCCAATCAAGGTGGGTTCACAAGTTTTCAACTCTAACTTTTACATCATGGATATCCTTCCTGCCTACTCCTGTTTGTCGGGTCACCCTTGGATCCATGGAGCTTGGGCAGTAACCTCAACTCTTCATCAAAAGCTCAAGTATCTGGTTAAAGGAATAATTGTCACCATCTGTGGTGAGGAGGAGTTCATGGTAAGCCACCTCAACTCTTTCAAATATGTGGAGATAGATGGGGAATTTATAGAGACCCCGTGTCAAGCCTTTAAAGTTATGCCACCAATGATTGCTGCTACCAAATGTTCCTCTGATGTGCCCAAAGCTGTTAAGGTCGTGCTGAAGATGGTTTCATTCAAAGATGCTCGTGCTGCAGTTGAAGAAGGAAGATGTGATACTTGGGGGAAACTCCTCGATATCCCATTCAAAGCAGACAAGTGCGGTTTAGGTTTCACCGTCAAGGCTCAGAAGGAAGTGAGGCGCGCTCGTGCAGGGAAGCCCTCTCTCCGTATTGGAAGCCACGAAGTCAACGTTGTTGGTGATTTTGATGATGAGTGTGCATTTAAAGATTGGGTGTATCCTAATACAACGGAGCTCAACAATTGGCAAGCAAAGGACTTCGTCCTCATCTCCTTCATTGAGGAGTAATCATTTGTTTATTGTTTTCTTTTAATTCAAGAACACTTTGTCTGTAATATTAAACAATGACTTTTAAGCCATGTGCCTGGCCCGAGGCATTTTCGTCCATTTGTCAAGGATTTTATTTATGTTCATGTTATCATATGATCATTCAATACAAACCATTGGACTCTTTTGCATTCAAATCTTTGTGCCCATTGTCTTTACTTTCTTCAAATACATTTTTCAAAATAGCCATGTATCTTACATGCACACACGCACACTCTTGCAGGTCCTCATTCACTCTGGATCTCATTTCCAATGACTCTACTATTGCCGACTATGACTTCGAATGTCCAATTAACCAAGCTGAAGACGAAGGCGGGGAAGATTATGAAATACCGGGAGAACTAGTCAGACTTCTATTACAAGAGGAAAAAGCTATTCAGTCGCATGAAGAGTCAGTTGAAGTCATCAATCTGGGTACCGAGACAGACAAGAAAGAGGTCAAGATCGGCACTAACCTAGAAGACATTGTCAAGAGCATGTTGGTTTAAATGTTGCATGATTATGTTGAAGTGTTTGCTTGGTCGTATGAAGATATGTCAGGGTTGGATACCGACATTGTAGTTCATCGTCTGCCAACAAAAAAAGATTGTCCTCCTGGCAAACAAAAGGTTCGTCGCATGAGGCCTGACATGTCTGAAAAGAAAAGCTGAAGTGATGAAACAATTTGATGCAGGATTCCTAGATGTGACATCTTATCCCCAATGGGTTGCAAATGTGGTTCCAGTGCTAAAGAAAGACGGAAAAGTTTGCATGTGTGTAGACTATAGGGATCTGAATAGGGCAAGCCCCAAGGATGACTTCCCTCTACCTCATATTGATGTCTTAGTCGATAACACTGCTCAGCATAAAGTCTTTTCATTCATGGATGGTTTCTCTGGCTATAATAAAATTAGGATGGCTCCCGAAGACATGGAGAAGACCACTTTCGTTACGCAATGGGGCACCTTTTGTTACAAGGTCATGTCGTTCGGATTGAAGAATGCATGGGCAACATATCAAAGGTCTATGGTAGGTTTGTTTCATGATATGATTCATCATGAAATATAGGTCTATATGGATGATATGATTTCAAGATCACAAACCTGAGAGGAACATCACGATCACCTGTACAAGCTATTCGAGAGGCTGAAAAAGTATAAGTTGAGGTTAAACCCTAACAAGTGCACATTTGGAGTACGATCTGGAAAGCTTCTAGGATTTGTTGTCAGAAGTAAAGGCATTGAAGTTGATCATGCTAAGGTAAAGGCCATCCAAGAAATTCCAGTCCCCCACTCTGAAAAGGAATTTATAAGATTCTTGGGTCGTCTCAATTACATCGCCCGCTTCATATCTCACTTGACTGCTACTTGTGAGTCCATCTTCAAACTCTTGAAGAAAGATCAAGTAGTCAGATGGAATGATAAATTCTAAGCTTCCTTTGACAAAATCAAAGAATATCTACAAGAACCTCCTATTCTCATGCCTCCAGTTGAAGGAAGACCCTTGATCATGTACTTGACAATGCTAGAGAACTCTATGGGGTGTGTTTTGGGCCAACATGACGAGTCTGGCCGAAAAGAGAATGTTATTTATTACCTGAGCAAAAATTTTACCGACTGTGAAACCAGATATTCACCGCTCAAGAAAACTTGCTGCGCTCTGGCATGGGTTGCTCGCCAGCTAAGATAGTATATGTTAACTCATACCACTTTGTTGATTTCTAAGATGGACACAGTCAAGTACATCTTCGAGAAACCTGCCCTTTCCGGACGGATAGCCAGATGGCAAATGATCTTGGCTGAGTACGACATTCAATAAACAATGCAAAATGCCATCAAAGGAAGTGTACTAGCGGATCATTTGGCCTATCAAGCTATTGATGATTATCAGTCTATGAACTTCGACTTCCCGGATGAGAACATCATGCTAGTGACCGACTGTGTGAAACCTGGACTGTATGACGGACATGAACAAGGATCCCAATGGACTATGGTCTTAGATGGGGCTTCCAACGCCTTGGGTAACGGAATTGGTGTTGTGATTATCTCCCCTGAAGGTTGCCACACTCCTTTCACTCCCAGATTATGCTTCGATTGCACGAACAATGTAACACCCGTAATTTAATTAATTATTTAATTAAATTATTTTTGGATTATTTTTGAAGTTGTGTTATGATGATAGTTGATGTGTTGTTGTTATTGGATTTAACTATTCTATTAAGTTGTGGAATAATATTAGAATAATAATATTATTTTATGTGGGCTTATTTTAAGGACTAGAAGTAGTAGAAAGGGGGTGTAGGAGTTTTAAGCCCGTTTAGGCATAATGAGAATTATAGGGTTATTATATTAGTTATTTAGAATTAATAAGGAAAAAGAAGAAGTAGTAAGAGATAAAGAAATAAGGGTTAGAAGAGAACGTGAAAGTTGCAGAAAAGAAGGAAAAGAGGCAGAACATAATTCAACCGGAAAAGTTATAGATCAACCTTCAATCCAAGGTGTCGTACCCCAAATTTGCCCTACCTCTTTTTACTTTTGTTTGGCTTTGAATTTTGCATCCCATTTGCATCATTTTTACTAAGTCATTTTCATACCCCGCATCTCACGGAATCAGGCACCTTAGATTAAGGTATTAGGGTTGTGCCCTCTTTATGTCTAATTTTGTTTTGAAGTTCTCTTATTAGGTAAAAAGGAAATGCATCTGGTTCTCGATTAATGGATCGTGGGATGGATTTTTGAGGTATCATGAATTTCTTTCTCACCAAGTTACAATGTTATTTCTCGCTCAAATTCATCAGAGCCTGGATTAGGGTTTATTTCCTTATTTGTTGGTCAAGATGCAAGGGTTTTTGATCCATGGTTTTTGTGAAGATGTTTCTTTCGCCTAACTCAAAGATAACTCAAAGCTTAGTGCATTAGGTCAAGGATCTCATCTCCTTGCATTTCAAGTTTTCTTCTTAAGTTCCCTAAGTCACTGAGTCGAGAGTTTGAAGTTTAAGTTGACGAATGCGGAGTTTGGGCACAATAAATAAGGTTGGGGGTTCACGATAATCAAGGCATATTTTGGTTGCTTGAAGTACAAATTACTAAATTCATGTTTGATTTCTGGAATTCAAGTTACAAAGGCAAGATGTGCATTCAAATCATTCAAGTGGAAATTTCTATTTTCAATCAAGATTCAAGAGTTTGTTTAATTTCTATACAACGAATTCATCATTCAAAAAATGTATCGTTCAAGTTTTATGTTCATTACATTTTTGGGACAAGTTACAAAAGGGATCAAATGTTGAAATACAAGCTACAAATATTTTGTTTACAAAGGAAATGTTTGTTTCTTCAAATCTCTTTGCTTCATCTTCGAGCCATTCGTCCTCACTCCTCGCCATGGCCTGTTCGTCTTTTAACCTTGCCTCGATCATCCAATTCTCGTGTTCATGAAATAAGGAAAAGAAAAAGGTTAGCGATGAACGACATGTGAAAAATTCTAAAAAAATTATTCGTTAAAAGATAGTGTTCATCATTAGGGTTTGTATTTGGAATCAGATTAAAAGGGTTTATTTTTAATCATGGGCCACTTTCTCCCAATTGCAAATCACAAAAAGTTTGTTCTTCTTGGTTCACAAAAAGAAAAAAGAAGTGTGCAAATATTTTTCAAACTGCTATACAACAAGATAATATACAAAATTATCCAATAGTAACAAAAAAACCAACAAACAAAGCAAGGCAACAGGCAACAGGCAACAGGCAGCAGCAGCAAGCTGCAATAAGCAAGGTAACAGGCAACAACAAGCAGCAGAAAACTACTATACAGGCAGCCTAAACAAAACAACAAAACTGCAGCTCAAATAAAGTCAAGCAAATGCAGCCCAAACAAAAACAGAAAAAAACAGCATTGCAGCAAAACTGCATCACCAAAAACAACTGCAAGCAGCATAAGCAAAAATATAGCATAACAACAATTTAGAAAATAGCAGTACAAGCTAGCACTAGTTCATGGACAAAACCCTATTGTAACATCATTTCCCTAAATTGCAAACCCTTTAGAAATTATGGAATAAAAGCAAGTTTGCTTTACATCATTGAAAGATGAAAGAGGAAAAGATATCACCTACACTGTTGCCCCAAATCTGCCAAAACCTGTTGCATAAACAACCAAACAGAATATGCCAAAACCTGCACCTCATCTGTATCACACCTGCTCTAAACAGTCTAAACATTGCACAAAATCAGTAAGACAGAAAACCTGCACTTAAATGTTCAAATTCAGCTTGCCAAATATGTTCAAAATTCACTAATTTCCCCCCAATTTCCACATCTATTTCACTATAAAAGGGGGCCACTGTTTCATTGAAAAGGGGGATTTTTTGCACACATCCAGCAAACCAAAAAGAGAGGACACAACCAGCAAGTTTGAAAGAGAGTTTTTTCACAAAAAAAAACCACACAATACTCTCCTTGCAAGATGCAAAACACATAACACAAAGAAATGGGGGGTAAAAGAGAAAGATAGCAAGAAAAACACAAGGCAAATCTTTAATCTTCCCTGTAAGCTTGGCTCTGCAACATCAAAATGTATCCCACTTTTGCATTATTCTTCTCGAGTGAACCCTAAACCAAACACAAAAATCGACCAACAACCTTACTTCACTCAGAAATCTATCAATCTTCCATCTTCATACGTCCTTCAACTCACCAGCGATTTACTCAACTGCAATACACAAAATTTTCAAACAAAACAGCATCACAACGCGTCAGCACAAGGACTCAACAACAAATTCACAAAATAGTGCTTAGTAGTTGTAGAAGAATTAGAAGAAGAATAATTCAAAGAAAGGCACAGAAGAGAAATAAGGAGTCGTATCATCTCACCTCTGGTTTTCTGAAGCTCGCCATCGTCTCTTTCGAGCAACCGATCCAGGTTCTTTTTCCTTCTAATTCATCACTTTTTTTTACCGTAGCATAGCGTCGAATCATAGTATTTTGTTTAGATTGAAAGAGAGGTTGAATCGTAAGGCAGAAATCAGGAAGGTGAGAGAAGAAGCGAACAGATAGATAACTCAGATGAAGCAGAGATGTGAAGATGATGAAGATGGAGTGGAGTCTTGGACACATGATGCAATTGGAGTATGGGGGTGTTAGTTTGTTGATTCGCGTCAACGAGGAACGAAGGAGAGATCAAGGAAGTAAGCTCGGCGCCACGGAATAGAAGAAGAAGAAGGAAAACTGAGATTTTGAGACAGGGGAATGAGGCGCCTGATTGGTTTTAGGGTTTACATAACCCGTTTCTTTTTTTTCTTTTAGAGAAGGGTTGGGTCCAGGTCTAGTCCGACCCGGTCTATCAAGACCTAATATTTTTTTTCGTTTTAGTAGTTCTGTTTGGATTTAAGGACCAAAACGGAAACACTAGCTGAGTTGGTCAACTTGGGTAAACCAGTGGTTGTGGGTTCAACACCCGTAGGGACCAATTTTTTCCTTTATTATTTCTTTTGCTCATATTATCTATTTATTTATTTTTGTTTCTAATGTTATTTAATTTAATTTGATATTGAAATATATTAGAATTTGGTTTTATTTTCTCTTTAGACTTTATTATTTATTTAACTTGATAAAAACCATAAAAAGTTTAGAATTTAAATTTATTTATTCTTTTTCTTGTTCAAATCTTGATACCATATTCCCTTAGGTAACTCCATGAGGCGATTAAATCCCATCTCGATCGCCTTAAGTTGAGATTGACTTTTAGTCCTTCAATTGCATGACAACATTAGGGTAGACTTTCCCTCTTAACTCCTTTTTTCTTTTGTAATTAAAACTCATCATTCACAAATCAAAAATCCAAAAAAATTTAATCACTACTTGAATTTATTTTAAAACTCTCAAAACACTCAACAAATCAAAATTCCCCAAAGAGCATGTTATCTCCATTCTACTGCGATATCGGCCATGCATATTGCTAGAATGTGTGCGTTAACGTCGCCCACTAAAAAACACAAGCAAACAAATCATTTTATAGAGGAACTACGGTGTTCTAATTCCTTAATTGGATATGTAGGCAAAGGGTCGTGAAACCCTCACGAACGCAATAATGAAAAACCATTCTTTTCCCCTTAAGCAAGTATAATTGTAGATAAACTCACCCTTTTAAGACAAACAAGCAAAACGGATCTCGTTGAGTACAACGAATGTGAGGGGTGCTAGTACCTTCCCCTCGCATAACCGACTCCCTTACCCTTTCTCTTGGTCGCAAGACCATCTTATCCATTCCCTTGTGGTTTTATCGATATTTCCCCTTCCTTCGGGATAAATAAAGTTTGGTGGCGGCTCTGTGTTTTCTGTCGGTAGCTTCACAAGGTAAGGGTGGGGTTCTGACTCTATAATAGGGTTTATGATGAGTAGTATGTGGGATTAGATGTGAAAGGTTATTTTGTTTATGATTGAAATATATGTATTGTTGTTTGATAAGGATCAATGATTTAGAGATGAATAATGATGCCCTAATGTTGTATAATTGATGTAGAAACATAGGTTTATTATAATTGATGATTACCTATGATTAGAGGATGTTTTTAGGGCCTAAGGCAGGGAAATCGCAGTGAAAACCCAGTGAAATTGCAGAAAATATTCATGACAGAACAGTACGCATCGACCTCAAAAGCCATGCGTCGATACATGCAGGTTTTTGGACTCAGGATGAGTCGATACGAAGGAGCATGCGTCGATAAATGCGGTGTTGTAGACTCAGTATGAGTCGATACAAAGGGATTATGCATTGACTCATGCAGGTTTTTAGCCCAGTACGTGTCGACTCAAAACATTATGTGTCGACTCATGTAGTCTGATTTTTGGCAGATTCGTTTCCAAAGGCTGTAACTTGAGTTTCCGGACTCCGTTTGAGGTGTCGTTCGAAGCGTTGGATAGTTAACACGATGAACTTCATTCTTAAGGAATAAAATGAAGAATAAGAAGAATAATCCTAGTGACCCAAATTAGGATTAGAGTTAGCTTCCCGCGTTAATTGCTATGATGATTTTGCGAAGTATGATGAGGATAAGATGATTATAGATTATTGCTTGGTTCATAACAGTAAGATCAATGATGATAATGATGTAGTATTACAAAATTAATAATATGTAGAGGTTTGTTAACTAGAGGTAAGCCTTATATGATTAATTAATTATAGTCAATATCATGTTGTAGGCCTATGGCCAACATTGAGGGATTGTCGATCTATCATTGTATTGTTGTTGTGGCTGAGTTGCTGTAAAATTATGTTGATGAGTTATGTTGATGAAATTATGTTGATGAATTATGTGATGAATTATGTTGATGAATTATTTTGATGAATGATCTTGATGAATGATGTTGAGATGCCTCTAATAATTGGCAGCTATTAAGATGTAGGCTTCTGGCCAACGATGATGTTGTGTTGAGATGTTATTAATTATGGTTGTTGTTGTTACATTCATGATTGTGTCGCATACATTACATTTCAAGATGGAGGTGATGCACGTTAAGATGGCATGTTGTGATACGGTGGGAGAACTGACTAGGGTTTTGCGTTTGTTTTCGCAAATGTTTCGGTTGAGCAAGAGTCGCCACCGACTTTTTATTTTATCCTAAGGAAAGGTTTAAAAAGCACAGCAAAAACCTTTGAGATTTTTCTTGGGTTCGGGGAGTAGATTATAGAAAGGGAAGGTATTAGCACCCTTTCTATCCATGGTTATCCATGGGCTCTTAGGTACTTGCTTAGATCAACTTGCCTTGGTTTTTAATTGTTTGAAATGGTGCTTGGTGTGTGGTTTTAAAAATGTTTTGAAAAGATGCCTTGTATAGGCTACCCTTGTAACAATTCTTTACTCGAATGTTTTACAAAAGGTGTTTTGTCTTTTAAAAAGATGTTTCAAGGTTTTTGAAAGTTGGTTTTGAAAGTGTTTGTGAAGTGTGGTTTGAAATTAGGCAAGTGTTTTCTTTGCAAATTGGCAAGTACTTAAGAGTTATCTACCCTAAAGTTTTCTCAAAGATTTTTGTTATGTTTTAAACCTTTTGACAATTTTGTTCCACCATTGCATTTGGTGGACAATCTTGTATTAGGAGGTGAAAGGGACAGGCGCGGGTCATCGTTTAGACCATAATTGCATTAGTGTTAAATGTCTTTGGGCAATTTTTCTTTGAAAGGGATTTGATCATTTTAGGTAACCTTTTTTGAAAGCGTCATCGAGGGACTTATGATCATTTGATTGTTTGTTTTACCCAAAGAAACCTAACATGCAACATGGCCCAATTATTTGAAGGCAACAAAGTGGAATACCCTAGGGGTGCAAGTGTGAAATATGTTGTCCATTTTCATGCTTGTTTATCTTGAAATTAGGTCAAACTATTTTGTTCGTTTTATTCGCATACAAACCCTAATTCTAGCATGGCATGTTTAGAAAGCATTAAAGTGCGAAATTTAAATTCCTACGCTATTACAACACAATAATATGGGGAGGGGGGTACAATATTTCAAATGGGGTATATTTAGACAAGAAATTAAACCTAGCTATTACATCATTTTCTTTGAATATTTACATTATAATCAAAAGCATAAATTAAATGGAAATGAAATAAATATGCAAGATGTAAAAGAATTTTTATATGTATGAAAAAGTATTATTTATGTAAAATAAAAAGAGAAATAAAAAGGTAGTATTTTTTTGGAGTATTTTTATATTTAGGGCAAAAAACCCTAATTTTAATTAAAAGGGTATTAATTATTTAATATATATAATATTTGCTATCTATATACAAAGAATAAAAGAAAAATGAAGTATATTTGTAAAAATGTATTTTTTTAGCATTAAATATTAATAAAATAAAAATATGTATATTTTGGTATTTTATCCTAAGTGTATTAATATATACATATTCATTTATATTATTTATAAAATATGTATTATATATACTAATTAATAATATTTAATATTTAATAAAAAAAGTATTTTTTTTATAAAATATTTTCAGGAAGTAAAAATAAGATAAAAATGTATAAAAATATATTTGTACTATTTTAATATTCTAAACAAAAAGTATATATTTATTTATTTATGTACAAACTAAAAGAAAAAAATCAAATAAATACCTAATAAATTCAAAAATGATGAGAAAAAATATTTTTATATTTTTAATATGCTGAGAAAAGATAAATGAGTCAATTAAAAAAAGAAAAAGTCAAAAACATTAAAAATAAAGCAAATGGACTTAGGGGGGTGTGAACCAAAAAGCATGGTGTAAGAAGCAAAACAAAAGTTGGCCCAGCCCATGAGGCACCTTCTTCAACCTCTGAACCATGTTATTCAAAAAAACGCGCGCCCTGTTCTTCCATCCACACATCCTGATTCCTGGCTTATTAATGAAAACTCATAACATAAAAAATGTTCAGCATCAAGAGACGAATCCAACCATATGCAGAACTTGATCTAACTCTCTAAGATGAGGGAGAATTTCTTCTCCCCCAAATCCTAACCTAGATTTTCTGCCATTTTCAAACCTTAAATTCTCACAGCTCAGGAAAAAGAAATGAAAAGTGAAAGTATGTACAGGTTCAGTGGCATGAGTAGAACATTGCTTATTCACAAACTTAGAGCTAATGATGCCTAATAAGAGAGATAGAAGTTCACCAAAATACCTGTTCAGTTGAAGTTCTATTTGGAAATGGGGGAGCTTTCAGTGTAAGATAATGGTTGGTATAGCTTCCTTGAGGTGTGGTGATGCTGTTCCAATATTTACTTTGCCTTGAGACACCTTGAACTGAGCTGTAGAACTTCAACTGCAAAATGAAAAAATGAAAATGGTGGAACTTGTTAGAGGAGTTACAGGTCGTGTTTCAAGTCATGGTTAGCTTGCATAGATGCTAGGGAATGTTTGTGAACTGGTTTGGGCAAGAGAGCATGAGGGAAATGGAAGATGGCACTCAAACTGCAGGCTTGGCCCTGTTTTTGCAGTTTGAAGGTGATTCTGAGATTGGGAGTGTATGAGAGATGTTAGGGTCGTGTACTAGCTTGGTTATGATGTCCTGGATGTGTTTTACCAGTTTTCTTCAGTGTTTTTGAGCTGATATGAGAGTTATGTTACAATATGCCAAGTTACTTACACTTTAAGCAACAAATGCCCAAGTTGTGTTCTAGGTCAGTAGAGGCCCCCTAATGAGCTGCATAATCTCTCCTTGATCAGAGTGTTTTCCTCATAATCTTGTGCCAATTAGATCTCATTTGTACTGCTTGGATTTTCAATTGGACATAAAGCTATCTTTTGCAAAAATGGAAGAAATGCTTTATCTATTTTGGGATTAATCCTCTAGGAAATGCTTGAACACACAAAACATGGTCTTGGCACAAAGGTTTTGCATTGAATTATTGAGTTTCAAAGGGTTTTAGGACCTGTAATTTAGCACAAACTATGCTGACTTGAAAATGGCCTAAGTTATGAACATGTTCATGCTCAATTCAAAAGTGAGTTTTTGCCATATTGTGAAATTCGATTCTCTCAAGTTATGAGGTTGTTTGAGAAGTTCTTGGACATTTTGGAAAGCTTGGAATGTGTACTACAATCCATCTTTGAAATGCAAATTGAAATTACAAGTGGAAGTGTATGGAAAATGGCCTTGAAGTTGGGTAGAAAACCTTGTCAAAATAGGTTAAAATTTCACTAAGTTAAGAATGGTTTAGTGCCCTTATTCAAAAATTTGTAACTTGAGATACAAGCCTCAAATGGGAAAACTTTGTGAATCAAAGTTGTAGATTATGCAACAAGATACAACTTTAATATTTTGACTTTTGTTTGAATCCAAATGGATCTTGGTGAGAAAGTGGGGAAAAGTTGGGAAAAAATTAGGGTTTTTCATAACTTAGAAAAATTCTAAGTTATGAAAAATTCTAATTTCTAACCCTAATTTGCATTTTGTGATTTCTTGATGAACAAGTTTCATGATTTGGCACCTTTTGATGAAAAATGAATCTTGCCTCTTGATTATGACCAAAAAGTCAAAGTTTGACTTTTCAGTATACAGTCAAAATTGATCAATTGACTGGGAAATTCAACTGTCAATCTTGTGTACCTGGGATCTTTTGAGTTTGTTGAGCATGTCAAGATAATTCCATGGGGTCCTTGAGTCCATATGTGAGCTTGGTTTGCCATTGGCTAGGTCAAACAGTCAAAAATTGCCTTTGTGCAGTCAAAACCCTAAAAATGACCATTTTGCCCTTTTGGTGATCTGATCAAATTTCTTATGGAATGGTGATCCAAACTTGGTCAAATGGTTCATATGAGTTCAAAATGTTGATGGGGGTCAATTTTCATGAGGTTTGACTGTCAATTGGCCACAGTTGACTTTTTTCCCCAATACAGCTGATTTCTAGGTCAACTGTCCAATTGACTGGGCAAAACTTGGAATCAAGACTTGAAACTTGGTATGGATAAACTTGGGAGTCCAATATGAAGCATGAAAGTCATCTTAGGCATTTTAGGTCAAAACATCTTTGTGCAAACACAAACCCTAATTTGGGTCAACAGTGCAAGGAGAAGTCTTGAGCAGATGAAACCCTAACTGGATCTTGATCTCCAAGGACTTTGTGATGAGAGATCAATGAAAAATGGGAGGGCAAATTTTGGGGTACAACAGTTGCCCCTGTTCAATCTTCTTGAATCCGAAGAGTTAGATTGGCAAGTTTGCCTTTCGTGACTCGAGGGTAAAAGGAGATTGGACACTAGAGTGCCCTTAAATTTGCACTCGTCAAAGCAATGGATGCGGGAATGGGCTTAGAGATGCCATTTGGAGATGGGCTTAATGATGCCATCTGGAAGAGTGACAGAAACTTGTCGGGGATGGGCTTAAAGGTGCCATCTGGAAATGAGTATCAAGAAGGTGTCCATACTTTGGACCGTCTCCGAACTGGGGGTCTGAATAAGCAATAGATTGACATCCGTTGTTTGGAGGAATCCGTAAACTGTTTTCAAAAATTGCATCTGAACAAGTTGATAGATCAACATCCGTTGTTGGGAAGAATCCATAAACTGTTTCCAGAAGTCTTGAGGTCGAATAAGCAATAGAGCAGCATCCGTTGTTGGGAAGCGTCCGTAAACTGTTTTCAAAGGTTGAGAAGAGTCTGAACAAGCGATAGATTAACATCCGTTGTTGGGAAGAATCCATAGAAGGTTTTCAGAAGTCTTGAGAAGAAACTGAACAAGCGATAGGTTAACATCCGTTACTTGGAGAACCCGTAAACTGTTTTCAGAAGTCTTGGAGTTGAATAAGCAATAGAGCAGCATCCGTTGTTGGGAAGCATCCGTAAACTGTTTTCAAAGGTTGAGAAGAGTCTGAACAAGCGATAGATTAACATCCGTTGTTGGGAAGAATCCATAGACTGTTTTCAGAAGTCTTGAGAAGAAACTGAACAAGCGATAGGTTAACATCTGTTACTTGGAGAACCCGTAAACTGTTTTCAGAAATCTTGGACTTGAATAGGAACCGGTATAGGGTTGCTTGATGATGAGTCCGTGTAAAACCGCATCTGAAACTGTTAAGGATAGCTTTTTATTCTTAACCTGAAAAGGACAAAATGTTAGCTAAACACCAAATTATGTTGCGTGAAATGTATGATGAAATATATGTTAGATCAATGTTTATGATATGAATGTAATGAATGCGCATGTAAGCTGATGAGCTGTCCTGCTGGGGATAGATGAATCCTGGATGGCTGAAGATAAAAGCATCTTGACTGCTGCCGGGAAGAACAATTCCTTGACTGTGACTGGGGAAAAAGGAGCTTGGGTTGTATACCAAACCTCCGGGGAATTCCTGATGACTTCTACTGGGGAGACCAATCTAGTAGACTCCTGCTGGGGATGCAAGACTGAGAATCTTCAGTTTGGAGGGAAGCATCTCTGGCGACCTTACTGGGGAACTCAAGATTTGCTCTCCTAAAACTCTGTAGGGAGAAGGTTCATTAGCCTGGCTTTGCTGGGGATTCTGAAATTTAAACTCTGAGGGGAAATGAGCTCCTGAAGACCTTCTGGCTGGGGAATTGCAAAGATAAGTTACTGCTGGGGAATTTTGATGAACTCCGCTGGGGATAGGAAGGATTTTAGCGAGCGCGATCTTCCGTGATTGTTAGCTGAGGATAACCCAGTTATAAGCCCTTGTAGGGAATAACTTTGAATAAAACTCGGGAGAGACGTCCGTACTCCGTAGGGGATAAGCTTCCAGGATTTACTGGGGATAAGCTTCAAAACTTGTTGGAGGAAAATGGATTCCAAATCTCCTGGGAGTTTCCTTCGAAAGGGTATCAAGATATCCAACCGCCCCTTTTGACCTATCAGTAATCCTCTTTCTTAATTCGTAAGGAAATGATTATGTTCCAATGCATATGCCTATTTAACAAAACATTGGACGTTTCTCAAAATAAAATAAACAGTGCGAGAGAAAAGAAAAGGAAATGACACAAATTTCTGGGGAAAGTATTTGTATTGATTTTCTATGAGTATATTTATACAAAGGAGACAATCATCCTAGTAAGAGGATTTTGTCGTAAATATTTGAAAGATTTATACAAAATAAAGATGGCTATGTGAAATAATTCCCTGGGATTCCATTCCGCTATAGCTTTCACAACTCTGAATATCTGTCCATTCAATGCTTTGTTTGACGATGACTGGATTGATCAGAAGCCTGGAACCGGTTGATGAAGAGATTATTCTTGAAGTGATCCGACGAGACATAGTCATACGCTTTAATTCCCTAACTTTTGCCTGAATCGCCCTATCGGGTTTTCGATCCACCGGGAAACCCCTTTTTGCCCAAGCCGCCCTTTCGGGTTTTCAACTTGCCGGGTGTACAGATTTTTTTGTTTTTATCCCTAATTTTTGCCTGAACCGCCCTTTCGGGTTTTCGATCCACCGGGATGCCCATTTTTTGCCCAAGCCGCCCTTTCGGGTTTTCTACTTGTCGGGTTATTTACACGTAGTATCTTTTGACTATGTCTGCATTCACAAGGTGCGGAAAATCGTCGCCGTCCATGGTGGTCAGAATCATTGCACCACCAGAAAATATGCTCTTGATCACAAATGGTCCTTCGTACGTAGGAGTCCATTTGCCCCTGGGATCACTTTGCGGTAAGATAATCCGCTTGATTACGAGATCTCCGACTTGATACACTTGACGTCTGACTTTCTTGTTGAAGGCCTTGATCATCCGCTTTTGATACGTCTGACCATGGCATATAGCAGCAAGTCGCTTTTCGTCGATCAGATTGAGTTGATCAAGCCGGGTCTGCATCCAATCATCTTCATTCAAACCTGCATCCTTCATAATCCTTAGAGAAGGGATCTGGACCTCCATAGGCAAAACAGCTTCCATGCCGTAAACCAAAGAAAATGGGGTTGCCCCAGTTGAAGTACGCGTCGTCGTACGGTATCCATGTAGAGCAAACGGTAACATCTCATGCCAGTCTTTGTAAGTGACTGTCATTTTCTGAATGATCTTCTTAATGTTTTTGTTTGCAGCTTCAACAGCACCGTTCATCTTGGGCCGATAGGGAGATGAATTGTGATGATAAATCTTGAACTGTTCGCACAATGCAGTGATCATCGTGTTATTCAGATTTGTACCGTTGTCTGTGATGATCCTGTCTGGAACACCATATCGACATATAAGGTTTTGCTTGATGAAGCGGGCAACCACATTTTTAGTAACAGAGGCGAAGGAAGCTGCTTCAACCCATTTGGTGAAATAGTCAATGGCAACCAGGATGAAGCGATGTCCGTTGGAAGCTGTGGGTTTGATCTCTCCAATCATATCAATGCCCCACATTGCAAAGGGCCATGGAGCAGTCAGGACGTTGAGAGGAACCGGAGGGATATGAACTTTGTCAGCATAGACTTGACACTTGTGGAAAGTACGGGAATGTTGATGGCAGTCAGCTTCCATGGTAGACCAGTAATAGCCTGCCCTCAGGATCTTCTTAGCCATTGTATGCCCGCTCAAGTGAGTGCCAAATGTGCCGCTGTGTATATCAGTCATGATCAATTCTGCTTCAGCTTTATCTACGCATCGGAGTAACACACAATCATGGCTTCGTTTGTAGAGGATTCCGTTGCTCAGGAAGAACTTAGCAGCGAATTTCCTTAAGAACTTCTTGTCATTTACGGAAGCTCCTTCAGGATAATCTCTGGTCTCGAGATACTTCTTGATTTCATGGAACCAGGGTTGTTCCACTATTTCTTCGGTATTAATCTCGTGACAATGCGCAGGTTCATCCATTCGCTCGATGGTGATTTGGGGAGCCTCGTTATCCCAGTTGAGTTTAAACATGGAGGACATTGTGGCTAGAGCATCTGCTAGCTGATTCTCTTCTCGCGGGAAATGCTCGAAGGTAATTTGCTCGAAATGAGGCAATAATGTCAAGACATGTTCTTTGTATGGGATAAGATTAGGATGCTTGGTATCCCACTCTCCTTTGATCTGACTGATAACCAAAGCCAAGTCCCCAAATACGATCAAAGATTTGATCCCTAAGTCTATAGCAACCTTGAGACCAAAGATGCAAGCTTCATACTCAGCCATGTTGTTTGTGCAGCTGAAGCAAAGTCGAGCCGTGAAAGGTGTGTGACAACCTTCCGGAGAAATGAGTATTGCGCCGATACCATTTCCAAGTGCATTTGAAGCACCATCAAAGTACAGGGTCCATCGGGATCCCTTTTCGGGTCGGTCATACGGTCCGTCACCTTCAATGTTGTCCAAATTCATGATGTCCTCGTCTGGGAAGTCAAATCTCATGGGCTGATAATCTTCGATAGCTTGATGAGCCAGATGGTCAGCTAGTACACTCCCTTTTATAGCTTTCTGGGTGGTGTACTGGATGTCATATTCGGTTAAGATCATTTGCCATCTAGCTATCCTTCCAGATAAAGCGGGCTTTTCGAAAATATACTTGATAGGGTCCATTTTGGAAATCAACAGGGTAGTATGAGTCAACATATACTGTCTTAGTCGGCGAGCAGCCCATACCAAAGCGCAGCAAGTTTTCTCGAGCAGTGAGTAGCGAGTCTCACAGTCGGTAAACTTTTTGCTAAGGTAATAAATAGCATGCTCTTTTCGACCAGACTCGTCATGCTGGCCCAAAACACACCCCATTGAGTTATCCAAGACGGTCAAATACATGATCAATGGTCTTCCTTCGACGGGTGGCATCAGAATAGCAGGTTCTAGCAAATACTCCTTAATTCTATCAAAAGCAGCTTGACAATCGTCGTTCCACTCGACTACCTGATCTTTTTTCAAGAGTTTGAAAATCGGTTCACAGGTAGAAGTCAGATGTGAGATGAATCTGGCAATATAGTTTAAGCGCCCCAAGAATCCTCTAACTTCCTTCTCAGTACGGGGAGCAGGCATCTCTTGTATTGCTTTTACTTTTGCGGGATCGACTTCAATGCCTTTGTTGCTTACAATGAATCCCAGGAGTTTACCAGACCTAACTCCAAAAGTGCATTTACTTGGATTCAGCCTGAACTTGTATTCTTTTAATCTGGCAAACAACTTCTCTAGATGTTCAAGGTGCTCTTCCTCTGTTTGTGACCGAGCTATCATATCGTCTACGTAAACTTCAATCTCATGATGTATCATATCATGAAATAAAGCTACCATGGCGCGTTGATAAGTTGCCCCTGCGTTCTTCAGCCCGAACGGCATCACCTTGTAACAGAAAGTGCCCCATTGTGTGACAAAAGTTGTTTTCTCCATATCCTCGGGGCCATTTTGATTTGATTGTAGCCCGAGAATCCATCCATGAAGGAAAACACTTTATGCTGAGTTGTATTGTCGATTAGAATGTCAATGTGAGGTAGCGGGAAATCATCTTTGGGACTGGCCCTATTCAAATCCCGGTAGTCCACACACATCCTGACTTTGCCATCTTTCTTAGGTACTGGCACAATGTTAGCGACCCATTGAGGATAGGACGTAATAGCCAGAAGGCCAGCATCGAATTGCTTCATTACTTCTGCTTTGATCTTTTCAGACATGTCAGGCCTCATTCGGCGAACTTTTTGCTTGATCGGTGGACAATCCTCTCTTGTGGGGAGACGGTGGACCACGATGTCTGTGTCTAAACCTGGCATGTCTTCATAAGACCAAGCGAAGATCTCAACATACTCATTCAACAACTGTACCAGGCGCTCCTTGACTCTCGGCTCCAGATTGGCACCCACTTGCACCTCCTTCCGGTCCTCCTTGGTTCCCAAGTTAACAGTTTCCAGTGACTCTTCGTGTGGTAAGATGGCCCTTTCCTCTTGTTGCAAAAGTCTGGCTAGTTCCCCGGGTACTTCACAACCTTCGTCATCTTCATGCTCGGCTAGATTGAACAGATCCTCAGAGTTATTGAAAGATGTAGCAGAATAGTCACCCATGGAATCCGGAGTGGATGGGTACCTGCATTGGTGAGTGTGGGTGTTTGTAAGGGATAGCCATCCTTAAACAAAAAATGCAAAAGGAAAGAAAACGAACATAAGCAGTTTATCACATGAAAAACGTCCAATGAATCATTAAACATGGCATATGGATATGAAAAATAATCAAAACCCTTACAAATGGACCTACATGCCCCGGGCAAGGCATGAGGTGAAAAGATAGTGTACGGATTGTTTGAGAGTAAATATTACATACCAAATAAGAAATGTTTAACAGATAAATTACTGATGAATAAAAGTGATGGGGACAAAGTCTTTTGCCTCCCAGTTGCTCAATCCTCCTTTGACAGTTGGATAAATCCACTCTTCAATGTTGCTCTCCTTGTCTTCATCTTCCAAAGCGTTGATTCCGTAGGGAGAAATTTTGACTGGCGCCCTTTCAATCTTCGCACGGCGCATAGCTTTCTGGACAGCGGCTGTGAACCCTAATCCAAATTTGTCTGTCTTATGTGGAATGTCAGGTAACTGCCCCCATGCTGAATTCTTCCCTTCTTTTATTGCGGCTCTTGCGTCCTCCGGAGATGCCATCCTGGCCATCTGTCTCGGTGTCTCAGCTGCCAATTTTGCTACTGATATTTCAGGAAGGACTTCTTCCAAATGTTGAAACGGTGTCTCAATGAACTCTCCTTCAACCTCCACATACCGGAAAGAATTTAAGTGGCTAATCATGTATTCCTCTTCACCATGGACAGTGATGATCTTTCCCTTGACAGGATACTTCAACATCTGATGTAAGGAAGAGGTGACTGCCCCAGCATGGTGTATCCAAGGTCTACCCAGCAGGCAAGAGTATGACGGACGGATGTCCATCACATAGAAAGTGGATTTAAACACCTCAGTGCCTATCTTGATGGGAATTTCAACCTCTCCATGGACCATTCTCTTCGAACCATCGAAAGCTCTGACAACAATATCACTCGGCTTCAATTCCAACCCTTCACAATCTAGTCGGTCTAAGGCCTTTTTAGGCAATACATTCAGCGACGAACCAGTGTCGACCAAGATGTGTGCGAGAGTAGTTCCGCGACACTCGACTGAAATGTGCAAAGCATCATTGTGATTCCTACCTTTAGGAGTTAGGTCGGCATCAGAAAAACCTAATCCATTGTCCGCAGTCAGGCTAGCCACGCAATTTTGAAATTGATCCGCAGAGGTTTCCTGGGGCACATGGGCTGCCTTCAGGAACTTTATCAGAGCTTTAGCGTGCGCTTCTGAGCAAAGTAGTAGTGCCAGCATGGAGATCTTGGAGGGGGTTTGCCCCAGCTGTTCTACCACATCGTAATCACTTCTTTTGATTATCCTCAAAATTTCATCCATTTCCTTCTTGGAGGTTTTCGGGATAACCAAGGGTTGAGCCCTCGTCCTGACGGGCTCATCTTGGATTCCCTTACCTTTGTCAGCAGCGGTAGGAGAGACGGTACTAGGAACAACAACATCTTCAATCAAAGGAGTTCTAGCAGAAAGTTTGATTGGTGCAGGGACGACCTTGTCAGCTGATGAGGGTCCAAAGAGTGCTCTTGGAGGGGCAATCTCTGGAGAAAATATTCTCCCGCTCCTGGTGATTTTGCTAGTGCCCGCAATGTTACCAATGCTGGATTCTTCATCATCCGAACTTTCTTCAGTTATTTCGATTTGTTTGATACCATGGTAGTAGACGTCACCGCCATAGTTCCAAGGTATCGACTTCTCAGAAACATAGGGAACAGGCCCTGGCATTGTTATCTTCAAAGGAACAGATTTCGTAGCTGGTGTAATCTTAACAGGATTTTTGACGGCCTTGGAAAGATTGGCGTGAATGGTTATGATTGAGACATCTTCAGTATGAACTGGAACAGCAGAAACTTTTTCAAACAAAATTTGTCGACTATCCATAAGGCCTTGGATGCCTTTCTTCAGTAACGGACAATCAAACGGCAGAGAGTAACAACAATAGCAGTCTTCTTTACATCCCGGGAAGATCTCGGCCCTCAACAGATTCAACTTAATGGTTAGCAATGGAGTAGTCAGATCACTGACATCAGCAACATACAAATCTTCTTCAATGGCATTGACATTTCGGCCGTGCTTCGGCATGGGTGCAGATATCACATTAGGCTTCTCTGGAGCATCAAACTCTACCTCCTTAGCCTCTATCAGGTCTTGGATTTTATGCTTGAGTGCCCAACAATCATTGGTGTCGTGTCCAACACTGTCTGAATGGTAGGCGCATTTAGCATTGGCATGATAATGCGGAGAGGACGTATTCACATTCTTTGGTGCCTCCTTGATGGTGGCAAGATTCAACTTCAACAGATGGGGAAGCACTTGCGCTGGAGTCATATTAATACGGGTGAACTGCCATTGTGGCCGTTCCACTCGTTGTTGATTTGGTCTGGACTGGTTATAGCGAGGCTGCTCGTTTGGAGTGTTTTGAATCATTACGGCCCCCACAGTTGGCCGACGCTCCGTCTTCCCTGCTCTTCTCTGAGAATATACCACAGCTGTTTCCTTCTTAAAAGGTTTCTTCTCAACACTTGCGGCAACACCCTTCTGAATCTTTCCTGACTTGATGCCAGCTTCTATTCTTTCGCCTGTTAAGATCAAATCGGTAAACCCCGCGGAAGAGTTACCAATTAAATGATTGAAAAATGGCCCGGATAGGGTCCCGAGAAACATATCAACGAGTTCACGGTCGGTTAAAGGAGGCTGCACCCTGCCAGCCAAATCCCTCCATTTTTGTGCATATTCTTTGAATCCCTCGCTTGTTCCTAGTGACATACCCTGAAGTTGGATACGAGTAGGAGCGAGATCAGAATTATACTGGTATTGTTTGTAGAAAGCGGTAGCCAAATCTTCCCAATTTCTGACACTGGTTCCTTCTAGCTGATAAAACCACTCCAACTGAGCTCCCGAAAGGCTGTCTTGAAAGAAATGAATCTAGAGGTTTTTATCTGCCGTATAGGGTTGAATCTTTCTTACGTAGGACCTGAGATGCATTTTGGGGCAGGACAGCCCATCATACCTCACAAACACTGGCACTTTGAATTTTGGGGGAATCACAATCCCGGCAACCAAGCCCAAGTCTTCAAAATCCAAACCCGGTACTCTTTGTAATTCCATGGCGGCCAATCTGTCTTCTAAACCTTTGTATTTATCATCAGCTGGAGGGTATTGCTGGTCAGAATAATCTTCATCCTCTTCAACCTCTTCTTCTTCCGCATCAGACTCGGAAGGCACCGCAGCTCCGTCTCTTTTACTAGTCCCTTCATCAGAAGTAGGAGGAAATTCAAGCACTCTCCGAGCTTCTCCGTCAAATCTTCTCCCCAAAGTAGCCACCCCAATCCTCTTTTTCTTCTTTTTCACTGGGTCCTTATTCCCCAATTGAGTCTTGATATCCTCCTGACCCTTAGCCAAGGTCATCAGGAGTTGCTGGAACTGTGCATTCTGAGCTTGTAGGTCTTTGACTGTTTGCTCGAGATCCATCCTACTGAAATAAACAGCAGACAGATAAGGAAACCTGGAGTGAGACCTGCTTATGCACATGATGAATGGTATGCTTATGTATGCAATGCATTCAAGGATTTAGAACATTCAAAATTGTTTCAGACAAAGAAGAACGCACGTCATATTAATAAGAAGAAGTTTGTTAGTACATAAATGCCCCATGGGCCAAATATTACAAAATAAACTTCTTAAGGCAGAAAGACATTGCGCATCCTCTTTGGTGCGATGTAGGTGTTGAGGGCCTCTTGCTCGTGGAGTCGGCGGGTAAGCTCTAGAACCTTCTTTTCACTGGCGTAGAAGCTAGCTTCAAAAGTATTCCGTTCCTCCTTGAGCTGAATCCAACTTTTCTGCATTTCCTCCCACGATGTAGGCATGTCTGGATGTAGGATGGTGTAGGGAACCTCTCCTTCTTTGACAGGCTCTTTAATCACTGGGAGCACATGAGGATAAGGCATCATTAGACTTTGGGCTCGGGCTCGTACCCACTTGAGATAGGGCTCAAGAGGGATGGAGTTCTTGTGTCCCAGAGTCTTGCTATCAACCTTGTTGAGTTTTCCCCAAGCCCTGATGAATCTTTGGCGAAGTCCTTGCGCATCGTTGTCGAAGTCAAAAACTAGGTCAGGAATTAACATGTCATGAGGGCCATCCCTCCGTGCATATCCAAATTGCCTCAAAGCTAGGCAAGGGTTGTAGGTGATACCTCCCCTAATTCCAAGTAAAGGAACATTAGGAAATTCTCCGCAACGATCGACGATGATGACATTTTCTATGGACCGAGAACACCAATGCACATCAGAATGAGTAAGAGTCATCAACCGTTGGGACCACCTTGAACCTTGGTCATTCTTCAAGACGGATTGTGGAAGGTGCGAAATAAACCACCTTGCTAGGAGAGGAGTACAGCACATGAGAACACCCCTCTTTCTCATTGTTCGTGTGTAAAATGAGTGAAGGATGTCCCCAAGCAATGTTGGTATTGGATTTCTGGACAAGAAGATTTTGACGGCGTTGACATCTACCAATTGGTCAGGATTTGGGAACAAGACCAACCCATAGATAAGGAGTGCCACAATCTCTTCAAAGGCTTGTAGGTCCAATGAATTCCAACATTCTTGTGCCTTCTCAAACAAGAATTTTGCTAAGAATCCCTTGACGCCGCTTCTGGTTTCCAAATGCCCCTTGATGTCGGATGGTTGTAGATGTAATGCTCGAGCAACATCTTCCGGCTTTGGTTCCTTTTCCGTACCGTTGAAAGGTAGTTGATTAAGGATAGGAATTCTCAGGAGTTGAGAAAATTCCTCCAAAGTGGGTACCAACTGATAATCAGGGAAAGTGAAGCAGTGGTGAAGAGGGTCAAAGAACTGGAATAGCACTTTCATCATGTCTTCTTCAATATTGGTGCTGACTAGGCTGAGCAGTCTACCATGTCTTTCACTGAAGGATGAGTTTTCCGGGATTCTTGAGGTGATCTCCTTGAGTTGAGGAGAGATTCTCACAAGGTTGACTTGAATGGTGTTTCTGCGAGGAATTTCCATGTCCTACAAAACAAGAACAAAGATGAAGATCCAAAACCCTTGAAATGGTTAGTGAATGCATATGATGTTTTATGATGTTTATGATGTATGCACAAAACATATGTACAAGCAAATCACACCAAACCCTAGTTTCAGGCTTGCATGGGGTTTCATAGGTAAGTACCCTCTTGAGTGTAGTTGGCTTAAAAACCTGTCCTATAAATAGTAACCGGGTTCTAAGGAGCTCAATATCATTGGATTGTTTTCAATGTTCATTGTTTTGGTTTAGCCACTTAAGTAGCGACCAAAATATTCCAAGAAAACAACCCTCAATGAGTGTAGTATCGAGTATCTACCAACTTCGGACTGCACCAAAGCCGGTCATCTCACTACCCCTAATAAAAGGCCAAGATGGTCAAGTAAGGTTCTAGGTCATTAGTGCTTAGTGACATCACTCAGCGGCCCCGTACTCTCCTTGATTGAACTCAAGGGTTACCGGTACTCACAAATATGTCGCACTAATATAGCTATTGCCTCGACCGTGTCGGTATACCCTGCACAGTTTCCACAACGTATTGCTATCTATGAATGTTTCCCAAAATTCGGGTGTAGGATTGCAAACCCAAACAAGAGAGCCAAAAATATAAAGTAATCAAATCAAACAATTAGTCATGCAAGAGGGTGATCTAAGCCCTAAGGTTACTCCACTTTTAAAATTCTCCCCAGCAGAGTCGCCAGTTCTGTGATACGGTGGGAGAACTGACTAGGATTTTGCGTTTGTTTTCGCAAATGTTTCGGTTGAGCAAGAGTCGCCACCGACTTTTTATTTTATCCTAAGGAAAGGTTTAAAAAGCACAGCAAAAACCTTTGAGATTTTTCTTGGGTTCGGGGAGTAGATTATAAAAAGGGAAGGTATTAGCACCCTTTCTATCCATGGTTATCCATGGGCTCTTAGGTACTTGCTTAGATCAACTTGCCTTAGTTTTTAATTGTTTGAAATGGTGCTTGGTGTGTGGTTTTGAAAATGTTTTGAAAAGATGCCTTGTATAGGCTACCCTTGTAACAATTCTTTACTCGAATGTTTTACAAAAGGTGTTTTGTCTTTTAAAAATATGTTTCAAGGTTTTTGAAAGTTGGTTTTGAAAGTGTTTGTGAAGTGTGGTTTGAAATTAGGCAAGTGTTTTCTTTGCAAATTGGAAAGTACTTAAGAGTTATCTACCCTAAAGTTTTCTCAAAGATTTTTGTTATGTTTTAAACCTTTTGACAATTTTGTTCCACCATTGCATTTGGTGGACAATCTTGTATTAGGAGGTGAAAGGGACAGGCGTGGGTCATCGTTTAGACCATAATTGCAATAGTGTTAAATGTCTTTGGGCAATTTTTCTTTGAAAGGGATTTGATCATTTTAGGTAACCTTTTTTGAAAGCGTCATCGAGGGACTTATGATCATTTGATTGTTTGTTTTACCCAAAGAAACCTAACATGCAACATGGCCCAATTATTTGAAGGCAACAAAGTGGAATACCCTAGGGGTGCAAGTGTGAAATATGTTGTCCATTTTCATGCTTGTTTATCTTGAAATTAGGTCAAACTATTTTGTTCGTTTTATTCGCATACAAACCCTAATTCTAGCATGGCATGTTTAGAAAGCATTAAAGTGCGAAATTTAAATTCCTACGCTATTACAACACAATAATATGGGGAGGGGGTACAATGTTTCAAATGGGGTATATTTAGACAAGAAATTAAACCTAGCTATTACATCATTTTCTTTGAATATTTACATTATAATCAAAAGCATAAATTAAATGGAAATGAAATAAATATGCAAGATGTAAAAGAATTTTTATATGTATGAAAAAGTATTATTTATGTAAAATAAAAAGAGAAATAAAAAGGTAGTATTTTTTTGGAGTATTTTTATATTTAGGGCAAAAACCCTAATTTTAATTAAAAGGGTATTAATTATTTAATATATATATTATTTGCTATCTATATACAAAGAATAAAAGAAAAATGAAGTATATTTGTAAAAATGTATTTTTTTAGCATTAAATATTAATAAAATAAAAATATGTATATTTTGGTATTTTATCCTAAGTGTATTAATATATACATATTCATTTATATTATTTATAAAATATGTATTATATATACTAATTAATAATATTTAATATTTAATAAAAAAAGTATTTTTTTAAAAATATTTTCAGGAAGTAAAAATAAGATAAAAATGTATAAAAATATATTTGTACTATTTTAATATTCTAAACAAAAAGTATATATTTATTTATTTATGTACAAACTAAAAGAAAAAAATCAAATAAATACCTAATAAATTCAAAAATGATGAGAAAAAATATTTTTATATTTTTAATATGCTGAGAAAAGATAAATGAGTCAATTAAAAAAAGAAAAAGTCAAAAACATTAAAAATAAAGCAAATGGGCTCAGGGGGGTGTGAACCAAAAAGCATGGTGTAAGAAGCAAAACAAAAGCTGGCCCAGCCCATGAGGCACCTTCTTCAACCTCTGAACCATGTTATTCAAAAAAACGCGCGCCCTGTTCTTCCATCCACACATCCTGATTCCTGGCTTATTAATGAAAACTCATAACATAAAAAATGTTCAGCATCAAGAGACGAATCCAACCATATGCAGAACTTGATCTAACTCTCTAAGATGAGGGAGAATTTCTTCTCCCCCAAATCCTAACCTAGATTTTCTGCCATTTTCAAACATTAAATTCTCACAGCTCAGGCAAAAGAAATGAAAAGTGGAAGTATGTACAGGTTCAGTGGCATGAGTAGAACATTGCTTATTCACAAACTTAGAGCTAATGATGCCTAATAAGAGAGATAGAAGTTCACCAAAATACCTGTTCAGTTGAAGTTCTATCTGGCAATGGGGGAGCTTTCAGTGTAAGATAATGGTTGGTATAGCTTCCTTGAGGTGTGGTGATGCTGTTCCAATATTTACTTTGCCTTGAGACACCTTGAACTGAGCTGTAGAACTTCAACTGCAAAATGAAAAAATGAAAATGGTGGAACTTGTTAGAGGAGTTATAGGTCGTGTTTCAAGTCATGGTTAGCTTGCATAGATGCTAGGGAATGTGTGTGAACTGGTTTGGGCAAGAGAGCTTGAGGGAAATGGAAGATGGCACTCAAACTGCAGGCCTGGCCCTGTTTTTGCAGTTTGAAGGTGATTCTGAGATTGGGAGTGTATGAGAGATGTTAGGGTCGTGTACTAGCTTGGTTATGATGTCCTGGATGTGTTTTACCAGTTTTCTTCAGTGTTTTTGAGCTGATATGAGAGTTATGTTACAATATGCCAAGTTACTTACACTTTAAGCAACAAGTGCCCAAGTTGTGTTCTAGGTCAGTAGAGGCCCCCTAATGAGCTGCATAATCTCTCCTTGATCAGAGTGTTTTGCTCATAATCTTGTTCCAATTAGATCTCATTTGTACTGCTTGGATTTTCAATTGGACATAAAGCTATCTTTTGCAAAAATGGAAGAAATGCTTTATCTATTTTGGGATTAATCCTCTAGGCAATGCTTGAACATACAAAACATGGTCTTGGCACAAAGGTTTTGCATTGAATTATTGAGTGTCAAAGGGTTTTAGGACCTGTAATTTAGCACAAACTATGCTGACTTGAAAATGGCCTAAGTTATGAACATGTTCATGCTCAATTCAAAAGTGAGTTTTTGCCATATTGTGAAATTCGATTCTCTCAAGTTATGAGGTTGTTTGAGAAGTTCTTGGACATTTTGGAAAGCTTGGAATGTGTACTACAATCCATATTTGAAATGCAAATTGAAATTCCAAGTGGAAGTGTATGGAAAATGGCCTTGAAGTTGGGTAGAAAACCTTGTCAAAATAGGTTAAAATTTCACTAAGTTAAGAATGGTTTAGTGCCCTTATTCAAAACTTTGTAACTTGAGATACAAGCCTCAAATGGGAAAACTTTGTGAATAAAAGTTGTAGATTATGCAACAAGCTACAACTTTCATGTTTTGACTTTTGTTTGAATCCAAATGGATCTTGGTGAGAAAGTGGGGCAAAGTTGGGAAAAAATTAGGGTTTTTCATAACTTAGAAAAATTCTAAGTTATGAAAAATTCTAATTTCTAACCCTAATTTGCATTTTGTGATTTCTTGATGAACAAGTTTCATGATTTGGCACCTTTTGATGAAAAATGAATCTTGCCTCTTGATTATGACCAAAAAGTCAAAGTTTGACTTTTCAGTATACAGTCAAAATTGATCAATTGACTGGGAAATTCAACTGTCAATCTTGTGTACCTGGGATCTTTTGAGTTTGTTGAGCATGTCAAGATAATTACATGGGGTCCTTGAGTCCATATGTGAGCTTGGTTTGCCATTGGCTAGGTCAAACAGTCAAAAATTGCCTTTGTGCAGTCAAAACCCTAAAAATGACCATTTTGCCCTTTTGGTGATCTGATCAAATTTCTTATGGAATGGTGATCCAAACTTGGTCAAATGGTTCATATGAGTTCAAAATGTTGATGGGGGTCAATTTTCATGAGGTTTGACTGTCAATTGGCCACAGTTGACTTTTTTCCCCAATATAGCTGATTTCTAGGTCAACTGTCCAATTGACTGGGCAAAACTTGGAATCAAGACTTGAAACTTGGTATGGATAAACTTGGGAGTCCAATATGAAGCATGAAAGTCATCTTAGGCATTTTAGGTCAAAACATCTTTGTGCAAACACAAACCCTAATTTGGGTCAATAGTGCAAGGAGAAGTCTTGAGCAGATGAAACCTTAACTGGATCTTGATCTCCAAGGACTTTGTGATGAGAGATCAATGAAAAATGGGAGGGAAAATTTTGGGGTACAACACATGTGTTGGCGAATATTAAGATGAAGGCTTATGCCTTGTTGATTCCTCTATTTACTGGCAATTATTTGAGATGGGAGTTTTGCTCCAATGGTACCACATGCATTTGCATAGTATTGAATCACATTATATGATTGCATAAAGAAGTTGTGTATTGATGAGGTGAATGTGTATATTGTTGGTACTCTGTTTTGATTATTGTTGTTTATAAGATGAGAAGTGGTGATGTTATGTGATCTAATTTAATATATTATTTATCATACATTTTATTATATTGTTAGATATCTCACCCCTTCTATTTGAATGTTACCCTTATGTTGGTAACATGCAGGTAATCTGGAGTGAAGGCAGTATACCTTCGGTAGTTTGAGTCGGTGTTATTGCTCTGATATGTAACACTCGGGAGGATGAACGCTTGTTGCTTTTAATTATTGATTATTTTAGTTGTTGAACTTTGATTTGATTGTTGCTGGGTATGTGTTATCATGACGTTGCTATAACGATGGAAAAAGATGTTATTATGATTCTGCTGCGTAGTTATTCAAGTTGTTGAATTAAGATATTAAATTATTCTGCTGTTGGTTCATCCGAAGTTTTAAAGTGTTATGTATCCATGTTGAATGCAATGTGTTTTTAAGTTGAATTTGTGACATCCTGATTCAGTTGTATGAATTTCAAAACTCTGATTTACATTCATAATTTATGGGTAGAATTGGGGTGTTACAAAGTTGGTATCAGAACAAAGGTTTGTCCATCCGACCAAGTTGTCGAGTCGTAGTTGTCTAACAATCGAGTATTATTAATTTGAGTTCTAACTGTTGTTTTTGTTGTAGTGATAAGTTGAGACGGATGGAAGGAATGATGTTGAACTTGCTGCTGCTTTAGAAGCAATGGCGCGTGCAATGGAGAATCATATGAATACTGAAGGGAATGCTGGATCTCGTAGTTTGGCGACTTTCCAGAGAGAGAATCCGCCTACCTTCAAGGGAAAGTATGATCCTGACGGAGCATTGGATTGGTTGAAAGAGATTGAGAGAATCTTCCGTGTGATGGACTGCACTCTAGCACGAAAGGTTTGATATGGTACTCATATGCTAGAAGTCGAGGTTGATGACTGGTGGCTAGAGACTTGTCAGAGATTGGAAGTTGCGGGTGAAAATGTCACTTGGGCTGTGTTCCGTAGGGAATTTCTGAGGAAGTACTTTCCTGAAGACGTCCGTGTTAAGAAGGATATTGAGTTCCTTGAGTTGAATCAAGGGATATGTCAGTTGTTGAGTATGCTGCAAAGTTTGCTGAGTTGGCTAAGTTTTATTCCCACTACGGTAAGGCAGATGCTGAGTTTTCAAAGTGTATCAAGTTTGAGAGCGGGTTGCGCCCAGAGATCAAGAAGGAAGTTGGATACTGTTGTACCCCAAAATTTGCCCTCCCATATTCTTCAAATATTTGTCAAGATCAATCTCCAGATGGTTCAAAATCTCCCAAGAGTTGCACAGTCCAATTGCCTCCTAACACAGTCAAAATTAGGGTTTTGGTTCTGGCAAAGAAAATGAGGTTTTCAAGGGTCCAATCAAGTCCCATATGCCCATAAACATTGTCAAGCATTCATATGCCAAAGTTTCAAGACTCACAGCATCAAATTGCACAATCAAAAACCCTAAATGCTTCACAGTCAACTGCAGGGGCAAAATGGTCATTTGACAGTCAAAAGTCAAAAATTTGGGTCAACATCTTATTTTGAAGCCACAATCATCATTTGATCAATTCTTGATCATGATTCTTAAAGCATGGCTCAAAAAGTCTCAAGATGCAAAAGTTTCTATTTTTGGACAGCTGAAAAAGTCAACTACAAATTGACCAAGGCATAATTTCTTCATGGTTTATCAGAAAAATCTCATCCAAAGCTCATTTTGAAGAGAATGACATTTCCTACAACGCGTCTTCACACTCCAAGTCCAATAAATGCTCTCACAAAAAGTTATCAATTTCAACATTATAGGTCATTTTCAAAAGTCAACAAAAAGGCACTTTAAGTCAAAGACCATAACTTGAGATTGGTAAATCAAAATGACATGGGACCAAAGGCATTGGTTAGAGGACTTCAAGACCTTTCCAAAATGTCCAAGAGCATGATTATAGCTTCAAAATTGAGCAAGATATGCCTTGTAGAAGTTGGGAAATTTTTGGGAATTTTGAAAAGTCAACTTTGCACAAAAGACTTCAAAGTTGCTAATGGGCCACAAATTCTTCCATGAATCATTACCCAAAGGCTATGCACGACCCATTAAGCTCAAAGGGAGTTATTTTCTTATTTTTGATTAATTATTTGAATTTTTATTATCATTAATTCATTTAATTAAATTTAAATATAAGAAAAATACCAAATCATGTTTTTTAAATCTTTTTATGCAGCAAATATCTTCAACACATGTAAGAGATTTCGTGCATCAATCAAAAGGACAATATCATCCAAATTTGGCAAGAATTGCATGGAAAAAGATTGGAAAAGATATGAACAAAATCAAAGATTGAAATCATTAATTCAATGGATTATGGGCTTGTTTTTTGACCTAATTCCATTCACCTACAAAGGCATAACATAACCTAATGCTCATGGGGACGAAAAACTGCTCAAAACCATAGAACCAAATTGCAACTTTTGACAAAAAAATTTGAAATTTGAAATCATATTTGCAGGGTGTTTCAAAGCATAACAAGTATTCCATTGTGTTGCTGGACCTTCCAGGAATAGATTGCAATTAAGAACACGCCTCCACACTCAAAGAAACGGTAGAACGGCATCGTGCTTGTCACAAACATATCCATTATCGTGTTTTAATTTTCAAGCATTGTTCATGTGTTTTGTTAATTGATTTACGCTAATATTGATATTCTGAAGCTATTGGTAGCATTTAATTGAACCAACGACGCTTGTATCCAAACATGCCATTAAAGGATGTTAGGTTTTCAGAGCTCCAAATTTAGGGGTTTTCACATATGGCAAAATTGAACCACCAAACCTATGCCATTGGATTCGTGACCTCAAGACAAGACCAACCAACACCTCGCGCCCTTTTTATATTACAGCATGGGCTATTCGCTATTTTTACAGGTCTTGTTTAGTGGGGGTTTAAAACCCCCGCTATTTGGTTATATTTGCAGGTACAAAAGGAAGAAGACGCATGCGTGGCTTCATATGGTTGGACAATTCAAATAAATCAGCGCACTTTTTGCTTTGGACCACTAACGCTTATTTTTTTTATATAATAATCATGCTTCATTATGTTAACAAAGAAACTCAATGGCTCAGTTGGTGGATGAGCTGTCCTGCAGGCATTGGGACCTGGGTTCGATTCCCAGGTCCCCCCACATATTCCATATTTTTTATCCTAACGCGTTTCTGTGCAGCATTCATTCAAAGGGGTACCATATGTCCTAATGCCTAATGTGATACGGTGGGAGAACTGACTATGGTTTTGCGTTTGTTTTTGCAAATGTTTCGGTTGAGCAAGAGTCGCCACCGACTTTTTATTTTATCCTAAGGAAAGGTTAAAAAGCACAGCAAAAACCTTTGAGATGTTTTCTTGGGTTCGGGGAGTAGATTATAGAAAGGGAAGGTATTAGCACCCTTTCTATCCATGGTTATCCATGGGCTCTTAGTTACTTGCTTAGATCAACTTGCCTTAATTTTTTCAATTGTTTGAAATGGTGCTTTGTGTGTGGATTTTGAAAATGTTTTGAAAAGAGGCCAATGTGGTGGCAACCTTTGTAATGATCCATGTTGGGATGTATACAAAGGTGTATGTCTTTTGAAAAGGTTTTCAATGTTTTTGAAAGTTGTTTTGAAAGTGTAGTGGTGTTTGGTTTGAAAAATAGGCAAGTGTTTTCGTTTTGCAAGGGGGCAAGTAACCAAGAGCTATCTACCCTATATTTCTCAAAGATCTTTGCTATGTTTTAACCCTTTTAACAATTTTGTTCCACCATTGTATTTGGTGGACAATCTTGTGTTAGGATGTGAACGGGACGGGCGCGGGTCATCGTTTAGACCATGATTGCAATGGTGTCAAGTATCTTTGGGCAATTTTCCTTTAAGGGACTTGATCATTTTTAGGCAACTTTCGAAAGCGTCATCGAGGGACTATGATCATTTGATTGTTTTGTTTTGCCCAAAGAGACCTAACATGCAATATGGCCCATTATTGAAGGCAACAAGTGGAATACCCTAGGGGTGCAAGTGTGATTAGTGTTGTCCATTTTCATGCTTGTTTATCTTGAATTTAGGTCAAACTATTTTTGGTTAATTGATTTGCATACAAAACCCTAATTCTAACATGGCATAATTAGAAAGCTTTAAAGTGCGAAAAAATAAAGTTCCTAAATTATTACAACACAATATATGGGAAGGGGGTACAAATGTTCAAATGGAGGTATTTTGACAAGAATTAAAACCCTAGACTATTACATCAAACTTGGAATTTTGCAAGGTATTTATTTACATGATATTCAAATAAAAATAAGATAAATATGCAAAATGCAAAAAAAAGGTTTTTCATATGTATGTAAAAAGTATTTATCGTGTATCAAATAAGCAAAAATAAAATCAATTAATTTTTGGTATTTTTATGCATTTAGGGCAAAAAACCCTAATTTTTACAAATAAAAGTATTTATTGTATGATATATGCAATATTTATTAATTATTTACAAAAAATAAATAAAAGAAGGTATTTTATATAAAAAGTATTTTTGAGGTCAAAATATTAATAAAAACAAAATGTATTAATTCTTTGTATTTTTCTAAATATATTAATAAACATATATGTATTTATAATATTTACTAAATACTAAATATACACAAAAAAGAAAATATTTAATATTTACAAGAAAAGTATATTTTATATATAATATTTTCAGAAGATAAAATAAAATAAAAATTAGAAAATAAATATATTTTGTATTATTCCTAATATTCTAAACAAAAAGTATTATGTATTTATTTATGTACAAATGTTAATTTAAACCAATAAATGCTTAATAAATACAAAAATGGTTTGAAAAATATTTTTTATATTTTTAATATTATGAGAAAAAATAAACAAGTCAGAAATAACAAGAAAAAGTCAAAAAATGTTTCAAATAAGCACAATGGGTCAAGGGGGTTCAAAAGTAAAAAGGTGGTGTAAATAAGAAAAGTAAAACAAGCCCAGCCCAAAGGACCTTCTTCAACCTCTGGCCAGAAATTTGTCAAAAAACGCGCGCCTCCTACACTGATTCAAACATCTGGATTCCTGGACTTTTAACACAAACTCATAACATGAAAAATGTTAAGCATCAAACCACGATTCTGGACATATAAAGAACTCATCCTAACTCTCAGAAATGAGAGAGAATTTCTTCTCCCCCAATTCCTGACCTAGTTTTTATTCAATGTTCAGACTTAAAATTCTCTAAGCACACATAACATAAATGAAAACTAATGATATGGGCATGTTCAGGGCTATGAATGTGACATAATTTCTTCACAAATCTAAACCTAACTATGCCTGGATAGAGAGATAAGAGTTCATGAACTTACCTGTTCAGTTGGAAACGTGTGCAACAATGGAGATGCTTACAAGGCAAGGTAATGATTTGTATAGCTTCCTTGATGTCCAGGGATGCTATTCCAATGCTTGGTATGCCTTGAAACCAAGTGAATCGTGTTATGGCACTCCAACTGCAAAACAGAAAATATGAAAATGGTGATGTTAGCTAGGGGTGTTACAGGTCGTGTTTAGGGTTTGGAATAGTTTCAAGGGATGGTGTGGGATGTGTTTGAAGTGTTTTTGGTCAAGGTGCACGAGGGAAATGAGCTATGGAAGTCCAACTGCAGCTTATGCCCTGTTTTTGCAGTTTTATGGTGATTCTGTGTTTGAGGATGTTTGGAACTTGGTTGGCTTGTGTTTCAGCTTAGGTTTAGTGTTTTGAATGTGTACAATAACAATGCTTAAGGTTGTGTTGGCTGAGATGAGAGTTGGGAGTTGTTATGCAAGTTTTCTTCACCTTTAAGCAACAAAATGCCAAGTTGTGTTCTAGACTTGTGCAGGCCCCCAATCTATGCTGCATACATTAGTCTTGGTTAGAGTGATTTGTGTACAAAATACCAGCTCAAAAGATTGTGCCTATGCTTCTTGGATTTGCATTTGACATAAAGTTCAACTTTTCTAAAATGGATATAATGCTTTTTCTACTTATGGCTTAATTTTGCATACAATGCTTAAACACATAAAATAAGGTCTTGGCACAATGGGTTAGCATTAAATTTATGAGTGCAAATGGGATATAGGACCTGTAATCAAGTTGTGCAAGCTGATTTGAAAAATTGCACAAGTTATGAACATGTACATGGCCATGAATCAAAGTGACTTTTTCCCAACTTGCCAAATTCGATTCTCCCTAACCATGAGGTTGTTTGATGAGTTCTTGGACATTTTGGAAATCTTGGAATGTGTACTACAATCCATCTTTGTAATGAAAATTGAAACTCCAAGTGGAAGTATGTGAAAAGTGGTCTTGAAGTTAGGCAAAAATCTTGCCTAAAATAGGTCAAAATTTCTCTAAGTTAAGAATGGTTTGGTACCCTTGTTCCAAAAATTGTAACTTGAGCTACGAGCTTCTTTTGAGAAAACTTTGTGAATAAAAGTTGTAGATTTTGCAATGGACTACAACTTTCATGTTTTGACTTTTCCTTGAATCCAAATGCATCTTGATGAGAAAGTGGGACAAAGTTAGGAAAAAATTAGGGTTTTTCATAACTTAGAAAAATTCTAAGTTATGAAAAATCTTCATTTCAAACCCTAATTTGTGATTTTTGATTTCTTGATGAACAAGTTTCATGATTTGGCATGTTTTGATGAAAAATGAATCTTGACACTTGATTTTGACCAAAAAGTCAAAGTTTGACTTTTCAGTATACAGTCAAAAATTGATCAATTGACTGGAAAATTCAACTATCAATCTTGTGCATTTGGGATCTTTTGAACTTGTTGAGTATGTCAAGACAATTCCATGGGGTCCTTGAGTCCATATGTGAGCTTGGTTTGCCATTGGCTAGGTCAAACAGTCAAAAATTGCCTTTGTGCAGTCAAAACCCTAAAAATGACCATTTTGCCCTTTTGGTGATCTGATCAAATTTCTTGTGGAATTGTGATCCAAACTTGATAAAATGGTCCATATGAGTTCACAATGTTGATGTGGGTCAATTTCCATGAGGTTTGACTGTCAATTGGCCACAGTTGACTTTTTCCCCAATACAGTTGATTTCTAGGTCAACTGTCCAATTGCCTGGGCAAAGGTTTGATTCAAGGCTTGAAACTTGGTATGGACAAACTTGTGAGTCCAACATGAAGTATGAAAGTCACTTTGGGAATTGTAGGTCAAAACATCCCTGTGCAAACTCAAACCCTAATTTAGGTCAACAGTGCAAGGAGGTGTCCTGAGCAGAGCAAACCCTAGTTTGATCTTGAGTTCCAAGAGTCTTGTGATGAGAAAATGTTGATGAAATGAGAGGAAAAATTTTGGGGTACAACAGTTGCCCCTGTTCAATCTTCTTGAACCTGAAGAGTTAGATTGGCAAGTTTGCCTTTCGTGACTCGAGGGTAAAAGGAGATTGGACACTAGAGTGCCCGGAAATTTGCACTCGCATGCTGGAGTATCAGCAATGTGATGTCGGGAATGGGCTTACAGATGCCATTTGGAGAGATGGTGGATAGGGAGATGGGCTTATAGATGCCATCTGAAGGCGTGATAGAACTTTGTCGGGAATGGGCTTATAGATGCCATTTGGAAGCGTGACAGAACCTTGTCGGGAATGGGCTTATAGATGCCATTTGGAAGTTTTGATTGCATAAGAGATTCCTTAGCGAGAACTCGCGCACTTTGAGAAAGACAGATGTTTTCCTGGCTTGTTACAGGTGTTGATCTTCAATCTCTTCATGCAGATATGCCCTGGCTAGATACAGGTGTCGAGTCTACAATCGGTTGCTCACAGATATGCCCTAGCTGGATACAGGTATCGAATCTGGAATTGGTTGTCAACAGATATGCCCTGGATGGATACAGGAATCGAATCTTCAAACTCTTCAGATGTGCCCTGGCTGGATATAGGAATCGGATCTGGAATTAGTCATCAATAGATATGCCCAGGCTGGATACAGGAATCGAATCTTCAAACTCTTCAGACGTGCCCTGGATGGATACAGGAATCGAATCTGGAAATAGTCGTCAACATATATGCCCTGGCTGGATACAAGAATCGAATCTGGAAATAGTCGTCAACAGATATGCCCTGGCTGGATACAGGAATCGAATCTTCAAACTCTTCAGATGTGCCCTGGCTGGATACAGGAATCGAATCTGGAAACTGATCACTCACATCTGTGCCCTGGCTAGATACAGGAATCGAATCTGGAATTGTGACAGTTGAAGGTAGTCGTCTTTTGGATTGTCTTTTTCCCTGAAAAAGCAAAACATCAGTTGTATGCAATGTCATGATGTATGAAATGCATGATGTCATGATGTTCAAAATGAGATAGTGTTGTATGCACTTTATCATGTATGTAAGCAAGATGTATGAAGTGTGAAATGTTTATGAATGTATTTTCATCTAGGAGACTAAATCCTTGACGACCGGCTGGGGAATTAAATCCTGGGCTGACGTCAAAGAGTAGAGTTCTTCGTTTCCGCTAGGGACGAGGATTGCAAGAATACACCGGTAGGAGAAGATGACTCCGTTGGGGAATAAACTTGTTGGAGAGATTACTCTGAGGGGAATTAGTCTGAGGGGAATTACTCTGTGGGAAGAGATACCTTGCTGAAGCTTTGATGAGAGCTCCGCTGAGGATTTCGATGATGGACTCCGCTGGGGATAACAATGATAAACTCCGCTGGGGATTGTGTTGATAAGTTATGTTGGGGAACTTTGATGAACTCCACTGGGGATTGGAAGAACTTCGCCGAGGGCGATCTTCCGTGGCAACTAGCTGAGGATAACCCAGTTATAAGCCCTTGTGAGGAATAACTTTGAATAAAGCCCGGGAGAGACGTCCGTACTTTACAGGGGATAAGCTTCCAGAATCTACTGGGGTTAAGCTTCAAGACCTGCTGGGGATATGGATTCCAAATTTCCTGGGGAAACTTTCAGACTGTACTGGAAAATGGTTCCACTGGAGTGTCTGTATTCCGCCAGGGAACAATCTTAGATCAAGACTGCCGGGGATGCTTGCTGATGAATGCCTATACTCCGCTGGGGAATGTTGATATCTTATGGGGATACCCAACTTCCTTTAGGCTGATCATAGACTAACTCTGTTGGAGGAGAGTATTGCTGACTTGCTAGGGGAACAGGGTGCCTATTGTAGGGCTGATGATAGAATAACTCTTCCTGGGGAGAGTATTGCTGAATCCTGTCCTACTCTGTGGGGAGTTGAGGTAACTTGGTCACATTCTTCAGTTGGACCCACCTTGGTACCTTGGCGGACAGAGCAACTAGACTGCCTGGACAATTCTACATTGCCCCTGTTTCTGATGTCACCTGTAATCAGTCTTTTGTTTCGTATGCAAGTATTTATGAATTAGCAATTTAATGTTAAATGCATATATCAAAAATGAACATTGGACGTTCTTCGCAAGACAAAACGGAAAAAGGAAAAACAATTGGCAATTTGTTTGGAAAAGTGAACTTGTATTGATTTTGAAATTTGCCTGTAAATAGGCGTTTTTGTACAAGAGGCTGGCGTCCTAGTAAGAGAACGCCGCCGAATAACATAAAGTTTATACAATTTTGAAAAGGAAACAAAACAGCTATGTGAACAATATTCCCACTGGGTTCCAACTCTGCTATTGCCTTTATGTCTTCAAGCGTCCCATCACTTTGCTGCTTAGTTGAAGATGAAGCTGATTGATCAATGCCAAAGTCTGAGCCCGATAGTTGATGCCGAATTCTGGATGCAAGGTGATCCAATGAGACATAGTGTTACGCTTTATCCCTAACTTTTGCCTGGACCGCCCTTTCGGGTTTTCAGTCCACCGGGATACCCATTTTTGCCCAAGCCGCTTTTTCAGGTTTTCGACTTGCCGGGTGTACAGATTTTTTTCATTTCATCCCTTATTTTTGCCCGAACCCTTTTGGTTCGCCGGGAAGCCCTTATTTTTGCCTAGGTATGTCAACCTAGCGGGTCTTTTATTCATGCGTAGTATATTTTTACTATGTCTGCATTGGCGGGGTGAGGAAGGTCGTCACCATCCATGGTGGTTAGAATCATGGCTCCTCCTGAGAACACATGTTTAACCACAAATGGCCCTTCGTACGTAGGGGTCCATTTGCCCCTGGGATCACTTTGAGGAAGGATGATGTGTTTGATTACCAGGTCCCCAACTTGATACTCTTGTGGTCTGACTTTCTTGTTAAATGCCCTGATCATCCATTTTTGGTACGTCTGACCATGACAGATAGCGGTGAGTATCTTTTCATCAATTAGGTTTAATTGATCAAGTCGAGTCTGGATCCAGTCATCTTCACTCAAGTCTGCATCCTTCATTATCCGGAGAGAGGGTATCTGGACTTCAATTGGCAAGACTGCCTCCATGCCATAGACCAAGGAAAAGGGTGTTGCCCCGGTTGATGTCCTCGCTGAGGTACGGTACCCGTGAAGAGCAAATGGTAACATTTCGTGCCAATCTTTGTAGGTCACTATCATCTTCTGCACAATTTTCTTGATATTCTTATTAGCTGCTTCTACGGCCCCATTCATCTTCGGCCGGTAAGGAGAAGAGTTGTGGTGCTGTATCTTGAATTGCTCGCAGAGCTCAGTGATTATCTTGTTGTTAAGATTGGTACCATTGTCCATAATGATTCTTTCTAGGACGCCGTACCGACAGATCAGGTTATGCCGAATGAAACGTGCCACGACGCTCTTGGTTACGGTGGCGTAAGAAGCTGCTTCTACCCACTTCGTGAAATAATCAATCGCTACCAAGATAAAGCGATGCCCGTTGGATGCCGTTGGTCGGATTTCGCCGATCATATCAATGCCCCACATTGCAAAAGGCCAAGGTGCCGTTAGGACGTTCAGAGGAACCGTAGGGATGTGCACCTTATCAGCATAGATCTGGCATTTGTGACAAGTTCGAGAATGTTGGTAACAGTCGGCTTCCATTGTGGACCAGAAATATCCTGCCCTGAGGATTTTCTTTGCCATGGTATGTCCACTGGAATGTGTTCCGAATGTACCCTCATGTAGTTCTATCATGATCTTCTCTGCTTCAGTCTTATCCACACAACGCAGTAAAGTTGAATCATGGTTTCGTTTGTAGAGAATGCTGTTGCTGAGGAAGAACTTTGCCGCAAACCTTCTTAGGAACTTTTTGTCATTGACCGACGCGCCTTCGGGGTATTCTTGAGCTTCCAGGTATCTCTTCAACTCATGATACCAGGGTTTTTCGGTTACCTCTTCGGCCTCAAGATCGCAGCAGTATGCAGGTTCGTCCAACTTCCAGATAATGATCCGGGGAGCCTCGTTGTCCCATTTGACTTTGAACATTGAAGACATCGTAGCTAGTGCGTCCGCTAACTGATTCTCCTCTCTTGGGAAGTGTTCAAAAGTTATCTCTTCAAAGTGGGGAAGCAAAGTCAACACATACTCCTTGTAAGGAATAAGATTTGGGTGTTTCGTATCCCACTCGCCTTTGATCTGATTGATCACGAGAGCGGAATCTCCGAAGACACTCAGAAACTTGATCCTTAAGTCGATTGCAGCTTGAAGACCCATGATACATGCCTCATATTCTGCCATGTTGTTGGTGTAGTTGAAACACAGTCGGGCGGTGAGTGGAGTATGAGTACCTTTAGGGGATATGATCACAGCGCCGATGCCGTTACCCAAAGCGTTCGAGGCTCCGTCAAAATGCATAGACCATCGGGATCCTTCCTCAGGTCCTTCATCCGGTCCAGGTACTTCACAATCAATTACTACCATGATATCTTCGTCTGGAAATTCGAAGTTCAATGATTGGTAATCGTCCACAGGTTGGTGTGCCAAATGGTCTGCCAATACACTTCCCTTGATTGCTTTTTGAGTTGTGTACTGGATATCATATTCTGTCAAGATCATTTGCCATCTTGCTATTCTTCCAGACAGAGCAGGCTTTTCGAATATGTACTTGATCGGATCCATTTTTGAAATCAACAGAGTAGTGTGAGTCAGCATATACTGTCTCAGCCGGCGAGCAGCCCATACCAGAGCGCAGCAAGTTTTCTCGAGCAGTGAGTACCGAGTCTCACAGTCGGTAAACTTTTTGCTCAGGTAATAAATAGCGTGCTCTTTTCGGCCAGACTCGTCATGCTGCCCCAGCACACACCCCATTGAATTGTCAAGTACTGTCAAGTATAGTATTAGAGGTCTCCCTTCCACTGGCGGCATAAGAATGGGTGGTTCTTGGAGATACTCTTTTATCTTTTCGAAAGCGGCCTGACATTCATCGTTCCAACGGACCACTTGATCTTTCTTCAGCAATTTGAAGATTGGCTCACAGGTAGTAGTTAGATGTGAGATGAATCGGGCAATGTAATTCAGTCGTCCTAGAAAGCCTCTGACTTCTTTCTCTGTCTTGGGAGTCGGCATCTCTTGTATGGCTTTCACCTTGGCAGGGTCCACTTGGATACCTTTGTCGCTTACAATGAAACCTAGCAATTTTCCAGATCTCACCCCAAAGGTGCATTTGTTTGGGTTCAACCTCAGCTTGTACAACTTCAATCGATCAAACAGATTCCTCAGATGGTCAAGGTGTTCCTCCTCAGTTTGGGACCTTGCAATCATATCATCGACGTATACTTCTATCTCATGGTGGATCATGTCATGAAATAAAGCAACCATGGCACGTTGGTAGGTTGCCCCAGCATTTTTCAACCCGAATGGCATGACCTTGTAGCAGAAGGTGCCCCACTGAGTAACAAAGGTAGTCTTTTCCATATCTTCAGGAGCCATCTTGATCTGACTATACCCTGAAAAACCATCCATGAAGGAGAACACCTTGTGTTGAGCAGTATTGTCAACAAGAACGTCGATGTGAGGCAGAGGGAAATCTTCCTTAGGGCTGGCCCTGTTCAAATCCCTGTAGTCAATACACATTCTGACTTTACCGTCTTTCTTTGGCACTGGAACCACGTTGGCCACCCACTGAGGATAAGAAGTCACTGCTAGAAACCTGGCATCAAATTGTTTCATAACCTCAGCTTTGATTTTCTCGGACATTTCTGAGCGCATGCGACGGACCTTCTGTTTTACCGGAGGGCAGTCTTCCTTGGTAGGCAGGTGATGAACTACAATGTCGGCATCCAAACCAGGCATGTCTTCGTAAGACCAAGCAAAGATTTCCATGTAATCATGCAGCATCTGAATCAATCGTTGTTTCACACTGAGCTCCAGATTGGCACCAATCTTGACTTCTTTTCTATCTGTCTCATTACCCAGATTCACTGTTTCCACTGGCTCTTCATGCGGCTGAATGGTCCTCTCTTCCTGGAGTAGCAGTCTTGCAAGTTCACCAGGCACTTCGCAATCATCTTCACCTTCGTCTTCGGCTAAGTTGATCGGATTTTCAAAGTCATAAATGGCGGTAGCAGAGTCGTTACTAGCGAGATCTAGAGTGGATTGGAACCTATATAAGTGAGTGTGTGTAAATATAGTTGTTTTGCAATATATAACAAAGAAAGAAAAAGAGCACAAGATTTGAAATGCAACTACGTCCAATGTTTTGATTAATGATATATGGAAATGTCATACAAAAAGCCCTCACAAATGGAGCCACGGTGCCCCGGGTAGGACACCGAGCCAATAAAAGTTTCAACATATTGTTTGTTACAAATTGAAAACAAAATAGTTCATTACTGCATGATAAAAGTAATAGGTGTAAAATCTTTTGTTGTCCAGTTGCTTGGTCCGTTGTTGGTTGTTGGATAGATCCAACTGTCAAATTATGCTTCCTCCACATCCTCCTCGATAGCATTCACTCTTGGGTTGGTGATGAACACCGGAGGCTTCCTGATCCTTTCTTTGTGAACAGCCCTCTGAGCCTCTGCAGTGAAGCCCAGCCCAAACTTATCGGTCTTTTGAGTGAAGTCAGGAAGTTGACCCCAGTTTGCGCACTTGCCTTTCTCAATCACTGCTCGGGCATCCTTCAGGGAAGCCATCTTCAAAGGAAAGTCTTCTTCAACCACTGTCTCAGCTGACGCCAATGTTGGAGGTACCTCTTCAAAATGTTGAAAGGGGGTTTCAATAAACTCCCCGTCCATTTCAATATACCGGAATGAATTCAGGTGACTTACCATGTATTCCTCCTCTCCCTGCACAGTAACAATCTTCCCTCTGACAGGGTATTTGAGCTTCTGGTGTAGAGTGGATGTTACCGCCCCAGCCTTGTGAATCCAGGGTCGACCCAACAAACAGGAATAAGATGGACGAATATCCATCACATAGAGCGTTGAGTCAAAGACTTGGTAACCCACACGAATAGGAATGTCTACCTCACCGTTCACCATCCTCTTAGAACCGTCGAAGGCTCTAACAATGATGTTACTAGGTTTCAATTCCAGGCCCTCACAATCCAACCGATCTAAGGCCTTCTTGGGCAATACATTCAGGGAAGAACCGGTGTCCACCAACACGTGTGCAAGAGTAGTGCCCCTGCATTCTATGGAAACATGCAGGGCCTCATTGTGGTTTTTTCCCTTGGCGGTAAGATCGGAATCCGAGAAACCCAAACCATTGTCAGCGGTCAAATTAGCCACACAGTCAGTGAACTGATCTGCAGATGTCTCTTGCGGCACATGGGCCGTTTTCAGAAATGAAATCAGGGCCTTGGCGTGGGCCTCTGAGCACAGCAGCAATGATAGCATAGAGATTTTGGAGGGGGTATGCCCCAGCTGTTCAACGACATTGAAGTCACTCTTTTTAATGATTTTAAGGATTTCCTCCATCTCTTGCTGGGAGGCTTCAATAGCGGTCTTTTTTGGTGCCTCCGTCCGGGCAGGCAAATCGGTAGCAACTCCTTTGCCCCGAGTATTAGAGGACTCGGCGGTAGTAGTAGACACAAGAACTTGATTTGGAAGAGGAACATGCACACTTGCGGGTGTGATGATAAGAGGTTTTCGGATAACTGGTGGTGCAATGTCAGGCGAGAAGAGCCTGCCACTGCGAGTAATCTTGGCGGGACCAGTGATGTTACTGATACTAGTACCGGTGTTGAACTCCTGATTCACTCCAAGCACATACACATTTGCCCCATAGTGCCATGGGACAGCCTTGTCAGATTCATAGGGGAGAGGCCCCGGAACAGTAATGGTAATGGGTGCAACAGACATAATTTTGACTGGCTTCCTCGGGGGAGCCTTGGTAGGATTATTGAAAATTGTGACGACAAATACTTCTTCAGTGGAAACAAATGGAACAGCGGTTTTATTGAACAGAATCTCTTTGCTATCCATCAGGCCTTGGATGCCTGACTTCAGCAGCGGACAACCGGTAGGGGTAACAGCACACAGGAGGCAACCCTTGCTACAACCCGAAAATAAACCGGCTAGCAGTAGGTTCCTCTTAACAGTCAATAGAGGGGTAGCAACATCATTCACCGAAACAGCATACAAATCTTCCTCGACGGCATTTACTCTATGCTGGGGCATAGGAGAAGTTACAACATTTGGCCTCTCAGGCGCCTCAAACTGAATTTCCTTCGCATCAATAAGGTCTTGAACCTTATTTCTCAGGGCCCAACAATCATCAGTAGTATGCCCGGGGCTATCAGAGTGATAAGCACAACGGGCATTTGGGTTATACTTAGGAGATGCAGTATTCACGACCTTCGGAGCTTCTTTGGTGGTCACCAAGTTGGTTGATAGTAGTTGCGGTAAGATTTGTGACAAGGTCATACTCAGCCGAGTGTATTGCCTTTTGGGCCTCTCACCCCTTTGTTGATTGTACTGCTGAGGAGCAGCAACAGGTTTTGAAATTACCAAGGCATTGACGGCTTGGCGGCGTTCTGGCTTGACTTGTCTTCTAGGACCATAGACGGCACTAGCTTCCTTCTTTAAAGGCTTCTTCTCAGTACTTGCGGAGGCACCTTTCTGTATCTTTCCTGACCTGATGCCAGCTTCTATCCTTTCACCCGTCAGGATCAAATCCGTAAACCCAGCGGAGGAATTACCAACCAGATGATTGAAGAATAGACCAGACAAGGTCCCTAGAAACATGTCAACCAGTTCACGGTCAGTCAAAGGAGGCTGCACCCTGCCAGCCAAATCTCTCCATTTTTGCACATATTCTTTGAATCCTTCGCCCGTTACTAGTGACATACCCTGAAGTTGGGTACGCGTAGGAGCGAGGTCAGAATTGTATTGATATTGTCTATAGAATGCGGTAGCCAAATCCTCCCAATGTCGGATACTGGTTCCATCTAGCTGATAGAACCACTCAAGCTGTGACCCCGAAAGGCTATCTTGGAAGAAATGGATCCAAAGGTTTTTGTCTGCCGTGTAAGGTTGGATCTTCCTTACGTACGATCTGAGATGCAGCTTTGGACAGGAAGCCCCGTCGTATTTTGCAAAGGCAGGCGCCTTGAACTTGTGTGGGATTACCACCCCAGAAGATAAGCCTAAATCTCCGAAATCCAGCCCCGGTACATTTTGAATCTCCATGGCACTCAAGCGGTCCTCTAATTGTTTGTATCTGTCTGCAGCAGGAGGGTATTGTTCGTCATTGTAATCCGTCTCGTTGTCAGAGACTGCAGGACTAGGAGCCCCTCCCCCTTGGGGACTGTCTTTCTCTGTAGAGGAAGTAGCTTGATCAACCTCATTATGGAGTGTATTCCCAAACCTGCGTCCAGTGTTGAATAACGCATTCCTCTTCTTCTTCTTCTTCTTTAAGAGCAAAGCCTTCAACTCTTGTTGACCTTGGGCCAAGCTCATGACCATCTCTTGAAACTGGGCATTCTGGGCCTGGAGGGCTTTGATTGCTTGTTCACTGGATGATTCTGGATTCATGATGACTGTTCAAAATAAACAGCGAAGAAGATTAAGCAACCTGTAGAAATAGGGGTACCTGTTATGCACATGATGCATGAGATGCTGTCTATGCAATGCATTCAAGGATTTTATAAATTCACAATTGTTGCAGACAAAAAGAACGCACGTCATATTAATAAGAAGAAATTTGTTAGTACATAAATGCCCCATGGGCCAAATATTACAAAAACAACTTCTCAAGGTAAAAAGATGTTGCGCATCCTCTTTGGTGCGATGTAGGTGTTGAGGGCCTCTTGCTCATGGAGTCGGCGGGTGAGCTCTAGAACCTTCTTCTCGCTGGCGTAAAAGCTGGCTTCAAAAGTGTTTCGTTCCTCCTTGAGTTGGATCCAACTCTTCTGCATCTCCTCCCGCGATGTAGGCATGTCAGGATTTAGGATGGTGTAGGGAACCTCTCCTTCCTTGACGGGCTCTTTAATCACAGGGAGAACATGAGGATAAGGCATCATTAGACTCTGGGCTCGGGCTCGTACCCACTTGAGATAAGGCTCAAGAGGGATGGAGTTTTTGTGCCCCAGAGTCTTGCTATCAACCTTGTTGGGCATCCTCCAAGCTCTGATGAATCTTTGGCGAAGTCCTTGCGCATCGTTGTCGAAGTCAAAAACTAGGTCAGGAATCAACATGTCGTGAGGGCCATCCCTCTGTGCATATCCAAATTGCCTCAAAGCTAGGCAAGGGTTGTAGGTAATGCCCCCTCTAATACCAAGTAATGGAACATTAGGGAACTCTCCACAACGATCAACGATGATGACATTTTCTCTGGACCGAGAACACCAATGTACATCAGAGTGAGTAAGAGTCATCAACCATTGGGACCACCTTGAGCCTTGGTCATTCTTCAAGACAGATTGTGGAAGGTGAGAAATAAACCACCTTGCAAGGAGAGGAGTACAGCACATGAGAACACCCCTCTTTCTCATTGTTCGTGTGTAAAATGAGTGAAGGATGTCCCCAAGCAATGTTGGTATTGGATTTCTAGACAAGAAGATTTTGACGGTGTTGACCTCTACAAGTTGGTCAGGATTTGGGAACAGGACCAACCCATAGATAAGGAGTGCCACAATTTCTTCAAAGGCTTGTAGGTCCAATGAGTTCCAACACTCTTGTGCCTTTTCAAACAAGAATTTTGCTAAGAAGCCTTTGACACCGCTTCTAATTTCCCAATGCCCTTTGATGTCAGATGGCTGTAGATGTAGTGCTCGAGCAACATCTTCAGGCTTCAGTTCCTTTTCCGTACCGTTGAAAGGTAGTTGATTAAGGATAGGAATTCTCAGGAGTTGAGAAAATTCCTCCAAAGTGGGCACCAACTGGTAGTCGGGGAAAGTGAAACAGTGGTGAAGAGGGTCAAAGAACTGGAATAGCACTTTCATCATGTCCTCTTCAATGTTGGTGTTGACTAAGCTGAGCAGTCTACCATGTCTTTCACTGAAGGGAGAGCTTTCCGGAATTCTTGATGTGAGCTCCTTGAGTTGAGGAGGGATTCTCACAAGGTTGACTTGGATGGTTTTTCTGCGAGGAATTTCCATGACCTACAAAACAAGAACAAAGATGAAGATCTAAACCCTTGAAGTGGTTAGTAAATGCATATGATGCTTTATGATGTTCATGATGTATGCACAAAACATATGTACAAGCAATTCACACCAAACCCTAGTTTCAGGCTTGCATGGGGTTTCATCGGTAAGTACACTCTTGAGTGTAGTTGGCTTAAAAACCTGTCCTATAAATAGTAACCGGGTTCTAAGGAGCTCAATATCACTGGATTGTTTCCATTTGTTCATTGTTTTGGTTTAGCCACTTAACTAGCGACCAAAATATTCCAAGAAAACAACTCTCAATGAGTGTAGTATCGAGTATCTACCAACTTCGGACTACACCAAAGCCGGTCATCTCACTACCCCTAATGAAAGGCCAAGATGGTCAAGTAAGGTTCTAGGTCATTAGTGCTTAGTGACATCACTCAGCGGCCCCGTACTCTCCTTGATTGAACTCAAGGGTTACCGGTACTCATAAATATGTCGCACTAATATAGCTATTGCTTCGACCGTGTCGGTATACCCCGCACAGTTTCCACAACGTATTGCTATTTATGAATGTTTTCCCAAAATCCGGGTGTAGGATTGCAAACCCAAACAAGAGATCCAAGATATAAAGCAATCAAATCAAACAATTAGTCATGCAAGAGGGTGATCTAAGCCCTAAGGTTACTCCACTTTTAAAATTCTCCCCAGCAGAGTCGCCAGTTCTGTGATACGGTGGGAGAACTGACTATGGTTTTGCGTTTGTTTTCGCAAATGTTTCGGTTGAGCAAGAGTCGCCACCCACTTTTTATTTTATCCTAAGGAAAGGTTAAAAAGCACAGCAAAAACCTTTGAGATGTTTTCTTGGGTTCGGGGAGTAGATTATAGAAAGGGAAGGTATTAGCACCCTTTCTATCCATGGTTATCCATGGGCTCTTAGTTACTTGCTTAGATCAACTTGCCTTAATTTTTTCAATTGTTTGAAATGGTGCTTTGTGTGTGGATTTTGAAAATGTTTTGAAAAGAGGCCAATGTGGTGGCAACCTTTGTAATGATCCATGTTGGGATGTATACAAAGGTGTACGTCTTTTGAAAAGGTTTTCAATGTTTTTGAAAGTTGTTTTGAAAGTGTAGTGGTGTTTGGTTTGAAAAATAGGCAAGTGTTTTCGTTTTGCAAGGGGGCAAGTAACCAAGAGATATCTACCCTATATTTCTCAAAGATCTTTGCTATGTTTTAACCCTTTTAATAATTTTGTTCCACCATTGTATTTGGTGGACAATCTTGTGTTAGGATGTGAATGGGACGGGCGCGGGTCATCGTTTAGACCATGATTGCAATGGTGCCAAGTATCTTTGGGCAATTTTCCTTTAAGGGACTTGATCATTTTTAGGCAACTTTTGAAAGCGTCATCGAGGGACTATGATCATTTGATTGTTTTGTTTTTTCCAAAGTGACCTAACATGCAATATGGCCCATTATTGAAGGCAACAAGTGGAATACCCTAGGGGTGCAAGTGTGATTAGTGTTGTCCATTTTCATGCTTGTTTATCTTGAATTTAGGTCAAACTATTTTTGGTTAATTGATTTGCATACAAAACCCTAATTCTAACATGGCATAATTAGAAAGCTTTAAAGTGCGAAAAAATAAAGTTCCTAAATTATTACAACACAATATATGGGAAGGGGGGTACAAATGTTCAAATGGGGGTATTTTGACAAGAATTAAAACCCTAGACTATTACATCAAACTTGGAATTTTGCAAGGTATTTATTTACACAATATTCAAATAAAAATAAGATAAATATGCAAAATGCAAAAAAAAAAGGTTTTTCATATGTATGTAAAAAGTATTTATCATGTATCAAATAAGCAAAAATAAAATCAATTAATTTTTGGTATTTTTATGCATTTAGGGCAAAAACCCTAATTTTTACAAATAAAAGTATTTATTGTATGATATATGCAATATTTATTAATTATTTACAAAAAATAAATAAAAGAAGGTATTTTATATAAAAAGTATTTTTGAGGTCAAAATATTAATAAAAACAAAATGTATTAATTCTTTGTATTTTTCTAAATATATTAATAAACATATATGTATTTATAATATTTACTAAATACTAAATATACACAAAAAAGAAAATATTTAATATTTACAAGAAAAGTATATTTTATATATAATATTTTCAGAAGATAAAATAAAATAAAAATTAGAAAATAAATATATTCTGTATTATTCCTAATATTCTAAACAAAAAGTATTATGTATTTATTTATGTACAAATGTTAATTTAAACCAATAAATGCTTAATAAATACAAAAATGGTTTGAAAAATATTTTTTATATTTTTAATATTATGAGAAAAAATAAACAAGTCAGAAATAACAAGAAAAAGTCAAAAAATGTTTCAAATAAGCACAATGGGCCAAGGGGGTTCAAAAGTAAAAAAGGTGGTGTAAATAAGAAAAATAAAACAAGCCCAGCCCAAAGGACCTTCTTCAACCTCTGGCCAGAAATTTGTCAAAAAACGCGCGCCTCCTACACTGATTCAAACATCTGGATTCCTAGACTTTTAGCACAAACTCATAACATGAAAAATGTTAAGCATCAAACCACGATTCTGGACATATAAAGAACTCATCCTAACTCTCAGAAATGAGAGAGAATTTCTTCTCCCCCAATTCCTGACCTAGTTTTTATTCAATGTTCAGACTTAAAATTCTCTAAGCACACATAACATAAATGAAAACTAATGATATGGGCATGTTCAGGGCTATGAATGTGACATAATTTCTTCACAAATCTAAACCTAACTATGCCTGGATAGAGAGATAAGAGTTCATGAACTTACCTGTTCAGTTGGAAACGTGTGCAACAATGGAGATGCTTACAAGGCAAGGTAATGATTTGTATAGCTTCCTTGATGTCCAGGGATGCTATTCCAATGCTTGGTATGCCTTGAAACCAAGTGAATCGTGTTATGGCACTCCAACTGCAAAACAGAAAATATGAAAATGGTGATGTTAGCTAGGGGTATTACAGGTCGTGTTAAGGGTTTGGAATAGTTTCAAGGGATGGTGTGGGATGTGTTTGAAGTGTTTTTGGTCAAGGTGCACGAGGGAAATGAGCTATGGAAGTCCAACTGCAGCTTATGCCCTGTTTTTGCAGTTTTATGGTGATTCTGTGTTTGAGGATGTTTGGAACTTGGTTGGCTTGTGTTTCAGCTTAGGTTTAGTGTTTTGAATGTGTACAATAACAATGCTTAAGGTTGTGTTGGCTGAGATGAGAGTTGGGAGCTGTTATGCAAGTTTTCTTCACCTTTAAGCAACAAAATGCCAAGTTGTGTTCTAGACTTGTGCAGGCCCCCAATCTATGCTGCATACATTAGTCTTGGTTAGAGTGATTTGTGTACAAAATACCAGCTCAAAAGATTGTGCCTATGCTTCTTGGATTTGCATTTGACATAAAGTTCAACTTTTCTAAAATGGATATAATGCTTTTTCTACTTATGGCTTAATTTTGCATACAATGCTTAAACACATAAAATAAGGTCTTGGCACAATGGGTTAGCATTAAATTTATGAGTGCAAATGGGATATAGGACCTGTAATCAAGTTGTGCAAGCTGATTTGAAAAATTGCACAAGTTATGAACATGTACATGGCCATGAATCAAAGTGACTTTTTCCCAACTTGCCAAATTCGATTCTCCCTAACCATGAGGTTGTTTGATGAGTTCTTGGACATTTTGGAAAGCTTGGAATGTGTACTACAATCCATCTTTGTAATGCAAATTGAAACTCCAAGTGGAAGTATGTGAAAAGTGGTCTTGAAGTTAGGCAAAAATCTTGCCTAAAATAGGTCAAAATTTCTCTAAGTTAAGAATGGTTTGGTACCCTTGTTCCAAAAATTGTAACTTGAGCTACGAGCTTCTTTTGAGAAAACTTTGTGAATCAGAGTTGTAGATTTTGCAATGGACTACAACTTTCATGTTTTGACTTTTCCTTGAATCCAAATGCATCTTGATGAGAAAGTGGGACAAAGTTAGGAAAAAATTAGGGTTTTTCATAACTTAGAAAAATTCTAAGTTATGAAAAATCTTCATTTCAAACCCTAATTTGTGATTTTTGATTTCTTGATGAACAAGTTTCATGATTTGGCATGTTTTGATGAAAAATGAATCTTGACACTTGATTTTGACCAAAAAGTCAAAGTTTGACTTTTCAGTATACAGTCAAAAATTGATCAATTGACTGGAAAATTCAACTATCAATCTTGTGCATTTGGGATCTTTTGAACTTGTTGAGTATGTCAAGACAATTCCATGGGGTCCTTGAGTCCATATGTGAGCTTGGTTTGCCATTGGCTAGGTCAAACAGTCAAAAATTGCCTTTGTGCAGTCAAAACCCTAAAAATGACCATTTTGCCCTTTTGGTGATCTGATCAAATTTCTTGTGGAATTGTGATCCAAACTTGATCAAATGGTCCATATGAGTTCACAATGTTGATGTGGGTCAATTTCCATGAGGTTTGACTGTCAATTGACCACAGTTAACTTTTTCCCCAATACAGCTGATTTCTAGGTCAACTGTCCAATTGCCTGGGCAAAGGTTTGATTCAAGGCTTGAAACTTGGTATGGAAAAACTTGTGAGTCCAACATGAAGTATGAAAGTCACTTTGGGCATTGTAGGTCAAAACATCCCTGTGCAAACTCAAACCCTAATTTAGGTCAACAGTGCAAGGAGGTGTCCTGAGTATAGCAAACCCTAGTTTGATCTTGAGTTCCAAGAGTCTTGTGATGAGAAAATGTTGATGAAATGAGAGGGCAAATTTTGGGGTACAACACCTAAGCTTGCCAGATGGCCTGAATGATCAATCCAAAGGCCAGAACGTGAAGACCATCATACACCTGGGTCAACCATCAAGCATGTGATTCTGGAAAGTCAAAAAGGCTTGGATTCTGATGGGCCAAAATGCTTCAATAAACCTCCAAATTGGGCCAGATACCCCCTTGTTTGTATTCTATTCTTCTTTCTAATTATCTTCTCTTTTCTTTTCAATTCTACTTTTTTAATTTGTTTTAATTATTTTAGTTAATTCACTCAAAATAATTTCCACAATAAAAATCAGAAAAATAAAAAATGTTTATTTTATTAATATTAATTTCACCATTATTATTTTTGTAAATAACTTTAAACAATTAATTAGATTAATTTAGGTTTCAAAACTTTAATATTTTTCTTAATAAATTAAAATATGTAGAAATTAGGGTTTTTAACTTTTTCATCATTTTTTCTAATAAATAATTTTCTCATCCTTATTATTATTATTAATTACTAAATATTTTGTAAATAAACATGCAATTCAATTAATTAGCATAAATTAGGTTAAACTTTAATATTTTTTTCATTAATAATTAAAAACAACTTAGAATTAGGGTTTCTCTTGATTTTCAATTTTTCTTTATTTTCATAAATACAAAAAAACCTAAAAAAACATTTCTTTTCTTAATTAAATAATAATTAGTTTTTAATTTCAATTTAATTTCAAAAGGGTCCAACGCCCTCGAACGTTCAACTTTAATTCTTTCGCGCATTTATTCTTATTTTCCTTTGTGAATATTATGTAACTGTTCAAGCCATGTAATAGTAATTAGGAATTTATTTTACTTTCCGCATTTTTATTAAAACGGGTCTTTGTAATTTGGCGATGTATAGACCCGTGCCTTGTAATAGCGTAGGATTTATCTTTCCGCATTTAAATTTCCGCACTCTTAAAACTGCTAAACTTTGCATGAAAGAATGTATGGCCTAAATTAAAAACAAGCGTAGATCACCTTGATACATGTACAAGATAAAACATAAACTGAAAACAACACACAAATTCACACACCACTCTTAGGGTACGCCTCACTGTTGCCTTACCTTCGAAACGTGGTCGTCGAGTATAGGACGTTTTAGTAAGTCCTTATGTCCATTGATCTAGTTGCCTCAAAACAAGTTGCCTCGAAACGGTTGCCTCGGAATAGTTGCCTCGAAACGGTTGCCTCGGAATTAAAAAGGATCAATGGCATAAGGGTAGCTTCTAAGGTGTCCTACTGTTGCTCTGGTGGCCACACTGTCCCTACAAACGAATTGACCCGAACACCTCCAACGGTGGTGCTACCTACCTCTCAATGGTGGGATGGCACTACCTTAAGGACATTTACACAGCCTAATTCCTTAGGGTAGGTGGATGACTCATAGATACTTGCTCTATTCAAAAACAAATCAAAAACTCTTTTCACACCGACACTTTCAAAAGGCTTTCAAAACAATTTTTCAAACACTCTTGAGGACTGATACAAGAGTTATTCAGAAATCTTTAAACGAAACTTTTTTAAACCCACTCACAATTGAAAAGCAAACATTTTGAAAACATAAAGAGCAAGTATCTAAGAGCCCATGGATAACCATGGATAGAAAGGGTGCTAACACCTTCCCTTTCTATAAATCTACCTCCCGAACCGAGAACTATTCTCATAAGGAATTTTGCTGTGCTTTTGTCCTGTCCATGTTGGAGAAAATAAAAGACAGTGGCGACTCTTGCTTCCGCGACATTTCGCGAACCAGCGTTAAACAGTCAGTTCTAAATCCACCGATCACAGAACTGGCGACTCTGGTGGGGAAACTCTTAAAGTGAGGTGTACCTTAGGATAGCTCAGACTTGTGTTTTCAATTGCTGTGTTTGTTTGCTTTATATTTGTGGGCATTGCATCGGAGTTACATAGATCCTAACCCGGATCTGGGGATACCCTGTTAGGTAGCATAAGCTGTGAGGGACCTGTCCGGCATAGACCGACACGGGTGAAGCAATGGCTACGTTGGTGTGGCACCTTGGTCTATACCGATATCCCTTGTGTCGCAACGAGGAGAATATGGGTCTTCTGAGGAGTCATTAAGCACCAAATGACCTTAGAACCTTAAATGACCCAACTTGGTCATAGAACAGTAGCAGTATGCTACACCCATTGAGGCTAAACTCTCGCGATGGTTCTGGCCGCAAGAAAAGATTGCGATGCTGGGGTTATGACCGATTGAGGGTAGTCAGTGATATTGGGATCCTCTAGAACCCGGTTACTTTTGATAGGACAGGTCTTAACCAACAAACTGAAAGAGGGTAATACCTAGACCCCATGCTGGCCTAAACTCTAAGGGCTCTTTGTGTGACTTGTGTGCCTTCGAACTTGACTATGTGCATGCTTGTTATCTGACACTTGAGTTTCCTCTAGGTTTTGTTTATAGTCCTTAATCTGGACTCATAACAGGGTTTACCTATATCACTCCATGCATAGCATAACATCATACCATTGCATACATCCTACATAAGGACTAATCCATTTCAAGGATCTCAAGGGTCTGTGATGCAGGTCGTGATGAACCAACAGTCTAGCAAGGGGCAAAGGGGATTTATTTTCCTCTAGCCAAGGTTGGTAACTTGAGTCAGGGGCTATGACCCACTAGATATGGTGAGCTTTGACTCCTGAAGAAGGTTCCTCTAGCCAAGGTTGTTTGGAGATCAAAACACAATGACTCGAGTCAGGGGCTATGACCCACTGGATATGGTGAGCCTTTGACCCTTGAACAAGGGCTCCCAACAATATGAAGTGCCTTCAATCAAGCCACCAGCTACCAGAGTCTAATAATTTTTCTTGTTTACCCCGCGAGATCCTTGAAAGCATTGCATGCATATATACACATCATTGCATAACAGGTACCCTTGACAGGTCACTTACCCTCTTCGCTATTTATTTCAGCAATGGCTTTCCAATCAAACAACCAGGAGTTCCCTACTCAAGAGACTCAGTTCAGAGAGATCTTCCTAAGCCTATCCAAGGGGCAGGAAGAGTTGAGAACGCTCCTCATGGGGAATTTGGTCAAGAACAGTCCAGAAGACGGTAAAGATGAACGGCTGAAACATATGCAAGCTGAGATAGACGCAATGAGGACTCAGATGCTAGGGCAAATGGCCCTTATCCAAGGCTTAGCTCGGGAACAAGAAGAGTTGAGAACTGTGATCAACCAGCTTCAGCAAGACAGTATGAAGCAAGTAGCCAAGGCTGGGGACCAAACCGGTAATCAGCCTCCAAGAAGTCAGAGGCTTGGTTCAATGAATAGACCTCCCCAAGCTGCTACTACTTCACAACTCCAACCACAACCTCGCCCAGAGCAACGAGTTGATCAGAGCAAGCCCAGAAGGCAATTCACCCAGCTCAATACGCCGTTGTCCCAAGATTTGCAACACCTGTTGAAGTTGAATCTGGTGACATTGATAGGACCTCACCCTAATCCTAAGACTTCTTAACCCAACTATAATCCGGGGGCCAGGTGCGCATACCATTCTAACAGCCCGGGGCATGATACTGACGACTGTTGGAAGTTGAGGTACAAAATCCAAAGCCTGATTGATGAAGGAGCTGTGGAATTCACCCCAGATGGTCAGGTCGAGTTCTTCTACTATCCCTGTGAGGTTCACCATTTGAAGTGACAAGCCCTGAGACTAGAAGACTTTTGTTCATTCGAATGGTCAAATTGTAATTTTCTTTTGATTGTTCAAACAATTATCATGTCAAACGCTGTTATTTCATTAATGCATCGCATATGTCTATTTTGAATCAATATATTCGCATCCGCTATATTCAAATTGCTTCCATTTTTGATGTCAACTCTCAATTAATAACTCTAAGCCTCTTGAGGGAGGATGACGAAAACGATACCACGATCTACAGTATGCTTTTGAACGGACCCCGCTGATGAGGTATATGCATTGTTTCAATTCCTAAACACTGGAGTAATAAGGAAGATAATCCCTCGTCAACCCCTTTGAGCCAAAGAAGTAGGAGTTTTTCTTTTCGAAAATTAAAACCCTTAATCGTAACCCGGGGCAGGGTAGTTCTCTCAGCTGATCTAGGTGCACAACGAATGACACCAAAGAAGTCCTTCCGAGACAAAAGACAGTGATGGTTCAGAATAATCATAATGACAGGCAGTCATTATCAAAAAAATAATAATAAAAGCCCAATAAGTCAAAACCTATGAAGGAGACTTACAAAACTGGGGCATCCCGCTGACTGTAACTCCACAAAAGAAACAGTACAGGCAAAAAAAAATAGGGATAACGAAATCAAAAAGAAAGAGGTCCTACAAACCCTCAACAAAAAAGGAAATGACTGCCTAATCAAAATAAATCGTCAGTATCCGAACCATCACTGGTATATCAAAGCAAAGACTCAACAAGGTCTAACGCACGATTAGCTGAGTTTAGGATTGAAGAACATCACGAAGAACGGGTGGGTACAAATAAATTTGAGCCTTTATCCTTTGTTTCTTGAACCGTGAACCAGGCCACATTATAACCCTTAAAAGTCCTAGCTGAAGCATGGGTTAGTTCGAAAGCATACTGTTACGAAAGGTATCCTGACTCCTTAAGGCTTGCGGTAAAATAACGAGTTAACATCACAGTTTACAAAAAACTCACTTGCTTTTATTGAAAAATGCATTTTCAAAAATTTCAAGACAGACATAAGCTTTGCATTCTTAAGATAACATTGTTTGCATATGATTATTTGTTTGAACAGCAGAGAACTTTGCGCAATGAATATCCGATGAACGAAGGTCTTCTCAACAAAAGAGTCACCTCCAGTGGAAGAAACACTTCCAATCAAGGGGGATGGCATGATCAGTGTCCATCATCTGGGGCAGTCCAGCCAAGATTCGGAGAATCTCTCAAAAGGCCAACCAGCTTGGGGAAAATCTCCATCTGGATCACCTGGGGCATTCCGACAACGAATCTTGCCTGATCAGACATCTTCTAGTGGTACGGCAATGCAACACTACTGACAGTGACAACTCCCTGCTCTGAGAGCATGGATATAGTCGAAAAAATACTACGCAAAATCAAAGACCCGATAGGTTGACACACCTAGGCAAAAATAAGGGCTTCCCGGCGAACCAAAAGGGTTCGGGCAAAATAAGGGATGAAATGAAGAAAAAAATCTGTACTCCCGGCAAGTCGAAAACCTAAAAAGGCGGCTTGGGCAAAAAAGGGTATCCCGGTGGACTGAAAACCCGAAAGGGCGGTCCAGGAAAAAATTAGGGATCAAAGCGTACGACTATGTCCTGGCATCTCGTCACCTGTCTACCAGAAGATTTGTCAATTACCCCCACAGGTGCCTTCTCCCACTGAAACTGGGGCAATAATGAGTTGTCTAAGCGATCTAGTTACTCTGCCATCAAGGTACCAAGACAAGTTCAGCTGAAGAATGACCAAGATACCCTAATTCCCCACAGAATGAGACAAGGTTCAGCCATACTCCCCCCGAGCAGAGAAGGCACAATACCTCCAGCAAGTCAGCAACACTCTCCCCAAGCAGAGTTAGCTTATTGTCAGCCTTAAGGAAGTTAGATTATCCCCCGAAGATCTCAATATTCCTCGGCGGAGTACAAACATTCCTAACAAGCGTCCCCGACAATCTTGATCTAAGATTATTCCCCGGCGGAATATCGGACATCAAGTGGAGCCATTTCCCAGTCCAATCTGAAAAAGTTTCCCCAGGAACGTTGAATCCATCTCCCCAGCAAGAAGCTTATCCCCAGTAGATTCTGGAAGCTTACCCCTGCAAAGCACGAACGCGTCTCCCGGCTTTTATTCAAAGGTTATTTCCCCACCAGGATATAACTGGGTTATCCTCAGCTAATTACCACGGAAAGATCGTCCTCATAGAAATTCTTCCTATCCCTAGCGGAGTTCATCAAAACTTCCAACAAAGCTTATCAACGGTATCCCCAGTGGAGTTATCCTCAAAACCTCAGCGAAGTATCTCTTCCTACAGAGTAGATCCCCCGCAGAGTAATCTCTCCAACAAGTTTATTCCCCAATGGAGTCATCTTCTCCTACCGGTTTATTCTTGCAATCATCACCCCCAGCGAAAACGAAGAACTCTCTTCAATATCAGCCCAGGATTCAGCTCCCGGCATTCGTCAAGGATTTATTTTCCTAGACGAAAATACATTCATAAACATCACCTTGTCATACATTATGATACATGCATACACGCATCATATCACCCCAATCTCATTTATTTTTGAGAACATCATGACATCATGCATGTCATACATTATGACATTGCATACAACTAACTCGTTACTTTTTCAGAAAAGAACGATCAACAGATAAAAGTTTTTACCTTTTGAAGTAGAAGACGTCCAAGATTCCTTCATCATTCTGCTGAGGTTGTAGTCGCCTAAGATTCCTTCATCGTCCCATTGAGGTAGTAATCGCCCAAAGGTTCTCTCATCGTCCCGTTGAGGTAGTAATCGCCCAAGGTTCTCTCATCGTCCCGTTGAGGTAGTAATCGCCCAAGGTTCTCTCATCGTCCCGTTGAGGTAGTAATCGCCCAAGGTTCTCTCATCGTCCCGTTGAGGTAGTAATTGCCCAAGGTTCTCTCATCGTCCCGTTGAGGTAGTAATCGCCCAAAGGTTCTCTCATCGTCCCGTTGAGGTAGTAATCGCCCAAAGGTTCTCTCATCGTCCCGTTGAGGTAGTAATCGCCCAAAGGTTCTCTCATCGTCCCGTTGAGGTAGTAATCGCCCAAAGGTTCTCTCATCGTCCCGTTGAGGTAGTAATCGCCAAAGGTTCTCTCATCGTCCCGTTGAGGTAGTAATCGCCCAAAGGTTCTCTCATCGTCCCGTTGAGGTAGTAATCGCCCAAAGGTTCTCTCATCGTCCCGTTGAGGTAGTAATCGCCCAAAGGTTCTCTCATCGTCCCGTTGAGGTAGTAATCGCCCAAAGGTTATCTCATCGTCCCGTTGAGGTAGTAATCACCCAAGGTTCTCTCATCGTCCCGTTGAGGTAGTAATCGTCCAAGGTTCTCTCATCGTCCCGTTGAGGTAGTAATCGCCCAAAGGTTCTCTCATCGTCCCGTTGAGGTAGTAATCGTCCAAGGTTTTCTCATCGTCCCGTTGAGATAGTAATCGTCCAAGGTTCTCTCATCGTCCCGTTGAGGTAGTAATCGCCCAAAGGTTCTCTCATCGTCCCGTTGAGGTAGTAATCGCCCAAAGGTTCTCTCATCGTCCCGTTGAGGTAGTAATCGCCCAAGGTTCTCTCATCGTCCCGTTGAGGTAGTAATCGCCCAAGGTTCTCTCATCGTCCCGTTGAGGTAGTAATCATCCAAGGTTCTCTCATCGTCCCGTTGAGGTAGTAATCGCCCAAGGTTCTCTCATCGTCCCGTTGAGGTAGTAATCGCCCAAAGGTTCTCTCATCGTCCCGTTGAGGTAGTAATCGCCCAAAGGTTCTCTCATCGTCCCGTTGAGGTAGTAATCGCCCAAAGGTTCTCTCATTGTCCCGTTGAGGTAGTAATCGCCCAAAGGTTCTCTCATCGTCCCATTGAGGTAGTAATCGTCCAAGGTTCTCTCATCGTCCCGTTGAGATAGTAATCGTCCAAGGTTCTCTCATCGTCCCGTTGAGGTAGTAATCGCCCAAAGGTTCTCTCATTGTCCCGTTGAGGTAGTAATCGCCCAAAGGTTCTCTCATCGTCCCGTTGAGGTAGAAATTGTTCAAGGTTCTCTCATCGTCCCGTTGAGGGCACGTCTGAAGAGTTTGAAGACCCGATTCCTGTATCTTGCCAGGGTGTATCTGTTGACGACTACATTACCAGACTCGATTCCTGTATCTTGCCAGGGCACGTCTGAAGAGTTTGAGGATCCAATTCCTATATCTTTCCAGGGTGTATCTGTTGACGACTATATTACCATACTCGATTCCTGTATCTTGCCAGGGCACGTCTGAAGAGTTTGAGGATCTGATTCCTGTATCTTGCCAGGGTGTATCTGTTGACGACTATATTCCAGATTCGATTCCTGTATCCAGCCAGGGCACATCTACATAAAGGGTTTGAAGATCAACTCCTGTAACAGGCCAGGTAATTATTTCTTTCTCAGGTACACAAGTTCTCGCTAAGGAATCTCTTACGCGATCGACACCCGATGGCATCTATAAGCCCATCACCACAACTACTAACAACTCCAAGTGGCATCTATAAGCCCATCCTCCTATCCATCAGTCTCCAAATGGCATCTGTAAGCCCATTCCCACCATCACACTGCTGCCACTCTACTATGTGAGTGCAAATTTCTGGGCACTCTAGTGTTCAATCATCTTCCACCTTCGGATTACGAAAGGCATGCCAGCCAATCTACATCCTCAGGTCTAAGAAGATTGAACAGGGGCAACTGTTGTACCCCAAAATTTTCCCTCCCATATTCTTCAAAGATTTGTCAAGATCAATCTCTAGATGGTTCAAAATCTCCCAAGAGTTGCACAGTCCAATTGCCTCCTAACACAGTCAAAATTAGGGTTTTGGTTCTGGCAAAGAAAATGAGGTTTTCAAGGGTCCAATCAAGTCCCATATGCCCATAAACATTGTCAAGCGTTCATATGCCAAAGTTTCAAGACTCACAGCATCAAATTGCACAATCAAAAACCCTAAATGCTTCACAGTCAACTGCAGGGGCAAAATGGTCATTTGACAGTCAAAAGTCAAAAAATTTGGTCAACATCTTATTTTGAAGCCACAATCATCATTTGATCAATTCTTGATCATGATTCTCAAAGCATGGCTCAAAAAGTCTCAAGATGCAAAAGTTTCTATTTTTGGACAGCTGAAAAAGTCAACTGCAAATTGACCAAGGCATAACTTCTTCATGGTTTATCAGAAAAATCCCATCCAAAGCTCATTTTTAAGAGAATTACATTTCCTAAAACTCATCTTCACACTCCAAGTCCAAGAAATGCTCTCAAAAAAAGTTATCAATTTCAACATTATAGGTCATTTTCAAAAGTCAACAAAAAGGCACTTTAAGTCAAAGACCATAACTTGAGATTGGTAAATCAAAATGACATGGGACCAAAGGCATTGGTTAGAGGAATTCAATACCTTTCCAAAATGTCCAAGAGCATGATCATAGCTTCAAAATTGAGCAATATATGCCTTGTAGAAGTTGGGAAATTTTTGGGAATTTTGAAAAGTCAACTTTACACAAAAGACTTCAAAGTTGCTAATGGGCCACAAATTCTTCCATGAATCATTACCCAAAGGCTATGCACGACCCATTAAGCTCAAAGGGAGTTATTTTCTTATTTTTGATTAATTATTTGAATTTTTATTATCATTAATTAATTTAATTAAATTTAAATATAAGAAAAATACCAAATCATGTTTTTTAAATCTTTTTATGCAGCAAATATCTTCCACACATGTAAGAGATTTTGTGCATCAATCAACAAGGACAATATCATCCAAATTTGGCAAGAATTGCATGGAAAAAGATTGGAAAAGATATGAACAAAATCAAAGATTGAAATCATTAATTCAATGGATTATGGGCTTGTTTTTTGACCTAATTACATTCACCTACAAAGGCATAACATAACCTAATAATGCTCATGGGGACGAAAAACTGCTCAAAACCATAGAACCAAATTGCAACTTTTGACAAAAAAATTTGAAATCTAAAATCATATTTGCAGGGTGTTTCAAAGCATAACAAGTATTCCATTGTGTTGCTGGACCTTCCAGGAATAGATTGCAATCAAGAACACGCCTCCACACTCAAAGAAACGGTAGAACGGCATCGTGCTTGTCACAAACATATCCATTATCGTGTTTTAATTTTCAAGCATTATTCATGTGTTTTGTTAATTGATTTACACTAATATTGATATTCTGAAGCTATTGGTAGCATTTAATTGAACCAACGACGCTTGTATCCAAACATGCCATTAAAGGATGTTAGGTTTTCAGAGCTCCAAATTTAGGGGTTTTCACATATGGCAAAATTGAACCACCAAACCTATGCCATTGGATTCGTGACCTCAAGACAAGACCAACCAACACCTCGCGCCCTTTTTATATTACAGCATGGGCTATTCGCTATTTTTACAGGTCTTGTTTAGTGGGGGTTTAAAACCCCCGCTATTTGGTTATATTTGCAGGTACAAAAGGAAGAAGACGCATGCGTGGCTTCATATGGTTGGACAATTCAAATAAATCAGCGCGCTTTTTGCTTTGTACCACTAACGCTTATTTTTTTTATATAATAATCATGCTTCATTATGTTAACAAAGAAACTCAATGGCTCAGTTGGTGGATGAGCTGTCCTGCAGGCATTGGGACCTGGGTTCGATTCCCAGGTCCCCCCATATATTCCATATTTTTTATCCTAACGCGTTTCTGTGCAGCATTCATTCAAAGGGGTACCATATGTCCTAATGCCTAAGCTTGCCAGATGGCCTGAATGATCAATCCAAAGGCCAGAACGTGAAGACCATCATACACCTGGGTCAACCATCAAGCATGTGATCCTGGAAAGTCAAAAAAGGCTTGGATTCTGATGGGCCAAAATGCTTCAATAAACCTCCAAATTGGGCCAGATACCCCCTTGTTTGTATTTTATTCTTCTTTCTAATTTTCTTCTCTTTTCTTTTCAATTCTTCTTTTTTAATTTGTTTTAATTATTTTAGTTAATTCACTCAAAATAATTTCCACAATAAAAATCAGAAAAATAAAAAATGTTTATTTTATTAATATTAATTTCACCATTATTATTTTTGTAAATAAACTTTAAACAATTAATTAGATTAATTTAGGTTTCAAAACTTTAATATTTTTCTTAATAAATTAAAATATGTAGAAATTAGGGTTTTTAACTTTTTCATCATTTTTTCTAATAAATAATTTTCTCATCCTTATTATTATTATTAATTACTAAATATTTTGTAAATAAACATGCAATTCAATTAATTAGCATAAATTAGGTTAAACTTTAATATTTTTTTTCATTAATAATTAAAAATAACTTAGAATTAGGGTTTCTCTTGATTTTCAATTTTTCTTTATTTTCATAAATACAAAAAAACCTAAAAAAACATTTCTTTTCTTAATTAAATAATAATTAGTTTTTAATTTCAATTTAATTTCAAAAGGGTCCAACGCCCTCGAACGTTCAACTTTAATTCTTTCGCGCATTTATTCTTATTTTCCTTTGTGAATATTATGTAACTGTTCAAGCCATGTAATAGTAATTAGGAATTTATTTTACTTTCCGCATTTTTATTAAAACGAGTCTTTGTAATTTGGCGATGTATAGACCCGCGCCTTGTAATAGCGTAGGATTTATCTTTCCGCATTTAAATTTCCGCACTCTTAAAACTGCTAAACTTTGCATGAAAGAATGTATGGCCTAAATTAAAAACAAGCGTAGATCACCTTGATACATGTACAAGATAAAACATAAACTGAAAACAACACACAAATTCACACACCACTCTTAGGGTACGCCTCATTGTTGCCTTACCTTCGAAACGTGGTCGTCGAGTATAGGACGTTTTAGTAAGTCCTTATGTCCATTGATCTAGTTGCCTCAAAACAAGTTGCCTCGAAACGGTTGCCTCGGAATAGTTGCCTCGAAACAAGTTGCCTCGAAACGGTTGCCTCGAAATTAAAAAGGATCAATGGCATAAGGGTAGCTTCTAAGGTGTCCTACTGTTGCTCTGGTGGCCACACTGTCCCTACAAACGAATTGACCCGAACACCTCCAACGGTGGTGCTACCTACCTCTCAATGGTGGGATGACACTACCTTAAGGACATTTACACAGCCTAATTCCTTAGGGTAGGTGGATGACTCATAGATACTTGCTCTATTCAAAAACAAATCAAAAACTCTTTTCACACCGACACTTTCAAAATGCTTTCAAAACAATTTTTCAAACACTCTTGAGGACTGATACAAGAGTTATTCAGAAATCTTTAAACGAAACTTTTTCAAACCCACTCACAATTGAAAAGCAAACATTTTGAAAACATAAAGAGCAAGTATCTAAGAGCCCATGGATAACCATGGATAGAAAGGGTGCTAACACCTTCCCTTTCTATAAATCTACCTCCCGAACCGAGAACTATTATCATAAGGAATTTTGCTGTGCTTTTGTCCTGTCCATGTTGGAGAAAATAAAAGACGGTGGCGACTCTTGCTTCCGCGACATTTCGCGAACCAGCGTTAAACAGTCAGTTCTAAATCCACCTGTCACAGATACCAAAAGATCTGTGTCTTTGCCGATTTGATTGATATTTGCAGGATTTATGAGGAGGATAATAATGCCCATTATAAGATTATCAGTGAGAAGAGGGGTAAGCACCAACAAAATCGTGGTAAGCCTTATGATACCCCAGCTGGTAAAGGTAAACAAAAAGCTGCTCAGGGTTAGAGGACTAGTGGAGAAGACGCTTCTGCTAGTGTGGTTTGTTTTAAATGTGGGAAACCTGGGCATAAGAGTAATGTGTGTACTGTTGAGGTAAAGAGGTGTTTCCGTTGTGGTAAGACTGGACATGTTGTATCTGAGTGCAATCATAAGGATGTAATTTGTTTTAATTGTAGTGAAGAAGGGCACATTGGTAGTTTGTGTCAGAAACCAAAGAGGGTGCAGGCAAGTGGCAAAGTGTTCACTTTGGTTGAGGATCAGACAGCTGCTGAGGACAGACTTATCAGAGGTACATGTTTCATTAATAGTACTCCTTTAATTACTATTATTGATACTGGTGCTACTCATTGCTTTATTGCTGCTGATTGTGTTGAAAGATTAGGTCTTATGTTGTCTTCTATGAATGGAGAAATGGTCGTCGACACTCCATCCAAGGGGTCGGTGACTACTTCTTTTGTGTGTTTAAAGTGTCCCTTGTTGATCTTCGATAGAGACTTTACTGTTGATTTGGTTTGTTTACTGTTAAGAGGTTTGGATGTGATTTTGGGTATGAACTGGTTAGAGCATAATTATGTTCATATTAACTATTATGACAAGTCTGTGAGGTTTTCTACTCCCGAAGAAGAGGAAGATAGTCTGTTGTCTGCTAGACAGTTGAGGAAGTTGATGCAAGAAGAAGCACAGATGATCTCGTTGATGGCGTCGCTATTTGTAGAAACTCAAGCTATAATTGAGGAATTGCAGGTGGTGTGTGAATTTCCTGAAGTTTTCCCTGACGAAATTCCTGATGTACCGCCAGAGAGGGAAGTTAAATTTGCAATTAATCTTGTACCTGGTACCAGACTTATGTCTATGGCACCATACATGATGTCTACATCTGAATTGTCAGAGTTAAAGAAACAATTGTAAGAGTTGCTTGAAAAGAAGTTTGTAAGACCAAGTGTATCATTGTGGGGAGCTCCAGTGTTGTTAGTAAAGAAGAAAGATTGAAGTATGAGGCTTTGTGTTGATTATAGACAGCTGAATAAAGTGACAATTAAGAACAAGTATCCTCTTCCAAGAATAGATGAATTGATGGACCAATTGGTGGATGCTCATGTGTTTAGTAAGTTTGATTTGAGGTCGGGTTACCATCAGATTAAAGTGAAGGATGAAGGTATCTAGAAGACGGCTTTCATAACGCGTTATGGACATTATGAGTATTCGGTGATGCATTTCGGTGTTACTAATGCACCGGGAGTATTCATGGAATACATGAATCATATCTTTCATAGTTATTTGGATCGGTTCGTGGTGGTGTTTATTGATGATATTTTGATTTACTCTAAGTCAGAAGAAGAGCATGCAAAATACTTAAGAGTAGTATTGAAAGTTTTGAAAGAGAAGAAGTTGTATGTAAAGCTGTCCAAGTGTGAGTTTTGGTTAAAGGAGGTTAGTTTTCTTGGTCATGTGATCTCAGGTAGTGACATTATTGTAGATCCATCAAAGGTTGATGTTGTGTTGCAATGGGAAACTCTGAACTCAGCTACTAAGATTAGAAGCTTTTTGGGATTAGCTGGTTAATATAGAAGGTTTATCGAAGGTTTTTCTAAGTTGGTACTTTCGGTGACTAAGTTTACTTGTAAAGGTAGAGCTTTTGTGTGGGATGTTCAGTGCGAAGAAAGTTTTACGAAATTGAAGAAGAGGTTGACGTCGGCTCCAATTTTGACGTTGCCAAATCCAGGAGAGCCTTTTGAGGTATATTGTGATTCTTCTAAGATGGGTTTAGGAGGTATGCTTATGCAGAGTGATAAGGTAGTTGCTTATGCATCAAGGCAGTTGAGGACTCATGAAAAGAACTATCCTACTCATGATTTAGAGCTTGCTGCAGTTGTCTTAGTGTTAAAGATTTGGAGGCATTATCTTTATGGTTCTAGATTTGAAGTGTTTAGTGACCATAAGAGCTTAAAGTATTTATTCGATCAGAAGGAGTTGAATATGAGGCAACGAAGATGGTTGGAATTGTTAAAGGATTATGATTTCAGTTTGAATTATCATCCAGGAAAAGAGAATGTAGTAGCTGATGCGTTAAGTCGAAAGACTTTACATATGTTGGCAATGGTTGTTAAAGAGTTGGAATTAATTGAACAGTTCAGAGATATGAGCTTAGTTTGCAAGGTGACACCGCGGAGTGTTATGTTAGGTATGTTGAATATTAATAATTAATTTCTAGACAGTATCAAAGAAGCTCATATGTTGGATGTGAAACTGGTAGATTCGATGGTTGGGATCGGCCAGTCTGAGAATAATGATTTCAAGCTAGATACGCAAGGTGTGTTGATATTTTGTAATTGGATTTGTATTCCTGATGATGCTGAGATGAAGAAAGTGATACTTGAAGAGAGTCATAGAAGTAAGTTGAGTATTCATCCAGGAGCTACAAAGATGTATCAAGATTTGAAAGGTTTGTTTTGGTGGCCTGGAATAAAGAGTGATGTGGCTCGGTTTGTGTATGCATGTTTGACTTGTCAGAAATCAAAAGTTGAACATCAGAAGCCTGCAAGGTTGATGTAACCGTTAGAACTTCCAGAATGGAAATGGGATAGCAATTTGATGGACTTTGTGACGGGGTTACCTAATACTTTACGAGGACATGATTCGATTTGGGTGATTGTTGATAGGCTTACAAAGTCGGCTCATTTTATTCCTATTAACATCAGTTTTCCAGTGTCAAAGTTGGCTAAGAGTTACACTAGTGTAATCGTGAAGCTACATGGTGTTCCTTTGTGCATTGTGTTAGATAGAGATCCAAGATTTACTTCTGATTTTTGGAAGAGTTTGCAAGAAGCGTTGGGTTCTAAGTTGAGGTTGAGTTCGGCGTATCATCCTCAGACAGATGGTCAGACTGAATGGACTATTCAATCGTTGGAAGATTTGTTGAGGGCATGTGTTCTTGAGCAGGGAGGTTCGTGGGATACTTACCTTCTATTGATAGAGTTCACTTATAATAACAGTTACCATTCTAGTATTGGGATGACACCTTTTAAAGCGTTGTATAGTCGAAGATGTAGAACTCCTTTATGTTGGCATAAATCTGGCGAAAGTGTAGTACTTGGACCTAAACTTGTTCGTGAGACTACTGAGAAGGTGAAGTTAATTCAAGAAAAGATGAAAGCTTCCCAAAATAGACATAAGAGTTATCATGACAAGCGAAGGAAAGATTTAGAATTTCAAGCGGGTGACCGTGTGTTTTGAGAGTTACACCTGTGACTGGTGTTGGGCGAGCATTGATGTCTAAGAAGCTCACTTCTCGTTTTATTGGTCCATATCAGATTTTGGAGAGAGTTGGGAATGTGGCTTATAGAGTGGATTTACCGCCTAATCTTTCGAATTTGCATGATGTGTTTCATGTGTCACAACTCCGGAAGTATATTTCAGATCCATCTCATGTGATTCATATGGATGATGTGCAAGTACGGGATAATCTTATAATGGATACAATGCCTATATGGACCGCGGATCATGAAATAAAGACTCTGAGGGGCGAAGAGATTGCTTTGGTTAAAGTGGTTTGGCTAGGAGCTGCCGGAGAAAGCATGACTTAGGAGTTGGAGAGCAAGATGTGAGACTCCTATCCTGAGTTGTTTGATTAAGGTAAATTTTTGAGGAAGAAAATATTCTAAGTGGGGGAGAGTTGTAACGCCCGTATTTTAATTAATTATTTAATTAAATTATTTTTGTATTATTTGTGAAGTTGTGTTATGATGATAGTTGATGTGTCGTTGTTATTGGATTTAATTATTCTATTAAGTTGTGGAATAATATTAGAATAATAATATTATTTGATGTGAGCTTATTTTAAGGACTAGAAGTAGTAGAAATGGGGTGTAGGAGTTTTAAGCCTATTTAGGCATAATGAGAATTATAGGGTTATTATATTAGTTATTTAGAATTAATAAGGAAAAAGAAGAAGCAGTAAGAGAGAAAGAAATAAGGGTTGGAAGAGAACGTGAAAGTTGCAGAAAAGAAGGAAAAGAGGCAGAACAGAATTCAACCGGAAAAGTTATAGAGCAACCTTCAATCCAAGGTAAGGATGGGGTTCTGACTCTATAATAGGGTTTATGATGAGTAGTATGTGGGATTAGATGTGAAAGGTTGTTTTGTTTATGATTGAAATATATGTATTGTGTTTGATGAGGATCAATGATTTAGAGATGAATAATGATGCCCTAATGTTGTATAATTGATGTAGAAACATAGGATTATTATAATTGATGATTACCTGTGATTAGAGGATGTTTTTAGGGCCTAAGGCATGTAAATCGCAGTGAAATCGCATAAAATATTAGTGATAGAACAGTATGCGTCGACCTCAAAAGCCATGTGTCGATACATGCAGGTTTTTAGATTCAGGATGAGTCGATACGAAGGAGCATGCATTGATACATGTGGTGTTGTTGACTCAGTATGAGTCGATACAAAGGGATTACGCGTCGAATCATGCAGGATTTTAGCCTAGTACGCGTCGACTCAAAACATTATGCGTCGACTCATGTAGTCTGATTTTTGGCAGATTCGTTTCCAAAGGTTGTAACTTGAGTTTCCGGACTCCGTTTTAGGTGTTGTTCAAAGCGTTGGATAGCTAACACGATGAACTTCATTCTTAAGGACTAAAATGAAGAATAAGAAGAATAATCCTAGTGACCCAGATTAGGATTAGAGTTTTCTTCCCGCGTTAATCGCTATGATGATTTGTGAAGTATGATGAGGATAAGATGATTATAGATTATTGCTTGGTTCATAACAGTAAGATCAATGATGATAATGACGTAGTATTACAAAATTAATAATATGTAGAGGTTTGTTAACTAGAGGTAAGGCTTAGATGATTAATTAATTATAGACAATATCATGTTGTAGGCCTATGGCCAACGTTGAGGGATTTTCGATCTATCGTTGTATTGTTGTTGTGGCTGAGTTGCTGTAAAATTATGTTGATGAGTTACGTTGATGAAATTATTTTGATGAATTATACGATGAATTATGTTGATGAATGATGTCGATGAATGACGTTGAGATGCCTCTAATAATTGGCAGCTATTAAGATGTAGGCTTCTGGCCAACGATGATGTTGTGTTGAGATGTTGTTAATTATGGTTGTTGTTATTACATTCATGATTGTATCACATACATTGCATTTCAAGATGGATCTGATGCTTGTTAAGATGTCATGTATTGGTGAATATTAAGATGAAGGCTTATGCCTTGTTGATGCCTCTATTTATTGGCAATTATTTGATATGGGAGTTCTGCTCCAATGGTACCACGTGCATTTGCACAGTATTGAGTCACATTATATGATTGCATAAAGAAGTTGTGTATTGATGCGGTGAATGTGTATATTGTTGGTACTCTATTATGATTATTGTTGTTTATAAGACGAGAAGTGCTGATGTTATGTGATCTAATTTAATATATTATTTATCATACGTTTTATTATATTGTTAGATATCTCGCCCCTTCTGTTTGAATGTTACCCTTATGTTGGTAACGTGAAGGTAATCCGGAGGGAAGGAAGTATACCTTCGGTAGTTTGAGTCGGTGTCATTGCTCTGATATTTAACACTCGGGGGGATGAACGCTTGTTGCTTTTAATTATTGATTATTTCAGTTTTTGAACTTTGATTTGATTGTTGCTGAGTATGTGTTATTATGACGTTGTTGTAACGATGGAAAAAGATGTTATTATGATTCCGCTGCGTAGTTATTCAAGTTGTTGAATTAAGAGATTAAATTATTCTGCTGTTGGTTCATTCGAAGTTTTAAAGTGTTATGTATCCATGATGAATGCAATGTGTTTTTAGTTGAATTTGTGGCATCCTGATTCAGTTGTATAAATTTTAAAACTCTGATTTACATTCATAATTGTCGGGTAGAATTGGGGTTTTACAAACAACATGGCTGAGTACGAAGCATGTATTTTAGGTCTGAAAGCTGCCATTGATTTGAGGATCAAGCATTTGAATGTGTTTGGGGATTCCGCTCTAGTGATTAACCAAGTAAAAGGATATTGGGACACTAAACACCCTAATCCCATCCCTTACAAGGAACTTGTGCTATCTCTGATTCCTTACTTCGAAGAGATCACCTTTGAACACTTCCCTAGGGAAGAAAATCAGTTAGCCGACGCTTTGGCCACCATGTCTTATATGTTCAAAGTCAGATGGGACAACGAAGTCCCTATGATTACAATTGAGAGATTTGATGAACCTGCGCACTGCTGTGAGCTTGACACTGATACAAAAAGCCATGGTACCATGAGGTGAGGAGATACCTTGAAGTACAAGAGTATCCCGAGGGAGCATCCGTCAATGACAGAAAGTTCTTACGAAGATTTTCAGCCAAATTCTTCCTAAGTAACAGAATATTGTACAAGCACAACCATGACTCTACTCTACTTCGATGTGTGGAGAAGAATGAGGCAGAGGAAATTATGGAAGACATGCACGATGGTCTTTTTGGCACTCACTCAAGTGGACATACTATGGCCAAGAAGATCCTGAGGGTTGGCTACTATTAGTCAATGATGGAGACTGATTGCCATCAACATTCAAGAACTTGTCACAAATGCCAAATCTATGCTGACAAGGTCCATGTGCCTCCTATCTCTCTGAACGTCATGACCGCTCTATGGCCATTTGCAATGCGGGGCATTGACATAATTGGAGAAATCAAACCTATTGCTTCCAATGGACATCTCTTCATTCTGGTCGCTATTGATTATTTCACTAAATGGGTCGAAGCCTCCTTGTTTTCCTCAGTCACCAAGAACGTGGTAGCCAGATTTATCAAACATAACCTCATCTGCCGCTACGGTATCCTCGAAAGGGTCATCACCGACAATGGGACTAACCTCAACAATGATATGATTACCGAACTTTGCACTCAATTCAAAATCAAGCATCACAATTCTTCTCCTTATAGACCTAAAATGATCGGCGCAGTCGAAGCGGCCTACAAAAACATTAAGAAGATTATGTAGAAGATAGTAGTGACCTACAAGGATTGGCATGATATGTTACCATTTTCTCTTCATGGCTATCGTACTTCAGCTAGAGCATTAACAGGGGAATCTCCCTTTTCCTTAGTCTATGGCATGGAAGTTGTTTTTCCAGTGGAAGTTCAGATTCCCTCAGTAAGGATTATGAATAAGGCATGCCTAGGCGAAGACGAGTGGATCCAGACAAGATTGGATCAGTTGAACTTGATCGATGAGAAATGATTGGCTGCTATTTGTCATGGTCAGACGTACCAAAAATGTATGATCAAGGCTTTCAACAAAAAGATCAAGCCTCGAGTATATCAAGTTGGTGACTTGGTGATAAAATACATCATTCTGCCACAAGGCGACCCTAGAGGCAAATAGACTCCCACTTATGAAGGGCCATTTGTTGTCAAGAGAGTGTTCTCTGGCGGTGCCATGATCCTGACTACCATGGATGGTGAAGACTTCCCACATCCTGTGGACACGGACATAGTTAAAAAATACTACGCATAAGAGACCCGTTAGGTTGACACACCTAGGAAAAATAAGGGCATCCCGGCAAACCAAAAGGTTTGGGCAAAAATTAGGGATATATGCAAAAGATTGTACACCCGGCAAGTTGAAAAACCAAAAGGGCGACTTGGGCAAAAATGGGTATCCTGGTGGGATGAAAACAAGAAAGGGAGGTCCAGGAAAAAGTTAAGGATTAAAAGCGTATGACTATGTCCCGTGGAATCACCACAGTCAACTTTATTACCAAGGTCCGAGTTCAAACGGTCCAAGATCAATCCAATCAACTTTTGTCAACGGCAAGGGACATTCGAAGACATTGGGGCAATAGTAGAGTTGGAATGCAATGAGATCATTTCCACATGGCTATTTGGTTTTTGTTTTCAATCTTTGTTTTACTTCCGATGATTTCCTCTTACTAGGATCTCCGTCTCTTTGTACAAAAAATACCTATTCATGGGCAAAATATCAATACAAATATACTTTGAAGTGCAAACTGTCTGTTTTTTGTTTTGAATGCAAAGTTGTCCAATGAATAAAATTGAACGAACATATGCATGTGAACATGATTAAAACTATTTGGCACATGTGTCCTGCTAAGAAAAACAAGCATCTCTTTAATGTATATGGAATATCCCCACAGAGATATTTCATTAACATTATCCCCACAGGACGGCTACAATAAACCTTTTCCCTTAAACAGAGTTACCCACAAAGTTTCTTTGCATAGGTTGATCTCCAACCAGAGTCTCAATCTCTTGACAGCTCTCTCCCCAGCTAAGTTGATCCTACAAGAAGAAGACTTATGGATCTCTTCCTCAAAGAACTCACCTTATCAGCAGTTCATCAAGTATTCATCAGCAGGGTTTATTTCCCCAACAAGGTTTATTTCCCCAACATACAACAAATCAACGAATAGCAAAATTTCCCCGACATAGTCTATCTTCCCCAGCTAAGTCTGTCTTCCTCGACTGAGTCTATCCTCTTCAGCATGAGTTTGCCTCTCAGACTATTACATATCAGAGGGCCACAACCCTTAATCCCCAGTAAAGTCGTCAACAAAACATTTACTATCTCCAAAAGATACTATGAAGCCTGAACCCGACCAGATATTAGTACAACTTTCAAAACTATGAAACCTGGACCCGACCAGATAATAGTTCAGCTCTTCGAGATATAGAAGAACATGGACTCAACCAGACCAGGGTTTAACTTCTTTTCCCCAGTAGAGTTTGCCTCTACCCCAGCAAGTTACTGTGAAGCCTGGATCCGACCAGATATCAGTTTTTAACTTCATGTCTTCAAGCAAGTTATTGTAAAGCCTGGATCCGACCAGATAGCAATTCCCCTCAGAAGTTTGTTATGAAACTTGGAATCCGACCAGATAACAACTAAGTTCCAAGCAAGTTAGTGTAAAGCCTGGATCCGACCAGATATCAGTTCAACCCTATCTTCTTCAGACTAGTTTATTGTGAAGCCTGGACCCGACCAGATAGGAGTTAACTTCATCCACCTCAGAAATCTACAAAGCTTGGAATTCGACCAGATAGAGTTTTAGTGTCATTAAGTTACTGTGAAGCCTGGATCTGACCAGATATCAGTTCAACTTCGTCTATTCAAGCAAGTTATTGTAAAGCCTGGAGTCTGACCAGATAACAACTAGCTACAATCCCCAACAAGACACTATGAAGTCTAGACCCGACCAGATAATAGTATAAATTTTCAAAAACTATGAAGCATCGACCCGACCAGATAGTAGTTACCACTTCAAGAAATCTGCAAAGCCTGGATCCGACCAGATAACAATTCAATTTCAAGAAATCTGCTGCGAAGCCTGGAATCCGACCAGATAACAGTTAATTTTTTCTTCCCCAGTAAGTTATCGTGAAGCTTGGATCCGACCAGATAGTAGTTGACTTCCTCATCCTCAGAAAATTGTTGTGAAGTCTGGACCCGACCAGATAATAGCTAACATGCGAGAGATAGTCCCCGGCAGAAACATTCTGCCAACAAAGTTGGAAGATATATATATTCTTCATCCCCAATAACAATCCGGGATTCAGTTTCCCAGAAATCCTCAACAGTAGTCAGGGATTTATTTTCCCGTACAAATATGCATCCCACATTCATACATCATAGCATATACATACAAAATGCATCTAGCATAATACCATATCTTGTGGGCATCATGCATACATCTGCACTTTACTAACCCTTTTTCCCACAGGTAAAAACATCAAGTTTTAGTATAAATCGACCAAAGATTTGTGCTGATACTCCTTCCAGTATTTACCATCTTTCCTCTAAATGGCATCTATAAGCCCATTCCCAATACATCTTCGAGTGCAAATTTCTGGGCACTCTAGTGTTCAATCATCTTCTACCTCCAAGTCACGAATGGCGGATCCGCCAATCTAACTCTTCAGGTTTAAGAAGATTGAACAGGGGAAAATGTTGTACCCCAAAATTTTCCCTCTCATTTCTCAAGTAATCTCTCACAAGATCTCCTCTGGTTCAAGACTGCACAAGGTTTGATCAGCTTAAGACACCTCCTTAAACACTGATGACTCAAATTAGGGTTTAAGTTTACACAAGGACAAATGGACTTTTAATGCCCCATATGACTTTCATGGATCATTTTGGACCCTCAAGATTGTTCGTGTCAAGTTTCAAGTTTTGGATCACATTTTTTCTCATTCAATTGATTAGTTGTTCTAAAATCAATTGTATTGAGGAAAAGTCAACTGTGGTCAATTTACAGTCAACCTTCATAATTTTTTATCCATATCAACATAATGAACTCATATATGTTATTTGATCAAGTTTGGATCATAATTCCTCAAGAAATTTCATCAGATCATCAAAAGGGCAAAATGGTCAAAATTAGGGTTTTGACTAGGAAGGTGCAATCTTTGATTTTTGACCTAGCAAATGATTTATTGGTTTAAGTTATGATCTAAAGGATTAAAATGCTTCATTTTGACCTAATGACATGGCTCAAAACATTTCTCAAGATCAATTGATTTATAGTTGAATTTCAGTCAACTTATGAAAAGTCAACCGTACACTGAAAAGTCAAACTTTGACTTTTTGATCAAAATCAAGTTTCAAAGATTACAATTCATCAAGACATGTCAAAATATGAAACTTGTTCATCAAGAAATCAAAAATTCAAGATTTCATTTTGAAAAGTCAAAATTTCCAAGACTTAGAATTTTTCTAAGTGTTGAAAATTCATGTTTTTTTCATAATTTTATGCCAAATTTACACCATGATGCAAGATGATTCAAAGGAAACTTCCAACATGAAAGTTGTAGATATCAATAAGATCTAAAACATTGTATAGCAGAACTTTTTCTAGAAATGCTTGAATTTCAAGTTATGATTTTGTAAAGACATGCTCATGAAACTTGAAGACTTAGTGAAATTTTGCCCTAGTTTAAGTAGGATTTTATCCTAACTTCATGGAAATTTTTCACCTAGTTCCAAATTGAATTTTCAAAAATGTCTAACATGAAGGTTGTAGGGGATGTTACAAGCTTTCCAAAATGTCCTATAACTCATTAAGATCATACTTGAGCAAGGAGAATCTAAGGCAAGAAGTTAGGGTTCCATTCTTGTTTTACAAGGCAGATTTTTAGGATGAACATGAACCAAATCCATGCTAGGCTGCATAATCTTTGCTTTGCAGGCCTCAAACTTATTTATCACTCCATAGTTAATGTTTTACACAATTTCTAGATCCATGATCCAAGCATTAGAGCCATTGTCCAAAAGATTCATCCATTTTTGGAAGAAAGCAACATTGCCATTCTTGAAAAGTGAATTTAATCACAAAGTCAACTTGCATTGAGCCTCTAACTTGTTCCTCCTGCACAAGCTTCCTCTACAAAGTCAAAAGAACATGTTTAAAGTTTGAAACCACTCTAGATAGCATGGTACAAGCCTTGGGAAGATGTTTGTCATGTTTACTTCAAAAACAAGCAAAGTTGCCACAACTTGAGAATTCAAATTCTAAGTTGTTGTAACACTTGAAACCTCTTGCCTATAAATACATGCACTATTTGCAAGCTAAAGGACGAATGCTTAAGCCCTGAAACACCCTAAAACAGAGAATCACCAAGAACATCTCAAAACTTTTCATTTCTAAGTTTTGAACCCAATCTTCAAATCTACTCGTTCGTTTCTTGGCCTTTTGGTTCCTAAAGCTTCTAAACATCATACATAAACAATACCACACCCTGCTACACTTCTGTAACTCCATCTTCATCATCCTCCATTTTCAAAAACTGAAGTTTTCACCTTGATTTCTCCAGGCCATTCCAGCCATCCATTGCTCAAGCTAAGCATTGCATTAGCTTCCTTGGAACTCGAGAAAGCTAACCTGATCATTGCAGCACTTTGAATCAAGCTCATTTGTATTTCATAATTTCCAGTTTTAAGGTATCTTTTCTGAACTTCTATATTTTCATTTAGGCATTGTTAAACTTGCATTTGTGAAGATAAAATGTAGATATCGTTGCCCTGAAACTGTACATGTCCATAGATTTCATTTATATTGATTAAGCTTAGAGAATTTTAGGTTTGAATCTCTGAAAAAAGTTAGGTCAAAATTTGGTACTTTTAGAAATTCTCATTCATCTTTGATTTATAGCTTATGATATTTATATGGTTGGATTCATATGGAAAAATGGAGAAACTTTCATGTTTGCATCTTTCATTTTTATTGAGAAATGAGCAAGTTACAGGAACCATGGCTGGAGGTTGAAGATGAAGTCATTTTCACGACTTGTTTTTATGTTATGTATTTATCATTTCATTTAAGTTAACGGATGTAGAGCCACCCCAATGGCAAAGGTAGCGCGCGTGTATTGTAAGGATCATGGGTTCAAGTCCTAGCGCTACCTTTTGTTTATTTTTTTTCACATTTTCCTTCCCTTTTGTTGCAAACAACGCGCATGGGCCTTAAATCAGTGGGCTTTACCATTTTTTTTATTTTTTATTTTTCTGATCACAAAAATATCATTGGGCCCAAACTCAATAACTGTTTTTTCTAATAAACTCCCAAATCCAATTTTAAAACCCCCTGACTTTTTATTTTTATATTTTATTTTATTTTATTTTTCTTTATTATTTTATTATTTTATAATTTTTTTTTTTTATTAATAAAAAATCCCAAAATATATTTTTCTTCATTATTTACATGCTTATATTTTTATTTTCTTTATAAAACTAAAAAGACAAAAATATTTTCTTAACAAATTTAATTTCTTTTTCTTAATAATAAATTAATTATTAGATTTAGACTTAGTTATTTTCTTTTTATTTAAAATTAACTTAGAACTTAGTTTCTTTTAATTAATTAATTACCATCTTATTTTCATTGAGTTTAAACCTTTTCACAAAAAACCCTAAAAATGCTTCAAACTTATTTTCTTTTCTTAATTAATTTAGGTTTAATTTTATTTATCTTTAATTAATTATTTTTCCTTTTTTTAGTAATTAGGTTAAAACCCTTAACAAAAGACCAAACAAAAATTATTTCTTTTCCATTTATATTCTTGTACATTATTTATTCAATTCTTGTACATTATTCAATATGGTTGTAATAAATAATTAGGTTTTATTTTCTTGCAATCTCCATTTGTAAATTTGTATACCCCCTCCCCTAATGATGTAGTAGCGTAGTAATTTTACTTTCCGCAATTTATCACTTTCATATATAAATGTTAGTAATTAGGGTTTGTATGGAAAAATTAAAATCAACAGTTAGTAAACCCTAATTCAAGATAAACAATGCATGTAAATCAAACACACCATTCACATATGCACCCATAGGGTAATTCCACTTTGTTTCCTTACAAAATTGGTCATGTTATGCATGTGGGATATCTTAGCAAAAACAATAAAAAATACAAGATCATAGTCCCTCGATGACGCTACAAATGTTGCCTTTCAAAATGATCTTAGTCCCTCAAAGAGAAATGCTAAGATATCTCACAACATTGCTATCATGACTATGCGATGACCCACGCCCATCCCTCTACATCCAAAGATAAGACTTCTTACCAAATCAATGGTAAGATAGAAATATCAAAGGAAGAAATGAGCAAACACTTTTGAGTAGGTAGATTGTTTCTAGTTGCTTGCTCACTTTCAAATCAAACATCCTTGCTCATTTTCAAAATAAACACCAAATACTTTTAAAAACAAAATTTCAAAACATGAAACATTTTCAAAAGTCCAACACTTTGTGTACGTTCTTACAAACGAGAACTATTACAAAATTTTCCTAAACGAAGGCGCCTTTTCAAAATACTTTCAAAACCACCACAAAGCATATTTTTAAACAAAAGCAAGTGATCTAGCAAGTAACTAAGAGCCCATAGATAATTATGGATGAAAAGGGTTCTAATACCTTCCCTTTTTATAATCTACCCCCCGAACTCAAGAAATAATCTCAAAGTTCTTTCCTGTTCTTTTCAGCCTTTCCTTTTGGATAAAAGAAAAGTCGGTGGCGACTCTTGCTATCCGCAACAATTGCGATAAAACACAAAATATCCCAAGTCAGTTCTCCCACCGTATTACAGATGGTGACTTCATTGTTTGATGATTTTCAGCCAGTTGTTTAACAGCCAAGTGAAAAGCCTTCGGAGTTTGGTACCCAAGGAAGTAGCGCTAGAACGGCGAATCAAATTGAAAGTGCTCATGTTTAATTTTTACAATTGATTATGCATGAAAGAGCTTTGGAGTTTGGTACCCAAAGGAGTAGCAAGATTCGATAAATTAACTAGTAGCTATTGTGTCTTAGTCTTGTTTAATATCAAAGGAAGAGAAGGGGTTGAATTAACAACAAGCAATTAGGGTTTGTGGGGTTTCTCTTGAAATATTTCTCTTGTAATCAACTTTTTGCATAGTAAGAAATTTATCTTAATCCCAATAGAGTTTGGGGGGAGACGTAGCCATACCAAGGACGATTAGCGAACTTCCTAAACAAATCCTCGTGTCGCTCTCTCTTATCTTTTTACTCACTTTATTTTTCATTAAGCAATTTGTTAAATACCATTGATTGATCGATCGACTTGTAAGAATTTTTCCGTGGCTGTTTTAGTTTTGAATTAATTATGGATTAGCTTATAATCACTTTGATTATAAGTGATTTTCATATCAACAATAATCAAAGGAAAATTCTAAAAATTCATTCGCACACCAAGTGTTTGACAAATTGCATAGTTCATAAATTTTGCTTAATTTTATTGGAAATAGAATTGCTAGTAACTTACTATAAACGAATAACATTATGTTGTTTGTTTTAAGTGTATAAATTTATATTATTGTTTTGTTCATTTCGTAAGGCTTAATTGCATATCCTAGTTCCAATAACTAGGTTCGTGTAGACGACTTTTATCGATCTATATTAAAACCACCTGCTTGCACTTTTTTCAAATAATTTTTAAATTCCAATTTGTTGTGAATCTTGTTGTTAATTACGAAAAAAATTCAATATCGATTTGTGAGGAAAAGAATAGTATAAACCAAAGTAAATGGTCTACATCAATAATAATTCGAACGCAGCTAATATAACAGAATAAGGCGAGAAAAAGAAGAATGTTTGTTTACTCAGTTCGATCAAACAGTCTACTCTAGGGGAGAAAGTAGCTCTCATATTCACTATACTCATAAAGTTGTTACACGAGATTACATATAAGTTACAAGAAAATAGCCTTTTTCTTTAGGTTCTCAAGAACAACCATGAAGGCTCCCAAGAGTTAACCTTATTTTCTACTCAAGTGTTTCTCAACCTCTTTAACCTTCAATATATAAATAACTCAAACCCAAGGTGTAAACAAGTGTTTCACAATTCCTAATAATTTTAGATAACTCTAAAGGTTTCCAAAACCCTTGCCTTTCTAAGGTTTCCCTTGATAATAGTCAAAACCCTATGCTACGCCTTTAAACCCTTGCTCTCCCTTGTTGTTGTAAACTCTAAGATTGTCACACTATAATAACAGAAGAGGTACATATTTATTATAGCCAAAACCCAACAAATCTATAACAAATCCGAAAACATTCTTATTAATTGTTAGAATAAAATATATTATTATAATCTTATAATATTCTCAAATATTATAAATATATTATAATATCTCTTAGACTATTATAAATATATATCTTATAATATCTTTTAGAATATTATAAAGATATATCTTATAATATCTTTTAGAATATTATAAATATATTATAATATTAATTTATATGATATTTAAATTAATATAAAATATTCTAACATTAATGAATGGATCAATAAACCGAACTGACCGAACCTGATACATGTAAATCGCTAAGACCATATTACTTTTCAATTTTCTGATTTTTGACAATTTCGAAACACGTTTTCTTTATCCTAATCAACAAAGGTTTTAAGGCATATTCCAACAATATCTACCTTGACTTTAAACCGTGTTGATGCTAATTTAACCACCAACAACATTGTTGCTCTCTACCAGTGTTGAAACTCTAATCATTAACCTTGATCAAATTCAAGCCACCCTTGAATCTTGATCTTGCCACTTGCATCCATTTGTTTCCAATTACCATTTTCTTCCTAGGTAATTTAACAAGCCTAGAAGTATGATTTTTCAACCACCCCTGACTCCGTCTGTTTTCAAATGCCTCCCTGAAGGTTTTTCTTCTTTTATTTTGCAGTCCTTCCGCCACATTAAAAACACAATATCCAAGGCAATCATAACCGTTCCTTTGAGATGCTACAATAACCCTCCTTACTTTATCATGAGTCAAATGATAATTAGAGATCTCTGTAACCGTTCCCTCACTACTACTAGTATCCATAGTAGGAAACTCCATCTCAAACTGAGTTTTCTATGTTATAGTTTTTACCAGGTTTCTCCCTTGGTTTTCACTATTCTTCCTTTGAAGAAATTCTCTACCAACCAAGTAAGCTATTTAATCCTCATCTCTTCCCTAAAAACTCAATAACAACTCAACGGTAACATGCATTTTAATCCCTTGATTTCTGTAAAATTCATTATACTCCTCTAAAACTTTCTCAAGGCATTTATAAAGCCTTAAACCCAAATCCCATAGTTCTTCATTGTCATGAAAGCCTCCACTAGTTAAAGATAAATGAATAACAACATTTAACCTTCTAAAATATATAGACCACATATTTTAGACCATGTCGCAATTATCAATTCATCATGCGAAATCTTCAACACTTCATGTTCACCTCTAGTATAATAGCCTAGATCATCAAATATACTTATAGATAACAAATTTCGCTTGTGTTCTGGAACATACCTCACATTGTGAATAAGAAGTTCACAATCATCAAACATTTTAAGTGTGACTGTACCAATACCATGAACCTTGCATGCCTTATTATCACTAAGGCGAATAACTCCACCTTGAACCATCTTCAAAGTTTCAAAGTATTCTATTCTTAGACACATGTGATAAGAGCAACCTGAGTCAATGACCCAACTATCTTCCATTTCCAAACTCGATAATACTAGTACATCGGCATCCTCATAACTTTCCTCACCCAAGGAAATTGCAGCTTGAACAGAATTTTCATTGACCTTTCTCTCAGGACAATCCCTTTTAAAGTGACTGATTTTCTAACAATTAAAACATTTTACCTTTAACTTGTCAGACCTATTTGATTTTGACATCCCTTTATGCCCACTTCCTCCTCTTGACACATTTAAGCCTTCATCACTTTCTCCAATCTTCAAATCTTCCGACTTCAAAAATTCTTTGAATTTCAGCGCCATTGGACTTCATCCAAAGTAATAGTACCTTCCTTAACATAAAGAAGGGCATCCTTGAAGTGCTCAAAGAATATGGATAATAAACTAAACATTAGTAAAGCCTTGTCCTCATCATCAATATTCACTTCAATATTCTCAAGATCATCAATAATCTTGTAAAATTCTGTAAGCTGCTCAACTATGGATTTGTGCTCTACCATTCAGAATGAATATAGTTGTTGCTTTTGACACAACTTGTTAACCAAAGACTTAGTCATATACAATGATTCAAATTTTACCCACATAGCAACCATAATTTTCTCCCTAGAGACCTCTCTTAGAACTATATCCCCGAGGCACAAGATAATGGCACTTCTGACCTTATCCACCATCTTGGTCTTTTGCACCTGTGTAAGTCCTGCAAGCATCAATGCTTCACCCTTCAAAGTATCAACACACTTCTCTTGAATTAAATGAAAACGAGTATCATGAACCAACATCTATTAAAAATTGTAGACAAAGCGAGGATTGGCCAAAATGGATAGATGCAATTTAAGTATAATTAAACTCACTTTGCAATAGACAAGTTATTGGACACGTAGTCCGACCACCTCAAAGGAGTGAAGATAGTTGGATACATATGGGTTTTCGTGCGAAAATGAAATAAAAATAATGAAATTGCGAGATACAAAGCCCAACTAGTAGCTCAAAGATTTTTGCAAAGACCTGAAATTGATTTTGATGAGACATTTTCACCAACAGTGGATGTAAGTACTTTTCGATATTTAATAGATCTTGTAGCACATGAAAGACTTAATTTTCACATGAAATTTACTTGAAACTCCGAGAAGAGTTCAATATACCAGATGCACATAATTATGAATCTCAAGAAAGCTACTCCATCAAATTGAGCAAGTCGCACTACAAAGAATAACACTTTTCATGACGAAGCTTTCATCTCCAACATGCTAAAAATCGAGAGTATATGTCTGTTGATGCGGTATAGCGGCAAGCAAAAAGTAAGTTACTAATTTACCGGGTGATATTTAGGTTATATCGTATTGTATACACAAAGATTGGTTATTGACTTGTCGTTCGATAAATCATTCGTTAATGAGATGGGGATAAATGGGTTGAAAAGAAAAGTATCAATAGAAAATAAATGTAAACAAAAGAAAAAAAACTAAGAAAGAACTTATCAAGCTTGCATATAATCTACTCACCAGAGACTTAAATCTACCGACCAGTTACATTCAACCTAACAATACTCATCAATGTCACGACGTATCACTCACAACCTAAGTCATTTCTAACACAGATCGAGAGACCGACTGTATTACCGAGAAAATGACCTCTCTACCTCCTCAACAACACATAAGACAACTATGTAATCGCACTAACAATCTCTCAGCACAACACAACCACACAGAGGCATTAAGCTCTGATACCTAAGTAGATGTCAGCTTTAAATCTATCTCTAGAGTTCAGAAACTAACAAATAATCATCCTAGATAAGAATTTAAGCAGTATATGTGTATAACAACTCAAATCCCTAGCACAGAGCAAAAATCTTAGACAAAAATCAACAAAGATTTGTAAAGCAAGTTTAATACAACACCATGGGTGACAAATATACATGAGTTCAAAGTAAATATAAATATGATACCCAACAAAAGAGAAATACATAGAGAGGAGAAGAGATAAACCACAAATCTTCCAGTTTGTCAGTGGCGGTCAATGAGAAATTCACCTCCAATCATCCATAAGCAAAGCCTTGGTGTTGTTATCTAAGTTAATCCACTACAAAAATGAGGTTGATGGAGTTTGGAGAACAAAAACTCACCCCCAAAACCATCACTCTCCAAATGAAATTAAAAGGACAATATAACAAAATTATGTTCCACGACAAATCTCCTGGCGACTCAAAGCATCACCCCATGGTTCCTTCTATACACTTGGCCTAGGATAAGCCACGTCCTCAACTGATCAAAAAGATATCTAACGTTTCTCGACGGAAAACTCACGTCTCCTGGCGAAACAAGACAAAGGAAACATCAAAATTGGTCTTCTAAAGTCGCTCACTGTCGCCCGACGATGCATGACAGTTCAACAACTTTTGTTGCTTCCACTGTATAACTTCATATGGCCTCCAATCTTGGCCTTCTTCCTTTATTGATCCAAAAATGCATCTTGGAGTTTTATTCCTCTTGCTCCAACAATGCTCAAATACCTACAGAATATATACAAAACTAATCAACTGATACAATATGTACTCAAAATGAAACTAAACTTATTTATAACAAAAAGCCGGGTTATTCAACTGATATTAACAACAAAGAGTCGACAAGTGCAACAAAAAGTGTATACAAAATAACTACAGTTTTTCACTTATTAATGTCCTGGGATCGCAATGAGTTTTTTAATAAGATAAACAACATGTTACCCCGATGTTATAAACAACCGAGGCAACATAACTATAAGTTAGCGACATGTTTTATCCATAAGAAAATAATAAACCTGTTATGTCAGTTTTTTTGAGAACCGATGTAATATAGCTATAAGGAACCTCTCTTCGAATCCCTGTTATCGCATTTAAAAAATTTTCCAACTATTTATCACTTGGCGTATTTTCTAGATGCTATGTTTTTCTTTATTAATTAGTAATTCTCAAAAGCTTTGTTATCAATAAACAATAATAGGAAATAATAGAAAAAGGAAACATTTAATTGATAATAAAAAAACAACACAACAAAGAAAACTATTCCACAAATTCAAACTTCTTAGTCCACTCAACTTCAACATTACCCCTAACTATCCCTAACTTAGAGAAAAGTTCAGAAATAACTTTTCCATAAGGTATGATGAAATTCATTTTCTCCCGAGAAATCTTTATCATTTCCTTCAAGAAGTTGAAAATGGTAAGAGGAAGAAGAACTCTGATGTTGTAGGTGAGGAATAACAAGAGATGCTTGTCATACCAAGTAAGTGTTTCCAATTGTTTCTCTCTTGGGTGGAGATTTGTCACTAGAAGTTGAAACCAAAATTTTGCAATAGGAAGTAGAGAACCAGGACTGACGATCTTATCTTAGTTGGCATAAGTTCAGTGAAGGACGGTTGAATATACATTGTTGAATTCATAATGTTTAACACAAATATCAAACTCTTCATAATTGATAGCCATAGTAATCAGTGATGGAGTAATGAAAAAATTAGAGTCATTGACATAAGACAGAATGATTTCATCATGACCAGCTGGCACAACAGAGGCATTCATCCAAAGCTCTTTAACGAGATTAGTATATATGGGCCCATGTAGAATATGAAAGTAACCATTTAACCTTTGTTTGTTAACAACTTTCCTTAGTTCAAAACTGTCGAAATCATTGAAATCAACATACTTTTCATTGATAACGAATAACATATTTACATCCATTTTTTAATAAGAAAAAAAGGACTTTGAAACAAGGAAACAAGACACAAAGAGTTGTTAATGAGACATTGATAATAAGAAAAGACTTTGAAACAATGTTTGAAGACACAACAAGTTGGTAATTAGACGTTTAAATAGCTCAAAAGCCTCATTGAAAATCCAAAAGAGACGTTACAACTTGAATATAGTTGATCATTGCTATTCTAGTGATAGGATTCTAATGCATGCACAACACGTTTTAATTAGTTTTGTAAAAACAACATATTATCTCGAATTTTATCATAACTAAGGGGAAAAATAAAACTGGAACCTCTCTTTCAACTATATTTTTTATTTATAAATTAAATGTTCTAACCCGTCGATTTTCCTAAAAATTGTGGGAACATTTAGCATTAAAATTGAGGATATTTATCATCGTCCTTAATTAAATCCCTGTCGTCCATTTCATGACTATCAACGCTCAAGACCTTACCATTAGTGATTTGCGTGATACATAAATAATTTCCATTATAAAAGCATTCTGATTATCAAAAATTGATAATGTAACATCATGAAGCGCTTGAAACTATCTTTCACTCTAAGGTTTGCAAGAGTGTTTTCCATGAAGAGTTATCTATGATGGATTGCAAGAGAAGAAAATTATTTGGGTTTAAGGTTTGTGTTCTTAAATTTATTTGAGAAGAAAATTATTTGGGTTTAAGGTTTGTGTTCTTAAATTTATTTTAGCAGAAAATTATTTATTTATCTAACCCTTTTTTATCTAACCCTTTTTGTGTTCATATCAGAAACAAATACAAGAAAAAGTCATTGGGAATATACTTGCACCCAAAATTTTATCTTTCCCATAACTATATGATTTGAAGATCTAAAATCTATATCTTTGGGAAAATAATTTACCCAACCCTTTTTTTGTTGGGAGAAAAGAGTATCCGCTGTCAGAATGTGTTTCCTAGCATTTGATCTTACCCAAAATATCAAGAAATTAAAGATCTAACATATGATCTTCACAGACATATTAGTTTGTAAACAAATTATTTTATTAGTTTTCTGTGTAAACAATGTAATGAGTTTTATTTATAAAAAAAAACTAATTACCCCTCGGTTTTCTTGATAAACCGAGATAATAAAGACACTAGTTTTATAAATAATAAAAGTTCAGATGTTGGGATTCGAACTCATGCGCTAATAAAATTATACCTCAGTAATTTAAACACCGAGGTGATAAGTCTTTACTTTTTATGAAGACCTTTGTTATCTTGCTTCTTTTGTCGAGATAAAACGCAATTCGCGTTCGATGTTAGAAGCGTTGTTTATAGTAGTGTCTATCTATAGACTGAAACAATATGGACGCATATGTTATAATTGTCTTAATGAATATTTGCTAAGGAATATATATACAAATAACTCCATTTTTCCTTGCATTTTTATAAAGATCTGGAAAATAATTTGCTATAATAGATGTCTATGAGGATGACATAAATATTATTGGAACTCCTAAATAGCTTCTAAAAGGTATAATTGTTTAAAGAAATTGTTTGAGATGAATGAATTAGAAAAGACAAAGTCCTTACTAAGTGAACATTTGGACAGTAAAAATTTGTACACCAATCAATTTATATAGAAAAAGTGATCATGTATTTCTATATGGACAAATCTCAATTTTTGTCTACCCTGATGATGTTAGATCATTGGATTTGGATAAGATTATTTTAGACCTCGAGAAGAGGATGAATAACTATTTGGTCCAGAAGTACTATATCTCAGAGTAATTCAAGCACTGACATATCCTGCGAAGCATACACGCCATGATATATCAATTTTTGTTAATCTATTAGTAATATATAGTTCTCCACCTATGCAAATGCGTTTAAACAAAGTCAGACAAATACTTTGTTACCATAAAATTGTAATTTACTTATCAGATTATTATAATGGTAGATCACAAATATGTCACTTGTTTACTTGTGGAGGTAGAACCATTTTATGGAGATTTATGAAACAACTCACAACAATAACTTCATCAAATCACGCACTACATGAAGTCACTTCCAAGGAGAACTTTTAAGCAACGACTACAAAGAATATCGTCTCGCATATAAATGTGTACATAAAGGAGAGAAATACATATGTTTTGCACTCTTTTTCCCTTCACCATAGTTTTGTCCCACTAGATTTTATTTATAAGGTTTTTAACGAGACAATTCACATTCAAAGGATAATGTATTCTAATAAGATTTTAACGGGACATATCCTCAATGGAAAACCAAGGGGGGTGTTATGAATGATATTAAATAGATGTGGATGCCCATATTCCCTTTCTTTCTATATATTTTTAACTCATATGAGTTAATTTTCTAACCTTTGTGTATTCTTTAAGTTAATGGTTGTTATTGGTCATGTACTATAAATATGGTTCATGTTACAATATTAAGTAAACTTGAATATAATAATACACGATTACTTTCTCTCTTCTCTTTCTCTCCTTCATCTCTCCTTCATCAATATATTGTTTTGGTTAATTTCATAACAACATGTACATTTGAATAATTGGTATTTATTTATGTTGTCATCGTCATCACTTTTATTGTTTTTAATAGTGATTATTTGTGGGAGAAAACTTATATATAATTTCTTATGTGTGATTTTCATTATTTTCTAATGAAAATATGACAAATGTCTTCAATCATTTAGAGAATAAAAATAGGAGGAAATTGTATATGTGTATGAGGAAATTATACACTTATCATATATTTATTAGAAAATAGTAAAAATCATACCTAAGGAATTATTTATAAGTTTTGCCCTTATTAGGGATGACAATTGGCAGAGTTTGGGCAGGGTTCTATAGAATCCATCCCATAATCGCAGATGGAAAAATCCCCGTCCCCAAGCCCATATCTGCTTGGGCACTGATTTTAGCACTCATACCCATATTCTATTGGTATTTAAGTACCCGTATCCGTTACCTGCTGTGATACGGTGGGAGAACTGACTTGGGTTTTACGTTTGTTTTCGCAAATGTTTCGGTTGAGCAAGAGTCGCCACCGACTTTTTATTTTATCCTAAGGAAAGGTTAAAAAGCACAGCAAAAAACCTTTGAGATGTTTTCTTGGGTTCGGGGAGTAGATTATAGAAAGGGAAGGTATTAGCACCCTTTCTATCCATGGTTATCCATGGGCTCTTAGTTACTTGCTTAGATCAACTTGCCTTGATTTTCAATTGTTTGAGATGGTGCTTTGTGTGTGGATTTTTGAAAATGTTTTGAAAAGAGGCCAATGTGGTGGCAACCTTTGTAATGATCCATGTTTGAATGTATACAAAGGTGTATTTGTCTTTTGAAAAGTTTTCAATGTTTTTGAAAGTTATTTTGAAAATGTATGGTGATGAGTGTTTTGAAAAATAGGCAAGGGTTTTTGTTTTGCAAGTTGGCAAGTAACCAAAAGCTATCTACCCTAAATTTCTCAAAGATCTTTGCTATGTTTTAACCCTTTTAACAATTTTGTTCCACCATTGTATTTGGTGGACAATCTTGTGTTAGGATGTTTACGGGACGGGCGCGGGTCATCGTTTAGACCATGATTGCAATGGTGCCAAGTGTCTTTGGGCAATCTTTCTTTTAAGGGACTTGATCATTTTTTAGGAAACTTTCGAAAGCGTCATCGAGGGACTATGATCATTTGATTTGTTTTGTTTTGCCAAAGACACCTAACGTGCAACATGGCCCATTATTGAAGGCAACAAGTGGAGTAACCCTAGGGATGTTAGTGTGCAAGTGTATTTTATTGCATACAAGAGTTTATCTTTGAATTAGGATTTTCTATTTCATTGATTTTATCTTTCCATACATATCCTAATTACTAGCAATAAGAAGCGGAAATATTAAATCCTACGCTATTACAACAATTAGGGAGTGGGGATACACATTTGTACATGGGGGGTTCAACGAGAAAAATAGACAAAAAAGAAAATAGCAAAAAACAAGATAGAGAGAAAGAGAGAGGGAGCCAGCGCGCTGTTGAGGTCATCAGACGTTCTGACTCAGACCCGCTGCCAGATGATCAACCTTTTGGTTAAACTGTATGAGTCAGAACTTCTGACTCTGGCACCTGCAAAACAGAAACCTGTTAGTGGGGAGACCAAAAGTTCTGATCCTGTTGGAAATACAATAACTCTCAGAGTTCTGATATTATTGTCAGCAAAGCAGGCTTCAGATGTGCTAACGTCAAAGTCAGCACTTGGCTCCTCTCTGTGCTAATCAGAACATCTGCAATTTTGTTATTTTTCCACAAAACAGAAAACATATTTGGAGTAGCTCCAGCAAATGTCAAAGTGTTTCAGAGGGCAGAATCAACAGGGTCACAGGCAGGTTCTACACTGGCTCAAAACGTTCTGAGGTACGAAAATCCTCAGAACACAAACAACAACAATATGATATTTACATTATGTTTATTTGAGTATGCACAGCTGATGATGCTTAGCAGCGTGACGAAGGTCAGCAGGTGCTTACCTGGCTGTTGGAAAAGTTTATGGATGTGAGCTAGTTTTTGGCTCTGATAGTATTCTGGACAGATTCTTTTTGAAAAGGGTAGATGAAGGTGTATGCGTGTATAGGGTCAGAAGTTTGAAAAGGGTGTTTTTGGTTCACACAGAAAACTGGGCATTTGATGAAGTTTGAAGGTGAGAACTTCAAAGTTATGAAACACTGGAGATTTTGGCTGAGTTTCACAGCACTTTCTTGCTAAAGATTTCTGTTTCTTTCTTAGCAATTTTTCTGTTTCTAGAACGCCCTTTTTCAGTGGACAATGGTTCTCTATTTATAGGCAAAGTTCTTGTGGATTTCTTGGACATTAAGGGCGCTAACAGATGTTGCATTGTTCTTCGAAAGCAATTCCTGGGAAGTTGTGATAACAGATAGCCTTTCAGCCTAGACTGGAACAGCAGGCGTGGATTGGAGAGAAGTGACCTCTTAGGTGGACGGTGGCGTGTAGACCCATGCCAGAACCTGCATAAAGGCGTTTACCAAGCCACACGTGAATGGACTACTTGGATGAATGCTCAGGAGTGGTTGGAAGCATTAATGAGCATTACATGGTGATGAGACTCATCAATACCAATATTCTGGTAGCAGAAACAAAACTTTGAATCAGCAGTTCTGTTTTACCCAGAACAACGTAAAACATGCTCTGGTCTTGGCCTCCTGTTGTCTTAGCAAATTCTGGGGATTCTCCTGATTTTCTGACACGTTCCTTGGATTTGCTTCTGGAAATCCTGGGCTTAGAGATTCTGTATCAGTGTAACACCGAATCTTCTGACCTTTTCATCTTCTGATTTCAGTATGTTCTTGTTCCTTTTGCATTCCTTTAGCAAACTCTGGCTGAACTTACGTAGCTGCTGAAAGAGCCATGCTCTGTCTGGGGCTTACGTGTTGAACTACGTTTGCAACTTCTGACTGAGCTGATGTAGCTGCTGAAGAGCCAACTTCTGACTGCGTTGAGCCAAGCTTGCAACTTCTGACCGTTTCTATCTGGAGTTTGGTCCAGAAGTTCTGAAGCGCTGATTTTCTTCTTAAACACTCATTTTTTAGAGAAAAATTCCAAATGCTTAGAATTTAATTTTTCTCAAGATAAAATGTTGCCTTTAGAGCTTGTGTGATCATTTTGCTCCTGTCAATGGTTTGCTTGGGCAAAAATGGACAATTCAGGACTTGGATTTGTTTCAGAGGGACTATGTGAATCCAAGATGATTTCCTGAAGAAGGAGAGGGCAAATTTTAGGGTACAACACCTGCATTTCTAATAAAATAAATAGATTAGTTATAAAATATCATAACATTTTAAAATTTTAAAAATATTAAAAAGTTCTTAAAAAATATTTTGTTGAATTATAAAATAAATAAACATATATATTAAATACATAATGGTTTAACAATGAAGTATTTTTTAAAATTGATAAACATACATTTTTATAAAATAAAATAAATTAAAATCTATAAATATATATAATGTGCGATTATAGAGTGGATTGGGTACTAAAATGTCCATACCTGCATCTATACTTATTTATTTTAGTAGATGATTACTTGAGTTTAAGTCGGTATCTATTTTTGTAATTTTTTACCTTGTTTATTGTGGATATTCGTTCGAGATGTGTTAAATTGTCATCCTTAATCTTTATTTAAGTTTATTGTATTTACCTTTTTAAATTTTTTTAAACGTGTTAGAAGGATGTATACATGTAAGTATTAATATAATTTAAATATTTAATAATTCAATTTGTTTATAATAATAATAATAATAATTAACTCTCTAAAAAATAGTGAAATATATAAAGATAAATACTTCTAAAGAACAAGATTTAAAATAAATTATTTTCTATTGATTTATGAGCAATTATATCTTATATTAACTTTGAGTTTTGAGTGGGATTGTTAAAACATATTTTCATATCTTATATCAACTTTTGATAATATTGTTACATTCATTGAATTGAAATAGTATACAAACCCATGACCTAAAAAATTTAAATCAGAAATAGAATCACACAATAAAAAACACGGTTATGGATTTGGACTGTGAGTTTTAAATCGGATGGTTAAAATTAAAACTTATATCTGTTTATTGACATAACAACCAATAAGAAAGAAGCACACGGATCGTGCTCAACTAAAAAAAATCCCCAAATTAAACAGACTCAAATCATCACATATAAAAAGGCTTGCTTTGTTTCCCAAATCATATATCACAGTTTCATTGTTCGCATTATCTCTTCTCTCTTTCTGTAAATCACAAATCATCAATGGCTCGTACAAAGCAAACAGCCCGCAAATCCACCGGCGGCAAGGCTCCAAGGAAGCAACTGGCCACCAAGGCTGCTAGGAAATCTGCACCCACAACCGGTGGAGTCAAGAAGCCTCATCGGTATCGCCCTGGAACCGTTGCTCTTCGTGAGATTCGTAAATACCAGAAGAGCACAGAGCTTTTGATCCGGAAGCTTCCATTCCAGCGTCTTGTCCGTGAGATAGCTCAAGATTTCAAGACCGATCTGAGATTCCAGAGCCATGCGGTTCTTGCACTTCAGGAAGCAGCAGAGGCATATCTTGTTGGTTTGTTTGAGGATACGAATTTGTGCGCAATTCATGCTAAGAGGGTTACCATTATGCCCAAGGATATTCAATTGGCCCGCCGTATCCGCGGTGAACGTGCTTAGGGCACTATTACAATTTCGGGAATCAATTTTAGGGTTTTATTCTATTCATCTTTCTTTTATGCATTCTGTAGTTACTTATGATCATCTTTTGTAAAAGACATAGTTTGAATAGTGAGTAGTTTTTTTTGTTTTGGACTACAACTTTCTTCTTTCTCTTGACATTTTGATTTGGATACCCTATAAAATATTCTGTCCGAGTTAATTTCCATCTTTCGGTCGATGTGCTAGCCTTTCTTTGGGCTTTGATATCTTTATTAGGATGAGAATCTCTTATGAGATTAAAGAAAACATCAACACATAAGATAAAGATTTAAGAGGGCGTAGGATATCCTTGTCTAATGCCTCAACTGGGGTAAAATTATCATTAATGAAACCATTAATCATAACAGAAAAGGAAACATTGGAAATACACTTACCATTAAGGGATCCCATAGCAAGGATAATGTTGCTGATAAAGTTCCACTCTAATATATCCCATTTAAACACCAACATAACTCTAATCTATCAAAGTCTTTTGCCATGTCCATTTAAACCCCACATAACCCTTCTTACTTTTAGTAGATTTGTTTAAGTGATGGAAAGTTTTAAAGGCTATAATAGTGTTGTTAGTGATCAGTCTTTTTGAACAAGAGCACTTTGGTTTCCACTAATAAGGAATTTTTTTTATTCTATTAGCTATAGTGTAAGTATTTTCATTCATTGGGATCCCCCATCTTATTAAAAATGTTTAAAATAGTAAAGGTGACATCGATATGAATTATGTTCTAGGAAGATTGGTAGAATTGAGTTGGAATTCCATGAAGACCACATGCAGACATGTCTTTTATTTGATTCACTAAAATAACGGTGAATATATGACATACAAGGTTAATATTTTAATGTTCAAGTCAATATATGAACGAGAATAATGAATAAAATTTTAATTTAAAATTATTCGCGCACGTTCTTTATATAATGAAATGATCATAACAATCTGTTATTCTCTAGGTGTGAGATGCGAGGAGTTGTTGGATGTATCTTAATCCTAGATCACTCGCACTCTTCCACATGGTAGTTTCATTGTGTTGCAGGAAATCAGAACGAATCCTAATTGGCCAATGGCCATTTTGGTTGGCTTAGAATAGTTGCCCTAAAGTCATTATCTCTACATGACAATGCAAGGATTTATTGCATTTGCCTTGTCCGTCGACCACTCTTTTAGCTTAAGTGGAAAACCAAAAAAAGATATTATTGTTTTTTTGGGAATTCGCGCATTTAATGTGTCCCATATTTTAAATGTCTTCATAGGTTCCCTCATAATGATTCAATAATTGAAATACTAGAGTGTTTCAGAAGTGATCTGAAGAGTTGATAGATTTTATTTTCTTTAGTGAAAGAAGTCAGTTTCACATTTTCTTGAGATGTTCTTTCTGCTCCATTGTTATATGTATTTTCTACTATGTTTTCTTTTCGTGTTCTTGAAGAAAGTAGTGTTCATTATGAGTCAAAAATTAAAAGAAGATACTTGAGCTTCTTAGGTTGACCTTGTCTCTTCTTCAACTGTTTGTCTTTGTTCGAGAGGGTTGTCTAGACGAAGCCTTTCTGGACGTTAGTTCATTTTTCGATCAAGGCGCCTTGACCCCAGGTGGAAATGAGAGAATTTGTAACAAAAATGATGAATGTGTCATTCCTTTCCATGAGTGTATTTTTTCAATTCAGGGATTTTGAAATAGGTGTTCTAAATCACTTGATGGTTACCCCGTCGCAGTTTCACCCATGAGAATTGAACGTATGTGAAATAGGTGTTTCTTTTGGATTGACTATATTATATAAAATAACACTAGATTTTCAAAATTAGAGATTTTAAAGTTGAATCACCCGATTTAAAGTCTAAACCAACAATCTTTATCTGATTGGATCATTTTGTATAAATCGTAATTTCAAACCATCTCTTCCAACTTTTTCTTTAATTATGAGTCACTTTTCATTTTTGTTGGTCTAATATTAACGTTACTTTCAAGTGCAATATATTTTATTTTGTGCTCAATTTTACATATTTTATTAGGAGTAAAGAGCGAATAGGAAGACTGATTATTAGGCTAAAGAGAAAACACTAACAACTAAAAGCATCCAAAAGTGAAGATAAATAATTAAGAACATCCCAAACATAGTCAAGTGCAATACATTTACTACAACACTATCAAACACTAAACTTTGATCTAAAAATTAAAGAGGAACACAACATGAGCGCACCATAAAACGAAACAGGAAGCATGATGAAAACCGCAACAAGAAAATGTATAATCACTACCCCAACGAAAGCTTTCAAACATCATCTAAAAAAGATTCACAACAACAGAAGCAGAACCAACGTCAGATATAATTATACCGACGCGGAGAGCAGCTCGAACAATGCGAGCTCTCTATCAAACTGCTGGAGAGATAGATGGCTAGTTTGATTGAGGGTGGAGGAAACCAAGGAAAATAACGAGTAGAGATGAAACAGAAACAGGTTTTTGGGACCTTAATTTAATGTAGCCTTCACATGTCATAGAGTAAAATGTTAGTATCCTTCAGTGACAACCATACCACAACCGATTGACATAGTTTTAAGAAAATAAATTTTGTTTCAGTAATAATTGGTTGTAGCTATATGATAACCCATTGTCATTCTTTGAAAATGAATTTTTCAATACTGGAAGTGGCTTAAAACATTTTTAATGCAATTGATTGAAATAGCCAAAAACTTGAAAAATATATATGTATTTAAATTATTCTCATGCATTATCTTAATCATTTTTTAAAAAATAATTTTTTTATGGTTTAAATATAACAAAGCTTTAACGATGCATGAGAAAACAACTTTGAGCACTAAGATCATATAGGTTAAGAATTTCATATATCTTAAAATTTGATGAAAAATCTTGAACAAAGTCATATATTTTTTTCCTTCTTCTTTGATATATGTATAAGGCTGTATTTATCAAAACAATGTTGGAGAAACATGACTATATAAGTTGGATTTTTTGAAGTTTGTGGGAGAAGATAAAATCCTTGTATGCCTCTAAATCAGGGAATAATAAATTGTTCTTGTTGAATAGCTTCATAAGTTTGAAGTATAAGGAGGGGACTTCTATTTTAGATCACTTGAGTGAATTTTAAGGACTCCTTGATCAGATGTCAGGAATGAGTATCAAATTTGATGATAAACTTTTGGGACTATTTCTATTTCTATCTTTACCAGAGTCTTGTGAGACGTTTCGGGTTTCTATTACAAGTTATACTCCTAAAGGTGTTGTTTATTTAGAAACGGATAAGGAAGGTATTCTTAATAAGGAGATGAGAAGGAAGGCACAAGGTTCTTCATCTCAACTCGAGGTACTTGTCACTGAAAATAGGGGAGAATTCATAAAAAAGAACTGAAGGGTGGTAGAGAGAATAGCATAAGCAAATTCAAGCCACGATACAAGAACATGGAGTATAATTATTGTCACAAAACAGGACATATACAAAAGTATTATTATCAGTGGAAAATGGATAACAAAGGCAAGAAAGGTTGATCTAAACAAAGAGATCATGATGATCGTGTTACTACTGCTACTTGTAATGATCTTGTTATTCTACGTGATCATGAGTATTTTAATCTCGTATCAGACGAGAGCATGTGGATAGTTGATAGTGATGCTACATTGCATGTTACACCTAGAAAGGATTACTTCACATCTTATTCTTCTGGTGACTTTGGAGTGTTAAAGATGGGTAATGATAGTGTATTTAAGGTAATTGGTGTTGGTGATGTTTGCTTGCAAACCAACATGGGAATGCAATTGTTGCTTAGAGGTGTCAAACATGCTCCAGATGTACGCTTTCATTTGATCTCTGTGCATATGCTTGATGATTTTGGTTATGATAATCACTTTAGTTCTGAAAAGTGAAAACTCAACAAAAGTAATTTGGTTGTGGCTAGAGGGAAAAAGCTCTCTAAATTGTATTAGACAAAAGCTTTGGTTTCTAGGAACAATGTGAATGCTATCGACATGGAAACATCTTTGTGGCACCGAAAACTTAGTCATATATTAGTGAAAAGGGGATGAATGTTTTGGCCAAAAAGGATGTTCTTCAAGGTATAAAGAAGGCATATTTTGAGAAGTGTTCTCATTGCATGGCTGGTAAACAGATTAGAGTATCTTTCAAGAGACATCCTCCCTCAAAGAAGTCAAAGTTGCTTCAATTAGTACATTATGATGTTTCTGGGTCATTAAAGGTAAAGTATTTTAGTGGTGCACTTTATTTTGTTACCTTTATTGATGATTGTTCCAAGAAACTATGGGTTTATTCCTTGAGGACAAAAGACCAAGTGTTGGATAAGTTCAAAGAATTCCATGCTTCGGTGAAGAGGCAGACATGCAAGAAGTTGAAATGTGTTTGTTCTGATAATGGTGGTGAGTATTTTGGACCATTTGATTCCTATTGCAAGCAACATAATGTTGCACATGAAAAGACTCCTCATAATACTCCTCAATTGAATGGTTTAGCAGAGAGGATGAATATCTAAAACATACTACAAATAGAGAAAAGAATTAGGTTGAGCTATAATGGCATGGCTAGAATTGGTCTGCACAGTGTAGGGGAGTTTAGTGTTATTATTGTATCTTTAGTGTGATGTTGAGCTTATGTTCCCACAAAAATATTGGTGTAACCTCTTACGATTTGAATTGCATCGTGTATTTGCATTTAACTTGTACTCTATCGATTTTCATACTAACTATATTGCTTGAGGACAAGCAAAGGTTCAAGCTTATGAGAGTTTGATAACACGAAAACTTATAACATATTCCGCATGATTTACATAGATAAAGATTCTGATTTTTCGTTAATTATGTTCCATTATGTCTCTATTTGTAATATGTTTCAGGTATTTACTTTCTGCAAAGCCTACTTGAGAAAAGGAAGAAAAATATTGAAGAAACGAAGAGGAAATGTCAGTTTAGCAGGAAAATACAAAAGAATCTGTATCAGAAGCCTATGACGATCGTCACAGCTTCATGACGGTCGACACAAGTTTTGGATGTGTGCCCCTCGGCATACAATACCTGACGGTCGGCACATAGAAGAAATGCATGCCCCACGTAGTCAAAAAAGAAGTAGAAAAGCTATTGGAAGCAGGAATCATATACCCAATATCCGATAGTAAATGGGTTAGCCCAGTACATGTCGTACCTAAGAAGGGAGGTGTTACAGTTATCAGCAACGCTAAGGGATAACCTATAGCGCAACAAACTCACACTGGGTGGAGAATGTGCATCGACTATAGAAATCTGAACAAAGCCACTCGTAAAGATCATTTTCCTTTACCCTTTATTGATCAAATGCTTGAACGATTAGCTAAAGACTCCCATTTCTGCTATTTAGGCGGCTATTCAGGATTCTTCCAAATTCCTATTCATCCTGACGACCAAGAAAAGACAACCTTCACTTGTCCTTATGGTACGTTCGCTTATCGAAAAATGATATTTGGATTGTCTAATGCCCTTGCAGCATTCTAGAGATGCATGATGTCCATTTCTATGATTTTCTAGATGGTATGATGGAAGTTTTTACGGATGACTTCTCCGTCTATGGAGAAAGTTTTGAAGGATGTTTATTGAACCTTGAAATGACACTAAAAAGATGCATAATTGTCAACCTCGTGCTAAATTGGGAAAAATTCCACTTCATGGTCCAACAAGGAATTGTCTTAGGCCACATTGTATCCGATAAGGGAATTGAAGTAGATAAAGCAAAGATTAAAGTTATAGAAAATCTTCAACCGCCCAAAACTGTTATAGAAATACGAAGTTTTCTAGGACACATCGGTTTTTATCGACATTTCATTAAAGACTTTTCTAAAATAAGCAAACCCTTAACTTAACTGTTAATGAAAGATGTCGAGTTCATCTTCACTGACAAATGCTTGGACGCATTTACAACACTTAAAAAAGCATTAATCTCAGCACCTATTATGCAACCTCCTGATTGGAATGAACCATTTGAGATAATGTGTGATGCTAGTGACTATACCGTAGGTGCAGTTCTAGGACAAAGAAAGGATACAAAGCTTCATGCAATATATTACGCAAGTAGAACCCTAGATCCTGCACAGACGAACTATGCCACCACGGAAAAAGAACTATTTGCTGTTGTTTTTTGCTTTGGATAAATTCCATTCTTACTTAGTAGGAGCACGAATAATTATCTATACTGATCGCACTGCAATTAGGTACCTCTTAAGTAAGAAAAACGTCAAACCAAGATTACTAGGGTGGATATTACTTCTGCAAGAGTTTGATTTAGAAATCAAGGACAAGAGAGGCACTGAGAATGTAGTAGCTGACCACCTATCCAGAATAGAAGGCATCAAGTCCGATAAAATACCTATTAATGATAATTTTCCTTTTGAATGCCTTGTAGCCCAATTGGAATTGGAAAGTATTACAGTTAAATACCCTGTAACTTATTGTTTACCGTGAAAAATGGTAAACAACCGCTGATCTTCCAAAAGGTTACTTATTTGGTGACTCGCAGGATCGATCAGATTGATCCTAAGACATGGTTGATTTTTGGAGTTTAAATGCTTTGAAATAAAGAGTTTCGACTAATCCTAATGGTGATTAATGCAAGTAAAGTAGAGACACTTTAAATAAATTTCATGGAGAAAAGCTTGATAAAGTAAATAAAAGCATTAAAGGTTTGTTAAATAAGTGACTTCGACTGAAGTAAATGAGTGAAAGCGATAAATTTCTTGAATATAAAAGACTTTGATTAAGGTAAATGGTGTTTCACACATACATTCTCAATGATTCTTTCTCTCACGCTGGGTACTTGAATCTAAATGAGTGACTTGTATGCAATGATGAACACACTAATAACTTCGTGAACACTTAGTATTTATACTAAAAAAACCAAAGTAACTGCTGGGCAGTCACACCGCTTCGTGATGACACCACATGGAACGCTCACGACCTTCGACGCCTATGTTCACGACACGTTGCGCTTGGTAACTGCTGGGAACCTTCTTCCTTCCAATAGTTCAAAATTCAAACTGTTCGATCTTGGGCATCAGGGATCTTGGTCGAGATGTTGCTCCTTCGACGTCGAAGACAACAAGATTACAATTTAAAGGAATCTCTCTAAGTATCTTGTCATTCTTTGATGAGCCTTCGACGTTATCAGCTGGTCGAAGCCTTCTTGTGTAGGAAACTCTTCTGACTCATGATTAATGATCTATATGATAATAAAACGTGGGTGTCGAATTTAGGAGCCAACAAATTGCCCCCCAAGAATGTCTTATTTCGACACTTAAAAGAAAAAGGCATTCTTTGATATTCCATTCGACACATGTCCTTCACTCTCAGCCACAAATTAGTTTGTGTGCTTTTCATCTACCAACCAACTGACAAACTCAAAAAGTCATCATTTCACCTTTTCCCAAGACGTCACTTCAGTAAGGCACTTTGCACGCACGATGGCCTTTCATATGCTGTCATCATGACTATTCCCCGAAATTGAGGAAACACGCTGCAACGTTTCCGTTTTTTAGAACGGTTACAGTGCCAAATGCGTGCCACGTTCCCCACTCTTGTTTGTGGCATTAAATGACCTCGAGCCCTGTGATTTTTCAATCACTATAAATAGCACTAAGTGCCTAAGTTGGACTCTTTATGCTTTCTTGCATCCAAACCTTCAATCGAACGGAATTTTCTGCAAGCAACCTTTTGCTTCTCCATCTCCAAACCCAGTAATCTTTATTCTTCATCCACCCTCATCTCAAACAAAAAAAATGGATTCACGTACTCGTGTTCCCAATACCCTAAGAACTAGCATTCCCTCCGAGACTGCTCGACCAGAAATCTTCTCAACCGCTCCGATAGTTAATTCCATGGGAATGCGAAGGGTTCCTGAACCCATGGGTGATGCTGAACGCGAAACCTATGGCTCTAAACTGCTGATTCCCGTTGGATATTCCAACCAGGTTTTTGCCATGTCAGGCCCTCTTTCAACATGCATTACTGACCCCACAAAAATTGAGGGTTTCTTCCCCGCGCATGAGGCACTCAAACCCATTGGGTGCTCAAAGAAGGCGAAAGATGATACTGAAGATCCTGCGAAAGAGAAAATAGATCTTCGGTTTTTTAACAGGGGGGTTAGAGCTTTTCGATCTAGCCCTAGTCTTACACCAAAATATACCGCTTGGCTCAACAAGATGGAGAAGTGCCAGACTTCGATTTTGGAAAGGCATGGGCATTTATGACCTAGTCATGTTGTCCAAAACTGGTCTAAAATACTGTCCCGACATGCTGGTAGCTTCATTGCTGTTTTGGGACTATACTCACTATACTTTCCACTTGCCTTGTGGAATGGTTACGCCCACTCTCTTTGATGTGGCCGCAATTGCTGGCCTTCGACCAACTGGGGACTACTTCGACCCAGAGGAAATGTCTGAAGACCAAATTGGGTTTTCTGCTACCAAACCCACCTACACCACTTACACCAACCATTACCACGACAAATCGACGGCTATGGTGACTGATGTGGAGCACATCGCGTTCCTAGCCCTATGGTTGTCGCGCTTTGTGTTCTGCACGAAATCCATGCAGGTGACGAAGAAAATGGTCACCCTCGCTACTCAGCTTCATCACGGCCAAAACATTTGTTTGGCCGAATTAATATTGGCGAACTTGTATGAGTCGATAAGCAATGGAGCGGCTCAATTAAAAGTAATCGAAAATAGAGCCAGCCTGCTGCTTGCTGGTCCCTTCTGGCTACTTCAACTCTGGTTGAATGCCACTTTCGAGTCTTTTCTTCCCCAGAAGCCTCAAATAAATGAACAGGCTCCTAAGATAGCTAGAAGGCGCGTCGAAGGCACCAGGCTTGCCTTATTGACTCCTACTGAGGATGGGCTGGAACTACAAAAGACCTTCGCAAACTTTGTTCAGATGTTTGCAGGGAGGAAGGAATTTACCTCGACCATGGCCCCTTTCGCCGGTCGAAAGTGTGGTCCAGGATGGTTTACCAGGCCTCATCCCAAATCATCAGAGGATCCTCACTTTGAAGAGCATACAACAATGTGGGAAGCGTTTCTCACTCCAAGGATAATGCCGTTGCGTTTCAAGAGTTCAAAAAATCAGCTGAGCCTGATTGCCTACCAGCCGAATCTTGTCTCTCGACAATTTGGCATTATCCAATCGCTTCCTTCTCCAATTTATCCTCGGGAGAAATCATTGTTGTTCTTTTCTAATGACTACTCTGAAGACGCCGCTACTAGGCATATTAGTAGGTACGTTGGTCGGACCGTACTATCATTGTTCGACTACCAACTCAACTTCCTCTGTTCACCAGATTTTGAAGACTGGTGGAAGAGATATTACGTCGAAAAGTTCCTCGACGAGAAGGACTTTGCAGATGAACTTAAGAAGTCCTTCGTCATGGTCCTTGATAAAATAAAGAAATGTACGTTCCCTCTTCAAATTATATTTGTCTTTCCATTTCGACCTACATCTGTCAATTATAACTTGTGAACGTTTTCCTTTCAGTTGTTCGAAAACTTGTGGCTAAGAAGGCCACAAACAACAATCAGGGTGGAGGTCCTTCTGCAAAACCTCCAGTACAGGTAACAAAATTTTCTTTTCTTGTTTCCTTCTTTGGTTTTAAACATTCTGGTTCCCGATGCTTTATTTTAAATCGACTCCATTTGGGATTTTCAGGAACCTGCGCCTAAGAAGCGACCCATATTAATGGTCGAAACTTCGAGTGGCGACGAGGAGGAATCTCCTCCTGTTCCTCTCAAACGGAGAAAGCTGAAAAAGGCTGCTCCTGCTCCTGAACCTCGACCTGTGATGAGAACTAAAGTCACAGGGAATAAACCCAGGCCACCCCCTGTGATCATCAAAGAGCCCACGGAGGAGGAGCTAAATGTCTTGCTCAGTAATCCTGTTGAGAGCAACAACTCCAGCCCTGGGGCTGAGGTTCCTGTACATGTAATGCCTCCGACCATTTTTAACCTAAGTGTCGATGATCACCTTCGATTGTACATCTCTCTAATCAGAATATTTTTCCCTTTCTATTTTTAGGAAACGACTGGAACTTCAGCGCCAGCTGGGCATCCTGTCGAAGGTTCCGGTACCTTCGTAAACAACACAGGGGAACCCACCTACAATCCTTCTTCTTTCGTCAGTTCTGCTAACGAAGTGAACCAAACTTCAGAGCCGCGGGACTCTGCTGACCATAGCAGACAACCCGAAGAGGAACTGGTGGATGATGAGTTCCTTGCTGAGACAGAGGGTGCCCCTGAGAAGCATCACCAGGAGGAAGTTCAAGTGGTCAACGAGACAGAAGAGCAACATGATGAAGAGGGTCATGTTGACGCCGATGCTGCTGAAAATGCTCAGCCCCAAGCCACCATTGCCACAGAAAAGGTTACCTCGACAAAGCCCAGGTCTAAAGAGGACTTGGCCCTCTTGAAGCAAAATGATCCAATTGGCTATTTGAACGCCATCGTCGAGAGCAGGGAAAATTCATATGACCCTAGTCATGATGCTTCTACTGCATCAGGGAAGTCTACTTCGACTTCTCCTCTCGATGATGTCTTGAAGAAAGTTAAGGCTCAATTCTTTAAGAGGGATCTAATGAAGGCTTTGGAGGGGGATCCTACTGCCCAGTCTTGTTTGGGGGTTGTCTTGGGTGCAGTCGATTTGCTTGCTGTTTCTCCAGAGATTTCCAGCTTCATCTTGGAGTTATACTCCATTATTGACCAAGTCTCTGCGGACTACAATCGTCGAAGGGGGTTCAACAGCCAACTCGAAACGCTGCATGGCAAGAGTTCTTCTGCTCGGACTGAAGTAGCTGAATCGACTTCTCGAATTGCAAAATTGTCGAAACAGAGAACGTCCAAGCAACAGGAAATCAAAGCCATAGATCAGGATAATGCCTCTATACGGGCGCAGATCGAGGAGTTGGAAGCCAGGTTAAACGCTAATACTAAGCGCAAGGAAGAACTTCTTTCGACTGTTTCAGACGCAGAGAGCCAAGATGAAGTTGCTCGAGGCCTAGAGTTCGCTGAAAGGGCCCAGGCTCTAGATGACCAGATTGCCAAAATCTCTCAGGCGAATGCCTTGTGTAACAAACGACTGGAGTTACAGCGAGCCAAATATCTTCGTCTCAAAGCTTCTGTCCCTTTTTAATTTGCTTTGTACTTCATTGACCATGTACTGTAATTTTTGTAATACAATGTAGCCATTTTGGTTAATCAATGTTATTTTCCATTTTGGCCTTATGGTCCTTAATCATTAATTATTATTTATTTTGATCTCTTGGAGCATAGGTTTATATTTTTTCAAATATTTGTCGTTTACTCTCAAGAGTCTTTTATCTTCGCTTAACTCTTCGTCCTCATAAGCTCCACCAGAAAAAGTTTGAATAATTTTGAAGGGTCCTTCCCACTTGGGTGACCATTTTCCCATGCTTCGATCTTTTCGATCCATAGGAAGAATTACCTTCCAAACTAGTTCTTCAGGCGTGAATGCCTTAGGTTTTACTTTCTTATTGTAAGAGTCTTCCACTCTTTTCTTCTGAATTCTCAGTAGGTCGAGAGCTCGTAGTCTTTCTTCATCTAAATCTACCAATTCGTCTAACATCATATCCCAATAAACCTCAGAGGGAATATCTTGATGTCTCTGAACCCTTGCTGATTGAAGACAAATTTATGCTGGCAATACTGCGTCATGACCGTAAGTTAGCCGATATGGTGTTGTACCTGTGGCTTCCTTTGGGGACGTTCGACAGGCCCATAAGATCTGGTCTAACGTCTTATGCCAATTTTTTGGCTTCTTTCCTACATGTTTTTTTATCAGGCCAATCACTATTTTATTCGCCGCTTCGACTTGACCATTTGCCTGCGCGTAATAAGGTGTTGATGTTAGGAGTCTAAAGCCTGTTTCGATCGCGAATTCTTGCATCTTTCGACCAGTGAACACTGGCCCTTGATCAGTTGTTATAGTCTCAGGGATTCCAAATCTGTAGATAATGTTCTTTTGAATAAATTCAATGACATTTTCTTGGTCTGCGTTGACTAAAGGGATAGCTTCGATCCATTTAGTGAAATAATCAATGCCTACCAGTATATACTTCTGGCTCTTTGATGATGCTGGTCGAATCTCTCCAATAAGATCCAATGCCCATCCTCTAAAAGGCCAAGGTTTCACTATTGAGTGAAGCTCCCTTGCTGGTACATGTTGGATACCAGTATGGACTTGGCATTCCTGGCAACCCTTCGCGAACTCGACACAATCTTTCAAGATAGTAGGCCAATATAGTCCTTGTCGAAACAACAACCATTTCATCTTATGACCTACTTGGTGAGCTCCGCATGCTCCAGCATGCGTAGTCGAAAGGGCTATGTATGCTTCAGTTTCGCTTAAGCATTTTAATAATACCCCTTCAGGCGTCTTTTTGAACAACTCATTCCCCATGAGTACGTAACTTAACGCCCTATATTTTATTTTTCGTTCTGTCAAAGCTGCTGGATTTTGTAGGTAATCTACAATGGGTTTCCTCCAATCTTGCTCCGATAAATTGTCTATGAACGAAATTTCAAAATTCCTTTGATCGGCATATCCTAGTCTTGTCGATTCCAAATCAGTTGGAGACAAGCTGGTTGCTTTTATTTTTTCTCGAACTTCGATCGCTCTTTGTAATCTCGTTTTTGAAATCCTATACCCAGATGCAATTTGTGCCAAATCATTGGCTACTTGGTTTTCCAATCTAGGTATGTGTCGAATATTAACCACTTCGAATTTTTTCAATAAACGATTTGCTATCACAAAGTACATAATGAGATTTTCTCTTATACATTTGTACTCTTTTGTGACTTGCTTAATGACTAACTCTGAATCTCCCATTATTTCGACTCGAGTTGCCCCCAATTCCAACAATATTTCAAGGCCAGTAATTAGAGCTTCGTATTCAGCCTCATTGTTCGAACAAGTACCTTCTATCTTGTACTTGAATGTTGTTGGAATTTTTTCTGGAGAAATAATTAAGACCCCTACTCCCGTTCCATCTTTATGGCTGGAACCATCGAAGTAAAATTTCCAGGGTTCTATCTCCAAGTAATTTATATTTTCAACCTGAATTGAGTGGTCGACTATAAAGTCTGCTACCACTTGTCCTTTTACTGCCTTAAGAGGCATAAAGGTCAATGAATACTCAGTTAATGCTAGCGCCCACTTGCCAATTCGACTGTGCAAGATGGGTTTCGACAACATGTATTTGAAAACATCAAAATGGGACAAAACATACACGTCAACTGGTTTTATATATTGTTTGAGCTTTGTACAAGAGAAATAAAGACATAGACATAATTTTTCAACTTCACTATATCTAGTTTCTGCATCGTTCAAAACTCTGCTAAGGTAGTAAATGGGTCTTTCGACTCCATATTCATCTTCTTGGGCTAACATGCTTTCCAAAGTTTTGTCGGATGCAGCTATGTACAATCTCATACTCCTATTGCTACAAGGAGGCACCAAAATAGGTGGCTTGGTGAGATACTCTTTGATCTTGTCGAAGGCATCTTGTTTCTCTTGCCCCCACTCGAATCCTTCCTTATTCAATCGAAGTAAGGGTGAGAAGGCTTGCGCTTTTCCACTTAGGTTAGATATAAATCTCCTTAAGAAGTTTATCTTGCCCAGCAGATATTGCAGTTCCTTCTTGTTTGTTGGTGCTTTCGCTTCCAAGATTGCCTTTGTCTTGTTCTGGTTGATTTCGATTCCTTTCTTGTGGACGACGAAGCCCAAGAAATCTCCAACTTTCACACAGAACGCGCACTTCAAAGGGTTCATTTTCAGACCATGCTTTCTCATTCTTTCAAATGATTGTCGAAGGTGGTCTATATGGTTCTTCCTGGAAACAGATTTTACAATATCGTCAATATATACTTGCATGAAAGTGTTAATAAAATCATGGAAGATAGAGTTCATTGCTCGCTGATGTGTTTCCCCAACGTTCTTTAGGCCAAAAGGCATTACTACCCATTCGTAAGTGCCTAAAGCCCCAGGGCATCGAAAAGCTGTTTTCGACACATCTTCTTCAGCAATGAAAATTTGATTGTATCCTGAGTACCCGTCGAGCATGCTCAGGTACTCGTGGCCAGCGGTAGAGTCGACAAGCATTTCCGCCACAGGCATAGGATATTCATCTTTGGGTGTTGCAGCATTCAAATCTCTGAAATCTATGCACACCCTCAACGTACCATTTTTCTTAATCACTGACACAATGTTTGCAATCCATTCGACGTACCTCGTAGTTCGTATGAATTTGCACTTCAACAGTCTCTCGACTTCCGTTTTGATCTTCGACAGTATTTCTGGAGCGAAGCGTCTTGGAGTCTGTTTGACAGGCTTTTTCCCAGATTTGATTGGCAACTGAAGTTCTACCAATCCTCTGTCGAGTCCAGGCATTTCGTCATAATCCCATGCAAAGCAGTCCTTGAACTCCTTCAGTAATTGGATCACTTTAACCCTGAGCTCTGGGTCTATTTTGGCACTGATGTAAGTGGGCCTTTTATCTAAACCTTCGCCCAAGTTGATTTCTTCTAAAGGATCCTGTGCTAACATTTTGATGTTGTTCGCCAGGGGGTCCTTTTCGAAACCCAAAGGCTCATCGTCGTAGATGGCGTCGAGCCTCTAATCCTGCATTCCTTCTGTCATGATATCGGGAGGTTACAGGTCGAAATCTTTTCCAGGACCTATATCTGGTGGCTCTTGGTCATTGGCCTTGGTGGCCATATATTTTACTTCGGCTTCGAGAGCCGCTATAATTCTTGTTTCGGCTACGTAAGCCGAAATTCGCTGTAACGCTTGTGACTCAGTCATTATCACTGAATTCGCTTCCCCAACCAGTTGGCTGGATGTTAGTCAGCCCACTGAAATCAATGTGGGACAAGTTTTCTTTATCCCATTGAAACCCATGATCAGGATGCAGGTACAAGGAACAAAAAGCATTTGGCACTAGCGCCATGTCGAAGTCAGGTGCTGGACATGGCCCAATGTGATTCAAATTTTTGTCGAAGTCAGTTCTCCCTAGGTGATTAACTTCGCCTAAGTAGTAGCTCTGATCTGCTTCTACATTCTCAACAATCCCATCGGGACGCCATAATATCAACCTTTGGTGCATCGATGATGGTACTGCTCCGACACCATGTATCCATTCTCGGCCTAACAATAGGTTGTAATTTGGTTTCGCCGATATGACCATGAACATGGTTGGTCGCAGGATGGATCCCACTTTGAGGTCTAGTTGAATCACACCCATGGTGGTCCCTATTCCGCCTTCGTAGTTCGATAGGACCATATTATGAGGCTTAATGTCTTCATCATTCTTGCCTACTTTTCTTAGCATGAAGTGCAGAATTATGTTGATAGTCGCCCCACAGTCCACCAAGATTTTGTTTACAGTGGCCTCTTCGAGCTTTCACCTTATGAATAAAGGCTTGAGGTGACTCTTCATCGCCTTAGTTGGTGGTTCGAAGAAACCATTTTGCTCTTCAGTGCAGCCATTACCCATGACAAAGTAGCATACTGGCCTATGCTTGGCCATCTCTTGTTCGATTTCCCAGTCGTTTGATTCGACTTCCATTTGGCGGTTGAATTCTCTTGGCAAGACCGAAACTATATTTACCATGATGTCTAATGTGTCGTCGGACTCAGAGCCATCTTCGTCACCAGCTTCTTCTTGGTCAGGCCATACCAATCTATTGGTTATTGGTTCCCTCTCCAAAGGCTTTCTTTGCTTTCGCTGGGGGACATTTGAACTCGACTCTGGTTTTGGTTCTTTGACAGCCTCTCTCTCAGCCTTGCGCCGCCTTTAGTACCTTCTCCATTGGGATCGAGACATTGGGTTCTTTCCCTTGTAGTTACTCGATACTTGAGCAAATTTGGTGTCACCTACATGAGGTTCTTTCTTGAGTATCAAAGATGAACCTCTTGGCACTTCAAAGGGGTGCCACCTTCCTTCGTTGGGTCTCTTTCGACCCGATGTTTTGAGCCATGTATCGACTGGTACATTGGTTGGAGGCCTGAAAGTTAGTGGCCTCTTTTCCTGACTTGAACCCTTTTGGTAGGTTCTTCTAGGATCATGTCGAACATCAGAGCCTGCACTTTTTTGGGAATTTCTGCTCCATTTTTTGTTTGCTGCTCTCGTACCTTCGATGTGTTCAGCAGCTTTCTTGTCAAAAATAGAGCTGCATCGAGGACACAACATTACTTATGATTTCTTCTTCTGGCATCGTTGCAGGATTTCTTCCAGATTTTCGTTCTCTAAGGGGAATGCTGTCCTGTTTGCTTGCTCTTGCCTGATGGCTTCCTCTGAGACTTTTGATTCAGAAATTTCGACCATGTTGACATTCATGTTGTCTTTAGTAGCAAGAGTCATTTGCTTCATTTGAGCCTCCAGGTCTTTTGTCTGGCCTTGCACCGCAGCCAGGTAGGAAGTGGGTTTAGTTCCAGATTTTGGGACTCCACCTGTTTCCAGTCTTGGGCCATCAACGGCCTTTTGGACTGCCTCAATTGTTTTTCTAGAAAGGTTCCCAGAAAAACTGCCAAATATTGGCATATTGATATGATCTTTGGTGACTTCAACCATAGTTATCCCTGGCCTTTTCACCTGACTCCTGGAAGCTTCGATCACATTGACCTCGGAAGGTTCAGTATAGTGGGCCTCCTCCTGTAAAGGGTTCGAATCCACATTCACGAGGGCCTTATCAGCGAACTTCAACCTTCCTTCTTCGATAGCATTTTGCACGAGATCCCTGAAAAGAAAACATTGAGATGTTTTATGGCCCAGAAAGTTATGATATTTACAATAGCCTCTTTTCTTTCTTTGATCAAGAGGAGGCACTTTTACCCCTGGGGGTATTATCATTTGGCCATCTTTTACAAGTAAATCAAAAATTTTGTCACATTTCGTAATATCGAAACTGTAAGTCTTTTAGGGAACCTATCATTGGCCTTTTCAGACCCAGTGGGGTTTTTTCCACTTGAGGGGACTAGTAATTTGCAAGAGTATGGTGGTCCTTGTTTTAACTCAGCCAAATCGACCTCACTTTCTTCGACGGCTATAAGTTCGTCGAATGTTTCTGGATCTTCTTCGTCCATTTCGACATATGCTATCTTTTCTCTTTTATGAGTTTTCGTCGCCCTGGCTTTTTCAGCTTTAAGGCGTTCTACCTGTCGAACCCTATCGGCCAATTGGGCCATGTCCCTCAGATACTGAGTGTCTAATTTCTTCCTAATGGAGTAATCTAGACCTCCTGCGGCTATTTCGACTAACTCGTGCTCTGGCACTTGCGCAAAGCATCTTGCCTTGAGCAATCTAAACCTATTTAAGTATTCGTCTATAGGCTCAGTGAATCTCCTCTTTACACTAGCCAACTCTTTCCGGCTTATCTTGGTTTGTCCCATGTAGAATTGCTCATGGAACAATCTCTCCAACTGAGTCCAATGGTGGATCGAATTGGGAGGGAGAGTTGTGAACCAAGTGAACGCATTCTTTGTTAGGGAACTTAGGAAATACTTAATCCTTAGGTTCTCATTGTTTGAGATTTCTCCCGCTTCGATTAAATATCTTGCCACATGTTCGACAGTGGATTCTGTCGTGTCCCCTGAAAACTTAGTGAACTTAGGGACTTTGCATCTAGGAGGCAAGTCCGTTTGTAACACATATTCTGACAGCGGGGATGTGAAGTTGGGCCTACGGAAGCCCGTATTCATCCCATTTTGCATCATGATTCTTTCGATCATGGCTGTCAAGTTATTCTCCAAACCAACATTCTGGTATTGGATCTGCTGAACCACTTCGTCAGTGTTTTGGTTTCTATTAACCATCCTTGTTTCTGGGGCTACGACTCTCGGCTCTTCGACCCCAGGTTGTTCCAGTTGTACCCTAAAGTTCTCTTTGATAGGCTGCTGGACTTGGTTAATAGTGGTTTCTTCCTCTAGAAGTATGCCTTGGTTTCCCCTTATCTGTGCCCTTTGGGGCTGTCAAATTTGTTGGGGTACCCCGAAAAAATCAGCCAGACGCGACATTTGCGCTGTCATTTGCTGATTCGACTGGGTGGTATTTTGTATTAGAGGATTTAGCATTGTACTCAAAGTTTGTGCCAACATTTGAACCATGTCGTGGTTGCTTTCGTCCATTTGTTGCCTCAAGACTACTGTCGAGGCATTCGTAAGGCCAGGCATTACGTGGGACGTTCCTCCTAAGAGTTGGTTCCTACCCCTGTTCGCCATACCAACCCCAGAGCCTTGGAGTGGTGAAGAGGCGCTCACTAAAGGGTCTGAAAAGGTGGACGTAGTGTTCGTCAGGCTAGCCAATTCAGAAGTTGGCATGCCGTAGGGTGGTTCTCGATTTAACCCGACTGTCGAAAAACCTGGGGAAACATATGGTCTGGTTCCTTGGTTTCCCCTAGGTGGCGGAGTTCCCAAGGGCATTCTAGGGCCTGTAAATGGAGGTAATGGCCCCGTTTGTGTAATCGTTACTGCTGGCGTCGAACCAGCGGTTACCACTTCACTCACGGTTGGGATAACCGTTGCTCCAACGTTTGTTTGTGGGATTTCTCCATTGTTTGGTGGATTCGCCATTTCTCTAACTCTTCTCCTAGTATTGGTTTCGTTGGAGTATATTCTACCACTTCTCAATAACATGCAATACTCTCGAAAAAGAAGGATATTTTATATAAGACGATTAAACGTGAAAAAATCAACACAAGGTCCCACCAGGTGTGCCAATTTGTTTACCGTGAAAAATGGTAAACAACCGCTGATCTTCCAAAAGGTTACTTATTTGGTGACTCGCAGGATCGATCAGATTGATCCTAAGACATGGTTGATTTTTGGAGTTTAAATGCTTTGAAATAAAGAGTTTCGACTAATCCTAATGGTGATTAATGCAAGTAAAGTAGAGACACTTTAAATAAATTGCATGGAGAAAAGCTTGATAAAGTAAATAAAAGCATTAAAGGTTTGTTAAATAAGTGACTTCGACTGAAGTAAATGAGTGAAAGCGATAAATTGCTTGAATATAAAAGACTTTGATTAAGGTAAATGGTGTTTCACACATACATTCTCAATGATTCTTTCTCTCACGTTGGGTACTTGAATCTAAATGAGTGACTTGTATACAATGATGAACACACTAATAACTTCGTGAACACTTAGTATTTATACTAAAAAAACCAAAGTAACTGCTGGGCAGTCACACCGCTTCGTGATGACACCACATGGCACGCTCACGACCTTCGACGCCTATGTTCACGACACGTTGCGCTTGGTAACTGTTGGGAACCGTCTTCCCTATAATAGTTCAAAATTCAAACCGTTCGATCTCGGGCATCAGGGATCTTGGTCGAGATGTTGCTCCTTCGACGTCGAAGACAACAAGATTACAATTTAAAGGAATCTCTCTAAGTATCTTGTCATTCTTTGATGAGCCTTCGACGTGATCAGCTGGTCGAAGCCTTCTTGTGTAGGAAACTCTTCTGACTCATAATTAATGATCTATATGATAATAAAACGTGGGTGTCGAATTTAGGAGCCAAAACTTATGAAGACACAAAGGAAAATGAAGTTGTGGAAGCAGTCTACACTAAAACCATACTGCCATGGTATGCCGATTTTCTTAACTACTTGGCTGCTGGAGTGCTTCCACCGGATATATCTTATCAACAAAGGAAGAAGTTCTTTCATGATCTTCAACAATATTATTGGGATGAGCCTTTTCTTTTCAAGAGAGATGTCGATGGTATTTTCCATCGACGTGTTCCTGAAGATTAAATAGAAAACATAATTTTCCACTGTCATGCTACTCCCTATGGAGGCCATGCAAGCACTTCAAAGACCTGTGCTAAAATCTTACAAGTTGGCCTTTATTGGCCTAATCTATGGAAATATGTTCATATTGCGGTTAAAAATTGAGACCAATTCCAACGCACTGGAAACATCTCTAGACAAGACGAGATTCCTTAAAAGGGAATTCTAGAAGTTGCAGTCTTTGACGTATGGGGAATTGACTTCATGGGACCTTTCCTGTATTCCTTTGCCAATCACTACACACTCGTTGCTGTCGACTATGTTTCAAAATGGACCGAGGCTGTAGCTTTTCCAATAAATGATGCCCGAGTAGTAACCAGGCTTTTCAAGAATATAATCTCCCCAAAATTTGGTGTACCGAGACTTGTCATCAGTGACTGTGGCTCCCATTTCATTTCTAAAATCTTCAAAAAATTATTAGTGAAGTATGGAGTCTGACATCGTGTCGCAACACCTTATCATCCACAAACAAGTGGACAAGTAGAGGTCTCCAACATAGAGATTAAGCAAATCTTAGAAAAGATGGTAGCAACCTCTTAGAAAGATTGTTCGTCTAAGTTACACAGAGCTCTACGGGCTTATAAGACAACCTACAAAACTCCAATCGGAACCGTGCCATTTAAATTAGTTTATGGGAAATCATGTCATCTGCCGGTAGAGATCGAACATAATGCTTACTGGTCCATTAAGACCCTTAATTTGAATTACACTGCCGCAAGTGAGAAACATATCCTAGATATACATGAACTTGAAGAACTTAGATTAGACGCTTACGAGAATGCCCAAATTTATAAGGAAAGAACTAAAAAGTGGAATGATAAACGCATATCTAGGAAAAAAATTCAACGAGGGCGATGTAGTCCTCCTATTTAAATCTAGACTTAAACTATTTCCAGGAAAACTTCGCTCTAGATGGTCTGGTCCCTTCAAAGTCACTAAGGTTTTTCAAAATGGCGCAATAGAAATTAAAGGAATGTCTAGTTATCCTTTTATCGTAAACTGACAACGTTTAAAGCATTACCATTGCATTAACAATAAGGAATATTCCACGACATTTAAGCTCGATAAGATATCGTCTCACTCATTAGATTAATCTCCTGCTATGTCGAGCTTACGACTTAAAACAAAGCGCTTGGTGGGAGACAACCCCCCTTTCTAGTCTTTTCTTTTTAATTTACTAATTTTTAGTTTTTGTTATTTTCTATTTCTATTTTTATGAAATTATACATTATTATTTTTCTACTATTACCCATTACTAACTTAATTCTAATTTTCAACTTACTTTAGACTAACTTAACTTTAGCTAATTGAACTAACCCACGATGAATCCAGTTGACACAATGGGAATTACTTTCAGAAGAAGAAATCAGCGGAGGCGTTTTGAGTCATTAGCTGAAAGGGAGATGGCAGTGAGTATCTATCCAGGTGGACCTTACATGACCACACTAGGGATTAGAAACAATGTCTTATTTCTTTTAAATCAAAAAAGCTGGGATACCTCTTCCACAAGAAGAAGATTTAGTTCTTATCGTAGGTTAACCCTAGAATTTTTGAGCTCTCTTGTCTATTTGGCTAACCGTGGTCTAGGGATCAACAGGGGATTGATTAGCTTTAGGATGTTTGATATTGATCACACCTATAACCATAGAGAAATGGCCAAACTTTTAGGATTCCCACATGGCCTTGATACCTTCACCATAATCCAAGAGGAAATTTTTTTATGTGAATGAACTTGATTACTTCTAGGGTAGTATTACCAGTATTAGCAACCCTGAACCTAATTACATGTACTCTGAAAATATTTATAACCCCGCCTTTTGGTATTTTCATAAGATCTTAGCGCATATCCTTTTTGGAAAGAAAGAGAACATAACCTCTGTATCAAGAGCCAGACTTTTCATAATGTCACGTGCATCCCAAAACCGTCCTGTTAATGGTGCTACCTTTATGATAGCTAATTTTCACCGTCTTGCACGAGCTACCCATGAATCAATCCTAATAGGAGGCCTAGTGACCATGAATGCAAATGTTATCGGCTTGAGACAATCACTGCTCAATATTTCCCCTCTAGGTATATTCCAACCCATGAACATCCAATTATATTTCAATAGAGGAATTATTAGGAACCTAGGCCCGGCTACCTTTGAAATTCTCATTAACAATCAGTTAATGCCTCTTTTCACCGTGCCTAACCCTAGGACTAGCATTCATGACCAAACTAATTGGTTACATGATTGGGCCGAACCAAAAAATTCACCACCAGCTACTCCTGAGACACCCCAAATCTATGACCACCATGATTCCTTCTTATCCGATATGGAAACTGATCCTGAAACCCCTCCATTTTATCACCATGATCCATCTCCCGATCATGATGACTCAAGAACCTCTGCTGATCCGATTGCTACTCCATAACCCTCCATTGACCAAGCTACTTCTATCACTGCTCTTTAATCCAAGCTTGATTGTTTGAGAGATGACTTCATTACTTTGCGGATCGACTTTCATTCTTTTATGGACGTAGTGACAAAACAGTTGGATCATTTATATCATCACATCTACTCTACTACTCTTCCAACTAATCAAAGTGGCTAATTTTATTTCGAACTTACTGCATGTCTTCCTCTCACATTTAAACATTGAGGACACTATTTTGTTTAAGTGTGGGGAGAAGACCAATTAGATTAGGATTTCCATTGTTTTCTGTTTTTAATTCTTAAGTAGATTTTTACTTTTGTCATTTATTTTTCAGTTATATTTTGTTTTGTTTTTCCTTCGCTTACTTTTGGAATTCTTATTACATTTCATTAAACACTCTATTTTATTATGATGTTTACATATATATTTTGTGCTTTAATATTTTCAATCCAATATACGCACTTAAATGCCTGCAAGTATTAGAATATATATGATTAATTATTGTGAAGTCTCGGAGACAAAATTAGAATTTTTATTCTATTTTTTCACTTTGTACCGCTCGCCACACAAGCGTGATGACCGTCACACTCCATAAATTATCCCGCCCGGCATGGATGTGTGCCCCTCAGCACAGAGTGAAACAGAGCACTTTCTGTTTTAACACAAAACCCTCTTCGTTTTCTCTTCTTCTCTTTTTCTTCAACTCTCACTTAACTCCATTAAAAAAACCACTGCCTATCCCACTCCCTGCATTATCGATATCATCAAACCTCACTATTTCCCACATATTACCCTCTTTATTTTCCTTTACTTATACACTCTCAAAACCCTCTTCCATTCCAAACCCTCAAATTCTCACGCATTACTCTCTGTCAAATCACCTAACCATCTTCCATCTTTGATTCAACTATGGAACACAGGAACCCAAGGCTAGAACCCGACCTTTCAGGGATTACATTTGGAAATGGAGAAGCCGAAGAACATTAGAGAGCTCAGTATCTTAAATTCTATCAGCGCTCCGTCATCCCTACACGGTATGTTGATATTGAATGTCCGCGTAAATTGGGACTACTTGATAGTGTGCGATGGTTACTTAGGAATTCTGATCTAGCATACGTCTGCATGCAAAATCTTCCCACGTATGAGTCATTAACTTTGGAATTCCTAAGTTCGTTCTCCTACAACCCACCATGCGATGAAAACCTGCACCTAGCTGGAACATCAACTTTCAAAATGTTCAATGATGAATATTCTATAACTCAAGCAACTCTGAGTGATTTCCTCCACTTCCCTCATGAGGGGGAGGTATACTATCGAATCCCTACAGAAGAAGACTGGGCATCCACAACTTTCAAAATTTGAAAAGCTATTTCTGACGAGGAACCTATTAGTTGGGAGAGACTTTATACCTCCTCTATACATAATCCCGCAATCCGGTACTTTCACCATGTTATATCCAACACAATTTTTGGGAGGATCAACAACAACAAGGTAAATTCCAAAGAATTGTTCCTCTTACATTGTACCTTCACTCCTAACCAGAAGATCAATACCAGTGTATTCCTCCTGACACATATCCAATCTCTGTGTGCAAGAGGGTCTACACCTTTCTGCATTGGAGGGCTAGTTACCTCTATAGCACTTGGCCTGCACCTGGAAGACAAACTAGCAAATCTTCCTCCACAACCACCCATATTTATTGACATCGACAACTGTCGAGCTGGACACCTGATTAAGGTCAGAGGAGATGGAAGGTATAATCTCATGGTGCATAACAAAGTATTTAATAGTATCATTTTCCCCAACATTACGCTCACAAATGTAACAAATATGGACAAGTGGCTTTATGATCTTACTGCTCCTACACCTGGGGATAATATGCAAAATAACCAAGGTAATGCCCAGGCTGATGAGATGGAACAATAAATGGAGCAAGGGGACGCTGAACAATAACCTACAACACAAGCTCCTTCTGAAAATGTGGCAAGCACGTCCACGAGAACCAGAAGAAGACGCGAAAGAGCACCGGCCACCAATGATGACATTATGGCTACCATTATGCAACAAGATGAGAGGATGCAAGCTATGCAAACTAATCAAAATGAGATGATGCAACTCATGTAAGATATGCAAACTCAACATCAAGAATATGATGAAAGGAATGAGCGTCGGGATGCAAGAATAACTGAGGAAATGGTGGCTTTAACCGTACGTATGGATGACTTTCAGGAATATTTGTACCGTGTGGGTATGCCTTATCCTCCGACTGGACGAGAAGGACGTGGGCAAGGAAGAGGACATGACAATGAGCAGGAGCAGATCGAATTTTTTTCCCTTCCCGTTTCCTCTTTATTTATAAGCATTGGGACACTGCTTGGTTCAGGCTTAGAGAAGTTAGTTAGGAAACACTTCACCGCTTTCTAAGTAGATTTACATTCCCACTTGTATTTCCCGTAATTAAAACATCTATGTACTTTCGAGTTCTGATATGTAAATTTTTCTGCTATTATCTAATTTCCCCACTTTCTTGAGCCATAACAAAAAAAAATTTAGTTACTTGCATAACTTGACCCATTCGAAAAGTATACAGGTTACTCACTTTTAAGATATATGAGAAACTTTGAGTAAAACAGAAACAAGATGGATACCGTTGTAACACTCTAAATCCCCAAATTACGCTAGATCGATTTTAGCACCCTTTATACCGAAAACTTAAGTTTTAGTTTTAAAGTAACCCCGAGTAGTTTATTTAGCAGCCATCACTGTCTTAAACACAAGCTACGTAGGAAGTCGATGAATATAAGTGAATGATCTCAAGTATTTAAAAAGGTTACATTCTCTACTATTTGAAAACAGGGAATGCACCAATTAAGTTAGGCGACTCTCACCCGGTCACTTAATCCAACGGATGTTAAACCTACAAATTATAACAAAGAAACCTGTTATCGGTTGGTTTAGGGGTGTCTGGTACTGAACTTGGTAGGGGGGACCACGGTCCAATCCTCCGCAACTTGCAATTGGGTGAATAAAAGGAGGTTACCACATATATGTTCCAGAACCTAATTCTTAAAAGGATCATATTCACTAACTAACTACTCAACTATGTGCGTGTAAAGATAAAGGGCTTAATGTGATTGCGCTCGAATGAAAACGAGTGAAATAAAGTGAAAAGAATTAGGTTGAGCTATAATGGCATGGCTAGAATTGGTCTGCACAACAGGGGGGGGGGGCATTTAGTGTTATTACTATATCTTTAGTGTGATGTTGAACTTATGTTCCCACGAAAACATTGGTGCAACCTCTTACAATTTGAATTGCATCATGTATTTGCATTTAACTTGTACTCTATCGATTTTCATATTGACTATATTGCTTGAGGACAAGCAAAGGTTCAAGCTTAGGGGAGTTTGATAACACGAAAAGTCATAGCATATTCCGCCCGATTTACGTAGATAAAGATTATGATTTTTCATTAATTATGTTGTATTATGTCTCTATTTTTAGTATGTTTCAGGTATTTACTTTCTGCAAAGCCTACTTGAGAAAAGGAAGAAAAATATTGAAGAAACGAAGATGAAATGGAAGTTTAGTAGGAAAATACAGAAGAATCAGTATCAGAAGCCTGTGACGGTCGTCACAGATTCATGACGGTTGGTACAAGTTTTGGATGTGTGCCCTCGACACATAATACCTAACGATCAGCACATAGAAGAAATGCATGCCTCGTGTAATGAAATACGTGCCACTCGCCACAACACACAAATTCTCTTCTTTGTTTCTGTTACTTACGAAGTCTTCGCGAGAAACACTTTTTCCTCCAGTTTTCCCTCTATGCACGTAGAACGGGAATCAAGTAATTATCCCTATTTCTCCTCAACAAATGGAATCTATAAAAGCAAGGCAGTTATCAAAGAAACTCTCTCTCTCTCTCTCTCTCTATCTCTTTCTCTCTCTATCTCTCTCTCTCTCTCGCGCGCGCGCGCCCTCTCTAGAAATTATTTTTTCTTCTGCATACTGAGTTTGTTATTATTATTCCAATCTACAGAATTGAGCATTTTTATTTTCATTTTAGAATTCCTTAAGCAGAAAGAACCGATCACCATTAAAGCAATATTTCTCCACACCAGAGGAGTATTGCACATTTAGTTTCCTTCTCAGCTTTCAGAATTTTGCTTAGGCTTATTTATTTTTCTCCAAGTTATTTTGTTCCAAGACTAGTCCTGCCGGCTTATGGAGGATAGCATACTGCAGTATATTCTTTCAATATTTTATTCCAAGTTTCAAATTTAATTAATACAATTTATTTATTTACCCTGATTATATTATTGTATGCATGTTTTTATTTTTATGTTATTACGCAGTAAAACTATGTTCGGCTAACTATCCACATACTGGTATGTGAGGTCATAAACTGAAGGGGTTCGATAATTAATTGGCATAAATATTTACAAAAAGACTTTTCTGGTTTTGATTTCCAATTTCAATATTAAATTATTTTGTTACGAGAGTAAAAGACAAACTAAGGATAAAATCAACAGAGTGAGAGTTTGAGATTTTAACCAGATAGTGGTGATTGAACATTAATTTTAAATACAGTGAGAGCGCTTTAAAATTAATTGGACTCTATTTGTTTTCAAAAAAATGCTTTTAAAATTTAAATGACACATTGAGAGCGCTCATTTGAGTTTAATAATATGACCTGAATCGATAGAACAAGAGTGTGAGACAAAAGTTTTTAAATTAATAGTTTCCACTGAAACAGTGTTTTAATACTTAAATTATGCCAATGATTTATTGAATCCCTGAAGTCGATAAATTACATACCGGTGTCCCGTTATCAATTATTAGATCTTAATTAATTCTCGTTTAAACCCTAACATCTAAATCTTATCATTAGCCTTAGCTTTACACAATGACCCTAAATAACAATAGTTTGACCATTAATCCTTATGGATTCAATATCTTTTAAAACTACGCGATTAGACTGTGCACTTGCAGTCACTACACCTGACAGACTCCCAAAGTTGCGATCAGTCCTTCGCCCGTGGTGGAAATCATCATACATACAATCGCACGCTACCTAACAATAGTCACACCACCGTTATTATATGTATTTCACAACTGTTATTGTATGTGTCTTTCGTAGTAGTGATCTCTAAAAACTTTAAAGCTATAACCGTATAAGTGATGCCTCCAAATCTTTAGTGCAAATACTATAGAAGCAAGATCCAAATCATATGTGGGATAATTCTTCTCATGAATTTTCAGCTGCCTCAAAGCATAAGCCACAACTTGTTTATGCTGCATGAACATGCAACCCAATCCTTTATAAAAAGAATCACAATAAACTTCATAAGGCTCTTCTAGTTGTGTGATGAATTCTAAATTGTTTTGAATTTGAGTGTGAATAATTAGCATTCATCGGCTTAATTTGTTTACTTTTCTTCAATAAACCTCAACTTTAATGTATATTCAGTATAATTTATGTTATAGTGTATATATTGCACTATCGTGTAAATATCATTGAGGTTAATTATTTTTAACTCATTTTTTTAGGTATTGAATCAATTATATTTGGGCATTACAAGATAGAGCATTGAATAAGCTTTCCAATGTTTCTGATCGTGCGTAAATTAGAGTTACGGTTCTCAAGATATGGCTGAAACAAATGCTGAATTTTTCAATTTCCTGTCAGGCTCGCCGGGCGAGCCAGAGGCGACCAAAAGCGTGAAAAAAATGCAGTTTTGAGCGCCGGGCGAACCGTTTCGAGCGTCGGGCGAGACGGTCTAGGCAGAAACACATTTTAAGGGAAAAAAACACATTTTTTTTAGGTATGGTTTAGGTATTTTTGAGTCCCAACACCATCAAACCCATTTTTTGGTCTAGAGAGCTTAGAAAACAACAATGGAGCTTACATGTGGATGGTCTGGAGGTGGATTTTTCATCAATCGGTGCTGACTACCCGTGAGATGTTTGATTTTTCTTATTTTCTTCTTTATGTATTTCTCTATTTGTTGGGTTTTGTTTATAGATTTACTTTGAACATATGTATATGTATTGATCATGGTGTTGTATAAAGTTTTCCTTACAAATCAATCTTGATATCTTCTTTGATCTTTTTTCATTTATGTTTGAGTTAGGATTGTTATAGACATATACCTCATAAATTTTGATTAGGGATGGATATCTATTAGTTTCTAGATTCTAGAGATATATTTAGAGCTAATAATCATTATGGACATTGGAGCTTAATGCCTCTGTATTATTTGTGTTGTGATGAGAGATCGTCAACGCGAGTAATACGTGCAACTTTGTGTTAGACATAACCTCTATAGTCGAACATTTTGAGAGATACTTGATGATTTTGACGAGTATTGTAGGTTGAGTGTAACTAATTGATATGTTTAAGTTTATGACGAGTAGCTTATATTCATGCCTAATAAGTTTCTCCTCTATGAAGAATGTATTTATTTTCCTGTTAATAGTTTTTCCTTTCTATACAAACAAACCCATTTAAACCAAACTCATAAACGCGAGAAATTGTCGAACGACAATTCAGTAGCATTAATCCCTATGGAGACAATATGATAAAACTAAATTCTTACTTACTTTTGCTTGCCGCTTTACTGCATCAACAAAATGGCACTGTTGTCAGAGATCAGTGATTTTATTGTTTATCATTGCAATAGTTTCTTTGTTTGTGAGTTTTGCATATAATGTCTATATTGTCTATAATGTGTAAATAGAAACTTGTTTATGTTGATACTTGTGTACGTTTTTAAAATTTGTGAATTTTTACATGTTTTCGATACTTGTGAATATCGTGTATATATTTGTTTCTCATCACGTTTGCTAAGGTGTTTGGTTAGGTTTCACCATCGATAAGAACTAACCGTGTAAAGAGGCAACTTGGAGAATGTGTGTAAGGCGTCGAGCTTACAACGTAAAACAAGCATGTTTTATTGTTTTTCATTATATTAGTTTAGGTAGTGTTGTGAATGTTTTCTAAACAAGTTGAAATCAGATCAGCTCTGAAATTCTCAAATCTTCACTTTTCAACTTGTTTAATTCAATTTCACCCGATATTTTAGTATGTTTATAGTAGTTATTTTAATTTGTTATTTTTGTGTTTGCCCAAGAGCTTGTTTTGAGTAGCTTGAGGAAGTTTGAAGTAATTTTCCAAGTTGACCGTTTCAACTTACGGATACATGGTAAGGATATTGTTTTGAAGTTGGTACACACCAAGTACTCGTTTATCACTTTCTATAGCATAACATGTTTAAAAAACTTATCATTTGTACAAATTCTATGACATTCATTCTTTTATATTACTTACTTTTTTATTGAATCACTTTAGTTCCCTTTTTACCCTCAAATGTGAGGAAGCTTTCCATTGTTCATATATGCTGGAGGTCACAATTCTTGTTTTGACTGGATTTCATTATGTTTAATCTTTTGTTTGTGTTAATTGTATGAAAGCATGAAAATGATCAAGGCATTTTGTTTGATTTTAAGAATAACTACCTAACCAAATAGTCAATTCACCTTGTGAGCGTGTGAACTTTTGTTAACCCCTTTTGAGCTTTTTTGTCAATGTCCATGTTGTTTTTGAACTTGATGCTTGTCTATGAATGTTTAGTTCACCTTTTTGGATGGATGTTGGTTCTTTGTTTTCTTGAATCCCCAACCATGATTCATAGTTTGAATTTTTGTCTTGCCTTAGAAAGTAGGGAGTATTCACACAATGATGTTGGTTGAATTCAAGTTGGGGAGAGCAATGTTTGCTCACTTATGTTGTTGGTTGCTATATAATTGTGAAAAAGAAGAAAAAAAGAAAGAAAAAAGTGAAAAAGAAAGAAAAGAAAAAGAAAAAGAAAAGAGAAAAGTTTTGAAAAAGAAAAAACAAAAAGAGTATCAACTAATTATGCTGATAAGTAAGGTGTGTTTGGTGTAACACTTGGGATGAAAGAAGAAGTTTGATTGAAATTTTGTGTTTGAACTTTTGTGAGTTGATCACTTCCTTAGGTTTAGGCAAGTTTTTGTTTCGATTAGTTTTAGGAATTACCCCTTGTTTGTTAACCAAGCCACATTACAACCTTAAAAGCCATTGTGATTCTTGCCTTTGTATGTTCAATGTAAATTTTTGGATGAATGCATAATTTAGTCTTTTGTTTGTAAGATTGTTGGATGAGTGTCAAATCCTAACCTTTGTGTGTTTTTCATCCCTAGATGAATTTTTGCTAGGTGCGATTCATGATATGAGCTTGTATTGTTTTAGATGGTTTAATATGATTTTTGTACTTATGATTAGTTTCATTCTCATGTTGTCATTGTAGGATAGTGGTAAGTTTACTTTGCTTATATGTTTTTTTATTTGAATCATACATTTGTTTTCCGTTTTCGAAACCCGTTGATTCGTGATTCTTGGATTATTTTCTTTTGTTTCCCTAAGTTGCTTGACTTGTTTTAGGACAAATAATGTTTTAAGTTGGGGAGAGTTTGATGAGTACTAAATTTTTGTGAATTTGATTGTGAATAATTAGCATTCATCGACTTAATTCGTTTGCTTTTCGTCAATAAACCTCGACTTTAGTGTATATTTGGTATAGTTTATGTTATAGTGTACATATTGCATCATTGTGTAAATATCATTGAGCTTAATTGTTTTTATTTCATTTTTTAGGTATTGAATAAATGATATTTAGGCATTGGAAGATAGTGCATTGAATAAGCTTTCCAACACTTTCGACCGTGCGTAAATCAAAGTTACAGTTTGCAAGATATGGTTGAAATAAGTGCTGAATTTTTTAATTTACTGTCAGGCTCGCCCTGAGCTCGCCGAGCGAGCCAGAGGCAGTTAAAAGTGTGAAAAAATGCAGTTTTGAGCGTCAGGTGAGACGGTCTAGGCATAAACACATTTTAAGGTCAAAAACACATTTTTTAGGTATGGTTTGAGTATTTTTAGTCCCAACACCATTAAACTCATTTTTTGGTCTAGAGAGCTTAGAAAACAACAATAGAGCTTGCATGTGGATGACCCGAAGGCGAATTTCTCATCAATCGGCGCAGACAACCCATGAGATGTTTTATTTTTATTATTTTCTTCTTTACGTGTTTCTTTATTTGTTAGGTTTTTTTGTAGATTTACTTTGAACATATGTATATGTATTGATCATTGTGTTGTATAAAGCTTGCTTTACAAATCAATCTTGATGTCTTCTTTAATCTTTTTGTATTTATGTTTGGATTTGGATTGTTATAGACATATACCTCACAAATCTTGATTAGGGATGATTATCTATTAGTTTCTAGATTCTAGAGATAGATTTAGAGCTAATAATCACTATGGGTATCAGAGCTTAATGCATTTGTATTGTTTGTGTTATGCTGAAAGATCGTCAAAGAAAATTTCAATTGGTTGACATTGAGGAATCGGGATACACCAGGGTCTGAAAATATTATAGACTTTCGAGCATAATCCAAAATAACATGATGAATAGATAACCAATCCATCCCAATGATTACTCCCATTTATTTTAGGGGAATGCAAATCATATCAACTTTGAACTTCATGCCCAAGATAGTCAAAGGACATCGTAAGCAAGCTTCATTAAGTATTACAGGTTTTGACAGACAGTATTGTAACCACCAAATAAAAAGGTAGTTAAGTAACCTTCAATTGCATAAAATGCACACACTCCATACAAATGAAAGAATGAGTAACAGTAGAATCATATAATACCGGAAATATTTTGTCTAAAATTTCACATTCACCCGATTAATATAAAGGCATTTGAAGCTTATTCTTCTCTAATATGATATATACGCCTCTTAGCGGTAGGATGGGAAACATCATTATTGTTATTGGCGGATGAAAAAGAATCTAACCCTAGTCCTCGACATTACTTAGCAAAATGTCATGTGTGAAGACAGAGATAACAAAGTCTCGTTCTTTCTGAACACTGAGTACTCACATATCCCTCCTTATTGCAATGGTAGCATCGAATAATACTTGAGTTTTATTGCCTCTGACCTCCACTGGAAGGTGTTCGAGGTTGGTCTCTACCATTCCTTTGAGTACGAGTGTATGATTATTGTTTCTTTTCCCTATATTATTATGGTCACGAGGTCATTGTTTTAGAAAAACTCAGTGATAGAAAATTCTCAACAAATTTATAGGAAATTTTTTCAAATTATACCTGGGGTGGTCTTCCAAAAATCCATTTGTTCGGACGTCCTTGATTCATCTGCTCCACCTTTTTACATTTCTCCACTAGTATTTGGAACAAGCGGATCTCCAAGGACTCCATAGACTCCTTAACTTCATAATTGAGTCCTTGCTCAAATCTTTCACTTATAGTTCTCGTCCATATTGTCACGGAAATATCATAAATGTTTGGCTAGGGAGTCAAATTTGACAGCATACTCAGAGATAGTCATATTACCTTGGTAAAGTCCGAGGAATTGAGCCTCTTTCTCAGATCTAGCACTTGATGGAAAATACTTGTCCAAGAATTTTTGTTTGAAAGCCCCCCAATTCAACGCTTCATTGTTACTTCCCATTAGCTGCTTCACACCTTACCACCAAGACTTTGTATCCAAAGATCAGCCTTATCTGGGTCATGTTACCATTTTAATTTTTGTGGGCTCTATCGATTAAAATCTTTCAGTTCTCTCGCAACAATAATAACTTACTCTCCCTGATTGTGTAGTGCCTCACATTGAGCTTGGACTGCAGCTAATTGAGCAGAAGTTGCAACGTATTGAATAAAAGTTGCAGACTGTTGGACAATAGCAGTGGCCATTACGCGAATTTCCTGAATGATGTCTGCCATGTCAGCAATTGGTTGGGGATTTGGTGGATCGGTAAAAGTTCTTTTTTGGGCCATCATAATTTCCTACAATTGAACTTGTGTTAGAAATATTTTAGGATCTCATTCTAACATTTTGAGTTATGAATATGGGTGTCTAAAGTAATTTTCTAGATATAGAGTTTTTATTTTACAACCTCTATAAAAATAAAACAATGAAATTCACAACATTTATATAAAATATTAAAAGGAAAATAAGTAGCTCACGCATCATAACATTTTTACAATCATGCGTCATACGAGATCGTCCCACCCTAAAATGTGTGTTCAAAAATTAAAAATGTAGAAGGTATGTAGTATGGTATGTATTTGAAACAAAAGTGGATATTTTCCTATAGATGTAGAAGATGAATTATCAAAGTCAATAAGATTGTTATTTGTTAAACAATTAAAAATGTTTTAGAGAATAATATTTCAAACACAAATCTTCCTCCTTAATCTTTGCATTTCTCATGGCCATAGTAGTTAGTGCCCAATTTGTTCGATCTTTGTTGAAACTGATAAATTACAATGCATACCCCTTCCAAATAGTACAACTTATTCTGTTGTTTTTACGAAACATCAAGTAGTTTTGTATATAAGCAACATATAAGGCTTTTAATTGATGTACCATATACTTACTATATTTGACATTAATGTTTCTATCTTAGTATTTAAATTAAATTAAAAATGAGTGATCACAAATATATAATATAAACATGTCATGTAGTTAGATGTTTGAAAAATAAAATGGTTATTTCAAATGTAAATAATAAATAGTTTAAGACAATCCACAATTGTGTGTAGACAGGATAATTGTGTGCAATTGTGTTTAACCAACATAATGGTCATTCTTAACGGTGTTCACATTTGTTAATTGTGTGAAATTATGCTTAATCAACATAATGTTTAGACAATACACAATAGTGCTTATGATCAAATAACCAAGAATAACCAAAACAAAATTTGTATTGAGATTGGGCAACAATTACAAATCAATATTGAATTAGTTGAAATTCTTAAACTTATAGAATTAACGACAATTCCCCGAAACCCTTCTTAGTGAAGTTGACTAGTTTTTCTTACTTTCAGACTGTATCTGAATGTACCCTACATCATCAACCATATTATTGATATTTGAGGAAAATTTAAAAAAATATGTCATCATCTATATATGGAATAATTCATACAAAATAAAAATATGTGGAATATTATGTAAGAATGTAGATTGCAACATACTTATTAAGAAATCCTTCAATTTCCCCGATATAATATCATTGAAAGATTTGAATTTATAGGAAAATCCATGATAGTATGTTTATTTAGATCATTGACAGTTGTTCCACCTGTCCATTTAAGTATATAATTAAGCTCAGAAGTCTTGTACATCATTTTATTTTCCTGGACTTGAAATTTGTTAGGGTGTAGGTTATTTTTGTTGGAAATCTACCAAATATCTATGATGAATTTCTATCAATTTTAATGAACAAGATTGATATCACCATACAATGACAATGAATAATGAGAAAAGAAAGAAGTCAATTATTTTCTGCAGAGTTTTTCTCTGTCCACAAACTATGGAAAACTTTATTAATCATTTGCAACTGCAAATTATGTGATTACAATTAATTGACTTAATTACAAAATTAGAGGTTGCTCCCTCTATTTATAGATTTAGGTTAACTTGCTTCCTAAGCTAAAGCTCAAAACTATAAAAGTCTAAAATACCTATTTTGGTACTAAATTAAATCTATCTATTTTAGATCTAAATCAAATTTATCTAAATCTAAAACCAATCAAAATCTATGTGTAGCTTGCTTCGATTCACAAGCTCTTCGACTGGGCAACCTCCCTTCGACACACACACTGTTTCGATATAATCGAATTATAATTTAACACACCATCTAATTCATTACACTACTACGAAAATGGGCTTTCACAGCGCTTTTTTTTGCCCTTTAAAAGCGCTGCCGTAGCCAGCGCTGGCGTAGGCTACGAAAGCGCTTTTTTCTGGCCAAAAGCGCTGTCGTAGGTGGACCTATCCCAGCGCTTTTTCCTTAAAAAGCGCTTTGATAGGGGGGTCTTTCCCAGCGCTTTTTGAAAAGCGCTTTGATAGGTGTGCTATTTAAAATTTTTTTTTATTTATCAGGCCTTTTACAGCGCTTTTTATGGAAAAAGCGCTTTGATAGGGGGGTCTTTCCCAGCGCTTTTTCCATAAAAAGCGCTTTGATAGGGGTTCTATTTAATTTTTGTTTTTTTATTTATCATGGCTTTTACAGCGCTTTTTATGGAAAAAGCGCTTTGATAGGGGGGTCTTTCACAGCGCTTTTTCCATAAAAAGCGCTTTGATAGGGGGTTTCTATTTAATTTTTTTATTTATTTATCCTGCCTACGAAAGCGCTTTTTAGCCAAAAGCGCTTTCGTAGCTCATACAAATTTTTTAAAGTGAAACCTATAATTTGAGGTTCCCTGTGCGGCCTGTAATTTTTTTTTGGTCCAATAATTTAACCTGTAATTCAATCCTTATCTATACATATATTTTAAGAAATCGGTATTATATTAACAGAAACCGGTATACCATATAATATTCAATCCTTATCTATATATATGTAACTAAATCATATATAACTAAATTTGTAACCATATATACATTTGTAACCATAACTAAATCACATACAAAGTATCGTGTTAATTTGTAACCATATATATATATACATATGTAACTAAATCATATATAATTACATCGAAAATAATGCTCCACCGACACGGTCGTCATCCTGCAAAGTATGAATATGAACAACACGGTAAATTAAACAAACAATATTAAAGGCTCCAACACAATCAAACTAACACGTACAATAATATTTTATTCATACCCATCAGAATAATCTGTTTTCAACATAAAATTGACATATTTCCTCTTTGACTTCTTCCACTTGAACTTTCGTGTACGACATAGTATAGAGGTCATCAAAGTACTACATAAGAAATTATTACTTCAGTATATGCATGATGTTATTAAATGTAGAAATCATACAAAATTATTCTAAGTTATAAATCCATACCGTGCTTGGAATCTCTACTTGATTTTTATGAAGGATTTCTTTCATAAACCTCAAGCAAAAGTATCCGCAATCTACATCGTTATTCTGTAACGGACACTGCATAGAAAAACAGAATATATTTTATAGTTGTCGTGTAATTTTATCAAGTAACATAACTATTATTATAAGCAACTAATTTTGTACCTGCACTTTGATCCAAGTAATATTTGATGATTTACTCCGGGGTACCTGTGCGTCCCTTTGACTACGAAATATTTGTATTGATCTAAGAAAATAAAAACATATATTTAGATCAATCTCACAGAAATAATTAAATATATAAATATACACGAATAGTTAGAACGATCTCACTTACTGATCAACAGTTTCCTTCATAGCGGGATAGTTAGTCCATTCCTCGTCTACCGAATTCAGAAAGTACACAACTTCTTTAATCGGATCGATAGCCAACAACAACCAGTGTTTTCTAAAAATTTAAGCAACAGTTTAGAAGAAAAGTTTCTACGCAAAATAAACAAAGATATATTAGAATAAATGAAAAACTCACCCCACTGGAACAGTGTTATACGGCAAAATAAACAAGCTATCTGGGTTGCCAACGTAGGTCGTGTATCGATTCACTAAGTACTCCCTAACTGAACCCGGTTCCCTGACAATTGTCGCTCCGCTGACAATATGGGCAGACAAGAAATGGAAGCGTCTTGCCAATACAGTCTCGCGCATTTTTTTATCGTACAACAACCTTAAATAAAAACATATAAACATTAGACTATTTTCATTGAAATGTGTAAATAAATTGTTCAACTAATTAAATGATATATTTATCGGAATACCGGATGTATGCGTGAACATTGCCGATGCCTAATTCACCATGCGTCATAATCTCAGTCATTTCGTCCATTCCTATCGTTTCTTGGCAGTCAAGACCAAAGATATCTGCATCCATAAGGATTTGACGAATACCACCTGACTTCAAATCTGAGGTTTCCAAAAGTACTCCAAGTGTATTCCGATATCGAGGTACAAAAACGCCTCTTCCCCCGCCTCTTCCCCCCTTATGCATTGACTTTTTCGGGGGTGGTCTGCTACGAACAGGCTGGGTCACTTGTTGTGACACTTTCGTAGATACCTAACAATCATATAACTTAGGTAAATTATAAAATCGTTCAGTTTTAAATTCATATCATATAATAAACAATTTAAGTGTACCTCTGGAATTGATGCCATAGACTCGCCGCCTTGCTGCAAAATCTCCTTACCCTTATTAGCGGGTTTTGTAGGAGGCTAATATTAAAAAATAATTAACTTAACGGTTCAGAATTGACATTTGAAATCTAAATGATTCATATTAACGGTTTTAAACATACCTCATCATCAATGAAAATGAGGTCCAAGGGCCATGCAACAAACGACCCTACTGCGTCTCGCACCGATCTTATATCCAAGGCCACGTCAGGTACCGGTACCAACGCATCGGGATCAATAGGATAATCTACTGATACTCTCAGGTGTCCAGCCGGGATCGGTGTATTATGAATTAAATCTCCCAAAGTGTTGTACACTTTTCCCTTGCCAACAAGGTGATAATCTGATTCCATTACGTATAGTTGGCAAGATGAAATGCCCTAAACCAATATGCATACATATTACTTTTAATTCAATAATAGAAAGAGGTGGAATAAAAATGAGAAACTTGAACAATAGAGATTTATCAATATATTTATAATTACCTCAGGAAATTTATTCTGACGGTTGATACTAGCGTTGTCACTAGTTTCTTTCGCCATTGCCGCATTGCCCTTTTCCCTCATTAATACCTCTTTATCTCTTTCCAATGCATTGACTTTTGCTTGTAATTCCATAAGTACATTCATCACTTCTGCATTGGTAGGATTTCTTTTCCGAGGATGCTGGTAGAAAGAGGTTGGAGTCACACCATGACCTTTACCCCTCACCCGACCGGAATACTCAGGAACATTCAGTGCTTTACTAAGTACGCTCCTCGTATCCTGGTCGTCACCAGTGGACTCCGTTTGTGACAATGTCTCCTGAAAATAATGGAGATAAAAAAATCAATTAAATAGTCATAAAAATTTGATTTAATTAAAGACACAATGTTATACTTACGCATTCATCATAAATTCTTAGAACACTTGGATCAACAGCTTGATTCTTGCCCACACGAGCTTCCTTCCACAGCAAATGTGCTGGAAGTGAGGTTTCATCACTTTTCGTCTCCTCTAACTATGCATAGAAACAAACGGTTAGATCGTCAAATACAACACATTTAGACAATTAATAAGAACATATATTTTCTATTTATTACTTACAATTTTTTCCTCTAAGCGTGCATATCCCAAACGCCCTTTTTTGTATGGATACGCGGGCTTTGATGCTCTCTCACTATTTTTGGCACTCTTTTGCCGGAATTCGTCATCTCTTTGTCTAATAAACTCAGTCCAATCTTCTTGTTTAATGAAAAGATTATACTTTTCTGGCCTTCCGGCCGGGAACTCTTCCAGCCACTTTCCTTTGTCATCCTTAAGATAGGTGTTCGTCAACAGATTTTTCCACCCTCTAAATCTTTTCCCGGCCAACCCAAGTACGAAGCCTTTACGCTCATCTGAAACGTTAAAAGACCGCTGCGTATAAACCATATAAACATATAAGTAATTTAAAAACCATATAAACCATATAAACATATAAGTAGTTTAAAAACCATATACACCATATAAACTTATAAACTTATAAACATATAACCATATAACATACATACCTTAACATCTTCCCAAAACATTTCTTTTCCTTGCTTCAATGCTTCACATTGTTTCTCATTCCATCTAGATATGGAGATTGGCACATGCATACGAATAAGTGTACCAACGTAGCTTGTGAATTTTGAAGCATTAACCCCAACTACTTGATTTGAATGATTCCAATCTACATTATATATCACTCCCTTATCTCTAGCACGAATGATTTCGCGCATTATGGTGATGACTCGTGCAACATCATTTGCTGAAGTATCATCCGCTGCATGATTTGATTCTTGTGAGTTTTCATGATCTTGTTGGTTTCCTGGTGGGTTTTCTTATTGGTTTCCTTGCGGGTTTTCTTCATTGCTAGCCATTAGACCTGTAACAAAAGTCAAACAAGCACATTAGTACACTACATGAAAATGGATAGTCGAAAAAGATATGAATAGCACTAAAGGAACTCAAAATTGAATAAAATGCTAAAAAACCAAACTTGCAAGAAATAAACCTCACCATCAGCTCCGGAAACATTGTTCTACTAAATAAACACTAGTCACATTCGCAAAAATTCAAAACGGTTCAAAAGATATGCCAAAAATTCAAAACATTATTCACATATTACTTACAATATTAGGCTATAATTATAATAATACCTTTTTCACTAACGTCTCTTTCTTTTCTTGGTACCAATATATTTTACGCTTCTGTTAACAACTCGGATGGTTGGATTGATCCAAATACCCTCATTATGATCATCTCTAGTACAAGGTTCATTCTCATTTTGATCGTTTCTTGTACAAGATTCAATGCCAACGCCAATATCACCTTGATCTCCAATGTTTTCATCAATTACTTTGTTAGACAAAAGCACTATAGACCATTTCGTACTTGTCGGATCATTGACATAGAACACTTGTTTAGCCTGAGAGGCTAGAATAAAAGGTTCATCTTTGTACCCCACCCTATTGAGATCCACTTGCAAAAATCCTGACTTATCCATTCGTACACCATTATTATTTTCAACCCACTTGCAATCAAATACAGGAATCTGAAACTTCCCGTAATCAAACAACAAAATGCGCTCGATAACCCCAAAATATGACAGATTTGCAAATTTCGGGTTTAAGTCATTCGCACTTGATATGTGCATCGCTTCAGCTACCAAGGTAACACCACTATTCTGCATAGTACTTTTATCATCCTGTTCTTTGGTATAAAATGTGTATCCATTAATTGCGTATGCGCTATAAGAAAACACAATCATACTTGGACCATATGCTAAACATCTCAACCTTTCTGTTACTGAAGCAGGATCCGAACGATACTTTGAATAAATTTGTTCCTTAAACCACGGTATGAAACTTCGATTGTGCTCTCGTACTATCCAATTCTCATTTCTATTCAGATTTAAACCTCGAAGAACACCCTTGTGCATTTCAGCATACGGCTCAACCTCAATCTCATTGTGCAGAACATACAAATGCACCTGATCTCGTTCGACCATTGACACTGTCACAACTTTATTTCCAATTAGTCTTTTTCCTTCTTTTTTCTCGACAATATGAGATTTGGGGAGTCCAATTGATTGAACATTTGACAGATATTCAGTGCAAAACTCAACCGCTTCTTCAACAATGTATCGTTCCGCAATACAACCCTCCGGTCGACTTCGGTTTTTCACGTACCCTTTTAAAATTTTCATATAACGTTCAGCAGGGTACATCCATCTCATATAAGCTGGTCCGCACAACTGTGTCTCTTTGACAAGATGAACGACTAGATGAACCATTATGTCAAAAAACGAGGGAGGAAAATACATTTCAAGCTCACATAAAGTAACAACCACCTCTTTTTGCAATGTTGGTAAGATCGCAGGATCGATCACCTTGCTGCAAATTGACTTGAAGAAAAAACACAACTTAGTTATTGCGCTCCTTACTTTTTCTGGCAGAATAGAACGTATACCTATTGGTAGAAAATGTTCCATTATAACATGGCAATCATGAGTCTTTAAACTCTTTAACTTTAGGTCTTTCATTGACACAAGTCTTCTAATATCTGATGAGTAGCCTTCTGGAACTTTAACTTCACTGAGGAACTTACACAATATTTTCTTCTCCTTTCTAGATAGAGTGTAAACAGCAGGTGGTAGATATGTGCGTCTTCCTTTCGTCACGGGTGCCAATTCAGTTCTAATTCCCATGTTTAACATGTCCTTCCTTATGTTAATGCCATCCTTAGACTTTCCTTGTATATTGAGTAACGTACCAATAACACTATCAAATACATTTTTTTCAATATGCATAACATCGAGGAAATGTCTTACGTACAACGACTTCCAATATGGAAGTTCAAAAAAAATCGACCTCTTCTTCCACCCACTCGTGACAAGTCTATGTGCAAAAGGCTTGCCAAACTCAGTACTCACATCTTTCACCTTTTCAAAAATCTGATCACCTGTCAACATATGTGGAGCTCTACCGTGTTCTGCCTCTCCATTGAATGCCTTTCTCCACCCACGATAGTGATGATTAGAATTTAAGAATCTACGATGACCGAGAAAAACATTCTTCTGACAAAAGTTCAATCGCATCGTATCGGTTTCATCTTCACAAACAGGACACGCTTTTTGACCCTTAATGCTGTACCCTGATAGATTTCCGTACGCCGGAAAATCATTAATTGTTCCAAACAACATCGCCCTCAAGTTGAAACTTTCTTTCCTATACCCATCGTAAACCTCCACACCGGTCTCCCACAAAAACTTCAAATCTTCGACTAAGGGTGCCAAGTACACGTCTATGTCATTCCCTGGTTGTTTGGGCCCAGAAATTAACATAGATAGCATCATGTACTTACGCTTCATACATAGCCACGGAGGTAGGTTATATATCATAAGAATCACAGGCCAGGTGCTATGCGAGATACTTTGAATACCATGCGGGTTCATTCCATCAGTAGACAACGACAAGCGAAGATTTCTTGCTTCTTTTCCAAATTCAGGATAATCAATATCAACTTTCGTCCACTGTGGTGAGTCTGCCGGATGTCGCAACTTCCCATCAATAATTCTTTCATCTGCATGCCAAGTCAAGTGTCTTGAATCGGTCTCACTACGATACATGCGCCTAAATCTCGGAATTATAGGAAAATACCATAACACCTTTTCCGGAGACAACTTTTCCTTATATCGAGGGGCACCGCATTTAGGACACTCATTTAACACTGCGTACTCGTTTCGAAATAAAACGCAATCTTTTGGACATGCATGTATCTTTTCATAGCTCATGCCAATAGAGGACAACATCTTTTTGGCCTCATACGTTCGATTGGGAAGAACATTATCCTCTGGTAGCATTTCTTTCACGAGGGCTAATAACTGTGTGAAACTTCTATCCGACCATCCGTTGTCCGCCTTTAAGTTGTACAACTTTAACACCGCAGACAATCTTGTGAATTTTGTACAACCATCATACAACGGTTTCTCTGCATCGCTTACCAACCTCTCGAACATTTTGGGACAATCCTCAAGATCTTCTTCAAGCGCTTCTGCAATCTCTTCGACTCGATCATAATCGTATGCGTCTGCGAAATCCTCATTTGAAGCATACGTCGTATTATAACTCGATTCAACATTCCCGCTACTTTTCTCACCATGCAAATTCCAACATGCATAACTTCTATCAATTCCATGCATCAGTAAATGCGATTCCAACTGAACCGCGTCAACCCGTCTCCCATAACAGCATCTCAAGCAAGGACATATCATTCCATTGGGTTCTCTGGCGTGCGCAACGGCAAACTTAACGAATTCTGATACCCCATCCTCATACTCTTTCGACAATCGATTGGCAGTCATCCATTTTTTATCCATGGTTTGACTATAGCAACTAATTAGTCACGCAACTATAGCAAAATAATAATTAATTACCTGTAAAGAAATTCAACATATCAGGTAATCAAATTCATAGTTATTCTTGCCTCACCTTAAGCATGTGCTAAACAACTCATAACTAATTACTAACTAGTGAAGTCGGATACTAGTGATTCAGTGTTGGATACATGTAATAACAATTATATTCAAACAATAGTGAAGTCGGATTTCAAACCTTACGGTAAAGATTTCATCGGAGGAGAAGCAACCGGAAGATTTAGCAACGGAAAAATCCCGTCAGATATTTTTGGTATAGTCCTATAGTCCTAAATTCTAACATCTACACGCTAACTAATGTGTTGCATGGTTCATTGTGTTTAAGATTTTCATTGATGTTTGATGAATCCCTGAAACGTGCTCGTTTCAATGCTATCAATACTGCCATACTGCCATATACAGCCCTATACTGCCATAACAGTCTAAATATAAACAAAAACACAACCGCAGCTCATGAATTCCACTCAACTATAATCATTAGAAATTCACACTGAGCCGGAAAATAAAAGTAAAAACAATCAGTTATTCAAGTCAGTTCAAGAATAGGATAGAAACCTTTGAAAATGTTGAGAGCGTCCCGCGTACACTACGATCAAGGACAGTTCGAATTTCTTCAATCGGAGAAAGTTACCTCTCAGATGTTTCGAACTCTAAGAAACGCGGAGAATGAGCGTCGTACGTAAAACTACATTAGTCTACACTATAGTCATGTCGATGATACAAAAGTGCGTGAAATAACCTTAGACCAACATTCACTTATAACAAAAAATTCTAAGATAACTCACACGTAGGTATTCTTCCTCCAAGTAGGCGGTATTGGTCCAGTGAGAAGGTTTCCAGTAAGAAATCTACCACAAAAGAAAATAAAGATATCAATATAAAAAGGTTAATATTTATTGAGCTAGACTGAGCATTGAGGGAGATAAGCTAGTTATATTGAATCGATTTAGTTAACTGTCTTGAGGGACCGTTCTATACAGAAAAGTGTTTTAATCAAGGTTGTCAAGATCTCAATCTATATCTTAAAATCTTATTATTTTGCAATCTTACTCACCCCAATGATCCTGATCTTAAATAGAATTTTGTTGTAGCCAAATTGTAAAAAACAAATAGTAAAACTGTTGAAAACAAATACAATGAACTTGATCCTATGAATTAAAACTGAAGGTTGTAGCCAAACTGTAGAAAACAAATACCCCAATGTAAGAAACTGATCCTATGAGATAAACTAAGATATTCTAACATTAATAGTAGAGTAATGTAAGATTCTTTTCGTATATATATTCTCACACATTCGAGGGCAAGTGAGTATGCTTACAAATCAGTAATACTAGTAAGGTTCTAACTTCTAAATTGATTGTTTCAATCCTTGTTGAATGTTTAAAATCTTGATCATCAACCTATTTCAATTCTATTCTCCTATTTCATATCATATTGTTAACAGTTTCTTATTGGGATTTTGTGTACTGTTTTTTTTTCCTGATGGCTGCTTCTTTGGTATCAGGTGAAGAAAATTATCATCCATGCTATGCGTGATGTGGTTGAAAAATTAGAGAAAGCAAGGTTAGTGATTGCAAACTTCAGACTCTTTGTTTATGAAATTGTATACAGTATACTTGCATCTCTTGATTATCCTGTTTGCTTTGTTGTCAAAGGCATTGATAAATTAAATCCTATGTAAATTGATATTTGTTAGGTTCTCTAGACTAACAGAAAAAACAAGCATTGTTCTAAATTCCATCAGCTACGATCAATTAAAGGCATTGTGCTTATGCTATTGAACTTGTGTTCTTGAAGAAAACAAAAACAAAAACAAATAACCAATGAACCATAATTTGAAATATGATAAAACTGAACCTAGATGAAGTTTATCAATGATGAGAATGAACACAATGTTCAACAGTGTTCTCCCTTCCAACACCAGACAATATACATTTTAATAGAACAAAAAAAAACAATAGCTACTTCCAGTACCTAGTTCTAATAGTTGCATTAACAAAAAATCTGAGTAAATGAACTTACTCTGTATTCTTTGAGGAAGTAGACGAAGACGAAGACAGTTTCACGGAGGAAGACGAAGACTTGCGACGACAGTGAGGACGGACGAAGACAGAGACAGTTTCACGGAGGAAGACGAAGACTTGCGACGACGGCCGGAGGACGGACGAAGACGGAGGAAGAAGGTTGGGGTTAGGGTTTTCTACGAAATCGTGTTTGTGGAAGAGAAGAAGAGCTATTGTACTGTGCGTTTGAAGAAGAGAAAAGAATGAATAATGTTATTTTGATGTTTTAATTTATTAAATTAAAAATAATATAAGCTATAACAGCGCTTTTGAAAGCGCTTTCATAGGGGGGCTTTTACCAACGCTTTTTAGGGTAAAAGCGCTTTCATAGGTCCAGCTATGCCAGCGCTTTTGAAAGCGCTTTCAAAGGCCAATCTTCCACAGCGCTTTTTAAAAAGCGCCTTCATAACCCTATTATTTCGTTTTTATTAATATTTTTATTTGACCTACCACAGCGCTTTTAATGTAAAAAGCGCTTTCGTATCCCCCACCTATGCCAGCGCTTTTAAAAAAGCGCCTTCGTAGGTTTCCCTTTTTTTTAATTGTTTTTTGTGAAGGCTATGGCAGCGCTTTTTCAATAAGCGCTTTAGTAGAGGCGCTGCAAAAAGCAGTTTTTGGCGTAGTGTTATGTCTAAACTATCTATATTCATCATGGTTCTTAGTCTTCTAAATACTTCGACTTGCACTCCCTTTGTCATAATGTCTGCAATCTGATTCTCAGTTCTGCAGTGTTCCAAATTCATCTTTCCATCTGCTACCCGCTCTCGAAGATAGTGGAACCTCATTTCGATGTGCTTGCTTCGACCATGTGATATCGAGTTCTTCGTCACATTGATAATTGACATGATGTCGATCTTCATGGTAATTGCTCCATGATCTTTCCCTATTATCTCTTCAACCAAGATCACCATCAAGTTGCTTGACATGCACAAAGAGAAGCAACTACATATTCTGCTTCGCATGATGATAATGCCACTACTGGTTCCATTCTTGAACTCCAAGCAACTTGTGCACCACCTAACATAAACACATATCCTGCTGTTGATTTTCGATCTTTAGCATCAATACACCAACTTGAATCAGTGTATCTCACTAACTTGCATTATTATGGCTATTTTTATATAAGGCAACCAAGTGGAGAAACCCTAAGGATGCTTGTGTGCAAGTGTGTTATTTTCATGCTTTGATTTTATCTTGCATTTAGGGTTTTCTATTTGTTTTCTTTTGATCTTACCATACAAACCCTAATTACTATCATGGCATGTAAGCGGTAAATTGCGTAATGTAAAGACTACTAAGCTATTACAACGACTTTATGGGGAGGGGGAATACAAATTTGAATGGGGATTTGCAAGAATGTAAGTCTAAATAAATTATTACAACCAAATCGAATTTATACGAATATTAGAATAAACAATATACAATATTTAAATATGCAATATTATGTATATGTAAGAAAAAGGTTTTGTTTTGTTTTTTGTGTGAAAAGAAAATTTTAACCTAATCCTAAAAATATAAGGAAAAAGAAATTAACTCTTAAAAAAGGTTTAACCCTAATTTCTATTTTTGAAAGAAAATAAGATTTTCATGTATTGTTATTTGTATATTCTTTGTATAAAATAATAAATAATGTTTTATAAAAATATTTAGTTTTTTTTATATATACCAAAATAAATATTTTACAAGTATGAAATGAAAAGAAAATAAAACAAATTAAACTAAACCTATTTTATTTAAGTTTACAAGTTTATTCAAGAAAAAGAATTAATATATAGTTTAATAAAAATATTTTTTTTAATGTGAAAATAAAAAAATAAAATAAACAAATGCAAAATTATCATATTTCATATTTTTTATGATTTTTATGTATTTAAGAAATATTTTATAAATTAAAATGAAAATAAAACAAATAAAATAAAAAAATATAAAAAAGTTGGGCTAGGGGTGCTGTAAGGAAACTGGGAGCAGTATGTTAGTAAAAAAACGCTAGGCCCAAAGAACCAAGCCCAATCCTGCAAAAAAAAATAGCAAAATGGAAAAATGGAAAAAAAATGTGAACAAATCAAAAGGTAGCGCCAAGGTTCGAACCCAGGGCATGGGTCTCACCAGTGCACTACCTTGCCACTGGGGTGGCTGTACATCCGTTAATTAATGTGAAACAAAAATAACATAACACAAACAAAACCCTTGCCCTGTACTTCGTCTTCTTCCTCTAGCCAGCCAGATGCTCTGTAACTTTCTCATTTCTCCATGAAAATGAAAACTCATAACATGAAAGTTGTAGCATTTTGTCTCACGATTCTAACCATGTAAATTATGTAAGCTAACAATCAAAGATCAGAATGAATTTTAAAAGCCCTAAATTTTAACCTAATTTTTACAGGAATTTGAACTTCAAAATTCTCTCAACTCAGGCCAAATAAATGCAAGATATGTATATGTACAGCTTCGTTGCAATGAGGTCTACATTGTTTATTCACAAATCGTGGCTAATGGATGCCTGTATGAAGAGATAGAAGTTGAGATTTTTACCTCTCTTAGTTGAAATCATGGATGGATTTGGAGTGAGTTTTATGAAGGCCTGATGATTGCTTGAGCTTGCTTGAACCTCCCTGAGTGTCACTACGCCAAAAAAGACCTATGAAAGCGCTTTTTTTGGCCTTTAAAAGCGCTTTCTAAGGTGGCGCTGCTAAAGGTTTTAGCAGCGCTTTTTGTTTAATGAAAAACGCTCTCATAGGTCTACTTATGACAGCGCTTTTTCTAAAAAGCGCTCTCTTAAGTACCCTTATGGCAGCGCTTTTTCCAAAAAGTGCTCTCTTAAGTAGGCTTTTGGCAGCGCTTTTTCTAAAAAGCGCTCTCTTAAGTAGGCTTTTGGCAGCGCTTTTTTATGAAAAAGCGCTTTCATTGGTGGCGCTTTTTTTGGAAAAAAGCTTCCATAGGTTGTCTTTTAGCAGCGCTTTTTCTTGGAAAAGCGCTGTCATAGGTCTACCTATGAAAGCGCTTTATGTGAAAAAGCGCTGTCATAGGTCTACCTATGAAAGCGCTTTTCTCCAAAAAGCGCTTTCATAGGGTGTTTTTTTTTAGAGGTATTATTTATATCATTCATATACCTGCATTGTTTGCCATAACCTGTAATTCATAAATAGCGGTAATGCATTGTAATTCCGATACCCCATTCTCGTACTCTTTCGACAATCGATTGGAATACAACCGTGTCTTATCCATGGTTTACGGTTTCTGAGTCAAAACCAATACTCAATATAACAAAACCAATACTCAATACTTTTCACTAAATTCATTTTATTCTATCAACTACTTTAGTACACAAGTATAACACAAGAAACCATAAACAAGAAACTATCATTGCTCAAAATCAATCATAAATTATGTTTGTATCTCAAATTATATATAAACCATTGTTATCTGTATTCTAACTCAAAGTCAGTATTACAAAATCAACTCTAACAACAACTAAACCAGTCCTTATATTATTCTCTGCTCAATAAAATATTGACACAACTCCTCTTTGGTTTCTTCCAACTGAAGTTTCGTGTAATATGCACATTTGTACTCATCGAAGTACTACATAAGAAAACATAATATGCATGATTTAGTTAAAAGTAAAAAATTATATGGAATATCCGAGAAATAATAAAACAAATTATAAGTTATAAATTCATACCGTGACTGGAATCTCTATTTGATTCAGTTGAATGATTTCTTTGATAAACCGCATAACGAAGTATCCGCAATCTATACCGTTTTGTTGTTGAGGACACTACATAGAAAAACAAATAAGAATATATAGTTGTATTGTTTTATCAAATAGCGTAAATATTATAATCAAAATAGTGGAAATTAATATACCTTCACTTTGATCCAATTAATGTTGTTTGATTTAGACCGTCGTACCCGAGCTTCTCTTTGACACCGGAATACTTGTATCGCTCTAACAAAATTAAAAATATATATTTAGAACAATGTCACAGAAATAATTAAATACATAAATACACATAAATATTTAGAATAATCTTACTTACGTATCAATCATTAACTTCATATCCAGATAATTTGTCCAATCACCGCCAACCGAATTCAGATAATAGACCACTTCTTTTATAGGATCGATAGCAACCAACAACTAGTGACGTCTATAAATTAAAACAACAGTTTAGAAGAAATTTTTCTACGCAAAAATTACAAATATTAAAATGAATTTAGAATGAAAATCTAACCCTGTAGGAATAGTATTATACGTCCAAAGATATAAGCTTTCTGTACTGCCAGTTGCCATGAATCTTTCGACTAAGTGCTCTCTTACTGAATCCGGTTCCCTACCAATTGTCGCTCCGCTGACACGGGAGGAAGACACAAAATGGAATCTGTTTGACAATTGATTCCCGCGCATCAATTTGTCATATAACAACCTTAAATAGAAACATAATTAATATTAGAGTATATTCATTGAAAATGTTTAAAAAAGATTTCAGCTAATTACATAATATAAAGATGGGGTTACCGGATGTATGCGTGCATAATACTGACGCCCAATTCTTTATGACGGAAAATCTGTTCCACGTCCTCATGTCCAATTATTTCTGTGCAAGGAAAACCAAAAATACCTTGATCCATATCAATTTGACGAATACCACCATCCATCAAATTTGTTGTTCCCACTATTGTTTCAAGACACTGCCGGTATCGAGGGAAAAATCTAGTAGGCACCCTTTTCTTGGGTGGTACGCCAACGATTTTCTGGCTCACTTGTTGTGACCCATGAAAAGGTACCTAAAAATCATAAAAACTCGGTTAATTTATAAAATTATGCAGTTTTTTATTCGGATCATATAATTAACACTTTAAACGTACCTCTTTTGGTGATACGTCAGACTCGTCGTGCCGCAAAATCCCTTTACCCTTAGATGCGGGTGTTGTAGGAGTCTATAATTACCGTGGAAATAACTGAGGTCAGAACTGACAGTTGAAGACTTAAAGATTCATAATTGTTTTCAACATACCTGATCATCTATGAAAATGAGGTCGGATGGCCATGCAACAAAAGATCCAATTGCATCTCGCAGCAATGTGGTCTCAGCAACAATGTCAGGTACCGGCAGCAATGCATCCATATCTAAAGCAATGTCAACCGATACTTTCATGTGACCATCCGGAAGCGGTCTATTATGAAGTAAATCTCCCGAACTGTTATGGACTTTTCCCTTGCCAACTAGTCGATAAGTCGGTGACGATAGGTAGAGCTGGCAAGATGAAATTCCCTAAACCAATAATAACCGTTAGAAGTGACTAAAAATATTCTATAGTAATAACGGATATATATTGAAAATTACCTCGGGAAATTTATGCTGAAAGTTGATACTAGCTTTGTCACTAGTTTCTTTCAAGTGTGAACTGCTCTTTTCCGCCATATATCTCTCTTTATCCTTCTGCAATTCACGAACTTGAGCTTGTAAATCCTGCAATGTTTGCATCACTTCTGCATTGCTAGGATTTCTTCTCCTTGGATGCTTATACAAAGAGGTTGGAGTCACACCATGACCTTTACCCCTCACCCGACCCGGATACTCAGCAATATTTAGTGCTCGACTAAGTACGCTCCTGGTATCGTGAGGATCCTCACCTGGGGATACCGATTGGGACAAGGTCTCCTGTAATTCAATTACATATAAAAAATTATTAGTGGAGATAAAAAATTACTTAAATATTAATAAACATTAATTGATTTAACTAAAGACACAATCTTATACTTACACATTCATCATACACATGTTGAATATCGGGATTAACAGCTTGATCCTTGCCCACACGGGCTTCCTTCCACAACAAATGTGCCGGTAGTGATGTTGCGTCACTTTTCGTCTCTTCTAACTACACAATGACGGAGGTCTTAAGATCATCAACTATATAACACATTGAGAGAATTAATAAGATCGTAGAGTTTATATTTACTTATAATTTTTCCCTCTAAGCGGGCATATCCCAAACGCCCTTTTTTGTATGGATATGCGGGTTTTGACGCTCTCTCGTGATTTATAGCACTCACTTTCTTGAAATTCTCATCTCTTCTTTGGCCTACAAAACCAACCCATTCTTCAGGTGTAATGAAGTTCTCATACTTCTTTGGACGTTCCGGATCCTCTTCAAGAAAATTTCCTTCATCATCTTTAAGATACTTGTTGGTTAAAAATGTTCTCCACCCTCTGTGTCTTTTTCCAGCCAAACCCATTATATACTTTTTACGGGTATCTTCAATGTTAAAAGACCTCTACAAAAAAACATACGCATAAAGTGTGTTAGTAAAAGAAATTTAAACACATATTATCGTCAAGATAAAGCAAATAACAAAAACCATATATGTACCTTTATCTCAGTCCAAACTTTCTCCTTAGCCTCATCCAACTCTCCTCTTTTCCATCTAGGAGTGGTGATCAGAATGTGTATACGAACAAGCGTACCAATGTAGCTTGTCAACTTTGCAGCATTAGACCCAATTAATTGGTCATTATCATTCCATTCTACATTATAGGTTACTCCTCTATCTCTATCACGTATGATTCCCCTCATAATAGTAATACCTCGTGTAATATCTTTTTCTGAAGTATTTTCTTGAGTATTTTCAGGAGCATTTTCAGGAGCATTTGCATTATCTTGATTACTAGCCATTTGACCTGTAATAATGAAAAAAAATAAACATGAAATGTCAAATAAAAATGAAATGACAAATATAAAAATGAAATGACAAATAAAAATGAAATGGCAAATTAAAATGAAATGACAAATATAAAAAAGAAATGACAAATAAAAATGAAATGGCAAATTAAAATGAAATGACAAACATAAATGAAATAGCAAATAAAAATGAAATGACAAATATAAAAATGAAATGACAAATAAAAATGAAATGGCAAATTAAAATGAAATGACAAATATAAAAATGAAATGGCAAGTTATATATACTATTACCCTTTTCACTAAGGTCTCTTTCTTTTCATGGTAGGAATGTGTTCTACTCGTCTCTTAACAACGCGGACAGTTGGATTGATCCAAATACCCTCATTATGATCGTTTCTAATACATGATTCATTATCATTTTGATCAGTTATGGTTAAAGATTCAATGTCAACACCAATATCACTTTGATCTCCAATGCTTTCATCAATTACTTTGTTAGATAGTAGCACTATAGACCATTTCGTACTTGTCGGATCATTGACATAGAACACTTGTTTAGCTTGAGAGGCTAGAATGAAAGGCTCATCTTTGTACCCCACCCTATTAAGATCCACTTGCAAAAAACCTGACTTATCCATTCGTATGCCATTATTATTTTCAACCCACTTGCAACCAAATATAGGAATCTGAAACTTCTCGTAATCAAACATCCAAATGCGCTCGATAACCCCAAAATATGACAGGTTTGCAAATTTTGGGTTTAAGTCCTTCACACTTGATATATGCATTGCTTCAGCGATCAAGGTGACACCACTATTTTGCATAGTACTTTTGTCATCCTGTTCTTTGGTATAAAATGTGTATCCATTAATTGCATATGCGCTATAAGAAAACACAATTAAACTTGGACCGTATGCTAAACATCTCAATCTTTCTGTTACTGAAGCATGATCTGAACGATACTTTGAATAAATATGTTCCTTAAACCATGGTATGAAACTTCGATTGTGCTCTCGTACAATCCAATTCTCATTTCTATTCGGATTTAAACCTCGAAGAACACCCTTGTGAATTTCAACATACGACTCAACTTCAAGCTCATTATGCAGAACATACAAATGCACTTGATCCCGTTCGACCATTGATACTGTCACAACTTTATTTCCAATTAGCTTCTTACCTTCTTTTTTTTCAACAATGTGAGATTTGGGGAGTCCAATTGATTGAACATTTGACAGATATTCAGTACAAAACTCAATCACTTCTTCAACAATATATCGTTCAGCAATACAACCCTCTGGTCGACTTTGGTTTTTCACATACCCTTTTAATATTTTCATATAACGTTCAGTAGGGTACATCCATCTCATATAAGTTGGTCCGCACAGTTGTGTCTCTTTGACAAGATGAACGACAAGATGAACCATTATGTCAAAAAACGAGGAAGGGAAATACATTTCAAGATCACACAAAGTAACAACTATTTCTTTTTTCAATGTTGTTAAGATCTCAGGATCGATCACCTTGCTGCAAATTGACTTGAAGAAAAAACACAGTTTAGTTATTGCGCTTCTTACTTTTTCTGGAAGAATAGAACGTATACCTATCGGTCGAAAATGTTCCATTATAACATGGCAATCATGCGTCTTTAAACTCTTTAACTTGAGGTCTTGCATAGACACAAGTCTTCTAATATCTGATGAGTAGCCTTCTGGAACTTTAACCTCACTTAGGAACTTACACAATATTTTTTTCTCCTTTCTGGATAGAGTGTAAACAGCAGGTGGTAGATATGTTCGTGTTCCTTTTTTCACGGGTCCCAATTCAGTTCTTATTCCCATCTCTACCATGTCCTCCCTTGCTTTAAGACCATCCTTAGACTTCCCTTTTATATTGAGTAACGTACCAATAACACTGTCAAATACATTTTTTTCAATATGCATAACATCAAGAAAATGTCTTACGTACAAAGATTTCCAATATGGCAATTCAAAAAAAATCGACCTCTTCTTCCACCCACCTGTAACAACTTTATGTGCAAAAGGCTTGCCAAACTGAATACTCACATCTTTCACCTTTTCAAATAATTGATCACCTGTCAATCCAGGCGGAGCTCTACGTTGTTCGGTATCTCCGTTGAACGCTTTTCTCCATCCACGATATTGATGTTTAGAATTTAAGAATCTACGATGACCGAGAAAGACATTCTTCTGACAAAGTTTCAATCGCATCGTATCGGTTCCATCCTCACAGATAGGACACGCTTTTTCACCTTTAATGCTATACCCGGATAGATTTCCGTAGGCTGGAAAATCGTTAATTGTTCCAAACAACATCGCCCTCAAGTTGAAACTTTCTTTCCTATACCCATCATAAACCTCCACACCGTTCTCCCACAAAATCTTCAAATCTTCGATTAAAGGTTCCTGTTGTACCCCAAATTTTGACCTAAGATATCGTCTCCTACCTGCATTATTACATTACAAGTGTTTCGATCCATCGATTTTAAAATTCCTAACTTTTTCAGGCCAAGAGCTATTTATGCTGAACATTAAATCATTTAATCGATTCGTGCTAAAATGATGTTTATTAATTATTTATTATCTTAAATCTCAATAATTGAAATTCGTTTTCGATTATCATGTAGTTTAAAGATGTATAGATAATAAAATAAACATTAGGGAAGAGGCGCATTAATTGTGCGGACAGTATTTATTTATTACTCACTATCTTAAATTTAAATAACTGGAATTTATTCTTAGTTATTACATAATTTAAAGGTTTATGAATAATATAATAAATATTCGGAAAAAGTTCATTGGTCAATAACGATTATTTAATCATTTGTCATTCTAAATTAAATAATTGAAACCCTATTTTAATTATTATAGTTTAGAAAGTTACGGATGAAGAATTAAATAATTGAGGCTATTAATCGATCAATGACACTTATTTATTTATCTGTTTATTATTCTGAATGTAGGTAATTGAAATTCGTTTTCAATTATTATTCGTTTAGAGAAGTGTAAACGATAAAATAAATAATTAAAGAGAAGGAAGAATTTAATTGGCAAATAGTGTTTTTTTTTTATTCATTTTTTCTAATTGTACAGTTATTATGTAAACATTGTATCTATTACAATAAATTACAATAATAAATTTACAAAAACTAAAATGAAATAAAAAAAAACTAATCTAATATTCCTAATTCTAAAACTTCCGATCCAATGCGCTTTGTCTGCTCACTTAATGTTACCTGCAAAATTAAAAAAAAAGAGATTAGAATTCGAATAAATGATTAAAAAGCGAAATTATTAAAGTTTCATCATTAAAAGCAATGGCCGGAATCAGTTACTCTTTTTTGCAAATCACGGGATTTCTCCCGGTTCACAAAAAAGAAAGGAATTTTAAATGAATGCACAAGTTTATTTTGTCCAAAAAACTGCATGTTTTAAATTAATTACATTTTTCCAAAATCCCAAATGCACATTTCAAAAACATACAGCATAAGCATACAAAGCCCTGCATGAACTACATATGCAAGCATGCTAACGTAACCAATGCCCACACAGCAGAAAAACAAAACAAGCTTTTGTATTAGAGGAAAACATGCAGTTTAACTACATATGCAAGCAATATGGACATTCCATTTTCATCATTTTCTGGCCATTTGCAGTTTCAGAAAAAGTACAGCTTATCACTTTTTTTATCACAAGCTATACTGAGAGAAAAAGAGAGGGAGAAGTGTGGGTTTTACAGGCTTGGCATAGGCAGAAAAAGGATATACAAGACAAACTATAAAATATAGCCAGTAGAGATAATAACATAAAAGAAGAATAGAAACAAATTGGAGGGACAGTATAGTGCAGAATGCCCAGGAAATCCAAAAGGATATTTCAAAAAACTTCCAGCCTGTAACGAATAGAAGAGAGGGAAATTATTATAACAATAACCAAAAGGAAACCAATAGGAGATATATCCAAGCCTTCAAGAAAAACTGAGAAAAAATAGTCATCAGAAAAAACATACAAAGCTCAGCAAACTTGCATAATCATCCATATACTGTCAAAAACTATTTCAACCATACACCAAAACTTTGCAAAATGGATTGAGCCATTCAAGCCAACATCATCATCCTACTGTCAAAGAGTTATCAAAAACAATATCACGCCCAGAAAACCAGTTAAAACCACACCATCAATATGGCCTAGCAACGACTCATGCCCCTGTTTCCATCAAACCTGTCCAACTAGCACGTAATCACCATATTCATCACCATGTCAAACTATTATTCAAGCTTGAACATCATCAATCCAAAAACCTGAAACGACCCAAGCTAGAACCAGTTTCTAAGGCAACAGGCTAGGCCTCAGTATTACCATCACTGGCCTTTCAAAAAAACAATTTCTCAAGCCAACATCATACAAAAAAACAATTTCTCAAGCCAACATCATACCAAAAAACAATTCTTCAGGCCAATAATCATCGTACAGTAGCAGTTTCAACAAGAAGAAGAGAAACAGTAGCACGTTCAAAGAGGAAAAAGAGAAACAGTAGCAGTTTCAACAACAAGAAGAAGGAAAACAGAAGTACAGTACCAAGGCCAACAAGGAGAAGAAACAAAATACAGTACAGTGACAACAACCAAGAGAAGAAAATCACGTAATACCGGTCACCGTAGCGGGCTCGCTTCCCCTCTCCTCGCCGCCTGGCCTCCGTCGCTCCTAGCCTCCTCCTCCGTCTCCATCTAGGTAACGGTCCCTTCTCCTTTATTTTTTCCTTGGAACATCCTCAAATCAAGCATTAACAACCAAATATAAGAATCAAGATCAAACAGAATAGAAATCGTGGAATCAAAATCAACATGCAAAAACGAATCAAGCGTTAACAAAATCAATCGCGTTTCTTACCGAATCCGTAGCCGTCCCGTTTCTCGTTCAGCTGGAGGGAAGAGGAGCTGGAGTGGGTGGCCATGGCAAGGAGAGACAGCAAGGTTCAAGGGCAAGTGTGAAGAAGAAGATGCGAAGAAGAAGATGCGAAGGAGAGGCGCGCTGTTTCTGCCTAAACAAAACAAAACCCTAATCTTATGTTAAAACAAATTAACCCTAACCCTTTGTCAACTGATGGGCCTCATCCCATTTCTACTCCTTAAGCCCACGACCTCTTTGTGTACCCCCCTGTCTTCAATTTTGATTTGGGCCTTATCAAAATCTTTTAGCCCATATTGACTTATTTATTCACCTCCTTTTAATACATTTCTCTCTATTTGATTACCCCCTTAGAATCTTATTAGTTTAAGTTGTAATTTAGTTAACCAAAAATAAGAGATGTAATTTAAAGCATTTTAATAATGGACCATTTTATTAATTTAAACTCTTAGGATTTAATTTAGTAATCTTAGTATCTTTTTAAAAATTAGACTTAAGTTAGTAGCATTGAGTTTTAATTTAATTTAATCATTAAAGAATTTTTAAGTAATACTTTTATTTATATTTAAAAAAGACATAAAATATCAAAAACTCTAAAAAACATAAAAATAGAAAAAACTAAAAAATATATTTTATTAACTCATTTTCTTGTCTTATTAATATTAATATCAAATATATCAAAAACTTAATAACTTAAAACTAAAAAAAAACATTACGTCCTCGTTAAATAATTCTTTTGTTTTTTACCCTTATCCGAATGTGTAAAAAATTAAAATACTTTCTTCCCGATTAACATTAAACCAAAAATCATAAAAAACGCATTATTCGCATCATTTATTCCATCATTTAGATTATCGTTATTTAATCATTATTCGCATATTTTGTCCGTGTATTTATTTGTTTATTCGGTTTATGCTTAAGTCCAAAGGAAAAACAGTAAATTTGTTGACTTCATGTCCTCAAGTCTAACTGCGCGAATCTTCGCATTTCATTAAAACTTAGGATAATTTTTCCTCAAATATTCACCTCTTTTCAAAATTTATGCCCCTTTAAGCAAAAACTTCGACATTAGGTCGTCGCAACTTCAAAAAAACCGCCCGTATCCTGTTTCGGCCAAAACGATTTATTTCCGATCAAGCAATCAATTTTAAATAAAATAGATATTTCAAAAGGTTCCTATAGAGTACTATAGATACATTGGGTGCTAGTACCTTCCCATTGTATAACCAACCCCCGAACCATAAGATCTCTTTTCAAAAAACGCTTTGTATTTTTATTATTATTTACATTGCATATTTAGGGTTTTATTTCGCTCTTTTCCCTTTTCCTTTGGAAACAATAAAGCGCGGTGGCGACTCTTGCTTTTGTGAGACAAATTAATCCATAATTCGATCTCCGATTTACCCCGCTACATTTTTTATCGCTACAGAATTGGCGACTCTGCTGGGGAAAGATTGACCTCTTGCTGGTCCATCCCTAAGTGGGTTAAGCCTAATTTGTTTTATCTGTTTACTATTATTTGATTTGCTTGATTATATGTTTAAATTGGGGTGTTTGGGTTTTTTGCAAAGGACGAATCCTATACCCGGATTAAGTAACACTTAAGGAATAGGACGGGCGGTATAGTCATGTTAACTTTGAGGGAGTAATCCCGAAGAAGGAGGCATGAGATCCCCCACTCAATGGAAGGCCCTCTTGAACTTAATATTTGTTTACTGAGTAATCGGGAAGACATTATTATTTTCGACCTAGGAGCCCGAGAAGTTGAGGACCGTAGAACCCCAACCCATCTTGACCTTTTTAGGTGTAGCGCGGAGACTATAACGGAGTAATTCGGAAGTAGTTGTCATGCGATGCTACGCTCGGACGAGTTTCTCTTGAGAATATTGCTAATTATTGAGTAATCAAGACGTTGGCAATATCCGAAAGAGGGATGTAGACTCTGGGAACTCTTAGAACCTTGTATTACAGGTGTGACTGAACCATTAGTACATACCTTTGGGTGGGCTTTACCCTCGACTCCATGCTGAACGTTGAACCTTTAAACCCCATGTTTGTAAACTTGTGTGTGACTGTTGCATTATCATTCATTCATGCATTCATCAACATCTTTGTAAAAAATCGTTTTTCAAGGAACTTTGGAATGATTTTTGCAAACGTCTCAGGGTATTATGGAACTTGGAAGGAGAAATACTCGAAGCTTTAGCTTCAAGGAGCCCGAGATTGAAGAACTGAAGGGTTTGATTCCGAAGATAGAGAGTCCGACAGATTTTCAGAAGAAGTATGGGTCCATCGTACCGCTCATGAAGCGCAAGATGAAGAAAGGCATCCTCAACACGTTGGTTCAGTTCTATGATCCCCTGTACCGATGTTTCACCTTCCCGGATTATCAGTTGATGCCCACTTTAGAGGAGTACTCCTATATTCTTGGTTTGCCGATCACCGACCGTGTTCCTTTTTCTGGATTAGAAGAGGAGCCTAAATCCCACGAGATAGCAACCATCACCCACCTGAAGAAGTCAGAGATAGAGGAGAATATGACTACGAAAGGAGGAATCCGGGGTTTGCCGGCACAGTTTCTGTTGAAGAAAGCTCGTTACTTTGCTGATACAAAGGATACTGTTGCCTTCGAGGACGTGTTTGCTTTACTCGCGTATGGTCTTTTCTTATTCCCTAACATTGATAAATTTGTGGATGTCAACGCCATCAGAGTTTTCCTGATTGGAAATCCGATCCCTACGCTGCTAGGGGACACGTATTACTCCATCCACCTTCGAAACTCTTATCAAGGAGGGATGATTATTTGTTGCGTGCCGTTGCTGTATCAGTGGTACGTCTCGCATTTACCTGGGTCCGATGCTTTCTGGGATCTCGAGAAGGAGCCGCGTTGGGCGCCAAAGATTATGGCTCTCACTCATTTCGATATTGACTGGTACAATCGATTTTACCATGACGTGGAGATCATTGACAGCTGTGGTGCTTTTCCCAACGTACCTCTTCTTGGTACGAGGGGTGGAATCAACTACAACCCTGTTCTAGCGCGCCGTCAGTTCAGGTACCCGATGAGAGATAAGCCGAACAGTATCCATGTGAGTGGTTTCTTTCTTCAGGAAGGACAAGATCATCAGGCTGCTAAGAGGGAGATTGAAGGAGCTTGGCGCCATATCCACAAGAAAGGGAGAGATATGATGGGACATAGAGGTGCCGTTTCTTTGGAACCTTACCTGCAGTGGGTCCGTGCTAGGGCTTGTGCTCTCAAGATGCCGTATAAACTTGAGAAACCTTTATTCCCTGCCATCGCACCATCATCAGTTGTTATCCCTATCGCGGATGTAGGAGAATATCAAGGAAACCTGGCTAGGATGAAGTCCGAGAGGGATGCTTGGAAGGAAAAGTACCATATGTCTGAATATGAGAATCGAGTCCTGACTCGACAGCTGAAAGAAAAGAAGGAGTTGTTGCTTATTCAAGACGGCCGGTTCGTTGACCACGATGAGAAGCTTCGTCAGAAGGATGCCTTGTTGAAGAAGTATGCGAGTGAAAGGAAAAGAAAAAGGGAAGGTTCGGTAAACATGGCTCTCGTTCCTAATCCGCAGGAAGAAATCATCGATCGACTGATAGCGGAAAAGAAGGATATGGAAGATTTTTACGAAGAAAAGATCAAGAAGCTCCGATTACAGCTGGTGTTTGGTCCGTCATCTGAGGATTCCGAGTGAGCTTTAGCTTTAGTTTATTTTATTGATGTCATTTTGTAAAACTATGTAAAAGGGATTCATGCTCCGAAGTTGTAATTTATTGTTTTATTAAGGGCTTCATGCTCCGAAGTTGTAACTTATTGTCTTATTTTTGCTTCATGCTCCAAGTTGTAATTTACTGCTTTCATGTTTTAAAAATGTAATTTATCACTTTATTATGGTTTCCATGTTGCGAAGTTGTAATTTATTGCTTTCATTAGTGAATTTGTTATCCCAAGGTTGTAATTTACTATTTCAAATTGTAAGTTGTAATTTATCGCTTTCGATTAATGGATTGAGTTTTTGTTGTTCTAAATTCCTTTACCATTGATGTATGCAAAGTTACTAAAGTTCCTTGAAAAACTTTTAAAATGAGTCATCATTTGCATCGCCATCATGCATCATTTCACATTCCACATCACATGTTTTCTAGAGTCTCATTCTTGTTCTTTTTCCACCGAAGGTTGTCAAGCTGTCTCACCGATACGACACTCGGGCCAATCGTCAGAGGAGAATGGAAGATTTGGAACAGGAAAATCACGAGCTTCGTGGGGAAGTTGCTACACTTCGTGCCGAGATGGAAAAGTTAACAGTGTTGGTGGAAAGTTTGGTGGCTGTTCAGAATCAGCCATCGACTATGGCTGCCGAGATTCAGACTTCAACTCCAGTGGTTTCCGAAATTGTCACAGTTCCTGCCTCCGTAACTCAAATCAACTCTCCGCTTCAACATCAGATGCCGAAAGGTTTTCCGTGGGGGATGCCTTACAACTTTGTGCCAGAAGGGTATCAGCCTTCCGTACAACCTATATTTCAGCCTGCATTGTCTCTTCCTCAACCAGAGACAACTGCCGTGCCAGTAATTCCGTCTGTAACACCTTTTCCGCAACCAGTTATGACGACCGTTGCTCCTGTGGTCCACTCCGTGCCATACTTGAATGAACCAATTTATCCTGCCGAGCCCGCTGAAAGTTTGGGTCTTTTTGATAGAATGGAAGAATTTCAGGATCAGTTCCAGGAAATGCAGAAGGAGCTTAGAGCATTGAAAGGGAAGGATTTGTTTGGGAAGAGTACGCATGACCTTTGTTTAGTTCCAAATGTCAAGATTCCAGCGAAATTCAAAGTGCCAGACTTTGAGAGATATAAGGGTGATTCGTGTCCTAGAAGCCATTTGACAATGTACGTGAGGAAGATGTCTACGTACTCCGATGATCATGATTTGTTGATTCATTATTTTCAAGACAGCTTGACGGGTGCTGCTCTAAAGTGGTATATGGGTTTAGACAGCATTCGAATCCGCAACTTTAACGATCTTAGTGAAGCCTTTGTCCATCAGTACAAGTACAATGTTGACATGGCGCCGGACAGGGATCAACTCCGGGCGATGTCGCAGAGAGACCGAGAATCTTTTAAGGAATACGCCCAGAGGTGGCGTGAAATTGCCGCTCAAATCTATCCACCTCTTGAGGAGAAAGAGATGACTAAGATATTTTTGAAGACTTTAGGGTCCTTTTACTATGAAAGAATGATAGCCAGCGCACCCAGTGACTTCACCGAAATGGTGAGCATGGGCATGCGATTAGAGGAAGGGATTCACGAAGGGCGTTTGGTTAAAGAAGGGAGTCCGTCTAGCAGTGCGAAGAAGTTTGGAAGTGTTTTCCCGAAAAGAAAAGAGCAAGATGTCAGTGCTTTGTTTCCAGGTAGGCCTAGGAGAGGTTACTCTCACGTTGCGGCAGTCACTCCGGCTGTCCGCCCAACTTTGATGGCCTCAGCTCATCAAATCCCGCCAGCTCAACCACGGCCATTTCAGCAGCAGCCTCGACAACAGGCTTATCCGTTCAACAATCAGAACCGTTCACCCAGAAAACCGCAGTTCGATGCCATTCCTATGACGTATACTGAATTGTTCCCTGCTCTCATTAGAAAGAATCTCATCACAACAAAGCCTCCTCCTGTCGCACCGAACAGTGCTTCTCCGTGGTACAAGGCGGATCAATTCTGTGAATATCATCAAGGGTCGCCGGGGCATAATCTTGAGAATTGCTTTGCTCTGAAGGCGGACGTGCAGAGGTTAATTAAGAATGGCATCTTGTCTTTTAAGGATGTTAATCCAAATGTTAGAGATAATCCTTTGCCTCGACATGGGGCAGCTTCTGTGAATATGGTGGAAGGTTGTCCGGGGAAGTTCCGAGTTTTTCAAGTCGAGCACATAAGAGAATCTTTGATCAGGTTACATCAGAGTTTGAGAAGACTTGCCTTTGTTAGGCACCAGCATGATTATGACGTTTGTGAGTTTTGTTCAAGAGAGGATGATTGTCCTATTGTGAAGGAGGACATTCAGAAGTTGCTAGATCAGAGAATTATCACTATTACCTATGACCGAAATCCGGAAGATGAAGTGAATGTTATCACCCCACAATTTAATTTGCCAGAATCAGTGGAGATTGCTTACAACAGTCAGGTTGCGCCTGTTGATCCTTTGATTATTTACCCACCTGGCCCTGTGCCTTACAGCTCAGGCCAAGCTGTGCCGTACAAGTATAACGCCACAATGATCGAGAATGGGGTAGAAGTCCCCATACCAACCAGACCGTCTTTTGTTAACATTGCCGATGTGAGTAGAGTTACAAGAAGTGGGCGTGTTTTTGCAGCAGTACCGTCGAGGAGACCAGAAGTTCAAGTTAGGAGGCCCATACCGGCGGAGATTCCTGTAAGAAATGTTGAACCAAGGGTTGAGATAGGCCGATCCAGTGAACCTATCCCTCACCCTGAAGAGGATGAGATCCTAAAGCTTATCAAAAGGAGCGAGTATAAGATTGTGGACCAGCTTTTGCAAACACCTTCCAAGATTTCCTTGCTTGCCTTATTGAGAGATTCTGGCGCACATAGAGAAGCTTTGATGAAGGTCTTGGACCAGGCGTTCGTAGACCATGATGTGACAGTTGATCAGTTTGATGGGATTGTGGGAAATATAACTTCGTGTAACAATCTGGGTTTCAGTGATGAAGAACTCCCGGAGGAGGGGAGAAACCATAATATGGCTTTTCATATTTCAGTAAGTTGTGGAAACGATACCTTATCAAGCGTGTTGGTGGATACGGGCTCGTCGTTGAATGTGATACCCAAGACCACGTTGTCTCGACTTTCATATCCAGGTGCTCCTATGAGGCCTAGTGGAGTAATTGTTAAAGCATTTGATGGTTCCAGGAAGACAGTTATTGGTGAAGTGGATCTTCCCATAGTGATTGGTCCCCATACCTTTCAAATCACTTTCCAAGTGATGGATATCCGTGCTGCCTACAGCTGTTTATTGGGTCGTCCCTGGATCCATGATGCCGGGGCAGTCACCTCCACGCTCCATCAGAGACTAAAGTTTGTAAGACATGGGAAGCTAGTGATGATTGGGGGAGAGCAGGCCATGGTGGTAAGCCATTTATCATCGTTTTCTTTTATTGATGCTGACGAGGATGTTGGGACCCAGTTCCAGGGCCTATCTGTTGCTAAGAATACAGTGAAGAAGCAAGGGGCATCCATCTCTTCTTTTGAGGATGCACGGCGAGTGGTGGAAAGTGGTTCGGCCGAAGGATGGGGCCAGGTGTTGACGTTACCCGAGAACAAGTCTGGGGAAGGTTTGGGTTTTCATCCAATATCTGCAAGGGTCAAGAAGGAGGTGGTTGTTCGTCCGATTCAAGAGGTTTTCCGGAGTGCAGGGTTTGTGCATCCTGAGGTTGATGCTATCATAGATGATGATTCCGAGGAGGATTTGCCCGTGTTTGTGACGCCTGGATTGGCTTGCCAAAACTGGATAGTTGTCGATGTTCCTGTGGTTATGCACATTTCCGAGTAATGTTTTGTTTATTTTCCTTTGGAAAATTCGCTCTGCCCAAGGCGAAACGCATTTTGTGTCGGGCTATGAAAAATAATTCCTTTTGCTCTGCCCAAGGCAAAAGAGAAATGTCTGGGCTTTTTGTTTCAAGTATTTCCCTTTTTAATGAATAAAAATGTTATTTTGTCCACTGCTGTTTTATTTTTCACTTTTTTTGGGAAATAACAATGAAATTAATTAATAACATCTTGTTTTATTTACACAAATCGGTTTCTAAAATAAAGCATAATCATGTGTGCAGATTACTTCATGACTTAACCATCGAAAACAATGATCCTATGCCCTCTCCCAACTTTGAATTCCCTGTGTTCAGAGCCGAAGAAGAGGATGATGAAGAGGTTCCTGTTGAGATTTCCCGTTTGCTTGAGCAGGATGAGAAGGTCATTCAACCATTTGAAGAACCTGTAGAGTTGGTCAACTTGGGTGATGAAGAGGATAGAAAGGAAGTCAAAGTCGGAGCATTGCTTATCCCGGAGGTTAAAGAGAAAATGTTGGAGCTTCTCAAAGAGTATGTTGACGTGTTTGCTTGGTCCTACCAAGATATGCCAGGGCTGGACAACGACATTGTGGAGCATCGTTTACCGTTGAGACCCGAGTGTCCACCGATCAAGCATAAGTTGAGAAGGACTCGTCCTGACATGGCTGACAAGATTAAAGAGGAGGTTCAGAAGCAGATCAATGCAGGTTTCCTTGTTACATCAGTCTATCCTCAATGGTTAGCCAATATAGTGCCTGTTGCAAAGAAAGATGGTAAGGTTCGGATGTGTGTAGACTACAGAGATCTGAACAGAGCTAGTCCGAAAGATGATTTCCCATTACCTCATATTGACGTATTGGTCGACAGTACCGCCAAGTTCAAAGTCTTTTCTTTCATGGATGGTTTTTCTGGTTACAACCAAATCAAGATGGCGCCGGAAGATATGGAGAAGACCGCTTTCATTACACCTTGGGGAACTTTCTGTTATCGGGTTATGCCGTTTGGTTTGAGGAATGTTGGCGCAACATACCAAAGGTCCATGACTGCTTTATTCCATGACATGATGCATAAGGAGATCGAAGTGTATGTAGATGACATGATTGCCAAATCACAAACTGAGGAGGATCACTTGGAACATTTGTTGAAGTTATTCCAGCGTTTGAGAAAGTACAAACTCCGTCTGAATCCCAACAAGTGCACTTTTGGTGTTCGTTCCGGAAGACTTCTGGGTTTCATTGTCAGTCAGAAAGGTATTGAGGTAGATCCTGATAAAGTCAAAGCTATTCGGGAAATGCCCGCACCCAAGACGGAAAAACAAGTAAGAGGATTCCTTGGGAGACTGAATTACATTTCTAGGTTTATATCTCATATGACTGCTACCTGCGGGCCGATTTTCAAGCTTCTCCGAAAGAACCAAGGATGTGTGTGGACAGAAGATTGTCAGAGAGCTTTTGATAGCATCAAAGAATATTTGCTTGAACCTCCCATTTTGATTCCTCCAGTGGAAGGAAGACCTTTGATTATGTACTTGACTATACTGGAAGACTCCATGGGATGTGTGCTTGGTCAACAAGATGAGACTGGAAGAAAGGAACATGCTGTATATTATTTGAGTAAGAAATTCACAGACTGTGAGTCTCGATACTCATTGCTTGAGAAAACCTGTTGTGCTTTAGCTTGGGCTGCTCGCCGTCTGCGCCAGTATATGATTAACCGCACCACTTGGTTGATCTCCAAAATGGACCCGATCAAGTATATCTTTGAGAAGCCCGCCTTGTCTGGAAGAATAGCCCGTTGGCAGATGTTGTTATCTGAATATGACATTGAGTATCACACTCAGAAAGCGATCAAAGGGAGTATTTTAGCCGATCATTTGGCTCACCAACCAATTGAAGACTATCAGTCCATCAAGTTTGATTTCCCAGATGAAGATGTTATGTACTTGAAAGCTAAAGATTGTGAAGAGCCATTACCTGAAGAAGGACCTGATCCTGAATCCCGTTGGGGTTTGATATTTGACGGAGCTGTGAATTCCTATGGAAATGGAATTGGGGCAATCATCGTTACTCCCCGAGGTACTCATATCCCGTTCACGGCAAGACTGAAGTTTGAATGTACGAACAACATGGCGGAATATGAGGCATGTATTATGGGTCTCGAAGAAGCAGTGGATCTAAGGATTAAAATTCTTGATATTTACGGAGATTCGGCATTGGTGATTAATCAAATCAAAGGAGAATGGGAGACTCGTCACCCTGGTTTGATCCCTTACAGAGACTACGCTAGAAGGTTGTTAGCTTTCTTCAACAAAGTGGAATTACATCACATCCCTAGAGATGAGAATCAAATGGCTGACGCTTTAGCTACTTTGTCTTCAATGTTTCAAGTGAATGATTGGAACGATGTGCCTACAATCCGAGTTATGCGCCTCGACAGACCTGCTCATGTGTTTTCAGTGGAAGAGGTCACCGACGACAAACCATGGTTCTATGACATTAAACGTGTTCTTCAAACTCAAGAGTACCCGCCTGGGGCATCCAATAAAGATAGAAAGACGTTGAGAAGATTAGCAAGCAGTTTCTTTCTCAATGAAGAAGTTTTGTATAAGAGGAATTATGACATGGTCTTGCTCCGATGTGTAGACAGACGTGAAGCAGACATGCTGATGCAAGAGGTACACGAAGGATCCTTTGGCACTCATGCCAACGGACATGCAATGGCTAAAAAGATGTTGAGAGCTGGTTACTATTGGATGACAATGGAATCTGATTGCTGCAAGTATGTGAAGAAATGTCATAAATGCCAGATTTATGCGGACAAGATGCACGTGCCGCCGACCCTCCTCAATGTTATATCTTCACCTTGGCCTTTCTCTATGTGGGGCATTGATATGATTGGGATGATTGAACCCAAAGCTTCAAATGGTCATCGTTTTATCTTGGTAGCGATCGATTATTTTACTAAATGGGTGGAAGCAGCATCTTATGCTAATGTAACCAGACAGGTGGTAGTCAGATTTATCAAGAATCAGATCATTTGTCGATACGGTATCCCGAGCAAGATCATCACTGATAATGATTCGAATTTGAATAACAAGATGATGAGAGAGCTTTGTGAAGAGTTCAAGATCGAACATCATAATTCTTCTCCTTACAGACCGAAGATGAATGGGGCTGTTGAAGCTGCGAACAAGAACATCAATAAGATTGTCCAGAAGATGGTGGTAACTTATAAGGATTGGCATGAAATGCTTCCGTTTGCTTTACACGGGTACCGTACTTCAGTTCGAACTTCAACGGGCGTGACCCCTTTTTCCCTAGTTTACGGTATGGAAGCAGTACTCCCCGTGGAGGTTGAGATTCCGTCTCTGAGAGTGTTGATGGAAGCTAAACTTTCTGAGGCTGAATGGTGTCAAAGTAGATACGAACAGTTGAATTTAATCGAAGAGAAGAGATTGACAGCTTTGTGTCATGGTTAGTTGTACCAGCAAAGGATGAAGAAGGCTTTTGATAAGAAGGTTCGACCGCGCGAGTTCAGAGAAGGTGACCTTGTACTCAAGAAAATATTATCTTTCCAACCTGATTCTAGGGGCAAGTGGGCTCCGAATTATGAAGGACCGTATGTTGTTAAGAAAGTTTTCTCTGGAGGTGCCATGATTCTCACCAATATGGACGGTGAAGAACTCCCAAGTCCCTTGAACGCCGATGCAGTCAAGAAGTATTTCGCTTAGGCAAATTTCTGGTCAAATCAGTCTCGGCATCTGAACACATTCTGGAATCCAAAGTTGTTAGGGAGAATAGCGATCATTGTTTTTGTATGACCTCTTATTTCATGTATTATTTCCCCAAGCTTTTGTAAACCGTTGGAGTTGCATTGTTAGCAAACTACATCTTATCAATGGAACTTGAGCACTTACCTTTTGTGGGCAAAATTTTAATGAAAAATACTTGAAACAAATTTACTTAAAATGTTCTTATTTTAAAAAAAAATGTGTCGTGAATAACGAAAGGAATATTAACAGTCGTTCCGAGGATGGTCAAGCCATGAAATGCGAAGCAGTACAGTAATTTATCCTCGCTTGATGAACATGTTTTATTTCAAAATCGCCATGAGGGTTTGGTTGTGTAAACTTGTGTTTCTAGTGGTACTAAGTTTGGTGACTCCCCAGCTTTTCCAGTTGAGCATTGTTTTGGCTATCTCTAGTTGGGCGATTTCCGAAGTTTGGTACGTTTTGTCTCATACCGTGATCTATTGGTGTTAGAAGATTGGTTTTGATTGCTTTTCTCCTCAGAAGACTTGGACCTTGTAGCGTGATACCCTCCGATGTTGCTGTGTGTTTCCAGCTCCGTTTATCTTCCGTCTTTTCAAGATTGGCCGAGTATCTATTTTGCTGTGACATCTTATTATCTCCAAGATATTCCATCTGTCTGTTTTGTCAGCATAACATTCATTTATTCATTTACACTCATATCAGCATGCATATCCACATTCGCCGTTGATTTTGGGTCGTACTCTGTTTATTCGAACAACGTACATTTTTCTTTCCAAGTAGAAGGTTAGCTTAGGCAGAAAATGTGCTTCCTTCCTAAATTCCCCAATTGAGTTACTTTCTCATCGGGTGGAGTCTTGTTTGACTGTTTTTCTCTCTTGTTTATCCCTGGATGAAGTTGTTGTCTCTTGCATAGGCTATCTCATGATTTTCCCTAGTGAAGTCGCGACCTAGACGGTTGGTGCATTTATTTTGCACGTTTAAGTATATGATCTCCTCGGGAAGGATTGATTCAGGTTTCTCTTTGACGAGGATTTTATTCTCTGCCAGTATCATCGCAATTTCCTCCTGTTTGTTTTTGGAAAACGACAAGCGGCAGCTCTTCATGAGCAACTTGTGCGTTATAGAACCGTTGGAAAACGACAAGCGGCAGCTCTTCATGAGCAACTTGTATGTTATAGACACCGTTGGAAAACGACAAGCGGCAGCTCTTCATGAGCAACTTGTACGTTACTTGTTGAAAGCGCCGAGCAGCAGTTCTTCATGAGCTACTAGTGCGTTATTTACTTTTTGAAAACGACAAGCGGCAGCTCTTCATGAGCAACTTGTACGTTAGTTGTTGAAAGCGCCGAGCAGCAGTTCTTCATGAGCTACTAGTGCGTCTTTTTTTTTCTGAAAGCGACAAGCAGCAAACTCTTCATGAGTTACCAGTACGTTACTACTTTTCTGGAATACAACAAGCGGCAGCTTCTTTATTTGAGCAGCTTGTATGTTATCGGTATTTTTTGTGGAATACAACAAGCGGCAGCTTCTTTATTTGAGCAGCTTGTATGTTATCGGTATTTTCTCTGGACGACAACAAGCGGCAGCTTCTTTATTTGAGCAGCTTGTATGTTATCGGTATTTTTTCTGGAATACAACAAGCGGCAGCTTCTTTATTTGAGCAGCTTGTATGTTATCGGTATTTTCTCTGGACGACAACAAGCGGCAGCTTCTTTATTTGAGCAGCTTGTATGTTATCGGTATTTTCTCTGGACGACAACAAGCGGCAGCTTCTTTATTTGGGCAGTTTGTATGTTATCGGTTTTTCTCTGGACAACAACAAATGGCGGTTTTCTTTATTTGAACAACGTTCGTATCTACAGTCCTATTACCTCAGCATTAATGAGTATACCTCTGAAAATCTAGCAGGGAAGTCTGTTACGAATCGATACCTCCAGAAGTCGGTAATCAATTATCCGCAATTTGATACTCTCTGTCTACCATCGACCTTGAGTTGCGAACTCACTGTTTTGGATCAATGATCTGTTATGGCCTATGCAAGATGCTTTTTTTTGTTAGGGTTAGAGGTTGTTTTCCCTCGATTTTATTCGCTGTCGGGAGTCTGTCATTTGAAGTCGACAGTTTGTTTCCCCAGTAATGTATAATCCATGCCGCTGTGTTTTGTTGGTGTTCGATTCCCCCAACATTGTCTCGTTTCACAATATCTTTCTCTGTGAGTTCGATCGCTGCATTCATATCAAACATGACGACGGCATCTTAGGACAAAATTTGCGTAGTTATGTATTTAAGTACCTTCAATCTCGTCGAAACGAAGATTTCAATCTTCATATCTCCGGATAGAAGAAACTTAAATAGGGGCAGCTGTTGTACCCCAAATTTTGACCTAAGATATCGTCTCCTACCTGCATTATTACATTACAAGTGTTTCGATCCATCGATTTTAAAATTCCTAACTTTTTCAGGCCAAGAGCTATTTATGCTGAACATTAAATCATTTAATCGATTCGTGCTAAAATGATGTTTATTAATTATTTATTATCTTAAATCTCAATAATTGAAATTCGTTTTCGATTATCATGTAGTTTAAAGATGTATAGATAATAAAATAAACATTAGGGAAGAGGCGCATTAATTGTGCGGACAGTATTTATTTATTACTCACTATCTTAAATTTAAATAACTGGAATTTATTCTTAGTTATTACATAATTTAAAGGTTTATGAATAATATAATAAATATTCGGAAAAAGTTCATTGGTCAATAACGATTATTTAATCATTTGTCATTCTAAATTAAATAATTGAAACCCTATTTTAATTATTATAGTTTAGAAAGTTACGGATGAAGAATTAAATAATTGAGGCTATTAATCGATCAATGACACTTATTTATTTATCTGTTTATTATTCTGAATGTAGGTAATTGAAATTCGTTTTCAATTATTATTCGTTTAGAGAAGTGTAAACGATAAAATAAATAATTAAAGAGAAGGAAGAATTTAATTGGCAAATAGTGTTTTTTTTTTAATCATTTTTTCTAATTGTACAGTTATTATGTAAACATTGTATCTATTACAATAAATTACAATAATAAATTTACAAAAACTAAAATGAAATAAAAAAAAACTAATCTAATATTCCTAATTCTAAAACTTCCGATCCAATGCGCTTTGTCTGCTCACTTAATGTTACCTGCAAAATTAAAAAAAAGAGATTAGAATTCGAATAAATGATTAAAAAGCGAAATTATTAAAGTTTCATCATTAAAAGCAATGGCCGGAATCAGTTACTCTTTTTTGCAAATCACGGGATTTCTCCCTGTTCACAAAAAAGAAAGGAATTTTAAATGAATGCACAAGTTTATTTTGTCCAAAAAACTGCATGTTTTAAATTAATTACATTTTTCCAAAATCCCAAATGCACATTTCAAAAACATACAGCATAAGCATACAAAGCCCTGCATGAACTACATATGCAAGCATGCTAACGTAACCAATGCCCACACAGCAGAAAAACAAAACAAGCTTTTGTATTAGAGGAAAACATGCAGTTTAACTACATATGCAAGCAATATGGACATTCCATTTTCATCATTTTCTGGCCATTTGCAGTTTCAGAAAAAGTACAGCTTATCACTTTTTTTATCACAAGCTATACTGAGAGAAAAAGAGAGGGAGAAGTGTGGGTTTTACAGGCTTGGCATAGGCAGAAAAAGGATATACAAGACAAACTATAAAATATAGCCAGTAGAGATAATAACATAAAAGAAGAATAGAAACAAATTGGAGGGACAATATAGTGCAGAATGCCCAGGAAATCCAAAAGGATATTTCAAAAAACTTCCAGCCTGTAACGAATAGAAGAGAGGGAAATTGTTATAACAATAACCAAAAGGAAACCAATAGGAGATATATCCAAGCCTTCAAGAAAAACTGAGAAAAAATAGTCATCAGAAAAAACATACAAAGCTCAGCAAACTTGCATAATCATCCATATACTGTCAAAAACTATTTCAACCATACACCAAAACTTTGCAAAATGGATTGAGCCATTCAAGCCAACATCATCATCCTACTGTCAAAGAGTTATCAAAAACAATATCACGCCCAGAAAACCAGTTAAAACCACACCATCAATATGGCCTAGCAACGACTCATGCCCCTGTTTCCATCAAACCTGTCCAACTAGCACGTAATCACCATATTCATCACCATGTCAAACTATTATTCAAGCTTGAACATCATCAATCCAAAAACCTGAAACGACCCAAGCTAGAACCAGTTTCTAAGGCAACAGGCTAGGCCTCAGTATTACCATCACTGGCCTTTCAAAAAAACAATTTCTCAAGCCAACATCATACAAAAAAACAATTTCTCAAGCCAACATCATACCAAAAAACAATTCTTCAGGCCAATAATCATCGTACAGTAGCAGTTTCAACAAGAAGAAGAGAAACAGTAGCACGTTCAAAGAGGAAAAAGAGAAACAGTAGCAGTTTCAACAAGAAGAAGAAGGAAAACAGAAGTACAGTACCAAGGCCAACAAGGAGAAGAAACAAAATACAGTACAGTGACAACAACCAAGAGAAGAAAATCGCGTAATACCAGTCACCGTAGCGGGCTCGCTTCCCCTCTCCTTGCCGCCTGGCCTCCGTCGCTCCTAGCCTCCTCCTCCGTCTCCATCTAGGTAACGGTCCCTTCTCCTTTCTTTTTTCCTTGGAACATCCTCAAATCAAGCATTAACAACCAAATATAAGAATCAAGATCAAACAGAATAGAAATCGTGGAATCAAAATCAACATGCAAAAACGAATCAAGCGTTAACAAAATCAATCGCGTTTCTTACCGAATCCGTAGCCGTCCCGTTTCTCGTTCAGCTGGAGGGAAGAGGAGCTGGAGTGGGTGGCCATGGCAAGGAGAGACAGCAAGGTTCAAGGGCAAGTGTGAAGAAGAAGATGCGAAGAAGAAGATGCGAAGGAGAGGCGCGCCGTTTCTTCCTAAACAAAACAAAACCCTAATCTTATGTTAAAACAAATTAACCCTAACCCTTTGTCAACTGATGGGCCTCATCCCATTTCTACTCCTTAAGCCCACGACCTCTTTGTGTACCCCCCTGTCTTCAATTTTGATCTGGGCCTTATCAAAATCTTTTAGCCCATATTGACTTATTTATTCACCTCCTTTTAATACATTTCTCTCTATTTGATTACCCCCTTAGAATCTTATTAGTTTAAGTTGTAATTTAGTTAACCAAAAATAAGAGATGTAATTTAAAGCATTTTAATAATGGACCATTTTATTAATTTAAACTCTTAGGATTTAATTTAGTAATCTTAGTATCTTTTTAAAAATTAGACTTAAGTTAGTAGCATTGAGTTTTAATTTAATTTAATCATTAAAGAATTCTTAAGTAATACTTTTATTTATATTAAAAAAAGACATAAAATATCAAAAACTCTAAAAAACATAAAAATAGAAAAAACTAAAAAATATATTTTATTAACTCATTTTCTTGTCTTATTAATATTAATATCAAATATATCAAAAACTTAATAACTTAAAACTAAAAAAAAACATTACGTCCTCGTTAAATAATTCTTTTGTTTTTTACCCTTATCCGAATGTGTAAAAAATTAAAATACTTTCTTCCCGATTAACATTAAACCAAAAATCATAAAAAACGCATTATTCGCATCATTTATTCCATCATTTAGATTATCGTTATTTAATCATTATTCGCATATTTTGTCCGTGTATTTATTTGTTTATTCGGTTTATGCTTAAGTCCAAAGGAAAAACAGTAAATTTGTTGACTTCATGTCCTCAAGTCTAACTGCGCGAATCTTCGCATTTCATTAAAACTTAGGATAATTTTTCCTCAAATATTCACCTCTTTTCAAAATTTATGCCCCTTTAAGCAAAAACTTCGACATTAGGTCGTCGCAACTTCAAAAAAACCGCCCGTATCCTGTTTCGGCCAAAACGATTTATTTCCGATCAAGCAATCAATTTTAAATAAAACAGATATTTCAAAAGGTTCCTATAGAGTACTATAGATACATTGGGTGCTAGTACCTTCCCATTGTATAACCAACCCCCGAACCATAAGATCTCTTTTCAAAAAACGCTTTGTATTTTTATTATTATTTACATTGCATATTTAGGGTTTTATTTCGCTCTTTTCCCTTTTCCTTTGGAAACAATAAAGCGCGGTGGCGACTCTTGCTTTTGTGAGACGAATTAATCCATAATTCGATCTCCGATTTACCCCGCTACATTTTTTATCGCTACAGTTCCAAATATACGTCTATGTCATTTCCTGGTTGTTTAGGCCCATAAATTAACATAGATAACATCATGTACTTACGCTTCATACATAGCCACGGAGGTAGGTTATAAATCATAAGAATTACAGGCCATGTGCTATGCGAGATACTTTGAATACCGTGTGGGTTCATTCTATCAGTAGACAATGCCAAGCGAAGGTTTCTTGCGTCTTTTCCAAATTCAGGATAATCATTATCAATTTTCATCCACTGTGGTGAATCTGCCGGATGTCGAAACTTTCCATCAACAATTCTTTCATCTGCATGCCAAGTTAAATGTCTTGAATCGGTTTCAATACGATACATCCGTCTAAATCTCGGAATTATAGGAAAATACCATAAGACTTTTGCCGGAGACAACTTTTTCTTATATCGAGGGGCACCGCATTTAGGACACTCATTTAACGATGCATACTCGTTTCGAAACAAAACGCAATCTTTTGGACAGGCATGTATCTTGTCATAGCTCATGCCAATAGAGTACAACATCTTTTTGGCCTCATATGTTCGATTGGGGAGAACATTATCCTCTGGTAGCATATCTTTCATAAGGGCTAATAACTCTGTGAAACTTTTATCCGACCATCCATTGCCCGCCTTTAAGTTGTACAACTTTAATACCGCAGACAATCTTGTGAATTTTGTACAACCATTATACAACGGTTTCTCTGCATCGCTTACCAACCTCTCGAACATTTTGGGACAATCATTAAGATCTTCTTCAAGCGCTTCTGCAATCTCTTCAACTCGATCATAATCGTATGTATCTGTGCCATTGTCGTTTGAAGCATAGGTCCTATTATCCCCCGATTCATCATTCCCGTCACTTTTCTCACCATGCATATTCCAACATGTATAACTTCTATCAATTCCATATCGTATTAGATGCGATGCCAACTGAACCGCGTCAACCCGATTCCCATAACAGCAACACAAATAAGGACATGTCATTCGACCAGGGTCTTCGGCATGCGCAACAGCAAACTTAACGAATTCCGATACCCCGTTCTCGTACTCTTTCGACAATCGATTGGAATACATCCATGTCTTATCCATGGTTTACGGTTTCTGAGTCAATCTGAGCTAAACAAAAACTTAACTTAATCAATTTGTCGAACACTTGGTGTGAAATCAATTTTAATCAGATTTTTCTTTGGTTTTGTTGATATGAAAAATCAATTGCAATTTTATAGATTACAATCAACTCAACAAAAAATTATTTAAAATATTATTGATAAGAAAATTATCTCAATATGTTGATTGCACAATCAATGAATTCACAATTTACAATAAAAATGAGTGAAAGAGAAGGAGAGATAAATTTGTTTAAGGAGTTCTCCTATCGGCGGTCATAAGAACCGACCTCGCTCAAATTTGTTTAAAACTCAATAACATATAACATAAAATAATTTATTCTAGATGTATCTCAGTCATGTTTGGCGTGCTAGGCATGGAAGAAAATCCTCTCGATACAAAATACACTCTCTAAAATCGCAATCATTACAATGTAATACTCTCTCCGTTCTAAATTATAAATCAATTTGTCAAAAATATTTATCTAATATACTCTATATTATTTACAATCTCAATACATCATTAATAGTTTTTTATCTAATATACTCTATATTATTTATTTTTCTTTCTTTTTTCTATTCTTATAAAGTCCTATATTATTTCACTTTTTTATAAAGTAATGATTATATTTCTTAATTCGTGTAAAATGGTCAAAATATTTTATAATTTGACACGGAAGAGTACTTCCTAGTAAGTTTTGCGGCTAACAATATATGCATATGTATATACTTGATGTCACACTTAATTACACTACATCTTGTTTGATTATTAGATCTTAAGTCCGGAGTTTGCATGTATTTACACTAAACTTTAGGTTTGATTCACCCCTACTGGTTTAGACAAATTAAATGTAAATAAGTTAACAATAAATAAATATTTAAAAATCACCTGACGATTCTCTTGTTTTCTGACGATTTGACACGTTTGAGTTCTCCGGTGAGATATGTTGCTCTGAATCGGAAGGTCCTGAAGAAGTTAAAGAAACCGATTAATTTCCAAAACACATTAAACAAACATCAAAAGACAGAGAGCCTTAATCGAGAATCACAATTACCTACCGTCCAACTAGTGTGAATGAGAAACACTAACTGTGCCTGCTAATCAATGAAACAAGAATTTTGTATGTCACTATGGCTTCCAAGAATATATTCCGTGCCCGATTATTCAATAAACGCTCAATAACTTTTAAAACATAATCACCTAACGGGAACCAAAAATTCAAGCTCTTATCCAATTCAAGTTCATGATATGAAAAATCAAGCTCAAAGTAAGCTAAAATCAACCGAACCAAATTCCGGGAAACAACTATGTAATCCTAATAATGCTCAATAAAACTCATCTCAAACAAGTGTTCCATGTGCACACGATAAACAACAATACCATAACCGAGTTCGTCATTCAAAACCAAATCACACAATGTAATCACAAATTCAAAGCCAACATGTTTTAAAACAAAATTAGGAACAATCAAAATCAACACCAAGTTTAATTCATTCAAGATTAACTCAAAATGAACATAACATATTAATAATCAATGAGAAGAAAATACACTGTAAATGAGAAGAAAATAATCATAAAAAATCATCAAACAAACAACAACAACCAATAAACTGTAAATGAGAAGAAAATAATAATCAACGAACCTTGTGAAGAGAGGGGCGACTCGTGCGGCAGCGATGAGAGTTGACGATGGTGGCTACCGTGAAAAATCGCTTTGGACGAAGAAGGAACAAGAGCGAAAGGGTTTGGAACGTTGGAAGAGAGGAGGAAACACAAGAGCCACGTACAGTACGAACACAAAGCTTTAATCAAAAACATTAAAATTTTATTATAAAACAACCTACGAAAGCGCTTTTAAAAGCGCTTTCTAATGGTCATGTATAACAGCGCTTTTTTATAAAAAAGCGTTTTCGTATCATACCCTATAGCAGCGCTTTTAAAAGCGCTTTCTAAAGGCCAGATTTAGCAGCGCTTTTCAAAAGCGCTTTCTTAGGCTGACCTTTAACAGCACTTTTGAAAAGCGCTTTCTTAGGTTCCCTCTGAAAGGCACCCTATAGCAGCGCTTCTCAAAAAGCGCTTTCTAAGGGTGACCTTTAGCAGCGCTTTTGAAAAGCGCTTTCTTAAGGTACCCTTTGAAAGCGCTTTTTTTAAGCGAATTTTTTTTAATACCTATAGCAGCGCTTTTTCCTAAAAGCGCTTTCGTATGTGTGATGCTAAAGCTTATTTTTGGCGTAGTGTGTGTTCCAATCTTTGCCTTGCTCTGGAAGTGCCTGGAAGTCTCTATCCAAGTCAACCTGCAAGATTTGAAAACAAAAATGGCAGATGATGGAGAAGGTGTTACAATACAGGGATGAGGGTCTGGATCAGTTAGATATCAATTAGGTAAGGTGTTTTGATGGTTAAGACTTGAAACGTACGAACCAAATGAGAGATTGTTATGCTTATGCAAAAACTGCAAGTCTTGACAGTTTTATGGTGAAAGGAAGTTTGGGAGTGTTTCAGGCTTCTAGTAATCGTGTGTTATGTTGTATTGTGTTTGTATATTAGTATGAAATCAGTTTAAAGTGAGCTCTCCAACAGATTTGCAAGTTCTAGCCTTTTGGCAACCTTTCTTGCTTTTGAAGCAAAGTGAAGAGACAAGTCTTCACATGCTTGTACTGGCTTGCTTAGGGTTGGTATATGCTTTGTACAATTTGCTTTAGGCCTGTGGTACTTGTATGTGCAATGGAGACAGGTTCAATGCTCAAGAATTGGAAAGTGGCAAAAGTTGAGCTTTTTCAAAATGGCAATGGTCACTTTATGCCATTTATGGAATTACAACTTGGGTAATGGATCTAGGGCTTGGATTAAAGCTTTGTCAACTGATTAAGCATTAAATTAAGGAGTAAGAAACAAGTTTGGGACCTGTAAAACATGGATTAGGCAGCATAGGTACTGATTGGAACTTTGTTCTTCATGAAATGGCTTGAACCAAAAGTGAGAAATTGCCAACTTCATCTCTTCGATTCTTCCTACTCAAAAATGATCTTGAGGAGTTCTTGGACATTTTGGAAAGCTTGCAATATGATCTATAACTCATATTTGAAATGAATTTTAATATACCTCTTGGAACTAGGTAAAAAATTGCCATGAAGTTGGGTCCAAAACCTGCCTAAATTAGGGCAAAAAATTCACTAAGTTATTTAGTTCATGAGCATGTATTCATAAATTTATATCTTGAGATCCAAGCATATTTAGGGAAAAGTGTGTGAAGAAAAGTTGTAGATTTCATGGAGGTCTATAACTTTCATGTTGGGAATTTTCCTTGAATCATCTTGTATCATGATGAAAAAATGGCCTAAAGTTGAGAAAAAATAAGAAATTTTTTATACATAGAAAAACTTCTAAGTTAAAGAAAATTTTCAATTTTAAACCCTTATCTTCAATCCTTGATTTCTTGATGACCAAGATTAAAATTTTGACATGTCTTGATGAATTGTGACCCTTGGTACTTAATTTTGACCAAAAAGTCAAACTTTGACTTTTCAGTGTACAGTTGACTTTTGATCAGTTGACTGCAAATTTCATCTGTCAATCCAATGAAATTGAAATGTTTTGAAACATGCAATTAGGTAAAGATGATGCAATTGAATCCTTTTAATCATGCTTCAAATCAATTGGTCATTTGCTAGGTCAAAAATCAGAAATTGCCCTTCCTCAGTCAAAACCCTAATTTTGACCATTTTGCCCTTTTGATGATTTGATCAAATTTCTTGAGGAATTGTAATCCAAACTTGATCAAATGATACATATGAGTATAGAATGTTGATGTGGATCAAAAATTATGAAGTTTGACTGTAAATTGGCCATGGTTGACTTTTTCCCTAATACAGCTAGTTTTTAGGTCAACTGTCCAATTGACTGATCAAAAATGTGGTTTAAGGCTTGAAACTCGTCCTGAGTGATCTTAGGGGTCCATAATGATGTTTGAAAGTCACATGAAGCATTGATAGTCCAAAAATCCTTGTGCAATCTCAAACCCTAATTTTGGGTCATTAGTGCATGATGAGATGTCTTGAGCTGATCAAACCCTAATCCAGTCTTGAGTTAAAGAAATCTTGTGATACAAGTTTTGATAAATGAGAGGGAAAATTTTGGGGTACAACAGCTGCCCCTGTTCAATCTTCTTAGACCTGAAGAGTTAGATTGACGAGCTTTGTCATTCGTGACTCGAAGGTGAAAGATGATTGGACACTAGAGTACCCATAAATTTGCACTCGACGATGTGTAGTTGAGGAATGGGCTTAAAGATGCAATTTGGAGAAGTGATGGAATCTTGTTAGAGATGGGCTTGTTAGATTCCATCCAAGAATGTTTGTTGAATTGTAAGTTGTAAGCTGAAAGAAAAAGTATCAGATTGACATCCATGTCTGGAGCGTATCCGAACTGTATTTGAACTTGAAATCTGAATGAGTAACAGAATGGCATCCGTGTCTAGAGTGTATCTGTACTGTATCTGAACTTGAAATCTGAATGAGTAACATAATGGCATCCGTGTCTGGAGCGTATCCGTATCGTATCTGAAAGTTGAATCTGAAGGAGTATCAGAATGGCATCAGTGTCTGGAGCGTATCTAAATTGTATCTGATTGCACATTGTTAATGGTAGCTGTTTAATATTATCCTGAAAAGGGTAAAATGTTAGCTGAAACACAAAGTTATGTTGCATGAAATGTATGATGCAATATATTTGCTTCATCAATGTTTATGATATGTAGATGTAAGGTGTGCACATGTAAGTTGATTTGTTGTATTGATGTTTGATTGAGGAAAATAAATCCTTGAACGCTGATGAGGATATGTTGAATCTCCAACGTCTCGAGGTTGAAGTACTGATGAAGCCTTGCTAAGAGAAGTAAATTTTGTTGTGAGGGCAATTCCATGTACTGCTTGTAATATTTTCTCGGGGAATCCTGAGAAATTTGATGATTTCTACTAGGGATTAATAGTTTGAAGTTTTAGTTCCGCTGGGGATTTAAATGACGTACTGTGGGGATTTCTTATGGAATAGCCTAAAGACGTTTTCCTATCCTTTCAACCTATCAGTAATTATCTTTCTCATTTTGTTTATTTATAAACAGTAATTTATGTTCAAATGCATATGTTCATTAATGAATCATTGGACATTTTTTCAAATAAAACACAAGTGTAAAGAAAAAGACAAATAGTTTTCTGTACTTTCAAAGGGATATCTTTGTATTTGACTTTGAATAAGTATTTTGTACAAAGGAGACAAACATCCTAGTAATATAATGGTGCCATAAAGCAAAAAGAATTTATACAAAGAAAGATAGTTATGTGTAATAATCCTATGGGGTTCTCATTCTGCTATAGCCTTCGTATCTATGAGCACCTTGTCTATTTGTTACTTTGTCCGAAGATGATTGAATTGATCATAAACTCCAAGTTTGTCGGTGGAAGTCAAGAGGTTGTCCGCAAAGTGATCCGATTGGGCATAGTCATACGCTTTAATTCCATAACTTTTTCCTGGACCGCCCTTTCGGGTTTTCAGTCCACCGGGAAACCCTTTTTTGCCCAAGTCGCCCTTTCAGGTTTTCAACTTGCCGGGTGTACAGATTTTTTTTATTTTATCCCTAATTTTTGCCCGAACCTTTTTGGTTCGCCGGGATGCCCTTGTTTTGCCTAGGTGTGTCAACCTAGCGGGTCTCTTATGCATAGTATCTTTTGACTATGTCCGCGTTCGCAGGGTGTGGCAGGCCATCGCCGTCCATGGTGGTTAAGATCATTGCCCCACCGGAGAATATGCTTTTGATTACAAATGGTCCTTCATAGGTAGGAGTCCATTTGCCCCTGGGATCACTTTGTGGCAAAATGATGCGTTTGATCACTAGATCTCTAACTTGATATACTAGGCATATGACTTTCTTGTTGAAAGCCTTAATCATCTGTTTTTGATACATCTGACCATGGCAAACAGCAGTAAGTCTCTTTTCATCAATTAAGTTCAGTTGATCAAGTCGAGTCTGGATCCAATCGTCCTCATTCAAACCTGCATCCTTCATAATCCTTAGAGAGGGGATTTGAACCTCAATAGGCAAGACAACCTCCATGCCATATACCAAAGTATATGGTGTTGCCCCAGTTGATGTGTGAGCCGTGGTACGATACCCGTGGAGAGAAAATGGTAGCATCTCATGCCAGTCTTTGTAGGTGACTGTCATTTTCTATATGATCTTTTTAATGTTTTTATTTGCAGCTTCGACAACACCATTCCTCTTTGGCCGATAGGGAGAAGAATTGTGATGCTGAATCTTGAACTGCTTGCACAAGGCGGTGATCATAGTATTGTTAAGATTTGTACCATTGTCAGTGATGATCCTTTCTGGGATACCGTACCGGTAAATGAGATTTTGCTTGATGAAGCGGGAAACAACATTCTTGGTGACAGAAGCGAAGGAAGCTGCTTCGACCCACTTTGTAAAATAGTCAATGGCCACTAGGATGAAGCGGTGTCCATTGGAGGATGTAGGCTTGATCTCCTCAATTATATCAATTCCCCACATAGCAAAAGGCCAGGGAGCCATTAAGACATTCAGAGGAACCGGAGGTACATGCACCTTGTCAGCATAAATTTGACACTTATGACAAGTCCGAGAGTGCTGATAGCAGTCTGCTTCCATGGTAGACCAATAATAACATGCCCGTAGGATTTTCTTCGCCATCGTATGCCCACTGGAGTGAGTTCCAAAAGTACCTACATGTAATTCATCCATGATCCTTTCCGCCTCAATCTTATCCATACACCAAAGCAGAACGGAGTCATGATTGCATTTGTACAGGATGCCATTACTAAGGAAGAACTTAGCAGAGAATTTCCTTAAGAACTTCTTATCATTGATTGAAGCTCCTTCCGGATATTCTTGAACCTCGAGATACCTCTTGACTTCATGAAACCAAGGCTGGTCCACTACCTCTTCAGTATTAATCTCATGAAAATATGTTGGTTCATCCATTCGTTCGATGGCTATCTTGGGAGCCTCATTATCCCAATTAAGTTTAAACATAGATGACATTGTGGCTAGAGCATCTGCTAGCTGATTTTCTTCTCGCGGGAAATGCTCGAAGGTAATCTCCTCAAAATGTGGTAGCAATGTCAAAACATATTCTTTGTAAGGGATAAGATTTGGATGTTTAGTGTCCCATTCTCCTTTGATCTGACTGATGACCAAAGCTGAATCTCCAAACACATCTAAAGACTTGATTCCCAAATCTAAGGCAGCCTTGAGACGAAAAATGCATGCTTCGTATTCCGCCATGTTGTTCGTACAGTTGAAGCAAAGTCTGGCAGTAAAGGGAGTATGACACCCTTTCGGAGATATGAGTACATCGATAATACCATTACCAAGTGCATTGGAGGCCCCATCAAAGAACAGGGTCCATCGGGATCCTTGTTCAGGTCCGTCATATGGTCTGATTTCTTCACAGTTGTCTAATGTCATGATGTCTTCATTCGAGAATTCAAACTTCATGGACTGATAATCTTCTACAGCTTGATGAGAAAGATGATCAGCTAGCACACTGCCCTTTATAGCTTTCTGGGTAGTATACTATATGTCATATTCTGTTAGGATCATCTGCCATCTAGCTATCCTCCCAGACAGAGCAGGCTTCTCGAAGATGTATTTTATCAGATCCATCTTAGATATCAACAAAGTAGTATGAGTCAACATATACTGTCTTAGCCGGCGAGCAGCCCATGCCAGAGCGCAGCAAGTTTTCTCGAGCAGTGAATATCTGGTTTCATAGTCGGTAAACTTTTTGCTCAGGTAGTAAATAACATGCTCTTTTCGGCCAGACTCGTCATGCTGCCCCAATACACACCCCATTGAGTTTTCTAAAACAGCCAGATACATGATCAGTGGTCTTCCTTCGACTGGTGGCATCAAAACAGGAGGCTCTTGTAAATACTCTTTGATCTTGTCAAACGCAATCTGGCATTCCTCATTCCATCTGACTACTTGATCTTTCTTCAATAATTCGAAGATTGGCTCACAAGTAGCTGTTAGGTGAGAAATGAATCTGGCAATATAGTTCAGGCGTCCCAAGAATCCTCTGACTTCCTTCTCAGTACGAGGAGTAAGAATTTCTTGTATCGCTTTAACCTTGGCAGGATCAACCTTAATGCCTTTGTTGCTGACAACAAAGCCTAGGAGTTTACCGGATCGTACTCCGAATGTGCACTTGTTTGGATTCAACCTTAGTTTGTACTCCTTCAATCTCTCAAACAACTTTTGCAAGTGATCAAGGTGCTCCTCTTCAGTTTGTGATTGGGCTATCATGTCATCTACATAGGCCTCTATTTCATGATGTATCATATCATGAAACAAAGCTACCATGGCGCGTTGATAGGTTGCCCCAGCATTCTTCAGTCCGAATGGCATTACTTTGTAGCAGAATATGCCCCACTGTGTGACAAATGTTGTTTTCTCCATGTCCTCAGGTGCCATTTTGATTTGGTTATAACCTGAAAATCCATCCATGAAGGAAAATACTTTGTGATGGGCCGTATTGTCAACCAGGATATCAATGTGGGGAAGTGGAAAATCATCTTTAGGGCTGGCCCTATTCAAATCTCTATAATCCACACACATTCGTACTTTGCTGTCCTTTTTAGGCACGAGAACAATGTTGGCAACCCATTGGGATAGGAAGTGACGGCCAAAAATCCAGCGTTAAATTGTTTCATGACTTCTGCTTTGATCGTCTCTGACATGTCAGTTCTCATGCGGCGGACTTTTTGTTTTACTGGTGGACAATCTTCTCTTGTGGGTAGACGATGTACCACGATGTCTGTATCAAGTCCTGGCATGTCTTCATATGACCAGGCAAAGATCTCAACATAATCATGCAACAGCTGAACCAGACGCTCCTTGACACTCGGCTCTAGATTGGAACCCACCTTGATTTCCTTTTTATCTTCCTCGGAACCCAAGTTGATTGTATCCAACGGTTCCTCATGAGGATGAATAGCTCTTTCCTCTTGTTGTAGTAGTCTTGCCAATTCCCCTGGTACTTCACAATCTTCCTCACCTTCGTCTTCGGCTTGGTAGATTAGATCTTCAGAGTCACTAAAGGCCATAGCAGTATTGTTACCCATGGTATCCGTAATGGAGGGGTACCTGCATTTGTGAGTGTGTGTGTGTGTAAGGGTATAACCATCTTCAAAAATAAAAATGTAAAAGAAAAACAATGAGCACAAAAAGTTTGTATGTAAAAAACGTCCATGATTAATTGAATGTCATATGAAGATGAAATAAACCCTTACAAATGGACCATTGCGCCTCGGGTAAGACACAAGGTTTTAAATGTGCGAATTGTTTGTGAATATTACAAGTCCAACAGAAATGTAAAAGATAAATTACTGAGAGATGAAAGTTATTGGGACAAAGTCTCTAGCTTCCCAATTATGAAGTCCTCTGTTGACAGTAGGAAATATCCAATCCTCCAAGCTGCAATCTTCTTCATTCTCTTCCACTGCATTGACCTCTCGGTTGCTAATCTTCAAAGGTGGCCCTCCAGCACAGGCACGACACACAACCTTCTGAGCACTTGAAGTAAACCATAATCCAAACTTGTCAGATTTATACATAATGTCTGGAAGTTGTCCCCAGATGGTGCATCCTCCCTCCTCTACTACTGCCTTGGCGTCCTTCAGAGATGACATCCAGAGCGGAGGTCTTGTGATCTTGGGGATCTGGGATACCGCCTTGGTTACTACTACCTCTTGAGAGACTTCTTCGAAATGTTGAAAAGGAGTTTCAATGAACTCGCTGTCCAATTCTACATACCAGAAAGAATTGAGGTGGCTAATCATATACTCTTCCTCTCCGTGGACAGTGATAATCTTTCCATAGACCGGGTATTTCAGCATCTGGTGTAGTGTAGAGGTGACAGCACTGGCATTATGGATCCAAGACTGTCCTAGCAGACAGGAGTAAGAGGGGAGGATGTCCATTACATAGAAAGTCGACTTGAAAATCTGAGTCCCAACCTCTATGGGGATGTCCACCTCCCCGTGGACCATCCTCTTTGAACCATCAAATGCCCTTACGACTATGTTATTGGGTTTCAATGTTAATCCTTCGCAATCTAGTCTGTCGAGAGCTTTCTTCGGTAAAACATTCAAAGATGAGCCAGTGTCCACCGAGACATGGGCCAGAGTTGTTCCTCTACATTCCACAGAGAAATGCAATGCCTCTATGTGCTTTTTCCCTCTCGGTGTCAAATCGGCATCAGAGAAGCCTAGGCCGTTATCAGCTGTCAAGCTGGCCACACAATCTTGAAATTGGTCAGCAGACGTCTCTTGCGGCACATGGGTTGTCTTTAGAAACTTCACCAAAGCTTTCGCATGTGCCTCAGAACACAGCAACAATGCTAGCATGCAGATTTTGGAGGGAGTTTTCCCCAACTGTTCAACTACGTCGTAGTCGCTCTTCTTTATTATTCTCAGGATCTCCTCCATTTCCTTCTTGGAGGTTTCGGGGATAGTTAGTGGTTGAGCCTTCGTCTGGATAGGCTCTTCTTGAATACTTTTTCCTCGAATTTCAGCAGTAGAAGTGTTGGTAGGGATAACAGTAGGGGTTGTGTCGTCTTTGTTAACAGGAGCACTTGCAGATATGATTATTGGTACAGAGGTAACCTTTGGAACAGTCACGGGTCCAAAAAATGCCTTTGGAGGGGCAATTTCTGGAGAGAAGATTCTACCGCTACGGGTAATCTTACTAGTTCCGACAATATTGCTAATGTTGGAGTCTTCTTCTTTGGATATTATTTATTCGGCAACCAGCCCATCTTGTTTGATACCATGGTAGTAGATGTCTCCACCGTAATTCCACGACACTGTTTTGTCTGATTCATATGGGACCGGCCCAGGCATTGTGATTATAAGAGGAGTAGTTTTTGGAACCGATGTAATCCTAACGGGTCTTTTGGGGACCCTGGAAGGATTGGCGGAGATGGTTATGATTGAAACGTCTTCAATAGGAACATGTGAAACAGGAGCACTTTTAAACAGAATATCTTGGTTGTCTATCAAGCGTTGAATGCCTGTCTTCAACAAAGAGAAAACAGTTGGTAAGGATAAGCAAAGATGGCAGTCTTCATTACAACCTGGGAATACACCAACTTTCAACAAGTTTATCTTAATGATTGGGAGTGGAGTTAAGAGTTCATCAACTATGGTAACAAACAAATCTTCTTCGATAGCGTTGGTGTTGTGACCATGCCTATGCATAGGAGCAGAAATGACGTTTGGCTTCTCGGGTGCATCAAACTCAATCTCTTTTGCATCTATAAGGTCCTGAATCTTGTTTTTCAGGGCCCAACAATTGTTAGTGTCATGACCCGGACTTCCAGAATGATATGCGCATCTGGCATTTGGGTGATAATGAGGGGACGCAGTGTTGGGGTTCTTTGGAGCTTCCTTTAGAGTTGCCAGATTAGATTTCAGAAGATGCGGTAAAACCCGGGATAGAGTCATATTAATTCTGGTGAATTGTCAGACTGGCCTTTCCACCCTCGGTTGATTACTTCTTGGTTGATCAGATGTAGGCTTTGGGATCATAACGGCCCCTACCATTGGTCGGCGCTCAGCTCTCCCTTGGTTCCTTTATGGATAAACAGCAGATACCTCCTTCTTCCCAGTGAAAGGTTTTCTCACAGTTGTAGAGGCAGACGAATCCTTCTGAATCTTTCCACTTTTTATGCCAGCTTCCACCCTCTCTCCGGTTAGTATTAACTCAGTAAATCCAGCAGATGAGCTCCCAATCAAATGGTTAAAGAAAGGGCCCGATAGAGTGCCTAAGAACATATCCACCAACTCCCTTTCAGATAGAGGGGGTTGCACTCTCCTAACTAGATCTCTCCATTTCTGCGTGTAATCCTTGAAACCCTCATTTGAAGCCATGGCCATACTCTAAAGTTGAGTACGGGTAGGCGCTAAATCTGTATTATACGGGTATTACTTATAGAAAGTTGCGGCAAGATCTTGCTAGTTATGGACGTAGGCCCTTTCCAATTGGTAAAACCAATCAAGTTGTGTTCCATATAGGCTATCTTGGAAAAAATGCACCCAAAGATCTTTATCGGCGGAGTGCGGCTGGATCTTTCTCACATATGATCGGAGGTGCATCTTAGGACATGACACCCCATCATATTTTGCAAACAACGGCACTTTGAACTTCAGTGGGATCACAATTCCCGACACTAGCCCCGACTCTTCAAAGTCCAGACCTGGTACCCTTTGTATTTCCATAGCGTTCAAACGCTCTTCAATATGTCTGTACTTATCATCCGCTGGAGGATACTGTTCCTCAGAATAGTCTTCCTCTTCTTCCTCCTCTTCAGATTCTGACAGAACCGCTGTTTCTTTCCCTTTCCCTTCTCCTTCATCATATGTTGCTGCGAAATTCAAGGTTCTTCTACTTTGTCCTTGAAACCTTCTCCCCATGATTACAACACCGGTTGGTTTCTTCTCTTTCTTCTTCTTCTCTTTGGCCAACAGAGTCTTCAACTCCTCTTGCCCCTTGGCCAGGGTCATGAGTAACTGTTGAAACTGCGTGTTTTGAACTTGAAGATCTTTGACTGTTTGTTCGAGATCCATCTTACTGAAATAAATAGTAGAGAGATGAGGAAGCTCGTTGCAAAAGACCTTGTGATACGGTGGGAGAACTGACTTGAGGTTTTGCGTTTGTGTTCGCAAATGTTTCGGTTTAGCAAGAGTCGCCACCGACTTTTTATTTTATCCTAAGGAAAGGTTAAAAAGCACAGCAAAAACCTTTGAGATGTTTTCTTGGGTTCGGGGAGTAGATTATAGAAAGGGAAGGTATTAGCACCCTTTCTATCCATGGGCTCTTAGTTATTTGCTTAGATCACTTGCCTTGCATTTCCAATTGTTTGAAATGGTGCTTTCAATTGTTTGAAATGGTGCTTCGTGTGTGTTTTGAAAGATATTTTGAAAAGAGGCCATGGTGGTGGCAACCTTTGTAATGATCCATGTTTGAATGTATACAAAGGTGTATTTGTCTTTTGAAAAGTTTTCAATATTTTGAAAGTTGTGTTGTGATGTGTATTTTTGAAAAGTAGGCAAGTGTGTTTTACAAGTTTGATCAAGTAACTAAGAGTTGTCTACCCCTAAATTTCCCAAAGATCTTTCCTATGTTTTAACCTTTTTAGCAGTATTGTTCCACCATTGTATTTGGTGGACAATCTTGTGTTAGGATGTTAACGGGACGGGCGCGGGTCATCGTATAGACCATGAATGCAATGGTGCCAAGTGTCTTTGGCAATTGGCTTGAAGGGACTATGATCATTTTATAGGCAACTTTGAAAGCGTCATCGAGGGACTATGATCATTTGAATTGTTTTGTTTTGCCAAAGAAACTCAACATGCAAGCATGGCCCTTTTTTGAAGGCAACAAGTGGAGTAACCCTAAGGGTGCAAGTGTGATTGGTGTTGTCCATTTTCATGCTTGTTTATCTTTGAGTTAGGTCAAGCTATTTTGTTATTTGATTTTTGCATACAAACCCTAGGTCTATCATGGCATAATTAGAAAGCTTTAAAATGGGGAATTTAAAGTCCTAAATTATTACAACATGATTATGGGGATGGGGGTACAAATGTTTGAATGGGGGTATTTGACAAGAAATTTAAATCTAAGCTATTACATCCATATTGAATATACAAATATTTAAAATTGTACAATATTAAGACAAATATAATAAATATGTAAAAATGTATTATGCACAAAAATGTTTTTTATGTATGTAAAAGTGTTTTTTCAATGTAAAATATAAACAAAAATGAAGAGGTTAATTTTTGATATATTTATGGTTTTTTAGGGTAAAACCCTAGTTAAATAAATAGTATTTATTAATTATATTATATACAACATTTGTTAATTATATATAAAAAATAAAAAGTATATTGTAAAAAAGTATTTTTTAATGTCAAATATTAATAAAAATAAAAATGTATTATTTTCATATTTTTGTCCTAAATATTTAATAAATATACAAGTATTTATATTATATATATTTAAATATACTAAATATATACAAAAATAAAAATATTAATTATTTTTTAAAAAAAGAAGTATATTTCTTAGAAAATGTTTTCAAAAAGTAAATAAAAAATGATGGCTGAAAATATATTTTTTATGTTATTTTTAATGTTTTAAATAAAAGGTATTTATATTTATTTTACATGTATAAGTTCCAATAAAACAAATAAAATCCAAATAAAATGCAAAAATGGGTGGAAAAATATTTTTAATATTTTTTATGTTTTGACAAAAAATAATAAGTCAGAAGAAAAAATAAAAAGTCAAAAATAATCAAAATATCACACAATGGACCAAGGGGGTGTAAGTGAAAAAAAATGGTGCAAGAAGCAGAAACAACTCAGGCCCAGCCCAAGGGGCTTGTCTTCAACCTCCAGCTTCTGTTTGAAACAAGAAAACGCGCGTTCCTTGCTCAGCCTGCTAACTTCTGATTCTTTGATTTTTAACAAAAACTTACAACATCAATAATGTAGAGCATCAAGTCACGATTTCAGACATATAAAAAAGTTGTTCTAACTCTCAGAAACGAGAGAGAATTTCTCCTCCCCCAATTTCTGACCTAACTTTTCTTCCATGTTTAAGTCTAAAATTCTCTTAGCACACACAATATAAATAAAAAGTGACAACATGGGTAGCTTCAGGGCTATGAGTAGAACATACTTTCTTCACAAACTTAAGCCTAAATATTCCTGGATAGAGAGATAGAAGTTCACATTTTACCTGTTTCAGCTTGACTTGAACATAGTAATATGGCCAACTTCAATGGTGTTTGAGGACTTGTACAGCTTGCTTGAAGTCCAGGGGTGCTTCCTCTATGCTTGGTGTGCCTTGAATCCTTCTGAATCAAGCTATGGAAGTCAACCTGCAACAATGAAAAGTGAAAATGGCAAACTGGGCTATGGCTGTTACAGCTTGTATCTAAGGCTTGGGACAGCTTCAATGGATGGTATGGAGTGTATTGGAACTTGTTTGGGCAAAAACGCGCGAGTGAATGATGTTGGCCAAGTCAAAATGCAGAATGCCCTGTTTCTTGCAGAAAAATGGTGTTTTGATGGACGAGAAGGTTTGAGTTGTGGTTTGGTCATGCTTTAGGTCAGTTAGGGAGTATGAAATGTGTTTACAAAGTTTGTTTTTGTTGGTCTTTGCAGGCATGAGAGTTATGGTTCTGTTTGCAAGTTTTCTTCTTATCTAAGCAAAGTTTGTCAAGTTAGGTTATAGGCCAATGCAGGTCCCTCAAGCATGCTGCAAACTTGGTTCTTGATCAGTGGGATTTGTCCATAAACTTGTTCCTAAAAGATCTGGCTTGTACCTCTTTGATTTGTTATTTGACATAAAGTGCATTTTTACAAGAATGGCAAAATTGCTTTTTCTAAATATGGATTAATCTTGCATGTAATGACCAAATGAACAAAATAACATCTTGGCACAATGGTTTGGCAATTAATTATTGAGTGTGAGAAGGATTAGAGGCCTATAATCTAGCTTGAACCATGCTGAGTTTGAAAATGCAAAGTGTATGAACATGCCTTGGTCAAGAACAAAAGTGGATTTTGCCCAACTTTGCAAACTCGATTTCCCCTAACCACAAGGGTGTTTGAGAAGTTCTTGGACAATTTGGAAATCTTGGAATGTGTACTATAATCCATATTTGTAATGCAAGTTGAAATTCCAAGTGGAAGCATGTGAAAAGTGGCCATGAAGTTGGGCAAAAATCCTGCCTAAAATAGGTCAAAAATTTTCTAAGTTAAGAATGTTTTGCACCCTTGTTCCAAAAATCATAACTTGAGCTACAAGCTTCTTTTGAGGAAACTTTGTGAATCAAAGTTGTAGCTTTTTCAATGGAATACAACTTTCATGTTTTGAGTTTTGTTTGAATCCAAATGTATCTTGATGAAAAAATGGGACAAAGTTAGGAAAAAATAAGGAAATTTTATAACTTAGAAAATTTCTAAGTTATGAAATTTCTTCATTTTAAACCCTAATTTGCAATTTTGGGTTTCTTGATGAACAAGTTTCATAATTTTGACATATCTTGATGAAAAATGAATCTTGGCACTTGATTTTAACCAAAAAGTCAAAGTTTGACTTTTCAATATACAGTCAAATTTTGATCAGTTGACTGGAAAATTCATCTGTCAATCCTGTACATTTGGGATCTTTTGAACTTGTTGAATGGATCAAGACAATGCCATTGAGTCCTTGAGTCCATATGTGAGCTTGAGTTGCCATTGGTTAGGTCAAACAGTCAAAAATTGCCTTTGTGCAGTCAAAACCCTAAAAATGACCATTTTGCCCTTTTGGTGATCTGATCAACTTTCTTGTGGAATTGTGATCCAAACTTGACCAAATGGTTCATATGAGTTCAATATGTTGATGTGGGTCAAAAATCATGAGGTTTGACTGTTAATTGACCACAGTTGACTTTTTCCCCAATACAGCTGATTTCTAGGTCAACTGTCCAATTGACTGGGCAAAGATTGGAATCAAGGCTTGAAACTTGGTATGGATAAACTTGTGAGTCCAATATGAGGCATGAAAGTCACCTTGGGACTTTTAGGTCAAAACATCTTTGTGCAAACTCAAACCCTAATTTGGGTCAACAGTGCAAAGAGGAGTCTTGAGTAGAGCAAACCCTAACTTGATCTTGAGCTCCAAGGGTCTTGTGGTGAGAAAATATTGATGAAATGAGAGGGAAAATTTTGGGGTACAACAGTTGCCCCTGTTCAATCTTCTTGCACCCGAAGAGTTAGATTGGCAAGTTTGCCTTTCGCGTCTCGAAGGTAAAAGGAGATTGGACACTAGAGTGCCCTTAAATTTGCACCCGTCAGAACAATGGATGCGGGAATGGGCTTAGAGATGCCATTTGGAGATGGGCTTAAAGATGCCATCTGGAGGGGTGACAAAATCTTGTCGGGGATGGGCTTAAAGATGCCATCTGGAATATTTGTTGAACTGCAATGTAATTGGTCAGAAGAATGAGGATCAAAATGGTATCCGTGTCTGGAATGCATTTGAGCTGTATCTGGAGACTACGTTTGTATGGGCAAAGAATGGCCTCCGTGTCTGAGGCGCATCCTAGCTGTAACTGAGTTTGAAGGTAGAATGAATATCAGAATGACTGTCGTGTCTGGAGTGTATCTGTATTGTATCCGGATAACAGAGAAATATTTGTATGGAGCAACTGCGTGTTGGGGACAAATTCTGAAAGAGTGACAGAATGGCAACCGTGTTTGGAGTGTATCTGGACTGTATCTGAAGTTGAGATTTGTATGAGTAGCAGAATGACTTCCGTGTCTGGAGTGTATCTGGAACTGTAACTGGGATTTGAGATCCGTATGAGTAATAGAATGACTTCCGTGTTTGAAGTGTATCTGAAACTGTAACTGGGATCTAAATAAATGACATGACTTCTGTGGCAAACGCACTGGGAAGAATCAAACTGTTGTTGTAAAGGTCGGAATGGTATCCGCGCTTGGAATGCACTAAACCTTGAGGTGGATAAGTGAATCTGAATGAGATATATAATGGTTGTCGTGTCTGGAGCGTATCTAGTCTGTATCTGATTGCTGTAGTCTGAATGAGTAGTAGAATGACCGTCGTGTCTGGGGTGTATTTGTACTGTATTTGACTTGAGATTTTGAATGAGTAATAGAATGACCGCCGTGTCTGGGATGTATCCATATTGTATCTGAATAAATTCTGAATGAGTAATAGAATGACCGCCGTGTCTGGGGTGTATCCATACTGTATCTGAATAATTGTTAATGATGGCCTTTTAATCTTATCCTGAAAAGGATGAAATGTTAGCTAAAATACAAAGTTATGTTGCATGATATGTATGATGCAATATATATGTTATATCAATGTTTATGATATGAATGCAAATGAATGCGCATGTAAGCTGAAGAGCTGTCTTGCTGAGGATAGATGAGTCCTGGATGTCTGGATATAAAAGAATCTTGACTACTGCCAGGGGAAGTGAATTCTTGACTGCTGTAGGGGATTGCAAGAATCTTTGATTGCTGAAGATGAGATATCCTTGTTGACTACTGCTGGAGAATCAGGAACTTGGGTTTGTATGCCAATCTATTGGGGAATTCCTGTCCTGAGGAGATCTTCACTGGGGAATATCTGAATATCCTGTGAGGAACTGAAAATGAGAGTCTTCATTCTACTTGGGGAATGCAAAATCTTCAATTGTTGAGGGATCTTAGGACCACTGTTGGGGATTGGAACTCCTTGGTGACTGGTAGGGAAAGAGAATTCTGATGATCTTTACTGGGGGGGTTTGTATCCTGGTAGACTCATACTGGAGGAGTGAGACTGAGAATCTTCAATCTGGTGAGAAACATCTCTGTGGGGAGAAAGTTCACTAGTCTGGTTCCGCTGGGGATTGATAGTTGGAAGTGTTAGCTCCGCTAGGGATTAGATTTTCAGATTTTTTAAGGCTCCACTGGGGATACTGAAACTCTAAGGGGAATTGAGTTCTGGAAGGCTCTCTGGCTGGGGAAATCTGTTTTGAGAAAGCTTTTGTTCTGTTGAGGATCCTGAAGTTTAACTCTGTTTGGGGAATTAAGTCCTGGATTTTGACTTTATTGAGGAATTTGGAGTTTAGAACTGCTGGGGATTCCTTCTGAAAGGGCGTCAAGGTATTCATCTGTACCTTCAACTTATCAGTAATCATCTTTTCTTGGTTTGTAAGGAAAATGATTATGTTCAAATGCATATGCCTATTTAACAAAACATTGGACGTTTCTCAAATAAAACATAAGTGCAAAAGAGAAAAAGGAAGACAAAGCAAATTTCTGTATTTGGAAAAGTATTTGTATTAACTTTTTATGAGTATCTTTGTACAAAGGAGACAGACACCCTAGTAAGAGGATGCTGTCGTAAAGAATTGAAAATTTTATACAAAAGAAAGATGGCTATGTGCAACAATTCTATGGGATCCCATTTTGTTATGGCCTTCACAACTCTGAATATCTTGTCCATTCAAATGCTTCGTTTGCCGATGACTGGATTGATCAGAAGCTTGGAACTGGTTGATGAAGAGATTGTTCTTTAAAGTGATCCGACGAGACATAGTCATACGCTTTAATTCCCTAACTTTTTCCTGGATCACCCTTTCGAGTTTTCAATCCACCGGGAAACCCCTTTTTGCCCAAGCCGCCCTTTCGGGTTTTCGACTTGCCGGGTGTACAGATTTTTTTTGTTTTATCCCTAATTTTTGCCTGAACCGCCCTTTCGGGTTTTCGGTTCACCGGGATGCCCATTTTTGCCCAAGCCGCCCTTTCGGGTTTTCGACTTGTCGGGTGACTTTATGTGCGGTATCTTTTGACTATGTCTGCGTTCGCAGGGTGCGGCAAATCGTCGCCGTCCATGGTGGTCAGAATCATTGCACCACCAGAAAATATACTCTTGATCATAAATGGTCATTCGTAAGTAGGAGTCCATTTGCCCCTGGGATCACTTTGCGGCAAGATAATCCGCTTGATTACGAGATCTCCGACTTGATATACTTGACGTCTGACTTTCTTGTTGAAAGCCTTGATTATCCGTTTTGGATACGTTTGACCATGGCAAACAGCAGCGAGCCGCTTCTCGTCGATCAAATTGAGTTGATCAAGTCGGGTCTGAATCCAATTGTCTTCATTCAAACCAGCGTCCTTCATAATCCTTAAAGAAGGAATCTGAACTTCCATGGGCAGGACAGCTTCCATGCCATATACCAAAGAAAATGGGGTTGCCCCGGTTAAAGTACGTGCCGTGGTACGGTATCCATGCAGAGAAAACGGTAACATCTCATGCCAGTCCTTGTAGGTGACTGTCATTTTCTGAATGATCTTCTTAATGTTTTTGTTCGCAGCTTCAACAACACCGTTCATCTTCGGCCGATAGGGAGATGAATTGTGATGATAAATCTTGAACTGTTCACATAGAGCGATGATCATAGTATTATTCAGATTTGTACCGTTGTCCGTGATGATTCCGTCGGGGACACCATACCGGCATATGAGGTTTTGCTTGATGAAGCGGGCAACCACATTTTTTGTAACAGAGGCGAAGGAAGCTGCTTCGACCCATTTGGTAAAATAGTCAATGGCGACCAGGATGAAGCGATGTCCATTGGACGCTGTGGGCTTGATCTCTCCAATCATGTCAATGCCCCACATTGCGAATGGCCAAGGAGCTGTCAGAACGTTGAGAGGAACAGGAGGGATGTGTACCTTGTCGGCATAGACCTGGCACTTATGGCAAGTACGGGAGTGCTGATGGCAATCTGCTTCCATGGTAGACCAGTAATAGCCTACCCTTAGAATCTTCTTAGCCATCGTATGCCCGCTCAAGTGGGTGCCAAATGTACCGCTGTGTATCTCGGTCATGATTAGCTCTGCTTCATCTTTGTCTACACATCGGAGTAGAACACAATCATGGCTACGTTTATAGAGGATGTCGTTGCTCAGGAAGAACTTGGCAGCAAATTTCCTTAGGAACTTCTTGTCATTTACGGAAGCTCCTTCGGGATATTCTCTAGTCTGGAGATACCTTTTGATTTCGTGAAACCAAGGTTGTGTCCACTACTTCTTCGGTATTAATCTCATGACAATGCGCAGGTTCATCCATTCGCTCGATGGTGATTTAGGGAGCCTCGTTATCCCAGTTGAGTTTAAACATGGAAGACATTGTGGCAAGAGCATCTGCAAGCTGGTTCTCTTCTCGCGGGAAATGCTCGAAGGTGATTTGCTCGAAATGAGGCAACAATGTCAGGACATGTTCTTTGTATGGGATAAGATTAGGATGTTTGGTATCCCACTCTCCTTTGATTTGACTGATTACCAAAGCCGAGTCCCCAAATACAATCAGATTTGATCCCTAGGTCAATAGCAGCCTTGAGACCAAAAATGCAAGCTTCGTATTCAGCCATGTTGTTGGTACAGCTGAAGCAAAGTAGGGCCGTGAAAGGCGTGTGACAACCTTCCGGGGAAATGAGTACCGCACCGATACCGTTTCCAAGTGCATTTGAAGCACCATCAAAGTACAGGGTCCATCGGGATCCATTTTCAGGTCCGTCATACGGTCCGTTACCTTTAATGTTGTCCAAATTCATGATGTCCTCGTCCGGGAAGTCGAATCTCATGGACTGATAATCTTCTATAGCTTGATGAGCTAGATGGTCAGCTAGTAAACTCCCCTTTATAGCTTTTTGGGTAGTGTACTGGATGTCATACTCAGTTAGGATCATTTTCCATCTAGCTATTCTCCCAGATAAAGCTGACTTCTCGAAGATATACTTGATAGGATCCATTTTGGAAATCAACAAAGTGGTATGAGTCAGCATATACTGCCTTAGTCGGCGAGCAGCCCATACCAAAGCGCAGCAAGTTTTCTCGAGCAGTGAGTAGCGAGTCTCACAGTCGATAAACTTTTTGCTAAGGTAATAAATAGCATGCTCTTTTCGACCAAACTCGTCATGCTGGCCCAAAACACACCCCATTGAGTTATCCAAGACGGTCAGATACATGATCAACGGTCGTCCTTCGACAGGTGGCATCAGAATAGGAGGTTCTAGAAAATACTCCTTGATCTTATCAAAAGCAGCTTGGCAATCGTCGTTCCATTCGACTACCTGATCTTTCTTCAATAGTTTGAAAATTGGCTCACAGGTAGACGTCAGATGAGAGATGAATCTGGCAATATAGTTCAAGCGCCCCAAGAACCCTCTAACCTCCTTTTCAGTACGGGGAGCAGGAATTTCTTGTATTACTTTCACTTTTGCTGGATCGACCTCAATGCCCTTGTTGCTGACAATAAATCCTAGAAGTTTACCAGACCTAACTCCAAAAGTACACTTACTTGGATTAAGCCTGAGTTTGTACTCTTTCAACCTGGCAAACAGCTTTTGCAGATGTTCAAGGTGTTCCTCCTCTGTTTGTGATCGAGCTATCATATTGTCTACGTAAACTTCAATCTCATGATGTATCATATCATGAAACAAAGCTACCATGGTGCGTTGATAAGTTGCCCCTGCGTTCTTCAGTCCGAACGGCATCACCTTGTAGCAGAAGGTACCCTATTGCGTAACAAAAGTTGTTTTCTCCATGTCCTCGGGGGCCATTTTGATCTGGTTGTAGCCCGAGAATCCATCCATGAAGGAAAACACTTTGTGCTGAGCTGTGTTGTCAATCAAAATGTCGATGTGCGGTAGCGGAAAATCATCCTTAGGGTTGTCCCTATTCAAATCCCGGTAGTCCACACACATTCTGACCTTGCCGTCTTTTTTAGGTACTGGCACAATGTTAGCAACCCATTGTGGATAGGATGTAACAGCCAGAAAGCCAGCGTTGAATTGCTTCATTACTTCTGCTTTAATCTTCTCAGACATGTCGGGCCTCATTCGGCAGATTTTTTGCTTGATCGGTGGACAATCCTCTCTTGTGGGGAGACGGTGAACCACGATGTCTGTGTCTAAACCCGGCATGTCTTCATAAGACCAGGCGAAGATTTCAACATATTCATTTAACAGTTGTACCAAACGCTCCTTGACACTTGGTTCCAGATTGGCACCCACTTGTATTTCTTTCATGTCTTCCTCTGTTCCTATGTTGATTGTTTCCAACAACTCTTCATGAGGCAAGATGGCCCTTTCTTCTTGTTGTAGAAGTCTGGCTAGCTCTCCTGGTACTTCACAATCTTCGTCGTCTTCGCACTCAGCCTGATTGACCAAATCTTCAGAGTTAATGAAGGACATAGCAGAATAGTCACCCATAGAATCCAGAGTGGATAGGTACCTGCATTTGTGAGTGTGGGTATGTGTAAGGGATAGCCATCCTTAAACAAACAAAAATGCAAAAGGAAAGAGAATGAACACAGCAGTTTATCAATGAAAAACGTCCAATGAATCATTAAACATGGCATATGGATATGAAGAGAATCAAAACCCTTACAAATGGACCTACATACCTCGGGCAAGGCATGAGGTGAAAAAGTAGTGTGCAGATTGTTTAAAAGTAATTATTACAGACCAACAAGAAATGTTCGAAAGATAAGTTACTGATTAATGAAAGTAATGGGGACGAAGTCTTTCGCCTCCCAGTTGTGTAGTCCTCCTTCGATGGTTGGGAAGATCCAGTCTTCAATGTTACCCTCTTCGTCTTCGTCTTCCAAGGCATTGATTCCATGAGGAGAAATCTTGATGGGTGTCCTTTCAATTTTTGAGCGACGCATAGCTTTTTGCCCCGCAGCGGTAAATCCCAACCCAAACTTGTATGTTTTGTGAGGAATGTCAGGAAGCTGTCCCCATGTTGAGCTCTTTCCCTCCTTCATTGCAGCCTTCGCGTCTTTCAGAGATGCCATCCTGGCCACCTGCTTGGGTTCCTCAGCTACTGCCTTTGCTACAGCAACCTCAGGAGCAATTTCCTCGAAGTGTTGGAACGGTGTCTCAATGAACTCGCCCTCCACTTCCACATACCGAAAGGAGTTCAGGTGACTGATCATATATTCCTCTTCACCGTGTACAGTTATAATCTTTCCTTTGACAGGGTATTTCAGCATCTGATGTAGGGAGGAAGTGACTGCCCCAACATTATGTATCCATGGTCTCCCTAGCAAGCAAGAGTATGACGGACGGATGTCCATCACATAGAAAGTTGAATGGAATACTTCAGTTCCTACCTTGATAGGGATGTCGACCTCCCCATGCACCATCCTTTTAGACCCGTCAAAGGCCCTGACAATGATATTGCTTGGTTTCAGCTCCAAGCCCTCGCAATCCAATCGATCCAAAGCTTTCTTAGGCAGCACGTTCAGAGAAGAGCCAGTGTCGACCAAAACATAGGCAAGAGTAGTTCCTCGGCACTCAACTGATACATGCAATGCGTCATTGTGCTTTCTTCCCTTCGGAGTCAGGTCAGCATCAGAGAAACCTAGACCGTTGTTTGCGGTCAGGCTGGCTATACAATCCTGGAATTGATCGGCTGAGGTTTCCTGGGGAACATGGGCTGTCTTCAAAAACCTTATCAATGCTTTGGCATGAGCCTCAGAACAAAGCAGCAATGCTAACATGGAGATCTTCGAGGGGGTTTGCCCCAGTTGCTCCACCACGTCATAATCACTCTTCTTAATTATTTTCATAATCTCCTCCATTTCTTTCTTAGAGTTTTCGGGGATAACCAATGGATGAGCCCTCGTCCTGACGAGCTCATCTTGGATCCCTTTCCCCTTATCAGCAGAAGTAGGAGGGACAACCACAGGAGTAACAACTTCTTCAATTAACGAAGTTCTTGCAGAAAGTTTTATCGGTGCAGGAGTAACTTTGGCAGCAGCTGAGGGTCCAAAGACTGCCTTTGGAGGGGCAATCTCTGGAGAAAATATTCTCCCACTTCGGGTAATCTTGCTCGTACCGGCAATGTTTCCAATGTCGGCATCTTCTTCGTCAGAGCTCTCTTCAGTTATCTCAACTTGTTTAACACCATGGTAGTAGATTTCTCCACCGTAATTCCATGGTATTGATTTGTCAGAAATGTAGGGGACATGCCCAGGCATGGTTATTTTCAGAGGAACAAACTTCATAGCGGATGTAATCTTAACAGGCTTTTTGGGGACCTTGGAAAGATTGGTGGAAATGGTGATTATTGAAACATCTTTGATAGGAGTTGGAGTAGCAGGAATCTTTTCGAAAAGAATTTGTTGGTTGTCCATTAGGCCTTGAATGCCTATCTTCAGCAATGGACAGTCGATCGTTAAGGAGGAACAACAGTAGCAGTCTTCTTTACATCCTGGGAAAATCCCAGCCTTCAACAGATTTAACTTGATTGTCAACAGTGGGGTTACCAGATCATCAACAGCAGAAACATACAGATCTTCTTCAACAGCATGAACATGATGGCCATGCTTTGGCATCGGAGCGGATATTACATTCGGCTTCTCCGGAGCATCGAACTCGACCTCTTTTGCATCTATCAAGTCTTGAATTTTATTCTTTAGCGCCCAACAATTGTTGGTGTCATGTCCGGCGCTATCAGAATGGTAGGCACATTTGGCATTGGCATGATAGTACGGAGATGTGGTGTTAGGGTTTTTCGGGGCCTCCTTTAAACCAGTTAGATTCAACTTCAACAAATGGGGAAGAACTTGTGCAGGTGTCATATTGATGCGGGTGAACTGTCGTTGCGGCCGTTCTACCCGTTGCTGATTTGGTCTGGACTGATTTTTACGAGGCTGATCATTTGATGAATTTTGGATCATCACGGCCCCCACAGTCGGCCGGCGCTCAGTTCTTCCTGACCCCTTCTGAGAGTACACAACAACTGCCTCTTTCTTGGCCGGAAATGATTTCTTAGCAGTTGTAGATGCAGAGGCCTCCTTTTGAATCTTCCCATTCTTAATACCAGCTTCCACCCGTTCGCCAGTCAGAATCAATTCAGTAAACCCTGCGAAAGAGCTTCTGATCAAATGGTTGAAGAAAGGACCAGATAGGGTTCCCAAGAACATATCAACTAGTTCCCTATCTGAAAGAGGTGGCTGCACTCTTTCGGCCAAGTCGCACCATTTCTGGGCGTATTCTTTGAATCCCTCATTTGAGGTCATTCCCATACTTTGTAGCTGAGTACGGGTTGGCGCCAAGTCAGAGTTATATTGATACTGGCAATAAAAAGCAGCTGCCAAATCCTCCCAACTACGTACCTCTGACCTCTCAAGCTTGTAAAACCAATCTAGCTGTGTACCAGACAGGCTATCCTGGAAGAAGTGTACCCAAAGATTTCTGTCGGATGAATGAGGTTGAATTTTCCTGACATACGACCTCAGGTGCATCTTCGGGCAAGACAGCCCGTCATATTTTGAAAAAGTTGGTACCTTAAACTTTGGAGGGATCACAATTCCAGCAATCAAACCCAATTCTTCAAAATCTAACCCAGGAACCCTTTACAGCTCCATAGCTGCAGTCTATCCTCCAGGTTTTTGTATTTGTCATCCGCTGGCGGGTATTGCTGCTCTGAGTAGTCTTAATCTTCCTCAACCTCTTCCTCTTCAGCCTCGGACTCAGAAGGTAGTGCAACTCCTTTTCCCTTACTGGTTTCCTCCTCAGGTGCGGAGGGAAATTCAAGAACTCTTCTAGCTTCATTCTCAAACCTTCTTCCCAGTGTAGCTACCCCGACTCTTTTCTTCTTCTTTTTCACTTTTTCTTGCTCTTTGTTCCCAAGCAGTGTTTTTAGATCCTCCTGACCCTTTGCCAAGGTCATTAGGAGTTGTTGAAACTGTGAGTTTTGTGCCTGCAGATCTTTGACCGTCTATTCGAGATCCATCTTACTGAAATAAACAGCAGAGAGATAAGGAAACCTGGTGTGAAGACCTGCTTATGCATATGATGAATGATATGTTTATTCATGTAATGCATTCAAGGATTTAGAAATTCAAAATTGTTGCAAACAAAAAGAACACACGTCATATTAATAAGAAGAAATTTTGTCAGTACATAAACGCCCCATGGGCCAAATATTATAAAAAGACGTTGCGCATCCTCTTTGGTGCGATGTAAGTGTTGAGGGTCTCCTCCTCGTGAAGTCGGCGGGTAAGCTCCAAAACCTTCTTCTCACTGGCGTAGAAGTTGGCTTCAAAAGTATTCCGTTCCTCCTTGAGTTGGATCCAACTCTTCTGCATCTCCTCCCATGATGTTGGCATGTCAGGATATAGGATGGTGTAGGGAACCTCTCCTTCCTTAACGGGCTCTTTAATCAAAGGGAGAATATGAGGGTAAGGCATCATAAGACTCTGGGCTCAGGTTCATACCCACTTGAGATATGGCTCAAGAGGGATGGAGTTCTTGTGCCCCAGTGTCTTGCTATCTACCTTGTTAGGCATCCTCCAAGCTCTGATGAATCTTTGGCGAAGTCCTCGCGCATCGTTGTCGAAGTCAAAAACTAGGTCAGGAATCAGCATGTCATGAGGGCCATCCCTCCGTGCATATCCAAATTGTCTCAAAGCTAGACAAGGGTTGTAGGTAATGCCTCCCCTAATGCCAAGTAATGGAACATTAGGAAACTCTCCACAACGATCGATGATGATGACATTTTCTCTGGACCGAGAACACCAATGTACATCAGAGTGTGTAAGGGTCATCAACCGTTGTGACCATCTTAAGCCTTGGTCATTCTTCAAAACAGATTGTGGAAGGTGCGAAATAAACCACCTTGCAAGGAGAGGAGTACAGCACATGATAACACCTCTTTTCCTTATTGTTCGTGTGTAAAATGAGTGGAGGATGTCCCCAAGCAATGTAGGTATGGGATTCCTGGATAGGAAAATCTTGACAGCATTGACATCTATAAGTTGGTCAGGATTTGGGAACAAGACCAACCCATAAATGAGGAGTGCCACAATCTCTTCAAAGGCTTGTAGATCCAAGGAATTCCAACACTCTTGTGCCTTCTCAAACAAGAATTTTGCCAAGAAGCCTTTGACACCACTTCTAGTTTCCCAATGCCCCTTGATGTCAGATGGTTGCAAGTGTAGTGCTTGAGCAACATCTTCAGGCTTTGGTTCTTTTTCCGTACCGTTGTAGGGTAGTTGATTAAGAATAGGAATTCCATCTTCATAGGTAAGTACCCTCTTGAGTGAAGTTGGCTTAAAAACCTGTCCTATAAATAGTAACCGGGTTCTAAGGAGCTCAATATCATTGGATTGTTTTCCATGTTCATTGTTTTGGTTTAGCCACTTAACTAGCGACCAAAATATTCCAAAAAAATAACCCTCAATGAGTGTAGTATCGAGTATCTACCAACTTCGGACTGCACCAAAGCCGGTCATCTCACTACCCCTAATAAAAGGCCAAGATGGTCAAGTAAGGTTCTAGGTCATTAATGCTTAGTGACATCACTCAGCGGCCCCGTACTCTCCTTGATTGAACTCAAGGTTTACCGGTACTCACAAATATGTCGCACTAATATAGCTATTGCTTCAACCGTGTCGGTATACCCCGCACAGTTTCCACAACGTATTGCTATCTATGAATGTTTCCCCAAATCCGGGTGTAGGATTTCAAGCCCAAACAAGAGAACCAAGATGTAAAACAATCAAAGCAAACAATTAGTCATGCAAAAAGGGTGATCTAAGCCCTAAGGTTACTCCACTTTTAAATTAGTCCCCAGCAGAGTCGCCAGTTCTGTGATACGGTGGGAGAACTGACTTGAGGTTTTGCGTTTGTGTTCGCAAATGTTTCGGTTTAGCAAGAGTCGCCACCGACTTTTTATTTTATCCTAAGGAAAGGTTAAAAAGCACAACAAAAACCTTTGAGATGTTTTCTTGGGTTCGGGGAGTAGATTATAGAAAGGGAAGATATTAGCACCCTTTCTATCCATGGTTATCCATGGGCTCTTAGTTATTTGCTTAGATCACTTGCCTTGCATTTCCAATTGTTTGAAATGGTGCTTTCAATTGTTTGAAATGGCGCTTCGTGTGTGTTTTGAAAGATATTTTGAAAAGAGGCCATGGTGGTGGCAACCTTTGTAATGATCCATGTTTGAATGTATACAAAGGTGTATTTGTCTTTTGAAAAGTTTTCAATGTTTTGAAAGTTGTGTTGTGATGTGTATTTTTGAAAAGTAGGCAAGTGTGTTTTGCAAGTTTGATCAAGTAACTAAGAGTTGTCTACCCCTAAATTTCTCAAAGATCTTTCCTATGTTTTAACCTTTTTAACAGTATTGTTTCACCATTGCATTTGGTGGACAATCTTGTGTTAGGATGTTAACGGGACGGGCGCGGGTCATCGTATAGACCATGAATGCAATGGTGCCAAGTGTCTTTGGCAATTGGCTTGAAGGGACTATGATCATTTTATAGGCAACTTTGAAAGCGTCATCGAGGGACTATGATCATTTGAATTGTTTTGTTTTTCCAAAGAAACTCAACATGCAAGCATGGCCCTTTTTTGAAGGCAACAAGTGGAGTAACCCTAAGGGTGCAAGTGTGATTTGTGTTGTCCATTTTCATGCTTGTTTATCTTTGAGTTAGGTCAAGCTATTTTGTTATTTGATTTTTGCATACAAACCCTAGGTCTATCATGGCATAATTAGAAAGCTTTAAAATGCGGAATTTAAAGTCCTAAATTATTACAACATGATTATGGGGATGGGGGTACAAATGTTTGAATGGGGGTATTTGACAAGAAATTTAAATCTAAGCTATTACATCCATATTGAATATACAAATATTTAAAATTGTACAATATTAAGACAAATATAATAAATATGTAAAAATGTATTATGCACAAAAATGTTTTTTATGTATGTAAAAGTGTTTTTTCAATGTAAAATATAAACAAAAATGAAGAGGTTAATTTTTGATATTTTTATGGTTTTTAGGGTAAAACCCTAGTTAAATAAATAGTATTTATTAATTATATTATATACAACATTTGTTAATTATATATAAAAAAAAGTATATTGTAAAAAAGTATTTTTTAATGTCAAATATTAATAAAAATAAAAATATATTATTTTCATATTTTTGTCCTAAATATTTAATAAATATACAAGTATTTATATTATATATATTTAAATATACTAAATATATACAAAAATAAAAATATTAATTATTTTTTTAAAAAAGAAGTATATTTCTTAGAAAATGTTTTCAAAAAGTAAATAAAAAATGATGGCTGAAAATATATTTTTTATGTTATTTTTAATGTTTTAAATAAAAGGTATTTATATTTATTTTACATGTATAAGTTCCAATAAAACAAATAAAATCCAAATAAAATGCAAAAATGGGTGGAAAAATATTTTTAATATTTTTTATGTTTTGACAAAAAATAATAAGTCAGAAGAAAAAATAAAAAGTCAAAAATAATCAAAATATCACACAATGGGCCAAGGGGGTGTAAGTGAAAAAAAATGGTGCAAGAAGCAGAAACAACTCAGGCCCAGCCCAAGGGGCTTGTCTTCAATCTCCAGCTTCTGTTTGAAACAAGAAAACGCGCGTTCCTTGCTCAGCCTGCTAACTTCTGATTCTTTGATTTTTAACAAAAACTTACAACATCAATAATGTAGAGCATCAAGTCACGATTTCAGACATATAAAAAAGTTGTTCTAACTCTCAGAAACGAGAGAGAATTTCTCCTCCCCCAATTTCTGACCTAACTTTTCTTCCATGTTTAAGTCTAAAATTCTCTTAGCACACACAATATAAATAAAAAGTGACAACATGGGTAGCTTCAGGGCTATGAGTAGAACATACTTTCTTCACAAACTTAAGCCTAAATATGCCTGGATAGAGAGATAGAAGTTCACATTTTACCTGTTTCGGCTTGACTTGAACAAAGTAATATGGCCAACTTCAATGGTGTTTGAGGACTTGTACAGCTTGCTTGAGGTCCAGGGGTGCTTCCTCTATGCTTGGTGTGCCTTGAATCCTTCTGAATCAAGCTATGGAAGTCAAGCTGCAACAATGAAAAGTGAAAATGGAAAACTGGGCTATGGCTGTTACAGCTTGTATCTAAGGCTTGGGACAACTTCAATGGATGGTATGGAGTGTATTGGAACTTGTTTGGGCAAAAACGCACGAGTGAATGATGTTGGCCAAGTCAAAATGCAGAATGCCCTGTTTCTTGCAGAAAAATGGTGTTTTGATGGACGAGAAGGTTTGAGCTGTGGTTTGGTCGTGCTTTAGGTCAGTTAGGGAGTATGAAATGTGTTTACAAAGTTTTTTTTTGTTGGTCTTTGCAGGCATGAGAGTTATGGTTCTGTTTGCAAGTTTTCTTCTTATCTAAGCAAAGTTTGTCAAGTTAGGTTATAGGCCAATGCAGGCCCCTCAAGCATGCTGCAAACTTGGTTCTTGATCAGTGAGATTTGTCCATAAACTTGTTCCTAAAAGATCTGGCTTGTACCTCTTTGATTTGTTATTTGACATAAAGTGCATTTTTACAAGAATGACAAAATTGCTTTTTCTAAATATGGATTAATCTTGCATGTAATGACCAAATGAACAAAATAACATCTTGGCACAATGGTTTGGCAATTAATTATTGAGTGTGAGAAGTATTAGAGGCCTGTAATCTAGCTTGAACCATGCTGAGTTTGAAAATGCAAAGTGTATGAACATGCCTTGGTCAAGAACAAAAGTGGATTTTGCCCAATTTTTGCAAATTCAATTCTCCCTAACCACAAGGGTGTTTGAGAAGTTCTTGGACAATTTGGAAAGCTTGGAATGTGTACTACAATCCATCTTTGTAATGCAAGTTGAAATTCCAAGTGGAAGCATGTGAAAAGTGGCCATGAAGTTGGGCAAAAATCCTGCCTAAAATAGGTCAAAAATTTTCTAAGTTAAGAATGTTTTGCACCCTTGTTCCAAAAATCATAACTTGAGCTACAAGCTTCTTTTGAGGAAACTTTGTGCATCAAAGTTGTATATTTTGCAATGGACTACAACTTTCATGTTTTGAGTTTTGTTTGAATCCAAATGTATCTTGATGAAAAAATGGGACAAAGTTAGGAAAAAATAAGGAAATTTTATAACTTAGAAAATTTCTTATGAAATTTCTTCATTTTAAATCCTAATTTGCAATTTTGGGTTTCTTGATGAACAAGTTTCATAATTTTGACATGTCTTGATGAAAAATGAATCTTGGCACTTGATTTTGACCAAAAAGTCAAAGTTTGACTTTTCAGTATACAGTCAAATTTTGATCAGTTGACTGGAAAATTCATCTGTCAATCCTGTACATTTGGGATCTTTTGAACTTGTTGAATGGATCAAGACAATGCCATTGAGTCCTTGAGTCCATATGTGAGCTTGATTTTCCATTGGTTAGGTCAAACAGTCAAAAATTACCTTTGTGCAGTCAAAACCCTAAAAATGACCATTTTGCCCTTTTGGTGATCTGATTAACTTTCTTGTGGAATTGTGATCCAAACTTGACCAAATGGTTCATATGAGTTCAATATGTTGATGTGGGTCAAAAATCATGAGGTTTGACTGTTAATTGACCACAGTTGACTTTTTCCCCAATACAGTTGATTTTTAGGTCAACTATCCAATTGACTGGGCAAAGATTGGAATCAAGGCTTGAAACTTGGTATGGATAAACTTGAGAGTCCAATATGAGGCATGAAAGTCACCTTGGGCCTTTTAGGTCAAAACATCTTTGTGCAAACTCAAACCCTAATTTGGGTCAACAGTGCAAAGAGGAGTCTTGAGTAGAGCAAACCCTAACTTGATCTTGAGCTCCAAGGGTCTTGTGGTGAGAAAATATTGATGAAATGAGAGGGAAAATTTTGGGGTACAACAAACCTGTTTATGTTATGATGAATGATATGTACACATTCAATGATGTCAAGGATTTAAAAAGATTCAAGTTCGTTTTAGACAAAAAGAAATACATGTTATATTAAATAAAATAGAGTTTGAGTACATCAATGCCCCTTGGGATAAATAATACAAAACTCTAAGATAAAAAAAGTAGTGCGCATCCTCTTTGGTTCTATGTAGGCATTTAAAGTCTGCTCCTCATGAAGTAGCCTAGTGAGTTCCAAAACCTTCTTCTCGCTTGCGTAGAATTGGGTTTCGAAAGTATCTTGTTCTCCTTTGAGTTGTATCCAATCCCTTTGCAGGTTAGTGGATGCATATGATGCTCATGATGTCCATGATGTTATGCACAAGTATGTATATACAATAAAAACAAATAAGTTCTTAGTTTAGGCTTGCATGGGGTTTTATAGGTAAGTACCCTCTTGAAGTTTAGTTGGCTCAACCTATCCTAATAATAGTAACCGGGTTCTAAGGAGCTCAATGTCACTGGATTGTTTCCTTGGTCATTGTTTCAGCTCAATCCTCTTTAATGGTGACCGAAATATCCCAAGAAACCAACTCTCAATGAGTGTAGTATCGAGTATCTACCAACTTCGGACTGCACCAAAGCCGGTCATCTCACTACATCCTAAAGGCAAATTTGGTCAAGTAAAGGGTTCTAGAAGTTCATTAGTGCTTCATGACATCACTCAGCGGCCCCATATTCTCTTTGATTGACTCAAAGGCTACCGGTACCCACAAATATGTCACACTAACATAGCTATTGCTTAGACCATGTCGGTATACCCCGCACAATTTCCATAATGTATTGTTATTTACCTATAATGTTTCCCAAATCCGGGTGGAGGATTCAAACCTAAACAAAGAACCAAAATGTAAAGCAAACAAGTCAAACAAATGTAAGCAAATAAATGTGATCTATCCCTAAGGTAACCCCACTTTTATTTAATTCCCCAGCAGAGTCGCCAGTTCTGTGATACGGTGGGAGAACTGACTTGAGGATTTTGCAATTAATTGCAAATGTTGTGGTTAGCAAGAGTCGTCACTGACTATTCTTTTATCCAAAAGGAAAGGTGAAAAAGCACAGGAAAGACCTTTGAGATGTTTTCTTGAGTTCGGGGGGTAGATTATGAAAAGGGAAGGTATTAGCACCCTTTTCATCCATGGTTTTCCATGGGCTCTTAGTTACTTGCTAGATCACTTGCTTTTTATTTTGAAATTATGCTTTGTGTGGTTTTTGAAAGTATTTTGTAAAAGAAGCCATTGTTTAGGCAACATTTGTCATGATTCTCGTTCGTAAGAATGTACACAAAGATGTTTGTCTTTTGAAAATGTTTTCAATGTTTGTAAAATGTGTGTGTTTGTTTTGAAAATAAAAAGGATAGTTGTTTGGAAATAGAGCAAGTAACTAGGAGCAATCTACCTACTCAAATGTCTTTCTTATGCATTTTCGATTCCTTTAACATTGTTGTCTTACCATTGATTTGGTAAGCAACCCTATATTTGGATGTAAACGGGACGGGCGTGGGTCATCGTATAACCATGATTAGAAATGTTTGCAAATTATCTTGGCATTTTGAGGGACCAAGATCATTTTGTAAGACAACCTTGAATAGCGTCATCGAGGGACTATGATCTTATATTTGTTTGTTTTGCCAAGATACTTCGCATGCGTAATATGTCTATTTTTATATAAGGCAACCAAGTGGAGAAACCCTAAGGATGCTTGTGTGCAAGTGTGTTATTTTCATGCTTTGATTTTATCTTGCATTTAGGGTTTTATATTTGTTTTGTTTTGATCTTACCATACAAACCCTAATTACTATCATGGCATGTAAGCGGTAAATTGCATAATGTAAAGACTACTAAGCTATTACAACGACTTTATGGGGAGGGGGAATACAAATTTGAATAGGGATTTGCAAGAATGTAAATCTAAATAATTATTACAACCAAATCGAATTTGTACGAATATTAGAATAAACAATATACAATATTTAAATATGCAATATTATGTATATGTAAGAAAAAGGTTTTGTTTTGTTTTTTGTGTGAAAAGAAAATTTTAACCAAATCAAAAAAATATAAGGAAAAAGAAATTAACTCTTAAAAAATGATTAACCCTAATTTTTATTTTTGAAAGAAAATAAGATTTCCATGTATTATTATTTGTATATTTTTTGTATAAAATAATAAATAATGTTTTATAAAAATATTTAGTTTTTTTTATATATACCAAAATAAATATTTTACAAGTATGAAATGAAAAGAAAATAAAACAAATTAAACTAAACCTATTTTTTTTAAGTTTACAAGTTTATTCAAGAAAAAGAATTAATATATAGTTTAATAAAAATATATTTTTTAATGTGAAAATAAAAAATAAAATAAACAAATGCAAAATTATCATATTTCATATTTTTTATGATTTTTATGTATTTAAGAAATATTTAATAAATTAAAATGAAAATAAAACAAATAAAATAAAAAATATAAAAAAGTTGGGCCAGGGGTGCTGTAAGGAAACTGGGAGCAGTATGTTAGTAAAAAACGCTAGGCCCAAAGAACCAAGCCCAATCCTGCAAATAAAAACAGCAAAACGGAAAAATGGAAAAAATGTGAAAAAAATCAAAAGGTAGCGCCAAGGTTCAAACCCAGGGCATGGGTCTCACCAGCGCGCTACCTTGTCACTGGGTGGCTGTACATCCATTGATTAATGTGAAACAAAAATAACATAACACAAACAAAGTCCTTGCCCTGTACTTCGTCTTCTTCCTCTAGCCAGCCAGATGCTCTGTAACTTTCTCATTTCTCCATGAAAATGAAAACTCATAACATAAAAGTTGTAGCATTTTGTCTCACGATTCTAACCATGTAAATTATATAAGCTAACAATCAAAGATCAGAATGAATTTTAAAAGCCCTAAATTTTTACCTAATTTTTACAGGAATTTGAACTTCAAAATTCTCTATACTCAGGCCAAATAAATGCAAGATATGTATATGTACAACTTCGTTGCAATGAGGTCTACATTGTTTATTCATAAATCGTGGCCAATGGATTCCTGTATGAAGAGATAGAAGTTGAGATTTTTACCTCTTTCAGTTGAAATCATGGATGGAGTTGGACTGTGTTTTATGAAGGCCTGATAATTGCTTGAGCTTGCTTGAACCTCCCTGAGTATGTTCCAATCCTTGCCTTGCTCTAGGAAGTGCCTGGAAGTCTCTATCCAAGTCAACCTGCAAGCTTTGAAAACAAAAATGGCAAATGATGGAGAAGGTGTTACAGTACAGGGATGAGGGTCTGGATCAGTTAGATATCAAGTAGGTAAGGTGTTTTTATGGTTAAGACTTGAAACGCACAAACCAAATGAGAGATTGCTATGCTTATGCAAAAACTGCAAGTCTTGACAGTTTTCTGGTGAAAGGAAGTTTGGGAGTGTTTCAGGCTTCTAGTAATCGTGTGTTATGTTGTATTGTGTTTGTATATTAGTATGGAATCAATTTAAAGTCAGCTCTCCAACAGATTTGCAAGTTCTAGCCTTTTGGCAACCTTTCTTGTTTTTTAAGCAAAGTGAAGAGACAAGTCTTCACATGCTTGTATTGGATTGCTTAGGGTTGGTATATGCTTTGTACAATTTGCTTTAGGCCTATGGTACTTGTATGTGCAATGGAGACATGTTCAATGCTCAAGAATTGGAAAGTGGCAAAAGTTGAGCTTTTTCAAAATGGCAATGGTCAATTTATACCATTTATGGAATTACAACTTGGGTAATGGCTCTAGGGATTGGATTAAAGCTTTGTCAACTGAGTAAGCATTAAATTAAGGAGTAAGAAAAAAGTTTGGGACCTGTAAAGCATGGATTAGGCAGCATAGGTACTGATTGGAACTTTTTCTTCATGAAATGGCTTGAACCAAAAGTGAGAAATTGCCAACTTCATCTCTTCGATTCTCCCTACTCAAAAATGATCTTGAGGAGTTCTTGGAAATTTTGGAAAGCTTGCCATGAAGTTGGGTCCAAAACCTGCCTAAATCAGGGCAAAAAATTCACTAAGTTATTTAGTTCATGAGCATGTATTCATAAATTTATATCTTGATATCCAAGCATCTTTAGGGAAAAGTGTGTGAAGAAAATTTGTATATTTCATGGAGGTCTACAACTTTCATGTTGGGAACTTTCCTTGAATCATCTTGCATCATGGTGAAAAAATGGCCTAAAGTTGAGAAAAAATAAGAAATTTTTTATACTTAGAAAAATTTCTAAGTTAAAGAAAATTTTCAATTTTAAACTCTAATCTTCAATCCTTGACTTCTTGATGACAAAGCTTCACATTTTGACATGTCTTGATGAATTGTGACCCTTGGTACTTAATTTTGACCAAAAAGTCAAAGTTTGACTTTTTAGTGTACAATTGTCTTTTGATCAGTTGACTGCAAATTTCATCTGTCAATCCAATGAAATTGAAATTTTTTGAAACATTCAATTAGGTCAAGATGATGTAATTTAATCCTTGTAATCATTCTTCAAATCAATTGGTCATTTTCTAGGTCAAAAATCAGAAATTGCCCTTTCTCAGTCAAAACCCTAATTTTGACCATTTTGCCCTTTTGATGATTTGATCAAATTTCTTGAGGAATTGTAATCCAAACTTGATAAAATGATACATATGAGTGTAGAATGTTGATGTGGATAAGAAATTATGAAGTTTGACTGTAAATTGGCCATGGTTGACTTTTCCCCCAATACAACTGATTTTTAGGTCAACTGTCCAATTGACTGATCAAAAATGTGGTTCAAGGCTTGAAACTTGTCCTGAGTGATCTTAGGGGTCCATAATGATGTTTTAAAGTCACATGAAGCATTGATAGTCCAAAAATCCTTGTGCAATATCAAACCCTAATTTTGGGTCATCAGTGCATGATGAGATGTCTTGAGCTGACCAAACCCTAATCCAGTCTTGAGTCAAAGAAATCTTGTGAGACAAGTTTTGATAAATGAGAGGGCAAATTTTGGGGTACAACACATAGTATAAGCAATTCACTATTATTTCTTCTTACATATACTCCATGTTCAGTTGTGCACTTCACAAATTCCTTCTCCCTTAGGAAACTATCAATTTTCTTATTCCAAGCTCTTGGAGCCTGTTTCAATCCATACAGGGCTTTATGCAGCCTTTATACCTTTCTCTCTTCGTCATGTTTCATAAAATCAATTGGTTGTTTGACATAAACTTATTCGTCTAAGGGTCCATTCAGGAATGCACACTTCACGTCCATCTGACATATGTGCCATCTGTTTATTTCTGCTAGACCAACAACCAACCTGATTGTTTTGATTCTAGAAACAGGTGCAAAAACTTCATCGAAGTCTATTCCTTCTTTATGTATAAATCCTTTCGCCACAAGCCTTGCTTTGTGTCGAGTTACTTCCCCTTTGGAATTCATTTTCACTTTGTATACCCACTTAACATCAATTGCCTTCTTGCCTTGAGGCAATTCGACAAGTGACCAAGTGTTGTTGTCTTCGATAGACTTCACTTCTTTGTTCATTGCTTTCACCCACTTCGAATCCTTCAATGATTCAACTGTATTGACAGGTTCGACATCTGCATAGAAAACATAATGTACCAACTCACCTTCATTATCTATCACATCATCTGATGTAATCACACAATCTTGCAATCTTCCATGCATGCGTCTTGTTCTTTGAGGTCTGCTTGTACTTGGTTGATCTATAACTGCTGGTTCCTCTTGTCGAACTTCTCTTTCGACTTGAGTATCTGGTTCTTCAAGTAGGATTCTCACTGAATCTTTCTTGACATTTTCAGTCCAATCCCATTCTTTAAGCTCATATATTATCACGTCCCTGTTGATCACAATCTGCTTGTTCACTGGGTCGAACAACTTGTAACCTCCTATCAAATGATATCCAACTAGAATTATTTGACTCGAATTGTCATCAAGTTTTCTTCTCAACTGGTCTTGCACATGTCTATGTGCAATAGATCCAAATACCTTCAGATGACTTAATCTAGGCTTCACACTAGACCAACATTCTTCTGGAGTAATTCCTTCTAGCTTCTTCGTAGGACATCTGTTCAAAATGTATCTTGCAGTCGACACAACTTCACCCCAAAACTCTTTAGGTAAATTCTTGCCTTTCAACATACTTCTCACCATATTTATGATGGTTCGATTCTTCCTTTATGCAATTCCATTATGATGTGGAGTATAGGGTAGCACCACCTCATGCATAATCCCTTCCTTTTCACATAACATGTCGAAGTCTTTCGACACATACTCTCCACCACCATCAGTTCTTAAAACTTTTAGTTTTCGACCACTTTATCTTTCGACCATAGACTTAAACTTGGCAAATACCTCGATCACTTCACTTTTCTTCTTGATCAAGTAAGTCCACATCTTTCGACTGAAATAATCTATGAATGTAACAAAGTATTTGTCACCTTCCATCGAATCCATCTGGATTGGTCCACATACATCAGAGTATATGACTTCAAGAATAACCTTTGACCTGCTTCCTTCATCCTTGCTGAAGCTATTCTTGTGTTACTTCTCCTGCACACATTCCTCACATACCTCATTTAGAATGTCGATTTCTGACAATCCTGAAACCATATTTCTTCTCTTCAAATCTCTGATGTCTCTGAAGTTGAGATGACCTAGTCGATAATGTCATATCCATTCATCTCTGCTAGCTGCAGTCAAAAGGCACTTGTGCTCCATCATATTTAGTTCGATCTTGAAGGTTCTATTCTGAGACATAGGAGCTTTCAAGATTAATCTTCCATTTGCGCCGACGACTCTTATCATTTTATCTTCGATCGACACTTTACAATTCTTTTCGACCAACTGCCCTATACTGAGCAAATTTCTCTTCATGCCTGGTATGTACGACACATTGGAAATTACTGACCTCTTTCCATCTTTCATCATAATCATAACATCACCAATACATTCAGCTGCTAGGATATTGTCATTTGCAAATTTTACCATATTTTCCATTAAGGGCTTTATGTTGACAAACTAGTCTTTCCTTCTAGAAATATGTGATGAGCATCCTGAATCCAAGTACCATTGGTCCTTGAATCTATCTTCATATCTTGTTGTGACCATCAGCATCATCTCTTCTTCTTCTTCATGTTTTGCAAACTTTGCATCACTTTCTTGATTCTTTCGCTTTTCTGGATAATCACTCAAATAGTGACCATACTTCTGATAATTGTAACATTGAATGTGACTCTTGTCAGGTTTTCGACCACCACCTCTTCCTCTATTTGCAACACCACCTTTTTGGTTGCCTTGGTATGGTCTTCTCTGATTTGACACATTTCCTCCGTTCTGGTTTCCTCTACCAGTCGATTTGTTTTAGCCGTCCCTACCTCTATCGAACCACTTTCCTTTGCCTTTGGTTTCTTTTGCTGAATGTGCCTGCAAAGCCACGTCACTCTTCGACTTGCATGCAACTCTTTTAGTCATTCATTATTCATGAGATTCAAGCGTCCCTTGAAGCTATTCCTTTGTCAATTTCGACAAGTCTTTCCCCTCTTATATAGCCACCACTACGTGGTCGAACTTAGGAGCCAAAGATCTCAAGATCTTCGAAGCAATAACTCTTGTTGTTAATGTTTCTCCACATACATTGATTTAATTCACTAGTTTTGTAACCATAGTGAAGAAATCAGATATGCTCTCACTATCTTCCATCGGAAGCAATTCATACGTTCTCTTGTGAGTTTGTAACCTCACTTCTTTCACATTTTCTGCACCATCAAAAGATTTCTCAAGAACCTCCCAAGCTTCTTTTGCAGATTCCGAATCACTCACTTTTTCAAAAAAAAATTGGACTCAGACATTGAGGAATTATAAAGAGTGCTTTATAACTCAGCTTCTCAGGTTCTATGTGTTTCTTCTTTTCTTCTTCTGAAGCGTTTTCTCCAACTGCTTCCAATCCGTCCTTTACAAGATCCCAAATACCTTGGCACCTGAATAAGATTTTCATCTGTTTGCACTAATTCTCATAGTTGTCTACTTTCAGAATTGGTAGAGTTGTTGGATAATTTGCATTCCCATAACTCGCCATCGTGAATTCTTCTTCTTCCTCAATCGTTTTTGATCGATACTTCCCTTGAATCAATTAACCGAGCTCTTGATACCAGATGTTGGAAATCCACCAAATATTTATGATGAATTTCTACCAATCTTGATGAACAAGATTGATATCACCACACAATGACAATGAATTATGAGAAAAGAAAAGAAAGAAGATAATTATTTTCTGCAGAGTTTTCATGCAGCTTTCACTCCATAGTTGTCCAGATTGCAACACCGCATTCCACATTTCACCTCTTTTGGCAAATAACGCAGCCATCCTAAAATACGTAGATTTTACCAAAGCAGTGATCGGGAGGTTTCGTATGCCTTTGAATACCCCATTCATCGATTCAATAAGATTCGTTGTCATGTGCCCCCATCTTTGGCTGGAAAATATATTCTGGAGATCCTCATCATCTTGAACTTCAACCTTATAAAAAATTATTTGGTTGTTTCCAAAAAAAACTGGATTCTGATAAAATATTTGTGTCACCGGGCCTCGTCCAAGTTTGGCCTCCAATCGTTTTTTGAAGTACGAGAAATTGGCTTTCCCGTTTAAGAGAAATCAGATGTTGTCTGTGTCTCTAAACAAAAACCCAGCGGTGGGACAAATGTATGTCTCACAGTTGAAATGTGCTTTGACGACATATTGTGGTGTAGAGGCCATTGTGTATGGTTGTTTGAAGGTTTGGTTGGAATGTTTGAAGTTTATGAGTTATTCGAAGGTTGGAATGTTTGAAGTTTATTGATTGTATGAAGGTTTGAAGGTTGTAAGGTTTGAAGGTTGGAATGTTTGAAGTTTATGAGTTATTCGAAGGTTTGTATGTTTGATTGTTTGAAGGTTTGATTGTATGAACGTTTGAAGGTTGGAAGGTTTGACAGATTAAGTGAATCAATGTTATGATAAACGTAAGACTAAAAATCTCATACTGAATTTCAATTAAGTAAGGATGTAACCCCCAAGGTTGCCAATAGTGTTACATGCATGGCATCCCAAAGGTTGTCACGTAGCCTGAGCCTAGTCTGCAACCAATGACACCTCTTATTCGCCAATTGGGATGACGACACCTTTCATTTTTGTACTCTTTCGCCAAGTCCAATGGCGCCTCCCTTAATGTCCAATCGTGTTACATGCATGCAGATATGTAACCCCCTAGGCTGCCACCTAGCCCGCGCCTACTTTACACCTACAATGTATCTTGTAAGTCTCCTCCCATCACCTCCAATAGTGTTACATGCATTCAGGCATGGCATCCCAAAGCCTGTCACGTAGCCTGAGCCTAGTCTGCAACCAATGACACCTCTTATTCTCCAATTGAGATGGCGACACCTTTCATTTTTGTACTCTTTCGCCAAGTCCAATGGCGCCTCCCTTAATGTCCAATCGTGTTACAGGCATGCATATATGTAACCCCTAGGCTGCCACCTAGCCTGCACCTACTCTGCACCTACACTGTATCTTGTAAGTCTCCTCCCATCACCTCCAATAGTGTTACATGCATTCAGGCATGGCATCTCAAAGCCTGTCACGTAGCCTGAGCCTAGTCTGCAACCAATGACACCTCTTATTCTCCAATTGGGATGGCGACACCTTTCATTTTTGTACTCTTTCGCCAAGTCCAATGGCGCCTCCCTTAATGTCCAATCGTGTTACATGCATACAGATATGTAACCCCCTAGGCTGCCACCTAGCCTGTGCCTACTCTGCACCTACACTGTATCTTGTAAGTCTCCTCCCATCACCTCCAATAGTGTTACATGCATTCAGGCATGCATCCCAAAGCATGTCACGTAGCCTGAGCCTAGTCTGTAACCAATGACACCTCTTATTCGCCAATTGGGATGGCGACACCTTTCATTTTTGTACTCTTTCGCCAAGTCCAATGGCGCCTCCCTTAATGTCCAATCGTGTTACATGCATGCAGATATGTAACCCCCTAGGCTGCCACCTAGCCTGCAAGAGTGACACTTCTCATGCATGCGTGCACCAGCTACCACCTCACTCACTCTATGAAATTTTTTTGCCTATAAATACAGACCATATCATACATCTCTCACACCCACACTCGTCTCACTCTCTGCTACGAAGTCTTTCATAATCTCTTACACTTTCTAAGTCTTTCATAATCTCTTACATTTTCTAAGTCTTTCATAATATCTTACACTTTCTAAGTCTTTCATAATCTCAAGCATTTTAAACAATGGCTCTTCTAACAATGGGCGATTCTCTCAGAGGCACAAGGGAAAACATTGGCGCATTTGTAAGTTTCTAATTTGGTTATACATTATTTATACTTAAGGTAATGCTATGTTCATCTTACTTAATCTTACATCTTTTACATTATTAACTCAGGATATCAATTCAGAATCCGGTCTCACAACTATCTGGCTCCCGACCCATTTATCGTACCATATCTGGAATACGCAGATTTCAGACATGTTATAAAGATCTCCAACTGCACAATTGATTCGAAGTTCATTCTTGCAATGTTGGAAAGGTGGAGACCAGAGACCCATACATTTCACCTACCAATAGGTGAATGTACCGTCACGCTAGAGGATGTGTACATGTTACTAGGTCTCCCTGTCGACGGTAAGGCCGTGAATGGGTCGGTTCAACAACCCAACTCTCAGTGTGAAGAATTGTTGGGCAGAGATATGGTTGAAGGTGGTGGTGCGAGAGGTCAGGGAATACTACTCACTGAGCTTGAAAGTCATTATGCAAGTTTGGAATTAAATGAAAATTCCTCCGAGCAAGACAGGGTAGTAAAAGCCAGAACTTATCTTATGATACTATTTGGTACCTTTTTATTTCCCGAAAGTATGGGAAATAATGTAAATTTTATGTATTTACATTTACTTAGAGATTTTGAAAAAACAAGAAAGTATAGTTGAGATTCTGCAGTTTTAGCCCACCTATACAGTTCCTTGTGCAAAAATGCAGTCAAGGAAAAATGTACATTTTATGGGTGCGCTTTTTTACTACAAACATGGGGTTGGTGGAGGATGAAGTCCTTAAACCCCGTCAACAACAACACTTTCGTTTTCCCGTACGCAACAAAGTAAGTCATCAAGTTATATCATTTATTACTATTCATCTCTTCACCAAATATATGCTAAAAATAAAATGTTTTTCATTTCCTTTAGGTATTGCGTGAGGGGTATGGATTATGGCAAGAATCCAAGATTCAATGTCGCACTATACCGTAATCTGTTGGATCACTTAGGCCCGGATGATGTACGTCGTACCTTTAAACTTTTCTTCATTTAAATTATTTATATATTATGTTTTCGTTAACCTGATTTAAATTTTTTCGCAGTTCGTCTGGAGACCATATTTGGGTTTGGGCCATGAACCAAACCCCGAGGATGCAGCAATTTGGACCGCGAAGACTGCAATCATTCGGTTCAACGTTGTGGAGATGCACCACAGCGACCGTGTGAAGATGCAGTTCGGAATGCATCAAGAGATATCAAGTGATCCAACTTGTTTGTCCCCATGGCATCTCAAAAGGGTCGACGTCCAGTGGGGTCTTACCAACTGGAAAGACTTTGCTCCGGAATGGTGTAAGATGTGGCAAAGGCGTCACCGATATGTCTTGCGATTCCCGATTTTCCTTAATCATGGTAATATGCGACACACAAATCAATATTTATCTTGGTACAGGTCGGTTAATACCCTGAGATGCACGTGTCTCATCCAAGGTACTTGGTTGACCCACGCATACAATGGGCACAACCCTCGTTTCCCCAACAGCAAACCCAAAACACATCAACCTCCCACCAATCCCCCAGAAGAAACAGAACCACAAACACCCAACCACAGTCCCCACCACAACACAATTACACTCAAATGCCCCACAACCAACCACAATCACCACCTCAGTACCAATACCCCCATATGCCTCACACCCAACCACAATACCAACACACCCGCATACCCCACACACAATTTCAGTCTTCTGTATATCCCAATATGGGCCCCTCAACATCCAGCCTTAGCTCTGATCTGGGAATGTCGGAAGATTACGAACAAACTGACCCAGCCTACCATCAACCACAGTATCACCAAACCACCCAACATCCTCCATACCAAACACCCCAAGATCCATTTCCTTTCTACCCACCGTACTCAGACGATTAATGCTACAGACCCACCATGGAACCCCACCCACCGCCAACACGACCAAACTTTGAGGGTATGGGTAACCGACTGTACCAAAGCGGATCTTCTAGATATGGAGATCTGACTGATTTTATGGATCCATAATGCATTGACTTCGCTGAGCCATCGACCCTGCCATAGCAGGAAACGCGACGACACCCAGCACGGGAAAGGCGAGGACGGGGATGCGGAACCGGGGGGTCATTACCGAGTTCTGGGGGATCACTGATTTATCTGTTTTTTTATCTGTTTTTTTATCTGTTTTTTTAATGTAATACATTTGGATGTAATTATTTTTTTTATAATAAAAAGTCAATTTTGTTGATCATGTATCCAATACGCAACGCACCGGACCGAAAAAAAAAAGAAGCAAAATTTGTCCTAGAATTACACATAGGCGCCATCTCACTTGGCTTAGGACATGCCCTAAGCACATAGGCGCCATCTCACTTGGCTTAGGACATGCCCTAAGCACATAGGCGCCAAGTGAGATGGCGCCTCCCCTTAAATAATGAGTGTAGGCGCCAAGTGAGATGGCTCTTATTTTGGGGAGTCATCTGAAACATGGTTATTTGCGTAATTTTTCCGAAACGCGGTTATTTGTGATTTTTTTTTAATACTTGACTATTCAAAAAAAAAATCGATTAAATACTAAAAAAAATTTATCAAATAAAAAATATTTTAAAAGAGTTTAATTACTATATGCTGTTAATATAAAACTTGTTACATTAGCATTGCATCACAATCATTCATTATATTATTTTAAAAAAATTTAAAATTAAAATTAAATATTTTTAATAAATTAGCAGTCATGATTAATTGCGATATAAAATTTTTTTATGTCGTTATTTTAAATTCTTGAAATCAGATAATTATAAATTAACAATCTCATGTGGATATATTGCTGCATTAATATATGCGCACTTGTCTCGATTCGTTACAAAACAACCAATAAGAAACAAGCACACAGATCACAATTAATATAAAAACATCATGACCGTTGAAGTATTCAAATTCAAAGGCCACGATCTCTCTTATTCATCCTCGATTAAACCGACTTAACTATCAATTTTCCACTCCTATATAAAAGGCTTCCTTTGATTCCAAATTCTCATCACAGTTTCATTCTTGCAAAACCTAATTACTATTTTCTTTGCATTCCCTCTCTTCACAAATCATCAATGGCTCGTACAAAGCAAACCGCTCGCAAATCCACCGGCGGCAAGGCCCCAAGGAAGCAACTGGCCACCAAGGCTGCTAGAAAATCTGCACCCACAACCGGTGGAGTCAAGAAGCCTCATCGGTATCGCCCTGGAACCGTTGCTCTTCGTGAGATTCGTAAATACCAGAAGAGCACAGAGCTTTTGATCCGGAAGCTTCCATTCCAGCGTCTTGTCCGTGAGATAGCTCAAGATTTCAAGACCGATCTGAGATTCCAGAGCCATGCGGTACTTGCACTTCAGGAAGCAGCAGAGGCTTATCTTGTTGGTTTGTTTGAGGATACGAATTTGTGCGCAATTCATGCTAAGAGGGTTACCATTATGCCCAAGGATATTCAATTGGCCCGCCGTATCCGCGGTGAACGTGCTTAGGCTACTATTACAATTTGAGGAATGATTTTAGGGTTTTATTCAATTCATGTTTCTTTTATTCTGTAGCTAGTTATTTGTTATCAATATATTATGATCATCTTTTGTATAAGACAGAATATGAATGGTGACTAGTTTTTCATTTTGATTTAATTTCTTTGAATCATTGTGCTATCTTTGTTCTGGGCACCTTTCTCCGTACCGGACCATGAACGCCGTTATTGTATTCTCGTCGCCATGACTGGGTTCTTTTGAATTTAGGTTTTTTTAGAGGAGATATTGTGGAAAATCTAATACAAATGTTCTATCTTAAATTTTGTGTGAACTTTATTATCATGGGTGAAAGAATATCTACCGAAGACATTCTAACCAGCATGTGCATAATAGAATTAGCCCCAAAAATATACTAGAAATTCTCAATATTTAAAATAAAAACTCTTTAAAAATCTTATCGTCTACATAACAGTTTAAATCTTATTTCTTATGTGATAAGTTTTTATTTATTTAAACAAGTAGTTAAAAATCTGTGAGAAAATATTATAGATTCTAATATTAGTTTTCAAAATTAATTGTGTACAGTAATCCAATTGTTGATAAATTTGAATCTTATTTCTTGTGTGATAAGTTTTTATTTATTTAACTAAGAGCATTCACATCATCATACCCATTTGAGTTCTTTAAATGAGACTCATATAATTTTTTAATTTTTTAAACAACTCATCTACAATTTTCAAATATATGTAACTCATCAAAAAATCTAAAATAGGTCTCACATTTAAAACAAATCAACTACATTCTTTAATAAATGTATAGGAACTCTCAAAGAACACCGATAATCATGCTCTAAGTAGTTAAAAATCTGTGAAAAAATATTATACATTCTCATTAATTTTCAAAATTAATTGTGTACAGTAATTCAATTGTTGATAAATTTGAATGCTTTTTTACTTTAGAATTTACTCCCCCTTTCCACTACAAAAATATATGTCCCCAGCGACATATATTAGCGACGTGCTTATCACGTGGGTAGTATTGACGTGATAACCACGTCGCTAATATATTTTAATGACATTTAATGCAAATTGGTGAACGTTTTTCAGGGGGAAATTTGAATTTTTGTAGCGACGTGATAGCCACGTCGCTATATTTTTTGGGGGAAAATAAATTTCGCTGATGACAGAATTGCAGTGTTGGAGAGAGAATAATATTTATGTTTAGTTTGTAGCGACGTGATTATCACGTGGCAACGTTGCGACGTGACAGTCACGTCGCTACTAGAAGTTACATGTTCACAATTTTCATTTACAGTAGCGTGCTTTCTTCTTCCTTTCCTTGCTCCTCTCTCAAACATTACAGCAACTTCCTCACAAACCCAATTTCCCGAATCAATTTTCTTCCATTCCAATTTGTTGAAGAAAACTAAGGTATTCATATTTTGATAAATGTTTATTTCGTTTGTTCATTATTTATTATACTGGAATGAAATATTAAAAATGGTATTTGTTCGTTTGTTCATTATTATTTGTAGAGAAATTTGAAGAACACCAAGAACTATCCAAGAAGACGCAAATTTATTGAAGAAATTATATAGAGGTATTTATGCATTTTTTTTAGATTTTATATGTATTATATAGATTAGATTTGTATATGTATTTTGTGGTTAAGAAGTATATATGTATTTTGTTAGTAGTATATATGTACTGATAATAAAAAAATTTAGTAAACATAAAATTAATTTTTTTTTTTTATAGATGTATATATATATATATATATATATATATATATATATATATATATATATATATATATATATATATATATATATATATATATATATGTTAACAAATATATTTGTTCAGATTGCATATTTTTTAATAACATATTTAATATATTTTTTAAAAAATTTTAGAAAACATAAATTTAATAACATATTTAATAACATATTTTTTATAGATGTCTATTATATTTATTATAATAGTTTAATTTTTTTATTTATATGTTAAAGATATGGAAAAAAAATTATATATTAAAATAAGAATTTATAAAAAACATAATTAAAAAAAGAATATATATATTATATTATTATTTTAATATTATTGTTATATATATAATAAAAAGTATATATGTTACATTATTTGTTTTCTAATATTATTGTTGTATATATAATAAAAAGTAAATATGTTATATTATTGTTTTTTGATATTATTGTTATGTAATAAAAAATTATATATTTTACATTTGAATATTTATTTATATGTTAGTATATATATAAAAAAGCAAAATTTATATTTTTAAGAATAGTATTAAATAGTTTAAGAATAATATTATTAAGTTGATTAATATTTCTAATGAAAAAGACAATGATTGTATAAATGTGCAGTATGGAATATTATCGGTATTATCGCAGTTGGATGTACGATAGAACATATCCAGGAAGAAGTGGACTTAAACCCAATTTTATAGTAGGAGTTGATGGGTTTATTAAGTGGGCGTTTGCTCAGGATTGTTGTCGAAGCGAAGGAGGGGTTAGATGTCCCTGTCTTAAGTGTGAATGTAGACCAATAATTAGTGACCCAGAGGAAGTAACACGTCATCTGCATAGAAGGGGATTCATTGAAAATTATTGGGTTTGGACGTATAATGGTGAAGAACTACCGGTTAATGTACCAGTGACTAGCAACACGCATGCTTCAATTAGTCGACCGGTTATGGAGTATGAGGAGAACTTTAATTTGATCGGTGACATGGTTGAGGATGCTTTTGGTGTGAACGTGACATATGATGAACCTGAAGATTTTGACGGGGAAGAGTTGCCGAATGAGGAAGCGCAAAGATTTTATCAATTATTGAACGAGATGAATACGCCGTTGTTTGAGGGGTCGTCAGACTCGAAGCTATCAATGTGTGTGAGATTATTGGCCGCCAAGTCAAATTGGAATGTTTCTGATCAATGTCTGGAACATTTTGCAAAAATGATGTTGGACTCCACCGCTACGAAAGACAATTTGCCTACAAGTTATTATGATGCAAAGAAGTGGGTGTCGAAGTTGGGTTTAAAAGTAAGAAAGATTGATTGTTGCATTAACGGTTGCATGTTGTTTTATGACAATGAGTTTGGTACTCAAGATGGATCGTTAGAGGAGTGTAAGTTTTGTAATAGTCCAAGATATCAAGTTCGCAGTAGAGCCGTTAACAGCAAGCAAAAGCGTGTAGCAGTAAAATCCATGTTTTATCTTCCTATAATACCAAGGTTAAAAAGAATGTTTGCTTCAATGCACAGTGCAAGTCAAATGACATGGCATCATACAAACCAAACAAGTTCTGGCACTATGCGACATCCATCTGATGGTGAGGCATGAAAGCACTTTGATCGGACACATCCAGATTTTGCTACAGAGCCTAGAAATGTCAGGCTTGGATTATGCTCTGATGGATTTGCCCCATACGTGCAAGCGTCAGGAAGTGCGTACTCTTGTTGGCCAGTTATTGTAACACCTTACAACCTCCCTCCTGAGATGTGCATGACAAAACCATACATGTTTTTGACGTGTGTTATTCCAGGCCCGCACAGTCCAAAAGCCGGAATTGATGTGTACTTACAACCTTTAATTGATGATTTGAAGAAGATGTGGATTGGAGAATGGACTTATGATATATCCCGTAAACAGAACTTCACATTACGAGCTGCCTTGATGTGGACCGTTAATGACTTTCCAGCATATGGCATGTTGTCTGGTTGGGGTACGCATGGAAAAATGGGTTGTCCGCATTGCATGGGATACACCAAAGCATTTACGTTGGATAAAGGTGGGAAAAGCTCATGGTTTGACTGTCACCGCAGATTCCTACCAGCAAATCACCCGTATAGAAGAAACAAGACAAATTTTAAAAAAGATGTACGAGAGAAAGATTTGCCTCCGCCTCGATTGCCACCAGGGGTTATATGGAACCAAGTATGTGAACTACCAAAATTTACAGATACTGGGAAAGCATGCCGAATTGAAGGATACGGCGTCACCCACAATTGGACAAAAAGAAGTATATTTTGGGATCTTCCGTATTGGAAAGATAATTTGTTGCGCCATAATCTTGATGTTATGCATATTGAGAAGAATTTTTTTGATAATGTATTTAACACAGTGATGGATGTGACAGGAAAAACAAAAGATAATGAGAAGGCCAGACAAGACATGGGAATTTGGTGTAATCGAAGAGAGTTGGAGTTGAAGCCTCAACCGAATGGAAAATTATTAAAACCCAAGGCTTGTTTCAGTCTGACTTCCCAAGAAGCTAAAGCGGTTTGTCGATGGTTAAAAGAATTGAGAATGCCCGATGGGTATTCATCAAATTTAGCAAGGTGTGCTGACCCTAACACTGGAAAATTACATGGTATGAAAAGTCATGATTGTCACATTTTTATGGAACAGTTGCTACCAATTGCATTTGGATCGCTACCCAAACATGTTCTTGACCCACTAACTGAAATTAGTCAATTTTTTAGAGATATTTGTGCGTCAGCTTTAAAAGTGGAAGACATCATTAAGTTGGACCAAAACATTGCACTCATTCTTTGTAAGTTGGAACAAGTATTTCCGCCTAGTTTCTTTGACTCCATGGAACATTTACCTGTGCATCTTGCATATGAAGCTTATCTTGGTGGACCTGTTCAATATAGGTGGATGTATCCGTTTGAAAGGTTCATGGGTGATTCAAAGAGATCGGTAAAAAATAAAGCTAGAGTAGAAGGATCTATATGTGCACATTACTTGCATCGGGAAACATCACATTTTTGCAGTCACTATTTCAATCACTTGATGTTAACTCCTAGAATCATACGGAATCCTGTAAATGTCAATCAGAGGAGTCAATTCACCTTATCAGTCTTTGCGCTACCAGGTCGACCTTCTGGAAAGAAGGGTGTGCATTGGTTGACCCAAAAAGAAATGCAATCTGCACATGTCCATGTCTTGATCAACTGCGTTGAAGTTAAACCATATCTTGAGTGAGTTTACCAAAACTTTTTAAACTTATGGTGTGTGTATACCAAACTTATTAAACTTATTGTGTGTTTTTTGTAGGAAATTTAACAATGCCTATTTTCATAGTACCGGGGTACAGTCAACATCAGGTGTCATTCATGCTCAATTTCCCTCATGGTTCAAGCAAACATTGTCTAGCGTTCTTGCACTAACTCCAGAAATACTCCATTTGAGAAACTTGGCAGAAGGCCCTATCCAAAGCGCAAATGATTGGCACACATACTTCGTGAACGGATATAAATTTCACACTGAGGCATGGACCGAAGGGAAAAAAACCATAAATAGTGGTGTTTTTGTAAAAGGAGTTACAGATGGCGGTGAAGACGACTTCTATGGATTTGTTAAACATATCTACGAGTTGGTATACAATTACTTGGACACAGAAAATAAAGTTGTCTTGTTTTATTGTGAATGGTATGATCCAACTAGAGGCACAAAGATAGACAAGTCATATGGTTCTGTCGAGATTCAAATGAACCGGAGATACAAAGAATATGACCCTTTCATAATGTCACATATTGTTAGGCAAGTTTATTATGTTCCTTATCCTTCATTTGTAATACGTAAAAGAGGATGGTGTGTTGTAATAAAAACAAAACCGCTAGGTCATATTGAAACTGGAGATCTAGTGGAAGATGTTGCCTACCAAGTTGATGACGTTGAACAGATTAATGATGTGGTTGCAGCTGAAGACATTACAACTTTGTCCGATACAACTGTTGAGGGACTTCAAGTTGATGCGTCTATATTGTTGGTTGATAATAATGTGGATGAAGACAATGATGAAGAGTTTGAATCCGAGGACAATATTACATCGGATGATGAACATGATATGGATAACGAGCATGAAGATTTAGATTAATTAATCACTTAATGTAATATTAATGAATATCTATTGAACATGTATATATTGAATTTGTCAATGAATATATATTTATGTCAATGACTTTATTATCTTTGTTTATGAAAATATATATAACTAGGTAAAATGGCACCGAAGAATAAGGATACCGGTAAGAAGTCTCAGCGTCCGAGGGTAGTAACATGTGAGTCTCCTCACTCAGCCATGTGCCCACCCCCTCAGAGTCAGGTTGATCATATGTCCCTGGCCAGTACTCAGGGTTTTGTCCCATTACTCTCCTCCCATACATTCCCGTCTGGGGTACCTGCATCTTTTGTGCCACCTGGAGGCCCCGGTTTCCTTTTCCCACAGACTCAGATGTCGTCTTCCTTCCAGCATGCGGGAGGATCTAGTTTCCCTTTCCCACCGACCCAGATGCCGTCATCCTTCCAGCAGGCGGGAGGATCTAGTGTTCCTTTCCCACAGACTCAGATGCCATCTTCCTTCCAGCATGCGGGAGGATCTAGTTTCCCTTTCCCACCGACCCAGGTGCCTTCATCTTTCCAGCAGACTGGTGTCCCCTCATCATTCCAGCAGACAGGGGGAGGACCCAGTTTTCCATTTATACAGACTGGCGTGCCTTCATCATTCCAGCAGACAGGGGGACCCACACAGATGTATTCATCCTTCCAGCAGGCGGGAGGGTCCAGCACCCCACACTCCACACACATTGGAGGACCCAGCAGTCCACGTCCGAAACAGGCTGCAGGATCCCGCGCCCCACGTCCTAGACGGACCGGAGGGTCACGCACCCCTCATCCCACACAGGCTGCAGGATCCAGCACCCCACGTCCTACACAGGCTGACGGTGATGCAGATGTCGTAGCTGATGATATAGATGGAGCTGATATTCGTGAGAGATCAGATGATCCGAGTGAGATTCATGTCATTGACGGGAGGTTTTGGATTTGGCCCGAAGGAAGCAAGTAAGTTTCTTATATAAACTTTTATTTAAGTACATATTCATTTTAATATTTTGTATAAATTTATAATTAATATTGTTTATTCAAAATCTTGTTGTTTAGTTTCGCGCCGAGTCGGACGGCTGCCAAGGTTATTAATTATATAATCCAGCAGATGTATAAATCCTCTTGGAAGAACTTTGGCGAGGTTACAAATAAAGAAGAATGGTTTAAAAAATTTAAGGTATTGTTATTTATTTAAGTTGTAAATTTATTATATTTTTTTAGTATTGTTATTTAAGTCACATTTTAATGATAATTGCTTAACTTTTTATTTTAATGTCATACAACATTGCAGGAAAAATGTGTGTGGGATCCGTTGAATGAGAAAATTATGGAAAAAATCTATTATAGCAGAACTTCTAGAAGATTTTCTGATATAATGCGGCGGGTTAGGGAGAATTATGAGTTGCATGGTATCCGTCCTAACTGGATAGGCGTAGAGGTTTTTGGCGAACTTCGTACATATTGGGGTTCGCCAGAATTCAAGGTCAAATCCGAAAATTTTAAGAAGATGAGGGCATCCGAAAAGGGGGATGTGTTAATACTGTTGGAAGTATTAGCACTGCAGAGCATGTCCGGCGGATGGTAAATATTACTAATTTTTTAAGTTATATATATTTTTATTCATAATATTTTTTACTAATTATTTTTAACTTTATTGTTTAGACTAAGGAGATGGGGAGACCACCATTGATCATTGAGTTGATTACGAGGACTCGGACAAAGAAATCGGGAGGTTTTGTCGACGACCGCACCCAGAAAGCTTTTGTAAGTAATTAAACTTATGTTTTTTTTTTAAGTTAATAACAAAAATAGTGACGTTATTTCCACGTGGCAATCTATAAGTTGTGGCGTGATTATCATGTGGCAACTGATAAATTGCCAGGTGACTGATTTTCATGTGGCAACTGATACATTGCCACGGGAAACTCACGTGGCAATTCATAAGTTGATTTGTGAAAATCACGTGACAAATTTTTAATATATTTGAATTTAGTATAATTTAATATATAAATGTTTTAATTTTTTTTTAATTGTATTATTTAATGTAATTGTAGGATGATTATCAGACATTGCTAGCACGTTTTCTGGAACACAATCCGCAATATAGGCCAGCAGAGGGGGAGCCGCTTAATGGGGATGTTGATTTCTATATTTGGAATGAGGTTGTTAATGGAAAAGGGCCTAATGGTTGCTTTTTTGCGGGAGGAAATTTGGCCGCCGGCTTGAGAGTTGGTGATCGTAATCTGTTTCAAAGACTTAGAGATGGAGAAGGGGGGTCACGTCAACCCAATCTGACTCAGGTTCAACTTGAAACAGTACGACAATTGGCGGCCAGTGAAGTGAGACGCGAAATGGAGGCCCAAATGACGACAATGAGGCAAGAGCAGGAGCGTCAGTTAGAGATCATGCGGAAGCGGCAATCTGATATGGAGGAGCAGATGAGACAGTTTATGCAAGGCGGTCGAAATCAAAATGTTCCTGATCATACACAGCCGGATGATGACGGACTTGATGACTTTGATCTTGATAATTTTCCGGGTGAAGATGCCCCGTGAAAACATTTTTTTTTATTTCGTTTTTATATTTGCATTTATGTAAGATATTTATTTTTATCATTTTAAATTATTAAATTATATAACATTTAATTATATGAATTTATTTTATAAAATTCTATTATTCGAAATATAAAATAAAATACTATTATTCTAATAATTTTAATATATAAATTTTATTATATAAAATTTATTATATAAATTTTAATATATAAATTTTATTATATAAATTTTATTATATAAATTTTATTATTTAAATTTTATTACATTAATGAATTAATATAAAAAATAATTATTAACAATTTTTAAAAAAATAAAAACGTCCCCTGTAGCGACGTGGGAATCATGTCACAAATTAGTGACACGACTCTCACGTCGCTAATAAAGCTGCCATTAACAAATATGTAGCGACGTGAATACCACGTCACAACTTTGTGACGTGGGAATCACGTCGCTACTTACTTGCCACTTACTCCCCAGCGACATAAGTCACCACGTCGCTAATTTTCACTACGCCAAATAAGCTATTTAATAGCGCTTTTTTTTTGTTTTTGATAGCGCTTAAAAGTGCTATTAACCGCGCCACTATTGTAAATATTTCTTATTTAATAGCACTTTAAAAGCGCTATTAAAGTACCAATTTATAATAGCGTTTTAATTAAAGTGCTATCAAAGTCAGTATTTTGCATGTTTTTTGTTTGTTTTTTTATAGCACTCTAAACAAAAAGCGCTAATATATAACATATGTTTGATAGCGCTTTCAAATAAAGTGCTAATAAATGGTACATATTTGGTACAATATTTTTAATAAGTACATTACAATATTTTTTCTTACACAATCATTTTTTTTGGTGTAAATATAAAATAACTATATTCAATTCAACACAAATAACGCTTTAAGTTACTCATTGCATATATATTATGATCCATCAAATACCAAATAACATTTTAAATTACCAAATCCTATTGTTTCCAAATATCATAACATATAGAATATTAAGAGGGCGTTTGCATAGCCAAATCCTATATAGCAGCATAGACGGCAATGAAAGTAAATGAAGGAATGCCAGAACCATCTGATGTAGCAATTGCTAGCCAATAGTCACCAGCCAAAAATGACAACACCCAACCCGCTGACATTGCTACTACAAGTGCTATTCCCCACCATCCAAATGCTTCTGTGAAATATTGTTTGTATACTTTAATGCTCACATGTCCAGTTTCTCTTCCCTCATCTTCAATGAGCTTTGCTGCAGTTTTATTAGATTGATCTTGAGAAGACTGCTTTTCAACTCCGCTTTCTTTTTCTTTCGATGCGATGCGAGCAAGTATTGGAGATTGAGCTGAATCATCAACTGTTTTGTCTCCTGTTTCTGCTATCTCCATCGAGGATTCATGAGCTGCTACAAGTGCACCAAAATCTAGGCCTGCTTTGAGAAGTTCCTCATACTTTCCACTTTGCACTACTCTCCCTTCACGCATCACCTTTAAAGTTGGTGTCAAAATGTTAGAATAATAGATGTTATGCAAGAAAAAGTCAAACATTTAAGGGACTTGTGAACAATACATACCATTATATAGTCAACATTATGCAGGAAATCAACTTGGTGGGTTACAAGTAAAACTGTCTTATCTTTGAGAGTTCCCATGATACATTCCTGCAAAAAGATGGAGAATCACTTGTGATTTGTATTAGAAATATCAAATGACAATTCATTTATAATGGAGACCAATATCATCTTGATTGATATTATAATGTATTTTTTCTAATCTAAAAAACTAGAAACTGTAGCTTTGTGCTTACCTTAAAAATAAAAGATCCTGTTTGAGCATCAACAGCACTGAATACATCATCAAGGAGATAGATGTCAGTGTCCTGATATACAGCTCTAGCAAGCTGTACGCGTTGTTTCTGACCACCACTGAGGTTTATTCCGCGCTCTCCAATCTCAGTCTCATCACCATATTCCATCATTTCAAGATCCTTCTCAAGACAGCATACTCTTAAAGCTTCCCTATACTTGTCCATGTTCATTGGTAAACCAAACAGTATGTTTTCTTTGATGGTTGCGTTCTGAATCCATGATGTTTGTGCTACATACGCTGTCGTCCCACAAACTCTTACCTGAAAGATTTTACCAGTAATAATGACAAATGTTAAAGATTTAAGCAAATTTCCATTCATGATGAACCAAATGCTATTCTTCTATACAAGAAGAAGCAAATAACTTGAAGTGCAAAAAAATAAAGAAACTAGAAGAGTCCAAAGCACCTTTCCTGAGATCTTGAACATTTCTCCCAACAAAGAAGCCAATAATGAAGACTTGCCTGAACCAACAGTTCCTACAACAGCAGCATGATTCCCTTTCTTAATTTCCAACTCATCAACTCTCAAAGCATCATTCTCATCGTTATCATCCCATGAGAATTTCCCATCTTTTATCTCCACTGCTACATCATCGTCACAACTCTCCTCTTTTTGCACTGCATTCTCATCCATTTCCTTGCTCATCATGAACTCATCCAACCTCCCTAAAGATATTGTTGCTTGAGAAACCGCCACAAGAGCCTGAGGAAAAGTCCTCAAAGGTTCTTGAAGTATCTTGATAATCGAAGTTATTATGAAAACAGTGCCAGGATTCAAAGGAATTCCAATAAAAGTTGCAGTTCCAAAGGTAAGAACAGTTACAATTAATGGTGCAGCATTCAATACGCCCAAGTTAACAGCAAAATTGTACAAGAATTTCCCAATCCATCCATGCTCGGCTTCACGAAACTGTTGAATTTTGTTACCGAAATACTCTTCCCACGCTTGAAACTTAATCACACGCATATTGTTAAGCAACTCATTTGTCGCCTTCAGTCTCAAATCGCGGCTTGTCATTATCTGAAACTGGAAACGATTACTACTCTTAAATCGATATGTTGTGATAAGAAAACAAAAGAAAATAGGACAATGTGTCAATTAAAGTTAACAGAAAAAGAAAAACTGTCATGTGTTATACTTCTTATTATGTCAGCTATGTTCTTTAACTTTAGGAATAAATGTCAAAAGACAATGATAAAACAGAGAACAATAATAAAACCTCAACATTGTATGAAAAACATAGAACAATGATGAAACCAACCTGAAATAGATATAATGATTCTGTACAACTTTAAAATCATTTTTTAAGCTTAACTAAATGATACTGAGTATAGCTATGCACCTTCCTAGTGGAGGTAAGCCACCAGCAACAGATGATGAAGAATGCCTTCGCGTGTTCCGTGATTCTGAGTTTGGCAAAGGCTCAGTTTCTGAAGTAGTAAACCTCCTACCACTAGCCCTTGCTTGGGATAAGTTCTATCAAATCATAATCACCATGGAATCAATCAACAGTCAGCACACATTTGCAAATATTCTAATAATGGTGGTTTCAAATAATTTATTTAATTTTATTGCTCAGGTCAAATGACAAAATCCCAAATGTACTATAATCAATATAAAGTAGCAACTCATGTACCCTTCTAAGAAAACAACGGATTTCTTATTTGTCTTTTGATATGTTTTGTAGTCACATGGGTGGGGTAAGTAAACACAGTCAAGGATCCCTGAATCACAAAAATTCAGGCTGTAGCGGATGGGCCATTCAATCAAGGCACCCATTATTTCATGTCATCAAAACTTTAAAATTTCAAGATCATTTGCACATTTAAAAAAAAAAAGATATAACCTAGTCTGGTTCTTTATATCGCTGCCTCCTCGATAATAGTTAATAATTTCCCTTCCTAAATCTCAAAATATTAAGTTTGAAAAGTCCCAAATTACAAAATCTTGCCTCTAGGATGCTAAAACTCGCTATTAACCCAACCTAACCTAAAGACCCTACAACATTTTGACATAACCCCGGTTGTAATAGGAGACCAATTCACAACCTAAAATTCACAAACTTGAGTTGTCACATACATGCAACATAAGACAAAGGTGCAAGGAGACCAATTCACAAGCTATGAAATTAAACATGGCAAGCACTTTCTAGCTTGATCAGAAGAGCCTTGGAATGTCATCAAAACATTTCCATTAGATTCAACCAAACAAAACTATAAAAAAAAACTGCAGCATATGCATTCCTTGATTCCATTACTAAAGGACCAAAACCCATCTTAATCACAGTGCAGAACAACCAAGAAAGCCCGCATATAAAACATCACAGTAATAAAGAATTAAAGAACGACATGACATGACGAGTGCAATGAAATAAAAAACCTCAAATTTCAAGAATCCTTCAAGCACATCCAAGAGCACGGGACTGTCTCCATTTCTATTAAGATCATATCCATTTTTGCTACTAAACTCTTTCAACTCAGACTTCCAAAAATCTTTCTCCTGCAAAAAAAAAAGTGTGCCAAGTCAAAAGCAACATAATAACAGAAATAAACAAAAAGCAACAAGATAATAATAAATACAAGGAAAAAACAGAAAATCGATTAATTACCAAATTACATTCTGGAAGATAAACTTTTAGCGAGTGAGTAAGCTGTACCCAGTCAAGGTATTCACATACCAGTGCAGTAAGAAGTCTACCTGCATAGTGAATACCAAAAAAGAAACATTTCAAAATGGAGCATCTCCAAACATAAATACACATAAGTCATATTAGGCAGAATAGAATAGGCGAATGAAAATGCACAGGTCGGATCGGATACAACAAAGGTGTGAGAATATATAGTAGCAAATAACTGAATTAAAGTAATTCAAACTCAAAATTACATTCTAATTAGGTAAAAAAAACATAATTATAGAGCATATAAACAGAAAATGAGTATGAAAAAGGTGAATTACCAGAAGGAGAAGCGTGAAGCTGTTTAGCACGATCGTTACAGCTACCTAACAATGCAGGAGGCAGAGCTTGATCCTTTTCGATGACACGATCTTCTTCTTCGATAGCTTCAAAGACACTAGCTCTTAATTCAGCCTGAAACATGAAGAAGAATTGAAAATTATGGATCTGAATAAGAAAACCCTAAAAATGAAGAAAAGGGAGAAGAACAATGAAATACTCGGATCCTAGCGAGAACGCCTTTCTTCTCAAGAGTGCGAGTCACGAGGGTTTTGAGGTCCATCATCTCTCTCGTGTAATCGTCCATTCTTTTCGATTTTCACTTTCCAAACTTCTTCTTCTTTTTCTTTTCTCTTCTGTGCGCCAAATCCCCAATTTATACCAATAATACCAATGTTTTTTTTATCAATTAATTAATTAATTCATTATTATATATAACATAGCGCTTTTTAATAAATGCTATTATATAGGTAGTCAAATAATAGCGTTTTATACAAAATGCTATCTTAAAGAAGTTTAATAATAGCGTTTTGGTACAAAGTGCTATCAAAAATACATAGTCTGTATTATATAATAGCGCCCGATTAAAAAGTGCTATTATAAATGTGTTTTTTCCATTTTAATAGCATTTTTTTTAAAAGTGCTATTAAATTAGGTGATACAAAAAATCATTTTTGGCGTAGTGTTTGTTTTGCCACGTAATTTTGATGTTTGCCACGTGATTTTCACGTGGCAAATAAGCTTCTTTTTTGTAGTGTTCATTTTAAGAGTCATTTAAAAAAAAATTATTTAAGTGTTATTTTTATATTTTAATGTTATAATTTGTCAATCATTCTTTTACTTTCTCAATAACTTCACTTCACATTTTTCATAAAATTAATTATTTTCTCAATTAGTTATTGGATAAATAGAAAAAATAAATGAGAGTATTCAATTAAAAAAAAAACTATAATAATTCACTAAATGAAGGGAGTATTAATTAATAAAAAGTCATTAAACTTTAAAACTTTTAAGAACATCTTTAAATAGGATGTATCATGGAGAACTAGATTGCATCACGTGTTCTAGAGAGAAGGAATCTCTCTCTAAGAACTCAACGTGCCCCCTTTTTTTCCTTTTCTCCTAGGATTTTGTAGTGGTTGTTTTTTCTAAATCTTTCTGACTGTTTTTTCCTCTTCGTTTGGATTTTTGAGTGTGTGATTCTTGGCTATTACTCTGCTATTTACAGTTTCTATTTTCGGTGTTTGAAGGCTTCGACAGTGGGTTTTGGTAGTTGACACCATGATGGTTCCCCAACTGTTTTTTCCTATAACCTCTATCAAGCTTATCCTACTTGTCCTCTTCTACGCCATCACCCACCAAACGTTTGCAATTTCAAAATCATCTCCGACATCCGATGGACCAAGGTGTCTCGATCATGGAAAACAGCCTCCAGCACAGAAAGATTTGGATTTCCTGAGTTTATGTGTGAGTATCCTTGTTTTGTGTATTATTATTATGTTTGTGTTGATGTGGTTGTTGTTGTGTCTTGTTTGGTTTATTCTGGTGTGTATTTTGTTCTTAGATTTAGGTTGCAGTAAGTTTGTGCTCAAGGTGTTTGTGGATTTGTCTCAGAAGCTTGAATGTAGGAGTTTTGCTTTTGAGGGAGATTCTATTTAGGATTGGTGCAAATCAACCTCATCATTTCGGTTAACAATTGATTTCACCACATATCGTGAGTTTTTTCAATCTTGAAAGTCGTATAATCGATTTGCAATAAAATAAAAGAAATAATCTGTAACTAAATAGATTTAATGATTGTGGCTCCGCAACTCAGCTCTTCCTAAAAATCTTTGCTTAATTGTTTAGATTAAGGTTTTGGATTGATATCTCTCTTTCAACTTCTAATCTCTCAAAGGTATTTGATGTTCATAACTTGTTTTATTTAATTATTAATGTTTTGTGGTTGAAAAGTATCCTAATACAATATGTTTGCCTATGTTTGTATCCTCATTTTTTAATCTATTGAATGAGATTTTTTTTTTTGTAAAAAGAAGGATGTATCAATGAATATATCATGAAAAATCAATTTTTTTTATTGAAAAAATTTGAAGTGACAAAGTAAATAAACTGTTATTATTTATCAGTTGAAGTATCCCATCATTTGATATATAATTAGTACTTTTATTCTTTGCGATATATGAGACAAATTATAAATAAATATTATGTGTGTGAAATTTTGTTTTAGAATTTTTGTTGATGGAATAATTAAAGTATATAGAAATTAATGGTGGAGTAATGAATTAAAATATTAAATATTAATTAATATATTAAACAATATTTATTAGAAAGAGAAAAAAAATATAATTAAAAATATTTAGGTGAGATTTTCCTCAAAGTTTGACGCATAATTGTGTATTCTGTTTTAATATATTAAGGATTATCATTAATATTTATTATTGAGTACAATTTAACATTGGAGAGAGTTCTTATTAGTACTAGTGAAGTAATAGTATTCTAAAATTTAAAATAACTTTTAAAAATATTATTAGAGAATCTCAAAGAGAATTACGTTTATCATTGATTTTGCTTTTTTATAAGAATTTCAAAGTTTAATTTCTTGTCGACCAACCATAAAAATCTAGAAAATGAATAACTACAAAATAAGAGGACCTGGTATTAAACTTATATCAAGGGAGTTGTAAATTTTAGAATAGGCATAATGAATCAAGATCGATGATTTAAGATCACAAACATAGAAAGATTTTTTTTGATAAGCAACTCTTGCATCAAGAGAAATGAGTACTAGGGATACTCCAACCCTTACAAGAAAAAACAATAGATTAAGAAAAAACTTGAAACAACCATGAATCAAATACAAAGAAAAGGATTTTTAAACCACTCTAAAAATTACATGAAATTATGTCTTTAGAACCTATTGCGAGCCACCACCATGAGAACCATATAGTCTTGGAAAAGATTTCATCTATATCTAGCTCAGCTCCATTAAAGACAATGTCATTTCTATGGTTCCAGATACACCAATAAATTGTCAACCACACGAATCCAGCTTTATTACTTGGCATTTTGTTATTTCTCTTCAACATTGTTTAACAAGTGGCTGCTACAATCAGTTCCTACAAGAACTACCACGTCCAACCAAATTTGGATCTTCTGCCATAACACCTTCAACTTTGTACAATGCAACATCAAATGATCAATTTCCTCCATTTGTCGTTGGCAAAAAACGCAATCCGCATCATGGGCCTGAATGATAATACCTCTGTGATATAGTTGCTTCCTCGAGGGGAGTCTATCCAACATAATTCTCCATCCGAAGATTTTGATTTTAGAAGGAACTCGAGATCCCTAGATAATTTGGAGAGCCTATTTTATCCTTTCTTCCAGCATGCCCTCGCCTTGCACCTGCATAAGAATTTCGTAACAAGAGTTCACAATAAACAATCTTGTATTATTAAACGACCAAGTGACAACATCAGTGCAGTCCGAAGCAGGCTGCATGCCAATCAGCACCACTTCTAATTTACCATATTCTCTCAATGCCTCCAGACCCAATACTTCTTCATTTTGAATAATCTTCCAAATCCAAACATCATTGTGGCAATTGCCCATGTTGCTGACATAGTAATATTTATTTGAAATTTCCTGGAATAAAGCTGGAAAATGATCAACAAGTAATATGTACCCCAACTGTTGTACCCCAAAATTTTCCCTCTCATTTTATCAAGATTTCCCCTCACAAGACTCTTTGAACTTCAAACAGGATTAGGGTTTGCTCTGCTCGAGACATCTCCTTACATTGATGACCTAAATTAGGGTTTGAGTTTGCACAGGGATTTTTGGACTTTCAATGCTCAAAGTGGCTTTCATATTTCATGTTGGAATTATAAGATTACCCCTACCAAGTTTCAAGCCTTGAATCAAATTTTTGCCTAGTCAATTGGACAGTTGACCTAAAAATCAGTTGTATTGGAGAAAAAGTCAACTGTGACCAATTTACAGTCAAAACTCATAATTTTTTATCCACATCAACATTATATCCTCCTATGGACCATTTGATCAAGTTTGGACCACAACTCCTCAAGAAATTTGATCAAATCATCAAAAGGGCAAAATGGTCATTTTTAGGGTTTTGATTGTATAAGGGCAATTTCTGATTTTTCACCTAGCCAATGGCAAATTGGGTTCAAGAATGGATTCAAGGACTCAATGGCATCATCTTGACCTATTCACAAGGTTCAAAAGATCTCAAATGCATTGGATTGACAGATGAATTTTTCAGTCAATTGATCAAAATTTGACTGTACACTGAAAAGTCAAACTTTGACTTTTTGGTCAAAATCAAGTGCCAAGGGTTATTTTTCATCAAGATGTGTCAAAACATGAAACTTGTTCATCAAGAAAACTAATTTTGCAAATTAGGGTTTAAGATTGAAAATTTTCATAACTTAGAATTTTTCTAAGTTATGAAATTTTCTTATTTTTTCCCAACTTTGCCCAACATTTTCACCATGATGCAATTGGATTAAAACAAAACCTCCAACATGAAAGTTGTAGTCCTCCAAAAAATCTACAACTTTTATTCACAAAGTTTTCTCAAAAGAAGCTTGGATCTCAAGTTATGATTTTTGGAACAAGGATCCATGAAACTTTTAACTTAGTGAAATTTTGCCCTAGTTTAGGCAGGATTTTGACCTATCTTCATGACCATTTTTCACATAGTTCCACTTGGAATCTCAAATTTAAATTCAAATATGGATTGTAGAGTATGTTACAAGATTTCCAAAATGTCCAAGAACTCTCCAAAATCATTTGTGGTTAGGGAGAATCGAAGGTTTGAATTTGGCAAAAACTCACTTTGATCCATGGCATGTTTCATGTTGCTACAAGTTGCAATTTCCATCCAGCATTGTTTGTACTTGATTACAGGTCCCTAAACCCTTTCATACTCAATAATTAAATTCAAATTCATTGGTTTGAGGCTTTGTTCTGATCATGGGAGGATTACACAAGAGATTAATCCAAAAATAGCAAAAAGGCAACATTGCCATTTTTGTCAAATTTGCTTTATGTCAAATTGCATTCTTGAGCCTTGAACCAAATCTTATACAGCAAACCAAATCCACAAACTTGGGGCCAAGCTCACACAATGTATGCAGGGTTAGAGCTAGCCTGTACAGGCCTGATCTTTGTCACTTCTCATTTTTTGCTTCATAACCAATAAACTTGCCAAAATCACATAACTTGCATATCTGTTATAGCCAACTCTTGCAAGCATTAGAGACAAGTTTTGTACATTGCCTTGAGCTAGAAACACGAATTATTGAACCCTCAAGCCTTCCAAAACACAAAATCACATTCTTCTTGCAAAACAAGGCACTCCCTAAAATTTCACTTCCATCACACAAACCACTCGTGCATTTTGCCCCAAACCTGTTCAAACACATTCCATATAACCTATCCAAGCTATTCCAACCATTGGACAGGGACTGTAACTCCATTTGCAAGCTTCACCATTTCTGTTTTCAGCTTGTGCGGATTGACTTCTACAAGCTTGTTCTAGCAAGTCCAAAGCAAACTAGGCATTGGGGAAGGTCAGAGGAAGTTCAGGCAAGCTCCCAAGCACCTCAGGTCTCACTGAAAAGCTCCACATTGCCATACACGAGTTCATCTGAAACAGGTATTTGGCAACTTCCTATCTCTCTATTTAGGAATCATTAGGCTTAGGTTTGTGAATAAAAAATGTAGTACTCATAGCCCTGAAGTTGTACATATGCTTAAATTTCATTTAAGTTAATCGTGTTAAGAGAATTTGATTCATGAATTTCCTGAAAAAGTTAGGTTAGAAATTAGGGCCAGAGAAATTCTCTCTGGTCTTTGAGAGTTAGATTGAGTTTTTTACATGGTTGGAATCGTCTTGGAAAATGCTATAACTTTTGTGTTATGAGTTTTTGCATTAGAGCACATATGCAGGAGTTGGATATTTGAATCAGGCGCGCGTATTTTGTTTGGCAAAGGTTGAAGATGAAGTTCAGTGGACTGGGCTTTGGCTTGGCTTGCTTTTTGCACCTCCAGTTTGCTGATTGCCCCCCCTGGCCCATTTCTTTATATTTTGTATTTTTCTATTTATTTTTCATTTCTGATTTTATTCTATTTTTTCTAAACATAAAAAACTTAACAAAAATATTTTTATAAATTTTCACATTTATTTTTATATTTTATTTTATTTTTCTAACATGAAAATAATTATTAATTAGTATATACTTTTATTTTCTTTAATAAAAACTTGAAAATAATACATAAAAAATATTATATTTTTATTATTATTATTTACATACTTAAATAATATTTTTATAATATATTTTCATTTTTTGACATTTGTATATATTTCATTATTTTTATTTTATTGTATATAAACAATATAATTAATATATATACTTTTCTTAAAGAAAATTAGGGTTTTTACCCTTGACAAAAATAATCTTTTATTCCTATTTTTTTAATACATTAAATATATTATTTTTACACATATAAAAATAAATAAAAACATTTCTTGCATATTCATAATATTTTGCATATTTATATTTTGTTGCTTATTTAAATATTGTTTATTTATTGTTTAATGCAAAGAATTCAATTTGGATGTAATAGTAAATATTAGGGTTTTATTTTCTTGCAAATATTCTCCATTCAAAAGTGTATCCCCCTCCCCATATCAATGTTGTAATAGTCGTAGATTTATTTTGCGCATTTATAACTTCCAAATATGCCATGATAGAGATTAGGGTTTGTATGCAATATCCCAAATCAAAACAAATAGTTAGACCTAATACAAGACATAAATGCATGAAAATGATAACACAATGCACACATGCACCTCTAGGGTTTCATCCACTTGTTGCCTTTAAAATGGCCATGGTATGCATGTTGAGTATCTTGGCAAAACAAAAACAAAACAAAAGATCATAGTCCCTCGATGATGCTATCTTGGTTGCCTATACAAATGATCTAGTCCCTCAAAAAAATTGCTAAAGATACTTGGCACTATTGCTATCATGGTCAATACGATGACCCGCGCCTGTCCCGTTTAACATCCAAATACAAGGTTGTTTACCAAATGCAATTGTAAAACAACACTGTCAAAAGGGTTAAAAATGTGTAGGAAAGATCTTTGAGTAGATAGGGTAGACAAATCTTAGTTACTTGATCAAAAACTTACAAAAACATCCTTGCTATTTTCAAACACACCTCACAACACATTTCCCAAAACAAATTTTCAAACATTCAAACATTGAAAAATCTTTTCAAAAGACAACACACCTTTGTATATATTCAAACAAGAATCATTACAAAGGTTGCCACAACGATGACCTCTTTTCAAAACATTTTCAAAACCACACACAAAGCACCATTTCAAACAATTGGAAAAGCAAAGCAAGTGATCTAAACAAGTAACTAAGAGCCCATGGATAACCATGGATGAAAAGGGTGCTTGCACCTTCCCTTTTCATAATCTACCCCCCGAACCCAAGAAAACATCTCAAAGGTCTTTCCTGTGCTTTTTGACCTTTCCTTTGGATAAAATAAAAAGTCGGTGGCGACTCTTGCTGAACCGAAACATTTGCGAACACAAAACGCAAAACCTCAAGTCAGTTCTCCCACCGCATCACAGAACTGGAGACTCTGCTGGGGACTAATCTAAAAGTGGGCTTACCTTAGGGTTTAGATCACCTTTACATGCTTACCTTGTTTGCTTTGATTGCTTTACACTTGGTTCTATTATTTGGGTTTAAAATCCTCTACCCGGATTTGGGAGACATTCATAGGTAAATAGCAATACATTGTGGAAACTGTGCGGGGTATACCGACATGGTTGAAGCAATAGCTATATTAGTGCGACATATTTGTGGGTACCAGTAGACTTTGAGTCAATCAAAGAGAATACGGGGCCGCTGAGTGATGTCATGAAGCACTAATGGACTTTTAGAACCTTTACTTGACCATCTTGGCCTTATTAGGGGTAGTGAGATGACCGGCTTTGGTGCAGTCCGAAGTTGGTAGATACTCGATACTACACTCATTGAGGGTTATTTTCTTAGAATATTTCGGTCGCCAGTTAAATGGCTAAACTGAAACAATGAACACAGAAAATAATCCAGTGATATGAGCTCCTTAGAACCCGGTTACTATTTATAGGACAGGTTGAGCCAACTAACTTCAAGAGGGTACTTACCTATGAAACCCCATGCAAGCCTGAAACTAGGAACTTGTGTGACTTACTTGTACATATACTTGTGCATACATCATGAACATCATAAAGCATCATATGCATCCACTAATCATTTCAAGGGTTTGGATCTTCATTTTTGTTCCTGTTTTGTAGGTTATGGAATCACTCCGCAGAAAAACAATCCAGGTCAACCTAGTGAGAATCCCTCCTCAACTCAAGGAGCTTGCTTCCAAGATTCCAGAGAATTCTCCCTTCTGTGAAAGACATGGTAGACTTCTCAACTTGGTCAACTCCAACATTGAAGAAGACATGGTGAAAGTTCTTTAACCCCCTACACCATTGCTTTACATTTCCTGATTACCAACTAGTGCCTACTTTGGAGGAATTTTCCCAACTTCTGAGAATTCTTATTCTCCATCAACTACCCTACAATGGTACGGAAAGAGAACCAAAGCCTGAAGATGTTTATCAAGCCTTACACTTACAACCATCTGATATCAAAGGTCATTGGGAAACCAGAAGTGGTGTCAAGGGTTTCTTGGCAAAGTTTCTGTTTGAGAAGGCACAAGACTACTGGAATTCTCTAGATCTACAAGCTTTTGAAGAGATCGTATCACTCCTCATCTATGGGTTGGTCTTGTTCCTAAACCATGATCAGCTTATAGATGTGAATGCTGTCAAAATTTTCATATCTCGGAATCCTGTGCCTACATTGCTTGGGGATATCCCCCACTCATTTCACACACGAACAATGAGGAAAAAAGGTGTTCTCATGTGTTGTACTCCTCTTCTAACAAGGTGGTTTATTTCTCACCTTCCCCAATCAGTCTTAAAGAATGAGCAAGGCTTGAGGTGGTCACAACAATTGATGAATCTTACACATTCTGATGTTCATTGGTGTTCTCGGTCCAGAGAAAATGTCATCATCATTGATCATTATGGGGAATTCCCTAATATACCACTACTTGGCATAGAGGAGGCATTACCTACAACCCCTGCTTGGCTCTGAGACAATTTGGGTATGCCCGAAGGGATGACCCTCATGACATGCTGATTCTAGACTTGGTTTTTGACTTCGACAACGACGCTCAAGGACTTCGAAAAAGGTTTATCCGAGCTTGGAGGATGCCCAACAAAGTGGACAGTAAGACACTGGGACACAAGAATTCCATCCCCCTTAAGCCTTACCTCAAGTGGGTACGAACCCGTGTCCAGAGTCTTATGATGCCGTACCCCCACATTCTGCCTATGATCAAAGAGCCTGTTATGGAAGGAGAGGTTCCATACACCCTCCTACATCCTGACATGCCAACATCATTGGAAGATTTGCAAAAGAGTTGGATACAGCTCAAGGAAGAACGAAATACTTTTGAAGCCAGCTTCTACGCCAGTGAGAAGAAGGTTTTAGAACTTACTCGTCGACTCCACAAAGAGCAGACTCTCAACACCAACATCGCACTAAAGAGGATGCGCAACGTATTTTTACATTAGAATTTTGTAATATTTTGCCCATGGGGCATTCATGTACTGAAAAATTTCTTCTTATTAATATGACGTGCGTTCTTTTTTGTTTACAACAAAATTTGAATTTCTGAATCCTTGAATGCATTACATGAATACATATCATTCATCATATGCATAAACAGGTCTTCACACCAGGTTTCCTTATCTCTCTGCTGTTTATTTCAGCAAGATGGATATAGAGCAGACGATCAAAGATCTACATGCGCAGAATTCACAGTTCCAACAGCTACTCATGACCTTGGCAAAGGGTCAGGAGGAGCTCAAAGGTCTATTGGAAAAAGAAAAGGAGAAAAAGAAAAAGAAAAGAGTTGGTGTGGCCACTATGGGAAGAAGATTTGAGAACCAAGCTAGAAGAGTCCTGGATTTCCCCTCAACGTCTGATGAAGGGGTTGGCAAGGGAAAGGGAGCTGCAGGACCTTCCGAGTCTGAGGCTGAAGAAGAAGAAGAAGAAGAGGAGGAGGATGAAGATTACTCTGAGCAGCAGTACCCTCCTGCGGACGATAAGTATAAGAATCTGGAAGAGCGGCTGGCAGCCATGGAGGTACAAAGAGTACCTGGGCTGGATTTCGAAGAACTAGGGTTGGTTGTTGGGATTGTGCTTTCCCCCTAAATTCAAGGTGCCTACATTTGCTAAATACGATGGTTTGTATTGTCCAAAGATGCATCTGCGGTCTTACGTCAGAAAGATCCAACCTCACTCTTCTGATAAGGATCTGTGGGTCCACTTTTTTCAAGATAGTTTGTCGGGTACACAATTGGATTGGTTCTATTAGCTTGAGAGATCTGATGTACATAACTGTGAGGATTTGGCTGCTGCTTTCTACCGATAATATCAATATAATGCAGATTTAGCACCTACTCGTACTCAATTACAGAGTATGGGTATGGTCTCTAATGAAGGCTTTAAGGAGTATGCCCAGAAGTGGCGGGATTTGGCTGGAAGGGTGCAACTACCATTGTCTGAAAGAGAGCTTGTTGATATGTTTTTGGGGACCCTGTCAGGTCCATTCTTTAATCACTTGATCGGGATCTCATTTGCAGGGTTCATCGAGTTAATTCTGACAGGTGAAAGAGTCGAAGCTGGCATTAAGAGCGGTAAAATTTAGAAGGATGCATCTGCTTCCGCTGCTATCAAGAAGACCTTTCCAGCTAAGAAAGAGGTCTCAGCTGTTTATTCCCAGAGAAATCAAGGAAGAATGGAGCGTCGACCAGCGGTGGGGGCTGTGATGATTCAGAATTCTGCAGCCGATCAACCTCGAAGCAGTCAACCCAGAGCTAACCAAGCAAGGGTGGAAAGGTCTGCACGACAATTCACCCGGATCAATATGACACCAGCTCAGGTTCTCCCTCATCTGTTAAAGTTAAACCTTACAAACTTGAAAGAAGCGCCGAAAAACCCAAATACCTCTTCTCCTTACTACCATTCCAATGCAAAGTGTGCCTATCATTCGGACAGTATGGGGCACGACACCAACAATTATTGGGCCCTTAAAAATAAGATCCAGGATTTAATAGATGCCAAGGAGGTGGAGTTTGACGCACCTGAAAAACCTAATGTGATATCCACTCCTATGCCAAAACATGGTCACAATGTCCATGCTACTGTAGAAGATCTTTATGTTACTACTGTTGATGACTTAATGACTCCGTTGCCAATGATCAAAATGAATCTTTTGAAAGTCGGGATTTTCCCGGGCTGTGAAAAAGATTGTTACCTTTGTTCGACCTTGCAATCCGACTGTCCGCTATTAAAGTCAGGAATCCAACGCCTGATGGATAATCAAGAAATCCTCTTCAAGAAAACTCATGTTATTCCTGTTACTCCTGTTACTCCAATCAACGATGTTGCTATAATCACCATGTCCGACAATCTTTCCAAGGTCTCCAAAAGACTTGTTAAGATTACACCCGATCCAAAGTTTGTACCTCTGAAGATAACAATGCTGGGGCCTATCCCATACAAGTCCAACAAGACAATACTGTGGAATTATGGAGGAGAGATCTTTTACCACGGTGTTAAGCAGATTGAATCAGTTGAAGAAAGTTCCAATGAAGAGACTCCTGATGTAGGAAATATTGCGGGGACAAGTAAGATCACCCGCAGCGGAAGAATCTTCTCTCCGGAGATTTCTCCTCCAAGGGCAATCTTCGGACCCTCAAATGCTCCTAAGATTACTCCTGTGCCAGTCGACACATCTGAACGAACTCCAGTGATTGAAGAAATCATAACTCCCGAAGTTGTACCCTCTGCTGTTACTGCTGATAAAGGTAAGGGGATCCAAGAAGCGCCCGTCAGGACGAGGGCTCAACCTTTGGTTATCCCCGAGACCACCCAAAAGGAAATGGAGGAGATTTTAAAGATAATTAAGAAAAGCGACTATGACGTCGTAGAAAAACTGGGGCAAACCCCTTCAAAAATCTCTATGCTAGCCCTATTGCTCTGTTCCGAAGCCCATGCCAAAGCCTTGATCAAATTTCTGAAGACGGCCCACGTGCCTCAAGAAACTTCTGCGGATCAGTTTCAAGAGTGTGTAGCTAGCCTTACAACCGACAACGGTCTTGGATTCTCCGATGCTGACTTAACATCTAAAGGGAGAAAGCATAACGACACCCTGCATGTCTCGGTGGAATGCAGAAGGACAACTCTGGCACACGTATTGGTTGATATCGGGTCGTCTTTAAATGTCTTGCCTAAGAAAGCGCTGGACAGATTGGACTGTGAAGGATTGACCTTAAAGCCCAACAATATCATTGTAAGAGCCTTTGATGGTTCTAAGCGGATGGTCCACGAGGAGGTGGACATCCCAATTAAAGTGGGTACTGAAACTTTCCACTCCATATTTTATGTCATGGATATCCGTCCCTCCTACTCTTGCTTGTTAGGAAGACCATGGATTCATCATGTTGGGGCTGTTACGTCCACTCTGCATCAGAAGCTCAAGTACCCAGTCCAGGGGAAAATTGTGACAGTTCGTGGCGAGGAGGAGTATATGATAAGCCATCTGAATTCATTCCGCTATGTTGAATTAGATGGTGAATTCATTGAGACCCCCTTTCAGCACTTTGAAGAGGTTTCCCCTGAAGTTGCGGTAGCCAAGACAATGACTTTTATTCCCGTAATTACCAAACCTGTGTCCTGGATGTCATCCCTTAAAGATGAGGAGGTTGTGATCAAGGAAGGAGGAAGCACAGTATGGGGTCAACTGCCAGATTTTCCTTACAAGACAGATAAGTTCAGCTTGGGTTTCACTGCTGCTAGTCAGAAGGCTGTGCGTCGCTCCCGGGCTGGAGAACCGCCATTGAAAATCACTCATCATTGAGTTCATGCTTTAGAGGATGATGAAGAAGAAAGCAATTTTGAAGACTGGATCTTTCCAACTATTGAAGGAGGACTGAACAACTGGGAGGCGAAAGACTTCGTTCCCATTACTTTCATCAATCAGTAATTTATCTTTTGAACATTTTCTGTTGGTCTGTAATAATTTTTAAACAATTCGTACACTTTTTGCCTTATGCCTTACCCGGGGCATATAGGTCCATTTGTAAGGGCTTGATTTTTCATCTTCATATGCCATTTTTAACGAATCATGGACGTTTTCATATATAAACTTTTGTGTTCATTTTCTTTCTTTTTACATTTTATTTGTTTAAAGGTGGCTATCCCTTACACACACCCACACTCACAAAATGCTGGTACCCATCCATTCCGGATTCCATGGGTAACAATTCTACTATGGGTTTCAGTGACTCTGAAGATCTGGTCAATCATGCTGAGTACGAAGGTGATGAAGATTGTGAAGTGCTCGGAGAGTTGGCTAGACTCCTACAACAGGAAGAAAGGGCTATTCTACCTCACGAGGAGTTGTTAGAGACTATCAACTTGGGAACAGAGGAAGACAAAAAAGAGGTCAAAGTGGGTGCCAACCTGGAGCCAAGTGTCAAAGAGCGCTTAGTTCAGTTGTTGAATGAGTATGTTGAGATCTTCGCCTGGTCCTATGAAGACATGCCGGGACTGGATACAGATATTGTGGTTCACCGTCTCCCTACGAGAGAAGATTTCCCACCAATTAAACAGAAAGTTCGTTGCATGAGGCCCGACATGTCTGAAAAGATCAAAGCTGAAGTGATGAAGCAGTTCAATGCTAGCTTTCTTGCTGTTACTTCCTATCCCCAATGGGTTGCTAACATTGTGCCCGTGCCCAAAAAGGACGGCAAAGTCAGAATGTGTATGGATTACAGAGACTTAAACAGGGCTAGCCCTAAAGATGACTTTCCACTACCGCACATTGACATCTTGGTCGACAATACCGCTCAACATAAGGTATTTTCTTTCATGGATGGATTTTCAGGGTACAACCAGATCAAAATGGCCCCTGAAGACATGGAGAAGACTACTTTTGTTACACAGTAGGGTACCTTCTGTTATAAAGTGATGCCATTCGGACTGAAGAATGTCGGGGAAACCTATCAGCGAGCCATGGTAGCTTTGTTTCATGACATGATACATCATGAGATTGAAGTCTACATAGATGACATGATAGCCCGTTCACAGACAGAAGAAGAACACCTCGACCATCTGCAAAAGCTATTTGTCAGATTGAAAGAGTACAAGCTCAGACTGAACCCTAACAAGTGCACTTTCGGAGTCAGGTCCGACAAACTTTTGGGATTCATCGTCGGTAACAAAGGCATCGAGGTTGATCCTGCCAAAGTCAAAGCTATACAAGAAATGCCTGCCCCTCGCACTGAAAAAGAGGCCAGAGGTTTCTTGGGACGCCTAAACTACATCGCAAGGTTCATTTCTCACCTAACATCTACTTGTGAACCAATCTTCAAGCTGTTGAAGAAAGATCAGGTGGTTAAATGGAATGATGACTGTCAAGTTGCTTTCGATAAAATCAAGGAGTATTTGCTGGAACCTCCTATTTTGATGCCTCCCGTCGAAGGAAGACCTTTAATCATGTATCTGACTGTCCTGGAGAATTCAATGGGGTGCGTACTGGGCCAACATGACGAGTCTGGCCGAAAAGAGCATGCCATTTATTACCTTAGCAAAAAGTTTACTGACTGTGAGACTCGCTACTCACTGCTCGAGAAAACTTGTTGCGCTTTGGTATGGGCTGCTCGTCGGTTGAGGCAGTATATGTTGACGCATACCACTTTATTGATCTCTAAGATGGATCTGATCAAGTACATCTTCGAGAAGCCTGCTCTATGCAGAAGAATCGCTAGATGGCAGATGATCCTCACCGAATATCATATACAGTACACAACCCAAAAAGCCATAAAGGGGAGTGTGCTAGCTGATCATCTGGCCCATCAAGCTGTCGAAGATTACCAATCCATGAGGTTCGACTTTCCCGACGAGGATATCATGACTTTGAGTAACATTGAAGAAAACAGACCGTATGACGGACCTGAACAAGGATTCCGATGGACTCTGTACTTTGATGGTGCCTCCAACGCACTTGGAAACAGTATCGGCGTGGTACTTATCTCTCCATAAGATTGCCATACACCTTTCACCGCTAGACTCTGCTTCAGCTGCACCAATAACATGGTCGAGTATGAAGCTTGTATCTTTGGTCTCAAGGCCTCTATTGACTTGGGAATCAAATCTTTGATTGTATTTGGGGACTCAGCTTTGGTTATCAGTCAAATCAAAGGAGAGTGGGATACTAAACACCCTAACCTCATCCCTTACAAAGAACATGTCTTGACATTGTTACCATATTTTGAGCAGATTACCTTCGAGCATTTCCCGCGAGAAGAGAATCAGTTGGCAGATGCGTTAGCTACAATGTCATCCATGTTTAAACTTAACTGGGATAATGAGGCACCTCAAATCACCATCGAACGAATGGACAAACCAGCACATTGTCACGAGATTAATACCGAAGAAGTAGTGGACCGACCTTGGTTTCATGATGTCAAAAGGTATCTCGAAGCACAAGAATACCCTGAAGGAGCTTCAGTCAATGACAAAAAGTTCTTAAGGAGGTTCGCGGCCAAGTTCTTTCTGAGCAATGGTGTCCTATACAAGCGCAATCTTGATTGTGTCCTACTCCGTTGTGTGGACAAGGCTGAAGCTGAGCAGATCATGGCTGAACTACATAATGGCACCTTTGGTACCCACTCGAGCGGTCATACGATGGCTAAGAAGATTCTGAGGGTAGGCTACTACTGGTCTACCATGGAAGCTGATTGTCATCAACATTCCCCTACTTGTCACAAATGCCAAATCTATGCTGACAAGGTACATATTCCTCCAGTTCCTCTCAATGTCTTAACAGCTCCTTGGCCATTCGCAATGTGGGGAATCGACATGATTGGAGAGATCAAGCCTACAACATCCAATGGACACTGTTTCATCCTGGTAGCCATTGATTACTTTACCAAGTGGGTCGAAGCAGCTTCCTTCGCCTCCGTTACAAAGAATGTGGTTGCTCGCTTCATCAAGCAAAACCTCATATGCCGGTATGGTATCCCCGACAGGATCATCATTGACAATGGTACAAATTTGAATAATATTATGATCACCGCTCTGTGCGAGCATTTCAAGATTCAACATCACAATTTATCTCCCTATCAGCCTAAGATGAACGGTGTTGTCGAAGCCGCAAACAAAAATATCAAGAAGATCATTCAAAAGATGACAGTCACCTACAAGGACTGGCACGAGATGTTACCATTTGCTCTACACGGGTACCGTACCACGACACGCACTTCAACTGGGGAAACACCTTATTCTTTGGTATACGGCATGGAAGCTGTTTTACCTATCGAGGTTCAGATTCCCTCCTTGAGAATCATGAAGGATGCTGGTTTGAGTGAAGATGATTGGATTCAAACCCGGCTTGATCAACTTAACTTGATTGACGAAAAGCGACTTACTGTTGTTTGCCATGGTCAGGCGTATCAAAAACGTATGATCAAGGCCTTCAACAAGAAAATCAAGAGACAAGTATATCAAGTCGGGGACCTTGTAATCAAGTGGATCATCTTTCCGCAAAGTGATCCCAGGGGTAAATGGACTCCTACTTATGAAGGACCATTTGTGATCAAAAACATCTTTTCTGGTGGGGCAATGATCCTGACCACCATGGACGGCGATGACCTGCCGCACCCTGCGAACGCAGACATAGTCAAAAGATACTACGCATAAACGACCCGACAAGTTGAAAACCCGAAAGGGCGACTTGGGCAAAAATGGGCATCCCGGTGAATCAAAAACCCAAAAGGGCGGTTCAGGAAAAAGTTAGGGATAAATAAAAAAATCTGCACACCCGACAAGTTGAAAACCCGAAAGGGCGACTTGGTCAAAAAAGGGTTTTCCGGTGAATCGAAAACCCGAAAGGGCGATCTAGGAAAAAGTTAGGGAATTAAAGCGTATGACTATGTCTCGTCGGATCACTTTAAGGACAATCTCTTCACGGACAAGCTCCAAGCTTATGATCAATCCAATCATCTGCGGACGAAGCAACGAATGGACAAGATACTCAGAGTTATGAAGGCTATAGCAGAATGGGAACCCCATGGAATTGTTACACATAGCCATCTTTATTTGTATAAATTTTTCTCAATTTTATGACTACATTCTCTTACTAGGATGTCTGTCTCCTTTGTACAAAATATTTACACAAAGTTAATACAAAGATACTTCAAAGCGCAAAAATTTGTTTGCCTTTTCTTTCTTTTTACGCTTATGTTTTATTTGAAAACGTCCAATGATTTATTAAATGAGCATATGCATTTAAATTTAATCACTGCTTACAAACAAAACGAAATGAGAAAGAATAATTACTGACAGAATGAAAGTATGGGAAAACGTCTTTGGGCTATTCCAGGAGAAATCCTCAGCCGAGCTATGGCCTTGAAATACATATCCCCAGCGGAGTTAAGTTTCAAAATCCCCATCAGAACTAAGTTTCCAAACTCCCAATCCCCAGTGGAGCCAGGAAACTTTGAACTGCAAACCCTCAGTGAAGATAAAACTTTCTTCCCCAACGGAGTCCAAAACTTCAACCCTTAAACCCTGGTGGAAGACCATCCAGTTTCCTCCAATTCCCCAGAGATTTGTCTTGAAATCAGAAGATTCCCCTACAAGTTATCTTAGAAACCAGACGACAGCTTCAGATAATTCCTCAATAGATTGGCGTATGTTGTACCCCAAAATTTTCCCTCCCATATTCTTCAAGATTTGCTAAGAGCATGCTTCAAAATCTCCCAAGGGTTGCACAGTCCAATGGCCTCATAACAATCAAAAATTAGGGTTTTGGTTCTGGCAAAGAAGTTGAAGTTTCCAAGGGTCCAATCAAGTCCCACATGCCTATAAACACTGTCAAGCATCCATGTGCCAAGTTTCAGGACTCACAGCACCAGATTGCACAGGCAAAAACCCTAATTGCTTCACAGTCAACTATAGGGGCAAAATGGTCATTTGACAGTCAAAAGTCAAAATTCTTGGTCAAAATCTTATTTTGAAGCCACAAACATCATTTGATCAATTCTTGATCATGATTCTCAAGGCATGGCTCAAAAAGTCTTAAGATGCAAAAGTTTCTATTTTTGGACAATTGAAAAAGTCAACTGCAAATTGACTAGGGCATAACTTCCACATGGTTTATCAGAAAAATTCCATCCAAAGCTCATTTTGAAGAGAATGACATTTCCTACAACTCATCTTCACACTTAAAGTCCAAGAAATGCTCTCACAAAAAGTTATCAATCTCAACATTATAGGTCATTTTCAAAAGTCAACAAAAAGGCACTTTAAGTCAAAAACCATAACTTGATATTGGTAAATCAAAATGACATGGGACCAAAGACATTGGTTAGAGGACTTCAAGACCTTTCCAAAATGTCCAAGAACATGATCAAAGCTTAAACATTGAGCAAGATATGCCTTGTGGAAGTTGGGAAATTTTTGGGAATTTTGAAAAGTCAACTTTGCTTCAAATGCCTCAAAATTGTTAATGGGCCTCAATTTTTTCCATGAAACATTACCCAAGGGCCATGCACGACCCATTGACATCCAAGGAAGTTATTTTCTCATTTTTGATTAATTATTTGAATTTTTATCATTATTAATTCACTTAATTAAAATTAATTATGGAAAAAATACTAAAATAAAGGTTTTGAATCTTTTTGTGCAGCATATTCTCCCATTAAGAGCTCAATATTTCGTGCATCCCTTAAAAGGAAAGAATCTCTCATGATTGGCAATGATTGGTATGGAAAAGTTTGAAGAAAAGATATGCAAAATCAAAAATTCAAAAGCATTAAAATAATGGATCATGGGCTTGTTTTGCTTGACCTAATCATGCTACATACATATGCAAACATAACCTAATGCATAAGAACAAGAAAGCTGCGATGAGAACAAAGAACAAACTTGCATTTTTTCACAAAAAAGTCAAAACTATTTTCATAGCTAGAGGGTGATTCAAAGCTCAAAAAGTATTCCAATACACTCCTTACACATCCAGGAAGCGATTCCAATCGAAACCAACCTTCCATACTCAAGGAATTGGTATAACCGAGTCACCCTGTTCATAAAATTTTGCATATTCGTGTTTGCATTTTCATGCCATATTAATGTCTTTTAATGATTGATTTACACTAAGATGATTGTTCTGAAGCTAATGGCATGCTTTGATTGAACTAATATTGCCTGTATCAAAAATCACCATTAACGATTGCTAGGGTTGCAGAAGCTTTGAATTGGGGCTTTCCCCATATGGAAAAATTGGGCCACCAAACTTGTACCACTGAATTCAGGACCTTCACACGAATGGAAACCATCCATCGCGCCCTTTTTCTTTTTAACTATATGTTGTTCGCTATTTTTGCAGGTTTGACTTAGATGGGGTTTAAAACCCCCGCTATCTATTCTGTATTTTTAGACAAAACGAAGAAACCATGAAGAAGATGCTGAGTTGTTGGCACATGGTTGGTCCATTTGAATAAATGGCGCGATTTTTTAATATCCAGCATGATAGCTTCTTTCCACATGTATTGTTTATATCCTATTATACAAACAAATAAACGCATTTGGCTTGGTGGAAGATGACTTGTCATGCAGGCACTGGGACCTGGGTTCGATTCCCAGGTCCCCTTATATATTTCATGATTTTTGCATTAGCATGTTCCAGCGTAGCTCTCATCCAAAGGAGTACCATACGCCCAACGCCTTGGCTTGCCACGCGCCCAGAAGTCCCAATCCAAGGGCCAGGATGGGCAGTCCACCATGGACACCAGTCAACCACTCCTCACACGCGCCAGAAAAGTCAAAAGGGCCTGATTCTAGTGGGCCAAAAATGCTTCAATACACCTCCAAAAAAGGGCCTGATACCCCCTCCCATGGTTTGCATTATTCTTGATTTCTATTTTGATTTCTTTTAATTTTTTAATGTTTAATTATTTCTTTTATTTAATTCACAAAATAATTTTTATAATATAAAAACCAAAAAAACATAAAAAATCATTTCTTTTCTTTATTTAATAATTAATTAACCTTCAATTTCAATTTAATTTCTTTAAAGGGTCCAACGCCCTCGCATCTTCGATTCTAATTTCTTTTTGCGCGTTCGTCTTTATTTTTTCGTTTTAAATTTATGTAATTGCCCCAAATCCTTGTAATAGTTATTAGGACATTTACTTTCCGCACTTTTATTCAAAATCGGGTCTTTGTTAATTTGGCGATGTGTAGACCCGCGCCTTATAATAGCGTAGGACCTTTATTTTCCGCATTTAATTTCTGCACCTTTAAACTGCTAATCACATGAAAGAATGAATGGCCAAAAATAAAATCAAAGCGTAGAACACCCAATGCATGATCAAGATAAAACATAAACTGAAAATGACACACAATTCACACACCACTCTTAGGGTACGCCTCACTGTTGCCTTACCCCTCGAAACGTGGTCGTCGAGTATAGGACGTTTTAGTAAGTCCTTATGTCCATGAACATGGCATAGGGGTAGCTTCTAAGGTGTCTTACTATTGCTCTGGTGACCACACTGTTGCCTTACCTTCGAAACGTGGTCGTCGAGTATAGGACGTCTTAGTGAGTCCTTATGTTCCATTGATCTGGTTGCCTCGGAACAGTTGCCTCGAAACGGTTGCCTCGGAATAATTGCCTCGGAATTAAAAGATCAATGGCATAAGGGTAGCTTCTAAGGTGTCCTACTGTTGCTCGGTGGCCACACTGTCCCTAAACTCGAATTGACCCAAACACCTCCAACGGTGGTGCTACCTACCTCTCAATGGTGGGATGGCACTACCTTAAGGACTTCTACACAGCTTAATTCCTTAGGGTAGGTAGTTGACTCATAGATACTTGCTCTAATTCAAAACAAATCAAAAACTCTTTTCACACCGACACTTTTCAAAAAGCTTTCAAAAACAACTTTTCAAACACTCTTGAGGACTGATACAAGAGTCGAACTGAAATTTTAAACGAAACTTTTTCAAACTCACTCACAATTGAAAAGCAAACATTTTGAAAACACAAATGAGCAAGTATCTAAGAGCCCATGGATAACCATGGATAGAAAGGGTGCTAACACCTTCCCTTTCTATAAATCTACCTCCCGAACCGAGAACTAATCTCAATAAGGAATTTTTCTGTGCTTTTGTCCTTTCCATATTGGAGAAAATAAAAGACGGTGGCGACTCTTGCTTCCGCGACATTTCGCGAAACAACTTTAAACAGTCAGTTCCAGATCCACCGATCACAGCGTACAACCCAAGCCCTTGAGAACTATTCAACATAATAAACATTCTCCCCAGAGTTATTTCCCAACAGATCGAAGATTCTCATTCTCATTTCTCCAGTTGAAGTCTCCCAGGTTTCAATTCCCCGGTAGAGATTGTCAGAGTTTTCCTTATTCCCCAGGAAAGTCACGAAGGATTCTCACATCCCCACAGAAGTTATCAAAGTTCTTGTTAATCCCCACAAGCCACCAAGGATTTTCTATCTTCAACAGTGGTCCAAGGATTTCTCATTCTCAGCAATCAAAGATCTTGAATCTCCAACAGCGGTCAAGGGTTTATTATCCCCGGTAGCAGTCAAGATTTCATTATCTCCGGCTATCAAGGATTTATTTTCCTCAAGCAGACGGCTAATCAGCTTACATGCACATACATTACATTCATATATCATAAACATTGATAAAGCACACTCTATTGCATCATACATATCATGCAACATAACTTTGTGTTTCAGCTAACATTTTACCCATTTCAGGATAAGATTAAAAGCTATCATTAACAACTATTCAAAGATTTCAGATACAGTACGGATACACTCCAAGACATGGAAGTCATTCTGCTACTCATTCGGATCTATTATTCAGATACAATATAGATACACCCCAGACACGACGGTCATTCTACTACTCATTCAGACTTCAGCAATCAGATACAGACTAGATACGCTCCAGACCAGGAAGCCATTCTATTTCTCATTCAGATTCAACTATCAACCTCAGGTTCAGATACACTCCAGACACAAGTTATTATGTCACTTGTTCAGATCCCAGTTACAGTTCAGATACACTCCAGACACGGAAGTCATTATGCTACTCATACATATCTCAACTTCAGATACAGTCCAGATACGCACCAGACACGGTTGCCATTCTGTCACTCATTTGGAATTTATCCCCAGCCCAGAGATGCTCCATACACGGATGTTTTTCTGTCGCCCATTCAGAATTCAGATACAATATAGATATACTCCAGACACGACAGTCATTCTGATATTCATTTAAGAATCAAATACGGTTACAACTCGGATACGCTCTAGACACGGACGACATTCCTTTGCTTATGCGAATCCAATCTCCAGATACAACTCAGATACGTTCCAGATACGGATACCATTCTGGTGTTCATTCTTCTGATTTTCAACAAACAGTCTTGGATGGCATCTCTAAGCCCATCTCCAGCAAGATTCTACCATCTCCAAATGGAATCTTTAAGCCCATTCCCTCATTTACATTTTGACGAGTGCAAATTTACGGGCACTCTAGTGTCCAATCCTCTTTTACCTTCGAGTCACGAAAGGCAGACTCGCCAATCTAACTCTTCAGGTTCAAGAAGATCGAACAGGGGCAGATGTTGTACCCCAAAATTTTCCCTCTCATTTTATCAAGATTTCCCCTCACAAGACTCTTTGAACTTCAGACAGGATTAGGGTTTGCTCTACTCAAGACATCTCCTTACATTGATGACCTAAATTAGGGTTTGAGTTTGCACAGGGATTTTTGTACTTTCAATGCTCAAATTGGCTTTCATATTTCATGTTGGACTTATAAGATTACCCCTACCAAGTTTCAATCCTTGAATCAAATTTTTGCCCAGTCAATTGGACAGTTGACCTAAAAATCAGCTGTATTGGGGAAAAAGTCAACTGTGACCAATTTACAGTCAAAACTCATAATTTTTTATCCACATCAACATTATAGACTCCTATGGACCATTTGATCAAGTTTGGACCGCAACTCCTCAAGAAATTTGATCAGATCATCAAAAGGGCAAAATGATCACTTTTAGGGTTTTGACTGTATAAGGGCAATTTCTGATTTTTCACCTAGCCAATGGAAAATTGGGTTCAAGCATTGATTCAAGGACTCAATGGCATCATCTTGACCTATTCACAAGGTTCAATAGATCTCAAATGCATTGGATTTACAGATGAATTTTTCAGTCAATTGATCAAAATTTGACTGTACACTAAAAAGTCAAACTTTGACTTTTTGGTCAAAATCAAGTGCCAAGGGTTATTTTTCATCAGGATGTGTCAAAACATGAAACTTGTTCATCAAGAAAACTAATTTTGCAAATTAGGGTTTAAGATTGAAAAATTTCATAACTTAGAGAATTTTTCTAAGTTATGAAATTTTCTTATTTTTTCCCAACTTTGCCCAACATTTTCACCATGATGCAATTGGATTCAAACAAAACCTCCAACATGAAAGTTGTATTCCTCCACAAAATATACAACTTTGATTCACAAAGTTTTCTCAAAAGAAGCTTGGATATCAAGTTATGATTTTTGGAACAAGGGTCCATGAAACTTTTAACTTAGTGAAATTTTGCCCTAGTTTAGGCCGAATTTTGACCTATCTTCATGACCATTTTTAACATAGTTCCACTTGGAATATCAAATTTCATTTCAAAGATGTATTGTATAGAATGTTAAAATCTTTCCAAAATGTCCAAGAACTCTCCAAAATCATTTGTGGTTAGGGAGAATCGAAGGTTTGAATTTGGCAAAAACTCATTTTGATCCATGGCATGTTTCATGTTGCTACAAGTTGCAATTTCCATCCAGCATTGTTTGTACTTGATTACAGGTCCCTAAACCCTTTCATACTCAATAATTAAATTCAAATCCATTGGTTTGAGGCTTTGTTCTGATCATGGGAGGATTACACAAGAGATTAATCCAAAAATAACAAAAAGGCAACATTGCCATTTTTGTCAAATTTGCTTTATGTCAAATTGCATTCTTGAGCCTTGAACCAAATCTTGTACAGCAAACCAAATCCAAAAACTTGGGGCCAAGCTCACACAATGTATGCAGGGTTAGAGCTAGCCTGTACATGCCTGCTCTTTGTCACTTCTCATTTTTTGCTTCATAACCAAGAAACTTGCCAAAATCACATAACTTGCATATCTGTTATAGCCAACTCTTGCAAGCATTAGAGACAAGTTTTATACATTGCCTTGAGCCAGAAACACGAATTATTGAACCCTCAAACCTTCCAAAACACAAAATCACATTCTTCTTGCAAAATAGGGCACTCCCTGCAGTTTCACTTCCATCACACAAACCACTCGTGCATTTTGCCCCAAACCTGTTCAAACACATTCCATATAACCTATCCAAGCTATTCCAACCATTGGATAGGGACTGTAACTCCATTTGCAAGCTTCACCATTTCTGTTTTCAGCTTGTGCAAGTTGACTTCTACAAGCTTGCTTAAGCAAGTCCAAAGCAAACTAGGCATTGGGGAAGGTCAGAGGAAGTTCAGGCAAGCTCCCAAGCACCTCAGGTCTCACTGAAAAGCTCCACATTGCCATACACGAGTTCATCTGAAACAGGTATTTGACAACTTCCTATCTCTCTATTTAGGAATCATTAGGCTTAAGTTTGTGAATAAAAAATGTAGTACTCATAGCCCCGAAGTTGTACATATGCTTAAATTTCATTTAAGTTAATCGTGTTAAGAGAATTTGATTCATGAACTTCCTGAAAAAGTTAGGTTAGAAATTAGGGCCAGAGAAATTCTCTCTGGTCTTTGAGAGTTAGATTGAGTTTTTTACATGGTTGGAATCGTCTTGGAAAATGCTATAACTTTTGTGTTATGAGTTTTTGCATTAGAGCACGTATGCAGGAGTTGGATATTTGAATCAGGCGCGCGTATTTTGTTTGACAAAGGTTGAAGATGAAGTTCGGTGGGCTGGGCTTTGGCTTGGCTTGCTTTTTGCACCTCCAGTTTGCTGATTGCACCCCCCTGGCCCATTTCTTTATATTTTGTATTTTTCTATTTATTTTTCATTTCTGATTTTATTCTATTTTTTCTAAACATAAAAAACTTACCAAAAATATTTTTATAAATTTTCACATTTATTTTTATATTTTATTTTATTTTTCTAACATGAAAATAGTTATTAATTAGTATATACTTTTATTTTCTTTAATAAAAACTTGAAAATAATACATAAAAAAAATTATATTTTTATTATTATTATTTACATACTTAAATAATATTTTTCTAATATATTTTCATTTTTTGACATTTGTATATATTTCATTATTTTTATTTTATTGTATATAAACAATATAATTAATGTATATACTTTTCTTAAAGAAAATTAGGGTTTTTACCCTTGACAAAAATAATCTTTTATTTCTATTTTTTTAATACATTAAATATATTATTTTTACACATATAAAAATAAATAAAAACATTTCTTGCATATTCATAATATTTTGCATATTTATATTTTGTTGCTTATTTAAATATTGTTTATTTATTGTTTAATGCAAAGAATTCAATTTGGATGTAATAGTAAATATTAGGGTTTTATTTTCTTGCAAATATTCCCCATTCAAAAGTGTATCCCCCTCCCCATATCAATATTGTAATAGTCGTAGATTTATTTTGCGCATTTATAACTTCCAAATATGCCATGATAGAGATTAGGGTTTGTATGCAATATCCCAAATCAAAACAAATAGTTAGACTTAATACAAGACATAAATGCATGAAAATGATAACACAATGCACACATGCACCTCTAGGGTTTCATCCACTTGTTGCCTTTAAAATGGCCATGGTATGCATGTTGAGTATCTTGGCAAAACAAAAACAAAACAAAAGACCATAGTCCCTCGATGACGTTATCTTGGTTGCCTATACAAATGATCTAGTCCCTAAAAAAAATTGCTAAAGATACTTGGCACTATTGCTATCATGGTCAATAAGATGACTCGCGCCTGTCCCGTTTAACATCCAAATACAAGGTTGTTTACCAAATGCAATGGTAAAACAACACTGTCAAAAGGGTTAAAAATGTGTAGGAAAGATCTTTGAGTAGATTGGGTAGACAACTCTTAGTTACTTGATCAAAAACTTGCAAAAACATCCTTGCTATTTTCAAACACACCTCACAACACATTTCTCAAAACAAATTTTCAAACATTCAAACATTGAAAAATATTTTCAAAAGACAATACACCTTTGTATATATTCAAACAAGAATCATTACAAAGGTTGCCACAACGATGGCCTCTTTTCAAAACATTTTCAAAACCACACACAAAGCACCATTTCAAACAATTGGAAAAACAAAGCAAGTGATCTAAACAAGTAACTAAGAGCCCATGGATAACCATGGATGAAAAGGGTGCTTGCACCTTCCCTTTTCATAATCTACCCCCCGAACCCAAGATAACATCTCAAAGGTCTTTCCTGTGCTTTTTGACCTTTCCTTTGGATAAAATAAAAAGTCGGTGGCGACTCTTACTGAACCGAAACATTTGCGAACACAAAACGCAAAACCTCAAGTCAGTTCTCCCACCGCATCACACCAACCAACTTGACTTCCAAAATGGCACCATTCTACCATTACCCAGCTTTAATACTTTCATTAAAATTTCAAAGGGTTATCACACAGTAACATGAGGTCTCTCCACCAATTTGATTCTTTAGATTTATAACAACCACCATCATTTAACCATAACCGCTTCATTAGGACTCAATATCTTTCCTGCAAAATACCTTCCTAAATACTTCCCTCTTCTCTCAAGAATCTCCAAATCCACTTTGAGAGAAGAGCTTGACTAAATTTTCCAATATCATTTACCTCCAATCCACATTTAACTCTAGATTTTCAAATTGTTTCCCAACTAACCCAAGGCATCCCCTTCTTATCCGCCACTTCTTGCCACAAGAATTTCCTTTGAATAACTTTAATCTCCTGAATTATCTTGGCAGGTATTTTATAAAATGATAATTGATAGATGGGTAAACTTGACAAAACTGAATTTAATAAAGTGACTCTTCCTCCAATAGACAAAAGTCTTCCCTTTCAAGACGAAAGTTTACACTTGAATGTGTTGATAACTGGTTGCCAAAAAATCAGATTCCTTTGGTTTCCCCCAACGATTATCCCCAAAAATTTAAAAGGAATTTGATCCACTTTACACGCCAAAAATTGCAAAGCCGCAACCCAAAAATCCTGATCAATACCAATTCCATAAATCTTACTTTTGCTCATGTTTATTCTAAAACCTGAAACCAACTTGAACCCTCTAAGAATAGCTTTTATAGCCCAAATATTTGACCAAGATTCCTCGCCAATCAGAATTGTATTGTCTGCAAACTGAAGTAAGTTATAATTAACCTCATTTTATATGTTAAAACCAATATATAAACCTCTGCTAATAACCTACCTAACAATTCCAGCTAATCCTTCAGCCGCAATAGTAAACAAGAAAAAGGATAAAGGATTGCCCTGCCGTAAACCTCTACTAACTTGGAATTCCTCTGTCGGACTTCCATTAACCAGAATGGACATAGAGCTAGTAAACACACCCACTTCCATCCACAACACCCATTTGTCTCCAAATCCCATCCTCTTGAGCATAAATCTCAGGAAATTCCAATCAACGCAACCGTAAGCTTGAGCAAAATCCACTTTGCATAACAAATAATTCTTCTTATTTCTTGTTGCATAATAAACTATTTCATTAGTAACCAAAACTCCATCCAATATTTGTCTACCTGGAATAAATGCGGAATGATTGGTAGACACCAAAAAACCTATCACACACCTTAGTCTAGCAGCAAGTAGCTTCAAGATAATCTTTAAAAGACCATTAATCAGACATATGGGTCTATATTCATCAAGACTTTGAGGGTTCTCCCACTTTGGAATTATAGCCAAGAAAGAAGAGGTTACGGCTTTAGGGAGCTTACCAAACTTATGAAAATCTTGAATGAAACCTACAAACTCACCTCCTATTATATTCCAACATTTCTTCATGAAATCAAAATTAAAACAGTCTAGTCCTAGGCTTTTATTACCATATCCATCAAACACAACACTTTTTATTTCTTCCTTGAAAAACGCTTCCTCTAGCCTCCCACGATCTTTAGCAGAAAGGCACTTGAAATTTAAGTTTTGCAGCAATGGTTGTGGCGACAATGAATTCTGAAACCTGGTAGAAAAATTATTTTTTATGGCTTCTTTTACCCCAATAACGTCCTCAACAAAACCATTGGTCGTTTTAACCGATACAATGGAGTTTCTTCTTGACCTTGTTTTCAGCATGGAATGGAAACTTTTTGAATTGTTATCACCCTCATTTACCCACCTATATCTAGATTTTTGCTTTATGATATTCTCTATAAAATGCATGTTTCTCCAAATTAAGTCTTGAGACCTCCTTCTTTCCTTATTAACAACCTCTGAGTCCTGGTTTTGAGGCAACAATCATTTCTCCTCAAGAGAATTGAGAAGCTCAACATCCTCTTCAATCTTTAGATCGGTCCACCCGAAAACTTGCGTATCCATTTTCTTAAGCTCCCCCTAAGCAACTTGAATTTTTATTTTAAAACAAATGACTTCCTTCCTTTAATGCCAAATGAGGTCCATTCCTTTTTCACATAACCCAAAAAATCCTTATGATCGAACCAACAATTGTTGACTTTGAATGGTTTTGGCCCCCATTCCAGAAAGTTGGATTTCAACCACACCGGTTTATGATCTGAGATGTCCCTGTTTCCCCCTTCCCAAGCCACAACACCCAACTTGGAAATCAGACCCTCTGACAACAAAAAGCGATATAGTCTGCTACACACCTTACCATCAGATTTGAACCAAGTAAAAATATTTCCTCTGGATACTAGAACATCCACCAATTCCATAGCATCAATGAAACTCCTAAATTCCTCCATTTCTAATCTTCTATTATTGTTTGCCACACCATTCCCCTCTTCTCTACTTTTAATAGAATTAAGGTCACATGTTTCCCCCTCCTGAGCCACAAACATAGAAAAATGTACATTTAGAATAAGTAGGAATAAGTTATATATTTATAAATGGGTATATTGCATAACATTTTTAATCAGTACATTTACAATAAAGAAGAGTAAGTTTTATATTTATAAATGTAAAATTCTATTTTTAATTATAACTAAAATCAAAATAATTAATAATTAAATTAAGATAATTAATATTGCTTTTGAGATCTTGTAATTGACCGCTCATGTCAACACCCCCTCGAGTTGGTTTGTATGAGTCTCGAATGTCTAACTTGTCAAGTGAGTAGTAGAAGTCTCAACTACATTCAACTTTTGTGAGCATGTATTTCAATTAATCTTTAGATTTAATAAACAGATATTGAATTATCTTGAACTCTAAATTTTGTTTGATAGAGTATCAATCTACTTCAACATAATTTTTCCAATCATGTTGAACTGGTCTTGAGAAATTTTTATAACAAACTTATTGTCACAAAAGAGGTTCATCACACAATTTGGAGTAAATCCAATTTCATTTAATAGTCTTCGAATCCAAAAAAGCTTGCGCATGTCCTTAATCATCCCTCAAAACTCTGGTTTAATACTTAATAATGTCACACACTTTTGTTTATTAAATTTTCATGTAATCAAATTTCCTCCAACAAATGTAAAATATCCAGAGCTGGATAGCTTATTTGTGACATCTCATGCCCAGTGGGCGTCTATATAACCTTCAACATTTACATGATTATTTTTTGTGAACATTAAGTCTTTTTCAGGTAAGGATTTCAAGTACCACATGATTTAAATTAGTGCATTCATGTGATCTTTACTAGGGTTATTCATAACTGGGCTCATTACACTTACTGCATACGCTATATCAGGTCGTGTATGAGATAAATAAATGAGTTTTTCAACTAGTCTTTGGTACCTTCCTTTGTTTGTTGACACTTGGTTTTGATGTTCTCTAAGTCAGTGATTCTGGACAATTGGCATATTTATAACCTTATAGTCTAGTAATGTTGCGACTGGTTTTTAAATCAGAGTCATCACTATTAGTTTTTATCCTAGGGAAGGGAATCTAACAGAAAACTCTAATTCGCAGACAGAGATATTAGATTTTAGGTTTGAGTTGGGGAAACAAGATTTAAATTTTTTATAGGGGAAAAGTGTTTTAATTTATAATAGGGGAACTCGCCGCGATTTTTGATCATATGCCTATGTATCCTCTTATGAGGAATCAGAGTCCCAATTCGTAGTTCGTATGGGGTTGGTGTTTTTTAGGGGTCGCAAACGTACTTTGAATCACCTCGCATTTTGGCCGGGAGTAGTGATTGCGGAGATTTTGGCTAAATGCGCGGTTAGTCAAAATCTGTTTGAAACCCTTTTGCAAAAATAGTTGATTAGCTTAGTTTGTTGCGAAAAATAGTTTGATGATTTGTTAATGTTTTTTAATTGTATTGACTACGAAATTCTTGATTAATGCATGATATAAAAATTTAATGCAAATAATATAACAAAATAATATGCATTTTTTATATAAAAATAATTTGGATGACAATATAGTAATATTTAAATAGTAAATAAAATATATTAATAATAATAATTAATAATAATTGATTATGGAAAGACATAAGGAGTTGTAATAATAATATAATTATATATACAAAAAATAAGAAATAAATAATATTTACATATAATATAAAATAATAATAAGAAGAAGAAAATAAAATTAATAGATAATAATAATAAGGAAAAAATGTAATAAAAATGTAATGAGGGGTGTGTGAAGAGTAATGGGTTAGGCCCAAATGTAATTCATGAAGGGGCCGGTTGGATTGAGTGAGGCGAGGTGCATGAAGCTTATGATGGAATTTGGCTTGCGGCCGTCAGATTACAATCCAATAGATGATAGAGAAGGAGCATGATAATTACAGTATGCCAACGCATATGGTATTGAAACGGATTACAACCTTTTGTTAACTCTTCATTTTTGTTCTTGTTACCGTTTGCAGTCCTTTATCTCTCTCTCTCTCACTAAACACAAACCCCTTTCTTCTTCTTCTTAACCCTAACTCTTCATCTCTAACCCTATTTCATTACCCTCGTCGCGGCGGCCGCTCCCCTAAACACACCCCTACCCAACAATCTAAAAAGAAAACGAAAATCTAAGTATTACCCCTTGGCAGATTTTGGCAGATTTTCGGACTGTATTAGAAAGCTAACTTTGAACACTTTGAGTGCAATTTTCATATTGCAATTTGTGTGCAAATGCTGGGCTGGTATAGCAGATGATGCAGGTTTGACGGTTTTGGGGTTGTTTCTTGTCTAGGTAGTATCTTTTTGTCCCTTTCCTCTTTCCTCTTTCCTCTTTCAATGAAAAAGAAATTTTGCTTATTTTTCTATGAAAAATTCTGAAGGGTTTGTATGATTATAGGAAAATGATGACATGTTTGGTTTTGATGAGCTAACTAGCTTGCTACTTTTATGAATAATACTTTGTTGTTTTTTTTATCTGCTTGCATAGCAGCTTGCTACTGCCTTGTTCTTTTTGCGTTGCATGCCTGCTATTTTGTTTATGCTGCTTGCATATTGACCTTGGACTTGGCAGCTTGCCTATTGATGTATTGTTGCTGCTTGGCAGCCTAGGACTTGGTAGCTTTGCTTGGCAGCTTTCTCTTTTGCAGCCTTGGGCTTGTTGCTATATTTGTTTGTTTTCACAATTTGTTGTTGCTTGCTATGTATTTTGCTGCAGGTTAGGCAGCTTGCTTGCCCTATTGCATTACAGCTTGCCTTGTTGACTTGCTTGCTTTTGTTTGACAGTAGGTTAGGAAGCTTGCTTGCCCTGCTGGTTTTTCTTGTTGGTTAAGCTATACAACCTGTTTGTTGTAGATTTGGGCAGCCTTGGGCTTGCATTTTTGCTTTTCCTTCTTGTGAACCAAGGTACAACCTTGTGATTTGCAAGAATGGGAGAAGAGGGATTATAATTAAAATAAACAACCTTTAAATCTGATTCCACATACAAACCCTAATGATGAATATTCAAACTTGTTTTAGCAGTTAATTCTTGAATTTTCACATGCTTGCTAACTTCCTTTCTTGTTTCATGGGCACAAGGCGTGGATGCAAATGAAGCTTGGATTGATTACTTGAAGATGAAGCAACAGAGACTTGAAGACACAAAATAAATATTCCCCCTTTGTAGAAAATTTGTGATTCTTTGTAACAAAGCAAAACTTGTAAATTATTCCATTTGTAATGTAATAAATACAAAGTCCTTAAATAAATTTGGTGTAATGAATTTTAATATCCAAAACTTGAATTTATTTAAACTTTGCAATTCTCAAATTGAATGTTTTGGATTAAAACATCTTGGTTTGGTAACTTGGGTTTCAAGCAATCACAGAAATGGTCAAATAACCAATGCGTCTTGTACTCCAATCAAATTTCTAAACAAAATAAATGTTTAAAAAAATGGAACTTCATTGCCAAACAAATCATGCTTTGAGAACCATCATCAACCTTAACCAATTTCAAGAACAATGATGATTAAGAACACTTGAAATCAAACAAACAACTTACGATGATTTGATGACTTTCGATGTTTTCCCAACGCAATTTTCTTTCGATCTTTGAAGATAAACTCATGTGCAAAATCACCTATGACCGTATATAGAAATAATCGTCTTGAGATCTCGTAATTTGGGGAAATCACAAACCTTAGAAATCAGGCGACAATTGTTTAAGATTAGGTTAAAATCCAAGAAGTGACATTTAACGCATTCGAATTTTGGTGATCTTCTACGCGTAATTAGCTCTTTATTTGTGAAGATAAATTGGAGATAACATCGAGGAGAGTCATACGCAAGAAGGACCGCTCAAAAATATTGAATAATGAAGAAGTTACAATTGCTTGAACTTGGTCTCAAAAAAGGTCAATTTTTTTTGGGTGAATGGAGTCATTTTCAGTCGTCTGAACCATTAACTGAGCAAACTTGTAACACGAGGTTAGAAACTCGGCATGAACATCCTTGAGGAGACATGAAGATCTATGAATACCATTTGAAACCTCGAAGAATCAGTTTTCTTTGAGAAACGCCAAACCCTAATTGTTGACTTACTGCCTAGGAAGAGAATCTGCCTGACCAACTTTTCGAGCCAAATTTAATATTAGAGAAGACCTAGGATATTATCTTGAATAAAAATGAGAGGGCAAATTTTGTGGTACAACAGTCGCAACCACTCATTTTTCGAGTTTTAGACCATCTTGTTCCATGACTTTGAAATCCCCCTTCACGCTTAACCAGTTAGGATAAGGTGGATACCAAGCCAAAGCAAAGTCAGTTGTAGGAAATCTGGAGAATTTTGGAGGCTCTAATTGAAAAGCCAAATCATATCGATCCTCAGGTTTGACACACGAAGGTATACTCAAACGTGGGAGTTTTTCTATAAACTTTTCCTTTAAAATCAAAGATGCATCTCGAATGGTTCGACCAAGATCAGTAGGCTTGTAGATAGTTTCAAAGTACTTTTGGAATGCCTGGATCTCCTTGATGTGTCAATGCGTACCTTTCTTCTTCTTGTCCTGCACAGAGGCAAAAGCTTTGGTTATATAATTATTAAAGTCAGTGACACCAAACATATTGGAGACATAATATTCTTGCCACCAGCTTTCAAAGTCTTGAGTACAGAAATTCGAAGGTTTGAATGGGACAAGATTAAGGTGGAGGAAGCCTGTGAACTTGCTTATAATTTTCTTCGTTTCAACAGTTGTGAAATTCATTCCCATATGACATATGTCACTTTTATGGCTGTACAATGGTTCAGGAAGGATTTGGCAGAGTCCAAATTATCTTGCGACAAAATTGGGTTGGTAAGTAAGTAAAATATTGAGTTTTATTGGGCATAATTCTGGTAACAAGAAGTCTAGGGATCAGGAAAGCTTCCCAAATCTAGAGGGATTCTATTTGTTGTTCAGTCGAAAGGCCAGTGAGAGGTCTTGTGAACCATTCTGGGCCATGGATTCTTTGGGCAAATGTTGCCATTGAAGGGGGTAAATTTGTACCACTTCGCAAACATCATCAGGTTCCTAGTGAAGCACTCTTGCAAGTTTTTCCCTCCATCATCTGAGGTTAAATGAACTAGTCTAGTCCCTTCGACAGTTCTATTCTGGATTTCAGGGTCAGATTCATCAATTGGGTTTATATTCGAAAGGGAAGATTCGAAGGTGGCATTGAGCCACAACTGAAGTAGCCAATACGGACCAGCCAGTAAAATGTTATTTTTTGGTTCAAAGTTTTTTAATCTTGTGGAAGCCTCCCTAAGGCTCTCATACAGTCCAGCAAGGACTAGTTCGCTTAAGCAAACATCTCGACCAGCATAGAGTTGGTTGGCGAGGGTCAAAAATCTTCTGGAGACTTGCAGAGATTTACAGCAGAAGACACATCGAGAAAGCCATAAAGCAAGAAAAGCTATGTGTTCCTAATCAATAACTTCTTCTGTCGATCCCAAGTAGTGATCAATGTAATTGTTGTAAGTGGGAGAAGCATTTCTGAATTTGATGGAGTCATCAACGTCCAAGGTAGGGTCGAAAGTCTTTCATGTGGGTCGAAGGCCCGTGATTACAATAACATCAAGGAGCGTTGGAGTTAACATTCCGCAGGGTAGGTTAAAGGGTTATAAGTGTTACCCCAGAAGTACAGGGAAGTTGTTAGCATTAGCTGACAGTATTCAGGGTCAAACTTCGACAGATGAATCATGTCGAAGATTCCCAGGTTTTTCCATGTTTTCGATTTCGATCTCTATCATAGCTAACCATCCAAGGTACTTATGTCCTCTTTCGGTGGACCTAACCTAAAAGGTCTCAGAACTTCTGTGACGAAGTCTAGCTTAAAGGAATGTTCGTTTTGTTCTTTACCCTCTTGAGGAGTATTTTCTTGGGGAATTGTTTCATCTTCTACCCTAGTGTTTTCAGCAGATTTCTTACTAACCCTAGGTTTACTAGCTATGGGTCTAGTCAAGTGGTAAGCGGGAAAATATATCTTGAGTTTTGATATATCGGATACATTGAGTATAAGACCCATATATCTTAAGGTATCAGAAGCAAGAGTGAAGGGAATCATTACCTGGGAAGCGTATATGGCAATTTGTTCATTCCTCAGAGATAGTGTGGGAACAAATTCTTGATTTCCAATCATGATGGGTGTTGCTACTTTTAGTAAAGGGTTGGAAGCATCATCGTCTTTGTTTTGTTTACTCTTTCCAAACTTTTATTTATTCTGGGATGCCATTGATTGTGTTTTGAAGAAGAAGAAGTTGCATAAAAGTTTGTTGAACTTTGGAAGAAGAGGGGAGAGCTTTTGATTTGAAAAAGTGCAGAAAAGAGAAAAATAAAATGAATGGTGTTAATTTATATGAATGGAAATTGAACCATTTTTTATGGAAAGAGGGAAGTTAAACTTTTTGAGTAGTGGGACACGTGTAAGGTGATCCTTTGCTTGATGAACGATTTTTGTAAGTTCCAAAGTTAAGACTATTCATCATAGCTAATGATGAGATTTATAGATACCCATACTGCGATTAGACGTTTGGGAATTAAAAGTCATTATGATAATGACGTCATAATAGTTGAAATGGTTGATGAGTTGTTCAGAAGGTTGAAATTTGAGAAGATTACAAAAAATATGCATTTCTGGTTTCGAAATGAATATTTCTTGGGGGCAATTTGTTGGCTGGAAATTTAGACTAAGGAGAAATTGAGCTGAGTCAATGGTCTGAATATACTTAGAGAGTTGCTTGACTATTTTGTTTGTTAAAAGCCATGAAGATTCGAATTCGAAATTCGTTAAGAGATTGATGGATAGTTTATAATTCGAATTGCGAAATAAAGTTATTATTCGAAACATGGTTTAAGACTTTATACTTCGAGTGTTATCATATTTTATTGGTTTTAGCGATCAAGACGGATAGCAAAGGGTTTGAATTCGAATATTCATTCTTATCCAGAAGGACGCGTGGAATCTCTTGGATTATCGAAGACATGCCAGCGGAAATGTGTCATTAGTTTGTTAGGAGACCGTTAGGGTCGAAGTTCTATAAATTGTAGCTTTTGTGTTTTGATTTAGTGTGTTCACATATTTGTACAAAATACTCAAAATACTCAAAGTACCAGTGTTCGAGAAAAGAGTTAACGAGAATGTACGTATGATGCACCATATTTTATATTCAATGTCATTTACATTCAATGAAGTTTCTTTACGTTCTTTACAATTCCCAGTCTAGACTAGTTTATATTTCATCATTTTTATAAAGAAGTTTCACTTCGACGTGCAGAGTGATTCCTTTTGTTTAAAGAGATTATCATCAAAACATGCTTTCTAAATAATTGAACACAATAGTCCCGAGATCAATCTGATTTATCTCGTGAGTAACTGAATCTGTTAAAGGATTTAGAGGATCAACGGTTGTTTACTAAATTCCAGGGTAAACAGCGGTTAACGACAAAAACACAGCATGTGCGGGCAAAAAGGGATAGTGAACTATGTGCCCCTCGACATGCATATCAACTAGGATAGCCTAACAACTAATTCATACTCCTCGACACGCATAGGGGAAAATAGGATAACACCCACTTATGCTCCTCGATGTGTCTTGCAACCTAGTACTGCTCGACAATCCAACACATACCCCCCGACACGCCTCACAGCCTAATATTTCGATTGATATCTAACACCATCAACATCCTCCTCGACCACTAGTTCGACCAACAGTACAAACACGCTACTACGTCTTAACAACCACACCACTACCATTCATAACTTCCGGCCAACCGCTCGGAATAACACAGCAACAAGCAACTATATTTCCTATAACATGTTCATTAATTCCCATGTAATACACATCATAAGTCCCATTATAAGGTCAGAACCCCACCCTTACCTGGATTGAAGGTCGCTTAACCAAAGCTCCGGCCAGAATCCTTGCTTTGCTCTGCTCGACACCGGGCAACTTTCTCCTCTTCCGCGCGGCTCTTCCGGTCAACGTACAAAGCTTCTTAAACACCAACTAAAACAATTCCTTGTGTCGGCTTAGCCTTATATATCAATGTTATTGGGCCTAACCTACACACCTCCACTTTACTACTTGCAACCAATAACATAAGTCCAACATTATATAAATATTCCCTTAATTCCAACGTTATAATTATTATTAATCAACTAATTAATTAATTAATAATAATCCAACAACCCATACCCATCATTCTTAACATCTCGCAAATTCACAAATAATCCAAAAATAATTTAATTAAATAAATAATTAAATTAAATTACGGGCGTTACATTTTTCATGCGCCTTTTACCATAAAAACTGACCAAAAGAGCATCAAATACATGTGGGATATAAAGCTTAATACACCATTTCAACATGTGTGGGTGTCCAAACTACTTGGATTTAACTTTGAAATATAATATAAAGAAGGGTCCACCAATGTCATTGTTGATGCTTTATCTAGAAAAACTAGAGCGAAATTATTAGATTTAACTTTAATTAATGGAGAAGATGATTTTTTAGATTAAATACACCTTACTTAGAAGCAAGATTCCCATCTCAAGAAAATCATTTTTGGTTTGCACAAGGATCCACAATCTCATCATAAGTATTCTTGGTTGCATGGTAAACTTAGGAGAAGAGGAATACTGGTTATTGGGTCCAGTCCTGAGCTCAAAGATTCTATCTTGCATTTGTTACACACTTTAAATATTGGAGGACATTCTGGTAGGGATGTGACTACTAGAAGGATTAAGTTACCATTCTATTGGAAATGTATGCATAATGAGATTCTTAATTTTGTTAAGAATTGTCCTATCTGTCAGAGAAACAAATCAGGCCTGGCTGTTTATCCTGGTCTTTTACAACCTTTACAGATTCCATATCACATTTGGGCACACATCAGGATGGATTTTGTGGAAGGACGTCCTCTATCCACAGGTAAACAAGCCATATTTGTTATAGTGGATAGACTTAGCAAATATGCTCATTTAATGGCTTTAGCTCACCCGTACATTGCTCTTGATGTGGCACAAATTTTCATTGACAATGTTTTTAAATTACATGGCCTCCTCAAGACAATAACTAATGATAGGGATCTTATCTTTCTCAGCACCTTCTGGCAGGAATTTTTTAAGTTGCAAGGAGTGGCACTGCATAAATCTTCAGCATACCATCCTCAAACCGATGGCCAGACTGAAGTGGTCAATAAGTGTCTCGAAACCTACCTCAGGTGTATGACTGTTGAACAAATAAATCAGTGGTTTAAAATAAATGGCTCTCTTTACTGAATGGTGGTATAATACTAATTACCACTCAACCACTACACCACTTCTTTTGATATCGTGTATGGACAATCCCCATCGATTCACTTACCCTACCTCCCCAACTTTGTTACTAACCTAAATGTAGACAAAAGTCTTTTGACCAGGGAGGAAGCTATTAAACTGCTCAAATTTCATTTGTTGCAAGCTCAGAACAAGATGACACAAGAAGCAAATAAACATATGAGTGATAGGGCATTTGCTATTGGTGACTTTGTCTACCTCAAACTACAGTCTTAAAGACAAATATCATTTGAAATTCCACGACGTTCACAATATTTATTGCAATACATAATGTATTTCATGTTTGACAGCTGAAACTATACCCAAATCCTTAAAATCAACTTATACAACATTTACCTGTGCTCGAAGAAATTTAAATATTAATTAAAAATATATTTTGATATATATGTGTATTAATTAATTAATTTTATTAAACACTACAAATTAAATCAACTAAATATTTTGCTATGAACTACTATAAACTATTAGGGGTGTTCAAATCCAAACCAATCCAAATAAAAAACCGAAAACCGATCCAAAAAACTGAAAACCATAAAAAACCGAAAGTTATTGGTTGTGTTTGGATGTTATTTTATGAAAACCGATCGGTTCGGATTGAATTTCGGATGAATTTTTCAAAACCGATCCAAATCAAACCGAACCACATAAATATATTTTGATACTTATTTACTTTTTATTAGTATGACATGTTATGTGAATTTATTATTAGATGATAATAATTTTTTTAATAATATTTATTAGTTTGATATAATCTATTTATTTTTATTATTTCAAACATAATCAATCACTCTCATTTTATAATATTCACTTTTAATATACTATATGTTATATATTATATCAAATCTATGATTTATTAGTAGTTTTATAATATTAATAAAAATATAATGTGTAATTTAGATATCCAAAAATCGATCCAAATTAAACCGCATAAAATTGAATCGGATCAGATTGGATTTTTTTAAATATATCATCCAAAATCAAACGGAACCTTAAGTGAATTAATCTTTAGATCAGATGAGTTTTTGCTTTAAAACCGATCCAAACCGAACCGCGAACACCCCTATGAACTACCAACCAATTTATCTAAAATAACCTCATATACGGAACAAAAGTCTATAAACTTATTTGAATGATGGGGAACTCGAAAGGGCATTACACGTGTCACAAAACAATTGGCAAATTAGCTAGCCAAATACAAGAAAAGAAGTGACGTTATGAAGCTCCTTCGGACCACAGTTTTCCCTGTTTGGAATTTGAATTCTCATCCCTCTCTAGAGAGACGTTGTAAACTCTTCCCAATTTTATAATCCAAACAAACCTATATATTTTCAAATAAAAGCGTTTTTTTCAATTATTATAGATTATTATTATTCTTTCTCTATTTTATTTTTCTCTCTGTCTCCATTTATTAAGGTTGTTTCAAACGGTGTCTTTCTCTCTCTGTCTCTCTCTATTCCCAAAATTTGATTCAGTTTTTTTCTCTTCAACTTCGAACAACCTCAATTCAATTGTCTTTCTTTTATTCCGAAAAGAAAACAAAAAACAATGTTTTTGTTGTTTTTGTGGCGGGTGCTATACACTTCTCTTTCACCATACTCGAATGAATAATTAGCTCACCCATCTCAATCTTTCAAAGTAAGTCTTCACTCTAATGTTAAAGTTTGAATTTTTCTTCCTTTCCTTTAATGCCTTCTTTCCCTTTGCTTCTTCCTTTTTCGAATTTCGTTTTCGTTTTACACTTTATTGGTACTACATTGTCATCACCACCTATGTTATTTTTAGTGTTCGGATTAGGTTGAAGTTTGAATTTTTTTGGTTTTTTATTCCTTAGTTGTTTGGTTGATGAATAAAACCTTTGCTTGATCCTCAACATTGTACTTTACTTTGCTTACCCTTGTAATTATGACTACTACATGTTTGATTTCAGCTTAAATTTTTATGCTAAGGAACTTTAGATTTGTGTAATTGATTAGTAGAATCAAGAGTTGTGTGTATTTGCTATTGATTTGGAATGTGAGACTATATTGTTGTTTAATTGGTTCTCTCAAAAGAGATTTATTTATAGATAAGCAAATTAGGAGATGTGAAGTAAAGGATTTTAAGGTGGATCTTAGGTTTTTCTCACAAGTACTTTGTCATAGATTTCAAATGAGCTATGATTCTTGATCTACTGACAGTTTGGATTTTTCTATCTTGATAAGGTTTACTGAGTTCTGCTTTAAAAAATGGGAGTTGAAAAAGAAGGGACTAAAGGTGGAGGTAGTTTTTTCCACTTATTTGATTGGACCTCGAAATCGCGTAAGAAGTTATTTGCATCCAAGTCAGATTTACCAGGTAAATCTCTAGTCAAATGTATTTGTTTAATTCATTTTATCTTGTGCTGTTGCTAAATTTTTCTTCATCATTTTTTGTAGAGTGTTTGAAACAGGAAAGAAAATCCAATCACAATGGGGCAATGGGACATCCCTATCTGGTGACGCAATATTACTATCTTCAGTCTCAACTACTTATTATTATCTTCGGTTTTTGTTGTGAAACTTGCTAACTACTTTTTAAAATTCTTTTAGGTGGATGAAGATGAAAATGGTGTAGGGGAATTTGTTAGAGGAAGTTGTGATCATAGTTATGCTTCATCTGTTACAAGTGATGAAACATCTGGAACAAGAGCTCCTAATGTAGTTGCGAGGCTTATGGGATTAGATTCTTTGCCTTCTTCCGGTTTCTCTGATCCCTACGCTTCTCCATATTTTGATACCAGATCCCTTCAAGACGAGGCTCAGTACCTTAGGAAAAATCATGAGGAACTGAGAAACTCGAAGGGATCTGGTATAATGGAGGCTCAACCTCAGAAGACGATTATTAGGCCAATTGAGAAGTTTCAGAAAGAAGTGTTACCTCCAAAATCAGCCAAGTCAATTCCCGTTACACACCATAAACTTTTGTCCCCTATAAAGAATCCTGGCTTTGTTCCGTCCAACAATGCTGCTTATATAATGGAGGCTGCTGCGAGAATTATGGAACCTGGATCCTCCCAAGCGAAGGCTAAAGCACATATGGCATCATCAACAGTCTCACTGAGGGTTAAAGATCTTAGAGATAAGTTAGATTCTTCACAAAAAGGACCTTTAATTGGGACATCTTCTGTAGCTTTTAAGACTCGAGAACTGAAAGAAAGAAGAGACATTTCTCAAAGAACAACAAGCAGAGTTTCAGAACCTTCTCAAAGGTCATCATCATCAGTCGAGTTGAATGCTGCAAAGTATTTAAAGGGACAGTCTTTGAACAGAAGCTGGAATGGAACCGCGGAAACATCCATCAAGTCTCCTACACATGCAGAAGAAGATTCTTCTTTGAAGAATAAGGAGAAATCTGCTTCTTTGAACAGAAGCTGGAATGGAACTACGGAAACATCCGTCAAGTCTCCTACACATGCAGAAGAAGATTCTTCTTTGAAGAATAAGGAGAAATCTGCTTCTTTGAACAGAAGCTGGGATAGAACTGCAGAAACATCCGTCAAGTCTCCTCCACATGCAGAAGAAGATTCTTCTTTGAAGAATAAGGGGAAATCTGTTTCGCTTGCAATCCAAGCAAAAGTGAATGTTCAAAGAAGGGAAGGTTTGAGTTCTACCGGTGGCAGAAGTTTGATGAACCAAAAAGAGCATGTCGACACAAAATCAAATCACCCACCTAAGACAAATGCTCAGAAAAATCTGCATAGGAAATCTTCTGGCCTGAATTCTTCTAATGTTCTCAGGCAGAATAATCTGAAACAGAACCATTCAATGGATACGAATGACAAGTCATTACCATCTAAGCCATTGGTTTCCAATTCACAAGGTAGGAAAGTTATGACTGGAGATTCCTCTTACGGACGGCATAGAAGCTCAAGTGGTAAATACACCGCGAAATCTAAAACCGGATTGAAAAAGTCAGCCGTGGAGGTGACAGATAGCGAAAACGAAATTCTATACACCCGCACAAATAATTTTCCTAGAAAGAAAAGGACCACAGACAAGGACTGGAATGACAGAGTTGTTGATAATTTATTCATCGACAAAACTCCAAAGCCTGTTAAGCCTGAGGAAGTGAAAAAGAAAGACATGGATGTAATTTCCTTCACATTTACCACACCATTAACAAGGAGCAGCAATCCAGGTTTCGAGACACCTCGGCAAGGTGGGAAGAATACTAATGATCTTTCATTGGATCAACGCATTAAAAGAGTGTTGCTCGACGCAGACAGTTCGAGGTCTCCAATAGGATATAATGTAATTGGTGGTGATGCCTTAGGTATACTTTTAGAACAGAAACTGAGGGAATTGACAAGTGGAGTTGAAAACTCATCTTCCAGTGATGTTTCTAAAGTGAGGCAACTTTCCAATTCTGCACCAATGTCAATTGATCAAGTAACCAACTTTAATATAGTAAACCTCAATCCAAGACTGCAGCTGAAGAAAGACCAAGATATGTCGTTTTCGGACAGTCTAAGCAGTAGCCGCAATCATCCAGAATCATCATTGAAACAACATAAATCATGGGTATGTCACATTCTTTTAATTTTTTTGTGGCCTAATTTTCATATGTAAGTTACTATCTCTGTAGTTATATATGTTACGATTGGTTCTACAAAACAATTACCACTTTAGTTTATGCAAATGTCATGTTTAGTTATGCTTTTCTCTCATTGAGTTTGAGTGAGTCATTAACTTAAAAATGTTTGCAGGGTGATGAGATGGAACCACTGTCGTCCAATTGCCGACAACCAAGTCCTGTTTCTGTTCTTGAACCGTCTTTCTCAATCGAAAGTTGTGAATCCTCGATGAGTATGGACGTTACTAGTACTGAAGGTAGTTAGTTAGTTATTTGTAAAATGTGACCAATTTTAATGACACACTAGTGGTAATCTTTAATGTCTATGTACTTTCAGGAAGCAAGATGTTTTCATCTATTCAAGCTCAAGAGATCCATGGCTTCAATTTTTCGAGGAAATTCTATCCTACCGAATCTGATGCAGAGTTATCTGATTCAGCTTCTTCAACCTCAACCAGGACTATGATTAAGAAGCACGCAAATACATTTTCTATGAAGTTTGGAAGATTATCAAGTACATGGGAGCTAGAATATGTGAAAGAGATACTATGTAATGTTGAGTTGATGTATATAGATTTTTCCCTCGGCCGAGCACGCGAGGTTGTGAACTCTCACCTCTTCAATCAGTTGGAAAGCAGAAGGGGAGGTTACAAGTGTGACGATGAGTCGAGGATGGAAAGGAAAGTTATATTTGACTGTGTGAGTGAATGTTTGGATTTGAGATGCAGGAGTTATGTAGGAGGAGGGTACAAAATGTGGACTAAAGGGTTTGAAATGGTGAGAAGAAAAGATTGGTTGGCAAAAGATGTGTACAAGGAAATTTTGGGGTTGAGAGGGATGAGAGATTTAATGGTGGAAGAACTTGTGGACAAGGATATGAGTAACAAATATGGAAAGTGGTTGGAATTGGATTATGAGGTTGATGCTTTTGAATTTGGTGAAGAAGTTGTGGATCAAATTTTTGATTCTTTGGTTGAGGATGTTGTCTATGAAATGTTGCAAGTTTAATTAAACACTTTGATGGTTGATTTTCTGGCTGTTTGGTTGAAATTGAAATCATTGTTGTTCTCTTGTTGATTCATTCATATATTATCAAGAATTTTATAAATATAGGTTTTTTGTTCTTGGTGATTATAGGTATTTTCTACGTGGTATCACTATAGTTTATTATTTATGATTAGTTAATAATAGGCATGGCAATAAAATTCATCTGAGAGTATTCATTCGAATCGGCTTTAAAATTGATGAAAAAAGTTTGATTTGATTTTGAGTTTGAGTTTGAATTTTTTTCGATTATATATTATGGGAAGTGGTCGGGTAATAGGAATCACTAGTGTCTGCTATGAACCTGTCACGTTTATTTCATTACATACATTATTATTTATTTTTAATAATTTAAAATATTATTGTGATCTAACTTGATTTGCATTTATTATTTAAAATATTTGAAATGTATGTACAGAATTTTTAAAGATAATTTTATTTTATTATTTATAATATAATTTAATATTGGAAAAAGTAAATATTTCTATTAAAAAATTGATCTTATTAAATTAATGACAGTGGAACAGAGATACCCGAACCTTTCTCAATCCGATTGAAACATATTTGAATTTTAATTTTTATCTTCGTTAGAATTTAGAACGGAAAATAAAAATTATATAAGATTTGAGTTTGGGGAAATAAAAACCTTCATGCTCCATTGCTATGCCTAATTAATAATATATCATTAAATAAAGAAGTGATCATCGTGTTAAAAAATTTTGATCTTTTCGGTGGGCTTTCCTTAGGCCTAATGGAGCCCAGCACCTTCAAAAGAATTTGAAAATTAAGTAATGAAATTGATTGGTTGTTTATATTATAGGTTTTTTTTATCAATTAAAAATTGTATTATGAATATGTTAAATTATTTTGATAATTAAGTATCCAATCATGTTTAAAAAAAAGAATGACGGTGTAAAATGATATATTATCATTAATTTTATCATGTTAAGTAAAATTTGAAAATTAGAAATTAACTTAATGAGTAATGTCACGTGATTTGATAATCCCTAGCTGCATGTATGGATATAATAGTAGATGGAATAACATATTTTGATATCTAAAAGAAGTTATAAAATGAAGAAATAATTATTTAAATCAATTTCAAATTATTTAAAAAACTTTTGTATTTTTTAAAAAAAAATAGAAAGACGGTATAGAATTTATTTTAAAAAATGAATCAAATATATAAAGAGATTTAAGGCAGTGGATAACTCAATTATTAATTAGATAAGGACATCAAACTCCATATGTGTGAGTTCGAACACGCGATATCATATTTATTTAAATAAAATCGATTATATGGATTAATTTTTGTCATCATATCCGAATATAATTATGAGAATGAAAGCGAAAGTGTATCTGAATTTTCCATTGAGAATTACCAAAAGTTTGCGGGTATTTGATCTTCTGATTTGTAGAGTTTCTTATAGCTTATTGATTCTCCTCTGATCGATGGGGATGAAGAGAGAAATTCTAAAAAGCCGTTTTTCATTGTCTACAAATGGGGACCATAACCCATAACCTTAACGTTATTTCTTAGTTTTCAATATTCTAATTTGGCCACTCATCAAATTTGATATTGACTTATAGTATCTACACAATTACCTTTCATGATATTTATGCTTTTAGCCACAAACTTATTATTAATTAGACCACTATAACTTTGGTAAATTACAAAATGGCCTAACACATGCAATATTACATCTCTGACTCAAAAATTCTAACAATCTCCCATTGGTCACATATGTAATCATACACATGTAATAGACTTTATGAGCTCAAAATTCGCTATTATATTCCTTAAGCATATCCAAATTATCTCGTATATTAGTCATGCCAATATATATATATATATATATATATATATATATATATATATATATATATATATATATATATATATATATATATATATATATATATATATATATATATATATATATATATATATATATATATATATATATATATATATATATATATATATATATATATATATATATATATATATATATATATATATATATATATATATATATATATATATATAATCAAGGTGATTTTCATTATATCATTCATAACTAAACTCATCAATGATCATTAATAGTGACATAACTAAATGACATAGATCCATCATGAAATTTGCAACATGAAAATCACATGAAATTGGTCTGTATATGTCGATTTTCAACTGATCATACTTTACTTTAGTGAGATCACTCAATAACTTTATTGTACAAAATGTAAACTGCTGAATATCAAAACTTAAAATAATTAAAAAATATCCAAAATCATAGTATGCACACATAATACCAAAATATAGAATATAAAATTCATAATTGACTAACTCCCACTAAACCAAAGACTCCTCTAACAGTAAAACACCCATGTGAGCTGTGGGCTCATGAAAGACCTTGAGTGGAAGATCTTTTGTAAGAGGATATGCTATCACGGAGTCTGACCTCAAGTGTTCTATGGAAATCTGTGCACTCTGTACCCTTTCCTTAACAACTAGAAACTTGATGGCAATATGTTTTGACTTGGTCGAGCTCCTATTATTATTGAAATATAGGACAACTGATTTATTGTCATAATATAACTTAAGTGGCCTTTCAATTCCTTTCATAATTCGCAACCCAGTGACAAGATTCCTTAGCCAAATCTCATGGTTGAGTGTCTCATAACATGTTATAAACTATGCTGCTATGATGGATGAAGCCGTAAGAGTTTACTTGGCACTGCGCCAAGAAACTGCACCACTAGCCAACATGTAGATATAACCTGAAGTGGATCTTTTATTGTCCTGGTATCCAACAAAATCTGAGTCAGAGTATCCAGTGATCTCAAACTAGTTTGACCTTCTATATGTGAGCATATAGTCTTTTGTTCTCTTTAAATACCTTATAACCTTTTTTTGGCTATTTTCTAATAATCTATTTATGGATTGCTCAAGTATCTGCCTAGCATCCATTGAGGAATGTCGTCTTGACATATATTTGATGGAGTTCCAAATTATAATGTGCAACAAGAGCCATGATTGTTCTAAAAGAGTTTTTCAATGAAACCGGAGAGAAAGTCTCTTTAAAGTCGGTCACTTCCTTTTGAGTATAATCCTTAACCACAAGGCATACTTTATACCTCTCCATATTACCGTTAGAATCCTGCTTGGTTTTAAAAATCCATTTGTAACCAATGAGTTTCATACCTTCTGATAACGGGACAAGTTCCTAGACTTTATTCTCTTGCATGGACTTATACTTCTCCTTCACTGCTTCAATTCAATTTTCTAGGTTGGAATCCTGCATGACTTTATGGAAGTTGATTGGATCATCTTTCATCATACCGTTATTTTCCTCATGTTCTTGGAGAAAGACTATGTAATCATCTGAATAACATTTCTATTTTCTCTAATGGATCTCCACAAAGGTATTGGTTCTTGTAACACCTGTTCTTAAGGATTTTGAGTTTGTTCTTCTTGAATTACCAAATCCTCTTGAGTAGGATGAAAATCAACAATGTCTTGTGGAGGTTTTATACTTGCTTGATCAAAAGCAACTGTATGAATCGGTTCTGGAACTGTTACTGATTCTTTCTCTAAAATAAAGTCTCTAACCTTATTCTTCCCCCGAAACTCAATATCCTCAAAGAATATGGTTGTTTCTGTCTCAAAAATTAAATTGAATTTGGGATCATAAAATTTGTAGCCCTTAGATCTTTCAGAATAACCAATAAAGTAGCTGCTCACTGTTCGGGAGTTCAATTTCTTTTCATTTTGGTCTGTAAAGCCTTACCTCAGTTGGACATCCCCACACATGAAAATGTTTTAAACTAGGCTTTCGCCCAGTCCAAAGCTCGTAAAGTATTTTAACAGCTGCTTTTGTTGGTACTCTATTTAGAATGTAAGCTACAATCTTTAGTGTCTCTTTCTCCAGAATGACTCTAGCAAGGTAAAATGACAAATTATTCTCCTTACCACATCCTTAAGAGTCTGGTTTCATCTTTCAGCAACACCGTTCATGCTAGGCGATCCTGGCATGGTGTACTGTGGGACGACTCCACAATCCTCTAAGTGTTTGGTAAAAGGCCCTGGACGTTGTTCACGTGACCCGTCATATCTACTGTAATATTCACCGCCACAGTCAGATTTGACTTTCTTAAATTCTTTTGTTGAGTTGATTCTTAACTTCAACCTTAAATAATTTGAACACATCCAATGATTGAGACTTTTCATGGATGAGAAATATGTATGCATATCTAGAATTATCGTCTATAAATGATATAAAATATTATTGACTATTTCAAGAAGGTGTAGGAAATGATCCACAAATGTCCGTATGTATCAATTCTAACACCCCCGTAGCTCTATGTGCACCATATTTCTTTATTTTGGTCTGTTTACCTTTAACGCATTCAACACAAACATTAAAATTTGTGAACTCAGTGAAATCTAAAATTCCATCTGACACTAGTCGCTCAACTCTATTTTTAGAGATGTGACCTAGGCGTTTGTGCCATAATGCTCATTAATTGTTATCATCAATTTTATGCTTAGTACCACATGATTCCACATTCAAGGAATCACCATAGGTAGTTATTGTGTCAAGCAAATATAGATTATCATGACCAATAAGTGAACCAGTTCCAACAATATCTGAGTAGAAAGACAACTTGAACATATTGTTTCCAAATGAACAAGAATAACATGATTTGTCCAAATAAGAAACCGAGATTAAATTTCGTCTAAATGACAGAACCACAAAAGTATATTTCAAATCCAAATAAAATCTGGTACACAATAATAATCTAAAATGCCTTATAGCTTCCACCTCCACCGACTTGTCATCTCCCACATAAATATTTCTTTCAATATCATTTGGCTTTCGTTAGTTTATACAATCTTTCATTGAAACACTGGTGTTTGTAGTTGCACCAGAGTCTAACCACCAAGTATTTCGAGGTACTGAAGTCAAATTGACCTCAGAGCAGACCAAACCATGATTCATAGGATTTGCCCCAGTAAAGACCAGAACTGAATTCAGATTAGCAAATATTGAACCAATTGTAGCTGAAAAACAAGAACAAAATTAAATAATTTAAATATACTCACATAAAAGAAACTGAATTATCAACTTGTTCAGATAATGACGTAACTCATCTCAAGATACCTAGTGCATCATCAATATTGAGTCTCTAGACACTAATGTTAAGTGCTAGTGGTACTCTTGGTGTAATGACAAAACATTAATAATAAAAACATGTCGAATAATAAACTTCTCTTTGATTTGATTTATTATTCATATGTAAGATCTTATCACATATTTATCATCACAAGTGTATAAGAAATTCGGCCAAACATCAACTGTCATTTGTATCATTCAATACTCGCATGAATAAACACACAAAAGAAAAATATTTAACATTTCTCCTAAGCAATTTCCCAAAATAAAAAAATCACTTTGACACCATTTTATTTTAATTGACTCACCCAAAAAAAAATATTAAACTTTATATAAAATTACAAACCATGACCAAAACAAATAAAATTATACCAAAAAAAAATTCCTCAAAAACAGACCGGAAACAGACCGGTTGACGGTCTGGCTGGCAGTTACATTCTAATAAAACATATAATAAATTTTATCCTAATAATCATATGATATCATTGTGATATATAAAGGAAATTAAGAATGAAATACTCAATGCTAAAATACTGCTCCTAAAATTATTTATACTATTTAAAACAATAATTGGATGTTTGGTGATATGTTCACATTTCAACTTATAACATCATGTCATTCACAATAACATAATATTAATACTGATTATTCCTTACTGTTAGGCTATTATTTTTTATCTTTATTCTTTATCCTAAAATTTCTAAAAACGAAAAACAAATATGCCCCCTTCTAGAGCCCTATCACAATTATCGCTAAGATCGTTAAGAGGCCATATTAAAAGGATCAATTATCACTCACCCGAAAAAGATTTACGACATAGAAAGATTAATCTTTAATGCAAAGATCAAAATAAATCTCAATTTTAAAATTTTTATTTTAAAAAATCACAAAATTAAATTGAATCAGATATGGATAGTTCTGATACTACTTATTAGATTTGTTTTTAAATTTTATGATATCTATCAATATAGAAATTAAAAACAAAATTTTAAATAAAACCTTTATATTATATCTGAATATAATTATAGGAATGAAAGCGAAAGTCTATCTGAATTTGTTATTTAGAATCATCAAAGATTTATGAGTATTTAATCTTCTGATTTGTAGAGTTCTTTATGGCTATTTGATTTTGCTATGATCCATGTCGATGAAGAGAGAAATCATGATAAGCCGTTTTTCATTATTTCTTAGTTTTCAATATTCTAATTTTGCCTTTCGTTAAAATTAAATATTTATTGGAAATATAATTTAGTTAATGTCTACAATTCTCAATGCTTATTCTTTAATAAGGCCTTTTGGTATTTTCAATTTTAGTATAAATATGTTACCTAGGCTATCAATATTGTAACTCATTCATTCCTCTATTTAATATACAATAGTAGTCCTATTTGTTATCATTCATTGCTCATTCTTCTTCTCCCCTTTCATTACCTTGCACCAACAAATTGGTATCAGAGCACTTGGTTCTGTTTTTTCTGGGAAACACGAGTGTTTGTGAGCTGTGTATTTGATTTTGGTTCATTTTTTTTAAATCTTGAACAAAAATCTGATTCTGTGAGTTGGGAAACAGTGTGTTTGAAAATCTGAAAAATCCGTGCAAGGTTTAAAATGAGTGGAGACAGTAGTTTGAACACCAAACTTCCAGTTTTTAATGGCAAAAACTGGAACAGATGGATGATACAAATGCGTGTGCTGTTTGGTGCTCAAGATATTCTAGATCTGGTTACAGATGGTTATGTACCAGATGCAGCAGATGCAACTGAAGAGCAGAGAACTGCTGAGAGGATGATGAGGAAGAGGGACCATAAAGCTCTGTTCTATATCCATCAGTGTGTGGATGAAAGTGTGTTCGAGAAGATTGTTGATTCAACAACGTCAAAAGAGGAAGAGGGACCAAAAAGCTCTGTTCTATATCCATCAGTGTGTGGATGAAAGTGTGTTCGATAAGATTGCTGATTCAACAACGTCAAAAGGGGCGTGGGATTTACTGGTGATATGTTACGGCGGTGACGCATCAGTAAAGAAAGTGAAGCTTCAATCCCTGCGAAAGCAATATGAGAACATGAACATGAAGAGCAGTGAGAAAGTTTCTGAATATATCTCCAGAGTGATTCTGATCACTAACGAGATGAAGGCGTGTGGAGAAACTCTGTCTGAACAGGTAATCATAGAGAAGATTCTAAGGTCGCTTACTCCTCAGTTTGATTACATTATTGTTTCTATTTAACATTCTAAAGATCTAGAAACCATGAGAATAGAAGAATTGCAAAGCAGCTTAGAAGCACAGGAGTTACATCTGTCTGAGAGAACTTCTGAGAGGAAAGATGAGCAAGCTCTGAAGGATTCTTTTGTCAAGAAAGACCAGAAGTAAAATAAACGTGGTGATAGATTCTAGAAGTCAGAAGCCTCAACTTCTGATGATAAGAAATATCATAAAGGAAAGGAGAAGTATGACAAAAGGAAGGTTCAATGTTACTCTTGTAAAAAATTTGGCCATTTTGCCAGAGATTGTAGGTCAAACAAGGAAAGGAATTCAAAAGAAGCATATATGTCTAAGAGAAACTCCGATGATGAACCTGTACTACTAATGGCTTCTGATTCTGATGGAAAATGCTTAGAAGTTTGGTGGTATATGAACACTGGCTGTTCAAATCATTTAACTGGAAACAAATAATGGCTGACAGACTTTGACTCCAGAAGGAGAACAAAGATCAGATGTGCTGACGATAAGTATCTTAATGCAGAAGGTATGGGAGATGTCAGAGTTAGAGTGAAGAATGGGAAAGAAATTCTGATCAAAGACGTTTGGTATGTTCCTGGTATTAGAAGCAATCTGATGAGCGTAGGTCAGCTGATTGAGAAAGGTTTCTCAGTTGTTATGAAAAATAATCTTCTGACGTTGTATGATTCCAATCAGAAGTTGATTATGAAGTCTGAACAAGGAGGCAACAAGACATTCAAGGTAAATGTAGAAACAATTGAAATAACATGTCTTAGTGCAGAAGGCGCTGAAGGTAACAGTAAGCTGTGGCATAAGAGGTTGGGGCATTTGAACTATAGAAGCTTAGGGCATCTATGTTCTAAGAAGCTTGTACATGGTATTTTAAAGATTGTGAAGCCTGAGAAGTTATGTGAGATATGCATGAAAGGAAAGCAACCTAGATTGCCATTTACATTAGAAGTAGCTCCCATAGCGAAGCATGCTCTAGGAGTAGTACATTCTGATGTGTGTGGATCATTTCCAGTACCTTCACTTGGAGGAAACAATTATTTTGTGTCTTTTGTGGATGAGTTTACAAGAATGACATGGGTAACACTCATCAAGTTCAAACATGAAGTATTTACTGAGTTCCAGAAATTTAAAGTGAAAGCTGAGAAGCAGAGTGGTCAGAAGTTAAAAATTTTGAGAACGAATGGTGGAGGTGAGTATAACTCTACAGTGTTTCAGAAGTTCTGTGAGGAGAGTGGAATAGAACATGAGGTTACTGCTCCATATACTCCTCAACACAACGGTCTTGCTGAAAGAAGAAACAGAACTTTGCTTGATATGACCAGAAGCATACTGAAAGAGAAAAAGCTACCTCACGTGCTATGGGGAGAAGCTGTTGCCACATCAACATATATTCTGGACAGGTGTCCAACGAAGAAACTAAAGGAAGTTATTCCTTTAGAGAAATGTAATGGAGATAAGCAGAGTGTCAATCATCTGAAGGTGTTTGGCTTTGTCTGTTACAAACACGTTCCAGAAGGTAGAAGACAAAAACTGGATGATAGAAGCAAAGTAATGTTGCTGGTGGGGTACCACAATACAGGTGCGTATAAGCTTTATTGTCCAGAAACTAATAAAGTTGAAGTCAGCAGAGACGTTGTGGTGAAAGAGTCTGAAGCATGGGATTAGAATAAATCTCAATCAGATTCTGGTGTAGTGCCAACACCAGAGTTATCCTCTGAAGATGTTTTAGAAAGTTCAGAAGATAAATCAGATTCTGAAGATGAGTCAGAAGAAGATTCTGGCAATGGATCTGATTCTGATCCAGATGCTGATGATGATCCAGAATCTGGCGGTGATCATAGTTCTGGAAGGGAAAACTCTGAAGGTGGTAACTCTGAAAGTAGTAGTTATGGTGCAGCTTCAGAACAAGCTCAAAGACCACATAGAATCATACAAAAACCAATAAGGTTTGCATATTTTGATATATTGCAGGATAATGAAGTTGACTCTGAAGGAGAAGTCGTTCAGTGTGCCATGTTAGTAGATTCTGAACCAGTGGGCATTGAAGAAGCTCTCAAGAAGAAAGAATGGCTTAATGCCATGAAAGAAGAACTTGAGGCAATAGAAAGGAACAAAACTTGGAAATTGACTAAACTTCCAGATAAGAAAAAAGCCATCAGCGTCAGATGGGTTTTTAAGTTGAAACTTAAGCCAGATGATTCAATTGGCAAGTACAAAGCTAGACTAGTAGCTAGAGGTTTTCTTCAGAAACCTGGGCTAGATTACTTTGAAGTGTTTGCGCCTGTAGCTAGGCATGAAACAATCAGACTGGTGATTGCTTTAGCTGCAAATAGAAATTGGCCTTTAATGCATCTGGATGTGAAGTCTGCATTTCTGAACGGTCCATTACAGGAAGAAGTTTATGTGTCACAACCTCCTGGATTTGTGAAAAAGAATCAAGAAGGGATGGTATACAGGTTGAATAAAGCTCTCTATGGACTGAAGCAAGCGCCTAGAGCTTGGAATTTGAAAATTGATTCGTTTTTCAAGAAGTAGAGGTTTCAGAAATGTGAGATGGAATATGGAGTTTATGTACAACACTCTGATAACAATATGATTCTGGTGTGTCTCTATGTTGATGACATCTTGTTAACAGGTAGCTTCCCAGAAGATATAAAGAAGTTCAAAGAAGTTCTGATGAATGAGTTCGAGATGACATATCTAGGAAAAATGACATATTTCCTAGGGATGAAGATTCTGTACTCGAAGAAGGGTACCATTTTGCATCAGTTAAAGTATGAACTAGAACTTATGAAGAGATTTAAGCTGCAGAATTGCAAAGTTGCTGTGACACCATCAGAAACTAATCAAAAATTGGATTCTGACTCTGATGGTGATTCTGTTGATTCTACAACCATCAAACAGTTGGTTGGTTCTCTAAGGTATTTATGTAATACTAGACCCGACATTTGTTATGCAGTTGGATTGGTTAACAGATTCATGAGTAATTCAAAGTGGTCTCATTTCCAAGCTGCTGTCAGAATTCTGAGATATATCAAGGAGACCCTGAGATATGGAGTGATGTTTCCTTCTGAAAGAAATACAAAATCGGAATTAGTAAGTTATTCTGATTCTGACTGGTGCGGAGACAGAGTGGACAAGAGAAGTACTTTTGGATACTTGTTTAAATTTTTGGGAGTTCCCATTTCCTGGAGATCCAAGAAACAGCCTGTCGTGGCTCTGTCAATATGTGAAGCTGAGTATATCGCAGGTGCTGTAGCTGCTTGTCAAGTTGTTTGGCTTCTGAATCTCCTGCATGATATGAAGGTTGAAGTTGAGGAACCTCTAAAGTTGATGATTGATAATAAGTCTGCAATTGATCTCTAAGAATCCAGTGATACATGGAAAAAGCAAGCACATTGAGACGAAGTATCATTTTCTCAGAAGTCAAGTGCAGAAAGGAGTGTTAGAAGTTCTGCACTGTAGCACTTAGAAACAGCTTGCAGATCTCCTGACAAAGGCAGTTAAAACAGATCAATTTCTTTGCTTGAGAGATGAAATTGGTGTTGTTAGCTTCTGATAGAATATCTAAATTAAGGGATGGTATTGGAAATATAATTTAGTTAATGTCTACAATTCCCAATGCTTATTCTTTAATAGGGCCTTTTGCCATTTTCAATTTTAGTATAAATATGCTACCTAGGCTATCAATATTGTAACTCATTCATTCCTCTATTTGATATACAATAGTAGTCCTCTTTGTTATCATTCATTGCTCATTCTTCTTCTCCTCTTTCATTACCTTGCACCAACAATATTGACTTATAATATCTATACAATTATCTTTTATGACATTTATGTTTTTAACCACAAATTTTTTATTAATTAGACCACTATAATTCTAGATAATTACATAATAATTCTAACACATATAATATTGTATTTATGATCCAAAAATTATTATATTGTATTCAAAACCATTCTTTTATCTAGACACATTAAAATTCTCAAACAAATGTTACCAAATGGGGTTTCAATAACAATGTCCAATGATTTTGAAAGAGTAAACGAAAAACAAATGACATGTATTATATATTAATGTAACAAAACTACAATGCCATTATCATTCACATGATACATCCATCCATCAAAGCATAAGATAAAACAAAAACCATATAAAACTAAACTAAACACCAATCCACAGCACCTTTAGAACTTTCCGTTTGTTTCTCTGTCTCAAACAATTCTATGCTTAATTCTTGAATTCTCACCTCTAGCCTCTTTTTTTCCTCCTCAAGTTTATTCATCTCGCTCATTTTCTCCACATACTTCAAAACAAACTCCACTTGAGGTGCAAGCCATGACAAGTCAAATCCAAACACTTGAACTTCTTCCCACAATTTTTGAAGCCATTCACATGCCTCATCATTCATTTCTTCCACCTTTGTGATCTCAAGGAAATGCAAAACCCTTCCAAGTGATGTAAAAGCCCAACTTGCATACATTGGAGTACTTTTCATTTGGCACTCTATTAAACAAGGATGAACATTGCAAACTTTTTCTAGCAAAGGAACATAATCAATATCAAAGTTATATAACATATTAGCTTTGAATATTCCAATAGTGGCAGAATCTGGAATTGGTGGAGCAGTGGGTTGAGTAGAAAGAAACATATAATCTTCCATTTGATTAGGAAGCTTCTCATTACTCATAAAATCAAAAGGGTCTTTGTGGTTTTGATGCTTGGAATCAAAATCATTGGAAAAAATTTTCACTTGGTTCTTCAATCTCTTCAACTTTAAAAAAGATATTATATCTTTATATGCACTTTTTAAAACAATTCCTCCTCTACATTTCTGTCTATGTTCTAATGAGAAAAAATCACTTATGGAAAGCATCGCCTTCTGAACTATCAAGAAAAAATTATGTAACAACAAAATTAGTATTAATATATTTTATCATATAACAAGTAATATACTAACATTTACCTATAAAATAAATAAAAGGTATATAAAAAGTTAATTTTTTCTTATAAATGAGATCGGAGGGAGTATTATGTTACCTCTAGAATATTTTGTTTGTTGATGGACATATTTATGATCAATTAATTGATTGCTGTTAGAAGCAAGATAATGAGGAGAATTTAATTGTCTTTGCTCTATAATTATTTAGAGCTCTAATTGATTATATTGATGTGAAGGTCGATTTTATTAATCTCAGCAAAATTGTGTGAGCAAAATGTTGACTAAGATTGTGTGATACGTGAAAGACTGAGCAAAATGTTAGATGTAGATTATAGTGGTTGTGTGTCCAAATGAAAATGCTATCTGTTCATAACAAATTTGATGGTTGTTTACTTGTTATGATAAAGTAGCAAAATTTGTCACTAAGTAATGAGCTACTTAGCACGAATTGAGCTACTTCTCTAAACAAATGTTTTAAAAATCTAAATAGAGAACAAATCAAACGGGTTAAACTTTATCTTGGTTTAATTGATTCAAAAACAAAACTTAGTTTTTTTCTTTTATGCTTTCTCATGTAATTATTTTATTGGAGGTAAGTGTGAATGATTAAGTATTACATCGTTTATGAATGAATGAAATGTTAAATTTATAAGAGAGTTTCTATATATCTAGTACTTTAAGATTTTGAGTGGAGATGTGACGTTTTCCTCTTTTATGATCTTTGAGCATTGGACGACTGTTGAATTTATTGAAAGGTAATTTAATTTTTTTAGTATGTTGTCTATGTGGCCCTAATTTGTGTGTATAAATAGACTGATAGTAGCTGTCTTTTTATAATCCTAATCTTTCTTACATCTTTGTAGTTGTCATTACAAAGCAATAAATATATTCTCTCATTCTTTTTTCTTCTTCATCACCTTGTGCACTAACAATTGATATCTAGAGCTCTGGTTCAGATCTACAAGGAAACACGAGTGAAACAGTGAGACATTGTGTGTTTGATTTCGTGAACGGAATCGTAACAGAATTACATTTTCTGATTCAGCGGGATTAGGAAACACTTTTTTGGTGAGATTTGAGTGACTTGCACAAGGTTGAAGATGAATGAAAACAGTAGTCTGAGCACCAAATTTTCAGTGTTCGATGGCAAGAACAGGAATCGCTGGATGCTTGAGACGCGCATGTTGTTCGGTGCTCAAGATGTTCTTGAGATTGTTACCGAAGGTTACATTCCGGTTGCAGCAGATACGGAAGATGAACAAAGAAATGGGCAGAGGGATAAAAGGAAGAAAGATTAGAAGGCGTTTTTTTACATCCATCAGTGTGCATATGTGAACGTGTTTGCGAAAATCACTAATTCAATAACGGCTAAGGCTGCGTGAGACACACTGGATAGGTGTTACGGTGGTGATGCATCACTGAAGAAGGTGACACTTTAGTCTCTATGAAAGCAGTATGCGAATCTCAACATGAAGGACAACGAGAAGGTATCTGAGTACATCTCTAGAGTGATTCTGATCACTAATGAGATAAAAGCTTGTGGAGAAACCCCATCTAAACAAGTAATCATTGAGAAGATATTGAGGTCTCTTACCCCTCAATTTGATTACATTGTTGTAGCAATTAAACAATCTAAATATCTGGACACCATGAGAATAGAAGAGCTATAAAGCAGTCTAGAGGCGCAAGAGTTGCGTCTGAATGAAAGAACTTCTGAGAGGGAGGTTGAGCAGGCCCTAAAAGCTTCTTTTGTCAAGAAGGACCAGAAGCATAAAAGACATGGTAGGTCTCAGAAGTCAAAAACCTCCACTTTTGATGAGAAGAAATAGCAGAAGGGAAAGGAGAAGTACGACAAAAAGAAGGTTCAATGTTACTGTTGCAAGTAGTTTGGCAACTTTGCTAAAGATTGTTGGTCAAATAAGGGAAGAAAATAAAAAGAAGAAAATATAGCCAGAGGATGTTTCGATGATAAACCTGTGCTATTGATGGCTTCTGAGTCTGATGGAAGGTGTTTGGTAAACTAGTGGTATATAGACACTGGTTGCTCAAACCACTTGACTGGAATTAAACAATGGATGATAGATTTGACTCCAAAAGGAGGACAAAGATCAGATGTGCTGATGATAAGTACCTTAATGCAGAAGGTATGGAAAATGCCAAAGTTAAAGTGAAGAATGGGAATACTGTTCTTATTAAGGATGTTTGGTATGTTCCTGGAATTAAAAGCAATCTATTGAGTGCAGGTCAGCTCATTGAGAAAGGTTTCTCAGTTGTTAAGAAGGACAATCTCTTGAAATTATATGATTCCAATCAAAAGTTGATTATGCAGTCTGAGTAGGGAAGCAACAAAACATTCAAGGTGAATATGGAGACAACTGAAACAGAGTGCCTTAGTGGAGAAGGCACTGAAGGTGATAGTAAGTTGTGGCACAAGAGATTAGGGCATCTAAATTACATAAGTTTAGGGCATCTGAGTTTTAAGAAGCTCATGTGTGGCATTCTGAAGATTGTGAAGCCTGAGAAGTCATGTGAGGTATGCATGAAAGGCAAGCAACCTAGATTTCCATTTACGTCAAAAGTAGCTCCAAGAGAAAAACATGCTTTAGGAGTAGTGCATTATGACGTGTGTGGACTATTTCCAGAACCTTCACTTGGAGGAAAAAATATTTTGTGTCTTTTGTGGATGAGTTCACAAGAATGATGTGGGTAAAACTCATCAAGTTTAAACGTGAGGTGTTTACCGAGTTTTAGAAGTTCAAGGTGAAGGCTGAGAAACAAAGCGGCCAGAACCTGAAAATTATCAAAACGAATGGTGGAGGTAAGTATAACTCTACAGAATTCCAAAAGTTCTGCGAGGATAATGGAATTGAGCATGAGGTTACTGCTCCTTATACTTCTCAACACAATGGTCTTGCTGAAAGAATAAAACGTACTTTGCTTGATATGCCGAAAAGCATGCTGAAGGAGAAGAAGCTTCCTCATATCTTGTGGGGATAAGTTGTTTCCACTGCATCATATGTGCTCAACAAATGTCCAATAAAGAAGCTGAAGGAAATTGTTTCTTTGGAGAAATTGACTGGTGATAAGAAAAGTGTGAGTCATCTCAATTTTTTTTGTTTTTGTTTTGCTATAAACATGTTCCAGGTACTAAGAGGAAGAAGTTGGATGATAAAAGCAAAGTGATGTTACTGGTGGGGTACCACAGCACAAGTGCGTACAAGATTTATTGTCTAGAAACTAATAAAGTTAAAGTCAACGTAGTCGTCATTGTAAAAGAGTCAAAAGCATGGGATTGGAGCAAGTCTCAATCAAATAATGGTGCAGTGTCAACACCTAAGCTAGCTTATAAAGATAATTCAGAAAGTTCTGAAAAAAAGTATGAGTTAGAAGATGGTGCTGAAGGATCTTAAGATGATTTAGAATCCAAAGGTGATTCTGATGGTGAATCTAATTCTGATCTAGATTTTGACGATGATCCAGAATCTGATGGTGATCATACTTCTGAAAGGGAAAACTCTGAAGACGTAGGTTCTAGAGGACAAGCTTCTGAAGGTGATCATGTTTCTGAGCAGCCACCAACGATTCTACCAAAGCATTCATGTTGGTCATACCAGCTCTCAAAGTAGTAGCTTCTTCACGTAGCTCACGATTATCTTGTTCAAAGTTTTCCATATTCTTTCTAGAATTAGCCCGAGTACTGTAGCTATGAGACAACTTGCCGACTAAACAAAGCAAAGAAACAAGTAAGATACCTGTGAAAGATAGGAATGCAAAAATATATGCAAAATGATGCATGGTATGCAATGCACATGATTTATTTTGTTTATTCAAGGAACTTAAAGAATTATAAACAATTGCAAATAACACATTTTGGAAATACTGAGTAATCTGATTTTAATAATAACTTTGGAATGGATTATAACTTTTAGTACAAGTTTCAATAATCCTAAGTACAAGAGAATAAAGATAGAATTTAAAAAACCCTAAGGAGCCAAAGCTGATGAAGATCTCTCCACATACTTACGCTTTCCCTTGAGTCTTGCTATCTGAGCCTTTAACTGCTTGTTCTCTTCTGCATACTTATCGACGACTTCTTTTCATCCACCAGAATCAGAAAATGGGTGATCGAGACTTGGCTGAGCTCTAGAGGAAAATAAATCCTCTTGCTTCTCCATCATTTCTATAACATGACTCTCAAGAATCTCAATCAAGTCTTCCTTCTCTTTCAATTTCGTTGAGTAGGACACCTGCAAAGTCTGGTACTTGTTCTTCCATGCTTCCTTCTCTTGTTGCATCCTAACTAAGGCAAGATGAAGTTCTTCCACATCATCTAAGAGAGGAGGAGTAGTCCTTATAAACATATCAGATATAGATTCTTCACGAGAAGAAGGCATCTTCAACTGAATTGATCTTGATTGTACCCAACAAAGATGAGGCTCTAAGGAAACAACTCCTCTTGGTCTCAAATATTTTCTACTCTTCCTATGAATATGACGCCAAGACTTTTTAATATCTTCATTAGTTGCCTTGTGATCTTATCCTTCTTTGAGAAATAAACCACTCAGATGAATGTTGTTTGGCTTGTCTCTCATTGGATATCCAAGTTGGTGACGTGCAAGAACATGGTTGTAGTTAATACCTCCCTTTCTAAATTTTTTTGATATGAGTCGACTCATAACTGTACGTATCAACTCATAACACAAATTTTGACAGAAATGCAGTTTTTCCCAAGTTCTTGTTAACAGATGGATATAGTATCCAATTTCAATTTAAATGATTATGAAAAATGAATCATCTGAAGAGTATTATGCATGCATAATGATGTAATGCAATTTGCATATATCAAGTTCAAACCATTTATGTAAAAGAGATATACGTATAGACATTATCAATGGAACATTACGTTTAACTTATAAGTAATTGAGAGTTCTTATATGGAAAGTAGATAGGAAGGGTATTACCTCGTTTTGATGAGATGTTAAGACACATGTACTAAAGCTGAAAAACACATCTCAACAGTATGGTGACACATAGATATATTTCAAATACATATATGCTTAAGACATCAGGTAAGAGAGATCTAAAATCCCTAGCTCACGACGAATGTTGAAGAAGAGTTCCATTGCTAGTGGTTTTGTAAAGATGTCAGGAAGTTGATTTTTAGTATCAACATGCTCAAACGTAACATCTTCCTTTTCAACATGATCGCGAAGAAAGTGATGTCTAATCTCTATGTGTTTAGTGCGTGAGTGTAAGAATGGATTCTTAGTGAGATTTATAGAACTTGTGTTGTCACATTTTATTGGAATACGTTTTAATTGAATATCATAGTCTTGTAATTGTTGCTTCAGGAATAAGATTTGAGCACAATAACTACCGGCTGCAACGTATTCAGCCTCAGCAGTTGACAAAGCAACATAAACTTTATTTTTTCTTTGCTAACTTACTAGAGAGTTTGAAAACAAGTGACATGTTCCACTAGTGCTTTTCCTATCTGATTTGCAGCCATCAAAATCAGAATCAGAGTAACCTACTAAACTGCAATCGCTTCCCTTGGAATACCATAGCCCATACTTAGATGTATTATTGAGATACCTAAGTGTTGTACCCCAAAATTTGCCCTCCCATTTCCTCAACATTTTCTCATCACAAGACCTTTGAAGATCAAGATCCAATTAGGGTTTCCTCTGCTCAAGACTTCTCCTTGCACTGTTAATCCAAATTAGGGTTTGGGGTTGAACAAAGATGTTTTGACCTAAAATGACTAAGATGACTTTCATGCTTCATGTTGGACTCCCAAGATTATCCATACCAAGTTTCAAGTCTTGATTCCAAATTTTGCCCAGTCAATTGGACAGTTGACCTAGAAATCAGCTGTATTGGGGAAAAAGTCAACTGTGGCCAATTGACAGTCAAACCTCATGAAATTTGACCCACATCAACATATTGAACTCATATGGACCATTTGATCAAGTTTGGATCACAATTCTCCAAGAAATTTGATCAGATCACCAAAAGGGCAAAATGGTCATTTTTAGGGTTTTGACTGCACAAAGGCAATTTTTGACTGTTTGACCTAGCCAATGGCAAATCAAGCTCACATATGGACTCAAGGACTCAATGAAATGGCCTTGACACATTCATCATGCTCAAAAGATCCCAAGTACACAAGATTGACAGTTGAATTTCCCAATCAATTGATCAATTTTGACTGTATACTGAAAAGTCAAACTTTGACTTTTTGGTCAAAATCAAGAGTCAAGATTCATTTTTCATCAAAACATGCCAAATCATGAAACTTGTTCACCAAGAAATCACAAAATGCAAATTAGGGTTAGAAAATGGAATTTTTCATAACTTAGAATTTTTCTAAGTTATGAAAAACCCTAATTTTTTCCCAACTTTGCCCCATCTTTTCACCAAGATCCATTTGGATTCAAACAAAAGTCAAAACATGAAAGTTGTAGCTTGTTGCATAATCTACAACTTTTATTCACAAAGTTTTCTCATTTGAAGCTTGTATCTCAAGTTACAATTTTTTGAATAAGGGCACTAAACCATTTTTAACTTAGTGGAATTTTAACCTATTTTGACAAGGTTTTCTACCCCACTTCAAGGCCATTTTTCATACCCTTCCACTTGGAATTTCAATTTGTATTTCAAAGATGGATTGTAGTACACATTCCAAGCTTTCCAAAATGTCCAAGAACTCATCAAACAACCTCATAACTTGAGAGATTTGAATTTCACAAGTTGGCAAAAATTCACTTTTTGTTCTTCATCAAAACATGTCCATAACCTTACCATTTGAACTCAGCATGCTTTAGGCAAGATTACAGGTCCTTAAACCAAGTTACACTCCATAATTTAATGCATATTCAATGTGTTGAAGTGTTGTTCTTTGAGTGCAAGCATTGTATGAGGGTTTAATCCCAAAATGGATAAAGCAAATTGGCCATTTTTGTATAAAGTAGCTTTATGTCAAATTAGAAATCCAACAAGTACATGGAAAATCTGCTTGGCACAAGATTATGTGCATAACACACTGATCAAGAGAAGCTTATGCAGCACATTAGGGGGTCCTCTACTGACCTAGAAAGCCAAGTTGCATTTTGTTGCTTCACATAGAAGAAAAGTCCATAACTTGTAACAACTCTCATCTCAGCTCACTAACACAAGAACAAACTGATCAAACACCTTCCAAAGAACATAACCAAGCTAAGACACGACCCTTGCACCTCCAAAACACCCTCCATCTCAGAATCATCCTCAAACTGCAAAAACAGGGTTGCCTCTGCAGTTTGAGTGCCAACTTCACTTTCTCTCGAGCATTCTTGCTAAAATCAGTTCATACACACTCCCTAGCATATATGCAAGCTAACCATGACCTAAAACCTGACCTGTAATCTCTCTAACAGCTTCCACCATTTTCACATTTTTGACTTGCAGGTGAAGTTCTATAGCTTGATTCAGAAGCTCTCAAGACAAAGTAAGCATTGAAACAGCATCCCTGGACCTCAAGGAAGCTATTCCAATCATCACCTTGCATTGGAAGTTCCTCATTCTCCAGATAGAAGTTCAACTGCACAGGTAAAACTTTGAACTCGTATCTCTCTTATTATGTATCTTTAGTCTTAAGTTTGTGAAGAAACAAGGTTCTACTCATAGCCCTGAACATGTACATATCTTTACATTTCATTTCTTTTGCCTGAGTAGAGAGAATTTGGAGTTTGAAAATGGCAGAAAAACTAGGTTAGGATTTGGGGGAGGAGAAATTCTCCCTCATCTTAGAGAGTTAGATCAAGTTCCATACATGGTTAGAATCGTCTCTTCATGCTGAATATTTGTTGTGTTATGAGTTTTTGCTAAAAAGCCAAGAATCGAGAGTTGGACATTGAAGAACAGGGCGCGCGCATTTTTCAAACTTTGTGCTGGAGGTTGAAGACAGTGGCATTGGGCTGGGCTTGTCTTGTGTTTTTCTTTTCACACCCCATAATTACTCATGAACCCCCTGAGCCCATTTGCTTCATTTTTTAATATTTTTGACTTTTTCTTTTTTATTATGATTCATTTATTTTTTCCCAACATATTAAAATTTTGAAAATATTTTTCTTATCATTTTTTGATTTTATTTGGGTTTTATTTGATTTTCTTTCAATTTATGCATAAATATATACATATTATTATTTAGAATAAATATGAAAAATAGTGTGAATATATTTTCATTTTTATTTTTATTTTATATTATCCTCTGAAAATATCTCATATAAAAAATACTATTTTCAAAAAAAAAAATAAATATTATTATTATTTATATATAATACATATTTAGGATAATATAAATATAAATATACATATATATATTAATATACTTAGAGTAAAAATGCAAAAAATGTACATATTTTACTTTTTAACATTTAATATTAAAAAATGCCTTTTTACAAATATACCATGTTTTATTTTATTTTTATAATGAATATTATGTGAATTAATTAATTAATAAGCATCTTGATTAAAATTAGGGTTTTTGCCCTAAAAGTGGAAAATACTCAAAATAATACCTTTTTATTTTCTTATTTTATTTTACATAAACCATACTTTTTTTTCATACATATAAAAACTTTCTTTTTGCATTTTTGCATATTTACTTCATTTCCATTTAATTATGCAATTTATTTCCCTTGCAAATATTCAAAAATGATGTAATAATTTAGGTTTAAATTCTTGTCTAAATATCCCCCATTTGTAAATTTGTACCCCCCTCCCTATATTATTATGTTGTAATAGCGTAGGAATTTAAATTTCGCACTTTATACGCTTTCTAATGATAACATGTTAGAATTAGGGTTTGTATGCGAAAAACGACGAAAAATAGTTATGACTTAATCTCAAGATAAGCAAGCATGAAAATGGATACACCAATCACACTTGCACCCCTAGGGTACTCCACTTGTTGCCTTTCAAAATTGGGCCATATTGCATGTTAGGTCTCTTTGGGCAAAACAAACAAATTGAATGATCATAGTCCCTCGATAACATTTTTCAAAACAAACAAAAACAAATGATCAAGTCCCTTAAAGAAAATGCCCAAAGATACTTGGCACCATTGCAATTATGATCTAAACGATGACCCACGCCCGTCCCTTTCACATCCTAACACAAGGTTGTCCACCAAATACAATGGTGGAACGAACTTGTTAAAAGGGTTAAAACGTAGCAATAATCTTTTGAGAAATTTAGGAGTAGATAACCTCTTATTTACTTGAATCAAACTTGCAAAACGAAACACTTGCCTATTTCAAAAACCACACATCACTACACTTTCAAAACAACTTTCAAAAACAAATGAAAACCTTTTCAAAAGACATACATCTTTGTATACATCCCCACATGGATCATTACAAAGGTTGCCACCACATTGGCTTCTTTTCAAAATATTTTCAAACCCACACACTCAAGCACCATTTAAAACAATTGAAAACAAAAGGCAAGTGATCTAAGCAAGTAACTAAGAGCCCATGGATAACCATGGATAGAAAGGGTGCTAATACCTTCCCTTTCTATAATCTACTCCCCGAACCCAAGAAAACATCTCAAAAGGTTTTTGCTGTGCTTTTTAACCTTTCCTTAGGATAAAATAAAAAGTCGGTGGCGACTCTTGCTCAACCGAAACATTTGCGAAAACAAACGCAAAACCTCAAGTCAGTTCTCCCACCGTATCACACTAAGTATACGCTTGACAACTTTCAAGTGGGATTCCTTAGGATACGATTGATATCGTGCACACATGCAAACACTAAACATGATGCCAGACCTAGATGTTGTAAGATACAAGAGGGATCTGATCATACCTCTATATTTTTTGACATCAACACTCTTACCATGTTCATCCTTGTCTGAATTCCCGTTGGTAGGAAAGGGGGTGTCAATTGGTTTTGAGTTGTTCATTCCAAATCGTTTAAGAAACTCTTGGCAGTATTTTGTTTGACATATAATTGTGCCTTCACTGAGCTGCTTTATTTGGAGACCGAGGAAGCAGTTTAGCTCCCCCATAAGACTCATCTAAAATTCACCCTGCATGACTTTGGAAAATTGTTCGACCAAGTGTAGATTAGTTGAACCAAAAATAATATCATCTACATATATTTGAACTAAAAGGATGTGCTTTCCTTTACGTTTAATGAAAAGAGTAGTATCCACTTTACCTCTTGAATAACCATGATCAAGTAGAAATTTACTAAGTCTTTCATACCAGACCCGAGGGGCCTGTTTAAGACCGTATAAAGCTCGTTTTAATTTGAAGACTTGATCTTGATATTAGTTATTCTCAAAACCAAGAGGTTGTGAGACATACACCTCTTCATTTATGACTCCGTTAAGAAAGGCACTCTTTACGTCCATTTGATAAAGCTTAAAATCTTTTGCACACGCATAAGCGAGCAAGAGACGTATGGCCTCAAGGCGAGCAACTGGAGCATAAGTATCCTCATAATCAATGCCCTCCTCTTGGTTATACCCCTGTGCTACTAAGTGTGCTTTATTTCAGGTTATCATTCCGTTTTCATCAAGTTTATTTGTAAAAACCCACATAGTGCCTATGATATGTTGGTCTCGCGGACGAGGGACAAGTTCCCAAACGTCATTTCTTTTAAACTGATTTAGCTCTTCTTGCATGACCATTAGCAAAAATTCATCAATCAAGGCCTCTTTAGCATTTTTAGGTTCTACTTGTGAAACGAAAGCAAAATGATAACAAAAATTACTTATCTTGGAGCGAGTCATTACTCCTTTTGAGATATCTCCCAATATGTTGTCAATGGGATGGTCTTTAGAGGACTTCCAAGCTAGTGGAAGATCATTAGCTTCCATTGGATCTTCTTCCACATCTTTTGAAAGGCTTGTATCTTTTTCTTCCTCATCGTCAACTGTTTTGGACTAAACAATTTCCTCAACAGTTTCTTTGAGTATATCTTCAGTAGATACACGTGCACCATCAAGAGAAATACATTTTCTAACATGTTTTGGATAAGATTCATCAAAAGAGACATGAAATGACTCCTCAACTGTAAGTAAACATTTATTGTATACCCTATATGCTTTGCTTTATTGTGAGTATCCGAGAAAGATACCTTCATCTGCTTTTGCATCAAATTTTCCAAGATTTTCTTTTCCATTATTCAAAACAAAACATTTGCAACCGAATACATGAAGATGTGACAAGTTTGGCTTTCTACCTTTTAAAATTTCATAAGGTTTTTTATCCAAAATGGGACGAATTAATATTCTGTTTAAAACATAACAGGCTGTGCTAATTGCATCAGCCCAAAAATATTTTGGTAATCCACCTTCATTGAGCATTGTTCTCGCCAACTCCTCTAAGACGCGATTTTTGCGATCCACAACTCCATTCTGCTGTGGAGTTCGAGGTGCTGAAAAGTTATGCTCAATACCATGCTTGTCACAATACTATCAAATAGATGGTTTTGAAATTCACCTCCAAGATCGCTTCGAATTGCAATTATTTTCAATTCCATTCTGTTTTGAGATAGTTTTGCAAAACTCTTAAAAGCAGAAAAAGTTTCATTTTTTCTATGAAGGAATATAGTCCAAGTAAATCTAGAGTAGTTGTTGTACCCCAAAATTTTCCCTCCCATATTTCTCAAAACATTTCAAGAAAGATCCTCAAGTTGCTCAAGGAAGTCCAAGGGTTGGCCAGACAAGCTCTCTCCTAAGGCAGTCTACTTCAAATTAGGGTTTCTTGTTGCATCAAGATACTTGAGTCCAAGGGATCCCAAATTCTCACCATTGTCCTAATATGTTCTCAAGATCATCCATGTCAAGTTTCAAGACTTGCAGAGGAAGTTTGCTCAGTCAATTGCTAAAAGGCCTGAAAATCGACTGTGCTAGGGAAAAAGTCAACTGTGACCTACATACAGTCAAACTTCAATATTTTTGGTCAACATCCTCATTTTGAAGTATTATTCATCATTTGATCAAGGGTTGATCATGATTCATCAAGGATTGCTCACAATTCATCAAAACCCAAAAGTTGCTAAATTAGGGTTTTGCAGGAAAAGTCAACTCAACTTTGACCAAGCATAACTTTCTCATAATTTATGAGAAATGACCCATAAAAAGCTCATTTTTAAGAGGATGAAATTCCCTACAATTAATCTTCATCTCCCAAGTTCTAAATATGCATTCACAAGAAGTTATGAATTTGGACATTATAGGTCATTTTGAAAAGTCAACAAAAACACCTTTTTTGTCAAAGCTTCATACATGAACATGGAAGACTCAATTGAGATGAAACCAAAAGGTTTACTTATAGGACATCTCAAGCTTTCTAAAAAGTCCCAGAACACCTTTAAAGAGTCAAAATTGAGGAAGTTATGCATTGGTGAAGTTGACCCTTTTTGTAAAATTGTCAAAAGTCAACTATGCCTCAAATTGCAATTTTTGCTAAATGGGCCTAACTTTTTGTACTTGTTTTGAGTTGGTAGCATGGTCCACGAGCCCTAGCTCTTTCCACTTATCTTTATCTTATTTTTATTATTTATTTTGATTTTTATTGCAATTAAATCAATTTAAATCAAAACAAATCATGGAAAAATCCAAATCATTGAAACCTCAAGATCTTGTGCATGTTTCAGGTCCTATATCCAGTTAGCAAAAGATTGAATTCGTGCAAGGAAAAAGTGGGCACAAAAAGATTGATTTTGGCCTATTTTGGAAAGAATTTCAAGTGAATCAAATCAGATCAAAAGCAATAATTGACAAAGATTGAATGGACTTTTGTAAACCTAATTCATTCCTCAGTATATAGGGAACATTTACAGACAAAAATCAGAAGGCTGGAGAGGCATGAAAAGGAAGAACAAACTTGGAAAAATCACAAAAAAGTGCCGAGTTAATTTCATAGTTCCAGGCGATTACAAGGCTCCCTGACCATCTCATTCACTTCCTGGGATCACAAGCAAGCTATACCAATCAAGAACAAGGAGTTTCCAGCGCTAGAACTCACTGTAAGTTAGCCACAACAATGGCTTCTTCTTGAGATCGAATTGCATGATTCTGACACTTATAGCATGAAATAATCATATATTATTGTTCCTTAACACATTTGCTAACTATCTATAACATTCAATTGCATTTTTATGGACTATATCAGGATTTGCCATTGTTAGGTTTTTTTGCTTCGATTTAGGATCTTTGTGCACAGGTAAAATTGGCCCCCAAGAAGGGTACCATGATGCTCAGCAAGCCAAGACGAGTTGATTCATGGCATTAGGTTTCATTTTTTATGCTTGTGTTTAATTTTAAGATGTGCAGGGGTTGTAGCTATGGACGTTTGTCCGTAGGTAAAAGTCTATGACTTTCACCAACAAAGCAAGGAGGAAGATGACTTGCGTGATGCATTCCCATTCGTCTGTTTGAAAATTCGAACGCAGGAATTTAACAAAGTTGTTTTTCTTTTATATTATTTATTTATCTCTTTGTATACAACAAGCGTGTGTAGCTCAGCTGGCATTGGAGCGTTTGGAAAAGGTTACAGGACCTGGGTTCGAATCTCAGGTCCCCCCATTATTTCTTGTTATTTTCATTCAGGTGATCAAGCGTGCACACAAGGTAAGACTCCACCATGTGCCCTCAGAATCCAACCATTGGATCTCTAGGATGGCCAGATCTAAAGGCCATCAGATGAAGGAACATCATAGGCCTTGGTCAACATGCAACATGGGAACCTTGAAGGTCAATGTGGATCACTTCCTTTTGGGCCCAGGGCTTGCTATTCACACCCCCCCATTTTGCTGACTTTTCAGGCCCAATTCTTCTTTTTCTTTTTTTTATATTTTGTCTTTATTAATTGTTTTAATTATTTTTACTAACATAAAATCAATTCCTTTTTTTTATTAAAATCACAAAAAACAATTTTTCATCCAATTAAATTTAGGTTTATTTTTTATCAAAAATTAATTTATTTAATTAGTTTATTTAATTTTAGGGTAACTTAAATTCTTTTGTAAATAAATTAAAAACAATTAGAAAATTAGGGTTTTAGTTTAATTTAATTCTATTTTCTTTTTCTGAAAAATAACCAAAAATATAAAAATAGGCCATGTAAATTATTTTCTTTAATTAACTCAATTACTAATTAATTTTGTATTTAATTTAAAAACCTTATTCTTTTTTTCTTAAATAATTAAAAACAACAAAAATAATTATTTCTGTCGATTAGGTTAGATGGGGTCAAAACCCTAGTTCTCTCTCGTTCTCGATTCATCGCGCTTTATTTATTTTTGCCATATTGATGTAATTGCTCACAAGTTATTATAGATTAATTAGGACTCTTTTCTTTCATTTATCGTTTTTTTGCGGGTTGTTTTTGGCTATGTAGTTAATACCCGAAGCCTTGTAATAGCGTAGCTTTACTTTCCGCACTTTAAATTCCGCAAATATTAACTGATAGATGTATGGTAATAGGGATGCATGACAAGAATGTATGTAAACTTTAAAATGGTTAGTAAACCCTAAATGTGCAAAGATAATAAATTTGAAATTGAAACACTCGCACATGCGCACTCTTAGGGTATATTCTCACTTCGGTTGCCTTCGGTAAATGATCATTAAGTATAAGGTATTTTAGTGGTCACTCTTTTGTCTCAAAGATCAAAGTTGCCTCAGAAAGGTTGCCTCGGAATTGTTGCCTCGAATATTGATCTTAAGACATTAGAGTTATTACTAAGACATCCTAACATTGCTTAGTGATCGTACGTCCCTTTTTGAATTGACCCTTAAAACTCCAACGACGGTGCTACCTACTCACTAATAGTATGATAGCGCTGTCTAAAGGAAACAAGCATAGAACAATTCTTTGTTCGAGTAGGTAGATGCTAGTAGGTACTTGCTCAACAACAAACTTTTTCACACTTACACTCTTTTCAAACAAAGTTTCAAAAACACTTCATAACACTCTTGAAGATAGAAGTAAGGGTTAAATCGAAGTAAAACAAAAGACTTTTTTTAAATCACACAAACACAGAAGCAATTTTTAAAATGATGAGCAAGTACCTAAGAGCTTGTGGAAAACCACAGATAGAAATGGTGCTAATACCTTCCCTTTCTATAATCTACCCCCCGTACTCAGAATATCTCAAAAAAGGAATTTTTCTGTGCTTTTTTCCTTTCTGGTCGGATAAAATAAAAGTCGGTGGCGACTCTTTCTTACCGCGACATTTTGCGAACATAAACGCAAAACGCAAACCAGCATCTAAAATAGTTCCGGTTCTGCCACCGTATCACAACGATCACAAAACCATAATAATTTCCTCCTAGACTTTTTGTTCTAGAGGGTCCAAAGAGGTCCATATGGAGAAGCTCAAGGGGTCGTGAAGTGGAAATCATATTTTTAGATTTGAAAGAGACCCTCGTTTGCTTTCCCATTTGGCACACATCACATAGGTGATCCTTTGTAAATTTTATCTTTGGAAGACCTACTACTAGATCCTTGGATACAACCTTATTAAGAAAATCAAAGTTAACATGCGCTAGAAGTCTATGCCAAAGCTAAGAATCATCATTCAAGGTGACTAGACACTTAGTGCTTGTTAAAGATACATCAAAAAGGTCAAGCATATAAATGTTGTTTACTCTAATGCCCTTAAACACAATATCCTTTTCAGTATTTTCAATTATGCAGCAAGTGTTTGTGAAGGTAACTTTATAACCCTTGTCAGACAATTGACTAATACTCAGTAAATTATGTTTAAGCCTCTATACTAAATGGACATCAGAAATAATAGTGGTAGAGGGATTACCTACACTATCTTTACCGAGTATAGCTCCTTTGTTATTGTCTCCATAAGTGGCAAATCATTTCTTCTTTGCTTTGAAGTCAATGAAGAGCTATATGTCACCGGTCATGTGCCTTGAACACCCACTGTCTAGAAACCATCTTCTATCCATGGATGTAAGACACTTTTCCTACAATATGAAAAAAGAGAGGTAGGTACTCAATTTTTATTGGGTCCATGTGGGTATGTGGTAACATGGTTGCCTTTAGGCCTCAATTGGTAAATTCCTTTAGGAACAAGGAACCTCCTAAACTTACATTTTTCAATGGTATGACCAAAACGACAACAATAATGGCATAAACCATGATGATGTATTGTTTTACTTCTGCTCATTGAATCCTTTGGTATCTTTTCAACAAAAGAATATTTTGAGTATGGTGGACTCAATGTTTTCTTAAAAACTCTAGGATCAAGTGCAAAAGTAACCTTGGGCTGTAAAGCTTTTTCTAATTTGGCATTAAGAGTTCTAACCTCTTGTTTCCAAATATGACAAACTTCACATTCCCTTATGGGAATACATCCTGTAACATCCTTATCCTTTGAACTTTCTGCAATACTAGCTTTTAGACTTTTTAAGTCTTTTTCAGCTTTATAGACTTTACTCTCCAAAAATGAAAATATTTGTTTATCGGAGGATAATCTCTTAAAATCATCTTAGACTTTGTATTGCAGTTTTTCAAAAGCTATTTTTAGTTCAAAAAAAGACATAGAAGAAAAGTTGTTAGGATATGCTTGTCTTACTTGCTTGTTGTGGTTGTCTTTCTTGTGGTAGGACTGATTATTGGTATGTGCCATCAGACATAAATTTTCACTCTCATCACTATCACTTGAACTGTCATCATTTGATGAATCACTATCGCTTTCCCACGTAATGTAAGCTCTTCTTTGTTTGTTGAACTTCTTTGGTGAAGCTTTTCCTTTATCCTTTTTCATCTTTGGACAGTCTGGTTTGTAGTGTCCAACTTTACCACAATTGTAACAAGGTCCTTTACCTCTTTGCTTTTTATTTTCTTCTTGCCTTGGCTCTTGGGATTGTTTTCGAAATCTTATGAGATTCTTATCGGAGTGCTTGATTCCATTCTTTCGAATAAACCTATTGTATCTCCGAACAAAAAGTCCCATTTCTTCATCATCATAATTTTCATCACTAGTTGAGTCATTATCATCTTGCTGTTTGGTTGAGGACTTAGAGCTAGAAGCCATTATAGCTATTGACTTCTTCTCACCCTCCCTGTCTTTGTTGCTCTCCTTCTTACTCTTGTTTTCATATTTTTCAAGACTTTGTAATTATTGTTGATGTTCTTAAACTTTCGAAATAGAGTTGTAATGGTAAGCGTAGTGAGGTCACTTGCTTCCTTGATAGCTGTTACTTTAGGTTTCCATTCCCTGCTAAGACATCTCAGAATTTTATTAGTAGCAATTTCATTGGAAACAGGTTTTCCAAGTGCATTTAAACGGCTCACAAGATAAATGAATCTCTTCTGCATGTCAGAGACATATTCTCCTTGTTTCATGCGAAAGAGCTCGAACTCTTGATTGAGTGTGTTGATGCGGGGCTGTTTAACTTCAGTAGTGCCTTCATGGGAAATTTCTAAAGCATCCCCCACATTTCTTTAGCGGGAGTGCAATGAGACACCCTATAATACTCATCAACACCAAGTGCTGAGATTATCATATTTCTGCCTCTCCAATCGCATGACCATTTCTTTTCATCCATTTCATTCCATTGATCCTCAGGTTTAGGTACTATTGCACATGCATCATTCCTCATGGTAATTTGAAAGGGACCATTTTGAATAGCAGTCCATACATTCATGTCAATGGAATTTATGTGTACTCGCATGCAGTCTTTTCAGTAGCCATAGTTTTCACCATTGAAAATAGGAGCTCTATTATACGCCCCCTTTGGTTCAAAGGCCATAGAGTTACTAGTAGACACAAAGCACCAGCTAACCGGTGCTTTGATACCACTTATTAGACAATGTGGCAAGTGATCTAGAGGGGGGGGGGGGGGGTGAATAGACCACCTCATACTTTTTCAAGGATTTAAAATTATTTTATCAAGCGTGTTGAAAGCAGCGGAAAATTAATGTCCTGAATCAATTCCGTCTACTTTGAACCGACTACTAGAAAACCGGACATGTGAAAAATTTGCTGGATTTTATTAGATGAAATTGATAAATATGCAACTCAAATTTATTAACATTTCAATTCACTTATCATTAAAGCAGTATTTCAAATGAATTAAGAAATTTGTTAGGAATTTTGTCAAACACTTGGCATATGCTTGTTTAATGATTTAATAGTGGTGGTTTGATGAAAGTATTTGAACCACTATTTTTATCATTAGACAGAAAAACTCAGCAAGCCAATTGAATTACAAAATTATGGAATATGTAAAAAGATAAAGAGAAAGAAAGAAAGAACGATACGCAGGCAGTTTGGTAAGGAAGTTCCCCATTGTCGTCCTCGCGTGTGGGTACGTCTCCCTCTCAATTTCACAATTGAAATTGAGAACTTTTATAATAATATGCTTAATGTTTGATAACAAGGTTACACTACACATACATATAGAAATCCCTATGATCTTCTTCTTCTTGTAAGAACCACCACTTGATATGAGATGTATCAAGATTCCCTGCAAGATCCATAATCGATCCTCCGCTTCCACGACCTATTTGCAAAAATCCCTCTGATTTCCAAACCCCTCGCTACGGCTGAATCCGACTTGTGCGACTGCGACTAACAAACCCTCAAGAACACACCCGTTCGTGAAGGACAAGCCCCTTGGTTTATTTCTTGAAGCCTCCTTTACAATCTTCAACTCAACTGAGATTCTTTCAATACACAACTGAACGTTATCTCTGACCTCTTGATCCACTTCAACAAGGATGTTTAATTTTAGTTGTTGTTGTTGTTGAATGAAGATGATTGAGAAGGTGATGAAGATGAAGTTTCTTTCAGGCTTCTAGTTGCTCACAAATGTTTGCACACAATTCTGATATGTTGCAATACTTTGCTGCTGAGAAAAATACTTGCTTATATATGTAACCGAAAACGGTTAGGCAAAAGAAAATATTATGAGTCGATGCATGTTGGTCATGAGTCAACTCATGTTAGTTATGAGTTATAGGATGGGTCGACACATGTTGTTTTGAGTCGATGCAAGATCATATCATAACATTTTACAGAACCAACAATTTTATATCCGTCGATGCATAACACATATGTGTCGATGCATACCGATTGTAATTTTAATTTTTGAACATAAAACATGGTAAGAGTCGACACATGATATTATGTGTCGATGCATATAAATTCAAAAATGTTTTCCAGGAGCATCAGAATGCCATGTGTCGATGAATGAGGTTTTGTGTCGATGCATACAAGTTTAAGTTTTCATTACAGGGGTGTGATCGGTGGGAATAGAACTGACTGTTTTGGAATGCTGGTTCGCGTTTGCGTTTGTTTTCGCAAAATGTCTCGGTAAGCAAGAGTCGCCACTGTCTTTTATTTTATCCAACAAAGGAAAGGACAAAAGCACAGAAAAATTCCTTTTCGAGATGTTTCTCGGGTTCAGGAGGTAGATTATAGAAAGGGAAGGTGTTAGCACCCTTTCTATCCGTGGTTATCCACGGGCTCTTAGGTACTTGCTCACTATGTTTTCAAAATTGCTTTTTCTTTGTAATTGTGGGTTTTGAAAAGAGTTTTGTTTGAAAACTTCGATTTAACTCTTGTTTCTGTCCTCAAGAGTGTATGAAGTGTTTTTGAAAACTTTGTTAGAAAAGTGTAAGTGTGAAGAGTTTTTGTTTTTTAAAAGGGAGCAAGTACTTAAGAACATCTACCTACTCAAAAGGAATTAAACTGTGCAAATGTCCTTTAGACAGTGCTATCCCACTATTGAGGAGTAGGTATCACCGTCGTTGGAGTTTTTCGAGTCAATTTGAATTTAGGGATGTGTGGTCACTAAAGTAATGTTAGAACACCTTAGCGGTAACCCTAATGTCTTAGATCATTTTATCCGAGGCAACCGTTTCAAGGAAACTTATGATCTTTGGACAAGAGGACAACCTCTAAAACATCCTATACTTAATGACCACGTTCGAGGCAACCAAGTGAGGCGTATCCTAGGAGTGGCATGTGCGAGTGTGTCAATTTTTAGTTATATTATATTTGCATGTCATGGTGAGCTATTGTTGATTTTAAGTTAAGATAGATCTTGTCATGCATAGCCTATTATTCATACATCTAGCAGTTAATGGTTGCGGAAAATAAAACTAAGCTATTACAAGGCGTCGGGTATTTACATCGCCAAAAACAAACCCTTAAAAATTAAATGCGGAAAGGTAAATAAAAACGGTAAATAAAAGTCTTAAGTTAAAACTATTACATCCTCGGAGCAATTACAATATATGGATCAAAATAACATGCGCGAGAAAAGTTGAATCAGATGGTCCTTTAGGGTTTTGACCCTTTTTATTTAAAGAAAGCATATTTTTTGGTCTTTTTGATTTAAGAATTAAGTCTAAATTAATAATGGAATTAAAGAAATATTTTTTTGAGTTTTATTTTAATTAAGGAAATAAAATTAGAAATATTAAAAAAACCTAATTCTAAGTCAATTTTAATTTATTGTAAAATCTGTTAAAATTAAACCTAATTAAACTAGATTAATTGGTTACAATTTATTTATTAAAATATTTTTGTTGTTTCTGATTTTTTTATGAAAAAGAGTTAGTTAGTTAATTAATTAATTAATTAATTATGATAAAAAAACAGTGAAAAGAAAAATAAAGAAACAAACTCAGGGGTGCTGGGCTCGAAAAGGGAGTATGAATTGCAATTTACAGGCCCAAACGTCCAGCCTGTTGGATTTTCATATTGCCTAGGCGTTTGTTGATCAAGGTTCATGGTGAACCTCATCCTGGACCACTGGATCTGGATCTGGAACCACCTGACACATGAGATCTGGAGGTATATGATGCTCCCTGCCTGAAGCGCTGCATCTGAGTACCTGAAGAAAAAATGTAACAAAGTTTTGGGGGACCTGGGATTCGAATCCAGGTCCCAGGGGGTTCTGCAACGCACGCTTCACCAATCCAACTACACTGCATTATTGTTATTGAATTAAGAAACAAATATTATATAAACAAACAAAATGCTAAGCCTGCAAATAAAACAAACGCGCTAATGGTTTGAATGGACCAATAGCACAAGGACACACCATTGTCTTCTTCAAACGACCCTGGTTTTTTACCTGCGGATTTTTATCCGCAGGAAGTTTCGTAGGGTATCTCAAAAACCCTCTCCAGGCCATGTAAATTAAATCCAAGAGTACCAACGTACTCGTCTCTTCCCCCTGGTCATCCCTGTACCAATCATGTGCATTGATTTTTCCTGCAATTAAAAACCCCAAAAACAAGGTATACGAACCCTAGAACTGGGCATGGTGTTACAGGCTATGAAAATAAAATTCAGTGATGCCAACAGTTTCAAAATGCAACTCAAAGCATGAATATGTAATTATTTCAATGAAAGGATGCAAGAAAATGATTTCACGATATCATGTCTAGAGCAAGATTCGTAGATACTTACAGGGAGTTCTAGGCAATGAAAAGACCTGGTGTTGATTGGTATATCTCCACTAGATGTCAAGGAAGAGAGATACGTTTTGCTTTTGGTCTGAATTAGCCTCCAAGGTTGTTTTTGATCTTTCACTTTTCAAGATTTTTTCTCAAGGTTGTGGCGCCGTTTTTGCAGAGTTTCTGTGTCTTTTTTGTGTCTTTCACGTCTGTCTGCAAGGGTTTCCGTGTATGTGTTTCACGTGTGTGTTTTGTTTGTGAGCAAAGGTTTATATAGGCAAAGAATTTAGGTCAACATTTGTGTATCAAATCTTGGTCCATTATGATGAAGAGATTTGATTTGATTTCTTCATAAAGACCTGCTATATTTGATTCAATCACATGCCAATCTATTTTCAGGCGTTACTGCCAGCCTGTTATGAGCTGTTTGGGCCTACAATATGATGGAAATCAAAAGCTGACTTGCCCCTTCGAATTCGCTTTCTTCGATTGCTTCAAAGTCCCAATTCGAACTACTCCAGTCACAACCCCTTCGATTGAGACTCCCCCTGCTTCGATTGCATATTTGCAAGGGACACATGCCATTGTGAACTTTGGGTATTCTGGACAGGTTAGGACATGTGTTTTTGCTTAGTCATGCCAGCCTACTTCATTCCTTCGAAACTGCCTTCTTTGCCAGCTTCAAAGTCCAATTCGAATCTATTTAGAAAATTCCCTTTTAGACAACTTCGACCAGCCTTTGGCCTTGTGATGAGTCTAAGTTCTGATTCGAGGTGTCCAGAACTTCCTTCATCAGAGCATCTTAGATTAAGAGAAACTCTGCACTGAAATACCATTCGAAGGTCATTTTGTTCTGATGTTCTGATTGAGGTAAAGTATGAAATTCCAGTCGAAGGACCCTCTGAAGTGCTAGTCGAAGCATTGTGACATTGGCTTGATCGAAGGGGTCCAGCACTCAATCGAAGACTTGCACACTAAAGCTTGATCGAAGGAGGTCCAGCGCTCAATCGAAGACTTGCAGACCAAAGCTTGATCGAAAGGTTCCAAACACCTAATCGAAGCTTACTAATCAAAGCCTGATCGAAGCGTGCCAAATGCCCAATCGAAGACTGGTGAGTCAAGCCTGATTGAAGAGTGCCAAATGCCCAATCGAAGACTGGTGAACCAAGCCTGATCGAAGAGTTTCAAATGCCCAATCGAAGACTGGTGAACCAAGCTTGATCGAAGTATCTTGGATGCCCAATCAAAGACTTCTCCCAGATGCCAATCGAAAGACACTTTGTTCATCTTCAAAAAAAAACTTTATTTTTCTTAAGCAAGGGTTTGTGACCAACCATGTAAGGGAAGACCTTTGAAAACATGAGAGGGCAAATTTTGGGGTACAACAAGGGGCATCAAAGTGTTATGTGTCAATGCATAAGATTTTGTATCGATGCATACAAGTTTAAGTTTTCATTACAGGGGCATCAAAGTGTTATGTGTCGATGCATAAGATTTTTTATTGATGCATAATAGTTTGAGATAGTATTCCAGGGACTTCAGTATGTTATGGATTGATGCAAAACCTGTTGTGTCGACTCATAATGATGCATTATGAGTAAAAAACATTTTTAACTTATTTTAAACATGTTATATTATATTTTTGTAATGCACACAAATGAATCATTCAAAACCAATTATGAAGGGGTTGCTCACAAATAAATCTGCGTAAATCATTGCATCAGTCTCCATGCAGCAATGTGTTATCAAACTTTGTTTTATTCACCCCCTAGGCTGCGATGAATAGGAAAAATAAAACCAAAACTTGCTATCTTATCTCCAAGCATTGGTAAGTCAGCATTTTCAAACTTGTATCATTTACCTCCTAGGTTACGGTAAATATGCAAGATTTTACGACATCTTTTAGATACTGGCTAGTTATCCCCGATGTTAAAGATGAAAAAGGAGAAGGATTATGGTTTTAATCTCTGAAACCGTAACCGTGTGAACCCTCCCCGTCGTGCCTTCTACCGCTGCACCACCATCAATCCTCGAAGCGCACCGCAACCTACAAGCAAGAAGAAAACTGGCTTAGTACCAAATCGGAGAAGCTCGAAAAACTAGAACAAGACAGTCGCGGAGTGGGTAAAAATCCTTAGCTTCTTTTCCTTTTGTTTTGGTGTTTGGGGTTGAGGTTTTGATTTGGGGTTTGTGGGTGGTAAGCACTGGCGGCGGCGGAAGAGATAGGGTTAGGGAGGAGATAGAGTTATGGTTCAAGAGAGAGAAAAGGTTGAAGGCATCGCGTGAGAGAGAGAAGAAAAAGTTGTTTTTACTGTAAACAAAAAAAAAATTGAAAATGAATTAAAACAAGTTATGTGATCCATTCCAATCATATACACCTTGCCTGCAATAGTTAACATGGTCCCTCAACTTTGACCGCGTGATTTTAATCTGACAACCATTAGGCTAAGTCACACATTAATCTCATACTCCCGCGCTGCACACTAGCAAACCGTCCCTCTTCAAACTCGTTGGGCCCAAGCCCAATTGCTTTAGACACCTCCCTTCGCCCTAAGTTTCTAAACACCAAAGCAATTCGCACCCCCTTGAAAACTATATTTGGGCCTAAACCCAAATTACTTAGTAGCACCCCCTCTTTTACTTGCTAACTACAAAACGCACCTCCCCCAGATTTACTTAAATTATTATTTTATTTACTTACTTCTTTTATATTATTTTTATACTATATTTTATTGTTATTATCATTATTAATTATTTATTTCTTTCATAATAATTATTATTAATATTATTTATCGTATTATTTATTATATGTAAATATTATATTTGTTTATCATGTAAATAAATGATTTTTATTCAAAATTCATGCATATATTTTCTTATAACATTTGCATTAAATACTTTTTTATCATACATTAACAAGAGTTTTTGCAATTAATACGACTAAAAAACACACAACAAACATCAAACTTTTTTTTGCAACAAACTAATATAAACAACAGTTTTTACAAAAGGGTTTCAAACGGATTTTGACTAATTTCACATTTAGCCAAAATCTCCGCAATCACTACAACCGGTCAAAATGCGAGGTGATTCAAAATACATTTGCAACCCCTAAAAAACACCAACCCCACGAACTACGAAATGGGACTCTGATTCCTCCTAAGGAGGATATGTAGGCATACAATCAAAAATCGTGGCAAGTCCCCCTATTTAAAATTCAAACCCTTCCTCCTAACTAAAATTCAAACCCTTTTCCCGTTAAATAAAATTCAAATCTTTTTTCCCAATAATAATAATTAAAAACCCTATTTCCTAAGATTGCGCTTCTGAACCTAGTATCCTTGTGAACAAGGTAGATAAGGGGTGCCTAACACCTTTTACTCGTCTAGAACTGAGTCCAAATCTAGAATCTATGACTTTTAGGGTTATTCCTTTATATTCCCTTCCTTTCGGATAGAAATTAAGGGTGGCGACTCTGATTTAAAAACCAGTTGCAACACATCCAAATTTTCCGGTTTAAGTATAAAAATTTAGGTTTTCCAAATTTTTTTAGGGTATAAATATAAAATCCTAAAAAAATGGAGGGTGGCGTGTTAAATCCTCTACTCATTAGACTTGGAGAATTTCTTACCAAACTTTATATCGGGGAAAAGGACCCTACAAACTCCAAAAATGCCCTCGTCAAACCGAAAATATATTTCTGTTGCGGACCCTTCAATTAATAAAGGGCATGCCAAATTTAGTTGCACCCCAGTTTCAATTCAAAACTGTACAGTATATATATATATCTCCGGTATCACCCGAAGATGAATTGTCGGGTAATAAGTGTGGGAAAATGAAAAAATGTTGCCACCTATATACTTTTGATATAACCGGAAATACATTTCTGGTTCATATTGAAAATTGAAATGCTTAAAACAATAAGTCCCGTGTTATAGTTAGATTATTAAAATTAAAAAAGTTTCGAAAACCTTCTCCCAAAACCCTATCATTCTCAATCATTTTTTCACTCTAAATCTTCATTCTTATGGTTCATCATATCAAAAGGAGCTAAAGGATACTGAATTTAAGGTAAAGTTCTATCATTTCAATCCCTATTAATCACATTATTTTGTTATCATTTTGAAAAAACGTTATGTTAATACCAGATATGTATCTCTGGTTTATATATGAACGTAACTAGAAGTGCATTTCCGGTTCCTATTTATGCATTTTCCAGCTTCATCATTTTCTTATTTGTTCATGATGTTTTTTAGTTAATTCTTTTTTACATATTAGGTATGATGCATCCCGATACCATTCCCAAACGTATTCTTTTTAGTTTGACAACTTTATTTATCTCCAGTTCTATTTTTCTGCATTATGTAATAGCTGGTACTAGAAATATAATGTTGGGTTGGACACAGAAATGTAACTCCGATTTTAATCATTTTCTAATTATCTATAAGTGTGTCTCGGAAATGCATGTCCGGTTCCTGGGTACATTTATGTATTTTTTCAGGGTGAAATAGAAATATATACAAGTGTCAAATCCTTCACGAACTCAACATATTCACAAGCTTAACCCTGCATGTTGTCACAACCTGACGTTTGACTCACAGTTGCTCTATCACCCGTCAAATGGCCTAACTTTGATAGTTGTCAAACTTACGCAAATGTGTATATATTTCCCCACTGCCGCCATCTCGCTGGAAAAAAATTAGTAGTACTCAAAACAAGTTTTTTTTTCTTACTTGAAATTTTAAGACATGTTGCAAAATTCCCAACATTTACTTTAAACTTGGTGATGCCAATTTAACCAACAACCACTTTGTTACTATCTCCAATATTAATTCACTCATCAACAAATTTGTTCAAGTCCAAGCAATGTTTGAACCTTGACCTTTGCAATGATTTTATAAACATATATGCTAGATTCTTTTAAGAGGACACATTTTGAACCCAAATCTACTTTCACTTTATCATGTCTCTTCTAAAGTGTAATCAAATGTCAATGTGTCAATTCTCTCATAAGAAATCTGATTAATGGCTAAGTGAATGACACTTTGACTATCATAATTTATCTACACACATTCTCGATGATCTATAACTCTCGAAACATGTCTCTCAGCCATATGACTTCCTTGACTCCTTAAACAAGGAAAATATACTTCCCCTGAATAGTAAACAACACGACCATGGTTGTTCATTGGCCTTTCAATAAAATGATTGGGATTTTCTAGTGGCCACATTATTTGCACACTCTGAATCTACAAAATCCTCCAGAGTTTCTTTTTCTTGAATTGAATTTGCATATTTTTAACCACCCTCTAAAGAATCGTTAATATGGATAAACACCAACTTCAAAGCTTCTCAATGAATCAGATCATGATTATCCATATACAGACTTACAATGTTGAATGTAAATGGAAAATATGGTATACTTCAAACCATACCATATACATAATGCTTCAAAATCCACTAGCATAAGTAATACTTTCCATTATCTTCTTTTTTCCTTTGTTTGAGGACATTGCTTAACCGAAAGCTTCGTATGATAACTCAAAGTAGTATTCATGGTTTTGTTATATTTGTTAACAATAATGAACACATAGATAAGGAAAAATACCCTTTGACTTAAGGTTTCAATAGAATGAGTAAAAACTAGAGAATAAGGGTTACACTAGAGTATAAATATTAACTGCTAGGAAAATACCAAAAATACCCTTATACAATATAATATAAATAATAATAATACTAATAATATCTAACATCTACCCTCAAACTCAAGATGCATGAGTAGGAAACATCGAGAGTTTGTCAATCAAAAAACAAAAATGTTTAATGGAATGCGTATTCGTAAACAAATCAACTATCTGTAAAGCGGAGGAGACATACAGTAGAGTAATTATCCCATGTTGAAGATGGTGACGAGAAAAGTGACAATCAATCTCAATGTATTTGGTACATTCATGAAAGAACGAGTTATGGGAAATCTGAATCGCACTCTTGTTATCACAATATATGGGAGTTGGTTCAGAAAGAATGACACCCATATCAGAAAGTAACTAACGCAACCAAACTATTTCCGTAGTGATGGATGCCATAGCACGATACTCAACTTCTGTAGAAGAACGAGAGACAATATCTTGTTTCTTACTCCTTCAAGAAATAATAGAGTCTCCAAGAAAGATACAAAACCATATGGTAGACTTACGATCTGTGGGGTCTCCAGCCCAATCAACATCAAAATAAGCATGTAGTTCTAATGATGACGATAAGGGAAAGAGAATGCTCTGAAACTGGGTTCCCTGAGAATAATGACAAATGCAAAGAATGGATTCTCAATGCACTATAGTAGGAGAGACAACAAAATGACTAACAACATGGACAACATAATCCACATCGTCTAGTAATTGTAAGTTATACTAGACTTCCAACCAAAGTATGATATAAGGTAGGATCTGACAAAGGAACGCTATCAGATGGAGCATATTTCACATTCAAATCAAGAGGACTATGTGATACTCTAGTATCAGAAAGGCGAGTCTGTTCAAGAGTGTTGGAAATATTTTTGGATTTAGAAAGAAGATAACCTCTAGGAGAGTAAGCAACTTCAATTCCCAAGAAGTATCAAAGAGTGCCTAAGTCCTTCATCTCAAAATGTTTGGCTAACTATAATTTCAAATAATTAATTCCATCCATATCATCACTTGTAATAATCATATCACCGACACATAATGAGAGTAAAATACGACCATGATAAGTGGTCTTGACAAACAAAGTAGAATCATGATCACTAGAACGAAATCCAATAGATGTAATCGCAATGGTAAACTTCTCAAACCAAGCTCGTGAAGCTTGTTTTAGACCATATAGTGCTTTATTCAACTTACACACTTCCCCTTGATTATGAGAAACACCTTATGGGGGTACCATATAAACTTCCTCTTGAAGATCACCATTCCGAAATGTATTTTTAACATCCATTTGAGAAATATGCCATTGACGAACAAATGTAACTGCAATAAGAATGCAAATAGTAGTCATCTTAGCAACAAGAGAAAAAGTTTGTTCATAATCCATACCATATTGCTGAGAGAATCCCTTAGCAACAAGACGTGCTTTGTAGCGCTCAACTGACCCATCAAACTTAATTTTGATCTTGTATATCTAACGAGACCCAATAGCATGTTTTCCAGGAGGAAGAGGTACTAATTCCCAAGTATCAATTTTATGCAGAGCAGAAAGTTCTTCTGTCATAGCCTGCTACCGAAGAGGGTCAAGAATAGACACTTTATAGGAAGAGGGCTCATACAAATTATTTATAGAGTTGGAAAAGAAGCAAAAGAAGCATAGTAAGTGGAATAGACAAAATCAGGCAATTGAGTAGACTTACAATCCCGAGAGGGGTAACGAGGAGACCCGGGATCAAGAATCGCAAGAGGTTCTTGGGTAGTCATGGGAACAAGAGGGATGTCAGTATCCGAAGTAGCATTAGTATCAGTCCTGCAATTCTCAAAATTTTAATCACCATAAACATTATCATTATGACCAAAAGGATCCATATGGGTGAGATTTGAACTACTAGTAATATGAGAATAATAAGAAATAGAGTAAAAAAGAATGTGCTCAAGGAAAACAACATGACGAGAAACATATAAGTTCTTTGCACCAGGATCATAAAAATGATAACCCTTTTGAGCATCCCATAATCAAGAAAAACACATATAACAGAACGAGAAGATAACTTACTACGTTCTACTTGTGGTCGAAGAACAAAACAAGTAGAACCAAACACTTTCAAAGAGGAATAATTCGAGATAAAATTATACAATTTTTCAAAGGGAGACAAACCTGATGTGACAAACGATAGGATTCAATTAATAACATGAACAACAGTAAGAATTGCTTCACCCCAAAATTCACTAGGAACCGAAGCATACAACAAAAGAGAATGAGCTGTCTCAATAATGTGACGGTGTTTCCTTTCAGCAACTCCATTTTGTTGAGGCGTATCAGTACAAGATGTTTGATGATTTATACCATCAAAAGTAAGCAATTCAGAGAATTTATTAGATGTATACTCACCAAATCACAATGGAAGCATTTTATAACAACATTATGTTTAGTCTTAATCATAGCGCGAAACATACAGTAAATGTCAAAAAATTCAGAACGATTTTCATAAGATAAACCAAATAATAATGAGTATAGTCATCAATAAATGAAATATAATATCTAGGTCCACCCTTAGTAAGAAGTGGTGATGGACCCATACATCAGAGTGAACTAAATCAAACGGTGCATATGAAATGGAAACACTTTTACTAAATGGTAAAGCTGAAAATTTAGCAAGTTTACAACCATAACAATCTGAAATATCACTAGTTTGTAACTTTCCTAAAGCTCCAGTAGAAGCCAAATACTTTAATCTAGAAGCAGATACATGTCCAAGACGGTAATGCCATCAATAAAAACTAGAAGATGAAGAATTCAAACGAGAACATGATAATAAATTAGTTGTGGAACTAGAGGTTGAGGTTGCAGTATATGGAACTCTTAACTCAACCAAAACATAGAGTCCCCCTTGTCTACGCCATGTCCCAATCATCCTCCCTAAATGAGGATCCTGCACACAACAAGAAGTGGAAGAAAATGTAACTAAGTAACTAGAATCACATAATTGACTAACATAAGCAAGACTCAAAGTGAGGTTAGGAATATAATAAACATCGGAAAATGATAAGTTAGGTGTGGAGACAGAACCAATGCCTGCTAATGGCATATGAGTGACATCATCAATCATAACTGACGTAGATGGTGCAATATTTAAAGACACAAATGATTTAGCATCATATGACATATGGTGTGATGCTCCCGAGTCTAGAATCCACATGGAAGGAGATATACCTGACAAACAAGAAGAATTTAAACCTTTAGTAGATGAGGAAGACATGACATGTGGCTGAGTGACAAGAAGCTTTTGGAGTTGATGTGCAATATCAGATATTTGAAAAGTGGTCTCAGATGGATATGCATGATCATAACCAGAGTCGGTAGTAGTAGGAGCAACATCAGCAACATTGGATGATGGACTCTTAATATTTTTCTTACCTATTTTCAACTTAGAACATTGTGCTTTCCAATAACCTTTCTCCTTACAAAAAGCACATTCATCGATACCAAGCCCAATCCTACCTTGAGGTTTTCCTTTGTAAAATGGAGCAGCAAAAACATATTGAGAAAGTGAGAGAACTCCTTTATCTGAAATCAAATTAGAGTGGGACTTGAGTTTGATTTCTTCTGCCAACAATTCATTTAAAACTGAATCAATACTGAGAAGAGGATTACAATGCAGAATACTCCCATGAAGGCCCTCAAAATCATCCCTAAGTGCCATAAAAATTGAACCAACCGCTGCTCTTCTCTTTGATCGGTGTACACTTTGACAACTTTCAATTCAGTTGATTCTATAAGAGCCAATTGATCCCACAAATTAGTCATTGCTGAATAAAATTCCCGAATGGTCATATTATTCTGTTTGAGAGCTCTAATATCACTCTCCAACTGATATCATTTTGCAAGAGATTGAGCATACAAACGTTTCAAATGATCCCAAACCTCTTTAGCAGTGTCATATTTTGCTAGTTGCACACCTATTGACTGAGAAACGTAATTATTGATCCAAGTAAGGATCTTTGAATTACTAACATCACATGTTTCCAACTCTTTTGCATATTTTGTTTCATCCTTTTTATCGATAGGTTTGACCGAGGTTCCATCAACATAAATTCACATCCTTTTTCCTTTCAAAAAACTTCTCATTACATAACTCCAATAAAGATGATTTTCTCTACTAAATTAGACACTAACCGAATGAAAATAATCATCTTTATCATTACTCATTATAATAAATTATGATATAGCCAAACCACAAAGTATCAAATATGGAAGAAGAAAAACAGTATCAAATTTGGAACCTTCACTTTTGGAATATCTAGGAGACCAAAATTATGCAGCCTTTACTTTTTTTATTTTTATTTTATTTTTTTAACATTAACAAACAAAAAAACAGATAGCCTCTTTATCTCTAATATGAATTAGAGATTGAATTTAGAACCTTCACATTTTTAAATTCACCTTTTTATTCTTAAATCACTTAACCAATTCACCAATTCACCTTTTCATTCTTAAATCACTTAACCAATCCACGCTTTTTTTTCCTCTTCAATATGAATTAACATAAACCAAATATCATGTAACTAAGCCAATACTCTGACAAATTACCTGATACGAATAGCAGAACCAAGCTCTATTTTATGGTATTTTTCGAAATCAAACCAAACACTTTAATATCATGTTAATAATAATGAACGCATAGAAATATAGAGAAGAAAAAAGATCGTTTAACTTAGGATTTCAATAGAATGAACAAAAACTAGAGAATAAAGATTACACCAGAATATAAATATTAACTGCTAGAAAAATACCAAACTACCCTTATACAATATAATATAAATAATACTAATATTAATAATATCTAACAATATTGTATTCTAAATTCTCCAATTTCTTCAAGTAACTAGTTGAGATAACAACAATTGACTATTCTTGCGATTTTTCATAATATCTAATACTACGATTCTTTTAACTTCGCTAAAATCTTTCATCTCAAATTCACTATTTAAGATGTCCTTAAGCTTATTGATTTCTATCTTGCTAGAGCTGCCATCTTAGGATGAGAGGATGTAAATTGATTTTCACATATGACTTATGCCATTAGAATACTAGTTATAGTGCTCACTTTTTTCTTCTTGCTCAAGATATCCGATATTATCTTAGTGACTTACTATAAGTTTAACTTGATTCCTTGCATCACGAGAGCCAAACTCTCAAATATTGTGATAAAGAATGGATCTTTCCCGTATTATTAATATCAGTGTGATACCATCAAAAAAAAAAATCAATGAGTGAACACTACTCTTTGGTTTTGGAAAAATCAGACCAGGTTCAATAAGAAAATATCCCCAACCCAAGTTACTATGAGCACAATAAGTGTTCAATGGAGGAACTTCAAAGCATGTCCCCTCATCAAAGAAATTTCAAATCTTTAACTATTCAAATCTTTAACTATTTATTTTCTCATAACTTCTTTTCTGTAAATAAATCATATCCATTAAAGAGTTTGTTTACGCTTTTGGTGTCCTATAATTTTTGTTGTTGATAACATTAAAGCATAATTATCGATACATGTATGTCGTTTCTACACAATTTTTTAAGTTATTATGTCAGAATAAAATGGGTATTTGAGAGAAAAAAGTGTTCTTTCATTTGTAAGCGTTGGTTTATGTGGGAACGCTTCTGCACTCTCTTTCTATATAACTAATATTAAAATATTACATTTCAGTTGAAAATAGTTATATGAGTGGATTTTGTGGAGTATAATGAGACCTATTTTAGATTTTTTGATGAGTTAGATGAATATTTGAGAATTATAGATGAATTGTTTAAAAAATTGAGAAGTGTAAAATAATATAAAAAATTATGTGGATCTCATTTAAAGAATCCAAATGAGTATGATGGATGTGGATGGTCTTAGTGTTCTATAATTGAAAGTGCACGAATTTGAAGGTATGTATCGGTTTAAAATTCCATTAATCAACTGCAAATAACTATGTCCAATCATAACTAAAAATGTACTTGTCCAATTTGTTTATCCAATAAACATCAATACATCAAATTTTTCTTTTGGAAAATACATCACATAATTACTACTACAACTACATAATTTAAAGGAAAATGATATTTTTACACCAAAAAATTACACTATATTTTTACAACTGTTCACAAATACGTGAATAATATTTTTATGTTATTTTGATTTTTTAATGTATTTCTCTCTAAAATTATTTTGGTTAATGAAATATTAAAACTTAATTAATATAATTAAAAATTTAGTTAATATGTATTCTGACATAAAATTTTTAATATATATACCGTTCAGACTTTAATTAATATTATGTATAAGATTGATTATTACAATTCATAACTTGAATAATGAATTTTTAAACATAAAAAATTATTAAATAATAAAATAAAATTGATTAATAGAGTATAAAAATTGGTTAATACATTTATAATTTAATGTCAATTTCAGAATATAATTAATAATATATACTTTATTGGTTAATGAAGTAGTAAAAATAATTAATAAATCATAATTAAATAGTTAGTTAATGACGTACATTTTTGTGGTTAATACAATTGTGAAACTGGTCAATACCATAACCTTATATTTATATTATAAAATAGATTTAAAAAATAATTATTAAAAAAAAAAATTTATTTAAAAATAATATTATTTTAATAAAAAACATTGTTTACGGCTGTCATATGTGGTGTCAACATAGAAATCCTCTAACTTAAATTCATTTAATTTGTATAATCCATTGAATAAGTAATTTAGCACACATGAAACTGAGAAGCACAAATCATTCTTTTCCAATTTAATATAAGTAATTTATTATATCAATAGAACACAGCCCATTATAATAAAAGCAACACCCATAAGAACATGGCTAGCAGTCTTCACAGCTTTGTTTTCTTCAGACTGGATATGCTCAGCCACATTAAAGTTTCCTGCATCAAAGAATTTCTCATCACAAAAATCAATAAAGCCTATAAGTATTGTGCATTAATCTCTATAATATGGTAATCACCTCTTTGAGGGCCATAACCACATCCAGCTAGAATTGTTTCTTTAACATCTTCTATGGTTGCTCTATTGTAGAATATGAAGTTGCTGAAAATGTTGTCAATGCAACCAAGAACCAAGTTTGTCTCAGACATACATGGTCCTTCACAGAATACATCAGTTTTCTCTGAGGGTACATCTAAATTTCCATTTTCTCTCAATCTGTACGATTCTTCGCAGCTTTGATAAATCTACAATAAATTTCCAAAATAATAAATAAAATCAACATTCTCACTTTGAGGGCACGCAAAGCGCATGACTACACAGAATTCGTCATAGTTAAACCGTGGTTAAGGAACACCTTATAAAATATATGCTATAGTTGAACCCTGACTATTTTATGAATAACTTTCAAAAACTTAAGACGCTCCTGATTAAACTATGTCAGATAAAACATAATTTTGAGGATATATTTCTCACATATTTATCATTGAAACAAAGCAAGGCTTTTGAGATGATTGGAGTAGGATCTCCAAAGCTTCCGCTACCGCTGCTGCCACCACCAACTCCAGATCTGCCACCGCTACTACCACCAACCCCCGAACCTCCACCAAAACCAACTCCACTGCCGCCATTACCAGCTCCACCTCCACCTATCTGAGTATCAGGCTCATCATCATCAGCCTCTCCTGCCAAATTATATTTTATAGGATCAAAACCAACAATTAACTACAAAATAAACATTGAACTCATTTAATCTAGTTAACTACATACCAAAGTTATTCAAGAACAAACAAATGTAAACGAAAGCGTAGACTAAGATCCAACTTCTAACACTGATTCGAAATGCCATTATGGAAGCTTGTGAATGATATCAATTCATGCAACTAATGAAGTTTATTTCAGTATATATATTAAATATCTATGTAATGTAATGTTACACACTTTTGTGCCATGCTATGCTACATGTCATGTTAATTTTAATTCCTAACGACCAAAATTACCAACCACTATTATTTAGCTTTCTTAATCAAGTTAACAAAGTAAGCATGTGTGTGAAAACATTGTAATTACTTGCTCATGTTTTTCTCAACAAGATTAACCTCCCTCAGTGAGCAAAACTAATGGTCTTCTAAATATTTAATAGAAATAAATGAGATTTGAAGTTGTACACGATATGTTGGGTGAATTTCATTAGAAAGGGAAATTCTAGTCAAAAGAAAATGAGTGAAAAGAAAATTAGGACATGGCAGCAGTTGAAGTGCAAGCCACCAACTTTCTTTTTTCCCTTGAGGGCAATTAATCAAACCTAAAATGGTTTCCCTTGCTTTCTAATACTTTCTTTACAAGCTAAGGTAATCTTCTTTCCTAGGATATGCATTTTTTAGGAGAATTCTTTCCTAACCATATAAATTAAGAGTTGACATCGGCTCCATTTAGTAATCTTTGTATAGATAGATAGATGTATGACATGTGCTAAACAAAATAATGATTTAGATTAAAATATTTTTTAAAAATGTGAAGTAGTATAGAGATCAAAATTTCATCCCTTAAAAGTGAATAAGTGAAATGTCTCAGATTCAAATTTGTATTTAATCGTGCATGTCATTATGGCTATCAACCGTGTTTATAATATTAATAATAAAGAGGAGAAAATCAAACAAAGTACAAACGAGCAAACAATTGGCACAAAGACTACCACCAGCTACAACAGAAAAACGAGACATCAAACAAACAAAAAAAACGAAAAAATACAGAGCCAAAAACTAATAAGCCACAAAAAGAGCTCTGAAACAAGCATCACCTTGGACTACATCAAAGAGGAAGAGCAGACTAGATCTCAAGGCAACAGAAACACCACCACCAAATCAAAATCTAACAAGGAAAGAAAAGAGGGTCACAACCACTCTAAACCAGACCAAAATCTTGATTTGCTATTAGTTAATTCAAAGGATGTGATTTTGAAGGAAATCTATGAAGGAGCAAGAGTTCTCGACTATTTGACCCAAAAATCATTTTCAAGCCAAAAATATATTTTTATCCTCCACTTCTTTCACGTTTGTCATAGTACTTGAAAACACATTCTCATTTCTTGTCCTCCAAATGTTCTAGATCACCGCATGCCAGATCATAATACCCCCCTAGACTTCACTTTGCCCCCTAAAGAAAATAAACTCTCAAAGAGAAGACTAAGATCCCTTGCATCCCTAACCATCTAAAAATCATATATCAAGCAAAACTGACTAAATCACAAGTAACAAACAAATGGGAATTTGACTCAAAAATCGCCACAAAAATGACAGGCGGTGAGAACAGAATCGACAATCACCTTTATCTTGAATAAGTTATCTCTAGAAAGAAACATATCCAGGAGAGTTTGTCAAGAGAAAGAGATGAAGACCCAGTAAAGGAGGAAAGATTCTAAGCATTTGAAACTCCAAAATATGGTAATAAAATAGAGAATATTGAGAAATTATCATTCCTATAAAAGTTCCAAACAAATTTATCTCTATCTAAAGAATAAATATGACCTCAGATGACTGAAAGAAAATCGACAACAACAGGTTCCTCATGAACAAAGAAATGCCTCTTTCACCTGAAGTCCTAACTCTCTCACACTCCCTCGATGATAACCAGCGGTCAAGAACAATCTAGGGAACCTATCCTTGAGGGAGATACTTTCTGCCCAAGGATCAATCCAAAACGATATCTAGAACTCTAAACCAACTTTCCTAGAAATATCATCCACAAACCAATCAGAAGAGGTTTATTCCTTTGAACCAAGAAAGGAAATTCTTTCCACCAGAAAGAGGAGTTTCGATAGTCTAAGACTCTGCCATCATACACGGAAACAATGATATCTCTCCAAAGACTAGAAGCACCCTATATGAACCTCCACATCCTGTTAGCCAAAAGAGTTAACTTAACCAATAAAATATCTCTAACCCTAAACAACCTTTGCTCTTAGGCTTAAAAACAACATTCCAACTAATCCAAGAGATCTTAGAGTCTCCCTTAATACCACCCCACAGAAACCTCATTTGAATCTAGATTATTTTCCTCCAAAACTTTACAAAAAATTTCAAAACATATAAGAAGAAGATAGAAATAGAATTTAGCACATAATTAAAAAAAATCACCTGACCCCTAAGCTAACATAATATGCTTCCAAAAATTAAGCCTCTTAGATAACAGACTAACAAGGGGGTCCCAGATAGCTTCACGACAAGGAATAGCCCCAACAGAAAGACCCAAATTTTAAAAAGAAATGGTATCAAGTTATCAACAAAGCTTGTAATTATGGAACTAAAATAAGTATTTATTTAATAATAAAAATAAAATAAAACATATTGTAATAACACTCTATCTTTCTCTTATGCACCACAATACCATTACTCATCTTCCTCTACAATATAATATTCTATTTTCATCTTATTGTTGAGCTATATCATCACCCTATCTATTTTTTATAATTCCGCTCGACCCAACTACCTCTCTTCGTTCGTTTTAACATCGTGTGCAACCAATTTTACCATTTTTTACTTACGTCGATTTCTTCACGAACCAACCCAATTTTTCTATATTTGTTATTGGTCAAGGTGTTGTTGTTTTTCAAAACTATCATTTTTCACTAAATAAATAATAGATTTCATGATGAAGCTTTCACCTCAGCCATAAAAAAACTGAGGAATTATACCAACAATATTATCGAAATCGAGATTTTACATAAGATAGGGAGGAAAGAACAAAATCGTAAAATATAAAATTGTATTTAAGATTGAAAGATTCTACCTAATTAATTTTATAGAATCGACAGTGTATATCAAGATCTTAAAAAATAAAGTCGTAATTAAAATCATAAGATTCTACAGAAATAAATAATAATAATAAATAGTATATTATATTATATTAAATAGGCATAAAACCACTAACTAAATCTCAAATCTTAAATATAAAATTAAAAGCAGAAGATGAAGATGAACTTCAATAACAAAAACACAGAACTCGATAAATAGAAGATATAAGGAAAGAGAATTGCAATCATAATCAGCATCATCATTATAACAACATATAGCATTATCAACAATTCATAACTCATACTACATAAACATTATAACCAACACACATACAACTTTCATTATAGAAATCAACATGTAAACACTTAACTTCTTATCATTCAACAAATCACACATCATTAACAAGATTATTTAAAGCCGCGTAAATGTTATGCAATGACACTGACTTAATACATGTGATACTATAATATAAACTCTTATATTCATTTAACTCCTTAATCCCCATCATAGGATTGATTCTCTCTTAGAACCAGAGTACACCAAATTGCTATCATCACTATAGGTAACACTTCACTAAATCCCCGGACAAAGGATTTAGCTACTCGTACTCTAACCATCACCATGGGAAACAAGATCACATCATAAGTTAGAACATAAGTTCCGCAACATGGATGCATGATTCATAACATGCAACAGCAACAACAACATCTCACATATGTTCGACCTCGACTAGTCAAGTGTGTCATCAACAACATAATCATCATTAACACATCATATATATATTTTTACATGCAACATCATTAAGACATCATCATAATATCATCATCAATATTAACACCATAGCAACATCACCAACATCACCAACATCACCATCACCAACATCAACATATTAACAACATCATCGTAACAACATCAACATAATAACATAATCAAACTTCATCATAACATATAGTATTAATCATCATTTTCATGTGATTTTATGAGATCTTTCTTAATTTTCATCCTTTCAACAGACCCCAAACCCCAAGTTTTAACCTCCAACAATCTCAAAACATATCATATCATATGGCACATGAATTAAGGAAATCAAACACATCACAACATCAATTCATTATCACTAAATCACTATTAACTCACTTAAGGTCACAAACTTTAAACATCAATCAATGGCATATCAAACATCATCTCAACAATTATATCTTGTTATTCATCATCAATCAACACATTCAACAAATCCTACATTTACCCTTCCCTCATATCAATTATAAGCAACCACAATTATCCTTCTTACCTTATTATTCTTAGCAATTGATCTCTTCAAGCTCTAACGGATAATCTCCCTTGGTTCCTTTGTGCCCTAACCTTTTTTCACGTACTGTCAAAAACCCAACTTCTCACAATTTTCTTTTTTATTTTACTTTTAATCCCTCTAATTATGTTTCACCTATTTTATCCTCAATTTAACCCACCAAATTACTACATCTCCCTTAAGTTCTCATCTAATTTCCACCTTGTCCTCAATGTTACTACAACCTATATTTTCTTCTTATTTTATTTAATTAATACAATCAAATAATTATTTTAAATTAATAAAAATAATTCTCCATTATTCTAACAATCTCTAATTACTTCTGCACCTCACCATATGGCCGCACACCCTTATCCCACAACTTATCTAATTAACCATAATGAATAATTAAATCAAATAAAATAATTTCTAGAAAAATAGGGTGTTACAACTCTCTCCCACTTAGATAATTTTTATACCCAAAAATTACATAAGGAAAACAACGTTGGGTACGACTCTTTCATCTGATACCCATGTTCCTAGGTCATGCTCTCACCAGTAAGTCCTCCCAATAGTACCTGCACCAAGGAAATCTCCTTACCCCACAACTACTTCACCTCTCGATCCTCTATCTGCATGGATGATGTCTCAATAGTTAGGTTATGTCTCACATGTACATCATCCACTTGGATCACATGAGACGGATCCAGAATGTATCTCTTCAGCTGAGACACATGAAACACATCGTAAAGATTAATAAGTGGTGAAGGCAAAGCAATTTGATAGGCTTCTTCTAATATCCTCTGCATAATCTGATATGGACCAACAAAACACAGCGTGAGCTTACGGGACTTCAAGGCTCTACCAACACCATTTACCGGAGTAACTCTCAAAAACACATGATCTCCCACTTAGAACTCAAGTTCTTTCCTCCTCTTATCATGATAACTCTTTTTTCGACTCTGAGAAGCTTTCATCTTCTCTTAAATCATCATAATCTTTTCAATTGTCTCATGTATAAACTCAGGCCTGAGCGCATCACTCTCACCTGACTCGTACCAACACAGTGGAGTTCTAAACCTCCTACCATACAATGTATAATATGGTGTCATCCTAATACTATCATGGAAACTGTTATTGTAAGTAAACTCAATCAATGACAAGGGGATATCCCAAACACCTCCTTGTTCTAACATACAAACCCTAAGCAAATCATCCAAAGACTGGATAGTCCTCTCTGTTTGACCGTGTGTCTGCAGATGACAAGTAGAACTCAACCTTAACTTATTACTTAAATCCTTCTGCAAACCTTCACAGAACTTTGACGTAAACCTCATATATATATCCTACACAATACTTGGAGGTGTTTGTAATACAGTGGGAGAACTGACTTGGGTGTTTTGTGTTTTATTGCAATTGTTGCAGATAACAAGAGTCGCCGCCGACTTTTCTTTTATCCAATAAAGGAAAGGGTTAAAAGAACCTGAAAGACCTTTTTGAGAATTTTCTTGATTTCGGGGGGTAGTTTATGAAAAGGAAAGGTGTTAGCATCCTTTTCACCCGCAGTTATCTACGGACTCTTAGTTGCTAGCTCACTTTGAAATGCTTTGTAAAATGTGTTTGTGTTTGTTTGAAAGTATTTTTGAAAATTACCTTCGTTTAGGAGAACTTTATAATGATTCTTGTCTCTATAAGAATGTATATAAAGTGTTAACTTTTGAAAATATTTCATGAAAGTGTTGGAGTTTTTGAAATATGTTTTGTTTTAAAATGTTTGTGAGAAAGTAACTACGAGCGTTCTACCTACTCAAAAGAAAGTCTTTGTTCTTCTCCTCCTCCTTTAGATGATGTTATCTTACCATTAGTTAGTAAGAAACCATATCATTGGATGTGAAGGGACGGGCATAGGTCATCATGCAGTCATAGAAGGAAACATTGTAGGATACCTTAGAAATTTATTATGAGGGACTAAGATTGTTTACCGAAGGCAACATCGAAGGGTCATCGAGGGACTACGATCTTGTAATTGAGGGTCTTTGCTAAAGCATCTCACGTTCAAGGGACATGACTATTTTTATCCGAGGCAACAAGTGTGGGTTAACCCTAGAGGTGCAAGTGTGAAAAAAAATTGTTTTCATTTAATTTTGTCATGAATTAGGGTTATCTATTGTTTGTTTTAAGTCTTGCCATACAAACCCTAATTACTAGCAATAATAAGAAAAGCGATAAATTAGGGAAATTAAAAGTCATACGCTATTACAATATTTTGGGATGGGGGATACAAATTACAAATGGGGGTGACAAGAAGAATAAACCTAATTACTATTACAAGGCTTTGACGATTACATTATAACGTGAAATAAAATGTACAAAGAAATGTAAAGAGAAGAAAAGAGAAAAGAAAATTATTTTTGTTTGAGTTTTTGATGAAAAAGGGTTTAACCTAATTAGTTAATTTGAAAAGAAATTAATAATAATTCTAATATCTAAATTAATTTAATTAGAAGAGAAAATTAAATTAAAACCTAAGTCTTAATTAGGGAAACAAATAGGGATCCAAAAACCCTAGCATCTTGGCCAACAAATAGGGAAATAAACCCTAATCCAGGCTTTGATAAATTCAAGCAAGAATCAACCTTGAAATGTGATGACAAAATTCATTCCATGATCCACTAATCGAGAACCAGAAGAATTTCCCTTTCACCTGATAAGAGAACTTCAAAAAAAATTAGACATAAAGAGGGCGCAACCCTAATACCTCAAACCAAAGTGCCTGATTCCATGAGATGCGGGATATGCAAATGACTGAGTAAAAAAATGGTGCAAATGGGATGCAAAGTTCAAAGCCAGACAAAAGTAAAGGAGATAGGGAAAATTTGGGGTACGACAGAGGGTAAGACCTACGAGCGACCTACGAACCTAGAAAATATAACATGAGGGTAAGACCTACGAGCGACCTACGACCCTATAAAAGATAACATGAGGGTAAGACCTACGAGCGACCTACGACCCTAGAAAAGATAACATGAGGGTAAGACCTATGGGCGACCTATGACCCTAGCAAAGATAACATGAGGGTAAGACCTACGAGTGACCTACGACCTTGGAAAAGATAACGTGAGGGTAAGACCTACGAGCGACCTACGACCCTAGAAAAGATAACGTGAGGGTAATACCTATGAGTGACCTATGACCCTATAAAAGATAACGTGAGGGTAAGACCTACGAGCGACCTATGAACCTAGAAAGATAAAATGAGGGTAAGACCTACGAGAGACCTACGACTCTAGAAAAGATAACGTGAGGGTAAGACCTATGAGCGACCTACGACCCTAGAAAAGATAACGTGGGGGTAAGACCTACGAGCGACCTACAAACTTATGAAAGATAACATGAGGATTGAGAGTTAGGGAGTACAATGTATTGGCACCATGGCTTATTTTGGTTGGTGGTGTCATGACATATGTTAACTTGGAATTATGAGGATGATATTTTATGTGGGGATGTTTTGTTGATTTGGGGCTTTCGGGTAAGGTACCAAATCTGGCTTATGCTTCGTATGCATTTTGAGGTGTATGGCGCAACGACCCATGGATATGCTATGAGTTTGAGGATGCCATGTAATATACAATGATGATTATTATATGCAAAGTGTCAAATATCAGGCTCATTGGGGTCCGTTGCCCGTTGTTTTGAGATACCAATACAGATTGGTGCTTGAAAACTGAGAGAATTGAGTTATAGCCTTATAGAGTTCATTAGGGATTAAATCTTGTTGAGGAGGAGTAGCTTAATATGACTTTCTTCATATGCTGGACTTCTTGTCAATGAGTGAGTAGAGACATCGATCTCATCAAATTCTCCAAGTTTTTCGGTGTTGGAGAATCGGGTGCTCAAACATCTGCAAAGAGGTGACGAGGATGAAAGCTTGGTCGAGATGGCCATTACGACTTGCTACCTGCACATAAAAACAAACACTTGAACGCCATGGCATTCCCTTGTGATGCCTTCATATCCATGTAATGTAGTGTTTCACATCTTAGCTTGTGATTATTATTGCCTTATTATTTTCAATGCAATGCTTAACAAAGAATTTAAATCGCGATTCACATACAAAATGTAAAGTGAAAAGGACATAAAAAAACTTTTTGGTGGAAGGGCAAATTTTTATTAATGAGCTTGGCCTGTGAATAGGCATTCATACATGGAGACAACTCCTTAATGAGGAAGTTACAAAGAAAAGACAAAATACAACAGGTAAAATGGCAATAAGAAAATCTCGATATTACATTAAAATTGATATTGCTATAGTTCCCATATCCTGGATTGTCCTAGTGTTGTGCTTCCGAAGGATAATAGTTGAATCGACCCATCCTGTGTTAGGAGGGTGTACTGGTTATTCGTGAAGAATTTTCAGACTGTAGTCTCTCGCTTTTTGTCCCTAATTTTTTCCTGGATCTCCCTTTCAGGTTTTCAATCCACCGGGACACCCATTTTTGCCTAAGCCTTCCTTCGGGTTTTCAACTTAGCGGGTTATTCTTTTTTTCTTTAGCCCTAACTTTTTCCTAAGGCGCCCTTTCGGGTTTTCAGCTTAACGGGTCTTTTTATGCGTAGTATTTTTTGACTAAGTATGAATTAACTGGAAGTGGAACGTCTTCCCCATCCATGTTTGTCAGGATTAGAGCACCTCCTGAGAAAGCTTTCTTCATAATGTACGGCCCCTCATAGTTGGGAGTCCACTTGCCTCTTGGATCATTGTGGATTGATAGAATCTTCCTTAAGACCGGGTCCCCTGTGTGGAACTCTCAAGGTCGAATCTTCATGTCAAATACTCTCTTGAGATGCTGTTGATATAACTGACCGTGACAAATGGCTGATAGGCACTTTTCTTCGATGAGATTAAGTTGTTCGAGCCTTGTTCGAATCCATTCAGCTTCATCAAGTTTAGTATCCATCAGAACCCTCAAGGAAGGAATCTCCACTTCGACTGGGAGCACCACCTCCATACCATAGACTAATAAAAAAGGAGTTGCCCCAGTGGAAGTACGCATCGAAGTTCGATAGCCGTGCAGGGAAAACAGCAACATCTCATGCCAATCTTTATATGTTCTAACCATTTTCTGGACAATCTTCTTTATGTTCTTATTAGCAGCTTCAACTGCCCCATTCATCTTTGGTCGATAAGGTTATGAATTATGGTTCTCAATCTTGAATTCTTTACACATTTCCTTCATCATTTTGTTGTTGAGATTCGACCCGTTATCAGTGATGATCTTGCTAGGAGTTCCATAACGATAAATGATTTATTTTTTTATGAAGGGGGTAACAACTTGCTTGGTCACATTCTTGTACGAAGCTCCTTCCACCCACTTGGTGAAGTAGTCAATAGCAACGAGAATAAACATGTGTCTATTTTAAGTGCTCGGCTCGATGCGTCTAATCATATCAATGCCCCACATTGCAAAGGGCCATGGCAAAGTCACCACATTCAACAGAGTGGGAGGGATATGTATCATGTCTGGATAAACTTAACATTTGTGGCACATCTTCGCATATACACAACAGTCACTTTCCATCGTCATCTAGAAGTAACCTGCTCGTAGGATTTTCTTGGCCATGGAATGTCCACTAGCATAAGTTCCAAAAGAGCCCTCGTGTATTTCTCGTATGATGGATTCTGCTTTGTGTCTATCCATGCATCTAAGCAGAACCGAATCATAGTTTCTCTTGTACAGAACGTCTCCTGATAGTAAAAATATGAAGGCTAATCTTCTGAAGGCTCGCTTATCACAAATTGTAGCACCCTCGGGGTACTCTTTCTTCTCAAGATATCTTTTAATGTCGAAATACCATGGCTTTTCGCCTAACACATCTTCAGTTGTGAGACAATGAGTAAGGAAAATGTATGCTGGCTCCTTGTAGCAAAAGATCCTTATATTGGGTGCATGATTTGGATAGCTGACTTTGAACATGGTTGCTAAAGTGGCCAGAGCATCTGCCAGTTGATTTGCTTCTCTAGGAATGTGCTCGAAGGTGATTTCATCGAAAGCGCGAAACAACTCTAATATGTAATTTTGGTATGGGACTAAATTAGGGTGTCGTGTATCCCAATCACCTCGTACTTGATGTGTCACTAAGGCAGAGTCCCCATAAACTTCAAGAATCTTGATCTTCAAATCAATGGTTGCTTCAAGACCCATTACAAAAGCTTCGTATTCAGCGGCATTATTCGTACAATCAAAACATAACCTGGCTGTAAAAGGTATGTGAGTGTTGTGCGGAGAGGTCAAAACTGCCCCAATGCCATGTCCCATAGCATTTGATGCACCATATAACGTGAGAGTCCGTCGCTCCCCTGGTCTGGGTTCTTCTTTATCATTAAGTTCCATAACATCCTCGTCGGGAAAATCGAACTTCATTGACTGATACTCTTCTAATGGATGGTGGGCGAGATGATCAATGAGAATACTACCTTTGATAGCCTTTTGGGTGATGTACTGGATGTCATACTCAGACAAAAGCATTTGCCACCGAGCCAATCTTCCTGTAAGTGTTGGTTTCTCAAAGATGTACTTTATCGGATCCATCTTAGATATCAGAAATGTAGAATATGTCAACATGTACTGCCTCAAACATCAAGTTGCCCACGTAAGAGCGTAACAAGTCTTCTCAAGTAAGGAATACCTTGATTCACAATCAGTAAACTTCTTGCTCAGGTAATAGATGGCGTGTTCTTTTCATCCAGTATCATCATGTTGGCCGAGCACATAGCCCATAGATCCTTCAAGCACAGTCAAGCACATAATAAGAGGTCTCCTTGGAACTGGAGGTATGAGTATTAGTGGTTCCTGAAGGTACTGTTTAATCTTTTCGAAAGCCTCTTGACAACTTTCATCCCAGCGGACATCTTGATTCTTGCGTAGAAGCTTAAAGATGGGTTCACAGGTAGCGATAAGGTGAGAAATGAACCTGGCTATGTAATTCAACCTTCCAAGAAAACCTCGTACTTCCTTTTCATTTTTTGATATCGGCATATCTTGTGTTACTCTTACTTTGTTTGGATCTACTTCAATCCCTCACTGGCTTATAATAAAACCAAGTAACTTGCCTGATCGAACCCCGAAGGTGCACTTTTTGGGATTAAGCCTTAACCTGAACTTTCATAGACGATCAAACAACTTCTACAAATGGATCAAATTGTATTCCTCAGTTTATGATTTTGCGATCATATCATCCACATACACCTCGATCTCTTTATGAATCATGTCATGAAAGAGAGTCACCATAGCATGCTGATATGTCGCACCAACATTTTTGAGACCAAAATGCATGACTCTATAGAAAAAGGTACCCCAAGGAGTTGTGAAAGTTGTTTTATCCATGTCTTCGGGAGCCATCTTTATCTGATTGTAACCTGGGAACCCATCCATGAAGGAGAACACTGAAGACTGAGCAGTATTATCGACCAATACATCAATATGAGGCAAAGGGAAATCATCCTTCGGGCTTGCTCTATTCAAGTATCTGTAGTTAACACACATATGTACCTTACCATCTCTCTTAGGTATAGGCACAATGTTAGCAATCCAAGGAGGATAATTTATCACAGATAGAAAACCTGCATCAAGCTGTTTCTGAACTTCTTCTTTGATCTTCAAAGCCATGTCGAGTCTGGTCCTTCTCGGCTTCTGCTTTATGGGAGGACATTCTGGTTTGAGTGGAAATCTGTGCATCACTATATCAGTGTCTAAACCGGATATGTCTTCATACAACCAGGCGAAGATATCAGCATACTCTCGAAGTAACTCAATCAACCCCTTCTTTTCTTCACTTTGCAAAGCAGCACCTATCTTGACTTCTCTCTTTACCTCTTCCGTACCGAGATTGATGACTTTTGTTTCTTCCTGATATGGCTGGATGACCTTCTCTTCTTGTCTCAAGAGCCTTGCTATCTCTTCTGGGACTTCACAATCTTCCCCACTATCTTCGCTAGCATGGTCAACTGAATTCTCAAGGATATAAGGAACCATAGCACCATCATTTCCGATGGAGTTCGAGACGGATCTGCATGATTGATGATTTTATGTTTTATTTTAGAAAGTGCAAGAAAATATTTAGAATATGAAAATAAAGGTATTGCCATTTTTATTTTGAAAAAGTAAAAGTAAAAGAAAAGACAGGAAACAAAATTGTATGCGAAAGTGCGGTTTTTCATTCAATTTTAAACGGAGATTGAAACATAAGGGGTCCCTTCTAGAAGCTGTCATTATGCCTTGGGCAGGACATATGACCTAATGGAAATAGAAAATTACACATCAAGGAAAACAACTTCAGGGACATCCACGACAGTCCAATTGCTGAGCTCTTGGTCTGGCACAATCTGATAGATAAATCTAGAAACATCTTCATCGTCACCTTCAACATCTATTGAGATCACTTGTCCTTCTTTGCTTATACTAGCACTAATGAACACTTTAGAAATTGGGGGAACCTGCCTTCCTTCGAGAGGAGCCCAACCGGCTTGCACGGAGGACGATGGATGATACCCAAGACCATAGCGATCTTTCTTCTCCGGTACTTCAATCAACTTTCCCCAATTATCATGGGGAGGTCTAGCTTCTATGAGGGCTTTAGCATCCTTCAAAGAAGCCAGGGGTGCTTCAGACTTCTTACCTTCCACGACGGGGAACTTGTCAACAGTAACGATTTCCAAAGCTTGAAAGGGAAACTCCTTCACCTCACCTTCCACTTACACATATCGGTAAGTTGTTAGATTGTTAATCACTATATATTCTTCTCCACAAACAACGACAACTTGGCCATTCACGATGAACTTCATGGGTTGATGAAGAGTAGATGTCACAGCTCCTGCTACATGGATCCATGGACGACCCAAAAGGCAAGTGTAAGATGGATGTATGTCCATAACATAGAATGACAGATATAAAGTGTGAGGACCAATCTTGATAGGAAAGTCCACTTCTCCATCCACAAATCTCCTTGAACTATCAAATTCTCGAACATTCAAGGTGGAAGGACTCGTCATTACCCCATCAATATTCATCTTAAATAGAGTAGCCTTAGGCATCACATTGAGTGAAGAACCCGTATCTACCAAAACTCGGGATAAAACCATATCCAAACACTTCATAGAAACATGCAACACTTTGTTGTGGGATCTGCCTTCAACTGGGATCTCATCATCACAGAAACCCAAACAATTTCCCACAACAATATTGGTGACGATTCCTTCAAACTGGGCCACAAAGATATCTTGGGTAACATGGGAAGAACACAAAATCTTCAGTAAAGCATTGCGATGGAGATCTTGGATGGTGTCTGGTTGAGTTGATCCGCCATTTTATAATCACTTCGCTTAAGAATCCTCATAATTTTCCCCGCTTCTTTTCCTACAGAAGGTTCAGGTCGGCTATCAATCACTTGCTTGCCCTTAGCCTTGGCTAAAGCATCATTGTTAGTTTCTTTGGGAGGCGGTGGTGGGGGAGCAAAGATCCTGCCACTACGAGTCATGTTATTGCTTCCTGCAATGTTGTTAATATTCTTGTCAGCCACTGGAGGACACTCGTACTTCTTCCCATGAATATATACACCACATTATACTCCCACGGAACTTCCTTCGAGTTGTTACACAAAGGAGGAACAGGAGCTTGAGTTGTTTCAGAGGTAGCAGGAGCTTGAATCATTACTGGGGTAGTAGAAGCCTGAATTGTCAATGGGATACCTGGTGTTGCTGAAAAGCTTCTAGAATAATAAGGAATTTCCAAGACATCAATCTCTTCTTCTCGAAATATCTTCTCTACCTGTAGGACACCTTCATCCATTAGCTATTGGATAGCCGTCTTCAAACCAGTACACTCTTCAGGTTTAGAGGAACATGTTAAGCAAAAATCATGGAGTTCTTACAGCACCTCATGCTCCAACAAATGCTCTCTAACAGATCCTAATGATATCTTGATCTCATCAACCTTGGTTACCAGAGTCTGTTCACTACTTTATTCAATAGCATTGACCTATGCCCCAGGGTGAGGAGGCATGGGATTATTCTGAATATTAGGACCAACAGGGTTGAAATTTATGGCCTTTGCATCGAGGAGTTCTTGAACTTTACATTTGAATGCTCTACAATTCTCAATCGTGTGGCCTAGGGATCCAGAATGAAATTCATAATGAGCATTAATGTCATACCCCCTAGGGAGAGGATTTGGTGGTGGACCAAGTTCACGTAGTTGAACCAACTGATTGGCAAGTAACTCAGGAAGAATATGAGCATAGGACATAGGAATGAGATCAAATCTTCTTTCAGGCGCTCTTTGTCTTTGAGGAGCTCTCGGACCTTGAGGTTGTTGATTCTGTTGTTGATAAGTTGGAGGAGGTGCAAATTATTGTTGTGAAAGATATTGTGGTTGAGGAGTGAAAGGTCGTTGTTGGGCCATCCAGGGCGTTGGAGTTGTAGCAGCATACACTTGAGGAACATATTGATTAGGAACAACAACAGGTGTTGGAAAATAAGGAAGTCGGACTTGAGGATATGTAGGGGCTTTCCCTTGGTTGATTGTGATAGCACTAGTCTCACCCTCTTTCTTCTTGATGAAACCAGAAAACAGCTTTCTACCCATGCCAATATTGTTGTTGGTATTATTAGGGACACCTTGGATCGTTCCAGCCTTAATACAAGTTTCAACACATTCACCAATAATGACAATATCAGAGAAAGAAGTAGAGGTATTGTTGAGCATGTGTTGGAGATAAGGACCTCGTAGAGTACCCATAAACAAATAAATCAATTCACAATCCAAGAGAGGAAGTTGGACCCTTGCAGCCAGTTCACGCCACCTTTAAGTGTACTCTTTGAACGACTCTTCAGGTTTCTGTATCATCCCTTGAAGCTGAGTACGGCTAGGAGCTATGGCAGTATTATAATGATAATGTTTCAAAAAGGCGTCAGCAAGTTCTCCCCAAGTAGTGACATGATTTCTTTCTATTTGCATATACCAGTCCAACGGTGCCCTGATCAAACTATCTTGGAATAAGTGCATGAGTAACGGTTCATTTTTAGCATAGGTAGCCATCTTGCGACATTAGGAACAAAGATGAGTCTTTGGGAAGGAAGGGTCTTTGTATTTGTCAAAATCAGGAACCTTGAACTTAGGAGGAATAACTACCCCAGGCACGAGACACATTACAGCAGTATTGAATCCAGAAGCCTTGATACCCTCCATGACTTTGAGACGCTCTTCGAGAACATGGTACATCTTTGCAGTTTCAGCAAATCCAGTGGCAATATTCACTTGGGTTTCATCAAGATCAATGACGTCGTGATGATCATCAACATAATTCCTAGGAGTTCCAGTAGGGGTCTCAAGATTTGCATTGTCATTCCTCCCATTAGCAGAGTGGAGGGAGCAACAGTAGAAAGCTTGACAACACTTTGATGTAAATCTTCTTGACCCTTGATAACAGCATAAAGGGTTTCCATAAGTTGATCCATGCGAGTGCCCATGGTGTCCATATCGCGGCGGAGAGCATTCTGATTCTCTTCAAAAAGATCCATAAGTCTTCACTGGTTGCTTCTTGTGTGGTAAGGATGTGGAGTAGTCATCTTTGCTGTTTACCAAAGTCTGATGGAAAAGGGACCCCAATAAGTTTTTGTTGTGAAAAATGAATGCGTGATAGTATGAATGCTTTATCTTCATTTCTGGGGAATCCCAAAGACTCCCCTATCTTTGAAAATTTGTTTTCCTTTTTGAAAAGCTATACCAAAGAGACTTGTCTTTGGACTTCCTTAGATATGAGATATATATACATGATGATATGCTGTCATGGCATGCTATGGAATGAAGTCTCAGCTCCACATATTCTAGATAAATGTTGTGTAGTCCTTTGCATAGGCTGGAAGTAACAGGATCAAAAGTCCGACTTCACAGGCATGGAATCAAAGTAACCATCGATAAGGTATGTACTAGGGGTTTATCACCAGCCGAACAAGGTTCTAGAGAAATATCAGAGTCTACGCTCTTCCTTTGGATATTACTGACGTCCCAATTACTTGGTAATCGGTAATATTCAGAGGAAAAACTTGTCCCAGTGCAATATCGCGTTACAACTACTTTCAGATTACTCCGTTATAGTCTCCGCACTACACCTAAAAAATCCAGGATGGGTTAATGGTTCTACGACCCTCAGCTTCTCGAGTTCCCAGGTCGAAAGCAACAATGTCTTCCTAATTACTCGGTAAACATCACTACTTTCAAGGGGACCTCCACTGAGTGGGGGATTTTCATGCCTCCTTCTTCGGGATTACTCCCTCAAAGTTAACATGATTGTACCTCCCGTACTAATCCTAAGTGTAACCTAAGTCCGGGTATATGACTTATCAAATGTAATCACCCGACCCAACATCACAGCGTATCCAGAATATGTGAGTAGCAGCAATATATGCAATATATACAAAAGAATACAATAAAGCAATAAAGAAATAAAACAGTAAAGCAAAATAAAGCAAATAAATAAACACCCAAAAAGACAAATAAACAAACTAGTCTCACACACTAGAGGTCCCCAATAAAGTCGCCAACTGAAGCTACCTGCAGAAAACACAAAGTCGCCACCTAACTTTATTTATCCCGAAGGAAGGGGAAATATCGATAAAACCACAAGAGGATGGATAAGATGGTCTTACGACCAAGAGAAAGGGTAAGGGAGTTGGTTATGTGATGGGAAGGTATTAGCACCCCTCACATCTGTTGTACTCAATGGGATCCATTTTGTTTGTTTGTCTCTAAGGGTGTGTTTATCTAAAACTATATTTGCTTAAGGGGAAAAAAGGTTTTTTATTATTGCGTTCGTGAGAGTTTCGCGACCCTTTGCCTACGTATCCAGTGAAGGAATCAGAACACCGTAGTTCTTCTATAAAATGTTGGTTTGTTTGTGTTATTTAGTGGGCGATGTCAACACACATTCTAGCAATAGCCACGGCCGGTATCGCGGTAGAGAGGAGATAACATGCCCTTTGGGGGAGTTTTGATTGGTTGAGTGTTTTTCAAAGTTTTAAAATAAATTCAAGTAATGATTAAGTGTTTTTGGATTTTTTATTTGTGAATGATGAGTTTTAATTAAAAAGAAAAAGAAAAAAGGTTAAGAGGGAGACTAGAAAAGCCCTAATGTTGTCATGCATGGGTTTCAAACTAAGATCTAATTAGTTCGCATCTTGAAGAAGAGGAAACTAATATCCTAAGGGAACATGTTATAAGCATAAAGTAAAAGTGAAATTTTCTATGAAAAGTGATCGTGCACGGTGGACATGGCAAAAGTGACGACAAAATGAGTAGCATTATGAGAGGTGTGGATGGAATGCTAGGTGTATGGTAACTGAACCGGGTTATGATTAACCAAGGGGTGTACTTGATTAATCTCGTGAGAGTAGGTGATCCTTTCCTCAACCATGAGACCCTTTGTGCATGAAAACACTTGGTATATGGACCAAAGTGGTTGATTCGGGTTATGGTTAACCAAGGGCAAAACATGATTAACCTCGTGAGAATGGCCATGCCCAAACTCAACTATGAGACCCTTTAAGAAGATGCTTGGTATGTGGACCAAGGGGGAGAGAAATGACTTTAATGGATAAGATAAAAACCCATACAAAGTGGATATATGCATGCTCCTAAAAAGTGGTACTAGCGTGACCCTAGTATTCTAAACGATCAATTGAAACAATCGATTGAATAGTTGTCACCGTAAGAAATCCCAGGACCAAGCTATGAAATGTGCGCAAGTGTGCATTTGTAAGTGAGTACCTCTTCATTGAGGATGAGCCCAAGAGGAGGCCATGTGTTCTAATTGAATGACATATGCATAATTAAACAACAATTAAAACATACAAAGAAATAAATCTTAAGCTATTACAATCATATGGGGACGGGGGTACAAGTTTATAAATAGGGATGAATTAAAAAAATCTAATTAAATTATTACAACCATATTGAATAAAAGGGTAGCAATGAGAAAAATATATAAAAAAATGTAAAACAATGTGAAAAGAAAGGAAAAAATATTTTTTAACCATTATGAGTCGACACATGCATCTATGCATCGACACATAATCCTTCTTGTTCCTGGAAAATTAAAATCAACTCAGTATGAGTCAATACATAATGGTATGTGTCGAATCATACACCTTTCTTGCCCCTAGAAATAAAAAATAACACAATGATTCGACACATAAGGGTTTGTGTCGACTCATACACCTTTCTTGCCCCTGGAAATCAAAAATAACGCAATATAAGTCGACACATAAGGGTCTTGTGTCGACTCATAACCTGTTTTATGCCTGAAAAATAAAAAATAACGCAGTATGAGTCGACACATAAGGGTTTTGTGTCGACTCATAACCAGTTTTGTGCCTGATATGCATCGACTCATAGAGACATGTGTCGACTCATACAGTTGGTTTTTGTTTCTAGCTTTGCTCTGCTACATGTAAAAGTCAGTTCCCAATATATAATTGATAAAAATGAAAAAAAAGAAGCAAATGAGGGTTAGCTTTAAGAGTATGATATCTACATTTATCTTCAAGAGTGAATCATTAATGATGCTTGAAATGAAGAACTCAAAGTTCAAAAGACTTACCTCAAGATTGAAGTTTGTGTTATGAGTTTGAACACCTTTTTAGAGGCTGTGAGGGTCAGAATGGCTTCAGTGAACCTCCATGAAGTTGCTCCACTCCTTACTTTGTGTTGAGAGCTGCAAGGTTGTACAATATTGTTTTTTATTGTTTGTCTTTGGAGGGTGATGAGGATGGTATCATAGAAATTGTTCTTGTGTTTGAACAATCTCCATGTGAGGTGTTTGAATGGTTGGTTGAGGGGAAATCTTTCAAAGTTGTACAATGGTTTGAAGGTTTTTTCTGTTTCTGTTTTCTTTGGGTTGCTGATTTTTTCCTTTCTGGTTTGACAATGTTTTCTCTCTTCCCTCAATATTTTTCTCTACTGTCTTTTTTCTCAATATTGCTCTGCTTCTTCCCTTTTTCTCATCCAACTCTCCTCTTTTATCGATTGCCCATTCTATTGTTTTGTACAACAACTGAGAGGTGAAATTAGGGGGAAGGTTGGTGGGTTTTTGAACACTTTTGATATGCCTCTTCTCTACTTTGCCATTACAATTTGGTGCCTTCTATTTTGTGTAAAGTTGGCATTTTTTGGCAGCAGCTTTGACAGTTTTAGCAGACTATTCTTGCAGGTTTTTGGACTGTTTTGTTTATTTTTCAATGTTATGCAAGTTTAAGGAGTTGTATTACATAATGGACAGCATGGTTGGATTTTTGTAGCAGAACGGACAACATTAGTTTGGACAGTTTTATGGGGCTGGTTGTTGTAAACTTTGGGCCTGTTTTGTGGGGCTGGTTTTGGGCTTGTAATGAGGATTTCCTTTGTATGGTCTCAAATGGTCATGACATGAATAAAAATTGAAAGATAACCAAATGACTTAAATCTCGAATATAGTAACTTGTGATGTAAGGAATTGGTGATTTGTGAACCAAAGACATTGTATGAAATACCAATTTCCATTATTTCCGATTTGCAATCCAAATCCAAGTTTTCTTTCTCTTTCAATGATAAATTCAAACCACTTTGAAAATGATAGATACGTGTATAAATTTCAGAAGTTGTTATGGATCATAGTTGGATGAAATTTAATAGATTAGGTCCGATTTATGAGAAACGAATTCTTGAATTCCTTGAATACGCTGATAAACATCTTCCCGACAATGATGGTATCTTTTATTGTCCTTGTGTTGTTTGCACGAATATCGATAAGGGTACAAAGGAAGAAATATTCCAGCACCTTTGTTATGATGGTATATGTCAAAATTATATAATATGGATGTGGCATGGTGAGGTGGATAAAGAAGAAATTCGGGTGTCACAAAGTCAAAGAGTGAATGAAGATGAATATATGGAAGATCAACTAGAGGATATGTTCCATGATATTGGGAAATCTTATTTTAAAAATGCTCATATTTATGATACTATATATAGTGATAAAGACACCCGTTTATATAAGGGATGCACAAATTTTACACGATTGTTGGTGGTGTTAAAGTTGTATAATCTGAAGGCAAAAAATGGATGGTCGGATAAAAGTTTCACGGAATTACTTGAATTGCTAAAACAAATGTTATCAGGAGATAACAAATTGTCGGATCGTTGCTATGAGGCCAAGAAGATATTTTGTCCAATGGGTCTGTAGTATATCAAAATACATGGTTATCCTAATGATTGCATATTATACAAGAAAGAGTATGAAGACTTATATCAATGTCTAAAATGTGGTGTGTCGCGTTACAAGCTGAAGGCCAACAATGGTGATGTCAATGACTATGAAAATGTTAGTAGGAAGTATCCTCCTGCTAAAGAGTTATGGTACTTGCCAATAATTTCACGATTTAAGAGACTTTTTGCTAATTCTAATGACGCAAAGAATCTTAGATGGCATGCAAATGAAAGGAGTCGTGATAAAAACATTTTCCATGTAGTTGATTCATTGCAATGGAAGAAAGTTGATTAGTTGTTTTCAGATTTTAGAGTTGAGCCAAGAAACCTTAGGCTTGGTCTTGCCACTGATGGAATGAACCCCTTTGGTAATCTGAGCACTAATCATTCTCCGTGGCCTATTCTTCTCACAATTTATAACCTATCTCCTTGGTTGTGCATGAAGCGCAAGTATATATTGTTAAGTATGATGATTTTTAGGACACGACAACATGGTAATGACATGGATGTTTATCTAAGTCCATTAATTGATGATTTACGATACTTGTGGAATGAAGGCGTTAAGGTTGATGATGCATTTTCTGGGGAAAAGTTTAAGATGTGTGCAATATTATTTTGCACAATCAACGACTTTCCTGCTTACGGTAACTTGGTTGGATATAGTGTCAAAGGACATAAAGTGTGTCCTATTTGTGAAGATAATACTTGTTATCACAAACTTGAGTTTGAAAAAAAGATTATTTACCTTGGGCGTCGAAAATTTCTAAAACCTGATCATCCTTATCGTAGATTACAGAAGGCTTTTAATGGAGAGCAAGAGTTTGATGAGGCTCGTGAACCTTTAACTGGGGATGAAGTTTATCAACGGCAGGAACACATTAATGTTGTCTTCGGGAAGAGAGAAAAAGAAAAAGGGGAAGTTGCAAAAAATATATGGAAAAAGAGGTCCATCTTCTTTGATCTTCCATATTGGTCAAGTCTTGATGTTAGACATTGTCTTGATGTGATGCATATGGAGAAAAATGTGTGTGATAGTTTGATTGGCACACTTCTAAACATTCCAGGAAAGACTAAAGATAGTAAGGCTTTATGTCTTGATATGTAGGCGACGGGTATACGAAAATAGTTGGCTCCAATAAAGAAAGAAAAACGAACTTATTTGCCTCCAGCATGTCATACTCTATCTAAAAAGGAAACGAAAATTTTCTGCAAGTGTTTGCAAGGTATTAAAGTTCCATAAGGTTACTCATCGAACATAAAGATACTTGTATAAATGAAAATTTTCAAGTTAATAAGTTTAAAATCTCATGATTTTCATGTATTTATGCAACAACTTCTACCAGTGACTATCTGTGGGGTTATGTTGAAGTCGAATCGATATATTTCTCTAGTTCGAAAGATAAGAATTTTGTATTGGCAACTACCATGTTTTATGGTGTCAATGATGAGATTTGGGAGATTGATTATGTTATTTTAAAGTGGATTTATTTAAATGCAAGTGGGTTCCTGAAGCTATCGGCAAAAAACACAGAGCCTCCATCGAACTTTATTTATTCCGAAGGAAGGGGAAATATCGATAAAACCACAAGAGGATGGATAAGATGGTCTTGCAACCAAGAGAAAGGGTAAGGGAGTCGGTTATACGAGGGGAAGGTATTAGCACCCCTCACATCCATTGTACTCAACGGGATCCGTTTTGTTTGTTTGTCTCTAAGGGTGTATTTATCTACAACTATATTTTCTTAAGGGGAAAGAAAAGGTTTTTTATTATTGCGTTCGTGAGGGTTTCGTGACCTTTTTCCTGTGTATCCAGTGAAGGAATCAGAACATTATAGTTCCTCTAGAAAATGTTGGTTTATTTGTGTTTTTTAGTGGGCGATGTTAACGCGCGCATTCTAGCAATAGCCATGGTTGGTATCGCGGTAGAACAAAGATAACATGCCCTTTGGGGGAGTTTTGATTGGTTGAGTGTTTTTCAAAGTTTTAAAATAAATTCAAGTAATGATTAAGTGTTTTTGGATTTTTGATTTGTGAATGATGAGTTTTAATTACAAAAGAAAAAGAAAAAAAGGTTAAGAGGGAGACTAGAAAAGCCCTAATGTTGTCATGCATGAGTTTCAAACTAAGGTCTAATTAGTTCACATCTTGAAGAAGAGAAAACTAACATCCTAAGGGAGCATGTTATAAGCATAAAGTAAAAGTGAAAGTGTTTGTGAAGAGTGATCGTGCACGGTGGACATGGCAAAAGTGACGATAAAATGAGTAGTATTATGAGAGGTGTGAATGAAATGCTCGGTGTATGGGAATTGAATCGGGTTATGATTAACCAAGCGGTGTACTTGATTAATCTCGTGAGAGTAGGTGCTCCTTCTCTCAACCATGAGACCCTTTGTGCATGGAAACACTTGGTATATGGACCAAAGTGGTTGATTCAGGTTATGGTTAACCAAGGGCAAAACTTGATTAACCTCGTGAAAATGGCCATGCCCAAACTCAACTATGAGACCCTTTAAGAAGATGCTTGGTATGTGGACCAAGGGGAAGATAAATGACTTCAATAGATAAGATAAAAACTCATACAAAGTGGCTATATGCATGCTCATAGAAAGTGGGACTAGTATTCTAAATGACCAATTGAAACAATCGATCGAATAGTTATCACCGTAAGAAAGCCCAGGACCAAGCTATGAAATGTGTGCCAGTGTGAATTTGTAAGAGAATACCTATTCATTGAGGATGAGCCCAAGAGGAGGCCATGTGTTCTAATTGAATGACATATGCATAATCAAATAACAATTAAAACATACAAAGAAATAAATCCTAAGCTATTACAATCATATGGGGATGGGGGTACAAGTTTATAAATGGGTATGAAGTAAAAAAAAAACCTAATTAAATTATTACAATCATATTGAATAAAAGAGTAACAATGAGAAAAATATATTTAAAAAATGTAAAACAGTGTAAAAAGAAAGGAAAAAATATTTTTTAACCATTATGAGTCGACATATGCATCTATGCATCGACACATAATCCTTCTTGTTCCTGGAAAATTAAAATTAACTTAGTATGAGTCGATACATAATGGTATGTGTCGACTCATACACCTTTCTTGCCCCTGAAAATAAAAAATAACGCAGTATGAGTCGACACATAAGATTTTGTGTCGATTCATACACCTTTCTTGCCCTTGGAAATAAAAATAATGCAGTATGATTTGACACATAAGGGTCTTGTGTTGACTCATAACCTGTTTTATGCCTGAAAAATAAAAAATAACGCAGTATGAGTCGACACATCAGGGTTTTGTATCGACTCATAACCAGTTTTGTGCCTGATATGCATCGACTCATAGAGACATGTGTCGACTCATACTGTTGATTTCTGTTTCTAACTTTTCTCTACTACATATAAAAGTCAATTCCCAATATATAATTGATAAAAATGAAAACCTAGCAAATGAGGGTTAGCTTCAAGAGTATGATATCTACATTTATCTTCAAGAATGAATCATTAATGATGCTTTAAATGATGAAATCAAAGTCCAAAAGACTTACCTCAAGATTGAAGTTTGTGTTATGAGTTTGAACACCTTTCTAGGGGCTGTGAGGGTCAGAATGGCTTCAGTGAACCTCCATGAAGTTGCTCCACTCCTTACTTTGTATTGAGAGTTGCAAGGTTGTACAGTACTGTTTTTTATTGTTTGTGTTTGGAGGGTGATGAGGATGGTATCATAGAAATTGTTCTTGTGTTTGAATAATCTCTATGTGAGGTATTTGAATGGTTGGTTGAGGGGAAAGCTTACAAGGTTGTACAATGGTTTGAAGGTTTTTTCAGTTTCTGTTTTCTTTGGGTTGCTGCTATTTTCCTTTCTGGTTTGACAATGTTTTCACTCTTCCCTTAATCTTTTTCTCTACTGTCTTTTTTTCTCAATATTGCTCTGCTTCTTCCCTTTTCTCATCCAACTCTCCTCTTTTATTGATTGCCCATTCTATTGTTTTGTACAACAACTGAGAGGTGAAATTGGTGGGAATGGTTGGTGGGTTTTTGAACACTTTTGACATGTTGCTTCTCTACTTTTCCATTATAGATTTAGGTGCCTTCTATTTTGTGTAAAGTTTGTCATTTTTTGGCAGCAGCTTTGACATTTTTAGCAAACTATCCTTGCAGGTTTTTGGACTATTTTGTTTGTTTTGCAATGTGATGCAAGTTTATGGAGCTATATTATATAATGGACGGCATGGTTAGGTTTTTGCAGCAGAATGGACTGCATTAGTTTGGACAGTTTTTTGGGGCTGATTGGTGCAAACTTTGGGATTGTTTTGTGAGGTTGGTTTTGGGCTTGTAATGAGGAATTCCTTTGTATGATCTCAAATTGTCATGACATGAATAAAAATTGCAAGATAACCAAATGACTTAAATCTTGAATATAGTAACTTGTGATGTAAGAAATTGGTGATTTGTGAACCAAAGACATTGTATAAAATACTAATTTCCATTATTTCCAATTTGCAATTCAAGTTTTTTTTCTCTTTCAATAACAAATTCAAACCACTTTGAAAATGATAGATGCCATCTTAGTTCAAAATTTAGTCCCTCAAGAAACTCCTCAAATAAGATTTTAATCCATATGAGAAGAATTCCTTGGTTTCACCCCCTTAAACCTCTTGATAAGCAATTGACTTGTAAAAGAAGATAAAGCTAATTACGACCTTGAGGCAAAAAAATCCTAGCTTCCTGAAAACACTGTGAAACTATAATATTGCACAACCACTGAACTCTTGGACCTCAGATGTCTTTATTCAATGAAATGGAGATATGCAAATGATCTAGTGAAGATGATGTAAATGAAATGCGAAGCCTAAGTCAGACAAAAGTAAAACAGGTAAGACAAATTTGGGGTATGACAGTTCCCAATAATAACAAGGGTGTGCACATTGATAACTTAAGATTCACCTGAGTCGACCTTGACAAGGCATCTTTTATGACCGAACCATTCATCATGGCTTCTCAAGCAAAACAAATTTCTATGTTACCAATCCATCAGACATATCAGAAAAATGGTCAATCGTTCTCCAATGAAAACACATTCCTCTTAGTGATGAAAGTTTTGATATTTCGTCCACACCTTCTTACACAACACAAGTTCCTACCTCATATGATGAAGTTGATGGAGATGTTGTCTATACTATTCGAATCGATCATGAAGAAGGCATTTGGGAAAATTAACAAATACGTAATTTATTCTTTATTCATAATATATTCATGTATGTTATAGTTTTCAAGTATTTTTACTAACAAGTATAATTATTTTAAATTACAAGTCTTTAGAGTCAAGACATCAAGAGACAGGACACAGAAACACCAAGAAACAAGTATAATTTCTTTACGTTGGAAATAACAATTTATTTTTTAAAATATATATATATATTTTTAACCGTTGGTAATTGAAATTTTCATAATTGTGGAAGTTTGAATGTGTGAGACAACGGCTTATCACTTTTATAATGAGTAAAATAACATAATTGAACTAGATATTCGTTGAGAATATGCAAATAAAAGCAAAAAAAATAATGAAGTTTTGAATTAAAAAATATTCGCATGCTTCAAATACGATACACAATGTTGTGACAAAAGACTTCAAACAAAATGGAATGCCAAGAGAGTATGGTTATTTCATTTGATCAGAAGATAGATAAATATAAGAAAGTTGATTTTGTAGCTCAACATAACCATATTCCCCAACCAACCATTAGAGTATGCTCATATAATTTGCTCTCGTCGACGCATATTGAAAGCACAAGCCTCGTAATGTATTGGAAGATGAATCTAAATTAAGACTATAAAAAATTGAATAAATACTATATGTTTAAGTAAGTTATTGGGATAAGACCAACGATTTTAAAAGACGATATCATAAGAATTACATTTCAAATCCCAACCCACGTTTTGCCAAAATATAGTTGAAAATTCCTTGTAAGCAAAAGGGAATTGAAATGGATTTTTATTTAAGTGCTAATAATCGAAAGCATGAACTGAATTAATGGTAATATACATAATAATCAAACCAGCTGAAATATCATGAAATTTGTAAAGTCGATTCATCATAAGCAAATCCTTGTCCCAATTATTCAACCTAATCTCCCTGCATTATCATGGATGCAAGATTAACGATATAATCAAAATACATTTATATATTAGAAACAATTTACTATAGTTACATATAATTAGAGTAACTAACTCACAATTCATTTCAACCAGATGTGCATGCTGGTCTTCTTGGGGGAAGTTGTTGATGTGGAGTTTTCTGTTTTAAAAAAAAAAACAGAAGAAAAATGGATTAATGCACACAAAATATAAATAAATAAATATTCATAATTTTTTTAAAAAAAAAGTAATAATAATATTTATATAAAAAGATGTACCTGTAGTTTTGGTCGCAGGGTCTCAACTGCTGCAGTAGATTGTTGACTCACTCCAGCACCTTGCTGTTGAGATTAATTTCCAATAAATAATCATTTTGAAAAATAAACATATTGTGCAATATATTTTAATATTTAATATAAAACATAAATTATAAATTAAAGTATACCTTGCATAATGCCCAGTCTGCTGAATCAAAAAATGCCCTTTCATTATCCTTTTTTAGCACAAAAATAAAATAATAATAATAATTAGATTTAGTGGAACTTTTAACAAGAAAGTAAAATAGATGAATAATTATGATCTTACTTTGGAAATCAAAGGCTTTTTCTTTGGGACAAGCCCACCATATTTCTTGCCCCCAGATGTTGACTGGTTTTCAAAAAATAAATTGTTATTTCCAACATAAAGAAATTAAAAAAAAAAACATATTTTAATTATTTATATTATAAATTTATGGCCAAACTTCACCAACCACAAAATAATTTGACTAGTTCTAGAGTTAACCTAATTTGAACCTAACTACTTTTGATTTCTTCAAATCAAACTCAAAAGAATATGTCACATAAAATTATAATGCAATCAAGAAAGAAAAGCATAGTGAGAATATTCTAGAAGATCCAAAAAAAATTTGTTGAAGAAAAAAGCAAGAACTAATTATTGGCATGGGAATCTCATGTTGGGGAGAAATAAGGTTCACATGAATTGCTTTACAGCCCAATGGCCAGTTAGGCTTATTTTGTTTTGCATACTGATTTTTGTTTTGTTAACTTTGTTGTGACATCCTCCTAAGGTAGGTCCTCCTTTAAAATCTTCTTAACCGACAATTTATTTCTCTCACCAAAAATATCTTCATTTTAAAATCTTTAAATAGTGTCTAAAAGATTTAACACAACGGTATTTTCCATGTTATAATTTGAATATTCTCAACTAAATTAACACAATATTCTACTATTTAGAAAGCCTAAAACATTTATCATAGATACAATGAAAGTACTAGGTACATGGTACCAACATTATGAAAATGTAGTACATTGGTACAAGAAATGTACACACAATTGGAATTCAAAACGTGCACTTATGTTGTTTCCTTTAAATTTTGGTTTCTAGACAAAAACAAATACAAAGTGAAACTCACAAATGAGATTCTAGATTCAAATTCAAATAATAATTATAATAATCAAACTCTCATAATTCAACATTACTAATATTTTCACCTAAGCGTAATACGAGTCAATAGTTTTCACATATTATTATCAGTAGTATATTTAATGAATATATAAGTTTAAAAAATAATAATATAAAAATTATTTAATATGTGTATGATAAGATTAATAATTAAAAATAAATAAAAGGTTGAGGTAAGATTATGCACCTCAACGTCATTGGCAACGAAATAATCTTCTCTGTTACACTCTGCCATCTCTCTTTACCTATTCAACAAAAACAAATTGATATATCACACAGATCAAAACATTCCACTAAAAACAAAAATAATAAATAAATAAATAAATAAATATTCCAATTGATAAAAAAATTAAGAAAAAACTCATACACAAAGCAAGATAGTAGAAGATAAGGTTAGAGAAGAGAGAGAGCAGAGGATATAGAAACAAAGAAATCTCCAAAATCAAGCAAAGAGAAGTTTCTGTGTAAATGGTGTAGAACCATATCCAATTTTATAGCATAAGTGGTAATAATACTAATATACAAAAAAATAAAATGGAAAATAGTGAATAAAGAAAAGGGTGATGTTGATAAATTACCTTGTGGTGAGAGCAAGGTAGAGATGCAAGAGAAGAGAAAATTAGAGAGATAAAAAGTAGAGACAATGAACAAGGGTTTGAGTAAGAAAGTTAAATAAGAATATGCTAACATCTTATATTATTACATTTATAATAATAATAATGATAATAATAATATTAATAATAACATGAGGGTAGGAAAGAAACTACCAAATGGCATAATAATAATGATATAATAATAAGAATAATTTAAATTTTGATTTTATTTATCAAATGTCCAATTGCATAAGTTTCTTCTATGTGGATGGATAGGTAGATAAGACGTTTTGATTTTTTTTTGGATATTTTTATGGTTGGTTTAGCGTAATTTTTTAATTTTGAGATTTCTTTTCTCTCTAAAGATAGAATAATAAATATGCATTAATTAAGTATATAAAGTTATTTAATTAAGTATAACCATATTGAATTAAGTTATTACTACTACTAGTTTTCGAGGTTCAAAGTTTAATACGGTCAAGAAATGTGACTAGAAACATTGAAATCAATGAATGTTTAAGGGGGAAGTGGTGAAAACTTGATACAAACATGTTGATAATCCAAGAAAAAGAAAAAGAGATTATGAATAAATAAGCATTGGATGTCTTAGTTTATGCCGTTAAGATATCGCTATCTATTGGTCCATTTCATACCCTCAACGTACAATTTTATCACGTTATAATCATCAAGGTTACCGACAATTCCTTGTTTAAAATTTTACCCATGTTTATTGTCCATCAATTATTTATCTTTGTTTTTTATTGATAATGTAAATGAGTTTAACTATTTGAGAATAAGTCCATTTCAACATTTTAAATGATATTTCATCTGTCTTAAAAAATATAAGAGAAAAATAAAAAATAATTATTTGACTTTTAGTTTTCCAGAAATAAAGTGCTTAGAAATATGTGAAAATAATTATTATTGGTGGTTGGTTATAGAAAAGATGAGAGAGGATGTAAATTAAATGCATTTTGTATTTAATTTTATCTTGAAAGAGATGAAAATGATTTGTTTCTCTTATATTTTGAGACAAGAAAAATTTATTTTTTTTCTTCTATATTTTGGGACGGATGAAGTACTTGTTTATTTAATTTAATAAATAAATTTAAAATTAAGGGTATGTATAAGTAGTTGTTATGTATTGGAACTAAAAATAAGTGTAGATCGAGCAGGCTTGAGTTTCGATGTAGTGGAATGAATTTTTGATATGGTGGAACATGAGTGGATCTGTAAGGTTATTACTCAAACGACCACATTAGTGAATAAATGAGAAAGTAGTTTGGATGTGTAAATGAGAGAATATTTGAAATGACGTGTGTTGGACTTTATATAGTATAGACCATTATAGTCGTCCCCACGTGATATGGCACCTTAAGATGGTGGGTCGTTCGATTATATCCGACTGTGATGAGCGTTCTAAGTCATTAATGTCTTGGTGTGCATGTTCATGGATTAAGCCTCATCGTGATTGGACTTTACCGCCATATGAACTGCAGTCATTCTAGAATAATTGCCTCCAAAGTTTGTCATTGCGTAGGAATGGAGAGACTTTTCAAAGTACCTAGTCGTTGTTCGACCGTGGACCTCATGACAAATTTCTAACTTATAGAAGTTGAAATGTTTAGAGATTGGGAGCATGTAACCTTGGGTATGCATACATTAAATATGAGTCTTGTCACTGAAATATTTCGCATGGATATTCTGCCATATGGCCCTAGACTCCCAAGGTAGAGGCGCTTTAGGGTGCTCAAGCGCACTTCAACGTTGTTGATTTTCGCCTAGCTATCTTCCTTTGTTCTACATTGTTCATTCGCCTCACTCGTTACGTTATATAAAGACAATTTATCTTCTCATGTTACATTTGCCTTTTGTGCAAACTGCCTTTTTTTCAACTCTGATAATCCTTCAATGAACTCTAATGACGATATTTTCTGCCTATTTGTCTTTCCTTTTCAAATTTCACAACTTCTTTGGTTCCTCAGTTTTGAGGGAAACTTTAGCTTCGCATATTAAATCTTTTCACGTACCATTTTTCTCCCTCTTGTTTATTGTAGTCATTTCATACTCTTTGTTTTAGAAATATCTAATCTAGGATATGGACTTGGAAATATTATAAACATACCCAATAATGGTGATATAAGTGACACTTCATCTCGCACATGGGTGGTAGATCTAAAAGTTTAGGGTATTACTCTTTTGACAGGTACTCGCCATTTGGCCAACCTCATAGTCCTTAATGACAACTTTGAGTCTAGGGGGGGTTTCATTGGAAGTGGTAGTGGACCCATGAATCCTTCTCTCATTGAAACTACAAATAGCCACATAGGAGGAGTTAGAGAGGTAAACTTTGATTTTCTCCGTGGTGGAGAGGCTGGTCTTAGTTATCCTCTTGTGTGTTACCTATGAGGATCTTCTTGAAGCATATTGGGATGATATAAGGCTTGCTATTTCATTATAATTTGTAAGTTTTTGTATGTTCGAGAACCCAACAGTAAGGAAGTTAGGGAGCATCTTGGTTTTTTGGGCCATTTCAAAACTTATTATGGAAATTTTCTTTTTTTTGAAAGTGGAGAGGAGACGGTTTGAAAGAACCGATAAGACCTTAACTTGTCTGTTGATGTCAGTTAGTATTTTTGGGTAGATATAGAAGTGGTGGGGAAATCTTCTGCCTTCGGTAGTCTCCAAATTTTAGAGGACACCCATCATGGTGTAAGGTCATCCTCTAACTGGTATGTATCTCCTATTGAACATGGCAAAAAATTGTGTAGGATCATAGAAAATAGTTCAATGCCTTCTCATGAGTGTTTTTTCTCTAGGTCGAGAATTAGGCCCCCTTCTACAATTTTGAAGTGGATGTATTGAACGATTACATAATCACTCAATCCCAATTGTATTAGTTCCATATTTTTATGGTTGGATAAATTTTGGTTAGGCGTGTTTCTAAACATAGTTCTCTGTTGTTGTTGAGTAAGATTTTGCAGAACATTTATCAACTGTCATAACAGTTTTACTGTTATGTGTTTTCAATCAGATGTCGAAGGTAGATGTCACGACATCTTAATCAGGTACTACAATATAATAGGCATTGGTTTTTTAAATATTGACAAATTTAATTTGATTCTAGAATATCTCTTTTGGATATGTTTCAATAAATTTTGCAGGTCAAGAAGATTTTATCTGGAACAAGGTTTTATATCTCAAATTATGCATTGGTTGCTAAGTTGGGCCTTGAGACAATTTAGGAAGCTTTGTATTGGTTGTTCCAAGATTTAAGCAGATTTTGCTGCACAAAAGATATAACTCTCAGCTTGTGGATCAAGAAATATCTGATGGAGATTTCAAAACCCATGGATAGAAGAAGTGTATTTAAAAAAGACCTAACCTAATGTAATTTAAGTTTTCAACAATTGTAAAATTAGGGGAAGCATAAATCTTAGGTTTTGAGAGTCTCTTGTGTATTGTGTAGTTTAAGTCACCTTTGTATCTTTTGATACTTGTGGTTGACATTATGTTCTCACTCATAAGCCTTTAGGCGATGCGTTGAGTATTGTTCTTGGATGAAGCTTTTAAGCAAATTCAAGTATTGTTCTTGGTCAAGAGTTTTCGTTAAGTTTTGTAATGGAAGTATGATCTTCTACTAGTAACGGAAGTATGATCTTCTCATTGAGTTAGACTCAATACAGTTACGGGGATTGGGACTGTTAGATATCACTGAGGTGATTTAGGAAGTGAAATATAAATTTCTCGTATTTAGGGAGGACCTAGGTAGAAGTTGCATTGTGTAGGTATTAGGCGAGAAGTTGTAAACGGAGGAGTTTAGCTTTAAACTAATACTTCTTATAGTGGACTTCCTTCCTGGCTTGGTATCCCCCAGATGTAGGTGAGTTTGCACCAAACTGTGTTAACAACTTTGTGTGTTATTTATCATTCTGCAGTTTGAGTTTCAGTATTCATTGATAACTTAATGATTATGTTCAAGATGTTAAATCAGATGTTGTAACATCTATCTTGACATTATTCTGATGGTTAAAATTTAGTATTACCATGTGTTGCTTGTACCAGAGAAATTTCAATTGGTATCAAAGCGGATACCCTTGTTTATTGTGTGAGCTTCAGGGAGTAATTTTTGGGGTACTATTGTTCCTTTTGGAAGACTGGAATTATTGGATTCTAGTTATCAATGGACAATAGATTTTAAAGAATTATCAGGGTAGGAGAATCCTGATTCTGAAGTGATTGAAGAGTAGAGCATGAGTTGTCTCTATGTAACTTTGGAGTTGTCAATATCATAATCAATGGAATTGATAAGTTTCTTTTTCAGACTCATTATCACTGGTAGCCAAAGATATTTAGGAAATTCTCAAGTCCACTCATAAAGGAATATTAGTATTTGGTTTTCAGACGAAAGACTGATCAAGAAGAAGATACTCCGGTCTCTATTCAAGGGATTTGACATGGAAGTTACAATTATTGAAGAAAACAAGAGCATGGCTTTTGTTTCAAACTCCGTAGAAGCTCATTTCAGTTTTCTGATGATTGATTTCTTACTAATTTTGTGTTCCTTGGAAGGAAATCCAATCAGGAGTTGAAGAAATTTGACAGTATGTCGTGATCTCATGTCATAACATATGTGCTTACTTCAACAGGTCTATGATGCTAAAAGAAAGACTAGAATTAGTGTATAGATCAATGTCTAAGCATTCATTGGAGTGTGAAGACCTTGGATCTTTGTAGAGAAGAATGCCCTACTTATCTCAAGAGAAATTGTATGGGTTTTCTATATCTAGGTTGACTGGAAGATAGACTTCTAATGAAGTTTTCTGTTTTGAAGAACTATTTCATGATATGCTGGATGTTTTATTCAAAGATCTGTGTATCTAGAATAAAAGGTGTTATCAACCATGAAGAAATAGGAGGTGATTTATTTCAGATCTTATATCTTAAGAGAATGAAGGAATATCTACAGTCTATAACTTTCAAGGTGAAGTGACTCTATCAATCCTAAAACTTGACATCATTAATCAAGTCCTGAAGGATAGTTCAGTTTTGTTGAAGAAGATTCCTCAAGTGGAAACTTTGTTGGAAGGTTTTGGGTTTTCAAGGTATGTTTGGAAGAGGGAAAACTCAAAGTGACAAAAGGTTTTTTTTATCAAAAAGGCAAGCTGAGTCAAGGATGTCATAACATTGTGCTGGACATCAGCTTACTCATGCTACAGGTGTATACTTACACTGGAGATATCTCTTATGTGATGAGTTGATTTTAATAGTTTTTGTTATTTTCTCAAAGGCCAAGTCCAGTGTTGTTTAACCAAGTTGTGGTTAATACTCAGGGAAGGTGATTATTTCCTTATCTCTCATACCCTTCTTAAGTCTTCAACTAAGATGATTGGTATTTTGACACCAATTGTTACATACACTTAACTGTAGAACAAGTGTTCCTGGTGGTTTATTTAAGTCTCATTCTAATCAAATGTTCCTTTGTGGATGATGCTAAAAAGGAAGTTTTAGGACATTGGATAACTAAAGAATTTAGGATGGATTCTCTAAGTTTTTGTAATTGGTTTTCTTATTGATCAAGGACTAATGACTATTGTAATAAACACAAGTCAATTGTGTGATCAAGGTATGAAGGTATATGTTATCAAGGATGAATTATTTGTCATTATTGACGTGTATGAAGCTCCTCTGAGGATTTAAGAACAATTGCTATTTGTGGATTTCACAAGTATTTAATTGTTTATCCTTTTACTTGATGGTCAAGAAATAAGAAGTTAAGATGTCACACTAGAAGGTGCAACATCAGACAGTTGCAAAAGCTCTATAACCTATTCTATGGATTTGTTTGGTTGAATGAAAGGTGAAGGTCCTTGTGCATAAAAAGGTGTATACAATTTTCTTTTGTCAAACTGAATCTATTATCTATGAAGTATTCAAAGGGTCTTATCTACTCCTTTAATGAGAACAAGGCTTGTTTTTGAGTTACTTTATTAAGAAAAGTATTGTTAATAATGAGTAACTTCAGGATCAAAATCAGTGATGTATTCATTGAGAAAGATATTGATGTTCAACCATATGTTGGAACATCATTTCAGCAATTTTGATACTCTAGAGATTGAAGAAGATTTCAAAAGGCTAGTTGGCACTGAATAAGAAAGTTCTCAAGAAAAAAAATTGTTTAAAAGGGAGCTCGTTATTTGAATTTTATTTTAGTCTATGATCATTAGTTGTTTCATAAATGAAATATATAATGATAGTGATGCTTGGAGTAAAAATCTTGGACAAATTTGAAGAAGATTGTATTATTGGAGGATATTCTAATCTCTGAGATTAGAATTAATTGAGTCCTTGTATGTCTTGAAGATTAGGTACTTTGATGAAGAAAGGTGTTTTCAATATTGGATTGGTTACTAAAAGAGTGCAATGTCAAACTGTATGTCATGACATTGTAGTGTGACATGCTACTGCAATCAAGGTACAAGGATTTTATTCTGCTTGTAGATCAAATTCATTGGTTATGTCATCTTTGTTCCAGTGATGTGTTCATTGAGAAAGATATTGATGTTCGACCATATGTTGGAACATAATTTCAGCAAGTTTGATACTCTAGAGATTAAAGAAGATTTCAAAAGGCTAGCTAGCACTGAATAAGAAAGTTCTCAAGAAAACAAATTGTGTAAAAGGGAGCTCATTATTTGAATGTTATTTTAGTCTATGATCATTATTTGTTTCATAAATGAAATATATAATGATAGTGATGCTTGGAGTAAAAAGCTTGGACAAATTTGAAGAAGATTGTATCATTTGAGGATATTCTGATCTTTGAGATTAGAATTAATTGAGTCTCGGTATGTCTTGAAGATTAGGTACTTTGCTGAAGAAAGGTGTTTTCTATATTGGGTTAGTTACTAAAAGAGTGCAATGTCAAACTGGATGTCATGACATTGTGTGTGACATGCTACTGCAATCAAGGTACAAGGATTTTATTATGCCTGCAGAACAAAGTCATTGGTCGTGTCATCTTTGTGCCAGTGATATTGCTACAGGTTTATATTTACACTCCTAAACTTGGTTTAGTTTAGAAGATCTGGAAGTATTTTCATCTTAACTTGAGGTGCAAGTTACATTGAGAATATGAGGGGTAATTTTGGAATTGCACTATTGAAGAATTATTGGAGTAACTGTTTGTACGGTCTTCTAGCTATATTATTTTACCTATTGGAGTATGCAATCTCAGAAGATTCATTTTCAATGGCATGGTAAATTTCATTTCAAATGGTGTAACATTTTTTCAAGGAGTCAAAGCTTGGAAAGAGAGAAAGCTAAAGAATAATGTGTATCTCTCCTATGGTGAGTGGTTCACTATTACTAAGGATAATCTTATCTTCCTCCATAAAAGCTTTCATTAATTGAAGTGTTGTTACAAGCAAGGTTTTGTTACAACATAGGTAACTTTACTTGTATTTAAAGACCTTACAACCTCATCATCCTCACAAGTTGCGTTTTAACATTGTTGATGCAAAAGAAAAGGAAATCTCTTATGTTGTATATCAAGACGGAAGTGGGTTATGGTTCAAAGAAAGTAGTGTTCAACATTGTTACGCATGTTGTAACATCTAATGGAACATCCAGGACAATGAAAACACATTGTTAAGGGGAAGTCCCTCAAGAAAAACTATGTGATCTTACATGATTCAGACTCAGAGGCTGATCAAGATTGAGGGTGTGGGATAGCTGTTATATGCCATCTGTTATAAAAAATAGAAAAAAGGTATGTTTTTTTTTAGTCAGTCCTTCTCGGGGAAGTTGGTTTTCCTTAATTCAAGTTGATGCTTCTAGTCCTGCATCAAGTTTTGAGTCTTATTCTGTTTTGGGGAGAAACTTAGACTTACTCTTTGTTTCTGTGGGATTTTTTGTTGTTGTATGTCCTGGTTGTGGGAGTTCTTTTCCCTTGATATAATTTGTGTTTTTATTGAGTCAGTTTCTTTTGGTTTTTCTTATTTGTCTTGAATCAAATCTTGCTTCTATTAGTTTTTAGTGTGTACGTTTCTTTTCAATCTTTTTTTGTCAATTTTTGGCTAAAAAAAGGGGGGGAGGTGTTATTGAGTCTAGTCAAGTGTTGTTGCCTTATGCAACACTTTAGGGTTGTTTGTGTCTGTCTCTGTCCTGTTTCTGATGTTGCTGCTACTTCTGTTGTAGTCTCTACAGGATGTCCTATAGGATGTTGTAACATCTTATTTGTTGTGTCTTGTGGTCTGATTTATGAGTATTGTTGTGTCTTCTGCTATGAGTTATGTGTGGCAGCTTCTGCTACATGTGCCTTTGATGTGTTGTGTTATTGAGGGGGAGATTTATCTCTCTGTGTCAAGAATTGGTTCTATGTTTAAGGGGGAGTAATATCAATCTTATTCCTCATGTACATAGTTTACATGATCAGCGTGTAGCTGGTATTGTGTAACTATTGTATCTTTGCTACATGTTTTTGTGCAGTTTGTGCTTGTGGTTTTATTCCTCTCTCCAGAATATGTTTTTGGGTTTTGGTTGTTTAAGACAAATTTTTCCAAAGGGGGAGATTGTTAGTTCTATGTTTTTATGGTTGGCTAAATTTTGGCTAGGCATGTTTCTAAACATGGTTCTATGTTGTTATTGAGTAAGATGTTGTAGAATCTTTATCAACTGTCATAACCATTTTATTGTTATGTGTTTTCAGTCAGATGTTGAAGTTTAATGTCATGACATCTTGATCTGGTACTGGAGTACAGTAGACAATGTTGTTCTAAATCTTGACAAATTTAATTTTATTCTGGAATATCTCTTTTAGATATGTTTCCATAAACTTTGCAGGTCAAGAAGGTTTTATATGGAACAAGGTTTTATATTTCCAATTGTCCATTGGTTGCTAAATTGGGCCTTGAGACAATTTAGGAAACTTTGTATTGGTTGTTCTGATATTTAATGAGATTTTGTTGCACAACAGATACAACTCTCAACTTGTGGATCAAGAAATATCTGATGGAGATTTCAAAGCCCATGGATTGAAGAACTATATTTAAAGAAGACATAACCTAATGTAATTTAAGTTTTCAAAAATTGTAAAATTAGGGGAAGCATAAGTCTTAGGTTTTGAGAGTCTCTTGTTTATTGTGTAGTGAAAGTCACCCTTATATCTTTTGATACTTGTGGTTGATATTATGTTCTTACTCGGAAGCCTTTAGGCAATGAGTTGAGTATTGTTCTTGGATGAAGCTTTTAAGAAAATTCAAGTATTATTCTTGGTCAAGAGTCTTGGTTATGTTTTGTAATGGAAGTATGATCTTCTATTTGTAATGGAAGTATGATATTCTCGTTAAGTTAGACTCAATACAATGACTAGGATTGAGACTGTTAGATATCACTGAGGTGATTTAGGAAGTGAGATGGAAATTTCTCATATTTAGAGAGGACCTGGGTAGAAATTGCATTGGGTAAGGATTAGGCGGGAAGTTATAAATGGAGGAGTTTAGCTTTGAACTAATACTGTTGACAGTGGACTTCTTTCCTGGCTTGGTATCCCCCAGATGTAGGTGAGTTTGCACCGAACTGGGTTAAGACCTCTATGTGTTATTTATTATTCTGCAGTTTAAGTTTCAGTATTTTATGATAAATTGATGAATTTATTCAGGATGCTAAATTAGATGTTGTAACATCTGTCTTGACATTGTTCTGATGTTTAAAAGTCAGTATTACCATGTGTTGCTTGTACCAGAGAAATTTCATATTGCATCTGGTTGCCTGGGCCTTCGTGAAAGTATTATGACATTGGTGTGAGTACCTAAATGAAGGACCAACTTTAAAGTTTTTTTTAGACATCTTCAGTGTGAAACACATTCTTCCATAGTGTAGTGGGGCAAGGGTTTCTTTGACTTTGTTAACCAAAGAATGTGTTTGACCTTTATGTTTATAGCTTGAAGAAATTCAGGATTGCTACTTCTTAGTTGTCCCTTAGATTCTGGAAGCCCATTCTAGATTATGTGTTCCTCTGGGGGATAACCATCTCCTTTCTAGCCCCATGGTTTAGATCCATCCAAATATAGGAACGAATTCCATAAAGGTTGGTCTTAGGATCTGCAATTTTATTCCTCAAGGGACAAATGTCGAACGCGATGTCCTGGACAACTGGTTCGACAAGTTAAACCAGAATCACCATAATTAATACAATCTAACTTGTACAATATGATAATGAAGAAAAGTAATGAAGCACATAATAATTGGTAACCTGCTTCGATGCAACAACACCTATGTTTGGAGGGTTGGCTCCCAACCAAAGAAAGGAAGTTCGCTATTAGTAGTTTATTACACTTAGTCTTATAGGAATAACAATCCCATGTTGTTCAATGCTTCTTCCTAACACTACCAAATAACTTTATATTTAGGTCTCCCCCTAAATATGAGAACGCCTCTCACTTTCTCTTAATTTCTAAATCCTAGTGATCAACTCCACTAAACAATGTCGAATATTGATTTATAAATCAAATAGACAAACCTATAACTATGCCAAGTTACCAAAACATAATGTAGTGTACATAAATAAATAACAAGGACTCAAATAAACCCCAACACTCTAAAGATCTTCAATGAATATTGCTTGCTTTCCAATGTAGGTTTGAGCTCCTTATATAGCAAAGTATTATAGGCTTTTCTCCTTGGATATTTTATTTGATTTTGTCCAGCATATTTGCATAATCAGTTGGATATAATTTGTTCCATAAATATCTCCAACAAAATTATATGATTGGTATTTTTCAAATTCACATTCAAATATCCATTTAAATATGATTTGATCTTCACAACTGTCCAACAAATCATATAATCATATTGCTAAATAAAAGCAATAAAATCTAATTAAATCTTCAATAGAAAATCCTTCCAAAATGTAACATTCTGGCATGTTGAGAAAGGCTCGTATGTCATACCCACATGTTGTGGCATCATGTCCAACATGTGTCCCTTTTGCACCAAAAAACAACTTGAAGTAGCTGAGCAATCTTCAACACTTCTCTGTGTTATTTTTTTCATAATGTAGCCAATCCAAAAAAGGAACAACAATCTCCCCTTTGGCAAATTTTGGCAAAACAAATCTTCAAGATAAACAACAATCATTCAATAAGAACACATAACATACATCAAAAGTCTTTCAGAGCATGCATTACCATCAACAACAACAACTTTCATCAGAGTTGTAGCACAACAACAAAAAATTGGTAGCATTCAGAACAGATGCCACACAATAACAATGCTCCATAACCTGTCATTCAATCATGCAATCATTCACAATATTAGTCATGCATGATATTCAGTCAGCACATAATTAGTAATATATAATCCTACCCACTAACAATTATCAACATGAAATCATTCATATACTTAGTCATGCATAACATAAATAGTTAGTAGTTAGTATCAGAATATGCATAATACTAACACAAAAGCTCACTCCAAAAGGGCCAAATATCTTGCCTGGTGCTACAGCATGTGAGCACATGCATGTGAGCATATTATTAGCATTACCAAATAGTCAATACTAAACAAGGACATGTTACTTATTAGTTACTCACACTAACTAATATAGATCACACCACATCACTAGGTCCCCCTTTTGTCATAATTTAGAAAAGATTTAGCACTTCAAAATAGCAACCAAAAGTCAGTCATGCATAGGTTAGTATGTTAGTTCATACACAACCAGATCATGATTAGAACATCCAGAATAACATCAACAAATGTAAAAGCATTAGATCAGTTATACTACATAATCTTAAAAGGCTTTGATGCATTTACAAATTAAAAAACATTCCAAAAATACAAGGGCATCTAAACTGAACTGTAAAAAATAAACCTTTAATCTTCAAAATATGAAGCTCATTTCACCATTGAAGCCTTCAGTCTTTATGCCTAATTGAATCCCTGAAGTTATCCCAATCTTCATCTATCTAGAGTCCCCATCTTCTCAGGATTCACATTTGTAATCATTATCTTCTTAGTGTCATATGTTCCACCAGAAGGTTCGGCAATGGTGATCTTATTCCTAACATCTCCAGTTTCCTTGGTCTTATTTAACCAAGACCCTAATGCATCACCAACATTCTTAGGAACCTCAATTTCTTTAGCAGGTAAGCTCCCACTAGATTGTTTAGACGAATCATCAGAAAATTGATTCATGTTGTCAGGATGACTTTGAAGGATCAGTGAGAGATTTGTAATCTGAGAGCATGATAAGGCAAAATGTTTGTTTTTTTTGCTTATAACGACAACACAATTATGCCTCACTTGAGATAACAAAAGAATCCACCTTATTTTTTGTGCCAAAGTGGTATTAGGAGAGAGAAACACTTTTCTCTTTTGGTACAACTCCCTAACATTGATTGCTATAGATCCTTACAGATACAAATACCAAGGGCACACCTCAGTTCTTCAAAATGATTTGTATCCAAAACTTTAGTGAAAATTGTAACACTCAAATTTTAGTATTTTATTTTTAATAGAGTTTTGGAGTGTTTTAGTTTAATTAATTAAGTTGAGGAATTTTGAGTAGAGTTTTATAATATTAAAATATGTGTAGAAGTGAGAAATCGTGGGTTATTAATAAGTTAGAATTAAGTTGTTCTATATTATTTATTAGAGTGTTTTATTTAATTTATTGAACTATTTGATGAGGAGTAGAAATTTAATTATAATAATTAAATTTAATTTAATTTTTAATATTAGAAATAATAGAAAATGCGAGAATAATTAGTTTGAGGAGAAAATTAGTATTTATTTATAATTAAGAGAAAATGTGGAATAAGTAAGAGGTGGGGTGTTTGTAAGATTTATTAAAATAATAAGGATTAGGGTTGTTTTTTTAAAATTGAAAAATTATATATTGGTGTTATTTTATTTAAATTAGAGTTATATTTAATTTAAATAATAGAAATAGTTTTTTTAGAAAAATAGAGAGAATAAGTGTGTAAAAAGAATTGAGGCGTGAGAGGAGAATGGATCAAATTAGGGTAAATAAATAGTTAAGTTGAGAAGAACTTTAGTGAAAATTTGTGGAAAAGAGGCAAAATATTTAGAGTGGTCGTGGGAAGGATCAAAGAGCTAATCCCAAAAGGCAAAAGTTTCATCGATCTACAGTTTTGAGGTAAGGAGAAATTATTCATATATGGGTTTCTAAATAGAAGAATATTAAGGGTTCTTACCCTCATATCTTCCCCCTTTTCTTTTATTTGTGATTGATGTTTGTGGCCAAAAAAAGTTTGGGTAAAATCCTTTAAGATATTCAACTGTTAATGTTTCCTTTTGTCCTATAGTAAATGATATATGTTTTCAGTTGACCTGTTGATGTTGGTTTGAACCCTATTGATTCTTTTTGATAAGGTTGATTTTAACTGAATGAACAAATGTTAGTTTATGTATTCGTGATAATTATAATTTAGTTTGCTTATGGTTATTTATCTCTCAGTCATAGATCGACACAATAGGGAAACATCATAAATGTTGAAAAGTTGAAAAAGTAGGAAAATTTTGAAAGTTTGGAGAAAAATTCGGAAATTGAGTAGGGGGTCGCACAATGGATTGGAGGATGCTAGGTGAACGATGCCGCATGGTGGAGCTGTGACGACTGATTGAATAATTCTACGCGACAGAGCCGCGGAGGTCGGGGGAACAATATTGTGTCACAGCGGCCAGCTAAACAGTGTCGCGTGGCTGAGCCACGACGACGGGCTATGCTAGATCTGATGTGGCCGTGTGAATAATGTTGCGGTGGTGGAGGTGAAACGAGCGGCAGTCGATTGATGATGTCTGGTTTCACAATGCAGTTCGACGAGTTTCGAGTAATTTTTAGTTCAGAGATCGGTCGCTACTATTTGAATGAGTTTGGAGTCCTTTGACATATTTAAAGTTAGAGTTAATGTTATATGACACTTTAGAGTTGAGTTTGAGTCATTTTTTTATCTGTTTAAGACTATCAAGTTAATAAATTTAAAAAAAAAAAGAGTTATTAAGTAGTTTAGAGTAATGTTAATGACTTGTTTGGAATTAAAATTTAGTAATCTGATGATTTAAGAATAGAGTTTGCCTTAGGAACTCTGATGGGTTATGAGTTGACCCTGTTGATCTAGTAAAGGTTGTGGAATTATTTGTTTACTCTATTTATGAGTAATGTTGAGCATGTATAATAATTTTCTTACCCTGTTGGTGAGCTTATTTGAGTAATAATATGTTTACTCTGTTAATGAGTGTTGTTGAACACATATGTTAATGTTTTTACCTGTTGGTAGTAATGTGGAATAAATATATAATTATATGTGTGTTATTAAGTTGTATTTACATATGTATTATTGAGATGTTTAGTTCAGATGAGAAACTACATGTTGTTGAGTTGAAATTACATATGTATTATTGAGATGAGTAGTTCAGATGAGGATCTACAGTGGTGGTCTGATATTGGTGAAGTTATACGTTCAGATGGGGAATCATTGTTGAGTAGTACATTGATGTTGTTCATTGCTGTAATACGGTGGGAGAACTAACTTGGGATGTTTTCGTTTTGATCATAATTGTTGCGGTTAGCAAGAGTTGCCACCGACTTTTATTTTATCCAATAAAGGAAAGACTGAAAAGAACAGGAAAGACCTTTGAGATTATTTCTTGAGTTCGAGGGGTAGGTTATGAAAAGGGAAGGTGTTAGCACCCTTTTCATCCTTAGTTATCTATGGGCTCTTAGTTGCTTGCTAGATCACTTGCCTTTGTTTGAAAGTGTGCTTTGTGGTAGTTTTTGAAAGTATTTTTAAAAAGCGCCTTCGTTTAGGCAAACTTTGAAATGGTTCTCGTCGCATAAGAACGTATAAAAAGTGTTGGGCTTTTGAAAATATTTCATGTTTTGAAAGTGTTTGATGTGTGTTTTGAAAGGATGTTTGTTTTGAAAATGAGCAAGCAACTAAGAAGGTTTCTACCTACTCGAAAGTCTTTGTTCTTTTCTTCCTTCCTTAGATATTTCTATCTTATCATTGATTGACAAGAAGCTTTATATTTGTATATAAAGGGACGGGCCTGGGTCATCGCATAGTCATGATAGTAATGTTGTAAGATATCTTAGCATTTCTCTTGAGGGACTAAGATCATTTGTAAGGCAACATTTGTAGCGTCATCGAGAGACTATGATCTTGTATTTTTTATTGTTCTTGCTAAGACGTCTCACATGCATAACATGACCATTTTTAGGCAACAAGTGGAGTTAAAATGTTTTTGGTCTTTTTGTTTCAAAAGAAATAAAATAAAGTATGTGAATATAAAAATATTTTTGGTGTTTTTTGACTGAAAATAGAAGTGATATTAAAAATAATAAAAGGGAAAAGAATCAGAATCAACGCATTGTTGAAATAAGAGAGAACATAAGTAAGGGGCGGAAACTCTGACTCTGATACGCTACAAGAAAGAAAATGTTAGCAGAAAAGGGGAAGGCTAGAAGTTCTAGGTCTGGGTACACTAAAGTTCTGGGGTTGTGGGGAACATGGGAAATCCTAGAAGTTCTAGTGTCATTGGCAAGCTAGAAGTTCTGATAATGGGTATGTGAGGTGCCAATGCTGTTGGATGGGAATGTCTAGAGATTCTGGTCCAGGATCACTGTTTTGGAAAGCAATTTAAAGGGGATTGATCTAGAAGTTCTGATTCAACTAATGGGGTAAAAATGTTAGGAAATAAACATAAAAAGGGTGTTTCTAGGGCTAGAACTCAGGACCCTTAACACTAATGTTTTAAGCATTCATTCTCTACCACTGGGGTGGCTATACATCCGATATTAGAAGCAAAAACAAAAATATATAACACAAAGTAAGTTCTGATGATGAGCTTTATCCCCTTCTTCATGCCAACCAGAGCATCTGCAACTTAGTTATTCCTCAACAAAAATGAAGAATGCAAACATAACAATTATGACAGGTTTCATCATGGTTTCAGAAACATAAAATATCAGGACTGTAAATCAAAAGCAAGCATGGATTTTGCCGATCCTAATTCTAAATCCTAATTCCTCAAGAAGTTCTGAACTGAAATTCTCTCTACTTAGGCAAAAATACATGAAATATATGAATATGTACAAAATTAGAGTCGGGATGCCTACATTGTATCTTTTTTGAAAATGCAAGTCTAACAATGCATAAGTAATATGATAAAAGTCAGAAGAAGCTTACCTTGCAGCTGGAAAATGTTCTATGAGCTAGAGCCTAGTTCTGACTACTGTGATGTTCTGGTTAGCTTTCTCACGTTCCCAGAAAGCTGAAACAAACCACCACTTGAGTTATGAATGGTTGTAATGTTCTGGAGCAGCCAAGAAGCAATATTCTGATTTTTTTGAAATGGAAGTTGGTGGAGATTGAGTTGCAGTATGTAAACAGAAGTTGGGATTGTTTCTAAATGTATGTTAGAAGCTGAGTGGGTGATTTGGCCAAGAGTTATGCAGGAAAATTAGAGTTTGGGCGTAAAAAGAAACAAAAGCTTAGCAGGTTTTTGTGTTTAAGTTTTTAGTTTCAAATTCTTGGAAATTTCAGCAAGGTTTCAAGGCTTTTTCTTAAATTCTCGACCCCTTTAACAGTTGTAAATGAAGTTCAATTTATAGGCAAGGATTTTGGAGCTTGGAGAAGCCAAGAGTACAACCATCATACACTAGGGCGCTGACTTGTTCTTGAAGCAAGTTCAAACAAGTATGGTTCAAGGCACAAAGTAGGGTGGTTAACAGCTTTTAGCCGTGCCTAATCTAAATTTGTAAGCATAAATTATGGAAAAGTACCCTCAGAAGAAAGAGTAGAGCATGAGCCCAGCATAAAGTTTATACAAAAGTTTGCTTTTCAAGGACAACCATGGTACTTCTATGCCACACGTGGGGAAATCCTTTGGATAAAGACTCAAAAGTGGGTGTGAGCATTAAATGATGATGAGATTTATCAAACCAGAAATCCTGCAATATGAGATTATGCATCATAGCTTAATTCTAGGTCAGAAGTTCAGCATCAACGTAACTTAGAACAAAATCCAACTTCTGATCTTTGAATCTCCCTGCTCCAGCATGTTCTGAAGAAGTTCTCAGACTTTCCAGAAAGCTTGTAACACGCTTTGTAGACCCTCTTTGAATTACTCTTGCAAATTCCTATTGATCCTACGTGAAAACTGGCCCAGAAGTTCTAACCAAATTCTGTCTTGGAAATACCCATAATTTATTGAGTCATGCAGTTTCATGGACGTGTCTTTGAATATTTATAACTTGAAATCCAAAAAATTATAGGAGAAGTTCTATTCTGCAATGTATTAGATTTTATTGAAATCTACAACTCTTGTGTCAGAAGTTCTTCCAGAATCAACTTGCATCATGGTGAAAATCTGGCCGGAAGTTCTAAACTTATCATATTTCCTTAACACAGAAAAATCTCTAAGTGTTTAGAATTTTGACTTTTCCAAAGCAAATTTGACTTTGACTTTCTTGATGAAACAAACTTCAAATTCTAACATGTCTTGATGAAATATGATTCTTGAAACTTGATTTTGATCCAAAAGTCAAAGTTTGACTTTTCAGTGTGCAATTGACCATTTTGCCCTTGTGCCAATTCCAACTCTAAATTGATGTATCAGTGCTGCAAACTTGAGTCGTGGATGATCTTGTGAGGGAATCCTTGAAAAATGAGAGGGTAAATTTTGGGGTACAACAGCTGCCCCTGTTCAATCTTCTTAAACCTGAAGAGTTAGATTGGCGAGTCCGCCATTCGTCGCTTGAAGGTGGAAGATGATTGAACACTAGAGTGCCCAGAAATTTGCACTCGATGATGTGTTAGTTGATTGTGTAGGGAATAGGCCCAAAGATGCCATTCAGAGTGATTGGGGAGAGTATCAAGATAAATCCTTTGGTTGATTTTATACTTAAATAATCGATGTCCTTGGCCTGTTGATTTTCCTGCAAGGAAAGGATTAGTTGTATGAAGATGTATGAATGGCGCAACGATGTTCTCAAAATAAATGAGATTATGTTGTATGCATTTGTCATGTATGTGATATGATTTTTGAATGTGATGCATTTATTGCTGCGAGTCTTTGTCTAGGAAAATAAATCCTTGACAACATATTGGGAAGCCTTGGGAAATAAGCTCCCAGATTGCTTCTGGGGATGAAGAGTATGCTCCTCTTATTTTAGGATGTTTCTGCTGGGAATTCTTGTTCCATTGTTTGAGGAGAATCTCCGCTGGGGAATACTGGCTTGTTTAAGAAGACTCTGTGGAGAGTGTTGATCTCTGCTTGAGGAAAAGAACTTAGGAATTTTGGTTGTTCAATGCTCTACTGGGGAATTATTCCTGACTGGAGAGCATCAGAAGTTGGCTGTTATTTGGTCGAAATCCAGGCTTGGCAGCAATTTGTTAGGGATAATGAAGTTGACTGCTATCTGGTCGTATTCCAGGCTTCGTAGTGACTTACAGGGGAAGATCTGAATTAACTGCTATCTGGTCAGAATCCAGGCTTCACAGAAAATTGCTTGAAGTTGAACTGTTATCTGGTCGGGTTCCAGGCTTCACAGTGACTTATTGGGGGAGATTAAATTAACTATTATCTGGTCAGATTCCAGGCTTCGCAGAAAATTTCTTGGGAGGATGAAGTTAATTACTATCTGGTCGGAATCCAGGCTTCAAAATAACTTGCTTGAATAGATGAAGTTGAAATGATATCTGGTCGGATCTAGGCTTCACAATAACTTTCTTGAAACTAGTTGTTATCTGGTCGAATTCTAGGCTTCACAATAAATTTCTGAGGGAATTAAGTCAATTGTTATCTGGTCGTATTCCAGGCTTCACAATAACTCACTTTGAAAAGATAAAGTTGAACTGATATCTGATAGGGTCCAGGATTCATAGTAACTTGCTGGGGTAGAGGCAAAATCTATTGGGGAAAAGAAGTTAAACCCTTGTCCGGTTGAGTCTAGTTTTTTTTAAATCTCGACGAGTTAAACTATTATCTGGTTGGGTCCAAGCTTCATAGTGTCTGAAAGTGGTACTACTATCTGTTCCGGTCCAGGCTTCATAGCATTTTGAGAAGTTACACTATTATCTGGTCGAGTCCAGGCTTCATAGTGACTTGTTTGAAAGAAGGAAGTTGACTGTTATCTGGTCGGATCCAGGTTTCACAACAACTTACTGGAGTTAAACTGTTATCTGGTCGGGTCCAGGCTTCATAGTGACTTTCGGAGATAGCAATGACTTTGTTGGTAACTTCACTGGGGATCAGGGGTTGTGGTCCTCTGATTTGTAATAGTCTGAGAGGCAAACTCAAGCTGGAGAGGATAGACTCAGCTGGGGAAAACAGACTCAGCTGGGGAAATAAACCCTGTTGGGGAATACTTGACGAACTGCTGAAAAAGTGAGTTCTTTTAGGAAAAGATCCACAAGGCTTATTCTTTTAGGACCAACTCAGATGGGGAGAAGGCTGTCAAGAGACTGAGACTCTGGCTGGGGATCAACCTATGCAAGGGGACTTTGAAAAGGTAACTTTGTTGGGGAAAGGTTTATTATAGTCGGCCCTACTGGGATAATGCTAATGAGATAACTCTGTGGGGATATCTCAACTGCATTAAGCAGATGCTTGTTGCGGCTTGGCAGGACATATGTACTAAATAGTTTTAATTATGTTTATATGCATATGTTCATTCAATTTTAGTCATTAGACATCTTTGCATTCAAAACAGAAAGTTTGCACTTCAAAGTATATTTGTATTGATGTTTTGCCCGTAAATAGGCATTTTCATACAAAGGGACAGAGATCCTAGTAAGAGGAAATTGTCGAAAGGAAAACAAAAATTAAAAAAAAAAGCCATGTGGAAGTGATCTCATTGCATTCCAGCTCTACTATTTCCCCAATGTCTTCAAACGTCCCTTGCCATTGACAGAAGTTGATTGGATTAATCTTGGACCATTTGAACTCGGGTCTTGGTAATAAAGTCAACTGTGGTGATTCCACGGGACATACTCATACGCTTTCAATCCTTAACTTTTGCCTAGACCGCCCTTTCGGATTTTCAGCCCACCAGGATACCCATTTTTGCCCAAGTCGCCCTTTCGGGTTTTCAACTTGCCGGGTGTACAATCTTTTGTATATATCCCTAATTTTTGCCCAAACCTTTGGTTTTCTGGGATGCCCTTATCTTCCCTAGGTGTGTCAACCTAGAGGGTCTCTTATGTGTAGTATTTTTTAACTATGTCTGTGTTCATAGGATGTGGGAAGTCTTCACCGTCCATGGTAGTCAGCATCATGGCACCATTAGAGAAAACTCTTTTGACGACAAATGGCCCTTCGTAGGTGGGAGTCCATTTGCCCCTGGGGTCGCCTTGTGGAAGAATGATGCACTTTATTACCAAGTCACCAACTTGATATTCCTGAGGCCTGATCTTTTTGTTGAAAGCCTTGATCATACGTCTTTGGTATATTTGACCATGATAAACAGCAGCCAATCGTTTTTCATCGATCAAGTTCAACTAATCCAATCTTATCTAAATCCATTCGTCTTTGCCTAAGCCTGCTTCTTTCATAATCCTTAGTGAGGGAATCTGAACTTCTACTGGCAGGACAACTTCCATGCCATAGACCAAAAAAAAGGGAGTTGCCCCAGTTGATGTTCTAGCTGAAGTACGGTAGCCATGAAGAGCAAACGGTAACATCTCATGCCAGTCCTTGTAGGTCACTACCATCTTCTGAACAATATTATTAATGTTTTTATTGGTCGCTTCCACTGTGCCATTCATTTTAGGTATATAAGGAGAAGAATTGTGATGCTTGATTTTAAACTGAATGCAAAGTTCTGTAATCATAGCATTGCTGAGGTTAGTCCCATTGTCGGTGATGATCCTTTCAGGGATACCATAGCGACATATGAGGTTATGTTTGATGAATCTGGCTACCACGTTCTTGGTGACTGAGGAAAATGAGACGGCTTCGACCCATTTGGTGAAATAATCAATAACGACAATAATGAAGCGATGTCTATTGGAAGCAGTAGGTTTGATCTCTCCAATCATGTCAATGCCCCACATTGCAAATGGCCACGGAGTGGTCATGATGTTCAGAGGAATAGGAGGCACATGGACCTTGTCAGCATAGACTTGGCATTTGTGGCAAGTCCTTGAGTGGCGATGGCAATCAACCTCCATTGTTGACCAATAGTAACCAGCTCTCAGGATTTTCTTGGCCATAGTATGTCCGCTAGAATGAGTCCCAAAGAGACTATCATGCATGTCTTCCATAATTTCCTATGCCTCCTTCTTGTCCACACATCGGAGTAGAGTAGAATCATGGTTGCGTTTGTACAAGATTCCATTACTTAGGAAGAATTTGGCTGAGAATCTTCGTAAGAACTTTTTGTCATTGATGGATGCTCCCTTTGGATACTCTTGTGCTTTAAGATATCTCTTCACCTCATGGTACCAAGGCTTTTCAGCGTCAATGTCAAGCTCGTAGCAGTTTGCAGTTTCGTCGTATCTCTCAATTGTAATCATAAGAGCTTCGTTGTCCCATTTGACCTTGAACATAGAAGACATCATGGCCAAAGCATCGGCTAACTGATTTTCTTCCCTAGGGAAGTGTTCAAAGGTGATCTCTTCGAAGTAAGGAATCAGAGATAGCACAAGCTCCTTGTAAGGGATGAGATTAGGGTTTTTAGTGTCCCAATCTCCTTTTAATTGGCTAATCACTAGAGCGGAATCCGCAAACACATTCAAATGCTTGATCCTCAAATCAATGGTGGCCTTCAGACCCAAAATGCATGCTTCGTACTCAGCCATGTTGTTCATGCAATCGAAGCATAGTCTGGCAGTGAAAGGAGTGTGGCAACCTTCAGGGGAGATTATCACAACACTAATTATGTTACCCAAAGCGTTGGAAGCCCCATCGAAGACCATAGTCCACCGGGATCCTTGTTTAGGTCCGTCATACAGTCCAGGTTTCACGCAGTCGGTCACTAGCATGATATTCTCATCCAGGAAGTCAAAATTCATAGACTGATAATCATCAACAACTTGATGGTCCAAATGATCTGCTAATACACTTCCTTTGATAGCTTTTTGCATTGTGTATTGAATATCATACTCAGTCAAAATCATCTTCCATCTAGTTATCCATCCGAAAAGAGCGGGTTTCTCGAAGATGTACTTGATATGGTCCATCTTAGAAATCAGTAGAGTAGTATGAGTCAACATGTACTATTTTAGCCGGCAAGAAGCCCATTCCATAGCGCAACAAGTTTTCTCGAGCAGTGAATATCTGGTTTCACAGTCGGTAAACTTTTTGCTCAGGTAGTAAATAACATGCTCTTTTCGGCCAGACTCGTCATGTTGGCCCAACACACACCCCATAGAATTCTCTAGCACAGTCAAGTACATGATCAAGGGTCTTCCTTCTACTGGAGGCATGAGGATAGGAGGTTCTTACAGATATTCTTTGATCTTGTCGAAGGTAGCCTGGCATTCATCATTCCATTTGACTACTTGAGCTTTCTTCAAAAGTTTGAAGATTGGCTCGCAAGTAGAGGTTAAGTGAGATATGAAGCGGGCGATATAGTTAAGACGACCCAAGAACCCTATAACTTCCTTTTCAGAGTGGGGGACTGGAATTTCTTGGATGGCCTTTACCTTAACAGGATCTACTTCGATTCCTTTACCATTGACAACAAAACCTAGAAGTTTTCCAGATCGTACTCCGAATGTTCACTTATTAGGGTTCAACCTCAACTTGTACTTTTTCAGCCTCTCGAATAACTTGTATAAGTGATTGAGATGTTCTTCCTTCGTTTGTGATCTTGCAATCATATCATCCACATAGACCTCTATTTCATGATGTATCATATCATGAAACAAAGCTACCATAGCCCTCTGATATGTTGCCCCTACATTCTTCAGTCTGAATGGCATTACCTTGTAATAAAAGGTGCCCTATTGCGTGACAAAGGTGGTCTTCTCCATGTCTTCGGGAGCCATCTTAATTTGATTATAGCCAGAGAAACCATCCATGAAAGAGAAGACCTTATGCTGAGCAATGTTATCGACAAAGACATCAATATGTGGTAGATGGAAATCATCCTTGGGACTTGCCCTATTCAGATCCCTATAATCTATGCACATACGAACTTTTCCATCTTTCTTTGGCACTGGCACCACGTTGGCAACCCATTAGGGATAAGATGTCACAGCTAGGAATCTTGCATCGAATTGTTTCATCACTTCATCTTTTATCTTTTCATACATGTCAGGCCTCATGCGACGAACTGTTTGTTTAACAGGAGGAGAATCTTCCTTTGTCGTCAGATAATGAACTACAATATCGGTATCCAATTCTGGTATATCTTCATACGACCAAGCAAACACTTCCACATAGTCATGCAACATCTGAACCAATCTGCTTTTGACACTGCTTTCTAGGTTAGCGCCGATCTTGACCTCTTTCTTGTGTGTCTTGATACCTAAATTGATGACTTCAACTGACTCTTCATGCGGATGAATAGCTTTTTCCTCTTGCAATAGAAGTCTGGATAGTTCTCCTGGTATTTCACAATCTTCCTCGCCTTCGTCTTCGGCTTGGTTAACTGGATGTTCAGAGTCGTAGTTGGAAATAGTAGAATCATTGGCAATGAGATCCAGAGTGGATGAGGACCTACAAGAGAGTATGTATGTGTGTGTGCATGTAAGATATATGGCTATTTTGAAAAATGCATTGAAGAAAAAGATAATGAGCACAAAAGTTCGAATGCAAAAAGTTCAATGGTTTGTATTGAATGATCATATGACAATATGAACATAAATAAAACCCTTAACAAATGGACCAAAGTGCCCCGGGCCAGGCGTATGGCTTAAAAGTCATTGTTTAATATTATAGACAAAAGGTTCTTGAATTGATAAAAAGCAATAAACAAGTAATTACTCCTCAATGAAGGAGATGGGAACGGAGTCCTTTGTGTGCCAATTGTTGAGCTCTGTTGTAGTAGGATATACTCATTCTTCAAATGCACATTCATCATCTGAATCCTCCACAGCATTTACTTTGTGACTTCCAATACGGAGAGGGGGCTTCCCTGCACGAGCGCGCCTCACTTCTTTATGAGCCCTTATAGTGAAGCCCAAACCACATTTGTCTGCTTTGAATGGGATCTCAGGGAGTTTCCCCCAAGTATCACAACTTCCTTCTTCGACTGCGGCACGAGCATCTTTAAATGATGCCATCCTTGGTACCAATCTATCAGCCTTGGGCAGGTCGTGGGAGACTTTGGCAGTAGCAATCATAGGCGGAACAACTTCAAAAGCCTGACACGGGGTTTCTATAAATTCACCATACATCTCCATATATTTGAAAGAATTGAGGTGGCTTACCATGAACTCCTCCTCACCATAAACAGTGACGATCCTTCCCTTGACCGGGTACTTGAGCTTTTGATGAAGGGTTGACGTTACTGCCCCTGCTCCGTGGATCCAAGGGTGACCTAGAAAACAGGAGTAAGCAGGACGGATATCCATAATGTAGAAAGTAGAGTTGAAAATTTGTGAGCCCACCTTGATCGGGAGATCCACCTCTCCATGAACTATCCTTTTGGACCCATCGAAAGCCCTCACAATAATATCACTTGGTTTCAAAACCAGTCCTTCACAGTCTAAACAGTCTAAGGCCCTCTTGGGTAGCATGTTTAAAGAAGAGCCCGTGTCAACCAGAACACGTGCTAAGGTAGTCCCCTAACATTCAACAAAAACATGCAGAGCTTTGTTATGGTTTCTTCCAAGTGGTGTCAGATCAGCATCCGAGAACCCCAAACCATTGTCGGCCGTCAAGCTTGCCACACAATTTTCAAACTGGTCAGTTATGGTCTCATGAGGGACATGAGCCTTCTTCAAGAATTTAATTAACGCCCGAGCATGAGCATTAAAACAAAGTAACAAAGATAACATGGAGATATTGGAAGGGGTTTTCCCCAGCTGCTCCACTATCTTGAAATCACTCCTTTTTATAATTTTCAAGATCTCATCCATTTCTCGAGCCGAAGGTTCCTTAGTAGCAATGTCTTTTGCAGGCGTCTCTATCTCAACAGGCTCAACTACCTTCTCTTTTCCCTTTGTGTCAGCACTAGGCTTAGCAGTGGTGATACAGACATGCGCATTTGTAGCAGTTGGTGGTGAGATGTTGGGTGAAAAGATTCTCCCAGTTCCGGTCACCTTACTAGATCCAGTAATGTTACTAATATCGTCAGCTTTGATTTCTTCAATCCAAGCATCTTTCTTTATTCCATGGTAAAACACCTCAGCACCGTAGTTCCATGGTACTGCTTTTTTGGAAGAGTACGGAATTGGCCTGGGGGCGGTAATTATCAGAGGAGCAACAATCCGTTCATTTGAAATCCTGATAGGACCCTTGGAGGAGATCCTAAGAGGCTTGTTTGAAACCGTTATGATGGAGAGGTCTTCAATATTATTGGTCAAACCTTTGGCTGGAAGAGTCTTCTCAAATAGGATCTCATGGCTATTCATCAAGCGTTGAATGCCTTCCTTCAGCCACTTGCATCCATCGAGTTGTGTGGCACAACAATCAGAGTCCTTCAAACAACCAGGGAAAATCTCAGCTTTCAGCAGCTTCTTTTTGATAATGGTTAATGGAGTGGTCAAGTCTTCGATGGAGGAAACAAAAATGGTGTCTTCAATTGCGTTGACACCTTTGTCGTGGTTTGGCATTGGTGCCGTTTTCACATTAGGAATTGGAGGCAGATCAAATTCTATGGTCTTGTTGTCTATTAAGTCTTGAATTTTGTTCTTTAGTGCCCAACATTGGTCAGTCTCATGCCCGGGACTATTCGAGTGATATGCCTACTTGGTATTTGGATTGTATTTAGGTGAGGAAGTATCTGGATTGGTCGGAGGATCACGCAGTGTCACCAAATTATCCTTTAACAGGTGTTGTAAGGCTTGGGATAGCAACATGCCTATCCTTGTGTATTGTCTTCGCGGAGTCTCAAATCGTTGATGATTGGAAGATTGTCTTTGAACATGAGTTGGGTTATAAATCCGAACAACATTAACGGATGGACGATCATCCTTCTTGGTTCGGGCCCTTTACCCATACACAACATTAGTTTCTTTCTTCCTGGTGAAGGGTTTCTTTACGGGATTGGAGGTGGAAGCAGATGCTATGGGGATTTTCCTGCTCTTGATACTACTTTCGACCCTTTCACCGGTCATGACCAGCTCGGTGAAATCGGATGAAGAACAACCAACCAATACGTTGAAAAATGGATAAGATAAAATGCCCATAAATGTATCAATGTGTTCCCTATCGGTTAACGGTGGTTGGACCCTACTGGCAAGATCCCTCCACTTTTGGGCGTACTCTTTGAACCCATTCTTTTTACCCATCGACATGTCTTGCAGTTGAACTCTTGTTGGTGCCAGGTTGGCATTATATTGGTATTGGTGATAGAAAGCAGTGGCCATGTCTTCCCATGTATGGATACGGGAACCCTCCAACTGGTAAAACCACTCTAGTTGAGTCCCATCCAAGATTTCTTAAAAGAAGTGAACCCAGAGCTTCTTGTTAGTGGTGTGCGGTTGTATTTTGCGCACATAAGATTTCAGGTGAAGCTTTAGGTAGGAAACCCCATTGTATTTAACAAAGACTGGTATCTTGAATTTGTGGGGAATGACAGCCCCATATATTAAACCCGAATCATCAAAATCCAACCCAGGGATGACTTGAATCTCAACGGCCTTCAACCTATCCTCTAGCTGATTGTACTTAACATCGGCAGGAGGATACTGCTCGTCAAAATAGTCTTCATCATCAGACACTTGATCGTTGATACATCCAGCCTGGGTACTCCTTGCTTCTACAATTTGATTTTCATCTTCTTCAGACGAGTCTTCCACTACCGGTATCTTACAGACCGACTCTCTGAATCTTCTACCCATGTTGACTAGGGCTTTCCTCTTTGGCTACTTTTTGGATGCCAACAACGTCATAAACTCTTGTTGTCCCATGGCCAGGGTCAGCAGAGTCTCTTGAAACTGGGAGTTTTGTGCTTATAGGTCTTTCACTGTTTACTCGATATCCATCTTGCTGAAATAAACAACAGAGAGATAAGGAAACCTGTCATGAAAAACCTATTATGTTAGATGTATGGAAGATCTACATGCAAATGATTTCAAGGATTTATGAAATTTAAATTTGTCTAGACAAAGAATGAACAAACGTCACATTGCATTAATTAATTCAAAATGATTACAACGTGCCTCTTGGGCTTGCAAAATAAATCTCCAAGACAAAAAGTTCGAACGCATCCTCTTTGATGCAAGGTAGGCGTTCAAACTTTGTTCTTCATGGAGTTGCTTTGTAAGTTCCAAAACCCTTTTCTCACTTGCGTAGAACTGAGCTTCGAAGGCATCTCGTTCTTCTTTTAGATGAATCCAACCCTTTTGCAAGTCTTCAAGAGAAGTAGGCATGTAGGGATAGAGGACAGTGTACGGGTGTTGTACCCCAAAATTTTCCCTCTCATTCATCAAGTAATTTCTCACAAGATCTCTTTGATTCAAGACTGCACAAGGGTTGATCAGCTCAAGACACCTCCTCTAGCACTGATGACTGAAATTTAGGGTTTGAGTTTGCACAAGGACAAATGGAATTTTAATGCCCCATATGACTTTCGTGGATCATTTTGGACCCTCAAGATTTCTCATGTCAAGTTTCAAGTCTTGGATCACATTTTTGCTCAATCAATTGATCAGTTGACCTAAAATTAGCTGTATTAGGGGAAAAGTCAACTGTGGCCAATTTACAGTCAAACTTCATAATTTTTGATCCATATAAATATTATTAACTCATATATGTCAATTGATTAAGTTTGGATCACAATTCCTCAAAAAATTTGATCAGATCATCAAAAGGGCAAAATGGTCAAAATTAAGGTTTTGACTGAGAAGGTGCAATTTCTAATTTTTGACCTAGAAAATATCTTGTTGGTTTGAGGCATGATATCAAGGATTCAAATGCTTCATTTTGACCTAATGGCATGACTCAAAACATATCTCAAGATCAATTGATTGATAGTTGATTTTCAGTCAACTGATGAAAAGTCAACTGTACACTAAAAAGTCAAACTTTGACTTTTTGGTCAAAATCAAGTATCAAAGATAACAATTCATAAATAAATGTCAAAATATGAAACTTGTTCATCAAGAAATCAAAAAGTCAAGATTTCATTTTGAAAAGTAAAAAATTCTAAACTTAGAATTTTTTCTAAGTGTTGGAAAATTCATATTTTTTCATAACTTTGAGCCAAATTTACACCATGATGCAAGATGATTCAAAAGAAACTTCCAACATGAAAGTTGTAGATCTCAATGATATATAAAAAAATTGTAGAATAAAACTTCTTCTATAAATGCATGGATTTCAAGTTATGATTTTAAGAAGACATGTTCATGAAACTTGAAAAATTAGTGAAATTTTGCTCTAGTTTAGGTAGGATTTTGACCTAACTTTATGGCAATGTTTCACATAGTTCCAAGATGAATTTTAAAAAATGTCCAACATAGAGGTTGTAGAGGATGCTACAAGCTTTCCAAAATGTCCAAGAACTAATTGAGATCATACTTTAGCAAGGAGAATAGAAGGCGAGAAGTTAGGGTTTTCAAACTTGGATTACAACCTATTTCTTGATGAAGACATGAACCAAATCCATGCTAGGCTGCATAGTATTTTCTTTGCAGGCCTCAAACTTGTTTGTCACTCTATAATTAATGGTTTACACAACTCTTTAGGCCCTTATCCACTTGGTTTAAGCTTTTTCCAAAGTGATTTTCCATTTATGGCACAAAGTTGCCATTTCCATTTTGATAAAGCATCACTTTTGAAATTGTCAACTTCTTGAGCTTTTCACTTGTTTTTTCTGTACACACAACCCCTATAAACCAAAATCAATGTGTCTAAAGCCTCTTGGAACTCAGAACATGCTTGTACAACACTTTGAGATTTGTCTTCTCACTTTTCTTCAAAAGCAAGTTATAGAGCCAAAAGGCTAGAACTCAGAAGTATTGAGTACATTTGATCTCAAACATTTTTCATACATATACACAAGTCTATTGAAAGCAAAGGCACGATTTTGAAACATCCTGAAACTTTCCCAAACACCCTTGTTGCACAGAATTGCCCAAACTTGACAGTTTTGAGCAAAAACTCACCATCTCCATTTTCACTCGTGCATTTTGAAAACTAATCATCGAAACACTTTCCATAGATCATATCAAAGCGATCCAGACCCCTGTTTCCTGAGTGTAACCCTTCCATCACCATCCACCATTTACAAAACTAGATCTTTCAACTTGACTTGAGTTGGGAGTTTCAGCCATCCTCAAAGCAAAGTAGGAGTTGGAATACACTCAAGGAGGTCCAGGCCAGCTAAACAGATCATTAGGACATCTCAAAGGTTGCTCAAACTCCATACACGATTCTCACTTCAAGGTAAGTTTTTCTCAATTGTGATATCTTGATACAAGCATCTTTTGTATATACATTCTGAAGTAGAAATGTAGGTATCATTGCTCTGAAGCTAACCATGTCGATGGTTTTCATTTATATTGATTGTGTATTGAGAATTTTGGATTTGAATTTTTTGAAAAATTAGTGTTCAGTTTGGTACTAACATAAATTCATCCTTATCTTTGAGTGTTAGCTTAAGTTAGTTACATGGTTGGATTCGTGGTGGAAAAATGCACAAGTTTCATGTTTACACTTTTGAAAATGGTTGAAAATTGATGAAGTTACAGTTTTCAAAATTTGTTGGCGCGAGGAAGAAGATGAATTTGTCCACCTGACTTGTTTTCAAATATATATTTATGGTTTTGTATTAATGAACAGATGTATAGCCACCCCAGTGGTAAAGCGCGCGCCTGTTAACCTTTGGGGCCTGGGTTCGAACCCCAGTGGTACCCTTTTGCTCTTTTTTACATTTTTCTTCCATTTTTTTGTTTGAAACAGGCGCTGGGCCTCCAAACAGATGGGCCTTCCATTTTTTCTCTTTTGCTAACCCCTGTTTACTTTTGCACACCTCACCCATTTATTTACTTTTATCATTTTATTTTTTATTTTATTTCAGTTTCTTTTATTATTTTTATTACTACTACTACTATTATTATTATTATTATTATTTTTATTAATAAAAAATCCAAAAATATCTTATTTATTATTTTTACATTTATTTAGTTTATTTTCTCTATAAATACAAAAGAGCAAAAACATTTTCTTAAAACAAATTAATTTCTTTTTCTTAAATAATTAATATTTAGACTTAGGTTTAATTATTATTTTAATTTCTTAATTAAAATCAACTTAGAGTTTAGGTTTCTTTTAATTAATTAATTTTCACATTATTATTATTAACTTAAAACCTTTTCACAAAAAACCCAAAAAAATCATTTTTAATTTAATTTCTTTCTTAATTAGTTTAAACTTAATTTTGTTTATTTTAAAATAATTTTCTTTAATTAGTTTAAACCCCTTTTATGAAAACCAAACCAAAAAATCATTTCTTTTTCATTTATCTTCTTGTACATTATTTATTTAATTCTTGTACATTATTCAATATGGTTGTAATAGATAATTAGGTTTAATTTTCTTACAAATCTCCATTTGTAAATTTGTATACCCCCTCCCCTAATGATGTAATAGCTTAGTAATTTTAATTTCCTCAATTTATCGCTTTATATAAATTCTAGTAATTAGGATTTGTATGGCAAGACTAAAATCAACAATTAGCAAACCCTAATCCAAGATAAAGAAGCATGTAAATCAAACACATTTGCACACTTACATCCTTAGGGTAATTCCACTTTGTTGCCTTACAAAAATGGCCATGTTATACATGTGGGATATCTTAGCAAAAAGCAATAAAAAATTCAAGATCACAGTGCCTCGATGACGCTATCAATGTTGCCTTTCAAAATGATCTTAGTCCCTCAAAGAGAAATGCTAAGATATCACACAACATTGCTATCATGGCTATACGATGACCCACGCCTGTCCCTTTACATCCAAAGATAAGGTTTCTTACCAAATCAATGGTAAGATAGCAATATAAAAGAAAAGAAAGAAATGAACTAAGACTTTCGAGTAGGTAGATTGTTCCTAGTTGCTTGCTCATTTTCAAATCAAACATCCTTGCTTATTTTCAAAACAAACACCCACACTTTCAAAAACACTTTCAAAACATTTTCCAAACATGAAATATTCTCAAAAGCTCAACACTTTGTATACGTTCTTACGAACGAGAACTAGTGCAAAGTTTTCCTATACGATGGCGCCTTTCCAAAATACTTTCAAAAACCACACAAAGCACACTTTCAAACAAAATCAAGTGATCTAGCAAGTAACTACGAGCCCATAGATAACTATGGATGAAAAGGGTGCTAACACCTTCCATTTTCATAATCTACCCCCCGAACTCAAGAAACAATCTCAAAGGTCTTTCCTATTTTTTCCAGCCTTTCCTTTTGGATAAAAGAAAAGTCGGTGGCGACTCTTTATAACCACAACATTTGCGATAAAACGCAAAACACCCAAGTCAGTTCTCCCACCGTATCACAGAAATGGCGACTCTACTGGGAAAAAAAATTAAAAGTGGGGTTACCTTAGGTCTAGATCACATTTATTTGCTTTCATTGTTTAACTTGTATGCTTTACATTCTGGTTCCTTTGTTGGGCTTATTCTAATCCTCTACCCGAATTTAGGATACCTTATAGGTAAGTAGAAATACATTGTGGAAACTGTGCAGGGTATACCGACATGGTCTAAGCAATAACTACGTTAGTGTGACACATTTGTGGGTACCGGTAGCCCTTGAATAGTCAAGGAGAATACGAGGCCTTTGTGTGGTGTCATGAAGCACTAACTGACTTTAGAACCTTTACTTGACCAACTTTAGCCATTAGGAAGTAGTGAGATAACCGGATTTGGTGCAGTCCGAAGTTGGTTGATACTCGATACTACATTCATTGAGATCAGACTTCTCGGGATATTTCAGTCGCCATTAAAGAGGCTCGCACTGAAACCATTCCCGACAAGAAATATCAGTGATATTGAGATCCCTTAGAACCTGGTTACTATTTCTAGGACAGGTTTAAGCCAACTAAATTTCAAGAGGGTACTTACCTATGAGACTCCATGCAATCCTAAACCTAAGGAATTGTTTGCCTTGTTTGTATATGCTTACTTGTACATAACATCATAAACATCGTAACATCATACTCATTCTCACTAACCATTTTAATGATTTTTGGGATTTATCTTTGTTTTGTTTTGTAGGACATGGCTTCTATTCGCAGGAAAACCATTCAAGTCAATCTCGTAAGAATTCCTTCTCAACTCAAAGAGCTAGCATCAAGGGTCCCTGAGAACTCTTCATTCACCGAAAGACATGGTCACCTCCTAAACTTTGTTACCTCTAGCATAAATGAGGATATGATGAAGGTGCTTTTCCAGTTCTTTGATCCTCTACACCATTGCTTCACCTTTCCCGACTATCAACTTGTGCCTAATCTAGAAGAATTCTCATAACTATCGAGGATTCCCATTCTCAATCAACTACCTTTCAACGATACAGAAAGAGATCCAAGACCTGAAGAGATTTCCCGAGCACTACACTTGCAACAATCTGATATCACAACTAATTGTGAAACAAGGAGTGATGCAAAGGTTTCTTAGCCAAGTTCTTATTTGAGAAAGCTCAAGATTGTTGGAACTCTTTGGACTTACAAACGTTTGAGGAAATCTTGGCCCTTCTCATCTATGGGATGGTTTTGTTCCCAAACCCCGATCAACTCATAGACGTCAATGCCGTTAAAATCTTCATGTCTCGCAATTCGGTGCCTACTTTATTGGGAGATATCCTACATTCTCTCCACACTCGCACTATGAGGAAGAGAAGAAACCTCATTTGTTGCACTCCTCTCTTGGAAAGATGGTTTATTTCGCATCTTCCCCAATATGTGTTGAAGAACGAACAAGGTTTGAGGTGGTCCTATAGGTTGATAACGCTCATACATTCAGATAGCCATTGGTGTTCACGATCCTTGGAGACTGTTACTATCATTGACAGTTGTGGGGAATTCCCTAATGTCCCTTTGCTTGGAATTAGAGGAGGTATCACTTACAACCCTTGCTTAGCCCTACGCCAGTTTGGATATGCTAGAAGGGATGGTCCTCATGAGATGCTCATCCAAGGATTGGTATTCGACTATGAGAGCGACAATCAAGGTTACCGCCAGAGGTTTATACAAGCTTGGAGGATGGTAAACAAGGTGGATAACAAGATGCTGGGACATAATAATTCCATTCCCCTTGAGCCTTACCTTAGGTGGGTACGAGCTCGTGCTCAGAAAATTGTGATGCCTTATCCCTCCATCTTACCAGTCATCATGGAACCTGTGGTTGAAGGAGATGTACCGTACACTGTCCTCCATCCTGACATGCCTACTTCTCTTGAAGACTTATAAAAGGGTCGGATTTAGCTAAAGGAGGAATGAGATACCTTCGAAGCTCAATTCTACGCTAGTGAGAAGAGAGTCTTGGAGCTTACAAAGCAGCTACACGAGGAGCAAAGCGTGAACGCTTACATTGCACCGAAGAGGATGCACTCAGTCTTTCTATCTTAGAGATTTATTTTGTAAGCCCAAGAGGCATGTTGTAGTCATTTTGAACTAATTAAAGAAAATTGACGTTTTTTCATTCTTTTGTCTATGAAAATTTAAATCTCATTAATCCTTGAAATCATTTGCATATACATCTTCCATGCATCATAACATGACATGTTTCTATACAACAGGGTTCCTTATCTTTATGCTGGTTATTTCACCAAGATGGATCTAGATAAAACTGTGAAGGATCTTCAGGCACAAAACTCTCAATTCCAAGAGACTCTGCTGGCACTAGCCAAGGGGAAACAAGATATGATGGCATTACTGGCAGTTAAGAAGAAACCCAAGAAGAGAGCCCTGGTCAACATGGGCAGAAGGTTCAAAGAGCAATTTCATCAGATCCCGGTAGTGGAAGACTCATCTGAGGAAGACGAGAACCAGATTGGTGAGTTTTGAAGTACCCATGCTGGCCGTGTTAATGATCAAGCGTCTGATGATGATTATTTCGACGAGCAGTATCCACCCGCCGATGTCAAGTATAAGCAGTTAGAAGATAGATTGAAGGTCGTCGAGATCCAAGTCGTCCCCGGTTTAGATTTTGATGATTTGGGTTTGATCTCTGGGGTTGTCATTCTCCACAAATTCAAAATACCAGTCTTTTCAAAGTACGATGGAGTTTCCTGTCCAAAACTTCACCTGAAATCTTATGTACGCAAGATACTTCTGCACACCACTGATAAGAAACTCTGGGTTCAATTTTTCCAAGAGAGCTTGACCCGAACGGAAGTAGAGTGGTTCTACCAGTTAGATGGTTTCCGCATCAATACTTGGGAGGACTTAGCTACCGCCTTCTACCATCAGTACCAGTATAACATCGACTTGGCGCCAACAAGGGTTCAGTTGCAAGATATGACTATGGGAAATAATGAAGGATTCAAAGAATATGCACAAAAGTGGAGAGACCTAGCCAGTAGGGTTCGACCACCTTTGACTGATAGGGAGCATATTGACATGTTTATGGGCACTTTATCTGGTCCATTCTTTAATCTATTGGTTAGCTGTTCTTCTTCCGGTTTCACCGAGTTAATCTTAACTAGAGAAAGAGTTGAAAGCGACATCAAAAGTGGAAAGATTTCCATGGCATCTGCCTCCACTTCAAATCCTGTCAAGAAACCTTTTCATGCAAAGAAGGAAATCAATGTTGTGTATGGGGCAAGGTCCCGTACCAAGAAGAATGATCATCCGTCTGTTAATGCTGTCCGAATCTCCAATCCAACTCCTACTCAAAGACCATATGCTAATCATCAACGGTTTGAAACTCTGATAAGACAATTCACGAGTTTAGGCATGTCATTATCTCAAGCCTTATAACATTTGCTCAAGGATAATTTGGTGACATTACACGATCCTCCTGCCAACCCGGATACCTCTTCAGCAAAGTATAATCTGAACACTAAATGCGCTTACCACTCAATTAGCCTCGGGCATGAGACTGGCCAATGCTGGGCCTTGAAGAACAAAATCCAGGATTTGATTGATAACAAGACTATTGAATTTGATCCTCCTCTAACTCCAAATGTAATCACCGCGCCTATGTCGAAGCATGACAAGGGTGTTAATGTTGTTGAAGATACAATTTTTATTGACTCTGTTGAAGACTTGACTACTCCACTGAATTTCATCAAAGAGAATCTGTTGAAAGCTGGGATCTTCTCTGGCTGTGTAAAAGACTGTGTTTGATGTACAAAGCAACTCAATGGGTGCGAAGGGCTGAAGAAAGACATTCAATTCCTAATGGATAGCCATGAGATCCTATTTGAGAAGACTCCGCTTGCCAAAAGTTTGACTGATAAATGTGAAGATCTCTCCATAATAACCATCTCAAACAAACCTCTTAGGATCTCCTCCAAAGGTCCTCCTATCGGGATTTCAAATGAACCAACTGTTGCTCCCTTAATAATCACCAATCCCGGACCAATTCCCTACTCTTAAAACAAGGCAGTGTCATGGAACTATGGTGCTAGGTGTTTTTACCATGGGATAAAACAAGATGATTGGATCGAAGAAGACAAAGCTGATGATGTTGGAAACATAACTGGATCAAGTAAAGTAACCCGAACTGGGAGAATCTTTTCACCCAATATCTCACCACCAGTTGTTACAAAGGAACCTGTCCGCATTACTGCTGCCAAGCCAAGTACCGATACAAAAGGGAAAAGAAGGTTGTTGAGCCTGTCATGACAGAAGTACCCACAAAGGACGTTGTTGATGGAGAACCTTCCGCTCGTGAGATGGAAGAGATCTTGAAGATAATAAAAAGAAGTGACTTCAAGATTATGGAACAATTGGGGAAAACCCCTTATAATATTTCTATGTTATTGTTGTTGCTCTGTTCCGATGCCCATGCTCGGACATTAATCAAATTCCTGAAAAAGGCTCATGTCCCCAATTAGACCACAATAGACTAATTTGAGAATTGCGTGGCTAGCTTGACGACTGATAATGGATTTGGATTTTCAGATGCTGACCTAACACCGCTTGGGAATAACCAAAATAAAGCTCTACATGTTTCTGTCGAGTGCAAGGGGACCACCCTAGTACATGTTCTAGTCGACACTGGTTCTTCTCTAAACGTGCTACCCAAGGGGGCGTTAGACCGTCTAGACTGTGAAGGTTTAGTATTGAAGCCAAGTGATATCATCGTGAGGGCCTTCGATGGATCAAAAAGGACTGTTCATGGAGAATTAGATCTTCCAATAAAGGTGGGCTCCCAAATCTTCAACTCCACCTTCTACATCATAGATATCCGTCCTGCCTATTCTTGTCTGTTGGGTCGCCCGTGGATCCATAAAGCTGGGACAGTAACCTCAACTCTCCATAAAAAACTTAAGTATCCTGTCAAGGGAAGACTTGTCACCGTATGTGGTGAAAAAGAGTTTATGGTAAGCCACCTCAACTCTTTCAAGTACGTAGAGATGGATGGAGAATTCATTGAGACCTCATGTCAAGCCTTTGAAGTGGTGCCACCAATGGTTGCTGCTACTAAATGTTCCTCTAATGAGTCCAAAGTTGTTAAGGTCGTATTGAAGATGGTTTCAGTCAAAGATGCTCGTGCTGTAATTGAAGAAGGAAGTTGTGATAATTGGGGGCAAATCCTCGATATCCCGTTCAAAGCGGACAAATTTGGTTTGGGTTTCACCGTCAAGGATCAGAAGGAAGTGAGGCGTGCTTGTGCAGGAAAGACACCTCCCTGTATTGGAAGTCGTGAGGTTAATGTTGTAGGTGATTCTGAATAAGAAGCTGCATTTGAAGATTGGGTGTATCCTACTACAACGGAGCTGAAGAATTGGCATGCAAAGGACTTCGTGCCCATCTCCTTCATTGAGGAGTAATCCACTAGTTTATTGCTTTTTATTGAATTCAAGAACATTTTATCTATAATATTTTAACAATGACTTTTATGCCATGTGCCTGGCCCGAGGCACTTTGGTCCATTTTGTCAAGGGTTTTATTTATGTTCATCTAATTATATGATCATTCAATACAAATCATTGGACTCTTTTGCATTCAAATCTTTGTGCTCATTGTCTTTCTTTTCTTCAAATACATTTTTCAAAATAGCCATGTATCTTACATGCACACACACACACACACACACACACACACACACACACACACACACACACACACACACACACACACACACACACACACACACACACACACACACACACACACACACACACACACACACACACACACACACACACACACACACACTTGCAGGTCCTCATCCACCATGGATATCATTTCTAATGACTCTACTATTGCCGACTATGACTTTAAATGTCCAATTAACCAAGCCGAAGATGAAGGCAAGGAAGATTGTGATATACAGGGAGAACTAGCCATACTTCTATTACAAAAGGAAAAATCTATTCAGCCGCATGAAGAGTCAGTTGAAGTCATCAATCTTGGTACTGAGACAGATAAGAGAGAGAGGTTAAGATCGGCGCTAACTTAGAAGACAGTGTCAAGAGCAGGTTGGTTTAAATGTTGCATGACTATGTGGAAATGTTTGCTTGGTTGTATGAAGATATGCCAGGGTTGGATACCGATATTGTAGTTCATCGTCTGCCGACAAAAGAAGGTTATCCTCCTGTCAAAGATAAGGTTCGTCCCATGAGGCCAAATATGTCTGAAAAGATCAAAGCTGAAGTGATAAAACAATTTGACGCAGGGTTCCTAGCTGTGACATCTTACCCCTAATGGGTTGCAAATGTGGTGCCAGTGCCAAAGAAAGACAGAAAAGTTCGCATGTGCGTAGACTATAGGGATCTGAATAGGGCAAGCCCCAAGGATGACTTTCCTCTACCACACATTGACGTCTTGGTCGATAATGCTGCTCAGCATAAAGTTTTCACTTTCATGGACGGTTTCTCCAGCTATAATCAGATAAGGATGGCACCTGAAGACATGGAGAAGATTACTTTGTCACACAATAGGGCACCTTCTATTACAAGGTCATGCCGTTCAGATTGAAGAATGCAGGGGAAACATATCAAAGGGCTATGATAGCTTTGTTTCATGACAAGATTCATCATGAAATAGAGGTATATGTGGATGATATGATTTCCAGATTACAAAATGAAGAGGAACATCTTGATCACCTATACAAGCTATTCGAGAGGCTGAAAAAGTAGAAGTTGAGGTTGAACCCTTACAAGTGCACATTTGGAGTACGATCTGGAAATCTTCTAGGTTTTGTTGTCAGCAGCAAAGGCATTGAAGTTGATCCTGCCAAGGTAAAGGCCATCCAAGAAATTCCAGTCCCCCACTCTGAAAAGGAAGTTAGAGGATTCTTGGGTCATCTCAATTACATCGCCCGCTTCATATTTAACTTGACTTCTACTTGGGAGCCAATCTTTATGCTCTTGAAGAAAGATTAAGTAGTCAGATGGAATGATGAATGCCAAGCTGCCTTTGACAAAATCAAAGAATATCTGCAAGAACCTCCTATTCTCATGCCTCCAGTTGAAGGAAGACCCTTGATTATGTACTTGACAGTACTAGAGAACTCTATGGGGTGTGTTTTGGGCCAACATGACTAATATGGCCGAAAAGAGCATGTTATTTATCACCAAAAAGTTTACCGACTGTGAAACCAGATATTCACTGCTCGAGAAAACTTGCTGCGCTTTGGCATGGGCTGCTCGCTGGCTAAGACAGTATATGTTGACTCATACCACTCTGTTGATTTCTAAGATGGACCCAATCAAGTACATCTTCGAGAAACCTGCCCTTTCCAAACAGATAGCTAGGTGGCAAATGATCTTGACTGAGTACGAAATTCAATACACAACACAAAAGGCCATCAAAGGAAGCGTACTAGCAGATCATTTGGCCCATCAAGCTGTTGATGATTATCAGTCCATGAACTTCGACTTCCCTGATGAGAACATCATGCTAGTGACCGACTGCACGAAACTTGGACCGTATGACGAACCTGAACAAGGATCCCGATGGACTATGGTCTTCGATGGGGATTCCAACGCCTTGGGTAACAGAATTGGTGTTGTGATCATCTACCCTGAAGGTCGCCACACTCCTTTCACTGCCAGACTATGCTTTGATTGCACTAACAACATGGCCGAATACGAAGCGTGCATTTTGGGTCTGAAAGCTGCCATTGACTTGATGATCAAGCATCTTAATGTGTTTGGGGATTCCTCTCTTGTGATCAGCCAAGTAAAAGGATATTGGGACACTAAGCACCCTAATCTCATCCCTTACATGGAACTTATGTTATCTATGATTCCCTACTTCGAAGAGATCACCTTTGAACACTTCCCTAGGGAGGAAAATCAGTTGGCCGACGCTTTGGATACCATGTCTTCAATGTTCAAGGCCAGACGGGACAATGAAGCTCCTATGATTACAATTGAAAGATTCGACGAACCCGCACACTGCTGTGAGCTCGAAGCTGATACAGAAAAGCCATGGTACCATGAGGTGATGAGATACCTTGAAGCACAAGAGTACCCTGAGGGGGTATCCATCAATGACAGAAAGTTCTTACAAAGATTCTCAGCCAAATTCTTCTTAAGTAACAGAATTTTGTACAAGCGCAACCATGACTCTACTCTACTTTGATGTGTGGACAAGAAGGAGGCAGAGGAAATCATGGAAGATATGCACGATAGTCTCTTCGGCACTCACTCAAGCGGACATACGATGGCCAAGAAAATCCTGAGAGCTGGCTACTATTGGTCAACCATGGATACTTATTTCCATCAACACTCTAGGACTTGTCACAAATGCCAAATCTATGCTGACAAGGTCCATGTGCCTCCTATCCCTCTGAACGTCATGACCGCTCCGTGGCCGTTTGCAATGTGGGGCATTGACATGATTGGAGAAATCAAGGCCACTGCTTCCAATGGACACTGATTCATTATTGTCGCTATTGACTATTTCACCAAATGGGTCGAAGCCGCCTCGTTTTCCTCAGTCACCAAGAATGTGCTAGCCAGATTCATCAAACACAATCTCATCTTCCGCTAAGGTATCCCCTAAAGGATCATCACCGACAATGGAACTAACCTCAACAATGCTATGATTACTGAGCTTTGCACTCAGTTCAAGATCAAGCATCACAATTCTTCTCCATATAGACCTAAAATGAATGGCGCAATTGAAGCGGACAACAAAAACATTAAGAAGATTGTGCAGAAAATGATGGTAACATATAAGGATTGACATGAAATGTTATCGTTTGCTCTACATGGCTACCGTACTTCAACTAGGACATCAATTGGGGCAACTCCCTTTTCTATAGTCTATGGCATGGAAGCTGTTTTGCCAGTGGAAGTTCAGATTCCCTCACTAAGGATTATGAATGAGGCATGCTTAGGTGAAGACGAGTGGATCAAACGAGATTGGATCAGTTGAACTTGATCGACAAAAAGTGACTGGTTGCTATTTGTCATGGTCAGACGCACCAAAAACGTATGATCAATACTTCTAACAAAAAGATCAAGCCTCGAGTATATCAAGCTAGTGACTTGGTGATAAAGCGCATCATTATGCCACAAGGCGACCCCTGAGGAAAATGGACTCCCACCTACGAAGGGTCATTTGTTGTCAAGAGAGTGTTCTCTGGTGGTGCCATGATGCTGACTACCATGGATGGTGAAGACTTCCCACATCCTATAAACGCAAACATAGTTAAAAAATACTATGCATAAGAGACCCGCTAGGTTGACACACCTAGGAAAAATAAGGGCATCCCGACAAACCAAAAGGTTTGGGAAAAAATTAGGGATACATGCAAAAGATTGTACACCCGACAAGTTGAAAACCCGAAAGGGCGACTTGGGCAAAAATGGGTATCCTGGTGGGCTGAAAACCCAAAAGGGCGGTCCAGGCAAAAGTTAAGGATTGAAAGCGTATGACTGTGTCCCATGGAATCACCACAGTCAACTTTATCACCAAGGTCCAAGTTCAAATGGTCGAAGATCAATCCAATCAACTTCTATCAATGGCAAGGAGCATTCGAAGACATTGGGGCAATAGTAGAGTTGAAATGAAAAGAGATCATTTCCACATGGATATTTGTTTTTGTTTTCAAAAATTTTGTTTCTCTTCCAACGATTTCCTCTTACTAGGATCTCCGTCTCTTTGTACAAAAATGCCTATTCATGGGCAAAATATCAATACAAGTATACTTTGAAGTGCAAACCTTCTATTTTTGTTTTGAATGCAAACTTGTCCAATGACTAAAATTGAATGAACATATGCATATGAACATAATTAAAACTATTTGGCACATGTGTCCTGCTAAATAGCAACAAGCATCTCTTTAATGTATATGGAATATCCCCACAGAGTTATTTCATTAACATTACCTCCACAAGACAATTACAATAAACCAATCTCCAGCCAGAGTCTCAATCTCTTGGCAGCTCTCTCCCAACTAAGTTGATCCTACAAGAAAAAGCCTTATGGATCTCTTCCTCAAAGAACCCACCTCATCAGCAGTTCATCGAATATTCATCAACAAGGTTTATTTCCCAATAGGGTTTATTTCCCCAACAAACAACGAGTAGCATAAATCCCCAACTGAGTTTGATTTCCCCCGGTATGGTCTATCTTCTCCAGCTGAATCTATTATCCCTAAATGGTGTCTATCCTCCCTAGCTGAGTCTGTCTTCCCCAACTGAGTTTATCCTCTCCAGCTTGAGTTTGCCTTTCAGACTATTGCAAATCATAAGGCCACAACCCCTAATCCCTAGTAAAGTCATCAACAAAACCTTTACTATCTCCAAAAGATACTATGAAGCCTGGACCCGACCAGATATTAGTACAATTTTCAAGTTACTATGAAGCTTGGACCCGACCAAATATTAGTCAACTTCTCAAGTCACTATAGAGCCTGGACCGAACCAGATGATAGTGAAAGCCTTTCAGATACTATGAAGCCTGGCCCCGACCATATAATGGTACAAATTTCAAATACTATGAAGCCTGAACCCGACCAGATAATAGTTTAACTTTTCAAAGATATAGAAGAACTTGGACTTACCCAGACCAAGGTTTAATTTATTTTCCCCAGTAGAGTTTGCCTCTACCCCAACAAGTTACTGTGACGCCTGGATCCGACCAGATAGAAATTCCCCTCAAAGTTTGTTGTGAAACCTAGAACCCGACCAGATAACAACTAAGTTCCCCAAGCGAGTTACAGTAAAGCCTGGATCCGACCAGGTATCAGTTCAACTTTGTCTTTTCAAAAAAGTTTTTTGTGCAGCCTAGACCCGACCAGATAGCATTTGATTTCATCCACCTCAAAACCTGTGAAGTCTGGATTCGACCAGATATCAGTTCAAATTCGTCTATTCAAGAAAGCTATAGTGAAGCTTGGAGCCCGACCAGATAATAACTAGCTACAATGTCAGCAAGACACTATGAAGCCTGGACTCGACCAAATAATAATACAACTTGTAAAAAACTATGAAGCCTGGACCCGACCAGATAGTAGTTACCACTTCAAGTTACTATGAAGCCTGGACCCGACCAGATATCATTTCAAATTCATCCTTTCTAGCGAGTTACTGCAAAGCCTAGAATCCGACCAGATAAAACATAACTTCCTTACCCCTAACAAGTAGTTGTGAAGCTGAGAATCCAACCAGACAATAACCTAACTTCACTCTCCCCAAGAAATTTTCTGCAGAGCCTGGATCCAACTAGATAACAGTTAATTTATCCTTCCCCAGTAAGTTACCGTGAAGCCTGGATCCGAGCAGATAACAGTTGACTCCCTCATCCTCAGCAAGTTGTAAAGCCTGGACCCGACCAGATAACAACTGGCATTCAAGAGATATTTCCCAGCGGAAGCATCCTTTCAACAAAGTTTAAAGATATGTATACTCTTCATCCCCAACTATAATCCGAGATTCAGCTTCCCAAAATTCCTCAACAGCAGTCAAGAATTTATTTTCCGGATAAACATACATCTCACATTCATACATCATAGCATATACATACAAAATGCATTTAGCATGATCCCATTCATCTTGTGAACATCATGCATACATCTACATTTTACTAACCTTTTTGTCCCACAGGTGAAACATCAAGTTTTAGTATAAGTCGACCAAAGAATTGTGCTGATACTTCTTCCAGTATTTACCATCATTCCTCCAAATGGAATCTATAATCCCATTCCCAATACATCTTCGAGTGCAAATTTTTGGGCACTCTAGTGTTCAATCATCTTCCACCTTCAAGTCACGAAAGGTGGATCCGTCAATCTAACTCTTCAGGTTTAAGAATATTGAACAGGGGCAACTGTTGTACCCCAAAATTTTCCCTCTCATTTTTCAAGTAATTTCTCACAAGATCTCTTTGATTCAAGACTGCACAAGGGTTGATCAACTCAAGACACCTCATCTAGCACTGATGATTGAAATTTAGGGTTTGAGTTTGCACAAGGACAAATGGACTTTTAATGCCCCATATGACTTTCATGGATCATTTTAGACCCTCAAGATTTCTCATGTCAAGTTTCAAGTCTTGGATCACATTTTTGCTCAGTCAAGTGATCAATTGACCTAAAATCAGTTGTATTGGGGAAAAAGTTAACTGTGGCCAATTTAGAGTCAAACTTCATAATTTTTTATCCATATCAATATTATGAACTCATATATGTCAATTGATCAAGTTTGGATCATAATTCCTCAAGAAATTTGATCAGATCATCAAAAGGGAAAAATGGTCAAAATTAGGGTTATTGGTTTGAGGCATGATCTCAAGGATTCAAATGCTTCATTTTAACCTAATGGCATGACTCAAAACATCTCTCAAGATCAATTTATTGCTAGTTGATTTTCAGTCAACTGATGAAAAGTCAACTGTACACTGAAAAGTCAAACTTTGACTTTTTGGTCAAAATCAAGTATCAAAGATCATAATTCATCAAGACATGTCAAAATATGAAACTTGTTCATCAAGAAATCAAAAGTCAAGATTTCATTTTGAAAAGTAAAAAATTCTAAACTTAGAAATTTTTCTAAGTGTTGGAAAATTCATATTTTTTCATAACTTTGAGCCAAATTTACACCATGATGCAAGATGATTCAAAAGAAACTTCCAACATGAAAGTTGTAGATCTCAATGATATATAAAAAAATTGTAGAATAAAACTTCTTCTATAAATGCATGGATTTCAAGTTATGATTTTAAGAAGACATGTTCATGAAACTTGAAAAATTAGTGAAATTTTGCTCTAGTTTAGGTAGGATTTTGACCTAACTTTATGGCAATTTTTCACATAGTTCTAAGATGAATTTTAAAAAATGTCCAACATAGAGGTTGTAGAGGATGCTACAAGCTTTCCAAAATGTCCAAGAACTAATTGAGATCATACTTGAGCAAGGAGAATAGAAGGCAAGAAGTTAGGGTTTTCAAACTTGGATTACAAGCCATTTCTTGATGAACACATGAACCAAATCCATGTTAGGCTACATAGTCTTTGCTTTTCAGGCTGCAAACTTGTTTGTCACTCCATAATTAATGGTTTACACAACTCTTTAGGCCCTTATCCACTTGGTTTAAGCTTTGTCCAAAGTGATTTTCCATTTATGGCACAAAGTTGCCATTTCCATTTTGATAAAGCATCACTTTTGCAATTGTCAACTTCTTGAGCTCTGAACTTGTTCTTTCTGCACACACAACCCCTATAAACCAAAAGCAATGTGTATAAAGTCTCTTGGAACTCAGAACATGCTTGCACAACACTTTGAGAGTTGTCTTCTCACTTTTCTTCAAAAGCAAGTTATAGAGCCAAAAGGCTAGAACTCAGAAGTCTTGAATCATTTGATCTCAAACTTTTTCCATCCATATACAAAAGTCTATTTCAAGCAAAGGCATAATTTTGAAACATCCTGAAACTCTCCCAAACACCCTTGTTGCACAAAATTGCCCAAACTTGACAGTTTTGAGCAAAAACTCACCATCTCCATTTTCACTCGTGCATTTTGAAAACTAATCACCCAAACACTTTCCATAGATCATATCAAAGTGATCCAGACCCCTGTTTCCTGACTGTAACCCTTCCATCACCATCCACCATTTTCAAAACTGAAGCTTGCAACTTGAATTGAGTTGGGAGTTTCAGCCATCCTCAAAGCAAAGTAGGAGTTGGAATACACTCAAGGAGGTCCAAGCCAGCTAAACAGATCATTAGGACATCTCAAAGGTTGCTCAAACTCCATACACGATTCTCACTTTAAGGTAAGTTTTTCTCAACTGTGATATCTTGATACAAGCATCTTTTATACATATATTTTGAAGTAGAAATGTAGGTATCATTTCTCTGAAGCTAACCATGTCCATGGTTTTCATTTATATTGTCTGTGTGTTGAGAATTTTGGATTTGAATTTTCTGAAAAATTAGGGTTCAGTTTTGTACTAACATAAATTCATCCTTATCTTTGATTGTTAGCTTAAGTTAGTTACATGGTGGAAAAATGCACAAGTTTCATGTTTACACTTTTGAAAATGGTTGAGAATTGATGAAGTTACAATTTTCAAAAGTTGTTGGCGCGAGGAAGAAGATGAAGTTGGCCTCCTGACTTGTTTTCAAATATATATTTATCGTTTTGTATTAATGAATGGATGTATAGCCACCCCAATAGTAAAACGCGCGTCTGTTAACCTTTGGGACCTGGGTTCAAGTCCCAGTGGTACCCTTTTACTCTTTTTTAAACTTTTCTTTCATTTTTCTGTTTGAAACAGGCGCTGGGCCTTCAAACAAATGGGCCTTCCATTTTTTCTTTTGCTAACCCCTATTTACTTTTGCACACCTCACCCATTTATTTTCTTTCATCATTTTATTTTATATTTTATTTCAGTTTCTTTTATTATTTTTATTACTATTATTATTATTATCATTATTATTTTTATTAATAAAAAATCCAAAAATATTTTGTTTATTATTTTTACACTTATTTAGTTTATTTTCTCTATAAATACAAAAGAACAAAAACATTTTCTTAAAACAAATTAATTTCTTTTTCTTAAATGATTAATATTTAGACTTAGGTTTAATTATTATTTTATTTTCTTAATTAATATCAACTTAGAGTTTAGGTTTCTTTTAATTAATTAATTTTCACATTATTATTATTAATTTAAAACCTTTTCACAAAAAACCCTAAAAAATCATTTTTAATTTAATTTCTTTCTTAATTAGTTTAAACTTAATTTTGTTTATTTTAATTAATCATTTTCTTTAATTAGTTTAAACCCCTTTTATGAAAACCAAACCAAAAAATCATTTCTTTTCCATTTATCTTCTTGTACATTATTTATTCAATTCTTTTACATTATTCAATATGGTTGTAATAGATAATTAGGTTTAATTTTCTTGCAAATTCCCATTTGTAAATTTGTATACCCCCTCCCCTAATGATGTAATAGCTTAGTAATTTTAATTGCCGCAATTTTTTGCTTTATATAAATGCTAGTAATTAGGATTTGTATGGCAAGACTAAAATCAACAACTAGCAAACCCTAATCCAAGATAAACAAGCATGTAAATCAAACACATTTGCACACTTAGACCCTTAGGGTAATTCCACTTTGTTGCCTTACAAAAATGGCCATGTTATACATGTGGGATATCTTAGCAAAATGCAATAAAAAATACAAGATCGTAGTGCCTCGATGACGCTATCAATGTTGCCTTTCAAAATGATCTTAGTCCCTCAAAGAGAAATGCTAAGATATCTCACAACATTGCTCTCATGGCTATACGATGACCCACGCCCATCCCCTTACATCCAAATATAAGGTTTCTTACCAAATCAATGGTAAAATAACAATATCAAAGAAAAGGAAGAAATGAACAAAGACTTTTGAGTAGGTAGATTATTCCTAGTTGCTTGCTCATTTTCAAATCAAACATCCTTGCTTATTTTCAAAACAAACACCCACACTTTCAAAAACACTTTCAAAACATTTTCCAAACATGAAATATTTTCAAATACTCAACACTTTGTATACATTCTTATGAACGAGAACTATTACAAAGTTTGCCTAAACAATGGCGCCTTTCTAAAATACCTTCAAAAACCACACAAATCACACTTTCAAACAAAAGCAAGTAATCTAGCAAGCAACTAAGAGCCCATAGATAACTATGGATGAAAAAGGTGCTAACACCTTCCCTTTTCATAATCTACCCCCCGAACTCAAGAAACAATCTCAAAGGTCTTTCCTGTTCTTTTCAGCCTTTTCTTTTGGATAAAAGAAAAGTCAGTGGCGACTCTTGCTAACCGCAACATTTGCGATAAAATGCAAAACACCCAAGTCAGTTCTCCCACCATATCACAACGGGACATTTTCTTCAGCCACAGGCTCCATGATAACTGGTAGGATGGAGGGTAAGGCATTAGAAGATTTTAAGCACGAGCTCATACCCACCTAAGATAAGGCTCAAGGGGAATAGAATTCTTGCGTCCCAGCGTCCTACTCTCCACTTTGTTTATCATCCTTCAAGCTCGTACAAACCTCTGACGGTAGCCTTGTCTGTCGCTCTCGTAGTCGAACACCACTCCTTGGATGAGCATATCACGAGGACCATCCCTTCGGGTATAACCAAACTGTCTCAAAGCTAAGCAAAGGTTGTAAGTGATAACTCCCCAAATGCCAAACAAATGGACATTAGGGAATTCCCCACATCATTCGATGATAGTAATGTTCTCTAAGAACCGAGAACACTAGTGAATATCCGAGTGTCTGAGTGACATCAACCTACGGGACCATCTCAAACCTTGCTCGTTCTTCAACATAGACCAGGGGAAATGTGAAACAAACCATCTAGCCAATAGAGGAGTGCAACACATGAGGGTCTATCTTTTCCTCATAGTGCGAGAGTGGAGAGAATGTAGGATATCTCCCAATAAAGTAGGCACCAGATTGCGAGACATGAAGACTTTGACAGCATTTACATCTATAAGTTGGTCAGGGTTTGAAAATAAAACCATCCCATAGACGAGAAGGGCCAAGATTTCTTCAAAAGCTTGTAAATCCAGAGTATTCCAACAATCTTGAGCTTTTTCGAACAAGAACTTGGCTAAGAACCCTCTGACACCACTTCTTGTTTCCCAATTAGCAGTGACATTGGATTGTTGCAAGTGTAGCGCTCGGGAAATCTCTTTTGGACTTGGTTCTCTTTTAGTACCGTTGAAAGGTAGTTTATTAAGAATAGGAATCCTTAAGAGTTGAGAGAATTCTTCAATAGTAGGTACAAGCTGATAATCGGGAAAGGTAAAGCAACGGTGTAAAGGATCGAAGAACTGAAAAAGCACTTTCATGTCTTCATCGATGCTTGAGGTAACCAAGTTGAGGAGGCGACCGTGTTTTTCGGTGAATGAAGAAATCTCAGGAACCCTCGATGCTAACTCTTTGAGTTGAGAAGGGATTATTACGAGATTGACTTGGATAGTATTCCTGCGGGTGGAGGCCATATCCTACAAAACATAACAAAAATAAATCCCAATAATCCTTGAAATGGTTAGTGTAAAAATGCAATGGTATGATGTCATGATGTTATGTACAAGTATGCATATAAACACAAAGCAAACAAATCCTTAGGTTTTGGCTTGTTTGGAGTTGGTAGGTAAGTACCCTATTAAAGTTTAGTTGGCTTAACCTATCCTAGTAATAGTAACCGGGTTCTAAGGGATCTCAATATCACCAATCTTTCCTCATCGGGAATTGTTTCAGCGCAAGCCTCTTTAACAGCGACCGAAATATCCCAAGAAGTACGATCTCAATGAGCGTAGTATCGAGTATCAACCAACTTTGGACTGCACCAAAGCCGACTACCTCACTACTTCCTAATGGCTAAGTTGGTCAATTAAAGGTTCTAAAGTCGGTTAGTGCTTTATGACACCACACAGCGGCCCCGTATTCTCCTTGACTACTCAAGGGCTACCGGTACCAACAAATGTGTCACACTAACGTAGCTATTGCTTAGACCATATCGGTATACTCCGCACAGTTTCCATAACATATTGCTACTTACCTACAAGGTGTCCCACATCCGGGTAGAGGATCAAAACAAGCCCAAACAAGGAACTAAAATGTAAAGCAAACATGTCAAACAAATAAAAGCAAGTAAATGTGATCTAGCCCTAAGGTAACCCCACTTTTAAGTAGAGATGTCCCCAACAGAGTCGCTAGTTCTGTAATACGGTGGGATAACTGACTTGGGATGTTTGCATTTTGATCGCAATTGTTGCGGTTAGCAAGAGTCGCCACCGACTTTTCTTTTATCCAATAAAGGAAAGGCTGAAAAGAACAGGAAATACCTTTGAGATTATTTCTTGAGTTTGGGGGGTAGGTTATGAAAAGGGAAGGTGTTAGCACCCTTTTCATCCATAGTTATATATGGGCTCTTATTTTCTTGCTAGATCACTTGCTTTTGTTTGAAAGTGTGCTTTGTGGTGGTTTTTGAAAGTATTTTTGAAAAGCGCCTTCATTTAGGAAAACTTTGAAATGGTTATCGTTGCATAAGAACGTATACAAAGTGTTGGACTATTGAAAATATTTCATGTTTTGAAAGTGTTTGATGTGTGTTTTGACAGGATGTTTGTTTTGAAAATGAGCAAGCAACTAAGAACATTTCTACCTACTTGAAAGTCTTTGTTTTTTTCTTCCTTCCTTAGATATTGCTATCTTACCATTGATTAGTAAGAAGCTTTATCTTTGGATGTAAAGGGACGGGCGTGGGTCATCGCATAGTCATGATAGTAATGTTAAAAGATATCTTAGCATTTCTCTTGAGGGACTAAGATCATTTGTAAGGCAACATTCGTAGCGTCATCGATGGACTATGATCTTGTATTTTTTTTATTGTTCTTGCTAAGACATCTCACATGCATAACATAACCATTTTTAGGCAACAAGTGGAGTTAACCCTAAGGGTGCATGTGTGAATAGTGGGTTTGATTTTCATGCATGGTTTATCTTGGATTAGTGTTCTCTAAGATTGATTTTTATCTTCTCATACAAATCCCAATTATTAGCATTTTTATGAAAGCGATAAATTACAGAAGGTAAATATTCTACGCTATTACAATCATTAGGGGGATGGGGTGTACAAATTTACAAATGGGGATTGCAAGAGATTAAAGTCCTAATTATCTATTACAACCATATTGAAATAATGTACAAGAAATGTAAAATGGACTTGTTTTGTTTTTGTTAAGAGAAGAAATGAATTGGCTTAAGAAAATGTTTTTGGTCTTTTTGTTTCAAAAGAAATAAAATAAAGTATGTGAATGTAAAAATATTTTTGGTGTTTTGACTAATGAAAATAGAAGTGATATTAAAAATAATAAAAGGAAAAATAATCAGAATCAGCGCATTGCTGAAATAAGAGAGAACAGAAGTAAGGGGCAGAAACTCTGACTCTGATACACTGCAAGAAAGAAAATGTTAGCAGAAAAGGGGAAGGCCAGAAGTTCTGGGTCCGGGTACATTAAAGTTCTGGGGTTGCTCGGAACATGGGAAATCCTAGAAGTTCTGATTCAACTGGAAGCCTAGGAATTCTAACATTACTAGTGAGTCAGAAGTTCTGGTTGTTGAGAGAGTCTGGAAGTTCTGATGTAGCTGGAAACCTAGAAGTTCTAGTGTCACTGGCAAGCTAGAAGTTCTGATAATGGGTATGTGAGGTGTCAATGCTGTTGGATGGGAATGTCTAGAGGTTCTAGTCCAGGATCACTATTTTGGCAAGCAATTTAAAGGGGATCGATCTAGAAGTTTTAATCCAACTAATGGGGTAAAAATGTCAGAAAATAAACATAAAAAGGGTGTTTCTGGGGCTAGAACTCAGGACCCTTAACACTAATGTTTTAAGAATTCATTCTCTACCATTGGGGTGGCTATATATCAAGCATTAGAAGCAAAAAAAACATATAACACAAAGTAAGTTCTGATGATGAGCTTCACCCCGTCTTCATACCAACCAAAGCATCTGCAACTTAGTTATTCCTCAACAAAAATGAAGAATGCAAACATAACAATTATGACAGGTTTCATCATGGTTTCAGAAACATAAAATATCAAGACTGTAAATCAGAAGCAAGCATGAATTTGGACGATCCTAATTCTAAATCCTAATTTCCTCAAGAAGTTCTGAACTGAAATTCTCTTTACTTAGGCAAAAGTACATGAAATCTATGAATATGTACAAAATTAGAGTCAGGATGTCTACATTGTATCATTTTTGAAAATGCAAGTCTAACAATGCCTAAGTAATATGATAAAAGTCAGCAGAAGCTTACCTTGCAGCTGGAAAATGTTCTGTGAGCTAGAGCCTGGTTCTAACTGCTGTGATGTTCTGGTTAGATTTCTTATGTTCCCGGAAAGCTGAAACAAACCTCCACTTTAGTTATGAATGGCTGTAATGTTCTTGAGCAGCCAAGAAGCGATGTTCTGGTTTTTTTGAAATGGAAGTTGGTGGAGATTGAGTTGCAGTCTGTAAACAGAAGTTGCAATTGTTTCTAAATGTATGTTAGAAACTGAGTGGGTGATTTGGCCAAGAGATATGTATGAAAATTAGAGTTTGGGTGTAAAAAGAAACAAAAGCTTAGGAGGTTTTTGTGTTTAAGTTTTTAGTTTTAAATTCTTTGAAATTTCAGCAAGGTTTCAAGGCTTTTTCTTAAATTCTCGACCCCTTTAACAGTTGCAAATGAATTTCAATTTATAGGCAAGGATTTTGGAGCTTGGAGAAGCCAAGAGTACAACCATTATACACTAGGGCGCTAACTTGTTCTTGAAGTAAGTTCAAATAAGTATGGTTCAAGGCACAAAGTAGGGTGATTAGCAACTTTTAGACGTGCCTAATATGAATTTTTAAGCATGAGTTATGGAAAAGTACCCTCAGAAGCAAGAGTAGGGCATGGGTCCAGCATAAACTTTATACAAATTTTTGCTTTTCTAGGACATCCATAGTACTTCTATGCCACACGTGGGGAAATCCTTTGGATAAAGACTCAAAAGTGGGTGTGAGCATTAAATGATGATGAGATTTATCAAACCAGAAATCCTGCAAAATTAGATTATACATCATAGCTTAATTTTGGGTCAGAAGTACAACATCAACGTAACTTAGAACAAAATCCAACTTCTGATCTTTGAATCTCCCTGCTCTAACATGTTCTGAAGGAGTTCTCAGACTTTCCAGAAAGCTTGTAACACGCTTTGTAGACCCTCTTTTAATTACTCTTGCAAATTATAATTAAACCTACGTGAAAACTGGCCCAAAAGTTCTAACCAAATTCTGTCTTGGAAATTCCCAGAATTTACTGAGTGTTGCAGTTTCATGGATGTGTCTTTGAAGATTTATAACTTGAAATCCATGCATTTCTAGGAGAAGTTATGTTCCGCAATGTCTTAGATTTAATTGAAATCTACAACTCTTATGTAAGAAGTTCTTCCAGAATCAACTTGCATCATGGTGAAAATCTGGCCAGAAGTTCTGAACTTATCATATTTCCTTAACACTTAGAAAAATCTCTAAGTGTTTAGAATTTTGACTTTTCCAAAGCAAATTTGATTTTGACTTTCTTTATGAAACAAAATTCAAATTCTAACATGTCTTGATGAAATATGACTCTTGAAACTTGATTTTGATCCAAAAGTCAAAGTTTGACTTTTCAGTGTGCAATTGACCATTTTGCCCTTGTGCCAATTCCAACTCTAAATTGATGTATCAGTGCTACAAGCTTGAGTCGTGGAAGATCTTGTGAGGGAATCCTTGAGAAATGAGAGGGTAAATTTTGGGGTACAATAATTGCATTTCATGCATTCATGTATATCAGAGATATGTAGGACTTCGGCCTAGCAAGGTGGTCTTTGATTCATTGGTAGAATCATTGTTTCAGGTGAAGGACCAGAGACGGGTCTCAGATTCATTGGTATAATCATTGGTTCGGATGAGGAACCAGAGACATGGATCAATCATTAACATAACTCTTAAATCTAAAACTTGGTACCACATGCATGTTTAATGAGTAGAAATGAGTGGCATTGCATTACATAAAGTTGCAGCTCTGATTGTTCTATGTTTGTGAACTATTTTATGTGATTGTTGAATATTGTTGTTAAAACTATCTTGGTTGTTTATATACACCATTAACATTATGAACATATTTCTCACCCCTTTTTGTTTTGTTTTGTTGTTTGTTGTGTATGTTATGCAGATACTCAGGTAGAGGAGCATTAGTTGTTGTTGTATTGAATTATTAGCATAAATGCCTACTTTTTTATTCTATCGCTTTGAGTTTTATTTAGTATTTTTATGGTGTCTCTCTGATAATGTAACATCGAGATGGGTTTTTCCAGTTGTTTTATATTTTCATGAGGAGTGTGGGTTAATCACCTTATGTTTGATTTTGAATTATATTTATTATGAGATATTCAGTTAAACATGTTTTTGAGTTTCCGCTGCTTTATTTCAAAAAAATTGAGAATGAGGTTTTATGAAAGAGATGTGTGACACCCTTGCTGAATAAATATGTATTTCTATGTGATTTTATTTAAATAAGAGTTTTTGGGTTTAATGTGATACAAAAATGTCCCAGATAAATGCCGTGACATCTTGTCCAACATTATACTCCTTCAACATTTGCTTCAACCAGAATAATTATGAACCACTGCTCCTTGCAACAATGTATTCAGCTTCGTCAAAAGATAAGATCACACTGATTTTATCTTTGTTGATCCAAGATATTATGTTGTTGACAAGAAGGAAGACTCTATCAGATGTACTCTTCCTATCACCTACACTATCATCATCACAAGTGTAGCTTATCATGAGGTTTTTAATGTCTATCACATAAACTTCCTCCAACAACTGAATAACTTCTTCAAATGTCAAAACTTCATTTGACAACTTCCTTTCAAGGCTTATCCTCTTGTGAAAGAAATAGATCATCTTCATTATAATTTCCTCATAATAGAAGGATACTTTAATTGTGAGAATATTTTTGCTATCCACCATTTTCTACATGATGAACGCTCTATCCAAGACATTTTCTTTAGCATATATAACTTATTTAAGAATTCTAGTTTCTTCACAGTTACCAATGAAAGCTTGCTCATCCTCCCTCTAAGTTGGGAACTCATTTTCCACTATGTCAGTCAAGATTTCTGGAACATCTTGGCAGATATCTTCTTTACAATCTTTAAGCACTTGGTTACTCCACAATAGTTGAGTGTCACTCATTTCAACAAGTAAACCTTGGGAATCAACTGTAAAGGCATCTATAAGGACAATCATAAAGTCAACCATAAAGATAACTGATGATAATTCAAGCATATTTCTTAAAGATACAAACCCAAAGTGATATGATTTGATTAACTTGACCATTTAAAGAAGGCAAACAAATGACATCTATCTAAAGCCACAAGAGATCTCGAGCAGTATCAACACAGAAGATAATATCTGGAAAAGAGCTTGTAGAAGTGAGTGACCTTTTGTAAAAGCAAAGGGATTTTCCATAAAAGTATATGAATATAAACACACACACACTAAAGCCATTTTTCAAATACCTTAACAATAAGAAAACATTTTCAAAAGTGTCTTTAAGTTGTGTCATATGACTTAGGAGCAGTGGAAATATCTAAAGGGAAATATTTAATCAATCTAACCGATTATGTCCTTTTACTAATCGATTAGATCAGTTCAAACTTAAGGCCCAAGATAATTAGACAATGCCTCAATGATGTGCAAAGGGCTCAATAAGATGTTATGGGAACCAAAGGTGAAATCCTATTTGTTTTACAGGATTACTTTATAGATCAAAGACTAAATGATTATTTAAAGTTGATCAAAGCATCAGTATATTCTAGAAGTATACATAGTTTGAAGTCTTTAATCCTAAGGATGAACGGTGATGATGAATGTCAACCATTATGATCAAAGCAATACATTTGAGGATAATCTCAAGATTGAAATTCAGGCACTTTACAAAATAGATGTCGAATACAATGTTAAGACACCACAGACCATACAGTTAACAATATAATGAATAATGAAGAAAGTAAATAACACATATCAATTGGTAACCCAGTTTGGTGCAACATCAACTATATCTGGGGGCATCCAAGCCAGGAAGGAAATCTACTATAATAGTATTAGTTTGAAATTTTGAACAACCTATGTTTTACAAACTTCTCACCTAATCACTACCCATGCAATTTATACCTAGGAACTCCTAGATATGATACCCATCTCACTTCCTCTCAATCACACACCTGTGATAATAACAACCAAGACAATCAAAATAGAAGATACACTTCCAACTAAGAAGAACACACTACTGCTTCACAACTTATGAGTGGTTCATAAATTACAACTCAAAATTCAGTCCATCTCAGTATCAAAGTGATACACGAGAGGCTCATAATTAACAATGAAAAAACTAAACAAACTAAACCCTAATATTTTATTTCACATGTGTCATACTTTACTTCGGTTTAGAAGCTTCTTTTTATAGGCAAGAGAACACTTAGGCTTGGATAATAAATCTGGTTCAAACATCCTACAAATCAAATTAGATAAAATCAAATCAAATCAAATCTTTTGACATCTTCAATTTTGAAGCAGATCTTCAGAGAATCCAATCTTCAGATGTGCAACTCGATCCATATGAAACCAAAAACAAATCTTTTTAAAATATCATAAACGAATCTTCAACAAACTGAAATAATACAGACTGCAATGTTGTTGCAACATGTCACGGTATTTTGTCCAACATCTTGTTGAACATATTGTTTTACCAAAATGCAGCCAACAAATCAAAACCTAAAAATCTCCCCCTTTAGCAATATTTTGGATAAAACAATATTTGCACAAAACATTTTACAAGAGAGATAAAACCACAAAACAAAATTACTTCTAGACACGATAATGCACAAACAAAAAATGAAATAAGAACTACCCAAGTCCACATCAGAGGTATACGCAACAATTTTTTTTATAGAAGACAACCTCACCCAAAAAAACAGAGCTAAACTCTCACAAACACAATCAGAGAGAAAAAGTTCTCTCATACAGTATGTCACATACATGATGTTAGAACATCAGATATGACATCTCACACAGTAGGGAAAAAATAAAGAACCAAAAAATCTTCTCCCAACAGATATTCCAAACTAAATGTCTAGACAACATGTGTGACAACAAGCACACAAAACTCCCCCTTAATCTCATATCAGCAGAATAAAACCAGGCATAACAGATTGCTCCCTCTATAGAGTTGCACTCACAAACATAAAAACTACTCCCCCTCAAGTAGTACAATTGCAGCAACACCACCAAGTAGAAAAAAAAATAACAAACCAAATACCAAGCTACCAAACTACTCCCCTTATTAAGCCAAAAATTGACAAAACACCCATGCATTCATTTGGAGGAAAAAAACACCAATAGGAATTGAAAACATAATATGCAAAATTATTCATATTACAAACCAAAATGACACACACAATGCACAAAAATAAACTCTTAGACATAGCCCACAAATGAAACCAAAACTGAACCACAAACACCACATAACACTTAGACATCAACACAACTGTTTGTCTTCTATTCAGCTGATTCATCTCTTGCATTATTGTCGCTACCGTGAAAAATTACCGACGCAAACAAAGTCGCCATCAAATATTATTTATCCCAAAAAATGGAAAGGAAAGCATCGAGTAAATCTCAAGTAGGCAAAACAAGGTCTCACAATAAAGAATAGGGTAAGAAAGTCAGTTACGCAAGGGGAAGGTATTAATACCCCTCAAGTCTGTGGTACTCCACATGATCTACTCAAGTTATTCTAATCAAAATGTGTGTTCTATCTAATTCTTACTGAAGCAACCGGAAAAAAAACACATAGTCTCCATTGAACTTTATTTATCCTGGAATAAGGGGAAATATTGAGAAAACCCCAAAAGGAAGAATAAGATGGTCTTGCAACCAATGGAGAGGGTACGAAATTCGATTATGCAAAGGGAAGGTATTAACACCCCTCATATTTGTTGTACTCAACGGGATCCACTTTGACTATTTGTTTTTAAGGGTGTGTTTATCTAAAATTATACTTGCTATAGGAAATGCATGAATGAGTTAAAAAGAAGAAAAAAAGAAAAAGATTTTATTATTGCGTCCGTTCGGTTTTGCAACTGAATACCTAAGTATCCCGTGAAGGAATCAGAACACTATAGTTCTTCTAAAAAATGTTGGTTTGTTGGTTTTTTTAATGGACTGTGCTAACATTCACATTCTAGCAATAGTCATAGCTTGTATTGCGGTAGAACAGAAATAACACGCCCTTTTTGAAAAGGTTAAAGAGAAAAGCCAAGTGGAAAAAGGTTTTTGATTTGGTTTGTGTTTTTGTTAGGATAAAGGTTTGTGATTTGAGTTGCACTAAAGTTTATGAATATAAAAGAAGTGAAATGTAAGAATACACCGCATCACACTCTTCTATTGCTTAAGGATCGATGATGCACAACTCGCATCTCATTTATTAAGTTTTTTGGGTTTTTGATTAAGGAAAGAAATTTTAGTTTTAAGATACAAAAGAAAACTCTAAAAGGAAAACTTAATCCTAATGTTGTCATGCAAAATTGACCTAGATTTCAGTTTTTGAAAGGGAAACTTCTAACCTAATGTTGTCATGTATGGATCGATCCTAAAGTTCTTATTTAACATTAAAACAATCAAAATAAATTTTAGTCGTTTAATGAAATATTCAAAGGGATCATGGAATTGAATCAACCAAACACACAATCAAGATAAATAAATAACTATAAATATTTTTTATGACATTTTAAATTAAATAATTTATAAAATTGAAGGAAATTAAAAAAAACCTAAAACAAATATATTTTTGTTCTTTTTCATGTAAGGAGAAATAAATAATTCAAAAGAAAATTAAAACCTATTCTAAATTACTTAAGATTACCGAGTAGAGAAATTCTAATATTTTTTGTTCATTTCTTGAGTTAATAAAAGTAGAAGAAAAAGAAGAAAAAAAAACTAAAAAATAGTGAAATAAAAGGACATTTCTTGAGTGCAAGCCCAAGTTATTATTTGTTTTTGATAATGACAAAAAAAGGGACATTGGGTCAGATGGCCTAAAGCCCACCCAGATTCAATTTTGAAATGGGAATTGAGAAATAAAAATCCTAGACCTCGTGAGGCGCCACTGGTACTATATCTGGTCTCCTCACTTTAAAAATTACCAACACCTCTTATCTAATTTAAATTTAATTAAAATCAAAACCAAACAAAACTCTTTCTCTCTCACTTAATTGTCCCTCCTCTGATTTCTCCTCCCAATGGTATTTCCTCAACAACGACAAAGCTTCATCTCCTTCTTGCTTCTCTACTTCTATTTTGTTTTGTTCTTAACTATCTATCTAAATCTCATTTCAAAGTCATCAACTTTCTCTCCCGGTTATCAGTATCAACCTCTCGATATTTAGACAAAAAACAACAAAAAAAACGCATCACAACAAAATATAAACACACGGAATTTCAAACTCTGAAAGAAATAAAAATCATGAATGAATCAAAACAAGAAGAAATAAAACAGAGGAAGTACTTTACAGTAACATTATCAAACAAAGGCGAGATCAAAAGATTTACTGATGGAAACGAAAGTTTCTCTGGGAATACTTAGGTAAGATGATTTAAACTTTTTGCTCTTCTTTATTTTTAGTTCTGATTGTTGATGTTTGTTGGAGCTGATTGCACTGTTAAGATTGTGATATTTATCATGACGAGAACCATCGTGATGTCGCGCTCTTGATGTATATTGCTTGTTGCATCACGTTCATGTTGTTTGCATGCTATTATTGAGTTGTTGGTGGGTTATGTGAAATTTATGATAGGTGAAAGTGAGGTTGATGTTTAGTTGAACAAAATGAAGGGTTATGGAGGTGGATATTTAGGGTGATAAAGGGAAATCGAAAGTGTAGAAGGGTAAGGTTTGTGGTAGGTTTATTCAGAAGTTGAGTATTAAAATAGAAGAGGGATTTCTATGTGATTTTTTTGTGATTTTATCCTCTTTTCTATGTTATCTTTCTGTGTCATTGAGGCATGTATTTATAGGTGAGAAAGATGAAATTTAAGGGGGGAAATAGATAGTATTTGAATAGATTTGGTATGTTTCTCTAATGCTTTTTTATGTAGGTTTTAGTTTTCTATTCTCGTGCAAGGTTTTGAAGCAGGTTGTAGCATCATTTGGACTCTTTTGGAAAATAACGTAGCAGGATCACAACTTTAGTGCAACGGGTTTTTGTTACATGTTTTTGGACATGTTTTTCCAATACAGGTTTGCCAGATTATTTGTATGTAACAGGTCTGGAATTGGGACAACAACATTATGGATTGAGGATTGGGCTGTTTGGATTTTAGGCTTTGAAGATTAGGCATGAAGAAATCTTAGGACATTAGGATTAGGCTCTTTGATAAATTTTCATGTAATATCTTTATATTTCAAAATGTGACAACATGATAATTTATAACCACTTCATTTTGAATGAATGATTCTTGAGTGATTCTTGTGTAAACCTTACTTTTCGGTCCAATATTGGCAACTTTGAATCATGAATGAAAGTATTGATATTTTGTGCACTTGTAAGAATCTTGAATCACTTTGAATTATGCGCGGTGAAGTCTTTATATTCCATTTGAACCTTGATTGATATTGGAATGAATTCTTGAATCACGGTGAATATGTTCTTAACATAATGCAACACTTTCGAAGAGAAACTTTGAATGAATGTAGCACAACTTAAATGAGATTAAACTATACTTGAATTAAAATTGAATACCTTGTTACCTAAGTCTCAAGAAATCCAAATATCTTTTCTTTCCAACCTTTCATGCTTAAGGATTAAACTTGAATCCAATCATAAGAATCAATGTCTTGAGGACACAATTATAACATGAATTGAAATTAGAAGCCAAACACTTTTTAAGTCAAGAACTTACCTATAATGTTTTAATAAATTCCATGGCCTTCTAAGCATAATTCGACTTCGATCATAGAAGAAAACTTGTAGATGACATCACTTATGAAAATGTGAAAATATAATCATCTCAATAATTTGAAATTTTAACAAGTTATTATCCTTGAAAGTCGGGCCATAATTACTTGAGATCATGTCAAAATTTACAAAGCGGCCTCTAAAATATTCGAACTCTTGATGATCTTACACACATAATTGGTCATTGACTTCTAAAGATAAGTTGGAGACACTAGTACAAAAAATCCATTTAACAACGGTTGGAAAAGGGGTATCATCACGTGTGTCATACCGTTGTTGAGTAGGGTGTGGTTGTCAGTTCGTTGTTTCTATCACGGTCTGGAAACCGTTATTAAAGGGCAGGACGCACACCACTTATCACAACGGTTATACTTATCCACCATTGTGATACTTACACATAAGTATTGGGTTCTAAACCTGTTGTACCCCAAAAATTTTCCTCTCATTTATCAAGTAATCTCTCACAAGATCTCCTTCAGTTCAATACTGCACTAGGTTTGATCAGCTCAAGACACCTCCTTAAGCACTGATGACCAAAATTAGGGTTTGAGATTGCACATGGATAATTGAAATTTCAATGCTTCATATGACTTTAATGGATCATTATGGACCCCTGAGATTACTCATGTCAAGTTTCAAGTCTTGGATCATACTTTTGCTCAGTCAATTGAGCAATTGACATAAAAATCAACTGTATTGGGGAAAAAATAAACTATGGCCAATTTACAGTCAAACTTCATAATTTTTGATCCAAATCAATATTATAAACTCATATGCATCATTTGATCAAGTTTGGACCGTGATGCCTCAAGAAATTTGATCAAATCATCAAAAGGGCAAAATGGTCAAAATTAGGGTTTTGATTGAGAAAGGGCAATTTCTGATTTTTGACCTAGAAAATGGTCAATTGGTTTGAAGCATGGTTTCAAGAGTTCAATTGCATCTTTTTTACCTAATGGCATGACCTAAACCATTGCTCAAGATCAATTGGATTGATAGTGAACTCTCAGTCAACTGATCAAAAGTCAACTATACACTAAAAAGTCAAACTTTGACCTTTTGGTCAAAATCCAATGTCAAAGATCAAAATTCATCAAAACATGTCAAAATATGAAACTTATTCATCAAGAAATCAAAAAGTCAAGATTTCATTTTGAAAAGTCAAAGTTTTCTAACTTAGAAAATTTTCTAAGTGTTTAAAACTACATGTTTTTTCACAACTTTGAGTAAATATTTCAACATGATGCAACATGATTCAAAAGAAACCTTCAACATGAAAGTTGTAGATCTCCATGATATATACAACATTTATTTACACAACTTCTTCTAAAAATTCTTTGATCTCAAGTTATTAATTCATAAAGTCATAGTTTTGAAATTGAACACTTAGTGAAATTTTGCCCTAGTTTTGGTCAGGATTTTGACCTAACTTCATGGCACTTTTCCATATAGTTCCAAAGGGAATTTTCAAAAGTGATTCAAATAGGGGTTATATAGAACATTACAAGCTTTCCAAATGTAAAATAACTCCTTGAGATCATTTATGAGCAAGGAGAATAGAAGAGATGAAGTTAGGGTTTTCAAACTTAAATTACAAGCCATTTTATGATGAAAAAAAATTCAAATCTAAGCCTAGGCTGCATAATATTTGCTTTGGAGGCCTCAAACTTGTTTGTCACTCCATAATTAAATGCTTACACAGCTGATAGAGCTTTAATCCAAGCACTTGAGCCTTTATCCAAGTTACATTTCCATTTATGGCACAAAGTTGCCATTTCCATTTTGATAAAGCACTACTTTTGCAATTGTCAACTTATTGAGATTTTCACTTGTTCTTTCTGCACACACAACCCCTATAAACCATAATCAATGTGTCTAAAGCCTCTTTGAGCTCAGAACATGCTTGTACAACACTTTGAGTTTTGTCCTCTCACTTTTCTTCAAAAGCAAGTCATAGAGCCAAAAGGCTAGGACTCAGAAACCTTGAGTGAATTTGATCTCTAACCTTTTCCATACATATACACAAGTCTATTGCAACATAACACACGAATGCTAAGACCCCAAAACACTCCCAAGCACTCTGCAACTCAGAATCTGCCTTAACTTTACAGTTTTGAACCTCACATAGCCATCTCTAAATCCACTCATGCGTATTGAGTTTTAACCATCCAAACACTTAATATAAATTATATCAAAGTGATCCAGACCCCTGTTTCTTGACTGTAACTCCTCCATCACCATCCACCATTTTCAAATTTAAAGCTTGCAACTTGACTTGAGTTGAGAGTTTCAGCTATCCTCAAAGCAAAGTAGGAGTTGGAACATACTCAAGGATGTCCAAGCAAGCTACATAAATCATAACGCCATCACAAAGGTTGCTCAAACTCCATACATGACTCCAGCTGCAAGAGGTAAGTTTTCAAACTTCTATCTTTTCATACAGGCATCATTTGATTTTGATTTGTGAAGATAAAATGTAAATACCATTGCCACGAAGCTGTACATATCCATAGTTTGCATTTATATGGCCTGAGCTTAGAGAATTTTAGAGTTGAAGTTTTCTGAAATTTTTAGGTTTTGAATTAGGGCCAGAAAATTCTCAATTATTTTTTACTGTTAGCTTAAGTTATTTACATGGTTGGATTTATGGGAAGAAATGCCACAACTTTCATGTTTGAACTTTTAATTTTTGTTGAGAGATGAAGAAGATACAAGTCCTTTGGCTGGAGGTTGAAGATGAAGTGTAATCAGGGTGCGTTTTGTGTTATGTATTTATCCTTTCACACAAGTTAATGGATGTATCACCACCCAGTGGTTAAAGTACGCGCCTGTCACCCTTAGGTCCTGGGTTCAAGCCCCAGCGTGACCTTTTCTTATTTTTTTTCACTATTTTCTGACCTTTTGTGCTTTTTTGGCAACGCTTGGGCTTTATTATGGGCCTAATCCTTTTTTTCTTCACAACACCCCTTGCATTACTAATCCACCTCCCTGACTTATTTTTATTTTTATTTCTTTTCTTTTTATTTATTTATTATTGTTATTAATACTATTGTTATTTTATTATTACTATTATTATTTTCATAAATCATATAAAAATTTAAAAAATATATTTATTTATCAGTCATACTTATATATATATATATATATTTATTTTCTCTATAAAACAAATAGATTAAAACAAAAAAAAACATTTTCTTAAAAGAAATTAATTTCTTTTTTTTTTCTTAAATAATTAATCTTTAGAATTAGGTTAAATTAGTATATTATATTATAGTTAAAATTAATTTAGAACTTAGGTTATTTTAATTAATTAATCGTTATTTTATTTTCATTAATTTAAAACCTTTTCATCAAAAACCCTAAAAATATTTTTCAAATTAATTTCTTTTCATAATTAGTTTCAGTTAATTTTATTTAATTTTAATTAATTATTTTCTTTAATTAGGTCAAGACAAAACCCCTTTCATAAAAAAAAACAACAAAAGTCATTTCTTTTTCCATTTATATTCTTGCATTTTATTTTCAATTTTGTACAAGATTCAATATGGTTGTAATAGATAATTAGGTTTAACTTTCTTGCAATCCCTATTTGTAAATTTGGACACCCCCTCCCCTAATGATGTAATAGCGTAGTAATTTTACTTTTCGCAATTTATCGCTTTATATAAATGCTAGTAATTAGGGTTTGTATGAGAAGATAAAATTAACAAGTAGAAAACCCTAATCAAAGGCTAAACAAAGCATGAAAATCAATACACTTGCACACAAGCACCCTAGGGTAAAATCCACTTGGTTGCCTTATAAAAATGGCCATATTATGCATGTGAGGTATCTTAGCAAAAACAAGTAAAATGCAAGATCATAGTCCCTCGATGACGCTATCTATGTTGCCTTTCAAAATGATCTTAGTCCCTAAAGAAAAATGCTAAGATATTTTGCAACATTGCTAATCATGATTATACGATGACCCACGCCAATCCCTTTTACATCCAAAGATAGGGTTACTTACCAAATTAATGGTAAGATAACAATGTCAAAGGAAAGAGGAAATGAATATGAAAGACTTTTGAGTAGGTAGATTATTCCTAGTTTGCTTGCTCATTTTCAAAACCAAAACATCTTTGCTATTTTCAAAACAAACACCAACACTTTCAAAACATCTTACAAACTTGAAAACATTTTCAAAAGATCAACACTTTGAATACATTCTTACGAACGAGAATCATTACAAAGTTTGCCTAAACAATGGCCTCTTTACAAAATACTCTCAAAAACCACACAAAGCACATTTTTCAAACAAAAGCAAGTGATCTAGCAAGCAACTAAGAGCCCATAGATAACTATGGATAAAAAGAATGCTAATACCTTCCCTTTTCATAATCTACCCCCGAACTCAAGAAAACATCTCTAAAGGTATTTCCTATTCTTTTTAGCCTTTCCTTATTGGATAAAAGAAAAGTCGGTGGCGACTCTTGCTAACCACAACATTTGCGATAAATCGCAAAACAACCAAGTTAGTTCTCGCACCGTATCACAGAACTGGTGAATCTGCTGGGGAAGATTTTTAAAATTGGGGTTACCTTAGGGCTATATCACATTTACTTGATTTCTTTGTTTGACTTGTGTGCTTTACATTACTGTTCTTTGTTTGGGTTTGAATCCTCTACTCGGATTTGGGATAACTTATAGGTAAGTAGCAATACGTTGTGGAAACTGTGCAGGGTATACCGACACGGTCTAAGCAATAACTACGTTAGTGCGACATATTTGTGGGTACCGGTAGCCCTTGAGTAGTCAAGGAGAATACGTGGCCGCTGAGTGATGTCATAAAGCACTAGTGAACTTTTAGAACCTTTACTTGACCAACTTGGCCATTAGGACGTAGTGAGATGACCGACTTTAGTGTAGTCCGACGTTGGTAGATACTCGATACTACACTCATTAAGGTTTGGTTTTTTGGGATATTTCGGTCGCCATTTAAGAGGCTTACGCTGAAACAATGCCCGAAGAAACAAACCGGTAATATTGAGCTCCTTAGAACCCGGTTACTATTATTAAGATAGGTTTGAGCCAACTAAACTTCAAGAGGGTACTTACCTATAAGACTCCATGCAAGCCTAAACCTAAGGACTTGTTTGCTTTGTTTGTGTATAGATACTTATACATAACATCATAAACATCATAAACATCATACTCATATTCACTAACCATTTCAAGGATATTGGGATTTATCTTTGTTCTGTTTTGTAGGACATGGATTCTGTTCGCAGGCAAACCATTCAAGTCAATCTCGTAAGGATCCCTCCGCAACTTAAAGAGCTAGCATCAAGGATTCCTGAAAATTATCCATTTACCGAAAGACATGGTCACCTACTAAACTTGGTTACCTCCAACACTAATGAAGACATGATGAAGGTGCTCTTCCAGTTCTTTGATCCTCTATACCATTGCTTCATTTTTCCTGATTATCAACTTGTGCCAAATTTGGAGGAATTCCCCCAACTCTTAAGAATTCCTATTCTCAATCAACTACCCTTCAACGATACGGAAAGAGATCCAAAACCAGAAGAGATTGCTCAAGCCCTACACTTGCAACAATCTAATGTCACAACTAATTGGGAAACAAGGAGTCATGTCAAAGGTTTCTAGCCAAGTTTTTGTTTTAGAAGGCTCAAGATTGTTGGAACTCCTTGGACTTACGAGCTTTTGAGGAAATTGTGGCCCTTCTCATCTATGGGATGGTTTTGTTTCCAAATCTTGACCAACTCATAGATGTAAACACCGTAAAAATCTTCATGTCTCGTAACCCGATGCCTACTTTGTTAGGAGACATCCTACATTCTTTTCACTCTCGCACTTTTAGGAAGAGAGGTATCCTCATGTGTTGCACTCCTCTCTTGGCAAGATGGTTTATTTTGCATCTTCCCCAATCTGTATTGAAAAATGAGGAAGGTTCAAGATGGTCCCATAGGTTGATGACGCTCAGACATTCAGATATTCATTGGTGTTCCCACTCTTTGGAGAATGCTACTATTATTGACTGTTGTGGAGAATTCCCTAATGTCCCTTTGCTTGGAATCAGAAGAGGTATCACTTACAACCCCTGCTTAGCGCTACGACAGTTTGGTTACGCCCAGAGGGATGGTCCCCATGAAATGCTTATCCAAGGATTGGTATTCGACTATGAGAATGACAATCAAGGTTATCGTTAGAGGTTTATCCGAGCATGGAGGATGATGAACAAGGTGGATAGAAAGACACTAGGACACAATAATTCCATTCCCCTCTAGCCTTACCTTAAATGGGTACTAGCTCGTGCTCAGAAACTTACGATGCCTTATCCCTCCATCTTACCAGTCACCGTGGAGCCTGTGGTTGAAGGAGATGTTCCCTACACTATCCTCCATCCCGACATGCCTACCTCTCTCGAAGACTTACAAAAGGGTTGGATCCAGCTGAAGGAAGAACGAGATACTTTCGAGGCTCAATTCCATGCTAGTGAAAAAATAAGGTCTTGGAGCTTACGAAGCAGCTACAAGAAGAGAAAAGTGTGAACACTTATCTCGCGCCAAAGAGGATGCGTTCGGTCTTTTTATCTTAGAAAGTTATTTTGTAAGCCCAAGAGGCATGATGTAATCTTTCTTGTTTTGTCTAATAAGAATTAACGTTTGTTCATTCTTTTGTCTATACAAATTTAAATTTCATTAATCCTTGAAATCATTTCATGTACATATTCCATGCATCATAACATGACAGGTTTTCGCATAACAGGTTTCCTTATCTTTCTGCTGTTTATTTCAGCAAGATGGATCTAGAGAAAACTGTGAAGGATCTCCAAACCCAGAATTATCAGTTTCAGGAGACTCTACTAGCCCTAGCCAAGGGGCAGCAAGATATGATGGCTTTGCTGGCCATTAAGAAGAAGACAAAGAAGAAAGCTCTACTCAACATGGGTAGAAGGTTCAAGGAGACAGTCCGTCAAATCCCAATAGGAGGAGATTCATCTGAAGAGGATGAGAAACAGATTGGTGAGGTCAAGAGTACTCAGGCTGACTATATCAATGATCAAGTATCTGATGATGATTATTTCAACGAGCAGTACACACCCGCTGATATCAAATACAAGCAGTTAGAACACAGATTGAAAGATGTTGAAATTCAAGCCGTCCCCGATTTAGATTTTGATGATTTAGGTTTGATCTCTGGGGTAGTCAATCCCCAAAAATTCAAAATACCAATCATTGCAAAGTACGATGGGGTTTCTTGTCCAAAACTCCATTTGAAATCTTATGTGCACAAGATACAGCCGCACACTACTGATAGAAGCTCTGGGTTCACTTTTTCCAAGAGAGCTTGGCTGGAACACAACTTGAATGGTTTTATCAGTTAGATGGTTCTCGTATCAATACTTGGGAGGATTTAGCTACTGCCTTCTACCATCAGTATCAGTACAACGCCGACTTGGCGCCAACGAGTGTTCAGTTGCAAGATATGACCATGGGGAAGAATGAAGAATTTAAGGAATATGCGCAAAAGTGAAGAGACCTTGCTAGTAGGGTCCAACCTCCCTTGACTGATAGGGATCACATCGACATGTTCATGGGCATTTTATCTGGTCCTTTCTTTAATCTGTTGGTTGGCTGCTCTTCTTCTGGTTTCACCGAATTGATCTTAACCGGCGAAAGAGTTGAAAGTGGCATCAAAAGTGGGAAGATCTCTATGGCATCTACCTCCACTCCCAATCCTATCAAGAAAACTTTTGCTACAAAGAAGGAAGTCAATGCTGTCTACGGGGCAAGGGCCCATATCAAGAATAACTATCACCCGTTTGTCAATGCTGTCTGAATCTCCAATCCAACTCCTACTCCAAGACCATCTGCAAATCATCAACATTTTGAAACTCCAAGAAGATAATTTACGAGGTTAGGCATGTCACTGTCTCAAGCCCTTCAACATTTTATCAAGGGTAATTTAGTGACATTGCGCGATCCTCCCGCCAACCCTGACACCTCGTCACCAAAGTATAATCCGAACGCTAAATATGCTTACCATTCAAGCAGCCCCGGGCACGAGACTGACCAGTGCTGGGCCTTGAAGAACAAAATCCAAGATTTGATTGATAAGAAAAATATTGAATTTTATCCTCCTCCAATGCCGAATGTAATCACTTCTTCAATTCCGAAGCATGACAAAGGTGTTAATGCTGTCGAAGATGCAACTCTTGTCGCCTCTATTGAAGAATTGACTACTCCGCTGAATATAATAAAAAACAATATGTTGAAAGCCAGGATTTTCCTTGGCTGTGTAAAGGACTGTATGTGTTGTATAAGACAACTTAATGGATGTGAAGGGCGGAAGAAAGGCATACAACGCCTGATGGACAGCCACAAAATTCTATTCGAGAAGAACCCACTTGCCAAAAGTTTGACTAACAAATATGAAGACCTCTCCATTATTACCATCTCAAACAAGCCTCTTAGGATCACCTCCAAAGGTCCTATTAGGATTTCAAATGAACCCACTATTGCTCCCTTAATAATTACCAGTCCCAGACCGATTCCCTACTCTTCAAATAAGGCGGTGCCATGGAATTATGGTGTTGAAGTGTTATATCATGGGATTAAACAAGACGCATGTATCGAAGAAGGAAAAGATGATGATGTCAGTAACATAGCTGGTTTAAGCAAAGTAACTAGAACTGGGAGATTATTTTCACCCAATATATCGCCACCAGTTGTTACAAGGATGCCCATCCACATTACTGCTGCCAAGCCAAGTACTAATACAAGAGGGAAGGAGAAGGTTGTTGAGCCTAATGTGATTGAAGTACCCTCCAAGGACGTAACTGATGAAGAACCCTCCGTTTGCGAGATGGACAAGATTTTGAAGATCATAAAAAGAAGCGACTTCAAGATTGTAGAACAGTTGGGGCAAACCCCTTATAAGATTTCAATGTTGTCATTGCTGCTTTGCTCCGATGCCCATGCTCGAACATTAATCAAGTTCTTGAAAAAGGCTCATGTCCCACATGAGACAACAACAAACCAATTTGAGAATTGTGTGGCTATCCTGACAGCTGATAATGGCTTGGGATTTTCAGATGCTGACTTAACACCTCTCGGGAAGAATCACAATAAATCTTTACATGTTTCTATCGAGTGCAAAGGGACTACCTTAGCACATGTGCTAGTCGACACTGGTTCTTCTATGAATGTATTACCCAAGGGGGCGTTAGACCGTCTAGACCGTGAAGGTTTAGTCTTGAAGCCAAGCGATATCATTGTAAGAGCATTTGACGGATCAAAAAGGACTGTTCATGGGGAGGTAGATCTTCCAATCAAAGTGGGCTCACCAATCTTCAACTCCACCTTCTATATTATGGATATTCGTCCGGCCTATTCTTGTCTGTTAGGTCGCCCGTGGATCCATAAAGCCGGGGCAGTAACCTCAACCCTCCACTAGAAACTCAAATATCTAGTTAAGGGCAGAATAGTCACCGTCTGTGGAGAAGAAGAGTTTATGGTGAGCCACCTTAACTCTTTCAAGTACGTAGAGATGGATGGAGAATTCATTGAGACCCCGTGTCAAGCCTTTGAGGTTGTACCACCGGTGATTGCTGCTACCAAGTGTTCTTCTGATGAGTCTAAAGCTGTTAAGGCCATGCCAAAGATGGTTTCAGTCAAAGACACCAGTGCAGAAATTGAAGAAGGAAATTGTAATAATTGGGGGCAACTCCTCAATATCCCATTTAAAGCGGACAAGTTTGGTTTGGGCTTCACCGTCAAAGCTCAGAAGGAAGTGAGGCGTGCTCGTGCTGGAAAGCCACCTCTCCGCATTGGATGCCATGAAGTCAACGCTGTGGGTGATTCTGAAGAAGGAGCTGCACTTGAAGAGTGGGTGTATCCAACTATAACGGAGCTAAAGAATTGGAATACAAAGGACTTTGTGCCCATCTCCTTCATTGAGGAGTAATCTACTTGTTATTGCTTTTCTTTCAATTCAAGAACATGTTGTCTGTAATATTTTAACAATGAATTTTCAGCCATTTTCCTGGCCTAGGGCACTTTGGTCCATTTGTTAAGGGTTTTATTTATGTTCATCTAATCATATGATCATTTAGTACATTGGACTCTTTTGCATTCAAATATTTGTGTTCATTGTCTTTCCTTTCTTGCAAATACATTTTTCAAAAAAAATAGCCATGTATCTTACATGCACACGCACACACTCTTGCAGGTCCACATCCACTCTGGATCCTATTGCCAATGACTCTACTATTGCCGACTATGACTTTGAATGTCCTATCAACCAAGCCGAAGACGAAGGTGAGTAAGATTGTGACATATCGAAAGAGCTAGCCAGACTTCTATTACAAGAGGAAAAAGTTATTCAACCGCACGAAGAGTCAGTTAAAGTTATCAAACTGGGTACTGAGTCAGTTAAGAAAGAACTCAGGATCGGTGCTAACTTGGAAAGCAGTATCAAGAGCAGGTTGGTTCAGATGTTGCATGATTATGTGGAAGTATTTGCCTGGTCTTATGAAGATATGCCTGGGTTGGATACCGACATCGTAGTCCATCGTCTACTGACAAAAGAAGACTGCCCTCCCATCAAACAAAAGGTTCGTCACATGAGGCATGATATGTCTGAAAAGATCTAAGTTGAGGTGATGAAACAATTGGATGCAGGATTCTTAGTTGTGACATCCTATCCCCAATGGGTTGCCAATGTGGTACCGGTGCCGAAAAAGGACGGAAAAGTTTGCATGTGCATAGACTATAGGGATCTGAATAGGGAAAGCCCCAATGATGACTTCCCTCTACCACACATTGACGTCTTAGTTAATAATACTGCTCAGCATAAAGTCTTCTCTTTCATGGATGGTTTCTCAGGCTATAACCAAATAAGGATGGCTCCCGAAGACATGGAGAAGACTACCTTCATTACGCAATGGGGCACCTTCTGCTACAAGGTCATGCCGTTCGGATTAAAGAATGCAGGGGCAACATATCAAAGGGCTATGGTAGATTTATTTCACGACATGATTTATCATGAGATAGAGGTATATGTGGATGATATGATTTCCAGATTACAAACCGAAGAAGAACATCTCGATCATCTATACAAATTATTCGAGAGGCTGAAGAAGTACAAACTAAGGTTAAACCCTAACAAATGCACGTTTGGAGTACGATTTGGAAAGCTTCTAGGTTTTATTGTCAACACTAAAGGCATTAAAGTTGATCCTGCCAAGGTAAAGGCCATCCAAGAAATGCCAGTCCCTCATTATGAAAAAGAAGTCAGAGGATTCCTGGGTCGTCTCAATTAAACTTCTCGCTTCATATCACACTTGACTGCTACTTGTGAGCCAATCATCAAACTCTTAAAGAAAGATCAGATAGTCAGATGGAATAATGAGTGCCAGATTGCCTTTGAAAAAATAAAATAATACCTACAAGAACCTCCTATTATCATGCCTCCAGTTGAAGGAAGAGCCTTGATAATGTACTTGACAATATTAGAGAACTCTATGGGGTGTGTTTTGGGCCAACATGACGAGTCTGGCTGAAAAGAGCATGCTATTTATTACCTGAGCAAAAAGTTTACCGACTGTGAAACCAAATATTCACTACTCGAGAAAACTTGTTGCACTCTGGCATGGATTGCTCGCCAGCTAAGACAGTATATGTTGACTCATACCACTCTGTTGATTTCTAAGATGGACCCAATCAATTACATCTTCGAGAAACCTGCCCTTTCCGGACGGATAGCCAGCTGGAAAATGATCTTGACTGAGTACGACATTCAATACACGACTCAAAAGGCCATCAAAGGAAGTGTACTAGCAGATCATTTGGGCCATCAAGCTGTGGATGATTATCAGTCAATGAACTTCGACTTCCCTGATGAGAACATCATGCTGGTAACCGACTGTGCGAAACCTGGACCATATGACAGACCTGAACAAGGATCCCGATGGGCTATGGTATTGGATGGGGCTTCCAACGCCTTAGGTAATAGAATTGATGTTATGATCATCTTTCCTGAAGGTTGCCACACTCCTTTCACTGCCAGACTATGCTTCGATTTCACAAATAATATGGCCGAGTATGAAGCATGCATCTTAGGTCTGAAAGCTGCTATTGACTTAAGGATCAAGCATTTGGATGTGTTCGGGGATTCCGCCCTAGTGATCAGCCAAGTAAAAGGAGATTGGGACACTAAACACCCCAATCTTACCCCTTACAAGGAACTTGTGCTATCCCTAATTCCTTACTTCGAAGAGATCACTTTTGAGCACTTCCCTAGGGAAGAAAACCAGTTGGCTGACGCTTTGGCAACCATGTCTTCAATGTTCAAGGTCAGATGGGACAACGAAGTCCCTATGATAACAATTTAAAGATTCGATGAACCTACACATTGCTATGAGCTTGACACTGATGCGAAAAAGCCATGGTACCATGAGGTGATGAGATACCTTGAAGCACAAGAGTATCCGGAGGGGGCATCGATCAATGACAGAAAGTTCTTGCGAAGATTTGTAGCCAAATTCTTCCTAAGTAATGGGATATTGTACAAACGCAACCATGATTCAACTCTACTCCGATGTGTGGACAAGAAGGAGGCAAAGGAGATCATGGAAGACATGGACGATGGTCTCTTCGGTACTCACTCAATACGATGGCTAAGACAATCTTAAGAGCCGATTACTATTGGTCAACAATGGAGACTGATTGCCATCAACATTCAAAAACTTACCACAAATGCCAAATCTATGCTGACAAGGTCCATATGCCTCCTATTCCTCTGAATGTCATGACCGCTCCGTGGCCATTTTCAATACGGGGCATTGACATAATTGGAGAGATCAAGCCCGCCGCTTTCAACGGACATCGCTTTATTCTTGTTGCTATCGACTATTTTACCAAATGGGTCGAAGCCGCCTCATTCGCCCCAGTCACCAAGAATGTGGTAGCTAGATTCATCAGACACAACCTCATCCATCGTTATGGTATCCCCAAAAGGATTATCACCCACAATTGGACTAACCTCAACAATGCTATGATCACTGAGCTTTGCACTTAGTTTAAGATCAAGCATCATAATTCTTCTCCATATAGACCGAAATGAATGGAGAAATAGAAGCGTCCAACAAAAATATCAAGAAGATTATGGAGAAAATGGTAGTAACCTATAAGGATTGGCATGAGATGTTGCCGTTTGCTCTACATGGCTACCGTACTTCAGCTAGAACATCAACTGGGGAAACTCCCTTTTCTCTAGTCTATGGCATGGAAGCTATTTTGCCAGTGGAAATTCAGATTCCCTCGCTGAGAATTATGAATAAGGAAGGCCTCGGCAAAGATGAGTGTATTCAAACGAGATTGGATCAGCTGAACTTGATTGACGAAAAAGGGTTAGCTGTTGTTTGCCATGGTCAGACGTACCAAAAATGGATGATCAAGGCTTTCAACAAAAAGATCAAGCCTCGAGTATATCAAGTTGGTGACTTGGTGATAAAACACATTATTCTACCACAAGGCGACCCCAGAGGCAAATGGACTCCCACCTATGAAGGGCCATTTGTTGTCAAGAGAGTTTTCTCTGGCGGTGCCATGATGCTGACTACCATAGATGGTGAATATTTCCCACATCCTATAAACGCGGACATAGTTAAAAAAATACTACGCATAAGAGACCCGTTAGGTTGACACACCTAGGAAAAATAAGGGCATCCCGGCAAACAAAAAGGTTTTGGAAAAAATTAGGGATATATGCAAAAGATTGTACACCTGACAAGTTAAAAACCCAAAAGGGCGACTTGGGCAAAAAAGGGTATCCTGGTGGGCTGAAAACCCAAAAGGGCGGTCCAGGCAAAAGTTAAGGATTAAAAGCGTATGACTATGTCCCGTGGAATCAACACAGTCAATTTTATCACCAAGGTCCAAGTTCAAACGGTCCAAGATCAATCCAATCAACTTCTATCAATGGCAAGGGACATTCGAAAACATTGGGGCAATAGTAGAGTTGGAAGGCAATGAGATAATTTCACATGGCTATTTGTTTTGATTCTCAATTTTGTTTTCCTTTCGACGATTTCCTCTTACTAGGATCTCTGTCTCTCTGTACAAAAACGCATATTCATGGGCAAAATATCAATTCAAATATACTTTGAAGTACAAAATTTCTGTCTTTGTTTTGAATGCAAATTTGTCCAATGACTAAAATTGAATAAACATATGCATACGAACATAATTAAAACTGTTTGGCACATATGACCTAAGAAATAATAGACACTTCTTTAAATAAATAGGGAATACCTTTACAAAGTTATCCCATTAACATCCTCCTCAATAAAGTTACTCACAAAGTCTCTTTGCATAGGATAATCCCTGACCAGAGTCTCAATCTCTTGGCAGCTCTCTCTCCAGCTAAGTCGATTTTTACAAGTTGAAGCCTTGTGGTTCTCTTCCTAAAAGAAACTCACTTCCCCAACAAGGTTTACTTCCCCAACATGGTTTATTTCCCCAACAGGGTTTATTTCCCCAACAGGGTTTATTTCCCCAACAACAATCGATGAACCACAAAATTCCCCAGCCAAGTACATCCTCCCCAACCGAGCCTGTATTCCCCCGGCATAGTCCATCCTCCCCAGCTGAGCCCGTTATTCTCCATCTGTGTATATCCTCCCAGTTGAGTGTATCCTCCCCAAGCTGAGTCTGTCATACCCGACTGAGTCTACACTCTCCAGTTTGAATTTTCATTTCAGATTATTGCAAATCATAGGGCCACAACCCCTGATCCCCAGTAAAGCCGTCAGCAGAGCCTTTACTATTTCCAAAAAGATACTATGAAGCCTGGAACCGACCAAATATTAGCACAAATTTTCAAGTTATTACTGAAGCCTGGACCCGACCAGATAATAGTTTGACTTCTTCAATTGTCAAAACCCTGGGCCCGACCAGATAGCAGTTTAATTCTTACAAAATCATTAGAAAAACTCCTCTTCTCCAATAGAATTTTCCACTATCCATAGTGAATTACTAAAACCTGGACCCCGACCAGATAACAGTTTGAGTATCTGAAACCTGGACCCGACCAGATAACAGTTGATCTTAATTTCAAGATACTATGAAACCTGGACTCGACCAGATAATAGTCTAACTTCTTATCCCCAGGTTGTGTTCGTATTGTGGCTGTTTTGTTTCCTTTCTTCCAACCTAACCCCCAAATCGTTCCTTCTTCGTACTCTCACGGTAGCCTCTTTCCGTTCAATCGCCACCATCGTCAACTCTCATCGCTGCCGCACGACTCGTCCCTCTCTTCACAAGGTTCAATCTCTCTCGAACTGCACCGATTATTTAATTTATGTATTCTGAAATTAGTTTAGGTTTTCGATGATTTTTATTTTCTTCATCATTCACAGTGTAATGGTTGTTGTTGTTGTTTGATGATTTTTGAATGTTTCCTAAAACCCTTTGATGATTTTTTTGTTACCTTTTTTTTGGAGCAATGGACGATTTAGTGTTAGGTGATTATGTTTTAAAAGTTATTGAGGGTTTATTGAATAATCAGGCACATAATATTTTCTTGGAAGCCATAGTGACATACAAAATTCTCGTTTCATTGATTATCAAGCACAATTAGTGTTTCTCACTCACACTAGTTGGACGGCAGGTTGTGATTCCCGATTAAGGCTCTCTGTCTTTTGATGTTTGTTTAATGTTTTTTTGGAAATTAATCGGTTTATGTAACTTCTTCAGGACCTTCCGATTCAGAGCAACATATCTCACCGGAGAACTCAAACATGTCAAATCGTCAGAAAACAAGAGCAATATATCTCACCGGAGAACCGCTTGCCACAGGAGAACCGTCAGGTGATTATTTCTTCTTTTCAATCTATACAAAATATTTTGTCCTTTTTGTTTATTACAAAATTTCGTAGCAGAAAACATATCTTAGACTAAAATGAGGCCATGCCATATATAAGAAACATATGAAGTTTGGTATAGGGTAGCCCTTGAGTTTGATGAAACAAGGGCGTACTAGTATATAAGAAACAGACATGTAGAGGGTTGTGCTAATGATGTTGTCTTGTGTTAGTGAATGGTGGTGGAAATTATGATTCATTAACAAACGGGGTTCCCCATTTCACATTACCATTCATTATTATGTATCTATATATCTATATCTATATGTATATTTAATTAGAGATAATGTAAAGTGATTAATTAACTTGTTAATGAGATGGATAAAGAAACAAAAACAACTTTTTAAGGTAACAGAATGCATGCTTATATAAAATTGTGAGAGTTAAGAATTGTGATTAGTGACGTAATCATAAAATGTGATTAGTTGATAGAATAAAATGAATTTAGTGAAAAGTATTGAGTGTTGGTTTTGTTATATGGTTGTGCAAGAGAAAGTGCAAGTTTTGAGTATTGGTTTTGTTTTCTAATTTATCATTTCTCTCAGATTGACTCAGAAACCGTAAACCATGGATAAGACATGGATGTATTCCAATCGATTGTCGAAAGAGTACGAGAACAGGGTATCAGAATTCGTTAAGTTTGCTGTTGCACACGCCGAAGACCCCGGTCGAATGACATGTCCTTGTTTGTGTTGCTGTTATGGGAATCGGGTTGATGCGGTTCAGTTGGCATCACATTTAATACGGTATGGAATTGATAGAAGTTATACATGTTGGAATATGCATGGTGAGAAAAGTGACGAGAATGATGAATCGGGGGATAATAGGACCTATGCTTCAAACGAAAATGGCACAGATACATACGATTATGATCGAGTTGAAGAGATTGCAGAAGCTCTTGAAGAAGATCTTAATGATTGGCCCAAAATGTTCGAGAGGTTGGTAAGCGATGCAGAGAAACCGTTGTATAATGGTTGTACAAAATTCACAAGATTGTCTGCGGTATTAAAATTGTACAACTTAAAGGCGGGCAATGGATGGTCGGATAAAAGTTTCACAGAGTTATTATCCCTTATGAAAGATATGCTACCATAGGATAATGTTCTCCCCAATCGAACGTATGAGGCCAAAAAGATGTTGTACTCTATTGGCATGAGCTATGACAAGATACATGCCTGTCCAAAAGATTGCGTTTTGTTTCGAAACGAGTATGCATCGTTAAATGAGTGTCCTAAATGCGGTGCCCCTCGATATATGAAAAAGTTGTCTCCGACAAAAGTCTTATGGTATTTTCCTATAATTCTGAGATTTAGACGGATGTATCATAGTGAAACCGATTCAAGACACTTAACTTGGCATGCAAATGAAAGAATTGTTGATGGAAAGTTTCGACATCCGGTAGATTCACCACAGTGGATGAAAATTGATAATGATTATCCTGAATTTTGAAAAGAAGCAAGAAACCTTCGCTTGGCATTGCCTACTGATGGAATGAACCCACACGGTATTCAAAGTATCTCGCATAGCACATGGCCTGTGATTCTTATGATTTATAACCTACCTCCGTGGCTATGTATGAAGCGTAAGTACATGATGTTATCTTTGTTAATTTCTGGGCCTAAACAACCAGGAAATGACATAGACGTATATTTGGAACCTTTAATCAAAGATTTGAAGATTTTGTGGGAGAACGGTGTGGAGGTTTATGATGGGTATAGGAAAGAAAGTTTCAACTTGAGGGCGATGTTGTTTGGAACAATTAACGATTTTCCAGCCTATGGAAATCTATCCGGGTATAGCATTAAAGGTGAAAAGTGTGTCCTATCTGTGAAGATGGAACCGATACGATGCGATTAAAACTTTGTCAGAAGAATGTCTTTCTCGGTCATCGTAGATTCTTAAATTCTAAACATCAATATTGTGGATGGAGAAAAGCGTTCAACGGAGATATCGAACAACGTAGAGCTCCGCCTGGATTGACAGGTGATAAATTATTTGAAAAGGTGAAAGATGTGAGTATTCAGTTTGGTAAGCCTTTTGCACATAAAGTTGTTACAGGTGGGTGGAAGAAGAGGTCGATTGTTTTTGAATTGCCATATTGGAAATCTTTGTACGTAAGACATTTTCTTGATGTTATGCATATTGAAAAAAATGTATTTGACAGTGTTATTGGTACGTTACTCAATATAAAAGGGAAGTCTAAGGATGGTCTTAAAGCAATGGAGGACATGGTAGAGATGGGAATAAGAACTGAATTGGGACCCGTGAAAAAAGGAAGACCAACATATCTACCACCTGCTGTTTACACTCTATCCAGAAAGGAGAAAAAAATATTGTGTAAGTAAATATAAACTCTACGATCTTATTAATTCTCTCAATGTGTTATAGTTGATGATCTTAAGACTTGTGTATTTGCGTAGTTAGAAGAGACGAAAAGTGACGCAACATCACTACCGGCACATTTATTGTGGAAGGAAGCCCGTGGGGGAAAGGATCAAGCTGTTAATCCCGATATTCAACATGTGTATGATGAATGTGTAAGTATAAGATTGTGTCTTTAGTTAAATCAATTAATGTTTATTAATATTTAAATAATTTTTTATCTCCACTAATAATTTTTTATATGTAAATGAATTACAGGAGACCTTATCACAATCGGTATCCCCAGGTGAGGATCATCAGGATACCAGGAGCGTACTTAGTCGAGCACTAAATATTGCTGAGTATCCGGGTCGGGTGAGGGGTAAAGGTCATGGTGTGACTCCAACCTCTTTGTATAAACATCCAAGGAGAAGAAATCCTAGCAATGCAGAAGTGATGCAAACATTGCAGGATTTACAAGCTCAAGTCCGTGAATTGCAGAAGGATAAAGAGAGATATATGGCGGAAAAGAGCAGTTCACAATTGAAAGAAACTAGTGAAAAAGCTAGTATCAACTGTCAGCATAAATTTCCCGAGGTAATTTTCAATATATATCCGTTATTATTATAGAATATTTTTAGTCACTTCTAACGGTTATTATTGGTTTAGGGCATTTCATCTTGCCAGCTATACCTATCGTCGCCGACTTATCGACTAGTTGGCAAGGGAAAAGTCCATAACACTTCGGGAGATTTACTTCACCATAGACCGCTTCCGGATGGACACATGAAAGTATCGGTTGACATTGCTTTAGATATGGATGCGTTGCTGCCGGTACCTGACATTGTTGCTGAGACCACATTGCTGCGAGATGCAATAGGATCTTTTGTTGCATGGCCATCAGACCTCATTTTCATAGATGATCAGGTATGTTGAAAACAATTATGAATCTTTAAGTCTTCAACTGTCAGTTCTGACCTCAGTTATTTCCACGGTAATTATATACTCCTACAACACCCGCATCTAAGGGTAAAGGGATTTTGCGGCACGACGAGTCTGATGTATCACCAAAAGAGGTACGTTTAAAGTGTTAATTATATGATCCGAATAAAAAACTGCATAATTTTATAATTTAACTGAGTTTATATGATTTTTAGGTACCTTTTCAAGGGTCACAACAAGTGAGCCAGAAAATAGTTGACGTACCACCCAAGAAAAGGGTGCCTACTAGATTTTTCCCTCGATACCGGCAATGTCTTGAAACAATAGTGGGAACAACATATTTGATGGATGGTGGTATTCGTCAAATGGATATGGATCAAGGTATCTTTGGTTTTCCTTGCACCGAAATAATTGGACATGAGGACGTGGAATAGATTTTCCGTCATAAAGAATTGGGCGTAAGTATTATGCACGCATACATCCGGTAACCCCATCTTTATATTATGTAATTAGCTGAAATTTTTTTAAACATTTCAATTAATATAGTCTAATATTAATTATGTTTTTATTTAAGGCTGTTATATGACAAATTGATGCGCGGGAATCAATTGTCAAACAAATTCCATTTCGTGTCTTCCTCCCGTGTCAGCGGAGCGACAATTGGTAGGGAACCGGAATCAGTAAGAGAGCACTTAGTCGAAAGATTCATGGCAACTGGCAGTACAGAAAGCTTATATCTTTGGGCGTATAATACTATTCCTACAGGGTTAGATTTTCATTCTAAGTTCATTTTAATATTTGTAATTTTTGCATAGAAAAATTTCTTCTAAACTGTTGTTTTAATTTATAGACGTCACTGGTTGTTGGTTGCTATCGATCCTATAAAAGAAGTGGTCTATTATCTAAATTCGGTTGACGGTGATTGGACAAATTATCCGGATATGAAGTTAATGATTGATACGTAAGTGATATTATTCTAAATATTTGTGTGTATTTATATATTTAATTATTTCTGTGACATTGTTCTAAATATATACTTTTATTTTATTAGAGCAATACAAGTATTCCGGTGTCAAAGAGAAGCTCAGGTACGACGGTCTAAATCAAACAACATTAATTGGATCAAAGTGCAGGTATATTAATTTCCACTATTTTGCTTATAATATTTACGCTATTTGATAAAACAATACAACTACATATTCTTATTTGTTTTTCTATGTAGTGTCCTCAACAACAAAACGGTATAGATTACAGATACTTCGTTATGCGGTTTATCAAAGAAATCATTCAACTGAATCAAATAGAGATTCCAGTCACGGTATGGATTTATAACTTAGGATTTGTTTTATTATTTCTCGGATATTTCATATAATTTTTTACTTTTAACTAAATCATGCATATTATGTTTTGTTATGTAGTACTTCGATGAGTACAAATGTGCATATTACACGAAACTTCAGTTGGAAGAAATCAAAGAGGAATTGTGTCAATATTTTATTGAGCAGAGAATCATATAAGGACTGGTTTAATTGTTGTTAGGGTTGATTTTGTAAGACTAATTTTGAGTTACAATGCTGATAACAATGGTTTATATATAATTTGAGGTACAAAAATGGTGTATATATATTTTGGATTACAATGCATTACCGCTGTTTATGAATTACAGGTTATGGCAACTGGTTTATATAAATAATCTGCTGCAAACAATGCAGGTATATGAATTATGTAAATTATACCTCTAAAAAAAAACACCCTATGAAAGCGCTTTTTGAAGAAAAACGCTTTCATAGGTAGACCTATGAAAGCGCTTTTTCACATAAAGCGCTGTCTAAGGTAAACATATGACAGCTCTTTTCCAGGAAAAAGCGCTGCTAAAAGACAACCTATGAAAGCTCTTTTCCAGAAAAAAGCGCCACCAATGAAAGCGCTTCTTCATGAAAAAGCGCTGCCAAAAGCCTACTTAAGAGAGCGCTTTTTAGAAAAAGCGCTTCCAAAAGCCTACTTAAGAAAAAGCGCTGCCAAAAGCCTACTTAAGAGAGCGCTTTTTAGAAAAAGCGCTTCCAGAAGGGTACTTAAGAGAGCGCGTTTTAGAAAAAGCGCTGTCATAGGTAGACCTATGAAAGCGCTTTTCATTAAACAAAAAGCACTGCTAAAACCTATAGCAGCGCCACCTTAGAAAGTGCTTTTAAGCGCTTTTAAAGGCCAAAAAAAGCGCTTTCGTAGGTCTTTTTTGGCGTAGGGGCCCCAATAAATTACTGTGAAACCTAGATCTGACCAGATATCAGTTTTCAATATCATCTTTTCAAGAAAGTTGTTGTGAAGCCTGAATCCGACCAGATAGCAATTACCCTCAGAGATTCGTTGTGAAACCTGGAAATTGACCAGATAACAACTAAATCCCCAAACAGTTTATGGTGAAACCTAGACCCGACCAGATAGCAATTGACCTCATCAACCTCAAAAATATGCAAAGCCAGGTCCCGACCAGATAACAGTTTTTCAAACAGTTTATTATGAAACCTGGAGCCCGACCATAACAACTAACTATGATCCCCAGAGAGACACAATGAAGTTTGGACTCGACCAAATAATAATACAAATTTCCAAAAACCATGAAACATGGACCCGACCAGATAGTAGTTACCACTTCAAGTTACTGCGAAGCCTGGATCCGACCAGATAACAATTAACTTCCGTATTCCCAGCAAGTTATTGTGAAGCATAGATCCGACCAGATAACTATTCAATTTCAAGAAAATTTTCTACAAAGCCTAGAATCCGACCAGATAACAGTTAATTTGTCTCTTCCCCCAGTAAGTTGTCGTGAAGCCTGGATCCGACCAGATAGCAGATGACTACTTCATCCTCAGCAAATTGTGAAGCCTGGATCTGACCAGATAACAACTGACATTCAAGAGATATTCTCCAATGAAAGCATCCTTTCAACAAAGTTTGAAGATATCCATATTCTTCATCCCCAACGACAATCAGGAATTCAACCCCCCAGAATTTCCTCAGCAACAGTCAGAGATTTATTTTCCCGGACAAAAACATACATCTCACATTCATACATCATAACATGTACATACCATATGCATTTAACACAATACCACATCTGGTGAACATCATGCAGACATCAACAAGAGATTTATGCTGATACTTATTCCAGTGTTTACCAACATTCCTCCAAATGGCATCTATGAGACCATTCACCATCCATCTTCGAGTGCAAATTTCTGGGCACTCTAGTGTTCAATCATCTTTCACCTTCAAGTCACGAATGGCGGATCCGCCAATCTAACTCTTCAGGTTTAAGAATATTGAACAGGGTCAGCTGTTGTACCCCAAAATGTTCCCTCTCATTTATCAATTAATCTCTCACAAGATCTCCTTCAGTTCAATACTGCATTAGGTTTGATCAGCTCAAGACACCTCCTTAAGCACTGATGACCAAAATTAGGGTTTGAGATTGCACAAGGATAATTGAACTTTCAATGCTTCATATGACTTTCTTGGATAATTATGGACCCCAAAGATTACTCATGTCAAGTTTCAAGCCTTGGATCACACTTTTGCTCAATCAATTGAGCAGTTGACCTAAAAATCAACTATATTGGGGAAAAAGTAAACTATGGCCAATTTACAGTCAAACTTCATAATTTTTTATCCACATCAATATTATAAACTCATATGAATCATTTTATCAAGTTTGGACCGTAATGCCTCAAGAAATTTGATCAAATCATCAAAAGGGCAAAATGGTCAAAATTAGGGTTTTGACTGAGAAAGGGCAATTTCTGATTTTTGACCTAACAAATGGTCAATTGGTTTGAAGCATGGTTTAAAGAGTTCAATTGCATCTTTTTGAACTAATGTAATGACCTAAAACATTGCTCAAGATCAATTGGATTGATAGTGAATTCTCAGTCAACTGATCAAAAGTCAATTGTACACTGAAAAGTCAAACATTGACCTTTTGGTCAAAATCCAATGTCAAAGATCACAATTCATCAAAACATGTAAAAATATGAAACTTATTCATCAAGAAATCAAAAAGTCAAGATTTCATTTTGAAAAGTCAAAATTTTCTAACTTAGAAATTTTTCTAAGTGTTTTAAACTACATGTTTTTTCACAACTTTGAGTAAATTTTTCACCATGATGCAAGAGGATTCAAAAGAAACTTTCAACATAAAAGTTGTAAATCTCCATGATATCTACAACATTTCTTTACACAACTTCTTCTAAAAATGCTTAGATCTCAAGTTATTAATTCATAAAGTCATGGTTTTGAAATTGAACACTTAGTGAAATTTTTCCCTAGTTTTAGTCAGGATTTTAACCTAACTTCATGGCACTTTTCCATATAGTTCCAAATGGAATTTTAAAAAGTGATTCAAAGAGGGGTTATAGATAACAATACAAGCTTTCCAAATGTCAAATAACTCCTTGAAATCATTTGTGAGCAAGGAGAATAGAAGAGATGAATTTAGGGTTTTCAAACTTAAATTACAAGCCATTTCATGATGAAAAAAATTCAAATCCAAGCCTAGGCTGCATAATCTTTGCTTTGGAGGCCTCAAACTTGTTTGTCACTCCATAATTAAATGTTTTCACAGCTGATAGAGCTTTAATCCAAGCAATTGAGCCTTTATCCAAGTTACATTTCCATTTATGGCACAAAGTTGCCATTTCCATTTTGATAAAGCACTACTTTTGCAATTGTCAACTTCTTGAGATTTTCACTTGTTCTTTCTGCACACACAACCCCTATAATAAGCAATGTGTCTAAAGCCTCTTTGAGTTCATAACATGCTTGTACAACACTTTGAGTTTTGTCCTCTCACTTTTCTTCAAAAGCAAGTCATAGAGCAAAAAGGCTAGGACTCAGAAACCTTGAGTGCATTTGATCCCTAACATTTTCCATACATATACACAAGTCTATTGCAACATAACACACAAATGCTAAGACCCCAAAACACTCCCAAGCACTATGCAACTCAGAATCTGCCTTAACTTGACAGTTTTGAACCTCACATAGCCATCTCTAAATCCACTTGTGCGTATTGAGTTTTAACCATCCAAATACTAAATATACATTATATTAGAGTGATCCAGACCCCTGTTTCTTGACTGTAACTCCTCCATCACCATCCACCATTTCCAAATTTGAAGCTTGCAACTTGACTTGAGTTGAGAGTTTCAGCTATCCTCAAAGCAAAGTAGGAGTTGAAACATACTCAAGGAGGTTCAAGCAAGCTACAGAAATCATCACGCCATCACAAAGGTTGCTCAAAATCCATACACGACTCCAGCTGCAAGAGGTAAGCTTTCAAACTTCTATCTCTTCATACAGGCATCATTTGATTTTGATTTGTGAAGATAAAATGTAGATACCATTGCCACGCAGCTGTACATATCCATATTTTGCATTTATATGGCCTGAGCTTAGAGAATTTTAGAGTTGAAGTTTTCTGAAATTTTTAGGTTTTGAATTAGGGCCAGAAAAATTCTCATTCATCTTTGACTGTTAACTTAAGTTATTTAAATGGTTGGATTCGTGGGAAGAAATTCCACAACTTTCATGTTTGAACTTTTCATTTTTGTTGAGAGATGAAGAAGGCGTTTTGTGTTATGTATTTATCCTTTCCCACAAGTTAACGGATGTATCACCACCCAGTGGTTAAAGCGTGCGCCTGTCACCCTTAGGTCCTGGGTTCAAGCCCCAACGTGACCTTTTGTTATTTATTTTCACTATTTTCTGACTTTTTATGCTTTTTTGGCAGAGCCTGGGATTTATTGTGGGCCTAATCCTTTTTTTCTTCACAACACCCCTTGCATTACTAATCCACCTCCATGACTTATTTTTATTTTTATTTCTTTATTATTATTTTATTTATTATTGTTATTAATACTATTGTTATTATTATTATTACTATTGATATTTTCATAAATCATATAAAAATTTAAAAAATATTTTTATTTATTAGTCATACTTATATATATTTATTTTCTCTAAAAAACAAAAAGATTAAAAAAAAAAACATTTTCTTAAAACAAATTAATTTCTTTTTTTCTTCTTAAATAATTAATCTTTAGACTTAGGTTAAATTAGTATATTATTTTATAGTTACAATTAATTTAGAACTTAAGTTATTTTAATTAATTAATCTTCATTTTATTTTCATTAATTTAAAACCTTTTCATAAAAAACCCTAAAAATCCTTTTCAAATTAATTTCTTTTCTTAATTAGTTTAAGTTAATTTTATTTAATTTTAATTAATCATTTTCTTTAATTAGGTCAAGACAAAACCCCTTTCATAAAAAAAACAACAAAAGTCATTTCTTTTTCCATTTATATTCTTGCATTTTACTTTCAATTTTTTACAATATTCAATATGGTTGTAATATATAATTAGGTTTAATTTTCTTCCAATCCCCATTTGTAAATTTGTACACCCCCTCCCCTAATGATGTAATATCGTAGTAATTTTACTTTTCACAATTTATCGCTTTATATAAATGCTAGTAATTAGGGTTTGTATGAGAAGATAAAATCAACAAGTAGCAAACCCTAATCAAAGACTAAACAAAGCATGAAAATTAATACACTTGCACACAAGCACCCCTAGGGTAAAATCCACTTGGTTGCCTTATAAAAATGGCCATATTAAGCATGTGAGGTATCTTAGCAAAAAAAAGCAAAATGCAAGATCATAGTCCCTCGATGATGCTATCTATGTTGCCTTTCAAAATGATCTTAGTCCCTAAAGAAAAATCCTAAGATATTTTGCAACATTGCTAATCATGGTTATACGATGACCCACGCCTATCCCTTTTACATCCAAAGATAGGGTTACTTACCAAATAAATGGTAAGATAACAATGTCAAAGGAAAGAGGAAATAAACATGAAAGACTTTTGAGTAGGTAGATTGTTCCTAGTTTGCTTGCTCATTTTCAAAACCAAAACATCCTTGCTATTTTCAAAATAAACACCAACACTTTCAAAACATCTTACAAACTTGAAAACATTTTCAAAAGATCAACACTTTGTATACATTCTTACGAACGAGAATTATTACAAAGTTTGCCTAAACAATGGCCTCTTTACAAAATACTTTCAAAAACCACACAAAGCACATTTTTCAAACAAAAGCAAGTGATCTAGAAAGAAACTAAGAGCCCATAGATAATTATGGATGAAAAGGGTGCTAATACCTTCCCTTTTCATAATCTACCCCCCGAACTCAAGAAAACATCTCTAAAGGTCTTTCCTGTTCTTTTCAGCCTTTCCTTATTGGATAAAAGAAAAGTTAGTGGCGAATCTTGCTAACTGCAACATTTGCGAAAAAAATAAAACAACCAAGTCAGTTCTCCCACCGTATCACAAAACCCATCAACACAAATTATATAAATCATAAATCACCTTTGATCACGGTTATAATATATAACTGTTGTGAAAAGTGGCCAGAGTTCATTATATAATATGTAGATTATTTGTTTTCTCATACATCTCACTAAAGAAATACAAGCTTTCAAATTGATGAAGAAATATATAATCTAAAAATTAAGCTATTCTTGAAAACCAACTTAAACAAACCATGATTTTTTCTGATTGCATGCATCTCATCATGCATTTCATGCTCTTTTACAAATATACCGTGGTTTATTGATCTAACTCCTTCGATACATTGTTATCTTTGATTATAGTTAAATTTCCACAACAACAAGACATTAGATAATATGTCTCATCATCATCACTTATCATTGTAATTTTTATAATCGTAAATTTTATGATCATTACTGTTGATGAAGAGGTAGACTATCTAATAAATTATAATTAGTGAAATTTAACAATAATCGAAGACAACGATGCATCTGAGGAGCCAGGTCATTATACCATAATCTATAGGTAAAAGAGCATGAAATGAACGATGAGACACATGCAATTCATAAACTATGATTGATATAAGTTTGTTTTCAAATACAATTTAATATTCAGATTATAGTATCTATGTCAATTTAAATGAATGCATTTTAAGTGAGGGTTAATGAAACAATTAATCTACATAGAATATAATAAACTCAAACAACATCATACAACAGAACAAGATACTATGAATTTGTGAGTAACGAAAAAGATATATTATAAGTTTCTAGGATGCATCTTTTATTTAAAATAATCATGGAACATGAATCAATATGAAGTTATCAACATGTGAACAAAGTATTAAAATCATCTTGTTTGTGAAGCTATGAAGAAGAAGTACGAGATAAGTTTCCATCATAGCTTCAAGATTCTTGTACTTTTTTCCATAATTACATAAACAATATGTCCCATAGACAAAGTAGTGAAGACGAATCTGAAAAAATGAGAACAATTAACAAAAACAACATGCAACAAACGAGATAATGGAGAATATGGAAGAAGAAGAATACCTTAATGTATGAAGCACAATATTCATGGCTAATGGCGAAGAATAAGAGAAAATATAGGCGCTAGGGTTTCACTGTGAAGGAAATGGCGCTACTGTCAATAAGTGAGAGTTAACTCCCTTATATATGGGTAAATGTTTTCACAACGGTTATCTATCAACTGTATTGATAAGTATTTATTTATTATAAATATATCACAATGGTGGAACAAGCCAACCGTAGTCATAACCCTTTAACTTTATTTAATTTAAAAAAATAAAAATGAAAAGGCGCACCTTAACTTTAAAGCAATAATATATATATGAGGAAGTTGTGGTTCGAACCCATGAAGACTTGATGGTATCACCGTGGTTGGATCCAAAACCGTTGTTATATACAATTAATTTTAATCAAAAAACAAAAATAATATGGTAGCGCCTTAGTTTAAAGATGTCACAACGGTGTAGGGAAGAACCGTGGTGACCATGACGTTATTATTTACGCATTTTGTAGTAGTGAGAGGACGTTAAAAGGAACCAAATGCTCAAAGGATCACTCAAAAATATTGAATATCAAAGAAGTCATGATCTACTAAACTTGATCTTAAAAACGTTGAATTTATGGTCAATGTGCTTTGAATCAATTTATAAGGTAAGTCTTTCCTTGCATTCTAATACATATTAATGCACATGTGGACAAATGATAATTAAATCTTGAGTGTTCTTTGAGATTAGAGGCTATTCTTTGATGAAGTAGCCTTTGAGAATAAATAATTAGCCATACTGAACACTTGAGGAATTCAAAACCCTAGCTGAGGCATAATGCCAAAAAAACATGATTTTTGATCACACATAGAGAAATAAACCCAAATCCAAGATCTTGATGAATTTGAATGAGAAATGGCCCCATAACTTTATGAGAAATAAATCCCTAATAACCATACTTCAAAACTTAATTCCACAGTCCACCGCTCAAGAATCAAATGAATTTGTCTTTATTTGATGAAGAAACTTCAAACCAAAATTAAACACTGGATGGCACAACTACTGATACTTTGAACCAAGGTGCATTATTCAATGAAATACATGATATGCAAAAGACTTAATAAGGATGTTGCAAATGAATATGAAAAGCCAAATCCAGATGAAAAGTGAAAAGGTAGGACAAATTTTGGATGTGACACTTACTTGCTAAAGGGAATGCATAAATGAACTGTTAAAGAACAAAAAATAAAGTTTTTTATTATTGTGCTCGCCTCGCTTTTACAACCTCGTGCTTACGTATCACGAAAAAATCAGACAACCATAGTTCTTCGTTACAATTTTGGTTTGTTGGATTTTTTAGTTAACGATATTAAGTTCACATTCTACTGCCGCTAAACCTTTGAAGACTCACACATGGTTATTTTGTGTAGAAAGGAATTAACATGCTCTTTATGAAAAGGTTTTCAAAAGAAAATCCCTAAGGAAAAATAGTTTGAATTTGTTGAGTGTTTTGTCAGGATTATAACAAATGGATCCCAATGGAGTGACACTTATTACTTCTTCACTTATTTGTGAAAACTATTTGTGATTAGAATCGTAATAAAGTTAGGAAATGGAAGAAAGAACAAGGTTCGAACTGTACCACCTCATTCTTTTCCATTAGATCTAACTTCATCAATTCACATCTTTATATGTTAAGTATTTTGAGTTTTTGATCAAGAAAAAGTCTTTGTTGTAGATGGATGCAAAAGAAAATAAATCTAAGGGAAAATTGGAGCCCTAGTTGTTGTCATGGAATGTGGACCTAAAGTTGAGATTTTAAGGGAAATTCTACCTAGACATTATCACGCTTGGATCAATACCTAAAGTCTATTTTAACTCAATTTACTCAAAGATTAAAATTGAATTAAAAAGTCCAAAGTGAGCATGTGAGCACAAGCAATCAACAAAGAAAACAAGACGAAAGATATCGTGATCTCAAATAGGATGTGTCGTACCCCAATTTTGCCTCAGGGTCATTCATTCATCGCATTTGCATCATTAGTCATTCATTTATGCATTTAGGTTGACCAAAAGTCAACTAAAATCAACATTTGCATCGTTTTAAAGTAAAAAATATCTGATATCTTACTTCATGCATTTTTATCTCTTTACACTTCTTCATGCATTGCGCTAAATTGATCATATTTCAATAATATTGATATTTCGGTTTTGCAAGAAGATTGTTAAAAGAGATTTAACACTCTGCAAAAAATTAATAGGTAAAATATTTCCAGTTTTCATCTTTAGCTGACTGTTTTATGAATCTATATTGCACGTAGATCATGTCAGTGTGCTCACTTTATTTTTTCAGTACAATTTGCAGTCTCTTTTTAAACTGTTAGTATGTGCTCATCCGAGATAAAAAAAAGTAAAAACTAAAAAACGAGAGAACTCGCTGCTACCCCTGTCCTCCCAGCATAACTCTGTTCGAAGACTTCAGTCTAGATCGACCTCAGCCGAAGCTCCTTCACGTTGTTTATCATCTCAGAACACTCCCTCCGCCTGTTTCTGTCGGTAACCCTCCGTAGCAGCTCCGTTCACAGACTCAGCCTTCCTACTCCCTCCGTAGCATCCCAACACCTTCTGCTTCTCTCTGAAGACCTCCGCCCAACCTCCTCCAACATAACCTCACCATTTAGCTTCTTCCATTCTACCTGTTCTATTCCTTCGTCCATTTCAGCTCCGTTTAACAACAACAACTCACTTCATCTCACTTCATGCATTTTTATCTCTTTACACTGCTTCATGCATTGCGCTAAATTGATCATATTTCAATAATATTGATATTTCGGTTTTGCAAGAAGATTGTTAAAAGCGATTTAACACTCTGCAAAAAATTAACAGGTAAAATATTTCGAGTTTTCATCTTTAGCTAACTATTTTTTGAATCTATATTGCGCGTAGATCATGTCAGTGTGCTCACTTTATTTTTTCGATACAATTTGCAGTCTCTTTTTTAACTGTTAGTATATGCTCAGTCGAGATAAAAAAAAGTAAAAACTAAAAAACGAGAGAAATCGCTGCTACCCCTGTCCTTCCAGCATAACTCTGTTCGAAGACTTCAGTCTAGACCGACCTCATCCGAAGCTCCTTCACGTTGTTCATCATCTCACAACACTCCCTCTGCCTGTTTCTGTCGGTAACCTTCCGTAGCAGCTCCGTTCACAGACTCAACCTTCCTACTCCCTCCGTAGCAGCCCAACACCTTCTGCTTCTCTCTGAAGACCTCCGCCCAGCCTCCTCCAACATAACCTCACCGTCCAGCTTATTCCATTCTACCTGTTCTATTCCTCCGTCCATTTCAGCTCCGTTTAACAACAACAACTCACTGTCACTACTCAAGTGGTAAGAAATTCTACTTCAATTTCACTTTCACCATTTTCATTTAATTTAATTTCTGGATTGTTTATGATAAATTGAATGGTGAAATTGATTGTATTATGGTGTTAGCTTGTGTGGCGTCTGTGAGGTTTTAGTGATAAATTGTGATGACATTTTTGATGTCAATACTATTCTATTTGTGTTGAATATGAGAATTAGAGTTGATGACAATATCACTTTATTCGATTTAAATGTGAATGATGAAGTGTTGATGTTAATTTGGTGTTGACCGTGTTAGCTCTGAATGATAAATTCTAATGTCATTATTGGTGTTATTCAGGTTAAATCTGAATGGTAGCTTTGATGACATCTGTGTTAAATTTGAAATTTTTTTGATGTCAATACAATGCTCTTTGTGTTAAATCTAAATGAAGTTTTGATAGCATTTGTGTTAACTCTGAATGGTAAATTTTGGTGACATGATTTGTGTTATCCGGGTAAAGTCTGAAGCATAGTTGTGATGGCAATTGTGTTAAAATTGAATAATGGATTTTGATGTCGATACCTTGTTGTTTGAATTAATTTAAAGGTTTTGATGGCATTCTGGTGTTATTTGTGTCGATTTTGAATGAGGAAGTTGGTTGTAGTATTAGTTTTTATTCCTGTTTATTTTGAACATGTTTGGGATGAGATTTTCGAGCCAATGAGTGTTTTGTTGTTGCTTCCTGATTGCTCATAATGTGATAAAAACTCTTGTTCAAGCTTGTATTTGTGTTTTGAATGTGATTTGAGTAGTAACTTGAATTCATTTCTAATTGGTCTTGGTTTTGATGAATGTTTAAAGTTGTGAAATCCGGTTTAGCATTTTCAATTCATAAGCTTTAATCTCTTTTTACATCCATGAGAATCACTTCGTTTTGAACACCCAATATTTTGTTGTGATTGGATTTTCATTGTTTTCATGGTTTATGAAATTCTAGTATTCAGATCTCAGATGTCCTATGAGATGTCGAGACACCTTTCTCTGAACAAACACACAATGAAAAGGTAAACGATAAACGAAGTGTAGAAAAGTAAAAAACACACAGGATTATTAACCCAATTTGGTGTACAACAACACCTACTCTGGGGGATACTAAGCCAGAGAAGAAATCAACTAGATTGTATTACTTTGAAGCTAAAATCCCCCATTTACAACTTCTCACTTAATAATTACCCTTGCTTAACTTCTACCTAAGACTCGCCTAGGTATGCGACCCTTATCAAATCCCTTCCAATCACAAAACAGTGACTGAACAATTCTAAACACTTAGAAAATAACAGAAGTCACACTTCAAATACACACAATCATTCACTGCTTAAAAGCTTTGGAATGACTGACATAACTTACAACTCAAAAAATAAAGTTATACTCTTTTATCAAGATGATAATCGAGAGGCTCACGATTAACAAAAAAACCCTAATAAAAACACTGAAATTCTTGCTATCAGATTCCGAATGTCCTATGAGATGTCGAGACACTGGATCCGACTTCACACACAACAACAAGATGTATAAACAGAAATAGAAGTGCTGAAAGTAAATAACACATGATATGTTTACCCAGTTCGGAACAACTTTCCTACTCTGGGGGGTACCAAGCCAGGGACGAAATCAACTAGATAGTATCAATTTGCAGAACTTACAGCAAACCTCCAGTTTACAGTCTATGCACTTAATCACCACCCTTTTCTTAACTTCTACCTAAGACACACCTAGGTATGAGGCACTCCTCAAATCCCTCTTCAATTACACTCAGCAATTGGAGCAAAATCTAAACACAAGTAGAGAACAAAAACCAACCATAAGTTATACTTCTAAAACACGCAAGACTCAATTCTTAAAAGCTTATGATAATTGACACACAATAATGTTCAATGCTTAAAAGCTTATGAACATCTAAAAAGAGAACTTACAACCCAACAAAACAATCATACTCTTCTATCAAGATGATATTAGAGAGGCTCACAAAAATAAGGATTCTACAACCCTAAAAACACACATGTAACTTCTACCTAATACTAGGTATACACCAGACTATTTATAATTTTATTCTAGACTGAGTTGGGCTTTAAAACCGTAGCAGTGAGGCTACACAAAGTCTACAAAAAATCCTCCAAGAAAATAGGTTTTCAATCATTAGTTTCCTAATGAATCTCCATATTTAGAAACTGATCAAATCTTCGAAATCCAATCACAGAATATTCTGAGCAATAAATTTTGGACACCGCATAAGCTAACTGAATATTCCCTGAATATTCAATAGCTACAAATCAGCTGATTCACACTGTCAGCTTGCTGTAGACACGATGTCCTATCTCCTCATTGCGACATCTTACTCGAGATGTTGAAACAAAATTTTGAAACATCTTGTTCAACATTGTTGTACCCCAAAATTTTACCTCTCATATTTTCCCAAGATTCTTCTCTTACATGGTGCTTACAAACACTTGTTTAAAGAAAGAGGAAATTTTTGAATCTTAGCAAAGTGTCTTTGGATTGGTAGTTCAACAATGTCCTTCGATTAGCAGTTAAACAATGCCCTTCGATTAGCATAACTGCAAGTTTCGACTGAGCTTTTAAAATCCTTAGATACAAGCTTGACTCACTAGTCTTAGATTGGGCATTTAACACCATTTGATCAAGCTTTGGTTTGCAAGTCTTCGATTGAGCTTTGTCTTCCTTTGGATTGGATCCCTTCGTTTCAGAAAGAAGGGGAGCTCCTTTGGGCTTCCTTCGTTTGAAGCACCTCTGGCTTCTTTTGTTTGGAGCATCTCTGGGCATCCTTCGTTTGAAACGCCTTTGGTTTCTTTCACACAGGGCCCATTTGGACAAATGGTCTGCATGTCTGCCTACTCAAGGCATGAACTTTATTCATACCTACAAGGCAATCACCTGGTACATGCCTTCCTGCACAAGGAAGGAACTTCCCTCATGCTAAGTTTTGATAGCCTAATTTCTGCACTATGGCATTCCAAAAGTCCATTCGAAGGACGCATATTGCTGGCCATTCGAAGAAGTTGAATCAGAGCCATTCGAAGAAGCACGCAAGATGTCCAATTGAAGGGCAAGGATTGAAGGCATTCGAAGAGGTCCAAAGCATGCATAGAAAGTCGTTTCAAAATGGACATGCGAAGGACACACTAAAGACCCATTCGAAGGGTATGCCAGAAGGACCATCTAAAAACCCAGTCGAAAGAGGCAACTTGAGCCCAGTCGAAGGATACACAAAAAGGCCCATTCAAAGGGTGCATGGGAGGTCCAGTCGAAATATAGAGACTGGGGGTATTCGAAAGCCAAAATTGTCCATATTTATTCAAATTTCAAAAAGAGGACAAGATCCCATGTCTTTGGCCACAGTTACAAAACTTCATTCATGGATTTGAAAATGTTTGTTTATGGTAGTTAAACTTTTGTCTTCTTGTCCCCTTCCTTCTACTCTATATAAGCATCATGCTTGCAAGCCAAAAGAGAGGACACATACATTGGAGATACGCTGCCCACAAACCCACCAAAAGTTATCAAAATTTTCATAAGTGATCCAAGTCAGAGCAACCCTTAAACAAAGGTACCCACACCCAAAAGTGCCAAATCGAAGGTACCACATCCAGAAAGTGCCAATTCGAAGGTTCCAACTATTGGTAAGAGAGGGTAAAAGATAAAACTTTGTATTTGCATAACACATCCACACTTATTGTTTCATTCGATTGTTATTCAAGACTAAAGACCTGGGTTCGATCCCAGGTCTGCCTTTGTTCTGCTTCTAACGCTTGTGGCAGATCCCACATAAATAAGGCCAGCACGCACAAAATGAAGGACCTGGATTTGGCACCCAGGTCATGTCTTTCATTTTTGCTAACATGTTTGCAGATGTAGCATCCTCAAAAGTGATTCATCAAGCAGTTTCCAGCAACGCCTTCTAGCTATATCTTGCCATTGGATCTAAGGGTGACACCATTCATAGAATCGAAAGGCAACATCTCCCTGGATCGAAGGGTGACACCCTTCATGGAATCGAAAGGAAACCTTTCCCTGGATCGAAGGATCCCCTCACTCTTTCATATTTTATTTCTGTTCTTTTTGTTATTTCTTTATTGATCCTTTTTATTTAAATTAATTTTAAATCAAAATCACAAAAATATTAGGATAGTTTTTATTAATCAAATTAATTTACAAATAAAATAATTAATTATTTTAACATTTTTTTCTTAAAATTAAAATTAAATAGACTTAGGCTTTATTTTCTTTTATACTAAAAACAACAACAAAAAAATTCTTTTCTTTAGGATTTTTAGACGTCTTTTCTACTTCGCGAGCATTTATTTATTTTCACGTTTTTCCATATTATTGTATCTGCCTACTGAAAGTAATAGATTAAAACTAGGACATTTTACTGCTTTATCCCCTCTCATCCTTGTATAATGTAAAGCCCCTTCCCAGAGCATTGTAATAGCGTAGATTTAAATTCCTGCACTTTAATATTCTGCAATATATTAACTTCTAGTAATTAAGCGTGTATGATAAGACTAATAATCAAGCGCTAGCAAACTTAACAAAAAAGACAAAAAATAACTTAATTGAATCAATTGCATATATGCACCTCTAGGGTACCCCACTTTGGTTGCCTTTAGAAATAAAAAAGTCATGAGGCAGGAACCCTTTAGCAAAGACCCATAAATCAAAAGATTATAGTCCCTCGATGACCCTACAGTTGCCTTCTCGGTAAATGATCTAGTCCCTAAACAAAATTTCTAAAGCATCTCCACAAGTTGCCTTCGTGACTGTAACGTCCCTTTAGAATGTCCCTAATACATCCAACGATAGGGCTGCCTACTCACTAATAGTAGGATAGCACTGTCTAAAGGATAAGAGGAAAAGAATAACCCTTTTCGAGTATAAAAGTAGATATCTATTAGATGTTTGCTCAAAAAACATTTTTCACTTACACAAATACTACTTTTCAAAAGCAATTTTCAAAACATCTGCTTTGTTAACACTCTTGAGGACTGATGCAAGAGTTAAATGCAAAGCAAATCGCTGCACTAAGGCATTTTCCAAATATTTTCAAAACACACAAAGCAGAAAGGTATTTCAAAATGAGAAAACCTCTAAGAGCCCGTAAAAAACTACGGATGGGAAGGCTGCTAACACCTTTCCTTTCCATAATCTACCCCCCTTACTCAGAAAATTCTCGAAAAGGTATTTTTTTGTTCTTTTCAACCTTTCCTTTGTTGAATAAAATAAAAGTCGGCGGCGACTCTTACTTACTGCAACATTTGCAAATATAAAATGCAAAACCAGTAACATAGTCGGTTCTGCCACCGTATCACAGAACTGGCGACTCTGCTGGAGATCTTATAAAAAGTGGGGTTACCTTAGAGTTAGTTCATTATTTAACTGCTTTTGTATGCTTTGTTTGCTTTACTTTTGAGGGCTTTGTTTGGGTTACTATAGATCCTACACCCCGATCTGGGGCACCTTATTAGGTAAGTAGCAATAAATCATGGAAGTTGTACGGTGTTGACCGATATAGACAAAGTGATAGCTACGTTAGCGTGATAATTTGGTTTGTACTAATGTTCCTTGAGTCAGTCAAGGATAACATTAGGCTTACTTAGTGTCATTAAGCGCTAACTATCCTTTAGAACCTTTAATTGATTCATCCTAAGCCATTAGAAAGTAGTGAGATGGCCGGCTTTGGTTCCGACAAAAGATTGGTTGATACTCGATACTACACTCATTGAGACTAGACTTTTGGGATATTCTGGACGCAATACTTCGGTTCTTGAGCTAGAACAATGCCTAAAAGAAAGGTCAGTGATATGAGACTCCTTAGAACCCGATTAATATTACTAGGATATGTTGAGACAACTAAACTTCAAGAGGGTACTTACCTACAAAACCCATGCAAGCCTAAAACTAAGGCTTCTTGTGTGACTGTTTGTTTTCAACTTGAACTACTTACAGGGTTTTATTATCTAACAACATGATTTCCTTGCAGGATTTGTTCGCAGTCATTATCCAGTTACTTGGACTTCTTAGACTCAATTGTCTTCATCACCTTACATTTTTTTCTTAACGCATAGCATACACATCATAAACATCATACCATAGCATTTCCTTAACCATTTCAAGGATCTCAAGGGCATGTGGTACAGGTTATGATGAACCAGATGTCAAGACAAGGGGCAAGGGGATTTATTTTCCTCTAACCAAATGCCTTCAGAAGACCAGAACATGACAACTTGGGTCAGAGGCTATGACCCACTTGATATGGTGAGCTTGACTCTCGTAGAAGGACACTTAACGATACAAATTTCTTCAATCAAAGCTACAAATTTCAACTTATGACATTTTCTTGTTTACCCCGCGAGATCCTTGAAAACATTGCATGCATGCCATTTCATAATAGGTATTCCCCAGGCAGGTTTCTTATCTTTTTGCTATTTATTTCAGCAAAAAGAAATGGCTCTTGAGCAAACAGTTAAGAAACTTCAGGCACAAAATGCTCAATTCTAAGAAATGTTCCTGAATCTGGCTAAGGGACAAGAAGATTTGAAGGCTCTTGTTCTCAAAGACCACAAGAAAAGGCAAAGAAACCAGTTTGTGTTTTGAGTGTCGGAAGAAGAAGACCAGCTAACCGAGCTCTAGATTTCGCAACCCCATCAAAGGGAGGGGATAATCGAGAGGAAGATGAAGAGGAATCAGAGGAAGGAGACAACAATCCAGCATCTGAAGAAGATGAACCTGACTATTCTGAGGATCAATATCCTCCTAGTGACGATAAATACAAACGGCTGGAGGATCAACTTAATGCCATGGAGATCCAAAGGGTGCTCGGTCTGGATTTTGAAGAATTAGGTTTGGTTCCAGGGGTGGTCATCCCACCTAAGTTCAAGGTCCCTATATTTGCAAAATATGACAGTGTTTCCTGTCCCAAGCTTCACTTGAGGTCATATGTCAAAAAAATCTAGCCTCACACTACTGATCGGAAGCTATGAGTCCATTTCTTCCAAGAAAGTTTGGCTGGCACTCAACTGGATTGGTTCTATCAGCTAGAAGGAACTGACATCCATACCTGGGAAGACTTGGCTGCTGCTTTCTACAAACAGTACCAATACAATGCTGACCTGGAACCAACTCGAGTGCAACTACAGAATATGTCTATGAGCTCAAGAGAAGGGTTCAAAGAATATGCGCAGAAATGGAGAAATCTAGCTGGAAGGGTACAACCTCCTCTGAATGATCAGGAAATGGTAGACATGTTCATAGGCACTCTAACATGCCCGTTCTTTAATCTGCTGATTGGGAGTTCCTCATCCAGGTTCATAGAGATGGTTCTGACCAGAGAAAGGATCGAAAGTGGTATCAAGAGTGGGAAGATCCCGATGGCCGCATCTTCTAATTAATGCTGAGAAGAAGCCATTTGCTGGTAAGAGGGAAGCCAATTCCATGTATGGCCAGAAGGGTCGTCATAAGGAAGACTACAACCAATCTGTAGGGACAGTGTTAGTTTCTAATTCGACACGCATGCAACGACCACAACAATGGGGTAATTAGAGAAGGCAAGACAAGCCTAAGAGACAGTTTACCAAGATCAACATGCCGCTGTCTCAAGCATTACAACATATGTTGAGTGTGAATTTGATTACGTTGATAGGACCTCATCCAAACCTTAAGACTTCTTCTCCTAACTACAATCCTAATGCAAGGTGTGCCTATCATTCTGGCAGTCCTGGGCACGATACTAACGATTGTTGGGCACTGAAATACAAGATTCAAAATATGATTAACGCCAAGGAGATTGAGTTCGACCCTCCTGAGACTCCCAACGTGATCACTGCTCCCATGCCAAATCATGGCCAGGATTGAGAGCATTTTTGTTCATTTGAATTCTCAAGTTGTATTTTCATTGTTTGTTCAAACAATTTTTGTCATGTCAAACTTTGTTATTTCATTAATGCATTGCACATGTTTGTCTTGAATTAATTTGTTTTCATTATGCTTAAACTGCTTTCTTACTTCCTTTTTGTGATATTTAACTCTTGATTAAAAGCTCTAAGCCTTTATAGGGAGGATGACGAGAACGATACCACAATCTCTATAGTATGATTTTAAACAAACCCCACTGACGATGTACAAGCGTTGTTTCAAATCCTAAACAACGGAGTTATAAGGAAGATAATCCCTAGTCAACCCCTTTGAGCCTAAGGAGTAGGAGTTTTTTCTTTTCGCAGGAATTAAAACCCTCAATCATAACCTGAGGCTGGGTAGTTTCTAAGTTAAAAGGTGCATTCAATCGCAAGCTCTACCTTCATACACAACAAAGAGTGTAGAAGATGCTCTCTAAAAAGATGGTGATGGTTCCACATAATCTTCAAGACATGCAGTCTTTATTTTTCAAAAGAAAAGCCCGCCAAGTCAAAACCTATGAAGGAGACTTAAGAAAAAAACTGGGGCATCCCGCTGGCTGTAATCACAAAAGAAACAGTTCAGGCAAAAGACAGGGATAGCAAAATCAAAAAAGAAAGAGGTCCTACAAATCCTCAACAAAAAGAAAAGGTCACAAAAATGACTGCCTTCTCAAATAAACGTTCAATTTTTGAACCATCACCGGAATATCGGGGCCAACATTCCAGAACTCAACTGGGATTCGAAATGCACAATTAATTGAGCATAGCACTGAAGAACATCACGAAGAATGGGTGGGTACAAATAAATTTTGAGCCTTTATCCTTTGTTTCTTAAACCGTGAACCAGGCCACATTACAACCCTTAAAAGTCCTAGCTGAAGCATTGGTTAGTTCGAGAGCATACTGTTACAAAGGTATCCTGACTCCTGTAAGGTTTGCTATAAATCATGAGTTGATATCACATTCTTGTAAATTTTATTTTACTACAAGATACGCATTTTCAAAAAATTTCAAGACAAACATAAGCTTTGCATTCTTTAAATGACATTGTTTGTATATGGTTAATTGTTAAAATGTCAGAGAAATTCACACAATGAATATTCAGTGAACGAAGACCCCCTCAATGGACAGAATCACCTCAAACATAAAAAACATTCCCAATAACAAGCCTTTCATAATCAAGGGGCATGACACGGTGTCTAATTAATCTGGGGCAGTCAAGCCAATATGCAAAGAATCTCTCCAAAAATGCTGAATAGCCAGGGGCAAATCTCCATCTGAATCACTCGGGGGCTGCTACATTGATCGATGATTCCAACAGAAAATCACTGTGAAATTTGAATCTTTGGTACCACGAAATTGCTTGTCTGTGCCAGTAGTATCAGATGGTGTCAGTATCATGTCTTCGAATCCTTCCATGACAATTCTTAGAAAAGATACCTAGGAAATTCAAGACTATCGAAAACTTGATCAAACATCAGGTGCACCAGATTCATCCTGAAGCAACCCCACATAGGCTTCCACGTATGAAAGGGAACATGTGATCACATAAACATTTTGTGGCATTTCTACAACACTTGTTGTCATAGACGGTGACAACTCTCCATATCCTATGAGCACAGACATAGTCAGAAAATACTACGCATGAAAAAGACTCACTAGGTTGACACGCCTAGGAAAAATTAAGGGCATCCTGGCGAACCAAAAGAGTTCGGGCAAAAATTAGGGATATATACAAAAAAATTGTACACCCGACAAGTCGAAAACCTGAAAAGGTGGCTTGAGAAAAAAAGGGTATCCCGGTGGACTGAAAACCAGAAAGGGCGGTCCAGGAAAAAGTTAGGGATTAAAAACATACGACAATGTCCCGTCATCTTGTCATTTGTATATCAGTAGAAGACTTATCATCCCGATCAACATTTACCAAGCACCCCAGGAGTTGGGATGACACTCAAACCATCCATAAAGTCTCTGCCGGTACTTTCTCGAAGAGGTACAGAGGCAGGGGCATCTTACTAAAAAGTCGCCGCCATATCCTCAACTTACAACCTAGTGATGTCAGGTGTTCTTGTATCCCCGACAAAATAGGAATTTCCAACTACTGCTCTGACATCAGGTCTTCCCTAGTAAAGTCGTCAAATATCTCAAGATTCCCCAATAGGATTTCACAAAATCCTCAGGAAGTGCACAAAGCTTTCCTTCCCCAACATAGTTTATTTCTCTAACAACGGAAGATCATCTCCCAGCAGTTCAGCTTCAACAAAATCTGAAGACCTACATTCTTCATCGCCAACTGTAATCAGGGATTTATTTCCCTAATTCAACAGCGCTGCAATAGAACAACTGATACATTCACATATTGCATTCATACATCATTCTACAAATGTCATAGCATCTACAGTACAAATGCATACATCCCAATCTCATTTATTTTGAGAAACCATTACACAATACATTTCATACATCATGACATTGCATACAGCTAACGCTTTACCTTTTCAGGAAAGATCAATAAACAAATATTTATCATCAACAATTTTCAACAGGTACAGGATTAGCTCCTGAAATAAAACAGAGTAATTATCTGTGCGACCAAATATAGCTTTACACAGGCTCATCATGAAGAAATCTTACACGAGTTTCTTCTGACTTCCAAATACAGCTTTATACGGGCTCTTCATGAAGCAATCTTACACGAGTTTCTTCTGACTTCCAAATATAGCTTTACACGGGCTCATCATGAAGCAATCTTACACGGGTTTCTTCTGACTTCCAAATACAGCTTTATACGGGTTCTTCATGAATCAATCTTACACGGGTTTCTTCTGAATTCCTAATACAACTTTATACAGGCTCTTCATGAAGCAATCTTACACGGGTTCCTTCTCCCTCCTTCTGAAGTTTTACACGGACTCATCCTAAAGAAACCCTACCCAGGTTCCTTCTCACAATCTCCAGATGAATTTTTACACGGACTCATCCTTAGGCAACCCTACTCAGGTTCCTTCTCTTGAATTTCCAGATGCAGTTTTACACAGACTCATCCTTAAGCAATCCTACCCAGGTTCCTTCTCACAATCTCTAGATGCAGTTTTACACAGACTCATCCTAAGGCAACCCTACCCAGGTTCCTTCTCTTGAATTTCTAGATGCAGTTTTACACTGACTCATCCTGAAGCAACCCTACCCAGTTTCTTTCTCACAATCTCCAGATGCAGTTTTACACGGACTCATCCTGAGGCAACCCTACCCAGGTTCCTTCTCTTAAATTTCCAGATGCAATTTTACACAGGCTCATCCTGAAGCAACCCTACCCAGGTTCCTTCTCACAATATCCATATGCAGTTTTCCACGGACTCATCCTGAGGCAACCCTACCCAGGATCCTTCTCTTGAATTTCCAGATGCAGTTTTACATAGGCTCATCATGAGGCAACCCTACCAAAGTTCCTTCTTACAATTTCCAGATGCAGTTTTACCCGGACTCATCCTGAAGTTTCCCTACCCAGGCTCCCTCTCATATATATCCTAAAACAACCCTACCCAAGTTCCTTCTCATACACTTCCAGATGAAGTCTTACCCGGACTCATCCTGAAACAGCCCTACATGGGTTTCTTCTGATACATTTCCAGATAGCAGTTAATTTCATTCTCCCCAGCAATTACTACGAAGCCTGGATTTCAACCAGAAAACAGAAAACTTTTATCTCTCCAATCCAGAGATAACCCCTCAGTAGAGCCATGGACAACTGAAGTTCCTACACTCTATTCCCCACAGATTTTTCCTCAAACAGGAAAACAACAGAAATCAACATCCCCCAGTGGACTCCTCCTCAGATAACAGGAACAAGAATCCCCACAAAGAGACCTCTTTTGAAGTCAGCATCTATTTTGGATGGCATCTTTAATCCCATCTCTGACGACTCTCTGTCATCTCCTCCAAATGGCATCTATAAGCCCATTCCCTACATCATCAATCATCAATGTTATTTCATGTGACTATAAATTTCTGGGCACTCTAGTGTTCAATCATCTTCCACCTTCATATCACGAAAGGCAGACAAGCCAATCTAAATCCTTGGGTTTAAGAAGATTGAACAGGGGCTGCTGTTGTACCCCAAAATTTTCCCTTTCATATTTTCCCAAGATTTTTCCCTTACATGGTGGTTACAAACACTTGTTTAAAGAATGAGGAAATTATTGAATCTTAGCAAAGTGTCTTTCGATTGGTAGTTCAACAATGTCCTTCGATTGAAAGTTAAATAGTGCCCTTCGATTAGCATAACAACAATTTTCGACTGAGCTTTTAAAATCCTTAGATACAAGCTTGACTCACTAGTATTTGATTGGGAATTTAACACCCTTCGATCAAGCTTTGGTCTGTAAGTCTTCGATTGATCTTTGTTTTCCTTTGGATTGGATCCTTTCGATTCAGAAAGAAGGGGAACTCCTTTGGGCTTCCTTCGTTTGAAGCACCTCTGGCTTCTTTCGTTTGGAGCACCTCTGGGCATCCTTCATTTGAAGCGCCTTTGGTTTCTTTCACACAGGACCCATTTGGACAAATGGCCTGCATACCTGCCTGCACAAGGCAGAAACTTTCTTCATACCTACAAGGCAAACACTTGGTACATGTCTGCCTGCACAGCGCAGTAACTTCCCTCATGCTAAGTTTTGACAGTCCAATTTCTACACTATGGAATTCCAAAAGTCCATTCGAAGGACGCATATTGTTGGCCATTCGAAGAAGCTGAATCAGAGCCATTTGAAGAAGCATGTAAGAGGTCCAATCAAAGGGCAATGATTGAAGGCATTCAAAGAGGGCCAAAGCATGCATATAAAGTCCATTCAAAATGGCCATGTGAATGACACACTAAAGGCCCATTCGAAGGGTATGCCAGAAGGACCATCTAAAAACCCAGTCGAAAGAGGCAACTTGAGCCCAGTCGAAGGCTACATAAAAAGGCCCATTCGAAGGGTGAATGGGATATCTAATCGAAAGATAGAGACTGGGGGTATTCGAAAGAAAAAATTGTCCATATTTATTCAAATTTCAAAAAGAGGACAAGATCCCATGTCTTTGGTCACAGTTATAAAACATCATTTATGGCCTTGAAAACATTTGTTTATGGCAGTTAAACTTTTATCTTCTTGTCCCCTCCATCCTACTCTATATAAGCATCATGCTTGCAAGCCAAAAGAGAGGACACATACATTGGAGATACACTGCTCACAAAGCCACCAAAAGTTATCAAAATATTCATAAGTGATCCAAGTCAAAGCAACCCTTAAACAAAGGTACCCACGCCCAAAAGTGCCAAATCGAAGGTACCCACATCCAGAAAAGTGCCAAATTGAAGGTTCCAACTATTGGTAAGAAAGGGTAAAAGGTAAAACTTTGTATTTACATAACACATCCATACTTATTGTTTCATTCGATTTGTTATTCAAGACTAAAGACCTGGGTTCGATCCCAGGTCTGCCTTTGTTCTGCTTCTAAAGCTTGTGACAGATCCAACATAAATAAGGCCAACTCGCACAAAATTGAAGGACCTGGGTTTGCACCCAGGTCATGTCTTTCATTTTTGCTAACATGTTTGCAGATGTAGCATCCTCACAAGTGATTCCTCAAGCAATTTCCAGCAACGCCCTCTAGCTACATCTTGCCATTGGATCGAAGGGTGACACCCTTCATAGAATCGAAAAGCAACATCTCCCTAGATCGAAGGGTGATACCCTTCATAGAATCAAAAGGCAACCTCTCCTTGGATCGAAGGATCCCATCACTCTTTCATATTTTATTTTTGTTCTGTTTGTTATTTCTTTGTTGATCCTTTTTATTTAAATTAATCTTAAATCAAAATCACAAAAATATTAGGATAGTTTTTATTAATCAAATTAATTTACAAATAAACTAATTAATTATTTTAAATTTTTTTTCTTCTTAAAATTAAAATTAAATAGACTTAGGCTTTATTTTCTTTTATACTAAAAACAACAAAAAAGATTTCTTTTCTTTAGGATTTTTAGACGTCTTTTCTACTTCGTGCACATTTATTTATTTTCGCATTTTCCCATATTATTGCATCTTCCTACTGAATGTAATAGATTAAAACTAGGACATTTTACTGCTTTATCCCCTATAATTCTTGTATAATGTAAACCCCCTTCCCAGAGCATTGTAATAGCGTAGATTTAAATTCCTGCACTTTAATATTCTGCAATATATTAGCTGCTAGTAATTAGGCGTGTATGATAAGACTAATAATCAAGCGCTAGCAAACTTAACAAAAAATACAAAAAATAACTGAATTGAATCAATTGCACACATGCACCTCTAGGGTACCCCACTTTGGTTGCTTTCATAAATAAAACAGTCATGAGGAAGGAACACTTTAGCAAAGACCCATAAATCAAAAGATCATAGTCCCTCGATGACCCTACAGTTGCCTTCTCGGTAAATGATCTAGTCCCTAAAAAAAATTTCTAAAGCGTCTCCACAAGTTGCCTTCGTGACTATAACGTCCCTTTCAAATGTCCCTAATACATCCAACGATAGGGCTGCCTACTCAATAATAGTAAGATAGCACTATCTAAAGGATAAGAGGAAAAGAACGACCCTTTTCGAGTATAAAAGTAGATAGCTGTTAGAAGTTTGCTCAAAAAAACATTTTGCACTTACACAAATATTACTTTTCAAAAGCAATTTTCAAAACACATGCTTTGTTAACACTCTTGAGGACTGATACAAGAGTTAAATGCAAAGCAAATCGCCCCACTAAGGCATTTTCCAAACATTTTCAAAACATTTTCAAAACACACAAAGCACAAAGGTATTTCAAAATGAGCAAACCTCTAAGAGCCCGTAGAAAACTACAGATGAAAAGAGTGCTAACACCTTCCCTTTCCATAATCTACCCCCCTTACTCAAAAAATTCTCGAAAAGGTATTTTTTTGTTCTTTTCACCCTTTCCTTTGTTGGATAAAAGAAAAGTCGGTGGCGACTCTTGCTTACCACAATATTTGCGAATATAAAATGCAAAACCAATAAAACAGTCGGTTTTGCCACCATATCACAAACATGTTGCTGCTAAACTGGTTTTACTAAAATGTAGGCCAACCATAATTTCAGAGAAATAACAATCTCCCCTTTTGGCACATTTTGGCTAAAACACTTAAACAGTCCTTGCACAAGAAAAATATGCTTGAAAATAAATCAAACATACACATCAGAGGTACAACAATGGAAAACAAACACATGCAAGGTTAGCAGAATAGAAAATAGCAGCACATGCACATAGCTGCAAAAATAGAGAACACTTAAGTTCTCCCACAAATATGTCACACCATGATGTCAAGACATCATATTTGATATCTTCTTCATAAATAATCAAGAACTCCTCCTCAAAACCCGCTATCATACACAGAGAATTAGAAAATTCTCCCCCTTAGTAAGTTCCAGCTCTAGCATCCTTAATATCATACTACTCTCCCTTTGTAGCCATAATGTGACAAAGGCAAGTAGACAATACTAGCAGAAAAAAATTTAAACACCTAAATTTATAGAGTCAGGGTGCAAAATTTTAAAAATATGTTGGGCATTTGGCCTTACATAATCATAAACCAAAATAAAAAGGATCATAAGATAAATCCATACAAAATCCCATGACCAACTGTCAGGCATGAGCATCTTCCTTTTCCTCGAAAGTACTAGCAGAACATTCATTAGGTGCAGCACCATACCTAGCCACCTCAACATAAGATGCAACACCAACAGTAATTGCTATAGTTCTTCATAGATAGAGATCCCAAGTCTCCTCGTTAAGTTTTTAAACTGAGCATCATCAAGAGCTTTTATAAAGATATCAACAAGTTGATTCTCGGTTTTGACATGCTTAAGTTTAATGATTTTGTCTTCCACAAGTTCTCTAATAAAGTAATGTTTGATGTCAATGTGCTTGGTCCTACTATGCTGAATAGGATTTCCAGAAATATTTTTAGCATACAAATTGTCGCAAAACAATGTCATAGCATCTTGTGTAACATTGTATTCAAATAGAATTTGCTTCATCCATACCAGTTGAGAGGAACTGCTTCCTACTGCAATGTACTCAGCTTTAGCAATAGATAAAGAAACATATTTTTTCTTTTTACTGAACCAAGAGATCAATTTGTTTCCCATAAATAAACATCCTCCAGAGTTACTTTTCCTATCATCAGCACTTCCATCCCAACCAGCATCACAAAATCCCACCAATGTGGAATTTGTATCATGAGACTACAACATACCATAGTCACATGTTCCACTCACATACTCCATAATCCTCTTTACTTGATTACTGTGACTTACCTTAGGTTCATCTTGATATCTTACACATACTCCAACATTTAATGTGATGTTTGGTCTGTTAGCGGTAAGATATAGAAGGCTTCTAACCATGCTTCTATACAGACTTTGATCAACACTAACTCCTTTTTATGTTTGAATAGCTTCAGGTGTGTAGGTGTTGTACCCCAAAATTTCCCTCTCATTTCTCAAGGAAATCTCTCATAAGATCTCCATTGATTCAAGACTACACAAGGTTTGATCAGCTCAAGACACTTCCTCAACACTGACAACTAAAAATTAGGGTTTGAGTTTTCACAAGGACACTTGGATTATCAAGGCCTAAAACTAATTTCATGGATCATTAGGAACCCTCAAGATTTCTTATGTCAAGTTTCTAGTCTTGAATCACATTTTTGCTCAGTCAGTTGATCAGTTGACCTAAAATAAGTTGTATTAGATAAAAAGTCAACTATGGTCAATTTACAGTCAAATTTCATAATTTTTTATCCATATAAATATCATGAACTCATATATGTCAATTTATCAAGTTTGGATCACAATTCCTCAAAGAATTTGATCATATCATCAAAAGGGCAAAATGGTCAAAATTAGGATTTTGACTGAAGAGGTTCAATTTTTGACTTTTGACCAAACAAATGACTTATTGGTTTAAGACATGATCTCAAGAATTCAAATGTACCATCTTGACCTAATTGCATAGTTCAAATCATATCTCAAGATTATTGGATTGCCAAATGAATTTTAGTCAACTGATGAAAAGTCAACTGTACACTGAAAAAGTCAAACTTTGACTTTTTTTTATCAAAATCAAGTTTTAAAGATCACAATTCATCAAGACATGTCAAAATATGAAACCTGTTCATTAAGAAATTTAAAAGTCAAAGTTATCTTTGAAAAGTCAAAATTCTAAGACTTAGAAATTTTTATAAGTGTTAGAAAATTAACTTTTTTTCATAACTTTGTTCCAAATTTCCACCATGATGCAAGATGATTCAAGGGAAACTTCCAACATGAAAGTTGTAGATCTCAATGATATATAAAACATTGTAGGGTGTAACTTTTTCTATAAATTCTTGTATTTCAAGTTATGAGTTCATGAAGATATGCTCATGAAACTTAAAGACTTAGTGAAATTTTGCCCTAGTTAGGCAGGATTTTGACCTAACTTCATGGAAACTTTTCACCTAGTTACAAATTTATTCTTCAAAAATGTCCAACATAAAGGTTTTAGAGGATGTTACAAGCTTTCCAAAATGTCAAATAAATAATTGAGATCATACTTAAGCTAAGAGAATCGAAGGCAAGAAGTTAAGGTTTCAAACTTGATTTACAAGGCATATTTTGTGATGAACATGAACCAAATCCATAGCCATGCTGCATAATCCTCATGTTACAGGCCTCAAACTTGTTTCTCACTCCATAATTAATGGTTTACACAACTAATTATGTCCTTATCCAAGTGCTTCAAGCTTTGTCCAAACCAATTTGCCATTTTGGGGAGAAAGTAACATATCCATTCTTGTAAAGCAAGCTTTATGCACAAATCAACTTATTGAGCTCCTAACTTGTTTTATTTAAGTACACTCCATCCACAAAGTCATAAGCAAGCTTTTTTTAAAGTTCAACCAATCTACAATAGCATGGTACAAGGTGTTGTACCCAAAAATTTTCCCTCTCAATTCTCAAGGCTTTTCTTACAAGGATTTTCAAGGTTCAAGCTTGAACAAGTGCATTAGGATTTTCCAGTACCAAAATTAAAAGGGAACTGTCAAAAAGGGAGAAAGCAGATAAAAATAACATTTTTACAAATTTGGAGGAAAACAGGCCTCCTTCGACTCAGCCCTTCGCTTGGACAAGTTTACTGCCTACAAGCCTGCTTCGACTGGACAAGTCTGCTGCCTGCATGCATCCTTTGTTTGGACTTGAAACATCCTTCGATTCCACTTGCACCAAGGGCCTCTTGCAGACTTTGCCTCTCACAAGTTTTGTTTGAGCCAAGAGATATCTTCATACAGGATTTGACTAATTTCTTGCTCCCCTTGTAGGAACACCCTTCGATTCAAAAGCCAGGAACTTCCCTCATGCTAAAAAGACACAAGGAAATGACTTTCCTTATGTTTGTTTCGATCCACATGCTTCGATTGGGCAACATGCTTCCTTCGAACACGAGCATTCGATTGGGCAATATGTTTGCTTTGACCCATGCTTCGACTGGGCAATAGCTTCCTTCGAGTTAGCTTGTTTCGACCACAAGCTTCGACTGAGGCAAAGGCTTCCTTCGAACAGGTGTGCTTCGATCTCACTCTCGCATTCGACTCAAGACCAAATCTTGTTTGCCAGGCTATGTTGCTTCTAAATCTTTACATAATTAGAGGCTTGTACAAGGGGTTTTAAACTTTGTCTTTTAGATACTACTATTCTTGGGTAAAGGCTACATACTCTTTCTTTTCATAGAGAGTACTTTAGTCACAAAATCAGCTTTCAACCTGATTTTGGTCTGAGCACAAGCAAGGCCAGAAGCATAAGTCACATCTTCTGCACCTCAACTGCCAACAGCCCCCCCCCCCCCACTTTACCTTTCATGTTACCTATTATTTTATTGTTTTGTAAGGCTGGCTACTTCAAACATGTCCATCCTTTTTCTCTATAAATAGAGGAATTTTTTCAAAGCGTCAAGAGGATCTTTGGACCAGAGGAACGAATCCCCCAAATTTTCTCAAAACTCTCAAGTTCCTCAACACTTTAGAAATAAAAAAAAAACCCAGAGGATCTTTGGACCAGAGGAACGAATCCCCCAAATTTTCTCAAACACAACAAAACTCTCAAGTTCATCAACACTTGAGAAATCAAAAAAACAGAATCCCAAAAACTCACCTCTTTCGATTTTGAAGAACATCCCACACATAGAAGTTTGTTCAAACTCAAAGACAACCTTCTGTGAGAACTCTTCGAACTAAAAGAAAACCTCCTGTGACTACTCTTCAAATTCCAGAAACATCCAGGTAGTAGTTCAAGTTTGAATCCCACATCCATTCAAGGCCTGAAGCAAGGTAATTTATTCTTACCTTTGAACTTTTCGTTTCATGGCATAGTAATTTTCCCTTTCGTTTGAAACATGTACATACCATTGTTCCTTTCGTTTCCACCCTTTTAACATATTTTTCAGAGCTAACCCTTTCGTTTTGCTTTCTGTTTACCTGAACTTGCTTTAACTGTTAAACTGTTTACAAGACAAATACTAGCATGGCCTCAGGCCATGTTTCCATTTAATGCTTTAAATGAAAGAAACAGGAAACAAGAAATAGGAAACGAAGCTTCTGGCTTCTACCCTCTTTCTTCAGGTCGAACGAAAGAGACAACCAAGAGGCAAACCATGTTGACTTCCAGGCCCAGACGAAAAGCATGCCTTCACTGATTTCAGGCTCAATCGAAAGGCATTCCCTTACTACTTTCAACCTCCAGTCGAAGAAGACAACAAGGAAGAACCAGAAGGCTTCGCCATACACTGGCGGCAGCCCCTAATCGAAGGCCATGACCTTACCGGTGCCAGCCCCCAGTCGAAGGCCATGACCTCACTGGTGCTAACCCCAATCGAAGGAGGCCAACAGAATGCAAGCCGAAGGGTGCTACTGCCTGGGTCGAAGAGCTCGTTTTCCTTTCTTTTATTTTGTTTTTGCCTTTACATTTTCTTGCCTTTCAATATGGTTATAATAGTGTAGGATTTATTTTTTGCACTTTTTATTACTTTAATACAAATGCTAGTAATTAGGTGTGTATGGAAAGATAAAACTAACAAGTAGACAACCCCTCATCAAAGACAAAAATGCATGCAATCAAACACACTTTGCACATATGCACACCCTAGGGTTACTCCACCTTGTTGCCTATCAGAAAATAGTCATGTCCCTCGAGCATGGGCGTTTTAGCAAAAGACCCCCGATAAAAGATCGTAGTCCCTCGATGACCCTCGATGTTGCCTTCGGTAAACGATCTAGTCCCTAAAACAACATTTCTAAAACGTCCCATATGTTGCCTTCTATGACTATACAAAACGTCCCAACTCCCGTCCCTTCACATCCAATGATGGGGCTTCTTACCAAATCAATGGTAAGATAGCAACATCTAAAGGAGGAAGAAAAGAACATCTAAGACCTTTCGGGTAGGTAGATCCGCTCTCAGTTGCTTGCTTGCTCACAACAAAAAAACATTTTATACATCCAGACTCTCATCTTTGAACTATTTTCAAAACAAACACTTTGTAGGCGTTCTTATAGAAACGAGAACCATTACGAAGTTCCATTTTCAAAATACTTTCAAAAACACATCTCACCAACACACCTTTGAACTATTTTCGAAACAAACACTTTGTAGGCGTTCTTATAGAAACGAGAACCATTACGAAGTTCCATTTTCAAAATACTTTCAAAAAACCACACACCACAAGCACATTCAAACAAAAGCAAGTGATCTAGCAAGTAACTAAGAGCCCATGGAAAACCATGGATGAAAAGGGTGCTAATACCTTCCCTTTTCATAATCTACCCCCCGAACTTAAGAAAACATCTCTAAAGGTCTTTCCTGTACTTTTTCACCTTTCCTTTTTGGATAAAAGAAAATTCGGTGGCGACTCTTGCTAACCGTAACATTTGCAAACACAAACGTAAAACCTCAAGTCATTTCTCCCACCGTATCACAGAACTGGCGACTCTGCTGGGGAGTATTCTAAAAGTGGGGTTACCTTAGGGCTAGATCACTTTTATTTGCTTACATTGTTTGACTTGTATGCTTTATATTATGGTTCTTTATTTGGGTTTGAAATCCTCTACCCGGATTTGGGAAACATTATAGGTAAATAGAAATACATTGTGGAAACTGTGTGGGGTATACCGACATGGTCTAAGAAATAACTATGTTAGTGTGACATATTTGTGGGTACCGGTATCCTTTGAGTTAATCAAAGAGAATACGGGGCCGCTGAGTGATGTCATGAAGCACTAATGAACTTCTAGAACCTTTACTTGACCAACTTGGCCTTTAGGATGTAGTGAGATGACCGACTTTGGTGCAGTTCGAAGTTGATAGATACTCGATACTACACTCATTGAGGTTTGGTTTCTTGGGATATTTCGGTCGCCATTAAAGAGGCTTGAGCTGAAATAATGACCAAGGAAACAATCCAGTGATATTGAGACCCCTTAGAACCCGGTTACTATTAACTAGGACAGGTGGAGCCAACTAAACTTCAAGAGGGTACTTACCTATGAAACTCCATGCAAGCCTAAAGCTAAGGACTTGTCTACTTTGTGTGTATATGAGTATTTGCATATAAACTTTTTTACTTCGCATACTTGTGCATAACATCATAACATCATACCATAGCATTTTCAATAACCATTTCAAGGATCTCGAGGGTCTTTGATGCAAGGTCACATTGGACCAAACGTCTAGCAAGGGGGAAAGAGGATTTATTTTTCTCTAACCAAACGTCGTCAAAGATCAAGTACAACAAACTTGAGTCAAGGGCTATGACCCAATTGACATGGTGAGCTTAATTCTTGTGGAAGGACATCCACTGATACAAAGTTCTCCAATCAAAGATGTTGATCAAAATTCAATCTCTAACATTTTTCTTGTATTTACCCCGCGAGATCCTTGAAAACATGCATCCACATATCATGCATCATGTCATGACAGGTTTCTCCCATACAGGTTTCCTTATCTTCCTACTATTTATTTCAGTAGAGATGGCCTTAGAACAGACCTTCAAGAACATTCAGATTCAAAGTGCTCAACTTCAAGAGATGTTCTTGAACCTGTCCAAGGGGCAAGAAGAGGTGAAGGCTCTCCTCACAAGGGGGATGGTCATCAAGAATCCGGAGGACACCAAGGATAATCAGTTGGAAAGGCTACAAATTGAAATGGAAACAATGAAAGTCTAGATGATGGGACAACTGGTGGGCCAGATGGCTCTCATCCAAAACTTGGCTCAAGGACAAGAAGGGCTAAGAGTCCTCATCAACAAGCTTCGTCAAGACGGATGTAACCAAATGGGGCAAACATCTAGAATTGGGGATCAAGTCATCATTCAGCCTCCCATGAGACAAGAAGCCGGTTTAAGGGAGAGAATACCTTCTCACTTTACTTCCACGTCACGAGCCCAACAACGACTTCGTCAACATCAACCAAAAAATCAGCAAAGACAAAGCGAGCCCAAAAGACAGTTTACCAACAACAACATACCATTGTCCCAAGATTTACAACACATGCTGAGGATGAATCTGATTACACCAATAAGACCTCATCCAAATCCCAAGACTTTTTCTCCCAGCTACAATCCGGATGCCAGGTGTGCCTATCATTCTGATAGTCCTGGACATGATACAAACGATTATTGGGCGTTGAAGTACAAGATTCAAAACCTGGTCGACAAAGGAATGCTAGAGTTCACACAAGATGTCCAGACTGAATTCTTCTGCCAAAGGCTCACCACCTAAGGTGACACGTCCAGACAAAGAGGCTTCTGTTCATTTGAATTTTCAGTTGTAATTTATTTTGCTTGTTCAAACAATTATCTATTAATGTCAAACTCTGTTTCATTAATGCATTGCATATGTTTGTCTTGAATTCATCCTTTCGTTTTCACTATATTTAAACTATGATTTTTATTCTTCTTATGACATTCAACTCTTGCTAAAAGTTACAAACCTTTAGAGGGAGGATGACGAAAACAATACCATAATCTCATACAGTATGCTTTTGAACAGACCTTACTGACGATGTACAAGCGTTCTTTCAAATCCTAAACACTGGAGTTATAAGGAAGATAATCCCTAGTCAACCCCTTCGAGCCAAAGAAGTAGAAGTTTTCTGTATACAAATTGAAACCTTTAATCAAAACCTGGGGCAGGGTAGTCTCTCAGTTAATTCAAACGCGCGTTTAGTCGCAAACTCTCATTTCGTAACACAACGAATGCCATTAAAAACATTCCTATGGAATCAAAAGACGGTGATGGTTCCCTATCACATAGGCAGTCATTATCTCTAAAAAAAAAGGGCCCACTAAGTCAAAACCTACAAAGGGGACTTAAGAAAACTGGGGCATCCCGCTGACTGTAATCTCAAAACAAGAACAATCAGGCAAAAATTAGGGATAACAAATCAATCAAAAGAGGTTACTACAAATCCTCAACAACATGAAAAAATGTTGCAAAAATGACTGCCTTCCAACAAACTTAACTTGTTTGAACCATCACCAAAATGTCATTCCAAACTCAATTGGAATTCAAACGCACAATTAACTGAGTTTAGGACTGAAGAACATCACGAAGAGCGGATGGGTACAAATATACTTTGAGCCTTTATCCTTTGTTTCTTAAACCGTGAACCAAGCCATGTTACAACCCTTCAAAAGTCCTAATTGAAGCATGGGTTAGTTCGAAAGCATACTGTTACAAAAGGTATCCTGACTCCTGTAAGGCTTTACTTTAAATCTTGAGTTTAAATTTTTCTTAAAAAATTTCTTTTATCGCTAAAACGCATTCTTTAAAACTTCAAGACAGACATAAACTTTGCATTACTTGAATATCACTGTTTGCATGTGGCTATTTGTTTGACACCGGAGAAATTCACACAACGAACATCCGATGAACGAAAGCTCTCTCAGTGAACAAAATCACTTCAAAGATGGACGACACTTCCATTGAAAAATATCCTATCAACAAGGGGACATGACATGTCACTATCCAGCACACATGGGGCAGTCCAGTCAAGATTCCCGGAAACCTCTCATGAAGTGCAGAGTAACCAGGGGCAGGCCTCCATCTCCGTCACTTGGGGAATTAAACGTCAAATCTCAGCAAAAGGTTACGTACAATCAAACATTTTTGGCAATACCACAAACATTTGCTGCTAGGGGAAATGACAAGTCTCCCCAAAGTCCTTCTCATAGGATAATTTCCCAACAAGAGTTTAGTCTCTAAAAGTCGTTCCCCAACTGAGACAACCTTAAGAATCCTCGAGGACTTCCCCCCAACGAAGTTGTCACCTCTCTAGCTGACCGACAACAGGGTTTATTTCCCCAACAAACGGTGGGACTCCCCAACTTGAGTTTGCCTTTTCGACTACTAAAAATCAAAGGACCACAACTCCTCTTCCCTAGTAGACTATTCTACAATCCCCGACAAGTTATTGTGAAACCTGGACTCGACCAGATATCAGTTCAACTTCGACTCCCCAGTAAGAACAACGGACAATCGAGACTCCTAAACTCTTTTCCTAAGCAGGAATAAACATTCTCCCCACAGAGTTTTCAATATTTCCCAGCAGAGTTCTCCTCAAACAACAAAACAGGAATCCCCGGTGGAAACATTCTAAGCAAAGTTTGAAGACATACATACTCTTCAATAGCAGTCTAGGATTTAATGACTCCCTGACATTTGTCAAGGATTTATTTTCCCAGACAAAAATACATTCATTAAACATTTCACATTTCATACATCCTATTCTCATACATGATAAGTGCATACGACACCATCTCATTTATTTTGAGAACATCATGACATCATGCATTTCATACATCATGACATTGCATACAACTAACGTTCTACCTTTTTCAGGAAAGATCGATCAACAGATGGTTACCATCAACCATTTTCAAGTTCCATATTAATACCTGTAGCAAGCCTGGAAAACTACCTGTGGACGACTGATTATAGATTAATACCTGTAACAAGCCAGGAAAACTATCTACATGAAGAGATTGAAGATTAATACCTGTAGCAAGCCAGGAAAACTATCTTTCTTTCTCAGGTCAGAGATTAATACTTGAAACCGGACATGACAACTATCTCGTCGACCAACCTTTTCAAGTTCCAGATTAATACCTATAGCAAGCCAGGAAAACTATCTCTGGACAACTGATTGTAGATTAATACCTGTAACAAGCCAGGAAAACTATCTACATGAAGAGATTGAAGATTAATACCTATAGCAAGCTAGGAAAACTATCTTTCTTTCTCAGGTCAGAGATTAATACCTGAAACCAGACAGGACAACCATCTCGTCAACCAACGTTTTCAAGTTCCAGATTAATACCTGTAGCAAGCCAGGAAAACTATTTGTGGATGACTGATTATAGATTAATATCTGTAACAAGCCAGGAAAACTATATACATGAAGAGATTGAAGATTAATACCTGTAGCAAGCCAGGAAAACTATCTTTATTTCTCAGGTAAGAGATTAATACCTGAAACCAGACAGGACAACTATCTCGTCGACCATCCTTTTCAAGTTCCAGATTAATACCTGTAGCAAGCTAGGAAAACTATCTGTGGACGACTGATTGTAGATTAATACCTGTAACAAGCCAGGAAAACTATCTACATGAAGAGATTGAAGATTAATACCTGTAGCAAGTCAGGAAAAATATCTTTCTTTCTAAGGTCAGAGATTAATACCTGAAACCAGACAAGACAACCATCTCGTAGACCAACCTTTTCAAGTTCCAGATTAATACCTGTAGCAAGCCAGGAAAACTGTCCGTGGACGACTGCTTGTAGATTAATACCTGTAATAAGCCAGGAAAACTATCTACATGAAGAAATTGAAGATTAATACCTGTTGCAAGCCAGGAAAACTATCTTTCTTTCTCAGATCAGAGATTAATACCTGAAACCAGACAGGACAACCATCTCGTCGACCAACCTTTTCAAGTTCCAGATTAATACCTGTAGCAAGCCAGGAAAACTATATATGGACGACTGATTGTAGATTAATACCTATAACAAGCCAGGAAAACTATCTACATGAAGAGATTGAAGATTAATACCTGTAGCAAGCCAGGAAAACTATCTTTCTTTCTCAGGTTAGAGATTAATACGTGAAACCAGATAGGACAACCATCTCGTCGACCAACCTTTTCAAGTTCCAGATTAATACCTGTAGCAAGCAAGGAAATCTATCTGTGGACGACTGATTGTAGATTAATACCTGTAACAAGCCAGGAAAACTATCTACATAAAGAGATTGAAGATTAATACCTTTATAAAGCCAGGAAAACTATCTTTCTTTCTTAGGTTAGAGATTAATACCTGAAACCAGACAGGAGAACTATCTCGTCGACCAACCTTTTCAAGTTCCAGATAAATACCTGTAGCAAGCCAGGAAAACTATCTATCGACGACTGATTATAGATTAATACCTGTAACAAGCCAGGAAAACTATCTACATGAAGAGATTGAAGATTAATACTTGTAGCAATCCAAGAAAACTATCTTTCTTTCTCAGGTCAGAGATTAATACCTGAAACCAGACAGGATAACCATCTCGTCGACCAACCTTTTCAAGTTCCAGATTAATACCTGTAGCAAGCCAGGAAAACTTTTTGTGGATGACTGATTATAGATTAATACCTGTAACAAGCCAGGAAAACTATCTACATAAATAGATTGAAGATTAATACCTGTAGCAAGCCAGGAAAACTATCTTTCTTTCTCAGGTCAGAGATTAATACCTGAAACTAGACATGACAAATATCTACTCGACCAGCTCAAACAACCCAACCTTTCAGATAAAATTCAGATATGCTCCAGATACGGATGCCATTCTGATAATCATTTAGTTCCAGCTTACAGGTACAACCCAGCAATCACCTTCGGATGGCATCTTTAAGCCCATCTCCAACAACTATCCATTACCTCTCCAAATGGCATCTTTAAGCCCATTCCCTACATAATCAACTAAAACATCTTTGAGTACAAATTTTCTGGGCACTCTATTGTTCAATCATCTTCCACCTTCAAGTCACGAATGGCAGAATTACCAATCTAACTCTACAGGTGTAAGAAGATTGAACAGGGGCAGCTGTTGTACCCCAAAATTTTCCCTCTCAATTATCAAGGCTTTTCTTACAAGGATTTTCAAGGTTCAAGCTTGAACAAGTGCATTGGGATTTTCCAGTACCAAAATTAAAAGGAAACTGTCAAAAAGGGAGAAAACAGATAAAAATAACATTTTGATAAATTTGGAGGAAAACAGGTCTCCTTCGACTCAGCCCTTCGCTTGGACAAGTTTACTGCCTACAAGCCTGCTTCAACTGGACAACTCTGCTGCCTGCATACATCCTTCGTTTGGACTTGAAACATCCTTCGATTCCACTTGCACCAAGGGCCTCTTGCAGACTTTGCCTCTCACAAGTTTCGTTTGAGCCAAGAGATATCTTCATACAAGATTTGACTAAGTTCTTGCTCCCCTTGAAGGAACACCCTTCGATTCAGAAGCCAGGAACTTACCTCATGCTTAAAAGACACAAGGAAATGACTCTCCTTATGTTTGTTTCGATCCATATGTTTTGATTGGGCAACATGCTTCCTTCGAACACGAGCTTTCGATTGGGCAATATGTTTGCTTTGATCCAAGCTTCGACTGGGCAATAGCTTCCTTCGAGTTAGCTTGTTTCGACCACAAGCTTCGACTGAGGCAAAGGCTTCCTTCAAACAGGTGTGCTTCAATCTCACTCTTGCGTTCGACTCAAGACCAAATCTCGTTTTCCAGGCTATGTTGCTTATAAATCTTGACCAAATCATAGGCTTGTACAAGGGTTTTAAACTTTGTCTTTTAGATACTACTATTCTTGGGTAAAGGTTACATACTCTTTCTTTTCATAGAGAGTACTTTAGTCACAAAATCAGTTTTCAACCTGATTTTGGTTTGAGCACAAGCAAGGCCAGAAGTATAAGTCACATCTTCTGCACCTCAACTGCCAATAGGCCCTTCCTCACTTGTACCTTTCACGTTACCTATTATTTTATTGTTTTGCAAGGCTGGTTACTTCAAACATGTCCATTCTTTTTCTCTATAAATAGAGGAATTTTTGCAAAGCGCCAAGAGGATCTTTGGACCATAGGAACAAATCCCCCAAATTTTCTCAAAACTCTAAAGTTCCTTAACACTTGAGAAATCAAAAAAAACCCAGAGGATCTTTGGACCAGAGGAACGAATCCCCCAAAATTTCTCAAACACAACAAAACTCTCAAGTTCATCAACACTTGAGAAATCAAAAAAACAGAATCCCAAAAACTCACCTCTTTCGATTTTGAAGAACATCCCACACATATAAGTTTGTTCAAACTCAAAGACAACCTTCTGTGACAACTCTTCGAACCAAAAGCAAACCTCCTGTGACTACTCTTCGAATTCCAGAACCGTCCAGGTAGCAGTTCAAGTTCGAATCCCACATCCATTCAAGGCCTGAAGCAAGGTAAGTTATTCTTACCTTTGAACTTTTCGTTTCATGGCATAGTAATTTTCCCTTTCGTTTGAAACATGTACATACCATTGTTCCTTTCGTTTCCACCCTTTTAACATATTTTTCAGAGCTAACCCTTTCGTTTTGCTTTCTGTTTATCTGAACTTGTTTTAACTGTTAAACTGTTTACAAGACAAATACTAGCATAGCCTCAGGCCTTGTTGCCATTTAATGCTTTAAATGAAAGAAACAGGAAACAGGAAATAGGAAACGAAGCTTCTAGCTTCTACCCTCTTTCTCTAGGTCGAACGAAAGAGACAACCAGGAGGCAAACCATGTTGACTTCCAGGCCCAAACGAAAAGCATGCCTTCACTGATTTCAGGCTCAATCGAAAGGCATTCCCTCACTACTTTCAACCTCCAGTCAAATAAGACAACAAGGCAGAACCAGAAGGCTTCGCCATACACTGGTGCCAGCCGCCAGTCGAAGGCCATGACCTCACCGGTGCCAGCCCCCAGTCGAAGGCCATGACCTCACTGTTGCTAGCCCCAATCGAAGGATGCCAACATAATGCAAGTCGAAGGGTTCTATTTCCTGGGTCGAAGAGCTCATTTTCCTTCTTTTTTTTTGCCTTTACATTTTCTTGCCTTTCAATATGGTTGTAATAGTGTAGGATTTATTTTTTTCACTTTTTATTACTTTTATACAAATGCTAGTAATTAGGTGTGTATGGCAAGATAAAACCAACAAGTAGACAACCCCTAATCAAAGACAAAAATGCATGCAATCAAACACACTTTGCACATATGCACACCCTAGGGTTACTCCCCCTTGTTGCCTATCGAAAAATAGTCATGTCCCTCGAGCATGGGCGTTTTAGCAAAAGAACCTCGATAAAAGATCGTAGTCCCTCGATGACCCTCGATGTTGCCTTCGGTAAACGATCTAGTCCCTAAAACAAGATTGCTAAAACGTCCTATATGTTGCCTTCTATGACTATACAAAACGTCCCAACACCCGTCCCTTCACATCCAACGATGGGGCTTCTTACCAAATCAATGGTAAGATAGCAACATCTAAAGGAGGAAGAAAAGAACATCTAAGACCTTTCGAGTAGGTAGATTCGCTCTTAGTTGCTTGCTTGCTCACAACAAAAAAACATTTTATACACCCAGACTCTCATCTTTGAACTATTTTCGAAACAAACACTTTGTAGGCGTTCTTATAGAAACGAGAACCATTACGAAGTTCCATTTTCAAAATACTTTCAAAAACACATCTCACCAACACACTTTTGAACTATTTTCGAAACAAACACTTTGTAGGCGTTCTTATAGAAATGAGAACCATTACGAAGTTCCATTTTCAAAATACTTTCAAAAAACCACACACCACAAGCACATTCAAACAAAAGCAAGTGATCTAGCAAGTAAATAAGAGCCCATGGAAAACCATGGATGAAAAGGGTGCTAATACCTTCCCTTTTCATAATCTACCCCCCGAACTCAAGAAAACATCTCTAAAGGTCTTTCCTATGCTTTTTCACCTTTCCTTTTTGGATAAAAGAAAAGTTGGTGGCGACTCTTGCTAACCGCAACATTTGCAAACACAAACGCAAAACCCCAAGTCAGTTCTCCCACCGTATCACACAAGGCATGGAAACTTGTTTTGTCAAGAAAATCACATGTTGAGTTTAAACATGTAAGTTCAAATTCTGACTTGTTGTAGCACACAAAACCTTTTGCTTATAAATAGAGACACTATTTTAAAGTTAACACACAAATGCTAAGACCCTGAAACTCCCTCAAATACTCACAAACCAGAAATTTCTCAAAAATACCATTGATACACAGTTCTGACCTTGAACTTGTATTTCTCATTTACCTTGTGCGTTTTCCCTCAAATTCATTTGCAAAGCTTCTATACCTCAAATATAACCCATCTTTGTCCTTGTTTTGGAACTGTAACATCTCCATCATCTTCCTCCATAACCAAAAAATAGAGTCTGCAACTTGACTTCTCTAGACCATTCCAGCCATCCATAGCTCAAGCTAAGCATTGCATTAGATTCCTGGGAACTTGAGGAAGCTAACCTGATCATGACAACTCCTTGAAAGTAGCTCAAACTCATTTCAAGATTTCCAGTTTTTGAGGTATTTTTCTGAACTTCCATCTCTTCATTTAGGCATTGTTAAGCTTGCATTTTCAAAGACAAAATGTAGATATCATTGCCTTGAAGTTGTACATATTCATAGTTTTATTTATATTGCCTGAGCTTAGAGAATTTTAGGTTTGAATCTCTGAAAAAAGTTAGGTCAGGATTTGGTACTTTTAGAAATTCTTGTTCATCTTTGAGAATTAGTTTAAGTTATTTACATATTCAGAATCGTGGTGAAATTTCTAACAAGTTTGATGTTGGAAGTTTTTAAAATGGATGAGAAATGAATGAGTTACAGGGACCCTGGCTGGAGGTTAAAGATGAAGTTTATTTCTAGAACTTATTTTGTATTATATATTTATGATATTTTTAAGTTAACGGATGTACAGCCACCCCAGTGGTAAAGACAGTGCACGTTTATGGTCAAGGTCATGGGTTCAAGTCCCAGCGCTGCCTTTTGTCATATTTTTCAACATTTTCCTTCGGTTTTTGCAAGCAACCAGCGCCTGGGCCTCCACAACCGGGCCTTTCCATTTTTAGTTGTTCTAACCCCCATGTTTCCATTTACCACGCATGTCCATTTTTTATTTTTATTTTCTGATTCCAAAAACATGTTAATGCGCCAGGCTTCAAACAAAAAACTGTTTTTTCTTACAAACATCCTAAATGCTATTTTCACCTCCTAACTTTATTTTTTATATTTTTATTTTATTTTATTTTATTTTTTATTTTTATTATTATTATTTATTAAATCAAAAATCCAAAAATATATTTTTATTTTATTTGCATACTTATATTTTATTTTCTTTATAAACTAAAAAAAGACAAAAATATTTTCTTAAACAAACTTAATTTATTTTTCTTAAGAAATTAATAATTAGATTTAGGTTTAGTTATTTTCTTTTTTATTTAAGATTAACTTAGAATTTAGGTTTCTTTTAATTAATTAATTTCCATACTATATTGATTAAACTTAAACCCTTTTCTAAAAAAACCTAAAAAAACACTTTCTAACTTAATTTATTTTCTTAATTAGTTTAGGTTTAATTTTATTTATCTTAATTAATTATTTTCTTTTAAATAATTAGGTTAAAACCCTTTCCTCAAAAAACAAACAAAATACATCTATTTTCCATTTATATTCTTGTAAATTCTATTCCTTTCAATTCTTGTACATTATTCAATATGGTTGTAATAGATAATTAGGTTTAATTTCTTGCAATCCCCATTTGTAAATTTGTATACCCCATCCCCCTAATGATGTAATAGCATAGTAAATTTACTTTCCGCAATTTATCGCTTTCATATAAATGCTAGTAATTAGGGTTTTTATGGAAAGATAAAATCAACAACTAGATAACCCTAATCAAAGATTAAATGCATGCAAGTCAAACACACTATTCACACATGCACCCTTAGGGTAATTCCACTTGTTGTCTTATAAAAATTGTTATGTTATGCATGTGGGATGTCTTAGCAAAAAAAATCAAAAAATATAAGATCATAGTCCCTCAATGACGCTACAAATGTTGCCTTTTAAATGATCTTAGTCCCCCAAAGAGAAATACTAAGATATCTCATAAAATTGCTATCATGACTATACGATGACACATGCCTATCCCTTTACATCCAAAGATAAGACTTCTTATCAATCAATGGTAAGATAGAAATATTAAAGGAAAGGAAGAAATGAACAAAAGACTTTTGAGTAGGTAGAAATGTTCTTAGTTGCTTGCTAGCTTTCAAAATAAACATCCTTGTTCATTTTTAAAACAAACACCAAACACTTTCCATGAAATATTTTCAAAAAGTCCAACACTTTGTATGCGTTCTTATGAAACGAGGACCATTACAAAGTTTTCCTAAACGAAGGCGCCTTTTCAAAAATACTTTCAAAAACCACCACAAAGCATATTTTCAAACAAAGCAAGTGATCTAGCAAGCAACTAAGAGCCCATATATAATTATGGATGAAAAGGGTGCTAACACCTTCCCTTTTCATAATCTATCCCCCGAACTCAAAAAATAATCTCAAAGGTCTTTTCTGTTCTTTTTGACCTTTCCTTTTGGATAAAAGAAAAGTCGGTGGCGACTCTTGCTAACCGCAACAATTGTTATCAAATGCAAAACATCCCAAGTCAGTTCTCCCACTGTATTACAGAACTGTCGACTCTCCTGGGGAAAGGTTTAAAAGTGGGGTTACCTTAGGGCTATATCACTTTTATTTGCTTTCATTATTTGACTTGCTTGCTTTACATTTTGGTTCCTTGTTTGGGCTTGTTTTGTTCCTCTACCCGGATTTGGGATACCTTATAGGTAAGTAGCAATACGTTGTGGAAACTGTGCGGGGTATACCGACATGGTCTAAGCAATAGCTATGTTAGTATGACACATTTGTGGGTACTGGTAGCCCTTTAGTAGTCAAGGAGAATATGGGGCCGCTATGTGGTGTCATGAAGCACTAACCGACTTTAGAACCTTTACTTGACCAACTTGGCCATTAGGAAGTAGTGAGATAGCCGGCTTTGGTGCAGTATGAAGTTGGTTGATACTCGATACTACGCTCATTGAGATCGGACTTCTCGAGATATTTCGGTCGCCATTAAAGAGGCTTGTGCTGAAACAATACCCGACGAGAAAGATTAGTGATATTGAGATCCCTTAGATCCCGGTTACTATTTCTAGGACAGGTTTGAGCCAACTAAACTTCAAGAGGGTACTTACCTATAAGCCTCCATGCAAGCCTAAACTTAAGGACTTGTTTGCATTGTGTGTATATGCTTACTTATACATAACATCATAAACATCATAACATCATAAGCATTCTCACTAACCATTTCAAGGATTTTTGGGATTAATATTTGTTCTGTTTTATAAGACATGGCTTCCATCCGCAGGAATACTATCCAAGTCAATCTCGTAAGAATTCCTTCTCAACTCAAAGAGTTAGCATCAAGGGTCCCTAAGAATTCTTCATTCACCGAAAGACATGGTCTCCTCCTAAACTTGGTTACCTCAAGCACTGGTGAAGATATGATAAAGGTGCTTTTCCAGTTCTTTGATCGTCTACACCATTACTTTACTTTTCCTGATTATCAGCTTGTACCTACTATAGAAGAATTCTCTCAACTCTTGAGGATTCCCATTCTCAATCAACTACCCTTCAACGGTACAGAAAGAGATCTAAGACTTGAAGAGATTTCTCGAGCGTTACACTTACAACAATCTGATGTCACGACTAATTGGGAAACAAGGAGTGGTGTCAAAGGATTCTTAGCCAAGTTCTTATTTGAGAAAGCTCAAGATTGTTGGAACTCTTTAGACTTATAAGCTTTTGAATAAATCTTGGCCCTTCTCATCTATGGTATGGTTTTGTTTCCAAACCCTGACCAACTCATAGATGTAAATGCTGTCAAAATCTTCATGTATCACAATCTGGTGCCTATTTTGTTGGGAGATATCTTACATTCTTTTCACTCTCGCACTATGAAGAAGAGAGGGATCCTCATGTGTTGTACTCCTCTATTGGCTAGATGGTTTATTTTGCATCTTCCCTGGTCTGTGTTGAAGAACGAGCAAGGTTTGAGATGGTCCCATAGGCTGATGACGCTCAGATATTCAGATATTCATTGGTGTTCCTGATCCTTGGAGAACGTTACTATCATCGACCGTTGTGGGGAATTCTCTAATGTCCCTTTGCTTGGAATTAGGGGAGGTATCACATACAACCCTTTCTTAGCCTCGCGACAATTTGGTTATTCCAGAACAGATGGTCTTCATGATATGCTCATCCAAGGAGTGGTATTCGACTACGAGACCGATGATCAAGGTTACCTTTAGAGGTTTGTACGAGTTTGGAGAATGGTAAACAAAGTGGACAGTAAAACGCTAGGACATAATAATTCCATACCCCTTGAGCCTTACCTTAGGTGGGTACGAGCTCGTGCTCAGAACCTCGTGATGCCTTACCCCTCCATCCTACCAGTTATCATGGAACCTGTGGCTGAAGAAGATGTCTTCTACACTGTCCTCCATCTCAACATGCCTACTTCTCTTAGAGACTTGCAAAAAGGTTGGATTCAACTAAAGGAAGAACGAGATACATTCAAAGCTCAATTCTACGCTAGTGACAAAATGGTCTTGGAGCATACAAAGCAACTCCATGAAGAGCAAAGCGTGAACGCCTACTTGCGCCGAAGAGGATGCGTTCGACCTTTTTATCTTAGAGATTTATTTTGTAAGCCCAAGAGGCATGATATAGTCATTTTGAACTAATTAATGAAATTTGACATTTATTCATGTTTTGTCTGTACAAATTTAAATTTCATAAATCCTTGAAATCATTTGCATACACATCTTCCATGCATCATAACATAACAGGTTTTCCATGACAAGTTTCCTAATCTTTTTGTTGTTTATTTTAGCAAGATGGATATCGAGAAAACAGTGAAAGACCTACAAGCAAAAAACTCCCAGTTTCAAGAGACTCTGCTGACCCTATCCAAGGGGCAACAAGATTTGATGGCGTTGCTAGCAGCCAAAAAGAAACCAAACAGGAAAGCTTTAGTCAACATGGGTAGAAGATTCAGAGAGTAGGTCCGTCAAATACCAGTAGTGGAAGACTCGTCTGAGGAAGATGAGAATCAGATTGGAGAAGCAAGGAGTACCCAGGCTGGGTGTATCAATGATCAAGCGTCTAATGATGAAGATTATTTTGACGAGCAGTATCCTCCTTCCGATGTTAAGTACAAGCAGTTAGAAGACAGGCTAAAGACCGTTGAGATTCAAGCTGTCCCCGATTTGGATTTTGATGATTTGGGTTTAATATCTGGGATTGTCATTCCCCATAAATTCAAGATACCAGTCTTTGCAAAATACGATGGGGTTTCCTGTCCAAAACTTCACCTGAAATCTTATGTGCGTAAAATTCAACCGCACACCACCGATAAGAAACTCTGGGTTCACTTCTTTCAAGAAAGCTTGGTTGGGACGCAACTAGAGTGGTTTTACCAATTGGAGGGTTCCCGTATCCATACATTGGAAGACTTAGCTACCTCTTTCTATCACCAATACCAATACAATGCCGACCTGGCACCGACAAGAGTTCATTTGCAAGATATGACAATGGGGAAGAATGAAGGGTTTAAAGAGTACGCCCAAAAGTGGAGGGATCTTGCCAGTAGGGTCCAATTGCCATTAACTGATAGGGAGCACATTGATATGTTTATGGTCACTTTATCTGGTCCATTTTTCAACTTGTTGGTTGGTTGCTCTTCATTCGGTTTCACCGAACTAATCTTATTCGGTGAAAGAGTTTAAAGCGGTATCAAAGGTGAGAAGATTCTCATAGCATCTTCCTCCACCTCCAATCCCGTAAAGAAACCTTTTACAGGGAAGAAAGAAACCAATTATGTGTATGGGGCAAGGGTCCATACCAAGAAGGATGACCGCCAGTCCATTAATGTTGTCCGGATTTCCAATCCAACTCTTGTGCAAAGACCATCTTCAAATCATCAACGGTTTTAGGATCCATCAAGACAATTCACAGGGATAGGAACGTCACTATCCTAAGCCTTACAACACCTATTAAAGGCTAATTTGGTGACACTGCGTGATCCTCCTGCCAATCCAGATACCTCTTCACCCAAATACAATCTGAATGCCAAGTGTGCATATCACTTGAATAATTCCGGGCATGAGACAGACCAATGTTGGGCACTGAAGAATAAAATTCAATACTTAATAGACAACAAGACCATTAAATTAGATCCTCCTCTAACTCCAAATGTAATCACCGCGCCTATGCCAAATCATGGAAAGGGTGTCAATTTTGTTGAAGATACCATTTTTGTTTCCTCCTTCGAAGACCTGACTATTTCGTTAAACATTATAAAAAAGAATCTGCTGAAAGCCGAGATTTTCTCTGGCTGTTTAAAGGATTACGATTGCTGCGCCGAACAACTCAATGGATGAAAATGTCTGAAGGAAGGCATTCATCGCCTGATGAATAGCCATGAGATCCTATTTGAGAAGACTCCGTCCGCAAAAAATTTGACCAATAAGATTGAAGACCTCTCCATCATAACGATCTCAAACAAGTCTCTTAGGATCTCCTCCAAGGGTCCTATCAGGATTTCAAATGAATCGATTGTTGCTCCTCTGATAATTACCGCCCCCGGGCCAATTCCGTACTCTTCCAATAAAGCAGTGCCATGGAACTATGGTGCTGAGGTGTTTTACTATGGAATAAAGCAAGACGATTGGATTGAAGAAAGAAAAGATGATGACATTGGTAACATTACTGGCTGTAGTAAGGTGACCAAAACTGGGAGAATATTTTCACCCAACATCTCACCACCAGTTGCTACAAAGGCGCCTGTTCGCATCACCACTGCTAAGCCTAGTGCTGACCCGAGGGGAAAAGAGAAAGTTGTAGATCCTGTCGAGACAGAAATACCCACAAAAGACATTGCCACTAAGGATCCTTCCACTCGAGAAATGGATGAGATCCTGAAAATTATAAAGAGGAGTGATTTCAAGATTGTGGAGAAGTTGGGGCAAACCCCTTCCAAGATTTCTATGTTATCTTTGCTACTCTGCTCTGATGCTCATGCTCGGGCGTTAATCAAATTCTTGAAGAAGGCTCATGTCCCTCATGAGACCACGATAGACCAGTTTTGAAATTGTGTGGCAAGATTGACGACTGACAATGGTTTGGGGTTCTCGGATGCTGATCTGACACCACTTGGAAAGAACCATAACAAAGTTCTGCATGTTTCTGTTGAATGTAAGAGGACTACCCTAGCACATGTTCTGGTTGACACTGGCTCTTCTTTAAACGTGCTACCCAGGGGGGCTTTGGATCATTTAGACTGTGAAGGACTAGTTTTGAAACCAAGTGATATTATTGTGAGGGCTTTCGATGGGTCCAAAAGGACAGTTCATGGAGAGGTGGATCTCCCGATCAAGGTGGACTCCCAGATTTTCAACTCTACTTTCTACATCATGGATATCCGTCCTGCTTACTCCTGTTCGTTGGATCACCCTTGGATCCATGGAGCATGTGCAGTAATGTTAACCCTGCATTAAAAGCTCAAGTATCCGGTCAAAGGAAGGATTGCCATTGTCTGTAGTGAGGAGGAGTTCATGGTAAGCCACCTAAACTCTTTCAAATATTTGGAGATGGATGGAGAATTTATAGAAACCCCGTGTCAGGCTTTTGAAGTTGTACCACCAATTGTTGCTACTGCCAAATGTTCCTCTTATATGTCCAAAGTTATTAAGGTTGTGCCAAAGATGGTTTTGCTTAGAGATGCTCGTGCTGCAGTCGAAGAAGGAAGCTGTGATACTTGGGGGAAACTCCCCGAGATCCCATTTAAAGTAGACAAATGTGGTTTGGGCTTCACTATCAAAGTTCAGAAAGAAGTTAGACGCGCTCTTGTAGGGAAGCCCCCTCTCCATATTGGAAGTCATGAAGTTAACGTTGTGGGTGATTCTGATGATGAGGTTGCATTTGAAGATTGGGTGTATCCTACTACAACAGAGCTCAACAATTGGCACGCAAAGGACTTCGTTCTCGTCTCCTTCTCTGAGGAGTAATTACTTGTTTATTGCTTTCTATTAATTCAAGAACATTTTGTCTGTAATATTAAACAATGACTTTTAAGCCATGTTCCTGGCCCGGGGCACTATGGTCCATTTGTCAAGAGTTTTATTTATGTTCATTTTATCATATGATCATTCAATACAAATCATTGGACTTTTGCATTCAAATCTTTGTTCTCATTATCTTTATTTTTCTTCAAATACATTTTTCAAAATAGCCATGTATCTTACATGCACCTACACACACTCATGCAGGTCCTAATCCACTCTGGATCTCATTGCCAATGACTCTATTATTGCCGACTATGACTTCGAACATCCAATTAACCAAGCCGAAGACGAAGGCAAGGAAGATTATGAAATACCGAGAGAACTAGCTATACTTATATTATAAGAGGAAACAATTATTCAGCCGCACAAGAGTCAGTTGAAGTCATCAATTTAGGTACCGAGACAGACAAGAAAGAGGTAAAAATCGGCGTTAACCTGGAAAGCAGTGTCAAAAGAAGATTGGTTCAGATGTTGCATGACTATGTGGAAGTGTTTGCTTGGTCATATAAAGATATGCCAGGGTTGGATACCGACATTGTAGTTCATCGTCTGCCGATAAAGGAAGATTGTCCTCCTGTCAAACAAAAAGTTCGCCGCATGAGACCTGACATGTCTGAAAAAGATAAAAGATGAAGTGGTGAAACATTTTGATGCAGGATTCCAAGCTGTGACGTCTTATCCCCAATGGGTTGTAAATGTGGCGCCCGTACTGAAGAAAGACGAAAATTTTCGTATGTGCGTAGATTATAGGGATCTGAATTGGGCAAGCCCCAAGGATGACTTCCCTCTACCTTATATTGATGTCTTGGTCGATAACACTGCTCAGCATAAAGTCTTCTCTTTCATGGATGGTTTCTCCGGCTATAACCAAATCAGGATGGCTCCCGAAGACATGGAGAACACCACTTTCGTTACGTAATGGGGCACCTTTTGCTACAAGGTCATGCCATTCGGGTTGAAGAATGCAGGGGCAACATATCAAAGGGCTATGATATCTTTGTTTCATGATAAGATCCATAATGAAATAAAGGTATATGTAGATGATATGATTTCAAGATTGCAAACTGAAGAGGAGCATCTCAGTCACCTATACAAGCTATTCGAGAGGCTGAAAAAGTACAAGTTGAGGTTGAACCCTAATAAGTGCACATTTGGAGTACGATCTCGAAAGCTTCTAGGTTTTGTTGTCAGTGGTAAAGGCATCAAAGTTGATCCTGCCAAGGTAAAGGCCATCCAATAAATGCCAGTCCCCCACTCTGAAAAGGAAGTTAGAGGATTCTTGGGTCATCTTAACTACATTTCCCGCTTCATATCTCACTTAACTGCTACTTGTGATCCAATCTTCAAGCTCTTGAGGAAAGATCAAGTAGTCATATGGAATTATGAATGCCAAGTTGCCTTCGAAAAATCAAAGAAAATATGCAAGAACCTCCTATTCTCATGCCTCCAGTTGAAGGAATACCCTTGATCATGTACTTGACGGTACTAGAGAATTCTATGGGGTGTGTGTTGGGCCAACATGACGAGTCTGGCCGAAAAGAGCATGCTATTTACTACCTGAGCAAAAGGTTTACTGACTGTGAAACCAGAAATTCGCTGCTCGAGAAAACTTGCTGCACTCTGGCATGGGCTGCTCGTTGGCTAAGACAGTATATGTTGACTCATACCACTCTACTGATTTCTAAGATGGACCCTATCAATTAGATCATCGAGAAACCCGCTCTTTCCGTACGGATAGCTAGATGGAAAATGATCTTGACTGAGTATTATATTCAATATACAATGCAAAAGGCCATCAAAGGAAGTGTATAAGCGGATCATTTGGCCTATCAAGCTGTTGATGATTATCAGTCTATGGACTTTGACTTCCCGGATGAGAATATCATGCTAGTGACCGACTGTGTGAAACCTGGACCGTATGGCAGACCTGAATAAGGATCCCGATGGACTATGGTCTTTGATGAGGCCTCTAACTCTTAGGGTAAAGAAATTGATGTTGTGATCATTTCCCCTGAAGGTTGCCACACTCCTTTCATTGTCAGACTTTGCTTCGATTGCACGAACAACATGGCTGAGTACAAAGCATGCATTTTAGGTCTGAAGGTTGCCATTGATTTGAGGATCAAACATTTAAATGTATTTGGGGATTCCCCTTTAGTGATTAGCAAAGTAAAAGGATATTGGGATACTAGACACCTTAATCTCATCCCTTACAAAGAGCTTGTGCTATCTCTGATTCCTTACTTTGAAGAGATCACCTTTGAACACTTCCCTAGGGAAGAAAATCAGCTGGCTGACGCCTTAGCAACAATGTCTTCAATGTTCAAGGTCAGATGGGACAACGAAAATCCTATGATTACAATTGAGAGATTCGACGAACCTGCGCACTCCTATGAGCTCGACGCTGACACAGAAAAGCCATGGTACCATGAGGTGTAGAGATACCTTGAAGCACAAGAGTACCCTGAGGGAGCATCTATCAATGACAAAAAGTTCTTACGAAGATTTTTATCCAAATTCTTTTTAAGTAATGGAATATTGTACAAATGCAACCATGACTCTAATCTACTTCGATGTATGGATAAGAAGGAGCCAGAGTAAATTATGGAAGACATGCATGATGGTCTCTTTGGGACTCACTCCAGCGGACATACTATGGCCTAGAAAATCCTGAGAGCTGGATACTATTGGTCAACAATGGAGACTGATTGCCATAAACACTCAAGAACTCGCCACAAATGCCAAATCTATTCTGACAAGGTCCATGTGCCTCCTATCCCTCTGAACATCATGACCTCTCCATGGCCATTTGCAATGTGGGGCATTGACATGATTGGAGAGATCAAACCCACTGCTTCCAATGGACATTGCTTCATTCTGGTCGCTATCGATTATTTCACCAAGTGGGTCAAAGCCGCCTCATTTTCCTCAGTCACCAAGAACGTGGTAGCTAGATTCATCAAACATAACCTCATCTACCACTATGGTATCCCTGAAAGGATCATCACCGACAATGGGACTAACCTCAACAATGCTATGATTACAGAACTTTACACTTAGTTCAAAATCAAGCATCACAATTCTTCGCCTTATAGACCTAAAATGAATGGCACAGTGGAAGCGGCCAAGAAAAACATTAAGAAGATTATGCAGAAGATGGTAGTAACTTACAAGGACTGGCATGAGATGTTACCGTTTTCTCTTCATGGCTACCGTACTTCAGCTCAGACATCAACTGGGGCAACTCATTTTTCTTTGGTCAATGGCATGCAAGTTGTTCTGCCAGTAGAAGTTCAGATTCCCTCATTAAGGATTATGAATGAAGCAGGCCTAGGTGAAGACGAGTGGGTTCAGACAAGGTTGGACCAGTTGAGCTTGATATATAAAAAGCGACTGGTTGCTGTTTGTCATTGTCAGATATACCAAAAACGCACGATCAAGGCTTTCAACAAAAACATCAGACCTCCAGTATATCAAGTTGGTGACTTGGTAATAAAGCGCATCATTCTTCTGCAAGGCGACCCCAGAGGAAAATGGAATCCCATCAACGAAGGGCCATTTATTGTTAAGAGAGTGTTCTCTAGCGGTGCCATGATGCTGACTACCATGGACGGTGAAGACTTCCCACATCCTGTGAACGCGAACATAGTTAAAAAATACTACGCATAAGAGACCCGCTAGGTTGACACACCTAGGCAAAAATAAGGGCATCCCGGTAAACCAAAAGGGTTGGGCAAAAATTAGGGATATATGCAAAATATTGTACACCCGGCAAGTTGAAAACACGAAAGGGCAACTTGGGAAAAAATGGGTATCTTGGTGGGCTAAAAACCCGAAAGGGCGGTCCAGGAAAAAGTTAAGGGTTAAAAGCGTATGACTATGTCCTGTGGAATCACCACAGTCGAATTTATTACCAAGGCCTGAGTTCAAATGGTCCAAGATCAATCCAATCAACTTCTGTCAACGGCAAGGGGCATTCGAAGACATTGGGGCAATAATAGAGTTAAAATGCAATGAGATCATTTCCACATGGCTATTTGTTTTTGTTTTCAGTTTTTGTTTTCCTTTAGACGATTTCCTCTTACTAGGATCTCCATCTCTTTGTACAAAAAACGCCTATTCATGGACAAAATATCAATACAAATATATTTTGAAGTGCAAACTTTCTGTTTTTGTTTTGAATGCAAAAATGTCAAATAACTAAAATTTAACGAACATATGCATGTAAACGTAACTAAAACTATTTGGCATATGTGTCCTGCTAAGCAGCAACAAGCATCTCTTTAATGCATATGGAATATCCCCACAGAGTTATTTCATTAGCATTATCCCCACAAGAACGACTATAATAAACCAGTTCCCAACAGAGTTACCCATAAAGTCTCTTTATAGAGGTTGATACCCAGCCAAAGTCTCAATCTCTTGACAACTCTCTCCCCAGCTAATTTGGTCCTAAAAGAAGAAGCCTTGCGTATATCTTCCTCAAAGAACTTACCTTGTCAGTAGTTCATCAAGTGTTCGCCACCGGGGTTTATTTCCCCAACAAACAACAAACAATAATCAATGAACAACAAAATTCCCCGGCATAGTCTATCCTCTCCAGTTTGAGTTTGCCTTTCAGACTATTACAAATTAGAGGGCCACAACCCCTAATCCCCAGTGAAGTCGCCAGCAAAGCCTTTACTATCTCCAAAAGTTGCTATGAAGCCTGAACCCGATCAGATAATAGTAAAATTTTCTAATACTATGAAGCCTGGCCCCGACTAGATAATAGTACAACTTTCAGTTACTATGAAGCCTGTACCCGACCAATTAATAGTATAGCTTTCAGTCACTATGAAGCCTGGACCCGACCTGATAATAGTGTAACCTTTCAGTCACTATAGATCTTGGACCCGACCAGATAATAGTGAAAACCTTTCAAATACTATGAAGCCTGGCCCCGACCAGATAATAGTATAACTTTAAAATACTATGAAGCCTGTACCTGACCAGATAATAGTTAACTTCTCAAGACACTTTGAGCTTGGACCCGACGAAATAAAAGTTTAACTCTTTGAGATATTGAAGAACTTTGACTCAACCAGACACGGGTTTAACTTCTTTTCCCCAGTAGAGTTTGCCTCTACTCCAATTAATTACTGTGAATCCTAGACCCGACCAAATATCAGTTCAACTTTGAAATTCTGGCTACAGATACTCAATGTCACGTCCAATGTTATGACACCGTATCTGACTTACTATATGACAGTAAATACAAAAGCAGTAAATAACACAGTCAATTGTTTACCCAGTTCAGTGTGCAACAACACCTACTCTGGGGGCTACCAAGCCAGGGAGAGAATCCACTATAAGAGATGTTAATTCAGGAATAAACCAACCAGTTTATCTCCTTCACTTAAGACCTACCCAATGCAATTCTAATCTAAGTACAACTTAAACCTGAGTTCCTACTCACTCCCCCTCAATCACAGCAGTGATACATAAACCAATTTGACTTAAGAATTGATGAAGACACTCTTCAAAACACACACTTGATTAAGCTTCACAGCTTTTTAATCAAGTAACACAATCACTCGTGCTTCACAGCTTTGAGTGATGTACACAACTAACTTGACTCTGCTTCACAGCTTTAGTCAAGTAACATTCAAACACTCTTGCTTCAAAGCTTTGAGTGCTACACAACCCTTACAATTGAAACCTATTCCAAGGCACTTATCACAATGATAATTGCTTGGAGTACAATAAACAAATCTATACAGATTACAAAATTGATCTTCTAATCAATCAGCAGGGATGCCTTGAAAAACCGCAGCTCTGTTGAATATATAGCAGCTGCAACTTCAGTTAGGGTTTCCAAAAACCTAGGGTTGATTCCGTTTGACCTAAAGACCAGGTCACAGTACTTTATTGATCAGGTTAGGATTGAGCTAGGTTACTCCTCAGAAAACGCAGGATTCTGTTTAGAAGGGACTGAGTTATTTCCTGAAAAAACTCAGACTTATCCAATCCTGCAATCCTGTTAGTTCAGAACAGGATGTCATAACATCTGTTATGACATCTGAGAAAACCTATCTACTGATTTAGCAAAATGTGATCATTTTGCAAACATGCTCAGATACACACTTATAAACATCAGTATTTGAATTACAATATTTTTCTGCACATGTACCTATTGAGTTAGTACAACCTGAACTAGAATGTTATGACATCAGTCATGACATTCACACATACACTTGGGATTTACCAAAAATGCAAGCCAATACCTAAACACCTACAAACTCCCCCTTTGGCAGATTTTTGGCTAAAGTCCCTAAACAATCAGAGATAAATAGATAGCAGCAGAAATAAGTGACAGCAGAAAAATATAGTGTCAAGTACTAATTAAGCAGTACCAAAAAATATTCTCCCCCACTTTAGCCACAAATGGGCCAAAGATTACATGTTTATAAAGTTATACAGTTATCCAAAACAAAATAATGAGATCAGCAGCAGACAACAGCAGAACACACTTCCAAACTCCACCAGCAACACCACCAAGCAGCAATCAACCTTCAAGCACTGTCATCAGACTCAGAGGAGCCAGTTTCTTCAATGTTGAGCTGTCCTTCAGCTTCTATACCTTCTTCCCTTCTGCTTTCTTCAGCTTCCTCCTTCTCTAGCCTGGCAATCAGAGCTTCTAGGGTCCTTTTTCTAGCATCCAGATCTTTGCAAGTTTCTTTTAAAACAGCTATGACATCTGATGTCTTGGACTGGATCTTTGTAGACGATGTCTCAGCTGATGTTATGACAATGTCTGGAGCATGGGATCCCTGAAACAGTTTGTAGTGCAGGCCAAGGGCAGGGGCTATTTTGCAGACTGTATCTCTTGCTACAAGGATGTCAGGGTATTGTGCAAGGATGATTCCACAAAGGAGGGAGGGAAAAGCAATTGGTCCTTTGACAGCATAACTGCCAGCATGCTTCAAGGTTTGTTCAAAGATGTACCTTCCATAGTCAAAGGCAGTCTTGGTTCCTACAGCATAGATAAATCTTCCCAATCCTGTGGAGATGGTTGATTTGTGATTTGTAGGCACCCAGTTGGCTGCACCTATTTTATGCAAGATGGCAAATTTCATGCTGAGTTTACTAGCCTTCAGCTTCCCTTTCAATGGCCAGTACTTTACTTGCCTGGCAGTGATGGTCAAGCACACTTCATTGTCAGTTGCCTCTAGATCAGGACAGTCCTTATTTGTTCTTCCAAGAAACTTGTTGATTTCTGATGGAGAGAACTTGACCCTTCTTCCTCTAACAAACACACTCTCAAAGTCAGCTGACCTCCCATCAGCACAATCATTGGACAGGTTCACTACAAACTCTTTAACCAGATTTTCATAACATTTGTTAAACTTCATCACTGTCTTCATTAGCCCAGCATTCCTGATCAGATCTATGATGTCTTTGCACTCCAAGGCATCATTGTTGAGTTCTCTCTCCAAGGCTATTCTCTTCAGGCACACATACTTCCATCTGTTTGCATTGTCAGGATGATGAAAGGAGATGTTGTCTGTTGGCACTTCAGGCACTCTAGCAATCTTGCTGGAGGGGTGCTTCCTTCTGATGGGAGTATTGTCAATGTCAATCTCAAATTCTGATTCATCATCAGAATCAGAAGTTTCAGGTTCTTTACTTTTCTTGGAGATTGGTTGTCTAGCAATCTGCACTTGTGCCTTCTTCCCTTCAGCCTTGGATTTCTTAGCATCAGGTTTAACAGTCTCACTACTCTTTCTTTTCATCAATCTCCTAGCAATGCTAGGGTTCACATTAGCAATCAGTTCATTATCTGAGTAATCTTCATCCACATCAATGATAGGTGGATCAGCAGCCTTTTCAGAGGGATTCTGAATGTTGTCTTTTGGTGTCACAACATCCTCAGTGACATCTATATTTTCAGAACCTTCCACATTTGGACTTTCTGATTGATTCAAAGGGATAGAGATCCCCGGTACAGATTGGTTGCCACTCAGAATGCTAGTAACCAGTCTAGCAATAGCTTGGTGTACTTGAACTGATCCTTCTTTATTAGGTATAGAAGACGAAGGAAGAGAAGAATTACCAGAGACTGTAGCTTGAGCTCTTCCTGCATGTCTGGTCCTGAGCTTTTTGACTCTGGCTGGGTCAGTTTCCATCTCCCTGAGAGGAGTGACCTCAAGAACTTCAGATTCTATGCATGTAGTGATTGCCCTAGAATCTTGATCAGATGACGACGATGATGAGTGAGACGAAGCCGCCATGGTGGAAGACGATGTCTGAGACATTGTGTTTAACGTTGAGTAATAGTAGCAGTTTGAGAAAACTCTTTGATTGGGAGGAGGAAACAGGTTGCAAGGATGAGAGAGGTAGGGAGTACAAGGGAGTCTCTTTAACTTCTTAAGGCTTTTGAAGGAATTGTGAATGAATATGATTAACCCACTAAATATAGACTTAATAAAATTAATCCCTTCAACCCTTGTTTTCAGCAAAACTAATTGCTATAATTTATCATGTTGGTGAATACCCAATCTGCCCCTCAAATTTTCAAGTTTATTTCCAACACGCGCCTTGGTAGAAGAATCAGTCAGCTGAAGCTTAGAGAAGCTATGTTCCAGTTCAAATGACTTCTTCTCTTCAAAGTCAATAGGGTTCAAGGAGATGTTGAATGTTTTCAGATTATCACACCACAATGTCACAACATCTTGTGTAACATTGTACTTAGGTAGCATCTGTTTTGACCAGATGTTTTGAGAACAGAATTTATGAGACTTGTTCTTTCCAACATCCTTGTCAAGATGACTTAAGGTTCTGACAACACATTCTTTTTCAAGTTTATTTGCCACATCACATATATTATCAGCCTGTAGTTTTGGAGTTCTTCTGACAGCTTCCATAGGAATAGCTCTTTTTATTCTTCCAAGCTTATGCTGCCACTGTTTCATCTCTTTTTCTTCTTTGATGATTTGACTCATAGTGGAGATATCAGTGTTCTCAGGCTGCCACACATAACAGTTATCTTTGGATTTGATTCCTCTCATTACAACATCTAGTTTTTCATTAAATACTAGACATTCAGATCTTGAGAAGTTGACCATGAATCCTAGATCACATAATTGACTGATGCTAATGAGATTAGTAGTCAATCCTTTTACCAGCAGTACCTTATTCAGACTTGGAACTCCAGGGTAGTCCAAATTACCAACTCCTTTGACTTCTCCTTTAGCACCATCTCCAAAGGTCACAAAACTGGTGGTGTGAGGCATAACATTATTGAGGAGATTTTTGAATCCAGTCATGTGTCTGGAACATCCACTGTCAAAGTACCAATCTTCCTTTGCAGAGATCTTCAGGGAAGTGTGAGCTATCAGTGCAGTAGCCTTTTTCTTCCATTGAGGAGTGTGTGGTACCCTTTTCGACTTAGGTTTGACATTTGAGTTCTGATTCAGATATCCATGTAATCTGAAGCAGAATGGCTTTATGTGACCATATTTCCCACAATGATGACATCTCCATCTTTGGTACCTCTTCTTCATATGTCTCTGTCCCTGATGTTGAGAGTAATGTTGAGACATCCGTTTTGACATTTGCTTCCCGGTAACAAATTTCTTTGTTTCCACAAATCCTAGGCCAGATTTATTTCCCATATTTTGTCCAGCCTGAAGGATCTCTTCCAATTTGTCTGTTCCATTGGTCAACATCTTGACAGATTTGGTCATCTGATTCAGTTGTGAGTTCAGCAGTTGAACTTCTCCTTCTAAATGACTTATAGTTTCAAGATTTGCCCTCTTTTCAGCCTCCAGCTTTACAATGAGTTTTGATTGTTTCTCATTTTGCACACAGACTTCACCACTTCTGATACACAATTTCTTGTAGGTATCAGCCAGTTCTTCAAATGTCACTTCTTCATCACTGGTGTCACTTTCAGAAGTACAAACACTAGTTAGGGCAGTAACTAGTTTGGCAGATTCTTCTTCATAATTGCTTTCTGAATCATAGTCAGACCAGGTAACAGTCATTCCTTTCTTTTGCTTCTTAAGAAAGGTAGGACATTCAGCTCGAATATGTCCATATCCTTCACATCCATGGCATTGAATACCTCTGCCTTGGTTTCCCTTATCTTCTGACCTTGGTCTTCTGCTGTCAATGTCAGAAGGAATGTTATGAACATTAGACTTTGACTTTGGGTCCATTCTTTTGATGAGCCTGTTGAACTGTCTTCCAAGCATGGCAATGGCTTCTGATATGTTTTCTTCTTCATCTTCCTTGTATTCAACATCAGTGTTGGATACAAGTGCTATGCTTTTGTTCTTCTTGTCACCATTATCAGTGATCCCCATCTCAAAAGTCTGAAGAGACCCAATAAGTTCATCCACTTTTAACTTGCTAATGTCCTGGGCTTCCTCTATGGCAGTTACCTTCATTGCAAATCTTTTAGGCAAGGATCTGAGAATCTTCCTCACCAGTTTTTCTTCTGACATTTTTTCTCCCAGTGCTCCTGAGGTGTTGGCAATCTCCAAGATGTTCATGTGAAACTCATGAATGGTTTCATCTTCCATCATTTTTAGATTCTCAAACTTAGTGGTCAACATCTGAAGCCTTGACATTTTTACTTTGGAAGTGCCCTCATGAGTAGTTTTGAGAGTATCCCAAACTTCCTTGGCCAGTTCATATTGATGTACTAGTCTGAAGATGTTTCTATCTATTTCATTGAACAAGGCATTTAAAGCTTTTGAATTTCCCAGAGCTAACTCATCTTCTTCTTTACTCCAATCTTCCTCAGGCTTCAGACTGATTGTCCCATCTCTTTCAGTTATGGTGGGATGAATCCATCCTTTGTCAGCAGCTCTCCAAGCCTTTTTGTCCAGAGATTTTAGGAAGGCAATCATACGAGGTTTCCATTAGTCATAATTAGTTCCATCCAGAATGGGTGGTCTATTTCCAAAAACTCCTTCTTTGTCCATAGTGCCAGAAAGTGATATCCCTAGATCTCACCCAGTAATACAGGCAGGGTGCCTGCTCTGATGCCAATTGAAATTCTGGCTACAGATACTCAATGTCACGTCCAATGTTATGACACCGTATCTGACTTACTATATGACAGTAAATACAAAAGCAGTAAATAACACAGCCAATTGTTTACCCAGTTCAGTGTGCAACAACACCTACTCTGGGGGCTACCAAGCCAGGGAGAGAATCCACTATAAGAGATGTTAATTCAGGAATAAACCAACCAGTTTATCTCCTTCACTTAAGACCTACCCAATGCAATTCTAATCTAAGTACAACTTAAACCTGAGTTCCTACTCACTCCCCCTCAATCACAGCAGTGATACATAAACCAATTTGACTTAAGAATTGATGAAGACACTCTTCAAAACACACACTTGATTAAGCTTCACAACTTTTTAATCAAGTAACACAATCACTCGTGCTTCACAGCTTTGAGTGATGTACACAACTAACTTGACTCTGCTTCACAGCTTTAGTCAAGTAACATTCAAACACTCTTGCTTCAAAGCTTTGAGTGCTACACAACCCTTACAATTGAAACCTATTCCAAGGCACTTATCACAATGATAATTGCTTGGAGTACAATAAACAAATCTATACAGATTACAAAATTGATCTTCTAATCAATCAGCAGGGATGCCTTGAAAAACCGCAGCTCTGTTGAATATATAGCAGCTGCAACTTCAGTTAGGGTTTCCAAAAACCTAGGGTTGATTCCGTTTGACCTAAAGACCAGGTCACATTACTTTATTGATCAGGTTAGGATTGAGCTAGGTTACTCCTCAGAAAACGCAGGATTCTGTTTAGAAGGGACTGAGTTATTTCCTGAAAAAACTCAGACTTATCCAATCCTACAATCCTGTTAGTTCAGAACAGGATGTCATAACATCTGTTATGACATCTGAGAAAACCTGTCTACTGATTTAGCAAAATGTGATCATTTTGCAAACATGCTCAGATACACACTTATAAACATCAGTATTTGAATTACAATATTTTTCTGCACATGTACCTATTGAGTTAGTACAACCTGAACTAGAATGTTATGACATCAGTCATGACATTCACACATACACTTGGGATTTACCAAAAATGCAAGCCAATACCTAAACACCTACAAACTTTATCTCTTTAAGAAAGTTACTGTGAAGTTTGGACCCGACCAGATATCAGTTCAACTTCATCTTTTCAGACAAATCTGCGAAGCATGGACCTGACCAGATAATAGTTCAACTTCAAGAAATTTTCTACGAAGCCTGGAATTCGACCAGATAACAGTTAATTTATTCTTCCCCAACAAGTTATTGTGAAACCTGGAATCCGACTAGATAGTAGTTGACTTCCTCATTCTCAGCAAGTTGTTGTAAAGCCTGGATCTGACCAGAAAACAGCTGACATTCAAGAGATAATCCCCAGCATAAGCATTCTTTAAATTTTTTGAAGATATGTATATTCTTTATCCCCAACAGCAATCCGAGATTCAGCTTCCCAAAACTCCTCAGTAATAGTCATGGATTTATTTTCCCGGACAAATATGCATCTCACATTCATACATCATAGCATAGGCATACGAAACGCATTTAGCACAATCTCATTCATCTTGAGAACGCCTTGCATACATCTGCATTTAACTAACGCTTTTTCCCACAGGTAAAACATTAAGTTTTAGTATAAATCAACCAAAGATATGTGCTGATAATTCTTCCGGTATTTACCATCATTCCTCCAAATTTCATCTATAAGCCTATTCCCAATACATCATCGAGTGCAAAGTTCTAGGCACTCTAGTGTTCAATCATCTTCCACCTTCAAGTCACGAATGGCGGATCCGCCAATCTAACTCTTCAGGTTTAAGAAGATTGAACAGGGGCAGCTGTTGTACCCAAAAATTTTCCCTCTCATTTCTCAAGGAAATCTCTCATAAGATCTCCATTGATTCAAGACTACACAAGGTTTGATCAGCTCAAGACACTTCCTCAACACTGACAAATGAAAATTAAGGTTTGAGTTTTCACAAGGACAATTGGATTTTCAAGGCCTCAAATGACTTTAATGGATCATTAGGAATCCTTAATATTGCTCATGTCAAGTCCAAGTCTTGAATAACATTTTTGCTCAGTCAGTTGATCAGTTGACCTAAAATCAGTTGTATTGGATAAAAAGTCAACTGTGGTCAATTTTCAGTTAAACTTCATAATTTTTTATCCATATCATTATCTTGAACTGATATATGTCAATTGATCAAGTTTGGATCATAATTCCTCAAATAATGTGATCAGATCATCAAAAGGGCAAAATGGTCAAAATTAGGGTTTTGATTGAAGAGGTTCAATTTTTGACTTTTGACCTAACAAATGACTTATTGGTTTAAGACATGATCTCAAGGATTCAAATGAACCATCTTGACCTAATTTCATAGTTCAAATCATATCCTAAGATTATGGGATTGATAGATGAATTTCAGTCAACTGATGAAAAGTCAACTGTACACTGAAAAAGTCAAACTTTGACTTTTGATCAAAATCAAGTTTTAAAGATCACAATTCATCAAGACATGTCAAAATATAAAACTTGTTCATCAAGAGATTGAAAATTCAAAGTTATCTTTGAGAAGTCAAAACTCTAAGACTTAGATAATTTTGTTAGAAAATTAACTTTTTTTCATAACTTTGTGCCAAATGTTCCACCATGATGCAAGATGATTCAAGGGAAACTTCCAACATGAAAGTTGTAAATCTCAATGATATCTAAAACATTGTAGGGCAGAACTTTTTCTAGAAATGCTTGGATTTCAAGTTATGAGTTCATGAAGATATGCTCATGAAACTTAAAGACTTTGTGAAATTTTGCTCTAGTTAGGCAGGACTTTGACCTAACTTCATGGAAACTTTTCACCTAGTTCAAAATTTATTCTTCAAAATATCCAACATACAGGTTGTAGAGAATGTCACAAGCTTTCCAAAATATCCAAGAACTCATTGATATCATACTTGAGCTAAGAGAATCAAAGGCAAGAAGTTAGGGTTTCAAACTTGATTTACAAGGCATATTTTGTGATGAACATGAACCAAATCCATAGCCATGCTGCATAATCCTCACTTTGCAGGCCTCAAACTTGTTTGTCACTCCATAATTAATGGTTTACACAACTGATTATGCTCTTATCCAAGTGCTTCAAGCTTTGTCCAAACCAATTTGCCATTTTGGGGAGAAAGTAACATATCATTCTTGTAAAGCAAGCTTTATGCACAAAGTCAACTTCTTAAGCTCCTAACTTGTTTTATTTAAGTATACTCCATGCAAAAAGTCAGAAGCAAGCTTGTTTAAAGTTCAACCACTCTACAATAGCATGGTACAAGGCATGGAAACTTGTTTTGTCAAGTAAATCACATGTTGAGCTTAAACATGTAAATTCAAATTCTGACTTGTTGTAGCACACAAAACCTTTTGCTTATAAATAGAGATACTATTTGCAAGCTAACACACGAATGATAAGACCCTGAAACTCCCTCAAGCACTGACAAACCAGAAGTTGCTCAAAAACACCATTGATACACAGTTCTAACCTTGAACCCGTATCTCTCATTTCCCTCATGCGTTTTCCCTCAAATTCATTTGCAAAGCTTCTATACCTCAAATATAACCCATCCCTGTCCTTGTTTTGGAATTGTAACATCTCCATCATCTTCCTCCATAACCAAAAAACAGAGTCTGCAACTTGACTTCTCCAGATCATTCCAGCCATCCATAGCTCAAGCTAAGCATTGCATTAGCTTCCTGGGAACTTGAGGAAGCTAACCTGATCATCACAACTCCTTGGAAGCAGATCAAACTCATTTCACGATTTCCATTTTTTGAGGTATTTTTCTGAACTTCCATCTCTTCATTTAGGCATTGTTAAGCTTGCATTTTCAAAGATAAAATGTAGATATCATTTCCCTAAAGCTGTACATATTCATAGTTTTCATTTATATTGCCTGAGCTTAGAGAATTTTAGGTTTGAATCTCTGAAAAAAGTTAGGTCAGGATTTGGTACTTTTAGAAATTCTTGCTCATCTTTGAGAATTAGTTTAAGTTATTTACATTTTCAAAATCGTGGTGAAATTTCTAACAAGTTTGATGTTGGAAGTTTTGAAAATGGATCAGAAATGAATGAGTTACAGGGACCTGGCTGGAGGTTGAAGATGAAGTTCATTTCTAGAACTTGTTTTGTATTATACATTTATGATTTTGTTTAAGTTAACGGATGTACATCCACCCCAATGGTAAAGGCAGTGCACGTTTATGGTCAAAGTCATGGGTTCAAGTCCCAGCGCTGCCTTTTGCATATTTTTCAACATTTTCCTTCTGTTTTTGCAAGCAACCATCGCCTGGGCCTCCACAACTGGGGCTTTCCATTTTTAGTTGTTCTAACCCCCATGTTTCCATTTACCATGCAGGCCCATTTTTTATTTTTCCTTTCTGATTCCAAAAACACATTAATGGGTCAGGCTTCAAACAAAAAACTGTTTTTTCTTACAAACATCCTAAATTCTATTTTCACCTCCTTACTTTATTTTTTATATTTTTATTTTATTTTATTTTATTTATTATTATTATTATTATTATTATTATTATTATTATTATTATTATTATTATTATTATTATTATTATTATTATTATTTATTAAATCAAAAATCTAAAAATATATTTTTATATTATTTGCATACTTATATTTTATTTTCTTTATAAACTAAAAAAAGACAAAAATATTTTCTTAAACAAACTTAATTTTTTTTTCTTAATAAATTAATAATTAGATTTAGGTTTAGTTATTTTCTTTTTTTATTTAAAATTAACTTAGAATTTAGGTTTCTTTTAATTAATTAATTTCCATACTATTTTGATTAAACTTAAACCCTTTTCTAAAAAAACCCAAAAAATGCTTTCTAACTTAATTTCTTTTCTTAATTAGTTTAGGTTTAATTTATTTATCTTAATTAATTATTTTCTTTTAGATAATTAGGTTAAAACCCTTTTTTCAAAAAACAAACAAAATCCATCTCTTTTCCATTTATATTCTAGTACATTATATTCCTTTCAATTCTTGTACATTATTTAATATGGTTGTAATAGATAAATAGGTTTAATTTCTTGCAATCCCCATTTATAAATTTGTATACACCATCCCCCTAATGATGTAATAGCGTAGTAAATTTACTTTCCACAATTTATCGCTTTCATATAAATGCTAGTAATTAGGGTTTTTATGGAAAGATAAAATCAACAAGTAGATAACCCTAATCAAAGATTAAATGCATGCAAGTCAAACACACTATTCACACATGCACCCTTAGGGTAATTCCACTTGTTGCCTTATAAAAATGGTCATGTTATGCATGTGGGATGTATTAGCAAAAAAAATAAAAAAATACAAGATCACAGTCCCTCGATGACGTTACAAATGTTGCCTTTCCAATGATCTTAGTCCCTCAAAGAGAAATTCTAAGATATCTCACATCATTGTTATCATGACTATACGATGACCCATGCCTGTCCCTTTACATCCAAAGATAAGGCTTCTTATCAATCAATGGTAAGATAACAATATCAAAGGAATGGAAGAAATGAACAAAAGACTCTTGAGTAGGTAGGAATGTTCTAAGTTGCTTGCTCACTTTAAAAACAAACATCCTTGCTCATTTTCAAAACAAACACCAAACACTTTCCATGAAATATTATTAAAAAGTCCAACACTTTGTATACGTTCTTACAAAACGAGAACCATTATAAAGTTTGCCTAAATGAAGGCGCCTTTTCAAAAACACTTTCAAAAACCACCACAAAGCACATTTTCAAACAAAGCAAGTGATCTAGAAAGCAACTAAGAGCCCATAGATAACTATGGAAGAAAAGGATGCTAACACCTTCCCTTTTCATAATCTACCCCCAGAACTCAAGAAATAATCTCAAAGGTCTTTCCTGTTCTTTTCAACCTTTCCTTTTGGATAAAAGAAAAGTCGATGGTGACTCTTGCTAATCGCAACAATTGTGATCAAACGCAAAACAGCCCAAGTCAGTTCTCCCACCGTATTACAGTAGGACATGGAGTTCATTTATGGCTAGCTTTTTACAACCCAAACTTCTTCACAATATTTATGGTATATTTACTTTGACAGAGAAAGAAGGAATCTTCCATCTGCTTGACTTGCAGCCCAAGGAAGTAAGTAAAACCACCTACCAAGCTCATCTCAAATTCAGGTTGCATCCGTCTGACAAAATATTGGACCATGTCATTCGACATTCCTCTAAACACAATGTCATCCACATAGATCTGAGCTATCAACACATTTCCAGCTTCATCTTTGACAATAGAGTTTAGTCAATTCCACCCTTTATGTATCCATGACTGACTAGAAATTCAGTCAATCTTTCATACCAAGCTCTTGGAGACTGTTTTAGTCTGTACACGATCTTCTTCAATCAGAATACATGATCTGGAAATGAAGGATCAACAAATCCTTCTGGTTGCTCAGTATAAACTTCTTGATTCAAGTACCCATTTAGAAAATCACTCTTAACATCCATTTGATATAGCGTGAACCTAAGGTGACAAGCTATACCAAGCAGCAACCTAATAGACTCTAAGCAAGCCACATGAGTAAATTCTTCATCAAAGTATATTCCCTCAATTTGAGTGTATCCCTGAACAACCAGTTTGGCTTTATTTCCGATGACACCACCTTGTTCATCAGTCTTGTTCTTGTACACCCATTTTGTACCAATGATATTCACCCCTTCAGGTCTTGATACTAAATCCCAAACTTCATTTCTTTTAAATTGACCAAGCTCATATTGCATAGCATTGATCATGAATTCATCAGTCAAAACTTCCTTCACATTTTTAGGCTCAATCTTTAACACAAAACAAGCATTTGATATAGCTTCCCTTTATTTGGTAACTACCCCTTGTTTAGGATTTCCTATTATCAGTTCCTTAGGATGATACTTTTGAATTCTGAGAGAGGGTCCTTTGTTAGTTACCTGAGGTTCTTCAATTTCAGAATTAGCACTTGGACTTGCAATGTCTGTAGACGATGTTGTCACATTATCGTTAGCAATCACTCCTCCTGTAGGAATAGTTGTCTCAACTTCTTCTAGGACATCATCTTATTTATTTGAGTCATCAACAATAACATTTAAAGACTCCATAATTACTTTTGTTCCTGAGTTGAATACTCTATATGATTTAGTGTTAGTAGAGTATCCCATAAAAATTCCTTCATCGCTCTTGGCATCCAACTTCCTTCTTGGCTCACGGTCAGCCAGAATATAACATTTACTTCTAAAGACTTGGAAGTTCTTGACAGTTGGATTTCTTCCTCTCCATAATTCATACAACGTAACTGAAGCTCTAGTTCCAATTGTCACTCTGTTGTGAATATAGCAAGCAGTGTTCATGGCTTCAACCCAGAAGTGAAGGGGTAATTTTTCTGCATGAAGCATAACTCTTGCACACTCTTGAATAATCTTGTTCTTTTGCTCAACCACACCATTTTGCTGAGGAGTGATGGGTGAGGAAAATTCATGACTAATCCCCTCAATTACACATAAGTCCTCAAACTATTATTTTCAAATTCCTTCTCATGGTCACTTCTGATTCTGACAATACCACAACCTTTTTCTCTTTGAATTTTGTGACGTAGTTCCTTGAATACTTCAAACACCTCAGATTTCTCTTTGATGAACTTCACCCAAGTGAATCTTTAATAGTCACCAACCACAACATAGGAATACATTTTGCCTCCAAGACTTTCCACTTGCATAGGCCCCATCAATTCCATGTGAAGGAGTTCTATAACTCTTGAGGTAGTAAGATGTTGATTCTTCTTATGGGACATCCTTGTCTACTTCCCAATTTGATATTCTCCGCAGATTCTCCCTTCATCAATCTTTAGTTTGGGAATATCCTTGATAGCTTCCTTCGACAAAATCTTCTTCATACCCTTAAGATGTAGGTGTCCTACCTTTTGAAGCCATATGCTTACTTCATCATCTTTTGATAATAAGCATGTTGATGGAAATTTTGGAGAATTCCATATGTAGTAGTTTTCCTTTGATCTGGTTCCCAATATGACAACTTCGTTCTTGAGGCACAACTCTGAATACTCAGCATCCAGTTCACTGATAGTGAGTTCTCTAGCATACGATTCTTTATATGATTCACATGATTCTTTATCAGATCCATAAACTCTAGTCAAGGAAGTCACCTGCTTGGCTGAATCTTCCTCATGATCACTTCCAGATTCTCCATCAGACCATGACACAGACAAATTCTTTCCTTACTTTTTGAGATACGTGGCACATTTAGTTCTTATGTGTCCATATCCCTCACATTCATGACACTGAACACCTTTCCCTTGGTTTGGATTTTCTTCAAATCTTAGCTTTCTTCCCAAGTCTTGGTTTTTGTTAATGTCATATGACATGTTCTTCTCACCCAGTCTGGACTTCCTTAACACCCTACTAAATTGTCTTCCCAGCAGCACGAGATCATTAGATATTCCTTCTAAAATGATGTTCCCTTTATCCTTTGAGTCTTAACCACTAGTAGCAAAGGCTATGATCTTCTTCTTTTCAAATATTTCATTGATGTCCGATTCAAAGGTCTTAAGAGAACCTACCAGTTCATCCACAATCATGGTGCTTATATCATGAGACTCTTCGATAGCAAAAATTTTCATGTCAAACTTCCTTGGAAGAGATCTGAGCATTTTTATGATCAGCTTATCCTCTGATATATTTCCCCCCAGCTCTTCTGAGTCATTAGCAATGTCTAGAACAACCATGTGAAAATCCTGAATACTTCCGTCCTCCTTCATTTTCAAGTTCTCAAATTTAGTAGAGAGAGGTTGAAGTTTTGGCATCTTTACCTTAAAATTTCCTTCATGAATCTTCCTTAAGGTCTCCCATGAAACTTTTGCATGTTTACAGTTCTTTATCAGTTTAAATATATTTTTATCAACACCATTGAATATGGAATTCAATGATTTGGAGTTCCCTTGAGCTGATAGTTCCTCCTCATCATTTTATTCCTCTTTAGGTTTCAGTACTTCATTCACCTTTCCTTCTGCATCAGTAACCTTTGGTGGTTCCCATCCTTTGACAACATTTTACATGCCTTGTTGCCTAGAGATTTTATGAACATTTCCATATGGGGTTTCCAATTGTTGTAGTTGGTACCATCAATAATAGTTATTTTAACCACCATTCCTTCATCCTTGTACATTTCACCAGAAAGTATCTTCCCTGAATCTCACTCAGAGTCAGAGCAGGATGCCTGCTTTGATACCAGTTGAAATTTTGGCTATCAGATCTTGGATGTCCTACGAGATGTTGAGACACCATATCCGACTTCACACACAACAAAAAGATGTATAAACAAAAATAACAATGATGAAAGTAAATAACACAAAATATGTTTACCCAGTTCGAAATAACTTTCCTACTCTAGGGGCTACCAAGCCAGGGACGAAATCAACTAGGTAAAATCAATTTGTAGAACTTACAGCAAACCTCCAATTTATAGTCTACGCACTTAATCACTACCCCTTGCTTAACTTCTACCTAAGAAACACCTAGGTATGAGGCCCTCCTCAAACCTCTCTTTAATTACACTCAGCAATTGGAGCAAACTCTAAACACAAGTAGAGAACAAAAACCAACCGGAAGCTATAATTCCAAAACATGCAAGACTCAATGCTTAAAAGCTTACGAGAATTAACACACAATATGTTCAATGCTTAAAAGCTTATGAACATCTAAAAAGAGAACTTACAGTCCAATAAAGCATTCCTACTCTTTTATCAAGATGATATTGGAGAGGCTCACAAAAACAAGGATTCTACAACCCTTTAAACACACACGTAATTTTTACCTAATACTAGGTATACACCAGTCTATTTATAACTTTATTCTAGACTGGGTTGTACTTCAAAACCGCGGCAGTGAGGCTGCACAAAGTCTGCAAGAAATCGTCCAAGAAAATAGGTCTTCAATCATTAGTTTCCTAATAAATCTCCATATTTAGAAACTAATCAAATCTTCGAAAACCAATCACAAAATATTATAACCAAAAATTTTTGGCCGCCACATAAGATAACTGAATATTCTCTGAATATTCAATAGCTACAAGTCAGCTGATTCACACTGTCAGCTTTCTATAGACGTGATGTCTTATCTCTTTGTTGGGACATCTTATTCGACATGTTGAAACATCTTGTTCAACATGTTGCTGCTAAACTGATTTTACCAAAATGTAAGCCAACCATAATTTCAGAGAAATAGCAAATACAATGTAAGTTCACACATGTATTAGGGCTAAAGCCTTCTATTTATAACTTTCAATGGACTAGATTTGGGGTTCACATACGCAACTGGATATGAAAGAGGCACTGGAGAATTATCTTCTTAAATATAGGACATCAATCATTAGTTTACTAAATTATCTCCATAATTAGAAACTAAGAATACTCCTTGAATTCAACTTGAATCTTTTTAATCTTCAACATGTGCGCCATATAGGATAACATAATATTTCCAGAATATTTTGCAACTGTAACATATTAAAACACCCATCAGTCCAGCTGTACAAATTCACGATGTCGAAAGAAACTACAGAGGACATCACATTTGACATGTTTCTCCAATTGATATAACTTTTTATTTTAACATGTCTAAGCTAAGTTATTTTTACCAAACATAGTGCCAATCACAACAAAGTACAGAATTAACAATCTCCCCCCTCCCCCTTTGGCTTATTTTGGATAAAACAACTTAGTACATCTTTTACATATAAACAACAATAAAACTCATGTTTGAAAAGAACCTCAAACACATAAACAATCAGAGACACATCAACAGAAGTCGGTACAACAAATATCAGAGTAACAACTAGTGGAAGCTACTCACCATAGAAAAAAGGGAATACCAAATTCTCAACATGTTAGAACATCATGTCTGATAAATCTTCACATCAGTCCAATCTAGAACATAAAACCCGCTAAACCTTCTAAGTACCACTTTAGAGAATATCACTTTCATTACTGCACAGTACACCCAAGATGAAGGAAGAAAATCCTGAAGTCATTTGGTGTACACGAGGAAGAAGATAAAATACATCTTCAAGAACAACCAAGCTACTCCCCCTCAAACTCTGAACCAATTCTTGACATAGTCTCAGGAGAATTTTCTTGAAGCCTTAAGAAACCAAGAAGAATTCTAACTTGAATAACCAAAGTTAGATGACCATGTGACAGAAGAAACACATATTAGAAGATCATGCGAAAGAAGCAAGAAGACACACCAGACCAGACAAGATGTTAGAACATCTTAAACGACATCTTGTATACACCCATAACATAAGACTTATCAGATGAAGGAATAAAAAACCCTTATGACAGAAGGTCATACATGTAACACCGTATTTCTACCCAACGAATTATATAAAATAAGAGTTACAAAATTTCCAACAAACAAATGGAATGCTACACTTTCAACTTGGAAACAACGACATTCAATCACTTATAGTTCAGATAAATAACACATAAAATTCGGATGAACTGATAACAACTTTTGCCTTTAAGAATAAAACAACTTTCGTTGCTACGCAACAAATTCACAATTCAACTGAAAACACCATAACATATTGTCCAACTCAAAATGACCTTAAGACAACCAGTCTTTAATGGAAACAACTTAAAAATTCAGCAACATAATAAAAACCAACAATAAAGAAAACATGCATTCATCCCCCCGAATGCCACGTATCAGAGAGACAACACCGACTCGAACTAATGAAGGTAACAACTATCCTTCTTGATTACCTGCATGTTACCAACAGAGGGCAACATTCAAACAGAAGGGGTGAGATATTGAACCATATAATTGAGTGTACGATAAAGAACTTATTAGATCATATTATATAAAATCACCACTTCACAACTTTCAACCAACATCAATCATTACAAGTCAACAACACAACATGTTAAATATGCAACACAAAATGTGACTCGTTACAACGCACATGCATGTGGTACCAATGGAGCAAGACTCCCAACTCAGAAATCTGCCAATTAATAGAGGCTTCAACAAGGCATAATCCTTTAACTTAATTTTCCAATCTAGGCCTACTTACCGAGCATCAGCTCAAACTTGATATGCTATGCATGTGACCCAATATGAATGTCAGGATAGCAACAACAAAATTCAATAACAACGCAACAACAAACCAACATTGGCCATAAGCCCACTGTAATATCAAGCCTCTCAATGAACTTTGTTTTGATGAAGAAAAATAATAATGGCAAGAAGGAAAAGATGTTGATCAAGCTAAAGCATCAATGGATAAAAGTCTTTGGTTCAAGCTCTTGGAAAATTTCATAAGGTATAATAACAATTCTTGCTATGAATTTAAGTCTTAGATGCTCAATGATCAAAAGAAGTTTTTAAACTTATCCAAAAATTTTCTCAAGTTTTCTAAGCAAAAATTCCATTTTTACATCTGTGTAATCGATTTACATATTAATGCAATGGATTGCATGAATTACATTTTCAGCTATTTTGCTTCTGTTTCTTAGTGCAATTGATTTACACAAGAGTGCAACTGAATGCTCTCTGGTTAAAAATGCTACTGTTTTAAAGTGTAATCGATTTGCATGTTTTTGCAATTGATTGCTCACTGAAAATATTTGAAATTTATGGCTGTTAGAACCCGTGCAATTGATTTGCATCAAGGGTGCAATCAATTGCTCGCTGAACATTTTTGAAAATCAACAGCTTTGAACATACCTTTTCATAACACCATTTCATGGAATCTTTTCACTTAATCTTGGCAATTGTTCATGAATAATTTACATAAACTTATGTTGTTTCAAAGAGGTGCTATGAACATATAAATACTGATATTTCAAAATAAAAAACAACCTCTTCAAATCAATATTTTTCTAAATTTTCAAATTTTCAAGTCAAGTATTTTTCACTTTCATTCAAAAAGTTTTCTGCATATTTTCATATCTTGTATAACAGAAAAAATTTAAGCAATCTAAGTCTTGAGTCATTGTATATCATTGTTATTGGAAGAGAAGATCAAGTTATTGATAAAATCACTCAAAGTGATTATTTCTCTACAAACTCACTCAATCAAAATATTGTTGTACACTTTCTTATTTTTCAGGATTGTTGGAAATAAGATTAGTGGTTTTTTGTTTTCCAGGATTGTTGGAAACAAGTAAGGTCACATGAGAGGATTGTTCTCATTGTTGACATAGTGAAAATCCAAGAGGATTGTTCTTGGTCCAAGAGGATTGTTCTTGGTTTTGGTAGTTCTTGTTTAAGTTTTCCAACTATAAGGAAATCCCTTTCATGTTGAAAGGGGACTTGAGTACTCTCGGACTATGAGGGGAACCAGGATATATCACTTGTGTCTCTTTATTTTTATGCACTTTAATCTTTCCTAAACTTACCATAAACTAGAAAAATAATATCCATCATCACTAAAACCAAAAAAATTTTAAAGTACCTAATTCACCCCCCTCTTAGGCGCACTTCGTACTTACAATTGGAATCAGAGTAGGTTATAGGTAACCTATTTCTAGAGATCCAATATGGCTTCCGCAAATCAAAATCCTGTTTTTAGAGATGGTGGTAGTAACAACAAGCCTCCTCTATTCTGTGGTGAATATTTTGACTTCTGGAAAATACGCATGAAGGTACATCTAGATACACAAGGAGAAGAAATATGGGATGCCTTCGAAAATGGTCCATTTATTCCTATAACGGTGATCAACAGTTCTGGTTCATCAAAGCCTAAAACTGCATTGGATGAAGATGATAAAAAAAAGGTCCTCTATGATAAAAAGGCAATCAACCTTCTCCAAGGTGAAGTTATCATGGATGAATTCTTCCGTGTGCATGCAAAATGGCAAAAGAAATATGGGATACCTTGGTAAAAACTCATGACGGAACCGTTGAAGTTAAACGATCAAGATTAAATACTTTACATCAAGAATACAAGTTATTTCGAATACAGCCCGGAGAATCCATCCTTGACTTGCAGAAAAGATTAAATACTTTAAGAACAAAAAGGCCTATGTTGCATAGGAGGATAATGAGTTAAGTTCTTCGTCTGATTCCGATAGTGATGAAAGTGCAAATCTAGCATTGATGGCCTCACACCATTCCGATAGTGAAGATAACGAGGTTAGTAATGGATTTTCTATTTTTGATAATGATGCACAAGGTGCTATAGATGAACTATTAAATGAATGCAAAATTATGTACAAAAATATTTCATCTCAAAAGAAACAAATTTCATCTTTAGAAGAAAAATGTGAGTCTATGGAAAAAGATCTCAAAGATGAAAAACAAAAATTTAGTGAGCAAAAGCAGAATTTTGTATGAAAAAGTTGTGAATCACTCTCTTTCCAAATTGTCCAATTAAAAAGAGTTATTGAGAGATATGAAAAAGGTCAAATTGGATTTGAAGGTGTTCTTAGCCAACAAAGATATTCCAATGATAAAAGTGGACTTGGATATTCAAAGTTTTCAAAACCAATTTCTAATAAAACTATCTTTGTTAAGGCTAGTGATCAATCATCCAAAGAGAAAGTGAACAAACCTAAAGCGGTTCATCATTATCCTAAAAAGAAAAAATTTCCTAAGAATAAATCTTATCCTTCTAGATATAAAAGTAACTTTGAACCTACTTGTTTTTATTGAGGTATTAAAGGCCACACACCTAATGCTTGCTATGTTAGAAACTTTAGTGTGGCAAGTGGGTATTATATGTGGGTAAAGAAAAGTATTAATTATGAAGGAACCAAAGAAACTTGGGTACCTAATAAAACCTAATTTGTTTTGTAGGTATGCTTAAAGACCACATGCAATCTATGGTATCTTGATAGTGGTTGTTCAAAGCATATGTCGGGAGACATAAACCAATTTTCAAATCTAGTTCTAAAGGCCAAGGGTTTTGTCACTTATGAAGACAACAATAAGGGAAGAATTCTTGGCAAAGGCAAAGTTGGTGCTCCATCTTTCACATCCATTGAAGATGTTCTTTATGTTGAATGACTAAAGTACAATCTTCTTAGTATTATCCAACTTTGTGACAAAGGCTTCAAGATCAAGTTCACCAAAGATGAATACTTGATAGAAGAAGAAGTCACACATGAGGTTATACTTAAAGGTAAAAGAATTAATAATATATTTATGATTTCCCTTGATGATCCATCTTTGAAGGTAAAATGTCTCATGGCGAACAATGATGATTCATGGCTTTGGCACAAAAGAATTGCTCATATTCACATGGAACACTTGAATAAACTAATCAAGCATGATCTTGTCATTGGGTTTCCTAAGATAAATTTTGTCAAAGATAGACTTTGTGATTCATGTCAAAAAGGGAAACAAACAAAATCAACTTTCAAATCTAAGAATATGGTGTCTACTACAAGGCCACTACAATTGTTGCATATGGACTTATTTGGTCCATCAAGAACAAGAAGTTTCAGAGGTAATGTATATGCTTTGGTTATTGTTGACGATTTCTCTAGATATACTTGGACATTCTTTTTAGTGCAGAAAAGTGATGCATTCAAGGCTTTCAAGAAGTATGCTAAGAAAATTCAAAATGAGAAGTCTTTAACAATTGCCTCCATAAGAAGTGATCATGGCGGAGAATTTCAAAATGCTCTCTTTGAAGAATTTTGTGGAGAACATGGAATTTCTCACAACTTCTCAGAACCAAGGACTCCTCAACAAAATGGAGTGGTGGAAAGAAATAATAGATCTCTTATAGAACTTGAAAGAATAATGCTTAGCGATTCAAATCTTCCAAAATATTTTTGGGCATATGCGGTAAGCACGGCATGTTTTGTTAGCAATAGAGTTAACATAAGACCAATCTTAAATAAAACTCCATATGAACTTTTCAAAGGGAGGAAACCAAACATTGCTTTCTTTCACATCTTCGGTTGCAAATGCTTTGTCCTAAACAACGACAAAGATAACCTTGGTAAGTTTGATGAAAAATATGATGAAGGTATTTTTCTTGGTTACTCTATTACTAGTAAGGCATATAGAATATATAACAAAAGAACATTGACAATTGAAGAATAAATGCATTTATCTTTTGATGAATCTAACCCCTCCAAGGAGGATAATGTTGTTTCTAATGATGATGATAATGATGAAATATTAGAAGTTCCTCAAGAAAATACTTCCAAAGATGTCAATAAGGATCAACCAATTCAACAAGAAGAAGCATCTCAACAAGAATGAAATATAAATGATCTACCAAAGGAATGGAGAACTATAGAGATCATTCTATCGATAAAGTAATTGGTGATATAAGTCAAGGTGCGACAACAAGATTAAATCTTAAAGATGCTTGTCTAAACATGGCGGTTGTCTTTCAAATTAAACCTTCCAAAGTTGATGAAGCCTTAGGCGATGACCAATGTATTATTTCTGTGCAAGAAGAGTTAAACCAATTTGAAAGAAATCAAGTTTGGGAACTTGTCCCTAGGCCAAGCAACAAACGCATCAATGGAACAAGATGGGTGTTTAAGAACAAACTTGACGAGAACGGTATAATTGTTCGAAACAAAGCAAGGTTGGTAGCACAAGGCTACAATCAAGAAGAAGGAATCGATTTTGAAGAAACTTTCGCTCCGGTTGCAAGGTTAGAAGCTATTCGTATTTTACTTACATATGCTTGTTCATTAAATTTTCAGCTTTTCCAAATGGATGTCAAGAGCAAATTCTTGAATGGATATATCAATGAATAAGTCTATGTTAAGCAACCCCCGGGGTTCGAAGATTTAAAGAATCTATCTCATGTATTTAAATTGAGAAAAGCTCTTTATGGTTTGAAACAAGCACCAAGGGCATGTGTTGTACCCCAAAATTTTCCCTCTCACTTATCAAGAATTTACTCACAAGATCTCCTTGGGCTCAAGACTGCACTAGGGTTTGATCAGCTCAAGACACCTCCTCAAACACCGATGACCAAAATTAGGGTTTGAGTTTGCACAAGTATCTTTGAACTTCCAATGTCCCATGTGACTTTCATGGATCATCATGGACCCCCAAGATTAATCATGCCAAGTTTCAAGCTTTGAATCACATTTTTGCTCAGTCAATTGAGCAGTTGACCTAAAAATCATTGTATTGGGAAAAAGTCAACTGTGGCCAATTTACAGTCAAACTTCATAATTTTTGATCCACATCAACATTTTAGACTCATATGTATCATTTGATCAATTTTGGATCACAATTCCTCAAGAAATTTGATCAAATCCCCAAAAGGGCAAAATGGTCAAAATTAGGGTTTTGACTGGAAAAGGGCAATTTCTAATTTTTGACCTAACAAATGGTCAATTGGTTTAAGGCATGATCTCAAGAGCCCAATTGCATCATTTGCACCTAATGACATGGTTCAAAACATTGCAAGTCCATTGGATTGACAGATGGATTTTGCAGTCAACTGATCAAAAGTCAACTGTATACTGAAAAGTCAAACTTTGACTTTTTGGTCAAATTCAAGTACAAAGGATCAAAATTCATCAAAACATGTCAAAATATGAAACTTATTCATCAAGAAATCAAAAAGTCAAGATTTCATTTTGAAAAGTCAAAATTTCTAAACTTAGAAATCTTTTAAGTGTTGGAAATTTCATGTTTTTTCATAACTTTGAACAACATTTTCACCATGATGCAAGATGATTCAAGAGAAACTTCCAACATGAAAGTTGTATATTTCAATGAAATATACAAATTTTCTTTACACAACTTCTTCCAAAAGTGCTTGGATCTCAAGTTATAATTTTATGAACATGTGGTCATGAAACTAAACACTTAGTGAAATTTTGTCCTAATTTAGTCAGGATTTTGACCTAATTTCATGGCACATTTCCATATAGTTTCAATTGGAATCTTAAAAATCAATTCAAATATGGGTTGTAGATCACATTGCAATATTTCCAAAAAGTCAAAGAACTCCTTGAGATCATTCTTGAGGACGGAGAATCGAAGAGATGAAGTTAGGGTTTTGTCACTTGAATTACAAGTCATTTTTTATGAACACATGAACCAAATCCACGCTAGGCTGCATAATCCTTGTTTTGCAGGCCTCAAACTTGTTTCTCACTCCACAATTAATGGTTTACACCACTGATTATACCCTTATCCAAGTGTTTCAAGCTTTGTCGAAATCAATTTTCCATTTTAGGGAGAAAGTAACATATCCATTCTTGTAAAGCAAGCTTTATGCACAAAGTCAGCTTCTTGAGCTCCCAACTTGTTTTTCTTGATTACAGTCCATCCACAAAGTCAGAAGCATTGTGTCTAAAGTGGTTTAACAACTCTATGAACCAAGTATAATGCATGGAAAGTTGAATTTCTAAAAAAAGTCACATGTTATGCATAAACATGTAAATTTGAATTTTGATCAACTAGAACATTCCAAACTTGTTGCTTATAAATAGAGTTACTATTTGTGAGCTAGAACACGAGCTTGAGCACCCTTAAATACACCAAAACTCTCTCAAATCATAAATTGCCCAAAAACTCCATTGTTGCACAATTTCTGACCTTGAACCTCAAACTCACATTTCCCTCGTGCGTTTCTTGGCCTTTTAGTTTCTATAGCTTCCTTACATCAAGTGTAACTTATCCCTGTACCTGTTTCATTTTTGTAACATAATTTACCCTATCTTCCATAACCAAAAACAGATCATTACAGTTGGACTTCTCCAAGTCACCTCAGCCACTCTCAACTCAAGCAGACCATTGCATTAGCTTCCTAGGACCTCAAGGAAACTAACCTGATCATCACCATCACTTGAAACAAGCTCAAACTCCAAACACGATTTCCAGTTTTGAGGTAAGTTTTCTCAACTTGGAACTCTTCATACAGGCATCATCAATAGTTTATTTGTGAATAAAACATGTAGATATCATTGCCCTGAAGCTAACCATGTCCTTAGTTTCCATTAATTTTGCTTGAGCTTAGAGAATTTTAAAACTAAAATTTCTGAAATTTTTAGGGTTCAGATTAGGGCCATTAAAATTCTTTCTTATCTTTGATCTATAGTTTTAATACTTTACATTTCTGGAATCGTGAGAAAATTTTCTACAAGTTTCATGTTTACAGTTTTCATTTTTTATGAGAAATAAGCAAGTTACAGTTGGTCTGGCTGGAGGTTGAAGATGAAGTCTTCAGAACACGTTTTGCCTTACATATTTATTGTTTCATTTGTATTAACGGATGTATAGCCACCCCAGTGGTAGAAGCGTGCGCCTGTAACCAATTGGACCTGGATTCGAGCCCCAGTGGTACCCTTTTCATTTTTCAAATTTTAATTTTTTCTGATTTTGGTTGTTTTCTTGGCGGGCGTTGGGCCCCTTTGGGTCTGGATTATTTTTGTTTTTGCTCACTGACCTCCCTGCTGACTAATGGCACCCCTGGCCCAAGTTTATTTTTTAAAATTATTTTATTTTTTTTCTTAAATATATTTTCTAAAATACTAGAAAAAAAAATCATAAAATACAAAAAATGATATATTTATACTTTGAATTAGTTTATCTTATTTTTCTCACAAAAAATATTTTTATTTATTATACTTTATTTATTTTTTACTTATTATCTTGTAAATAAATAAAATTAGGTTATTAGTTATTTTCTTTCATATTAATTTAAATACATTATTGTTTATATAAAAAAGACTAAAAATATTTTATAATACTATAAATATTTTTAAAAGATAAAAATACTAAAAGTACTTTTTTAAACTTATTTTCTTTTGATTAATTTATAGAATTAGGATTTCACTTAAAATATTTTTCTTAATAAAATTCAAATTCAATTAATTATTTTATTTATTTAATTAGGTCAAGGCAAAATCCCTTTTTCATGAAAATCAAATAAAGATACATTCTCTTTACATTTTTTGCATTTTTGTACAATTCATTCATTTTATTACTTTGTATTTATTTATTTCCTAGTATATTTATACCAATCCAATATGGTTGTAATAGACTAATTAGGTTTAAATTCTTGCAATCCCCATTTACAAATTGTATACCCCTTCCCCACAAATGTTGTAATAGCGTAGTAACTTTAAATTTCGCAATTTATCGCTTTTATATACAATGCTAGTAATTAGGGTTTGTATGGAAAGACTAAAACCAATGCTTAGAAAACCCTAATTCAAGACAAAAACAAGCATGAAAATGATGCACTTGCACACAAACACCCCTAGGGTTATTCCACTTGGTTGCCTTATACAAAATGGCCATATTACGCATGTGAAGTATCTTAGCAAAAACAAGTAAATACAAGATCATAGTCCCTCGATGACGCTATCTAAGTTACCTTACAAATGATCTTAGTCCCTCCAAAAGAATGCTAAGATACCTTGCAACATTGCTAATCATGGTTATACGATGACCCACGCCCGTCCCATTTACATCCAAAGATGGGGTTACTTACTAAATCAATGGTAAGACAATAATGTTAAAGGAAAAGGAAATGAACAAGAAAGACATTTGAGTAGGTAGATTACTCCTAATTACTTGCTCCATTTCAAAACAAACATCCTTGCTATTTTTAAAAATAAACACCTACACTTTCAAAACATCTTATAAAACTTGAAAACATTTTCAAAAGATCAACATCTTTGTATACATTCTTACGAACGAGAATCATTACAAAGATTGCCTAAACAATGGCCTCTTTACAAAATACTTTCAAAAAAACCACACAAAGCACAATTTCAAACAAAAGCAAGTGATCTAGCAAGTAACTAAGATCCCATGGAAAACCATGGATGAAAAGGGTGCTAATACCTTCCCTTTTCATAATTTACCCCCCGAACTCAAGAAATAATCTCAAAGGTCTTTCCTGTGCTTTTTTCACCTTTCCTTTTGGATAAAAGAAAAGTCGATGGCGACTCTTGCTAACCGCAACATTTGCGATCAAACGCAAAACACCCAAGTCAGTTCTCCCACCGTATCACAGAACTGGTGACTCTGCTGGGGAAAATTTTAAAAGTGGGGTTACCTTAGGGCTAGATCATATTTGCTTGCTTGCATTGTTTGACTTGTATGCTTTACATTATGGTTCTTTGTTTGGGTTTGAATCCTCTACCCGGATTTGGGATACATTATAGGTAAGTAGCAATACATTGTGGAAACTATGCGGGGTATACCGACATGGTCTAAGTAATAGCTACGTTAGTGCGACATATTTGTGGGTACCGGTAGCCTTTGAGTTAATCAAACAGAATACAGGGCTGCTGAGTGATGTCATAAAGCACTAATGAACTTCTAGAACCTTTACTTGACCAACTTGGCCTTTAGGACGTAGTGAGATGACCGGCTTTGGTGTAGTCCGAAGTTGGTAGATACTCGATACTACACTCATTGAGGTTTGGTTTTTTGGGATATTTCGGTCGCCATTAAAGAGGCTTGTGCTGAAACAATGACCAAGGAAACAAACCAGTGATATTGAGCTCCTTAGAACCCGGTTACTAGTACTAGGATAGGTTGAGCCAACTAAACTTCAAGAGGGTACTTACCTATAAAACTCATTGCAAGCCTAAACCTAAGGATTTGTTTGCTTTGTTTGTGTATACATACTTGTACATAACATCATGAAAATCATAACCATCATACACGTTCACTAACCATTTCAAGGATCTTGAGATTTATCTTTGTTCTGTTTTGTAGGACATGGATTCTCTTCGCAGGAAAACTATTCAAGTCAACCTTGTAAGGATCCCTCCACAACTTAAGGAGCTAGCTTCAAGGATTCCTGAAAACTCTCCATTCACCGAGAGACATGGTCGCCTACTCAACTTGGTCACCTCCAACACAGATGAGGACATGATGAATGTGCTCTTTCAGTTCTTTGGTCCTTTACACAATTTCTTCACATTTCCCGATTATTAACTTGTGCCTACTTTGGAAGAATTCTCCCGACTCTTGAGGATTCCCATTCTCAATCAACTACCTTTCAACGGTACGGAAAGAGACCCAAAGCCAGAAGAGATTGCTCAAGCTCTACACTTGCACTCATCTGATGTCACAACTCATTGGAAAACAAGGAGTGGTGTCAAAGCTTTCCTAGCAAAGTACCTGTTTGAGAAAGCCCAAAGTTGTTGGAATTCTTTGGATCTGCAACCTTTTGAGGAAATTGTGGCTCTCCTCATCTATGGGATGGTTTTGTTTCCAAATCCTGATCAACTCATAGATGTGAATGTCGTCAAAATCATCATATCCCGTAACTCGGTGCCTACATTGCTAGGGGATATCCTACACTCTTTTCACACTCGCACAATAAAGAAAAGAGGTGTCATTATGTGTTGCACTCCTCTCTTGGCAAGATGGTTTATTTCGCATCTTCCCCAATCTGTACTAAAGAATGAGCAAGGTTCAAGGTGGTCACAAAGGTTGATGACACTCAAACATTTAGACATCCGTTGGTGCTCCCGATCCATAGAGAATGTTACTATTGTCGATTGTTGTGGAGAATTTCCTAATGTCCCTTTACTTGGCATTAGGGGAGGTATCACCTACAACCCCAGTTTAGCCTTAAGACAATTTTGTTACACCCGGAGGGATGGCCCACATGAGATGCTGATTCGAGGTTTGGTATTTGACTACGACAACGACGATCAAGGTCTTCGCCAGAGATTTATCCGAGCTTGGAGGATGTTAAACAAGGTAGATAGCAAGACTTTAGGGCATAAAAATTCCATCCCTCTTGAGCCTTACCTCAAATGGGTACGAACTCGTGCTCAAAGTCTTATGATGCCTTACCCCTCCATTCTCCCGGTAATCATTGATTCGGTCATGGAAGGAGATGTTCCATACACTATCCTACATCCTGATATGCCCACCTCTCTTGAATACCTACAAAGATATTAGATACAACTCAAGGGAGAGCGAGATACTCTCGAAGCCCAATTCTAAGCAAGCGAGAAGAAGGTTTTGGAACTCACTAGGCTACTTCTCGAGGAGCAGACTCTGAATGCTTACATTGCACCAAAGAGGATGCGTACTACTTTTCTATGTTAGAGTTTCTTGTATTTGTTTTACCCAAGAAGGCATTTATGTACTCGAGCTTTAATCTATTAATATAACGTGTGTTTCCTTTTTGTCTAAAACAAATTTGAATCTTAAGATCCTTGAAATCATTGCATACTCATTTCTCATTCATCATAACATAAGCAGGTTTCTCACAACAAGTCTCCTCATTTCTGTACTGTTTATTTCAGTAAGATGGATCTCGAGCAAACGGTGAAGGACCTCCAAGCTGAGAATGCACATTTCAAACAATTGTTCTTAACTCTAGCCAAAGTACAAGAAGAGTTGAAGACCTTGCTGGTTGAGGAAAAGAAAAAGAAGACAAAGAAGATAACCGGAATTCTAAACATGGGAAGAAGATTCCAAGGGCAGACAAGAAGGGCCTTAGACTTTGCAACGACATCCGGTGAGAAAGAAAACAAAGATGGGAAGGGCAAGGAAATAGTTGTTCAGTCTGATTCAGAAGAGGAAGAGGAAGAAGAAGACTATTTTGAAGAATAATACCCTCCTACCGGCGACAAGTATAAACATCTAGAAGAACGGTTGAGTGCAATGGAAATCGAAAAGGTGCCTGGATTGGCCCTTGAGGAGTTGGGACTGGTATCAGGAATTGTCATTCCTCCAAAATTCAAAGCACCCGTGTTCATGAAATACGACGGAGTCTCATGCCCTAAAATGCATCTCCAGTCTTATGTAAGGAAAATCCAACCCCACACCACTGACAAAGATTTATGGGTACACTTCTTCCAAGACAGTCTGTCTGGAACTCCACTTAATTGGTTTTATCAGTTAGAAAGATCCAATGTTCATAACTGGGAAGATCTTGCTGCAACCTTTTACAAACAATACCAATACAATGCTGACCTTGCACCCACTCGTACTCAACTCCATAGTATAGCCATGGTTTCAAATGAAGGCTTCAAGGACTATGCACAAAAATGGAGAGACTTGGCTGGAAGAGTTTAACCTCCTCTATCTGAAAGAGAGTTGGTAGACATGTTTTTGGGCAACTTGTCTTGTCCCTTTTTCAATCACTTAATTGGGAGTTCATCGGTGGGTTTTACTGAATTGATATTGACCAGAGAAAGAGTAGAAGCCGAGATAAAAAATGGAAAGATTCAAAAATATGCTTCCTCTGCTACTATAAGGAAACCATTCATTGGAAAGAAAGAAGTAGTTGTTGTATACCCTTAGAGAAATCAAGATAGGGCTGAATGTCGTCCAATGGTGGGGGCTATTATGATTCCTGGACCTGTGCCTGATCAGCAAAGAAACAACCAACCAAGAATAGAAAGACCAGTCAGACAATTCACCAGAATTAATATGGCGTTATCTCAAGTATTGCCACATCTGTTAAGATCCAACCTAGTGACCTTGAAAGAAGCTCCAAAGAACCCTAACACAACATCTCCTCACTATCATCCTAATGCCCGTTGTGCATACCACTCTGAGAGTCCCGACCATGACACTAATAACTGCTGGGCTCTAAAGAACAAAGTACAAGACCTCCTTGAAGCCAAAGAGATTGAATTCGATGCGCCATAAAAGCCCAATGTCATTTCTGCCCCTATGCCCAAACATGGCTATAATGCCAACGCCGTTGAAGAAGATACGTTTGTTACTTCAGTTGGTGAACTTATGACCCCACTCCTGACCATCAAAAAGAACTTATTGAATGCCAGTGTTTTCCCAGGCTGTGATGAAAGCTGTCATTTCTGTTTGTCCTCACCAACCAGCTGTCCTTTGTTGAAAGCAGGAGTTCAGTGCCTAATAGATAACAAGGAAATTTTATTTGAAAAGACTTTTGTTCCACCTGTTTCTTATAATGATGTTTCCATTGTGACCATTTCCGACAATTCTTCCAGGGTCTCCACCAAAAGACCTGTTAGAATTACATCAATTCCAAAAGTAGCTCCTTTGATAATTACAATGCCTGGACCAGTCCCGTATTTGTCAGAAAAAACCGTACCATGGAATTATGGAGGGGATGTCTACTACCACGGTATCAAGCAAGATTGGCCAGCTGCTGAAGATTCCAGTTTCGAGAAAGTTGACTCTGATATCAGTAATATTGCAGGGACTAGCAAGATTACCCGAAGCGGAAGGATATTCTCTCCAGAAATTGCTCCCCCAAAAGTAAATTCTGGACCCGTAATCATTCTTGTTGTTGTTTCTCCTCCAAAGGTTATTTCCAGTCCTACAATCATCTACACCAATGCTCCAACTGAAAAAACTGTTACAATCCCTGCTATCACTCCTACTGACATTCATGCTGCCGAGTCAACCGAGACTCGAGGTAAAAGTATTCTGATTGAGTCTGTCCAGACGAAGGCTGAATCATTGGCTATCCCTGAGACCTCCCGAAAAGAGATGGAGGAAATTCTAAAGATCATAAAAAGAAGCGACTACGATGTAGTTGAACAACTGGGGAAAACTCCATCCAAAATTTCCATGTTGGCTTTACTACTATGTTCCGAGGCGCATGCAAAAGCCTTGGTGAAATTCCTGAAAACTTCCCATGTACCCCAAAAAACATCTGCCAATCAGTTCCAAAACTGCGTAGCCAGCTTAACTGCAGATAATGGTCTAGGTTTTTCGGATGCTGATTTAACGCCAAGAGGAAGGAAGCATAATGAGGCATTGCATGTCTCAGTTGAATGTAGGGGCACAACCTAGCACATGTTTTGGTGAACACTGGCTCATCTCTGAATGTATTGCCTAAAAAGTCTCTTGATAGGCTTGACTGTAAGGGATTGACATTGAAGCCAAGAAACATAGTAGTAAGGGTTTTTGACAACTCGAAAAGGATGGTACATGGGGAAGTGGATATCCCTATAAAGGTTGGGACCCAAATGTTTGATTCAACTTTTTAGGTAATGGATATCCTCCCTTCATATTCCTCCTTGCTAGGCGGACCACGGGTTCACAATGCTGGCGCTGTCACTTCTATGTTGCACCAAATGCTGAAGTATCCAATTCAAGGGAAAATTATAACCGTTCATGGAGAAAAAGAGTATATGATCAGCCATCTCAATTCCTTCAGATGTGTGGAATTAGATGGTGAATTTATTAAAACTTCATTCCAATACTTTGAATAAGTCCTGCAAGATGTGGCAGTGACCAAGGTTGTTCCCAAGATCACAAGGCCTCCACTCATGATGTCATCTTTGAAGGATGCAAAATCAGTGATAGAAAAAGGTGGGTGCACTATTTGGGGACAACTCCCAGATATCCCATACAAGTCTAACAAGTTTGGCTTGGGTTTCACTTCAGGTGCTCAGAAGACTGTACGCCACGCTCGTGCTGGAGGACCACCTCTGAAGATCAGCAAACGTGAAGTCAACGTGGTAGAGGATGATGAAGATGGCTGCAAATTGGAGGATTGGATCTTCCCAACTTTCAGTGGAGGGCTCAACAACTGGGAGGCTAGAGATTTTTTCCCGATCACTTTTATCCCACAGTAATCTGCCTTTACATTTTTTTGGATCTGTAATATTAAAACAATTCAAACTCTTAAAATCTTGTGTCTTACCCGAGGCACAATGGTCCATTTGTAAGGGTTATTATCTCATTTCCATATGACATCAATGAATCATGGACGTTTTGTATACAAACTTTGTGCTCATTGTTTTTATTTTTTACATTTTCATTTCTTTCAAAGATAGCTATACCCTTACACAAACTCACACTCATAATGCAGGTCTACATCCACTCGGGATCCCATGGATAACAGTTCTGCTATGGCGTTCTGTGACTCTGAAAATATAATCTACCAAGCCGAAGACGAAGGTGAGGAAGATTATGAAGTACCAGGGGAACTTTCTAGATGGCTACAACAAGAAGAGAGGACTATTCAGCCCCATGAGGAACCCGTGGATACAATTAACCTAGGTACCGAGGAAGACAAAAAAGGAGTCAAGGTGGGTGCCAATCTAGAACTCAGTGTCAAAGAGCGTCTGATTCAATTTCTACACAAATATGTTGAGGTATTTGCCTGGTCATATGAATACATGCCAGGACTTGATGCAAATATTGTGGTACATCGTCTACCAACAAAAGAAGACTCTCCACCGGTAAAATAAAAGGTTCGTCGCATGCGACCAGACATGTTGGAGAAGATTAAAGCAAAAGTCTTGAAACTCTTCAACGCTGGATTCTTGGTCGTAACCTCCTATCCGAAATGGGTTGCCAATGTTGTCCCCGTGCCTAAAAAGGACGACAAGGTACGAATGTGCGTGGACTACAGAGATTTGAATAGGGCAAGCCCTAAGGATGATTTCCCACTTCCCCACATTGACACCCTAGTTGATAATACGGCACAACACAAGGTGTTTTCCTTCATGGACGGTTTCTTAGGCTACAACCAAATCAAAATGGCCCCTGAGGACATAGAGAAAACAACCTTTGTCACACAATGGGGCACATTTTGCTACAAGGTTATGCCATTCGGACTGAAGAATGTTAGGGCAACCTATCAGCGTGCCATGGTAGCTCTATTTCACGACATGATACATCATGAAATAGAGGTCTACGTGGACGACATGATATCTAGATATCAAACAGAAGAAGAGCATCTTGATTACTTACATAAACTGTTTGAGAGGCTAAAGAAATACAAGCTGAGGTTGAACCCAAATAAATGCACGTTTGGAGTAAGGTCTGGTAAACTTCTAGGCTTTATCGTCAATAATAAGGGTATTGAAGTAGATCATGCCAAAGTGAAAGCGATACAAGAGATGCCTGCTCCTTGTACTGAGAAGGAAGTCAAAGGATTCTTGGGACGTTTAAACTACATTTCCAGATTCATTTCTCACCTGACAGCTACTTGTGAACCAATCTTCAAACTATTGAAGAAAGATCAAGTAGTCAAATGGAATGATGCGTGCCAAACTGCTTTTGACAAAATCAAAGAGTATTTATAAGAGCCTTCTATTTTAATGCCACTAGTCGAGGGAAGACCATTGATCATGTATTTGACTGTTTTGGAAAATTCAACGGGGTGTATGCTGGGGCAGCATGACGAGTCTGGCCGAAAAGAGCACACCATTTATTACCTGAGTAAAAAGTTTACCAACTGTGAAACAAGATATTCACTGCTCGAGAAAACTTGTTGCGCTCTGGCATGGGCTGCTCGCCGGCTAAGACAGTATATGCTGAACCATACTACCTTGTTGGTATCTAAAATAGATCCAATAAAATACATGTTCGATAAACCTACTCTCTCTGTGAGAATAGCGAGATGGCAGATGATCCTGACAGAATATGACATACAATATACTACCCAGAAAGCAATAAAGGGTAGTGTACTAGCTGATCACCTTGCTCACCAAGCTGTGGAAGATTACCAGTCCATGAAGTTCGAATTCCCATATGAGGACATTATGATGGTAAACAACTATGAAGAATTCAGGTCATATGACAGACCTGAACAAGGATCCCGATGGACCCTGGTTTTTGATGGGGCATCTAACGCACTCGGCAATAGTGTATCAGTGTTGTAATCATATCTCCTGAAGGATGTCATACTCCTTTTATGGCAAGACTCTACTTCATTTGTACAAATAACATGGCGGAATACAAAGCGTGCATCTTTGGTCTCAAAGCTGCCATAGACTTGGGGATCAAATCGTTGAATGTATTTGGAGATTCAACTTTAGTTATCAGCCAGATCAAAGGGGAATGGGACACCAAACACCCTAACCTTATCCCTTACAAAGAACATGTTTTGACGTTGCTCCCACATTTTTAGAAGATTACCTTCGAGCATTTCCCGCGAGAAGAAAATCAGCTAGCAGACGCACTAGCCACAATGTCATCTATGTTTAAACATAAATGGGATAACGAGGCTCCCCAAATCACCATTGAATGAAGGGGTGAACCAGCACACTGTCACGAGATTAATACTGAAGAAGTAGTGGACCAACCTTGGTTTCACGAAGTCAAGAGGTATCTCGAGGTTCAAGAATATCCTGAAGGAGCTTCAGTCAATGATAAGAAGTTCTTAAGGAGATTCTTCGCTAAATTCTTCCTTAGTAATGGCATCCTTTACAAACGCAACCACGACTCTGTGTTACTTCGGTGTGTAGATAAGGTTGAAGCTGAAAGGGTAATGGCTGAATTACATGAAGGCACTTTTGGCACCCATTCCAGTGGGTATACGATGGCAAAGAAAATCCTACGGGCAGGCTATTACTGGTCTACCATGGAAGCAGATTGCTATCAACACTCTCGAACCTGCCATAAGTGTCAAACTTATGCTGAGAAAGTGCATGTACCTCTGGTTCCTTTGAATGTCTTGACGGCTCCTTGGCCTTTTTCTATGTGGGGGATTGATATGATTGGGGAAATCAAGCCAACAGCCTCCAACGGACACCGCTTTATCCTAGTGGCCATTGACTATTTTACAAAATAGGTGGAGGCAGCTTCTTTCGCTTCTGTGACCAAGAATGTTGTCGCCCGGTTCATCAAGAAGAATCTCATATGTTGTTACGGTATCCCAGAGAGGATCATTACAAACAATGGTACAAACCTGAACAATACTATAATCACCGCCTTATACGAGCAATTCAAGATCCAGCATCACAATTCTTCCCCTTACCGGCCAAAGATGAATGGTGATGTCGAAGCCGCAAATAAGAACATTAAAAAGATCATACAGAAAATGACAGTTACATACAAAGACTGGCATGAGATGTTACCATTCGCTCTCCATGGGTATCGTACTACAGCTTGCACATCAATCGGGGAAACACCCTATTCTCTGGTATACGGCATGGAAGCTGTCTTGCATATTGAGGTTCAAATCCCCTCTCTAAGAATCATGAAGGATGCAGGTTTGAATGAAGACGATTGGATCCAAACTCGACTTGATCAACTTAACTTAATTGATGAGAAAAGACTTACTGCTGTCTTTCATGGTCAAATGTATCAAAAATGGATGATCAAGGCTTTCAACAAAAAGGTCAGACGACAAGTATATCAAGTTAGGGATTGATCAAACGTATCATACTGCCGCAAGGTAATCCCAGGGGAAAATGGACTCCTACATATGAAGGACCATTTGTAATCAAAAACATTTTCTCTGGTGGAGCAGTGATCTTGACCGCCATGGATGGTGATGACCTGTCGCACCCTGCAAACACAGACATAGTCAAAAGATACTACGCATAAGAGACTCGCTAGGTTGACACACCTAGACAAAAAAAGGGTGTGATCAGTGGATCTGGAACTGACTGTTTAACGCTGGTTCGTGAAATGTCGCGGAAGCAAGAGTCGCCACCGTCTTTTATTTTCTCCAACATGGACAGGACAAAAGCACAACAAAATTCCTTATGAGATTATCTCTCGGTTCGGGAGGTAGATTTATAGAAAGGGAAGGTGTTAGAACCCTTTCTATCCATGGTTATCCATGGGCTCTTAGATACTTGCTCATTTGTGTTTTCAAAGTGTTTGCTTTTTAATTGTGAGTGAGTTTGAAAAAGTTTCTTTTGAAAGTTTCAAATCGACTCTTGTATCAGTCCTCAAGAGTGTTTGAAAAATTGTTTTGAAAGCTTTTTGTTGAAAGTGTCGGTGTGAAAAGAAGTTTTGATTTGTTTTGAATTAGAGCAAGTATCTACGAGTCATCCACCTACCCTAAGGAATTAGGCTGTGTAAATGTCCTTAAGGTAGTGCCATCCCACCATTGAGAGGTAGGTAGCACCACCGTTGGAGGTGTTCGGGTCAATTCGAGTTTAGGGACAGTGCGGTCACCAGAGTAACAGTAGGACACCTTAGAAGCTACCCTTATGCCATAGATCATGGACATAAGGACTTACTAAAACGTCCTATACTCGATGACCACGTTTCGAGGGGCAAGGCAACAGTGAGGCGTACCCTAAGAGTGGTGTGTGAATTTGTGTATCGTTTTCAGTTATGTTTTATCTTGTCATGCATTTGGTGAGCTACGCATTGTTTTTAATTTAGGCCATTCATTCTTTCATGCGATTTATAATTTAAAAGGGCGGAAATTAAAGTGCGGAAAATAAAGTCCTACGCTATTACAAGGCGCGGGTCTATACATCGCCAAATTAACAAAGACCCGTTTTTAATAAAAATGCAGAAAATAAATAAATTCCTAATTACTATTACAAGGCTTGAGCAATTACATAATATTAAAAAAGGAAAATAAAAATAAATGCGCGAAAAGAATAAAAAATGGAACTTTCGAGGGCGTTGGACCCTTTTGCAATTAAATTGAAATTAAAAGTTAATGAATTATTAAGTTAAAGAAAAGAAATATTATTTATGTTTTTTTTTGTATTTAATGAGAATAAAGGAAATTAATTAAAATTGGAAGTTAAATGAAACCCTAGTTCTAAATTATTTTTAATTGTTAAAGAAAAATATTCAAGTTTAACCTAATTTACACTAGTTAATTAATTACATGGGTATTTACAAAATAATTAATAATTAATAATAATGATAATAAGAAAAAATTATTCATTAAAAAAAAAGATAAAAATGCTAAAAAAACCTAATTTCTACATATTTTAGTTATTAAGAAAAAAGATTTAAATTTAAAACCTAGATTAATCTAATTAATTATTTAGAGTTTATTTACAAAAATATAATAATGAATTAAATGTTAATAACAATAAACATGTTTTTGATTTTTTTTGTATTTTTATTTTATTATGAAAATTATTTTTGGTAGATTAAAGAAAATAATTAAAAATAACTAAAAGAATTAGGAAAGAAAATCAAGTAAAAAAATGTGCAAACCATGGGGGTATTCAGACCCAATTTAGAGGTTTATTGAGCAATTTGGCCCACTGCAATCCAAGCCCTTTTTGACTTTCTGGCGCGTGCATGTGGAATGGTTGACTGAGGTACATGGTGAGCCTCTTTGGTGGCCTTCAGATTGGAGCTTCTGGGCGCGTGGCAAGCTAGGAGGTGGGGTTGTACGATGGACCTTTGAGAGCGTACTGCATAGAAACACGTTAAAGAAAAAATTATGGAATAAGTGGGGGACCTGGGAATCGAACCCAGGTCCCAAAGCTTGCAACGCATATCCCTGGCCAACTGATCTATCACGTTCATTCATATGTAATATAATAAGAAAACATAATATATAGAAAACGCCCACTATGCTGAAAAGCGCGCCAACATTTAAATTGGCCAACCGTATGAGGACACACAGGCTTCTTCTTCCTCTTTTCCTTGTAAATAAAATCAAATAGAGGGGGTTTTAAACCCCCACTAAACCAGACCTGCAAAAATAGCGAATAGGGCATGCTGTATTATAAAAAAGGCGCGAGGTCATGGTTGTATTCGTATGGAGTTTCTGAGTTTAATGGCATAAGCCTTGAGATCCAATTTTTCCATATGAAGGAAACCCAAATTTAAAACCTCTGAAACCCTAGAACACGTCCATGGCAGATCTTGGTTCAAGCGTTGTTAATTCAATTAAATAGTACCAATGGCTTCAGAACATCATGGTTAGTGTTAATCAACAATCAAAATACATGTATAATACATGAAAAGTAAAACACGATTATGAAAATTTTTGTGAAAAGTGCAACATGGTTCTACCAATTCTTGAGGTCTGGAGATGTGTTCTTGATTGCAACACGTTCCTTGATGGTCCAGCAATGTTTTGGAATCCTTTTGGAGCTTTGAAACGAGCTCTAGGTGTGAAAACAGTTTTCCACTTTTTGTCAAAAAAATGCAATTTTCTTCTTGGTGTTTCTGCGCAGCTTTTTTGTCCTTCAGCATTAGGTTAGCTTTGCATATGTATGTGGATGGAATTAGGTCAAGAAAACCAGGCCCAAAGTCTATGCATTCATGATTCAAATATTTGATTTTGTTACATCTTTTTTCAAATCTTTTTGCCATGGAAATTTGCCAATTGTGTAGAATCTTTCCTTTTTGAATGATGCACGAAATATTTGATTCATAATGGAAGAATTTGCTGCATAAAAAGATTTAAAAAACATGATTTAGTATTTTTCTCATAATTAATTTTAATTAAATGAATTAATAAGATTAAAAATTCAATTAATTAATTAAAAATAAGAAAATAACTCCCTTTTAGCTTAATGGGTCGTGCATAGCCTTTGGGTAATGATTCATGGAAGAAATTGAGGCCCATTAGCAATTTTGAGGCTTTTTATGCAAAGTTGACTTTTCAAAATTCCCAAAAATTTCCCAACTTCCACAAGGCATATCTTGCTCAATTTTTAAGATTTGATCTTGTTCTCGGACATTTTGGAAAGGTATTGAAGTCCTCTAACCAATGCCTTTGGTACCATGTCATTTTGATTTACCAATCTCAAGTTATGGTCTTTGACTTGAAGTGCCTTTTTGTTGACTTTTGAAAATGACCTATAATGTTGAGATTGATGACTTTTTGTGAGAGCATTTCTTGGACTTGAAGTATGAAGATGAGTTGTAGGAAATGTCATTCTATTCAAAATGAGCTTTGGATGGAATTTTTCTGATAAACCATGTGGAAGTTATGCCCTGGTCAATTTGCAGTTGACTTTTTCAGCTGTCCAAAAATAGAATCTTTTGCATCTTGAGACTTTTTGAGCCATGCTTTGAGAATCATGATCAAGAATTGATCAAATGATGTTTGTGGCTTCAAAATAAGATGTTGACCAAAAATTTTGACTTTTGACTGTCAAATGACCATTTTGCCCCTGCAGTTGACTGTGAAGCATTTAGGGTTTTTGACTGTGCAATTTGATGCTGTGAGTCTTGAAATTTGGCATATGGATGCTTGACAATGTATATGGGCATGTGGGACTTGATTGGACCCTTGGAAACTTCAATTTCTTTGCCAGCACCAAAACCCTAATTTTTGACTGTTGGGAGGCAATTGGACTGTGCAACCCTTGGGAGATTTTGAAGCATGATCTTAGCAAACCTTGAAGAATATGGGAGGGCAAATTTTGGGGTACAACAAAGGGCATCCCGGAGAACCAAAAAGGTTCGGACAAAAATTAGGGATAAAACAAAAAAATCTGTACACCCGGCAAGTTGAAAACCCGAAAGGGCGACTTGGGTAAAAAAGGGTTTCCCGGTGGACTGAAAACCCGAAAGGGCAGTCCAGGCAAAAGTTAGGGAATTAAAGCGTATGACTATGTCCCGTTGGATCACCTTACAGACAACCTGTAAACTCAGAGGTTCTGATCAATTCAATCAACTTCAGACAAGGCAACAAATAGACTATATGCTCAGAGATACGAAGGCTATAGCAGAATGGGACCCCCATGGGATTATTACACATAGCTATCTTTTCTTTGTATCAAAATTTTCATTTTTTACGATAATATTCTCTTACTAGAGTATTTTGTCTCGTTGTACAAAAATACTTACTCAAAGTCAATACAAAGATACCCCTTTGAAAGTGCAAAACTATCTATTTTTCTTTACGCTTGTGTTTTGTTTACAAAAACGTCCAATGATTCATTATTGAACATATGCATTTGAACATAATTACCGTTTACAAATAAACAAAATAAAAGACAATCACTGATGGCTCTAAGAGATAGGGAAATCTCTCTAAGTTATTTTTCATACACCCCCGCAGTGTGCAGTTCAATCCCCAGCGAAACAGAGGTTTCAGTTTATCAATCCCCAGTAAAAGTCATCCATATTTCTCAAGAATTCCCTAACTAGGATTTTTCAAACAGTACACGACATTCCCCTTACAACAGAGTTTATTTCTCTAAAAGGAAATTCATCAACACTTAGACCTCACAACATGAAGACTTATACTCCATATCTTTAGCAACAGTCAGGGATCTATTTTCCCCAATCCAACAGCAATGTGGAAGATTAGCTTGCATGCGCATACCTCGCATCCATATATCATAAACATTGATAACGCGAATACATTATACTATGCATTTCATACATCATGACATTGCATACAACTAATCTTTCATATTTTCAGGAAAGATCAGTCAACAGATGGCTATCATTAACAATTTACAAAGGTTAGAGATTGATACCTGAGACAAGCCAGGAAAATTATCTACACGACCAACTGAACTCTCAGATACAGTTCAGATACGCTCAAGACACAAACGTCATTCTGATACTCATTTAGATTCAACTCTGAGATACAGTTCAGATACGCTCCAGACATGGACGCCATTCTGATACTCATTCAGATTCAACTTTCAGATACAGTTCAGATACGCTCCAGACACGGATGCCATTCTGATACTCATTCAGATCCAACTTTCAGATACAGTACAGATATGCTCCAGACACGGATGCCATTTTGATACTCATACAGTTTCGACTTCTCAGATACAGTTCAGATACGCTTCAGACACGGATGTCATCCTGACACTGATTCAAATTCAAGCTTTCAGATACAGTTCATATACGCTCCAGATACGAATGCCATTTTGATACTCATTCAAAATCAGCTTCCAGATACAGTTCAGATACGCTCCAGACACAGACGCCATTCTGATACTCATTCTTTCAGCTTACAAATTACAATTCAACAATCACTCTTGGACGACATCTACAAGCCCATCTCCAACAACTTTCTATCATCTCTCCAAATGGCATCTTTAAGCCCATTCCCTCTATCATCGCATCATCGAGTGCAAATTTCTGGGCACTCTAGTGTCCAATCATCTTCCACCTTCGAGTCACGAATGGCAAAACATGCCAATCTAACTCTTCAGGCTTAATAAGATTGAACAGGGGCAGTTGTTGTACCCCAAAATTTTCCCTCTCACTTATCAAGAATTTACTCACAAGATCTCCTTGGGCTCAAGACTGCACTAGGGTTTGATCAGCTCAAGACACCTCCTTAAACACTAATGACCAAAATTAGAGTTTGAGTTTTCACATGGATTTTTGAACTTCCAATGTCCCATGTGACTTTCATGGATCATCATGGACCCCCAAGATTAATCATGCCAAGTTTCAAGCTATGAATCACATTTTTGCTTAGTCAATTGAGCAGTTAACCTAAAAATCAATTGTATTAGGAAAAAAAGTCAATTGCGGCCAATTTACAGTCAAACTTCATAATTTTTGATCCACATCAACATTTTAGACTCATATGTATCATTTGATCAAGTTTGGATCACAGTTCCTCAAGAAATTTGATCAAATCCCCAAAAGGGCAAAATGGTCAAAATTAGGGTTTTGACTGGAAAAGGGCAATTTCTGATTTTTGACCTAGCAAGTGGTAAATTGGTTTAAGGCATGATCTCAAGAGACCAATTTAATCATTTTAACCTAATTAAATGGTTCAAAACATTGCAAGTCCATTGGATTGACAGATGGATTTTGCAGTCAACTGATCAAAAGTCAACTGTATACTGAAAAGTCAAACTTTGACTTTTTGGTAAAATTCAAGTACCAAGGATCACAATTCATCAAAACACGTCAAAATACGAAACTTACTCATCAAGAAATCAAAAATTCAAGATTTCATTTTGAAAAGTCAAAATTTCTAAACTTATAAATGTTTATAAGTGTTGAAAATTTCATGTTTTTTCATAACTTTGAACAAAATTTTCACCATGATGTAAGATGATTCAAGAGAAAATTCCAACATGAAAGTTGTAGATCTCCATGAAATCTAAAACTTTGCTTTACACAACTTCTTCCAAAAGTGCTTGGATCTCAAGTTAAAATTTTATGAACATGTGGTCATGAAACTAAACACTTAGTGAAATTTTGCCCTAATTTGGTCAAGATTTTGACCTAACTTCATGGCACTTTTTTATATAGTTCCAAGGGGAATCTTCAAAAGAAATTCAAATATGGGTTGTATATCACATTGAAAGCTTTCCAAAATGTCCAATAACTCCTTGAGATCATTCCTTAGGAGGGAGAATCGAAGAGATGAAGTTAGGGTTTTGTCACTTGAATTACAAGTCATTTTTGATGAACACATGAACCAAATCCATGCTAGGCTGCATAATGCTTGCTTTGCAGGCCTCAAACATGTTTGTCACTCCATAATTAATGGTTTACACAACTTATTATGCCCTTATCCAAGTGTTTCAAGCTTTGTCCAAATCAATTTTCCATTTTAGGGAGAAAGAAACATATCCATTCTTGTAAAGCAAGCTTTATGCACAAAGTCAGCTTCTTGAGCTCCCAACTTGTTTTTCTTGATTACAATCCATCCACAAAGTCAGAAGCATTGTGTTTAAAGTGGTTTAACAACTCTATGAACCAAGTACAAGGCATGGAAACTTGAATTTCTCAAAAAAGTCACATGTTATGCATAAACATGTAAACATGAATTCTGATAAACTAGAACATTCCAAACTTGTTGCTTTTAAATAGAGTCACTATTTATAAGCTAGAACACGAGCTTGAGCACCCTGAAATACACCAAAACTCTCTTAAATTATAAATTTCCCAAAAACTCCATTGTTGCACAGTTTCTGACCTTAAACCTCAAACTCACATTTCCCTCGTGCATTTCTTGGCCTTTTAGTTTCTAAAGCTTCCTTACATCAAGTGTAACTTATGCCTGTACCTGTTTCATTTCTGTAGCATCATTTACCCTATCTTCCAACCAAAAACAGAGCATTACAGTTGGACTTCTCCAAGTCACCTCAGCCACTCTCAACTCAAGCAGACCATTGCATTAGCTTCCTAGGACCTCAAGGAAGCTAACCTGATCATCACCATCACTTGAAACAAGCTCAAACTCCAAACACGATTTCCAGTTTTGAGGTAAGTTTTCTCAACTTGGAACTCTTCATACAAGAATCATCAATAGTTTATTTGTGAATAAAACATGTAGATATCATTGCCCTGAAGCTAACCATGTCCTTAGTTTCCATTAATTTTGCTTGAGCTTAGAGAATTTTGAAACTGAAATTTCTAAAATTTTTAGGGGTCAGATTAGGGCCATTAAAATTCTAGCTTATCTTTGGTCTATAGTTCTAATACTTTATATTTCTGGAATCGTGAGAAAATTTGCTACAACTTTCATGCTTATAGTTTTCATTTTTGATGAGAAATAAGAAAGTTACAGTTGGTATGGCTGGAGGTTGAAGATGAAGTCTTCAGAACACGTTTTACCTTACATATTTATTGTTTCATTTGTATTAACGAATGTACAGCCACCCCAGTGGTAGAAGCGCGCGCCTGTAACCTATGGGACCTGGGTTTGAGCCCCAGTGGTACCCTTTTCATTTTTCACATTTTCATTTTTTCTGATTTTGGTTGTTTTTTTGGCAGGCGCTGGGCCCCTTTGGGCCTGGCTTGTTTTTGTTTTTGCTCACTGACCTCCCTGCTGACTAATGGCACCCCTGGCCCAAGTTTATTTTTTTTTAAAATTATTTTATTTTATTTTCTAAAATATATTTTCTAAAATACTGGAAAAAAATCATAAAATACAAAAAATGATATATTTATACTTTGAATTAGTTTATCTTGTATTTCTCACAAAAAATAATCTTATTTATTATACTTTGTTTACTTTTTACTTATTATCTTGTAAATAAATAAAATTAGGTTATTAGTTATTTTCTTTCATATTAACTTAAATACATTATTTTTTATATAAAAAAGACTAAAATAATTTAATAATACTATAAATATTTTTATAAGATAAAAATACTAAAAATACTTTTTTAAACTTATTTTCTTTTGATTAATTTATAGAATTAGGGTTTCACTTAAAATATTTTTCTTAATAAAATTCAAATTCAATTAATTATTTTCTTTATTTAATTAGGTCAAGGCAAAATCCCTTTTTCATGAAAATCAAACAAAGATACATTCTCTTTACATTTTTTGCATTTTTGTACAATTCATTCATTTTATTACTTTGTATTTATTTATTTTCTTGTATATTTATACTAATTCAATATGGTTGTAATAGACTAATTAGGTTTAAATTCTTGCAATCCCCATTTACAAATTGTATACCCCCTCCCCAGAAATGTTGTAATAGCGTAGTAACTTTAAATTTCACAACTTATCGCTTTTATATACAATGCTAGTAATTAAGGTTTGTATGGAAAGACTAAAACCAATGCTTAGAAAACCCTAATTCAAGACAAAAACAATCATGAAAATGATGCACTTGCACACAAACACCCCTAGGGTTATTCCACTTGGTTTCCTTATACAAAATGACCATATTACGCATGTGAGGTATCTTAGCAAAAACAAGTAAATACAAGATCATAGTCCCTCGATGACGCTATCTAAGTTACCTTACAAATGATCTTAGTCCCTCCAAAAGAATGCTAAGATACCTTGCAACATTTCTAATCATGGTTATACGATGACCCATACCCGTCCCGTTTACATCCAAAGATGGGGTTGCTTACCAAATCTGGGGTAAGACAACAATGTTAAAGGAAAAGGAAATGAACAAGAAAGACATTTTAGTAGGTAGATTACTCCTAATTACTTGCTCCATTTCAAAACAAACATCCTTTCTATTTTTAAAAACAAACACCTACACTTTCAAAACATCTTACAAAACTTAAAAACATTTTCAAAAGATCAACATCTTTGTATACATTCTTAGGAACGAGAATCATTACAAAGATTGCCTGAACAATGGCCTCTTTACAAAATACTTTCAAAAAAACCATGATCAAAAGGTATTGATTGGATCTTGCTATGAACTTAAGTCTTAGATGCTCAATGATCAAAAGAAGTTTTTAAACTTGTCCAAACTTTTTCTAAAGTTTTCTAAGCAAAAAATCAATTTTTACATTTGTGATATCGATTTACACATTGATGTAATCGATTCCATGACTTACATTTTCAGCTGTTTTGCTTCTGTTTCTTAGTGCAATCAATTTACACAAGAGTGCAATCGATTGCTCTCTGGTTAAAAATGCTATTGTTTTAAAGTGAAATCGGTTTTCATGTTTATGCAATCGATTGTTCACTAAAAATATTTGAAATTTCTGGCAGTTGGAACCCGTGCAATCGATTTGCATCAAGGGTGCAATCGATTGCTCGCAGAACTTTTTTGAAAATCAGCAGCTTTGAACATACCTTTTCATAACACCATTTCATGGAATCTTTTCACTTAATCTTAGAAATTGTTCATGATTAATTTACATAAACTTATGATGTTTCAAAGAGGTGCTATGAACATATAAATACTGATATTTCAAAATAAAAAACAACCTCTACCAATCAATATTTTTCTGAATTTTCAAATTTTCAACTCAAGTCTTTTTCACTTTCATTCAAAACGTTTTCTGCATATTTTCATATCTTGTATAACAGAAAACTTTGAACAATCTAAGTCTTGAGTCATTGTATATCATTGTTATTGGAAGATAAGATCAAGTTATTGATAAAATCACTCAAAGTGATTATTGCTCTACAAACTCATTCAATCAAAATATTGTTGTACACTTTCTTATTTTTCAGGATTGTTGGAAATAAGATTAATGGTTTTTGTTATCCAGGATTGTTGGAAACAAGTAAGGTCACCTTGAGAGGATTTTTCTCATTGTTGACATAGTGAAAATCCAAGAGTATTGTTCTTGGTCCAAGAGGATTGTTCTTGGTTTTGGTAGTTCTTATTTAAGTTTGTCAACTATAAGGAAATCTCTTTCATGTTGAAAGGGGACTGGAGTACTCTCGGACTGTGAGGGGAACCAGGATATATCGCTTGTGCCTCTTTATTTTTCTGCACTTTAGTATTTCAAAAATTCACCATAAACCAGAAAAATAATATCCATCATCACTAAAATAAGAAAAAAATTTAAAGTACCTAATTCGCCCCCCTCTTAGGCGCACTTCGTACTTACACCCATAACTTAATATGGTTTCCATAAATAGGGGAAATTCAACAAAATACAACATCACCTACTGTCGTACCCCAAAACATTCCCTCCCATTTTCTTCAAGACATTAATCTAAGGTCTCAAGTACTCAAAGCTACTCAATGATTGACTAGTCAAACCTCCTCCTAAGCAATGAGTCCACATCTAGGGTTTCATCTTGCACAAGGAAGAATGGATTTCAAAGGTCTCAAATGGTTTTCATGGTTCTACATAGGTATTCAATAATGCTCATGTCAAGTTTCAAGCCATGCATCACAAGTTTGCTCAGTCAATGGCTCAGATGGTTAAAAGTCAACTATATTAGGTAAAAAGTCAACTATGGTCAACATATAGTCAAACTTCAAGATTTTTGGTCAACATCAACATTTTGAGGTTATATTCATCCTTTTATCAAAGGTTGATCATGGTTTCTCAAGGAAATCCCTCAAATCATCAAAGGTCAAAAGTTGCCAAATTAGTGGTTCCTTAGGAAAAGTCAACTAAACTTTGACCAAGTATAACTTTCACATGCTTCATCAAATTTTCCTCAACCAAAGCCCATTTTGAAGGAAATTCAATTCTCTAAAACTTTGTATTAATTCTCAAGTCCAAAAAGTGCTTCATTACAAAGATATGAGCTAATACATTTCATGTCATTTTCAAAAGTCAACAAAAAGACACTTTTTGCCAAGACAACTTACATCTATAAATTCTCCAAATGCAAATATGATCAAAAGAGAAATTAAAGAAGACATATTGAGCTTTTCAAAAATTCCAATATCACCTTCAAAAGATGAAAATTGAGAGAGTTATGGCCAATGCAAGTTGGGCAATTTTTGAGATATGCATGAAATCTCAAATGAGCAAATTTGTGATTTTAGGCTATTGGGCCTAACTTTTGAGGTTCAAACATGTTTATAACATGTTAAAGGACCTCTAATTTCATCCATGCATAAATTAGATTTTTATTTTATTTATTTTGATTTTTATTCAAATAAATTCAAAGTAAATCAAGTAAAATATGATGACTATGGGCTTAGGCGTGCAAGTCTTGTTTTGGATCAATTCAAAAGCCCAAATCCATGCCAGCCAGCTACAACAATCGTGCAAAGCCAAGAAGGGAAGAAAATATATTCTTTTGGAAAGTTTTAAATTAAAATCTTCATCTCTTAAACACCATAATTCCATTTGATTTATACTATATTTGCTACCCTAATTTGATCTCATATATGTACACAAGCATCAAATCACAAGGATACGAGCAACTGCCTCAACAGCTAGGGTTTTCAAAACACAAAATTCAAAAGAAAGTGCAAGCTTGTATCTCAAAGTTCCAGCCTTTTGCAAACCAAACCACTGATCATACATCCCGCATGAGGTTCCCAGGAGTCACCTCAAATCCATAAGCACGTCCAAATTTACCTAGAACGTCCCATATAGACACACCAGTTGGTAAGGTTTCAAAAATTCAAAATCTCTTAACTCATGCTTTATTGACTAATCTTGTGTGTTTATATGTGTTGGTGATCATGTTTAGAACAAGATGGAACCCTAACATGCAAGCTTGAATGCCCAAATCTGGATCCACCATTTTTGAACCGTGCTAGGGTTTCTCATTCAAAACCTATGATACAGAAAGTTTCAACCAAAACGGACCCCATATTTGAACTCAGGAGGAAATTTTGAGTGGGATAATATGTTTGGAATGCTTTAATCTTGTGTATTTCGCAGGTCCAAAGAAACCCCTCATCGGAGAAGATGGTGGAAACCACCATGGGCAGTGGTTTGATTTTTTGATTGTATGCGTGGAAAAATGATGCATGTTGATTGGTCCATTTCAAATAAGGGCGCACACGTTTTGTTGTTTGCCTGATGTCAGCACTTATTTTGTGTTATGCTTTTATTATTCAATTATAACACCAAATGTAATGACCGCCCCAGCGGTAAGCATGTGTGTGTGTAAAGGTGTTAGTGTACCAGGGCATGGGTTTGATCCCTGCCCTTGGTATGTTATTTTTCAATACTTTTCTGTTTCATATCCAATGCAAGTCAGGTCAAGGCACGCATCATACACCCTCTCATCACACCCTTTGGATCTCAACAGATCCAGATCTATTAGTTCTAGAGAAGGCCCCATGATGCACCCCCTGGAATAAGCCACACAGAATCACACGCAAGCAACTTGGCCAGCGTGTTTGGGCCTAGCATTTTTGCTTTTCAACATCCCCCAATTTTTCGTCTACAACAGGCTCATTTACTATTTTTTGTTTTAATATTTATTTTCTTTTGAATAATTAACTTTTTTTAAATAAATAATTAAATCAATTTTAATCAGAAAATATCACAAAAATCACTAAAAATTATATTTAGGTTTTGACTAATTAATTTAATTTTTTGTAAATAAAAATTGATTTAATTTAATCATATTTTGATTTTATTTTATTAATTAATTTGTAAACTAATTAGAATTAGGGTTAATTATTGTTTTACACTATAAAAATATTTTCCTAAACAAAACACCAAAAATATTTTCCTAACACTTAGAATTTTTTTTAGGTTTTAATATCTTTTCTTAATTTCTTTTATTTATCCTTTGCTATTTAAATTCTAGAAATAGATGTATAGGTCGCACAGACGATTTTGTAATAGTTAGTTTATCTTCTCGCATTTCTTTTTTTTCTAAATATTGTAACTGCTCATGAGATGTAATAGCTTATGATTTTATCTTCCCGCATTTTACTTTCTGCACCTATAATTATGCCTGGATGTATATATAATTGTATAGTGATTAGGCGTGTATGATAAGATCTAAAATCAACCGTCAGATAACCCTAATCAAGATAGTATATCTGAATTGAACGCACTTTGCACACCCGTACCTCTAGGATAACTTCACTTGTTGCCTTCGGATGAAAAACAGTCATGTCCCTTGAACGTGTGATGCTTTAGCAAAAGACCCTCGGTTAAAAGGATCTTAGTCCCTCGATGACCCTTCAATGTTTCCTCGGTAAACGATCTTAGTCCCTTACGACAAATTTCTTAAGTTCCCCACGAGTTGCCTTTATGACTATACGATGACATGTGCTTGTCCCTCAAACATCCAATGATAGGGGTTCCTAATAACTAATGGTAGGATAGCACTATCTAAAGAGAATGAAAAGAACAAAGACTTTTTGAGTAGGTAGATCGCTCGTAATCGCTTGGTCACAAACAAAATTTTTTTTCACACAAGACACTTATTTTCTAAAATATTTTCAAAACAAACACTTTGTATGCGTTCTCAACGATACGAGAATCATTACAAACTTTGCCGCACTTAGGAATTTTTAAAATATTTTCAAACATACACAAACACAAAGCATTTCAAAAGTGAGCTAGCGATTAAGAGCCCATAGATAACTACGGATGAAAAGGGTGTTAACACCTTCCCTTTTCATAACCTACCCCTGTTACTCAGAAAATTCTCAAAGGTATTTCTTGTTCTTTTCACCCTTTCCTTTATTGGATAAAAGAAAATTAGGTGGTAACTCTTGTTATCCACGACATTTGCGATAAAAACGCAAAACTAAAAGTCATTTCTCCCACCGTATGACACAACTGAAGAATCTGGTGGGAGCTTGTTTCAGACCATATAGTGATTTCTTTAGTTTAAAGACATATTCTGGATGTTTTGAATTTTCAAAACCAGGGGGTTGGTGCATATAAACTTCTTCATCAACGTAACCATTTAAGAATTCACTTTTGACATCCATCTGATAGAGAGTGATGCTATTATTTATAGCAAAAGAAATTAAAAGTCGGATAGATTCTAACCTGGAGAGTGTAGCAAAGGTTTCTGTATAGTCCATCGTCTCTTGTTAACTATAACCTTGTGCCACCAGCCATGCTTTGTTTCTGACAACTTCTCCTTGTTCATTCAATTTGTTTCTGAATACCCATTTGGTTCCAATGATGTTGAACCCTTTTGGTTTAGGAACCAGATCCCACACATTGTTTCTGGTGAATTGGTTTAATTATTCCTTCATTGCAAGTATCTAATCATTGTCCAGAAGAGCTTCGCCAATGGAAGTTGGCTCAATCAGAGACACTAATCCCATGAGATATTCTTTAGAGTTTCCGAATGTGGATCTTGTTCTGATTGGGTCTTCTTTCTTTCCCAGAATTTTGTCTTCTGGAAGAGCTAAGTTGCTTCTGGATTGTCTTTTCTGGAGAGGCTCTTCAGATGTTATTGTAATGTGTGTGACATATTCTTCTGGAGTTGACTGTGATTCTTTATAAGAAACTTCCGATGCAATGTCTTCAGTACCTGTAAATTGGACTTCTATATCTGCAAAAAATGTATCTTGCTTTGACTTTTGAGGGCCAAACTTATCATCAAATTCGACACTGATTGACTCTTCTATAATCAGTGTTTCTGTGTTGTATACTCTATAGCCTTTTGAGCGTTCAGAGTATCTTAACATGAGAAACTTTTGTGCTTTAGAGTCAAACTTGTTCAAATGTACTCTAGTGTTCAGAATAAAACATATACATCCAAATGGATGAAAATAAGAAATGTTGGGCTTTCTGTTCTTCCACAATTCATATGGAGTCTTATCCAGAATAGGACTTATGGAGATTCTATTCTGAATGTAACATGTTGTGTTAATTTCTTCTGCCCAGAAGTTCTTAGCAATGTTAGTCTCGTTGATCATGGTTCTAGCCATTTCTTGTAAAATTATGTTCTTTCGTTCTACAACTTTGTTTTGTTGAGGAGTTCTAGGATAAGAGAAATCATGAGAGATTCCATTCTCATAAAAAATATTTCAAATTTTTTGTTTTCAAATTCTCCACCATGATCACTTCTGACTTTAACAATTCTAAGATCTTTTTTGTTTTGGACTTGGTTATAGAATGCAAAGAACAAAGAATGTGACTCGTCCTTGTGTCTTAAGAACTTTACCCTTGTCCATCTGCTATAGTCATCTACAATCACTAATCCATACTTCTTACCACTAATGGATGCAATTTTCACTGGTCCAAATAGATCTATATGAAGAAGTTCTAATGGTCTAGAGGTAGAAAAAACATATTTGGATTTGAAAGAAGGTTTTACAAACTTGCCTTTTTGACATGCTTCACACAGAGCATATGAGTTGAACTTCAGGTTAGGAAGTCCTCTAACTAGATTGAGTTTGTTAATCTGAGATATTATTCTCATGCTAATATGCCCCAATCTTCTGTGCCAAACCTATTTCTCATCGTTAACAGACAATAGGCATTTCACATTCTGACTTTTCAGTTCAGAAATTTTTATTTTGTAAATGTTATTCTTTATCTTTCCATTAAAGAGGATAGATCCATCTTTCTGACTAACTGCTTTACAGGACTTTTGATTGAATATTATATCATAACCGTTATCACTTAATTGACTCATGGATAATAAGTTATGCATTAATCCATCTACTAACAGAACATTATTTATAGAGGGAAGAGTACCGATACCAATAGTTCCAGAGCCAATGATCTTCCCCTTCTGATTTCCTCCGAAACCTACGTAGCCTCCAGATTTAAGCTCTAGGCTTTGGAACATATGCTTTCTTCCCGTCATGTATCGAGAGCATCCAGAGTCCAGGTACCAAGATTGGTGTTTCAGTCTTGCTGCTAAAGATATCTGCAACATAGACAATTTTATCCTTAGGTACCCATATCTTTTAGGGTCCTTGTTTGTTAGAGTTTACAAAATTCTGTTTGAATTTTGGTTTAGGAGAAAAAGCATTACTAGTATACTTTATGTCATGTGTGTGCCCATAGGTGAAGTGAGAATTTAGAGGTGTGCGTTTAATTACCATATTCTTAACTTTCTTAAGTTGAAATGCTTTACCTTTGTATCCTATTCCTTTTCTGCCATTTCTGCTAACTCCATAGATCATTGAAGCCATCTTGCTTCTATCTATGTTTTTAGCAAGAAATTTCTGAAAGTTGTGATTATATTCCTTTATGATCTTACCAGAGTTACTAGGAACTTCTGAGACATTTTCTTTCTGAGAATTTTTAAATTTATTTTCAAGTTTTGAAATTGTTTCTTTCAACTTAGATTTTTGTGATCTCAGTTTCTTAGTTTCTTCAAAGTCAGAAACTAGATCCCTTTTCAGGTTCTTATTTATGAATCAAAGTTTCTAATATTTTTCTTGAATTTCTGACAGACTCTCTTCTAATTGAGATCTAGAAAAGTTAGAAAATACCTCTTCTGCCTCTGAGTCTGATTCTGATCCAGATGATTCAGTATCATCTGACACGTTGGCCATAAGGGCTATGTTGGCTCTTCCATCTTCTGATTTTTTTTCTGCTTCAAAAGAATCTGAGTCATCCCATGTTGCCATGAGACTTTTCTTCTTCTCCTTAAAGAACTTATTTTTAGGTTTCTCATTTTGAAGCTTTAGACAGTCACTTTTGTAATGACCTTGTTTATTGCATTCGTAGCAGACAATGTCTCTGTTACTTGACTTTCTGTATCCAGAAGATGGTTCAGACTTTCTGTATCCAGACGATGGTTCAGACTGATTCCCTGTTCTTCTGGAAGTTCAAAACTTCCTTTGTCTGTGCTTCCGCAACTGGTTGACACTTCTGGAGAAAAGAGACAGTTCGTCTTCTTCTGAAGAGGATCCACCGGAGTTTTCTTCTTTTGCCTGCAAAGCTTTCAGTTCATATTTTTTGTTATATTTAAGAGCTAAAGACTTACCTTACTTCTGGGGCTCATCTTCTTCTAACTCTATCTCATGACTTTTGAGAGAGCTGACAAGTTCTTCGAGACAGATTTTGTTCAGATCTTTGGCCAGTTTAAGAGCTGTGACCACGGGTCTCCATTTCTTGGGTAAACTTTTGATGATCTTCTTTACATGGTCTGCAGTTGAGTACCCTTTATACGGAACTTTTAACCCATCCACCAGAATTTTAAATCTTGAGAACATTGTTTCAATAGTTTCATCTTCTTCCATTTTGAAGGCTTCATACTTCTGAATGAGCGCAAGAGCTTTGGTTTCTTTGACTTGCATGTTTCCTTCATGTGTCATTCTCAAGGAATCAAACATGTGTTTTGCTGACTCTCTGTTTGTGATCTTCTCATACTCTGTGTATGAGATAGCACTCAAGAGAATAGTTATGGCCTTGTGATGATTTCTGAAATCTCGCTTTTGATGATCTGACATTCTTTTTCTATCAATCTTCTGACCGCTTTCATCAACAGGATGTTTGTACCCATCAGTCACCATATCCCAGAGATCAGCATCATGATCCAGAAAGAAACTTTTGATTCTGTCTTTCTAGTAATCGAAGTTCTCACCATCAAATATTGGAGGTTTGCCGATGATTTTGTCTTTCTCATCATGGAATTCATTGCTGATGTTCTGATTTGGTCCCACCATAGTGTTTTTCTTAGCTTGGATCTTTTTCTGACACAGTTAAGTGCTTGTACTCAGAATTAGGCGCTCTGATGCCAATTAAAGAATGGAAAAACACAAGAATGGGGGGTTTGAATTGGGGTTTTTAAAACTTGAAAAAGAGAACACGTTGGTTATCCTGGTTCGTTTGAACTCTAACTACTCCAGTCCACCCGCCAAGGTGATTTCGCCTCTCTCAACGAGGTCTTAATCCACTAATCAAACTTGATTACAAAGCTATTATGACAATCGTTAAAGTCTTCTTGATTTTAAACCACAATCCAGTTTTCTTAAGGAATTCACTAAACAATATTGAATAAAAGTGTACAAAAATGTTTTCTAATAAAACAGTATCACAAGTGATATTTTACATAATTTAGATTTTGAATGTTTGAAGATGATGAAGATTGCTACTTTGTTGTGCGTAAAAATCGTAAATGATTTCTCCTTCAAACTTTGTTTAAATAGGAGAGGAATGTATGAGCTTTTGGAATGTTGTTAAATGATAATTAAAGAGCTTTCCAAAAATAGAGATCCTTGTTCCCTTTCAGCTGTTACATTTGAATAGCAATAATTAATTTGTAGCGCTTTAGAACAAGCTTGCTTCAGAAGATGAAAGTTATGTTGCTTCTTTCGAGAACTTTATGGATCAGAAACACGGAGTCCTATTTGCAGCATTAGAACTTCTTTAAGAGATGTTTAGAATCAGAGTTGAAATAGCTTTTTAACTCATCTTCTGAGCTTCTTCCATCATAACTTCTCTACAAAACAAAATACAAATTTAGGGAGCATAATTGTTCTTTGAGTGTTTGTTATTATCAAAACTCTTACAAGGGTTGTAGAATCAACTATGTTCTAAAAATCTCCCCCTTTTCGATGATGACAAAAACTTGGATATTTTAATACACGTAAAGAATATAAAACATTTATGGTCTCCCCCTGAGTTGAATACTCATATAGAGAATAATTACTTCCCTGAAGTTTATTCTGATCAGAGTATTTAATGCGTCCACTTCTGTCCTCAACAGAGTTTGTTCCTGTTTTGCTTTTAGAAAACAAAACAGAAGAAGTTATGATACTCAAAATGTTTGAGACCGCGTCTCGATACTGTTATATTAGAAATATCTTACGTTCTCCCCCTTTTTTGTCAAGAATTAAAAAGCAATAAAAACACTATAAGCAAGAAAAAAGGATTTGTATTCAAAAGGTTGCAAGAAACACATTCAGAAGAAAAACAAATGACATGAACACAATAAAGAAAACAAATTTCAAAAACTAAGATTGAGGTGGAGGGAGTCGTGTGAACAGGGATTCCAACAAATTCTTAATCTGATTGTTTGACTCTTCTTGTTTTCCCAACATCCCTTTGATTTCCTTGCATGTATCATCCTGGTTGTCTAGTCTTTCTTTGAACATTGCATTCTATTTCTTCAACTCCTCCAGAGTTTGCAGAATCATAGATGAAGGGGGTATATCAATAAAAGGTACCACCTTTTCAGAGCAAGTTGCGGCTGATTTTGACTCAATAGCTTCTTCAACTTCATTGCCTTTGTCCAGAACCCCGACTAGAGGCATAGGATCAGAGGATGTTTCATCATATTCTGAAGGCTAGTGATATTCCCAGAGGGAATTATCCAGCAGAAGAAGAGGTTTCTTTTCCCAGTGATGCAGAACTTGATCCTTGAAGACTTTCAGATGATCACTGATTACCTATTCTTCTAGAATTTATGAACTTCCTTTTCTTGTGCTTCCACAGCTGGTTGACTCTTCTGGAGAGAAGAGACAGTTTGTCTTCTTCTGATGAGGATCCACCAGAGTTTTCTTCTTTTTCTTGCAAAACTTTGGATTTATATTTTTTTTAGATTTAAGAGCTAAAGACTTACCTTGCTTCTGGGGCTCATCTTCTTCTAACTCTATCTCATGACTTCTGAGAGAGCTGGCAAGTTCTTTGAGAGATATTTTGATCAGATCTTGGGCCAATTTAATAGTTGTAACCATGGGTCTCCATTTCTTGGGTAAACTTTTGATGATCTTCTTTACATGGTCATCAGTTGAGTACCCTTTATCCAGAACTTTTAACCCAGCCACCAGAATTTGAAATCTTGAGAACATTGTTTCAATGGTTTCATCTTCTTCCATTTTAAAGGTTTCATACTTCTGAATGAGCACAAGAGTTTGGTTTCTTTGACTTGCGTGTTGCCTTCATGCGTCATTCTCAAGGAATCAAACATGTGTTTTGCTGACTCTCTGTTTGTGATATTCTCATACTCTGTGTATGAGATAACATTCAAGAGAATAGTTCTGGCCTTGTGATGATTTCTGAAATCTCGCTTTTGATGATCTGACATTCTTTTTCTGTTAATCTTCTGACCGCTTTCATCAACAGGATGTATGTATTCACCAGTCACCATATCCCAGAGATCAACGTCATGATCCAGAAAGAAACTTTTGATTCTGTCTTTCCAGTAATCGAAGTTCTCACTATCAAAAATTGGAGGTTTGTCGATGATTCTGTCTTTCTCATCATGGTAGTCATTATTGATGTTCTAACTTGGTCCCACCATTGTGTTTTTCTTAGCTTGGATCTTTTTATGACAAGGTTAAGTGCTTATGACAAATCTCCCATAATCAAGGGGCATGACATGTTACTGTCCAACTCATATATGGCAGTCAGGTCGAGATTACAAGAAATATCTTAAGAAGTGATGAATAACCAGGGACAAGCCTGCATCTGAATCACTTGGGGCATTGAACTTGATTTCCAGCAAAGGGTCTGTTGTACCCCAAAATTTGCCCTCCCATTTTTCATAGAAGACACAACCCTAGGGTTTCTCGGATATTTAAGTTGGCTCAGAAATCAACCAGACAGATTCTCTTCTGTGGCAGTAAACCAGCAATTAGTTTTTTTTTCAATTCTCAAAAGAAAATGAGTTTTCAAAGATCCAATTGGCCTTCATAGTTCTCCATGCTTCCTCAAGGTTTTATTTATGATTTCTTCAAGCTACAAGATTTTGAGACGATTATGTCTGTTCATGGTCACATGTGATATCACTCACGGGTTTATCTTCAAAGAATCGGAAGAAATTTGAGTTTGGAAAACTTTAAAATTATCCAATCATCGCAAGGCATTTGATTGGTTTTGAATTTTCTTAAAATACAGTTTACTGAAAGGATAATGTTTGTTCTCAGAGCATGATTTGTTTGGGACAAGAGATGGAGGTTAAGACTGTCATTTAGGACAATCATGATTGTGGGATCCAGGTTGACCAGATGATTTACGTTTTTAAAACATTTGTTTGGTTAGGAAATGGAATATACAGTGTGTATTTGTTTGAAATGCAGTTACAAAGTTATTGGGATTACATGGAATTTAAGTTACCAGACTGGAGCATTTTATTTCAAATATCTTGATTGGGAATTTCAAAAATCAATTAGGATGCGAAGAGAAATTACAAGTTGTTGTTGATAAAGGATTTCAAGTTATAAAATGACACCAGAATACTTCATGCTACAACTCAAGATTTTCTCCAATTTCAAACATTCGTTACAAAACAATTTATTCTTTCAATACTTTATGTTTTACAACTTATTGTATTTAAAGATGAATTGGTACTATTGGATACAATACATCAAAATACCAGAGTAATCTTTCTAAGTTACAAAGAAAAATCCAAATGAATGTTTGGTCTAGGAGAATTAATTTATGTCTAAGTTGTTTGAAGATTGAAGTCGTATCAGATTCCTTTGCTTATCTCCAAGACTTCCATGCTTGCCACATATTTCTTGCGTTCTTTGCTTTGTCATATCCAATTTTGCTCACATGAAGACAAGAGAAAGAAAACATGATTAATACAAAATTATATGGGCATGAACAAGAAATTTTTCCAAAAAAAAGGTATTCATCATTAAGGTTTGCAATGTGGAATCAGAATGCTGTTCAATTCATCACAATTTATTTTCCCTAATTGTAAATCACAAGAAGGTTATCCTTCTTGGTTCACAAAAAGAAAGAAGAAGAGAAATTCGCGAGCATGCTACAAACTGTCAAAACAAAATGCTACAAACTGTCCAAACAAAATGCTACAAGCTGTCCAAACAAGCAGCATTACCAAGCTGAACCAAACAAACAACAGCGCAAACTAAACCAAACAAACAGCAGCGCAAACTAAACAACAAACAGCATCACAAACTAAACCAAACAAACAGCATCACAACTGGACAAATAACAGCATCATCAACAAAAGCAAAAACGAGGCAGCAGTATGACAAATAGCTAAAGGCTAAGTCAAACAAAACTTGCTCAAGAAATCATCATTTTCCAAGCTGCAAACCTTTCAGAATTAGTAAAAAAAGGCAAAAGAGCCAATTGTTTTTTATTGTCATTGAGAGATAAGAGAGGAAAGAAGTCACCTATTCTATAGAATTGCCCAAAATGCACACCTGCAAAAGCCCTGCTACAAAAGAGAAGCTGCTGTAAAAAAACACAAAAAACAGTCCAGACAGCCTTGCTGCCCTGCCCACAACCTGTCACAATTTGCATAGAAAATGGAAGAAAACAAAACTACAACAAAAAGGCCATAAGAAGGATATACAAAAATATTCAAATTTTTGGTTTCCCACCATTTGCACATGAATATAGTAGAAGTGTTTAGGAGAAGAGAGAGGGATCCAAGAAAAATCTCAAATTGTTAACCATCAAACAAAGCCTCAAAATTCCAAAAACCTGAACCAAGCATCAAACAAAAACCAGTTAACAAAACAAAGCCTCAAGATCCCAAAAACCAGCAACAAATCTCAAACTGCCAACCATCAAACAAATCCTCAAAACTCCCAAAACCTGTACCAAGCATCAAACAAAAACCAGTTAACAAAACAAAGCCTCACAAATCCCAAACCTGTAACAAGCTTCACAACAACAACTAGTAATCATCATCAAACCAAAAACCTGTAACAAGCCTCAAAATCCCAAAAGCCAACAACAAATCTCAAACTCAAAACCAGAAACAAGCCTTAAACACAAAACCAGTAACAAGCCTCAAAACTCACAAAGCCTGTAACCTGATCAAACTCAAAAAACCAGCAACATAACCATCACAAAAATCCCAAAACCAGTAACAAGCATCAAACTAAAAAACATTAGCAAGCTTCCAAAATCCCCAAACTGTTAATCATCATCATTCAAACAAAGAAAATAGAAGAGGTTACCGACAAACTAGTGAACCCACGTTCTCGTCCTCATAAAACTTCTGCCACCATTGGAACACCGTCCTCAGTCTCGCCTCTCCCTTTCCATTTTGCAAGAGAGAAGTTGTAAAGATCCAACAGGTATGAATTTCTCCCCTTTATCATAATTCCATAACATGATTTCTGCATTTAAAAGAACAAGCTTTTTTTTAGTTAAAAGAAAACACAAAGATAGAAAAAAAATCAGTGAACTTTGTAAACTTTGAATATGACAGAAATCTTACCCTTTTCAAAAAAAATCGTTAGAACTCGATTAGGGAGGCGAGGGTTGTGTTCCGGCAATAGAGAGTTATGGGGAGGTCAAGGATGAACCAGCTTCGGGCCTTTTGGTTTCAAATCTGAATTCAAAAATTAGGGTTTCAAAGAGATGCAAATCGCGGTGAGACAAAGAGGTTATGTTACTGAAGAGAGTGATTCGGTCATGAGTTTAGACAGGGACGAGTAGTGAGGATGTTTAGAGGGATTCAACAAACGGAAGATATGACAAAGATGAACAGCGGCGCCGCGTGAGTGAGAAAGATGAACCAAAACCCTAATTTTGGTTTTAGCCCTTAATCCATAAATAATTTGGTTTAGAAACTTGGATTTGGATTTTGTTGTTTTGAGTTGGATAACCCATCACCTTTCCCCCTTTAGCCCATTTCGATTTTGCTGGCTTCACCCCACTTGGCTTGTTTTTTTTTTGTTACAGCAAATAAGCAATTAATTTCTTTGGGCCTCCTCCCAAGTCCCTTCCATAAGCCTATTTAACTAATAATTTGCTTTCTTCTTATATTTTTTTTGTTATGAAAAATGCTATTAAAACTTAAAATATACTTCTTTTCATAATTAATTTGGTTTTGACTTTGTAAATAATTTTTATCAATTTCTTTTTTCTTTCTTTAATAAACTTTGTTTTAGATTTAACTTACATAATTAAAAACACAAAAAGATAATGCATACGATTTTAATTTCTTTTAGTCAATTATTTCATTTTTAGAATAGGTTTTACTTTCTTCCCTTCAAGTAAATACTTAAAATTTTATTTCCATATTTTGTTGATTTTATCTCATAGATTATTGTAGCTTTAATAAATTGCACAAAATTCGATTTGGTTGTATTGTTTGCTATTTGGATTTTGCTATCACATTTGATTCATCCCAATTTGTAAAAATTGTACCCCCATTCCCGAACACTTTGTAATAGCGTAGAATTTCAATTCCCACAATTTACTGTTTTCCTTATACTTTATAGTAATTAGGCGTGTATTGCAAGATTCAAAAATCAATCGCTAGATGACCTAATCAAAGAATAAAATAACTTGAAACCAACACAATTTTTCACACGCGCACCTCTAGGGTAACCTTGCTCGTTGCCTCGGAAATACAATCATGTCCCTCGAATATGGGACGCTTTAGCAATGACCCTTCGATAAAAAAAGATCGTAGTCCCTCGATGACCCTCGACGTTGCCTTCGATTAAAACGATCTCGTCCCTTACAAAAATTGCTAAAGCGTCTCATAAGTTGCTTTCGATGACTGTGAAATTGACCCGCGCCTGTCCCTTCACATCCAATGATGGGGCTTCTTACCAAATCAATGGTAAGATAGCACCATTAAAAGGAAGAAGAAAATAACAATTTAAGACCTTTCGAGTAGATAGATTCGCTCTTAGTTACTCGCTTTCTCACGATAAAAACTTTTCACACCTACACTTTCATTTCAAAAACATTTTCCAAAAGACAAAACATTTTGTATACGTTCTTATAGAGACGAGAACCATTACAAAACATCTTTTCAAAACACTTTCCGAAACACGATTCACAAACACATCTTTGAACCATTTTTCGAAACAAAACTTTGTACGCGTTCTTATAGAAATGAGAACCATTACAAAGAGATTTTTCAAAATACTTTCAAAGCCCACACCACAAGCACACTGTCAAATGAAAGCAAGTGATATAAACGAGTAACTAAGTGCCCATGGAAAACCATGGATGAAAAGGGTGCTAATACCTTTACTTTTCATAATCTACCCCCCGAACCCGACAAATAATCTCGAAAGGTGTTTCCTGTGCATTTTTACCTTTCCTTTTGGATAAAAGAAAAGTCGATGGCGACTCTTGCTATCCGCACAAATGCGATCGAAATGAAAAACATCAAGTCAGTTCTCCCACCGTATCACAGGGTCATGTACGACCAAGCACACATTTTATGGAAGCGCTACAATGCTTACTACTATGGACAACGACAAATCCCCACAAAGACCCTTTCATAAGGTGATCCCCGTTGAATTCGCCACAACCACCTCTATAAGGTTATCCCCAAAGAATAATCTTTATGGATAAGGGTACAAACCCCACAATGCCAAATTCATGCATATCCCCTTAAAGTTGGATCCATTCAATCCCCAGCCAGAGTTTCAGTCTCCGTAAAATCTCTCCCTAACTAGGTTGATCTTAAGAAGAATCCTCGAGGAGTTCTACCAAAGAGACACCTCCCTAACAGATTGTCAAATGTTTTCTTTAACAGGGTTTATTTCCCCAACAAAATACAGATTCACCAGCTTAAGTTTGCCTCTCAGACTATTACAAATTAAGGGACCACAACCCCTAATCCCCAGTGAAGTCATTAACAAAGTTAGTGTTATCTTCGAAAGTTCCTTATCCCCAACAAGTTGGTGTAAAACCTGGAACCCAACCAGATAACAACTAACTTTCAAGAGGTAATTCCCCACTAGAGCAACGGACGACTAGAACTCCTAAACTCTTTCCTCAAGCAGAAATCAACACTCTCCATGGAGTTTCCTTCAAGCAAAGTCAACATTCCCCAGCGGAGTTCTCCTCAAACAACATAATAGGAATCCCCAGCAGAAACATTCTAAAACAAGGTCTGGAGAGATGCATGCTCTTCATCCTCAGCAGCAGTCTGGGATTTAATTTCCCAAGGCTCACCAGCATTTGTCAAGGATTTATTTTCCCGGACAAAGATGTACTTCAATAACATTTCACGTTCATACATCATAGCATATGCATATGAAACGCGTATAGCACAATCTCATTTATTTTGAGAACACCATTATACAATTCATTTCATACATCATGACATTTTATACAACTAACTCTTTACCTTTTCAAGAAAGATTAATCAACAGATAATTATCATCAACAATTTTCAACAGGTCTAAAATTAGTTTCTGAAGCAAGACAGAGCAACTACCTATGCGACCGGATGCAGCTTCACATGGGCTTATCCTGAAGTAATCTTACACGGATTCCTTCTAATTTCCAAATGAAGCTTCACACGAGCTCATCCAGAAATGCAGCTTCACACGGGCTCATCCTGAAGTAATCTTACACAGATTCCTTCTCAAAACTTCCAAATGCAGCTTTTACACGGGCTCACCCTGAAGCAATCTTACATAGATTCCTTCCCATCCTGAAGCAACCCAACCGAGGCTCCTTTTCATATATCTCCAGATACAGGTTCACACGAATTCCTTCCCATCCTGAATCAGCCCTACCCAAGCTCCTTTTCATATATCTCCCGATGCATTTTCACACAGACTCATCATGAAGTAGCCCTACCCAGGCTTCTTCTAATACATTTGCAGATGCAGTTTCACACTGACTCATCCTGAAGCAGTCCTACCCAAGCTCTCTCTCATACATTTCTAGATGAAGTTTCACACGGATTCATCCCTAAGAAGCCCTACCATGGCTCCTTCTTATAATTTCTGGATGCAGCTTCACATGGGCCCATCCTAAAGAAACCCTACCCAGATTCCTTCTCATATATTTCCAGATGCAGTTTCACACGGACTCATCCTAAAACAACCCTACCCAGGTTCCTTCTCATATATTTCCAGATGAAGTTTCACACAGAGTCATCCTGAACAAGCCCTACTGTGATACGGTGGGAGAACTGACTATGGTTTTGCGTTTGTTTTCGCAAATGTTTCGGTTGAGCAAGAGTCGCCACCGACTTTTTATTTTATCCTAAGGAAAGGTTTAAAAAGCACAGCAAAAACCTTTGAGATTTTTCTTGGGTTCGGGGAGTAGATTATAGGAGGGGAAGGTATTAGCACCCCTTCTATCCATGGTTATCCATGGGCTCTTAGGTACTTGCTTAGATCAACTTGCCTTAGTTTTCAATTGTTTGAAATGGTGCTTTGTGTGTGGCTTTGAAAAGGTTTTGAAAAAGATGCCTTGCATAGGCTACCCTTGTAACAATTCTTTACTCGAATGTTTTACAAAGGTGTTTGTCTTTTTGAAAAGATGTTTCAAGGGTTTGAAAAGTTGATTTTGAAAGTGTTTGTGAAGTGGGCTTTTTTGAAATAAGGCAAGTGTTTTCTTGGAAAGTTGATAAGTACTTAAGAGTTCATCTACCCTAAAATTTTCTCAAAGATTTTTGTCATGTTTTAAACCTTTTGACAATTTTGTTCCACCATTGCATTTGGTGGACAATCTTGTCTTAGGAGATTAAAGGGACGGGCGCGGGTCATCGTTTAGACCATAGTTGCAATAGTGTTAAATGTCTTTGGGCAATTTTTCTTTAAAAGGGACTTGATCATTTTATTTAAGCAACATTTTGTGGGACTATGATCATTTTGATTGTTTGTTTTACCCAAAGAAGTTCAACATGCAATATGGCCCATTTTTGAAAGGCAACAAAGTGGAATACCCTAGGGGGTGCAAGTGTGAGATGTGTTTGTTTATTTTTCATGCTCATTTATCTTGTATTAGGTCCAACTATTTTTGTTCATTTTTATTCGCATGCAAAACCCTAATTCTAGCATAGTATGTTTAGAAAGCATTAAAAGTGCGAAATTTAAATTCCTACGCTATTACATCACAATAATATGGGGAGGGGGGGTACAATGTTTCAAATGGGGTTTATTTGAACAAGAATTTAAAACCTAAGACTATTACATCAATATTGAATATTTACAAGGTAATTTAATTGTATAAATAGATAGAAATTGAAATAAATATGCAAAATGCAAAAAGAAAGGTTTTTATATGAAAAAAAGTATTATATATAAAAAATAAAAGAAAAATAAAAAGGTATTATTTTTGGAGTATTTTCAAATTTAGGGCAAAAACCCTAATTTTAATCAAAATGTATATTAATTAATTAATTCATATAATATTCATTATTTACATACAAAAATAAAATAAAATATGGTATATTTGTAAAAAAGGCATTTTTAGTATTAAATATTAAAAAATAAAATATGTATATTTTTTGGTGTTTTTACTCTAAATGCATATATATATATATATATATATATATATATATATATATATATATATATATATATATATATATATATATATATATATATATATATATATATATATATATATATATATATATATATGTATACTTATATTTTTTTAAATATGTATTATATGTAAATAATAATAATAGTTAATTTTTTAGAAAATAGTATTTTTTACATGAAGTATTTTAGAGAGTAATAATAAAAAAAATAAAAATGAAAATGAAAATATATTTACACTATTTTTTCTATTTATTCTAAATAATAATATGTATTTATTTATGTATAAACAAAAGAAATAACCAAATAAATATGCAATAAATTCAAAAAATGATGGAAAAAGTATTTTTATGTTTTTAATATGCTGAGAAAAAATAAATGAACCAATCAAAAAAAAGAAAAAAGTCAGAAATCATTAAAAATAAAGCAAATGGGCCCAGGGGGTGTAAAAATAAATGTATGGTGCAAAAAGAAAGATAACACAAGCCCAGCCCACTAAGCCTGTCATCTTCAACCTCAGAACACATCCTTGTTCAAAAAACACGCGTTTTCTAACTTCCCATTCCTTGATCTTTTGCCAAATCTTCCAACATGAAACCTGTAGAGCTTGAAACCACGGTTCTAGACATATAAAGAAGTCAAGCTAACTCTCATAAATGAGAGAGAATTTCTTCTCTCCCAAATCCTGACCTAAATTTTTACCAATGTTCAGACATAAAATTCTCTAAGCACACGTAATATAAATGAAATCTAATCATATGAGCATGTTCAGGACTATGATTGTGACATGTTTTCTTCACAAACCTAAAGCTAAAAATGCCTAATAAGAGAGATACGACCCCATGAACTTACCTGTTCAGTTGAAGTTCTATCTGACAATGGGGGGACTTTCAGTGCAAGGTGATGATTGGAAAAGCTTCCTTGAGGTCCAGGGATGCTATTCCAATGTTTACTTTGTCTTGAAACTTCTTGTATCGAGCTGTGGAACTTCAACTGCAAAAGGAAAAAATGAAAATGGTGGAACTCGTTAGAGGGATTACAGGTCAGGTTTCAGGTCATGGTTAGCTTGCATAGATGCTAGGGGATGTGTATGAACTGGTTTTGGCAAGAATGCTCGAGAGAAATGGAAGTTGGCACTCAAACTGCAGAGGCAACTCTGTTTTTGCAGTTTGAGGATGATTCTGAGATGGAGGGTGTTTTAGAGGTGCAAGGGTCGTGTATTAGCTTGGTTATGTTGTCTTGAGTGTGTTTGATAAGTTTGTTCTTGTGTCCTAATGCTGAGATGAGAGTTGTTGTGAGTTATGGAACTTTTCTTCACACTTAAGCAACAAAATGCAACTTGTGTTTCTAGGCATGTAGAGGGCCCCTAATGTGATTCATAATCCCTCCTTGATCAGCGTGTTATGTTCATAATCTTGTGCCATTCAGATTTGCAATGTACTTGTTGGATTTCCAAATTGACATAAAGTTACCTTTTACCAAAATGGCTAATTTGCTTTATCTAGTTTGGGATTAAACCTTTATACAATGTTCAAACTCATAGAACAACACTTTAACACAATGAATATGCATTAAATTATTGAGTGCAACTTTGTTTAAGGACCTGTAATCTAACCTAAAGCATGCTGAGTTCAAATTGCAAAGTTATGGACATGGAACTTGGTCATGAACAAAGTGGTTTTTTGCTATATTGTGAAATTCGATTCTCTCTAACTATGAGGTTGTTTGAGAAGTTCTTGGATATTTTGGAAAGCTTGGAATGTGTACTACAATCCATCTTTGAAATGCAAATTGAAATTCCAAGTGGAAGTGTATGGAAAATGGCCTTGAAGTGGGGTAGAAAACCTTGTCAAAATAGGTTAAAATTTCACTAAGTTAAAGATGGTTTAGTGCCCTAATTCAAAAATTTGTAACTTGAGATACAAGCTTCAAATGAGAAAACTTTGTGAATAAAGGTTGTAGATTATGCAACAAGCTACAACTTTCATGTTTGGACTTTTGTTTGAATCCAAATGGATCATGGTGAAAAAGTGGGGCAAAGTTGGGAAAAAATTAGGGTTTTTCATAACTTAGAAAAATTCTAAGTTATGAAAAATTCCATTTTAAACCCTAATTTGCATTTTGTGACTTCTTGGTGAACAAGTTTCATGATTTGGCATTTTTTGATGAAAAATGAATCTTGACTCTTGATTTTGACCAAAAAGTCAAAGTTTGACTTTTCAGTATACAGTCAAAATTGATCAATTGACTGGGAAATTCAACTGTCAATCTTGTGTACTTGGGATCTTTTGAGTTTGTTGATCATGTTAAGATAATTCCATAGGGTCCTTAAGTCCATGTGTGAGCTTGGTTTGCCATTGGCTAGGTCAAACAGTCAAAAATTGCCTTTGTGCAGTCAAAACCCTAAAAATGACCATTTTGCCCTTTTGGTGATCTGATCAAATTTCTTGGGGAATTGTGATCCAAACTTGATCCAATGGTCCATATGAGTTCATAATGTTGATGTGGGTCAAATTTCATGAGGTTTGACTGTCAATTGGCCACAGTTGACTTTTTTCCCCAATACAGTTGATTTCTAGGTCAACTGTCCAATTGACTGGGCAAAACTTGGAATCAGGACTTGAAACTTGATATGGGTAAACTTGGGAGTCCAATATGAAGCATGAAAGTTATCTTAGGAATTTTGGGTCAAAACATCTTTGTGCAAACACAAACCCTAATTTGAGTTATCAGTGCAAGAAGAGGTCTTGAGCAGATGAAACCCTAACTGGATCTTGAGCTTCAAGGGCTTTGTGATGAGAAATCAATGAGAAATGGGAGGGCAAATTTTGGGGTTCAACAGTTGCCCCTGTTCAATCTTCTTGAATCCGAAGAGTTAGATTGGCAAGCTTGCCTTTCGTGACTCGAGGATAAAAGGAGATTGGACACTAGAGTGCCCGGAAATTTGCACTCATCAAAGCACTGGACGCGGGAATGGGATTAGAGATGCCATTTGGAGATGGGCTTAACAATGCCATCTGGGAGAATGACAGAAATCTTGTCGGGGATGGGCTTAGAGATGCCATCTGGAAGGGAAAATCAGGAAGGTGTCCAAGCTTTGGACCATTTCTGAACTGGGGGTCTGAACAAGCAATAGATTGACATCCGTTGTTGGGAGGAATCTGTAAACTGTTTTCAGTGGTTTGGAAAAGAAACTGAACAAGCGATAGGTTAACATCCGTTTACTTGGGGAACCCGTAAACTGTTTTCAGAAAGTTGCATCTGAACAAGTGATAGATTAACATCCGTTGTTGGGAGGAATCCATGAACTGTTTTCAGAAGTCTTGAGAAAAATCTGAACAAGTGATAGGTTAACATCCGTTACTTGGAGAACCCGTTAACTGTTTTCAGAAATCTTGAAGTTGAATAAGCAATAGAGTAGCATCCATTGTTGGGAAGCGTCCGTAAACTATTTTCAAAGGTTGCGTCTGAACAAGTTATAGATTAACATCCGTTGTTGGGAGGAATCCATGAACTGTTTTCAGAAGGTTGCATCTGAACAAGTGATAGATTAACATCCGTTGTTGGGAGGAATCCATGAAATGTTTTCAGAAGTCTTGAGAAGAATCTGAACAAGTGATAGGTTAACATCCGTTTACTTGGAGAACCCGTGAACTATTTTCAGAAATCTTGAAGTTGAATGATTTTTAGTCTGTCGACTGATCTTTCCTGAAAAGATAAAGAGTTAGTTGCATGCAATGTCATGATGCATGATGCAATGTATGTTATATGACATGAAGGTAAATGATGTGAATGTGATGAATGCGCATGTAAGCTGACGAGCTGTCTTGCTGAAGATAAATGAATCCTGACTGCTGCCGGGGAAAATAAATCCTTGGCTGCTGCTGGGGGAGAAAATTCCTGACGACCTCTACTGGGGAGTATCAATCTAGTAGACTCATGCTGAGGAGGTAAGACTGAGAATCTTCTACTTGATGGGAAACAACTCTGGTGATCTTACTGGGGAATCAAGGTTTGCCCTCCTAAAACTCTGTGGGGAAAAAGGTTCATTAGTCTAGCTCCGCTGGGGATTGATAATTTGAAGCTTTAGCTCAGCTGGGGAATTTTGATGGACTCCGCTGGGGATGGGAAGAATTCTGGAGAGTGCGATCTTCTGTGGCTGTTAGCTGAGGATAACCCAGTTATAAGCCTCTGCAAGGAATAACTTTGAATAAAACTCGGGGGAGACGTCCGTACTCTGCGGGGAAATATCCTCCGGAACCTTACTGGGGATAAGCTTCGAGAATCTGCTGGAGATAATCCTCGGGGTTTGCTAGGGATATGGATTCCAAATCTCTTGGGGGGGTTCCTTCGAAGGGGTGTCAAGATATCCATCTGCACCTTCATCCTATCCGTAATCCTCTTTCTTTGGTTCAATTAGGAAGTGATTATATTTCAAATGCATATGCCTATTTAACAAAACATTGGACGTTTCTCAATATAAAACAAACAGTGTAAGAGAAAAAGAAAAGGGAAATGGCACAAATTTTGGGAAAAGTATTTGTATTGATTTTCTTTGAGTATATTTATACAAAGGAGACAATCATCCTAGTAAGAGGACTTTGTCGTAAATATTGAAAGATTTTATACAAGGTAAAGGATGGCTATGTGAAATAATTCCATGGGATTCCATTCTGCCATAGCTTTCACAACCCTGAATATCTGTCCATTCAATGCTTTGTTCGACGATGACTGGATTGATCAGAAGCCTTGAACTGGTTGACGAAGAGATGGTCTTTGACATGATCCGACGAGACATAGTCATACGCTTCAATTCCCTAACTTTTGCCTGGATCGCCCTTTCGGGTTTTCGATCCACCGGGAAACCCCTTTTTGCCCAAGCCGCCCTTTCGGGTTTTCGACTTGTCGGGTGTACAGATTTTTTGTTTTTTATCCCTAATTTTTGCCTGAACCGCCCTTTCGGGTTTTCGGTTCACCGGGATGCCCATTTTTGCCCAAGCCGCCCTTTCGGGTTTTCGACTTGTCGGTTTATTTTATGCGTAGTATCTTTTGACTATGTCTGTGTTTGCAGGGTGCGGTAAATCGTCACCGTCCATGGTGGTCAGAATCATTGCACCACCAGAAAATATGCTCTTGATCACAAATGGTCCTTCATATGTAGGAGTCCATTTGCCCCTGGGATCACTTTGCGGCAAGATAATCCGCTTGATTACGAGATCTCCGACTTGGTACACTTGACGTCTGACTTTCCTATTGAAGGCCTTGATCATCCGCTTTTGATACGTCTGACCATGGCATATAGCAGCAAGTCGTTTCTCGTCGATTAAATTGAGTTGATCAAGTCGGGTCTGCATCCAATCATCTTCATTCAAACATGCATCCTTCATAATCCTCAGAGAAGGGATCTGGACTTCCATAGGCAAAACAGCTTCCATGCCATAAACCAAAGAAAATGGGGTTGCCCCAGTTGAAGTACGCGTGGTCGTACGGTATCCATGCAGAGCAAACGGTAACATCTCATGCCAGTCTTTGTAAGTGACTGTCATTTTCTGAATGATCTTCTTAATGTTTTTGTTCGCAGCTTCAACAACACCGTTCATCTTCGGCCGATAGGGAGATGAATTGTGATGATAAATCTTGAATTGTTCGCATAATGCAGTGATCATTGTGTTATTCAGATTCGTACCGTTGTCCGTGATGATCCTGTCTGGAACACCATACCGACATATGAGATTTTGCTTGATAAAGCGGGCAACCACATTTTTAGTAACATAGGCGAAGGAAGCTGCTTCGACCCATTTAGTGAAGTAGTCAATGGCAACCAGGATGAAGCGATGTCCGTTGGAAGCCGTGGGCTTGATCTCTCCAATCATATCAATGCCCCACATTGCAAAGGGTCATGGAGCAGTCAGGACATTGAAGGGAACCGGAGGGATATGAACTTTGTCAGCATAGACTTGACACTTGTGACAAGTACGAGAATGTTGATGGCAGTCAGCCTCCATAGTAGACCAATAATAGCCTGCCCTTAGGATCTTCTTAGCCATTGTATGCCCGCTCAAGTGAGTGCCAAATGTGTCGCTGTGTATATCAGTCATGATCAACTCTGCTTCAACTTTATCCACACATCGGAGTAGTACACAATCATGGCTTCGTTTGTAAAGGATGTCGTTGCTCAGGAAGAACTTAGCAGCGAATTTCCTTAAGAACTTCTTGTCATTCACGGAAGCTCCTTCAGGATAATCCCTAGTCTCGAGATACCTTTTGATTTCATGGAACCAAGGTTGTTCCACTACTTCTTCGGTATTGATCTCGTGGCAATGTGCCGGTTCATCCATTCGCTTGATGGTGATTTGGGGAGCCTCGTTATCCCAGTTGAGTTTAAACATGGAGGACATTGTGGCCAGAGCATCGGCTAGTTGATTCTCTTCTCGCGGGAAATGCTCGAAGGTAATTTGCTCGAAACGAGGCAACAATGTCAGGACATGTTCTTTGTATGGGATAAGATTAGGATGCTTGGTATCCCAGTCTCCTTTGATTTGGCTGATGACCAAAGCCGAGTCCCCGAATACGATCAAAGATTTGATCCCCAAGTCTATAGCAGCCTCGAGACCAAAGATGCAAGCTTCATACTCAGCCATGTTGTTTGTGCAACTGAAGCAAAGTCGGGCCGTGAAAGGCGTGTGACAACCTCCCGGAGAAATGAGTATTGCGCCAATACCGTTTCCAAGTGCATTTGAAGCACCATCAAAGTACAAGGTCCATCGGGATCCCTTTTCGGGTCCGTCATACGGTCCGTCACTTTCAATGCTATCCAAATTCATGATGTCCTCATCTGGGAAGTCAAATCTCATGGGTTGATAGTCTTCGATAGCCTGATGAGCCAGATGGTCAGCTAATACACTCCCTTTTATAGCTTTTTGGGTGGTGTACTGGATGTCATACTCGGTTAAAATCATTTGCCATCTAGCTATCCTTCCAGATAAAGCGGGCTTCTCGAAGATATACTTGATAGGGTCCATCTTGGAAATTAACAAGGTAGTATGAGTCAACATATACTGTCTTAGTCGGCGAGCAGCCCATACCAAAGCGCAGCAAGTTCTCTCGAGCAGTGAGTAGCGAGTCTCACAGTCGGTAAACTTTTTGCTAAGGTAATAAATAACGTGCTCTTTTCGACCAGACTCGTCATGCTGGCCCAAAACACACCCCATTGAGTTATCCAAGACAGTTAAGTACATGATCAATGGTCTTCCTTCGACAGGTGGCATCAGAATAGGAGGTTCTAGCAAATACTCCTTGATTCTATCAAAAGCGGCTTGGCAGTCGTCGTTCCATTCAACTACCTGATCTTTCTTCAAGAGTTTGAAAATTGGCTCACAGGTAGAAGTCAGATGTGAGATGAATCTGGCAATATAGTTTATGCGCCCCAAGAATCCTCTAACCTCCTTTTCAGTACGGGGAGCAGGCATCTCTTGTATTGCTTTTACTTTTGCTGGATCGACTTTAATGCCTTTGTTGCTTACAATGAATCCCAGGAGTTTACCAGACCTAACTCCAAAAGTGCATTTACTTGGATTCAGCCTGAGCTTGTACTCTTTCAACCTGGCAAACAGCTTTTCCAGATGTTCAAGGTGCTCTTCCTCTGTTTGTGATCGAGCTATCATATCGTCTACGTAAACTTCAATCTCATGATGTATCATGTCATGAAATAAAGCTACCATGGCGCGTTGATAAGTTGCCCCTGCGTTCTTCAGCCCGAACGGCATCACTTTGTAACAAAAAGTGCCCCATTGCGTGACAAAAGTTGTTTTCTCCATATCCTCGGGAGCCATTTTGATTTGATTGTAGCCCAAGAATCCGTCCATGAAGGAAAACACCTTATGCTGAGCTGTATTGTCGATCAAGATGTCAATATGAGGTAGCGGGAAATCATCTTTAGGGCTGGCCCTATTCAAATCCCGGTAGTCCACACACATTCTGACTTTGCCATCTTTCTTAGGCACTGGCACAATGTTAGCGACCCATTGAGGATAGGACGTAATAGCCAGAAAGCCAGCGTCGAACTGCTTCATTACTTCTGCTTTGATTTTTTCGGACATGTCAGGCCTCATTCGGCGGACTTTTTGTTTGATTGGTGGACAATCTTCTCTTGTGGGGAGACGGTGAACCACGATGTCTGTATCCAAACCCGGCATATCTTCATAGGACCAAGCAAAGATTTCAACATACTCATTCAGCAACTGTACCAAGCGCTCCTTGACTTTTGGTTCCAGGTTGGCACCCACTTGCACTTCCTTCCGATTCTCCTCGGTTCCCAAGTTAACAGTTTCCAATGGTTCTTCATGCGACAAGATGGTCCTTTCCTTTTGTTGCAGAAGTCTGGCTAGTTCCCCGGGTACTTCACAACCCTCGTCATCTTCATACTCGGCTAGATTGACCAGGTCTTCAGGGTTACTGAAAGATATAGCAGAATAGTCACCCATGGAATCCGGAGTGGATGGGTACCTGCATTGGTGAGTGTGGGTGTGTGTAAGGGATAACCATCCTTAAAAAATGCAAAAGGAAAGAAAATGAGCATAAGCAGTTTATCAAATGAAAAACGTCCAATGAATCATTAAACATGGCATATGAATATGAAAAATAATCAAAACCCTTACAAGTGGACCTACATGCCCCGGGCAAGGCAGGAGGTGAAAAGACAGTGTACGAATTGTTTGAAAGTAAAATATTACAGACCGAATAGGAAATGTTTAATAGATAAATTACTGATGAATAAAAGTGATGGGGACAAAGTCCTTAGCCTCCCAATTACTCAATCCTCCCTTGACCGTTGGATAAATCCACTCTTCAATGTTGCTTTCCTTGTCTTCATCTTCCAGGGCGTTGATTCTGTAAGGAGAAATTTTGACCGGCGCTCTTTCAATCTTTGACTGGCGCATAGCTTTCTGACCAGCAGCTGTGAACCCTAATCCAAACTTGTCGGTCTTATGTGGAAAGTAGGGTAACTGCCCCCATGCTGAATTCTTCCCCTCTTTAACTGCAGCCCTTGCATCCTCCAGAGATGCCATCCTGGCCATCTGTCTTGGTGTCTCAGCTGCCAACTTCGCCACTGCTATTTCAGGAAGAACTTCTTCGAAATGTTGAAACGGCGTCTCAATGAACTCTCCTTCAACCTCCACATACCGGAAAGAATTTAAATGGCTAATCATGTACTCTTCTTCGCCGTGAACAGTAATGATCTTTCCCTTTACAGGATACTTCAGCATTTGATGCAAGGAGGAGGTGACTGCCCCAGCATGGTGTATCCAAGGTCTACCCAGCAGGCAGGAGTATGATGGACGGATGTCCATTACATAGAAAGTGGATTTAAACACCTCAGTACCTATCTTGTCAGGAATTTCAACTTCTCCATGGACCATTCTTTTCGACCCATCGAAAGCTCTGACGACAATATCACTAGGCTTCAATTCCAAACCTTCGCAATCTAGCCGGTCCAAGGCCTTCTTAGGCAAAACATTCAGCGATGAACCGGTATCAACCAAAACATGTGCAAGGGTGGTTCCGCGACACTCGATGGAAATATGCAACGCATCATTATGGTTTCGGCCCTTAGGGGTTAGGTCGGCATCAGAAAAGCCTAATCCATTGTCCGCAGTCAGGCTAGCCACGCAATGTTGAAATTGGTCCGCAGAGAGGTTTCCTGGGGCACATGAGCTGCCTTCAGAAACCTAATCAAAGCTTGAGCGTGCGCTTCTGAGCAAAGCAATAATGCCAGCATGGAGATCTTGGAGGGGGTTTGCCCCAACTGTTCCACCACATCGTAATCACTTCTCTTGATTATCCTCAAAATCTCGTCCATTTCTTTCTTGGAGGCTTCCGGGATCACCAAGGGTTGAGCCCTCGTCCTGACGGGCTCATCTTGTATTCCCTTTCCTTTGTCAGCAGTGGTAGGGGAGACAGCACTAGGAACAACAACTTCTTCAATCAAAGGAGTTCTAGCAGAGAGTTTAATTGGTGCAGGGATGACTTCTTTAGCTGATGAGGGTCCAAAGACTGCTCTTGGAGGGGCAATCTCTGGAGAAAATATTCTCCCGCTCCTGGTGATTTTGCTGGTGCCCGCAATGTTACTAATGCTGGCTTCTTCATCATCCGAATTTTCTTCAACTATTTCAACTTGCTTGATACCATGGTAATAGATGTCACCACCATAGTTCCAAGGTATCGACTTCTCAGAAACATAGGGAACAGGCCCCGGCATTGTTATCTTCAAAGGTATAGATCTTGCAGCTGGTGTAATCTTAACAGGCTTTTTGACGGCCTTGGAAAGATTGGCGTGAATGGTTATAATTGAGACATTTTCAACTTGAACTGGAACAACAGAAACTTTTTCGAACAAAATTTGTCGGCTATCCATAAGGCCTTGGATGCCTTTCTTCAATAGCGGACAATCAAACGGCAGAGAGTGGCAACAGTAGCAGTTTTCTTTACATCCCGGGAAGATCCCGGCCCTTAACAAATTCAACTTAATGGTCAGCAGAGGAGTAGTCAGATCACTAACGTCAGCAACATACAGATCCTCCTCAATGGCATTGACATTCCGACCGTGCTTCGGCATAGGTGCAGATATCACATTGGGTTTCTCTGGAGCGTCAAACTCTACCTCCTTAGCCTCTATCAGGTCCTGGATCTTATGCTTGAGTGACCAACAATCATTGGTGTCGTGTCCAACACTGTCTGAATGATAGGCACATTTAGCATTGGCATGATAATGCGGAGAGGACGTATTTACATTCTTTGGCGCCTCCTTGATGGTGGCAAGATTCAACTTCAATAGATGGGGAAGCACCTGCGCTGGGGTCATATTAATACGGGTGAACTGCCGTTGTGGCCTTTCCATCCGTTGCTGATTTGGTCTGGATTGGTTGTAGCGAGGCTGCTCACTTGGAGTGTTTTGAATCATTACGGCCCCCACAGTTGGCCGACGCTCCATCTTCCCTGCTCTTCTCTGAGAATATACCATAGCTGTCTCCTTCTTAAACGGCTTCTTCTCAACACTTGCAGCAACACCCTTCTGAATCTTTCCTGACTTGATGCCAGCTTCTATTCTTTCACCTGTTAAGATTAAATCGGTAAACCCTGCGGAAGAGTTACCAATTAAATGATTGAAGAACGGCCCAGATAGGGTCCCAAGAAACATATCAACGAGCTCACGATCGGTTAAAGGAGGCTGCACCCTGCCAGCCAAATCCCTCCATTTTTGTGCATATTCTTTGAATCCCTCACTTGTTCCTAGTGACATACCCTGAAGTTGGGTACGAGTAGGAGCAAGATCAGAATTATACTGGTATTGTTTGTAGAAAGCGGTGGCCAAATCTTCCCAATTTCTGACACTGGTTCCTTCTAACTGATAAAACCATTCCAACTGAGCTCCCGACAGGCTGTCTTGAAAGAAATGAATCCAGAGATTTTTATCTGCCGTATAGGGTTGAATCTTTCTCACATAGGACCTGAGATGCATTTTGGGACAGGACAGCCCGTCATACCTCACAAACACTAGCACCTTGAATTTTGGGGGAATCACAATTCCGGCGACCAAGCCCATGTCTTCAAAATCCAAACCCGGTACCCTTTGCAATTCCATGGCAGCCAATCTGTCTTCTAAACCCTTGTACTTATCATCAGCTGGAGGGTACTGCTGGTCAGAATAATCTTCATCCTCCTCAACTTCTTCTTCTTCCGCATCAGACTCGGAAGGCACCGCAACCCGATCTCTTTTGCTAGTCCCTTCATCAGAAGTAGGAGGAAATTCAAGCACCCTCCGAGCTTCTCTGTCAAATCTTCTCCCCAAAGTAGCCACTCCGACCCTCTTTTTCTTCTTTACTGGGTCCTTATTCTCCAGATGAGCCTTGATATCCTCTTGACTTTTAACCAAAGTCATCAAGAGTTGCTGGAACTGTGCATTCTGGGCTTGTAGGTCTTTGACTGTTTGCTCGAGATCCATCCTACTGAAATAAACAGCAGATAGATAAGGAAACCTGGAGTGAGACCTGCTTATGCACATGATGAATGGTATGCTGATGTATGCAATGCATTCAAGGATTTAGGACATTCAAAGTTGTTTCAGACAAAGAAGAACGCACGTCATATTAATAAGAAGAAATTTGTTAGTACATAAATGCCCCATGGGCCAAATGTTACAACATAAACTTCTCAAGGCAGAAAGACATTGCGCATCCTCTTTGGCGCGATGTAGGTGTTGAGGGCCTCTTGCTCGTGGAGTCGGCGGGTAAGCTCTAGAACCTTCTTTTCACTGGCGTAGTAGCTAGCTTCAAAAGTGTTCCGTTCCTCCTTGAGTTGAATCCAACTTTTCTGCATTTCCTCCCACGATGTAGGCATGTCTGGATGCAGGATGGTGTAGGGAACCTCTCCTTCATTGACGGGCTCTTTAATCACTGGGAGTACATGAGGATAAGGCATCATTAGACTTTGGGCTCGGGCTCGTACTCACTTGAGATAGGGCTCAAGAGGGATGGAGTTTTTGTGTCCCAGAGTCTTGCTATCAACCTTGTTGAGTTTTCCCCAAGCTCTGATGAATCTTTGGCGAAGTCCTTGCGCATCGTTGTCGAAGTCAAAAACTAGACTAGGAATCAACATGTCATGAGGGCCATCCCTCCGTGCATATCCAAATTGCCTCAAAGCTAGGCAAGGGTTGTAGGTGATACCTCCCCTGATTCCAAGTAAAGGAACATTAGGAAAATCTCCGCAACGATCGACGATGATGACATTTTCTCTGGACCGAGAACACCAATGCACATCAGAATGAGTAAGAGTCATCAATCGTTGGGACCACCTTGTACCTTGGTCATTCTTCAAGACAGATTGTGGAAGGTGCGAAATAAACCACCTTGCGAGGATAGGAGTACAGCACATGAGAACACCCCTCTTTCTCATTGTTCGTGTGTAAAATGAGTGAAGGATGTCCCCAAGCAATGTTGGTATTGGATTTCTGGACAAGAAGATTTTGACGGCGTTGACATCTACCAATTGGTCAGGATTTGGAAATAAGACCAACCCATAGATAAGGAGTGCCACAATCTCTTCAAAATCTTGTAGGTCTAATGAGTTCCAACATTCTTGTGCCTTCTCAAACAAGAATTTTGCTAAGAATCCTTTGACGCCGCTTCTGGTTTCCCAATGCCCCTTGATGTCGGATGGTTGTAGATGTAATGCTCGAGCAACATCTTCCAGCTTTGGTTCCTTTTCCGTACCGTTGAATGGTAGTTGATTAAGGATAGGAATTCTCAGGAGTTGATAAAACTCCTCCAAAGTGGGCACCAACTGATAATCAGGGAAAGTGAAGCAGTGGTGAAGAGGGTCAAAGAACTGGAATAACACTTTCATCATGTCTTCTTCAATGTTGGTGTTGACTAGGCTGAGTAGCCTACCATGTCTCTCACTGAAGGATGAATTTTCTGGAATTCTTGAGGTGATCTCCTTGAGTTGAGGAGAGATTCTCACAAGGTTGACTTGAATGGTATTTCTGCGAGGAATTTCCATGACCTACAAAACAAGAACAAAGATGAAGATCCAAACCCTTGAAATGGTTAGTGAATGCATATGATGCTTTATGATGTTTATGATGTATGCACAAAACATATGTACAAGCAAATCACACCAAACCCTAGTTTCAGGCTTGCATGGGGTTTCATAGGTAAGTACCCTCTTGAGTGTAGTTGGCTTAAAAACCTGTCCTATAAATAGTAACCGGGTTCTAAGGAGCTCAATATCACGGGATTGTTTTCAATGTTCATTGTTTTGGTTTAGCCACTTAACTAGCGACCAAAATATTCCAAGAAAATAACCCTCAATGAGTGTAGTATCGAGTATCTACCAACTTCGGACTGCACCAAAGCCGGTCATCTCACTACCCCTAATAAAAGGCCAAGATGGTCAAGTAAGGTTCTAGGTCATTAGTGCTTAGTGACATCACTCAGCGGCCCCGTACTCTCCTTGATTGAACTCAAGGGTTACCGGTACTCACAAATATGTCGCACTAATATAGCTATTGCTTAGACCGTGTCGGTATACCCCGCACAGTTTCCACAACGTATTGCTATCTATGAATGTTCCCAAAATCCGGGTGGAGGATTTGTAAACCCAAACAATAGAGCCAAAGTATAAAGCAAGCACATCAAACAATTAGTCATGCAAAAGGGTGATCTAAGCCCTAAGGTTACTCCACTTTTTAATCATTCCCCAGCAGAGTCGCCAGTTCTGGCGTACGGTGGGAGAACTGACTATGGTTTTGCGTTTGTTTTCGCAAATGTTTCGGTTGAGCAAGAGTCGCCACCGACTTTTTATTTTATCCTAAGGAAAGGTTTAAAAAGCACAGCAAAAACCTTTGAGATTTTTCTTGGGTTCGGGGAGTAGATTATAGGAGGGGAAGGTATTAGCACCCCTTCTATCCATGGTTATCCATGGGCTCTTAGGTACTTGCTTAGATCAACTTGCCTTAGTTTTCAATTGTTTGAAATGGTGCTTTGTGTGTGGCTTTGAAAAGGTTTTGAAAAAGATGCCTTGCATAGGCTACCCTTGTAACAATTCTTTACTCGAATGTTTTACAAAGGTGTTTGTCTTTTTGAAAAGATGTTTCAAGGGTTTGAAAAGTTGATTTTGAAAGTGTTTGTGAAGTGGGCTTTTTTGAAATAAGGCAAGTGTTTTCTTGGAAAGTTGATAAGTACTTAAGAGTTCATCTACCCTAAAATTTTCTCAAAGATTTTTGTCATGTTTTAAACCTTTTGACAATTTTGTTCCACCATTGCATTTGGTGGACAATCTTGTCTTAGGAGATTAAAGGGACGGGCGCGGGTCATCGTTTAGACCATAGTTGCAATAGTGTTAAATGTCTTTGGGCAATTTTTCTTTAAAAGGGACTTGATCATTTTATTTAAGCAACATTTTGTGGGACTATGATCATTTTGATTGTTTGTTTTACCCAAAGAAGTTCAACATGCAATATGGCCCATTTTTGAAAGGCAACAAAGTGGAATACCCTAGGGGGTGCAAGTGTGAGATGTGTTTGTTTATTTTTCATGCTCATTTATCTTGTATTAGGTCCAACTATTTTTGTTCATTTTTATTCGCATGCAAAACCCTAATTCTAGCATAGTATGTTTAGAAAGCATTAAAAGTGCGAAATTTAAATTCCTACGCTATTACATCACAATAATATGGGGAGGGGGGTACAATGTTTCAAATGGGGTTTATTTGGACAAGAATTTAAAACCTAAGACTATTACATCAATATTGAATATTTACAAGGTAATTTAATTGTATAAATAGATAGAAATTGAAATAAATATGCAAAATGCAAAAAGAAAGGTTTTTATATGAAAAAAAGTATTATATATAAAAAATAAAAGAAAAATAAAAAGGTATTATTTTTGGAGTATTTTCAAATTTAGGGCAAAAACCCTAATTTTAATCAAAATGTATATTAATTAATTAATTCATATAATATTCATTATTTACATACAAAAATAAAATAAAATATGGTATATTTGTAAAAAAGGCATTTTTAGTATTAAATATTAAAAAATAAAATATGTATATTTTTTGGTGTTTTTACTCTAAATGCATTAATATATATATATATATATATATATATATATATATATATATATATATATATATATATATATATATATATATATATATATATATATATATATATATATATATATATATATATATATATATATATATATATATATATATATATATATATATATATATATATATATATATATATATATATATATATATATATATATATATATATATATATATATATATATATATATATATATATATATATATATATATATATATATATATATATATATATATATATATATATATATATATATATATATATATATATATATATATATATATATATATATATATATATATATATATATATATATATATATATATATATATATATATATATGTATACTTATATTTTTTTAAATATGTATTATATGTAAATAATAATAATAGTTAATTTTTTAGAAAATAGTATTTTTTACATGAAGTATTTCAGAGAGTAATAATAAAAAAAATAAAAATGAAAATGAAAATATATTTACACTACTTTTTCTATTTATTCTAAATAATAATATGTATTTATTTATGTATAAACAAAAGAAATAACCAAATAAATATGCAATAAATTCAAAAAATGATGGAAAAAATATTTTTATATTTTAAATATGCTGAGAAAAAATAAATGAACTAATAAAAAAAAAGAAAAAGTCAGAAATCATTAAAAATAAAGCAAATGGGCCCATGGGGTGTAAAAATAAATGTATGGTGCAAAAAGAAAGATAACACAAGCCCAGCCCACTAAGCCTGTCATCTTCAACCTCAGAACACATCCTTGTTCAAAAAACACGCGTTTTCTAACTTCCCATTCCTTGATCTTTTGTCAAATCTTCCAACATGAAACCTGTAGAGCTTGAAACCACGGTTTTAGACATATAAAGAAGTCAAGCTAACTCTCAGAAATGAGAGAGAATTTCTTCTCTCCCAAATCCTGACCTAAATTTTTACCAATGTTCAGACATAAAATTCTCTAAGCACACGTAATATAAATGAAATCTAATCATATGAGCATGTTCAGGACTATGATTGTGACATGTTTTCTTCACAAACCTAAAGCTAAAAATGCCTAATAAGAGAGATACGACCCCATGAACTTACCTGTTCAGTTGAAGTTCTATCTGACAATGGGGGGACTTTCAGTGCAAGGTGATGATTGGAAAAGCTTCCTTGAGGTCCAGGGATGCTATTCCAATATTTACTTTGTCTTGAAACTTCTTGTATCGAGCTGTGGAACTTCAACTGCAAAAGGAAAAAATGAAAATGGTGGAACTCGTTAGAGGGATTACAGGTCAGGTTTCAGGTCATGGTTAGCTTGCATAGATGCTAGGGGATGTGTATGAACTGGTTTTGGCAAGAATGCTCGAGAGAAATGGAAGTTGGCACTCAAACTGCAGAGTCAACTCTGTTTTTGCAGTTTGAGGATGATTCTGAGATGGAGGGTGTTTTAGAGGTGCAAGGGTCGTGTATTAGCTTGGTTATGTTGTCTTGAGTGTGTTTGATAAGTTTGTTCTTGTGTCCTAATGCTGAGATGAGAGTTGTTGTGAGTTATGGAACTTTTCTTCACACTTAAGCAACAAAATGCAACTTGTGTTTCTAGGCATGTAGAGGGCCCCTAATGTGCTTCATAATCCCTCCTTGATCAGTGTGTTATGTTCATAATCTTGTGCCATTCAGATTTGCAATGTACTTGTTGGATTTCCAAATTGACATAAAGTTACCTTTTACCAAAATGGCTAATTTGCTTTATCTAGTTTGGGATTAAACCTTTATACAATGTTCAAACTCATAGAACAACACTTTAACATAATGAATATGCATTAAATTATTGAGTGCAACTTGGTTTAAGGACCTGTAATCTAACCTAAAGCATGCTGAGTTCAAATTGCAAAGTTATGGACATGGAACTTGGTCATGAACAAAGTGGTTTTTTGCTATATTGTGAAATTCGATTCTCTCTAACTATGAGGTTGTTTGGGAAGTTCTTGGATATTTTGGAAAGCTTGGAATGTGTACTACAATCCATCTTTGAAATGAAAATTGAAATTCCAAGTGGAAGTGTATGGAAAATGGCCTTGAAGTGGGGTAGAAAACCTTGTCAAAATAGGTTAAAATTTCACTAAGTTAAAGATGGTTTAGTGCCCTAATTCAAAAATTTGTAACTTGAGATACAAGCTTCAAATGAGAAAACTTTGTGAATAAAGGTTGTAGATTATGCAACAAGCTACAACTTTCATGTTTGGACTTTTGTTTGAATCCAAATGGATCATGGTGAAAAAGTGGGGCAAAGTTGGGAAAAAATTAGGGTTTTTCATAACTTAGAAAAAATCTAAGTTATGAAAAATTCCATTTTAAACCCTAATTTGCATTTTGTGACTTCTTGGTGAACAAGTTTCATGATTTGGCATGTTTTGATGAAAAATGAATCTTGACTCTTGATTTTGACCAAAAAGTCAAAGTTTGACTTTTCAGTATACAATCAAAATTGATCAATTGACTGGGAAATTCAACTGTCAATCTTGTGTACTTGGGATCTTTTGAGTTTGTTGATCATGTTAAGATAATTCCATAGGGTCCTTAAGTCCATGTGTGAGCTTGGTTTGCCATTGGCTAGGTCAAACAGTCAAAAATTGCCTTTGTGCAGTCAAAACCCTAAAAATGACCATTTTGCCCTTTTGGTGATCTGATCAAATTTCTTGGGGAATTGTGATCCAAACTTGATCCAATGGTCCATATGAGTTCATAATGTTGATGTGGGTCAAATTTCATGAGGTTTGACTGTCAATTGGCCACAGTTGACTTTTTTCCCCAATACAGTTGATTTCTAGGTCAACTGTCCAATTGACTGGGCAAAACTTGGAATCAGGACTTGAAACTTGATATGGGTAAACTTGGGAGTCCAATATGAAGCATGAAAGTTATCTTAGGAATTTTGGGTCAAAACATCTTTGTGCAAACACAAACCCTAATTTGAGTTATCAGTGCAAGAAGAGGTCTTGAGCAGATGAAACCCTAACTGGATCTTGAGCTTCAAGGGCTTTGTGATGAGAAATCAATGAGAAATGGGAGGGCAAATTTTGGGGTTCAACAGTTGCCCCTGTTCAATCTTCTTGAATCCGAAGAGTTAGATTGGCAAGCTTGCCTTTCGTGACTCGAGGATAAAAGGAGATTGGACACTAGAGTGCCCGGAAATTTGCACTCATCAAAGCACTGGACGCGGGAATGGGATTAGAGATGCCATTTGGAGATGGGCTTAACAATGCCATCTGGGAGAATGACAGAAATCTTGTCGGGGATGGGCTTAGAGATGCCATCTGGAAGGGAAAATCAGGAAGGTGTCCAAGCTTTGGACCATTTCTGAACTGGGGGTCTGAACAAGCAATAGATTGACATCCGTTGTTGGGAGGAATCTGTAAACTGTTTTCAGTGGTTTGGAAAAGAAACTGAACAAGCGATAGGTTAACATCCGTTTACTTGGGGAACCCGTAAACTGTTTTCAGAAAGTTGCATCTGAACAAGTGATAGATTAACATCCGTTGTTGGGAGGAATCCATGAACTGTTTTCAGAAGTCTTGAGAAAAATCTGAACAAGTGATAGGTTAACATCCGTTACTTGGAGAACCCGTGAACTGTTTTCAGAAATCTTGAAGTTGAATAAGCAATAGAGTAGCATCCATTGTTGGGAAGCGTCCGTAAACTATTTTCAAAGGTTGCGTCTGAACAAGTTATAGATTAACATCCGTTGTTGGGAGGAATCCATGAACTGTTTTCAGAAGGTTGCATCTGAACAAGTGATAGATTAACATCCGTTGTTGGGAGGAATCCATGAAATGTTTTCAGAAGTCTTGAGAAGAATCTGAACAAGTGATAGGTTAACATCCGTTTACTTGGAGAACCCGTGAACTATTTTCAGAAATCTTGAAGTTGAATGATTTTTAGTCTGTCGACTGATCTTTCCTGAAAAGATAAAGAGTTAGTTGCATGCAATGTCATGATGCATGATGCAATGTATGTTATATGACATGAAGGTAAATGATGTGAATGTGATGAATGCGCATGTAAGCTGACGAGCTGTCTTGCTGAAGATAAATGAATCCTGACTGCTGCCGGGGAAAATAAATCCTTGGCTGCTGCTGGGGGAGAAAATTCCTGACGACCTCTACTGGGGAGTATCAATCTAGTAGACTCATGCTGAGGAGGTAAGACTGAGAATCTTCTACTTGATGGGAAACAACTCTGGTGATCTTACTGGGGAATCAAGGTTTGCCCTCCTAAAACTCTGTGGGGAAAAAGGTTCATTAGTCTAGCTCCGCTGGGGATTGATAATTTGAAGCTTTAGCTCAGCTGGGGAATTTTGATGGACTCCGCTGGGGATGGGAAGAATTCTGGCGAGTGCGATCTTCTGTGGCTGTTAGCTGAGGATAACCCAGTTATAAGCCTCTGCAAGGAATAACTTTGAATAAAACTCGGGGGAGACGTCCGTACTCTGCGGGGAAATATCCTCCGGAACCTTACTGGGGATAAGCTTCGAGAATCTGCTGGAGATAATCCTCGGGGTTTGCTAGGGATATGGATTCCAAATCTCTTGGGGGGGTTCCTTCGAAGGGGTGTCAAGATATCCATCTGCACCTTCATCCTATCCGTAATCCTCTTTCTTTGGTTCAATTAGGAAGTGATTATATTTCAAATGCATATGCCTATTTAACAAAACATTGGACGTTTCTCAATATAAAACAAACAGTGTAAGAGAAAAAGAAAAGGGAAATGGCACAAATTTTGGGAAAAGTATTTGTATTGATTTTCTTTGAGTATATTTATACAAAGGAGACAATCATCCTAGTAAGAGGACTTTGTCGTAAATATTGAAAGATTTTATACAAGGTAAAGGATGGCTATGTGAAATAATTCCATGGGATTCCATTCTGCCATAGCTTTCACAACCCTGAATATCTGTCCATTCAATGCTTTGTTCGACGATGACTGGATTGATCAGAAGCCTTGAACTGGTTGACGAAGAGATGGTCTTTGACATGATCCGACGAGACATAGTCATACGCTTCAATTCCCTAACTTTTGCCTGGATCGCCCTTTCGGGTTTTCGATCCACCGGGAAACCCCTTTTTGCCCAAGCCGCCCTTTCGGGTTTTCGACTTGTCGGGTGTACAGATTTTTTGTTTTTTATCCCTAATTTTTGCCTGAACCGCCCTTTCGGGTTTTCGGTTCACCGGGATGCCCATTTTTTCCCAAGCCGCCCTTTCGGGTTTTCGACTTGTCGGTTTATTTTATGCGTAGTATCTTTTGACTATGTCTGCGTTTGCAGGGTGCGGTAAATCGTCACCGTCCATGGTGGTCAGAATCATTGCACCACCAGAAAATATGCTCTTGATCACAAATGGTCCTTCATATGTAGGAGTCCATTTGCCCCTGGGATCACTTTGCGGCAAGATAATCCGCTTGATTACGAGATCTCCGACTTGGTACACTTGACGTCTGACTTTCCTATTGAAGGCCTTGATCATCCGCTTTTGATACGTCTGACCATGGCATATAGCAGCAAGTCGTTTCTCGTCGATTAAATTGAGTTGATCAAGTCGGGTCTGCATCCAATCATCTTCATTCAAACATGCATCCTTCATAATCCTCAGAGAAGGGATCTGGACTTCCATAGGCAAAACAGCTTCCATGCCATAAACCAAAGAAAATGGGGTTGCCCCAGTTGAAGTACGCGTGGTCGTACGGTATCCATGCAGAGCAAACGGTAACATCTCATGCCAGTCTTTGTAAGTGACTGTCATTTTCTGAATGATCTTCTTAATGTTTTTGTTCGCAGCTTCAACAACACCGTTCATCTTCGGCCGATAGGGAGATGAATTGTGATGATAAATCTTGAATTGTTCGCATAATGCAGTGATCATTGTGTTATTCAGATTCGTACCGTTGTCCGTGATGATCCTGTCTGGAACACCATACCGACATATGAGATTTTGCTTGATAAAGCGGGCAACCACATTTTTAGTAACATAGGCGAAGGAAGCTGCTTCGACCCATTTAGTGAAGTAGTCAATGGCAACCAGGATGAAGCGATGTCCGTTGGAAGCCGTGGGCTTGATCTCTCCAATCATATCAATGCCCCACATTGCAAAGGGTCATGGAGCAGTCAGGACATTGAAGGGAACCGGAGGGATATGAACTTTGTCAGCATAGACTTGACACTTGTGACAAGTACGGGAATGTTGATGGCAGTCAGCCTCCATAGTAGACCAATAATAGCCTGCCCTTAGGATCTTCTTAGCCATTGTATGCCCGCTCAAGTGAGTGCCAAATGTGTCGCTGTGTATATCAGTCATGATCAACTCTGCTTCAACTTTATCCACACATCGGAGTAGTACACAATCATGGCTTCGTTTGTAAAGGATGTCGTTGCTCAGGAAGAACTTAGCAGCGAATTTCCTTAAGAACTTCTTGTCATTCACGGAAGCTCCTTCAGGATAATCCCTAGTCTCGAGATACCTTTTGATTTCATGGAACCAAGGTTGTTCCACTACTTCTTCGGTATTGATCTCGTGGCAATGTTCCGGTTCATCCATTCGCTTGATGGTGATTTGGGGAGCCTCGTTATCCCAGTTGAGTTTAAACATGGAGGACATTGTGGCCAGAGCATCGGCTAGTTGATTCTCTTCTCGCGGGAAATGCTCGAAGGTAATTTGCTCGAAACGAGGCAACAATGTCAGGACATGTTCTTTGTATGGGATAAGATTAGGATGCTTGGTATCCCAGTCTCCTTTGATTTGGATGATGACCAAAGCCGAGTCCCCGAATACGATCAAAGATTTGATCCCCAAGTCTATAGCAGCCTCGAGACCAAAGATGCAAGCTTCATACTCAGCCATGTTGTTTGTGCAGCTGAAGCAAAGTCGGGCCGTGAAAGGCGTGTGACAACCTCCCGGAGAAATGAGTATTGCGCCAATACCGTTTCCAAGTGCATTTGAAGCACCATCAAAGTACAAGGTCCATCGGGATCCCTTTTCGGGTCCGTCATACGGTCCGTCACTTTCAATGCTATCCAAATTCATGATGTCCTCATCTGGGAAGTCAAATCTCATGGGTTGATAGTCTTCGATAGCCTGATGAGCCAGATGGTCAGCTAATACACTCCCTTTTATAGCTTTTTGGGTGGTGTACTGGATGTCATACTCGGTTAAAATCATTTGCCATCTAGCTATCCTTCCAGATAAAGCGGGCTTCTCGAAGATATACTTGATAGGGTCCATCTTGGAAATTAACAAGGTAGTATGAGTCAACATATACTGTCTTAGTCGGCGAGCAGCCCATACCAAAGCGCAGCAAGTTCTCTCGAGCAGTGAGTAGCGAGTCTCACAGTCGGTAAACTTTTTGCTAAGGTAATAAATAACGTGCTCTTTTCGACCAGACTCGTCATGCTGGCCCAAAACACACCCCATTGAGTTATCCAAGACAGTTAAGTACATGATCAATGGTCTTCCTTCGACAGGTGGCATCAGAATAGGAGGTTCTAGCAAATACTCCTTGATTCTATCAAAAGCGGCTTGGCAGTCGTCGTTCCATTCAACTACCTGATCTTTCTTCAAGAGTTTGAAAATTGGCTCACAGGTAGAAGTCAGATGTGAGATGAATCTGGCAATATAGTTTATGCGCCCCAAGAATCCTCTAACCTCCTTTTCAGTACGGGGAGCAGGCATCTCTTGTATTGCTTTTACTTTTGCTGGATCGACTTTAATGCCTTTGTTGCTTACAATGAATCCCAGGAGTTTACCAGACCTAACTCCAAAAGTGCATTTACTTGGATTCAGCCTGAGCTTGTACTCTTTCAACCTGGCAAACAGCTTTTCCAGATGTTCAAGGTGCTCTTCCTCTGTTTGTGATCGAGCTATCATATCGTCTACGTAAACTTCAATCTCATGATGTATCATGTCATGAAATAAAGCTACCATGGCGCGTTGATAAGTTGCCCCTGCGTTCTTCAGCCCGAACGGCATCACTTTGTAACAAAAAGTGCCCCATTGCGTGACAAAAGTTGTTTTCTCCATATCCTCGGGAGCCATTTTGATTTGATTGTAGCCCAAGAATCCGTCCATGAAGGAAAACACCTTATGCTGAGCTGTATTGTCGATCAAGATGTCAATATGAGGTAGCGGGAAATCATCTTTAGGGCTGGCCCTATTCAAATCCCGGTAGTCCACACACATTCTGACTTTGCCATCTTTCTTAGGCACTGGCACAATGTTAGCGACCCATTGAGGATAGGACGTAATAGCCAGAAAGCCAGCGTCGAACTGCTTCATTACTTCTGCTTTGATTTTTTCGGACATGTCAGGCCTCATTCGGCGGACTTTTTGTTTGATTGGTGGACAATCTTCTCTTGTGGGGAGACGGTGAACCACGATGTCTGTATCCAAACCCGGCATATCTTCATAGGACCAAGCAAAGATTTCAACATACTCATTCAGCAACTGTACCAAGCGCTCCTTGACTTTTGGTTCCAGGTTGGCACCCACTTGCACTTCCTTCCGATTCTCCTCGGTTCCCAAGTTAACAGTTTCCAATGGTTCTTCATGCGGCAAGATGGTCCTTTCCTTTTGTTGCAGAAGTCTGGCTAGTTCCCCGGGTACTTCACAACCCTCGTCATCTTCATACTCGGCTAGATTGACCAGGTCTTCAGGGTTACTGAAAGATATAGCAGAATAGTCACCCATGGAATCCGGAGTGGATGGGTACCTGCATTGGTGAGTGTGGGTGTGTGTAAGGGATAGCCATCCTTAAAAAATGCAAAAGGAAAGAAAATGAGCATAAGCAGTTTATCAAATGAAAAACGTCCAATGAATCATTAAACATGGCATATGAATATGAAAAATAATCAAAACCCTTACAAGTGGACCTACATGCCCCGGGCAAGGCAGGAGGTGAAAAGACAGTGTACGGATTGTTTGAAAGTAAAATATTACAGACCGAATAGGAAATGTTTAATAGATAAATTACTGATTAATAAAAGTGATGGGGACAAAGTCCTTAGCCTCCCAATTACTCAATCCTCCCTTGACCGTTGGATAAATCCACTCTTCAATGTTGCTTTCCTTGTCTTCATCTTCTAGGGCGTTGATTCTGTAAGGAGAAATTTTGACCGGCGCTCTTTCAATCTTTGACTGGCGCATAGCTTTCTGACCAGCAGCTGTGAACCCTAATCCAAACTTGTCGGTCTTATGTGGAAAGTAGGGTAACTGCCCCCATGCTGAATTCTTCCCCTCTTTAACTGCAGCCCTTGCATCCTCCAGAGATGCCATCCTGGCCATCTGTCTTGGTGTCTCAGCTGCCAACTTCGCCACTGCTATTTCAGGAAGAACTTCTTCGAAATGTTGAAACGGCGTCTCAATGAACTCTCCTTCAACCTCCACATACCGGAAAGAATTTAAATGGCTAATCATGTACTCTTCTTCACCGTGAACAGTAATGATCTTTCCCTTTACAGGATACTTCAGCATTTGATGCAAGGAGGAGGTGACTGCCCCAGCATGGTGTATCCAAGGTCTACCCAGCAGGCAGGAGTATGATGGACGGATGTCCATTACATAGAAAGTGGATTTAAACACCTCAGTACCTATCTTGTCAGGAATTTCAACTTCTCCATGGACCATTCTTTTCGACCCATCGAAAGCTCTGACGACAATATCACTAGGCTTCAATTCCAAACCTTCGCAATCTAGCCGGTCCAAGGCCTTCTTAGGCAAAACATTCAGCGATGAACCGGTATCAACCAAAACATGTGCAAGGGTGGTTCCGCGACACTCGATGGAAATATGCAACGCATCATTATGGTTTCGGCCCTTAGGGGTTAGGTCGGCATCAGAAAAGCCTAATCCATTGTCCGCAGTCAGGCTAGCCACGCAATGTTGAAATTGGTCCGCAGAGGTTTCCTGGGGCACATGAGCTGCCTTCAGAAACCTAATCAAAGCTTGAGAGTGCGCTTCTGAGCAAAGCAATAATGCCAGCATGAAGATCTTGGAGGGGGTTTGCCCCAACTGTTCCACCACATCGTAATCACTTCTCTTGATTATCCTCAAAATCTCGTCCATTTCTTTCTTGGAGGCTTCCGGGATCACCAAGGGTTGAGCCCTCGTCCTGACGGGCTCATCTTGTATTCCCTTTCCTTTGTCAGCAGTGGTAGGGGAGACAGCACTAGGAACAACAACTTCTTCAATCAAAGGAGTTCTAGCAGAGAGTTTAATTGGTGCAGGGATGACTTCTTTAGCTGATGAGGGTCCAAAGACTGCTCTTGGAGGGGCAATCTCTGGAGAAAATATTCTCCCGCTCCTGGTGATTTTGCTGGTGCCCGCAATGTTACTAATGCTGGCTTCTTCATCATCCGAATTTTCTTCAACTATTTCAACTTGCTTGATACCATGGTAATAGATGTCACCACCATAGTTCCAAGGTATCGACTTCTCAGAAACATAGGGAACAGGCCCCGGCATTGTTATCTTCAAAGGTATAGATCTTGCAGCTGGTGTAATCTTAACAGGCTTTTTGACGGCCTTGGAAAGATTGGCGTGAATGGTTATAATTGAGACATTTTCAACTTGAACTGGAACAACAGAAACTTTTTCGAACAAAATTTGTCGGCTATCCATAAGGCCTTGGATGCCTTTCTTCAATAGCGGACAATCAAACGGAAGAGAGTGGCAACAGTAGCAGTTTTCTTTACATCCCGGGAAGATCCCGGCCCTTAACAAATTCAACTTAATGGTCAGCAGAGGAGTAGTCAGATCACTAACGTCAGCAACATACAGATCCTCCTCAATGGCATTGACATTCCGACCGTGCTTCGGCATAGGTGCAGATATCACATTGGGTTTCTCTGGAGCGTCAAACTCTACCTCCTTAGCCTCTATCAGGTCCTGGATCTTATGCTTGAGTGACCAACAATCATTGGTGTCGTGTCCAACACTGTCTGAATGATAGGCGCATTTAGCATTGGCATGATAATGCGGAGAGGACGTATTTACATTCTTTGGCGCCTCCTTGATGGTGGCAAGATTCAACTTCAATAGATGGGGAAGCACCTGCGCTGGGGTCATATTAATACGGGTGAACTGCCGTTGTGGCCTTTCCATCCGTTGCTGATTTGGTCTGGATTGGTTGTAGCGAGGCTGCTCACTTGGAGTGTTTTGAATCATTACAGCCCCCACAGTTGGCCGACGCTCCATCTTCCCTGCTCTTCTCTGAGAATATACCATAGCTGTCTCCTTCTTAAACGGCTTCTTCTCAACACTTGCAGCAACACCCTTCTGAATCTTTCCTGACTTGATGCCAGCTTCTATTCTTTCACCTGTTAAGATTAAATCGGTAAACCCTGCGGAAGAGTTACCAATTAAATGATTGAAGAACGGCCCAGATAGGGTCCCAAGAAACATATCAACGAGCTCACGATCGGTTAAAGGAGGCTGCACCCTGCCAGCCAAATCCCTCCATTTTTGTGCATATTCTTTGAATCCCTCACTTGTTCCTAGTGACATACCCTGAAGTTGGGTACGAGTAGGAGCAAGATCAGAATTATACTGGTATTGTTTGTAGAAAGCGGTGGCCAAATCTTCCCAATTTCTGACACTGGTTCCTTCTAACTGATAAAACCATTCCAACTGAGCTCCCGACAGGCTGTCTTGAAAGAAATGAATCCAGAGATTTTTATCTGCCGTATAGGGTTGAATCTTTCTCACATAGGACCTGAGATGCATTTTGGGACAGGACAGCCCGTCATACCTCACAAACACTAGCACCTTGAATTTTGGGGGAATCACAATTCCAGCGACCAAGCCCATGTCTTCAAAATCCAAACCCGGTACCCTTTGCAATTCCATGGCAGCCAATCTGTCTTCTAAACCCTTGTACTTATCATCAGCTGGAAGGTACTGCTGGTCAGAATAATCTTCATCCTCCTCAACTTCTTCTTCTTCCGCATCAGACTCGGAAGGCACCGCAACCCGATCTCTTTTGCTAGTCCCTTCATCAGAAGTAGGAGGAAATTCAAGCACCCTCCGAGCTTCTCTGTCAAATCTTCTCCCCAAAGTAGCCACTCCGACCCTCTTTTTCTTCTTTACTGGGTCCTTATTCTCCAGATGAGCCTTGATATCCTCTTGACTTTTAACCAAAGTCATCAAGAGTTGCTGGAACTGTGCATTCTGGGCTTGTAGGTCTTTGACTGTTTGCTCGAGATCCATCCTACTAAAATAAACAGCAGATAGATAAGGAAACCTGGAGTGAGACCTGCTTATGCACATGATGAATGGTATGCTGATGTATGCAATGCATTCAAGGATTTAGGACATTCAAAGTTGTTTCAGACAAAGAAGAACACACGTCATATTAATAAGAAGAAATTTGTTAGTACATAAATGCCCCATGGGCCAAATGTTACAACATAAACTTCTCAAGGCAGAAAGACATTGCGCATCCTCTTTGGCGCGATGTAGGTGTTGAGGGCCTCTTGCTCGTGGAGTCGGCGGGTAAGCTCTAGAACCTTCTTTTCACTGGCGTAGTAGCTAGCTTCAAAAGTGTTCCGTTCCTCCTTGAGTTGAATCCAACTTTTCTGCATTTCCTCCCACGATGTAGGCATGTCTGGATGCAGGATGGTGTAGGGAACCTCTCCTTCATTGACGGGCTCTTTAATCACTGGGAGTACATGAGGATAAGGCATCATTAGACTTTGGGCTCGGGCTCGTACTCACTTGAGATAGGGCTCAAGAGGGATGGAGTTTTTGTGTCCCAGAGTCTTGCTATCAACCTTGTTGAGTTTTCCCCAAGCTCTGATGAATCTTTGGCGAAGTCCTTGCGCATCGTTGTCGAAGTCAAAAACTAGACTAGGAATCAACATGTCATGAGGGCCATCCCTCCGTGCATATCCAAATTGCCTCAAAGCTAGGCAAGGGTTGTAGGTGATACCTCCCCTGATTCCAAGTAAAGGAACATTAGGAAAATCTCCGCAACGATCAACGATGATGACATTTTCTCTGGACCGAGAACACCAATGCACATCAGAATGAGTAAGAGTCATCAATCGTTGGGACCACCTTGTACCTTGGTCATTCTTCAAGACAGATTGTGGAAGGTGCGAAATAAACCACCTTGCGAGGATAGGAGTACATCACATGAGAACACCCCTCTTTCTCATTGTTCGTGTGTAAAATGAGTGAAGGATGTCCCCAAGCAATGTTGGTATTGGATTTCTGGACAAGAAGATTTTGACGGCGTTGACATCTACCAATTGGTCAGGATTTGGAAATAAGACCAACCCATAGATAAGGAGTGCCACAATCTCTTCAAAATCTTGTAGGTCTAATGAGTTCCAACATTCTTGTGCCTTCTCAAACAAGAATTTTGCTAAGAATCCTTTGACGCCGCTTCTGGTTTCCCAATGCCCCTTGATGTCGGATGGTTGTAGATGTAATGCTCGAGCAACATCTTCCAGCTTTGGTTCCTTTTCCGTACCGTTGAATGGTAGTTGATTAAGGATAGGAATTCTCAGGAGTTGATAAAACTCCTCCAAAGTGGGCACCAACTGATAATCAGGGAAAGTGAAGCAGTGGTGAAGAGGGTCAAAGAACTGGAATAACACTTTCATCATGTCTTCTTCAATGTTAGTGTTGACTAGGCTGAGTAGCCTACCATGTCTCTCACTGAAGGATGAATTTTCCGGAATTCTTGAGGTGATCTCCTTGAGTTGAGGAGAGATTCTCACAAGGTTGACTTGAATGGTATTTCTGCGAGGAATTTCCATGACCTACAAAACAAGAACAAAGATGAAGATCCAAACCCTTGAAATGGTTAGTGAATGCATATGATGCTTTATGATGTTTATGATGTATGCACAAAACATATGTACAAGCAAATCACACCAAACCCTAGTTTCAGGCTTGCATGGGGTTTCATAGGTAAGTACCCTCTTGAGTGTAGTTGGCTTAAAAACCTGTCCTATAAATAGTAACCGGGTTCTAAGGAGCTCAATATCACGGGATTGTTTTCAATGTTCATTGTTTTGGTTTAGCCACTTAACTAGCGACCAAAATATTCCAAGAAAATAACCCTCAATGAGTGTAGTATCGAGTATCTACCAACTTCGGACTGCACCAAAGCCGGTCATCTCACTACCCCTAATAAAAGGCCAAGATGGTCAAGTAAGGTTCTAGGTCATTAGTGCTTAGTGACATCACTCAGCGGCCCCGTACTCTCCTTGATTGAACTCAAGGGTTACCGGTACTCACAAATATGTCGCACTAATATAGCTATTGCTTAGACCGTGTCGGTATACCCCGCACAGTTTCCACAACGTATTGCTATCTATGAATGTTCCCAAAATCCGGGTGGAGGATTTGTAAACCCAAACAATAGAGCCAAAGTATAAAGCAAGCACATCAAACAATTAGTCATGCAAAAGGGTGATCTAAGCCCTAAGGTCACTCCACTTTTTAATCATTCCCCAGCAGAGTCGCCAGTTCTGGCGTACGGTGGGAGAACTGACTATGGTTTTGCGTTTGTTTTCGCAAATGTTTCGGTTGAGCAAGAGTCGCCACCGACTTTTTATTTTATCCTAAGGAAAGGTTTAAAAAGCACAGCAAAAACCTTTGAGATTTTTCTTGGGTTCGGGGAGTAGATTATAGGAGGGGAAGGTATTAGCACCCCTTCTATCCATGGTTATCCATGGGCTCTTAGGTACTTGCTTAGATCAACTTGCCTTAGTTTTCAATTGTTTGAAATGGTGCTTTGTGTGTGGCTTTGAAAAGGTTTTGAAAAAGATGCCTTGCATAGGCTACCCTTGTAACAATTCTTTACTCGAATATTTTACAAAGGTGTTTGTCTTTTTGAAAAGATGTTTCAAGGGTTTGAAAAGTTGATTTTGAAAGTGTTTGTGAAGTGGGCTTTTTTGAAATAAGGCAAGTGTTTTCTTGGAAAGTTGATAAGTACTTAAGAGTTCATCTACCCTAAAATTTTCTCAAAGATTTTTGTCATGTTTTAAACCTTTTGACAATTTTGTTCCACCATTGCATTTGGTGGACAATCTTGTCTTAGGAGATTAAAGGGACGGGCGCGGGTCATCGTTTAGACCATAGTTGCAATAGTGTTAAATGTCTTTGGGCAATTTTTCTTTAAAAGGGACTTGATCATTTTATTTAAGCAACATTTTGTGGGACTATGATCATTTTGATTGTTTGTTTTACCCAAAGAAGTTCAACATGCAATATGGCCCATTTTTGAAAGGCAACAAAGTGGAATACCCTAGGGGGTGCAAGTGTGAGATGTGTTTGTTTATTTTTCATGCTCATTTATCTTGTATTAGGTCCAACTATTTTTGTTCATTTTTATTCGCATGCAAAACCCTAATTCTAGCATAGTATGTTTAGAAAGCATTAAAAGTGCGAAATTTAAATTCCTACGCTATTACATCACAATAATATGGGGAGGGGGGTACAATGTTTCAAATGGGGTTTATTTGGACAAGAATTTAAAACCTAAGACTATTACATCAATATTGAATATTTACAAGGTAATTTAATTGTATAAATAGATAGAAGTTGAAATAAATATGCAAAATGCAAAAAGAAAGGTTTTTATATGAAAAAAAGTATTATATATAAAAAATAAAAGAAAAATAAAAAGGTATTATTTTTGGAGTATTTTCAAATTTAGGGCAAAAACCCTAATTTTAATCAAAATGTATATTAATTAATTAATTCATATAATATTCATTATTTACATACAAAAATAAAATAAAATATGGTATATTTGTAAAAAAGGCATTTTTAGTATTAAATATTAAAAAATAAAATATGTATATTTTTTGGTGTTTTTACTCTAAATGCATTAATATATATATATATATATATATATATATATATATATATATATATATATATATATATATATATATATATATATATATATATATATATATATATATATATATATATATATATATATATATATATATATATATGTATACTTATATTTTTTTAAATATGTATTATATGTAAATAATAATAATAGTTAATTTTTTAGAAAATAGTATTTTTTACATGAAGTATTTCAGAGAGTAATAATAAAAAAAATAAAAATGAAAATGAAAATATATTTACACTACTTTTTCTATTTATTCTAAATAATAATATGTATTTATTTATGTATAAACAAAAGAAATAACCAAATAAATATGCAATAAATTCAAAAAATGATGGAAAAAATATTTTTATGTTTTTAATATGCTGAGAAAAAATAAATGAACTAATAAAAAAAAGAAAAAGTCAGAAATCATTAAAAATAAAGCAAATGGGCCCATGGGGTGTAAAAATAAATGTATGGTGCAAAAAGAAAGATAACACAAGCCCAGCCCACTAAGCCTGTCATCTTCAACCTCAGAACACATCCTTGTTCAAAAAACACGCGTTTTCTAACTTCCCATTCCTTGATCTTTTGTCAAATCTTCCAACATGAAACCTGTAGAGCTTGAAACCACGGTTTTAGACATATAAAGAAGTCAAGCTAACTCTCAGAAATGAGAGAGAATTTCTTCTCTCCCAAATCCTGACCTAAATTTTTACCAATGTTCAGACATAAAATTCTCTAAGCACACGTAATATAAATGAAATCTAATCATATGAGCATGTTCAGGACTATGATTGTGACATGTTTTCTTCACAAACCTAAAGCTAACAATGCCTAATAAGAGAGATACGACCCCATGAACTTACCTGTTCAGTTGAAGTTCTATCTGACAATGGGGGGACTTTCAGTGCAAGGTGATGATTGGAAAAGCTTCCTTGAGGTCCAGGGATGCTATTCCAATGTTTACTTTGTCTTGAAACTTCTTGTATCGAGCTGTGGAACTTCAACTGCAAAAGGAAAAAATGAAAATGGTGGAACTCGTTAGAGGGATTACAGGTCAGGTTTCAGGTCATGGTTAGCTTGCATAGATGCTAGGGGATGTGTATGAACTGGTTTTGGCAAGAATGCTCGAGAGAAATGGAAGTTGGCACTCAAACTGCAGAGGCAACTCTGTTTTTGCAGTTTGAGGATGATTCTGAGATGGAGGGTGTTTTAGAGGTGCAAGGGTCGTGTATTAGCTTGGTTATGTTGTCTTGAGTGTGTTTGATAAGTTTGTTCTTGTGTCCTAATGCTGAGATGAGAGTTGTTGTGAGTTATGGAACTTTTCTTCACACTTAAGCAACAAAATGCAACTTGTGTTTCTAGGCATGTAGAGGGCCCCTAATGTGCTTCATAATCCCTCCTTGATCAGTGTGTTATGTTCATAATCTTGTGCCATTCAGATTTGCAATGTACTTGTTGGATTTCCAAATTGACATAAAGCTACCTTTTACCAAAATGGCTAATTTGCTTTATCTAGTTTGGGATTAAACCTTTATACAATGTTCAAACTCATAGAACAACACTTTAACACAATGAATATGCATTAAATTATTGAGTGCAACTTGGTTTAAGGACCTGTAATCTAACCTAAAGCATGCTGAGTTCAAATTGCAAAGTTATGGACATGGAACTTGGTCATGAACAAAGTGGTTTTTTGCTATATTGTGAAATTCGATTCTCTCTAACTATGAGGTTGTTTGAGAAGTTCTTGGACATTTTGTAAAGCTTGGAATGTGTACTACAATCCATCTTTGAAATGCAAATTGAAATTCCAAGTGAAAGTGTATGGAAAATGGCCTTGAAGTGGGGTAGAAAACCTTGTCAAAATAGGTTAAAATTTCACTAAGTTAAAGATGGTTTAGTGCCCTAATTCAAAAATTTGTAACTTGAGATACAAGCTTCAAATGAGAAAACTTTGTGAATCAAGGTTGTAGATTATGAAACAAGCTACAACTTTCATGTTTGGACTTTTGTTTTAATCCAAATGGATCATGGTGAAAAAGTGGGGCAAAGTTGGGAAAAAATTAGGGTTTTTCATAACTTAGAAAAATTCTAAGTTATGAAAAATTCCATTTTAAACCCTAATTTGCATTTTGTGACTTCTTGGTGAACAAGTTTCATGATTTGGCATGTTTTGATGAAAAATGAATCTTGACTCTTGATTTTGACCAAAAAGTCAAAGTTTGACTTTTCAGTATACAGTCAAAATTGATCAATTGACTGGGAAATTCAATTGTCAATCTTGTGTACTTGGGATCTTTTGAGTTTGTTGATCATGTTAAGATAATTCCATAGGGTCCTTAAGTCCATGTGTGAGCTTGGTTTGCCATTGGCTAGGTCAAACAGTCAAAAATTGCCTTTGTGCAGTCAAAACCCTAAAAATGACCATTTTGCCCTTTTGGTGATCTGATCAAATTTCTTGGGGAATTGTGATCCAAACTTGATCCAATGGTCCATATGAGTTCATAATGTTGATGTGGGTCAAATTTCATGAGGTTTGACTGTCAATTGGCCACAGTTGACTTTTTCCCCAATACTGTTGATTTCTAGGTCAACTGTCCAATTGACTGGGCAAAACTTGGAATCAGGACTTGAAACTTGATATGGGTAAACTTGGGAGTCCAATATGAAGCATGAAAGTTATCTTAAGCATTTTGGGTCAAAACATCTTTGTGCAAACACAAACCCTAATTTGAGTTATCAGTGCAAGGAGAGGTCTTGAGCAGATGAAACCCTAACTGGATCTTGAGCTTCAAGGGCTTTGTGATGAGAAATCAATGAGAAATGGGAGGGCAAATTTTGGGGTACAACACCTACCCAGGCTCCTTCTCATATATTTCCAGATGAAGTTTCACACAGACTCATCCCAAAGCAATCTTACACATATTTCTTCTCATACATTTGCAGATGAAGTTTCACACTGACTGATCCTGAAGCATCCATACCCAGGCTCCTTGTCATACATTTGCAGATGAAGTTTCACACGGACTCATCCCGAAGCAGCCCTACCCAGGCTCCTTCTCATACATTTCCAGATGAAGTTTCACACAGACATATCCCGAAGCAACCCTACCCAGGCTCCTTCTCATACATTTCCAGATGCAGTTTCACACGGACTCATCCCGAAACAGTCCTACCCAGGCTCCTTCTCATACATTTTCAGATGCAGTTTCACACGGACTCATCATGAAGCAGCCCTACTTAGGATCCTTCTCATACATTTCCAGATGCAGTTTCACACGGACTCATCCCGAAGCAGCCCTTACACAGGCTCCTTCTCATGAATTTCCAAACACGACTCAACCCGGGTCCATTCCAGCATGGAATTCAGAATTAAATCGACCAAAGATTTATTCTGATACTTCTCCCAGTTATAGTCAAGCTTGGACTTATTCTAATTTCTATCAGCAATCACCTTTGGATGGCATCTATATGCCCATCCCCGACAACTCTCCATCATCTCTCTAAATGGCATCTCTAAGCCCATTCCTAACACAATCAACTAACACATAGTCGAGTGCAAATTTCTAGGCACTCTAGTGTTCAATCATCTTCTACCTTCAAGATACAAACGACAACGTGCCATTCTCGCTTTTCAGGTTTAAGAAAATTGAATAGGGGCAGCTTTTGTACCCCAAAATTTGCCCTCTCAATTTCTCAAAGATTCTCTCACAAGATCTCTATTAATTCAAGACTTTACCAAAGTTGATCACCTCAAGATGCATCCCCAAACACTGATGACTCAAGACTAGGGTTTAATTTTGCACAAGTACAATTTGATTTAATGCCCCATATAGTTTCCATGGATCATATTGGGCTCTCAAGCATCAGGTCAAAGATGGAACTTCTGAATCCTCGAAAGGAGGAAGAGGAAACTGTCGAAAGGGAAAAGCATATAAAAAAAAGGTGTGCAGTTGCAAATAACCATATGAAATTCAAAATCTGGTTCAGGTTGTTCGAACCACATGACTGATTGAAAGAAGTGGTTGGCAGATTTTTACAAGTCGCAGAAGAGAAAGCTTGCTTCGATCCACAAGCTTCGAGTGGGAAATGGCTTCCTTCGAGCAACCTGCTTCGATCCACCTCTAAACCGTTCGACACACATAGTTTCGACACTATGAATTACAATTTAACACACCACTTAATTCATTGTTTCTAAACAATCTATATTCATCATAGTTCTTAGTCTTCTGAATACATCGACCTGCACTCCATTTGTCATGATGTCTGCAATCTGATTACCAGTTCTGCAGTGTTCCAAATTTATCTTCTCATCTGCTACCTGCTCCGGGAAATAATTGAACCTCATTTCGATGTGCTTGCTTCGACCATGTGCTATTGGGTTCTTCTCCAGATTGATAGTTGACGTGTTGTCTATCTTCATGCTTGCTTCGATCCACAAGCTTTGACTGGGCAATGGCTCCTTCAAGTAACCTGCTTTGATCCACCTTTAAATCCTTCGACACACATAGTTTAGACACTATGAATTACAATTTAACAAAAAACTTGCTGATAATAGTTCATTGCAAGAAGAAGGTACTGGCGACATAGTCTTTCAAATGAGTAATGGAGGAAAAGTTATGATTAAAGATGTGCTCTATGTACCTGGAATAAAGTTCAACTTTATAAGTGTTGGACAACTAGTCGAAAAGAGTTTCTCAGTTGTCATAAAAGTTATAGTTTTAAGATTGTTCGACACCAAGAACATTTTGGTCTTAAAATCTTCGTTGTCGAAAAATAGGACATTTAAGACAATGATCAATTCAACAGAAGTTCAATGTTTGAAAACTATTCGTCCACAAGGATAGTTGGTTTTGGCATTTGAAGTTTAGACATTTGAACTTTCGACCACTTAATCAACTGATTACTCAAGATATGGTTTTCCAAGTCTTGAGATGCCTGGAAAAAAATTGTGAAGTTTGTTTAGTAGGAAAGCAATCCAGAAATTCTTTCGTTTTGACTATGCCAATGAGATCATCTTGTATACTCAAAGTGGTACATTCAAATGAATATGGTCCATTCGAAGAACATACAATTGGTGGAAACAAATGTTGTTTTGTCTGTTGATGAGTTTGGTCAAAAGTTGTGGATCTATGTGATCAAAACGAAAGGATGGAGTATTCGACATCTTTAAAAGATAAAAGATGCTGGTCGAAAACCAGAGTAAGAAAAAGATCAAGGTTCTAAAGATATTCAAGATCTTTGTAGAAGGAACCAAGTTGGAGATAGAATTTTGAAGAAAATTAATCAAATCCACAGGCCATGCTGCATAATCTTGTGTTGCAGGCCTTCTAACTTGCAAATCTCACCATAATTTAATGCTTATACCTACTCTTGAGCTATTACCCAAGTGTTTGAGCCACTGTCCAAAAGATCTTTCCATCTATGGCATAAAGGCACCATTGCTATTCTTGAAAAGCAAGCTTTTTGGTACAAAATTTATCTTGAACCCATACCTTGCTTACTTCTGATTATACTCCACCACAAATCATGGAAAGTAGCTCCTCTATACCAACAAATTTGGTACTTCATCTTGGGATCATGGAAAACTTGACATAACTTGATATTTGCATTCCAACCAAACCATAATTTGTTATCTTGCAAATCTGATTACTTCAACTTCCCAAACCTTTTCTCTATAAATGGAGAGACCATTTGCAAGCTAAAGGGGCCAAATTCTTGTTTGTGGAAAAATCCTCAAAACCCCTTATACTCTAAAAAAATAGAATTGTTCATAAAAACCTCCATTTCTGAGCTTTAAAACATAAATCTTTAAATATCTCAAACCTTACAAGCTCTGTCCAAACAAACTATCCAAACACTCCACATACATCATCTAGAAGTTGTTCAAACTCAAGAACAAGCTCTTGTAACACCTCTGTTTTTTTTCAAACTCAAGAACATTCAAGGCAGCAACTCAAGTTCAAAACATAAATTCCAGCTTCAAGCATGATTTGACACATACCATTATGCTTCGACTCATACTGAGTTTGATTTTGAATTACAAGGTCGAAGGAAGGTTATGTTTGATGCATATAAGCAAGATTCGACACATACCACTATGCTTCGACTCATGCTGAGTTTATTTGGAATTACAAGGTCGAAGGAAGGTTATGCTCGATGCATATAAGCATGATTCGAAACATACCATTATGCTTCGACTCATACTTAGTTTATTTGGAATTACAAGGTCGAAGGAAGGTTATGTTCGACGCATATAATCATGCTTCGATACATAATGTCGAAAGATTGATTTTTTCTTTCTTTTGTGTTGTTTCTTTTTTTTATACATATTTCACATATTTACTTCATAGCTATTCAATATGGTTGTAATAGATAGTTAGGTTTAAATTCTTGCAATCCCTATTTGTAAATTTGTACACCCCATTCCCAAAATGATGTAATAGCGTAGGACATTTATTTTTTTCAATTTATCCCTTTTCATATAAATGCTAGTAATTAGGGTTTGTATGGAAAGATAAAATCAATGCTTAGAAAACCCTAATTCAAGATAAATCAAGAATGAAATACAAACACTTGCAGACGTGCACCTCTAGGGTTAACTTCACTTGTTGCCTTAAGAAAATGGTCATGTTATGCATGTGAGACATCTTAGCAAAAACAAAAAAAATACAAGATCAAAATCCCTCGATGACGCTACAAATGTTTCCTTACGAATGATCTTAGTCCCTTAATAAAAATGCTAAGATATCTCATAACATTGCATCTTATGACTATACGATGACCCGCGCTCGTCCCTTCACATGCAAAGATAAGGCTTCTTATCAATCAATGGTAAGATAGCAACATCTAAAGGAGGAGGAAATGAATAAAAGACTTTTTGAGTAGGTAGAACATTCTTATTTGCTTGCTCATAATCCATCTTCAAAAACAAACATCTTTTCAATCACACCAAACACTTTCAAAACATGAAATATTTTCAAAAGTCCAACACTTCGTACACATTCTTATAGAGACGAGAATCATTACAAAGTTTTCCTAAATGAAGGCTCTTTTCAAAAATACTTTCAAAATCCACCACAAACACTTTTCAAACAAATCAATTTCAAAAGTGATCTGGCAAGCTACTAAGAGCCCATAGATAACTATGGATGAAAAGGGTGCCAACACCTTCCCTTTTCATAATCTACCCCCCAAACTCAAGAAAGTATCTCAAAGGTCTTTCCTGTTCTTTTCACCCTTTCCTTATTGGATAAAAGAAAAGTTGGTGGCGACTCTTGCTATCCGCAACAATTGTGATCAAACCTAAAACACCAAGTCGGCTCTCCCACCGTATTACTACAACCGTCAAAGTCTTCTTGAGTTTAAACCACAATCTGGTTTTCTCAAGGAATTCACTAAACAATATTGAATAAAAGTGTACAAAAATGTTTTCTAATAAAACAGTATCACAAGTGATGTTTTACATGATTTAGATTTTGAACGTTTGAAGATGATGAAGATTGCTACTTTGTTGTGCATAAAAATTGTAAACGATTTCTCCTTCAAACTTTATTTAAATAGGCGAGGCATGTAGGAGCTTTTGGAATGTTGTTCAATGATAATTAAAGAGATTTCCAAAAATAGAGATCCTTGTTCCCTTTTAGCCATTACATTTGAATAGAAATAATTGATTTGTAACGCTTCAGAACATGCTTAGTTCAGAAGATGAAAGTTACAGTTGCTTCTTTCCAGAACTTTATAGATCAGAAACACGAATTCCTAATTGCATCGTTAGAACTTCTTTAAGAGATGTTTAGAATTAGAGTTAAAACAGGTTTTTAACTCGTCTTATGAGCTTCTTCCATCAGAACTTCTCTGCAAAAAAAAATACAAATTTAGGGAGCATAATTGTTCTTTAAGTGTTTGTTATCATCACAACTCTTACAAGGGTTGTAGAATCAAACTATGTTCTAACAATTAGAAAGTAGTGAGATGGCCGACTTTGGTGCAGACTGAAGTTGGTCGATACTCGATACTACACTTATTGAGAACAGACTCTCGGGATATTTCGGTCGCAAATCAGATGCTTGTGCTGAAACAATGCATGAGGGAAAGATCAATGATATTGAGGCTGCTAGATCCCGATTAATTTTTATAGGATAGTTTGAGCCAACTAAAACTCAAGAGGGCACTTACCTAAAAACTCAATGCAAGCTTAAACCTAAGGCCTTGTGTGTTTTATTTATGTATGATTATTGTTCGAACATGACATCATAACATCATGACATCATACCATATCATTTTCACTAACTATTTCAAGGATCTCAAGGGCCTATGATGCAGGTTATTATGAACCAGACGCCTAGCAAGGGGCAGGAGGATTTATTCTCCTCTAACCAAATGTCGCTAAAGTATCATGAACTGATGTCTAGCAATGAGCAAGGGGATTTATTTTCCTCTAACTAAATGTCGTCAAAGAAAGAAGTACATTATCTTGAGTCAAAGGCTAGGACCCACTCGGCACGGTGAGCTTGATTCTCTTAAAAGTACATTCAATGATACGAAGTTGTTCAATCAAAACTGCAGTTATATTATAACATTTTCTTTATTTACCCTGTGAAATCCTTGAAATATTGCATCTACATATCATGCATCATTTCATAACATGTTTTCCCAATACAGTTCTTTTCATCTTCTTGTTGTTTATTTCGATAAAGATAGCTCTAGAGCAGACTGTTAAGGAACTCCAAGCACAGAATGCCCAATTCCAGTAGAATTTCATGAGCTTAGCATAGGGACAGAAAGACATGATGTCGCTCATTACCAAGAAAAAGAAGACTCGGAAGCCAGTTGTTATCCTCAATATGGGGAGAAGATTCAAAGGCCCTGCTAAACCGGTTCCAAATGCTGATACCTCCTCTGATGAAGACGATAACCAAAATGAAGATGATAGAAGTGTCAGGGATGAAGGTGGAAGCAACCAAGGTTTTGGGGAGATTCCTGAAGATGAAGACTATTCTAATGAACAGTACCCTCTTGCAGATGAAAGATACCAACGGTTGGAGAATCGTCTTAAGGCCATGGAAATCTAGAAAGTTCCTGGTCTGGATTTTGAAGAGTTGGGTCTTATTTTGGGGGTTATTATCCCTCACAAATTCAAGATCCCCAATTTTTCTAAATATGATTGTGTTTCTTGTCCCAAGCTTCACCCGAGGCTTATGTTTGGAAGATCCAACCCTATACTACCGACAAAAAGTTATGGGTCCACTTCTTTCAGGAAAGTTTTTCTAGTACACAACTTGAATGGTTCTATCAGCTGGAAGGAACCAACATTCGTACTTGGGAAGACCTGGATGCTTCTTTTCACAAGAAGTATCAATACAATGATGACCTTGCACTGAATCGTGTACAATTACAAAATATGACTATGGGCTCGAACGAGGGTTTTAAAGAGTATGCCAAAAAGTGGAGGGATTTAGCTGGAAGAGTTCAACATCCTCTGTCTAATAGGAAGCTGGTTGATATGTTAATGGGCACTCTGACAGGTCCATTATTTAACCGTCTAATTGGAAGCTCCTCATCTGGTTTTACTGAGCTGATTCTGATTGGGGAACATGTCAATGGTGGTATTAAGAGTGGAAAGATTCCAGTGGTTGTGTCTTCAAGTGTTGTGAAGAAGACATTCAGTGGTTAGACGGAAACTAATTCCATTTAAGGCTAGAAGGGTCGTGTTAAAAGTAACCGCAATCAATCCGTGGGAGCTGTGCTAATCTCCAATCCTGCACCAATGCAACATCAACAACAAGGAAATCAACATAGGCCAGATGCACCTAGGAGGCAATTTACTAAGATCAACATGCCATTATCCTAGGCACTGCAACACCTGTTGAAGGCAGAGCTGATAACATTGAAGGATCCTTCTCAGAATCCCAACACTTCCTCTCCTTGGTATAATCCTAATGTGAGATGCGCCTATCATTCTAATAGTTCTAGAAATGACACAAATAACTTCTGGGCTTTGAAAATTAAAATCCAAGATTTGATTGATGCTAAGGAGATTGAGTTCGACCCTCCTGTGACCCCCAATGTGATCATTGCTCCCATGCCAAATCATAGCCAAGATTGAGAGCGTCTATTTCATTTAAATTTTCAAAATGTAATTTCTTTTGATTGTTCGAACATTTATTTTATGTCAAAATTTTCTGTTCCATTAATGCGTTGCATATGTTTGGCTTGAAGTAATCCATTTGTTTTGACTATACTTAAACTATGAATTTACTTCCTTTTTGTGATATTCAACTCTCGATTAAAAGTTATAAGCCTTTAAAGGGAGGATGACGAAAATGATACCATAATCTATACAGTATGCTTTTGAACAGGCCTTGCTGACGATGTACATGCGTTGTTTCAAATCCTAAATAGTGGAGTTATAAGGAAGATAATCCCTAGTCAACCCCTTTGAGCCTAAGAAGTAGGAGTTTTGTTTTTCACACAAATTGAAACCTTTAGTCATTACCTGGGGCAGGGTAGTTTCTCAGTTAATTCAAATGCGCATTCAGTCGCAAGCTTTCACTTTGTACACAACAAATAGTATCGAAGACGTCCTTCCAAATCAAAAGACGGTGATGGTTCCCTGTAAAATAGAGAGTCATTATTTTTCAAAAGAAAATCCCGCTAAGTCAAAACCTTTGAAGGAGACTTAGGAAAAAAACAGGGGTATCCCGCTGACTATAATCATAGAAGAAATAGTTCAGGAAAAACTTAGGGATAATAAAGTTTAAAAAAAGGTCGCTACAAATCCTCAATAAAATAATATTACAAAAAATGACTGCCTCGTCAAATAAACTCCCAGTATACGAACCATCACCGAAATATCAGTGTTGTAATTCCAGATTCAATGGGAATCCAAATGCACAATTAACTGAGTATAGGACTGAAGAACATCACGAAGAACGATTTGGGTACAAATAAAGTTTTGAGCCTTTATCTTTTGTTTCTTAAATCGTGAACCAGGCCACGTTACAACCCTTAAAAGTCCTAACTGAAGCATAGGTTAGTTCGAAAGCATACTATTATAAAAAGTATCCTCACTCATGTAAGGCTTATTATGAATACTGAGTTGAATTCATATTCTTACAAAATTCTGTTTGTTTACTAAAAATGCATTTTTAAAACTTCAAGACAGACATAAAATTTTCATTTTTAATACCACTATTTGCATATAACTAATTGTTCGGCAGAAGAGAAATTTACACGAAGAATATTCAATGAACAGAATCACTTCAAATGAAAAGACATTTCCAATAACAAGCCTTTCATAATCAAGGGGCATGACATGGTGTCTAACTGATCTGGGGAAGTCAAGTCAAGATTCAAATAATCTCTCGAAGGTATTGAATAGCCAGGGGCAGATCTCCATGTGAATCACTGGGGGAATTGAACATTAGTTCCAACAAAGGGTCACATACGATCAAGCAACCATTTTCAGGCAGTGCTACAACACTTACTGCTATGGACAATGACAATTCTTTGCACCCTGTGAACGCGGACATAGTCGAAAAATACTACGCATAAAAGAGACTCACTAGGTTGACAGGCCTAAGCAAAAATAAGGGCATCCCGGCGAACCAAAAAGGTTCAAGCAAAAATTAGGGATAAATATATAAAAAAATTGTACACCCGGAAAGTTGAAAATGTGAAAAGGCGGCTTGGGCAAAAAAAGGGTATCCCGGTGGGCTGAAAATCTAAAAAGACAGTCTAAATAAAATTCAGGGATTAAAGCGTACGACTATGACCCATCATCTCATCAATTGCCTATCAGTGGAAGGCTTATCACTATGATCAACATTTACCGAGGGCTCTAGAAGTTGAGATAATGTTCAAGTCATATATAAATCCCAACAGAGCAGTTTCCACAGAATTGTCTCTACAGAGTTATCTGCACAAGCTCATCTTCAACAAAGATACATTCCATGCAAGTCTAAAATGCCTTCAAGACAGAAATTAGGGAATCTTCCAATTGTTAACATGATCATACTCACCAGCAGATCACCCTAGTAGATGAAGGAATATGATCTTTTCCCCGACAATATTGCCAAGCTACAGAGTCCCAATCTCCATCGGAGATTGCGGAATCAATACAGTTTATGGAAATTCTCTTCCCCATATGAACTTATACCTCAAAAACTGTGAAAACCCTACAGATTTCTTTCCTCCAGCAACACTCATTTCCTCAGCAAAGTGTTTCTCCAGCAGGTTTAAGGTTTATTTCCCCAACAGGGTTTATTTCCCCCAATGGAATTCAGCCTCCCCATCCTGAGTCTATTCCTTTAGCTTCTGTAAATCACCAGAAAAACTCCTCTCTCCAGCAAAGGACAATCCAGGCTACTATCCCCAGAGAGTTGCTACGGAATCTTAAATCGGACCAGATATCATTCAACCTTATTCATCTAGACGAGTTAGCAACCATATCAAAAACTCGGTTAGACAATACCTCGAAAGGTTATCCATCACTTTTATCCCCGGTTAGGGTATATAAGAATTAAATTCCCTAGTAAAGCAAGGAGCGACCAATGTTCCTGCGCTCTTCTATCCCCAAGCAGAAGTCAAACATTCCCAGTGGAGTGTCCTTAAAACAGAAAGCAAGAATCCCCAGCATAGGAACTCTTAACAAGATTTAAGACTCATATTCTTCATCCCCAACAACAATCAAGGATTTATTTTTCCAGTCAAAGATGTTGCACGGAGATACTAATACACTTCAATGACATCTCACATTCATACATCATTTACAAACATCATAGCATATGCATACAAAATGCATATACCACAATCCCATTTACTTTGAAAACATCATTATGCAATTCATTTCATACATCATGATATTACATACATCTAACTCTTTACCTTTTCAGGTAAAATCTACCAACAGACGAATATCATCAGCAATTTTCAAACAGGTCAAAGATTAATTCCCGAAAATAAGTCAGGGAAACTATCAAAGACTAGGTGGTATGAATTCCAGAAACAGACCAAGTTTACCAATGAAAGAGAATTGTAGATCAATTCCCGAAACAAGACGGAGCAACCATCTGCATGACTAAATGACTTACTTCAGAGATTTACTTTGAAAAACATCTCCTAAAAATCATTTCCTCGGAGACTGAATTCCGACAAGCATTTCCTCAGAGACTGAATTCCGACAAGCATTTCCTCGGAGACTAAATTCCGACAAGCATTTCCTCGGAGACTGAATTCCGACAAGCATTTCCTCAAATACTGAATTTTGACAAGAATTTCCTTGGAGATTGAATTCCAACAAGCATTTCCTCGGAGACTGAATTCCGACAAGCATTTCCTCAGAGACTGAATTTCGACAAGCATTTCCTCGGAGATTGAATTCCGACAAGAATTTCCTCGGAGACTGAATTCTGACAAGCATTTCCTCAGAGACTGAATTCCGACGAGCATCTTCTTCAGAGACTGAATTCTTAAAAGCACTTCCTTAGAGACTGAATTCTGAAAAGCACTTACCTCAAAAATTTATTCTGAAAAGCATTTCTCAGAGATTTAATATGACAAGCATTTCCTTCAGAGACTGAATTCTGAAAAACAGTTCCTTCGAACTCTTTCCAACATCTTCTTCTAGTTGAAGTCGGGCGTAGACATCTTCTAGCTCAGTTTAAATCGAGCGTAGATTTATTCTGATACTTCTTCCAGTTGAAGTTGGGCGTAGACATTTTTTAGCTCAGATTAAATTAAGCGTAGATTTGTTCTAATACTCCTTCAGAAAAGTTGGGCGTAGACTCTTTCCAACATGTTTTCTAGTTAAAGTTGGGTGCAAACATATTCTGGCTCAGATTAAATTAAGCGTAGATTTATTCTGATACTTCTTCCAGTTGAAGTCAGGCGTAGACATCTTCTGGCTCATACTAAATCGAGCGTAGATTTATTTTGATACTCCTTCAAAAAAGTCGGGCGTAGACTCTTTCCCACATGTTTTCTAGTTAAAGTCGGGCGTAGGCGTCTTCTGGCTCAAATTAAATCGAGCGTAGATTTATTTTGTTACTTCTTCTAGTTGAAGTCAGGCGTAGATATCTTCTGTCTCAAATTAAATTGAGGGTAGATTTATTCCAATACTCCTTCGAAAAATTTGGCCGTAGACTATTTCCAACACATGTTCTAATTAGTATCGAGCGTAGACATCTTCTAGTACATCATTCTGATGAAATCAAGCGTAGATTCCTTTTGAAGCTCCTATGGAAAAAGTCGAGCATAGACTCCTTTCAGTACTTCTTCCAGTTGAAGTCGGGCGTAGACATCTTCTGGTTCAGATTAAATCAAGCGTAGATTTATTCTGATTATCCTTTTGGATTAAGTCAGGCGTAGACTCACTTCAAATACATCTTCTAAGATAAAGTCGGATGTAGACTTAGTCTAATTTCTATCAACGGTTACTTTGGATGGAATCTATAAGCCAATCTTTGATGACTCTCCATCACCTTTCCAAATGGAATCTTTAAGCCCATTCTTGGTATAATCAACCAACAACGTTACTTCGTGCATCAGTGAGTGCAAATTTCTGGACACTTAAGTGTTCAATCATCTTCCACCTTCAAGTCACGAATGACGGACATACCAATATAACTCTTCAGGTTTAAAAAGATTGAACAGGGGTAGCTATTGCACCTCAAAATTTACCCTCCCATTTTCTTCAAGACATTCTTCTAAGGTCTCAAGTACTCCAAGCTACTCAAGGATTGACTAGTTAAACCTCCTCCTAAGTAATGGGTCCACAACTAGGGTTTCATCTTGCACAAGGAAGAATGGGTTTCAAAGGTCTCAAATGGTTTTCATGGTTCTCCATAACTCTTCAACAACGCTCATGTCAAAGTTTCAAGCCTTGCATCACAAGTTTTCTCAGTCAATGGCTCAAATGGTTGAAAGTCAACTACATTGGGTAAAAAGTCAACTATGGTCAACATACAGTCAAACTTCAAGATTTTTGGTCAACGTCAACATTTTGAGGTTATATTCATCCTTTGATCAAAGGTTGATCATTGTTCCTCAAGGAAAACCCTCAAATCATCAAAGGTCAAAAGTTGCCAAATTAAGGGTTCCTTAGGAGAAGTCAACTAAACTTTGACCAAATATAACTTTCACATGCTTCATAAAATTTTTCCCCAACCAAAGCCCATTTTAAAGGAAATTAAATTCTCTAAAACTTTTTATTTATGCTCAAGTCCAAAAAGTGCTTCATTTCAAACATATGAGCTAATACATTACATGTCATTTTCAAAAGTCAACAAAAAGACACGTTTTGTCAAGGAAACTTACATCAAGATAAATTCTCCAAATTAAAAAATGATAAAAATAGAAATTTAAGAAGACATCTTGATCTTTTAAAAAAGTCTAATATTACCTTCAAAAGATGAAAATTGAGAGGGTTATGACTAGTGCAAGTTGGGAAATTTTTGAGAAATGTATGAAATCTCAAATGAGCAAATTTCTGATTTTGGGTTATTGGGCCTAACTTTTGAGGTTCAAACTTGTTTATAAAATGTTAGAGGAACTTTAAATTTATCCATGCATAAATTTTATTTTTATTTTTATTTTTATTCAAAATAAATTCAAAATAAATCAAGTAAAATACGAAGACTATGGGCTTAGGCGTGCAAGTCTTATTTTGGATAAGTTCAAAAGCCCAAATCCATGCCAGCCAACTACAAAAATCATGCAAAGCCAAGAAGGGAAGAAAATATCTTCTTTTGGAAAGTTTTGAATCAAAATCTTCATCTCTTAAACACCATAATTCCATTTTATTTATACCATATTTGTTATCCTAATTTGATCTCATATATGTACACAAGCATCGGATCACAAGGATACGAGCTACTGCCTCAAGAGCTAGGGTTTTCAAAACACAAAATTCAAAAGAATGTGAAAGCTTATATCTTAGATTTCCAACCTTTTTCAACCCAAACCAGTGATCAGACATCACTCTAGAGGTTCCTAGGAGTCCCCTCAAATCCATAAGCACATCCAACTGTGCCCAGAACGTCCCACATAGACGCACCAGTTGGTAAGGTTTCAAAAATTAAAAATCTCTTAAGTCATGCTTCATTGACTAATCTTGCGTGTTTATATGTGTTGGTGATCATGTTTAAAACATGATAGAACCCTAATATGCAAGCTTGAACGCCCAAATCTGGATTCACCATTTTTGAACCGTGCAAGGGTTTTTCATTCGAAACTATGATATAGAAAGTTTCAGCAAAAATGTACCCCATATTTGAACTTAGGAGGAAATTTTAAGTGGGATAATAGGTTTTGTATGCTTTAATCTTGTGTATTTCGCAGGTCCAAAGAAACCCATCATCGGAGAAGATGGTGGAAACCATCATGGGCGGGGGTTTGACCCTTGTATGTTATTTTTCAATACTTTTCTGTTTCATATTCAATGCAGGTCAGGTCAAGGCGCGCATCATACACCCTCTCATCACACCCTTTGGATATCAACAGATCCAGATCTATTTGTTCTAGAGAAGGCCCTACGATGCACCTCCTGGAATAAGCCACACGGAATCACATGCAAGCAGTTGGGCCAACGCGTTTGGGCCTAGCATTTTTGCTTTTCAGCACCCCCCAATTTTTCTTCTACAGCAGGCCCATTTACTGTTTTTTGTTTTAATATTTATTTTGTTTTGAATAATTATTATTTTTTAAATAATTAATTAAATAATTTTTAATCAGAAAAAATCACAAAAATCACTAAAAATTAGATTTAGGTTTGATTAATTAATTTAATTTTTGATAAATAAAAATTGATTTAATTTAATCACATTTTGATTTTATTTTATTATTTAATTTGTAAGCTAATTAGAATCAGGGTTAATTATTGTTTTACACTATAAAGATATTTTTTAAACAAAATACCAAAAATATTTTCCTAATGCTTAGCATTTTTTTAGGTTTTAATATCTTTTCCTAATTTCTTCTATTTATTCTTTGCTATTTAAATTCTAGAAATAGATGTATAGGTCGCACGAATGATTTTGTAATAGTTAGTTTATCTTCTCGCGTTTCTTTTTTTCTTCTAAATATTGTAACTGTTAATGGTATGTAATAGCTTAGGATTTTATCTTCCCGCATTTTACTTTCTGCACCTATAATTATGCCTGGATGTATATATAATTGTATAGTAATTAGGTGTGTATGATAAGATCTAAAATTAACCGTCAGATAACCCTAATCAAGATAATATATCTGAATTGAACGCACTTTGCACACCCGTACCTCTAGGATGACCTCACTTGCTGCCTCCAGATGAAAAACAATCATGTCCCTCGAACGTGGGACGCTTTAGCAAAAGACCCTCGGTTAAAAAGATCGTAGTCCCTCGATGATCCTTCGATGTTGCCTCGGTAAATAATCTTAGTCCTTATGACAAATTGCTAAAGCGCCATACGAGTTTCCTTTATGACTGTATAATTACCCGCGCCTGTCCCTCAAACATCCAACGATAGGTCTCCCTACTAACTAATGGTAGGATAGAACTATCTAAAGGTGAATGAAAAGAACAAAGACTTTTTGAGTAGGTAGATTGCTTGTAATCGCTTGCTCACAATCAAAAACATTTTTCACACGAGACACTTATTTTCTAAAATATTTTCAAAACAAACACTTTGTATGCGTTCTCAACGATACGGGAATCATTACAAAGTTTTTCGCACTTAGGCATTTTCAAAATATTTTCAAACATACACAAACACAAAGCCTTTCAAAAGTGAGTCCGTGATTAAGAGCCCATAGATAAATACAGATGAAAAGGGTGCTAACACCTTCCATTTTCATAACCTACCGCCCTTACTCAGAAAATTCTCAAAGGTATTTCATGTTCTTTTCACCATTTACTTTATTGGATAAAATTAAAGTCGGTGGCGACTTTTTCTATCCATAATATTTGTGATAAAATGCAAAACAAAAAGTCAATTCTCCCACCGTATTACAGAACTGGTGACTCTGCTGGGGAAATAAAAGTTGGGTTACCTTAAGAGTTAGATCACCTTTATTGCTTTACTTTTTTGCTTGTATGCTTTATGTTTTGGGATATGTTTGGGTTTATTTCTTGTATAGGTCATATACCTGGATCTGGGGGCATTTTAGGTAATTAGCAATAGATCGTGAAGATTGTACAGCATATATTGATACGATTGAAACGATGGCTGTGTTAGTGTAACGCATTGATTGGTGTTGGTGTCCCTTGAGTGAAGTCAAGGAGAATGTTGGGCTTCCGTATGGTGTCATAAAGCACTAACTGACCGTAGAACCTTAGTTGACACAACTTAGCCATTATAAAGTAGTGAGATGGTCGGCTTTGGTGCAGACTGAAGTTGGTCGATACTTGATATTACACTCATTGAGATCAGACTCTCGGGATATTTCGGTTGCAAATTAGATGCTTGTGCTGAAATAATGCCTGAGGGAAAGATCGGTGATATTGAGGCTCCTAGAACTCGGTTACTTTTCTTAGGACAGGTTGAGCCAACTAAAACTCAAGAGGGTACTTACCTACAAACTCCATGCAAGCTTAAACCTAAGGCCTTGTGTGTTTTGTTTGTGTATGATTAATTGTTCGAACATGACATCATAACATCATACCATTTCATTTTTACTAACCATTTTAAGGATCTTAAGGGCCTGTGATGCAGGTTATCATGAATCAAACGCCTAGCAAGCGATAGGAGGATTTATTCTACTCTAACCAAATGCCGCCAAAGTATCATGAACCGACGTCTAGCAAGGGGCAGGGGGATTTATTTTCCTCTAACTAAATGTCGTCAAAGAACGAAGTACATTATCTTGAGTAAAAGGCTAGGACCCACTCAACATGGTGAGCTTGGTTCTACTAGAAGGACATTCAATGAAATGAAGTTCTTCAATCAAAGTTGTAGTATGATTCTAACATTTTTTTTGTTTACCCCGTGAGATCCTTGAAAACATTGGATCTACATATCATGCATCATTTCATAACAGGTTTTCCAATACAGGTCTTCTCATCTTCTTGATGTTTATTTCAGTAAAGGTGGCTCTAGAACAGACTGTTAAGGAACTCCAAGTACATAACACCCAATTCCAGGAGACTCTCCTGAGCTTAGCGTAGGGACAAAAATACATTATGGCACTTATCGCCAAGAAAAAGAAGACTCGGAAGCCATTTGCTATACTCAATATAGGGAGAAGATTCAAAGGCCCTGCTAAACCAGTTCTAATTGCTGATACCTCCTCTGATGAAGACGACAACCAAGAGGAAGATGATAGAAGTGTCAGGGCCGAAGGTGGAAGCAGCCAAGGTTTTGGGGATATTCCTGAAGATGAAGACTATTCCAATGAACATTACCCTCATGCGGATGAAAGATACCAATAGTTAGAGGATCATCTTAAGGCCATGGAAATCCAGAAAGTGCCTGCACTGGATTTTGAAGAGTTAGGTCTTATTTCAGGGGTTATTATCCCTCACAAATTCAAGATCCCCACTTTTTCTAAATATGATGGTGTTTCTTGTCCCAAAATTTACACGAGATCTTATGTTCACAAGATCCAACCCCATACTGCCGACAGAAAGTTATGGGTCCACTTCTTTCAGGAAAGTTTGTCTGGTACACAACTTGAATGGTTCTATCAGCTGTAAGGAACCAACATTTGTACTTGGGAAGACTTGGCTGCTGCTTTTCACAAGCAGTATCAGTATAATGCTGACCTTACATCGGCTCGTGTACAATTACAAAATATGACTAAGGACTCGAACGAGGGTTTTAAAGAGAATGCCCAAAAGTGGAGGGATTTAGCTGGAAGAGTTCAACCTCCTTTGTCTGATAGGGAGTTAGTTGATATGTCCATGGGCACTCTGACAGGTCCATTCTTTAACCATCTGACTGGAAGCTCCTCATCTGGTTTTACTGAGCTGATTTTGACTAGGGAACATGTTGAAGGTGGTATCAAGAGTGGAAACATTCCAGTGGCTGCGTCTTCAAGTGCTGTGAAGAATACATTCAATGATAACAAGGAAACCAATTCCATTTATGGCCAGAAGGATCATGTTAGAAGTAACCGCAACTAATCTGTGGGAGCTGTGCTAATCTCAAATCCTGCACCAACGTAACATCAACAATAAGGCAATCAGCGTAGGTCGGATGCACCTAGGAGACAATTTACTAAGATCAACATGCCATTGTTCCATGCACTGCATCCATTCTATCAACAAAACATTGGCTTCTCAATTTATCTCTCAATTTCTCCAATATATGAATTTCAAACATAATTAATCATCACATATCAAGGATTATCCTTTAAACCTAACAATTACAAAACAATAGAAATTAGGGGTTTCAATCTAAACACGTTTCTACTGATTTATACACTATTATAGAATCAGAACCTCACCCTTACCTTGGATTTAAGGTTGCTCTCACTCTCTGATTGCACCTAGCTTTGCCTCCTCTTTGCACTTCTACGTATCTCTTCCAAAACGCTTATTTTCTTCTTCTGCCAAAACCTATTCTTCTTTCTCTTTTTGATACTTCTACTTCTTATTATTTCTAAAGTAACTAATATCATAATATAGTTACTATACTATTATTCTTATTTTGTCTTATTGGGCTTAAATTCCTACACCTCCCTTTCTACTACTTCTAACATTAAAATAGACTCACATAAAAAATAATAGTATTATTCAATATTAATCCTACAATTTAATCAACTAATTATTTCAACTAAGAACGACACAACTTAAATCAATATTTCACAACTTCGAAAATTTAATCAGAAAAATATTTGAAAATATTTAATTAAATAATTAATTAAATATTGGGTGTTACAACTCTCCTCCACTTAGAATATTTTCATCCTCGAAAATTTACCTTGTTTGAACAACTCTGGATAGGAGTCTCGCATCTTGCTTTCCAAATCCCACGTCATGCTTTCTTCGGCAGCTCCTAACCAGACTACTTTTAACAAAGCAATCTCCTTGCCTCTTAGAGTCTTCATTTCACGATCTGCAATTCATACATGCATCGTCTCCATAGTAATATTATCCTGTACTTGCACATCATCTGTACGAATCTCATGAGATGGATCTGAAATATACTTCCGGAGTTGTGACACATGGAACACATCGTGCAAATTCAAAAGATTAGGCGGTAAAGTCACTCTATATGCAACCTTGACAACTCTGTCTGAAATCTGATACAGACCAATAGAGGAGTGAGCTTCTTAGACTTCAATGCACGCCTAACACCAGTCATAGGTGTAACTCTTAGAAACACATGGTCACCTACTTGAAATTCTAAATTTTTCCTTCGCTTGTCATGATAACTCTTTTGTCTACTTTGGGAAGCTTTCATATTTTCTCGAATTAACTTCACCTTCTCAATAGTTTCTCAAACAAGTTCAGGTCCAAGTACTACGCTTTCCCCATATTCATGCCAACATAAAGGAGTTCTACATATTCGACCATACAACATTTCAAAAGGTGCCATTCCAATACTAGAATGGTAAATGTTATTATAGTGAACTTTATTAACGAAACATAAGTATCTTACGAACCTCCCTACTCAAGAACACATGCTCTCAATAAATCTTCCAATGACTGAATAGTCTTCTCCGCCTGACCATCCGTCTAAGGGTGATACGCCAAACTCAACCTTAACATAGAACCCAGGGCCTCTTGAAAAATCTTCCAAAAATCTGAAGTAAACCTCGGATCTCTATCCGAAACAATACACAAAGGAATACCATGCAGTTTCACAATTACACTAGTGTAAATCTCTGCCAACTTTGATATTGGAAAACTGATGTTAATAGGAATAAAATGAGCCAAATTTGTAAGCCTATTGTTGTACCCCAAAATTTTCCCTCTCATTTTTCAAGGCATTTCTCACAAGGATTCTCAAATTTCAAACCTACACAAAATACATTTGGATTTTTCAGCATCAAGATTAAAGAACAAATTTCTAAAAAAGGACAAAACAGGTGAAAATGCTCTTTTTGACAAAATTAAAGGAAAAGCAAGTTCTTTTCAATTTTGTGTCCTTAGATTGGACACTTTGGCTTTAGTTGCATCTTTCGTTTGAGCGCTGGACTCCTTTGGGGGAAATTTCATTTCATGCTTCGATTGGGGCACTGGCCTCCTTTGGGCAAGTTCATTTGATACTTCAATTGGGGCACTGGACTCACTTGGGCAAGTTCATTTCCTGTTTCGTTGGGTACTAGGCTTCGTTTGGACATTTGCGCAAATCTTTCGATTAGCCACATAGCATCTTTCATGCGTGTTAGCCAAGACTTACAAGGCAGAATTTCCTATCATGTTAACATGCACAAAGCCTCTCTTCTGCCCTCTTTCGATTAAACATCTTGCCTCTTGCAGGCCTCCTTCGTTTGGGACAATGTCCTTCCCAGTATTGCAAGCTTCGATTGAGCCTTTCATCCCCTGCATGCATCCTTCGTTTGGGGTGTGTGAATCCTTCACCACAAACTCTTAGTCATGCCTTTCGCTTGGGCATATGGCTCCCCTTTTACAAACTTTAGTTTGAGCATATTTGTATCAGGTCACAAGGCAGGGACCTCCTGCATACACCTTTCTTTTGGCCACATGTCCCCTTTGCAGGCAAGTTTGAGTGAGCAGTATCCCCTTAGAAATAGCTTGCTTCAACATACAAATTCTACATTATGCCTTTGTCTCATGCAAAAGAAGTACCATGGTGGCACATTCGAAGGACTTTCTAGACATGTCTGAATATCCCAATCGAATGACATGTTTTACTGACCCACCCCGGGAGCATGTTTGGTCCATTCGAAGGATGCATAACTGGTGGGAACGAATGTTGTTTTAGTTTGGTCAAAAGTTGTGGAAAGATGGAGGATTCGATTCAATGGATCAAGTTGAACATTAGACCCATAGGCTAGGCTACGTGTTTCTGCTTTTCAGGCCTCAAACCTATGACTCACTCTATATTTAATTGTTTATTCAGTTAAAATTAGGCTTTTACCCATTTGTTTTCCAAGACAACTTGCACTTAATAGTATAATATTACTTTTAGAAAAGTCTTTCTTGAGCCTTGCGCCTGTTTTCCTTCTGCAGAAAGCAATCCATCTAAACCACTAATCTTACTATTTCATCTTGGGATCATGACACAAGTGGACATTTGCTTTCCAGTAAAGCCTTATTTTATTATTTTTACTCCCAAACTTCCCAAAACCTTTCTCTATAAATAGAGAGATCCTTTGCGAATATCAAAAGAAAAGGAGAGAGAGGAACGGATCTTCAAAATTTCTCAAACACCATAAAATTCTCAAACACTTAAACACTTGAAAAAACACAAACCCAGAATCCAAATACTTGCCTCTTTCGAATCTGAAACACCCTTACATCTTGCTATCCTTCGAATCTAGCAAGAAGGACATTTCACTTGTTTTTCTCTTTTGAATCCGCAAGAAGGACATTTCACTTGTTTTTCTCTTTCGAATCCAGTGTCAAAGGCCTACCCTTGGTCTCTCCCTTCAAATCCAGAAGCATTCAAAGTAACCACTTCAAGGTCTAGCACACGCTCCAGCCTCAAGCAAGGTAAGTTGTTATAAACCTTGAACTTTTTGTTTCCAGCATAGCATGTAAATAAAATTTCTTTTCGTTTCAAACATATACATAACATTTATTCCTCTTTCGTTCACACCTTGATAGTTTGTTTCTATTGCATTTCCTTTTGGTTTTGATTTTTTGGTTTCTTACAAATGTTCTAAGAACTAACCTGGCCTTAAGGCAGTGCGAGCATGGCCTTAGGCCATGTTTCTATTTAACATCTCAAACGAAAGAAACAGGAAACTGGAAGTAGGGAACGAAGCCTTTGGCTTCCACACTAACTTCCGGGTCAAACAAAAGAGGCAGCCAGAAGGCACACCACACTGATTCCAGGCCCAGATGAAAGGCACAACATGCTGGCCTCCAGGCCCCAATCGAAAGGCACACCATGCTGACCCCCTAGCCCCAATCGAAAGACATACCTTCACTCTTTTCAGGCCAAATCGAAGAGAGACAGAAAGTGCAGAACTGAAGGGTTTTCTTCCTAAATCGAAAAGACCCTTTTTTTTGCTTTTATTTTATTTTTGCCTTTATATTTTCATGCAATTCAATATGGTTGTAACAGTGTAGGATTTTATCTTTATGCATTTGTTTACTTTATACAAAATGTTAGTAATTAGGGTATATGGCAAGATAAAATCAACAAGTAGACCACCCTGATCAAAAAGACAAAAAATGCATGCAATCAAACACACTTTGCACACATGCACCTCTAGGGTTAACTCCACTTGTTGCCTTGAAAAAATGGTCATAATACGCATGTAAGACATATTAGCAAAAACAATCAAAAGATAATAGTCCCTCGATGACGCTTCGAATGTTACCTTACAAATGATCTTAGTCCCTCAAGAGAAATGCTAAGATGTCTCACAACATTGCTATTCATGACTATGCGATGACCCACGTCCGTCCCTTTTACATCCAAAGATAAGGCTTCTTACCAATCAATGGTAAGATAGCATTATAAAAGGAAGAGATAAATGAATAAAATACTTTTGAGTAAGGTAGAATGTTCTTAGTTGCTTGCTCACAATCTGTTCTAAAAAACAAAACATTTTTTAAACACACCAAACACTTTTCAAAAAGATGAAATATTTTCAAAAGTCCAACACTTTGTATACATTCTTATAGAGATGAGACTCATTACAAAGTTTTCTTAATCGAAGGAGCTTTTCAAAAATACTTTCAAAATCCACCACAAACACATTTTCAAATAAAGCAAGTGATCTAGCAAGCAACTAAGAGCTCGTAGATAACTACAAATGAAAAGGGTGCTAATACCTTCCCTTTTCATAACCTACCCCCCGAACTCAAGAAAATAATCTCAAAGGTCTTTCTTGTTATTTTCACTCTTTCCTTTATTGGATAAAATAAAATTCGGTGGCGACTCTTGCTATCTGCAACAATTGCGATAAAACGCAAAACACCCAAGTCAGTTCTCCCACCGTGTTACAGAACTGGTGACTCTGCTGGGGATACCTTAAAAGTGGGGTTACCTTAGGGCTAGATCACTTTTACTTGCTTTTCTTTTTTTGACTTGTTTTCTTTATATTATGGTTCTTTTGTTTGGGTTTGTTTTGATCCTCTACCTGGATCTAGGACACCTTTTAGGTAAGTAGCAATAAGTTGTGGAAACTGTGCGAGGTATACCGACATAGTCTAAGCAATAACTACGTTAGTGTGACACATTTGTTGGTACCAGTAGCCCTTGAGTAGTCAAGGAGAATACGGGGCCGTTGTGTGGTGTCATGAAGCACTAACTGACTTTAGAACCTTTACTTGAACAACTTGGCCTTTAGGAAGTAGTGAGGTAGCCGGCTTTGATGCAGTCTGAAGTTGGTTGATACTCGATACTATGATCATTAAGATCGGACTTTCAGGATATTCTTGTCGCCATTAAAGAGGCTTGCGCTGAAACAATGCCCGATGAGGAAAGATCAGTGATATTGAGATCCCTTAGAACCCGGTTACTATTAGTAGGACAGGTTGAGCCAACTAAACTTCAAGAGGGAACTTACCTATAAACTCCATGCAAGCCTAAACCTAAGGACTTTTTTGCTTTGTGTGTATATGCTTACTTGTACGTAACATCATAACATCATACCATTTCATTTTGCACTAACCATTTCAAGGATTTTTTGGGATTTATCTTTGTTCTATTTTGTAGGACATGGCTTCCACCCGTAAGAATACTATCCATGTCAATCTCGTAAGAATTCCTTCTCAACTCAAAGAGTTAGCATCGAGGGTTCCTGAGAGTTCTTCATTCACCAAAAGACATGGTTGACTCCTAAACTTGGTTACGTCTAGCATTGATGAAGACATGATGAAGGTGCTTTTCCAATTCTTCGACCCTTTACACCATTGCTTTACCTTCCCTGATTACCAGCTTGTGGCTACTATGAAAGAATTTTCTCAACTCTTGGGGATTCCTATTCTCAATCAACTACCTTTCAATGGTATTGAAAGAGACCCAAGCCTTGAAGATATTGCCCAAGCTTTACACTTGCAAAAATCCGAGGTCGCGGCTAATTGGGAAACAAGAAGTGGTGTCAAATGTTTCCTAGCCAAGTTCATGTTGGATAAAGCTTAAGATTGTTGGAACACTCTGGATTTACAAGATTTTGAAGAAATATTGGCCCTTATCATCTATGGGATGGTACTATTTCCAAATCCTGACCAACTTATAGATGTGAATGCTGTCAAAATCTTCATATCTCGCAATCCGGTGCCTACTTTGTTGGGAGATATCCTACATTATCTCCACTCTCGTATCATGAAGAGAAGAGGAGCCCTCATGTGTTGCACTCCTCTATTGGCTAGGTGGTTTGTTTTGCACCTCCCACGATTCGTTATGAAGAACGAACAAGGTTTAAGGTGGTCCAATAGGTTGATGTCGCTCAGACATTCGGATATTCACTTGTGTTCTTGATCCTTGGAGGACCTTACTATCATCGACCATTGTGTGGAATTCCCTAATGTCCCTTTTCTTGGCATTAGGGGAGGTATCATTTACAACCCTTTCTTAGCTTTGCGACAGTTTGGGTATGCCCGAAGAGACGGTCCTCATGATATGCTCATCCAAGGAGTGGTGTTCGACTATGAGAGGGACGATCAAGGCTACCATCAGAGGTTTGTACGATCTTAGAGGATGGTAAACATAGTGGATAGTAAGACATTGGGACACAAGAATTATATTCCCCTTGAGCCTTACCTTAGGTGGGTATGATCTCGTGCTCAGAATATCCTAATGCCTTACCCCTCCATCCTACCTGTTATCGTGGAACCTGTTGCTGAAGGAGATGTCCCATATATTGTCCTCTATCCCAACATGCCTACTTCTCTTGAAGACTTGCAAAATGGTTGGATTCAGCTAAAGGAAGAGCGAGACACTTTCAAAGCTCAATTCTATGCAAGCGAGAAAAGGGTTTTGGAGCTTACAAGGCAACTTCATGAAGAACAAAGCTTGAATGCCTACATTGCACCAAAAAGGATGCGTTCGACCTCTCTGTCTTAGGAATTTATTTTGTAAGCCCAAGAGGCATGTTGCAACCATTTTGAACTTATTAATGCAACTTGATGTTTGTTCATTCTTTTTCTAGACAAATTTAAACCTTATAAATCCTTGAAATCATTTGCATGTGCATTTTTCATGCATCATAACATAAACAGGTTTTCCACAACAGGTCTCCATATCTTTATGCTGTTTATTTCAGTAAGATGGATATCGAGAAAACAGTGAAGGACCTACAAGCACAAAATTCCCAATTTCAAGAGACTCTGCTGACCCTGGCCAAGGGGAAACAAGAGTTGATGACGTTGCTGGAATCCAAAAAGAAACCAAAAAGGAAAGCCCTAGTCAACATGGGTAAAAGATTCAGAGAGTCGATCCACCAGATGCCGATAATTGAAGATTTGTTTGAGGAAGAAGAGAATCAAGCTGAAGAAGCAAGGAGTACCTGAGCTGGGTGTGTCAATGATCGAGTGTCCGATAACAAAGACTATTTTGACGAGAAATATCCTCCTACTGATGATAAGTACAAGCAGTTAGAGGATAAACTGAAGTCCGTTGAGATTCAAGTGTTCCTGGTTTGGATTTTGATGATTTGGGTTTGATATCTGGGATTGTCATTCCCCATAAATTCAAGATACCAGTCTTTGTTAAATATGATAGGGTTTCCTGCCCAAAGCTTCATCTGAAATCTTACGTGCACAAAATACAGTCACACACCACCGACAAGAAACTCTGGGTCCATTTCTTTCAAGAAAGCTTGGTTGGGACTTAACTAGAGTGGTTTTACCAATTGGAGGGTTCCTGTATCCACACTTGGGAAGGCTTGCCGCTGCTTTCTATCACCAATACCAATACAATGCTGACCTGGCACCGACTAGAGTTCAACTGCAAGACATGACGATGGGTAAAAATGAGGGGTTCAAAGAGTACGCCCAAAAGTTGAGGTATCTTTCCAGTAGGGTCCAACCACCATTAACTGACAGGGAACATATTGATATGTTTATGGGTAAGTTATCTGGTCCATTTTTCAACTTATTGGTTGGGTGTTCTTCGTCTGGTTTCACCGAGCTGATCCTAACCGGTGAAAGGGTCGAAAGTGGTATCAAGAGTGGGAAAATCCCTATGGCATCTTCTTCCACCTCCAACCCCGTAAAGAAACCCTTCACTGTGAAGAAAGAAACTAATGTTGCTTATGGGGCAAGGGCCCGTACCAAGAAGGATAATCGTCCGTTCGTTAATGTTGTTTTGATCTCCAACCCTACTCCTGTCCAAAGACAATCTTCCAATCATCAATGATTTGAGGCTCCACGAAGACAGTTTACAAGGATAGGCATGTCACTATCACAAGCCTTACAACACCTGTTAAAGGCCAACTTGGTGACACTGCGTGATCCTTCGTCTAATCCGAACACTTCATCACCTAAATACAATCTGAATACCAAGTATGCATATCATTCAAATAGTCTCGGGCATGAGACCGATCAATGTTGGGTGCTGAATAGCAAAACTCAAGATCTAATAGACAATAAGACAGTCGAATTTGATCTGCATAAAATTCCCAATGTGATAACGGCACCAATGTCAAACCATGGCAAAGGTGTCAATGCAATTGAAGACACTATTTTTATTTCCTCCGTCGAAGATATAACTACTCTGTTAACTGTTGTCAAAGAGAGTTTGCTGAGAACCCGGGTTTTCCCTGGCTGTTTGAAAGATTGTGATTTCTGCGCCGAACAAGTTAATGAATGCAAGTGGCTGAAAGAAGGTGTTCAAAGCCTGATGAATAGTCATGAGATCCTATTTGATAGAACTCCGTCCATCAAAAGTTTGACCGATAAGATTGAAGACCTCTCCATCATAACAATTTCAAACAAGCCTCTTAGGATCTACTCAAAGGGTCCCATCAGGATTTCAAATGAACTGACTGTTTCTCCTCTGATAATTACTTCCCCTGGGCCAATTCCGTATTCTTCTAACAAAGTAGTTCTATGGAACTACAGTGCCGAAGTGTATTACCATGGAATAAAGTAAGATGCTTGGATAGAAGAAAGTAAGGGTGATGACGTTGGGAATATTATTGGTTCTAGTAAGGTGACCAGAACTAGGAGAATCTTTTTGCCTAACATCTCACCCCTAACTGCTACAACGACACACGTTCTCATCACCGCTGATAAACTTATTGCTGACACTGGGGTTAAAAAGAAAGTGGTTGAGCCTGGTGAGATAGAGGTGCCCGCAAAGGACGTTTCTACTGAGGAGCCTTTCACTCAAGAAATGGATGAAATCTTAAAGATTATAAAGAGGAGTCATTTCAAGATAGTGGAACAACTGGGAAAAACCGCATCCAAGATCTCTATGTTATCTTTGATACTTTGTTCTGATGCTCATGCCCGAGCATTAATCAAATTCTTGAAGAAGGCTCATGTCCCTCATGAGACCACAACTGACCAGTTCAAAAATTGTGTGGCGAGTTTGACGGCCGACAATGGATTGGGGTTCTCTGATGCCGATCTGACACCACTTGGAAGGAACCATAACAAAGCTTTGCATGTTTATGTTAAATGTAAGGGGACTACCCTAGCACATGTTTTTGTTGACATTGACTCTTATTTAAACGTGCTACCCAAGGGTGCTTTGGACAGGTTAGACTGTCAAGGACTGGTATTGAAGCCGAGTGATATTATCGTCAGGATTTCGATGGGTCAAAAAGGATGGTTCATGGAGAGGTGGATCTCCCAATTAAAGTGGGCTCATAGATTTTCAACTCTACTTTCTATATCATGGACATCCGTCCTGCTTACTCTTGTTTTTCGGCTCGCCCTTGGATTTATGGAGAAGGGGAAGTAACGTCTACCCTTCACCAAAAGCTAAAATACCCAGTCAATGGGAGGATCGTCACTGTTTGCGGTGAGGTGGAATTCATGGTAGGCCATCTTAATTCTTTCAAATATGTGGAAATGGATGGAGAATTTATAGAAACACCGTGCCAGGCTTTTGATGTTGTTCCATCTATGGTTGCCACTGCCAAAATTTCCTCCGACATGCCCAAAGCTGATAAGGTCGTGCCAAGGATGGTTTCATTTAAGGATTCTTGTGCCGCAGTGGAAGATGGAAGTTGTGCTACTTGGGGGAAACTCCCTGAGATCCCATTCAAAGCAGATAAATATGGGTTGGGTTTCACTATCAAGGCTTAAAAGGAGGTTAGGCGTGTTCGTGCGGGAAATCCCCATCTCCAGATTTGGAAATCATGAAGTAAACACTGTGGAAGATTCTGATGATGAGTGTGCTTTCAAAGAATGGATATACCCTACTACGACAGAGCTCAACAATTGGCACACAAAGGAATTCATTTCCATCTCCTTCATTGAGGAGTAATTACTTGTTTATTACTTTCTATCAATTGAAGAGCTTTTTATCTGTAATATTAAACAATGACTTTTAAGCCGTATGCCTGGCCCGAGGCACTATGGTTCATTTTGTTAAGAGTTTTATTTATGTTCATTTTATCATATGATCATTCAATATAAACCATTGGACTTTTTGCATTCAAATTTTCGTGCTCATTGTATTTCTTTTTCTTTAATGTGTTTTTCAAATAGCCATGTATCTTACATGCACACACACACACACACACACTTGTAGATCCTCGTCCACTCCGGATCTCATTGCCAATGACTCTACTATTTCCAGTTATGATTTTGAACATCCAATTAACCAAGCCAAAGACGAAAGCGAGGAAGATTGTGAAATACTGGGTGAACTAGCCAGACTTCTAATGCAAGAGGAAAAAGATATTCAACCGCATGAATAGTCAGTTGAAGTCATCAACCTAGGTATCGAAACAAACAAGGAAGAGGTCAAGATCGATGCCAACCTAGGAACAGTGTCAAAAGCAGATTGGTTCAGATGTTACATGACTATGTGGAAGTGTTTGCTTGGTCATATGAAGATATGCCAGGGTTGGATACCGACATTGTAGTTCATCGTCTTCCAACAAAAGAAGATTGTCCTCCTGTCAAGCAAAAAGTTCGTCGCATGCGGCCTGATATGTCTGAGAAAATAAAAGCTGAAGTGATGAAACAATTTGATGCATGATTCCTAGTTGTGACATCTTATCCTCAATGGGTTGCAAATGTGGTGTCGGTGCCTAAGAGAGATGGAAAAGTTCGTATGTGCGTAGATTATAGGGATCTGAATAGGGCAAGCCCCAAGGATGACTTCCCTCTACCTCATATTGATGTCTTGCTCGATAACACCGCTCAAAATAAAGTCTTATCTTTCATGGATGGTTTCTCCATCTATAATCAAATTAAGATGGCTCCCGAAGACATGGATAAAACCACCTTTGTTATGCAATGGGGAACCTTTTATTTCAAGTTCATGCCATTCAAATTGAAGAACGCAGGGGCAACATATCAAAGGGCTATGGTAGCTTTGTTTCATGATATGATCCATCATGAAATAGAGGTATATGTGGATGATATGATTGCAAGGTCACAAACTGAAGAAGAACATCTCAATCACTTATACAAGCTATTCGAGAGGCTGAAAAAGTACAAGTTGAGGTTTGTTGTACCCTAAAATTTTCCCTCCCATATTTCTCAAAATATTTCAAGAAAGATCCCCAAGTTGCTCAAGGTAGTCCAAGGGTTGACCAGACAAGCTCTCTCCTAAGGCAGTCTACCTCAAATTAGGGTTTCATGTTGCATCAAGATCCTTGAGTCCAAGGGACCCCAAATTCTCAACAATGTCCTAATATGTTCTCAAGATCACCCATGTCAAGTTTCAAGCCCTACAGAGAAAGTTTGCTCAATCAATTGCTCAAAGGCCTGAAAATCGACTATTTTAGGGCAAAAGTCAACTGTGTCCCACATACAGTCAAACTTCAAGATTTTTGGTCAACATCCTCATTTTGAAGTGTATTTAATCATTTTATCAAGGGTTGATCATGATTCATCAAGGATTACTCATAATTCATCAAGACTCAAAAGTTGCTAAATTAGGGTTTTGTAGGAAAAGTCAACTCAACTTTGACCAAGCATAACTTTCTCATACTTTATGATAAATGACCCATCCAAAGCTCATTTTGAAGAGGATGCAATTCCCTACAATCCATCTTCAGCTCCCAAGTTCAAAATATGCACTCACAAGAAGTTATGAATTCGGACATTATAGGTTATTTTGGAAAGTCAACAAAAACACCTTTTGGATCAAAGCTTATTACATGAACATGGAAGATCCAATTGAGATTAAACCAAAGAGGTTTCTTAGGGGACGTCCTAAGATTTCTAAAAAGTCCTAGAACACCCTCATAAGGTTAAAATTGAGAGAGATATGCATTATCAAAGTTGGACAATTTTTGAAAAAATGCATGAAGCAAATATTGACCAAACTTGGATTTTTTTCCAAATGGGCCTATCTTTTCAAGTTTGAAACTCATTCCTAACATGGTCCACGATCTCTAAGCCCACCCATACATTTTTCTACTATTTATGCTATTTATTTTGATATTTTATTCATTAAAATTCAGAATTAAATAAATAAATAATGGAAATAATGTAAATTTTGATGTGAATGCGGTTTGGGAAAGTTTTATGCTAGTTTATGTCAATTTATTTCGTGCAATAACTTTTCAAATATGTCCAGGTTCATCCACATGTGAAAATGGCATAAAATCATCAAATATGGCATTTTTTCAAATCTTGATCATGGTCTTAAAACACAACATTATGAGGGAGATTCTTTCCATGCTTTCTTGTCTCCTCATTATCCTATATAAATATAGAGCCATACAAGCTTGAAAGGGACGAAAATCCTCTCTAAAAAGCTCTCAAAAAGCTCTTCAAAAAGCTCTTCAAAAGGCTCTCCATAAATCAAAGAATTGGTGCAAGTCATATCTCGAGGTTCCGGTCTCTCTCAATTGACATCAAGCCTCAAACCATCCTCTTGAAGTCCTCAAGAGTATTACAAGGCCCAAGAGCAATCCATCACACGCCTAGCACGCCCCTCATTTGACAACACCGGTTTGGTAAAATTTTAAACTTTGAATCTCTAATTTTAATCACATTTTATGATATGCTAACGTTTGTTTGAGTTTATATAGAACAGTTATGGATGGTTGAATCATAGGTTCCAAGCAAGAATAAAAAAAATACCATAGTTAGAGCATGAAGCTTTCGAAGATTTAGGCCTAGAGATTTCTGATGATTGCACCCCCTGTTTACTTTAGCTACTAGACCCATATTTATTTTCATGTTTTATTCGTTTTGTTTATTTCTTTTAATCCCTTTTATTTTTTTATCAATAAAAAAATATAAAAATCAAATAAAAATAGATTTAGGATTTTTTCTTAATTAAATTTTAATTTTAGGTAAAACTTTAATTTCTTTTTGTAAATAACTTAAAAATAATTAGAATAAATAGGTTTTATTACTAACTTAATTATATTTTATTTTTTCATAAAATAACCAAAGAAACCAAAATAGGTCATGTAATTATTTTTATTAATTAATTTAATTAACTAATTAATTGCATATTTAATTTAGAAAACTTATTTCTTTTATTAAAAACAACAAAAAAACAATTTTTCTTTTAATTAGGTTAGAAGGGTCAAAACCTTAAATTCTCGTCGATCTTAATTCTTCTCGCGCGCTTTATTTTTATTATTTACCATATTGATGTAACTGCCTACAGTTTGTAATAGTTTAATTAGGACGTTTATTTACATTTATCGCTTTATTTTCAAAGGGTTTGTTTTTGGCTATGTAAATACCCGAAGCCTTGTAATAGCGTAGTTTAAATTCCGCACTTTAAATTCCGCAAATTATTAACTGTTAGATGTATGATATAGAGATGCATGACAAGAATGTATGATTAATTTTAAAATAGTTAGATCACCCTAAATGTGCAAAGATAAATAAACTGAAATTGAATCACTCGCACATGCACACTCCTAGGGTACACTCCCACTTGGTTGCCTTTGGTAAACGGTCATTGAGTATAGGATGCTTAGTGGTCGTCCTTTTGTCCAAAGATCAAGTTGCCTCGGAATGGTTGCCTCGGATATTGTTGCCTCGGATAAATGATCTAGGACATTAGGGTTATTACTAAGACGTCCTAACATTGCTTTAGTGACCGTACGTCCCTTTCGAATTGACCCTTAAACTCCAACGACGGTGCTACCTACTCACTAATAGTGGGATAGCATTGTCTAAAGGAAACAAATACAGAACGATTCTTTTTTCGAGTAGGTAGATTAGTTCTTAAGTACTTGCTCATTCCAAACAAATTTTTCACACTTACACTCCTTTACAAACAAGTTTTCAAAAACACTTCATTACACTCTTGAAAACAGAAGCAAGAGTTAAAACAAACTTTTCAAAACCCACAAACACAAAGAAAACAATTTTGAAAATGATGAGCAAGTACCTAAGAGTCTGTAGATAACTACGGATAGAAAGGGTGCTAATACCTTCCCTTTCTATAATCTACCCCCTATACTCAGAAATATCTCGAAAAAGGAATTTTTCTGTGCTTTTTTCCTTTCCTTGTTGGATAAAATAAAAGACGATGGAGACTCTTGCTTACCGCGACATTTTGCAAACACAAACGAAAAACGCAAACCAACAAAATTTCCTTAATGAAATAGGGAAACCACGTCCCGGTTCTGGCCACCGTATCACAGAACTGGCGACTCTGTTGGGGAATCATATAAGTGGGTGTACCTTAGAATTAGTTCATCATATTGTTTTCAATTGTTTGATTTGTTTGCTTTATATTTATGGGCTTTGTATTGGAGTTACTATAGATCCTAACCCGGATCTGGGGATACCTTTTAGGTAAGTAGCAACAGACTGTGAGGGAACTGTACGGCGTAGATCGATACGGTTGAAGCAGTAGCTGTTAGAACAAAGTTTGAATCTACTACCCTATGTTTAAGTTTTGATGATAACAAAATGAAAAGATATATTATTTATATGATTCATGTATGAACTATTTGCTACCTAAAAATATTACGCTCTGCCTTGCAGAAACTCTGATAGGTATAAGCAAGAGCACACTTAAATCAGCATCAGAATATTGGTTCTTGACATCAGCATCAGAAGTTACTTTATCAGAATACCAGAATTAGAAGATCAACTCACGTGTATGCTGAAGCTTGATGAACAGAACTGCGCTCAACACTCTGATAAATAAAACAACAGTTCATCAGCAGTTAAGCAGAGTCAGAATGAGCCAAGCCAGAACATGCATTAAGTAAGCAACGGTACTGTGCATTGAAAGCAAATTATTACCAACGGCCTCATTCCAGACAAGATCTGCTCAATAAGGAAAGTTTGTTATTAGCATTGAATCAAGAATATTGCTCCAACGTTCAAGAATCTCAGTGCTATATAAACAAGACTATGAAGATTGAATTGGCTAATGCTCTCCAACATTTTACACGCCTAAAAGCTAATCATAATCTTCCTTCTCTCAGTTTGCTAAACGTTACATATCTTCTTACTCAATCATTGTTTAGCAATCTAGTTTCATAAGCTTAAGTTGTGTATACATCACAGTTGTGATACAGTTTTGTATAAAACATTCACACACCTAGATTTATCTTCTTTGTAAGAAAGTGTTTCCTTGACAAACCGGGTTGTGGTTTGCATCAAGAAGGCTTTAGCAGTTGTTAAAGCAGTTTGTAATATTCAGTTGAATATAGTGGATTAAGACCTCGTTGGAGAGAGGCGAAATCACCTTGACGGGTGGACTGGAGTAGTTTGAGATCAAACGAACCAGGATAAAAATATCTTGTTCATTGCATTGATTTTCAGTTTACAATTCAACCCCCCCTTCTTGTGTTTTTCACTTCTTCAGTAGCTACGTTGATGTGGCACATTAGTTGGTACCGATATCCCTTGTGGAGCAACAAGGAGAGTATGGGGCTGCTAATGGGTCATTAAGCATCAACTGACCTTAGAACCTATAATTGACCCACTTGGCCATAGAAAAGTAGCAGTATGCTACACTCATTGAGACCATACTCTCGCGATGATTCCGGCCGCAAGAAAAGGTTGCTAAACTGGAATTATGACCAATCGAGGATGGTCAGTGATATTGAGAACCTCTAGAACCCGGTTACTATTACTATGATAGGTTAAACAAACTAAACTGAAAGAGGGTAATACCTAAACTCCATGCCAGCCTGAAATTTAAGGGCTATTGTGTGACTTGTGTGCTTTTAACTTGAACTAGTTGCACATGTTTGTTAGCTAACAACTAGAGTTCCTTGCAGGTTTTGTTTACACTCCTTATCCAATACCTTGGATTTCTTGCCGGATTTACTTGTTTACATTACCTCGTACTTTTGCTTAAACGCATAACATACACATCATAACATCTTGCCTTAACATTTCCTTAACCATTTCAAGGATCTCAAAGGTTTGTGATGCAGGTTATGGTAAATCCAACGTCTAGCAAGGGGCAAGGGGGATTTATTTTCCTCTAGCCAATGTCATCTAGAGATCAAAACACAATAATTTGAGTCGGTGGCTATAACTCACTCGATATGGTGAGCTTGACTCTTGAAAAAGGACTCTTGATGACACGAAGTTTCTTCACTCAAAGCTGCAAAATTCAAATTCTAACAGTTTCTTGTTTACCCAGCGAGATCCTTGAAAACAGGTCTCCCAGTACAGGTCTCTCATGTTCTTGCTGTTTATTTTAGCAATGGCTCTCCAACAAGACACCAGAGATCTTCAAGAAACTCAGGTTAGGGAAATATTTATAAACCTGTCCAAGGGGTAGGAAGAGTTGAAAACACTCCTCGTTGGGGACTTGGTCAAGAAAAGTCCTGAAGACAATAAGGACGAACGGCTAGAACAACTGCAAGATGAGGTAGATGCAATAAAAACCCAAATGCTGGGGCAGACGGCCCTTATCCAAAGCTTAGCCTGGGAACAAGAAAAGCTGAGAATCATTATCAACCAGCTTCATCAAGACAGATACAACAGTATGAAGCAAACAGTCGAGGCCGAGGACCAAGTCATTTATCAGACTCCAAGAAGACAAGGGTTTGGTTTGGTGAAGGGTGGACCTTTCCAAATTGCTACTACATCAAGGGTCCAACGACAACCTCGCCAAAAGCAACAGGTTAATCAGAGTAAGCCAGATACCCCAAAAGGCAGTTCACCAAGCTCAACATGCCGTTGTCTCAAGCTTTACAACACCTGTTGAGATTGAATCTGGTGACGTTAAGGGACCCTCCTCAGAATCCCCACATAGCCTCCCTAAACTACAATCCTGATGCAAGATGTGCATACCATTCCAACAGCCCGAGGCATGATACTGATGACTGCTGGGTATTGAAAAACAAAATTCAAGACCTGATCGATAAAGGAGCACTAGAATTTACACAAGATGGTCAACTGGAATGTTTTTGTCAATCCTCCAAGGCTCACCATTAGAAGTGATAAGTCCTGAGACGAGAAGAATTTTTGTTCATTAGAATTTTCAATTTGTAATTTTATTTTGATTGTTCAAACATTTAGTCATGTTAAAACTTTATTAATTTATCAATGCATTGCATATGTCTGTTTTGAATCAATCCATTCGTATTCACTATATTCAAATTGCTTTCATTTTTGTGATGTTCAACTCTCGATTAAAAAACTCTAAGCCTTTAGAGGGAGGATGACGAAAATGATATTAAAATCTCTACAATATGCTTTTGAACAGACCCCACTGACGATGTACAAGCGTTGTTTCAAATCCTAAACAGTGGAGTTATAAGGAAGATAATCCCTCGTCAACCCCTTTGAGCCAAAGAAGTTGGAGTTTTTTCTTTTCACGCAAATTAAAAAAAAACCTTAATCACAACCTGGGCGCAAGGTAGTTTTCTCAGTTAATTCAGGTGCACAATTAATGGCATCAAAGAGGTCCTTCCAAAACAAAAGACGGTGATGGTTCCGTATAATTGTCAAGACATGCAGTCATTATCTCTCGAAATAAAAGCCCATTAAGTCAAAACCTATGAAGGAGACTTAAGAAAAACTGGGGCATCCCGCTGACTGTAATCACAAAAGAAGCAGTTCAGGCAAAAGACAAGGATAATAAAATCAAAAAGAAAGAGATCCTACAAACTCTCAACAAAAATGACTGCCTGTTCAAAATAAATTGTCAGTATCCGAACCGTCGCTGGAATATCAGAGCAAAGAATCAAACAGGATCTAAATACACAATTAGCTGAGTTTAGGATCGAAGAACATCACGAAGAATGGGTGGGTACAAATAAAATATGAGCCTTTATCCTTTGTTTCTTGAACCGTGAACCAGGCCACGTTATAACCCTTAAAAGTCCTAGCTGAAGCATGGGTTAGTTCGAAAGCATACTGTTACAAAAGGTATCCTGACTCCTGTAGGACTTGCTGTAAATCCTGAGTTGACATCACATTTTACAAAATTTTCCTGTCTTACTAAAAAATGCATTTTCAAAAATTTCAAGACAGACATAAGCTTTGCATTCTTAAAATAACATTGTTTGCATATGACTATTTGTTCAACAACAGAGAAATTCGCACGACGAATATCTAGTGAACAAAAATCTTCTCAATAAAAAGGATCACCTCAAGTGAAAAAAGCACTTCCAACAAAGGGGCACGGCATGATCATTGTCCATCATTTGGGGCAGTTAAGTCAAGATTCAAGAAATCTCTCAAAGATGCCAAATGGCCTGGGGCAAATCTCCATCTGAGTCACTTGGGGCATTGGACATGAATTCCAAAAATAAATCTCGTATGACCAGACGAACATATTCTGGTAGTATAGCAACACAACACTACCGACGGTGACAAACTCCCTACAATCTGAGAGCGTGGACATAGTCAAAAAATACTGCGCATAAATAAAGACCCACTAGGTTGACTGGCCTAGGCAAAAATAAGGGCATCCTGACGAACCAAAAGGGTTCGGGAAAAAATTAGGGATAAAAAATGAAAAAATATGTACACTCGGCAAGTCCAAAACCCGAAAGGGTGGCTTGGGCAAAAAAGGGTATCCCGGTGGACTGAAAACCCAAAAGGGCAGTCCAGGAAAAAGTTAGGGATCAAGGCGTACGACTATGTCCCATCATCTTGTCATTTGCCTATCAAAAGAAGACTTATCATTTCTATCGACAGTCACCAAGCACCTCATAGGTTGGGATAACACTCGACCACAAGGCCTCCGCAGACACCTTCTCCCACAGATACAGGGGCAGAAAAGTCTTGATATGAAGCCATCGTCATACCCTCAGCATGCGTCCCAGTAACATTCACTCCCCGCAGAGTAAGAAAAAGACAGTGATGTTAAGTTGTCCCGAACAGGACACAATTCTCCCCAGTTGAGGCTCACTACCGCGAATGAATCAGCAAGATTCTCCCCAAGCATAATTCATCTGCCATCAGCACTGAAAATTATCCCCAGCGGAGTATGAAAAATTATCCCTAGTGGACTCTGGAAGATTGTCCCTAGTAGAGTCTAGAAGATTATTCCCCGTGAAGTCGCAATTGGAAAATCATCCCCAACGGAGTTCATTCTTTTCAAAAACAGAAATTTTATCCCCGACAGAGTTCATCATGCCAACAACGGTAATTCATCCCCAACCGAGGTTATTGCTTTAAATCAGTGGATCTTTTGACAGAGTTTCTCTTCCCCACAGAGTCATTTTTTCTCTCACCAGTTTATTCTCCAACGGAATTATTCTCCATCCAAGTTATTCTCAAATCATCTTCGGTTGTTATCCCCAGCGAGCGAAACTCTTTATTCTCCAACAACAGTCAGGGATTTATTTTCCCAAACTCGGACGTGCCACAATAGCATTTCATGTTCATATATCATGACGTGCGCATACATATTGCATACAACATAATATCATTTATTTTGAGAACATCATCATACAATGCATGTCACGCATCATATATGATTAATCATGTACCTTTTCAGGAAAGATGGTTATCATCAACAACTTCCAGCAAGTTCAAGATTAACTCTGGAAACTAAACAGAGTGATTATCTGCACGATCAAATGCAACTTTACACGGGTTCTTCACGAAGAAATCTTACACGGGTTTCTCCTAAATGCAGCTTCACACGGGTTTATCCTGAAAAATCTTACACGGGTCCTTTCTCATATATTTCTGAATGAAGTTTTACACGAACTCATCCCAAAGTAACCTTACCCAGGTTCCTCCTGAAGTTTTACACGAACTTATCACAAAGTAACCTTACCCAGGTTCCTCCTGAAGTTTTACACGAACTTATCACAAAGTAACCTTACCCAGGTTCCTCCTGAAGTTTTACACAAACTTATCCCGAAGTAACCTTACCCAGGTTCCTCCTGAAGTTTTACACAAACTTATCTCAAAGTAACCTTACCCCGGTTCATTCTGAAGTTTTACACGAACTTATCACAAAGTAACCTTACCCAGGTTCCTCCTGAAGTTTTACACGAACTTATCCCAAAGTAACCTTACCCAGGTTCCTCCTGAAGTTTTACACGAACTCATCACAAAGTAAACTTACCCAGGTTCCTCCTGAAGTTTTACACGAACTCATCCCAAAGTAACCTTACCAAGGTTCCTCTTGAAGTTTTACATGAACTTATCACAAAGTAACCTTACCCAGGTTCCTCTTGAAGTTTTACACGAACTTATCCCGAAGTAACCTTACCCAGGTTCCTCCTAAAGTTTTACACGAACTTATCACGAAGTAACCTTACCCAGGTTCCTCCTAAAGTTTTACACGAACTTATCACAAAGTAACCTTACCCAGGTTCCTCTTGAAGCTTTACACGAACTTATCCCGAAGTAACCTTACCCAGGTTCCTCCTGAAGTTTTACACAAACTTATCTCAAAGTAACCTTACCCCGGTTCATTCTTAAGTTTTACACGAACTTATCACAAAGTAACCTTACCCAGGATCCTCCTGAAGTTTTACACAAACTTATCCCGAAGTAACCTTACCCAGGTTCCTCCTGAAGTTTTACACAGACTTATCCCGAAGCAACCTTACCAAGGTTCCTTCTCAGTCTCGATGTAGTTTCACCCAGACTCATCCTGAAGCAACCTTACCCAGGTTCATCCTTACAATTTCCCGATGTAGTTTTACCCAGACTCATCCTGAAGCAACCTTACCCAGGTTCCTCCTTACAATTTCCCGATGTAGTTTTACCCAAACTCCTCGCAAAGCAACCTTACCTAGGTTTCTTCCCGGTTCAGATGCAGTTTTACCTAAACTCCTCATGAAGCAGCCTTACCTAGGTTTCTTCCCGGTTCAGATGCAGTTTTACCTAAACCCATCATGGAGCAACCTTACCTAGGTTCCTTCTCAGTTCAGATGTAGTTTTACCTAAACCCATCATGGAGCAACCTTACCTAGGTTCCTTCTCAGTTCATATGTAGTTTCACCTAAACCCATCATGGAGCAACCTTACCTAGATTCCTTCTCTTTCCCGATGTAGTTTCACCTAGACTCATCCTGGAGCAACCTTACCTAGGTTCCTTCTCTTTCCTGATGTAGTTTCACCTAGACTCATCCTGAAGCAACCTTACCTAGGTTCCTCCCCAGTCCCGATGCAGTTCTACCCAAACTCTTCACAAAGCAACCTTACCCAGGTTCCTTCTCGGTTCAGATGCAGTTTTACCCAAACTCCTCACAAAGGTTCCTTCTCGGTTCAGACGCAGTTTTACCCAAACTCCTCACAAAGCAACCTTACCCAGGTTCCTTCTCGGTTCAGACGCAGTGTTATCCAAACTCCTCACGAAGCAACCTTACCCAGGTTCCTTCTCATAACCCTACTATCCATGTTTCTTTTCTCTTATCTCTAGACAACAGTCCACAAAACTGTAAGACCCAGACCTATCAAACACGATCGGTTTCACCGTTCCCTAGTAGGTCGCGGTGCAGCCTATACACAACTAGATACGCAGTTCACTTCCGCTTCCTCAAGCCGGAGTTAATTCCTCAGTTGAATAACAGATGACTGAAGTTCCTAAATGTCAGCAGAGATGATTCCTCAGTTGAACAACGGATGATTGAAGTTCCTAAATGTCAGTAGAGATGATTCCTCAATTGAATAACGGATGACTGGAGTTCCTAAATGTCAGCAGAGATGATTCCTCAGTTGAACAACGGATGACTGAAGTTCCTAAATATCAACAGAGATGACTCCTCAGTTGAACAACGGATGACTGAAGTTCCTAAATGTATGCAGAGATGATTCCTCAGTTGAACAACGGATGACTAAAGTTCCTAAATGTCAGCAGAGATGATTCCTCAGTTGAACAATGGATGAATGAAGTTCCTAAATGTCAGCAAAGATGATTCCTCAGTAGAATACGGACGACCGAAGTTCCTAAAATTCAACATAGATGTTTCCTCATTGGAATACGGATGACCGAAGCTCCTAAAATTCTACTTCTCTCAACAAAGACCGACATTCCCAAGTGAAATCCTCCTCAACAACAGGTATACGGGCCCTCGCAAAGGAATCTCTTATGCGATCAACACTTCTTCTGATGGAATCTTTAAGCCCATTTTCTGTCATCAATTTCCAAATGGCATCTGTAATCCCATTCCTGACATCACAAGACCATTACCACTTCATGCGAGTGCAAATTTCTGGGCACTCTGGTGTTCAATCCTCTTCCACCTTCGGATCACGAAAGCCAATCTAAATCTTCAGGTTTAAGAAGATTGAACAGGGGCAGCTGTTGTACCCCAAAATTTTCCCTCCCATATTTCTCAAAACATTTCAAGAAAGATCCCCAAGTTGCTCAAGGTAGTCCAAGGGTTGACCAGACAAGCTCTCTCCTAAGGCAGTCTACCTCAAATTAGGGTTTCATGTTGCATCAAGATGCTTGAGTCCAAGGGACCCCAAATGCTCAAAAATGTCCTAATATGTTCTCAAGATCATCCATGTCAAGTTTCAAGCCCTACAGAGAAAGTTTGCTCAGTCAATTGCTCAAAGGCCTAGAAATCGACTGTGTTAGGGCAAAAGTCAATTGTGGCCCACATACAGTCAAACTTCAAGATTTTTGGTCAAAATCCTCAGTTTTAAGTATATTTCATCATTTGATCAAGGGTTGACAATGATTCATCAAGGACTGCTCATAATTCATTAAGACTCAAAAGTTGTTAAATTAGAGTTTTGTAGGAAAAGTCAACTCAACTTTGACCAAGCATAACTTTCTCATACTTTATGAGAAATGACCCATCCAAAGATCATTTTGAAGAGGATGCAGTTCCGTACAATCCATCTTCAACTCCCAAGTTCAAAATATGCAATCACAAGAAGTTATGAATTTGGATATTATAGGTCATTTTGGAAAGTCAACAAAAACACCTTTTGGGTCAAAGCTTCTTACATGAACATGGAAGATCCAATTGAGATTAAACCAAAGAGGTTTCTTAGGGGACGTCCTAAGATTTATAAAAAGTCCTAGAACACTCTCATAAGGTTAAAATTGAGAGAGATATGCATTATCAAAGTTGGACAATTTTTGAAAAAATGCATGAAGCAAATATTGACCAAACACGGATTTTTTCCAAATGGGCCTATCTTTTCAAGTTTGAAACTCATTCCTAACAAGGTACACGATCTCTAAGCCCACCCATACATTATTATACTATTTATTCTATTTATTTTGATATTTTATTCATTAAAATTCAGAATTAAATAAATCAATAATGGAAATAATGTAAATTTTGATGTGAATCCATTTTGGGAAAGTTTTATGCTGGTTTATGACAATTTATTTTGTGCAATAACTTTTCAAATATGTCCAGGTTCATCCACATGTGAAAATGGCATAAAATCATCAATTATGGCATTTTTTCAAATCTTGATCATGGTCTTAAAACACAACATTATGAGGGAGATTCTTTCCATGCTTTATTGTCTCCTCATTCTCCTATATAAATATAGATCCATACAAGATTGAAAGGGACGGAAATCCTCTCTAAAAAGCTCTCAAAAAGCTCTTCAAAAAGCTCTCTAAAAGCTCTTCAAAAGGCTCTCCATAAATCAAAGAATTGGTGCAAGTCATATCTCGAGGTTCCGGTCTCTCTCAATTGACATCAAGCCTTAAACCATCCTCTTGAAGTCCTCAAGAGTATTACAAGGCCCAAGAGCAATCCATCACACGCCTAGCACGCCCCCCCCCCCCATTTGACAACACCGGTTTGATAAAATTTTAAACTTTGAATCTCTAATTTTAATCACATTTTATGGTATGCTAACGTTTGTTTGAGTTTATATAGAACAGTTATGGATGGTTGAATCATAGGTTCCACGCAAGAATAAAAAAACACCATAGTTAGAGCATGAAGCTTTCGAAGATTTGGGCCTATGGATTTCTGATGATTGCACCCCCTGTTTACTTTTGCTACTAGACACATATTTATTTTCATGTTTTATTCGTTTTGTTTATTACTTTTAATCCCTTTTATTTTTTATTAATAAACAAATATAAAAATTAAATAAAAATAGATTTAGGATTTTTTCTTAATTAAATTTTAATTTTAGGTAAAACTTTAATTTCTTTTTGTAAATAACTTAAAAATAATTAGAATAAATAGGTTTTATTACTAACTTAATTATATTTTATTTTTTCCTAAAATAACCAAAGAAACCAAAATAGGTCATGTAATTATTTTTATTAATTAATTTAATTAACTAATTAATTGCATATTTAGTTTAGAAAACTTATTTCTTTTATTAAAAACAACAAAAAAAAAACAATTTTTCTTTTAATTAGGTTAGAAGGGTCAAAACCTTAAATTCTCGTCGATCTTAATTCTTCTCGCGCGCTTTATTTTTATCATTTACCATATTGATGTAACTGCCTACAGTTTGTAATAGTTTAATTAGGACGTTTATTTACATTTATCGCTTTATTTTCAAAGGGTTTATTTTTGGCTATGTAAATACCCGAAGCCTTGTAATAGCGTAGTTTAAATTCCGCACTTTAAATTCCGCAAATTATTAACTGTTAGATGTATGATATAGAGATGCATGACAAGAATGTATGATTAATTTTAAAACACTTAGATCACCCTAAATGTGCAAAGATAAATAAACTGAAATTGAATCACTCGCACATGCACACTCCTAGGGTACACTCCCACTTGGTTGCCTTCAGTAAATGGTCATTGAGTATAGGATGCTTAGTGGTCGTCCTTTTGTCCAAAGATCAAGTTGCCTCGGAATGGTTGCCTCGGATATTGTTGCCTCGGATAAATGATCTAGGACATTAGGGTTATTACTAAGACGTCCTAACATTGCTTTAGTGACCGTACGTCCCTTTCGAATTGACCCTTAAACTCCAACGACGGTGCTACCTACTCACTAATAGTGGGATAGCATTGTCTAAAGGAAACGAATACATAATAATTCTTTTTTCGAGTAGGTAGATTAGTTCTTAAGTACTTGCTCATTCCAAACAAATTTTACACACTTACACTCCTTTACAAACAAGTTTTCAAAAACACTTCATTACACTCTTGAAGACAGAAGCAAGAGTTAAAACAAACTTTTCAAAACCCACAAACACAAAGAAAACAATTTTGAAAATGATGAGCAAGTACCTAGGAGCCCGTAGATAACTACGGATAGAAAGGGTGCTAATACCTTCCCTTTCTATAACTACCCCCCATACTCAGAAATATATCGAAAAAGGAATTTTTCTGTGCTTTTTTCCTTTCCTTGTTGGATAAAATAAAAGACGGTGGCGACTCTTGCTTACTGCGACATTTTGCGAACACAAACGCAAAACGCAAACCAACAAAATTTCCTTAATTAAATAGGGAAACCACGTCCCGGTTCTGGACACCGTATCACAAGGTTAAACCCTAATAAGTGCACATTCGGAGTAAGATCTGGAAAACTTCTAGGTTTTGTTGTCAGTGGTAAAGGCATCGAAGTTGATCCTACAAAGGTAAAATCCATTCAAGAAATGCCAATTCCCCATTCTAAAAAGGAGGTTAGAGTATTCTTGGGTCGTCTTAACTACATCTCCCGCTTCATATCTAACTTAACTGCTACTTGTGAGCCAATCTTTAAACTCTTGAAGAAAGATCAAGTAGTCAGATGGAATGATGAATGTCAAGCCGCCTTCGACAAAGTCAAGGAATATCTGCAAGAACCTCATATCCTCATGCCTCCAGTCAAAGGAAGACCCTTGATCATGTACTTGATTGTGCTAGAGAATTCTATGGGGTGTGTGTTGGGCCAACATGATGAGTCTGGCCGAAAAGAGCATGCAATATACTACCTGAGCAAAAAGTTTACCGACTGTGAAACCAGATATTCATTGCTCGAGAAAACTTGTTGCGCTCTGGCATGGGTTGCTCGCCGGCTAAGACAGTATATGTTGACTTATACCACTCTATTGATTTCTAAGATGGACCCTATAAAGTACACCTTCGAGAAACCCGTTATGTCCGGACGGATAGCTAGATGGCAAATGATTTTGACTGAGTACGATATTCAATATACAACATAAAAGGCCATCAAAGGAAATGTATTGGCGGATCATTTGGACCATCAATTTGTTGATGATTATCAATCTATGAACTTTTAATTCCCGGACGAGAATATCATGTTAGTGACCGACTATGCAAAACCTAGACTGTATAACAGACCTGAACAAGGATCCCGGTCGACTATGGTGTTTGATGGGGTTTCCAACACTTTGGGTAACGGAGTTGGTGCTGTGATAGTTTCTCCTGAGGGTTGCCACACCCCTTTCACTTCTAGATTGTGCTTTGATTGTACAAATAACATGGTTGAATATGAGGCATGTATTTTAGGTCTGAAAGCTGCCATTGATTTAAGGATCAAGCATTTGAATGTATTCGGAGATTCCTCTCTAGTGATTAGGCAAGTAAAGGGGGATTGGGACACTAAAAATCCTAATCTTATTACTTACAAGGAGCTTGTGCTATCTCTGATTCCATACTTCGAAGAAATCACCTTTGAACACTTCCCTAGAGAAGAAAATTAGTTAGCCGATGCTTTGGCCACAATGTCTTCTATGTTCAAGGTCAAATGGGACAATGAATCTCCTATGATTACAATTGAGAGATTTGATGAACATGCGCACTGCTATGAGCTTGACACTGACATAGAGAAGCCATGGTACCGTGAGGTGAAGAGGTACCTTGAAGCTCACGAGTATCCCGAAGGAGCTACCATGAATGATAAAAAATTCTTACAAAGATTTGCAGCTAAGTTCTTCTTAAGCAATGGAACCATGTGCAAACACAACCATGATTCTACTCTACTCGGATGTGTGGACAAGAAGGAGGTAGAGAGAATTATGGAAGACATGCATGATGGTCTCTTTGGGACTCACTCTAGCAGACATACTATGGCCAAGAAAATCCTAAGAGATGGTTACTATTGGTCAACAATGGAAACTGATTTCCATCATCACTCAAGGACTTGCCACAAGTGCCAAATCTGTGCTAACAAGGTCCATGTGCCTCCTATTCCTCTAAACGTCACGACTGCTCCGTGTCTATTTGCAATGTGGGGAATTGACATGATTGGAGAGATTAAACCTACTGCTTCCAAACGATATCGCTTCATTCTTGTCGCTATCGATTATTTCACCAAATGGGTCGAAGCTACCTCATTTGCCTCAGTCACAAAGAAAGTTGTAGCCAGATTCATCAAACATAATCTCATTTGCCGCTAGGGTACCCCTGAAAGGATCATCACTGACAACGGAACCAATCTCAACAATGCTATGATAACAGAACTTTCCACTCAGTTCAAAATCAAGCATCACAATTCTTCTCCTTATAGACCCAAAATGAATGGTGTAGTGGAAGAAGCCAACAAAAACATTAAGAAGATTATGCAAAAGACGGTGGTAACCTACAAAGACTGACATGAGATGTTACCGTTTTCTCTTCATGGCTACCGTACTTCAGCTCGGACATCGACTGGGGAAACTCCCTTTTCTTTAGCCTATGGCATGGAGGTTGTCCTGCCAGTAGATGTTCATATTCCCTCCCTAAGAATTATGAATGAAGCAGGCTTAGGCAAAGACAAATGGATTCAGACAAGATTGGATCAGTTGAACTTGATCAATGAAAAGTGACTGGCTACTGTTTGTCATGGTCAGATGTACCAGAAACGTATGACCAAGGCTTTTAACAAAAAGATCAGGCCTCGAGTATATCAAACTGGTGACTTGGAAATAAAGCGCATCATTCTTCCACAAGGAGACCTCAGGGGAAAATGGACCCCCACTTATGAAGGGCCATTTGTTGTCAAAAAAGTTTTCTCTGGTGAAGCCGTGATGCTGACTACTATGGACGGTGAAGATTTCTCACACCCTGTGAACGCAGACATAGTTAAAAAAAACTATGCATAAGAGACCCGCTAGGTTGACGCACCTAGGCAAGATAAGGTCATCCCAGCAAACCAAAGGTTTGGGCAAAAATTAGGGATATATGCAAAAGATTATACACCCGACAAGTCAAAAACCCGAAAGGGCGACTTGGGCAAAAATGGGTATCCTGATGGGATGAAAACCCGAAAGGGAAGTCCATTCAAAAGTTAAGGATTGAAAGCGTATGACTATGTCCCGTGGAATCACCACAATCAACTTCATTACCGAGGTCCGGGTTCAAACGGTCCAAGATCAATCCAATCAACTTCTGTCAATGGCAAAGGATGTTCGATGACACCAAGGCAATAGTAGAGTTGGAACACAATGAGATCACTTCCACATGGTTGTTATTTTTGTTTTCAATTTTGTTTTCATTTCGACGATTTTCTCTTACTATGATCTCCGTCTCTTTGTACAAAAACTCCTATTCATGGGCAAAACATCAATACAAATATACTTTGAAGTGCAAACTTTTTGTTTTTGTTTTGAGTGCAAAAATGTCCAATGACTAAAATTGAATGAACATATGCATATGAACATGATTAAACTATTTAGCAAATATGTGCTTCCAAGAAGCAACGAGCGTCTCTTTAATGCAGTTGAGATATCCCCACAGAGTTATCTCATTAGCATTATCCCCATAGAGCCTGCTACAATAAACCTTTTCCCCAATAGAGTTACCCACAAAGTTGGATCTATGCAAACCTCGATCAAAGTTTCAATCTCTCGACAACCCTCTCCCTAGCTGAGTTGTTCTTAAAAGAAGAAGCCTTGTGGATTTCTTCTTAAAGAATTCATCTTGCCAGTAAGTCATCAAATATTCTCTTCAACAGGGTTTATTCCCCAACAAAACATACACCCCCCAATGGAATCATTTCTATTCAAACAATTTTCGGTTACTATGAAGCATGGACCCGACCAGATAATAGTCTAACCTCTCAAGATATTGTAAAGCCTGGGACCAACCAGACAATGGCTTAACTGTAAGTATAAGAGTACGCCTAAGAGGGGGGTGAATTATGACTTTTAAAATTATTTTCGGTTTTATGAATAGTTGTTCTTATTTTTATAATTTGGTGAAGGAGTTTAGAAATGTGATTCTTTTCTTTTCTTGTTATGATTTATGATGAAAGCGATAAATGCGGAAAAGTAAATAACATAAAGATGTATCTTGTTTCCCCTCACAGTATGAGAGTACTCCAGTCCCCTTTCAACATGAAAGAGATTTCCTTATTGTTAGATCTCTAGACAAGACACCCTAGTCCTTCTATACAAGATTCTAACCAATAAAACCACCAAGAACAATCCTCTTGGACCAAGAACAATCCTCTTGGATTTTCACTATGTCAACAATGATAACAATCCTATCAAGGTGACCTTACTTGTATCCAACAATCTTGGAAAAACAAGATTTCAAAATCACTTGAACTTATTTTCAACAATCCTGAAAAATAAGAAAGTGTATAGCAATATTTGATTGAAAGAGTTTGTAGTGCAATAATCACTTTGAGTGATTTTATCAATGACTTGATCTTCTCTTCCAATAACAATGGTATACAATAACTCAAGATATATAATGCTTAAAGTTTCCTGGTTGACAATATGTGAAAGTGTGCAGAAAACTTGTGTATGAAAGTGTATAAAAGCTTGAGTTTGATTTTTGGAAAATCCAGAAAATATGATTGGAAGAGGTACTTAAAATGAATTTGAAAATGATTATTTATATGTTCATAGCACCCTTTTGAAACATCATATAATTCTGCAAATGAATCATGAACAATTGCCAAGATTAAGTGAAAGGTTTCCATGAAATGGTGTTATGAACAGGCATGAGTAAAGCTGCTGTTTTTCAAAATCATTCAGCATGCAATCGATTGCACCCTTGTGTAAATCCATTGCACGGGGTTTCAATAGCTAAAAATTTCAAATATTTTGAGTGACCAATCGATTGCACAAGTGTGTAAATCGATTGCACTTGAAGTCAGTAGCAAAAATTGATTGAGAGCAATCGATTGCATAAACATGCAAATCGATTGCACTTAGAAACAGTAGCTAACATTTTGAAAACGTGAAGCATGTAATCGATTACACCAATGTGCAAATCGATTGCACATAAGTAAAAATTGATTTTTTTGCTTAGAAAACTTGAGAAAAAGTTTGGATAAGATAAAATATTTCTTTTGACCATTGAGCATCTATGTATTAAGTTCAAAGTAAGTATTATCATTATACCTTGAAATTTGCTAAGTGCTTGAACCAAAGACTTTACCCAAAGATGCTTTTAGCTTGATCAATAATCTTTGCCTTCTTGTCAAAATGGTTTGTCTTCATCAAAACAAAAGTGCATTTGAGAAGCTTGATTTTGCATTCTCCCCATTTTTGATGATGAAAAATGATCTTGCTTGATGCGTTGTAATTTCCAGAAAGAAACTTCTCCCCCTAAGATGCATAACTCCCCCTTTGTATGAGAAGCTTTGAAATCATTTGGATTTGCTCGTCTTGAAGGATTCTTTGTACCTTAAAAGTTTAAGACAAGGAAATACACAAGCATAAAGTGTAACATCCTTCTCCCCCTTTGACATTATCAAAAAGAAGGGAAAGATGCATAAAAATATACATACATACATATACTTAACCTTCTCCCCCTTTGTCTTTAGCAAAAAGGAATGGGGAAAGACTTAAAATATATAATGAAATTATAAACATAAAAAAAAATTTTACCTATGAGTTTTACCTCAAGAGTGACTTCATAAACCATTCATCCTTGATGAATTTGAAGCCTTTTCAACAAAGTTGTCTTTTACTTAGAAGTTGTCTTTTGTTCTTCAACATAAAGTACATATTCAATGGATATGAAAGTTAGTATATCAACTTTGCCAATGCCAAGAATTCTCCCTTTAAGGTATTTCCCATATGTGAAATAATCCTTGGACTTGAACTAGATTTGAAAGTTAGTGTATGTCTTCAATCAAATGCTTAGAGCCACCACTTATCAAAACATCATAGATTTAAAGTGGTCCTCAATCAAACCTACAAAACAAATTAAGTTTGATTTGGTGCCCAATGTGCTCGTCATCTTCACTATCGGAATGGTGTGAGGCCATCAATTCAAGATTAACGCGTTGATTGTTTTCGGAATTGGAAGATGAACTTTCCCATGCTATATATGCTTTCTTTGACTTCTTATCTTTATTTCTCTTGAAGGCAACATAAGACCCAATCTTCCAACACATTCAACAACAATAAAGCAATGAGTAGCACCGGTATCAATAATAGTAATTGAATGAGTACTATTAATGAAACATGTACCTCTGATGAGTTTGTCCTCATTAGTTATTTGATCCCAGCCAACGTGAATACTTTGCCACTGGTTTGTGCCTTATTTAGTTTTTGACACTGACTACCAATGTGTTCTTCTTCACCATAATTTAAGAAAATCATCTCTTTATGCTTGCACTCAGATATAGCATGTCCAGTCTTACCATGAACATTTTCAGGGAAATACTTCCTCAGAAATTCCCTACGAAACACAACCCAAGTGATATTTTCATCTGTAGCTTCCAACCTCTGATGACTCTCTAGCCACCAGTCGTCAGCCTCAATTGTTATCATATGAGTACCATATTAAACCTTCTGCGCTGGAGTGCAGGCCATCACACGGAAGATTCTCTCAATCTCTTTCAACCAATCCAACACTCCGTTAGGATCATATTTACCCTTTAAGGTAGGCGAATTCTCCCTTTGGAAGGTCACCAAGATACGAGATCCATAATTCCTATCAGCGTTCAGATGATTCTCCATAGCATGCGCCATTGCTTCCAAAGCAGCATCAAGTGCAGTGTCATTCCTCCCAACCATCTCAACTTATCACTACAACATAAACAACGATTAGAACTCAAGTTAACAATACTCGATTGTTAGACAAAACTATGACTCGACAACTTGGTCGGACGGATCAACCAGCTCTGATACCACTAATGCAACATCCCATTTCTACCTAAAAAATTATATAAAATCAAAGTTACAAAATTTCCAACAAATAAAAGAATTCCTACACTTTCAACTTGGAAACAACGATATTCAATCACCTGTAGTTCAAATACATAACACATAAATTCAGCTGAATTGATAACAACTTGTTTAGCCTTTAAGAATAAAACAACTTTCATTGCTACGCAGAGGATTCACAATTCAACTGAAAACACCATAACATTTTGTCCAACTCAAACGACTTTAAGACAACGAGTCTTTAATGGAAACAAATTTAAAATTCAGCAACATAATGAAAACCAACAATAAAGAAAACATGTGTTCATCCCCCTGAGTGTTACGTATCAGAGCGACAACACTGACTCGAACTAATAAAGGTAACATTTATCCTTCTTGATTACCGGCACGTTACCAACAGAGGGAAACATTCAAACAGAAGGGGTGAGATATCAAACCATATAATTGAGTATATGATAAACAATTTATTAGATCAGATTGTATAAAATCACCACTTCACAACTTTTAACCAACATCAATCATCACAAGTCAATAACATAATATGTTAAATATGCAACACGGAATACGACTCGTTACAATGCACATGCATGTGGTACCAATGGAGAAAAACTCCCAACTTAGAAATCTGCCAATTAATAGAGATATCAACAAGGCATAAGCCTTCAACTTAATTTGCCAATTCAGGCTAACTTACCGAGCATTAGCTCCAACTTGATATGCTATGTATGCGACCCAATATGAATGTCAGGATAGCAACAACAAAATTCAATAGCAACACAACAACAAACCAACATTGGCCATAAGCCCACAACTTAATATTTTACCCATAAATAGAGGCAATTCAACAAGATATAACACCACCTACAAATTCACATTTTTCAACAAAGAACACAATACAACGAGTCAAACAAAATTTACTACAAATAAACCGCATAATTATTCAGGCTATTTAGACTATTTCAGTTACTTAATTATCTAAATACTTATTTCTAATTACAAAACTTCTACAAATTATTATAGTATGATACAATAATACTACAATGTTACTACTTGAAAGTTGAAACACTTGAAAATGATGATGCAGTAATACTGGTATCACAAGCAGACTCAATTTTTTTGATAGCTAAACAATAAACAAGTACCACTCCTATTCTAAGAGGTTTTTGTATTATAATTTAATTCGCAATTTCAAAAAATATATAACATATCAACATCTTACGCTGACAACTCTAAACATGTCAGAATTATACAAAGCCAATAAAAATATAATTCTTAATAACCCAAAACAACTTTGACAACTCTATTGACAGCTCTATTGGCAACTCTAACAAAATTGAATATAACTTAAAGTATCCAATTAATTAAAATATTTAATTTCTAAATATTATATTAATAATATCTAGTCATTATTATTATTACTATTAATTGTACTAACGAAAACTATATATATTACTAAATCCGAAAAATGATTCTTCACCGCTACGCAGTGTAACCAAATGCTACAACATACGTCCATTATGTTATTTGTTTCAAAACACATACATATACGATGCTATAATACGTCCATTATTCTATTTGTTATTTCGCTACAGTGGACACCATTCGCTACATCTATCGACACATAGGCGTCAATATGACATACAGATACAACAAAAACCAGATTATATCAAATTGTTATGGAATCCTTTGGTTTAAAAACTACTGTATAATAACACTATAATATAAAAATATTAAATTCCTATCTACCCAATTCATCCATTCTATCAATAGAACATTGTCTTCTCAATTTATCTCTCAATTTCATCAATATATCAATTTCAAACACAATTAATCATCACATATCAAGGATTATCCTTTAAACCTAAAAATTACAAAACCATAGAAATTAAGGGTTTCAATCTAAACATGTTTCTACCGATTAATACACTATTATAGAGTCAAAACCCCACCCTTACCTTGGATTAAAGGCTGCTCTAACTCTCTGATTGCACCTAGCTTTGCCTCCTCTTTGCACTTCTATGTATCTCCTCCAAAGCCCTTATTTTCTTCTTCTGCCAAAACCTATTCCTCTTTCTCTTATTATGCATGTTGTCATCCTTGGGATTTAGAGACTAAGTACTCCAAAATACAATGTCATAACAAGTGATTGAACATTGCATCCTTGGGAAAATTCAAAGAAGATCCAAGTGCCCAACCTATATGTTTGCACCATAGTCTTAAAAAACTTCATTAGACTTGTCCAAGAGTGTTACACTATCATTTCTCCAACAAAATCAATAATCAAAATAAATGGCTTTATAAAAAGAGACATAAGTACTAGAGAGTTTTCAGATATAGCTCCTCTTTACTCCTGGAGACATATACTGCTAAGATGTTGTCCTAACACCAGCTTGGTCATAGGAATATTTCATAATCATCACCCCATTTGACTTACTTCTGAGAGTTCATCTATAAATACCCAACATACATGGATGACCAAAACACTTCATGATGAACCATATATAGCAGATGACTTCTTCACATTAGTGATCTACCATTCTCCCTTGTTCTTAGACGATTATTTCTCCCTCTCAAGAAAAAACCAAAACACAATAAATCAACTTGAACTTCTCAAGTTCATACATCAGAAAGGATGTTGTAACATTTTGTAGGACATCATTCACATATATCACCATCAACAATAGTAGTAGAGGCATATTATAGCCATGGGAGCAAGACAATCTTGATCATCTTCAGGTGATCCTCCACCTCTTTCCTCTAGCTAATAGCTTTCTATACTCCTTGAGTCTATCACAAGTTTTAGGAGTGTTATCACTGACCTTTCCTATCATATGATTGTTCTTCAAGTCAGCCCTTTGCAAAGATTTTTTGTTCCATACTTTAACAATTGTAACCACAACAACATAGAGGGAAGATAAAGAATTTGTTGCATTCCTCCTGTAATACCCCAAATTTGTCCTACCCTTCTACTTTTATCTGGTTTACGCATTGTTGCACTTTTCGCATGTACATATTTCCATTAGGTCATTTAACATTGCATACATTCGCTAACAACATAATTTGGCATGGAATCAGTGATATGGTGGAATTAGGGTTTTTATGGCGTTGACGGTCCTCATCTTCACTCAGGCTTGAATCAGTTGGTTTCTTCGACAATTATGGTTTGAAGATAGGGTTTTGGATGCATGGCTATTATGGACTTCTTTCTTATCAAGCTACAAGGGCATCTTTACCATGGGTTTTTAAACCATCAAAGTGCATCTCAAGGGATCTCAGGACCTTGTGATCATCGTCAGTTATATGCTTCTAATTGTTCTTATCTACAAGATTTTCTCCGTAACATTAACTTCAAGGTCATTGGTTGTCTATTGAGGTGCATTGGTGGAATGGATTACAAAGTTTAAATTGTGGTATAAAGATGAAGTGGTGATTGAGATACTAGCGTGTTGTTTGAGATACAAGTTAACGTGGATGGAAGAGTTGAAATAGGGGTTTTCATGACGGTTCAAACTCGGTTGAAGTTCATATTAGTATTAAAGTGAAAGAGGCATTTACTAGGAAATCAAGTCATAATCAAGTTTAAAGTTCATTCAATCATTTGAGGTTATTAAAGCTTGGTGATCTATTCATAAATGTCAAGGGAAGTTTGATTATTCAAGACCCTGATGGATCAATGTCCATGACTCATCTAGAAGTAAATACAAAATTAGAAGTGGGAGAGAAAGCTACTTGAAGTATTCAGATTTTTGCCATTCGAACTCGAAGGTTCTCGTTATATTACAAAGTCATCATCATTTTTTGTCAACATAATTACAAAAGCAAAGAAAGAAATTAACGAAAGGGATTCGCTTTGAGTATTTGAAGGTTTCCATTATACTATCAAGTATAAGATCATTTCATGGCACCTAATACATTATACCAAGGCAATATCAAGTATCAATAAACATCCATCACATACGACGGTACAAAATTTTATTACAAATTGGTGACTGCTCTCTCAGATTTTTATGCCTTCATTCATTTTTGCTTGGCTTGAGAAGATCTCCATAAGTCCGTCTCAAGTTGTTCTTGCTCTCCACCCCAAGTCTTATCCTGTATCCAAAACTAAGTTATGCCAAACAACAAACATGCTTTGAGGCTTGGAACCAGCCATGTCCTGCAATTAATCAAACAACAGCTCAGTAATGAATAAAATAATATATATGCATAATATAGTTTAGTGCAGTACTGTCCATCTCAAATTGTCATAACAAAAATAACCTAAATAATCCTAACCTCTATAACTATAACCTAACAACTTTTCTTAACTTTCTAACAGATTGATAACTAACTTAACAAACCATAACATCTAACAACCCATAACTAACTATAACCAACTTTCCATTTCCCAAAATCCTAACTAACTTTCAAACTAACAGCTAACGGATTCAAAGGCTCTAACTGTTTGCTAACAGAAGAAAAAACAAAATTACCTCTCAATCATCTCATTCTGGAACTTGCAGAAGAATCACATAAAAAATTATTTCTTCTCCTCTCATCTTCATTCTTCAATTTCTGCAGAAGAGTCACCAGAAAAGTATCAAAAAAAAATCTCGCTGTATTCTTTGAGTTTTCTCCATTATCATCATCCATCTTTAAACCATACCATCAATCTTTCACCTTCACTCCTAAACCTCCTTCTTCATCCTGGCTCTGCTCCTCCTCTCTCTTTCTGCATTCATCAATGAAGTTCCACAAAACAAAAATATCTTAGAAAAGGTTATACAGAGGTTCACATAGAAATTCATGATTCAGAAAACTAAAGAAACTCACCATAAATTTCTCCCCTCTCTCTTTGCTCCATCTTCTTTTTTTTCTGCGAGAACTGTACCTTCATCTTCTCTGAACCGCTTCAATAATTCCATCACACTCTCCTTCAATCTTCATCAACCTTTTAATTTCTATGATCTTCATCTGCTCATCTTCAACAAAAAACTGCAACCTCAATCATCATCTCACAAACCTTTAATCTCTACGATCTTTTCTCTGCATCTGGCTTCAATCATCATTATCAACCCTCATCAAGAAGGCCACGGTTCTTCGTCACTTTAGGAAAGCCTTCCGCAACAACATCAGCATCATCATTATATCTCCTACAGCTTCTTCGTACAGCTTCATCAAACCTACAAGCACGACACCATCAACGAAAAACGCAGAGGGAGAAGAAGAGTAGAAATTACAAGGAAGCATGTACCTCGCTTCGATTCTTACAAAATCGATCTCCGTCAAAGCCATGGGTTTAGGAATCAGAGAAAGAAGGGAGAGAAGGCGGTGAACCTTTCGCAAGCGGTGGCATTACGCTCTGTTCATCAGACGAAGGCACGCACTCAAGCCGCAACAGACAAGTCATCGTTAAATCCAGGATCCTTGCGCGAAAACAAGTGGGGTAGATGCGGTTTCCGCCTCGCTCAGGCAGCCATGGCCACCTCCGGTGTTAACGGCACGGAAGAGGGGAAGCGTCGAGACGTCCGTTGGTAGATCAGAGGAGGGTACGGCTGTGAAGATGAAGAGACCAGCGGCGCCGTCGTGGAGGAAGATGGGCATACAATTGCAATCCCTAACCCTTTTCCCATTTCCAATTTTCTCACATTTTTTTTTATTTTTTTATATATTTATTTGTTTTAATTCCCATAATTAATAGTTCAAACAAAAGAAAAGTTGGGCCGACAATATTGTAATTGGCCCGAGTTGCCTGTCACTAAGGCCCATGGCTATATTTTTTGGGAGTTGCTTTTTTGCTGAAGCTATAAGAAAAAGGGCTTATTGGACATTAAAGGATGGGCCTAGCACCTAATATTAGTCAGATACCCTGATTTCAATACTACACCCTTGTCCTCATAATCTTTAAGATTTTATTTTTTGCATATAATTTTGTCTATTTATTTTTTTATGATAAAATTCTAAGATCCATAAAAACTTGTTAGTTTTTTTGATTTAGGAATTAATTCTTGTTTGTTTGTTAGAATTTTCTCTATATAAAAAATAATGATAAAAAAGTGGTAGAATATTTTAGAACTCTTTAGAATTTCTTTTTAGAATTTCGATTAGAATTTTTTCTATTTTATTTTTCATATTTGGTAATCATTTTTATTGACTTTTTTTAGTCAAGATTTTTGTGATAGCATTGATATAACTCTTGCAATATGGAATGCTCGGGGTTAATTCTTCAATCACTTGCCCAAGGGAACCTTGATAGAATTTTCTTACCGCTTGCACAATTTTGAAGAGGCAACGGACCTCCTCCGTTCGGTATCGTCACAACTCTATTTTATTCTTACTTTACCGCAATCCATATGCATGCTAACATTAGGTAGAATTCCTTCAAAATTGTAACTTTAGGTCTAACAATGCACGATAACATTAGGTTTAGAAGTAAGCTAGTCTCCTTTTGACTTTTCTTTCCCTTTCGCATAAGCACCTAAAACTAAAACTTCTTTTCTTTCAAAATTCAAAACACTTTAAAACTATTGATGAGAATCATGCTTTTGCTTAGTACGGGAAATGATAAGCGGGTCTCTTCTCGATCTTATTGTTCTTCATCTCAAGCATAGGTGTGGTTCAATTCTCAAAGACTCCTTTCACGACTAAGTAGAAAAATGGCTAATATCTCTCCCTTGAGGTCAATCAGTCATCATCTACAACAAAAATACAAAACAAATTCAAACCATTTTGTGCGCTCGAGCACCATTTCTCTAAGAAACCCTTTTCAGGTAAGGACACGATTAGTTTACTTCTGTGCCAACACATAAGTCTCCAAAGGTCGAGCTGCGGCAGAAGGAGGAATTAACTTTGTCCACAAAAAACACAAACAAACAAAAACATATGAGCCGAACTACGGTAGCTCTGATTCCTCAAAACGGATACGTAGGCATTGGGGTAGGGCCCAAGCGAGCACAATTTTATTTTCCCTACATTCTTTTCTCCTTTCTTTTGCATGCATTTTCCCTCCAGTAGTATAGTAGACAGTAATCATAGATTAAACACACCCATAAGATAGATAACAAGAGTGGATACCGTAGAGTACTACGGGCGTGTGGGGTGCTAATACCTTCCCCTCGCGTAACAGACTCCCTTACCCGATCTCTCGGTCGCAAGACCGTGACTTCTCCCTTCTCAGGTTTTCTCGATGTTTACCTTTCCCTACATGTGGGATAAAAGACGTTTGATGGCGACTTCATTGTTTTGATGATTTTCAGCCGGTTGTTTTAGCTGGCGACTTCACTGGGGATAGGTCGACCAAATGTTGGTCCATCCCGGAGTCTCTCCTAGCTCTTGCTTTCTTTTATTTGGGTGTTTATTTTTACATGCTTTCAGTTTATTCACTCATTCTTGAGCATAAGTATGCATTTTATTTTTACTGTTTTCCATATACTACTGTTGTACAGGATTTTCTTCTTGTTTGGGTTGGGATGTCACTTTTGAGGTAAAAGGCCCAGTACCCAGGCCAGAGTGCACTAGGACACCTAGGAATAGAGTGGGGGCATGACGGCTATAGGACGTGGTCCAATTAGTGCAGTCATGTCATATACCACGCTCAGATGAGGTTCAAATGAATTACTATCGGCACCCATGTCTGTGGGTAAGCCCATAGCACTTTCAGGCGGACCCGTGATTTTCGAGTTACCATTGTCTCACCCTGACCTAGTTTTCACCCGTAGTTGGGAGGGAATTCTTATTACAGGTACAGATGGTGACTATGTGCAGATGGTTACTCGTGTACAGATGGTGACTATGCTCAGGCAGTGATTATTGGTTCTAATGGCTATGATCTGGATTTCTGTCATGACTTTATGCAGATGCTATACTTTGTTGGTGACCGTATGGTTCTCAGGTTTATTTTCTGAGTTTCTGACTTGTTTACCTGGAAATTCATTCGGGCCTTCGATTTTGGTATTCCCAGCATATTCAGAAAATGCTCAACAGTATCCGATGTTCCAGGAGCCTCGACCCCGTACAATGGGAGATCCACATGGTACTTGGTTCTTACATGTGCAGAAGCTATGTCAGACCTCTTTGATCTGATGATACTCACATGATTCAGAGCAGTGCAGCAATCTTATTCAGGAATGATGGGACCCTGATCCTCTTTGATCTCATGCCTTTGTATACATAACATGGCTAACCACATGCTTAACATACATGTTCTGTTATTTTCAAGAAATCATATTTGCGATTCTTGTGCTAAAATCTTCCATCCCTTACTTGCGTAAAATCAAAATCAAAGCACGCAAATTCCTTGGAAATGACAGAACATGACATGGCATTCATTCATGCACCCCATGCATTCATAGCAGGTACCCGAAGATTGGGGATTCTTATTCAGGCCTGGAGTTCTATTCAAAGGTTCAACCTGATTTCTCACCGCACATGCTCAGCGATCAGTTATGGAATAACTCCGAGTGGTACATGCAAGCTTTGGCTCATAGTCAGAAACTTCTTCAAGCAGGAAGATAATGGATTAAATACTCAGATAATCCAGGTCATGGAAACTCTGATGATGATGTCTATTATTTCTTTAAGACATGATATGCTTGGTGATGCATATTATACTGGGGCACCTGGCCAACCGATTGAAGAAGGTATGTCATCCAGAGATCAAGTCCAAGACTGGATCAATTCAGAGACTGTTGTGTTCAAATCAAATCTGAAAGGGGATTCTCTCGCACACTCGAGCATCAAGGCTACAGAAAGTCGTCAGAATCAAGAAGTCCATACGAAGTCAAGTCTCCTCAACAATGGCAATCATTGATTTCTTTACTGCATTTTCATTTGCATTCTTGCTTGTTTGTTTAAACATCGCTTGTATATAGAAACTTGTCTATTTTGGAACGAAAATCTTAATGCAATAAGTATGCTTGTCTTGAAGTGTTCCTTTCATTTTTACTCATCCATTTGTTATCACTCTTTAAATGTTTTACTTGCATATTGATGTCAGATTTCCTAGTCTTATGCTTAGGTAAAGATTCAAAGGAGGATGATGACAATCTGAAAACGCAAAAAATCTCTGATTGGTACGCTTTTGAGTAAGACCCTGCTGACGATGTACAGGCCTTGTTTCAAATCCCTAAACACTGGAGATATAAGGGAGATAGACCCTCGTCAACCCCTCTGAGCCTTCGAAGTAGGAGTTTCTTTTCTGTTCAGAAAAAACCCTCATTTTAACCTTGGGGCGGGTAGTGTTCAGCTAATCTGATCAAGCATTCAGAACACATCAAGAGTGTGCATCCAAGGATACAACAATGGTTATCCATCAAAAGATTGAGGAAAGTCAAAACCACAACGGTTCACCCTCATCTATCAACAACATGCATCAATTAACAATATCCCAATAGATATCTCTTACACATCAGGAGGTCGACATATGACAATACAACAATGGTTATCCCTCGTCTATCAAAGACTCAGGAAGTCACGATCACTTCCAACAGATCAAAGACAACGCAAAGATCAACGACTTGTTCAAAATGAAAAATATGAATAAGAAAGAAACAAAAATCCCCGCTAAGTCAAAACTTGAAAACAAGTCGCTTAGGCAAAAAAATTGGGGCATCCCGCTGGACTTCCAAATCGAAATTCAAAAGAATTTGTCCAGGCAAAAATTAGGGAAAGCAAGAAAGAAATTGAAAAGCCTAAAAGGCGAGAAAAGGATTACCAATGAAAATCCTCATCAAAGAACAAAGTCGTGTGATCAAACACCAAAAGCAAAAGAAGTTAGTGACTCTCGTGTCCAAGAAACCTCAGTGGTTCCTCAACCATCGCAAACCCCTCTAGAGAGATGAACGCTTGTATCGGGTCAACTGAACGTAGGAATGGAGAACATCATGTAGAACGGGTGGGCACCAAATAATTTTGAGCCTTAAATCCTTTTTTCTAAAAACCGTGAACCAGGCCACGTTACAACCCATAAAAGTCCTAATTGAAGCATGGGTCAATTCGAAATCTTGCTACAACGAGATAGCGTTTAACTGACTCCTAAGAGGTATGTTTGAATATCTGTGTTGGCATCATATGCTTGCATTATCTTTCATAAAAAAGAATTTGCAAATGTTTCTCTCTAGCTAGTGACTCGTTCACAACAGAGTTGTGACGTTATTTCATTCAAAGTTTTTTCAAACTTCAAGACTTACATATGTGTTGTATTAGAATTATCATTCTCATAATAAACATTCTTCTGCATACAAAACAACTGATCGAAATCAAGTAAGTTTGCACAATGAATAATCGGTGAAGAGCTCAATCTTGTCAGAAAAGAGAGGCTTGAATACCCTGTTGAAGCAAGAGTCAGCTGCTACAAGAGAAATGACTAATCCAGAGGCATGTTAAACCAGAGATTCTGTCAAGAGAAATCATCTTGGTGCTTCACAGCTTGAGTACCCTTCAGGGATAAAGCTAGCAGATTCCATCAATCTGGGGCATTCCCTAAAAACTGCCAATCTGGGGCAATCAAGTCGAGAATCGATCTCTCCAAGCCCAACCAAATTTGGGGCATTCCCTCAAAGTTACCAATCATAGGTTATCATGTCAATTAATCTCTTCAAGCTAGACCAATTAGAGGTTATCACGTTGATTAATCTCTTCAAACTGTCAATCAAAGGCTATCACGTCGATAAATCTCTTCAAGTTCGATGCATCATAGGCTATCACATCGAGAAATCTATTCAGAATTCATTCAACCTGGGGCAGTTACGTCGAGATTCGACAAATCTCTCCAAGAAGGCTGTAATCAAGAGCCGTTTATTTCGTGACTCAAGACATTGGGTCAGGCCACCTCATATCGTATTGTGGCACGAATATTCTGGTCTTCTATTCAACAAAGATCTTCTCAGAGACCCTTCAGACAAGGGCATTCCTCATCCATACTTGCAAAGTTGCTCAAGCCAATTATGTTGTACGAGACTACGATCAAGCTAAAAGCACCATAACAGTCACCCTGACCTAGCCAGCACACGAAGTTGCCTTCATCTGCTACAGACAATTTCAAATTTGATTCCCCAAGTGAATTCAGAAAGTCTAGAATCGTCTTTTGACTCAGCATGCGTAAGTGCATCCTCAGTGGAGTTAATCAAGAACATCCCAAATGGAGCTAAACCGAGGCATTCGTAGAGCTAAAACCGGGGCATTCGTGAAGCTAAACCGGGGCATTCGCGAAGCTAAACCGGGGCATTCACAGAGTTCAACTGGGGCACTCGTAGGTGTCCATGCCCATCTCTTATACCCAAGTGATTCAAGAGATAATTCCCCAGTGTGCATAAACTTGGGACATGTATTCAGAGAGATCCACATGGTGTTCAGTATCCATTCTTCGGCATATTCACTTTTGTCATCCTCTTCTTCAGTTCAGGATGTTCGGAAGTCTGACCAGATTATCTCTTCCTTAAACGGTACAATTCAGGATTCAGCAGCGTACCTAAAGACTCGCTTCGTCAGCAATTCAGTCTTCAGCAGAGTCATCAACAATCTTCGGTATCATGGGCTCCCCAGTGCAAATTTTTATTGGCATCCCCAACAACCTTTGATACTAATGGCTTCCAACATCGATATATACTAACATCCCCAGTGATGAGCAATGGTTCTCAGCAAGCCTTATCTTATCCCCACGAAGTTTATTTCTTCGCATTGCATATAGTTATCACTGCATAACATTTCATCCTCAAAAACGCGTAGCCGATCCATCAGAGTGGATCTTTGCGTCAAAAAAAATTCAAACATGCATACGAAGCATAAGCCAGATCAGGTACCTTACACAAAGACCTGAATTATTCAAGGACAACAATACATCCCTACAGAAGGGTATCATGCCCAAAATCCTCAATCAGTGACCTTCACCTTTTCAATGCCAAACAAAATCAATACACTTTGCCGTTCTAAACCCAGCTCTTGTCTGGTAGTCAGTTCCCTAAACACTCGTCCGTGTCCATTCCTAAGCACTCGTATGTGTCAAGTTTCCTAAACACCCACCCAGGTCAGTTATTCAAACACTCGTCCGTGTTTATACTTTTGATACTCGTCCGTATCTCCTTTCAATACTCGTCCATATTGAATCAAACACTCGTCCGTGTTTAACCTTTGATACTCGTCCGTATCTTCTTTCAATACTCGTCCGTATTAATTCAAACACTCGTCTGTGTTTAAAATTTTGATACTCGCCTGTATCTTCTTTCAATACTCGTCCGTATTGATTCAAACACTCGCCCGTGTTTAACCTTTTTGATACTCGCCTGTATCTCCTTTCAATACTCGTCCGTATTGATTCAAACACTCGTCCGTGTTTAAACTTTTGATACTCGTCCGTATCTCCTTTCAATACTCATCCGTATTGAATCAAACACTCATCCGTGTTTAACCTTTGATACTCGTCCGTATCTCCTTTCAATACTCGTCCGTATTGATTCAAACACTCGTCCGTGTTTAACCTTGGATACTCGTCCGTATCTTCTTTCAATACTCGTCCGTATTGATTCAAACACTCATCCGTGTTTAAACTTTCTTGATGCTCATCCGTGTCGCTTATCTAAATAATCATCATGTCATAACCCATGTTCCCATCGTCGAACCTGAGATCTCCTCTTGGCTAGGTTCTTCCCTCAAATCATCGTCGAACCTGAGATCGCCTCTTGGCTAGGTTCTTCCTTCAAATCATCGTCGAACCTGAGATCGCCTCTTGGCTAGGTTCTTCCTTCAAATCATCGTCGAACCTGAGATTGCCTCTTGGCTAGGTTCTTCCTTCAAACCTTCGTCGGACCTGAGATCGCCTCTTGGCTAGGTTCTTCCTTCAAATCATCGTCGAACCTGAGATTGCCTCTTGGCTAGGTTCTTCCTTCAAATCATCGTCGAACCTGAGATCGCCTCTTGGCTAGGTTCTTCCTTCAAATCATCGTCGAACCTGAGATCGCCTCTTGGCTAGGTTCTTCCTTCAAATCATCGTCGAACCTGAGATCGCCTCTTGGCTAGGTTCTTCCTTCAAATCATCGTCGAACCTGAGATTGCTTCTTGGCTAGGTTCTTCCTTCAAATCATCGTCGAACCTGAGATCGCCTCTTGGCTAGGTTCTTCCCTCAAACCTTCGTCGGACCTGAGATCGCCTCTTGGCTAGGTTCTTCCTTCAAATCATCGTCGAACCTGAGATCGCCTCTTGGCTAGGTTCTTCCTTCAAATCATCGTCGAACCTGAGATCGCCTCTTGGCTAGGTTCTTCCTTCAAATCATCGTCGAACCTGAGATCGCCTCTTGGCTAGGTTCTTCCCTCAAACCTTCGTCGAACCTGAGATCTCCTCTTGGCTAGGTTCTTCCCTCAAATCATCGTCGAACCTGAGATCGCCCCTTGGCTAGGTTCTTCCTTCAAATCTTCTTCGAACCTGAGATCGCCTCTTGGCTAGGTTCTTTCCATACACCTGTCTTAGAACCTGAGATCGCCCTTCGGCTAGGTTCTCTATCAAATCACTCTCATATGTCACCTTAGGATCGTAGGTCGCCCGTAGACCTCATCCGCTGTTTTTTCATACCAACCATTTGTCTTGTATTGGCATCAGGCCACGTTACAAGTCCAATCTCTGTCTCTTCGTTGAAAAAACAAATTTCTTTTCCTCAGCAGATATCACAAAATAAATAAATAAAGAAAACACTTACTCCCTCTCTCAGGACAAATTTTTGGCATTGATATTTAATCATCTTCAACCTTGAACTTCCGAAAGGCATGTGCCAATCGTACTTTCAGGTTTAAGACGATTAAATAGGGGAAGTTGTAATACCCCAAATTTGTCCTACCCTTATACTTTTATCTGGTTTACGCATTGTTACACTTTTCGCATGTACATATTTCCATTAGGTCATTTAACATTGCATACATTCGCTAACAACATAATTTGGCATGGAATCAGTGATATGGTGGAATTAGGGTTTTTATGGCGTTGACGGTCCTCATCTTCACTCAGGCTTGAATCAGTTGGTTTCTTCGACAATTATGGTTTGAAGATAGGGTTTTGGATGCATGGCTATTATGGACTTCTTTCTTATCAAGCTACAAGGGCATCTTCACCATGGGCTTTTAAACCATCAAAGTGCATCTCAAGGGATCTCAGGACCTTGTGATCATCGTCAGTTATATGCTTCTAATTGTTCTTATCTACAAGATTTTCTCCGTGACATTAACTTCAAGGTCATTGGTTGTCTATTGAGGTGCATTGGTGGAATGGATTACAAAGTTTAAATCGTGGTATAAAGATGAAGTGGTGATTGAGATACTAGCGTGTTGTTTGAGATACAAGTTAACGTGGATGGAAGAGTTGAAATATGGGTTTTCATGACGGTTCAAACTCGGTTGAAGTTCATATTAGTATTAAAGTGAAAGAGGCATTTACTAGGAAATCAAGTCATAATCAAGTTTAAAGTTCATTCAATCATTTGAGGTTATTAAAGCTTGGTGATCCATTCATAAATGTCAAGGGAAGTTTGATTATTCAAGACCCTGATGGATCAATGTCCATGACTCATCTAGAAGCAAATACAAAATTAGAAGTGGGAGAGAATGCTACTTGAAGTATTCGGATTTTTGCCATTCGAACTCGAAGGTTCTCGTTATATTACAAAGTCATCATCATTTTTTGTCAACATAATTACAAAAGCAAAGAAAGAAATTAACGAAAGGGATTCGCTTTGAGTATTTGAAGGTTGCCATTATACTATCAAGTATAAGATCATTTCATGGCACCTAATACATTATACCAAGGCAATATCAAGTATCAATAAACATCCATCACATACGACAGTACAAAATTTTATTACAAATTGGTGACTGCTCTCTCAGATTTTTATGCCTTCATTCATTTTTGCTTGGCTTAAGAAGATCTCCATAAGTCCGTCTCAAGTTGTTCTTGCTCTCCACCCCAAGTCTTATCCTGTATCCAAAACTAAGTTATGCCAAACAACAAACATGCTTTGAGGCTTGGAACCAGCCATGTCCTGCAATTAATCAAACAACAGCTCAGTAATGAATAAAATAATATATATGCATAATATAGTTTAGTGCAGTACTGTCCATCTCAAATTGTCATAACAAAAATAACCTAAATAATCCTAACCTCTATAACTATAACCTAACAACTTTTCTTAACTTTCTAACAGATTGATAACTAACTTAACAAACCATAACATCTAACAACCCATAACTAACTATAACCAACTTTCCATTTCCCAAAATCCTAACTAACTTTCAAACTAACAGCTAACGGATTCAAAGGCTCTAACTGTTTGCTAACAGAAGAAAAAACAAAATTACCTCTCAATCATCTCATTCTGGAACTTGCAGAAGAATCACATAAAAAATTATTTCTTCTCCTCTCATCTTCATTCTTCAATTTCTGCAGAAGAGTCACCAGAAAAGTATCAAAAAAAATCTCGCTGTATTCTTTGAGTTTTCTCCATTATCATCATCCATCTTTAAACCATACCATCAATCTTTCACCTTCACTCCTAAACCTCCTTCTTCATCCTGGCTCTGCTCCTCCTCTCTCTTTCTGCATTTATCAATGAAGTTCCACAAAACAAAAATATCTCAGAAAAGGTTATACAGAGGTTCACATAGAAATTCATGATTCAGAAAACTAAAGAAACTCACCATAAATTTCTCCCCTCTCTCTTTGCTCCATCTTCTTTTTTTTCTGCGAGAACTGTACCTTCATCTTCTCTGAACCGCTTCAACAATTCCATCACACTCTCCTTCAATCTTCATCAACCTTTTAATTTCTATGATCTTCATCTGTTCATCTTCAACAAAAAACTGCAACCTCAATCATCATCTCGCAAACCTTTAATCTCTAAGATCTTTTCTCTGCATCTGGCTTCAATCATCATTATCAACCCTCATCAAGAAGGCCACGGTTCTTCGTCACTTTAGGAAAGCCTTCCGCAACAACATCAACATCATCATCATATCTCATACAGCTTCTTCGTACAGCTTCATCAAACCTACAAGCACGACAGCATCAACGAAAAACACAGAGGGAGAAGAAGAGTAGAAATTACGAGGAAGCATGTACCTCGCTTCGATTCTTCCAAAATCGATCTCTGTCAAAGCCATGGGTTTAGGAATCAGAGAAAGAAGGGAGCGGAGGCGGTGAACCTTTCGCAAGCGGTGGCGTTACACTTTGTTCATCAGACGAAGGCACGCACTCAAGCCGCAACAGACAAGTCATCGTTAAATCCAGGATCCTTGCGCGAAAACGAGTGGGGTAGATGCGTTTTTCGCCTCGCTCAGGCAGCCATGGCCACCTCCGGTGTTAACGGCACGGAAGAGGGGAAGCATCGAGACGTCCGTTGGTAGATCGGAGGAGGGTACGGCGGTGAAGATGAAGAGACCAACGGCACCGTTGTGGAGGAAGATGGGCATACAATTGCAATCCCTAACCCTTTTCCCATTTCCAATTTTCTCACATTTTTGTTTTTATTTTTTTATATATTTATTTGTTTTAATTCCCATAATTAATAGTTCAAACAAAAGAAAAGTTGGGCCGACAATATTGTAATTGGCCCGAGTTGCCTGTCACTAAGGCCCATGGCTATATTTTTTGGGAGTTGCTTTTTTGCTGAAGCTATAAAAAAAAGGGCTTATTGGACATTACAGGATGGGCCTAGCACCTAATATTAGTCAGATACCCTGATTTCAATACTACACCCTTGTCCTCATAATCTTTAAGATTTTATTTTTTGCATATAATTTTGTCTATTTCTTTTTTTATGATAAAATTCTAAGATCCATAAAAACTTGTTAGTTTTTTTGATTTAGGAATTAATTCTTGTTTGTTTGTTAGAATTTTCTCTATATAAAAAATAATGATAAAAAAGTGGTAGAATATTTTAGAACTCTTTAGAAATTCTTTTTAGAATTTCGATTAGAATTTTTTCTATTTTATTTTTCATATTTGGTAATCATTTTTATTGACTTTTTTTAGTCAAGATTTTTGTGATAGCATTGATATAACTCTTGCAATATGGAATGCTAGGGGTTAATTCTTCAATCACTTGCCCAAGGGAACCTTGATAGAATTTTCTTACCGCTTGCACAATTTTGAAGAGGCAACGGACCTCCTCCGTTCGGTATCGTCACAACTCTATTTTATTCTTACTTTACCACAATCCATATGCATGCTAACATTAGGTAGAATTCCTTCAAAATTGTAACTTTAGGTCTAATAATGCACGATAACATTAGGTTTAGAAGTAAGCTAGTCTCCTTTTGACTTTTCTTTCCCTTTCGCATACGCACCTAAAACTAAAACTTCTTTTCTTTCAAAATTCAAAACACTTTAAAACTATTGATGAGAATCATGATTTTGCTTATTACGGGAAATGATAAGCGGGTCTCTTCTCGATCTTATTGTTCTTCATCTCAAGCATAGGTGTGGTTCAATTCTCAAAGACTCCTTTCATGACTAAGTAGAAAAATGGCTAATATCTCTCCCTTGAGGTCAATCAGTCATCATCTACAACAAAAATACAAAACAAATTCAAACCATTTTGTGCGCTCGAGCACCATTTCTCTAAGAAACCCTTTTCAGGTAAGGACACGATTAGTTTACTTCTGTGCCAACGCATAAGTCTCCAAAGGTCGAGCTGCGGCAGAAGGCGGAATTAACTTCGTCCACAAAAAACACAAACAAACAAAAACATATGAGCCGAACTACGGTAGCTCTGATTCCTCAAAACGGATACGTAGGCATTGGGGTAGGGCCCAAGCGAGCACAATTTTATTTTCCCTACATTCTTTTCTCCTTTCTTTTGCATGCATTTTCCCTCCAGTAGTATAGTAGACAGTAAACATAGATTAAACACACCCATAAGATAGATAACAAGAGTGGATACCGTAGAGTACTATGGGCGTGAGGGGTGCTAATACCTTCCCCTCGCGTAACAGACTCCCTTACCCGATCTCTCGGTCGCAAAACCGTGACTTCTCCCTTCTCAGGTTTTCTCGATGTTTACCTTTCCCTACATGTGGGATAAAAGACGTTCGATGGCGACTTCATTGTTTTGATGATTTTCAGCCGGTTGTTTCACCTCCCTATAAGTAATTGCTATAATTCCTTACAATTTGATTTCCCTTTGATAGTGCTCGTCCAAATAGATTTTGAATAATCATCAGCAATTACACCAACAAACTTTTTCTTACCAAAATTCTCAACCTGCTTAGGTTCAATTAGTGCCATATGAAGATTTTCTAACCTCTTCGAATTAATTTGATGATGCAACTTTGGGTGTGACATCTTGGTTTGCTTCCTTATTTCATATTTACCAGAGATTTTTCCTTCCTCCATGTTCATATTTGGAATACCTATGGCTTCTTCCTTTGATTGGACTTTCTTCATACCTTTAAGGAGTAATTGGTCATGTTTTTTATGCAAACTTCACCTCAACTTCTTTTGGCATCAAGCATGTGGAGGAGCAATTTGTTTCTTGAGGAATCCACAAGTAACAATTATCTTTTGATCTGACTCCCTTCATGATAATTCATCCTTATCATTAGTTACTAGACATCCAGACACAGTAAATTTGAATTTGAGACCTTAGTCGCACAGTTGACTAATACTTATCAAATTAGCACTCAACCCCTTAACAAACAACACCTTATTAAGATCTGGCAGACCAGTGCAGCTCATCTTTCCATCACCCTTTATTTCACCTTTTGACTCATCTCTAAAGGTGACATTACTAGAGGAAAGTGTTTTAATGTTCACAAGAAATTTCTTTACACCAGTCATTTTTCTGGAACAACCACTATGAAAATACCAATCCTTTGTTGTAGAAGCTCTGAGAGCGGTGTGAACTATAAGTCCAAAAGTGTCATTCTTGGGAAGCCTCTTAGACTTGTATTTATCATCTTGTATTTGTTGTACCCCAAAATTTTCCCTCCCATTTTACTCAAGACATGCTCATTGAGGTCTTCAATTGCTCAAGGATGACCAAGAATTGACCAGACAAATTCTCCTCCTAAGCAATGAACCTCCAATTAGGGTTTCACTTTTTACCAAGATGTTTAGGTTAAAAAGGCTCTGAGTGATTTCTATGGTCCCTAATATGTCCTCAGGAATGTCCATACCATGTTCCATGCCCTACACTACAAGTTTTCTCAGTCAATTGCTCAAATGCCTGAAAATCAACTATGCTAGGTCAAAAGTCAATTGTGGCCAAAGTAAAGTCAAACTTCAATATTTTTGGTCAACGTCAACACTTTGAAGTTATATCCATCATTTCATCAAGGGTTGGTCACGATTCCTCAAGAAATGCACCTAATCTATCAAAAGTCAAGAATTGCTAAATTAGAGTTTCTATAGGAAAAGTCAACTAAACTTTGACCAGGCATAACTTTCACATACTTCATCCATATTTCCCTAACCAAATCTAATTTTAAAGAGAATCCAATTCCCTACCACTTCTCTTTTATTAACAAGTCCATGAAATGCACCATTTGAAAGATACAAGCTCATACATTACAGGTCATTTTCAAAAAGTCAAAAAAAGACACTTTTTGCCAAGACCTTTTACATCAAGATAAAATCTTCAAATGCAAAATTGATAAAAAGAGGGATTGAAGTAGACATATTGGGATTTCCAAAAAGTCCAAGATCATCATAATGAGATAAAAATTGAGCAAGTTATGGCTTGTCCAACTTGGGAAAATTTGAAAATTTTCAAGAATTGTGCATTGGACAAACTTGAACTTTTAGGTCAATGGCCTAACTTCTTGGACTTAAAGAATCTTCCTAACCATATAGGGGAACTATAATATCATTTTTAAATTGCCTTATAATTTTTATTTATTTTTTCCATATTTATTTTGATTTATTTCAAATAAATATAAAAATAAATTGTACAAAATAAATAGAAATGGGCCTTGACCTTTGGGCTAATGTTTTGGTCTACCTAGAAGCCTAAGAATTCGAGCACAAGTGTCCAGGTGCATGCAAGCATGGAAAGGGCAAGTTTTTCAAGTTTTGGAAACTTTTTAATTTGTTTGACTTTGATATGAAAGCATGGTTTATGGAATTGAATCTTGGCATGTTTTCTGATCCTCATACTCCACTATATATACACAACAAAGACAAGCCACAAAGGGACGCGTACGCACTACCTAAAGACGCCATAAAAATTTCAAAAAATTCAACAAAGTTATGAAATTCATACAACAAATTCTAGCCATACTCAACCCATTTCAGGGATCCCATCACCCTCCTGAGGTTGCCAGGGTTCATTTCCAGCCATCCTTCGAGCCAAAACGTGCCCAGAATCCGTGCTTCCAAGTGCACTATTTGGTAAAATTTTCGTGGTTTGAATCTTTCAATACATGAAATATAATTGATTCTAATTCACATTTTCATATTCACATCATCATTTTGCTTGTTTCTAACGTGTTACATGAAAGGATAGGTACTCAAACAAAGATTTTCCATTTTTAGGGCAAAGTTTCAGGCGTGAGTGGTTCTCAAGGATAGAGGCCATTTCATGGGAAACTAACACCATGGTTGGATTGGCAGACCCCAATTTAGGGGGGGGGGGGGGGGGGTAGCCTAAATCTTGAGTTTTGATTTTGCTTTTTACAGGTTTTAAGATTTTGGTGTAGCCGGAGAAGGTGACCGGAGTTTGACTCCGGCACTCCTGCAAATTATTCACTCCAGAAGCATGCGCGTCCTTCACTCATTGGTCCATTTGAATCAGCACACATTTTTTTTCCAAATATATGCGTCTGATTTACATTATATTGTTTCTATTTGATTTATATAAACGAATGGTAAAGCAGCTCAGTTGGTGAAGGGAAAGTGTGTGAAGAGGAGAGACCTGAGTTCGATACCCAGGTCTAGATTTTGATTTTTTTTAACATTTCCTTGCAGGATCCAATGCGTTGCATCACCAAGCCCCTACCATAAGCCATCAGATCTACATCATCAGAGGTCAACGTAGCCAGATCCAAACGCATCAAATATGCACCCCCATCATGGACATTCAAGGGATCCTCTCACCGGGTCCAATACAGCCTCTGGATCTCTCATGCATGGACCTGCGTTTTCCAATATTACACCCCCATATTTCTTTTGTGTCCGGCCCAATTTGCTTTTTTTTATATATTTTATTTGTTTTATTGTTTATTTTCTTTTAATCTTTTTTTTATAACAATATAAAAATCAAAAAATAATAATAATAGACTTAGGATTTTATAAATTAATTTTAATTTTTGTAAATTAATTAACTTAATTATTTTGACTTGTTTTAATTAATTTAAAATAAATTAGAGTTAGGTTATTTCATTAAAAAAATTTCTCAATAAAAATGCAAAAAGTATTAGAATTAGTTTTCTTTTGTTAGAATTAACTTTAATTAATAATCATTCTCTTTTATTTAATTAATTAGGATTAGATTTAGTTTTTTCTTATTTAATTTAATTTAAGTATTTTCTTAAAATAAACAAAAACCAAAAAGATTTTCCTTTTTTACTTAGAACTTTTTTAGGGTTTAGACGTTCCTTTTGACTCGCGCGCATTATTATGTTTTATTTTTTCTAAATTATTGTAACTGCTCATAGTATGTAATAGCTTAATTTTGGATTTTTCTTTATTGCTTTTATTTCCCTCATTTTTGGACATCTAAATACCCCCTCCCCAGAGCATTGTAATAGCGTAGATTTCAATTCCTGCACTTTAAATTCATGTACATATTAACTGCTAGACTAATAGGATTGTATGACAAGATTAATAATCAAACGTTAGCAAACTTAACACAAGACTAAAATAACTGAACATAACACACCTTGCACATATACACCTCTAGGGTACGCCCACTTTGGTTGCCTTTCGGAAAATAAAACAGTCATGTCCCTCGAAAGTGAGGATGCTTTAGCAAAGACCCTTAAATCAAAAGATCATAATCCCTCGATGACCCTACAATGTTGCCTTTCGGTAAATGATCTAGTCCCTTAAACAAAATTGCTAAAGTGTCTTTATATGTTGCCTTTATGATTGTACGTCCCTTCGAATGTCCCTCAAACATCCAACGATATGGCTACCTACTCACTAATAGTAGGATAGCACTGTCTAAAGGATAGGAGGAAAAGAACAAACCTTTCGAGTATAAGTAGATAGTTCTTAGATGCTTGCTCAAAAAACAAACTTTTACACTTACACAATACATTTCAAAAACAATTTCAAAAAATGCTTTATCAACACTCTTGCTGCACTAAGGCATTTTCAAATACTTTTCAAACACACAAAAGTACAAGGTATTTTTCAAATGAGCTAAGCATCTAAGAGCCCGTAGATAACTACGGATGGAAAGGATGCTAACACCTTCCCTTTCCATAATCTACGCCCCTTACTCAGAAAATTCTCAAAAAGGTCTTTTTCTGTCATTTTCACCCTTTCCTTTGTTGGATAAAAGAAAAGTCGGTGGCGAATCTTGCTTGCCGCAACATTTGCGAATACAAACACAAAACCAGTATAACAGTCAGTTCTACCACTGTATCACAGAACTGGCGACTCTGCTGAGGATAATAAAAAGTGGGGTTACTTTAGAGTTTAGTTCATTATTTTAAATTGATTTCCTTGTATGCTTTGCATGCTTTATATTTGAGGGTTTTTCTTGGGTTTACTTGTAAAGATCCTACACTCAGATCTGGGGAACCTTTTAGGTAAGTAGCAATAGATCATGGGGACTGTGTGGGGTATACCGACACGGTTGAAGCGATAGCTAGGTTGATGTGACACATTTGTTGGTATCGGCAGCCCTTGAGTAGTCAAGGAGAATACGGAGTTGTTGTGTGGTTTCATAAAGCATCAACTGACCTTAGAACCTTTAATTGAACCAACTTAGCCATTCGGAAGTAGTGAGATAGTCAATTTTGGTACAGTCCGAAGTTGGTTGATACTTGATACTACACTCATTGAGATCTGAATTCCGAGATATTTCGGTTTCCAATAAAGAGGCTTGCACTAAAACAATGCTCGGTGAAGAAAGATCGATGATATTGAGATTCCCTAGAACCCGGCTATTATTGATAGGAGAGATTGAACTAACTATACTTCAAGAAGGTACTTACCTATGGAATCCATGCAAGCCTAAACCTAAGGATATTTTTGTGTAATTGTATATCTGTTTGTACATAACATCATAATATCATAACATGGCATATCACACTAACCATTTCGAGGATTTTTAGGACTTATCTTTGTGTCTGTTTTGTAGGACATGGCTCCCATTCGCAGAAATACTATCCAATTTAACCTCGTAAGGGTACCTCATCAACTCAAGGAATTGGCATCAAGAGTTCCTAAAAGTTCCATGTTCACTAAAAGACATGGTCGACTCCTCAGTTTGGTTACTTCAAGCCCTGATAAAGACATGGTGAAAGTTCTCTTTCAATTCTTTGACCTTTTACATCATTGCTTTACATTTCCTGACTACCAGTTGGTACCTACCATGGAAGAGTTTTCTCAGTTATTGGGTGTGCCTATCCTTAATCAGTTACCCTTCAACGGTATGGAAAGAGACCCAAAGCCTAAGGAAATTGCTCAAGCCCTGTATTTACAAAGGTCCAACGTCGTGGCAAATTGGGAAACAAGAAGTGGTATCAAAGGGTTTCTAGCCAAGCTCTTGTTTGAAAAAGCTCACTATTTTTGGGATACTTTGGACTTACAAGCCTTTGAGGAGGTATTGGCCCTTCTCATGTATGGGATGGTACTGTTCCCTAATCCGGACCAACTCATAGACGTGAATACAGTCAAGGTTTTCATGTCTTGTAACCTAGTTCCTACTTTACTTGGAGACATTCTGCACTCTTTTCACACTCGCACTGTAAAGAGAAGAGGGACCCACATGTGTTGCACTCCTTTGTTGGCTAGGTGTTTAGTTTCGCACCCACCCCGACTTGTGTTGAAGAATGAGCAAGGCATGTGGTGGTCTAATAGGTTGATGTCTCTCACGCATTCAAATATTCACTAGTGTCCTCGATCTGTGGAAGATGTTACCACCATCGACCGTTGTGGGGAATTCCCTAATGTCCCTCTCCTAGGCATCATGGGAGGAATCACTTATAACCCATGTTTGGCATTGCGATAGTTTGGGTATGCTATGAGGGACGGTCCTCATGATGCATTGATTCAGGGAATTGCATTTGCCTACGAGACTAATGTCCAAGGGTACCGTCAGAGGTTCATCTGAGTTTGAGGCATGGTGAACAAAGTGGATAGCAAGACATGTGGCATAAGAAATCCATCCCTTTGGAACCTTACCTTAAGTGGGTGCGAGCACGCACTCAAAATCACATGATGCCTTACCCCTCCATTCTACCCATCATCATGGAACCCATTGCGGATACATATGTACCTCATATTATTCTCCATCTGGACATGTTGACTACTCTCGAGGAATTGCAAAGGTCTTGGGTTCAGCTCAAGGAGGAACGAGATATCTTTGAAGCCCAGTTCTATGCAAGTGAGAAAAGGTTTTTGGAGCTTAAAGACAATTGCATGAAGAACAAAGTTTGAACGCCTACATTGCACCAAAGAGGATGCGCTCATGGGAAGCTTGAGTCCTGTTTGATTTAGGAGTTTTGTTTATCTTTGTTTCTTCCATTGTAAGCCTAAGAGGTATCATTGTAATCATTTAAACTTATGAATGCAATTAATGTTTGTTCTCTCTTTGGTTTAAGCAAATTTAAAATCTTAAAAGTCCTTGAAAACATTGCATAAACATTATCATGCATTTCATTGCATAAGCAGGTATTTCAAGACAGGTTTCTTATTCTTTTCGATGTTTATTTCAGCAAAAGAAATGGCTCTTGAACAAACAGTGAAGGACCTTCAAGCTCAAAACACTTAGTTTCAACAAATGTTCCTGGCTCTGGCTCAGGGGCAAGAAGATCTGAGAGCTCTGATCGTCAAAGAGAAGACTAAGAAGGCAAAGAAACCAGCTGGTGTTTTGAATTTTGGAAGAAGGTTCAGAGGACCGGCTAAGTGAGCTCTAGATTTCTCCACCCTGAAAAGAAGGGGACAATCAAGAAGATAAGCCAGAGGAAGAAAACAATAACCCAAAGTCTGAGGAAGATGAAGCTTGAAGGTTGAGAAAACACTTAGAAGGGGGGTTGAATAAGTTTTTCTTTTTATAGCTCAATACTTATGGAAGGACACTGATATTTTTATCCTGGTTTATTTGAAACTCAAACTACTCCAGTCCACCCGCCAAGGTGATTTCGCCTCACTCAACAAGGACTTAATCCACTATAATCAAACTGATTACAAACGCACAATCAAACTAGTGTGACTAACAATACAATGCATAAGCCAACTTCAAGTGACTAAAGCCTCTAAGACTCAACTAGTCCTAGCCCTCTTGAGAAATCTGACCCAACTGGTCTCTCAAGGAACACTTACAAAATTGTCTCATAATAGTAGTGAAACAGATTTGCTTCTAAAAAATCTTTATCACAACTGTGATTTATCACTAAGATTGTTGCCCAATACTTAAGATCTACCCACTATACAATATTAGTTTACAAGTATGAAAACAGTGAGCGTAAGTATATTTCATGTAAGTCAGTAACCTTTCTTTGATACAAAAGGTATTTTATATATAGCTTCCAATTCTTGACTGTTAATGCCTTGATGATAGTGCATGCGTTTAATGAAGCGTGTTTGCAATGATGTGCGTTGCGTGTAGCGAGTAGGTTTAGTCTTTGTGTTTCCAATGCTCATGCGCGTAGTTCACTTGAGTGCATTAGTCGTTTTAGCATTTAATAACCAATGGTACTGTTAGAGCTTGTCTCTGGAAGTTGAAGTGTTTTCTTGCAGCGTTTCCATTTCAGAGTTTACTTGATCTTTTCTTCTACCAGAGTATTCTTCAATATGTGTTCATCAGAGTATGCCTTAATCTTATATTTATAAGATGTTGTATTCAGCATGCTTCTATCAGAGGTTGTTGAGGATTTTCTCTTCATTATGAGTTTGCTTTGTACTTGTGTAGAATCTTGTTTCTTTCTAAGATGCGTGAGTCAGAACATCATCTGAACTTAGAGACCATACAAGTCAGAGTATAAAATAAATATCACAAAATTTATTTCATTGTTATCATCAAAACTCTAAGATATGATTAGAACCAAACTTTGTTCTAACAATCTCCCCCTTTTTGATGATGACCAAACAATTCAGATTTTGAAAAAAAAATTGTGCAAGTATGAGGATCTCCCCCTGAGATTGATATTTCTTCTTCTGACATAAAGAATGATTAAAGAGTTTAAAAGCATAAGGGAACTTCATGAGATTTGTTCTTCAGAGCTTTTAGACTTTTTCTTTCAGAGTTTGCTTTAGCAATTCTTTTCCTAATGATGTTCAGAGCTTAGTCTTTCAGAGTTTCTTGAGTTCCTGCATATCTCTTAAATAGAAAAGAACTTTGTATATCGTTAGAAATGTTTGAGACTTAGTCCCATAACTGTTTCATGGATCAGATCAAAATCTTATTTTCTCCCTCTTTTTGTCATAATCAACAAGTAAAAAATAAAGAAATTCAAAAATAGTCATATATTGAAGATTCAGGAGAAAACAAAGTTACAAAACAAAAAACAACAACAACAAAAAATTAGAAATAAAATCTAAGAGCGACGAGAAACAAGGGAAAACAGAAGATTCTTGATTTCATTTGAGGAATCCTCTTGTTTCTGCATCCAAGATCTGATTTCCTTGTTGGTTTCATCTTGTTTATCCAAACGTTCATGGATGGCCTCATTGTCCTTCTTCAGTTCATTCAGAGTGTCCAGCAACAACGAAGGTGAAGCAGAAGTTGAAGCAGCTTCAGATGAGACAACCTTAGGAGCAGAAGTACCAGAGCCTGAGTACACAACATTTGTGACAAAGGTGCCAGGATCAATCAGTAGAGTAGGCACTTTCTCAAGCCAGCTTCAGTAGAAGGTTGGTGATACAGAGTCATGGCCAAAGGATTTGGTTCAGACTCAGTGTCATCTTTAGATTCATCCTCTGATATCTCCATGGGGTCAGCAGGTGGTAATGGAGCACCAGTAATCTATAGTGGAGACCTCTGATCCCAGATGTTTACCACTTATGTCAAGAAAGTATTCATATACTTGGTGAAATTCTCAAGAACTTGAGCATAGCACAGTTCTTACAAATTGAGGATTTCATCATTGAGTTTTCTTCTGAAAGCGTCCCATATAAAATCACACGCTGCTGGATTCAGGCTGCTGGCACTTTCAGCTTTCAGTAGGTCAATCCACGTCTGCATTTCTGTTACGAAATTCTGACAGCGTACAAGAACATCTGATTGATCAGGTTTTGGGGTTGGTTTGGGAGTGGCCTTTTTGGTGGATTTTATTTGTAGATAACATAGTGATTTAAGATCAACTATAGTTCTGAGAGAGTCAGAAGGGACAGAGGGTTCAGGAGGTTCTGATGAGGATGGACTAGAGAGAGAGGTGAAGAGGGTTCAGGTGATGAAGGTAAGGGATTTCTGGTGAGGAAGGTGGTGTGACAACAGGAGAGATGATGATTGTGGTTTGAGGTGAGGAAGGAGGAGAAGGTGTTGGTGATACATTCAGGGCAAAAATGTTTTCAGAGGGTAGGATGAAGGATGGTGTTTGTGTAGCCAGGGGAACATTTATTCCAGGTAGTCTTCAAGAACCATCATATCACTCAGAGGGTCTTGGTGATAAAGGTATGATGGGGGATGTTGGTAGAGGGTTGTTAGAAGGGTTATTTGGATTCTGATGGTGCGGAGCAGAAGGAGGTATTTAAGTTTGAGGTTGAGTTTGTTGAGGTACTTCAGCAGCAAAATTATCTATGTCAGATAATACTTGGTCAATTTCAGGGTTGTTACCTAGGGGCTCAGAGGATTGTGTTAGGTCTATGTCAACTTCTATATTTTCTAGGTTTTGAGGTTCAGCAGATGTTTCCATGTGCACATAATCATTAACAGAAATGGTTTTAGAGGTTGTACCTACATATTTCTTCTTCTTCTTCTTCTTCGTCTGAGGTCGAGCAGAGGGGCCTTCTTCAGCTTTCCTTTTCCTATTCTGGAGGACAACATCTGGTGGAGGGAGATTTCTTATTTGAAGCCAAGCAGGGTCAATGGGGATACCACTTTCTTTGCATGCTTCAATGAAGTGCAGAATGATCTTCGGATGATCACCAGAGTTGAACAGCGGAAAATCTTTAATGGGGATTCTCCTGCTGGTAACTGTTGCTGAGACGTATGGTGTAGGTTCCACCAGAAGTTTCTCAATTAGCTTCCTCTTCTGCAGGTTCTTCCCGGTCAGAGCTTTTCCACACGTAGACTCCAACTCTCCAAGTAAGTTTGCATCTTCAAGTGGGCTATCAAACCATTCTCAGCCAGAATGTCTGAAATTAGTCTTCCCAGAGGGATCCAGTTTCTCTTTGATTTAGGGTTTCTGACCCTTTCAGCTTCCCTAGTTTCCTTCACATGCGTACACAGATGGTTGAACAGAAGGTATGGCAGATCAATCTTTACATTTGTTCCAAGACAGAACAGAAGGTATTGTTGATCAGCATTAATGTAATCAGGAGAACTAGTTTCCTTCTGGTGATGAATGCAACCATGGATGATTCTTGCCTAGATTTTATGATAGTTCTTCAAGTCTCTGACCTTGTTTGAAGCTTGCCCAGAAATAAATATTTCATCATAAACCTTGGACATATCCGTTTGTCCACTAGAGATTCCAGTAACGCCATGTCCTTCAAAACCTAGAAGCTTCCTGATGAGATTCTCATTTATAGAAATCTCTTTGCCCATGACAAAGGAAAGGATGACCTTTGGGGAAGCAATAGCGTGAATCCAGAATTCCTTAACTAGATGAGGGAATACTGGTCCTACAAGACGATCAAAGAATTTTTTCCAACCTTGGAACTCCACAGCTGGGAGCAAGTCAAACCCATTTTCCTTCAGATTATCAAAGTCTACCATGAGTTCAGCAACCACTTCCAAGCTATCCACTGGAATCAACGTCGTTCTCTCAGGAGTAACATACTTTTCTGCTTGTTGAGCGTTGCTTGAGGACATAGGAATGCTTGAGGAAGGAGATGAAGATGAATCCATTTGAACGTTTAGGTTTAGAATATGAGAAGGGAGTTGAGAGAGTTTTCACAAAGACGAAGAGGAGTTTGAAGTTTGAGAAAGAGAGTAAAAAATAGAACCGGGATTTTGCAAGGGTATATATAGCTAAAAATAATATTTAAATTAATGAGCAATTTAAGAATTTTAAACAATTTAAAAAACATAATAATTATAGACAATTAATGAGATTTGACATTTAAGGGGGTGCGTGATTTTGATCAAATCTGAACAGTTACCTAGGAACAGCGTCTCAATAGCAGTACGCGCATGCGTGACCTTTCCGAATTGAAACACGCGTTCAACTTCTGAGGGTAGCGTGAGACAGTCGGTTTAATATAATGAACTTCTGACCATTCTAGTAATGAAACGTTAGACTCATTTCAGAACATGATGAATGGCTTCTGATGTAACTCCTCTTCTAACTTCTGAAGAGCATTCAATCAGAACATTGATTTCATAACATTCTAGAGACACATATAGAAGAAAAAATGTTTTCATTCAGGACAAAATTCCATGCTGATGTTTTTTAGAATGAATTTGAATCTATCTTCAGCAAGGGGTTTAGTAAAAATGCCATCCCATTGATGGTCTGTGTCTACAAAATTTAAGTTTAATATTCCCTTGTGAATGTAGTCCCTTATGAAATGATGTTTAATTTCTATATGTTTTGCCTTAGAATGTAAGATGGGATTTTTTGAAAGACAGATAGCAGAGGTATTATCACAAAAGATAGGAATCTTACTTTCATATAGATGATAATCTTCCAACTGGCTCTTCATCCAGATTATCTGAGTTCTACATCCTATAAAAGATATATATTCAGCTTCAGTGGTTGATAGTGTAATGGTGGCTTGTTTCTTGTTGTACCATGAGATGACGTTATCACCCAGAAATTGACAGCTTCCAGAGGTGCTTTTGCATTCTATTCTATCTCCAGCAAAGTCAGCATCACAGTAACCTACTAGTTTAAAATCTTTGGATCTTCTGTAACACAGTCCAAGGTTAGTAGTACCTTTCAGATACCTCAGAATTCGCTTAACAGCAGTTAAGTGAGATTCTCTAGGATCTGATTGGAATCTAGCACATAAACATACACTGAATAGAATATCTGGTCTAGATGCAGTCAGATAGAGAAGAGATCCAATCATACCTCTGTAGAGTTTCTGATTTACCTTCTTACTTACCTCGTCTTTTCCCAGAGTGCATGTGGGATGCATTGGGGTCTTTTCTTCTTTACTTTCTGATAGCTGGAATTTCTTCAGAAGTTCTTTGACATAGTTTGTCTGATGTATGTAGGTACCTTATGGCGTTTGATTTATTTGAATTCTCAGAAAGAATTTTAGTTCTCCCATCATGCTCATCTCAAATTCAGCCTGCATAGATTCATCAAATTCTCTTCCAAGAGAGACATTAGAAGTTCCAAAAATAATATTATCAACATATATTTGACAGATTAAAATGTCATTTTTAAATGTTTTTCTGAATAAGGTTGTGTCCACTTTGCCTATGGTAAAATTCTTTTCTAAAAGAAAGTTACTAAGACGTTCATACCAAGCTCTGGGAGCTTGTTTCAGACCGTACAGAGACTTTTTCAGTTTAAAAACATGTTCTGGAAATTTTGCGTCATCAAAACCCGGAGGTTGTTGGACATAAACTTCTTCTTCTATGTAACCATTTAAAAAGTAACTTTTAACATCCATTTGATATAATGAGATGTTGTGTTGAACAGCAAAATAAATTAACAATTTAATTGATTCTAACCTGGAGAATGGGGAAAAGGTTTCATTATAATTAATTCCTTCTTGTTGACTATAACCCTGATCCACCAGTCGTGCTTTGTTTCTGACAACCTCTCCTTGCTCATTTAGCTTGTTTCTGAAGACCCGTTTAGTTCCAATGATATTAAATTCTTTTGGTTTTGGAACAAGATCCCACACATCATTTCTTGAAAATTGATTTAATTCTTCTTGCATAGCTAGGATCCAATCATTATCCTGCAGAGCTTCATCTATTGAAGTTGGCTCAATCAGAGAGACTAATCCAAATAGTGATTCTTCATTGTTTTTGAAGGGGGATCTTATTCTGATGGGATCTTCTTTCTTACCTATAATCACATTTTCTGGGTGTGCGGATGTGATTCTGGGGAATTTATTTTGTGAGGATTGTTCAGAAATTCTTAGATTTTCCAGAGCATTTTCAATAGGAGGATCTTCTGAGATGTCTTTTGCTTCCGACTCTTCAGAATTTGTAAGGTGATCTTTTGTACCTGCAGAATTTTCATTTTTCTTTGGCTTTTGCTAGCCAAGCTTATCATCAAATCTGACTTTGATTGATTCTTCAACAATCAGAGTTTCTGTGTTGTATACCCTATAGCCTTTTGAGCATTCAGAATATCCAAGCAGAAAGCACTTTTGTGCCTTAGAATCAAACTTGTTCAGATTATCTTTAGTATTCAGAATATAGCAAGTGCATCCAAAAGGATGGAAATATGAAATGTTGGGTTTTCTGTTTTTTCACAATTCATAAGGAGTCTTTTCAAGAATAGGTCTTATAGAGACTCTATTTTGAATGTAACACGTTGTGTTCACTGCTTCTGCCCAAAAGTGTTTAGCCATATTAGTTTAATTGATCATGGTTCTGGCCATTTCTTGCAAAGTTCTATTCTTTCGTTCTACAACTCCATTTTGTTGGGGAGTTCTAGGACAAGAGAAATAATGAGAAATGCCATTTTCTTTAAAAAAAACTTTTCAAAATAATGATTTTCAAATTCTCCTCCATGATCACTTCTTACTTTTATGATTCTAAAATCTTTTTCATTTTGAACTTGGATGCAGAAGTCAAAGAACACAGAATGTGACTCATCCTTGTGTTTTAAAAACTTAACCCATGTCCATCTGTTGTAGTCATCAACAATGACCAATCCATACTTCTTGCCTCTGATGGATACAATTTTAACTGGTCCAAGCGAATCAATATGAAGAAGTTCCAATGTCCTAGAGGAAGAAACAACATTTTTTGACTTAAAAGAAGGTTTTGAAAATTTTCCTTTCTGGCAAGCTTTGCACAGAGCTTCTGAGTTAAATTTCAGATTAGGAAGTCCTCTGACAAGATTGAGTTTGTTAATTTGAGATATTCTTCTCATGCTAACATGTCCCAATCTTCTGTGCCAAACCCATTGCTCGTCGCTAACAAACATAAGGCATTTTACATTTTGAGATTTAAGATCAGAAAGATTAATTTTATAGATGTTGTTCTTTCTCTTGCCAGTAAAAAGGATTGTTCCATCTTTTTGACTAACAACTCTACATAATTTTTTATTAAAGATAATGGCATAACCGTTGTCACTTAATTGACTTATGGACAACAAGTTATGCGCTAATCCTTCTACTAACAAAACATTAGTTATAGAAGGAAGGTTACCGTTTCCAATGGTTCCAGAACCAATAACCTTTCCTTTTTGATTTCCTCCAAATTTGACATCACCTCCATATTTAAGTTCCAGACTTTGGAACATAGACTTTCTTCCGGTCATATGACGTGAGCATCCAGAGCCCAGGTACCATGACTGGTGTTTCAGCTGAGTTGTTAAGGACATCTGCAACATAGATTATTTTATCCTTAGGTACCCATTTCTTTTTGGGTCCTTTTTGGTTAGAGTTTCTATAGTTCAGATTGAACTTTGATTTTGCATAGGAATTTTCAGAGTGAGAAGTGTATTTGATATCATGTGTGTGCCCAAAATTAAATTGCTTATGTAGTGGTTTATATGATATAACCATTTCCTTAACGGGCTTTGGTTTATATATTTCTTTCCCTCTAGGAGCTTTATATCCAATACCTCTTCTGTCATTTCCACTAACACATTAGATCATTGAAGCCATTTTGCTTCTATTTATGCTTTTAGCAAGAAAAGTTTGAAAACTAGAGTCATATTCTTTTAGAATATCTTTTGAACTTGAAGCAGAATCTGAAATAGAATTCTTTTCAAATTTTTGAACATCCTCTTTGAGTTTAAAAATGTTTTCTTTAAGTTCAGAGTTTTCTGTTTCAAGTTTCTCAAGATCAGATGCAAGATTCTTTTTGAGTTTCTTGTATTTGATTTTGAGTTTACTGTAGTTTTCAAGCAGTTTAGATAAGCTTTCAACAAGTTCAGTTCTAGAAAATTTAGAGAATACCTCTTTTGGTTCTGAGTCTGAGTCATCTGTTGTGGTAGCCATAAACGCTAGATTAGCGTGTTTATCTTCTGAGTCAGATTCAGCTTCAGATGATTCTGAATCATCCCAGGTGGCCATCATGCCTTTCTTTATACCAAACTTTTTCTTTGGTCTTTCTCTTTGCAGCTTAGGACAGTTACTTATGTAGTGTCCAGGTTCTTTGAATTCATAGTAGACTACATCTCTTCTGCTTGACTTCTTATGTACAAAAGATTATGGTTTATCTTCTGACCTCTTGTAGTTCCTGAACTTCTTTTGTCTATGCTTCCACATCTAATTGATCCTTCTGGAGAGCAGAGATAACTCGTCTTCTTCTGATGCAGAATCTTCAGAGTTTTTTTCTTCGCCTGAAAAGCGTTAGTTTCAAATTTTTTAATGGATTTAAGAGCTACATACTTACCTTTCTTCTGAGGCTCATGTTCCTCAAGTTCTATCTCGTGACTCCTTAAAGCACTGATAAGTTCTTAAAGGGAAACATCATTCAGATCTTTTGATACTTTGAATGCATTGACCATAGGTGCCCATCTTCTGGGTAAACTTCTGATAATTTTCTTAACATGGTCTGCCTTGGTGTATCCTTTGTTCAGAACTCTTAGGCCGGCAATCAGAGTTTGGAATCTCAAGAACATAGCTTCAATACACTCATTTTCTTCCATTTTGAATGCTTCATACTTTTGAACGAGAGCCAGCGCTTTTGTCTCTTTTACTTGAGCATTTCCTTCATGAGTCATCTTGAGGGATTCAAACATGTCATGTGTCGTATCTCTGTTGGTGATTTTCTCATATTCAGTTTTTGAGATAGTGTTCAGAAAGATGTTTCTGGCTCTGTGGTGATTCTTGAAATCTAACTTTTGTTGTTTATCCATGTTCCTTCTGTCAATTTTGTTTCCGTCTTTATCTTCTGGATGAGTGTACCCGTCAAGGACCAAATCCCATAGATCAACATCATGACCTAGAAAGAAACTTTCTAGTCTATCCTTCCAGTATTCAAAGTATTCTCCATCAAACACAGGAGGTTTGGGGCAGTTGTTATAGTTATGTTCAGATGCCATAGTGTTTTCCTTCTAGATCTTTTTCTGACACTATTAGGTGTTTGCACCCAGAACTAGCGTTCTGATACCAATTGAAGGTTGAGAAAACACTTAGAAGGGGGGGTTGAATAAGTTTTTCTTTTTCTAGCGTAATGCTTATGGAAGGACACTGGTATTTTTATCCTGGTTCGTTTGAAACTCAAACTACTCCAGTCCACCCGCCAAGGTGATTTCGCCTCTCTCAACGAGGACTTAATCCACTATAATCAAACTGATTACAAATGCAAAACCAAACTGGTGTAACTAATAATACAATGCACAATCCAACTGCAAGTGACTAAAGCCTCTAAGACTCAACTAGTCCTAGCCCTCTTGAGAAATTTGACCCAACTGGTCTCTCAAGGAACACTTACAAAATTGTCTCTTAATAGTAGTGAAACAGATTTGCTTCTAAAAAAGCTTTATCACAACTGTGATTTATCACTAAGATTGTTTCCCAATACTTAAGATCTACCCATTATACAGTATTAGTTTACAAGTATGAAAACAGTGAACGTAAGTATATTTCACGTAAGTCAGTAACCTTTCTTTGATACAAAATGTCTTCTATATATAGCTTCCAATTCTTGACCGTTAATGCCTTGATGATAGTGCATGCATTTAATGAAGTGTGTTTGCAATGATGCGTGTTGCGTGTAGCAAGTAGGTTTGGTCTTTATGTTTCCAATGCTCGTGCGCGTAGTACACTTGAGTGTGTTAGCCATTTTAGAATTTAATAACCAACGGTACTGTCAGAGCTTGTCTCTGGAAGTTAAAGTGTTTGTTTACAGCATTTCCATTTCAGAATTTACTTGATCTTTTCTTCTATCAGAGTATTCTTCAATATGTGTTCATCAGAGTATGCCTTAATCTTATATTTATCAGATGTTGTATTCAGCGTGCTTCTATCAGAAGTTGCTGAGGATTTGCTCTTCATTCTGAGTTTGCTTTGTACTTGCATAGAATCATATTTCTTTCTAAGATGTGTGAGTCAGAATATCATCTGAACTTAGAGAGCATACAATTCAGAGTATATAATAAATATCACAAAATTTATTTCATTATTATCGTCAAAACTCTAAGATATGATTAGAACCAAACTTTGTTCTAACAAAGCTGACTATTTTGAGGAGCAGTATCCTCCGGCCGATGATAAATACAAACAGCTGGAGGATCGCCTCAATGCTATGGAGATCTAGAGGGTACCCGGGCTGGATTTTGAAGAGCTAGGACTGATCTCGAGGGTGGTCATCCCGCAGAAATTCAAGGTCCCCACCTTTGCCAAGTACGACGGTGTCTCCTGCCCTAAGCTGCACTTAAGGTCATATGTCAGGAAGCTTCAACCCCACACTACTGATAGGAATTCGTGGGTACATTTCTTCCAAGAAAGTTTGTCATGGACTCATCTGGAATGGTTCTATCAACTGGAGAGAACCAACATTCTTAATTGGGAAGATCTGGATGCTGCTTTCTACAAGCAGTACCAATATAACGCTGACCTCGCCCCAACTCGTACACAATTGCAAAGTATGTCTATGGGTTCCAGTGAGGGTTTTAAAGATTATGCCCAAAAATGGAGAGACCTTACGGGAAGATTCCAGTCTCCGTTGTCTGATAGAGAGCTGGTGGACATGTTCATGGGCACATTGTTTGGCCCGTTCTTCAACCATCTTATCGGAAGCTCTTCTGTTGGGTTCACTAAACTGATACTGACTGGTGAACGAGTAGAAGCTAGCATCAAAAGTGGTAAAATCCAGAGAGATGCATCCTCCACCATATCAAAGAAACCTTTCACTGGAAAGAAGGAGGTCAGTGCTGCTTATGGCCAAAGAAATCACAACAAAACTGAACTTCGTCTGACGGTGGGGCTGTTATGATTTCCAATCCTGCATCAAACCAGCAACAAAACAATCAGCGCAGGCGATATGCGCCCAGAAGACAATTCACCCAGATCAACATGACATTATCCCAGGTTTTTCCACACCTGCTGAAGTCCAACCTGGTGACCCTAAAGGAGGCCCCTACGAATCCTAATATTGCATCTCCCTGCTACAACCCAAATGCTCGATGTGCCTACCATTTCAAAAGTCTGGGGCACGATACAAACGATTGTTGGGCTTTAAAAAATAAGGTGCAGGATCTTATCGAGGTGAAGGAGATTGAGTTTGAACTTCCAGAGACACCTAATGTAATAACTGCGTTGATGCCGAAACATGGCCAAGGTGTCAATGCTGTTGACAACGATCGGTTTGTTTCTTCTGTAGATGAGTTAGCTACTCCTCTTATGACTATTAAAAGGAATATGTTGCAAGCCAGTTTATTTCCGGGTTATGGTGAATGTTTCCACTCATGTATGTCTCTACCAGATGGTTGTTTGTTGTTAAAAATTGGCGTCCAGCACCTGATGGTTAACAAAGAAATCATGTTCGAGAAAGTTCCTCTTGCAAGAAATTCATGTGAAGATGTCTCAAAAATTTCCATTTCCGACAATCCTCACAGGGTCTCCACCAAAAGACCTATCAGGATTACATCTATTCCCAAGTTTTCTCCCTTGATCATCACCCTTCCTGGGCCAATACTGTACTCCTCTGATAAAGTTATTCCATGGAATTATGGGGATGACGTTTATTACCATGGTGTTAAGCAAGACCTATTGGCCGTTGAAGATAAATTTACTGAAGATACTGATCCCAACATCGACAACATCGTTAGGACCAATAAAATTATGAGAAGCGAAAGAGTTTTCTCTCCCGAGATCTCTCCAAAGACTGTTGCTACTCCTGTGATTATTCCTGTTGCTACCCCTGCTAGAACTCCCATTGCTACTTCTACTGTTATCCTTGTTGTTATCCCTACTACTGAGTTGGTCAAGACTCGGGACAAAGAGGTATTGGTTGAGCCTGTCTAGACGAAGGCGCGCCAAGAAGTCATTCCTGAGGCTTCTAAAAAAGAAATGGAAGAGATACTGAAGATAATAAAGAAAAGTGATTATAACATTGTGGAGCAGTTGGGGCATACCCCTTCAAAGATCTCAAGGTTGGCCTTACTCTTATGCTCTGAAGCCCATGCTAAGGCTTTAGTAAAATTCCTGAAGTCTGCCCATTTGCCTCAAGAGACTTCTACTGATCAATTTGAGAACTGTTGTCAGCCTGACTGTTGATAATAGACTGGGTTTTTTCAACGCTGATCTAACTCCTAAGGGAAGGAAACACAATGATGCCCTGCATGTCTCCATTGAGTGTAGGGGAACTACCCTAGCTCATGTTCTGATGGATATAGGTTCGTCGCTGAATGTCTTACCCAAGAATGCTCTGGACAGGTTAGATTGCAAAGGAATCACATTAAAGCCCAATAACATTATGATGAGGGCTTTCGATGGGTCCAAAAGAATGGTGCACGGGGAGGTGGACATCCCTATTAAAGTTAGTACTCAGGCTTTTAATTTCACTTTCTATGTGATGGACATCCGCCAGTCTTACTCCTGTTTATTGGGTCGACCCTGGATCCATGGGGCTGGTGTTGTTACTTCTACCCTGCATCAGATGTTGAAGTATCCAGTCAATGGAAAGATTATCACAGTCCATGGGGAGGAGGAATACATGGTGAGCCACCTGAACTCTTTCAGGTATGTTGAAATGGACGACGAGTTCATTGAGACCCCCTGTCATAACATTGAGGAGGTTCCACAGACAGTTGTTGCGACCAAGACCGCTACCAGTGTTCCAAAGACTACCAGACCTCTGCTGAATATGGCTTCTCTAAGGGACACCAAAGCAGTGGTTGAAGAAGGTGGGTGTACCATTTGGGGCCAACTTCCAGACATTTTATACAAATATGACAAGTTTGGTTTGGGTTTTACTTCAGGAGCCCAGAGAGCTGTTCGTCGTGCTCGCGTCGGGGGACCACCATTATGGATCAGCAACCATGGAGTCAATGCTCTGGAAGATAGTGATAGCGACTGCGACCTGGACAAATGGATCTTCCCAACTATCAGCGGTGCACTCAACAATTGGGAGGCGAAAGACTTTGTTCCTATTACTTTTACTCAAGAGTAATTGTCTTTTTGTTTTTTAGGATATGTAATTTTTGAACAATTGAAACTTGAAAGCCTTGTGTCTTATCCGAGGCACAATGGTCTATTTTTTTTAGGGTTATTGCTTCATATTCATATGTCATTAATAAACCATTGGATATTTTGCATACAAATTTTACGCTCTCTGTTTTTCTTTTCTACCTTTTACTTTATCAAAAATAGCTATGCTCTTACACACACCCACATATCAAACTGCAGATCCACATCCACTCTGGATCCCATTGATAACGGTTCTGCTATTGCCAATTATGAATTTGAAAATTTGATCTACCAAGCCGAGGACGAAGGTGAAGAAGATTGTGAAGTACCAGGAGAACTTGCTAGACTTCTACAATAGGAAGAAAGGGCAATACAGCCTCATGAAGAGACGGTTGAGACAGTTAACTTGGGTACTGAAGAGGATAAGAAAGAACTCAAGATATGTGCCGATCTAGAGCATAGTGTCAAAGAGCAGTTAATACAGATGCTACATGACTATGTTGAGGTTTTTGCCTGGTCATACGAAGACATGCCAAGACTTGACACTGATATTGTGGTTCATCGCCTACCTACAAAATAGGACTGCCCTCTAGTTAAATAGCAGGTCTGTCGCATGCGGCGAGAAATGTCAGAAAAGATTAAGTCTGAGGTCATGAAACAATTCAATGCCAGTTTCTTAGCTGTCACCTCTTATCCAAATGGGTTTCAAATGTTGTTCCAGTACCTAAGAAGTATGTTAAGGTACGTATGTGTGTGGCAAGCCCCAAGGATGACTTTCCGCTTCCCCACATTGATGTTCTGGTTGGCAACACCACATAACATAAAGTATTCTCCTTCGTGGATGGTTTCTCCGGGTATAATCAGATCAAAATGTCACCTGAGGACATGGAAAAAACGACCTTCATCATATAGTGGGGCACTTTCTGTTACAAAGTTATGCCATTTGGGTTAAAGAACACCGGGGCAACCTATCAGCGTGCCACAGTAGCTTTGTTTCATGATATGATCCATCACGAGATAGAGGTCTACGTTGATGATATGATAGCCAGGTCTCAGACCAAAGAGGATCACCTTGATCACCTACAAAAGTTGTTTGAAAGGCTGAAAAAGTACAAATTGAGACTGAACCCGAATAAGTGCACCTTTGGAGTAAGATCTGGTAAGCTTTTAGGCTTCGTTGTCAGCGTCAAAGGTATTGAAGTAAACCCTGCAAAGGTTAAAGCTATACAAGAAATGCCAACTCCTCGCACTGAGAAATAAGTCAGGGGATTCTTGGGACGTCTAAATTACATTTCCAGATCCATTTCCCACCTAACCGCTACTTGTGAGCCAATCTTCAAATTACTAAAGAATGATCAAACAGTAAAGTGGAACGATGATTTCCAGATTGCCTTTGATAAAATCAAGGAATATCTTCAAGAGCCTCCAATATTAATGCCTCCAGTTGAAGCAAGGCCTCTGATCATGTACTTAACAATATTAGAGAACTCAATGGGGGTGTGTGTTGGGGCAGCATGACGAGTCTGGTCGAAAAGAGCATGCAATATACTACCTTAGCAAAAAGTTTACCGATTGTGAAACAAGATACTCACTGCTCGAGAAAACTTGCTGCACTTTGGCATGGGCTGCTCGCCGACTAAGACAGTACATGTTAACTCACACTACCTTATTGATATCGAAAATGGATCCTATAAAATACATCTTTGAGAAGCCCGCTCTTTCCAGAAGAATAGCAAGATGGAAAATGATCCTGACCGAATATGACATTCAGTATACAACCCAGAAAGCAATTAAGGGAAGTTTATTAGCTGATCATTTAGCTCATCAGGCTGTGTATGACTACCAATCCATGAATTTTGAGTTCATGGACGAGAACATCATGTTAGTAACTGATTGTGAAGAACCTGGACCGGATGAAGGACCTGAAAGAGAATCTCGATGGACTATGGTTTTTGATGGAGCTTCCAACGCACTTAGAAATGGCATCAGTGTTATGATCATATCTCCCGAAGGCTGTCATACTCCTTTCACGGCTAGGCTATGCTTCAATTGTACCAACAACATGGCTGAATATGAAGCATGCATTATGGATCTCAAGGATGCCATCGACTTAAGGATCAAATTCTTCAGTGTATTTGGAGACTCGACCTTAGTGATCCGTCAAATCAAAGGAGAATGGGACACGAAGCATCCTAATCTCATCCCTTACAAAGAGCATGTGTTTACACTGATTCCACTTTTGAAGAAATTACTTTTGAGCATTTTCCGCGAGAGGAAAATCAACTAGAAGACGTGCTATCTACTATGTCATCCATGTTCAAGGTCAGGTGGGATAATGAAGCTCCTTAAATCACTATTGAGAGAATGGATGAACCGGTATACTATCATGAGATTGATACCGAAGAAGTAGTGGACAAACTTTGGTTCCATGAAGTCAAAAGATACCTCGAAGCCCAAAAGTATCATGAGGGAGTTTCAGTCGATAATAAGAACTTCCTAAGAAGGTTCTCTGCCAAGTTCTTCCTCAGTATCGGGATCATCTACAAGCGCAATCATGATTCTACCTTGCTTCGGTGTGTAGACAAGAGTGAGGCAAAAAATATTATGGCCGATTTACATGAAGGTACCTTCGGCACCCATTCTAGTGGGCACGCGATGGCTAAAAAGATCCTATGGGCAAGATACTATTGGTCCACTATGGAAGCATACTGTTATCAGCATTCGCGGACTTGTCACAAATGCCAGATCTATGCTGATAAAGTACACGTGCCTCTGGTTCCTCTAAACGTATTAGCTTCTCCCTGGCTATTCACAATTTGGGGCATCGACATGATTGGAGAGATTCGACCTACAGCTTCTAATGGGCACCGCTTCATCCTCGTCGCCATTGATTACTTCACAAAATGGGTCGAGGCGACCTTATTTGCTTTTGTCACCAAGAACAGTGTGGCCCGGTTCATCAGACATAACCTTATTTATCGGTATGGTGTTCCAGAAAGAATCATTATGGATAATGGTACCAATCTCAATAATACTATGATCATCGAGCTCTGCATGCAATTCAAGATCCAACATCATAACTCTTCTCCTTACCGGCAGAAGATGAATGGCATTGTACAAGCTGCTAATAAAAACATCAAGAAAATCATACAGAACATGACAGTGACATATAAAGACTGGCACGAGATGTTACCATTTGCTCTTCATGGTTACCGTACCACGGAGCGCACATCAACAGGGGCAACCCCTTTCTCTTTGGTATAAGGTATGGAGGTTGTCCTACCCATTAAAGTCCATAACCCTTCTTTGAGAATCATGAAGGGTGCAGGTTTGAATGCAGATGAATGAGTTCAGACTTGACTTGACCAATTAAACCTGATTGATGAAAAGAGGCTTGTGGTTGTCTGTCATGGTCAGATGTACCAAAAACATATGATTAAAGCTTTTAACAAGAAAGTCAGACGTCAGGTCTATTAAGCTGGTGATCTGGTAATCAAGCGCATTATCTTGCCGCAAGGTGATCCCAGGGGCAAATGGACTCCTACATATGAAGGACCATTTGTGATTAAGAACATATTTTCAGGTGGAGCCATGATCTTAACCACTATGGACGGTAACGACCTTCCGCACCCTGTAAACGCGTACATAGTTAAAAGATACTACGCATGAAAAAATACCCGCTAGGTCGACTGGCCTAGGAAAAAATAAGGGCATCCCGGCGAACCAAAAGGGTTCGGGCGAAAATTAGGGATATACAAAAGAAATTTGTACGCCCGGCAAGTCAAAAACCTGAAAAGGCGGCTTGGGCAAAAAAGGGTATCTCGGTGGACTGAAAACCGGAAAGGGAGGTCCAGGAAAAATTTAGGGATTTAAATCGTATAACTATGTCCCGTTGGATCACCTTACAGCCAATCTTCAGTATGAATTATCAAGCTCAAGTGGTACTAATCAATCCAGTTAGCTTCAGACAAACAGCAAAAGAGATGAGACGCTCAAAGGCATAAATGGAATAGCAGAATGGGAATCCAATGGGATTATTTTACATAGCTGTTTTCTTTGTATGCCATTCTATAAAGTTTTATTCTTACGACGGATTTCTCTTACTAGGATGTTCATATCCTTGTACAAAAACGCTTATTCAAGATGATACAAAGCTATTCCTTTGAAAGTACAAAACTATTTGTTTTTATTTTTCTGTTTTGTTTGCGAAAATGTCCAGTGATTATTTTTGAACATATGCATTTGAGTGTGATTACGGCTTACAAATATACGCATAAAAACAGAAAGACAGTTAATAATGGCTTTAAGAAAAAGGACAATATCTAAGGGCCATCCACAAAATCCCCGCAGATACTTTCTCCAACAGATACCTTCTCCATCAGGTACAAAGGCAGAGACATCCTACTACATGGTCACTACCATATTCTTAGTATGCAGCCTAATAATGTCAGGTGTTATCATATTCCTGGCACAGCAACAATCTACAAATCACTGCTCTAACATTTAAAATTCCCAAGTGAAGTCGCCAAGCTTCTCAGGATTCCCCAGTAGGATTTCACAAAATCCCCAAACAGTGCACGGATTTTTCCTTCCCCAACAGAGTTTATTTCTCTAACAACGGAAATCTATCTCCCGGCATTCAACTTCAACAAAATCTGAAGACCTACATTCTTCATCCCCAGCTACAATCAGGGATTTGTTTTCCGTAATTCAACAACAATACAATAGAATAGCTGATACGTTCATACATTGCATTCATGCATCATTTTACAAACATCATAACATATGTAGCACAAATGCATATATCACAATCTCATTTACTTTGAGAGCGTCATGTAATTCATACATCATGACATCGCATGAAACTGATTTTACCTTTTCAGGTTAAACTAGAAGACAGACAAATACAATCAATTTATATACAAAAGTTCAAAGATTAATGCCCGAAACCAGACGGGGAAACTATCTACACGACCAAGTGGTATGAACTCCCAAAACAAGACGGGTTTACCAACAAATACAGCAGGCCACAGATTAATAACCAAAACCATACAGGGAAACTATCTATGTGACCAATGTTGCCAAGTCCCAGATTAATACCTGTAACAAGAGAGGACAACTATTTGTGGATGACTGATTGTAGATTGATACCTGTAACAAGTTAGGGAAACTATCTTCATGAGCAGATTGAAGATTAATACCCAAAACCAGACGGGAAAACTATCATTCTTTCTGAGGTCAGAGATTAATACCTGAAGCCAGGAAGGAAAACTATCTCAACGACAGACAATTTTAAAGTTCCAGATTAATACATGTAACAAGTCAGGACAACTATCTGTGGATGACCAATTGTAGATTAATACCTGTAACAAGCCAGGTAAACTATCTACATGAGCAGATTAAAGATTAATACCCGAAACCAAACGGGAAAACTATCTTTCTTTCTAAGGTCAGAGATTAATACCTGAAGCCAGACAGGACAACTATCTCAAAGACCGACAATTTTCAAGTTCCAGATTAATACTTGTAACAAGCCAGGACAACTATTTGTGGAAGACCGATTGTAGATTAATACATGTAACAAGCCAAAAAAAAAACTATCTACATGAGAAGATTGAAGATTAATACTTGTAACAAGCCAGGAAAACTATCTTTCTTTCTCTTAGGTCAGAGATTAATACCTGAAACCAGACAGGACAACTATCTCAACGACCGATAAAAGAAAGTTCTAGATTAATATCTAAAACAAGACAGGACAATTATATGTGAATGACTGATTATAGATTTACACCTGAAACCAGACAGGAAAACTATCTACATGACCAGATGAAGCAATCTTACACGGGTTTCTTCTCATGATCTCCAGATGCAGTCTAACACGGACTCATCCTGAAGCAATCTTACGCGGGTTCCTTCTCATGATCTCCAGATGCAGTCTAACACTGACTCATCCCGAAGCAATCTTACACGAGTTTCTTCTCATGATCTCCAGATGGAGTTTAACACGGACTCATCCTGAAGCAGACCCACACAGGCTCCTTAGCATATATCTCTGAATGCATACTAACACTGACTCGTCCTAAAATAGCTCTACACAGGCTCTTTTTATTACATTTTCATATAACGGTTAATTCCATTATCCCCAGCAAGTCACTGTGAAGCCTGGATTTCAACCAGAAAGCAGCAAACTCTCATCTCTCCAGTACAAAGATAACTCTTCAGTAGACCCTTGGACAACTGAAGTTCCTAGATTCTATTCCCCGTAGAGTTTTCCTCAAGCAAGAGAACAATATAAATCAACCTTCCTCAGTGGACTCCTCCTCAGATAGCAAGAACAGGAATCCCCCATAAAGAGACCTCTTATGAAGTCATCATCTACTTTGGATGGCATCTTTAAGCCTATCTCCGACGACTCTCTGTCATCTTCTCCAAATGGAATCTTTAAGCTCATTCCCAACATCATCAACCATCAGTGTTACTTCATGCGAGTGCAAATTTCTGGGCACTCTAGTGTTCAATCATCTTCCACCTTCAGATTACGAAAGGCAGACAAGCCAATCTAAATCCTCAGGTTTAAGAAGATTGAACAGGGGAAGTTGTTGTAGCCCAAAATTTTCCCTCCCATTTTACTCAAGACATGCTCATTGAGGTCTTCAATTGCTCAAGGATGACCAAGAATTGACCAGACAAATTCTCCTCCTAAGCAATGAACCTCCAATTAGGGTTTCACTTTTTACCAAGATGTTTGGGTTACAAAGGCTCCAAGTGATTTCTATGGTCCCTAATATGTCCTCAGGAATGTCCATGCCGAATTCCATGCCCTACATTACAAGTTTGCTCAGTCAATTGCTCAAATGCTTGAAAATCAATTGTGTTAGGTCAAAAGTCAATTGTGGCCAAAGTACAGTCAAACATCAAGATTTTTGGTAAACATCAACATTTTGAAGTGATATCCATCATTTGATAAAGGTTTGATCATGATTCCTCAAGAAATGCTCCTAATCTATCAAAAGTCAAGAATTTCTAAGTTTGGGTTTCTATAGGAAAAGTCAACTGAAATTAGACCAGGTATAAATTTCACATAATTCATCCATTTTTACCCAACTAAAGCTCATTTTGAACAGAATAAAATTACCTACAACTTCTATTTTATCCTCAAGTCCAAGAAATGCACCATTTGAAAGATACAAGCTCATACATCACAGGTCATTTTCAGAAAGTCAACAAAAGACACTTTTTGCCAAGACCTTTTACACAAGATAAAATATTCAAATGCAAAATAGATCAAAAGAGGGATTGAAGTAGACATCTCGAACTTTCCAACAAGTCCAAGATCATCATCATGAGATAAAAATTGAGTAAGTTATAGATTGTCCAAGTTGGGAAAATTTGAGAAATTTCAAGAATTGTGCATTGGACAAACTTGAACTTTTAGGTCAATGGCCTAACTTCTTGGACTTCAATCATCTTCCTAACCTTATAGGGGACCTCTAATCTCATTTTTACATTGCCTTATAATTTTTATTTATTTTTTCCATATTTATTTTGATTTATTTCAAATAAATATAAAATAAATTGTACAAAATAAATAGAAATGGGCCTTGACCTTTGGGCTAATCTTTTGGTATGCCTAGAAGCCCAAGAATTCGTGCACAAGTGTCCAGGTGCATGCAAGCATGGAAAGGGTAAGTTTTTCAAGTTTTGGAAACATTTTAATTTGTTTGATTTTGATATGAAAGCATGGTTTATGGCATTGATTCTTGCCATGTTTTCTGATCGTCATACTCCACTATATATACAACAAAGCCAAGCCACAAAGGGACGCGTACACACTGCCTAAAGAAGCCACAAAAATTGCAAAAAATTCAACAAAGTTATGAAATTCAAATAGAAAATTCCAGCCATACTCAACCCATTCCAAGGATCCCATCACCCTCATGAGGTTGCCAGGGTTCATTTCCTGCCATCCCTCGAGCCAAAATGTGCTCAAAATCCGTGCTTCCAAGTGCATCGTTTGGTAAAATTTTCGTGGTTTGAATCTTTCAATACATGCAATATAATTGATTCTAAATCACATTTTCATATTCACATCATCATTTTGCTTATTTCTAACATGTTACATGAAAGGATAGGTACTCAAACAAAGATTTTCCATTTTTAGGGCAAAGTTTCAGGCGTAAGTGGTTCTCGAGGATAGAGGCCATTTCAAGGGAAACTAACACCGTGGTTAGATTGGCAGACCCCAATTTAGGGGGAGGGGGTAGCCTTAATCTTGAGTTTTGATTTTGCTTTTTACAGGTTTTAAGATTTTGGTGTGGCCGGAGAAGGTGATCAGAGTTTGACTTCGGCACCTCTACAAATTGTTGACTCTGGCAGCATACGCGTCCTTCACTCATTGGTCCATTTGAATCAACACACATTTTTTTCTTCAAATATATGCGTCTGATTTACATTATATTGTTTCTATTTGATTTATATAAACGAATGGTAAAGAAACTTAGTTGGTGAAGGAAAAGCGTGTGAAGGGGAGAGACCTGGGTTCGATACCCAGGTCCGGATTTTGATTTTTTCTAACATTTTCTTGCAGGATCCAATGCGTTGCATCACCAAGCGCCTACCATAAGCCATCAGACCTACACCATCAGAGGTCAACGTAGCCAGATCCAAGCGCATCAAATATGCACCCCCATCATGGACATTCAAAGGATCCTCTCATTGGATCCAATACAGCCTCTGGATCTCTCATGTATGGGCCTGCGTTTTCCAATATTGCACCCCCTATTTCTTTTGTGTCAGGCCCAATTTGCTTTTTTTATATATTTTATTTGTTTTATTGTTTATTTTCTTTTAATCATTTTTTATAATAATATAAAAATCAAAAAATAATAATAATAAACTTAGGATTTTCTAAATTAATTTTAATTTTTGTAAATTAATTAACTTAATTATTTTGACTTGTTTTAATTAATTTAAAATAAATTAGAGTTAGGTTATTTCATTCAAAAAAACCAAAACCAAACTATTATGTTTTATTAAGTATTTTCTTAATTTAAGTATTTTCTTAATAATCATTCACGCGTATTATTATGTTTTATTTTTTCCAAATTATTGTAACTGCTCACAGTATGTAATAGGTTAATTAGGGATTTTTCTTTACTGCTTTTATTTCCCTCATATTTGGACATGTAAATACCCCCTCCCAGAAGCATTGTAATAGCGCAGATTTAAATTCCTGCACTTTAAATTCATGTACATATTAACTGCTAGACTAATAGGATTATATGACAAGATTAATAATCAAACATTAGCAAACTTAACACAAGACTAAAATAACTGAACATGACACACCTTGCACATATACAACTCTAGGATACGCCCACTTTGGTTGCCTTTCGAAAAATAAAACAGTCATGTCCCTCGAAAGTGGGGACGCTTTAGCAAAGACCCTTAAATCAAAAGATCATAGTCCCTCGATGACCCTACAGTATTTCCTTTCAGTAAATGATCTAGTCCCTTAAACAAAATTGCTAAAGTGTCTCTATTTGTTGCCTTTATGACTGTACGTCCCTTCGAATGTCCCTCAAACATCCAACGATAGGGCTACCTACTCACTAATAGTAGGATAGCGCTGTCTAAAGGATAAGAGGGAAAGAATAAACCTTTCAAGTATAAGTAGATAGTTCTTCGATGCTTGCTCAAAAAACAAACTTTTACACTTACACAAAATATTTCAAAAACGCTTTCAAAAAAAGCTTTATCAACACTCTTGAGGACTGATACAAGAGTTATCATAAAACTAATCGTCGCACTAAAGCATTTTGAAATACTTTTCAAACACACAAAAGTACAAGGTATTTTTCAAATGAGTCTAGCATCTAAGAGCCTCTAGATAACTATGGATGGAAAGGGTGCTAACATCTTCCCTTTCCATAATCTACCCCCCTTACTCAGAAAATTCTCGAAAAGGTCTTTTCTATTCTTTTCACCCTTTCCTTTGTTGGATAAAAGAAAATTAGGTGGCGACTCTTGCTTACCGCAACATTTACGAATATAAATACAAAACCAATATAACAGTCGGTTCTGCCACCGTATCACCGTATTCTTTTATGTTGTGTAATAGGATTAGGATAACCATACAATTTGTAGTCGAAGGATTTTTAATGCCCAAACCTTCCATATTAATCACATCTTCATTGTCGATTCCTTCCTCCATTGTACTTATTCTGATGTCTACTGATGTTGAGACATGTGGTTCAACATCTTCTACTCTTGTTTCTTCTTTGGAGGTACACACTTTACTTCAGGCCTTTCTCCTTTGTTTTTTACAACTTTATTATCATAACCAAGATCCTTGATCTTGACAACATTCTTCCTAATTAGAATAGTTATTTCATCCAAAATAATAGAGTCATTATTTCCTGAGTGATTTTTTGTTTTCTATGCTGACATTGGAACATTTTATTTAACATCTTCTGTTCCAGTTCATTCTTTGAATGAACAAACTTGACTTCAGCTCATTTTACTTTGTTCTTCATAGATTGATTGACATAGCCAACCCCTTTAACATTTCCATCATTCTTCCCAGATTGAAAATCTCATCAAGCACACCAGAACTGTTGTTAAACATTTTTACAAACTTGGTCATATTATCACATTGTGAATTGAGCAATATAATTTCATCCTTTAGACTAGAGATGGTGGAAAGGTGCTCCAGTTTTTTATCCTCCATATGAGAAATGATAGACAAGTGCTCCACTATTTCAGTCTCCAGTTGAGCAATTGTTTTCTTTTTCTCCTCTACTAATTGACCCACCTCTTGATTTTTTAGGCACGACTCCTTGTAAGAAACAACAAGGTCTTCAAAGGATAACTCTTCAGAGTCTGAGTCCCTATCAGGGTCACAAATTCTAGTCAAGGTTGTGACCTATTTGGCACCTTTCTCTTCATGATCACTTTCAGAATCTTCTTCTGATCATGACACAAACAGACCTTTCTTTCGCTTCTTGAGATAAGTGGGGAACTCTCTTCTTATGTGACCAAACCCTTCATATTCATAACACTGAACTCATCTTCCTTGGTAGGATTTGTCATTAGTTCCATCTCTTCCTCCAAAATCCTTATTTTCATTGATGTCAAATGACTTGTCAAATTACTTGTTCTCAAAATTTGATCTTGATTTCCACTCGACCTTCTTCAACACTTTGTTGAATTGTTTTCCAAGTAACACAATAGTATTGGAAATCCCTTCTTCTGTATCCAAGTCACACTCATCTTTTGGATCATTAGTATTGGAGACAAGGGTTATGCTCTTCTTCTTTTTAGATTTCTCACTGATCCCTAACTCAAAAGTTTGTAGGGATACCATAAGCTCATCAACCTTCATGTTGTTTATGTCTTGAACTTCTTTAATGGAAGTCACCTTCATGTCAAACCTCTTTGGAAGAGATCTGGGAATCTTTCTCACCGGCTTAGCTTCTGACATCTTCTCCCCTAGGGCACCTGAGGCATTGGCTATCTCAATCATATTCATGTGAAAGTCATGAATACTCTCATCCTCCTTCATTCTTAAGTTTTCAAACTAAGTGGTAAGAAGTTGAAGTCTTGACATCTTCACCTTAGAAGTTCCATCATGAGTTGTCTTTAAGATCTCCTATGCTTCTTTGGCCATAGTGCAATTACTTATTAGCCCAAAGATATTCTTGTCCACTCCATTGAATAGGGCATTCAATGATTTGGAGTTTCCCTCTGATTATTTTTCATCTTTATCATCCCAGTCTTCCTCAGACTTCACAACACCAGTATCTTTCCCATCCAGACCTACAACCATTGGTGGATCCCATCCCTTGACCATAACTTTCCAAACCTTGATGTCCACAGATTTGATAAAGGCCATGATACGAACTTTCCAATGGTCACAGTTGGTTCCATCAAGGATGGGTGGTCTGTTTATAAAATCTTCCTTCATTATCTATTGAACCAAAGAGTATCTTCCCTGAATTTCACCCAGAGTCAGATAAGGATGCCCTCTCTAATAACAATTGAAATTTGTGTATTCAGATCTCAGAAGTCTTAAGAGATGTCGGGACACCTTTCTATAAAAAAACACATAATGACAAGGTAAACGATAAACAAAGTGCTGAAAAGTAAGAACACACAGGGTTGTTAACCCAGTTCGGTGTACAGCGACACCTACTTTTGGGATACCAAGCTAGGAACAAAATCAACTAGATAGTATGAATTTGAAGCTAAACTCCCCCGCTTACAACTTCTCACTTAATCACTACCCTTTCTTAACTTCTACCCAAGACTCACCTAGGTATGAGACCCTTCTCAAATCCCTTCCAATCACAGAATAATGACTGAAAAATTCTAAACACTTAGAAAATAACATAAGTCACACTTCAAAGACACATAATCATTCACTACTTTAAAGCTTTGGAATGACTGATAGAACTTACAACTCAAAAAACAAAGTCCTACTCTTTTATCAAGATGATAATCGAGAGGCTCACAATTAACATACAAACCCTAATAAAAATACATTGTAAGTTACACACATGTACTAGGGTTGAAGCTTTCTATTTATAACTTTCAATGGACTAGATTTGGGCTTCACATAAGCAGATGGATATGAAAGAGGTGCGGTAGAATTATCTCCTCAAAGATAGGACATCAATCATAAGTTTCCTAAATGATATCCATAATTAGAAACTAAGAGTACTCCTTGAATTCAGCTTGAATATTTTTAATCTTCAACCTGTGTGGCACATGAGATAGTATAATATTTCCAGTGTATTCTGCAGTTGTAACATATTAAAACATCCAACAGCCCAGTTGTACAAAATTATGACGTTGAAAGAAAATGCATAGGATATCGCATTCAACATGTTGCTCCAGTTGATAGAACATCTTATTTCAACATGTCTAAGCTAAGTTAGCTTTAACAAACATAATGTCAATCACAACAAAACAGAGAATTAACAGTTTATGTGGTGTGGTTTATTGGAATTGTGATGTGGTTGAAGTTATTTTGAGACTTTAAAAGTTTTCATGAAATTTTGGTTGCAACTCATCTTTTACCACTTACTTTGTTATTTCACAAATTGATGCTAATTGCATTTTGATCCATGATTCTTGATTTCCTATTTCATTCATACATGCATGATAATTATGGTTGAGAAATCAATTGCTTATACATGTAAATTAGCAAGTTTTCATTGGTTTATTACATTTTCTTTTATGTTAATAACATGTTCATGGTTTGTGTAAGATTTCAAGATGTCTCAAGTGCTCACTTCCTCTTTGAACACTATTGCTTTTAATTAATTAATTAAATGTTGATTTAGTTAGTTGATTTTGCTATTAAAAAATAATTAATTTTGCTAATTAATTTTTCTTAACCTAATTAATTAAGTTAATTAATTATTGATTAATTTATTAAACATTTACTTCATGTTTCATTTGTTCATATGACTCCAATACATGGTTCTAAACCATTTAGACTTGAGTTCTTATTTCATTAGACCTTTGGTTTATTTCTCTATTATCCTGGTTTTGTCTGTCTATGCGGTTTTTCATCTGATATAGGAGTCCTTATATGATACATTGGGCTTATCTGATGCACTTTCTTCTTGTGATTTATTTTCACTTGATGCTTGATGTTGTACCCCAAAAATTCTCTCTCTATTCTCAAAACATTTCTCACAAAAGATCTCAAATGCTCAAGGATTCTTAAGACTTGATCAGACAAGCTCACCTCCTAAGCATTAAGCCTCCAAATTAGGGTTTCAATTTTCTCAAGGACAATTGGACTTTTGATGCCTCAAATAACTTTCATGGTTCATTATAGGTCTTCAAGATTTCTCATACCAAGTTTCAATTCTTGCATCTCAAAATTGCTCAGTCAATTGCTCAGATGACTAAAAATCAACTATATTGGGTAAAAAGTCAATTATGGTCAAACTACAGTCAAAATTCATGATTTTTGGACAACATCAATAATTTGAAGTCATATTCATCAATTGAACAAGTTTTGTTCATAATTCCTCAAGAAAAACATTCAAATCATCAAAGGGGCAAAATTGTTAAAATTAGGGTTTTGATTGAGAATGACTGATCATTGACTTTTGACCTAGTACCTGACCCAATGGCTTGAAGTATGATCTTAAGGACTCAAACACAATATCTTGACCTAATTTCATGACTCAAATCATTTCTCAAGATCAATGGATTGATAGTTGAATTTTGGATCAACTGATGAAAAGTCAACTGATACACAAAAAGTCAAAACTTTGACTTTTTTATCAACATTGAGTTTCTAAGATCAAGATTCATCAAGATACTAAAAAATATATAATTTGATCATCAAGAATCAATAAAGTCAAGAAAATCCACAAAAAGTCAAAGTTTTCAATACTTAAAAATTTTCTAAGTGTTTTTATACTTGATAAATTCATTACTTCATGACAATTTTTCACCAAGATGCAAGATGATTCAAGGAAAACTTTCAACATGAAAGTTATAGATCTTGATGAACTCTACAACTTTATATTAAAGGGTTGATGTCAAAAAAATGCTTAGATTTTAAGATATAAGCTCATAAAGTCATGACATTTTTCATAAGACACTTAGTGAAAATTTGGGCATGCTAGGCAGATTTTTTGTCCCAACTTCTTGGAAATTTTTCACCTAGCTCCAATTTGATTTAGCCAAAGTGGTCAACATGAAGATTGTAGATAATGATTCAAGATTTCCAAAATGTCACTTAACTTGAATAGATCATTCTTGAGCTAAGAGAATCGAAGATAAGAAGTTGGGCATCCATTCTTGAATTACAAGCCATTTTCTTGATGAACACATAACCCAATCCCAATTTTATGTTGCATAATATTACTTTGTAGGCCTTCTAACTTGTGTATCTATCCATAATTAATGGGTTACAAAAAAATTTGAGCTATGACCCAAGTGGTTTAAGCATTGTCCAAGTCAATTTGCCATTTTGGGAAGAAAGTTAACATTGCCATTCTTGAAAAGAAAGCTTTATGCAAAAAGTCAATTCTTGAGCCTCTCACTTGTTCCCTATGATAACACTATATCTACAAGGTCAGAAGAAATGTGATTAAAGTGTTTAACCACTTTATGATAAAAGGTACAAAGCATTGAAATTTGATTTTTCAAGAAAATCACATAGCTTAACATGTGATTTTGAATTCTAATCAGCTTGAACTTCTCCAACCTTTCCCTATAAATAGAGACACCATTTTGCAAATTAGGACACAATTTTACAATCCTAGAAGCTCCCCCAAACTCCCTCAAACCAGAAATTGCAACAAAAGCTCCAAAATATGCCATTTCTCACTTTGAATCCCAAACTTCTAATCCACTGGTGCGTTTTTCATTTTTATCCTTCAAACATCATCTATACGTCATATATAAGTGATCCAAACACTTGAATCACTTCTGTAACACCTCCATCACCATTCACCGTTTTCACAACTCAGTTCTGCAACTTGACTTCTCCAAGAAGATTCAAGTACTCTCAGCTCAAACTAAGCATTGCGTTAGCTTCCTAGGAGTTCACTGAAGCTATTCAGATCATCACCACATCTCTAGGAGTGCTCAAACTCAAAACACGATTCTCACTTTCAAGGTAAGTTTTCTGAATGTTCAAATCCTTATACAAACATCATTTGTCTCTGATTTGTAAAGATAAAATGTAGACACCATAGCCCTGAAGCTAACCATACCCTTAAATTTCATTTATATTGCATGAGTGATGTGAATTTTGAGTTTGAACTTTCTAAAAAATTAGGTCAGAATTTGGTACCAAGCAAAATCCGTGTTCATCTTTGATCCATAACTTAAGTTATTTACATATTTGAAATCGTGATGAAATTTCTAATAGGTTTGATGTTTACAATTTCTGAAATGGTTGAGAAATGAGCAAGTTACAAAGTTCAAAAATGTTGTTCTGGTTATGGCGCGAGGAAGAAGATGAAGTACAATCAGGACTTGGTTTATTTTAAATTTATTGTAACATGTTTTATTATCGGATGAAACAGCCACCCTAGTGGCAGAGAAGCGCGTGGTACTGCATTGAACTATAGGGACCTGGGTTCGAGCCCCAGTGGTATCCTTTTGATATCTTTGTGATTTTATTCTCCCTTTTCTCATTTCCAGCGCACTGGGCCTTCCCCTCTTGGGCCTGTATCCTTTTTCTATTCTTCACCTCCCTTTTTACTAACTTTCCAAGCCCATTTTATTTTTTATTTTTTTATTTTTCTTGATTCAACAAAAATCAGATTGGCCCCAACGTTTTTCTTTTTAACCTCCTTTCTACTTTTTAACCCCCTGGCCCAACTTTTCATTTTTTTTCTTTTTTATTTTATTTCATTTAATTAAAATACAAAATACATTTTCTTAAATAATTTTCTAATTTTATTTTATCTTCACCTTATTTATTTTTTATAAATAAAACACTAAAAATATTTCCTTAATTAATTAGTCTCTTTTTAGAATTAAAAGTGATTAGACTTAGGTTTTATTTAATTAAATTAGACTTTAGCATTTGATAAATGATTAACTTCTCTTGTAAATTAATTAGATTAATTAGGTTAACCATAAAACCTCCTCCATCAAAAATCACCACAAAAACAATTTCTTCTCTCTTATATTTTCTTTGTGCATTTCACTATTTCGAATTATAATTTATGTAATTGTCAAAGCCTTGTACTAGTAATTAGGGTTTATTTTACTTGTCATCCCCATTTGTAAATTCGTATCCCCCATCCCCTAAAGTATTGTAATAGCGTATGATATTTAATTTCCACAATTTATTGCTTTCCATATTATTGCTAGTAATTAGTGTTTGTATGGCAAGACTTAAAATCAATCCTAGACAACCTAAATGCAAGACAAAATACTTGAATAAAATACACTTTGCACACATACACCTCTAGGGTAACTCACTTGTTTCCTCGGATATAAACGGTCATGTCCCTCGAACGTAGAATGTTTTAGCAAAGACCATCAATTAAAAGATCGTAGTCCCTCGATGACCCTTCGATATTGCCTACGGTAAACGATCTTAGTCCCTTACGATAATTGTTAAAACATCTTACAAGTTGTCTTCTATGATTTTATGATGACCCACACTTGTCCCTTCATATCCAATGATATGGTTTCTACTAACTAATGGTAGGCAAGCACTATCTAAAGGAGGAGGAAAAGAACAAAGACTTTTTGAGTAGGTAGATTTCTTGTAATTGCTTGCTCACAAACTAAAACCATCTTTACACCTCCCACTTTTAAAACATTCTTAAAATAAAACATCTTTCTAAACACAAACACTTTTTTGAACTATTTTCAAAACCAACACTTTGTATGTGTTCTCAACGATACGAGAATCATTACAAAGTTTGCCGAAATGAAGGCGTTTTCAAAATATTTTCAAACTTATACAAAGCATTTCAAAGTGAGCTAGAAATTAAGATCCCGTAGGTAACTACGAATGAAAAGGGTGCTAACACCTTCCCTTTTCATAATCTACCCCTCGAACTCAAGAAAATTCTCAAAAGGTATTTCCTGTTCTTTTCACCCTTTCCTTTATTGCATAAAAGAAAAGTCGGTGGCGACTCTTGCTATCCGCAACATTTTCAATAAAACGCAAAACACCTAAGTCAGTTCTCCCATCGTATTACAGAACTAGAGACTCTGTTGGGGAAGTATTTAAAAGTGGGGTTACCTTAAGATCTAGATCACCTGTATTGCTTTACTTGCTTGATTTGTTTGTTTTACATTTGTGGTTTATGCTTGGGTTTATTTCTTGAAAAGATCCTATACCCGGATCTGAGGGTATTTTAGGTAAGTGGCAATATATCGTGGGACTATGTGGTCTATACCAACATGGTTGAAGTGAAGGCTACGTTAGTGTGACACATTTGTTGGTACTGGTGTCCCTCGAGTCCAGTCAAGGAGAATATTGGGCCGCTGTGTGTTATCATGAAGCACTAATTAACCGTAGAACCTTAGTTGAACAACTTGGCCATTAGAAAGTAGTGACATAGTTGGCTTTGGTGCAAGACTAAAGTTGTTTGATACTCAATACTGCACTCATTGAGATCGGACTTTTGGGATATTTCTGTCGCTAATAAAGAAGCTTGTGCTGAAACAATGCCTGATGAAGAAAGATCAATGATATTGAGATTCCTTAGAACCTGGTTACTTTTGTTAGGACAGGTTGAACCAACTAAACTTCAAGAGGGTACTTACCGACAAACTTCATGCAAGCCTTTGAACCTAAGGCTACTTGTGTGACTTGTTTGTATTATCTAACAACTTGAATTCCTTGCAGGGTTTGTTTGTATTCATTATCTTAAAAACTGGAATTCCTTGCATGATTTGTTTGTAGTCATTATCCAATAACCTATACTTTTTGCGAAACTTACTTGTATTCACCATCTTACAATTTTTCTTGGTGCATAGCATGCACATCATAACATCATACCATGCCATTCTCACTGACCAGTTCAAGAATCACAAGGGTCATTGATGCAGGTTATCATGAACCAGGTGCCTAGCAAGGGGCAAGGGGGTTTATTTTCCTCTAACCAAATGCTGTAAAAAACGAAAGCATGTTATCTTGAGTCAAAGGTTATGACCCACTCGACATGGTAAGCTTGATTCTCATAGAAGTACATTCAATGATACAAAATTCTTTAACCAAAACTACAGTCAAATTCGACTTCTAACATTTTCTTCTGTTTACCCCGCGAGATCCTTGAAAACTTTGCATCTACATATCATGCATCATGTCATAACAGGTTTCCCCCATACAAGTTTTTCTCATCTTCTTACTATTTATTTCAGTAAAGATGGCTCTCGAGCAGACCGTCAGAAGTCTCCAAGTTCAAGACGCTCATTTTAAAGAAATGGTCCTGAACTTATCCAAGGAGCAAGAAGAATTGAAGGAACTCCTTACTGAGAGCATGACCAAGAAGAATCCTGAAGACAACAAGGATTTCCAATTGGAACAATTGCAAGCTGAGATGGCAACGATGAGAATCCAGATGATGGGACAGGTGGCTCTTATCGAAAACTTAGCTCGGGGACAAGAAGAGTTGAGAAATTTCATCAACAAACTTCATCAAGACGAATACAACCGTATGTAACGAACGACTAGAATTGCGTATCAAGTCATTAGTCAGCCTCCGATAAGACAAGAAGTTGGCTTGGTCAAGAGTATACCTTTTCGGATTGCTACTACATCGCAAGTCCAACAATGTCCTCTCCAACAACAACAGAGGAATCAGCGTAAGTAGGATACGCCCAAAAGACAATTTACCAAGATTAACATGTCCTTGGCTCAAGCATTACAACATATGTTTAAGGCCAAGCTAGTTACATTGAAGGATCCTCCTCAAAATCCCAATACTTCTTCTCCCTGTTACAATCATAAAGAAAGGTGTGCATATCACTCCAACAATCCTAGATACGACACTAACATCTATTGGACGTTGGATAATAAGATTCAGGACCTGATTGACGAAGGAGTGGTAGAGTTCATGAAAGATGGTCAGACCAGTTCTTTTGTTATCCCCCAAATGCTGAGACTACAAGGGACACCATCTAAAGTGACAAGTTTAGGCTGAGAGGCTTTTTATTCATTCGAATTTTCGTTTGTAATTTCTCTAGTTGATTCAAACATTTGTCTTTATGCCAGACTTTTGGTCATCCTCATTAATGCATTGCATATGTTTGTCTTGAATTAGTCCATTCGTTTTCACTATACGTAACTATGATTTTACTTCCTTTTGTGGTATTCAACTCTCGACTAAAAGTTATAAGCCTTTAGAGAAAGGATGACGAAAAAATATCATAATCTCTACAATATGCTTTTGAACAGACCTTGCTAACGATGTACAAGTGTTGTTTCTAATCCTAAACGGTGGAGTTATAAGGAAGATAATCTCTAGTCAACCCATTTGAGCCTAAGGAGTGGGAGTTTTCTTTTTCGTATAAATTGAAACCTTTAATCATAACCTGGGGCATGGTAGTTTCTCAGTTAATTCAAATGTGTATTCAGTCACAAGATTTCACTTCGTACACAACAAATAGCATCGAAGACGTCCTTCCAAATCAAAAGACGGTGATGGTTCCCCGTAAAATAGGCAGTCATTATCTTTCAAAAGAAAAGCCCGCTAAGTCAAAACATATGAATGAGACTTAAGAGAAAAAACGGGAGCATCTTGCTGACTATAATCATAAAAGAAATAGTGTAGGAAAAAGGTAGGGATAATAAAAGAGGTCGCTACAAATCCTCGACAAAAAAAATGTTACAGAAAATGACTGCCTTCTCAAATAAACTTCCATTATCCGAACCATCACCTAAATATCATTCTAGACTCAAGAGAAATCCAACCACACAGTTATCTGAGTATAGGTTTGAAGAACATCACGAAGAACAGGTTGGGTACAAATAAACTTTGAGCCTTATCCTTTGTTTCTTAAACCGTAAATCAAACCACATTACACCCCTTAAAAGTCCTAGCTGAAGCATAGGTTAGTTCGAAAGCATAATTGTTACAAAAGGTATCCTGGCTCCCGTCAGACTTACTGTAAATCCTGAGTTGAATTCATATTCTTGCAAAATTTTGTTGCTTGCTAAAAAATGCAATTTTTCAGAAAATTTCAAGACAAACATAAACTTTGCATTGTTTAGATACCATTGTTTGCGTATGGCCAATTGTTCGACAACGGAGAAATTCGCACGGCAAATATCCAATGAACGGATGTTCTCTCAATAAACAGAATCACTTCAAATGGAAAGACACTTCCAATAACAAACCTTCATTAATCAAGGGGCATGACAAGTTATTGTCCAACTCATCTGTAGCAGTCAAGTCAAGATTCAAAGAATCTCTTAAAAGTGCTGAATAGCCAAGGGAAGATCCCCATTTGAATCACTTGGGGCATGTTACATTGATCAGGGGTTCCAGCAAAAAACCACTTTGAAATTTATCGCTTATCTGTGTTAGTAGTATCAGATGGTGTCAATATCATGTCTTTGGATCCTTCCATGACAGTTCTTAGAAAATACTGAGAAAGGTCAAAGATTATCATAAACTTGATCAAAAATATTCGGTATCATCAAATTGCTTATATGTGCCAGTAGTATCAGATGGTGTCAGTATCATGTCTTCGAATCCTTCCATGAAAGTTCTTGGAAAACTACTGAGGAAGGTCAAGACTATCATAAATTTGATCAAAAAACTTCAAACATCATGTACACCAGACTAACCCCAGGGCCAAACGAGCTTCCACATATGAAAGGTCACGTGCGATCAAGCAAACATTTTATGATATTACTATAACACTTACTAGCATATATAATGATAACTCTCCACACCCTATAAATGCGGACATAGTCGGAAGATACTGCGCATAAAAGAGACCTGCTAGGTTGACATGCCTAGGCAAAAGTAAGGGCATCTCGACGAATCAAAAAGGTTCGAGCAAAAACTAGGGATATATATAAAGATGGTACACTCATCAAGTCAAAAACCTAAAAAGGCGGCTTGGGCAAAAAAGGGTATCCCGGTGGACTGAAAATCTGAAAAGATGGTCCAGGCAAAAGTTAGGGATTAAAGTGTACGACTATGTCCCGTTATCTAATCACTTATCTATCATTAAAAGATTTATCACTCTGATCAGCATTTACCAAGGACTCTAGGAGATAGGACAACGTTCAAGTCATCCCCACAGAGCAATCTCCATGGGATTATCCCCACAGAGTTATCTTCATAAGCTCATCTTCAATAAAGATACATTCCCCGACAAGTCTAAAATGCCTTTAAACAGGAAGTGGGGCATCTTCTAGCTGATAACATAGTCATACTAACCAGCAGACCCCCCTAGGGGATAAAGGATCATGATCTTCTCCCCGATAATATCACCAACCCACGGACTTCCAAATTAGTACATCTCATGGAAATACTCTTCCCCAGCTGAGTTTGATCCTCCAATTTTGAAAAAGAAACCTTGCAGAGTTTTTCTCTCTAGCAAAATTCAATTTCCCCGAGAGAGTTGGTTTCCTTAGCATATCGCTTCTCCATCAATAGGGTTTATTTCCCCAACAACCTACAAATTCCCCAGCTAATCATTGAAAAATTTCTTCTCCCCAGTAAAGTCATCACTATCCCCAAAAAGTTGTTGCAAAGCCTGGAACCCGACCAGATACCAGTTAAACTTTATCTTCCTCAGACGAGTCAGGAGGTTATCCATCTCTTTTATCCCCAGTCAGGGTATATGAGAATTATCTTCCTCAAAAGGTTATCCATCTCTTTTATCCCCATTCAGGGTATATAAGAATTATCTTCCTGAAAAGTTATTCATCTCTTTTATCCCCAGTCAGAGTATATAAGAATTATATTCCTCAAAAGTTATCCATATCTTTTATCCCCAATCAGGGTATATAAGAATTATCTTCCTCAAATGTTATCCATCTCTTTTATCCCCAGTCAGGGTATATAAGAATTATCTTCCTCGAAATTTAACCATCCCTTTTATCCCTGGTCAGGGTATATAAGAATTATCCTCCCCAGACGAGTCAGAAGTTTAACCATCTCTTTTATCCTCAATCAGGGTATATAAGAAATAAATTCCCCAGTAGAGCGACGGACGACCAATGTTCCTAAAATATACTTCCTAAAAAGAAATCAATACATCCCTTACAGAGTTTCCTCAAATAAGTAAGTAGGAATCCCCGACGAAAGCATTATATACAAGATTGAAGATACACATACTCTTCATCCCCAGTAATAGTCAGGGATTTATTTTCCCAAACAAAGATACCGCATGGGTTCACAAATACACTTCAACAAGCATCTTACACTCATCATGGAATATGCATATGAAACACATATAGCACAGTCTCATTTATTTTGAGAATATCATTACACAATGCATTTCATACATCATGACATTGCATACAAGCTAACTATTTACCTCTTCAAGAAAGATCGATCAGCAGACGAATATCATCAACAATTTTCAACAGTTCCAGACTAATTCCCGAAACAAGACAGGGCAACTATCTGTGAACAACAGTTTGTAGATTAATTCCCGAAACAAGATGGGGCAACTACCTATGAGACCAGGTCAGAGATTAATTCTTGAAACAAGACAGGGGCAACTATCTCAACGACCAACAAAGAGCAAGTTCCAGATTAATTCCTGAAACAAGACAGGGCAACTATCTGCAAAGAATAGATAAATATCAATTCCCGAAACAAGACGGGGCGACTATCTTTATCACCAATGGTATGAACTCCCGAAACAGGATGAGTTTACCAACAAACTGATTGTAGATCAAATCCTAAAACAGGACGAGGGGACTATCTACATGACGAGCAGCCATTCAAACACCTTCCCCAGAGTTTCATTCTGGAAAGCATGGTTCAGATACAGTCAGGCGAAGACTCATTCTGATCTACTTTTAGATACAGTCAAGCATAGAGTCATTCTAATATATTTTTCAGATACAATCAAGTATAGACATCTGCTGGTTCAGTTTAAATTGATCAAATGTTTATTCTGATTCTTTTCCAGTAGACACTTTTTCTGGTTCAGTTTAAATCGACTAAAGATTTATTCTGATTCTTATCCAGTTAAAGACAAATACAAGACATCGTATGGTTCAGTTTAAATCGACCAAAGATTTATTCTGATTCTTTTCCAGTAGAAACTTTTTCTGGTTCAGTTTAAATCGACTAAAGATTTATTCTGATTCTTATCCAGTTAAAGACAAATACAATACATATGTTGCTTCATCTTAAATTTACTAAAGATTTATTCTGATTCTTTTCTAGTAGACACTTTTTCTGGTTCAGTTTAAATCGACTAAAAGTTTATTCTGATTCTTACACAGTTAAAGACGACACAAGACATCTGGTGACTCAGATTAAATCGACCAAAGATTTATTCTGATACTTCTCTCAGTAGACCTTTTCTGGCTCAGATTAAATTGACCGACGATTTATTCAGATACTTCTCCCAGATAAAGATTTGAAGACATCTGCTGGCTCAGATTAAATCGACCAAAGATTTATTCTGATACTTCTCTCAGTAGACCTTTTTATAGCTCATATTAAATTGACCAAAGATTTATTATGATATTTCTCTCAGTTAAATATTTAAAGACCTCTGTTGGCTCAGATTAAATCGACCAAAGATTTATTCTGATACTTCTCTCAATAGATCTTTTCTGGCTCAGATTAAATCAACCAAATATTTATTCTGATACTTCTCCTAGTTAAAGACAGATACAGACATCTGATGGCTCATATTAAATGGACCAAAGATTTATTTTGATACTTCTCTCAATAGACCCTTTTTTGGCTCAGATTAAATCGATCAAAGATTTATTCTGATACTTCTTCGAGTTAAAGACAGACGTAAACACTTTCTGGCTCTGATTAAATCGACCATAGATGTAATCTGATACTTATTCCAGTTAAAGACAAACGTAAACATTTTCTGGCTCAGATTAAATTGGCCAAATATTTAGTCTGATTCTTATCTAGTCAAAGACAAAAACAAGACATCTGCTGGCTCATATTAAATTGACCAAAGATTTATTCTGATAACTCTCTCAGTAGATCTTTTTCTGGCTTAGATTAAATCGACCAAAGATTTATTCTGATATTTCTCTCAGTTAAAGATTTTCAAACATATTTTGGCTCAGAATAAATCGACCAAAGATTTATTATGATACTTCTCTCAGTAGACCTTTTTCTGGCTCAGATTAATGCGACCAAAGATTTACTCTGATATTTCTCTCAGTTAAAGATTTTCAAACATCTGCTGACTCAGATTAAATCGACCAAAGATTTATTCTGATACTTCTCTCAGTAGACCTTTTCTGGCTCATATTAAATCGACTAAATATTTATTTTAATACTTCTCCTAGTTAAAGTCGAGCATTAGACTTAGTATGATTTCTCTATCAATAGTCACTCCTGGATGGCATCTATAAGCCCATCTTCGACGACTCTCGATCACCTTTGGATGGCATCTGTAAGCCCATATCCGACAACTTTATGTCACCTCTCAAAATGGCATCTCTAAGCCCATTCCTGATATAATCAACAAACAGTTTTACTACGTGCAAAAGTGAGTGCAAATTTCTGACACTTAAGTGTTCAATCATCTTCTACCTTTAAGTCACGAATGGTGAACAAGCCAATCTAACTCTTCAAGTTTTAGAATATTGAACAGGGGCATCTATTGTACCCCAAAATTTTCTCTCTATTCTCAAAACATTTCTCACAAAAGATCTCAAATGCTCAAGGATTCTTAAGACTTGATTAAACAAGCTCACCTCATAAGCACTAAGCCTCCAAATTAGGGTTTCAATTTTCTCAAGGACAATTGGAATTTTTATGCCTCAAATAAATTTCATGGTTCATTATAGGTCTTCAATATTTCTCATGCCAAGTTTCAAGTCTTGCATCTCAAAATTGCTCAGTCAATTGCTCAAATGACTGAAAATCAGTTATATTGGGTAAAAAGTCAACTATGGTCAAACTATAGTCAAACTTCATGATTTTTGGACAACATCAACATTTTGAATTCATATTCATCAATTAATCAAGTGTTAATCACAATACCTCAAGAAAAACATTCAAATCATCAAAGGGGCAAAATTGTCAAAATTAGGGTTTTGATTAAGAATGATTGATCATTGACTTTTGACCTAGTACCTGAACCAATGGCTTGAAGTATGATCTTAAGGACTCAAACACAATATCTTGACCTAATTTCATGACTCAAATCATTTCTCAAGATCAATGGATTGATAGTTGAATTTTGGATCAACTGATGAAAAGTCAACTGACACACAAAAAGTCAAAACTTTGACTTTTTGATCAACATTGAGTTTCAAAGATCAAGATTCATCAAGATACTCAAAAATATTAAATTTGATCATCAAGAATCAAGAAAGTCCATCAAAAGTCAAAGTTTTCAATACTTAGAAATTTTCTAAGTGTTTTTATACTTGATAAATTCATTACTTCATGACAATTATTCACCAAGATTCAAGATGATTCAAGGAAAACTTTCAAAATGAAAGTTATAGATCTTGATGAACTATAAAACTTTGTATTATAGGGTTTATGTCAAAAAATGCTTAGATTTGAAGATATAACCTCATAAAGTCATGACATTTTTCATAAAACACTTAGTGAAAATTTTAGCAAGTTAGGCAGATTTTTTGTCCCAACTTCTTGGCAATTTTTCACCTAGCTCCAATTTGATTTAGCCAAAGTGGTCAACATGAAGGTTGTAGACAATGTTTCAATATTTCCAAAATGTCCCAGAACTTGAAGAGGTCATTCTTGAGCTAAGAGAGTCGAAGAGAAGAAGTTGGGTATCCATTCTTGAATTACAAGCCATTTTCTTGATGAACACATAATCCAATCTCAATGTTATGCTGTAGAGTCTTAATTTGAAGGCCTTCTAACTTGTGCATATATCCATAATTAATGGATTACACAAACTTTTGAGCTATGATCCAAGTGGTTTAAGCATTTTCCAAGTCAATTTGCTATTTTGGGAAGAAAGTTAACATTGACATTCTTGAAAAGAAAGTTGTATGCACAAAGTCAATTCTTGAGGCTCCACTTGTTACCTCTGATCACACTCTATGATCAAAGTTACAAAGTATTGAAACTTGATTTTTCAAGAAAATCACATGTTGAGCTTAACATGTGATTTTGAATTCTGATCAGGTTGACCTTCTCCAACCTTTCCCTATAAATAGAGACACCATTTTTCAAGTTAGCACACAATTTTACAAGCCTATAAGCTCCCTCAAACCAGAAATTGCAACAAAAGCTCCAAAACTTTCCATTTTTGACTTTGAATCCCAAACTTCAAATCCACTCGTGCTTTTTTCATTTTAATCCTTCAAACATCATCTATATATCATATATATAAGTGATCCAAACACTTTAATCACTTCTGTAACACCTCCATTACCATTCACCATTTTCACAACTCAGTTCTGCAACTTGACTTATCCAAGAAGATTCAAGCACTCTCAACTCAAACTAAGCATTGCGTTAGCTTCCTATGAGTCCACTGAAGTTATTCATATCATCACCACACATCCAGGAGTGCTCAAAGTCAAGACACGATTCTCACTTTCAAGGTAAGTTTTCTGAACATTCAAATCCTTATATAAGCATCATTTATCTCTGATTTGTAAAGATAAAATGTAGACATCATAGCCCTGAAGCTAACCACACCCTTAGATTTCATTTATATTGCCTGAGTGATGTGAATTTTGAGTTTGAACTTTCTGAAAAATTAGGCCAGAATTTGGTACTTTAATACCCCAAATTTGTCCTACCCTTTTACTTTTATTTGGCTTATGCATCTCGCGCTTTTCTCATGTATATAATTTCCATTAGGTCATTTTGCATGTCATGCATCATTGGTCAATAATTTTGCATTAGATCAATGATATTATGGAATTAGGGTTGTTGTATGGCTTTAAGGTTCTCATCATCTCATAAGCTTGTTTCAATTGATTTCTCCATCGATCATTTGTTAGAAGCTAGGTTTTCATTTCATGGACTTTATCATCATCAAGCTACGAGGATATTCTTTTCTTCTCAATATCAAGTTGCAAGGTTTTATGAGACGAAGCTAAGGATTAGGGTTTATATCTTAGCATACTTGAGCTTGTCAGCATTCTACTTGAGGTTCATTCCAAATCAAAGTATTCCCATGTCTCAGCTTTCATATTCATCTTCAAAGAATCCCTCGGGGTATAGTCATTATGTTAACACCATCTATAGGGAAGGCGTTTTGTCAAAGAGATGTTATGATTTGCGAAGCATCATCATTCTTTCAGATATTTGTGCTTAGCATGCAAGTTTGGGTTGGATTGAAAAAAATCAAAGGGAATTAAGGTTTCATTGGACTGAGTTAGGATTGTGAGGTGTTCATTCAAGTGTTTGATACCGAAGAATCAGGTTTGTTCAAGTTTGTCAAAATGGCATCAAAGCTACATGTTTTATTCGTTAAGCATACAAGGTTGGGAGATGTACTTAGGGGGTTTCCTTGGAGTTCAAGTAACAAACCATAAAAAAAGGAGCTATCATTCAACTTTGTTTTACAAGACGAGCTCAAAAACCATGCCTTGACCATAATTGACTTCATATTCATGACCATTACAATTTACATTTGAGTAATCATATCATTACAATTCCATGGAAAATAAAAGGCAATACTTTGAGCGCTTGAGAAAATTGATATTAAATTCAAGATATTTCAAAGGATCTACAAGAATATCATGCTCCTAATCTCATCACGCTACCAAACTGTCAGCATAGTTCAATTTGAAAAAAAAGAAAGAAATAGGTGAAGCTTCTCCATTAAAATCAAAGTTCCATACAAGAGTTTAATTCAGGAGATACTATCCTACAAAATCTGAGCAAGAAGTTCTTAAACATCATGTACAACTTCATGATTCCTCCATAGTCTTCATGCTCCTGACTTTTATCCTCTTGATGTTTTCATTCTTCATGACCAAACTTCCACTTACTTCAATGATATTCCAATTTTCCAATAACCTGAGCATTGATTCACATAACCTACATCACTAAACAAAATAAACAACTCGCAACATGAACCGGTTCAAAATCTGCACTTGGCGACTTCAAGCCATGATCTAAAACCAAGGCAGACCTGCCATTTTGAAGAAAACAAAAACCAGTCCAAAAAAAACGGCCTGCTCAGGAAATATCAGGAGAAACAGTTAACATAATTTCTAATTAACAATACTATTAATAGAGTTATATATCTAACTAAATTTTTCCTCTCTATAACTAAACTAACAAACAGCTAACAAACGTCCAAATAGATTTACACACTCCCTAACTGATTCCCATTGTATAACCGCTTCTAACAGAATTCCTTAACCATTTCCTAACCAGATCCCAACCTCTAAACGACCCTGCATACAAGAACCCCATATTAAATAGGAAAACCGATGGTAACGTCCAACTAATTTTTTAACTGTATAACAGTCCTACCTGTAACAGAAACGAAATTTAACAAACTCAACATAAATTTTCTAAACCCTCACCAATTGTGCAAAACGGAACTCTCTAACCTGTAACTAACTTCTAAAGGCTAACCAACAGTTTCAATTTCCTAACTGCCACTAACAAACTTCTAACAGAAGATATAATAGAAAACTGGAACATAAGAAAGGGATATACAATTAACATAACAGAAAAAAGTCAGAGAGAAAAAGAAAACCTAGAAGTCATTCTGAAAATGATCCTTTTGCACTTCATCTTCATCCTCTATATCCACGCTGCAAATCCTCATCACTCTCTGCAGTTTCTCTAAACCACGACAGCAACTCCTATCAGTATCAATCTCGTCCATCAATCTATAATAGAAATTTGGAGGCCAAGGGTTGATATTTGATTACCTCTAAAAAACTTATGGCAAGTATATAACAGAGTCTCTCTCAGATGAAGGTAGGATGATTCATTCAGAAAAACTCTCACAAAAAACAAGATATGGAACTCACCAAGAAAGACTTCACACTTCTCTCCCTCTGAAAATATCTTCAACATTCATCACAATTTCCTTCTTTCCCCAATCTTCATATCCAAGATTCTTCAACTTCTTCTTCACCAAGATTCACCTCATCAACAAAATCCTCACATATTCCTTCTTTTTGCATCACCACTTCCTCACTTTGCTATAATGCACAGCAATAACAACACAACCACTCCAACAATTTCGTATCGCATTTTAATCTGGCAACAACATCACCACTTTATCCTTCTTCATTCTGAATCATCTTCAATCAACAATCTTCATCGCGTTTTAATTTACAGTATCACTACTACTTCAGTGTCATCATCAACGTACCTGCTCACGTGTTTTTGCTCATCTACAGTGAAAATGTAGAATTAAAAAATAAGAATGCAGCAACGGAAGAAAACGGAGAAGAAGAGTCGAGTAGAAGAGAAGCAATAGAATAAAACAAAAAGAGAAAGGAAAGCACCTAAGAGTCGAAGCTCCACTGGAGATGACTCACCATCGTATTGGAACATCAGAGATGGGACACCATCGCGCCAGCGATTCAGAATCTCTAAACATGGAGAACCTGCTCTAATTCGTCCACCTAAGCGTGTTTCGTGGGGAGTAGATGGAAGATTTAGATTCAAGGGGATATTTTAAGGAGGTTAGTGCTCGGGCTTCCGGTGATTCAAGAGTTTTATCAATCGGTTGTTGGTGGTGGCGGCGACGACGGTAATGCTGAAAATCGCAAAGCAATTATAGAAGAGAAGAAAAGAGTTAAGGTCGTCAATAGTGCTGTGAATGGCTGAGCGAAAGATGGAGCCACTGCACCATTCAAGAGAAAGGAGGAGATCACCGTCCAAAGAGAAAGAAGAGAAAAATATGTGTATCGTGAAGAGGGAATGCCACAATTTGTTTTAACCCTAATCCTCTTTTAAGCATTGTTCTACTAATTTTTTTATTATTAAATGTTTAATGAAATAACAGATGCAATTTGGTTGGATTGTTGTGCAGATGGGTCTGGATCATACTCACTCTCCTAGGCCCATCTCTGATTTTTTTTTTGGACAAGTGAAAGCCCTATGAGCAAAAAGAATGCTATTGGATCATGTCTGTTGGGCCTTTGTGCCAATTTCTGGGTTAAACACCTTATCTTGATTCTTCACACCCCCTCTGTTTAGAATTTTAATTGGCTCTCTATTATCTTTCTTACCTTTTCATAATTCATATGGATAAATATATTTAAAAAATAGTTCGCAATTTGGTGTGATTATTGGTAAGTAAAAGAAATATTATTGAAGAGTTTCGAGGAAGTTTCGGAGCCAGCTAAGAGCCTAAGTTTGATCAAGGAAATTTTAAGAGGCTTTTGGTAGAGTTTTCTATTCGCTTGCATGGTTTCGAAGAGGCAACGAACCTTTTCCGTTTGGTATCATTGTAACCTTATTTTATTCCTTATTTCTGCACTTTTATTACATTACTTTACCACTTTTTCTAGATATCATGAGAAGTAGGTTTTTACTGCTTTCTGATGCCATGAGAAGTAGGGTAGAGATGTATGATGGGGTTCTTCGTTCCTTATCATGTTAGGAACCCCTCTGGTTTATTTAAAGTTTCGTTTAGGGCAATTTCACATGGTGTGCATTTTGTTTTCTACTTGTGTGTGGTTTGTTTAAAACCCTACCTTTGAGTAGGTATTCGGTGGGTGTGTTTATATTTGTGCCCGTATTATTCCCCCATCCCTTATTGAAGTATTTAAAAGGAGGTGAGTGGGGAGGGTTAGTTGTAAAATCAAGCTTCTCAAATGAGCTTTTATTTTGATGAAGACAAACCATGATTGACAAAGAAGGCAAAGATTTATGATCAAGCTCAAAGCATCTATGGACAAAATCTTCAGTTCAAAGCTCTTAACAACTTTCAAGGTATAATGATATTATTTACTTTGATCTTAAGATATAGATGCTCAATGGTAAATAAGAAATTTTTTATAAATCATTACTCAAGTTTTTCAAAGTTAAAATTCATTTTTTACTTGAGTGCAATCGATTGCATATTAGTACAATCGATTGCATGCTTCAATTTTTCAGATCTTTTGCTTCTGTTTCTCAGTGAAATCGATTTACATTGCTTGTGCAATAGATTGCATACTTAAAATTTTCAAAACGTTTGCTTCTGTTTCTCAATGCAATCAATTTACATTGCTTGTACAATCGATTGCACTCACTTATTTTTTGTTACTGACTTTACATGCAATCGATTGACATTGCTTGTGCAATCGATTGCATACTTAAAACTTATGAAAATATAGTTGTTGAAACCCCGTGCAATCGATTTACACAAAGGGTGCAATCAATTTCATGCTGCACGATTTTGAAAAATAGCAGCTTTGCACATGCCTGTTCATAATACCTTTTCATTGAAACTTTTCACTCAATCTTGGCATTTGTTCATGATTCATTGTTAGAACTTTATGATGTTTCAAAAGGGTGTTATAAACATATAAATATTCATTTTCAAAATCATTTTAAAAACCCCTTCCAAATATATTTTTCTGAATTTTCAAAATACAAACTCAAGCTTTTCTTCATTTGTATACATAAGTTTTCTGCACATTTTCATACATTGTTAAACAGAAAACTTTGAGCAATTATATCTTGAGTCATTGTACAATATTATTATTGGAAGAGAAGATCATTCATTGATAAATCACTCTAACTGATCAATACTACTCAACTCACTCAAAATCAAATATTGATAGTTACTTACTTATTTTTTTTCCAGGATTGTTGGAAATAAGTTTAAGTGTTTTTTAAATCTTATCTTTCCAGGATTGTTGGATACAAGTGTAGTCACTTTGAAAGGATTGTTCTCATAGTTGACATAATGAAAATCCAAGAGGATTGTTCTTGGTTTTTTGGTAGTTCTTGTTTAAGTTTTCCACAATAAGGAAATCTCTTTCATGTTGAAAGGGGACTGGAGTACTCTCGGACTGTGAGGGGAACCAGGATATATCGCCCGTGTCTCTTTATTTTTCTGCACTTTAAGCTTTTCTAAACACACCATTAACCAGAAAAATAATATCCATCATCACTAAAACCAAAATTTTTTAAAGTACCTAATTCACACCCCCCCCCCCCCCCTCTTAGGCGCACTTCGTACTTACATTTGGTATCAGAGCAGGTTATAGGTAACTTGTTCCTAAAAGATCCAGAATGGCTTCCGCAAATCAAAATCCCATTTTTAGAGATGGTGGTAATAACAACAAGCCTCCTTTATTTTGTGGTGAATATTTAGACATCTGGAAAACACGCATGAAGGCACATCTAGAAGCACAAGGAGAAGATGTATGGGATGCCGTCGAGAATGGTCCATTTATCCCTATAACGGTAATCAATGGTGTTGGCTCATCAAAGCCTAAAACTGCATGGGACGATGATGATAAGAAGAAAGTTCTCTATGATAAAAAGGAAATAAACCTTCTTCAAGGTACACATAGCATGGATGAATTCTTTCGTGTCTCGGCATGCAAAACAGCAAAAGAAATATGGGATACCTTGGTACAAACTCATGAAGGAACGGTTGAAGTAAAAATATCAAAACTAAATACCCTGAGTCAAGAATACGAATTATTTCTAATGCAGCCCGGAGAAACCATCCTTGACCTACAAAAGAGATTTGTGCATTTGACAAATCATCTAAGTGCTCTTGGTAAGACTTTGACGAATGATGAACTAAATCTAAAAGTACTTAGGTCCTTAACTAGGGAATGGCAACCAAAGGTAACAGCAATTTCATACAAGAAAAGTCTCTCCTCCATGACGTCCGCAACATTGTTTGGGAAACTTCAAGAATATGAAACGGAACTTGGAAGACTTGAAAAACATGAAAATCAAGAGAAGAAATCCAAGAATATTGCCTTGAAGATAGATTTCAAGGAAGTTGAAAAGGAAGAAAATCCGAAAGAAGATGATAATTTCATGCTTCTTGTTAAAAGGCTTGGTAAGTTCTTTGGTAGAAAGGGAAAACCCTTTTCTCATTAAAAAGGAAAGAAACAATTTAAGAAAAAGGAAGCTTCCACATCAACACAAGAAGTCACATGTTATGAATGTGGTAAGCAAGGTCATATCAAGCCGGATTGTCCAAAACTCTCCAAGAAAGGTGGCTTCAAAAGCAAAAAGGGATTCAAGAACAAAAAGGCTTATGTTGCATGGGAAGATAATGAGATAAGTTCCTCATCTGATTCCAATAGTGATGAAAGTGCAAATCTAGCATTGATGGCCTCACACCATTCCGATGATAAAGACAATGAGGTTAGTAACGCATTTTCTCTTTTTGATAGTGATGCACAAGGTGCTATAGATGAACTATTGAATGAATGCAAAATTCTGTATATAACTATTTCATTACAAAAGAAACAAATTTCATCCTTAGAAGAAAAATGTGAATCTATGGAAAAATATTTCAAAGAAGAAAAACAAAAATTAACTGATAAACAAAAACATAATTTTGTATGTAAAAATTGTGAATCACTCTCTTTCCAAATTGTCCAATTAAAAAGAGTCATTGAAAGATATGAAAAAGGCCAAATTGGTTTGGAAGGTGTTCTTAGCCAACAAATGTAATCCAATGACAAAAGTGGTATTGGATATTCAAAGTTTTCAAAACCAAGTTCTAATAAAACTATCTTTGTTAAGGCTAGTGATCAATCATCCAAAGAGAAAGTGAACAAACCTAAAATAGTTCATCGCTATCCTAAAAAGAAAATATTTCCTAAGAAGAAATCTTATCCTTCTAGATATAGAAGTAACTTTGAACCTACTTGTTTTTATTGTGGTATTAAAGGCCATACACCTAATGCTTGCTATGTTAGAACCTTTAGTGTGGCAAGTGGGCATTATGTGTGGGTAAAGAAAGGAACTAATTATGAAGGACCCAAAGCACCTGGGTACCTAACAAAGCCTAATTTGTTTTGCAGGTATGCTTGAAGACCACGTGCAATCTTTGGTATCTTGATAGTGGTTGTTCAAAGCATATGACAGGAGACCTAAACCAATTTTCAAATCTAGTGCTAAAGGCCAAGGGTTTTGTCATTTATGGAGACAATAATAAGGGAAGAATCCTTGTCAAAGGCAAAGTTGGTGCTCCACCTTTCACATCCATTGAAGATGTTCTTTATGTTGAAGGACTAAAGCACAATCTTCTTAGTATTAGCCAAATTTGTGACAAAGGCTTCAAGATCAAGTTCATCAAGGATGATTGCTTGATAGAATACGAAGTCACACATGAGGTTATACTTAAAGGTAAAAGAATCAATAATATTTTCATGATTTCCCTTGATGATCCATATTTAAAGGTTAAATGTCTCATGGCGAAGAACGATGATTCATGGCTGTGGCACAAAAGAATTGCTCATATTCACATGGAAAACTTGAATAAACTAATCAAGCATGATCTTGTCATTGGATTGCCTAAGAGAAATTTCGTCAAAGATAGACTCCGCGATGCTTGTCAAAAGGGGAAACAAACAAAATCAACTTTCAAATCTAAGAATGTGGTGTCCACTACAAGGCCACTACAATTGTTACATATTGACTTATTTGGTCCATCAAGAACAAGGAGTTTCGGAGGTAATGTATATGCTTTGGTTATTGTTGACGATTTCTCTAGATATACTTGGACATTCGTTTTAGTGCAGAAAAGTGATGCATTCAAGGCATTCAAGAAGTATGCTAAACAAATTCAGAATGAGAAGTCTCTAACAATTTCCTCCATAAGAAGTGATCATGGAGGAGAATTTCAAAATGCTCTATTCGAAGAATTCTGTGGAGAACATGGAATATCTCATAACTTCTCGGCACCAAGGACTCCTCAACAAAATGGAGTGGTAGAATGAAAGAATAGGTCTCTTGTGGAACTTGCTATAACAATGATTAACGATTCAAATCTTCCAAAATACTTTTGGGCGGATGCGGTGAGCATAGCATGTTTTGTTAGTAATGGAGTTAACATAAGACCAATCTTGAAGAAAAATCCATATGAACTCTTCAAAGGGAGGAAACCAAACATTGCTTTCTTTCATATCTTCGGATGAAAATGCTTTGTCTTAAACAACGACAAAGATAACCTTGGTAAGTTTGATGAAAAATCTGATGAGGTATTTTTCTTGGCTACTCTCTTTCTAGTAAGGCATATAGAATCTACAACAATAGAACTTTAACAATTGAAGAATCAATGCATGTATCTTTTGATGAAACTAACCCCTCCAAGGAGGATAATATTGTTTGTGATAATTATGATTATGAAATACTAGAAGGTTCTCAAGAAAATTCTTCCAAAGATCGACCAATTCAACACGAAGAATCACCCCAACAAGAATCAAATCTCAATTATCTACCAAAAGAATGGAGAACTCATAGAGATCATCCTATCGATAAAGTAATTGGTGATCTAAGTCAAGGTGTGACAACAAGATTAAATCTAAAAGATGCTTGCCTAAACATGGCGTTTGTCTCTCAAATTGAACCTTCCAAAGTTGATGAAGTCTTAGGCGATGACCAATGGATTATTGCTATGCAAGAAGAATTGAATCAATTTGGAAGGAATCAAGTTTGGGAACTTGTCCCTAGGCCAAGCAATAAACACATTATTGGAACAAGATGGGTGTTTAAATACAAACTTGACGAAAATGGAATAATTGTTCGTAATGAAGCAAGGTTGGTAGCACAAGGATACAATCAAGAAGAAGGAATAGATTTTGAAGAAACTTTCGCTCCGGTTGCAAGGTTAGAAGCTATTCGTCTCTTACTTGCCTATGCTTGTTCATTAAATTTTCAGATTTTCCAAATGGATGTCAAAAGCGCATTCTTGAATGGATATATCACTGAAGAAGTCTATGTTAAGCAACCCCCGAGGTTCGAAGATTTCAAGAATCCATCTCATGTATTTAAATTGAGAAAAGCTCTCTATGGATTGAAACAAGCACCAAGGGAATGGTATGATTATTTAAGCAACTTCTTATGCGAAAAAGGTTTTGAAAAGGGAAAAGTTGACAAGACTCTGTTTATCAAGAAAATCAAAGATGACACTTTGCTAGCTCAAGTCTATGTTGATGATATCATTTTCAGTTCTTCAAATCAAGAAATGTGTGAAGAATTCTCAGCAATGATGCAAGGAGAATTTGAAATGTCCATGATGGGTAAAATGAACTATTTTCTTGGACTTCAAATCAAACAACTAAAAGATGGCATCTTCATCAACCAATCCAAATATTGCAAGGAACTCTTGAAAAGATTTGACATGGATAACTGTAAGGAAATGTCTACACCAATGGGTTCCGGTTCATATGTTGATCAAGATGAATTAGTTGTTTCCATCGACATCACAAAGTATCGAAGTATGATTGGCTCCTTATTGTATTTGACGGCAAGCCGTCCTGACATAAAGTTTAGTGTTTGTCTCTGTGCTCGCTTTCAAGCTAATCCAAAGGAATCTCATCTCACGGAGGTAAAGAGGATCATGAAGTATCTCAAAGGAACAACAAATGTCGGATTATGGTATTCTAAAGATAGTGTTTGCAACTTAGTTGGTTATTCTGACGCGGATTATGCAGGTTGTAAAACGGATAGAAAAAGCACAAGTGGTACTTGTCACATCCTTGGTAATGCATTAGTATCATGGGCCTCCAAGAAGCAAGCATGTGTTGCTCTTAGCATGACCGAAGCTGAATATATTGCAGTGGGTAGTAGTTGCACTCAAATTTTGTGGCTTAAACAACAACTTCGTGACTACAGACTCGATCTAGGATGCATTCCTCTACGGTGCGATAATACAAGTGCAATAAATATTACGAAGAATCCCGTCATGCATTCAAGAACTAAACACATAGACATACGACATCATTTCCTCCGTGATCATGTACTTCAAGGAGATGTAGAGGTAACCTTTGTAGATACTCATAATCAGCTTGCGGATATCTTCACTAAACCTTTGGCAAGAGAACCGTTCTACAAGATTCGAGGAGAGCTTGGCATACTTGACGAACACGACATATAAGGTGCCTTCTATCCTTGTTATGATTTTGTATATATGTTTTAAATATGATATATGTGAATATATGTTATGTCGTATTTAATTTTTAAGAAAAATTTGGTTTTGGTCATTTTTGGTTGATGCAAATCGATTGCACAAAGAGTGTAAATCGATTACTCACTAAGTATTTTCAATTCTGACCTTTCTGTTTCAAGTTCAAATCGATTGCACCATCAATGCAAATCGATTTCACTCTGTGCATTTCAGTTTTATTTTGGTTCTGTTTTATGTGCAAATCGATTGCACCTGTGTGCAAATCGATTGCACGTACTGTAACTTGCTTTTATGACAGAAAATTGTGTTGGTCAAAATTCCTCTCTCTCATATTCCCGAGCCAAATACACTTTAATACAATCCACTCATTCCCTATCTACTCAAATCATTTCCAAATCTCAGCTCTCAAACACCTTTCTCTCTCAAAAAACCTATAATCCTCAAAACCCTAAAAACCTTACCCATGGCTTCAAGACAAAAAAGAAAGGTGCCAGCTTCAGAAAAAGGGAAGAAGAAGGTCGGTTCATCATCTAATCCATTGCTTTCATCTCTCACCGAAGAACAAGAAGCCATATTCACAAAAGACTTTCAAAGGAAAATAGTATCCAATCCCAAATATGGTATGCTATCATCCTTTCCACAAGAATGCTTCTCTTTTCAAAATGATTTAGCTGATTATGGTCTAGAACCATTAATTTCATCGTTCGGTCCATATTATCCGAATTTGGTAAGAGTATTTTTCAGCAATTTAACTCCACAAAAAGGCAAAATGGTGACATATGTGTTGGGTACTCGTATCTCTCTAACTCCTCAGGTTGTTGGTGAGATTCTTCATATTCCTTACACTGGAAGTTCCCTGTATGACCCTGAAAACGAGGTATGGGATGACTACTGGAAAAAGGATTTCTTTTACAGCATTGGGAGGTTAAGTGAAGTTGAATTCCGCGCCAAACGGATTCGTGGTCTAGGCGGAGTAATTCCATCCAGAGACTCCTGGAGTGCAGATAACTTCTATATAGACGATCGCCTATTTCATTAATTTATGGTCTATATCATGTTTCCAAGAGCTGGAAACCACTGCACTATGACCAACCTAGAAATGGAGCTGATTTATGCAAGAAAGAAGGGGATAAGTGTTAACTGGGCAAGACTTATAATGGTGCATATGCTGAGAGTCGATGCAAAATCGAAATTTCTTCCATATGCTTATTTTGTTACTTTAATTATGGAGGAATTTGGAGTGGATTTTGCTGGGTTTGAAAAAGTGCATATGGATCCAAATCTGAATAAGATTTCCATCAAGAATGTTGACTCCAGAATGGGCATGCATTTCAATCCGGAAACAAAAACTATCACTTACATTTGTGAAGATGTTGTTGGTGATGAAGGGAACGATCACGAAGTCGAAGGCGGTGAATCAACAACCAGTGGAATGCGATCAATGATTCTACGACAACCCGGATTAGTGACTTCCGCACAGATGTGAATCAATAATTTTCATACCTTTAATCTCATCTTCATATTCCACCATATGATTCAAATAATTCAGCTGCACCTCCTCAACACTACACAGAACCCCCTCTTCAACAACAATTTCCAAATCAAGGCTCTTGGTCATATAACCACCAGAACATGCATCACCCTTGAAGTTCTGGCCAACTCTATTTTCTGTTATGTCCTTTTCTTGTTATTCTATGTTTTGTTTGTTAAATTTCTGTGTAATCGTTAAACAATTTATGTTGCTTGTTTAATTAAAGTTTTCTCGATATATTGCTTTATTACTGTTTGTTTTGGGCATCTTTTCCTTCTTTTTGATAATGCCAAAGGGGGGGAAAGATGTGGTACTTTATTCTTGTATTTTTTCCTTGTCTTAATTGTTTAAAGGTACTCTCCAACCAAGATGAACAAATACAAAGGATTCCAACCTTCTCATACATAGGGGGAGTTTTGCATCTTAGGGGGAGAAGCTCTTTCCAGAAAGTACAACGCATAAAGAAAGATTGTTTGTCATCATCAAAAAGGGGGAGAATGTAAAATCAAGCTTCTCAAATGAGCTTTTGTTTTGATGAAGACAAACCATGATTGACAAAGAAGGCAAAGATTTATGATCAAGCTCAAAGCATCTATGGACAAAATCTCCAGTTCAAAGATCTTAACAACTTTCAAGGTATAATGATGTTATTTACTTTGATCTTAAGATATAGATGCTCAATGATGAATAAGAAATTTTTTATAAATCATTACTCAAGTTTTTCAAAGTTAAAATTCATTTTTTACTTGAGTGCAATTGATTTGCATATTAGTGCAATCGATTGCATGCTTCAATTTTTCAGATCTTTTGCTTTTGTTTCTCAGTGCAATCGATTTACATTGCTTGTGCAATTGATTGCATACTTAAAATTTTCAAAATGTTTGCTTCTGTTTCTCAGTGCAATCAATTTACATTGCTTGTGCAATCGATTGCACTCACTTATTTTTTGCTACTGACTTTACATGCAATCGATTGACATTGCTTGTGCAATCGATTACACACTTAAAAATTTTGAAAATATAGCTTCTGAAACCCTGTGCAATCGATTTACACAAAGGGTGCAATTGATTGCATGCTGCACGATTTTGAAAAATAGCAGCTTTGCACATGCCTGTTCATAATACCTTTTCATTGAAACTTTTCACCCAATCTTGGAATTTGTTCATGATTCATTGTCAGAACTTTATGATGTTTCAAAAGGGTGTTATGAACATATAAATATTCATTTTCAAAATCATTTTCAAAATCATTTTTAAAACCTCCTCCAAATATATTTTTCTCAATTTTCAAAATACAAACTCAAGATTTTCTTCATTTTCATACATAAGTTTTTTGCACATTTTCATACATTGTTAAACAGAAAACTTTGAGCAATTATATCTTGAGTCATTGTACAATATTATTATTGGAAGAGAAGATCATTCATTGATAAATCACTCTAAGTGATCAATACTACTGAACTCACTCAAAATCAAATATTGATAGTTACTTACTTTTTTTTTCCAGGATTGTTGGAAATAAGTTTAAGTGTTTTTTAAATCTTGTCTTTCCAGGATTGTTGGATACAAGTGTAGTCACTTCGAGTGGATTGTTCTCATAGTTGACATAGTGAAAATCCAAGAGGATTGTTCTTGGTCCAAGAGGATTGTTCTTGGCTTTTTGGTAGTTCTTGTTTAAGTTTGCCACAATAAGGAAATCTCTTTCATGTTGAAAGGGGACTCGAGTACTCTCGGGCTGTAAGGGGAACCAGAATATGTTTCCCGTGTCTCTTTATTTTTCTGCACTTTAAGCTTTCCTAAACTCACCATTAACCAGAAAAATAATATCCATCATCACTAAAACCAGAATTTTTTAAAGTACCTAATTCATCCCCCCCCCCCCTCTTAGGCGCACTTCGTACTTACGTTAGGAAATAACCCCCGCAATTCCTTATGTGTCATCCTTAGCTCGTGACGCACCATGAAGCTTTAGAGTTGTGCCTACTCTTGTATATAGAGTCGTCAAGTGGGGAAGGGTTCAGCAATTGAACCCCCACGCTTTGTCAGGAGTTCGCATTGGCCGATGTTGATACTTTGTGATTGTTCATACTATCTTATATCGCTTACCTAGATTTCCTATATCTTGGTTAGGTGTTCAGTCACTTTGGACATCACATTTTATTTTTTCATCTCACTCCCACTTTTTTTGTCTCGGGTGATACGCTCCCCTTGGCTAAAGCATTTCTCTTCTTTTCATTAATCTTTGATGTGTGTGCTCTTTCGAGCTTGCTTGTTTTATCCTTGTACATACCATGCTCCCTTAGGATATGCTAACTCCTTTAGAATGCAAGTTAGACCTTAGGTTGCAAACCATGCATGCTAACATTATGTAGAGATTTCCCTTTCATCCTTGACATATGTCTACCATTGTATGATAACATTAGGTTAGAAATAGGTTAGTCTCCCTTAGACTCTTTTCTTCCCCTTTTGCATATGCATTCTAAAACTAAAGCTCCTTTTCTTAGCAAATCAAAAACATGCTAACAACTTAAACCCTTTTTCGAGGTAACAAGACACAAACAAATCAAATGTGGCATCTTGCCTCGAGGGCGTAACTCGAAACTATTTTCAAGTAAGGACATGATTAATTTACTTTTGTTCCAATGTATAAATCTCCAAAGGTAGAGTTGCGGAAAAAGGCGAAATTAACATCGTCCATAAAAAACACAAAACAAACAAAAACATGTGAGCTGAACTACGGTAGCTATGATTCCTCAAAAAGGATACGTAGGCATTAGGGTAGGGCCCAAGCGAGTACACCTTTATTTTACCTACATTCTTTTCTCATTTATTTTTCATGCATTCTCCCTTTAGCAGTAGTAAACAATAAACATATATTAAACCCACCCATAAGAATAGACAACAAGAGTGGATACCATAGAGTACTACGGGCATGTGGGGTGCTAATACCTTCCCCTCGCGTAACAGACTCCCTTACCCGATCTCTCGGTCGCAAGACCGTGACTTCTCCCTTCTCAGTTTTTCTCGATGTTTACCTTTCCCTTCATGTGGGATAAAAGATGTTCTATGGCGACTTTATTGTTTGATGATTTTCAGTCGGTTGTTTCACCTGGCGACTTCGCTGGGGACAGGTCGACCAAATTATGGTATATCCTGGAGTCGCTCCTAGCTCTTGTTTCCTTTCTTTGGGTGTTTATTTATATGCTTTCAGTTTATTCTTCCATACATGATTACCTGAGCATGTGTATGCATTGCATTTTACTGTTTTCCATATACTATTGTTGTACTGGATCTATTTCTTGTTGGGTGGGTGTTACAAGAGGTAAAAGGCCTAATACCCAGTCCAAGTGACAACCATAGGAACCATAGGAATAGAGTTGATCACAATGGATATGGGATGTAGATTACCCTAGACGGTTGTGTCGTCCATACTCAGATGAGGTTTTAATGAGGTGTTATCATTATCACGTAGGTGTACGATGATGGTACTCTCAAGCGAACCTGTGATTTTGAGTTACCATTACCTTACCCTGACCTAGTCTTCACACATGAGTGGGGCGGGAATTATTATCACATGTATGATGGTGACTATGCTTAGATGGTGACTATGTTTACACGGTGACTATCTGTTCTAATGGTTATGTTCTGGATTTTTGTCGGTGACTATGCTCAAATGGTGACTGTATGTTCTGTTGGTGACTATGGGGTGCTCGAATTTATTTTGAGTTCCTGACTTGTTTACTTGGAAGTTCGGGCCTTTGATCTTGGTATTCCCAGCATGTTCACAAAATGATCAGCAGTATCTGGTGCTCCAAAATCCATGATCCCGTACAATGGATAATCTACAGGGTACTTGGTTCTTGTAGGTGCAGAAGCTATGTCGGACCTTTGATCTGATAATATCTATATGGTTCAGAATAGTCCAGTAGTCATATTTAGAAATGATGGGACCTTGATCCCATTTTATCTCATGTCTTCGCATACATCACGTGGTTAACCACATGCTTAACATACATGTTCTGTTATTTCCAAGGAATCATATATGTAAGTCTTGTGCTAAAATCTTCCACCCTTACTTGCATAAAATTAAAATCAAAGCACGTATATTCCTTAGAAATGACAGAACATGACATGGCATTCATTCATGCACCACAGGCATATCCATGCATTCATAACAGATACTCAAAGATTGGGAATTCTTATTCAGACCTGGTGCTCTCTCTAGAGGTTCAACTTGATTTATTGTTGTCACATGTTCAGAGATCTGTTATGGAATATCAGTGCTTCATTCTCATTGGTTTTTACACTTGTTTGAGCTTCAGTGGGTCATACCTCGTACTTAGGTACCATCAAATTCCCTTCCAGATCATTATACCAACGTCAGAGGTGGTTACTACACTGGGGCATCTGACTATTCAATCAGGGGCACTCTCTACAGCTCTGTGTTCCCTGATTTGTTCAACATCATCCAGTATTTGTTCCCCAAGTGAATTAATTGGGCTAGGCTTTTAAGAAAAGACAGAAGAAGCCAGATGAGCATGTTGATGCGATCCTAGTGCATTACATCCAACTATTCCCTTGCCTGGTTGAAGTTCAATTGGTAAAGCTCTGATCTTTGGGGTCCTCTTCTAATAAACATCTCTTCTGATTGTGATACACATGCTAGATGTATCCCCTATTCTGAGGAACCCGATTTTGATGTTGAAGACTGTAAAGGGGTTGAAGTATAAAGCCCAGCACCTGTCTGACGTCTCTCCCAAAAGTTCAATTCCTATTTGGCCAACTTCCTGGATCTTTCTCACGAGTCGGATGTCTCTTTTGTTCTGATAGAAGACGTACTATATTATTTCTCTATGGCATAAGATGTTCGGTGATGCAGTTTATACTTATTCGCTTGGTAAAACATCCATTCTCTCTCCTAAAAAAATCTTCTATGCATATTATTCAGGGGCACCTGACCATTCAATTGGAGATGGCATGTCATCCAGAGACAGGGTCCAAGATGGGATCAATTCAAAGATTGTTGTGTTCATGTCAGATCAGAAGGGGAATTCTCTCGCCCATTTAAGCATCAAGACTGTAGAAAGTCGTCAGAATCAAGAAATCCATACAGAGTCAAGTCTCCTCAACGATGGCAATCATTGGTTTCTTTACTGCATTTTCATTTGCATTCTTGCTTGTTTGTTTAAACATCGCTTGCATGTAGAAGCTTGTATATTTTTAAATGAAAATCTTAATGCAATAGGTATGTTTGTCTTGAAGTGTTCCTTTCATTTTTATTCATCCATTTGTTATCACTCTTTAAATGTTTTACTTACATATTGATGCCAAGTCTCCAAGTCTTATGCTTAGGTAAAGATTGGAAGAAGGATGACGATAATCTAAAAACGTAAAAAATCTCTGGTTGGTACGCTTTTGAGCAAGACCCTGCTAACGATGTACATGCCTTGTGTAATACGGTGGGAGAACTGACTTGGGTGTTTTGTGTTTGATCACAATTGTTGCAGATAGAAAGAGTCTCCGTCGACTTTTCTTTTATCCAATGATGAAAGGGTGAAAAGAAAAGGAAAGACCTTTGAGATTATTTTCTTGAGTTCGGCGGGTAGGTTATGAAAAGGAAAGGTGTTAGCACCCTTTTCATCCGTAGTTATCTACGGTCTCTTAGTTGCTTGCTAGATCACTTGCTTTTGTTTAAAAATGTGTTTTGTGGTGTGGGTTTGAAAGTGATTTTGAAAAATGTCTTTGTGATGATCCACGTTTCTATAAGAATGCGTACAAAGTGTTTTGACTTTTGAAAATGTTTCAAAGGAAAGTGTTGGTGTGTAAAAATGTTTTTGTTGTGAGCAAGCAAGCAACTACGGGCATCCTACCTACTCGAAAGGTCTTTCTTCTTTTCCTCCTCCTTTAGATGCTGTTATCTTACCATTGATTGATAAGAAGCCCCATCGTTGGATGTGAAGGGACGGGCGTGGGTCGTTTGTATAGTCTTAGAAGGCAACCTATGGGACGTTTTAGCAATTTAGTTAGGGACTAGATCATTTATCGAAGGCAACATTGAGGGTCATCGAGGGACTATGATCTTTTATCGAGGGTATTTTCTAAAACGCCCATATTTGAGGGACATGACTATTTTTCCGAGGCAACAAGTCAGATAACCCTAAGGGTGCATGTGTGTGAATAATGTGTTTGATTTTCATGCATTTAGTCTTTGATTAGGGTGATCTACTTGTTGGTTTTATCTCACCATACATCCTAATTACTAACATTTATACAAAAGTAAAAAAAATGCAGAAAATAAATCCTACACTATTACAACCATATTGAATAGCAAGAAAATGTAAAGAAAAAACAAAATAAAGAAGGGAAATGGGATTTTTCGATTCAGGCAGCAACACTCTTCGATTCTTCCCTTCTTGGCTTCCTTCGATTTAGGCCTGGAATCAGTAAGGCCACCCCTTTCAATTTCATCATTTTCCTGCTTCTTTCGATTGGGGCCTGGAATCAACGTAAGGTGCACTCTTTGCCTCAAGATCCTTGTTGCCTTCTTCGATTGCAGGAATGCTAGGCTCTCAGGTTGAGATTCAAAAGGCTTGAATGTTTAGCCAATCGAAGGATATAGAGAACCTGTTTTAAACTTTTAAAAATGCAACATTCAAGTGTAACTTTCGAAAGCTACAGGCCAGTGGTTAGCACAAGATTATTGGGCATCAAAATCCAAAGCCTAATTAGTCAGGGTTGAGACTTTCAACATATAGGCAGTAAGGATCGAAAGTTAAAGCATGGTCAAACTCCCTAGATGAGATATCTACATTTTTCTCTTTATTGGTATGTACAGATGATATTTAAATGAAAGAGGTCTAAGTCTAGAGAGAACTTACCTTTTGAAGCGCTTAAATCGAAATAACTGCATGTGGCTTCCTTGGTGGTGAATGGAAGTTCGTTGGAGTCTTCCTGAGGCTAGTCCAGTTACTACTTTGTTTGAGCAGTCACTGAATCGAAGGAGGGTATGTGAGTGAATCGAAGGTTAAGCTATAACGGGTAAAGGAGTGAATCAAAGACTATTATATTGTAGTTGGGAAATAGGTCGAAGGTTAGTTATCTGGTAACTTTAGGAGTGAATCGAAGGGTTCACTTAGTGTACGAAGGGGTATGGGTTTTTTAGGAGTGTTAGGAATATTTGAAAAAAACGTTGGATAGTGTTTGAGAGTTTTGAGAAATTTATCACTTTCTCACAACAAGAGTTTGTTTTGCAACTATCCAGGGGCCCCTGAGATGTGTGGTGGAGGCTCAAATTTGTAGATGATTTTGGTTGATGTTTTAGGAGGTAAAACAAAAGAAATTTGAACAAAAAGGGTATGTTGTTCTTGTAACTTTCGAGGGGCAGTATTCGTATGCCAAATTAGTTCAAGAATAGGGGTAGTGTTGCAAGACTGTTGTGCAGTAGTTTTGGAGCATTATGGCCAGTGTATCAGGCTTGAACTTGGCAGCAAGCATCTTTGGATTATTTTAAACCTTTGGTTTTGAACACCTAGGTCCATCCTTCGACCAGATTCTTCTTTAGACAACACTATTTGATTTTCACCCATTATGTGTCTTTCGAATGGGACCTTTTTATGCATCCTTCGAAGGGGCCAAATGTATGTCCCTTGAATGGGCCATCAAAATATGTCATTTGATTAGGACATCCAGGTATGTCTGGCAAGTCCTTCGAATGTGCCACCATGGTATGTCTTTCAAACGAGACAATAGTTATGTGTCATAGTGTAGAAATTGTGTGTTAAAACAAATTGTTTCCAAGGGAGGTACTGCCCAGTCGAAACTAGCATGAAAGTAGCCAATGCTTTATGGGCGCCATTGCCTTGTGAATGCCAACCATGGGGGAGTTTTTTTTTCGCCATGTGCATAATGCCATGAAGGGGGTCCTGGTTTTTTGTGGGTCGAAGGAATCATGCAAAGGGAAAATGGCCTCTGAATCCAAGGAAAGCTTTAGGAGGTTATTGCTTTATGATTCCAAGAAAACATGTAAGGAGCCTTTGCTTAAACGAAAGCTTGCATGAAGAACCACTGCCCACTCAAACTTGCCTGCAAGGGGTCATATGGCCAAACGAAAGATGTAACCCAAACTTGGATTCGAAGGAAACCACAAACCCATACGAAGAAAGCAACCAAAGCTTGTATTGAAGGGGGCCACATGCACAAACAAAGAAAGCAACCAAAGCTTGTATTAAAGGGGGCCACATTCCCAAACGAAGAAATCAACCAAAGCTTGTATTAAAGGGGGCCACATGCACAAACGAATAAAGCATGCAGGAGGTAAAGGGCACAATCGAAGGAAAACAGAAAAGAGGCATTTGCCTCCTGAGTCGAAGGAGGCCAAACAGGAGGCTTTTGCCTTGTGCCTGCTGGCCTGAAGAAACTAGTATGAAGGTCATTTCCCTCTGAATTGAAGGAAGCTAGAAAATAGGTCATTTCCTTCTGAATCGAAGGATGCTTTTTAGAAGGTCATTTCCTTATGAATCAAAAGAAGCTAGCAAAGGGAATCTAAGCCCAATCGAAGCTGGCTTGAATCTAAGCAAACTTGTTTTTCTCCAATTTTGTCAAAAACTCAAATTTATCTACTTTGCTCTTTCCATAGTTTCCTCTTTAACCTGATGCTTGGAAATCCAATATGATCCATAGAAATTACAAGGGCATTAAAAATCCAATTGGACTTGTGCAAATTTGAACTTTTGAAAATCCTCGTGAGGAAATGTCTTGAGAAATGAGAGGGTAAATTTTGGGGTACCACAGCTGCCCCTGTTAAATCTTCTTAAACCTGAAGAGTTAGATTGGCGAGTCTTCCATTCGTGACTTGAAGGTGGAAGATGATTGAACACTAGAGTGCCCGGAAATTTGCACTTTGATGATGTGGTGGTTGATTATGTAGGGAATGGGCTTAAAGATTCCATTTGGAGAAATGATGGATAATTGTCGATGATGGGCTTACAGATGTCATCCAAAGGTGATTGTTGACAGAAATTAGACTAAGTGTAAGCTTGACTTCAACTGGAAAAGAATCAGAATAAATCTTTGGTTGATTTAAGTTGAAACAGAAGAAGTGTCTACCGGAACAGAATCAGGATAAACCATTGATCAGTTTAGACTGAACCAACAGAGGTTTGGAAAAGAATCATAATAAATCTTTGGAGTCATTTGTCTGAACTTGAGAAAGTGCCTACTGGAAAGGAATCAGGATAAACCATTGATCGATTTAAACTGAACCAGCAGAGGTCTTGAATAATCTTTAACTGGAAAGAATCAGGATAAATCTTTGGAGATATTTATCTGAACCAGAGAAAGTGTCTATCGGAACGGAATCAGGATAAACAATTGATCGATTTAAACTGATCCAGAAGAGGTCTTGAAAATTATTTAACTGGAAAGAATCAAGATAAATCTTTGGAGCGATTTATCTGAACCAGAGAAAGTGTCTACCAGAAAGGAATCAGGATAAACCATTTATTGATTTCAACTAAACCAGCAGAGGTCTTGAAAATTCTTTAACTGGAAAGAATCAGGATAAATCTTTGGAGCGATTTATCTGAACCAGAGAAAGTGTCTACCATAAAGGAATCAGGATAAACCATTGAACAATTTAAACTGAACCAGCAGAGGTCTTGAATATTCTTTAACTGGAAAGAATTAGGATAAATCTTTGGAGTGATTTATCTTAACCAGAGAAAGTGTCTACCGGAAAGGAATCAGGATAAACCATTGATAGATTTTAAACTGAACCAGCAGAGGTCTGAAGGAAGTATTTTTCATGTAGATAGTCACCCCGTCTTGCTTCGGAAATTGATCTACAATCGATTTGTTCACATATAGTTGTCTTGTTTCGTTTCAGGTATTAATCTGGAACTTGTTTTTGTTGGTCGTAGAGATAGTTGTCTTGTCTTGTCGAAAATTATTTGATGATAATTTTATGTTAATTGATCTTTCCTGGAAAGGTAAAGAGTTAGTTGTATGCAATGTCATGATGTATGAAATGCATGGCGTAATTATGTTTCTCAAAATAAATGAGATTGCGATATATGCATTTGTCTTGTCGATGTTATGATGTATGAATGCAATGTATGAACATATTAGTTGTTCTGCTGCAGTATTGCTAGACTGGGAAAAATAAATCCCTGACTTCTGTTGGGATTGAGGAGTGTAAGTCTTTATATCTTGCTGGAGTTTAAGTGTTGATAGATGGGTTTCCATTTTTTAGAGAAATAAACTTTGTTGGGGAAGGGAAAATCCGTGCATTGTTTGGGGATTTTGTGAAATCCTGCTGGGGAATCCTGAGAAGCTCGACAATTTTCACTGGGGAATCTTTGGAGCGGTAATTAGAAATTTTGCTCCGTTAGGGATATGAAAGTACCTGATACCATTAGGCTACATTCTGGAGATATGACAGTGGTCCTATAGCAGAATGTCTCTGCCTATGCTCCTGGTGGAGGAAGTACCTGCGGAGATTTTATGGAATCGCCTCTAGACATTGTCCTGTTTCTTAAAGCCATTAGTAATTGTCTTTCTGTTTTCTTTTCCTTTTTTATGCGTATATTTGTAAACAGTAATTACGTTCAAATGCATATGTTCAAAAATAGTCACTGGACGTTTTTGCAAACAAAACAAGAAAGTAAAAAACAGATAGCTTTGCACTTTTAAAGGAATAGCTTTGTATTAACTTGAATAAGCATTTTTGTACAAAGAGACGAACATCCTAGTAAGAGAATGTCGTCGTAAGAATGAAAACTAATACAAAGAAAGACAGTTATGTGAAATAATCCCATGGGTTTCCCATTCTGCTATAGCCTTTATGTCTTTCAGCGTCTCATCCACTTGCTGCTTTTTTCGGAGCTGATTGGATTGATTAGTATCGTTTGAGTTTGACAATTAATACTGAAGATTGGCTGTAAGGTGATCCAACGGGACATAATCATATGCTTTAAATCCCTAACTTTTTCCTGGACCGCCCTTTCGGGTTTTCAGTCCACCGGGATACCCTTTTTTGCCCAAGTCGCCTTTTCAGGTTTTCGACTTGCCGGGTGTACAAATTTTTTTTTTGTGTATATCCCTAATTTTTGCCTAGGCCCATCAACCTAGCCGGTCTTTTTCATGCATAGTATATTTTAACTATGTCCGCGTTTACAGGGTGCGGAAGGTCGTCTTCGTCCATAGTGGTTAAAATCATGGCCCCACCAGAAAATATGTTTTTGATCATAAATGGTCCTTTATATGTAGGGGTCCATTTGCCCCTAGGATCACCTTGTGCCAATATGATACACTTGATTACCAGGTCACCAACCTGATATACCTGACGTTTGACCTTCTTGTTAAAAGCTTTAATCATACGTTTTTGGTACATCTGACCATGGCTGACAGCCGTAAGCCTCTTCTCATCAATCAAGTTTAATTGGTCAAGTCGAGTTTGAATCCATTCATCTTCATTAAAACCTGCATCCTTCATGATTCTCAAATAAGGTATTTGGACTTCAATTGGTAGGACAACTTCCATACTGTATACCAAAGAGAAAGGAGTTGCCCATATTGATGTGCGCATCATGGTATGGTAACCGTGGAGAGCAAATGGTAACATCTCATATCAGTCTTTATAGGTCATTGTCATCTTCTGTATGATCTTTTTCATGTTTTTATTAGCGACTTCTACAGCGCCATTCATCTTTGGCCGGTAAGGAGAAGAGTTATGATACTGGATTTTGAATTACGCGCATAGTCCGGTGATCATAGTATTGTTGATATTGGTACCATTATCTGTAATGATTATTTATGGAATACCATACCGACATATAAGACTACGTCTGATGAATTGGGCCACAACGTTCTTGTAACAGAAGCAAATGAAGCTTCCTCGACCCACTTCATGAAGTAATCGATGGCAACCAGGATGAAGCAGGGTCCATTAGAAGTTGTAGGTCTGATCTCTCCAATCATGTTAATTCCCCACATTGTGAATGGCCAAGGAGTAGTCAGGATGTTTAGAGGAACCGGAGGCACATGTATTTTGTCAACATAGATCTGACACTTGTGGCAAGTTCATGAATACTGATAAAAGTCCGATTCCATGGTGGACCAGTAGTATCCTGCCCGTAGGATCTTTTTAGCTATTGTGTGCCCACTATAATGGGTGCCAAAGGTACCTTCGTGTAAATCATCCATGATCTTTTCTACCTCACTCTTTTCTATGCACCGAAGCAAAGTAGAGTTGTGGTTGCGCTTATAGAGGATTCCATTACTGGGAAAGAATTTAGCAGAGAACCTTCTTAGGAACTTCTTATCATTGACTGAAGCTTCATCAGGATATTCTTGGGCCTCGAGATATCTTTTAATTTCATGGAACCATGGTTTGCCCGCTACTTCTTCAGTATCAACCTCATGAAAGTATGTTGGTTCATCCATCCTCTCAATAGTGATTTGAGGAGCCTCATTATCTTATCTGATTTTGGACATGGATGACATAGTAGCTAGAGCGTCTGCTAATTGATTTTCCTCTCGTGGGAAATGCTCAAAACTAACTTCCTCAAAATGTGGGATCAGTATCAACACATGCTCTTTGTAAGGGATGAGATTAGGATGCTTTGTATCCCATTCTCCTTTGATATGAATGATTACTAAGGTCGAGTATCCAAATACACTTAAGGATTTGATCCCCAAATCTATGGAAGGTTTGAGACCCATAATGCACGCTTCATATTCAACCATATCATTGGTACAGTTAAAACACAGTCTGGCAATGAAGGGAGTATGACAGCCTTCAAGAGATATGATCACAGTGCCGATGTCATTGCCGAGTGCGTTGGAAGCTCCATCAAAAACCATGGTCCTTCAAGATCCTTGTTCAGGTCTGTCATACGGTTTGAGTTCTTCATAATCATTCACCAGCATGATGTCTTCGTCCGGGAATTCGAAATTCATGGATTGATAGTCGTCCACGGCCTGATGAGCCAAATTATCAGCTAGTACACTTCCTTTTATTGCTTTCTAGGTAGTGTATTGAATGTCGTATTCGATCAGGACCATCTGCCATCTTACTATTCTTCCAGAGAGGGTTGGCTTCTCGAATATGTATTTAATAGGATCCATTTTGGATATTAAGAAGGTAGTGTGAGTAACCATATACTGTCTTAGTCGATGAGCAGCCCATGCCAGAGCGTAACAATTTTTCTCGAGCAGTGAATATTTAGTTTCACAGTCGGTAAACTTTTTGCTCAAGTAGTATATTGCATGCTCTTTTCGGCCAGACTCGTCATGCTGCCCCAGTACACACCCCATTGAATTTTCCAAAACTGTTAGGTACATGATCAGAGATCTTCCCTCAACTGGAGGCATCAAAATGGGAGGCTCTTGAAGGTACTCCTTGATCCTGTCAAAGGCAGCCTGGCAGTTGCCATTCCATTTCAACACTTGATCTTTCTTTAGTAATTTGAAGATTGGTTCACAAGTAGCGGTTAGATGGGAAATAAATCTAGAGATGTAGTTTAGCCATCCTAAGAATCCCCTAACTTCCTTCTCAGTGCGAGGAACGGGCATTTCTTGTATTGCTTTTACCTTTGCAGGGTCTACTTCAATACCTTTGTCGTTGACAATGAAGCCTAAGAGCTTATCGAACCTTACTCCAAAAGTGCATTATTCGGGTTCAACCTTAGTTTGTATTTCTTCAGTCTTTCAAATAGCTTATGTAGATGGTCCAGGTGTTCTCTTCAGTTTGATATCTGGCTATCATATCATCCATGTAGACCTCTATCTCGTGATTGATCATATCGTGAAACAAAGCTACCATGGCACGCTGATAGGTTGCCCTGGTGTTCTTCAGCCCAAATGGCATAACTTTGTAACAGAAAGTGCCCCATTGTGTGACGAAGGTCGTTTTCTCCATGTCCTCAGGTGCTATTTTAATCTGATTGTATTCGGAGAAACCATCCATGAAGGAGAATACTTTATGTTGTGTGGTGTTGTCAACCAGAATATCAATGTGGGGAAGCGGGAAGTCATCCTTGGGGCTTGCCCTATTCAAGTCTCTGTAATCTACACACATACGTGCTTACTATCCTTCTTAGGCACCAGAACAACATTGGCAACCCATTATGGATAAGAGGTAACAGGTAAGAATCTGGCGTTGAACTGCTTCATGACTTCAGTCTTGATTTTTCTGACATTTCTGGTTGCATACGACAAACCTTTTGTTTCACTGGAGGGAAGTCTTCTTTTGTCGGCAGACAATGGACCACGTGTCAGCGTCGAGTCCTGGCATGTCTTTGTATGACCAGGAAAAGACCTTGACATAGTCATGTAGTATCTGAATTAAATGCTTCTTGACATTATGTTCCAGATTGGCACTTATCTTGACTTCTTTCTTGTCCTCTTCAGTACCTAAGTTAACTGTTTCAACCGGCTCTTCATGGGGCTGTATTGTCCTTTCTTCCTGTTGTAATAATCTAGCAAGTTCCCCTGGTACCTCACAATCTTCCTCACCTTCGTCCTTGGCTTGGTAGATTGGATTTTCAAAGTCATAATTGGCAATAGCATAGCCGTTACCAATGGGATCCCGAGTGGATGTGGATCTGCATTTCGATATATGAGTGTGTGTAAGAGCATAGCTATCTTTGATGAAATAAAAGGTAGAAATAGAAAACAAAGAGCGTAAAATTTGCATGCAAAAACGTCCCATGATTTATTAATGACATATGAAGATGAAGTAACAACCCTTATAGATGGACCATTGTGCCTCGGGTAAGACACAAGGTTTTAAAGTTTAAATTGTTTAAATATTACAAGTTCGAAAATTTAAAAGACAATTACTCTTGAATGAAAGTAATAGGAACAAAATCTTTGGCCTCCCAATTGTTGAGTCCACCGCCGATGGTTGGAAAAATCCACTCGCCCATGTCACAGTTACTATCACTGTCTTGTAACGCATTGACTCCATGATTGCTGATGCGTAATGGTGGTCCCCCAGCGCGAGTACGTCAAACAGCTCTTTGGGCCTCCGAGGTAAAACCTAGACCAAACTTGTTATATTTGTAGGGAATATCCGTAAGTTGACCCCAAATGGGGCATCCACCTTCCTCAACTACTGCTTTAGCATCCTTCAGAGAAGCCATTTTCAATGGAGGTCTGGTAATCTTCGGAGCCTTGGTAGCAGTCTTGGTCACAACAACCGCATATGGAACCTCCTCAAAATTTTGACAGGGGGTCTCAATGAACTCGCCGTCCATTTTAACATACCTGAATGAGTTCAGGTGGCTAACCATGTATTCCTCCTCCCCATGGACTGTGATAATCTTTCCCTTGACTGGGTACTTCAACATATGATGTAGGGTAGAAGTGACAGCACCAGCCCCATGGATCCAGGGTCGATTCAATAAACAGGAATAAGATGGGTGGATATCCATCACATAGAAGGTTGAATCAAAAGTCTGAGTTCCAACTTTGATAGGGATGTCCACCTCCCTGTGCACTGTTCTTTTAGAACCATCGAAGGCCCTCACCGCAATGTTGCTGGGCTTCAATGTGAGTCCTTCGCAATCTAACTGGTCAAGAGCATTCTTGGGTAAGACATTTAGCGACGAACCTGTATCCACCAGAACATGGGTTAATGTAGTTCCCTTGCACTCAATGGAGACATGTGGGGCATCATTTTGTTTCCTTCCCTTGGGAGTTAAATCAGCGTCAGAAAAACCAAGTCCATTATCAGCAGTTAGACTGGCCACATAATTCTCGAATTGATCAACAGAGGTCTCTTGGGGCACGTGGGCGGTCTTCTGAAATTTTACTAAAGCATTAGCGTGGGCCTCAGAGCATAAAAGTAAGGCCAGCATTGATATTCTTGAGGGGGTCTTCCCCAACTGCTCCATGATGTTATAATCACTTTTCTTGATTATCTTTAATATTTCTTCCATTTCTTTTTTAGAAGCCTCAGGGGTAACTTCTGGATGCGCCTTTGTCTAGACAGGCTCAACCAATACCTCTTTGCCCCGTGTCTCGACCGACTCAGTAGCAAGGATAACAGTAGGACTAATAATAGGAGTAACACTGGGAATATTGATAGGAGAGGTAGCAGGAATAATCATAGGAATAGCAACAGTTTTTAGAGAGATCTCAGGAGAGAAAACTCTTCTGCTTCTCATAATTTTACTGGTCCCGACAATATTGTCGATGTCAGGCTCAGTATTTCCAGCAACTTTTTCTTCAATAGCCAATAGGTCTTGCCTAATGCCATGGTAATAGACGTCAGCCCCATAATACCAGGGAATAACTTTATCCGAGGAATAAGGTATTGGCCCTGGCATGGTGATGATCAAGGGAGCAAACTTGGGAACAGATATAATCCTGACGGGTCTTTTGGTGGAGACCCTGGGAGGATTGTCTAAAATGGTGATTATCGAGACATTTTCACAACAACTTCTTGAAAGGTGAATTTTTTCAAACAAAATTTCTTTATTAACCATCAGGTGCTAGACGCCTATTTTTAACAACAAATTGCCATCTGGTAGAGACATGCATAAGTGGCAACCTTCACCACAGCCCGGAAAGAAACCGGCTCGCAATAGATTCTCTTTAACAGTCAAAAAGGGAGTAGTTAATTCATCCACGGAGGAAACAAAATGGTCATCATCAACAGCATTGACACCTTGGCCATGTTTGGGCATTGGCGCCGTTATTACATTAGGTGTTTCTGGAGGGTCAAACTCAATCTCTTTTGCCTCGACAAGGTCTTGTACCTTATTTTTCAGGGCCTAATAATCGTTTGTATCATTCCCCGGACTTTCAGAATGATAGGCACATCGAGCATTCGGGTTGTAGCGGGGAGAAGCAGTATTGGGGTTCTTGGGAGCTTCCTTTAGAGTCACCAGATTGGAATTCAATAGATGTGGAAAAACCTGGGTCAAGGTTATGTTGATCCGGGTGAATCATCTTATGGGCGCCTCTAACCTGTGTTGATGGTTTCACTGGTTATTTGATACAGGATTGGAGATCATAACAGCCCCTACCGTCGGACGATGTTCAGTTTTGTTTTGATTCTTGTGGCCATAAGAAACACTGGCCTCCTTCTTTCTAGTGAAGGGTTTCTTCATCGTGCTTGAGGATGCATCCCTTTGAATCTTACCACTCTTAATACCGACTTCTACCCGCTCACCAGTCATGATCAGCTCAGTAAATCCAACTGAAGAGCTTTCAATCAGATGGTTGAAGAATGGACCAGACAACGTGCCCAAGAACATATCCACCAACTCTCTATCAGATAAAGGGGGCTGGACTCTTCCTGCGAGATCCCTCCATTTCTGGGCATAATTTTTGAAACCAGAACCAGAACCCATAGACATACCTTACAGTTGTGTTCGAGTAGGAGCTAGGTTAGCATTATACTGATATTGCTTGTAAAAGGCAGCATCAAAATCTTCCCAATTGTAAATATTGGTTCCTTTCAATTGATAGAACCAACCCAATTGCGCCCCTGACAAATTTTCTTGGAAGAAATGTACCCATAGGTTCCTATCAGTAGTATGGGGTTGAATCTTCCTGACATATGACCTTCAATGCAGCTTAGGACAAGAGACATCGTCATATTTAACAAATATGGGGACCTTGAATTTCTGCAGGATAACCACCCCTGGGACTAGTCCTAGCTCTTCAAAATCCAGCCCGGCTACCCTCTGGATCTCCATAGCATTTAGGAGATCCTCCAGCTGTTTGTATTTATCATCAGCAGGAGGATATTGTTTTTAATAGTAATCAGCTTCATCTTCCTCTGACTCAGGGTTGTCATTTCCTTCCTTGTTTTTTCCTTCTTGATTATCTCCTTCACCTGACGAGGTTGCGAAATCTAGAGCTTGTTTGGCTGGTCCTCTGAACCTTCTTCCCAAATTCAAAATGCCAACTTGTTTCTTTGCCTTCTTCTTCTTATCTTTGATCATGAGAGCCTTCAGATCCTCTTGTACTTTATCCAGATCCAGGAACATCTATTGAAATTGTGTATTCTACGCTTGAAGATCCTTTACTGTCTATTTAATATCCATCTCACTGAAATAAACAGTAGAAAGATAAGGAGACATGTTGTAAAAAACATGTTTGTGTTATGATGAATGGTGTGATGCGATGGGAGAACTGACTTGAGGTTTTGCGTTTGTGTTTGCAAATGTTTCGGTTTAGCAAGAGTCACCATCGACTTTTTATTTTATCCAAAGGAAAGGTCAAAAAGCACAGGAAAGACCTTTGAGATTGTTTTTGGGTTCGGGGGGTAGATTATGAAAATGGAAGGTGCTAGCACCCTTTTCATCCATGGTTATCCATGGGCTCTTAGTTACTTGTTTTAGATCACTTGCTTTTGCTTTTCAATTGTTTGAAATGGTGCTTTTGTGTGTGGTTTTGAAAGTATTTTGAAAAGAGGCCTTTGTCTAGGAAACCTTTGTAATGATTCTTGTTTGAATGTATACAAAGGTGTTTGTCTTTTGAAAAGTGTTTCAATGTTTAAAAGTTGTTTGGAAATGTTTTGAAATTGTGTTTGAGTGTTTTTGAAAATAGCAAGGATGATTTGCAAGTTTGATCAAGTAACTAGGAGTTGTCTACCCTACTCAAGGATCTTTCCTACACATTTTTAACCATTTGACATTGTTGTTTTACCATTGTATTTGGTAAACAAACTTGTCTTTGGATGTTAAACGGGACGGGCGTGGGTTATCGTATGACCATGATAGCAATGGTGCTAAGTATCTTTAGCAAGGGTTTTTAGGGTCTAAATCATTTTTGTATAGGCAACCAAGATAGCGTCATCGAGGGACTATGATATTTTGTTTTTGTTTTGTTTTGCCAAAATACCTAGCATGCATACCATGGCCTTTTTAAGGCAACAAATGGATGAAACCCTAGGAGTGCTTGTGTGCATTGTGTTATCATTCTCATGCACTTTTGTCTTGTGTTTAGTCATGCTATTTGTTTGATTTTGGTTCTTTGCATACAAACCCTAGTTTTACTAATCATGCATATAAAGCAATAAATGCGTAAAAGTAAATCTAAGACTATTACAACATTATTATGGGGAGGGGGATACAAGTTTGAATAGAGGGATATTGCTCAAAAATAAAGCCTTAAAACTATTACAACCATATCGAATTTATTTGTACAAATGAATAAATGAATAATATTTAAATATGCAATTGAATATAAATATACAAAGGATGTTTTTTTGTATTTATTTTATGTATGTAAAAATAAGTTTATTTATGGCCTAAAAAATAAGAAAATAAAAAATGAATATTTTTGAAAGGATAGAAACCCTAGTTTTAGTTTTAAGAAAATATATATTCTATATTATTTATTTATGCATTTTTATGTACAAAGAAATAATAAAAATAATATATACAAAATGTTAAAAAATAAAATATGTAAGAAAATATTATTTAAGTGTATAAATAATAAAACTAAAAAATATATGATATTTTTGTATTATTTACAAATTTTATTTAAGAAAATAAGTTATATTATTATTAATAAACTATTTCTATGTTCAAAAAAATAATAAAAATAATAAAATAAAATGTGAAAAATGAAGAGAATATTTTTTGTGATTTTAAATGTTCAAGAAAAAAATAATAAAGTCAGAAAATAAAAAAAAAGAAATAAAAAATATGCAAAAATAAAGAAATGGACCAAGGGGGTGCAAAAAGCAAGCATGGGGGTGTCAAAAGCAGGACAAAGCCAGGCCCAGCCCAGATTCCACTTCATCCTTGTCCTTGAGACAGAAATACGCGTGCGCCGTGTATAAACTCGTATCTCTTGCATACGTGCTTAAAAACAAAAACTTGCAACATGAAAGTTATAGATCATCATCATACGATTCTAACCATATAAAAAACTTGATCTAACTCTAAGAAACTAGGGAGAATTTTATCACCCCCAATTTATGACCTAAAAAATTCAGCAACTTCAACATCTAAATTCTCCTAGCTCAGTTAACATAAATGAATTATATGCATATGTACAATTCAAGGACATTAAGGGCTACATTTTTGCTTCACAAACCTAAACCTAATGATTCCTAAATAAGGAGATAGAAGTTTGAAAATTACCTATTTCAGTCAAGTTCGAATATGGCAACGTAGGAGTTTTTAGTGAGGCCTGAAGGACTTTTGAGCTTGCTTGATGTTCCCTTGACCTTTCCCAATGCTTAGCTTGCTTTGAAATGGCTTGAATCTCCCTATAAAACTCAACCTGAAAACTCAGAATTTGAAAATGGTGAAGTGTGAAAATGGAGTTACAGTTGCTTGAGAAGGGTTGAGATAGTTCATATGTATTGTATGCAATGTGTCTGAAGTGGTTTGGGACAAAACGCACGAGGCAAATATGTTTTGGCTTGGTGTTTGCAGAAAATGCCCTGTTTGGGCAGAAGAATGAGATTTCTGTGTTAGAGGGTGTTTGAGAGGCTATGAGCTCGTGTTTCTGGCCTTAGACAATATGTAAAACTTGGTTGAAATGTGCATAAGACTTGCTCTTATCAGATTACAAAGTTGTGTGGACTTTTGCAAGTTACTTGCTTTTGAAGCAAAAGTTGAAATGACAAAGCTTAAGGGATGTACTTGCTAGCTTGAGGCCTGCTGAGAGTTGGTACACCTTTCCTGATATTAGTGAACTTTGTTTTCATAAAGAAATCAGGTCCATGGCTCAAGAAAAACAAAATTTCCAAAAGCATGCTTTATCAAAGTGGCAATGTTAACTTTTTGCCATTTTTGGATTAAACCTTTGTATAATGCTTCATAGATCAGAACAATGTCATAATCCAATGTGTTTGCATTTAATTTGTGAGTGTAGAAAGGATTAGAACCTTTAAACCAAGTAAAAGCATGATCCAGACTGATTTGCAAGTTGTAACATGGTGCAAAATGCCTTGGACAAAAGTGATAATTTGCAATTTTCAAACTTTCGATTCTCCCTAATCACAAATGATCTTGGAGAGTTCTTTGACATTTTAGAAAGCTTGTAACATGCTATACAATCCATCTTTGCAATGAATTTTGAGATTCCATTTGGAAATAGGTGAAAAGTTACCATGAAGATAGGTCAAAATCCTGCCTAAACTAGGGCAAAATTTCACTAAGTTAAAAGTTTCATGGGCCCTTGTTCACAAAATCATAACTTGAGATCCAAGCATATTTTGGGAAAACTTTATGAATCAAAGTTGTATATTTTGTGGAGTACTATAACTTTAATTTTGGAAGTTTTCTTTGAATCCAATTGCATCATGGTGAAAAAGTTGGGAAAAGTTGGGAAAAAATAAGAAATTTTCATAACTTAGAAAATTTCTAAGTTATGAAAATTTTCCATTTTAAACCCTAATTTTCAAAATTAGGTTTCTTGGTGAACAAGTTTCATGTTTTGACATATCTTGATGAAAAATGACCCTTGGCACTTGATTTTGACCAAAAAGTCAAATTTTGACTTTTCAGTGTACAGTTGATTTTTGATCAGTTGATTGGAAAATTCATCTGTCAATCTAATGCATTTGAGATCTCTTGAACCTTGTGATTTGGTCAAGATGGTTCCATTGAGTCCTTGAATCCATGCTTGAACCCAAATTACCATTTGCTAGGTGAAAAATCAGAAATTGCCCTTCTGCAGTCAAAACCCTAAAAATGACCATTTTGCCCTTTTGATGATCTGATCAAATTTCTTGAGGAGTTATGGTCCAAACTTGATCAAATGGTTCATGTGAGTCTATAATGTTGTTGTGGATCAAAAATTATGAGGTTTGACTATAAATTGGCCACAGTTGGCTTTTTCCGCAATACAACTGATTTTTAGGTCAACTGTCCAATTGACTGAGCAAAAATTTGATTCAAGGCTTGAAACTTGGTATGGGAAATCTTATAAGTCCAACATGAAGTATGAAAGTCACATGAGGCATTGGAAGTCCAAAAATTCTTGTGCAAACTCAAACCCTAATTCAGGTCAACAGTACAAGGAGATGTCTTGAGCTGAGCAAACCCTAATCCTGTCTGGAGTCTAAAGAGTCTTGTGAGGGGAAATCTTGATAAAATGAGAGGGCAAATTTTGGGGTACAACAAATGGAAATGCATATGCAAATGATTTCAAGGAAACGAGGAGATTTAAATTTGTTTAGGCAATAGGAAACACACATTGCATTAATAAATCCAAGTTTGATTACATCATGCCTCTTAGGGCTTAAAATGAAGGAAATAAACATAAAATAAACTCCTAAGATAAAAAGGTCGAGTGCATCCTTTTTGGCGCAATGTAGACTTTCAAACTTCACTCTTCATGAAGCTGCTTCATGAGCTCCAGAACTTTCTTCTCACTCGCGTGGAATTGGGCTTCGAAGGTGTCTCGTTCTTCTTTTAGTTGAATTCAATCCTTTTGCAAGTCTTCAAGCAAGGTAGGCATGTTAGGATAAAGGACAATATACGGAACATCTCCTTCAACAATAGGCTCCATGATAACAGGTAGGATGGAGGGGTAAGGCATTACGAGACTCTGAGCACGAGTTTGTACCTACCTAAGGTAAGGCTCAAGGGGAATAGAATTTTTGTGTCCCAATGTCTTACTATCCACTTTGTTTACCATCCTCTAAGTTCGTATAAACCTTTGACGGTAGCCTTGGTCGTCTCTCTCGTAGTCGAATACCACACCTTGGATGAGCGCATCATGAGGACCATCTCTTCGTGCATACCCAAACTACCACAAATCTAAGCAAGGGTTGTAAGTGATACCTCACATAATTCCAAGCAAAGGGACATTAGGGAATTCCATGCAATGGTCGGTGATAGTAATGTCCTCCAAGGATCGAGAACACCGGTGAATATCTGAATGTCTGAGTGACATCAACCTATTGGACCATCTCAAACCTTGCTCGTTCTTCACAATGGATCGGGGTAGGTGTGAAACAAACCACCTAGCCAACAGAGGAGTGCAACACATGAGGGTTCCTCTTATCTTCATGGGGTGAGAGTGGAGAGAATGCAAGATATCTCCCAATAAAGTAGGCACCGGATTGCGAGATATAAAAAATTTGATTGCATTCACATCTATAAGTTGGTCAGGATTAGGGAATAGTACCATCCCATAGATGAGAAGAGACAAGATTTCTTCAAGTCTTGTAAATCCAGAGTGTTCCAACAGTCTTGAGCTTTTTCCAGCAGGAACTTGGCTAGAAACCCTTTGACACCACTTCTTGTTTCCCAGTTAACCATGACGTCGGATTTTTGCAAGTGTAAAGCTCGAGCAGTCTCCTCAGGGCTCAGGTATCTTTCAATACTGTTGAAAGGTAATTGATTGAGAATAGGAATTTCTAAGAGTTACGATAATTCTTCCATAGTAGGCACAAGTTGGTAATCAAGGAAGGTAAAGCAATGGTGCAGAGGGTCAAAGAACTGGAAAATAACCTTCATCATGTCTTCATCAAAGCTTGAGGTAACCAGGTTGAGAAGTTGTCCATGTCTTTTGGTGAACGAAGAATTCTCAAGGACCCTTGATGATAATTCTTTGAGCTGAAAAGGTACTCGCACGAGATTGACTTGGATTGTATTCCTACGAGTGGGTGTCATGTCCTACAAAACAGAACAAAGATGAATCTCAAGATCCTTGAAATGGTTAGTCTAAAATGATATGGTATGATTCCATGATGTTATGTACAAGCATATGCACAAGTAAATCCAACAAGTTCTTGGGTTTAGGCTTGCATGAGGTTCATAGGTAAGTAACCTCTTAAATTTTAGTTGGTTCAACTTGTCCTAGAAATTAAATGGGTTCTAGGGAATCTCAATATCACTGATCTTTCTTCATCGGGTATTGTTTGAGCGCAAGCCTCTTTATTGGAGACTGAAATATCCCAAAAGTCCGATCTCAATAAGCATAGTATCGAGTATCAACCAACATTGGACTGCACCAAAGTCAGATATCTCACTACTTCCTAATGGCCAAGTTGTTCAAGTAAGGTTCTAAAGTCAGTTAGTGCTTCATGACACCACACAGTGGTCCCATATTCTCCTCGACTATTCAAGGGCTATCGGTACCAACAAATGTGTCACACTAATGTAGCTATTGCTTTGACCATGTCGGTATACCCTGCACAGTTTCCACAACTTATTGCTACTTACCTAAAAGGTGCCCCAGATCCTGGTAGAGAATCAAAACAAGCCCAAACAAGGAACCATAATGTAAAGAAAGCAAGTCAAACAATGAAAATCTAGTAAAGGTGATCTAGCCCTAAGGTAACCCCACTTTTAAGTAATTCCCCAGCAGAGTCGTCAGTTCTGTAATATGGTGGGAGAACTGACTTGGGTGTTTTGCGTTTGATCACAATTGTTGCGGATAGCAAGAGTTGCCACCGAATTCTCTTTTATCGAATGAGGAAAGGGTGAAAAGAATAGGAAAGACCTTTGAGATTATTTTCTTGATTTTGGGGGGTAGGTTATGAAAAGGGAAGGTGTTAGCACCCTTTTCATCCATAGTTATCTACGGGTTCTTAGTTGCTTGCTAGATCACTTGCTTTTGTTTGAAAATGTGTTTTATGGTGTGGGTTTGAAAGTTATTTTGAAAAATGTCTTTGTGATTATCCTCGTTTCTATAAGAATGCGTACAAAGTGTTTTGACTTTTGAAAATGTTTCAAAGGAAAGTGTTGGTGTGTAAAAATGTTTTTGTTGTGAGCAAGCAAGCAACTACGGGTGTCCTACCTACTCGAAAGGTCTTTGTTCTTTTCCTCCTCCTTTAGATGCTTCTATCTTACCATTGATTGATAAGAAGCTCCATCGTTGGATGTGAAGGGGCGGGCGTGGGTCATTTGTATAGTCATAGAAGGTAACCTATGAGATGTTTTAGCAATTTCGTTAAGGACTAGATCGTTTATCGAAGGCAATATCAAGGGTCATCGAGGGACTACGATCTTTTATCGAGGGTCTTTGCTAAAACGCCCATATTCGAGGGACATGACTATTTTTCTGAGGCAACAAGTGATATTACCCTAAGGGTGAATGTGTGTGAATAATGTGTTTGATTTGCATGCATTTAGTCTTTGATTAGGGTGATCTACTTGTTGGTTTTATCTCGCCATACATCCTAATTACTAACATTTATACAAAAGTAATAAAAATGCAGAAAATAAATCCTACACTATTACAACCATATTGAATAGCAAGAAAATGTAAAGACAAAACAAAATAAAGAAGGGGAAATGGGCTTTTTCGATTCAGGCAGCAACACTCTTTTATTCTTCCCTTCTTGGCTTCCATCGATTTAGGCCTGGAATCAGTAAGGTCGCCTCTTTCGATTTCATCCTTTTCCCGTTTCTTTAGATTGGGGCCTGGAATCAACGTAAGGTGAACTCTTCGCCTCAAGCTCCTTGCTGCCTTCTTCGATTGCAGGAATGCTATGCTCTCAGGTTGAGATTCGAAAGGCTTGAATATTTAGCCAATCGAAGGATACAGAGAACCTGTTTTAAACTTTTAAAAATGTAATATTCAAGTGTAACTTTCGAAAGCTACAGACCAGTGGTTGGCACAAGATTATTTGGCATCAAAATCCAAAGCCTAACTAGTCATGGTTGGGACTTTCAACATATAGGAAGTAAGGATCGAAAGTTAAAGCATGGCCAAACTCCCTAGATGGGATATCTACATTTTCTCTTTATTGGTATGTACACGTGATATTTAAATGAAAGAGTTCCAATTTTAGAGAGAACATACCTCTTGAAGCGCTTAAATCGAAAGAACTGCAAGTGACTTCCTTGGTGGTGAATGGAAGTTCGTTGGAGTCTTCCCGAGGCTAGTCCAGTTACTACTTTGTTTGAGCAGTCACTAAATCGAAGGAGGGTATGTGAGTGAATCGAAGGTTACTCTATAACAGTTAAGGGAGTGAATCAAAGACTATTATATTGCAGTTGGGGAATGGGTCGAAGGTTAGTTATCTGGCAACTTGAGGAATGAATCGAAGGGTTCACTTAGCGTATGAAGGGGTCTGAGTTTTTTAGGAGTGTTAGGAATATTTTTTAAAAAAGCGTTGGATAGTGTTTGAGATTTTTGAGAAATTAATCACTTTCTCACAACGAGAGTTTTTTTTGCAAATATCCAGGGGGCCCTAAGATGTGTGGTGGAGGCTCAAATTTATAGATGATTTTGGCTGATGTTTTAGGAGGGAAAACAAAAGAAATTTGAACAAAAAGGGTATGCTGTTATTGTAGCTTTCGAGGGGTAGTATTCATATGCCAAATTAGTGCAAGAATATGGGCAGTGTTGCAGGACTGTTGTGCAGCAGTTTTGGAGCGTTATGGCCAGTGTATTAGGCCTGAACTTGGCAGCAAGTATCTTTGGATTATTTTAAACCTTTCGTTTTGAACACCTAGGTCCATCCTTCGGCCAGATTCTTCTTCAGACAACACTATTTGATTTTCACCCATTATGTGTCTTTTGAATGGGACTGTTTTATGCATCCTTCGAAGGGGCCAAATGTATGCCCCTTGAATGGACCATCAAAATATGTCATCGATTAGGATATCCAGGTATGTCTGGAAAGTCCTTCGAATGTGCCACCATGGCACGTCTTTTGAACGAGACAATAGTTATGTGTCATAGTGTAGAAATTGTATGTTGAAACAAACTGTTTCCAAGGGAGATACTGCCCAGTCAAAACTAGCATGAAAGTAGCCAATGCTTTGTGGGCGCCATTGCCTTGTGAATTCCAGCCGTGGGGAGTTTTTTTTTTTTGCTTTGTGCATACTGGCCTGAAGGGAGTCCTGGTTTTTTGTGGGTCAAAGGAATCATGAAAGGGGCAAATGGCCTCTGAATTGAAGGAAAGCTTTAGGAGGTTATTGCTTTATGATTCCAAGTAAACATGCAAGGAGCCTTTGCTCAAACGAAAGCTTGCATGAAGAACCACTACCCACTCAAACTTGCCTGCAAGGGGTCATATGGCCAAACAAAAGATGTAACCTGTGATACGGTAGGAGAACTGACTTAGGTGTTTTGCATTTTATCACAAATGTTACACTTATCAAGAGTCGCCCCCGACTTTTCTTTTATCCAAAAGGAAAGGCTGAAAAGAACAGGAAAGACCTTTGAGATTATTTCTTGAGTTCGGGGGGTAGATTATGAAAAGGGAAGGTGTTAGCACCCTTTTCATCCATAGTTATCTAAGGGATCTTAGTTGCTTGCTAGATCACTTGCTTTTGTTTGAAAATGTGCTTTGTGTGGTTTTTGAAAGTATTTTTGAAAAGACGTCATCGTTTAGGAAAACTTTGTAATAGTTCTCGTTCGTAATAATGTATACAAAGTGTTGATCTTTTAAAAATGTTTTAAGTTTGGAAAGTGTTTTGAAAGTGTTTTTTGAAAGTGTTGGTGTTTGTTTTGAAGATAAGCAAGAGCGTTTGATTTTGAAATTGAGCAAGCAACTAGGAACAATCTACCTACTCAAAAGTCTTAGTTCATTTCTTCCTTTCCTTTGATATTGCTATCTTACCATTTATTTGGTAAGAAGCCCTATCTTTGGATGTAAAGGGACGGTCGTGGGTCATCGTATAGCCATGATAGCAATGTTGTGAGATATCTTAGCAATTATCTTTGAGGGACCAAGATCATTTTGAAAGGTAACATTTGATAGCGTCATCGAGGGACTATGATCTTGTATTTTTTTATTGCTTTTTGCTAAGATATCCCACATGCATAACATGGCCATTTTGGTAAGGCAACAAAGTGGATTTACCCTAAGGGTGCATGTGTGAATAGTGTCTTAATTTACATGCTTGTTTATCTTGAATTAGGGTTTGCTAACTTGTTGGTTTTAATTTTTCCATATGTGATATGGTGGGAGAACTGACTTGAGGTTTTGCGTTTGTGTTCACAAATATTGCGGTTAGCAAGAGTCTCCACCGACTTTTCTTTTATCCAAAAAAGGAAAGGTGAAAAAGCACATGAAAGACCTTTAGTGATGTTTTCTTAAGTTCGGGAGGTAGATTATGAAAAGGGAAGGTGTTAGCACCATTTTCATCCATGGTTTTCCATGGGCTCTTAGTTACTTGATAGATCACTTGCTTTTATTTAAATATGTGCTTTGTGATGTGGGTTTTTGAAAGCATTTTGAAAAGGGTTTCCTTTGTAATGGCTCTCGTCTCTATAAGAACGCGTACAAAGTGTTGTCTTTTGAAAATGTTTCAAAGTGAGAGTGTTGGTGTAAAAAATGTTTTTATTGTGAGCAAGCGAGTAACTGAGAGCGAACCTACCTACCCAAAAGGTCTTAGATGTGCTTTTCCCCCTCCTTTAGGTGTTGCTATCTTACCATTGTTTTGGTAAGAAACCCCATCGTTGGATGTGAAGGGACAGGCGTTGGTTCATCGTATGACCATGATAGCAATGTTGTGAGATGACTTAGCACTTTTCTTTAGGGACTAAGATCATTTTGAAAGGCAACTTTGATAGCGTCATTGAGGGACTATGATCTTGTATTTCGATTGTTTTTGCTAAGACATCCCACATGCATAACATGGCCACCTTTTTTAGATAGGCAACAAGTGAGATTACCCTAAGGGTGCGTGTGTGCAAGTGTGTTTGATTGCATGCATTTAGTCTTAATTAGGGTGATCTATTTGTTGGTTTTAGTCTTGCCATACACGCCTAATTACTATACAGTATAAGGGAAACAGTAAATTGCGGAAGATGAAATTCTACGCTATTACAATATTTAGGGGATGGGGGTACATATGTATGAATGGGGATTGCAAGTAATTTAAATCCCAAATTACTATTACAAACATATCAAAATGGTTCATAATGTGCAAGAAACATAAATTACTTATTTATTTAAGAAAAGAAATAAGTTTTGTTTAAGAAAATATTTTTTTGGTCTTTTGTTTTAAGAAATAAAATAAAACATGAAAAAAATGTTTTTTGGCATTTGTTGATTAATGAGATAAAAAGTGATAGAAAAAATAGTGAGAAAAAGGAAAAATAGAATCAGCGTATTGATGATTAAGTGAGGTCAGAAGTTCTGACTCTGGCGTACTGCAAAACAAAAATCCTGTTAGTAAAAAAAAATAAGTAGAGTCAGAAGTTCTGAGTCCACTAGGGGCACAATAGCTTTCAAAAGTTCTGATACCACCGGCAACAGAGTAGATTTCAGAAGTTCTTATACCATTGGCAACAAAGTTTATTTATGAAGTTCTGATACCACTGGCAGAACTTGGTCTCTCTCTCCATGCTAGTCAGAACATCTGTAACTTGGTCATTTCTCCATAAACATAAGATATGTATATGACAGTTATGGCAGGTGTCATAGTGTTTCAGAAATAAGAAATATCAGAACTATAAATCATAGGCAAGTATGAATACTAATCCTAATTCTGAGTTCTAATTTCTTCTAGAAGTTCTGAACTGATTTATTCCCTACTTAGGCAGGCAGATGCAGGAAATCTCAGAATATGTACAACATCTGAAACATGTAATCTACATTATATTTTTGAACATGCAAACCTGGTAATGCTTAAGTAATGTGGTGAGAGTCAGCAGAAGCTTACCTTGCAGTTGGAATAAATTCTATGAACTGGAGGTTGGTCCTGGACTCTGGTGATGTTCTGAGCAACTTCTTCACGTACTCAGCAGGATGGAAGTTTTCAACTTTTGGAATAGCCAAGGAATGATATTCTGACTTCTTTGAGGTAGAGGTGAATGGAGAGTGTATGGCAGTTGTTGTACCCCAAAATTTTCCCTCCCCTATTCCTTAATACATTTCAAGTGAGGTCCTCAAATTGCTTAAGGAAGTCCAAGGGTTGACCAGACAAACTCTCTCCTAAGGCAGTCTACCTCAAATTAGGGTTTCAGTTTGCATCAAGGTACTTGAGTCCAAAGGATCCCAAATGCTCACCATTTTCCTAATATGTTCTCAAGATCATCCATGTCAAGTTTCAAGCTTTGCAGAGGAAGTTTGCTCAGTCAATTGCTCAAAGGCCTGAAAATCGACTGCGCTAGGGCAAAAGTCAATTGTGGCCCACATACAGTCAAACTTCAAGATTTTTGGTCGACATCCTCATTCTGAAGTATTATTCACCATTTGATCAAGGGTTGATCATGATTCCTCAAGGATTGCTCACAATTCATCAAAACCCAAAAGTTGCAAAATTAGGGTTTTGCAAGAAAAGTCAACTCAACTTTGACCAAGCATAACTTTCTCATACTTTATCAAAAATGACCCATCCAAAGCTCATTGAAGAGGATGTAATTCCCTACAATTCATCTTCAGCTCCCAAGTTCAAAATATGCACTTACAAGAAGATATAAATTTAAACATTATAGGTCATTTTGAAAAGTCAACAAAAACACCTTTTTTGTCAAAGCTTCATACATGAATATGGAAGACTCAATTGAGATGAGACCAAAAAGGTTGCTTAGAGGACATCTTAAGATTTCTAAAAAGTCCAAGAACACATCTCTAGGGTCAAAATTAAGGAAGATATGCATTGGAAAAGTTGGCCTTTTTTGTAAAATTGCCAAAAGTCAAATGTGGCCAAAATTGCATTTTTTGTCAAATGGGTCCAACTTTTTATGCTTGCATTGAGTTTGTAACATGACCCACGACCCATGATCCTTTCTATTTGTATTTATTTTATTTTTGTCATTTATTTTGATTTTTATTTCAATTAAATCAAATAAAATCAAAATAAAATCATGAAAATATCAAAACTAATCAAAGCTTAAGATTTTGTGCATGTTTAGGCCTCTTATACAGCTTGAAAGAGAATCAAATCGTGCAAGCTTCATTTGGACACAAAAATATTGGATTTTCTCAATTTGGAAAGATTTGCACAAAGGATCAAATCTTGAATCAATGATCATTATTGGAGAAGATTGGAAACCAAATTGCAACCCTAATTCATTCTAGGGTACATATAGAACAAGTGCAGATCAAAAAAGAGAGGATTGAAGGCGTGAAAAGAAGAGAACAAATCTCAAAATTTAAAAGAAAAGTTGCAATCTGATTTCCTAATTCCAGGCTTCCTCAAGCCATTCCAGGCACACCATTCGTTTGCTGGACATTCAAGGATCACATTGCAACCCTTAGCAAGCTCCCTCAAGCCCAGAAACGCGTTGTAAGTACCCCCACGACTTCCATGTTTTTTTGAAATCGTATATCATAATCCTGGCATTGTTAGCATGTTTTATGGACATATTGTTAATCCTTATGGTGTTTGCAAGCTAATGGTAATATCCAATTGAATTTTTATTGGCTATACAACAAGTTGCCATGTTTAGGGTTTTAGTTTCGTTTTTAGGGATTTTGCACACAGGAACAATTGGCCATGGAGAGTGGTACCATGATGCTCGTGAGGTTGCAACGAGTTGATTGGTACCACTGGTATTGATTTATCATGCAGGGATAAGATTTTGGAGATGCATAGGTTTGTACCTACGCCCAGATGACTGTAGGTATAAGTCCAAAAACTTTTACCAACTGAGGGAGGAAGAAGATGATAATGTGGCCTTCCATGACGGTCCAGTTCAAAATTCGCACGTTTTATAATATATTATTTTATTTTTCCAATATAATGATTGTTTGTTGTTCCATGTACAAAAGAACAAGCCAGCTCAGATGGTCAGCGTGTGTTGTGAAAAGCCAAAGGGTCTGGGTTCTATCCCCAGGTCCCCATATTTGTTCAATATTATTTTTGTTTACATGATCAGGTATACGAGCATACATTGAGTCCACCATATGCCCTCAGCACCCAGCCACCAGATCATCAACAAGGAAGATCCAATGCCTTCTCCCTGAAAGTCCACCATGGGCATCAGTCAAGCTAGCAACATGGGATCTGGAGAAGTCAAAATGGCCAAGGAGTTTTTGGGCCCAGGATTACAATTGACACCCCCTTTTTTGCTCCAGCACCAGGCCCTTTTCTTTTCCTTTTATATTTTTCCTTTTATTTAATTTCATTTTTTTAATTATTTTCTAACACAAATTAATTTCTTTTCTTACAAAAATCATAAAACCAATTTCACCAATTTAGAATTTAGGTTTTATTTTATTTTTATCAAATTTAATTTAATATTAGTTAAATTTAATTGTAGGATAATTCTAACTTTTTTTGTAAATATTTAAAATGAATTAGAAAAATTAGGGTTATCATATGATTTAATTTTTATTTCTTTTCTCAATAAACAAAAATACAAAAATAGGTCAAATTAATTATTTTCTTAAATAAAATTAATCAGTCATTAGGTTTGCTTTATTTATTCAATTTAACTCTATTTTTCTCAAAATAACGCAAAAACCACAAATATAATTTTTCTTTTAATTAGGTTTAGACGGGGTCAAAACCCTAATTTTTCTCGTTCTCGATTCATCGCGCGCATTTATTATTATTTTTTACGATATTAATGTAACTGCTTATGGTATGTAATAGTTTAATTAGGATTTTCTTTTATTTATCATTTTACGGGTTTTTGGCTATGTAATTAATCCCCTACCCCGAAGCCTTGTAATAGCGTAGTTTTACTTTTCCGCATTTTATTTCTTGCAAATATTAACTGTTAGATGTATGATAATAGGATTTCATGATAAGACTGTATTTTAATTTAAAATGGTTAGCAAACCCTAAATGTGCAAAGATAATAACTGAAATCAAATCACTCGCACACGCGTACTCCTAGGGTATACTCTCACTTCGGTTGCCTTCGGTAAACAATCATTAAGTATAGGTTGTTTTAGTGGTTGCCCTCTTGTCTAAACAAAGATCAAATGTCCCGTTCGAAAATGTTGCCTCGAAAATGTTGCCTCGGAAAGGTTGCCTCAGAAATGTTGCCTCGAATATGATCTTAAGACATTAGGGTTATTACTAAGACGTCCTAGCATTGCTTTAGTGATTGCACGTCCCTTTCGAATTGACCCTTACAACTCCAAAGACGGTGCTACCTACTCTTTAATAGTGGGATAGCGCTATCTAAAGGAAACAAGAACAGAAACATTCTTTTTTCGAGTAGGTAGATGCTAGTAGGTACTTGCTCAAAATTAAACTTTTTCACACTTACACTCTTTTCAAATAAAGTTTTCAAAAAAAACTTCGTAACACTCTTGAAGACAGAAGCAAGGGTTAAAACAAAGTAAAACAAAAACTTTTCAAAACACACAAACGCGGAAGCAATTTTTAAAATGATGAGCAAGTACCTAAGAGCCCGTAGAAAACTACGGATAGAAAGGGTGCTAATACCTTCCCTTTCTATAATCTACCCCGTACTCGAAATCTAGAAAAAGGAATTTTTCTATGCTTTTGTCCTTTCCAGTTGGATAAAATAAAATTTGGTGGTGACTCTTGCTTACCGCGACATTTTGCAAACACAAACGCAAAACTTAAACCAGCATTTTCCTAAAACAGTCTAGTTTTGCCACCTTATCACAGAACTAGCGACTCTCCGAGCACGACCGAATTGTCGCAAAGCTAAACAAGGACTGTAGGTTATACCCCCTCTGATTCCAAGCAACGGGACATTAGGGTATCCCCCACATCGATCAATGACAGTAGTGCTTTCCATAGCCTTGGAACTCCAAAGAATGTCTGTATGGGCAAGGGACATTATCCTGTAAGACCATCCCAAACCTTCTTCATTCTTCAACACGGACTTATGGAGTTGCAAAATAAACCACCTCGACAACAATGGCATACAACACATAAGAGTCCCTCTTCTACGCACAGTACGAGTGTAGAGGGCATGCAAGATATCACCCAGTAGAGTAGGCACAGGATTGCAAGAAAGCAAGATCTTAAAGCTCTCCAGGCAACTCGAGAATGAAAGAACGATCGATGACTACGTCAGCACAAAGGGGAAGCGTCCATGGGATTTCTGATTTTTGCTTTTTCTAGTTTAGATTTGTTTTTCATTTAGTTCTTTGTAAACGCCTTAAAGGCATTGTTGAACCTTTTTACCAGTTAATCTAATAAAGTTTGTTTATTTTTTTGGTTTGCAAATTTAAATCTCCCAAAGTCTTTGAAATCATTACATACGCATCCCATTATCATGCACACCATTACAGGTACCATTACAAGTTTCTCATCTTCTTTGCTGTTTATTTCAGAAGCTATGTCTTCTGATCAAGCTATCAAAGATCTCCAGACACAAAATGCCCAATTCCAAGAGATGTTCTTGAGCTTGGCTAAAGGGCAAGAGGATTTGAAAGCTCTCATTTTTAAAGAGAAAGAGAAGAAGAAGAAGAAGAAGAAGAAGAAGAAGAAGAAGAAGGCCGTTCTTCTGAGTATGTGTTGTACCCCAAAATTTTCCCTCCCATATTCTCCAAGAAATTGCCAAAGTCAAGCTGCAAAATTCCCCAAGGGTTGCACAGTGCAAAGGTCTCCCATACAGTCAAAACTAGGGTTTGTGTTCTGATCAAGAAAATGAAATTTCCAAAGGCCCAACCAAGTCTCACATGCCTACAAATATGGTCAAGTATCCTCATATCAAGTTTCAAGACATTCAGCACAAAACTGCACAGTCAAAAACTCTAATTGCACTACAGTCAACTGTAGGGGCAAAATGGTCATTTGACAGTCAAAAGTTCAAATTTTTGGTCAATATATCATTTTGAAGCTACAAACATCATTTGATCAATGCTTGATCATGATTCTCAAAGTTTGGCTCAAAAATCATCAAGATGCAAAAGTTTCCTTATTTGGACAGCTGAAAAAGTCAACTGTAAATTGACCAGGGCATAACTTTCACATGGACTATCAGAAAAATTCCATTCAAAGCTCATTTTGAAGAGAAAGACATTTCCTACAACTCATCTTCATATTTCAAGTCCAAGAAATGCTCTCACAAAAAGTTATCAATTTCAACATTATAGGTCATTTTCAAAAGTCAACAAAAAGGGACTTTAAGTCAAAGGCCATAACTTGAGATTGGTAAATCAAAATGATATGGGACCAAAGGCATTGGTTAGAGGACTCAAAGACCTTTCCAAAATGTCCAAGAACATGAGAAAATCTTAAAAATTGAGCAAGTTATGCCTTGTGGAAGTTGGGAAATTTTTGGATAGTCAACATTACTTCAAATGACCTAAAATTGCTAATGGGCCCATTTTTCTTCCACAATTCATCATTCTAAGCATGTGCACGACCACTTGGCCCAAAGGGAAGTATTTTCTCATTTTTTATTTATTTATTTGAATTTTTATTTATATTAATTCATTTAAATCAATTAAATATGTGAAAAATACTTAACTTAACCTAATAAATCTTTTTGCACATGTTTTAGACTCAATAATTCGTGCACATTCAAATATGGGAAGATTTGGTTTGATTGGATCCTAATTGACACAAAATTGCATGGAAAAAGATATGAAAAAGATCCTTAAAATCAAATTTTCAAAAACCATCATTGCATTGGATTTGTTCTACTTTTCTTGACCTAATTCATTCACTACATATGCTAGAACACAACCCTAATCAGGATACACACTAAGCTGCGCAAGAAAGCCATTCACAAACTTGAAAAAATTGTCAAAAAACTCAATTCTGAAAACAGCCTTCCAGGACGATTCAGGTCTCAATTCTTGTTCCAATAGCTTCCTCAAGCATCCCTGGACATATTCCAATCAAGAACAACAATCAAAACGCAAGGAATTGGTATACAGCATTCTAAAAGTTTCATGAAAAACTCATAATCGTGTTCTCAAATCTAAGCATTTTCATAGCATTTTAATTATTGATTTGCATTCCTTATGCCATTCTAATGCTAACCATACGATTCAATTGTGTTTTCATGTTGTATACACGATTTCACCATGTTTGAATTTTAGGGTTTACAGAGCTTCAGATTGGGGGTTTTGGACTGGAGAAAAATTAGCCTTCAAGACCTGTGCCATTAGATTCAGCAGGTCTGAACGATCACAAACCACCCATCGCGATCAATTTATGAACACTATAGGCCTAATCGCTATTTTCTCAAAACCGGCCTAAGAGAACATTTGCAAAACCGTGGCCAAAGTGTTCTTGTTTCAGAAAAAAATAAAACACGCGAGGAAGATGATGTGTTGGCAAACGTTGGTTGGTTCTTTTAAATTTTGCGCGTTTTTGAACCACTAACTATTGCTTCTTATTATATTATTCTTCATTTATGTTATATACAAAGCGCAACAAGTGGTTCAGTGGCAAGGCATACGCTGGCAACATCCATGACCTGGGTTCGAGCCCCAGGTCTTCATGCTTTCCAATATCATTTTTCCATTAATATTCCTATGCAACGCTTACATTGAGGATCATCATATACGCTCAAAAATCAACGCCCACGTGTCCCAGAGCACCAGATTAACGGCCAGGAACTGAAGACCATGATGAGCTCAAGTCAATGCGCGTGCACGTGTCCAGCAAAAGTCCAACAAGGCCATGCTTATTGGGCCAGAATTGCTTGGATTTAACCTCCTATTTGGGGACTACCACCCCCCCTGGTTTGCAATTTTCTATATTTTCCTTATATTTTATTTGCAATTATTATTTTATTTTCTTTATTGTTTTGATTTAATTAATTATTTTCATAAACATAAAAATACACAAAAAAATCAGAAAAGAGAAAAAAACAATAAATATTTTTATTTTAATATTTTCTTGTAAATAAATGCATGTAAATTAATTAGTTTAAAATAGGGTTTTAACTTTAATTTCTTTCATGACAAAAATCTAAAAAATATAGAACTAGGTTTAATTAATGTTTTATTCTTTTAATTTTTTCTTTCTTTCATAATAATATTATTTATTTTATTTATTTTCATAATTAAAATTGTATATAAAAATTAGGTTTAAATTAGGTTAAAATTCAACATATTTCTTAATAAATTAAAAAATAACTAGAATTAGGGTTTGCGTCGTACTTCGATTAATTCTTTTTTTCTATTAAATCTTAAAACACTAAAAACACCAAAAACAAGTCCTTTCTTTCTTTTAATATTAATTAATTTCATCATATAATTTAATTTTGCAAAAGGGTCCAACGCCCTCGTTTCGTTTAATTCTCGTTAATTCGCGTATTTATTTTATTTCACTATAATACTTATGTATCTCTCCCGAAGCCTTGTAAATATTAATCTTCTCGCACTTTTACTTTATTTATTTTCCGTCAAATCGGGTCCTGGTTAATTTTGGCGATGTGGACCCGCGCCATTTGTAATAGCTTTAGATTTACTTTTCCTCGCAAATATTTCTAACTGTTAATCACAAGCATGAAAGACTGTATGGACAAAATAAAATCAAGCGTAGATCACCAATAACATGACAAGATAAATGCAAACGAAAACGACACACAAATCACACACCACCCCTAGGGTACGCCTCACTGTTGCCTTGCCTCGAAAGGTGATCGTCGAGTAGAGGATGTCTTAGTAAGTCCTCATGATCCGGGAACCTGGCATGAGGGTAGCTTCTAAGGTGTCTTCCCATTGCTCTGGTGATCACCATGTCCCGAACCTCGAATTGACCCGAACACCTCCAACGGTGGTGCTACCTACCTCTCAATGGTGGGATGGCACTACTTTAAAGGACATCTACACAGACGAATTCCTTAGGGTAGGTAGGTTCTCGTAGATACTTGCTCTAATTTCAAAACAAATCAAAAATACTTTTCACACCAACACATTTTCAAAAAGCTTTCGAAAGCAATTTTTCAAACACTCTTGAGGACCGATACAAGAGTCGAACTGGAATTTTCAAAGAAACTTTTTAAAACCCACAGTTGAAAAGCAAACAAATCATTTTTGAAAACACAAATGAGCAAGTATCTAAGAGCCCATGGATAACCATGGATAGAAAGGGTGCTAACACCTTCCCTTTCTATAATCTACCTCCCGAACCGAGAGCAATCTCTATAAGGAATTTTTCTGTGCTTTTGTCCTTTCCATTTGGAGAAAATAAAAGACGGTGGCGACTCTTGCTTCCGCGACATTTCGCGAACCAGCGTTAAACAGTCGGTTCCAGATCCACCGATCACAGAACTGGCGACTCTGCTGGGGATAATAATAAAAGTGAGGTGTACCTTAGGACTAAGATCACTGTGTTTTCAATTGCTTTCTTTGCTTGCTTTAAATTGTGGGACTGTCTTGGGAGTTCTATAGATCCTAACCCGGATCTGGGGGATACCTTCTTAGAAAGTAGCAACAAGGTTGTGAGGGAACTGTGCGGGGTATACTGACATGGTTGAAACAGTCTGCTACGTTGATGTGGCACTTTGGTGTGTACCGGTAACCCTTGAGTTCAGTCAAGGAGAGTACGGGGCCTCCGCGTGGTGTCATGAAGCATCAACAGACCTTAGGAACCTTAATTGAACTATCTTGGCCTTTTTAGGGTAGTGAGATAACTGACTTTGGTGCAGTCCGAGGTTGGTTGATACTCGATACTACACTCAATTGAGGGTTGCTTTCCTGGAATATTTCGGTCGCCAGTTCAGTGGCTAAATCGAAACGATGAACAATGAAAGCAATCCCGTGATATTGGGATCCTTAGAACCCGGTTACTTTGATTAGGACAGGTTGAACCCACCGACTTCAAGAGGGTACTACCCAAACCCCATGCTGGCCTTAAACCTTAAGGGCTTCTCTTGTGTGACTTGTGTGCCTTCGTACTTGACTATATGCATGCTTGTTACCTAACACGTGTTTCTTGCAGGTTTTGTTTTAGTCCTTAACTGGGACTCATGACAGGTTTTACTTGAGTTTCTTGCAGGTTTCTGTTTATAGTCCTTAATAAGGGCTCATAACGGGGTTTACCTACGTTACCCCATGCATACCATAACATCATACCATTGCATACATCCTAACCCATTTCAAGGACCTAAAGGGCTTGTGATGCAGGTCATGGTGAATCAACTGTCCCAGCAAGGGGCAAAAGGGATTTCTTTTCCTCTAGACAAGGCTGTCAGGGGCTATGACCCACTGGATATGGTGAGCCTTTGACCCTTGGAGAAGGATTTTCTACAACAGGAAGTTTCTTCAATCAAGTTACCAGTTTTCAGCTCTAACAAGTTTCTCTGTTTACCCCGCGAGGTCCTTGAAATCATTGCATGCATATCATACATATCATTGCATAACAGGTACCCTCTCTCTGCAGGTTACTTACCTTCTTCGCTGTTTATTTCAGCAGTCTCGTCATGAATCCTGAATCTTCAACCGAGCACACTATCAAGGCCCTCCAGGCTCAGAACGCCCAATTCCAAGGGCTGATCATGAATTTGACCCAGGGGCAACAAGATCTGAAGGCTCTGCTCTTGAAGAAAGAAAAGAAGAAGAAGAGGACTGTTTTGTTCAGCCCCAGACGCAGATCTAGGAATACACTGCAGGATGAAACTGAGAGGACTACCCCATCTGTGAGGGAAAGCAGTCACCATGGGAGAGAGGTGCCTAGTCCAGTGGTCTCCGACAACGAGACAGATTTCAACGACGAACAATACCCCCCTGCTGACGACAAGTACAAGTAGTTGGAAGACCGTTTGAATGCTATGGAAATACAACAGGTACCTGGGCTGGATTTTGGAGATCTGGGTTTGTCTACTGGTGTGATCATCCCTCGGAAGTTCAAAGCACCATCCTTCACTAAATATGACGGGGCGTCTTGTCCCAAGCTACATCTCAGGTCTTATGTTCGGAAAATCCAACCATACTCAGCGGATAAAAACTTGTGGATCCACTTCTTCCAGGAAAGTCTTTCAGGGACTCACCTCGAATGGTTCTATCAGCTGGATGGGACCAAAGTTCGTAACTGGGAGGAGTTGGCAACTGCTTTCTATAAGCAGTATCAATATAATGCCGACCTTGCTCCTACACATACCCAACTCCAGGGTATGTCGTTGGGATCAAGTGAAGGTTTCAAGGAGTACGCACAAAGATGGAGAGACCTTGCTGGAAGGGTGCAGCCTCCCTTAACTGACCGGGAGCTCGTTGATAAGTTCTTGGGGACCCTATCCGGGCCGTTCTTCAATCACCTCATTGGTAATTCATCTGCTGGATTTACCGACCTCATCCTGACTGGCGAAAGAATTGAAGCTGGTATCAAGAGTGGGAAGATCCAAGAGGCCACACCTTCTGATACTCACAAAAAGCCTTACCCGGGAAAGAAGGAATCTAATGCTGCATACAGCCAAAAGAGTCGTCGTGACCAACATGCAGGGGCAGTCATGATCTCTGGTTCTGCACCACGCCGCCAACCACAAAAGGGAAATCAGCGAAGGCCGGACGAGCCTAAAAGACAATTCACCAACATTAACATGCCATGGTCACAAGCATTGCAGCACATGTTGAAGATGAACCTGATTGCGGTGATCAACCCTCCTGCAAATCCCAAGACCTCCTCTCCAAGCTACAATCCAGAAGCCAGATGTGCTTATCATTCTGATAGCCCGGGGCACGATACTGAGGACTGTTGGGCACTGAAGTACAAGATTCAGAACATGATCGATGCCAAAGAGATCGAGTTCGAGCCTGCTGAAACCCCCAACGTGATCACTGCTCCCTTGCCAAAACATGGCTAGGATTGAGAGATTTTTGTTCATTTGAATTCAAGTTGTATTTTTCTTTTCTTGTTCAGATAAACAATTATCATGTTAAACTCTTTTATTTCATGAATGCATTACACATGTCTGTCTTGATTTAATTATGTTTACTATGCTTAAAACTGCTTTCATATTTCTGCGATGGTCAACTCTTAATTGAAAATTCTAAGCCTCTTGAGGGAGGATGACGAAAACGATACCGCGATCATTACAGTATGCTTTTGAACAGACCCCGCTTATGAGGTACAGGCATTGTTTCAATTCCTAGACACTGGAGTTATAAGGAAGATAATCCCTCGTTAACCCCTCTGAGCCAAAGAAGTAGGAGTTTTTCTTTTCGAAATTTAAAACCCTTAATCATAACCTGGGGCAGGGTAGTCTCTCAGTTGATCCAAGTGCATAACGAATGGCACCAAAGAGATCCTTACGAAAAAAAGAAAGACAGTGATGGTTCAGAATAATCAAAAGGATAGGCAGTCATTATCAAAAAAATTCATAAATGAAAAGCCCAAAAAGTCAAAACCTATAAAGGGGACTTACGAAACTGGGGCATCCCGCTGACTGTGGTTCCAAAAAAGGAAACAGTTCAGGCAAAAAAAAGAAAGGGATAACAAAAAAAGAGGCCTTACAAAACCAAACAAAAATGACTGCCTATTCAAATAAACGTTCAACATCCGAACCATCACTGGAATTTCAGAGCAAAGACTCAAACAAGGTCTAACGTATGATCAACTGAGTTTAGGTTTGGAGAACATCACGAAGAGCGGGTGGGTACAAATAATTTGAGCCTTTATCCTTTGTTTCTTAAACCGTGAACCAGGCCACGATATAACCCTTAAAAGTCCTAGCTGAAGCATGGGTTAGTTCGAAAGCATACTGTTACGAAGGTATCCTGACTCCTGAAGGTTTGCTGTAAAATCTTGAGTTGACACCGCACTGTATTACAAAAAATGCATTTTTAAAATTCAAGACAGACATAGGCTTTTGCATTCTTAAAATAACCTTGTTTGCATATGACTATTTGGTTGAACAGCAGGGAAATTCGCACGATGAACACCTTGTGAACAGAAGTACCTCCAATCAAGGGGCACAGTAGGAGCATTGCCCATTATCTGGGGCATGGCAAAATACTTCCAACAGGGGAAACTCCTTACATTCTGAGAGCGTGGACATAGTCGAAAGATACTGCGCATAAAAAAAAAAGACTCGCTAGGCTGACATGCCTAGGCAAAAATTAGGGCTTCCCGTCGAACCAAAAGGGTTCGGGCAAAATGAAGGGATGAAAATGAAAAAACTGTACACCCGGCAAGTCGAAAACCTGAAAAGGCGGCTTGGGCAAAAATGGGTATCCCGGTGGACTGAAAACCCGAAAGGGCGGTCCAGGCAAAAGTTAGGGATCAAAGCGTATGACTATGTTCCGGCATCTCGTCACTTGTCCACCCGAAGATTTGTCAATCACCCACACAGGTATCCTCTTCCCTCACCTCCGAAACAGGGGCAATAATGAGTTATCCAGGCGATCCAACTGCTCTGTCAACCAAAGTACAAAGGAAAGATCAACATAAGGATGATTACCATCTACCTTTACAAATTCCAGATCGTGGGTTAACATCCGAGACCAAACAGGTCAATCATCCACTTAATCAAAATCATGCAACCCTACACCGGTTCCTTCTCAATTTTCAAACAAAGTCTTGCACAGACTCACCCTCCCTAAGCAACCTTACCCCGGTTCATCCAGAAGTTTTTACACAAACTTATCCAAGTAACCTAACCCCGGTTCCTCCAGAAGTCTTACATGGACCTATCTCAAGATGATCTAACCCCGGCTCATCAAGAAGTTTTTACACAAACTTATCCAAGTAACCTAACCCTGGTTCCTCCAGAAGTCTTACATGGACCTATCTCAAGATGACCTAACCCCGGCTCATCAAGAAGTTTTTACACAAACTTATCCAAGTAACCTAACCCCGGTTCCTCCAGAAGTCTTACATGGACCTATCTCAAGATGACCTAACCCCGATTCATCAAGAAGTTTTTACACGAACTTATCTAGGTAACCTAACCCCGGTTCCTCCAGAAGTCTCACAAGGACCTATCTCAAGATGACCTAACCCCGGTTCATCAAGAAGTTTTACACAAACTCATCCTGCCGTAACCTAACCCCGGTTCCTCCAAGAGTCTCACATGGACCTATCTCAAGATGACCTTACCTCGGTTCGTCAAGAAGTTTTACCCGAACTTATCCTGCGGCAACCTAACCCCAGTTCCCCCCAGAAGTCTTACATGGATTTAGCTCAAGATAACCTCACCCCGGTTCATCAAGAAGTTTTACATGAACTTACCTCACCAAGCAACCCTACACCGGTTCCCTCTCTTCAAGATGCAGTTTTACATGGACTCGTCACCCAGAAACCCTACACAGGTTCTCCCTTTCCAAGAACGAAGTTTTACACGAACTCATCATCAAAGTAACCCTACCCAGGTTCCTTCTCCATTTCAGATACGGTTTTACACGAACTCATCAGCAGGCAACCCTACACATGTGCCCTCCTTCAACTTACAAAATTACAGTCCGAAATCTCCCCAGGAGAATCCAATCCAGTTCCCCAGGAAAGCTGGAGTCCATCTCCCTAAGCAGTAAGCTTATCCTCAGTAGATTCTGGAAGTAGAGCACGAATGCGTCGTCCGGCTTTATTTAAAGAGTTATTTCCTTAACAGGATATAACTGGGTTATCCTCAGCCAAAAGCCACGGAAAGAGCGTCCTCGACGAAATTCTCTTATCCCCAGCAAATTATTATCAACACTCAGCAAGGCATCCCTCTTCCCACAGAGTATTGCTTCCCAGCATGGTCGCTAGAGTATCTTTTCTCCCCGCAGAATCTTCCATTTGCCAAGTTTATTCCGCAACGGAGTCATCTTCTCCTACCGGTGTTCTTGCAGTTATCATCCCCAGCGGAAGCAAAATCTACTCTTCAACATCAGCCCAGGATATGACTTCCCGGCATCCGTCAAGGATTTACTTTCCTAGACAAAAACATACATTCATAAAACATCACATATATCATTATGGCATGCATAGACGCATCATATCATACAAATCTCATTTATGTTGAGAACATCATTGCTTGATCCATATCATGCATTGTATATGACTGACCTTTACCTTTCAGGAAAGATTCAGTTAAATTCTCAATCATCTCTCAAGACCTAGACCGGTTCAGTTAATCAACTCCAAAGATTTCTTATCCAGTCCAAGGCCTTCTCTAGTCCAGCTAAATCAACTCCCAACAGATTTTTCTGATAAAGACTCAGCAGAAGTTATTCCAGATTATAATTTCCTATTGGTCCTCTCTCCGACGGTGCATGAGATTTCCATTTTAGGGTTTTCTTTAAGATTATAATTTTCAGATGGGTTCCCTCTCCGACGGTGAGTGAGGTGGTAAGTCCTTTTCAGATGTTTCCCTCTCCGACGGTGAGTGAGGTGATAGTCTCCTATGGTCCCCTCTCCGACGGTGAGTGAGGTGGTAATTCCTTTTCAGATGTTTCCCTCTCCGACGGTGAGTGAGGTGATAGTCTCCTATGGTTCCCTCTCCGACGGTGAGTGAGGTGGTGAGTCCTTTTCAGATGTTTCCCTCTCCGACGGTGAGTGAGGTGATAGTCTCATATGGTTCCCTCTCCGACGGTGAGTGAGGTGGTAAGTCCTTTTCAGATAGTTCCCTCTCCGACGGTGAGTGAGGTGATAATTCCTTTCAGATTATAACTTCCTATAGTTCCCTCTCCGACGGTGAGTGAGGTAATTCCCTTTCAAATTATAATTGCCTATGGTTCTCTTCCCGACACTGCAAAGATGGTAATTCCCGCTAAGATTTTTCTCAACGAGCGTTGTTGAAGTTAAAGTCGCCCAAGGTTCTCTTACCATTCATACTAAGGAAGTAACCATCCCTGGTTCATTCTTCATCTTGTGAAGCTCCAGACTCAGCTCCTGTAACCAGTCAGGACACATCTATACCAAGCCTCTGAAATCAACTCCTGCAACGTGTCAGGTAATCATTTTTTTGCAGGTATGCAGATTCTCGCTAAGGAATCTCTTACGCGATCAACATCCAGATGGCATCTATAAGCCCATCATCCTATTCATCGACCTCTAAATGGCATCTATAAGCCCATTCCACCATCACACTACTTCTATGTAAGCGCAAATTTCTGGGCACTCTAGTGTCCAATCATCTTCTACCTTCGGATTACGAAAGGCACGTCAGCCAATCTGCATCCTCAGGTCTAAGAAGATTGAACAGGGGCAACTGTTGTACCCCAAAATTTTCCCTCCCATATTCTCCAAGAAATTGCCAAAGTCAAGCTGCAAAATTCCCCAAGGGTTGCACAGTGCAAAGGTCTCCCATACAGTCAAAACTAGGGTTTGTGTTCTGATCAATAAAATGAAATTTCCAAAGGCCCAACCAAGTCTCACATGCCTACAAATATGGTCAAGTATCCTCATATCAAGTTTCAAGACATTCAGCACAAAACTGCACAGTCAAAAACTCTAATTGCACTACAGTCAACTGTAGGGGCAAAATGGTCATTTGACAGTCAAAAGTTCAAATTTTTGGTCAATATATCATTTTGAAGCTACAAACATCATTTGATCAATGCTTGATCATGATTCTCAAAGTTTGGCTCAAAAATCATCAAGATGCAAAAGTTTCCTTATTTGGACAGCTGAAAAAGTCAACTGTAAATTGACCAGGGCATAACTTTCACATGGACTATCAGAAAAATTCCATTCAAAGCTCATTTTGAAGAGAAAGACATTTCCTACAACTCATCTTCATATTTCAAGTCCAAGAAATGCTCTCACAAAAAGTTATCAATTTCAACATTATAGGTCATTTTCAAAAGTCAACAAAAAGGGACTTTAAGTCAAAGGCCATAACTTGAGATTGGTAAATCAAAATGATATGGGACCAAAGGCATTGGTTAGAGGACTCAAAGACCTTTCCAAAATGTCCAAGAACATGAGAAAAGCTTAAAAATTGAGCAAGTTATGCCTTGTGGAAGTTGGGAAATTTTTGGATAGTCAACATTACTTCAAATGACCTAAAATTGCTAATGGGCCCATTTTTCTTCCACAATTCATCATTCTAAGCATGTGCACGACCACTTGGCCCAAAGGGAAGTATTTTCTCATTTTTTTATTTATTTATTTGAATTTTTATTTATATTAATTCATTTAAATCAATTAAATATGTGAAAAATACTTAACTTAACCTAATAAATCTTTTTGCACATGTTTTAGACTCAATAATTCGTGCACATTCAAATATGGGAAGATTTGGTTTGATTGGATCCTAATTGACACAAAATTGCATGGAAAAAGATATGAAAAAGATCCTTAAAATCAAATTTTCAAAAACCATCATTGCATTGGATTTGTTCTACTTTTCTTGACCTAATTCATTCACTACATATGCTAGAACACAACCCTAATCAGGATACACACTAAGCTGCGCAAGAAAGCCATTCACAAACTTGAAAAAATTGTCAAAAAACTCAATTCTGAAAACAGCCTTCCAGGACGATTCAGGTCTCAATTCTTGTTCCAATAGCTTCCTCAAGCATCCCTGGACATATTCCAATCAAGAACAACAATCAAAACGCAAGGAATTGGTATACAGCATTCCAAAAGTTTCATGAAAAACTCATAATCGTGTTCTCAAATCTAAGCATTTTCATAGCATTTTAATTATTGATTTGCATTCCTTATGCCATTCTAATGCTAACCATACGATTTAATTGTGTTTTCATGTTGTATACACGATTTCACCATGTTTGAATTTTAGGGTTTACAGAGCTTCAGATTGGGGGTTTTGGACTGGAGAAAAATTAGCCTTCAAGACCTGTGCCATTAGATTCAGCAGGTCTGAACGATCACAAACCACCCATCGCGATCAATTTATGAACACTATAGGCCTAATCGCTATTTTCTCAAAACCGGCCTAAGAGAACATTTGCAAAACCGTGGCCAAAGTGTTCTTGTTTTAGAAAAAAAATAAAACACGCGAGGAAGATGATGTGTTGGCAAACGTTGGTTGGTTCTTTTAAATTTCGCGCGTTTTTGAACCACTAACTATTGCTTCTTATTATATTATTCTTCATTTATGTTATATACAAAGCGCAACAAGTGGTTCAGTGGCAAGGCATGCGCTGGCAACATTCATAACCTGGGTTCGAGCCCCAGGTCTTCATGCTTTCCAATATCATTTTTCCATTAATATTCCTATGCAGCGCTTACATTGAGGATCATCATATACGCTCAAAAATCAACGCCCACGTGTCCCAGAGCACCAGATTAACGGCCAGGAACTGAAGACCATGATGAGCTCAAGTCAATGCGCGTGCACGTGTCCAGCAAAAGTCCAACAAGGCCATGCTTATTGGGCCAGAATTGCTTGGATTTAACCTCTTATTTGGGGACTACCACCCCCCCCCTGGTTTGCAATTTTCTATATTTTCCTTATATTTTATTTGCAATTATTATTTTATTTTCTTTATTGTTTTGATTTAATTAATTATTTTCATAAACATAAAAATACACAAAAAAATCAGAAAAGAGAAAAAAACAATAAATATTTTTATTTTAATATTTTCTTGTAAATAAATGCATGTAAATTAATTAGTTTAAAATAGGGTTTTAACTTTAATTTCTTTCATGACAAAAATCTAAAAAATATAGAACTAGGTTTAATTAATGTTTTATTCTTTTAATTTTTTCTTTCTTTCATAATAATATTATTTATTTTATTTATTTTCATAATTAAAATTGTATATAAAAATTAGGTTTAAATTAGGTTAAAATTCAACATATTTCTTAATAAATTAAAAAATAACTAGAATTAGGGTTTGCGTCGTACTTCGATTAATTCTTTTTTTCTATTAAATCTTAAAACACTAAAAACACCAAAAACAAGTCCTTTCTTTCTTTTAATATTAATTAATTTCATCATATAATTTAATTTTGCAAAAGGGTCCAACGCCCTCGTTTCGTTTAATTCTCGTTAATTCGCGTATTTATTTTATTTCACTATAATACTTATGTATCTCTCCCGAAGCCTTGTAAATATTAATCTTCTCGCACTTTTACTTTATTTATTTTCCGTCAAATCGGGTCCTGGTTAATTTTGGCGATGTGGACTCGCGCCATTTGTAATAGCTTTAGATTTACTTTTCCTCGCAAATATTTCTAACTGTTAATCACAAGCATGAAAGACTGTATGGACAAAATAAAATCAAGCGTAGATCACCAATAACATGACAAGATAAATGCAAACGAAAACGACACACAAATCACACACCACCCCTAGGGTACGCCTCACTGTTGCCTTGCCTCGAAAGGTGATCGTCGAGTAGAGGATGTCTTAGTAAGTCCTCATGATCCGGGAACCTGGCATGAGGGTAGCTTCTAAGGTGTCTTCCCATTGCTCTGGTGATCACCATGTCCCGAACCTCGAATTGACCCGAACACCTCCAATGGTGGTGCTACCTACCTCTCAATGGTGGGATGGCACTACTTTAAAGGACATCTACACAGACGAATTCCTTAGGGTAGGTAGGTTCTCGTAGATACTTGCTCTAATTTCAAAACAAATCAAAAATACTTTTCACACCAACACATTTTCAAAAAGCTTTCGAAAGCAATTTTTCAAACACTCTTGAGGACCGATACAAGAGTCGAACTGGAATTTTCAAAGAAACTTTTTAAAACCCACAGTTGAAAAGCAAACAAATCATTTTTGAAAACACAAATGAGCAAGTATCTAAGAGCCCATGGATAACCATGGATAGAAAGGGTGCTAACACCTTCCCTTTCTATAATCTACCTCCCGAACCGAGAGCAATCTCTATAAGGAATTTTTCTGTGCTTTTGTCCTTTCCATTTGGAGAAAATAAAAGACGGTGGCGACTCTTGCTTCCGCGAAATTTCGCGAACCAGCGTTAAACAGTCGGTTCCAGATCCACCGATCACAATATGGGTAAAAGGTTTGAGGATAGGTTGAAACAGCAAGCTGATCTGTCCTTTTCATCCAAGGAAGGGGAGGACCAAGAAGAAGAAAAGGGCCCTAGTCCTGCAGTTTCTGATAATGATACGGATTATAATGAGGAGCAATATCCTCCTGCCGAGGATAGGTACAAGTAACTTGAAGACCGTCTGAGTGCTATGGAGATTCAGAAGATCCCTGGTTTGGATTTTGGAGAGCTAGGACTGGTATTGAGAGTGGTGATCCCTCACAAGTTCAAAGTTGTTGTTTTTGCCAAGTATGATGGAGTATCCTGTCCAAAGCTCCATCTCCGCTCGTATGTCAGGAAAATCCAACCCCACACTGCTGATAGAAATTTCTGGGTGCATTTCTTTCAAGATAGTCTGTCAGGGACTCAGCTTGAATGGTTTTATCAGTTAGAAGGAGCCAATGTCCGAAACTGGGAGGACCTTGCTGTTGCTTTTTACAGGCAGTATCAGTATAACGCCGACCTTGCTCCCACTCGTACTCAGCTTCAGGGTATGTCTATGGGTGCAAGCGAAGGCTTTAAGGACTATGCTCAGAAGTGGAGAGACTTGGCTGGAAGAGTCCAACCCCCTTTGTCTGACAGGGAGTTGGTTGACATGTTTCTAGGGACGCTATCTGGTCCATTTTTCAATCATCTAATCGGCAGTTCATCATCTGGGTATACTGAGTTGATCTTGATTGGGGAGAGAGTAGAAGTTGGTATCCGAAGTGGTAATATACAGAAGGATACTTCATCAAGTGCGGTAAAGAAACCATTCACCGGCAAGAAATAAGCTAGTGCAGTCTACGGCCCAAGGGGCCAAAGCAGACCTGAACACCGTCAAGCGGTAAATGCGGTAGTGATATCAAGACCCATCGTTGCTCCACAACACAACAATCAACAAAGGGTGGAAAGACCACAAAGACAGTTCACTCGGATCAATATGACTTTGTCTCAAATTCTACCACAATTATTGAAGACCAACTTGGTAACTCTGAGGGAAGCTCTGAAGAATCCCAACACCATATCTCTGCTATATAACCCGAATGCCTGTTGCGCCTATCACTCTGATGGCCCAGGTCATGATACAAACAACTGTTGGGCCTTGAAGAATAAGGTGCAAAACTTGATTGAATCTAAAGAGATTGAGTTTGACGCTCTGGAGAAACCCAACGTCATAACTACTCATATGCCTAAACATGGTCATGAAGTGAATGTTGTGGACGATGATTTATTTGTGACCTCTGTGGAAGAAATTTCTACTCCTTTGACGACACTTAAGAAGAATCTATTGTTGGCCAATTTATTTCCGGGATGTGGCGAAGGTTGCCATATGTGATCATTTCTGCCTGTTGGTTGCCATTTATTAAAATCGGGTGTTCAACGCCTGATGGATAACAAAGAGATCCTGTTCGAAAAGACCATGATTCTGTTAGTTCCAGTTGAATATGTTGCCATCATAACCATTTCCGCCAATCCTTCCAAGGCTTCCTCGAGAAAGCCTGTTAGGATTACACCCGTTCTAAGAATCGCTCTGTTAATCATTACTATCCCTGGTCCTATCCCATACACTTTGGATAAGGCTATCCCTTGGCACTATAGGGCTGATGTATATTACCATGGAGTTAAACAAGACTTAAAGATTGAAGAAGTTGATGCTGATGTCAGCAATATTGTTGGGGCTAGCAAGGTCACCAGAAGTGGAAGAATCTTTTCTCCCGAGATTTCCCCTCCGACTGTTCACAAACCTGTGGTCATTCCATCTGCCAGTACATCAGCAACTGTCCCAGTTTCTACTCCAGTTATCACCCCTGTCGCTGAGTCATCTGGGACTCGGGGCAAAGAAATCACAGGTGAGCCTTCCCGGATGGAGGCACCTAATAAGATCATTGTAGAAACCTCTAAGCAGGAGATAGAGGAAATTCTGAAGATTATCAAGAAAAGCGACTACAACATAGTCGAGCAACTGGGGCAGACCCCATCAAAAATCTCCATGTTGTCCTTGTTATTATGCTCTGAAGCCCATGCAAAGGCTTTAATTGCTTTCCTCAAGGCAGACCCCATCAAAAATCTCCATGTTGTCCTTGTTATTATGCTCTGAAGCCCATGCAAAGGCTTTAATTGCTTTCCTCAAAACTGCGCATGTGCCGCAGGAAACTTCTGCCGATCAACTCAAAGATTGCGTAGCTAGCTTGACTGCCGACAATGGGCTGGGTTTCTCAGACGCATATTTGACTGCTAAAGGAAGGACTTCACAATGATGCTCTGCACGTCTCGATCGAGTGCAGGGGCACTACTATGGCCCATGTACTGGTGGATACTGGATCCTCATTGAATGTGTTGCCAAAAAAAGCATTAGACCGTCTGGATTGTGAAGGTTTGTTTCTGAAGACGAGTAATATTATGGTCAGGGCTTTCGACGGGTCAAAAAGGATGGTGCACGGGGAGGTGGACGTCCATGTTAAAGTTGGCTCTCAGACTTTTGCATCCACTTTTTATGTGATGGATATCCGACCATCATATTCTTGCTTGCTGGGTCACCCTTGGATTCATAAGGCTGGGGCAGTGACTTCTACGCTCCATCAAATGTTGAAGTATCCAGTAAAGGGGAAGATTGTTACGATGCAAGGAGAAGAGGAGTATATGGTGAGTCATCTCAATTCCTTTTGCTATGTGGAGATGGATGGGGAGTTCATCGAAACCCCTTGTCAGAACTTTGAAGAGGTCCCCCAGACTTTGGCGTCAACTGAAATTGCTAATGACAAACCTCCGATGAAGATGGCTTCCCTCAAGGATGCCATGGCTGTAATTGAAAAAGGTGGGTGTGCAAATTGGGGTCAGCTCCCTGATTTCACACACAAAACTGACAAGTTTGGTTTGGGCTTTACTACAGGGGCTCAAGGGGCTGTTAGGCGCGCGCGGATCGGAGGACCTCCTCTGCACATCAGTAATCAAGGAGTTAATGCAATTGAAGATGGTGAAGAAGATTCAGATATCGACAGCTGGATCTACCCTACAACCACTGGTGGCTTGAACAACTGGACGGCGAAAGACTTCATACCCGTTTCTTTTATTACACAGTAACTGACTTTTGTTTTGAGAGTTGTAATAAACAGTTTGAAACTTTATGGCCCGATGCCTTACCCGAGGCACCTTGGCTTTGCTTGTGAGGGCTTATTATTTGTCATTTGCATATATCATCAATAAAGCATTGGATGTTTTCTTGCATTACAAATTTTGCGCTCCTTGTCTTTCTTTTCTATCTCGCACTTTATCAAAATAGCTATTGTCTTACACACACTCACATATCATAATGCAGATCCATATCCACTCTGGATCCCATTGATAACGACTCTGCTACTGCCAGTTATGACTTCGAAAATCCGATCAACCAAGCCGAGGATAAAGGTGAGGATGATTGTGAGGTGCCTGGGGAACTTGCTAGACTGTTGCTACATGAAGAGAGGGCCATACAGGCTCATGAAGAACCAATGGAATCAGTGAATTTGGGTACAGAGGAAGACAGGAAAGAGGTCAAGATAGGTACGACTCTGGAGCCTAGTCTCAAGCAACGGTTGATACAAAGGCTACGTGACTATGTTGAGATCTTCGTCTGGTCCTACGAAGATATGCCTGGTTTGGACACTAATATTGTGGTACACCGCCTGCCAACTAAAGAAGAATGTCCTCCGGTTAAGCATAAGGTCCGTCGTATACACCCTGAGATGTCTGAGAAAATCAAAGTTGAGGTCATGAAACAGTTTGACGTCGGGTTTCTAACTGTCACTTCTTATCCGCAGTGGGTTGCCAATGTTGTTCCGGTGCCTAAGAAAGATGGTAAGGTGAGGATGTGTGTGGACTATAGAGATCTGAACCGGGAGAGCCCCAAGGATGATTTCTCGCTTCCTCACATCGATGTCATGGTCGACAACACCGCATAGCATAAGGTCTTCTCCTTTATGGATGGTTTTTCTGGTTACAATCAAATCAAGATGGCTCCCGAAGACATGGAGAAGACAACCTTCGTTACGCAATGGGGAACCTTTTTCTACAAGGTCATGTCGTTTGGGTTGAAGAATGCTGGCGAAATTTATCAGCGCGCCATGGTCGCTTTGTTCCACGACATGATTCACCATGAGATTGAGGTTTATGTCGATGACATGATCGCCCAATCCCATACTGAGGAAGAACACCTTGACCATCTCCAGAAACTATTTGACAGGTTGAAGATGTATAAGCTAAGGTTGAACCCGAACAAGTGCACCTTCGGAGTAAGGTGTGGTAAGCTGCTGGGTTTCATCGTCAGTGATAAAGGTATTCAGGTGGATCCTGCGAAGGTGAAAGCTATACAGGAGTTGTCGGCCCCCCGCACAGAAAAGAAAGTTAGAGGCTTTTTGGGATGGCTAAATTACATCGCCCGATTCATTTCACATCTGACTGCTACTTGTGAGCCAATCTTCAAGCTGCTGAAGAAAGATCAAGTGGTAAAGTGGAATGATGAATTCCAGACCGCTTTTGAAAGAATCAAAGAATACCTCCAAGAGCCACCAATTATGATGCCTCCAATTAAAGAAAGACCTTTGATCTTATACTTGATTGTACTAGATAATTCAATGGGGTGTGTGCTGGGGCAGCATGACGAGTTTGGCCGAAAAGAGCACGTTATTTACTACGTTAAAAAGTTTACCGACTGTGAGACCCGATACTCACTGCTTGAGAAAACTTACTGCGCTTTGGCATGGGCTGCTCGCCGGCTGAGACAGTATATGCTGACTCACACCACCTTATTGATATTAAAAATGGATCCAATCAAGTATATCTTCGAGAAGCCTACCTTGTCCGGAAGAATAGCAAGATGGCAGATGATCTTAACTGAGTATGACATCTAATACACAACCCAAAAAGCAATCAAGGGGAGTGTATTGGCGGATCATTTGGTGCATCAGGCCATGGATGACTACCAATCCATGAATTTCGAGTTCCCGGATGAGAACATCATGTTGGTAACCGACTGTGAAGAACCTGGACCGGATGAAGGACCTGAGGAAGGATCCCAATGGTCTATGTATTTTGACGGAGCATCAAACGCGTTGGGTAATGGTATTGGTGCTGTGATCATATCTCCTGAGGGATGTCATACTCCGTTCACCACCCGGCTATGTTTCAACTGCACCAACAATATGGCGGAGTATGAAGCATGCATCCTGGGTCTTCGAGCTGCTATTGACCTAAGGATTATGTTCTTGAGTGTATGCGGGGATTCTGCTCTAGTGATCAGTCAGATCAAAGGCGGGTGGGATACGAAGCACCCAAATCTTATTCCTTACAAAGAGTATGTATTGACGTTGCTTCCGCACTTTGAGGAGATAACCTTTGAACACTTCCCGAGAGAGGAGAACCAGTTAGCGGACGCACTAGCTACCATGTCTTCTATGTTCAAAGTCAGGTGGGACAATGAAGCTCCCCAGATTACCATTGAGAGGCTGGACGAACCCGCTCATTAATGTGACATCGAGACTGAAGAGGTGGCAGATAAACCCTGGTTCTACGAGGTAAAAAGGTATCTTGAGGCTCAAGAGTACCCCAAGGGTGCATCTGTTAATGACAAGAAGTTTCTGAGAAGGTTTGCTGCAAAGTTCTTCATTAGCAATGGGATCCTTTATAAGCGTAACCATGATTAAACCTTACTGCGATGTGTGGACAAAAGCGAGGCAGAAAGGATCATGGCTGAGTTACATAAAGGTACCTTTGGAACTCATTCCAGTGGACATACCATGGCAAAGAAAATCCTACGGGCTGGATATTATTGGTCTACTATGGAAGCCGATTGTTATCAGCACTCTAGGACCTGTCATAAGTGCCAAGTCTATGCTGATAAGGTGCATGTACCTCCAGTACCTCTGAATGTTTTGATGGCTCCTTGGCCTTTTGCAATGTGGGGCATCGACATGATCGGCGAGATCAAACCTACGGCATCTAACGGGCATTGTTTCATTCTGGTGGCTATCGATTACTTTACGAAGTGGGTTGAGGCAGCTTCCTTTACTACAGTAACCAAGAATGTCGTGGCGCAGTTTTCCCGACACAATCTGATTTGTCGATATGGTGTACTAGAGAGGATCATTACGGACAATGGTACAAATCTCAACAATTCGATGATCACCAAGCTCTGCAAACAGTTCAAGATAGAGCATCACAACTCTTCTCCCTACTGGCCGAAGATGAATGGGGTTGTTGAAGCGGCCAATAAGAACATCAAGAAGATTGTGCAGAAGATGACGGTGACATACAAAGACCGGCATGAGATGTTACCATTCGCTCTTCATGGGTACCGCACCTCAGCACGGACGTCAACAGGGGCAACACCATACTCTCTGGTGTATGGCATGGAGGTGGTCCTACCCATTGAAGTCCAGATACACTCTCTCGGGATTATGAAGGATGTGGGTTTGAACAAGGACGACTGGATCCAAACCCGACTTGATCAACTGAATCTAATCGACGAGAAGAGACTTACTGCTATTTGTCATGGTCAGACGTATCAAAAGCGAATGATCAAGGATTTTAACAAGAAAGTCAGACGACAAGAGTATCGAGTCGGGGATTTGGTGATCAAACGTATCATACTGCCGCAAGGTGATCCCAGGGGAAAATGGACCCCTACATACGAAGGGCCATTTGTGGTTAAGAACATTTTCTCGGGAGTAGCTATAATTCTAACCACCATGGATGGTGACGATCTTCCTCACCCCGTCAATGCAAACATAGTGAAAAGATACTACGCATAATCAAAGACCCGCTAGGTCGACTGGCCTAGGAAAAAATAAGGGCTTTCCGGCAAACCAAAAGGGTTCGGGCAAAAGTAAGGGATGAAAATGAAAAAAACCATACACTCGGTAAGTCGAAAACCTGAAAAGGCGGCTTGGGCAAAAAAGGGTATCTCGGTGGACTAAAAACCCAAAAGGGCGGTCCAGGCAAAAAATAGGGATTAAAGTATAACACTATGTCTCATTGGATCATCTTGCGACCAGACTTCGGTATCGACTATCAAGCTCGGACGGCACCAATCAATCTGATCTACCTTCAACCAAGTAGCAAAGTGATGAGACGTTCAAAGATATAAAGGCAATAGCAGAGTTGGAACCCAATGGGATTGTTCACATAGCTGTTTTTCTTTCTTTTACACAAAAATTGTATAATTTATGTTCCCTCGGCGGCATTCTCTTACTAGGACGTCAGCCCCTTGTACAAAACGCTTATTACAGGCCAACTTCAAAAATCAATACAATTCATTTTCACAAAGAAATTTCAACTTGTGTTTCCTTTTTTGTTTTGTTTTGCAATAACATCCAATGATTCATTTTTTGATATATGCGTTTGACAATAGTTGCTGCTTATAAATATTTACATGCGAAACAAAAGACAATTACTCGTAGTTCCAGGAACAGGGGAAAACAGGAAATGTCCAAACCTTACAGTTGCTCTACCCACCAGGTACAGGGATAGAGCCAGCTTGAGAATATGACTAAAGGTACATACACTCCCCACCGAGCAAGAAGTACCCAGAGACAGTGGTGTTAATTCTCCCCAAACAGAGTTTATCTACCACCAACAATAGAAGTTCACCATCAGCTGAGTTTAGTTCTTCCACAAGCAGAAACTCAATCCCCGACAGGGTTCATTATCACCAGCAACGGTAATTCATCCTCAGCCGAGGTTATTTCTCCAAATCAGCAGATCTTATAGCAGAGTATCTCTCTTCCCTATAGAGTCATTCTCTCGCCAATTTATTCTCCAGCAGGGTCTCCCGGCAGAATATTCTCAAACAGAACGGACGCAAGTCTCTGGCTAATCATCTTCGGTCGTTACCCCCAGCGAGAACGAAGAACTCAACTCCTTGTATTCTCCAGCAGCAGTCCGGGATTTATTTTCCCCAGCTAGAGAACATCACAAGAACATTGCATATCCATACATCATGGCATGCGCATACGCATCATACAACACAATCTCATTATTTTGAGAGCATCATTACTCGATACATGTCATACATTATGATATTACATACGACTAACTCTTTACCTTTCAGGGAAAGATACAATCAAATTCTCACAAGTTTTCTCTGGTTCAGTCAAATCAATGCTAAGATTTTTGTTCCAGTTCAAGTTAAGAAGCCCAGATTTGACCAGATAATATCTTGATTTCTCCAAAACACCATGAAGCCTGGAATCGACCAGATAATGGTATATCTTAAATTTAAGCTATGAAGCCTGGAAATCGACCGGAAAATAGTTGAATCCCCAGCAAGTTACTGTGAAGCCTGGAAATCGACCAGATAGCAGTACAAGACACCATGAAGCCTGGAATCGACCAGATAGTGGTATATCATAAACACAAGCTGTGAAGCCCAGAAATCGACCAAAAAACTGCTTAACAAGGTATTATGAAGCCTGGAAATCGACTAGATAGTAATACAAGACACCATGAAGCCTGGACTCGACCAGATAATGGTATAAGACACCGTGAAGCCTGGACCACGACCAGATAGCGGTAAAGGATACTGAAGCCTGGATCACGACCAGATAACAGTATAAAGTACTGCAAAGCATGGAATTCGACCAAATAGTAGTTTAATCGGCCACTTACTAAGAAGCCCGGAATCAACCGGATATTAGTATGCCTTAAACTCGAGTTGAAGCCCGGATGCGATCGGATAACAACTTGATTCCTTCTGAAGCCTGGATAACGACTAGATAAGAAGTGAGAAATTGCAAAGCCTAGATAACGACCAGATAGCAAGTTTAATCTCATCCCCCAGTAAGTCGCTGTGAAGCCTGAAGCACGACCAGATAGCAGTCGGACTTATTTTTCTCAGCAAATCACTATGAAGCCTAGAGCACGACCAGATAGCAGTTCATTTTCACCTCCTTGACTAAGAGATGATTCCCCAGTAGAGTAACAGACAACTGAAGTTCCTAAAACTCTATTTCTCTCAAGATAGAGACCAGCATTCCCCAGTGAAGTCCTCCTCAACAACATGTATATGGGCTCTCGCAAAGGAATCTCTTATGCGATCGACACTTCTTCAGATGGCATCTTTAAGCCCATCTCCCATCATTAACTTCCAAATGGAATCTATAATCCCATTCTCGATATCGTAAGACAAGTACCACTTCATGCGAGTGCAAATTTCTGGGCACTCTAGTGTTCAATCATCTTCAACCTTCAGATCACGAAAGGCAGACAAGCCAATCTACATCCTCAGGTTTAAGAAGATTGAACAGGGGCAGATGTTGTACCCTAAAATTTGTCCTCCCCTATTCCTCAATACATTTCAAGTGAGGTCCTTAAATTGCTCAAGGAAGTCCAAGGGTTGACCAGACAAACTCTCTCCTAAGGCAGTCTACCTCAAATTAGCGTTTCAGTTTGCATCAAGGTACTTGAGTCCAAAGGATTCCAAATGCTCACCATTTTCCTAATATGTTCTCAAGATCATCCATGTCAAGTTTCAAGCCTTGCAGAGGAAGTTTGCTCAGTCAATTGCTCGAAGGCCTGAAAATCGACTGTGTTAGGGCAAAAGTCAATTGTGGCCCACATACAGTCAAATTTCAAGATTTTTGATCAACATCCTCATTTTGAAGTATTATTCATCATTTGATCAAGGGTTGATCATGATTCCTCAAGGATTGCTCACAATTCATCAAAACCCAAAAGTTGCAAAATTAGGGTTTTACAAGAAAAGTCAACTCAACTTTAACCAAGAATAACTTTCTCATACTTTATCAAAAATTACACATCCAAAGCTCATTTTGAAGAGGATGTAATTCCCTACAATTCATCTTGATCTCTAAAGTTCAAAATATGCACTTACAAGAAGATATAAATTTGGACATTATAGGTCATTTTGAAAAGTCAACAAAAACACCTTTTTTTGTCAAAGCTTCATACATGAACATGGAAGACTCAATTGAGATAATACCAAAAGGGTTGCTTATAGGACATCTTAAGCTTTCTAAAAAGTCCAAGAACACATCTCTAGGGTCAAAATTGAGGAAGATATGTATTGTCAAAGTTAACCTTTTTTGCAAAATTGCCAAAAGTCAAATGTGGCCAAAATTGCATTTTTTTGTCAAATAGGCCCAACTTGTTATGCTTGCATTGAGTTTGTAACATGACCCACGACCCATGATCCTTTCTATTTGTCTTTATTTTATTTTTGTCATTTACTTTGATTTTTATTTCAATTAAATCAAATAAAATCAAAATAAAATCATGAAAATATCAAAACTAATCAAAGCTTAAGATTTTATGCATGTTTAGGCCTCTTATACAGCTCGAAAGAGAATCAAATCGTGCACGCTTCATTTGGACACAAAAATATTGGATTTTCTCAATTTGGAAAGATTTGCACAAAGGATCAAGTCTTGAATCAATGATCATTATTGGAGAAGATTGGAAACCAAATTGCAACCCTAATTCATTCTAGGGTACATATAGAACAAGTGCAGATCAAAAAAGAGAGGATTGGAGGCGTGAAAAGAAGAGAACAAATCTCAAAATTTAAAAGAAAAGTTGCAATCTGATTTCCTAATTCCAGGCTTCCTTAAGCCATTCCAGGCAAACCATTCGTTTGCTGGACATTCAAGGATCACATTGCAACCCTTAGCAAGCTCCCTCAAGCCCAGAAACGCGTTGTAAGTACCCCACGACTTCCATGTTTTTTTGAAATCGTATATCATAATTCTGGAATTGTTAGCATGTTTTATGGACATATTCTTAATCCTTATGGTGTTTGCAAGCTAATGGTAATATCCAATTTCATTTTTATTGGCTATACAGCAAGTTGCCATGTTTAGGGTTTTAGTTTCGTTTTTAGGGATTTTGCACACAGGAACAATTGGCCATGGAGAGTGGTACCATGATGCTCGTGAGGTTGCAACGAGTTGATTGGTACCACTGGTATTGATTTATCATGCAGGGATAAGATTTTGGAGATGCATAGGTTTGTACCTACGCCCAGATGACTGTAGGTATAAGTCCAAAAACTTTTACCAACGGAGGGAGGAAGAAGATGATAACATGGCCTTCCCTGACTGGCCAGTTCAAAATTCGCGCGTTTTATAATATATTATTTTGTTTTTCCAATATAATGATTGTTTGTTGTTCCATGTACAAAAGAACAAGTCAGCTCAGATGGTCAGCGTGTGTTGTGAAAAGCCAAAGGGCCTGGGTTCGATCCCCGGGTCCCCATATTTGTTCAATATTATTTCCGTTTACATGATCAGGTATTCGAGCATACATTGAGTCCACCATATGCCCTCAGCGCCCAACCACCAGATCATCAACAAGGTAGATCCAATGCCTTCTTCCTGAAAGTCCACCATGGGCATCAGTCAAGCTAGCAGAATGGGATCTGGAGATGTCAAAAGGGCCAAGGAGTTTTTGGGCCCAGGATTACAATTGACACCCCCTTTTTTGCTCAAGCAACAGGCCCATTTCTTTTCCTTTTATATTTTTCCTTTTATTTAATTTCATTTTTTTAATTATTTTCTAACACAAATTAATTTCATTTCTTACAAAAATCATAAAACCAATTTCACCAATTTAGAATTTAGGTTTTATTTTATTTTTATCAAATTTAATTTAATATTAGTTAAATTTAATTTTAGGATAATTCTAACTTTTTTTGTAAATATTTAAAATGAATTAGAAAAATTAGGGTTATCATATGATTTATTTTTTATTTCTTTTCTCAATAAACAAAAATACAAAAATAGGTCAAATTAATTATTTTTCTTAAATAAAATTAATTAGTCATTAGGTTTTCTTTATTTATTCAATTTAACTCTATTTTTCTCAAAATAACGCAAAAACCACAAATATAATTTTTCTTTTAATTAAGTTTAGACGGGGTCAAAACCCTAATTTTTCTCGTTCGCGATTCATCGTGCGCATTTATTATTATTTTTTACGATATTAATGTAACTTCTTATGGTATGTAATAGTTTAATCAGGATTTTCTTTTATTTATCGTTTTACGGGTTTTTGGCTATGTAATTAATCCCCTACCCCGAAGCCTTGTAATAGCGTAGTTTTACTTTTTCGCATTTTTTTTCTTGCAAATATTAACTGTTATATGTATGATAATAGGATTGCATGACAAGACTGTATGTTAATTTAAAATGGTTAGCAAACCCTAAATGTGCAAAGATAATAACTGAAATCAAATCACTCGCACACGCGCACTCCTAGGGTATACTCTCACTTCGGTTGCCTTCGGTAAGTATAGGGTGTTTTAGTGGTTTCCCTCTTGTCTAAATAAAGATCAAATGTCCCGTTCGAAAATGTTGCCTCGAAAATGTTGCCTCGGAAAGGTTGCCTCGGAAATGTTGCCTCGAATATGATCTTAAGACATTAGGATTATTACTAAGACGTCCTAGCATTGCTTTAGTGATTGCACGTCCCTTTCGAATTAACCCTTACAACTCCAACAACGGTGCTACCTACTCTTTAATAGTGGGATAGCGCTATCTAAAGAAAATAAGAACAGAAACATTCTTTTTTCGAGTAGGTAGATGCTAGTAGGTACTTGCTCAAAATTAAACTTTTTCACACTTACACTCTTTTCAAACAAAGTTTTCAAAAAAACTTCGTAACACTCTTGAAGACAGAAGAATGGGTTAAAACGAAGTAAAACAAAAACTTTTCAAAACACAAAAACACGGAAGCAATTTTTAAAATGATGAGCAAGTACCTAAGAGCCCGTAGAAAACTACGGATAGAAAGAGTGCTAATACCTTCCCTTTCTATAATCTACCCCCCGTACTCGAAATCTCAAAAAAGGAATTTTTTTGTGCTTTTGTCCTTTCCAGTTGGATAAAATAAAATTCGGTGGCAAATCTTGCTTACCGCGACATTTTGCAAACACAAACGCAAAACGCAAACCAGCATTTTCCTAAAACAGTCTGGTTCTGCCACCGTATCACAGCAGTATGAATACATAAGTTAGAATAACTTCTAGTATGTGAATCATCAACTGTGGGGATGGTTTTAGTCAAGGAACAATGGATTTTTGATGCTAGAATCAAATGCTAAGGTTTTGGTATTTTGGTGTTTACAGCTTTTCGGATTCTTGGAATTTTTTGCAAGGATTCAAGGCTTTTTCTTTCTTTTGGTGATTCTCTCTCTCTAAAAACCAATAACTTGAACGTGTGATGGAACAAACTATTTATAGATGGATTTGCTATGGTTTTGGGGGGAAAAACAAATGAGTTTTAAACATTTTGGGCATATTGTCCCTTTGTTTTTTAATCACAGTTTTCGTAGGCTAATTTGGTGCAAGAAAAACGCAGGCGTGGACTAGATCAGCAGCACCTTGGAGTGTTGCGGCAGCTGGTTGCAGGACTGTGCCATAGCAGAGCAGCAGGTTACTTAAACGAGGTTTTGGTGATGTTCTGATCGCAGAAGATCAGAAGCATGACCTCCAAATGCTGAAGGGGAATCTTTTGGCCGGAGCGTTGAACATAGCCTCCATATGCTGAAAAATCATGTCCTGACTAAAGCATCATGTTCTGACCAAAGAGAAACGCTTCTACATGTCCTGATTGAAGCGTCATGTTCTGGACCGTGTTTTCAACTTCTTACTGCATTTGCATAGAGGCTGGCTATGAAGTTCTGAAGTGTCATATTCTTTAGACACTTAGAAAATTTTCTAAATGCTTAGAAAATTTGATTTTCAAAGTAACTTCAGACTTTGATTTTTGATGAACCAATTTCATACCTTAATGAAATATGATTCTTGGAACTTGATTTTTTTTATTCAAAAGTCATAGTTTGACTCCTTTTGTGTATAAATGACCAATTTGCCCTTGTGAACGACTCTCTTGGAAAATTTGTAATTTCAGATTTGCAATTGGATGAAAGTAAACTTGAGGGCCCAGGTTGATCCTTTGAGAAATGAGAGAGAAAATTTTGGGGTACAATAGTTTCCCCTGTTCAATCTTCTTAAACCCGATGATGTAGATTGGCTGGTCTGCCTTTCGTGATCTGAAGGTGGAAGATGATAGAACACTAGAGTGCCCAGAAATTTGGACTCACATGCAGGATTGCTGATTAGCGAAGTCGGAAATGGGCTTACATATGCCATTTGGAAGGCGGCGGGAAATCATAGGAGGTGGGCTTAAAGATGCCATCCATAAAAGATTGGTTGCATAAGAGATTCATGGGTGAAAATTCCTGTACCAGCTGTCAAGGGGGACTTTTCCGGGGAATGTTGATTTATGCACTGGGAAGTAAAGTCTGGGAGCTTTTGGTTGTCCATTTCTATACTAGGGAATTAACTCTTGATTGAAGAAGTGAAATTAGACTGTATACCTGGTCAGGATCTAGGCTGTACAGCGACTCGCTGGGGAAATATGAGATCGATCGTATTTGATCGGGTCCAGGCTTTACAGTGTTGTAACCTGTTGTCTGGAGACAAGGGAGAAGGAACCTGGATAGTAGGGTTACTTTGGAATGAAAGCCTGGATAGTAGGGATGTCATAAGGAACCTGGATAGTAGGGTTACTTCAGAATGAAAGCCTGGGTAGTAGGGTTGTGGGAAGGAACCTGGATAGTAGGGTTGTGAGAAGGAACCTGGATAGTAGGGTTACTTCTGAATGAAAGCCTTGGTAGTAAGGCTGTGGGAAGGAACCTGGATAGTAGGGTTACTTCGAAATGAAAGCCTGGTTAGTAGGGTTGTGGGAAGGAACCTGGATAGTAGGGTTACTTCGAAATGAAAGCCTGGGTAGTAGGGCTGTGGGAAGGAACCTGGATAGTAGGGTTACTTTGAAATGAAATTCTGGGTAATAGGGTTGTGATAAGGAACCTGGATAGTAGGGTTACTTCGGAATGAAAGCCTGGGTAGTAGGGTTGTGGGAAGGAACCTGGATAGTAGGGTTACTTCGAAATGAAAGCCTGGGTAGTAGGGCTGTGAGAAGGAACCTGGATAGTAGGGTTACTTCGGAATGAAAGCTTGGGTAGTAGGGCTGTGGGAAGGAACCTGGATAGTAGGGTTACTTTGAAATGAAAGCCTGGGTAGTAGGGTTGTAGGAAGGAACCTGGATAGTAGGGCTGTGAGAAGGAACCTGGATAGTAGGGTTACTTCGGAATGAAAGCCTGGGTAGTAGGGTTGTGGGAAGGAACCTAGATAGTAGGGTTACTTCGAAATGAAAGCCTGGGTAGTAGGGCTGTGGGAAGGAACCTGGATAGTAGGGTTACTTCAAAATGAAAGTCTGGGTAGTAGGGTTGTTGGAAGGAACCTGGATAGTAGGGTTACTTCAAAATGAAATCCTGGGTAGTAGGGCTATGAGAAGGAACCTGGATAGTATGGTTACTTCAGAATGAAATCCTGGGTAGTATGGTTGTGGGAAGGAACCTGGATAGTAGGGTTACTTCGAAATGAAAGCATGGGTAGTAGGGTTGTGAGAAGGAAACTGGATAGTAGGGTTACTTCGGAATGAAAGCCTGGGTAGTAGGGTTGTAGGAAGGAACCTGGATAGTAGAGTTACTTCAAAATGAAATCCTGGGTAGTAGGGTTGTGGGAAGGAACCTGGATAGTAGGGTTACTTCGAAATGAAAGCCTGGGTAGTAGGACTGTGAGAAGGAACCTGGATAGTAGGGTTACTTCAAAATGAAAGCCTGGGTAGTAGGGTTGTGAGAAGGAACCTGGATAGTAGGGTTACTTCGAAATGAAAGCCTGGGTAGTAGGGTTGTGAGAAAGAACCTGGATAGTAGGGTTACTTCGTTTGATCATGTAGATTAGTTGACCCATTTGGTTTCAGGAACTGATGTTCTCTTGGTTGCCTGCAGGTATGACATGTATAACTGCTGGAATTGTTGGTGATAATTGTCTTTCCTGAAAAGATAACAGGGTTAGTTATATGTGATGCATGAAATGCATTGTGAGATGATGTTCTCAAAATAAATGAGATTATGTTGTATGTGATATGTATGTGCATGCCATGATGTATGAGCATGGTAGTTGTGACATATCCGAGTCCGGGAAAATAAATCCCTAACTACTGCTGGAGAAAATAGAATTCCTGATTGTTGTAGAGAAATGTGGCTTTTGTACTTCCGTTGGGGATGATGAATGGAAGTGACTATGCTGGGGATTTGCTCCTTATTTACGGATGTTCTATCGGGGAGAGACTCTGCTTGAGAATAACTCTACAGGGAACCACTTGAAAGGTGAATTTCCAATAGCTGAAGTAATAGGCTATGTCGGGGGTTGAGCTTCTGTATCCAGAGAAATAAACTCTGCTTGGGGAATCAAAAATTTGTGATGATCCACTCGTGATTATGAAATCCGAATGGCGGACATGGGTGTCAGGTTTCTGGATGACTCTCGGATAGGGAAATTACTTCCCGTTTTCGAGAGGACTGTTATTGATGCTTTGATTGCTTCTACTCTGTGGGGAGTATAGATGTTATAAGGTCACATGTATTAATGACTGTGCTCCAAAGCTGTCTCTGCCTTGGTACCTATTGGACATGGTAACTGTCGATTTTGATATTTCTTATTTTTGCCCCCTGTTTCTGGAGTTACGAGTAATTGTCTTTGGTTTCTTTATGCGAATATTTGTGAACAGCAATCATATTCAAATGCATATGTCAAGAATAAATCATTGGACGTTCTTGCAAAAACAAAATAGAAAAAGAAAAACAAATAGTTTAGTAAAAATGACTTGTATTAATTTTGAAGTTGGCCTATAACAGGCGCTTTTGTACAAGGAAGCTGACGCTCTAGTAAGAGAACGCTGCCGTAAAAGTAAAAGATATACAATATTGTGTACAGCGAAAAGAAAACAGCTATGTGCAATAATCCCATTGGGTCTCAAATCTGCTATGCCTTCGAGCGTCTCCTCACTTTGCTGCTTGTCCGAAGCTGATTAGATTGATTAATGTCGTTTGAGCTTGATAGTTGATACTGAGGTCAGACCGCAGGGTGATCCAATGGGACATAGTGATACGCTTTTCATCCCTAACTTTTTCCTGGACCGCCCTTTCAGGTTTTCGGTCCACCGAGATACCCTTTTTTGCCCAAGTCGCCTTTTCAGGTTTTCGACTTGCCGGGTGTACATATTTTTTTTCATTTTCATCCCTTATTTCTACCTGAACCCTTTTGGTTCACCGGGAAGCCCATATTTTTGCCAGGCCAGTCAACCTAGCGGGTCTTTTATCATGCGTAGTATCTTTTCACTATGTCTGCATTGACAGGGTGAGGAAGGTCGTCACTGTCCATGGTGGTCAGGATCATGGCTCCACCTGAGAAAATGTTTTTAACTACAAATGGCCCTTCGTATGTGGGAGTCCATTTGCCCCTGGGGTCACCTTGCGGCAATATGATGCGTTTGATTACTAGGTCCCCGACTTGATATTCTTGTCGCATGACTTTCTTGTTAAAAGCCTTGATTATCCACTTTTGATACGTCTGACCATGGCAGATAGCAGTAAGTCTCTTTTCATCGATTAGATTTAACTGATCAAGTCGGGTTTGGATCCAATCGTCTTTGTTTAGGCCTGCACCTCTCATAATCCTTAAGGAAGGAATCTGAAACTCAATGGGTAGGACTGCCTCCATGCCATATACCAGAGAGTAGGGTGTTTCCCATGTCGATGTCCCTGCTGAGGTACGGTACCCATGAAGAGCGAATGGTAACATCTCATGCCAGTCTTTGTATTTAACCATCATCTTCTGTACAATCTTCTTGATGTTCTTGTTAGTTGCTTCGACAGCGCCATTCATCTTCGGCCGATAGGGAGAAGAGTTGTGATGTTGAATCTTGAATTATTTACAGAGCTCAACGATCATTGTCTTGTTGAGATTCGTACCATTGTCAGTAATGATCCTCTCTGGCGCACCATATCGACAGATCAGGTTATGTCGGATAAACTGTGCCACCACGTTCTTGGTTAATGTGGCAAAAGAGGTTGCTTCTACCCACTTCGTGAAGTAATCAATGGCTACTAGGATGAAGCGATGCCCATTAGAGGCGGTGGGCCTGATTTCTCCGATCATGTTGATACCCCACATTGTAAAGGGCCACGGAGCTGTCAAGACGTTCATAGGAACCGGAGGTATATGCACCTTATCAGCATAGATTTGGCATTTATGACAAGTTCGAGAGTGCCGATAACAATCGGCTTCCATGGTGGACCAGTAGTATCCTGCCCGTAGGATCTTCTTAGCCATGGTGTGTCCACTAGAATGGGTTCCGAAGATACCTTCATGTAGATCTGTCATAATCCTTTCTGCTTCGCTCTTGTCTACACACTGCAGTAAGGTAGAGTCATGGTTGCGTTTATAGAGGATTCCATTACTGAGGAAGAACTTTGCAGCGCATCTTCTCAGAAACTTCTTATCGTTGACAGATGCCCCTTCAGGATACTCTTGAGCTGTGAGATACCTTTTGACTTCGTGAAACCAGGGTTTGTCTGCCACTTCTTCGGTATCGATTTCATAGCAATGTGCTGGTTCATCCAACCTCTCGATGGTGATTCGGGGAGCTTCGTTGTCCCACTTGACTTTGAACATGGAAGACATGGTAGCTAACGCATCCGCCAACTTATTCTCCTCTCATGGGAAATGTTCAAAGGTTATCTCCTCGAAGTGTGGGAGCAACGTCAATACATGCTCTTTGTACGGGATGAGATTCTGATGTTTTGTATCCCACTCGCCTTTGATCTGACTTATTACCAAGCGGAATCCCCGAATACACTCAAGAACTTGATCCTTAGGTCAATGGCAGCTCGAAGACCCATGATGCAGGCTTCATACTCCTCCATATTGTTAGTGCAGTTGAAACATAATCGGGCAGTGAACGGAGTATAACAACCCTCGGGAGATATGATTACAACGCCAATGTCGTTACCCAGTGTGTTTGAGGCTCCATATAAATACATAGACCATCGGGATCCTTCCTCAGGTCCTTCATCCGGCCCAGGTTCTTCACAGTCAGTTACTAACATGATATTCTCATCCGAGAACTCAAAATTCATGGACGGGTAGTCATCCACGACCTGATGAGCCAAATGATTAACCAATACACTCCCCTTTATTGTTTTTTGGGTTATATATTGTATGTCATATTCGGTTAAGATCATTTTCCACCTTGCTATTCTTCCGGAGAGAGCGGGCTTCTCGAAAATGTACTTGATCGGATCCATCTTAGATATCAACAAGGTAGTGTGAGTCAGCATATACTGTCTCAGTCGGCGAGTAGCCCATGCCAAAGCGCAACAAGTTTTCTCAAGCAGTGAGTATCGTGTCTCACAGTCGGTAAACTTTTTGCTAAGGTAGTATATTGCATGCTCTTTTCGACCAGACTCGTCATGCTGCCCCAGCACATACCCCATTGAATTGTCTAATACTGTCAAGCACAATATCAAAGGTCTCCCTTCAACTGGAGGCATCAGAATTGGTGGTTCTTGTAGGTATTCCTTGATTCTTTCGAAAGCGGTCTGGCATTCATCATTCCACTTTACTACTTGATCTTTCTTTAGAAGCTTGAAGATTGGCTCACAAGTAGCAGTCAGATGTGAAATGAACCTGGCGATATAATTTAGGCGTCCCAAGAAACCTATAACTTCCTTCTCTGTGCGGGGAGCTGGCATTTCTTGTATAGCTTTTACCTTTGCAGGATCTACTTGAATACCCTTGTTGCTGACGATGAAACCTAGAAGCTTACCGGAACTTACCCCGAAAATGCACTTGTTCGGATTCAATCTCAGTTTATATACCTTCAATCTGTCGAACAGCTTTTGGAGATGATCAAGGTGTTCTTCCTCGGTTTGAGACCTGGCTATCATATCGTCGACATAAACCTCAATCTCATGGTGAATCATGTCGTGGAACAAAGCGACCATGGACCGCTGATACGTTTCCCCAGCATTCTTCAACCCAAAAGGCATCACCTTGTAGCAGAAAGTGCCCCACTGTGTAACAAAAGTTGTCTTTTCCATGTCTTCGGGAGCCATCTTGATTTGGTTGTAGCCAGAGAAACCATCCATGAAGGAAAAGATTTTGTTTTGCGCAGTGTTGTCGACCAGAACGTCAATGTGGGGAAGCGGGAAGTCATCCTTGGGGCTTGCCCTATTCAGATCTCTGTAATCCACACACATCCGTACCTTGTCGTCCTTCTTAGGTACCGGAACAAAGTTAGCAACCCACTGCGGATAGGAGGTGACAGCTAAGAATCCCGCGTCGAACTACTTCATAACCTCTGCCTTAATTTTCTCTAACATTTCAGGGCGCATACAGCAAACCTTCTATTTAACTGGAGGGTAGTCTTCCTTAGTCGGCATGCGATGTACCATAATATCAGTGTCCAAACCAGGCATGTCTTCATAGGACCAGGCGAATATCTCAATGTAGTCGTGCATCATTTGTATCAACCTCTGTTTGATGCTAAGCTCCAGATTTGCACCTATTTTAACCTCTTTTCTGTCTATTTTTGTACCCAAGTTTATTGTCTCAACTGGCTCTTCATGAGGTTGTATAGCCCTCTCTTCCTGCTGTAGCAGTCTAGCAAGTTCTCCAGGTACCTCACAATCGTCCTTATCCTCGTCCTTGGCTTGGTTGATCGGATTTTCGAAGTCATAACTGGCAATAGCAGGATTGTTATCAATGGGATACATAGTGGATATGGATCTGCAGTTTGATATGTGAGTGTGTGTAAGAGCATAGTTGTATTGAAAAGCAAAAGGCAAAAAAGAAAAATAGAGAGTGTGAAATTTGTATGCAAAGAAAGTCCAATTTTTCATTGATGATATATGAGATGACATATAATAACCCTCACAGATAGAGCCATCGTGCCTCGGGTAAGACACAGGGCTATAAAGTTTAAATTGTTCATTACAAATTTAAAAACAAATAAGACAATTATTGTGGAATAAAAGAAACTGGCATGAGATCTCTGGTCGTCCAATTACTCGGTCCACCGTTGGTAGTCGGGTAAATCCAGCTGTCGAAATCAGAATCTTCTTCATTGTCTTCAATAGCATTGACCTCTCGATTGCTGATGCATAGGGGAGATCCTCCAACTCGAGCGCGTCGAACAACCCTCTGAGCTCCTGAAGTAAAGCCCAAGCTAAATTTGCCAGTTTTATGAATAAACTCAGGAAGCTGTCCCCAATTGGTATTCCTGCCTTCTTCAGCTATTGCTCTTGCATCCCTGAGAGAAGCCATCTTCAGAGGAGATTTGGTACTGGTAGTGGTCTCGGTTGACGCAAAATCTGGGGGACCTCTTCAAAGTTTTGACAAGGAGTCTCTATAAATTCTCCATCCATCTCTATGTAGCGGAAGTAATTGAGGTGGCTCACCATGTATTCTTCTTCACCCCATACTGTGACAATCTTTCCTTTCACTGGATACTTCAGCATTTGGTGAAGCGTGGAAGTAACAGCCCCAGCTTCATGGATCCAAGGACGACCCAACAAACAGGAGTATGACGGCCTGATATCCATCACGTAGAAGGTGGACTCTAATGTATGAGAGCCTACTTTGACAGGGATGTTCACCTCCCCATGCACCATTCTCTTTGATCCGTCAAAAGCCCTTACCACAATGTTACTAGCCTTTAAAGTCAAACCCTCGCAATCCAACTGGTCCAACACTTTCTTTGGTAGAACATTAAGTGAAGACCCAATATCTATCAGCACATGAGCCATAGAGGTGCCCCTGCATTCAATCGAGACATGCAGAGCATCATTATACTTTCTTCCCTTCGGTGTCAAGTCGGCATCTGAGAAACCAAGCCCATTATCGGCAGTCAGGCTAGCCACACAATCTTTGAATTGATCAGTTGAAGTCTCTTGCGGCACATGCGCAGTTTTGAGGAATTCAATCAAAGCCTTCACATGGGCCTCGGAGCATAACAGCAGGGATAACATGGATATCTTTGAGGGGGTCTGCCCCAACTGTTCGACCACATTATAGTCACTCTTTTTGATTATTTTAAAATTTTCCTCTGTTTCTTGCTTAGAGGCTTCCACAACAATCTTTCTAGGTGCCTCCGTTTGGGCAGGCTCACCTACCACTTCTTTGCCGCGAGCCTCAGATGACTTATCGGCAAGGGCGACAGCTGGAGTGAGAACAGGAATAGTAGTTGATGTGTTAGCAGGAACATCAGATGGAATGATAGCAGGCTTATTGACAGTCTTAGGGGAAATCTCAGGAGAGATAACCCTTCCACTTCTAGTAATCTTGCTGGTCCCGACAATGTTACCGACATCAGGATCAACTTCTTCGGTCTTCAAGTTTTGTTTAACGCCGTGATAGTAAATATCGGTGCCATAATGCCAAGGGACGACTTTGTCCGAGGCGTACGGGATAGGACCAGGATATGTGATTATCAGCAGAGCAATTCTCGTAGCGGGTGTAATCCTAAAAGGTCTTCTCGAGGAGGCCTTGGAAGGACTGGCGGAAATGGTTATAATAGTAATGTATTCAGATGGAATAGCGGGAACCAGAGTTTTCTCGAACAAAATTTATTTACTGTCCATCAGGCATTGAACACCTGACCTTAGCAAATGGCAACCAGAAGGTAGGAATGAACACATGTGGCAACCTTCACCATAACCCGGAAATAAATCGGCCAACAGTAAATTCTTCTTAACAGTCATCAGAAGAGTGGAAATTTCGTCCACCGAGGTTACAAATAGATTAGTATCAATGGCGTTAACTACATGGTTGTGCCTAGGCATGGGAGCAGTTATGACATTGGGCTTCTTCGAAGCGTCGAACTCAACCTCTTTAGCTTCAATCAAGTCTTGTACCTTATTTCGTAGAGTCCAACAATCATTTGTGTCATGACCAGGACTCCCAGAATTATAGGCGCACCTAGTGTTCGGATTGTAGCGAGGAGAAGAGGTATTTGGATTCTTGGGAGCCTCTTTTAAAGTTGCCAAGTTAGATCTCAACAGATGGGGTAGAACCTCTGCCAATGTCATGTTGAACCGGGTGAACTTCCTTGGTAGTCTTTCCACCCTTTGTTGATTATTGTGTTGTGGGGAAACCGTAGTCCTAAGTATTATTACTGCACTTACTGTTGGACGGTATCATGCTCTTCTATGATCTCTCGGGTTATAAATGGCACTGGCCTCCTTCTTACCAGTGAAGGGTTTCTTGGTTGTGCTCGAAGATGCATCTTTTTAAATTTTGCCATTTTTTATACTAGCTTCGACCCGCTTACCAGTCATGATCAGTTCAGTAAATCCAACTGAGGAACTTCCGATCAGGTGGTTGAAGAATGGACCTGATAAGGTGCCTAGGAACATATCCATTAATTCTCTATCAGATAGAGAGGGCTGGACTCTGCCTGCGAGATCCCTCCACTTCTGAGCATAGGTTTTGAAACCTTCACCTGTTCCCATAGACATGCCTTGCAACTGCGTCCGAGTTGGAGCTAAATCAGCATTGTACTGATATTGTTTGTAGAAGGCGGTAGCCAAATCTTCCCAATTGCGAACATTGGTCCCTTCCAATTGATAGAACCAATCCAACTGCATCCCTCACAAGCTCTCTTGGAAGAAATTCACCCACAGATTCTTATCAGCCGTATGGGGTTGAATCTTTTTGACGTATTACCTTAGATGTAGCTTTGGGCAAGAGACACCATCGTATTTGGAGAAAATGGGGACCTTGAATTTCTGTGGGATGACAACCCCTGAGATGAGTCCTAATTCTTCAAAATCTAATCCGGGTACCCTTTGAATCTCCATAGCATTCAAACGATCCTCTAGCTGTTTGTATTTATCATCAGCAAGAGGATATTGTTCCTCAGAGTAATCAGGTTCCTCCTCTTCCTCGGATGTTAGGTCGTTATTTACTTCCTGGGTCCCGTCTCATTAATTATCTCCTTCACCTGATGATGTTGCAAAGTCCAAAGTCCTTCTGGCTTGACCTTTGAACCTTTTTCCCATGATCACAACACCGGTCGATTTCTTTGCTTTCTTCTTCTTCTCTTTGTCTAGTAGAGTCTTCAACTCCTCTTGTCCTTTTGTTAGAGTCAAGAGCATTTGTTGAAACTGGTCGTTCTGCGCCTGAAGATCTTTCACAGTCTGTTCAACATCCATCTCACTGAAATAAACAGCAGAAGGATAAGGAGACCTGTTATGAGAAACTCGTATGATATTATGATGAATGAAGATGCAAATGATTTCAAGGAAATTAGAGATTTAAATTTGTTTAAACCAAAAGAAACACACGTTATATTAAATCCAAGCTTGAATACTCATGCCTCTTCAGGCTTACAATGAAAGAAACAAAATACAACAAAAACTCCTAAGACAAGAAGGTTGAACGCATCCTTTTTGGATCAATGTAGGCATTCAGGTGTTTCTCTTCATGAAGCAGCTTGGTGAGCTTCAGAACCTTCTTCTCACTGGCGTAAAATTGGGCTTTAAAGGTGTCTCGCTCTTCTTTCAACTGAACCCAAGCTTTCTGCAAGTCCTCGAGAGAGGTAGGCATGTCAGGATGAAGGACAGTGTATGGGACGTCTCCTTCAGCAACAGGCTCTATGATAACAAGGAGGATGGAAGGGTAAGGCATCACGAGTCTCTGAGCACGAGCCCGTACCCACCTAAGGTAAGGCTCGAGAGGGATAGAGTTTTTGTGTCCCAAAGTCCTACTGTCAACCTTTTTCACCATTCTCCAAGCTCGTGTAAACCTCTGGCGATAACCTTGGTCTTCTTTGTCGTGGTCGAACACCAGACCTTGGATGAGCATCTCGTGAGGACCGTCTCTTCGGGCATACCCAAATTGTCGAAGAGCTAAGCAGGGGTTGTAGGTGATACCTCCCCTAATACCAAGCAGAGGTACATTAGGGAACTCCCCACAGCGGTCAATGATAGAGACGTCTTCCAAGGATCTCGAACACAAACAGATATCAGAGTGGATGAGAGACATCATCCTTTGAGACCATGTCAGTCTTTGCTCGTTTTTCAATTCTGATTGAGGTAGGTGTGAAGTGAACCATTTGGTGAGTAGGGGAATACAACATAAAAGAGTACCTCTTTTCTTCATGGTGTGGGTATGAAGACAATGCAAGATGTCTCCCAATAAGGTAGGTACGGGATTGCAAGAGAAAAAGACTTTGATGGTGTTGACATCTATGAATTGATCCGAGTTGGGGAACAGAACCAAACCATAAATGAGAAGAGCCAGGATGTCTTCAAAATCTTGGAAATCCATTTCGTCCCAGAGTGAATGAGCCTTTTCCAATAGAAACTTGGCTAGGAAACTTTTAACCCCGCTTCTCGTCTCCCAATTGGCTATGACATTGGCTCTCTTCATATGTAAAGCTTCGGCGATGACTTCAGGTTTTAGAATCCCTTCTAGACCGGTGAACGGTATCTGATCAAGCACGGGAACCCCTAAGAGTAGAGAGAACTCTTCCAGTGTAGGTACCAACTGATAGTCCGGGAAGGTGAAACAATGATATACGGGATCAAAGAATTAGAACAGTACACACATCATTTCTTCTTGGAAACTGGATGTAGCCAAACTTAGGAGATGACCATATTTCTTGGTAAAAGGAGAATCCCCGGGCACTCTTGAGGCTAACTCTTGAAGCTGAGGGTGTGCTTTTACAAAGCTGATTCGGATGGTGTTTCTTCGGATGGAATCCATGACCTACAAAACAAAAACAAAGATAAATTTCTAAATCCTTGAAATGGTTAGTGAGTATGCTCACAATGCTTATGATGTTTATGATGTTATGTACAATTAAATATATACACATAGCAAACAATCCCCTATGTTTTAGGCTTGCATGGGTTTTATATGTAAGTACCCTCTTGAAGTTTAGTTGGCTCAACCTGTCCTAGTAATAGTGACCGGGTTCTAAAGGATCTCAATATCACCGACCTTTCTCTTAGGCATTGTCTCAGCACAACAATCTTTTCTTGCGGCCGAGATATCCCAAAAGTCTAGCCTCAATGAGTGTAGTATCGAGTATCTACCAATTTTCAGCTCTACACCGAAACCAATTATCTCACTACGTCCTAATGGCCATGTTTGTTCAATTAGGGTTCTACATTCAGTTAGTGCTTTATGATGCCACTCAGCGGCCCCGTATTCTCCTCGATTCACCACGAGGGAGACCGGTACCCACAAATGCATCACACTAACATAGCCATTGTTTCAACCATATCGGTCTACGCCGTACAGTTTCCACAATCTATTGCTATTTACCTAAAAAATGTGTCCCAGATTCGGGTGGAGGATCAAAGCAAGCCCAAACAAAGAATAAAATATAAAGCACAAAAAATCAAACAATGAAAGCAAGTAAAGGTGATTTAACCCTAAGGTAACCCCACTTTTAAGTTTATTCCCTAGCAGAGTCGCCAGTTCTGTGATACGGTGGGAGAACTGACTAGAGGTTTTGCGTTTGTGTTTGCAAATGTTGCGGTTAGCAAGAGTCGCCACTGGCTTTTCTTTTATCCAAAAAAGGAAAGGTGAAAAAGTACAGGAAATACCTTTAGAGATGTTTTCTTGAGTTCGAGAGGTAGATTATGAAAAGGGAAGGTGTTAGCAACCTTTTCATCCATGGTTTTCCATCGGCTCTTAGTTACTTGCTACATCACTTGCTTTTGTTTAAATATGTGCTTTGTGATGTGGGTTTTTGGAAGCATTTTGAAAAGGGTTTCCTTTGTAATGGCTCTCGTCTCTATAAGAACGCGTACAAAGTATTGTCTTTTGAAAATATTTCAAAGTGAGAGTGTTGGTATAAAAAATGTTTTTGTTATGAGCAAGCGAGTAACTGAGAGCGAACCTACCTACCCAAAAGGTCTTAGATGTGCTTTTCCCCCTCCTTTAGGTGTTTCTATCTTACCATTGTTTTTGTAAGAAACCTCATCATTGGATGTGAAGGGACGGGCGTTGGGTCATCGTATGACCATGATAGCAATGTTGTGAGATGACTTAGCACTTTTCTTTAGGGACTAAGATCATTTTGAAAGGCAACTTTGATAGCGTCATTGAGGGACTATGATCTTGTATTTCGATTGTTTTTGCTAAGACATCCCACATGCATAACATGGCCACCTCTTTTAGATAGGCAACAAGTGAGATTACCCTAAGGGTGCGTGTGTGCAAGTGTGTTTGATTGCATGCATTTAGTATTGATTAGGGTGATCTATTTGTTGGTTTTAGTCTTGCCATACACGCCTAATTACTATACAGTATAAGGGAAACACTAAATTACGGAAGATGAAATTCTATGCTATTACAATATTTAGGGGATGGGTTACATATGTATGAATGGGGATTGCAAGTAATTTAAATCCCAAATTACTATTACAAACATATCGAAATGGGTCAGAATATGCAAAAAACGTAAATTACTTATTTATTTAAGAAAAGAAATAAGTTTTGTTTAAGAAAATATTTTTTTGGTCTTTTGTTTTAAGAAATAAAATAAAACATGAAAAAAAATGTTTTTTGGCGTTTGTTGATTAATGAGATAAAAAGTGATAGCAAAAATAGTGAGAAAAAGGAAAAATAGAATCAGCGTATTGTTGATTAAGAGAGGTCAGAAGTTCTGACTCTAGCGTACTGCAAAACAGAAATATTGTTAGTAAAAAAAAAGTAGAGTCAGAAGTTCTGAGTCCACTGGGGGCATGTTAGCTTTCAAAAGTTCTGATACCACCGGCAACAGAGTAGATTTCAGAAGTTCTGATACCATTGGCAACAAAGTGGATTTCAGAAGTTCTGATACTACTGGCAGAACTTGGTCTCTCTCTTCATGCTAGTCAGAACATCTGCAACTTGGTCATTTATTCACAAACAGAAGATGTGTATATGACAGTTATGGCAGGTGTCATATTGTTTCAGAAATAAGAAATATCAGAACTATAAACCAGAGGCAAGTATGAATACTAATCCTAATTCTGAGTTCTAATTTCTTCCAGAAGTTTTGAACTGATTTATTCCCTACTTAGGCAGGCAGATGCAGGAAATCTCAGAATATGTACAACATCTGAAACATGATATTTACATTGTATTTTTGAACATGCAAACCTGGTAATGCTTAAGTAATGTGGTGAGAGTCAGCAGAAGCTTACCTGCAGCTTGAAGGAATTTTGTGAACTGGAGGTTGGTCCTGGACTCTGGTGAGGTTTTGAGCAACTTCTTCACGTGCTCAGCAGGATGGAAGTTTTCAACTTCTGGAATAGCCAAGGAGTGATGTTTTGACTTCTTTGAGGTAGAGGTGAATGGAGAGTGTATGGCAGTATGAATACAGAAGTTAGAATAACTTCTAGTATATGAATCAGCAACTGTGGGGATGATTTTAGTCAAGGAACAATGGAGTTTTGATGCTAGAATCAAAAGCTAAGGTTTTGGTATTTTGGTGTTTATAGCTTTTCGGATTATTGGAATTTTTTGCAGGGATTCAAGGCTTTTTCTTTCTTTTGGTGATTCTCTCTCTCTCTAAAAACCAATAACTTGAACGTGTGATTGAACAAACTATTTATAGATGGATTTGCTGTGGTTTTGGGGGGAAAACAAATGAGTTTTAAACATTTTTGGCATAGTGTCCCTTTGTTTTTTAATCATAGTTTTCATAGACTAATTTGGTGCAAGAAAAACGCAGGCGTGGACTGGATCAGCAGCACCTTGGAGTGTTGAGGCAGCTGGTTGCAGGACTGTGCCATAGCAGAGGAGCAGGTTACTTAAACGAGGTTTTAGTGATGTTCTGATCACAGAAGATCAGAAGCATGACCTCCAAATGCTGAAGGGGCATCTTTTAGCTGGAGCGTTGAACATAGGCTCTATATGCTGAAAATCATGTCTTAACTGAAGCATCATGTTTTGACCAAAGAGCAACGCTTCTGCATGTCCTGATTGAAGCATCATGTTCAGGACCGTGTTTGAAACTTCTGACTGCATTTGTATAGAGGCTGGCTCAGAAGTTCTGAAGTGTCATATTCTTTAGACACTTAGAAAATTTTCTAAATGCTTAGAAAATTTGATTTTCAAAGTAACTTATGACTTTGATTTTTGATGAACCAATTTAATGACTTAATGAAATATGATTCTTGGAACTTGGTTTTTTTAATTCAAAAGTCATAGTTTGACTCCTTTTGTGTATAAATGACTAATTTTCCCTTGTGAACGATTCTCTTGGAAAAAATTTAATTTCGGATTTGCAATTGGATGAAAGTAAACTTGAGGGCCCAGGTTGATCCTTTGAGAAATGAGAGGGAAAATTTTGGGGTACAACACCATACAAACCCTAATTTACTAGCATTTGTATATAAAGCATTAAATTGCAGAAAATAAAACTACTAAGCTATTACATCAATAAGGGAGGGGGTGTACAAATTTACAAATGGGGGAATTGCAAGAAAATTAAATCTAATTAATTATTACAACCATATTGAATATTGTACAAAATTGAAGATAAAATGCAAGAATGCAAAATGGAAAAAAGAAATGTTTTTTATTTGATTTTATGAAGGGTTTTAATCTTGACCTAATTAAGAAAATGATTAGTGAAAATCAAATAAAATTAACTTAAACTAATTAAGAAAAGAAATTAACTTAACTAAAAAAAGATTTTTTAGGGTTTTTTATGAAAAGATTTTAAGAATAATATAAAAATTATTTAATTAAAATAAACCTAAATTCTAAATTAATTTTAATTTGCAAGAAAATAATATAATAATTAAATCTAATTATCTAAATATTAATTAAAAAAAGAAATTAATTTGTTAAGAAAATTGTTTTTGTTCTTTTTAGTTTTTATAAAGAAAATTAAAATATGAGTGTAAAAATAATAAAATAAATATTTTTGGATTTTTCTATTAATAATAAAAAATATTAGTAATAAGAATAATAAAATGAAAATACGAAAGTAACATAAACTAAAATAAAAATAAAATGAAATAAAGAAATAATGGGCTATGGGGTGTTGAAGCAAGGCAGGGGGGTTAGAAGCTAGCAAAAGACCAAGGCCCACTGTATTGAAGCTCATGCGTGTGTTTCTGTGACAAAAAAAGAGCAGAAATTGAAAAATAACTCCAAAAGGTAGCGTTGGGTGTTGAACCCTTGACCTTATGCATATACGCGCGGTACCTTTGTCACTGGGGTGGCTGTACATCTGTTAACATTGGCACAACAATAAATATATAACACAAGTTATGCCCTGAATACAACTTCATCTTCAACCTCCAGCCATGGATCCTGTAACTTCACCATTTCTCAACAAAAATGAAAGATGCAAACATGAAAGTTGCTTCGTTTTTCCATATGAATCCAACCATATAAATATCATAAGCTATAAATCAAAGATGAATGAGAATTTATAAAAGTACCAAATTCTGACCTAACTTTTTCAGAGATTCAAACCTAAAATTCTCTAAGCTTAATCAATATAAATGAAATCTAAGGGCATGTATAGTTTCAAGGCAATGATATCTACATTTTATCTTCACAAATCAGAATCAAATTATGTTTGTATGAAGAGATAGAAGTTTGAAAATTTACCTCTTGTAGCTGGAGTCGTGTATGGAGTTTGAGCAACCTTTGAGATGGCCTGATGATTTCTGTAGCTTGCCTGGACCTCCTTGAATGTATTCCAACTCCTACTCTTCTTTGAGGATGTCTGAAACTCTCAACTCAAGTCAAGTTGCAAGCTTCAGTTTTGGAAATGGTGGATAGTGATGGAGGAGTTACAGTCTTGAAACAGGTGCTTGGATCACTTGTGTATGATGTATGTAAGGTGTCTGGATGATTAAGAATCGAAACGCACGAGTGGAAATGGAGATGGAGAGTTTTGGCTCAAAATTGTCAAGTTGAGCAGTTCTATGCAGCAAGGGTGTTTGGGAGAGTTTTAGGAGGCTTGAAAATCGTGTGTTAGCTTGCAATAAACTTGTATAGTTATATGAAAAATATCCTAACACTTGAGGTGGTCAGAAGTGTGAGATATAGAGTTATGGCTATGTTACTTGATTTTGAAGGAAAGTGAAAAACATAGTTTCAAGGCATAGTACAAGTATGGTATGAGTTGTTAGAGGCTTTAGACAAGTTTCTTATAGATTTTAGATTGTGTGTGATCATAAGAAAACAAGTGCAAAGCTCAAGAATTGACTTTGTGCATAAAAGCCACTTTTCCAAAATGGCAATGTTGCCTTTCTTCCTAAAATGGTATTAAGCATGGGAAATGCATTGAATGCTTGGATTAAAGCTTCTAACAGTTGTGTAAACATTTATTTATGGAGTGCCAAACAAGTTTGAGTCTTGAAAAGCAAAGATTGTGCAGCCTAGGATTGGATTTGAATTCTTGTTCATCATAGAAATGACCTATAATTCAAGAATGAATGTCCAACTTCTTGTCTTCGATTCTCTTTGCTCAAGCATGATCTAAATGATTTCTTGGACATTTTGAAAATCTTGTAACATCCTGTACAACCTCTATGTTTATAACTTTTGAAAATTCCCCTTGAAACTATGTGAAAATTTTCCATGAAGTTAGGTCAAAATCCTGCCTAAACTAGGGCAAAAATTTCACTAAGTTTTCAAGTTTCATGAATATGTATTCACAAAATCATAACTTGAAATAAATGCATTTCTAGGATAAGTTGTGTTATAAAATTTTTTATATTTTCCAAATATCTACAACTTTCATGTTGGAAGTTTCTTTTGAATCATCTTGCATCATGGTGAAAAAATTGCTCAAAGTTGTGAAAAAATATGAAATTTTCAACACTTATTTCTAAGTTTAGAAATTTTGACTTTTCAAAATGAAATCTTGATTTTTTGATTTATTGATGAAAAAGTTTCATATTTTGACATATTTTGACATATTTTGATGAATTGTAATCTTTGACACTTGATTTTGACCAAAAAGTCAAAGTTTGACTTTTTAGTGTAAAGTTGATTTTTTGTCAGTTGACTGAAAATTCATCTGTCAACCAATTGGACTTGAGGAATGTTTTGAACCATGTCATTAGGTCAAAATGATGCATTTGAGTCCTTGATATCATAACTTAAATCAATCAATCATTTGCTAGGTCAAAAATCTGAAATTGCCCTTTCTTAGTTAAAAACCCTAATTTTAACCATTTTGTCGTTTTGATGATCTGATCAAATTTCTTGAGGAATTGTGATCCAAACTTGATAAAATGACATATATGAGTTCATGATGTTGATATGGATAAAAAATTATGAATTTTGACTGTAAATTGGCCACAGTTGACTTTTTCCCAATATAGTTGATTTTAGGTCAACTGATCAATTGACTGGGCAAAAATGTGATCCAAGACTTGAAACTTGACATGATCAATCTTGAGGGTAAAAAATGATCCATGAAAGTCATATGAGACATTAAAAGTTCATTTGTCCTTGTGCAATCTCAAACCCTAATTTTCAGTCATCAGTGCTTGAGGAGGTGTCTTGAGTTGATCAACCCTAATGCAGTCTTGAACCAAAGGAGATATTGTGAGATATTATTTGAGAAATGAGAGGGAAAATTTTGGGGTACAACAGCTTCCTCTGTTAAATCTTCTTAAACCTGAAGAGATAGATTGGTGGATCTGTCATTCGTGACTTGAAGGTGAAAGATGATTGAACACTAGAGTGCCCAGAAATTTGCACTCGGAGATGGATTGTGAATGGGCCTATAGATTCCATTTAGAGGAATGATGGTAAACACTGGATTAAGTATCAGTGCAAATCTTTGGTCGATTCATACTAAAACTTGATGTTTCACCTGTGAGAAAAAGAGTTAGTAAAATGCAGATGTATGCATGATGTTCACTAGATGTGGTATTATGCTAAATGCATTTTGTATGTACACGTTATGATGTATGAATGTGAGATGTATTTGTCTGGGAAAATAAATCCATGACTGTTGCTGAGGAGTTTTGGAAAGTTGACACCCGGATTTCCGTTGGGGATGAAGAATATACATATCTTCAAACTTTGTTGAAAGGATGCTTCCGCTGGGGAATTTCTCTTGAATGTCAGTTGTTATCTGGTTGGATCTAGGATTCACAATTTGCTGAGGATGAAGTATTCAACTTCTATCTGGTCGAATCCAGGCTTCACGGTAACTTACTGGGGAAGAGACAATTTAACTACTATCTGGTTGGATTCCAGGCTTTGTAGAAAATTTCTTGGAATTAAACTGTTATTTGGTCGGGTCCAGGCTTTATAATAACTTGCTGGGGATAAGGAAGTTAACTTTTATCTGGTCGGATTCAGGCTTCGCAGTAACTTGAAATGGTAACTACTATCTGGTCGGGTCCAGGTTTCATGGTTTTTGGAAAGTTGTACTACTATCTGGTCGGGTCCAGGCTTCATAGTGTCTCTCTGGGGATCGTAGTTAATTATTATCTGGTCGGGCTCCAGGTTTCATGATAACTTGTTTGAAAACTGACATTTGGTCGGGTCCAGGCCTTGCAGATTTCTGAGGTTGATGAGGTTAATTGTTATCCGGTCGGGTCCAGGTTTCACAATAAACTGTTTGGGGATTTAGTTGTTATCTGGTCGAGTTCCAGGTTTCACAATGAATTTATGAGGGTAATTGCTATCTGGTCGGATCCAGGCTTCACAATAACTTATTGGGGTAGAGGAAAACTCTACTGGGGGAAAGAAGTTAAACCTTGGTCTGGTTGAGTCCAGGTTATTATATATTTTGACGAGTTAAACTATTATCTAGTTGGGTCTAGGCTTTATAGTATCTTAAAATTGAGATTAATTGTTATCTGGTCGGATCCAGGTTTCAGAAACTCAAATTGTTATCTGGTCGGGTCCAGGTTTCAGCAATTGATAAAGTCAAACTAATATCTGGTCGGGTCTAGGCTTTACAGTTACTTGAGAAGTTGACTATTTTCTAGTCAGTTCCAGGCTTCATAGTAAAGGTTTTGTTGATGACTTTACTGGGGATCAGCGGTTGTGGCCCTATGATTTGTAATAATCTGAAAGGCAAACTCAAGCTGGAGAGTCTAGACTCAGTCGGGGAGGACAGACTCCGCTTGGGGAGGTATACTCAACTGGGGGTAACAGGCTCAGCTGGAGAAGATAGACCAAAGCTGGGGAACTTTGTACTCGGTTGGGGAGTTATGCCACTCGTTGTTTGTTGGGGAAATAAACCCTATTGAAGTGGCGAGTTCCTTTTAGGAAGAGATCCACAAGGCTTCTACTTGTAAAATTCAAATTAGCTGGAGAGAGAGTTGCCAAGGGATTGAGACTCTGGTTGAAGATTATCCTATGCAAAGAGACTTTGTGAGTAACTTTGTTGAGGAGGATGTTGATGAAATAACTCTGTGGGGGTATTCCATATGCATTAAAGAGGTGCTTGTTACTGCTTAGGTCATATGTGCCAAACAGTTTTAATTATGTTCATATGCGTATGTTCATTCAATTTTAGTTATTGGACAAGTTTTCATTCAAAACGAAGATAGGAAGTTTGCACTTCAAAGTATATTTGTATTGATATTTTACCCATGAATAGGAGTTTTTGTACAAAGAGACGGAGATCCTAGTAAGAGGAAAATGTCGAAAGGAAAACAAAATTGAAAACAAAAACAAATAGCCATGTGAAATGATCTCATTGCCTTCCAACTCTACTATTGCCCCAATATCTTCGAATGCCCCTTGTCGTTGACAGAAGTTGATTGGATTGATCTTGGACCGTTTGAACTTGGACCTTGGTGATAAAATTGACAGTGGTGATTCCACGGGACATAGTCATACGCTCTCAATCCTTAACTTTTTCCTGGACCGCCCTTTCGGGTTTTTAGCCCACCAGGATACCCATTTTTGCCCAAGTCGCCCTTTCAGGTTTTTAACCTGCCGGGTGTACAATCTTTTGCATATATCTCTAATTTTTGCCCAAACCTTTTAGTTTGCCGGGATGCCCTTATTTTTCTTAGGTGTGTCAACCTAGCGGGTCTCTTATGTGTAGTATTTTTTAACTATGTCTGTGTTTATAGGATATAGGAAGTCTTCACCATGCATGGTAGTCAGCATCATGGCACCGCCAGAGAACACTCTCTTGACAACAAATGGCCCTTCGTAGGTGGGAGTCCATTTTCCTCTGGGGTCGCCTTATGGTAGAATGATATGTTTTATCACCAAGTCACCAGCTTGATATACTCGAGGCTTGATCTTTTTGTTGAAAGCCTTGATCATCTAATTTTGGCACGCCTGACCATGACAAACAACAGCCAGTCGTTTTTTGTCGATCAAGTTTAGCTGATCCAATCTCGTTTGAATCCACTTGTCTTCACTTAAGCCTGCTTTATTCATAATCCTCAGTGAGGGAATCTGAACTTCCACTGGCAAAACAGCTTCCATTCCATAGACTAGAGAAAAGGGAGTTGCCCCAGTTGATGTTCTAGCTGAAGTGCGGTAGCCATGAAGAGCAAACGGCAACATCTCATGTCAATCCTTATAGGTTACCATAATTTTTTGCACAATCTTCTTGATATTTTTGTTGACCGCTTCGACTGCGCCATTCATTTTCGGTCTATATGGAGAAGAATTATGATGCTTAATCTCAAACTGAGTGCAAAGCTCAATAATCATAGCATTGTTGAGGTTAGTCCCGTTGTCGGTGATAATCCTTTTGGGGATACCATAGCGGCAGATGAGGTTGTGTCTGATGAATCTGGCTACCACATTCTTGGTGACTGAGGCAAAAGAGGCGGCTTCGACCCACTTGGTGAAATAATCAATAGCGACCAAAATGAAACAATGTCCATTAGAAGCGGTTGGCTTGATCTCTCTAATCATATCAATGCCCCATATTGCAAATGGTCACGGGGCTGTCATGACTTTTAGAGGGATATGAGGCACATGGACCTTGTCAGCATAGATTTGACATTTGTGACAAATCCTCGAGTGTTGATAGAAATCAGTCTCCATTGTTGACCAATAATAGCCAACTCTTAAGATTTTCTTATCCATCGTATGTCCACTTGAGTGAGTACCAAAGAGACCATCGTGCATGTCTTTCATGATTTCCTCAGCCTCCTTCTTGTCCACACATTGGAGTAGAGTAGAGTCATGGTTGCGCTTGTACAATATTCCGTTGCTTAGGAAGAATTTGGCCGCAAATCTTCATAAGAATTTTCTGTCATTAATGGATGCTTCCTCTGGATACTCTTGTGCTTCAAGATATCTCATCACCTCATAGTACCATGGCTTTTCCGTGTCAGTGTCAACCTCATAGCAATGTGCAGGTTCGTCGAATCTTTCAATTGTAATTGTAGGGGCTTCGTTGTCCCATCTGACCTTGAACATTGAAGACATGGTTGCCAAAGCGTCAGCCAACTGATTTTCTTCCCTAGGGAAGTGCTCGAAAGTGATATCTTTGAAGTAAGGAATTAGGGATAGCACAAGTTCCTTGTAATGGATAAGATTAGGATGTTTAGTGTCCCAATCTCCTTTTACTTGGCTGATCACTAGAGCGGAATCCCCTAACACATTCAAATGCTTGATCCTTAAGTCAATGGCAACTTTCAGACCCAAGATGCACGCTTCATACTCGGCCATATTGTTCGTACAATCGAAGCATAATCTGGAAGTGAATGGAAGCACCAATTCTGTTACCTAAGGCTTTGGAAGCCCCATCGAATACCATATTCCATCGGGATCCTTGTTCAGGTCCGTCATATGGTCCAGGTTTCGCATAATCAGTTACCAGCATGATGTTCTCATCAGGAAAGTCGAAGTTCATTGACTGATAATCATCCATAGCTTGATGGGCCAAATGATTTGCTAGTATACTCCCTTTGATGGCCTTTTGAGTCGTGGATTGAATGTCGTACTCAGTCAAGATCATTTTCCATCTGGCTATTCGTCCAGAAAGGGCAGGTTTCTCGAAGATGTACTTGATTGGGTCCATCTTAGAAATCAACAAAGTGGTATGAGTCAACATATATTGTCTTAACCGGCGAGCAGCCCATGCCAGAGTGCACCAAGTTTTCTCGAGCAGTGAATATCTGGTTTCACAGTCGGTAAAATTTTTGCTCAGGTAATAAATAGCATGCTCTTTTCAGCCAGACTCGTCATGTTGGCCCAAAACACACCCCATAGAGTTCTCTAATACTGTCAAGTACATGATTAAGGGTCTTCCTTCAACTGGAGGCATGAGAATAGGAGGTTCTTGTAGGTATTCTTTGATTTTGTCGAAGGCAACTTGGCACTCATCATTCCATCTGACTACCTGATCTTTCTTCAAGAGTTTGAAGATTGGCTCACAAGTAGCAGTCAAGTGTGATATGAAGCGAGTAATGTAATTGAGACGACCCAAGAATCCTCTAACTCCCTTTTCATAATAAGGGGCTGGCATTTCTTGGTTGGCCTTTACCTTGGCAGGATTAACTTCAATGCCTTTTTTTTCTGACAACAAAACCTAAAAGCTTTCCAGATCATACTCCAAACATGCACTTATTAGGGTTTAACCTCAGCTTGTACTTTTCAGCCTTTCGAATAGTTTGTATAGGTAATTAAGATGTTCTTCTTCAGTTTATGATCTGGAAATCATATCGTCCACATATACCTCTATTTCATGATGTATCATGTCATGAAACAAAGCTACCATAGCCTTTTGATATGTTGCCCCTGCATTTTTCAATCTGAACGGCATGACTTTATAGCAGAAGGTACCCCATTGTGTAACAAAAGTAGTCTTCTCCATATCTTCGGGAGCCATCCTTATTTGATTATAGCCTGAGAAGCCATACATGAAAGATAATATTTTATGTTGAGCAGTATTATCAACTAAGATGTCAATGTGTGGTAGAGGGAAGTCATCCTTGGGGCTTGCCCTATTCAGATCCCTATAGTCTACGCACATGTAAACTTTTCTGTCCTTTTTTGGCACTGGTACCATATTGGCAACCCATTGAGGATAGGATGTCACAGCTCAGAACCCTGCATCAAATTGTTTCATCACCTCAGCTTTGATCTTTTCAGACATATCAGGCCTCATGCGACGAACCTTTTATTTGACATGAGGGCAGTCTTATTTTGTCGGCAGATAATGGACTACGATGTCAGTATCCAACCCAGGCATATATTCATAAGACCAAGCAAATACTTCCATATAATCATGCAACATCTGAACCAACCTGCTCTTGACACTACTTTCCAAGTTAGTGCCGATTTTGATTTCCTTCTTATCTGACTCAGTACCCAGATTGATGACTTCAACTGACTCTTCGTGCGACTGAATAGCTTTTTCCTCTTGTAATAGAAGTCTGGCTAGTTCTACCGGTATTTCACAATCTTCCTCGCCTTCATCTTCAGCTTGGTTGGTTGGACATTCGAAGTCATGGTCGGTAATAGTGGAGTCATTGGCAATAGGATCTAGAGTGGATGAGGACCTACAAGAATGTGTGTGTGTGTGTGTGTGTGTGTGTGTGTGTATGTGTGTGTGTGTGCATGTAAGATACATGGCTATTTTTTTTAAAATGTATTAGAAAGAAAGGAAAGACAATAAACACAAATATTTGAATGCAAAAAGAGTCCAATGTACTGAATGATCATATGATTAGATGAACATAAATAAAACCCTTAACAAACAGACCAAAGTGCCTCGGGCCAGGCACATGGCTTAAAAGTCATTGTTTGAATATTATAGACAAAATATTCTTGAATTGAAAGAAAGACAATAACTAGTAGATTACTCCTCAATGAAGGAGATGGGCACGAAGTCCCTTGCATGCCAATTCTTCAGCTCCGTTGTAGTTGGGTACACCCAATATTCAAATGCAACTTCTTCATCATAATCACCTACGGCGTTGACTTCATGGCTACCAATGCAGAGAGGTGGCTTTCCAACACGAACACGCCTCACTTTCTTCTTAGCTTTGATGGTGAAGCCTAGACCAAACTTGTCTACTTTATATAGGATATCGAGGAGTTGTCCCCAAGTATCACAGTTTCCTTCTTCAATTTCCGCATGGGCATCTTTGACTGAGACCATCTTTGGTACGGCTTTAACAACTTTAGACTCATCAGAGGAACATTTAGTAACATCAATCATTGGTGGCACAACCTCGAAGGCTTGACACGGAGTCTCAATGAATTCTCCATCCATCTCTACGTATTTGAACAAGTTAAGGTGGCTTACCATAAACTCTTCTTCTCCACAAATGGTGACTATTCTCCCCTTGACTGGATATTTGAGTTTCTGATGGAGAGTTGAGGTTACTGCCCCAGCTTTATGGATCCATGGGTGACCCAACAGACAAGAATAGGCAGGACGGATGTTCATAATGTAGAAGGTAGAGTTGAAGATTTGGAAGCCCACTTCGATTGGAAGATCTACTTCCCCATGAACAATCCTCTTTGATCCGTCAAATGCCCTTACAATGGTATCGCTTTGCTTCAAGACTAAACCTTCACAGTCTAGACGGTCTAACGCCTCATTGGGTAATACATTCAGAGAAGAACTAGTGTCGACTAGCACATGTGCTAAGGTAGTCCCTTTGCACTCGACAGAAACATGTAAAGCTTTATTGTGATTATTCCCAAGAGGTGTTAAGTCAGCATCTGAAAATCCCAGGCCATTATCAGTTACCAGGCTAGCCACGCAATTCTCAAATTGGTCCGTTGTTGTCTCATGGGGGACATGATCCTTTTTTAGGAATTTGATTAATGTCCGAGCATGGGCATCGGAACAAAGCAGCAATGACAACATTGAAATATTAGAAGGGGTTTGCCCCAACTGTTCCACAATCTTGAAGTCACTTCTTTTTATTATCTTCAAGATCTCGTCCATCTCACGAGCGGAGGTTTCTTCCACAGCAACGTCCTTGGAGGTTATTTCAGTCCAAACCGGCTCAACAACTTTCTCCTTCCCTCTTGTATCGCTACTTGGCTTGGCAGCAGTAATGCGGATGGGCACCTTTGTAACAACTGGTGGTGAGATATTGGGTGAAAATATTCTCCCAGTTCTAGTTACTTTGCTTGAGCCATCTATATTACCAACATTGTCATCTTTTCCTTCTTCGATCTAGGCGTCTTGTTTAATCCCATGATAGAACACCTCAGCACCATAATTCCATGGTACCGCCTTGTTTGAAGAGTAGGGAATTGGTTCGGGATTGGTAATTATTAAGGGAGCAATAGTGGGTTCATTTGAAATCCTAATAGGACCTTTGGAGGTGATCCTAAGAGGCTTGTTTGAGATGGTAATAATGGAGAGGTCTTCACATTTATTAATCAAATTTTTGGCAAGTGGGGTTTTCTCAAATAGAATTTCATGGCTATCTATCAGGCGTTGTATGCCCTTCTCCATCCCTTCACATCCATTGAGTTGTCTTGTACAACACACATAGTCTTTTACACAGCCAAGGAAAATCCCAGCTTTTAACAGGTTCTTTTTTATTATATTCAGCGAAGTAGTCAATTCTTCAACAGAGGTAACAAAAATTGTATCTTCAACAGCATTAACACCCTTGTCATGCTTCACCATTGGAGCGGTGATTACATTCGGAGTTGGAAGAGGATTAAACTCAATAGTTTTGTTATCGATCAAATCCTGAATTTGGTTCTTCAAGGCCCAGCACTGGTCAGTCTCGTGCCCGGGGCTGTTTGAATGGTAAGCGCATTTAGCATTCTGATTATACTTTGGTGACAAGGTATCGGGGTTGGCAGGAGGGTCGCGCAATATCACTAAATTAGCCTTTAGCAAATGTCGAAGGGCTTGAAACAATGACATGCCTAACCTCGTAAATTGTCTTCTCGGAGTTTCAAAGCGTTGATGATTTGCATATGGTCTTGGAGTAGGAGTTGGATTGGAGATTCGGACGACATTGACAGACGGATGATCATTCTTCTTGGTACGGGCCCTTGCCCCGTACACAGCATTGACTTCCTTTTTTGCAGTAAAAGGTTTATTGATAGGATTGGAAGTGGAGGTAGATGCCACAGATATCTTCCCACTTTTAATGCCGCTTTCAACTCTTTCACCAATTAAGATTAATTCGGTGAAACCAGAAGAAGAGCAACCAACCAACAGATTAAAGAAGGGACTAGATAAAGTGCCCACGAACATGTCAATGCGCTCCCTATCAGTCAGGGGTGGTTGAACCCTACTGGCGAGGTCTCTCCACTATTGCGTATATTCCTTGAATCCTTCATTCTTTCCCATGGTCATATCTTGTAATTGAACCCTCGTTGGCGCCAAGTCGGTGTTATACTGATACCGATGGTAGAAGGCAGTAGCTAAATCCTCCCAAGTATTGATACGGGATCCATCCAACTGATAAAACCATTCAAGTTGCATTCCAGCCAAGCTCTCTTGGAAAAAGTGAACCCAAAGCTTCTTATCAGCAGTGTGCGGATGTATCTTGTGCACATAAGATTTTAGGTGGAGTTTTTGGACAAGAAACTCCATCGTATTTTGTAAAGATTGGTATTTTGAATTTTTGGGGAACGACTACCCCAGAGATCAAACCCAAATCGTCAAAATCTAAATCAGGGATGACCTGGATTTCAATAGCTTTCAATCTGTCTTCTAACTGCTTATATTTGATATCGGCGGGTGGATACTGCTCGTCGAAATAATCATCATCAGATACTTGATCATTAACACAGTCAGCCTGAGTACTCTTGACCTCACCATTCTGGTTCTCGTCCTCTTCATATGAATCTCCTCCTACTGGGATTTGACGGACTGTCTCCTTGAACCTTCTATCCATGTTGAGTAGAGCTTTCTTATTGGGTTTCTTCTTAACGGCCAGCAAAGCCATCATATCTTGCTTCCCCTTGGCTAGGGCGAGTAGAGTTTCCTGGAACTGAGAATTTTTGGCTTGGAGATCCTTCACATTTTTCTCTAGATCCATCTTGCTGAAATAAACAGCAGAAAGATAAGGAAATCTGTTATGCGAAAATCTGGCATGTTATGATGCATGGAATATGTATATGCAAATGATTTCAAGGATTAATGAGATTTAAATTTGTATAGACAAAAGAAATGAACAAACGTCAATTTTCATTAAACAAAACAAGAAAGATTACATCATGCCTCTTGGGCTTAAAAAATAACTTTCTAAGATAAAAAGACTGAACGCATCCTCTTCGGTGCGAGATAGGCGTTCACACTTTGCTCTTCTTGTATCTACTTCGTAATCTCCAAGACCCTCTTCTCACTAGCATAGAATTGAGCCTCGAAATTATCACGCTCTTCCTTTATCTGAATCCAACCCTTTTGCAAGACTTCGAGAGAGGTAGGCATGTCGGGATGGAGGATAGTGAACGGGACATCTCCTTCAACCACAGGCTCCATGATGATTGGTAAGATGGAAGGATAAGGCATCACAAGTTTCTGAGCACGAGCTCGCACCCATTTAAGGTAAGGCTCGAGGGGAATGGAATTCTTGTGTCCTAGTGTCTTGCTATCCACCTTGTTCAACATCCTCCAAGCTCGGATAAACCTCTGACGGTAACCTTGATTGTCATTCTCGTAGTCGAATGTCACTCCTTGGATAAGCATCTCATGTGGACCATCCCTTCGGGCATACCCAAAGTGTCGTAATGCTAAGCAGGGGTTTTAAGTGATACCTCCTCTAATTCCAAGTAAAGGGACATTAGGTAATTCTCCCTAACGGTCGACGATAGTGACATTCTCCAAAGATCGGGAACACCAATGAATATCTGAATATCTGAGCGTCATCAACCTATGGGACCAGCTTGAACCCTGCTCATTCTTTAATACAAATTGGGGAAGATGCGAAATAAACCATCTTTCCAAGAGAGGAGTACAACACATGAGGATACATATCTTCCTCATAGTGCGAGAGTGAAAATAATGTAGGATGTCTCCTAACAAAGTAGGCACCAGGTTATGAGAAATGAAGATTTTGACGACATTTACATCTATGAGTTGGTCAGGATTTGGAAATAAAACCATCCCATAGATGATAAGGGACACAATTTCCTCAAAATCTTTTAAGTCCAAGGAGTTCCAACAATCTTGAGCTTTCTCAAACAAGAACTTGGCTAAGAAACCTTTGACACAGCTCCTTGTTTCCCAATTAGTTGTGATATCAGATTGTTGCAAGTGTAGCGCTTGGGAAATCTCTTCAAGTTTTGGATATCTTTCCGTACCTTTGAAGGGTAGTTGATTGATAATGGGAATCCTCAAGAATTGTGAAAATTCTTTCAAAGTTGGCACAAGTTGATAATCAGGAAAAGTGAAGCAATGGTGTAGAGGATCAAAGAATTGAAAGAGCACCTTCATCATATCTTCATCAGTATTGGAGGTAACCAAGTTTAAAAGGCAACCATGTCTTTCGGTGAATGGAGAATTCTCAAGAACCCTTGATACTAACTCTTTAAGTTAAGGAGGGATCCTTACGAGATTGACTTTAATGGTTTTCCTGCGAATAGAATCCATGTCCTACAATAGAACAAAGATAAATCTCAGAAATCCTTGAAATGGTTAGTGAGTATGAGTATGATGTTATGATATTTATGATGTTATGTACAAGTAAATATATACAAACAAGACAAACAAGTCCTTAGGTTTAGGCTTGCATGGAGTCTTATAGGTAAGTACCCTCTTTAAGTTTAGTTGGCTCAACCTGTCCTAGAAATAGTAATCGGGTTCTAAAGGAGCTCAATATCACTGGTCTGTCTTCTCAAGAATTGTTTCAGCACAAGCCTCTTTAATGGCGACCGAAATATCCCAAAAAACCAAACCTCAATGAGTATAGTATCGAGTATCTGCCAACTTCGGACTGCACCAAACCCGGTCATCTCACTACGTCCTAATGGCCAAGTTGGTCAAGTAAAGGTTCTAAAGTCAGTTAGTGCTTCATGACATCACTCAGTGGCCTCGTATTCTCCTTGACTACTCAAGGGCTACCAGTACCCACAAATATGTCACAATAGCGTATCTATTTCTTAGACCATGTCGGTATACCCCACACAGTTTCCACAATGTATTGCTACTTACCTATAAGGTATCCCAAATCCGGGTAGAGGATTTAAGCCCAAACAAAGAACCAAAATATAAAGCATACAAGACAAACAATGAAAGCAAGTAAAGGTGATCTAGCCCTAAGGTAACCCCACTTTTAAGTTCTCCCCAGCAGAGTCGCCAGTTCTGTGATACAGTGGGAGAACTGACTTGGGTATTTTGCATTTTATCATAAATGTTGCGGTTAGCAAGAGTCGCCACCGACTTTTCTTTTATCCAAAAGGAAAGGCTGAAAAGAACAGGAAAGACCTTTGAGATTATTTCTTGAGTTCGGGGGGTAGATTATGAAAAGGGAAGGTGTTAGCACCCTTTTCATCCATAGTTATCTATGGGCTCTTAGTTGCTTTCTAGATCACTTGCTTTTGTTTAAAAATGTGCTTTATGTGGTTTTTGAAAGTATTTTTTAAAAGGTGCCATCGTTTAGGCAAACTTTGTAATAGTTCTCGTTCGTAAGAATGTATACAAAGTGTTGATCTTTTAAAAATGTTTTAAGTTTGGAAAGTGTTTTGAATGTGTTTTTTGAAAGTGTTGGTGTTTGTTTTGAATATAAGCAAGAGTGTTTGATTTTGAAATTGAGCAAGCAGCTAGGAACAATCTACCTACTTAAAAGTCTTAGTTCATTTCTTACTTTCCTTTGATATTTCTATCTTACCATTGATTTGGTAAGAAGCTCTATCTTTGGATGTAAAGGGACGGGCGTGGGTCATTGTATAGCCATGATAGCAATGTTGTGAGATATCTTAGCAATTCTCTTTGAGGGACCAAGATCATTTTGAAAGGTAACATTTGATAGCGTCATCGAAGGACTATGACCTTGTATTTTTTGATTGCTTTTTGCTAAGATATCCCACATGCATAACATGGCCATTTTGGTAAGGCAACAAAGTGGATTTACCCTAAGGGTTCATGTGTGAATAGTGTCTTAATTTACATGCTTGTTTATCTTGAATTAGGGTTTGCTAACTTGTTGGTTTTAATCTTTCCATACAAACCTTAATTTACTAGCATTTATATGTAAAGCATTAAATTGCAGAAAATAAAAATACTAAGTTATTACATCAATAAGGGAGGGGTGTACAAATTTACAAATGGGGGAATTACAATAAAATTAAATCTATTAATTATTACAACCACATTGAATATTGTACAAAATTGAAGATAAAATGCAAGAATGCAAAATGGAAAAAAGAAATGATTTTTATTTGATTTTATGAAGGGTTTTAATCTTGACCTAATTAAGAAAATGATTAGTGAAAATCAAATAAAATTAACTTAATTTAATTAAGAAAAGAAATTAACTTAACTAAAAAAATATTTTTTAGGGTTTTTTATGAAAAGGTTTTAAGAATAATATAAAAAATATTTAATTAAAATAAACCTAAATTCTAAATTAATTTTAATTTACAAGAAAATAATATAATATAATAATTAAACCTAATTATCTAAATATTATTTAAAAAAAGAAAATAATTTGTTAAGAAAATTGTTTTTGTTCTTTTTAGTTTTTATAAAGAAAAATAAAATATGAGTGTAAAAATAATAAAATAAATATTTTTGGATTTTTCTATTAATAATAAAAATATATATTAGTAATAAGAATAATAATATACATTTTGGAAATCTTGTAACATCCTCTACAACCTCTATGTTGATTACTTTTGAAAATTCCCCTTGGAACTATGTGAAAAATTGCCATGAAGTTAGATCAAAATCCTGCCTGAACTAGGGCAAAAATTTCACTAAGTTTCCAAGTTTCATGAACATGTATTCACAAAATCATAACTTAAAATTCATTCATTTCTAGGAGAATTTGTGTTATACAATGTTTTATAATTTCCCAAGATCTACAACTTTCATGTTGGAAGTTTCTTTTGAATCATCTTACATCATGGTGAAAAAATTGCTCAAAGTTGTGAAAAAATATGAAATTTTCAACACTTATTTCTAAGTTTAGAAATTTTGACTTTTCAAAATAAAATCTTGATTTTTTTGATTTCTTGATGAACAGGTTTCATATTTTGATATTTTTTGATGAATTGTAATCTTTGACACTTGATTTTGTCCAAAAAGTCAAAGTTTGACTTTTCAATGTACAGTTGATTTTTGATCAGTTGACTGAAAATTCATCTGTCAACCAATTGGACTTGAGGAATGTTTTGAGCCATGTAATTAGGTAAAAACGATGCATTTGAGTCCTTGAGATCATAACTTAAACCAATCAATCATTTGCTAGGTCAAAAATTAGAAATTTCCCTTTCTCAGTCAAAAACCCTAATTTTGACCATTTTGTCCTTTTGATGATCTGATTAAATTTCTTGAGGAATTGTGATCCAAACTTGATCAAATGACATATATGAGTTCATGATGTTAATATGGATCAAAAGTTATGAAGTTTGACTGTAAATTGGCCACAGTTGACTTTTTCCCAATACAGTTGATTTTAGGTCAACTGATCAATTGATTGGGCAAAAATGTGATCCAAGACTTGAAACTTGACATGAGCAATCTTGAGGGTCCAAAATGATCCATGAAAGTCATATGAGACATTAAAAGTTCATTTTTCCTTGTGGAATCTCAAACCCTAATTTTCAGTCATCATTGCTTGAGGAGGTGTCTTGAGCTGATCAACCCTGGTGTAGTCTTGAACCAAAGGAGATCTTGTGAGATATTATTTGAGAAATGAGAGGGAAAATTTTGGGGTACAACATAACCCAAACTTGCATTCGAAGGAAACCACAAACCCATACGAAGAAAGCAACCAAGGCTTGTATTGAAGGGGGCCACATGCCCAAACGAAGAAAGCAGCCAAAGCTTGTATTAAAGAGGGCCACATGCCCAAACGAAGAAAGCAAACAAAGCTTGTATTAAAGGGGGCAACAAGCCCAAACTAAGAAAGCGTGCAGGAGGTAAAAGTCACAATCAAAAGAAAACAGAAAAGAGGCCTTTGCCTCCTGAATCGAAGGAGGCCAAACAGGAGGCTTTTGCCTTGTGCCTGTTGGCCTGAAGAAACTAGTATGAAGGTCATTTACCTCTGAATCGAAGGAAGCTAGAAAAGAGGTCATTTCCTTCTGAATCGAAGGAAGCTTTTCAGAAGGTCAATTCCTTTTGAATTGAAAGAAGCTAGCAAAGGGAATCCAAGCCTAATCGAAGATGGCTTGAATCGAAGCAAACTTGTTTTTCTCCAATTTTGTCAAAAACTTAAATTTATCTACTTTTCTATTTCCATGGTTTCCTCTTTGACCTGATGCTTGGAAATCCAATACAATCCATAGAAATTACAAGGGCATTAAAAATCCAATTGTACTTGTGCAAATTTAAACTTTTGAAAATCCTTGTGAGGAAATGTCTTGAGAAATGAGAGGGCAAATTTTTGGGTACAACACCTTGTTTCTATTTCTAAACACCGGAGGTATAAGGGAGATAAACCCTCGCTAACCCCTCTAAGCCTTTGAATTAGGAGTTTCTTTTTTGTTCCTAAAAAACCCTCATTTTAACCCTGGGGCGGGTAATGTTCAGTTAATCTGATCAAGCGTTCAGAACTCATCAAGAGTATGCATCAAAATATTGAGGAAAGTAAAAACCATAATGGTTGACCCTCATCTATCAAAAACGTACATCTATTAATGATACCCCAATGGGTATCTCTCTCACATCAGGAGGTCAACAGATGGAGATACAACAATGGCTATCCCTCATCTACTAAAGACTCAGACAATCACAATCACTTCCGATAAATCAAAGACAAAGAAAAGATTAATGACTTGTTCAAAATGGAAAATATGAATAAGAAAGAAACAAAAATCCATGCTAAGTCGAAGCTTGAAAACAAGTCGCTTAGGCAAAAGTTAGGGCATCTCACTGGACTTCCAAATCGAAATTCAAAAGTATTTGTCCGGGCAAAAGCATGAAAGAAATTGAAAAGCCTAAAAGGCGAGAAAAGGATCCTTATCGAACAAACAAGGTCGTGTGATCAGACACCAAAAGAAAAAGGTGAAATGACTGTCGTGTCCAAGAAACTGCAGTGGTTCCTCAATCATCGCAAACTCTTCTTGATATATGAATGCTTGTATCGGGTCAACTGAACGTAGGAATGGAGAACATCATATAGAATGGGTGGGCACCAAATAATTTTGAGCCTTAAATCCTTTTTTCTAAAACCGTGAACTAGGCCACGTTACAACCCATAAAAAGTCCTAACTTAAGCATGGGTCAATTTGAAAGCGTGCTACAATGAGATAGTGTTTAACTGACTCCTAAGAGGTATGTTTAAATATTTGTGTTGGCATCATATGCTTGCATTACCTTTCATAAAAAAAAAAAATTTCAAATGTTTCTCTCTAGCTAGTGACTCGTCCACAACAGAGTTATGATATCATTTCATACAAAGTTTTTCAAACTTCAAGACTTACATATGTGTTAAATTAGAATTATCATTCTCATAATAAACATTCTTCTGCATACAAAACAACTGATTGACATCAAGTAAGTTTACATAATGAATAATCGTTAAAGAACTCAATCTTGTCAGAGAAGAGAGGCTTGAATACTCTGTTGAAGCAAAAGTCAGCTGTCATAAGAGAAATGACTTATCCAGGGGCATGTTAACCAATGATTCTATCAAGAGAAATCATCTTGGTGCTTCACAGTCTGAGTACTCTTCATGAATAAAGTTAGCAGATTCCGCCAATCTGGGGCAATCAAGTCGAGAGTCGATCTCTCCGAGGTTAGCCAAATCTAGGGCATTCCCTCAAAGCTAATATCAATCAGAGGTTATCACATCGATGAATATCCTCAAAGTTGTTATCAATCAGAGTACATCACATCGAGAAATCTATTCATAATTCATTCAACCTGGGGCGGTTACGTCGAGATTCAACAAATCTCTCCAAGAAGGTTGTAATGAAGGGAAGTTTATTCTGTGATTTAAGAGATTAGGGCAGGTCACCTCATATCATATTGTGGAACGGATAATCTAGTCTTCTACTCAGCATAGATCTTCTCAGAAATCCTCCAGACAAGGGCATTCCCCATCCGTACTCGCAAGGCTGTTCAAGCCAATTATGTTGTACAAGATGACTATGATTAAGCTAAGAGCATCATAAAGGTCACCCTGACCTAGCCAGCGCGTGAAGCTGCCTTCATCTACTACAGACAATTTCAAACCTGATTCCCCAAGTGAATTCAGAAAGTTCAGAGTTGTCGTTTGACTGGAACACGCAAGTGCACACCCTCAAGAGCTTAACTGGGGCATCCACAAAGCTAAACCGAGGCATCCCCAATGGAGTAAATTGGGGCATCCGCAGAGCTAAACCTAGGCATCCCCAATGGAGTAAACCGGGGTATTCGTAGAGCTAAACCAGGGAATTCGCAGGTGTCCATGCCCATCTTTTATCCCTAAGTGATTCAAGAGGTAATTCCTCGGTGTGGCATAAACTTGGGGCATGTATTTAGAGAGATTCACATGGTGTTTGGTGTCCATTATTCGACATATTCAGTTCTATCATCCTCTTAACGATTCAGGATGCAGGGAAGTCGGGCCAGATTATCTCTTACCCAATAACACAATTCAGAATTCAGCAACGTACCGAAAAATTCGCTTTGTCAGCAATTCAATCTCCAGCGAAGTCACTAATAATCTTCGGTTTTAGAGCTCCCCGGTGCAAATTCTTACCAGTATCCCCAGCAATCTTTGATACTGTAGGTTTCCAGTGCCAATATGTATTGGCATCCCCAGTGATGAGCAACGGTTCTCAACGAGCATTCGTTTATCCCCATGAAGTTTATTTATTTTCATTTGCATATAGTTATCATTGCATAACATTGCATCTTCAAAAGCGGGTAGCAGATCCATCAGAATGGATATTTGTGTCAAAAGAAATTCAAACATGCATACGAAGCATGAGCCAGATCAGGTTCCTTACATGAAAGACCTGAATTATTCAAAGACGGTGATACATTCCCAGAAGAGGATATCGCTCCCAAACCTCCAGCTAACACCCTTCACCCTCACAATGCCCAGCAAAATTAATACACCTTGTCATATATTCCCTTGTAGGTCGCCCGTAGGCCTAGTAATTTTGGCAGATCGTCTGTAGGTCTTGTTTTAGAACCTGAGATCGCCCGTTGGCTAGGTTCTTCCTTATATCATCTTAGAACCTGAGATCTCCCGTTGGATAGGTTCTTCCTTATATCATCATAGAACCTGAGATCTCCCGTAGGCTAGGTTCTCCCAATATATCATCTTAGAACCTAAGATTGCTCGTTGGCTAGGTTCTTCCTCGGATCATCAAAGAACCTGAGATCTCCCATTGGCTAGGTTCTTCCTCAGACCATCTTAGAACCTGAGATCTCTCATTGGCTAGGTTCTTCCTCATATCATCATAGAACCTGAGATCTCTCGTAGGCTAGGTTCTCCCAATAGACCATCTTAGAACCTGAGATCACCCGTTGGCTAGGTTCTTCCTCAGACCATCATAGAACCTGAGATCGCCCGTTGGCTAGGTTCTTCCTCAGACCATCTTAGAACCTGAGATCGCCCGTTAGCTAGGTTCTTCCTTAGATCATCTTAGAACCTAAGATCGCCTGTAGGCTAGGTTCTCCTGATATAACATCTTAGAACTTGAGATCACCTCTTGGCTAGGTTCTTCCTTAGATCATCTTAGAACATGAGATCTCCCGTAGGCTAGGTTCTTCCTAAGATCATCTTAGAGCCTGATATCGCTCGTTGGCTAGGTTCTTCCTATAGATCATCGTCGAACCTAAGATCTCCCGTTAGCTAGGTTCTTCCTATGGATCATCGTTGAACCTGAGATCGCCCGTTGGCTAGGTTCTTCCCAAGGATCTTGTCTTAGAACCTGAGATCGCCCATAGGCTAGGTTCTTCCTCAGATTGTCTTAGAACCTGAGATCACTTGTTGGCTAGGTTTTCTTATAGATTATCGCCAAACCTGAGATTGCATGTTGGCTAGGTTCTTCCTTAGATCATCTTAGAACCTGAGATCACTCATTGGCTAGGTTCTTCCTCTAATCAGCTTAGAACCTGAGATCGCCCGTTGGCTAGGTTCTTCCTATCGATCATATTAGAACCTGAGATCGCCCATAGGCTAGGTTCTCCGACAATTCACTCTCGTGTTTAACCTAGGGATCGTAGGTCGCTCGTAGACCTTATCCGCTGTCTTTTCGTACCAACCTGTCTTGTATTGGCATCACACCATGTTGTAAGTCTAACCTATGTCTTGTATTAGCCTTTGTTGCTTCGTTACAAGCCCAATCTATGTCTTCTCGCTAGAAAATGAAAAATTCTCTCCTCAGCAGATATCATGAAAATAAATAAACACTCATACTTTTTCTCAAAACAAAATTTTGGTATTGGTATTTAATCATCTTCAACCTTGAACTTTCGAAAGGCACGCACCAATCGTACTTTCAGGTTTAAGATGATTAAATAGGGGCAGCTGTAAAACCCCAAATTTGTCCTACCATTTTACTTTTATCTGGCTTATGCATCTCGCACTTTTCTCATGTATATAATTTCCATTAGGTCATTTTTCACGTCATGCATCATTGGTCAATAATTTTGCATGGGATCAATGATATTGTGGAATTTGGTTTGTTGTATGGCTTTAAGGTTCTCATCTTCTCACAATATTGTTTCAATTGATTTCTACATTGATCATTTGTTGGAAGCTAGGTTTTCATTTCATGGACTTTATCATCATCAAGCTACGAGGCTATTCTTTTCTTCTCAATATCAAGTTGCAAGGTTTTATGAGATGAAGCTAAGGATTAGGGTTTATATCTTATCATACTTGAGCTTTTCAGCATTCTACTTGAGGTTCATTCCATATCAAAGTATTCCCATGTCTCAGCTTTCATATTCATCTTCAAAGAATCCCTCAGGGTATAGTCATTATGTTAACACCATCTATAGAGAAGGGGTTTTGGCAAAGAGATGTTATGATTTGCGAAGCATCATCATTCTTTCGAATATTTTTGCTTAGCATGCAAGTTTGGGTTGGATTGAAAATAAAATCAAAGGGAATTAAGGTTTCATTGGACTGAGTTAGGACTGTGAGGTGTTCATTCAAGTGTTTGATACCGAAGATTCAAGTTTGTTCAAGTTTGTCGAAATGGCATAAAAGCTACATGTTTTATTCGTTAAGCATACAAGGTTGGGAGATGTACTTAGGGGGTTTCCTTGGAGTTCAAGTAACAAGCCATAAAAAAGGAGATATCATTCAACTTTGTTTTACAAGACGAGCTCAAAAACCATGCCTTGACCATACTTGACTTCATATTCATGACCATTACAATTTACATTTGAGTAATCATATCATTACAATTCCATGGAAAATAAAAGGTAATACTTTAAGTGCTTGAGAAAATTGATATTGAATTCAAGATATTTCAAAGGATCTACAAGAATATCATGCTCCTAATCTCATCATGTTACCAAACTGTCAGCAGAGTTCAATTTGAAGGAAAAAAAGAAAGAAATAGGTGAAGCTTCTCCATTAAAATCAAAGTTACATACAAGAGTTTAATTCAAGAGATACTATCCTACAAAATCTGAGCAACAAGTTCTTAAACACCATGTACAACTTCATGATTCTTCCATAGTCTTCGTGCTCCTGACTTTTATCCTCTTGATGTTTTCATTCTTCTTGACCAAACTTCCACTTTCTTTAATGTTATTCCAATTTGCCAATAACCTGCGTATTGATTCACATAACCTGCATCAGTCAACAAAATAAACAACCCGCAACATGAACTGGTTCAAAATATGCACTTTGCAACTTCAAGCCATGATCTAAAACCAAGGCAGCCCTGCCATTTTGAAGAAAACAAAAACCAATCTAGAAAAAACCGGCCTGTTCAAGAAAAATCAGGAGAAACCGTTAACATAATTTCTAATTAACAATACTATTAATAGAGTTATATATCTAACTAAAATTTTCCTATCCATAACTAAACTAACAAACTGCTAACAAATTGTCCAAACAGATTTACACACTCCCTAACTGGTTCCCATTGTATAACCGCTTCTAACAGAATTCCTTAACCATTTCCTAACCAGATTCCAACCTCTAAACAACCTTTCATACAAGAACCCCACATTAAATAGGAAAATTGATGGTAACGCCCAACTAATTTTCTAACTACATAACAGTCCTACCTGTAACAGAAACGAAATTTAACAAACTCAGCATAACTTTTCTAAACCCTCACCAACTGTGCAAAATAGAATTCTCTAACCTGTAACTAACTTCTAAAGGGTAACCAACAGTTTCAATTTCCTAACTGCCACTAACAAACTTCTAACAGAAGATATAATAGAAAACTGGGAGAGAAGAAAGGGATATACAATTATCATAACAGAAAAAGTCAGAGAGAAAAATAAAGCCTGGAAGTCATTCTTAAAAAGATCCTTTTGCACTTCATCTTCATCCTCTAAATTCTCTCTTCTCCTCTGTATCCACGCTGCAAATCCTCATCACTCTTTGCAGTTTCGCTGAACCAGAACAGCAACTCCTATAAGTTTCAATCTCGTCCATCAATCTATAACAGAAATTTGCAGGACAAGGGTTGAGATTTGATTACCTCTAACAAACTTGCGACAAGTATATAACAGAGTCTCTCTCAGATGCAGGAAGGACAATTCATTCAGAAAAACTCTCACAAAAAAATAGATATGGAACTCACCAAGAAAGACTCCACACTTCTCTCCCTCTGAAAATATCTTCAACATTCATCACCATATCCTTCTTTCCCCAATCTTCATCTCCAAGATTCTGCAATTGCTTCTTCACCAAGATTCACCTCATCAACAAAATCCTCACATATTCCTTCTCTTTGCATCACCACTTCCTCACTTCTCTATAATGCACATCAATAACAACACAACCATTCCAACAATTTCGTATCGCATTTCAATCCGACAACAACATCACCACTTCAGCCTTTTTCATTCTGAATCATCTTCAATCAACAATCTTCATCGTGTTTCAATTCACAGTATAACTACTACTTCAGCGTCATCATCAACGTACCTGCTCACATATTTTTGCTCATCTACAATGAAAATGCAGAATTAAAAAACAAGATCGCAGCAGCGACAGAAAAAGGAGAAGAAGAGTCGAGTAGAAGAGAAGCAACAAAATAAAACAAAAAGATCAAGTAAAGCACCTGAGAGTCGAATCTCCATCGAAGAGACTCACCATCACATTGGAATGTCGGAGACGGGACACCACCGTGCCGATAATTCAGAATCTCCAAACGTGGCTAACCTGCTCTAATTCGGCCACCTAAGCGTGTTTCGTGGGGAATAGATGGAAGATTTAGATTCAAGGGGCGATTTTGAGGAGGTTAGTGCTCGGGCTTCCGGTGATTCAAGAGTTTTATCAATCGGTTATTGGTGGTGGCGGCAGCGACGGTAACACCGGAAATCGCAATGCAATCATAGAAGAGAAAAGAAGAGTTAAGGTCGTTAACAGTGTTGTGAACGGTTGAGCAAAAGATGGAGCCACCGCACCGTTCAAGAGAAAGGTAGAGATCACCATCCAAAGAGAAAGAAGAGAAAATTTTGTGTATCGTGAAGAGGGAACGCCATAATTTATTTTAACCCTAATCCTCTTTTAAGCATTATTCTACTATTTTTTTATTATTAAATTTTTAATGAAATATCATATGTAATTTGGTTGGATTGTTGTGCAGATGGGTCTGGATCATACTCACTCTCCTAGGCCCATCTCTTATTTTTTTTTGGATAAGTGAAAGCCCTATGATCAAAAAGAATGTTATTTGATCATGTCTGTTGAGCCTTTGTGCCAAATTCTGGGTTAAACACCTTATCCTGATTCTTCACACCCCCTATGTTTAGAATTTTAATTGGCTCTCTATTATTTTTCTTACCTTTTCATAATTCCTATAGATGAATATATTTAAAAAATAGTTTGCAATTTGGTGTGATTGTTGGTAAGTAAAAGAAATATTGTTGAAGAGTTTCAAGGAAGTTTCGGAGCCAGCTAAGAGCTTAAGTTTGATCAAGGAAGTTTCAAGAGGATTTTGGTAGAGTTTTCTCTTCGCTTGTATGGTTTCGAAGAGGCAACGGACCTTCTCCATTCGGTATCATCGTAACCTTATTTTATTCCTCATTTCTGCACTTTATTACATTACTTTACCGCTTTTTCTAGATATCATGAGAAGTAGGTTTTTACTGCTTTCTGATGCCATGAGAAGTAGGGTAGAGATCTATCACGGGGGTCTCCTTTGTTGATCATGTCAGGAACCCCTCTAGTTTATTTAAAGACCTGTTTAGGGCAATTCCGCATGGTGTGCATTATGTTTGCTACTTGTGTGTGGTTTGTTTAAAGCCCTGCCTTTGAGTAGATATTTGGAAGTTGTGTTTATATTTATGCCCGCATTATTCCCCTATCCCTTATTGAAGTCCTCAAAAGGAGGCGAGCGGGGAGGGTTAGTAATCAACCCCCACAATTTTATTTGTGTCATCCTTAGCTCGTGACGCACCACGAAGCTTCGGAGTTGTTCCTACTCTTGTATATAGAGTCATCAAGTGGGGAAGGGTTCAACAATCGAACCCCCACGCTTTGTCAGGAGTTCGCATTGTCCGATGTTGATACTTCGTGATTGTTCATAATATCTTCTGTCGCTTACCTCGATATCCTATATCTTGGTTAGGTGTTCAGTCGCTTTGGACATCATATTTTATTTTTTCATCTCACTCCTGCTTGTTTGTCTCGGGTGATACGCTCCCCTTGGCTAAAGCATTTCTCTTCTTCTCATTACTCATTGATGTGTGTTCTCTTTCGAGCATGCTTGTCTTATCCTTGTACATACCATGCTCCCTTAGGATATGCTTGCTCCTTTCAAATCCAAGTTAGACCTTAGGTTGCAAACCATGCGTGTTAACATTAGGTAGAGATTTACCTTTCATCCTTGACATAGGGCTACCATTGTATGATAACATTAGGTTAGAAATAGGTTAGTCTCCATTAGACTCTTTTCTTCCCCTTTTGCATATGCATTCTAAAACTAAAACTCCTCTTCTTAGCAAATCAAAAACATGCTAACAACTTAAACCCTTTTTCAAGGTAACAAGACACAAACAAATCAAATATGGCATCTTGCCTCGAGGGTGTAACTCGAAACTATTTTCAAGTAAGGACATGATTAATTTACTTCTGTGCCAATGCATAAGTCTCCAAAGGTCGAGCTGCGGCAGAAGGAGAAATTAACATCGTCCATAAAAAAACATAAAACAAACAAAAACATGTGAGTCGAACTAAGGTAGCTTTGATTCCTCAAAAAGGATACGTATGCATTAAGGTAGGGCACAAGCGAGTACAACTTTATTTTCCCTACATTCTTTTCTCATTTATTTTGCATGCATTCTCCTTTTAGCAGTAGTAAACAGTAAGCATAGATTAAACACACCCATAAGATTAGACAACAAGAGTGGATACCATAGAATACTATGAGCGTGTGGGGTGCTAATACCTTCCCCTCGTATAACAGACTCCCTTACCCGATCTCTCGATTGCAAGACCGTGACTTCTCCCTTCTCAGGTTTTATCGATGTTTACCTTTTCCTTCATGTGGGATAAAAGACGCCCGATGGCGACTTCATTGTTTGATGATTTTCAGCCGGTTGTTTCAAGTACCAAGAAAAATTCGTGTTCATCTTTGATTCATAGCTTAAGTTATTTACATATTTGAAATCATGATGAGATTTCTAACAAGTTTGATGTTTACAATTCCTGAAATGGTTGAGAAATGAGCAAGTTACAAAGTTAAAAAATGTTGTTCTGGTTATGGCGCAAGGAAGAAGATGAAGTACAGTCAAGACTTGGTTTATTTTAAATTTATTGCAACATGTTTTATTACCGGATGAAACAGCCACCCCAGTGGCAGAGAAGCGCGCGCTAAGGCATTGAATTATAGGGACCTGGGTTCGAGCCCCAGTGGTACCCTTTTGATATTTTTGTGATTTTCTTCTCCCTTCTCTCATTCCCAACGCACTGGGCCTTCCCCTCTTGGGCCTGTATCCTTTTGTTATTATTCACCTCCCTTTTTACTAACTTGCCAAGCTCATTTCCTTTTTTTTATTTTATTTTTCTTGATTCAACAAAAATCAAATTGGCCCCAACGTTTTTCTTTTTAACCTCCTTTCTACTTTTTAACCCCTGGACCAACTTTTCATTTTTTCCTTTTTATTTTATTTTATTTAATTAAAATACAAAATACATTTTCTTAAATAATTTTCTAATTTTATTTTATCTTCACCTTATTTATTTTTTATAAATAAAAAACTAAAAATATTTCCTTAATTAATTAGTCTCTTTTTAGAATTAAAAATTATTAGACTTAGGTTTTATTTAATTAAATTAGAATTTAGTATTTGATAAATAATTAACTTCTCTTGTAAAGTAATTATATTGATTAGGTTAACCATAAAACCTCCTCTATCAAAAATCACCACAAAAAAATTTCTTCTCTCTTATATTTTCTTTGCGCATTTCACTATTTCGCATTATAATTTATGTAATTGTCAAAACCTTGTAATAGTAATTAGGGTTTATTTTAATTGTCATCTCCATTTTTAAACTTGTATCCCCCATCCCCTAAAGTATTTTAATAGCGTAGGATATTTAATTTCCATAATTTATCGCTTTCCATATTATTCCGCAATTTATCGCTTTCCATATTATTGCTAGTAATTAGGGTTTGTATGGCAAGACTTAAAATTTTGCTAGACAACCTAAATACAAGACAAAATACTTGAATAAAACACACTTTTCACACATACACCTCTAGGGTAACCCACACTTGTTTCCCCGGATATAAACGGTCATGTCCCTCAAACGTAGAATGTTTTAGCAAAGACCCTCAATTTAAAGATCGTAGTCCCTCAGTGACCCTTACATGTTGGCTACGGTAAACGATCTTAGTCCATTACGATAATTTTTAAAACATCTTACAAGTTTCCTTATATGATTGTACAATGACCCACGTTCGTCCCTTCACATCCAATGATATGGTTTCCTACTAACTAATGGTAGGAAAGCACTATCTAAAGGAGGAGGAAAAGAACAAAGACTTTTTGAGTAGGTAGATTGCTCGTAATTTCTTTCTCACAAACTGAAACCATCTTTACACCTCACACTTTCAAAACATTCTTCAAAACAAACATCTTTCTACACACATACACTTTTTTGAACTATTTTCAAAACCAACACTTTGTATGCGTTCTCAAAGATACGAGAATCATTACAAAGTTTTCCAAAACGAATGCGTTTTCAAAATATTTTCAAACTTAAACAAAAAATAAAAACATTTACAAATCATTTCAAAGTGAGCTATCAATTAAAAGCTCGTAGATAACTACGGATGAAAATGGTTGTGATACGGTGGGAGAACAGACTTGAGGTTTTGTGTTTGTGTTTGCAAATGTTACGGTTGAGCAAGAGTCGCCACCGACTTTTCTTTTATCCAAAAAGGAAAGATGAAAAAGCACAGGAAAGACCTTTAGAGATATTTTCTTGAGTTCGGGGGGTAGATTATGAAAAGGGAAGGTATTAGCACCCTTTTCATCCATGGTTTTCCATGGGCTCTTAGTTACTCGCTAGATCAACTTGATTTTGTTTGAATTTGTGCCTGTGATGTGGGCTTTGAAAGTGTTTTGAAAATATCTTTGTAATGGTTCTCGTTTCTATAAGAACGCGTACAAAGTTTTGTTTCGAAAGATAGTTCAAAGACGTGTTTCTGGATTGTGTTTTGGAAAGTGGTTTTCGGAAAGATATTTTGCAATGCTTCTCGTCTCTATAAGAACGTATACAAAACATTTTATCTTTTTGAAAATGTTTTAGAAATGGAAGTGTTGATGTGTAAAAATGTTTTTGTCATGAGCAAGCGAGTAACTAGGAGCGAATCTACCTACTCGAAAGGTCTTAAACGTTATTTTCCTTCTCCTTCAGATATGGCTATCTTACCATTGATTTGGTAAGAAGCCTCATCATTGGATGTGAAGGGACGAACGCGGGACGTTTGAATCTCATTATTGGATGTGAAGGGACGAACGTGGGACGTTTGAATAGTCATAGAAGGCAACTTATGGGACGTTTTAGCAATGTCGTTTTAGGGACTAGATCGTTTACCGAAGGCAACATCGAGGGTCATCGAGGGACTACGATCTTTTATCGAGAGTCTTTTGCTAAAACGCCCAAGTTCGAGGGACATGACTATTTTTCCGATAGGCAACAAAGCGAGATTACCCTAGAGGTGCATGTGTGAATGGTGTGTTTGATTGCATGCGTTTAGTCTTTGATTAGGGTGGTCTACTTGTTGGTTTTATCTTGCCATACACTCTAATTACTAACATTTATGAAAGCAAAAATGCGGAAAATAAAGGTCCTACCATATTACATGTTTTTTGAGGGATGGGGTATACAAGTGTACAAATGGGGGTTGCAAAAAATAAAATTCCTAATTATTACAACCAAATTGAATGAAAATAAAAGCAAAAAATCAAAAGAAAAATTAAAATTTATGATGTCTGGTCTGACACGGGCCGTATCCCATGACATGGGCACCCATGTCAGCTTCTGTAATGGTCCATGTGCCTCTTTTCCTTTTCTGTACCAGCTAAAATGACACGGGCCGTGTCCAGTGACACGGGCACCCGTGTCGGCTCCTGACCTGCATTTTTGTTAGTGTAAAATTCCAGTATGGTTGACACGGCCGTGTCCTGTGACACTGGCACCCGTGTCAGCCCCTGACCTGCATTTTTGTGAGATTTTTTTCAACAGAGGAGCTGACACGGCCGTGTCAGGTGACACGGGCACCCGTGTCAGCCCCTGTCATGCTCTTTTTTACTGAGTTTTCCCTTTTTTTGACTTATCATTTACATGTCTTTTGGACGCAAACAAAAAATGATGTATGAAAAAAGATATTACAGTTTGAAGAGATATACCTCTTGAAGTGAAACTTTAGAATACGTATGGATATCTCCGGATGCAAAGTGATGAATGACCGAACTCCTCTTTAGAGCTACTCTAATCCTTGCTCTGTGTGACCAAGTTCCGGAATCGCTCCAACCCAGTCAAAGGTGTTAAGTACTGTTTTTGTTTATGCTTGGAAGGTGATGATAAAGGTGTTACAGAAACTGTTCTTATGTTAGAACAATATCCATGTGATGTATATGAGGTATTTGGGTAGTTGGTTTAGGGGAAAGTTTGCAAGGTTGTACAACAATGGATTGAGGATTTTTCTGTTTTTGTGAGTGAAAACAGAGTTAAAGATGAGCAAATTTTTTATGGATGAACTCAGTTTTATGAAATGAGTTGGGTTTTATGAATGAGCAAAGTTTAACAAAAGTTCTGTTTTTTCTCTTCTCTCTTTTTTCTCTCTAAAATCCAACTTCTCAAATCTAACCCCCTTGTCTCATGAGACATTCCTCTTTTTGTATACCCTTGACTGTGGTTTTGGGGGGAAACCACATAAGTTATTTTGAATTGTTTTGGAATTGTAGTAAAAAATATCATGAAGCAAATGAAATTAACCAAGTATAGAAAATACTTAGAAAATTTTCAAAGTCTTGCAAAGTTGGATTTTTTATTCTCTTGATTTTTGATGATCAAATTTCATATTTTTGGATCTCTTGACATAATGTGATTTTTGGGACTCAAATTTGGTCAAAAAGTCAAAGTTTGACTTTTCAGCACCCGGTTGACTTTTTCCAGCTGAAACTCCAATTTTGTTCATTTTGCCCCCCTTTTGATAATTTGAATGATTCTTCTTAGAAAATGTGTTCGGAGGCTTGAAACTTGACTGAAGTGATTCTAAAAGTCCTTGAGACATGAGAGGGCAAATTTTAGGGTACAACAGCTGCCCCTGTTCAATCTTCTTAAGCCTGAGGATGTAGATTGGCTGGTCCGCCTTTCGTGATCTGAAGGCAGAAGATGATTGAACACTAGAGTGCCCAGAAAATTTACACTCGAAGATGTGTTAGTTGATTATGTAGGGAATGGGCTTAAAGATGCCATTTGGAGAGGTAATAGATAGTTGTTGGAGATGGGCTTAAAGATGCCATCCGAAGGTGATTGTATCTGGCCTCAGGATGATGAAGGAATCTTGGACGATTACTACCTCAGTAGATGATGAAGGAATCTTGGACAATTACTACCTCAGCAGATGATGAAGGAATCTTGAGACGACTACTACCTCAGCAGATGATGATGAAGGAATCTTGGATGACTACAACCTCAGTAGGATGATTACTACCTCAGCAGGATGATGAAGGAATCTTGGATGATTACTACCTCAGCAGGATGATGAAGGAATCTTTGGGAGATTACTACCTCAACAGGATGATAAAGGAATCTTGGATGATTACTACCTCAACAGGATGATGAAGGAATCTTGGATGATTACTACCTCAGCAGGATGACGAAGGAATCTTAGGCGATTACTACCTCAGCAGGATAATAAAGGAATCTTGGATGATTACTACCTCAGCAGGATGATGAAGGAATCTTGGATGATTACTACCTCAGCAGGATGATGAAGGAATCTTTGGGCGATTACTACCTCAGCAGGATGATGAAGTAATCCTGGATGATTACTACCTCAGCAGGATGATGAAGGAATCTTGGACGATTACTACCTCAGCAGGATGATGAAGGAATCTTGGATGATTACTACCTCAGCAGGATGATGAAAGAATCTTGGACGATTACTACCTCAAAAGGTAATGAAGGAATCTTTGACAACTGTTACTCCAAAAGGTAATGATAACCTTTATTTGTCGATCGATCTTTCCTAAAAAGGTAAAGAGTTAGTTGTATGCAATGTCATGATGTATGCATTGTGTAATGATGTTCTCAAAATAAATGAGATTTGTGTTACATGTATTTTGTATGCATATGTTATGAATGTTATTGAGATGTAAGTGTGTCTTCAAACTTTGCTCGAAATGTTTCCACCGGGGATCCCTCTTTTGTTAAGGAGAACTCCGTTGGGGAAAGTTGAAAACTCTGTGGAGATTGTTGATTCATGCTTGGGGAAAAGATTTCAGGAGCCTTAGTCGTTCGTTGCTCTATTGGGAGTCGAAGTTGAACTGATATCTGGTCGGGTCCAGATTTCACAGTAACTTGTTGGGGATTTCTGCCGTTTGTTGGGAAAATAAACCTTGTTGTCGGTCTGTTTGAGAGGTGACGACTTCATTGGGGAAAGTCCTCGAGGATTCTTGAGGTTGTCTCAGCTGGGGAAAGGTTTTTTAGAGGTTAAACTCTTGCTAGAAAATTATCCTATGAGAAGGACTTTGGGGAGACTTGTCATTTCCCCTAGCAGCAAATGTTTGTGGCACTGCCTAGAAATGTTTGACTGTACGTAACCCTTCGTCGGGATTGACGTTCAATGCCTCAAGTGACAGAGATGGAGACTTTCTCCTGGTTACTCTGCAATTCTTGAGAGATTTCTTGGAATCTTGACTGGACTGCCCCAGGTGTGATGGATAGTGACATGTCATGTCTGTGGAAGTGTCATCCTTCTTGAATTGATGTTGTTCACTGAGAGAGCTTTCGTTCACTGGATATTCATTGTGTGAATTTCTCTGCTGTCAAACAAATAGCCATATGCAAACAATGATATTCAAGTAATGCAAAGTTTATGTTTGTCTTAAAGTTTTGAAATTTTCGTTTTTAGCAAGTAAAGAAGTTTGTAATTCAACTCTGGATTTTGAGTAAAGCCTTACAGGAGTCAGGATACCTTTTGTAACAGTATGCTTTCAAACTAACTCGTGCTTCAATTAGGACTTTTGAAGGGTTGTAACGTGGCTTGGTTCACGGTTTAAGAAACAAATGATAAAGGCTCAAAGTGTATTTGTACCCACCCATTCTTCGTGATGTTCTTCAGTCCTAAGCTCAATTAATTATGCGTTTGAACTCCAATTGAGTCTGGAATGACGTTTTGGTGATGGTTCAGACATGTTAAGTTTGTCGAAAGGAAGACATTTTTGCAACATTTTTTCATGTTGTCGAGGATTTGTAGTGACCCCTTTCTTTTTATTTGTTATCCCTGATTTTTGCCTGACTGTTCTTGTTTTGAGATTACAGTCAGCGGGATGCCCCAGTTTTCTTAAGTCTCTTTTGTAGGTTTTGACTTAGTGGACTTTTCTTTTTGAGAGATAATGACTGCCTATGTGATAGGGAACCATCACCGTCTTTTGATTCCAGAGGAATGTTTTTGATGTCATTCGTTGTATTATGAGATGAGAGTTTGCGGCTTAACGCGCGTTTGAATTAACTGAGAGATTACCCTGCCCCAGGTTTTGATTAAAGGTTTCAATTTGTGAAAAAGAAAAACTTCTACTTCTTTGGCTCGAAAGGGTTGACTAGGGATATCTTCCTTATAACTCCAGTGTTTAGGATTTGAAAGAATGCCTGTACATCATCAGCAAGGTCTGTTCAAAAGCATACTGTATGAGATTATGGCGTTGTTTTTGTCATCCTCCCTCTAAAGGCTTGTAACTTTTAGCAAGAGTTGAATGTCATAAAGTGAGTAAAAAGCATAGTTTAAATGTAATTAAAATGAAATAATTCAAGACAAACATATGCAATGCATTAATGAAACAAAGTTTGACATTAATATATAATTGTTTGAATAACAAAAGAAATTATAACTTAAAAATTCAAATGAAACAAAAGCCTTCAATGATTTGGCATAGGAGCAGTGATCACATTTGGAGTCTCTAGAGGGTCAAACTCGATCTCCTTGGCATCGATTAAGTATTGAATCTTGTTCTTCAAAGTCCAACAGTCGTCGGTGTCATGTCCGGGACTATCAGAATGATAGGCACATCTTACACTCGGATTGTACTTAGAAGAGGAGGTATCAGGATTTTGAGGAGGATCCTTTAGTGTGATCAGTTTCACCTTCAGCAATTGTTGTAATGCTTGAGACAAAGGCATGTTGATGTTAGTGTACCGTCTTTCTTGATATCTTACCATACGCCTATTGCCATGTCTTTGTTGAATAAATGTAGGATTAGAGATCAGGATTGCCCCTACCTGTTGATCATGACAACTCTTTCGGCTGTACACAGCATTGGACTCTTTCTTTCCATTGTCTGACTTTTTCTGAACGTCAGAGGGTGTAACTCCTTGGATCTTTCCACTTTTGATGCCAGCTTCGACCCTTTCACCAGTCAGTATCAGCTGGGTGAACCCGACCGAGGAGCTTCCGATTAGGTGTTTAAAGAAAGGCCCTGTCAAAGTTCCCATGAAGATGTCGATCAGCTCCCTGTCAGTTAAAGGGGGTTGCACCCTACCAGCCAGATCTCGCCACTTTTGGGCGTATCTTTTGAAGCTATCGTTGGAAACCATGGTCATGTTCTACAATTGCACATGAGTTGGTGCAAGATCAGCGTTGTACTGATACTGCTTGTAGAAAGCAGCAGCTAAATCTTCCCAGGTGTGGATGCGAGAACTCTCCAATTGATAGAACCATTCGAGTTGAGTCCCTACTAGGCTCTCTTGGAAGAAATGGATCCAAAGCTTCAGATCAGTTGTGTATGGTTGAATCTTGCAGACATAAGACTTTAAGTGCATCTTAGGGCAATATACTCCATCGTACAGGGCAAAGGTAGGGATTTTGAATTTTGGCGGGATGACCGCTCCAGAAACCAAACCCATGTCTCCTAAATCTAAGCCAGGTGTCTGTTGAATCTCCATAGCACCGAGGTGATCCTCTAACTGTTTGTACTTGTCATCAGTGGGAGGATATTGTTCTTCAGAGTAGTCAGCTTTAACTTCATCAATCTCCAGATTGTTGTCTTCTTCATGACTATCCCCCATGTTGGATGGATTTGAAAGATCTAGAGCTCTTTTGACTGGTCCTCTAGGTCTTTTTCTCAAGTTCAGGATGTCTACTGACTTCTTGGACTTCTTCCCCTTGTCTTTGAGAAGGAGAGTTTTCAGGTCTTCTTGCCCCTTAGCCATATCCAGGAACATTTGTTGGAATTGAGCGTTTTGAGCTTGGAGATCTTTCACCATTTGTTCCATATCCATCTTACTGAAAAAAAATAGTAGGAAGATAAGGAGACCTGTATAGGAGAAACCTGTCATGATATGATGTATGATATGTGGATGCATATTTTCAAGGATCTCGCGAGGTAAACACCAGAAAAAGTTAGAGATTGAATTTTGATCAACATCTTTGATTGGAGAACTTTGTATCGGTGGATGTCCTTACATGAGAATCAAGCTCACCATGTCAAGTGGGTCATACCCTTGACTCAATTTTGCCATACTTTATCTTTGACGGTGTTTGGCCAGAGGAAAATAAATCCCCCTGCCCCTTGCTAGACGTTTGGTTCATCATAACCTGCATCAAAGACCCTCGAGATCCTTGAAATGGTTATTGAAAATGCTATGGTATGATGTTATAATGTTATGTACATATATGCGAGGTAAGCAAATTTATATACAGATAATCATATTCACACAAAGCAAACAAATCCTTAGTTTTAGGCTTGCATGGAGTTTGTACGTAAGTACCCTCTTGAAGTTTAGTTGGCTCAACCTGTCCTAGTTAATAGTAACCGGGTTCTAAGGGGTCTCAATATCACTGATCTTTCCGCCAAGCTTCGTTCAATAGGCGATTGACTCGCAACCAAACAAAACTCAAGAGTCAAACCTCAATGAGTGTAGCATCGAGTATCAACCAATTTTCAGCTTTACACCGAAACCGACTATCTCACTACTTCCTAATGGCCAAGTTGGTCAAGTAAGGTTCTAAGGTCAGTTGATTCTTCACGACACCACACGGTGGCCCCGTACTCTCCTTTACTGACTCAAGGGTTACCGGTACCAACCAAAGTGCCACATCAATGTAGCTACTGCTTCAACCATGTCGGTATACGCCACATAGTTCCCTCACAGTTTATTGCTACTTACCTAAAAGGTGTCCCCAAATCTTGGTGTAGGATTTAAAACAAACCCAAACAAGGAACCAAAATGTAAAGTAAACAAATCAAACAATGTAAGCAAGTAGAGGTGATCTAGCCCTAAGGTAACCCCACTTTTAGAAAAATTCCCCAGCAGAGTCGCCAATTCTGTGATACGGTGGGAGAACTGACTTGAGATTTTGCTTTTGTGTTTGCAAATGTTGCGGTTGAGCAAGAGTCTCCATTGACTTTTCCTTTATCCAAAAAGGAAAGGTGAAAAAGCACAGGAAAGACCTTTAGAGATATTTTCTTGAGTTCGGGGGGTAGATTATGAAAAGGGAAGGTATTAGCACCCTTTTCATCCATGGTTTTCCATGGGCTCTTAGTTACTCGCTAGATCAACTTGCTTTTGTTTGAATGTGTGCTTGTGATGTGGGCTTTGAAAGTGTTTTGAAAATATCTTTGTAATGGTTCTCGTTTCTATAAGAACGCGTACAAGGTTTTGTTTCGAAAGATAGTTTAAAGACATGTTTGTGGATTGTGTTTTGGAAAGTGGTTTTCGAAAAGATATTTTGCAATGCTTCTCGTCTCTAAAAGAATGTATACAAAATGTTTTATCTTTTTGAAAATGTTTTAGAAATGGAAGTGTTGATGTGTAAAAATGTTTTGTCGTGAGCAAGCGAGTAACTAGGAGCGAATCTACCTACTCGAAAGGTCTTAAACGTTATTTTCCTTCTCCTTCAGATATGGCTATCTTACCATTGATTTGGTAAGAAGCCTCATCATTGGATGTGAAGGGACGAATGTGGGACGTTTGAATAGTCATAGAAGGCAACTTATGGGAAGTTTTAGCAATGTCGTTTTAGGGACTAGATCGTTTACCAAAGGCAACATAGAGGGTCATCGAGGGACTACGATATTTTATCGAGAGTCTTTTGCTAAAACTCCCATGTTTGAGGGACATGACTATTTTTCCGATAGGCAACAAAGCGAGATTACCCTAGAGGTGCATGTGTGAATGGTGTGTTTGATTGCATGCGTTTAGTCTTTGATTAGGGTACTTGTTGGTTTTATCTTGCCATACACTCTAATTACTAACATTTATGAAAGCAAAAATGCGGAAAATAAAGGTCCTACGCTATTACATGTTTTTTGAGGGATGGGGTATACAAGTGTACAAATGGGGGTTGCAAAAATTAAAATTCCTAATTATTACAACAAAATTGAATGAAAATAAAAGCAAAAAATCAAAAGAAAAATCAAAATTTATGTTGTCTGGTCTGACACGGGCCGTGTCCCATGACACGGGCACCCGTGTCAGCTTCTGTAATGGTCCATGTGCCTCTTTTCCTTTTCTGTACCAGCTAAAATGACACGGGCCGTGTCCAGTGACACGGGCACCCGTGTCGGCTCCTGACCTGCATTTTTGTTAGTGTAAAATTCCAGTATGGCTGACACGGTCGTGTCCTGTGACACTGGCACCCGTGTCAGCCCCTGACCTGCATTTTTGTGAGATTTTTTTCAACAGAGGAGCTGACACGGCCGTGTCAGGTGACACGGGCACCCGTGTTAGCCCCTGTCATGCTCTTTTTTACTGAGTTTTCCCTTTTTTTGACTTATCATTTACATGTCTTTTGGACGCAAACAAAAAATGATGTATGAAAAAAGATATTACAGTTTGAAGAAAGATATACCTCTTGAAGTGAAACTTTAGAATACGTATGGATATCTCCGGATGCAAAGTGATGAATGACTGAAATCCTCTTTAGAGCTACTCCAATCCTTGCTCTATGTGACCAAGTTCCGGAATCGCTCCAACCGAGTCAAAGGTGTTAAGTACTATTTTTGTTTATGCTTGGAAGGTGATGATAAAGGTGTTACAGAAACTGTTCTTATGTTAGAACAATCTCCATGTGATGTATATGAGGTATTTGGGTAGTTGGTTTAGGGGAAAGTTTGCAAGGTTGTACAACAACGGATTGAGGATTTTTCTGTTTTTGTGGGTGAAAACAGAGTTGAAGATGAGCAAAGTTTTTTTGGATGAACTCAGTTTTATGAAATGAGTTGGGTTTTATAAATGAGCAAAGTTTAACAAAAGTTCTGTTTTTTCTCTTCTCTCTTTTTTCTCTCCAAAATCTAACCTCTCAAATCTAACCCCCTTGTCTTATGAGACAGTCCTCTTTTTGTAGACCCTTGATTGTGGTTTTGGGGGGAAACCACATAAATTATTTTGAATTGTTTTGGAATTGTAGTAAAAAATGTCATGAAGCAAATGAAATTAACCAAGTATAGAAAATACTTAGAAAATTTTCAAAGTCTTGCAAAGTTGGATTTTTTATTCTCTTGATTTTTGATGATCAAATTTCATATTTTTGGATGTCTTGACATAATATAATTTTTGGGACTCAAATTTGGTCAAAAAGTCAAAGTTTGACTTTTCAGCACCCGATTGACTTTTTCCAGCTGAAACTCCAATTTTGTTCATTTTGCCCCCCTTTTGATAATTTGAATGATTCTTCTTAAACAATGTGATATGAGGCTTGAAACTTGACTAAAGTGATTCTAAAAGTCCTTGAGATATGAGAGGGCAAATTTTGGGGTACAACAATGGTGCTAACACCTTCCCTTTTCATAACCTACCCCCCGAACTCAAGAAAATTCTCAAAAGGTCTTTCTTGTTCTTTTCACCCTTTCCTTTATTGGATAAAAGAAAAGTAGGTGGCGACTCTTGCTATCCGCAACATTTACAATAAAACACAAAACACCCAAGTCAGTTCTCCCACAGTATTACACTTGGTATACTATTGGTTTATTCTTTGCTTGTGGCTTTAATCCAAAGGATGATAATTCTATGTTGAATTTATTATGTGAAATGTTGGCTTCTTGTTTAGTCAGACCTTCCTTACCTTAGATTTTACTTTATGCTTTAGGATGGTCTCTTCATCTCCTCCCCTTCTTTAATTTTCAAAACCTTCTCATATTTTTCAAAACCTTCATGTTTTACTAACTCGAACAACTTTCACAATAAACCTTGACTTTGTCAAGTAATTTTCTTTTCAAAACTTCTTTTATTTAATAAATGCTAATTCATCTAACCATATTCTAACCTTTTCAAAAATACAAAAATATAAACCTCATTCAAACCTTTTTGTACCCTTGTACCCCTTTTCCCTTTAAAACTTTTTCAAGATTAGACTTGAGTCATTCATAATTGAGATGTAATTTTAACATCTCCAAGGTTTTGATTGAAAAGATGCCGACTTTCCACTTGAGCACTTGAGGCACTTGTTGATCTTATCCAAGTGTAAGACATCTCTCATGTGATGCATTGTCCATTTTTCTCATACTCTGTAGGTGATTAGTCGAGTCTTTTCTTCTAAATATGACGACTTGTCTCTTCATTTAAAATCCACCAACACACAAAGTTTTGTTCTTTTTTAGAAGAACTATATGGTTTTGATTCTTAATTATACTTGGTTGATACGTGGGCATAGGGCTCTTGAAGTCTTGCTGAATCAAAATCTTAAAAACCATTTATTTTCCCATTCTAGTCACTTTGCAAACAACCATTTTTAGCCAAAATACATAAATTTTCAAAGAGGTTCCTGTGGAGTACCGTAAATGCTTAGGGTATTAATACCTTCCCTTTGCATAAACAACCCCTGTACCTTGGTCTCTACTTTATTTTGGGTTTTATTCGATCTTTTCCCTTTCCTTTGTAAATAATAAAGTTCGGTGGCGACTCTTGCTTATTTGTTGAGATAAGTTAATTAATAGCTTATTCTCAAATTTTTTCCCACCACGACAGCTTTGGCGACTCTCTTGGGGACAAATCCTCAAGTGGATTGATCTTATCTTTGTTTTTCTGTGTTTGTGATATTATTGATATTGTTTGCTTGTTTGTCTGGACTTTTCTGGTTTTCAGGGTGCTTGGTGATCTTTACAAGGACAAGTCTTATACACGGACTCAAGTTACACCTAAGTTTAGGATGGGTGGTATAGTCATGTTGACTTTTAAGGAGTAGTCCTGAAAAGGTTGGAATGATATCCCCCACTCAGTGGAGGCCCCTTTGACTGTAATATTTCTTTATCAATTAATCTGGAAGACATTAATTCTTTTGACATGGGAGCCTGCGAATCTGAGGACCTTAGAACCCTTAACCCATCTTGGCCTTTTAGGATGTAGTGTGATGATTATGAAGGAGTATTCCTTAAATAGTTGATATGTGATACTGCACTCATACGAGTTTCTCTTGAGAATATTACTGATTATTGAGTAATTGGGACATCGGTAATATCCGAAAGAGGATCAACGACTCTGGGAACCTTTTAGAACCTAATTCTTATATAGTTTATCCAAAACATTAGTGCATACCTTGTGGGTTGGTTCTTACCGTTAACCTTGACTCCAGGCTCGTGAATTTGTACATGTGATCCTGTTACAGTGCTTTGTATTGCATAACATTGCATATCATTTGAATTGTTTGCATAATTCATGCATACATCCAGGTTGTCCAGGATCTCATTTCCAATTGTTTATTTCTTCAGTTATTTATCAATCGTTAAGTTATTTCCTCAACACAAGTATGGTACTAGATATAACATCTAACGAAGAATGGAAAACCAAGAACAACACAACATAGAAGTCATAATGGAAATTGATGAGTTGAAGTCAGGCATGGCCAAGCTTACTAAGATGATACAAGTTCTGATTGCTAGAGGAGAACCACCTTAAAGGAGTGTGATCTCTGAAATCTCAAGCACTGTTGTTAACCCTCAACCTATCCAACATCCAGCCACTACATGGTTAGAGTTTGGTTTACCTCAAAACTACTCTCCGCTTTTTGCCCATACTTATATGGTTGGCCAATCTTCCAGACCGATGTTTCAAGCTCCATTCTTCTCTGAACCTCGACCTGTTGTGCATATTGTTGCCCAAGATATTCAAGCTACTTATGAGAATCATCTCTTTGAGTACCATGCTACTGGTGCCCAAAGTGAAAGCCAAGGAGATATTGTTGAGTTTGAAGAAGTCCGAGAGCAGTATTAGACTTTAGAGAATAGACCAAGATCCATGGAAGGCAATGAATTCTTTAGTGTTGATGTTGATAACACATGTATAGTTTCTGACCTTGTGATGCCTGCAAAATTCAAAACTCCCGAGTTTGAGAAATTCAAGGGGCATACTTGTCCGAGAAGTTATTTAGTCATGTACATCCGAAAGATGGCTGCTTATACCAATAATCAGAAGCTGCTCATCCATTGCTTTCAAGACAGTCTGAGTGGTGCTTCACTCAAATGGTATATGGGACTTAAGAGGAACCGTATCCAGTGCTTCCAAGATATTGTTGATGCTTTCATGAAGCAATACAAATAAAACCTTGACATGGCTATTGACCATCTCCAATTGCAAAATATGTCTTATAACGAGAAATAATCTTTCAAGGAGTATGCTCAGCGTTGGAGAGAAATGGCATCTCAAGTTGAACCGCCTCTAGCTGAGAAAGAGCTTAGTTACATGTTTATGGATACCTTGTTCTATTTCTTTTGGGATAAGATAATTGGTAGCGCGTCTTCCAATTTCACAGACCTGGTGACTATTGGCCAGAGGCTAGAAGAAGGCATCAATAATGGTAAAGTGTCTAAAGCTGTTAAATCTTCTAATGGTGCGAAGAAATCCTTTGGGAGTTTCTAGAATAATAAATAAGTTGAAGCCAATATCGTCTCGACTAAGAAAATAAGACCTTGCCATAGGCCTCAGTACTATGATCAACCAAAAGTAGTTATGGTTGCTCCTGTGGTCAGTGCTCAACCAGTTCAGGTTCCCCAACGTCAGGTTATTGGACTTAATCAAAACCATAATAGGACTCACTTTAATCTTATCCTGATGACGTACACTGAATTGTATCATGCAATGGTGGAGAGAGGTTTTATTATAACTAGACCTCAAACTCCTCCAAATCCTCTTCCAAACGGATTCAAAGTTGACCTTCACTATGAGTTTCATCAGGGAGTTGTCGATCATGATTTGGAAAATTGTTATGCATTGAAGGCTAGAGTGCAAGAATTAGCGAGGACTAATATTCTCTCCTTCCAGGATAAAGGTCTTAGTGTCATCAATAATCTGTTTCCAGGACATGACAAGTGAGGCTTCAGTCAGAGCGCTACCTCCTAAAGCCAGTGTTTCAGACAAGACAATTGATCCTTTTGATGATTAGTCATTAGGCCATGTTTCTTTCTATTTTCATTTTCCTTTAATTGTATTAAATTGTTGCTTTCAAAATTTATTTGTACTTTCCTATTAATTTTAATGAAATGAGCATTGCCATGTTTTGATTCAATTCTTTTTCATTTACTGTTTTCAAATATATTTCTTGTTTAATTTCTTTATCACGCTTTTATTTATGCAAAGATTCGAGAGATGGTGATGAAAACAAAATATCCATAATTGTAGTTGGCATGCTTTCAAATAAAACTTTGCTGATGATGTACATGCATTGTTTCAATTCCCAAACATTGGATAAATAAGGAAGTTAATCCCTTGTCGATCCCTTTGAACCTAGAAGTAAGAGTTTCTTTCTGAACCAAAAAATCCCACAATCTTAACCTGGGGATGTGTAGTTCTCAATTAATTTTACTGTGCACTCAAATACAAGAGAATCATGCAAGACACCTTTTAATAAAGGTTTCAATTATAAGTTTTCCTTCGCACACATCAAAGAAGTGTCAAAGATATCCTTCAAATCAAAAGTGACAATGATGGTTCTCCATAATCATTAAGCCAAACATTCATTATCTTTTCAAAAAGAAAATAATGAAATGAAAAATCAAAGAAAAAAGCTCGCTAAGTCAAAACCTATGAAGGAGACTTAAGCAAAACAGGGGCATCCCGTTGACTGTAGACTCAAATGAAACAGTTCAGACAAAATTTAGGGATAACAAAAGAAAATTCAAAAGAAAGAGGTCTTTAAATCCTCAAAATTCCCCACCCGAGTTGACTGAAGTCCTCAATAAAAACAACAAAATGTTGTAAAATAGAAGTGACTGCTATCTCAAGAATCCTTTGGATTTTAAGTCATCATTATCATCAGTACAATTCCAAAATTTCTTGGAACATGAATGTGTAGTTCGAATTAATTGAACATAGGACTAAATAACATCGGGAATATTGGGTTGGGTACAAATAAACTTTAAGCCTTTATCTTTTGTTTCATAAACCGTGAACCATGCCATGATATAACCCTCAAAGGACCTGATCGAAGCTAGGTTTCTTTTGAAAGCATACTACAACAAGGTTGCGTAAACTGACTCCTAAGATATTTTGCATATCATTTGTCTTGGTATCATGCCTTTGCTTTCTCTTTCACTTTGAATGTTTAAACCACCGTATTTTGATCAGTGATTCATTTTCTATATAACATCATTCTGAAAATGATTTTTATTTCAAAACTTTTGCATGAACTTTTCATTAAAACTACCATGTTTGAATAAACAATTTTTTGCTTGCAAACAAGAACTCCTCATCAAGGAATTTCAAATAGTTGATAAACTTGGTAAGTGATCCTATCAGCGGAAAATTTCTTCCAAATCCTGTTGTGAATTAGTTCAAGATTTGTTACTCATTGCAAGTTATTCTCAGAATTAGTTAACCAGAAGATCATTTTCAAGACTCATACTAAGGTAATCCTTCTCCTCAGTCATTTCAAGAACTGAAGCCATGATCAGTTTATCCTCAATAATAGCCAAACTAAAGCCATGATCAATTTATCATCAATCAGTCAATCTAGGAAAGTTTTCTTCAAAAATAATCCTAAAGCAGCTTTCTATGTCCTTCCTCAAAATGACCATTGGCCTGATACAGTTCACTAGTGTGACAAAGATATGTTCAATATTTTCCCCAAGCAAAGTTGTTTGTATTCCCTGTGTTGAGGAATCAGAGTTCGAATCTTATTTTTCCATGGAAGAGTCAATCTCAGATGCCTCAATCATTTGCATATCATGAATTGATCATTCATATATCATGCATAGCAAGATTCAATATCATGCATAGCTCGAAATATGTTTCGTGCTCATTTTCATTTCCTAAGGTCTTGTTACTATAAACATCTTACCATGTGGTTAAAGTCCGAATTACTTGGAACCTACCAAAGAAGATATATGTCTATCTGTCTCTTATTTCCCCAGTACCATTCTTGGGTATCCAATTCCTCTTTTTCATCCAGTGCCATTCCTAGGTGTCATATTTTTTGTTGCATCCAGTGTTGTTCTTGGATGCCTGCCTTATTTTCCTTTCACTTCAATGTCATTCTCGGATGTCTTTGTCTTCCTTTACTCTAGTGTCATTCATAGATGTCTTTTATCACATTCACTCAGTGCCATTCTTGGATGTAATGATTTTCATTTGCTTTTAGTGCCATTCCCGAAAGCCCTTTCTCACTTTATTCAATGTCATTCTTGGATATTGTGATCTCACATTCATTTAGTTTCATTCCTGGATATAATGATTTACCTTTTCATTCAGTGCCATTCCTGAAATCCCTTTCTCTTTTAATTTAATGCCATTCTTGGACATTTTGATCTCACATTCATTCAGTGTCATTTCTGGATGTAGTGTTTTACCTTTGCTTTCAGTGTCATTCCTGAAAGCTATTTCTCACTTTATTCAATGTCATTCTTAGATATTATGATCTCACATTCATTAAGTGTCATTCTTGGATGTAGTGATTTACCTTTTCTTTCAGTGGCATTCCTGAAATCTCTTTCTCACTTTTTTTAATACCATTCTTGGATATTGTGATCTCACATTCATTGAGTAGCATTCTTGGATGTAGTGATTTACCTTTGCTTGCAGTTCCATTCTTGAAAGCGCTTTCTCACTTTATTCAATGCCATTCTTAAATATTATGATCTCACATTCATTTAGTGTCATTCTTGGATGTAGTGATTTACCTTTGCTTTCAGTGTCATTCATGAAAGCCCTTTCTCACTCTATTCAATGTCATTCTTGGATATTATGATCTTACATTCATTCAGTATCATTCCTGGAGGTAGTGATTTACCTTTGCTTTGAGTGTTATTCCCGGAAGCCCTTTCTCACTTTATTCAATGCCATTATTGGATATTATGATCTCATATTCATCCAGTGCCATTCCTGGATGTAGTAATTTACCTCTGCTTTCAGTGTTATTTCTGAAATCCCTTTCTGACTTTATTAAATGTCATTCTTGGATATTGTGATCTCACTTTCATTCAGTGCCATTCTTGGATGTAGTGATTTACCTTTGTTTTCAGTGCCATTCCTAAAAACCCTTTCTCACTTTATTCAATGTCATTTTTGGATATTGTGATCTCATATTCATTAAGTGTCATTCCTGGATGTAGTGATTTACCTTTGCTTTTAGTGCCATTCTTGAAAGCCCTTTCTCACTTTATTCAATGTCATTCTTGGATATTATGATCTCACATTCATTCAGTGCCATTCATGGATGGTTTTTCTCACTTTCATTCAGTGTGATTCCTAGATATAGTGATTTACCTTTGCTTCCAGTTCCATTCCTGAAAGCCCTTTCTCACTTTATTCAATGCTCTTCTTGGAAAGTGTGATCTCACATTTATCCACTTCCATTTCTAGATATAGTGATTTACCTTTTCTTCCAGTGCCATTTCTGAAAGCCCCTTTCTCACTTTATTCAATGTCATTCTTGGATATTGTGATCTCACATTCATTCAGTGTCATTCCTAAATGTAGTAATTTACCTTTGCTTCTAGTGCCATTCCTGAAAGCCCCTTTTTTCACTTTATTCAATGTCATTCTTGGATACCATGATCTTTTGTATCCAGTGCCATTCCTGGATGACTCTGATGTATCTTCATATTCGGTCTCATTCTACATCTATTGGTTTTTTAGATGTCTCCGATGTATTTTCCAGAGAGTTTCTAGCCTCATTCAATGCTATTATAGAATGTTGTGATTTCTTTTGATCCAATGCCATTCTAGGATGTTTATTGATGTATTCCCAGTAGAGTTTAATGCCATTCTTAGGCATCTTTTGGATGTACCTTTATCTTAGTTATAGTTTCCATCTAATTCCATTCTTGGATGTCACTACTTGCCTTTTCAGGGTGTTGTCTTCGTCTTTCCAAGTCTTGATGATTATTCTTTATCGTCTTGACGGATGTCCAAAAATAGCATATGTTCTCTAGTGTATCTTTCCATATACTTATATTCAATCTACTATAGATTTTCTTTTTTGAGTCTTTTTCCTTATTCCTACACAGTCGGTCTTTCATATCATATCTGTGGGATTTTGGATCGAACTCTAGTTGGTCGAAGTACTTGCTGTAGTCGAAGAAGGTTCTAGCATGTATTTGTCGAATGATGCTTGTCGAATTAGGTTTTAGTGTTTAAACCCTAATTTGTTAAGTTAGCTTGTTTGTTAAGTTAGCTTGTATAATGGGCCTTGTGGAAAAAGCCCATTAGTTAGTATGTTAGGTTTTATTATAAATAGCATACTAGTCTCTCATCATTGTCATCACAGCAAATCCTAATTTAGGGTGAGAGGGTTATTTGTTATTCTTGTAAACTTGTAATCTTGTTTTCTAAGAGAAAGTAAAGAATAGCAGTTATAACCAATTCTTGTGTTCTTCTCATTCCTTGTTCTTTATTCTTCCCTTATTCTATACTTTGTTATTGGCATTGAATTCACAACAAATTGGTGCGGTGAGCGTGGAGAAGATGCCTTCGACAAAGTATGAGATCGAAAAGTTCACCGGAGTGAATGATTTCGGTCTATGGCGCTTGAAGATGAAAGCCCTACTGGTTCAGCAGGGTTGTTTGGAAGCGTTGAAGGGAGCGACGTCGATGGACGCTGCATTAACAGAAAGAGAGAAGACGGCCATGATCGAGAAAGCACACAGCGCAATTTTGTTGAGCCTTGGTGATAAGGTTCTTCGACAGGTATCAAAGGAGACGACGGCATCAGGGTTATGGGTGAAACTTGAAAGTTTGTATATGACCAAATCTCTGGTAAATCGACTCTACCTGAAGCAAGCTTTGTATTCATTCAAGATGATTGAAGACAAAGTGTTGGCTGAGCAGTTGGATATGTTCAACAAGCTGATTCTTGATCTTGAAAATATTGATGTAAAGATTGATGATGAAGATCAAGCGCTGTTATTATTGTGCGCTTTGCCCAGATCACATGCTCACTTCAAAGAAACCCTCTTGTATGGAAGAGAGTCCCTGACCTTTGAAGAAGTTCAATCAGCTTTGTACTCTAAGGATTTGAACGAACGTAAGGAGCATAAACCTTCGACGGTTGGTGAAGGTTTGGCTGTTAAAGGAAAATTCGACAAGAAGAAAGGTAAAAATCAGTCGAAGTCTTATAGTGGTGACACATCTGGTATTAGATGCTATCACTGTAAGAAAGTAGGTCACACAAGAAAGGTGTGCCCTGAACGCCTGAAAGATCATGGAGGTAAGGATAATGGCAATGCAGCTATTGTCCAAGATGATTTCGAATCATCTGATGTTCTTGTGGTTTCAAGCAAAAACTCATCGAAGGAATGGATTATGGATTCTGGATGCACTTGGCACATGACTCCAAACAGAGACTTGTTCGAGGAATTATGTGATCAAGATGGTGGATCGGTATTGCTGGGAAACAACAAAGCTTGCAAGATTGCAGGCGTTGGATCTGTGAGATTCAAGCTCCATGATGAGTCAATAAGATTGTTGACTGAAGTCAGGTATGTACCTGATTTGAAGAGAAATTTGATTTCTCTTGGTGAATTCGACAAGAAAGGATATGTTTTTCAAGGAGTGAAAAGTATCCTGAGAGTCATGAAAGGGTCGAAGGAAGTCTTGAGAGGCGTGAAGAAACAAGGCTTGTATACCCTTGAGGCTGAAGTTGTAAGTGGTTCGACAAATGTTGCATCCACGAAACCTTTGTCGAAGACAGAAATTTGGCACATGAGATTGGGCCATGTCAGTGAAAGGGGTCTGGTCGAATTAGGGAAACAAAATCTGCTTGGTGGAGATAAAGTCGAAAAGCTGAAGTTTTGTGAACCCTGTGTACTTGGAAAATCCTGTAGAATGAAGTTCAACAAAGGCAAACAAAGAACACATGGATCCCTTGATTACATCCATGCTGATCTTTGGGGGCCTGCAAGGTGTCCATCACATTCAGGAGCAAAGTATTTTCTATCCATAGTAGATGACTATTCCAGAAAGTTATGGGTATTCATCCAGAAGACTAAGGATGAAACTTTTGAGAATTTCAAAAGTTGGAAGACTCTTGTCGAAAATCAAACTGGCAGAAAGGTAAAAAGGTTGAGAACCGACAATGGCCTTGAGTTTTGCAATGAGGCGTTCGACAGTTTTTGTGTTGCCTCTGGTATTGCAAGGCACAGAACTACCGCAGGTACTCCACAACAAAATGGTTTGGCTGAAAGGTTTAATCGAACTATTTTGGAGAGAGTTAGATGCATGTTGACTAGTGCGGGATTAAAGAAGGTGTTTTGGGCTGAGGCTGTTTCGACAGCAGCATATCTGATAAACAGATGTCCTTCGACAGCGTTAGATATGAAGACACCTGAAGAAGTTTGGTCGGGACATCCACCAGATCTCGACAAACTAAGAGTATTTGGCTGTGTAGCCTATGCTCACATTAGGCAAGACAAGGTCGAACCTAGAGCTCTGAAATGCATGTTTATGGGATACCCTGAAGGAGTAAAAGCTTATAGGCTATGGTGCCTAGAGCCAGGTCACAGGAGGTGTATCACCAGTCGAGATGTAGTTTTCAATGAAACTGAAATGGCTTTCAAGAAAACTGATGATGTTGACGAAGAGCTGGAACAGGTAGAGATTCCTGTTGAGGTGGAGCATGTTGATGCTGAAATGCGTATCCCAGATGAAGTCGAAGAAGAAACAGAAGATTCTGATGATGTTGAGGAAACTGTTGATGACTACCTATTGTCGAGAGATAGACAAAGAAGAGTCATAAAACCACCTCAGAGACTTGGATATGCAGATCTTGTAGCTTATGCCTTAATCTCTGCAAGTGAAGTTCTAGACGAAGAACCTAGAGATTATAAGGAAGCTATAAGGAGTCGAATGAAGACTGAATGGCTAAAGGCCATGCATGATGAGATGAAATCTCTTCATGATAATCACACTTGGGAACTGATCAAGAAACCTGTTGGGGCAAGGTTAGTCAGCTGTAAGTGGATTTTCAAAGTTAAGGAAGGAATTGAAGGAGTAATGTCGAAGAGGTACAAGGCAAGATTAGTCGCAAGGGGTTTCACTCATAAAGAAGGTGTCGACTTCAATGATGTATTTTCCCCTGTTGTGAAGCACAGATCCATTCGAATGTTGCTTGCCATGGTGGCTCAGTTCGACCTTGAACTGGAACAAATGGATGTGAAGACTGCGTTCTTGTATGGTGACTTAGATGAAACAATCCTGATGAGGCAACCTGAAGGGTATGTCGAAAAGGGGAAAGAAGATTATGTGTGCAAACTGAAGAAATCTTTATATGGACTTAAACAATCTCCTCGACAGTGGAATAAGAGATTCGACAAGTTCATGGAACACATAGGTTTCATTAGAAGTCAGTTCGACCATTGTGTTTACTCCAGATTTCGACCTGAAAATTCATTTGTAATTTTGTTGCTTTATGTTGATGATATTCTGATAGCAAGCAACAATGTCGAAGATGTAATGAGGGTGAAGGCTGAACTCAATAAGGAGTTCGACATGAAGGATCTGGGAGCTGCATCTAGGATTCTTGGAATTGACATTCGAAGAGATAGAAAGCAGTCGAAATTATGCTTATCTCAAGAGGCATACCTACGAAAGATTCTTGACAAGTTTGGTATGTCGAATTCAAAGCCTGTTGTGACTCCAACAAACCCTCAATTCAAGCTGAGTATTGATCAATGTCCCAGTACTGATGTCGAAAGAACCTATATGAATAGCATCCCATATGCTAATATAGTTGGTTCTTTGATGTATGCTATGGTCTGTACTAGACCCGATATAGCATATGCAGTAAGTCTTGTAAGCAGGTACATGGCGAATCCTGGAAAGGCTCACTGGCAAGCGTTAAAGTGGATTTTAAGGTACATAAATGGGTCTCTGAACAGAGTCTTAATTTATGGTGGAGCCTTGGGTGAAGATAGTAAAGCAGCAGTCGAAGGCTATGTTGACTCCGATTATGCAGGTTGTATGGATTCCAGAAAATCTATTTCTGGATATGTTTTCACTATGTTTGGTACAGCAATTAGTTGGAAAGCAACTCTTCAGAAGGTTGTTGCCTTATCAACTACTGAAGCAGAATATATTGCCCTAACTGAAGCTGTGAAAGAAGCATTGTGGCTTGAAGGTTTTGCAAAGGAGCTGAAACTTCAAGGTCAAGGTATCACTGTTAAATGTGATAGTCAAAGTGCAATACACCTGTCGAAGAACTCAGCCTATCATGAGCGAACCAAGCACATAGATGTGAGGCTGCATTTCGTCAGAGGGGTAATCGAGCGTGGAGAAGTCCAAGTGCTGAAGGTCTCGACAGATCACAATGCTGCTGATATGATCACCAAAACATTGCCAAGTTGCAAGTTTTTCCACTGTATGCAGTTGATAAAGCTGCATGAAGAAAGCTAGTTAGTGTCTCTTGATGCTGCAGAGTTAGGTCCAAGGTGGAGATTTGTGGGATTTTGGATCGAACTCTAGTTGGTCGAAGTACTTGCTGTAGTCGAAGAAGGTTCTAGCATGTATTTGTCGAAGGATGCTTGTCGAATTAGGTTTTAGTGTTTAAACCCTAATTTGTTAAGTTAGCTTGTTTGTTAAGTTAGCTTGTATAATGGGCCTTGTGGAAAAAGCCCATTAGTTAGTATGTTAGGTTTTATTATAAATAGCATACTAGTCTCTCATCATTGCCATCACAGCAAATCCTAATTTAGGGTGAGAGGGTTATTTGTTATTCTTGTAAACTTGTAATCTTGTTTTCTAAGAGAAAGTAAAGAATAGCAGTTATAACCAATTCTTGTGTTCTTCTCATTCCTTGTTCTTTATTCTTCCCTTATTCTATACTTTATTATTGGCATTGAATTCACAACAATATCATATACAAAAAAAATATGTAAAAAATTCCATGCATTCCATTTCTACCAAAGGGATAAAATTTGGGGTCTTTCTGTATTTAATTACCTTTTTATTACGATGCTATCTAGTTAAGGATAGTTAAATAGGGGCAACTGTTGTACCCCAATTTTACCCCAGGGTCAATCATTCATCGCATTTAGGTTGACCAAAAGTCAAATTAAATCAACATTTGCATCGTTTTAAAGTAAAAAATACCTGATATCTCACTTCATGTATTTTTATCTCTTTACACCGCTTCATGCATTGCGCCAAGTTGATCATATTTCAATAATATTGATATTTCGGTTCTACATGCAGACTGTTAAAAGCGATTCGATATTATGTAGAAAATTAACAGGTAAAATATTTCGAATTTTCATCTTTAGTTAACTGTTTTATGAATCTACATTGCGCGTAAATCATGTCGGTGTGCTCACTTTATTTTTTCGGTACAATTTATAGTCTTTTTAATTGTCAGAGTCTGTTCAGTCGGATATTTTTATTTTAGTTTTATTTTCGATTTTGGTCATTTGCAATCTTTTTTATTAAAATTTGTGACATGTAATTTATTTTAATGTGTTTATTTCCTTTTTTCAATTAATTAGGTGTCTTTTTTTTACCGTTTTTGATTTTTTTCAATTCTACTTTTTTATTTAGAAAAAATTGAAACAAAAATATTTCAAGATGTGTTTATTTTTATCCTTTTAGTTTTTTAGGTTGATTTTATCAAAAAGGGCATTTTTTCCATTAAAAAAATACAAAAAACCTAAGTTGTTAATTAAGTGTAGAGATAAGATTTGTGAGGAGGAGGCATCGGATTTGAGATAAAAAAAGCAGAAACGGAAAAATGAGAGAACTTGCTGCTACCTCCGTCCTCTCAGCACAACTCTGTTCGAAGACTTCCGTCCAGACCGGCCTCAACCGAAGCTCCTTTATGTCGTTCATCGCTCATAACACTCCCTCCGCCTGTTTATGTCGGTAACCCTCTGTAGTAGCTCCGTTCATAGACTCAACCTTCCTACTCCCTAGCAGCCCAACACCTTTTGTTTCTGTCTGAAGACCTCCACTCAGCCTCCGCCAACACAACCTCATCGTCCAACTTCTGCCATTCCAGCTGTTTAATTCCTCCATCCATTTCAGCTCCATTTAACAACAACAATAACTCACTATCACTGCTCAAGTGGTAAGCAATTCCACTTCAATTTCACTTTCACCATTTTCATTTAATTTAATTTCTGGACTGTTTGTGATGAAATTGAATGGTGAAATTGATTGTATTATAGTGTTAGCTTGTGTTGCATCTATGAAGTTTTAGTGATAAATTGTAATGAAGTTTTTGATGTCAATACTATGCTATTTGTGTTGAATATGAGCATTATAGTTGATGACAATATCACTTTACTGGGTTTAAATGGAATGATGAAGTATTGATGTTAATTTGGTGCTGTCTGTGTTAGCTCTAAATGATAAATTCTGATGATATTATTCGTGTTATTCGGGTTAAATATGAAGGGTAGCTTTGGTGACATCTGTGTTAAGTTTGAAAAATTATTTTTGATGTCAATATCATGCTCTTTGTATTAAATCTGAATGAAGTTTTGATAGCATCTGTGTTAACTCTGAATGGAAAATTTTGGTGACACTATTTGTGTTATCCGGGTTAAGTCTGAAGCGTAGTTGTGATGACATTTGTGTTAAAATTTAATAATGGATTTTGATGTTGATACATTGTTGTTTGAATTAATTTAAAGGTTTTGATGGCATTATGGTGTTATTTATGTCGATTTTGAATGAGGAAGTTGGTTGTGGTATCGGGTTTTATTCCTGTTTGGGATGAGATTTTCGAGCCAATAAGTGTTTTATTATTGCTGCCCGATTGCTTATAATGTGATATGTTCAAGCTTTGCGATTATGTTTTGAATGTGATTTGAGTAATAACGTGAATTCATTTCTAATTGATCTTGGTTTTGATGAGTGTTTAAAGTTGTGAAATCTGGTTTAGCATTTTCGATTCATAAGCTTTAATCTATTTTTACATCCATGAGAATCACTTTGTTTTGAACACCCGATATTTTGTTGAGATTAGATTTTCATTGTTTTCATTGTTTGTATGGTGTTGTTTATTGGAATTGTGATGTGGTTGAAGTTGTTGAGACTTTAAAAGTTTTCATGAGATTTTGGTTGCAACTCATCTTTTACCACTTACTTTTTTAGTTCACATGATGTTAATTGCATTTTAATCTTGATTCTTGCTTTGCTATTTCATTCATATATGCATGGTAATTATGGTTGAGAAATCAATTGCCTATACATGTAAATTAAGGCAAGTTTCCATTGGTTTACTATACTTTCTTTTGTTTTACTAACATGTTCAAGGTTTGTGTAAGCTTTCAAGATGACTCAAGTGCTCACTTCATGTTTGCACACTTTGTTGCTTTTAATTAATTAATCAAATGTTAATTTAGTTAGCTGATTTTGTTATTAAAAATTAATTAATTTTACTAGTTAATTTTTCTTAACCTAATTAATTAAGTTAATCAATTCTTGATTAATTGATTAAACATTTACTTCATGTTTCATTTGTTCATCCAACTCTGATACATGGTTCTAACCCATTTAGACTTGAGTTCTTATTTCATATGAGACCTTTGGTTTATTTCTATGTTATCCTGGTTTTGTTTGTTTGTGCGGTTTTTCATCTGATGCAGGAGTTTTTATATGATACCTTGGGTTTATCTGATGCATTTTCTGCTTGTGATTTATTTTCACTTGATGCTTGGTATACTCTTAGTTTATTCTTTGCTTGTGGCTTTAATCCAAAAGATGAGAATTCTATGTTGACTTTATTATGTCAAATATTGGCTTCTTGTTTGGTCAAACCTTCCTTACCTTAACTTTTACTTTATGCTTTAGGATAATATCTTCATCTCCTCCATTTCTTTAATTTTCAAAACCTTCTCGTCTTTTTTAAAACCTTCTTATTTTTCTAACTCGAATCGCTTTCACAATAAACCTTGACTTTGTAAAGTAATTTTCTTTTCAAAATTTCTTTTCTTTAATAAATGCTAATTCATCTAACCATATTCTAACCTTTTCAAAAAGACTAAAAAACATCAACCTCATTCAAACCTTTTTGTGCCCTTATGCACCTTTTCCTTTAAAACATTTTCATAATTAGACATGAATCATTCATAGTTGAGATGTCATGCTCCTATCTCTATGGTTGTGATCGAAAAGATGTCGATTTTTTCACTTGAGCGCTTGAGGCACTTGTTGATCTTATCCAAGTGTAAGACCTATATCATGTGATTCATTGTCCATTTTTCTCATACTTTGTGGGTGATTAGTCGAGTATTTTCTCCTAAAAATGACGACTTCTCTCTTCATTTAAAACCCACCAACACATAAAGTTTTGTTCTTTTTTAGAAGAACTGTGGTTCTGATTCTTCATTGCACTTGGTTGATACGTAGGCACATGGCTCTCGAAATCTTGCCGAATCAAAATCTTAAAAACCATTTCTTTTCCCATCTCTCCAGTCACTTTGCAAACAATCATTTTTAGCCTATAACACAAATTTTCAAAGAGGTTCATGCAGAATATCATAGATGCTTAGGGTGTTAATACTCCCCCTTTGCATAACCAACCGCCATACCTTGATCTCTACTTTATTTTGGGATTTATTCTATCTTTTCCCTTTCCTTTGGAAATTATAAAGGTCGATGACGACTCTTGCTTACAGGATGCAAGATTGAATGACTCCTCGTTCACATCTAGAAGCAAACAAAAAAACGATGTTGTGATCTCAGCTATGATACAAGACCGAGTGACTCTTCATTCACAACTAGAAGTAAACAAAAAAATGATGTCGTGATCTCAGCTAGGATGCAAGCCTGAGTGACTCTTCGTTCACCACAAAGTATGACAAAATGGTAGCAAACAATACCAAAGTGTCAATTAGAAATAGCACACAAGCTAACATAGAACTAAGAGTGAAGATTCATCAACCAACAAACAAGTTGCAAACATCAATGCTAAATCTTAAGCATGCTTCAAGTCATCAAAATTCATAACAAAAACACATGGCAAATTGATCTACAAGTGTAAGAATTAGGAAGAGATAAAATCTAATTAAAATCTAAAAAAATCCTAATTCCTATTTTTTTTAAACTATTTTTTATGTATCTTTTATCACTATTTTTATTATTAAAAGAAGTTCAAACTAAAAGAAAAAAACTAAATCAAAAGAAATCAGAAGAGTGAGGGGGTGAGAACTTGAGATAGAAGGTATAGTCCAGCAATATCTAAGTCCAGTCCAGTATAAGCTCAACAACAGTTTTTGTTTTATTAGCAATCAGGCTGCCAAAAAACATGATACGGCCCAGAGTGGGGTGCAAGTAGCGTGGAGGCCCAAAGGATCACAATACAAATCCAATTCTTTAATCAAATTTTGAATATTTATTTATTCATTTTTATTAAAAGAAAATTAAATGGAAAAAAGGAGAAATTAGTGGAACGCATAGTTTAGTGGGAAAGCTAGGGTTCAATTGTTATGACGTTCTAGCTTCACGAATACATCATTTTCTTCTCTCTCGCGTAAACACGTTGCGACCGCTCTCTGTATCTCGTTCGCTGTCGTCTGCTTCTCACCTGCGCTTCCATCCTCATCTTTTTCGAGTCCGCCTCCTCAGCGCCGTGATTTCGCTACCGCCATCATCTTCTTCGAGTCCGCCTTCATCTTCTCGCATCGCCATGGCTTCACTCTCAGACTAGTCTCTGATCCGCTATCTGCATCGACTATACTTGTCTTCAACATTCACAGCATCATCACTTCGTTCTCATTACACAACGGCTCCGTCTCAGACTCAACGGCTCCACCATGGAAGCAAAATGCTGCTGCTCAACTATCAAACTCAAATCATCAGTTCGCCAATCATCACCTTCTTCGATTCATCCTCTTCTCAACGGTTCATTTCGATTCCAACGCAAGCAGATTTACAAAATTCAAATCTCAGAGCAAGCAACAAGTACATATATGAAGAGAAATGTGATTTCGAAGCTTACTTGATCGGAGATGCTCCAATGGCATTTCAACAACGCCGGTAACGAGAAAACTCAGGTAAGCGCTCATAATCTCTTGTTCGTTCTTCTCCCACTTCTTCCTTCTGCTCTCAATCCTCTGATGTGTAATGCTGTTGTTGTTCTGTGATGCAAAATCGAAATGCAGAGATCATGTTGCGTTGTAGTGGTGGCGGTGTTGACGAAGATTGAAGAAGAATCGATGAAGCTTTTGCTGAGGAATTCAGAGAGAAGTAAGTGATTTTTTGGCGAGTTTCTGGAAATGAATCGTGTTGTTTGATCTGTGAAGAGAAATCGGTTTTTATAGGTGCAGAAGTTTGTTACAAATTAACTGATCTGAGCCTTTGATCTAATTTTCTGTTAGAGACCTTGAAAGGTTGAGATTCAATTCTGATTTGAGACTAGCTTTCCTCCAAAATTCTGTTATGAGCTGAGCTGCCCAATTGAAGCTTGAATATAATTCCTCTGTTTTCTGTTTTTTTATTTTCTCATGTTATGGTATTTTCTAACTTCTGATATTTCCTCTCATTTTTTTCTATGCTTTGGTGAACTGTTTTTTTGTTTTTTTTTTGTTTTTTCTCCTTGAAGTGTGATGCAGGTTATGTTTTGAATGATTTTGAATCGGTCTGAAATGTAATTTGAAGCAGAATTTTGCATTGGTTTTTATTGATTTTCTTCTGCATTTCTATTTCTGATTTTTCTATTGAAGAGAACATATGCATGGTTGTTTGATTGGATGAGATCCTCTATCTGTTTCTTCAGCTCACTCAGCTCTGAAACTTACATTCTATACGTCGCCATCAACACAGAGCTAGTACCACATACTAAATTTATGACAAACTCAGCTTCACGTTCTGGCGACAAATCATTAATATCATCTGGGAACACCTCAGGAAACTCACAACAAATAATTATTCTCTTGCTTCCCCCTCTCAAAGACGCGAACACCATGAATACTTGAGCACACTCTCTCAAGGACATGTCTACATGTCTCACAGTCATGAAACTCAACTCTATGCTCTCATCAGATTCAAGAAACTTCATTGATTTCGCAAAGCAATTACTATACACATGGTTGAACTTCAACCAATTCATTCCCAGAATAACATCGAGTTGACTTAGAGGCAAACAAACTAAGTCAATTACAAAATCTCTACCATAAATTGGCAAAGGACAATTCACACACACCAACGAAGTAGTCATTGAACCATTAGTTAGGATATCAATGACCATGCTACCATTCATAGTAGACACTTTCAAATTCATCTTTTCACACAATCATCAAATATAAATGAATGTATTGCACCCGTGTCAATAATAGTAATCAAAGACTTTCCCTCATGACCGCTCCTTATTTGACTTCTGACATTGAGTACTAATATGACCATGTCCCTCACAATTATAACAAGTCAGAGTATTACTCTTACACTCAGCAGCTCGGTGACCTGGTTTCCCACACTTGAAGCAATTCACAGTTGTGCTCTTGCACTCAGAAATACGATTTCCAAACTCACTGCATTTGAAATATCTCGCAGAAGCAAGAGTTTCTCCCCCACTCTGCTCTTTCCCACTCACAGATTTGTGATCAGCCTTCTACTTAACCTTATCAGACAGATTCCCACACAGTTTCCCACAACTTTGATCTTTCCCTTTCTTCTCACTCAGACTCTTATAGTGAGCAAATTGGGCTATACTGTCATCATCATATATCCTGTACTTATTCACCAACACATAATACATGTGAGTCGCTTAATACCCAATACCATGCTTGATTTCAGGATGCAAGCCGCTCTCAAACTTGAAGCACTTGAAGCACTTAAACCCTTCAACAGTTGCACTATTATAGTGTGGACAAAACTTCACCAACTCCTCAAACTTAGTAACATATTTCGAAATTGTCATATTCTCTTGCTTCAGCCCAAAGAACTCAATATCTTTCTGGCTGCGCACATCCTTTGAAAAGTACTTCCCTTGAAATTTAGTTCTAAACACAACCTAAGTAATCTCACTATTTTCATCTTCCATTCTCTGACGCGCGTTGTTCCACCAGTCTTCGGCCTCTTCAGATAACATATGAGTACCGAACAACACTTTATGTTCATCAGTGCGAGCTATTACTCTGGAAATCTTTTCAATCTCACGAATCCATGTCTGTGCACCATCTGGATCATATCCACCCTTGAAGGTTGACAAATTATTCTTATGAAAATTTCCTAATCCACGAAATTCATCGTTAGCTTTAGCATTCAGATGGTTCTGATTATTCCGAACCATTGTTTGAGCCATCGATTCCAAATCTTCAGCAATTGCATCACGATTTCTTCCTCCAGCCATATTTATACATATAAGCAAACAATATTAGAAGAAACAAAGCATTTGATAGTGTTCACACACTGGTCGAATACCATGGCACAAACAACATTACAAATACCTGACCGGAAGGATCGATCTGCTTTAATACTACTAATGTAACACCCTAAACCTCAACTTTAATAAAAATAATTAAACGACAATTTAGGATGCCACTCAACAAAATCATACTTTTCGACATTTTTAAAACAACAACTCACAACGACAAAACCACCAACATAAACTTCATTTGTCACTTTAAACAAAAACTTTGAATTAAAATAACATAATTCATACTTCAATTCAAAACAAATCAAATCTCCCCGTTCTCGATGTTACATGTAACGTCCGTTAATTTAATTAATTATTTAATTAAATTATTTTTGAATTATTTGTTGAAGTTGTGAGATGTTGGGAATTGTTGGTATAAGTTGTTAGATTTGATGGTATAAGGTTAAGCTGACACAAAGATTTGGTTATTTGGTAAAAAAAGAAGTCTTGTGTGTGATCGTGTGAAGCTGCGCGGGAGAGAGGAGCAAGTTACATGGTTGTCGAGCAAAGCAAAGCAAGGATATCGTCTAGAAGTTTGGTAGAGTGACCTTCAATCCAGGTAAGGGCGGGGTTCTGACCTTATAATGGGATTTATGATGTGTATTATGTGAGAATTAGTCGTTTGTATGACTGTTGTGCGTTGGTGTTTCTAGATCTGTCATCGCAGTTACTTGTTTTCTATGTTGTGATCGTTTATGGAGTTACCGTATGACTGTCTTGTATGATTAATGAACCTGCTATTGAAGTTGGCCATTAGTCGTGTTGGGGGCGTTTTGAGTTGTCTGTATAATTGTTCGGTATAATTGATGAATAGGTTAGTGTAGATTATTACTTGTTGATGTGATCATTAGGTTGTTGTATCTTCCGAGCGATTGGCAGGAAATTAGTAAATTATTATTGTGGTCGTTTTAGGAAGGTTTCTGTGTGACTGTCTTGTACAATTAATGAATCTGTTGATAGGAAATATAGTTGCCCATTGCCGTGGATTCCGAGTGGTTGGCCATAAAATATGGGTTGTATTGATGTGGTCGTTATGATGTTGTATTGTTCCATGTTGTTGGCCGAAATTAGTGGTCGAGGAGGATGCTGATGGTGTTAGGTGCCGAGCGGCATTTAGGTTGCAATGTGTGTCGAAAAATATATGTGTTGGATGTCGAGCGACTGATCGGGACTTTATGAGTCTATTGGGATACTAACTGCAAGTATACAGTTTAGTCGTTCTAGTTTTAAATGATTATCGAACCCACAGAGACTGAGGATCAATCGCATACAATCTAATGCTACAATTGTTTAACTAAGCGATGAATATTTGGTTTTAGGGGGGAAATAGTTTAATTAAAAATAAATAATAGCTATACTGGTATGTGATAGTCGGACTTCGGGAATTCGGTGAATCGCTTGGCATATAAAGTATTTCGGTAAAAACGAATTGTTTAAAAACCTGAGACATACACTCTCGTGTTCATGAAATAAGTCATGCTACTAAACCTAGTGGATGCACTTTAAATTTAATAACACTTTTTGGAAACAATTTGAGTTTAATTAATTTATTAAAACACTCTCATGTATTTAAAAATTAATGTTTCGTTACCACTATCTGGGTCGAACCCCAGCTCTCGCATGCAGGTTCTTGCCTTAATTAATTTCCCACTCTCGTGGCAAAATCGTGTTAATTATCCTCTCACTCTCGTGACAAGGGTAGTTAAATTAAACATGAAAATTGGAAACCAGAAATTGTTTATAAATGTTTTTAGCCAAGTTATCACTGAATTCTTTTGGTACTTAGGAGTCACATACCAGTACAATTAATTTAGCCGGACATAATATATTTAGTAACTATGCAATTTAAAATATAATCCATAAAAATAAATGACATAATACAAGAGTAAATAAATATCAATTGCATAAAAAACCTGGAAATAATATTGTTATGGTAATCTTGGATGTTTACAAATTCCTTGCAATTCAACCGAAATCTATAATTGTGTTAATTCTTAGATGAAGAATTAACACTCTAAAAACTAATTCTGGAATTTAAAATTACAGTAGGTGTAAAAAAAAGGGGTTCAAAAGCAAGAAAATAGAATAATGCAGAAAAATAGAAATTTGGCTCTGGATAGAATTCTTCGACCATCATCCATTGAACTACCACATATATATAGAAGAAGATTTTGCAGTTGAGAAAATATTGGAAAAAGCTTGAGTGGAGAAAGACCCGGATGCATGGTTACTGAGTGGAGGAAATATAGGAGAAGAGTTCTGCCCTCAACGTTTCCCACGTCTCCACTAATTCATAACGTTGCCCTTTAAGCGTTTTACGGTCGTCACAAGGGGGTGACGGTCGTAATGCGCTTAAATAGCGCATTACGCTCGTCAATGATGTGTGACGAGCGTTCTTCTAGTTGTGGAGGCGTTACGGTCGTCATAGGGTGTGACGGTCGTCACAGCTACAAAATCTGCAGACTTTGTAGATTTGGTTCTTTCTCTTCTGTTTCTTGGTTAGCTTCCTTCATGTAGTCCTTTTTCATTGATTTGAGTTGACAAATGTTGTACCTGTGAAAAGACACAAAAACTCGGAACAATCGGGAGTTAAACGACTCAATGTATTATAAAAATCGGTAAAAAGTGTAGTAATTATATGATACGATTTCTCGTTATCAAATCCCCCCATACTTACACCTTTGCTTGTCCTCAAGCAAATAGTCATTCGAAAGATCAGACAAGTTTTATCAAGCGCATATGCATGACATACCTTCGATTTTTAAAGCAATTTCGAGAAATCCTCGTCAGTTCGGCCAATACTTGAGTGAAACACTAAAGATACGCTAATGACACAAGCAATAAGCTTAGTCGTAGGCTTCAATTTTAAACGAGCTATCCAACAGTTCCGTTATGATTCTGCCCAGAGTTCCTCGTATCTATTTCACCCGATTTCGTTCTGGCGCAATCACATTAAGCCATTTGTCTTAGCACGCACATAGTGGAGTAACCGGTTAGTGACTTTGATCCTTTTAGCACGGGGTCTGGTACACGAATGTGGCAACCCTACATATTTTATCCAAATTGGAGGTTGTGGGGGATCGAGCCGTAGCACGCCCTACCGAGTTCAGAACCAGATACCTCTGAACTAACCAACAGTGGATTCCTTCATTATTTGCTCAACTCTTATATGTGACCGTATATTTTGGTGCACAAAATTTCTTTTCTTTTAGCAGCGAGATAAGAAGGATATTTCTATGATCAGGCATCAAACACTTATATTCATCGATTCTCCACGTGGTTTGTGTCAGGGCGGTGCTGACTGCTAGTATAAACTACTAGGGGTTACTTTTAGAACTAAAACTCAAGATATCGGTATAATGGTTATTGAAGTGGATCGCGTAAGTAGGAAGTCTACGGTGTCATAACCGTATCGATCTTGTTATGTCGTTTTCGGCTTCCTCAACTAGGATTTCGTTAAAATAGGTATGTCGGGCTAATGCGAAGATAACAAAATTTCGGTATGGCTAAATAAAGCGAAGAATTTGAATCGAGACATATCATAAAAATTTACTAGTTTATAGAAGATGGAAAGGTACCTCTCCCACACTAAATCCGACATTGTCCTCAATGTTGCGGTATATAGGCGGGGAAGTACAATTACAAAAACAAACAGAAAGGAAATGAAACAGAAAAAAAGGTAAACTACATAGAAAATAAAGAAAACTACTGGTGACCACGTCCTCTACTCCTGGTGCGAGAGCGCCTAGTAGGAGTGACTTCTGTGTCAGTATCCTGGTAACCAAGGGTGCTGACGTCCAGCCTTAAGGTGTTGAGTTCCGACAGGGCCTCGTCCAACCTCTCATGCATGCTACGCTGTCCAGTTAAGATCTGAGTGTTTTGAGCGCATAGATACTCATATTGCTCCTGTTGTCTTATTTCAAGCGCTGCGCTTATTTGATTTTGCATATGAATGGCGCGGAGGACCTCTTCAAGAGTAATAGGAGGTGGTACAGATGAAGATCCAGGAATGTCGTGGACGGGGGGAGCACTATCCAGCTCTTCTTGCATTTCGTCTGCGGGGGCATTAAGCTGGTCTTCATGAGTAGGAGCACGCCCCTCGGGAGTTGCAGGATCGAACAACCAGTTAGCTCGGTTTCGTGGATCGATTCGGTCCCTGCAAGGCAAAGTGATGTTATGATAAATAGTGTTTCTGATCACAGGGTGGAATCTGCCATCCTCCCGCTCATAAATGAGATGTGCGGCCTTGCAGTGATCCAAGGTCAGCAAAGCCGGTGCCATAGAAGGCATATTCGCGAGAGCAGCACCATAGTTCAGAGCAATGGCAAGTGAAGTGACCAGCCCTCCGAAATAGAAGGGTTTTCTGCCTCTAGCACAAATAGAATGAATATGAGCCAGTAAAAACGGGGCAGCATTGATCTTTTGCCCGGTGAATGCGCAATGCATGAAGAAGAGCTCCTTGGAGTTGAGCTTGTGGTTGCTGTCACGGGCGAAGATGGTGTTGCTGAGGATGCGGTGGAAATAGCGGATAGCCGGATTATGAATGTGTGTGGCATTGAGGTGGTCGTAAGATCCGGCACGGATGTTCGTCATACTGTGCCATAAGTTAAAAGCTTCTTCGCCGAAATTATCTGGCACCCGGAGATGGACACCTTCGTCAGAACAGAAGCCTAAAAGGCGTGCGATGTCGGTTTGGGGCAGTTGATGCTCGATGCCAAACATACGAAACTTGGCCAGGCCTGACAGTTGGTTCGTGGCACCTAGGGGAGTGACGTATACAAAGGAACTCAGAAACTCAAGGGTTAGAGTTTCATAAATGGGTTGCAGTTTGCGGCACAGGTTCCATAAATCCATACTCTGCAACAATTGTCGGACACTGTCAAGTAGTCCCAAACTCCTCAAACAGTCAAGATCAACATACCGTGTAGGTTGGAGACCGCGGCATTGGAACTTCTGGAATTTGACACGTTGGGTTTCGCCTTGTTCGCCGGATCTGAAAGTGAGAGCGGGAACTTGTTGATTGTTGGCCATAGTGTTTGTAAAACAGATTGAAAAAGGTTTTGAATGAGAATGGAGTAGTGGGTTGATGGTGTTTTTAGTGTTAGAGTGTTGGAAGTTGAGAAAAATGGAGTGGGTAATGTTACCGTTATTTTGCAGCAATGGAGGTTTTGGAAACAAAGATGGAACGACTTTGTAATAGCAGGTTATGATATAATGTGCGTGTGACGGTCGTCATGAGGGTGTGACGGGCCTAACACGGTGAAACGCGTGTTACGCTCGTCATGAGGGTGTTACGAGCGTCACGCGTTCAATTTCATTATATTAATGAAAAGAACGTGACATTTTTTTTGGTTTTTTTATTTTCTAATATTATAATTCAAAATTCTAGCATAGTAAGCAGTAATATATGAAAAATGAAAAATGAACAGTAAAATATGAACAGTAAAATAAAAAATTGAAAAATATACTGAAAATTGAAATAACATGTGTGAAATGAAATAATGGCAGTAAGGCAATATAACTTGAAACTTGATAAATAATTGAAATTTCATTAATGAGTAAAAATTGTTTGGAAATAATAACTTAAATAATAATAATAAAAATGATAAAATACTAAAACAAACTAGATTCCTCCCCCATACTTAAACTAAACAGTGACCTCACTGTATGTACAAATGCAAGAGAATAACAAATCAGTATAACAACGGCAATCTCTAGCCACGAGGAGCAGGGAACATATGCTGGTGCATGAAATCCAGTTGGTCTGTCACCAAATCCATGAAAGCGATGAAATTCACTCGTAGAGATGTAAGCTCACCCCGCATTTCGGTAATTTCTTCATGCAAAGAGTTGAGGGTGACAGTAGGTGGAGGCGGTGGTGGTATCTCTGGAGCCTGGAAGGTGGTCTCAGTAGAAGCTACATGCTGCTCCCATGGATCGGGAAACTGGTGGTATCCCGGTGGTGTTTCAGGATCTTCAGCATCGCGAGAGGTATTAGGTACTTCATAGATGTCAACAGTGGAAGGAGACGAAGGCCGTGTAGGAGGATGGTGGAAGTCAAAAAGCCAGTTTTCTCTATTGTGGACACTGGTTATAGGGTTCGGGAGCACAAACTGGTGAACAGTCTCATGATTAATTAGCAGCTCGAATTCGTCTGACCCAAGATTTCCTATAAAACTAGTGTTGAAGAAAAATTCAATGTTCATTGGCTTGATTCCATAGTGCGGTGCTGATCCTAACATAGGCCTTCGGAGGCCAATGGCATTAGAGATCATAGTGACTAAACCACCCAAGAGGATTGGGGCATTCGGTGTTTGTATAATACGTTCCATGTTAGCTAGCATATAGGCGGCACCGTTTACTGGACGGCTCTGAGAAGCACAGTACATGATGAAGAGCTCATCACGTGACACTGATGTAACATTTTGCTCTTTACCAAAAAGGGTGTGGGCAATGATCTTATGAAAATACCTGATAGCGGGGTTGTGGATGGACTCAGAATAAAGGTCAGATGGCTCGGGATGGTTATTGCCAGCAATGCTACCCCAGAAGAAATCAAGGTCAGTATCAAGCAGTAGGTCTTCCTGGGTCATAGTAATAACATCAGGGCCATAAGGGAATCCTAACAGGTTGGCAAACTCCCTATGGTTATAGCGGTAGTCCATGTCAAACAGTCTGAAAGTGATCAGCCCGCGGTTGAACCCTAACCCATGATTCGGTAGGTAGCTCAGTGTGCTCAGGAACTCAAGGGTCAACTTTCTGTAAGTACAATAACGTCTCCGAATAGGAGCAGTGTCCCATCCTATCTGGTGTAGCAGATACATGACACTCTCACGAATGCCTAAAGCAGTCATAGCATGGTCATCAACATAAATTGTAGGGCACATCTCACGCTCAGCCATATCCTCAAAGCGTCTTTTCTGGTGCCTACTCCTCAAGGTGATGTTCATGTAGTTTACTCGTGCCATGGAGCTAAATATTAAAGCTAAAGAACTACCCCTGAAAATGTTTAATAAATGCATGAAAAACTAAGTTAGTATTTTCAGGTTAAAAATGCCGAAGTTAAATCAAAAAGAAAAAGAAAGTTTAAAGGAAAAATAAAAATAGAAGAAAAAGAAAATAAAAAGGAGTAAGAGATGCAACATGAAAGTTTTAAAGATTAAGAAAAAGAAAAGAAAAATAAAAACATAGTAAAACAATAAAAATAATTAAAAGAAAACATGGGTTGCCTCCCATGAAGCGCCTTTATTTTATATCGATGGCTCGACAGATAATACCTATTCAGTTAGGTATCGGGATAGGTGGCTCACTTAACTACAGATAAGCCGAATAATTTAGATTTCCGACGTTAAAATAGTGCTTTAAGCGCTGGCCATTGACTATAAATGGTTTGATAGAATTTCCTTTAATTTTGATCGCACCACTTGGAAAAACTTTATTAATTTCGAACGGTCCTGACCATCTGAAACGTAATTTACCCGGGAAAAGTTTCAGTCTAGAGTTGAATAGGAGTACGATGTCTCCTTCCTTAAATTCTTTCCGCGAGATACGCTTATCGTGCCATTTTTTCATTCTCTCCTTATAGATTCTAGCATTTTCATAAGCGTCTAAACACAATTCTTCTAATTCATGGATATCTAATATTCGTTTCTCGCCAGCAATCTTGTAATTTAAGTTAAGGGTTTTAATGGCCCAATAAGCTTTATGTTCTAATTCTACTGGTAAATGACAAGATTTTCCATAAACTAATTTGAACGGCGTTGTTCCGATAGGGGTTTTAAAAGCTGTCCTATATGCCCAAAGAGCATCATTTAGCTTGGAGAACCAATCTTTTCTGGATGTGGCTACGGTTTTCTCAAGGATTTTTTTAATTTCCCTATTTGACACTTCCACTTGTCCACTCGTTTGAGGATGGTATGGTGTGGCTATGTGATGTTTAACGCCATATTTTGAAAGTAGTTTTTCGAAAATTCTAGAGATAAAATGGGAACCGCCATCACTAATTACTTGTCTTGGTACACCGAGTCGTGGGAAGATAACATGCTTGAATAGTTTAAGTACCACTCGTGTATCGTTTGTGGGTGCAGCGACGACTTCAATCCATTTCGACACGTAGTCAACAGCTACCAATATATACTTATTTCCAAAAGATGCGGGGAACGGTCCCATGAAATCAATTCCCCACACATCGAAAATTTCTACTTCGAGAATCCCTTTTTGCGGCATTTCGTCGCGTCTAGATATATTCCCTGTGCGTTGACATCTGTCACAGTTCATAATTGCTACGTGGACGTCTTTCCATAAAGTAGGCCAAAAGAAGCCAGCTTGAAGTATCTTTGCACAAGTTTTCGATGTACTGGCGTGTCCACCATAAGGGGCGGAATGGCAATGGGTAATGACGTCGTCTATTTCATCGTTAGGAACACAGCAATGGTAGATACCATCGGCGCCTCTTTTAAAAAGTAGTGGTTCATCCCAAAAGTAGTGTTTAAGATCATGGAAGAATTTCTTCCGCTGTTGGTACGTTAAATTGGGTGGTAAAACACCGGCGGCTAAATAGTTGACGAAATCAGCGTACCACGGTAACGTTGTGTTGGCACAAATGGCTTTTACTATCGAAGTTGTTAAAGGTTCATTGCGTTGATCTAAATTATCGGTACGAGCTATCTCTAGTTTAGCAATAAGGCGTTCATATGGGAAATCTTCGTTTATGGGAACACTCTCGGTTTGGATTCCATCCAATCTTGATAAATGGTCTGCTACCACGTTCTCAGTCCCTCTTTTGTCTTTGATTTCTAAGTCAAACTCTTGTAGGAGTAAGATCCATCTAAGTAGTCGCGATTTGGCGTCTTTCTTACTTAGCAAGTATCAGATCGCAGCATGATCCTTGTAAATAATGATTTTGGCGCCCACTAAGTAGGAACGAAATTTATCCAATACGAATACAACAGCTAAGAGTTCCTTCTCCGTAGTGGCGTAATTCATTTGTGCAGGATCGAGTGTTCTGCTTGCGTAGTAGATGGTGTGAAGCTTTTTATCTTTGCGTTGTCCTAGGACTGCGCCTACAGCATAATCGCTCGCATCGCACATTATTTCAAATGGTAGGTTCCAATCAGGAGGTTGCATAATAGGTGTTGAAATTAAGGCTTCTTTAAGCGTCTCAAATGCGTTTAAGCATTTATCGTCGAAAATAAACTCAACTTCTTTCATTAATAATTCAGTTAGCGGCTTAGTGATTTTAGAGAAATCTTTTATAAAACGTCGGTAAAAACCAGCGTGTCCTAGAAAACTTCTTATTTCTCTAACTGTTTTGGGTGGTTGAAGGTTTTTGATAATCTCGATTTTTGCTTTATCGACTTCAATCCCTCTGTTTGATACAATGTGACCCAACACAATTCCTTGTCTCACCATGAAGTGACATTTTCCCAATTGAGCACTAGGTTGACATTGACACAATGTTTCAGTACTAATTCAAGGTTTGATAAATGTGATCGGTGGATCTGGAACTGACTGTTTAACGCTGGTTCGCGAAATGTCGCGGAAGCAAGAGTCGCCACCGTCTTTTATTTTCTCCAACACGAAAAAGGACAAAAGCACAGAAAAATTCCTTTATGAGATTGCTCTCGGTTCGGGAGGTAGATTTATAGAAAGGGAAGGTGTTAGCACCCTTTCTATCTATGGTTATCCATGGGCTCTTAGATACTTGCTCATTTGTGTTTTCAAAATGTTTGTTTGCTTTTCAAGGTGTGAGTGAGTTTAAAAAAAAAGTTTCGTTTAAAGTTTCAGATCGACTCTTGTATCAGTCCTCAAGAGTGTTTGAAAAATTGCTTGTGAAAGCTTTTTTTGAAAAGTGTCGGTGTGAAAAGAGTTTTTGATTTGATTTGTTTTGAATTAGAGCAAGTATCTACGAGTTATCTACCTACCCTAAGGAATTAGGCTGTGCAAATGTCCTTAAGGTAGTGCCATCCCACCATTGAGAGGTAGGTAGCACCACCGTTGGAGGTGTTCGGGTCAATTCGTTTGTTAGGGACAGTGTGGTCACCAGAGCAACAGTAAGACACCTTAGGAGCTACCCTTATGCCATTGATCTTTTTATTCCGAGGCAACTATTCCGAGGCAACTTGTTTCTAGGCAACTTGTTTCGAGGCAACCGTTTCGAGGAAACTAGATCAATGGAACATAAGGACTCACTAAGACGTCCTATACTCGACGACCACGTTTCGAGGGGCAAGGCAACAGTGAGGCGTACCCTAAGAGTGGTGTGTGAATTGTGTATCATTTTCAATTATGTTTATCTTGTCAGGCATTGGGTGAGCTACGCTTTGATTTTATTTGGGCCATTCATTCTTTCATGTGATTAGCAGTTTAAAGGTGCGGAAATTAAAATGCGGAAAATAAAGGTCCTACGCTATTACAAGGCGCGGGTCTATACATCGCCAAATTAACAAAGACCCGATTTTGAATAAAAGTGCGGAAAGTAAATGTCCTAATTATCTATTACAAAGCTTTGGGGCAAATACATTATATTCACAAAAGAAATAAAAATAAATGCGCGAAAAGAATTTAGAATCGAGTATGCGAGGGCGTTGGACCCTTTAAAGAAATTAAATTGAAATTGAAAGTGAATTAATTATTTAATAAGAAAAGAAGTTATTTTTTTGGTTTTTTGGTATTTAATGAAAATAAAGAAAATAATTAAAATTAAAAGTTAAATAAAACCCTAATTCTAAATTTGTTTTTAATTATTAAAAAAATTGTTTTAAGTTTAACCTAATTTAACCCTAATTAATTAATTACAAGTTTATTTACAAGATAATTAATAATTAATAATAATAATGATAGGAAGAATTTATTTATTAAGAAAAAAAAAGACTCAAAATGCTAAAACCTAATTTCTATATTTTTTTTATTTAAGAAAAAAAACATTAAAGTTGGAAACCTAAAATTAAACTAATTTGATTATTAAAATTTATTTACAAAACTATTAATGAATCAAAAATTAAATATACATATTTTTATTTTTGACTTTTCTGGATTTTTTTGTATTTTTGTATTATGAAAATTAATTTGGTGAATTAAAAGAAAATAATTAAATTAAAATAAATAAAAGAGAAAAAAAATGAGAGAAAGAAAATACAAACAAAGGGGGGGTTTCTGCCCAATTTGGAGGTTTTGTTGAAGCAGTTTGGCCCATTAGAAAGCTGGCCCTTTTGGACTTTTTGTGGTTACGTGGGCGTCAGTTGACCAGGGTATATGGTGGACTCCAGGTTCTGGCCTTTGGATTGACCTTCAGGGACATATGGCAGGCACTGGTGTTGGGGCGTTTGGTGGACTACAGGAGGGCAAGTGTACCTGAATGCATTACAAGAAAAAATATTGAGAATATGGGGGACCTGGGAATCGAACCCAGGTCCCTGCGTTTGCCATGTTAATGCTTTGCCAGTTGTGCTGTTTGTGTGCTTTGATAATATAATGGAACACAAATATTCTAATGAGAAAATAAAAGCTAATGATATAAAACAATAAAAACGCGCCAGATTCAAATACTCCAGTCACATGATGACACGCCAGCTTCGTCTTCTTCTTTCTGCAAAAATATCAAACAAGTAGCGGGGGTTTTAAACCCCCACTAAATAGCACAGTGAATAATAGCGATTAGCTCATAAGCAAAAAGAAAAAGGGCGCGATGGGTGATTTCAATCCGTTTGGATGTCACGATTCCAATGGTGCTGGTTTCATTGTCCAATTTTTCCAGATATGTAAACCCCTCTTTTGGAGCTTCAGGAACCCTAGAAAGCTTTAATGGAAACTTTGCATACAAGCAATATTAATTCAATTGGATAACACCATTAGCTTCAGAGAGATCATATTACTATAAACCAATGCTTAAAACGTATGGAAAATGTATGCAAATTCAAACACGAATGTGAAAAAAGTTATGAACAGGGAGACTTCATTCTACCAATTCTTGAGGTTAGGGGATGTGTTTTTTATTGCAATCCCTTCCTGGATGTGTAAGCAAGCTTTTGGAATGGCTTTTTGGCCTTGAAACGCACAGCAACTATGAAAACAGTTTTGAGATTTTTTGGTGAAAAATGCAATGTTGTTCTTTTTTCTCAGCGCAGCTTTCTTTTTTCTTGGCATTAGGTCTTTGTTGTGCTTATGTATATGAATGGATTAGGTCAGAAAAATCAAGCCCAAAGCCTTTGCATTGATTGTAGGTGTTTAGGTATTGGCTTGCATTTTTGGTAAATCCCAAGTGTATGTATGAATGTCATGACTGACGTCATAACATTCTAGTTCAAGTTGTACTAACTCAATAGGTACATGTGCAGAAAAATATTGTAATTCAAATACTGATGTTTATAAGTGTGTATCTGAGCATGTTTGCAAAATGATCACATTTTGCTAAATCAGTAGACAGGTTTTCTCAGATGTCATAACAGATGTTATGACATCCTGTTCTGAACTAACAGGATTGCAGGATTGGATAAGTCTGAGTTTTTTCAGGAAATAACTCAGTCCTTTCTGAACAGAATCCTGCGTTTTCTGAGGAGTAACCTAGCTCAATCCTAACCTGATCAATAAAGTACTGTGACCTGGTCTTTAGGTCAAACGGAATCAACCCTAGGTTTTTGGAAACCCTAACTGAAGTTACAGCTGCTATATATTCAACAGAGCTGCGGTTTTTCAAATCATCCCTGCTGATTGATTAGAAGATCAATTTTGTAATCTGTATAGATTTGTTTATTGTACTCCAAGCAATTATCATTGTGATAAGTGCCTTGGAATAGGTTTCAATTGTAAGGGTTATGTAGCACTCAAAGCTTTGAAGCAAGAGTGTTTGAATGTTACTTGACTAAAGCTGTGAAGCAGAGTCAAGTTAGTTGTGTACATCACTCAAAGCTGTGAAGCACGAGTGATTGTGTTACTTGATTAAAAAGCTGTGAAGCTTAATCAAGTGTGTGTTTTGAAGAGTGTCTTCATCAATTCTTAAGTCAAATTGGTTTATGTATCACTGTTGTGATTGAGGGGGAGTGAGTAGGAACTCAGGTTTAAGTTGTACTTAGATTAGAATTGCATTGGGTAGGTCTTAAGTGAAGGAGATAAACTGGTTGGTTTATTCCTGAATTAACATCTCTTATAGTGGATTCTCTCCCTGGCTTGGTAGCCCCCAGAGTAGGTGTTGTTGCACACTGAACTGGGTAAACAATTGACTGTGTTATTTACTGCTTTTGTATTTACTGTCATATAGTAAGTCAGATACGGTGTCATAACATTGGACGTGACATTGAGTATCTGCAGCCAGAATTTCATTGATGATTTTGAATATTTGATTTTCATGATCTTTTTTCAAATCTCTTTGCCATGAAACTATTGCCAATCATGAGAAATCTTGCCTTTTTGAATATGCACGAAATATTTGATTCATTATGAGTGAAATCTCTGCACAAAAAGATTGGAAAGGTATTATTTGCTATTTTTTCATATTTAATTTTAATTAAGTGAATTAATAATAATAAAAATTCAAACAATTAATCAAAAATAATAAAATAACTCCCTTGGATGTCAATGGGTCGTGCATGGCCTTTGGGTAATGATTCATGGAAGAAATTGAGGCCCATTAGCAATTTTGAGGCTTTTGAAGCAAAGTTGACTTTTCAAAATTCCCAAAACTTTCCCAACTTCCACAAGGCATATCTTGCTCAATTTTTAAGATTTGCTCATGTTCTTGGACATTTTGGAAAGGTCTTGAAGTCCTCTAACCAATTACTTTGGTCCCATGTCATTTTGATTTACCAATCTCAAGTTATGGTCTTTGACTTAAAGTGCCTTTTTGTTGACTTTTGAAAATGACCTATAATGTTGAGATTGATATCTTTTTGTGAGAGCATTTCTTGGACTTGAAGTGTGAAGATGAGTTGTAGGAAATGTCATTCTCTTCAAAATGAGCCTTGGATGGGATTTTTCTGATAAACCATGTGGAAGTTATGCCCTGGTCAATTTGCAGTTGACTTTTTCAACTGTCCAAAAATGGAAACTTTTGCATCTTGAGACTTTTTGAGCCATGCCTTGAGAATCATGATCAATAATTGATCAAATGATGTTTGTGGCTTCAAAATAAGATGTTGACCAAAAATTTTGACTTTTGACTGTCAAATGACCATTTTGCCCCTGCAGTTGACTGTGAAGCAATTAGGGTTTTTGACTGTGCAATTTTGTGCTGTGAGTCTTGAAACTTGGCATGTGGATGCTTGACAATGTTTGTAGGCATGTGGGACTTGATTGGACCCTTGGAAACTTCAATTTCTTTGCCAAAATCAAAACCCTGATTTTTGACTGTTAGGAGGCAATTGGACTGTGCAATCTTTGGGAGATTTTGAAGCATGCTCTTGGCAAATCTTGAAGAAAATGGGAGGGCAAATTTTGGGGTGCAACAGTTGCCCCTGTTCAATCTTCTTAGACCTGAGGATGTAGATTGGCTGGCGTGCCTTTCGTAATCCGAAGGTGGAAGATGATTGAACACTAGAGTGCCCAGAAATTTGTGCTCACATAGTGACGTATCAGCAATGTGATGTGGGGAATGGGCTTACAGATGCCATTTGGAGATTGATGGATAGGAAGATGGGCTTACAGATGCCATGTTGAGAGATGATGGATAGGTGGATGGGCTTATAGATGCCATATGGAAGTGTGACTGAACTTTGTCGGGAATGGGCTTACAGATGCCATTTGGATGTTGATCGCGTAAGAGTTTTCTTAGTGAGAACTTGCGTACCTGAAAAAAGAAAGATAATTACCTGGCCTGTTACAGGAGTTGACCTTAAAATTCTTTATATAGACGCGCTCTGGCTGGATACAGGTATCGAATCTTTGAACTCTTCAGACGTGCCCTGACGAGATACAGGAATCGAGTCTGGAGCTTCAAAAGGTTTTTGTTGATAATGATGTGATGAATGAATCAGGGATGGTTACTACCTCAACGGGACGATGAGAGAACCTTGGGCGATTACTACCTCAACAGTAACGCTGAGAGAACCTTGGGCGATTACTACCTCAACAGTAACGATGAGAGAACCTTGGGCGATTACTACCTCAACAGTAACGATGAGAGAACCTTGGGCGATTACTACCTCAACAGTAACGATGAGAGAATCTTGGGCGATTACTACCTCAACAGTAACGATGAGAGAATCTTGGATGTCTTCTACTGAGTCTTCATCAGGAAAATCTTTAGGAATCGATTTAACTGAACCAGAGAAGGCCTTTGACTGGATCGGCATCAGAAAAATCTTTAGGAGTCGATTTAACTAAACCAGGCAAGGTCTTGGAATCTTCAACTGGAATAAGAATCAGGGAGATCTTAGCATCGATCTGACTGAACCAGAGAAGGTCTTGGATTAACTTTGACTGGATAAGAATCAGAAAAATCTTAGAATCGATTTAACTGAACCAGACAAGGTCTTGGAATCTTCAACCGGAATAAGAATCAGGGAGATCTTAGCATCGATCTGACTGAACCAGAGAAGGTCTTGGATTAACTTTGACTGGATAAGAATCAGAAAAATCTTAGAATCGATTTAACTGAACCAGACGAAAGTCTTGGAATGTCTTTGACTGGATAAGAATCAGAAAAATCTTAGGGTCGATTTAACTGAACCAGGCGAAAGTCTTGGAATATCTTTGACTGGATAAGAATCAGAAAAATCTTAGGGTCGATTTAACTGAACCAGACGAAAGTCTTCCATAGATGTAGTTTTTTTTTTAGGGGACTACTAGGTCATATGAGTGGTCAGCGGTGTTTACTGATTCGTCTTTCCCTGAAACGGTAAAGGGTCGGTTATATGCAATGTCATGATGTATGAAATGCATGATATATATCAAGCAATGATGCTCTCAACATAAATGAGATTGTATGTTCATGATGCGTATATGCATGCTATAGTGTATGGAAATACGATGTTTATGAATGTATGTTTTCGTCTTAGGAAAATAAATCCTTGACAGGTGCCGGGAGTTAAAATCCTGGGCTGATGGAGAGCTTCTGTTTCCACTGGGGAGTGATGGTTGCAAGAATACCGGTAGGAGAAGATAACTCCGTCGAGGAATAAACTTGGCGAATGGATTACTCTGCGGGGGAAAATTACTCTAGCTACCTTGTTGGGGAACAGTACTCTGTGGGAAGAGAGGTATTCTGTTGAGATGTTGATGATAACTTCGCTGGGGATACCGTTGTTATGTTGGAAGTTTTAATAGACTTTGCTGGGGATTAGAAGACTTCGCCGAGGACGATCTTTCCATGGATTTTGGCTGAGGATAACCCAGTTATACCCTGGTAGGGAAATAACCTTTGAATAAAGCCGGGAGACGCGTTCGTGCTCTGTGGGGGGGAAGCTTCCAGAATCTACTGGGGATAAGCTTCCTGCTGGGGAGATGATTCAACTTTCCTGGGGAAATCTGGATTGGACTCTCCTGGAGAAATTTGAGATATATTGGGGAAGTGGCTCCGCTGAGTGTCTAGTATACCGCCGGGGAACAATCTTAGATCAAGACTGCCGGGGATGCTTGTTAAGAATGTTTGTATACTCCGCTGGGGAATGTTGAGATCCGCGGGGGATAATCCAACTTCCTTGAGGTTGATAGTGGACTAACTCTGCTTGGGGAGAGTATCGCTGACTTGCTGGCTCACTCTCTGGGGAATTAAGATATCTTGGTCATGTTTTTCAACCGAACCTACCTTTGTACCTTGGTGAACAGAGCAATTAGATCGCTTAGACAACTCATTATTGCCCCTGTTTCTGATGTGGGAGAGGAAGATACATGTGGAGGTGCTTGATGACTGCCGATTTGACAAATCTTCTTCTGGTAGGCAAGTGACGAGATGACAGGACATAGTCGTACGCTCTGATCCCTAATTTTTGCCTAGACTGCCCTTTCAGGTTTTCAGTCCACCGGGATACCCATTTTTGCCCAAGCCGCCTTTTCAGGTTTTCGACTTGCCGGGTGTACAGATTTTTCATTTTCATCCCTTATTTTGCCCGAACCCTTTTGGTTCACCAGGAAGCCCTTATTTTTGCCTAGGTGTGTCAACCTAGCGGATCTTTGATTGTGCGTAGTATTTTTTTGACTATGTCCATACTCTCAGGATGTAGGGAGGTGCCCCTGTCAGTAGCATTGTGTAGCCATATTACCAGAAGATGTCTGATCGTGCAAGATTTGTTGCTGGAATTCCTGTCCAATGCCCCAAGTGACTTAGGCAGAGATTTGCCCCTGGTTATCTTGGCATTTTGAGAGATTCTCCGAATCTTGACTGAATTGCCCCAGATGATGGACAATAATCACGTCTGCCCCTTGATTGGAAGTACTTTTGTTCATTAGATATTCTTCGTGCGAACTTCTATGCTGTTCAAACAAAAAGCCATATGTAAACAATGTTATTTTAAAAATGCCAAGCTTATGTCTGTCTTGAATTTTTTTTGCGAAAATGCATTTTTCAGTAAAACAAGCAAATTTTGTAAAATGTGATGTCAACTCGTTATTTTACCGCAAGCCTTAAGGAGTCAGGATACCTTTCGTAACAGTATGCTTTCGAACTAACCCATGCTTCAGCTAGGACTTTTAAGGGTTATAACGTGGCCTGGTTCACGGTTTAAGAAACAAGGGATAAAGGCTCAAATTTCATTTGTACCCACCCGCTCTTCGTGATGTTCTTCAATCCTAAACTCAGCTGATCGTGCGTTAGACCTTGTTTGAGTCTTTATCCTGATATTCTGGTGATGGTTCGGATGTTGACAGTTTATTTTGAATAGGCAGTCATTTCTTTTTTTTTGTTGAGGGTTTGTAGGACCTCTTTCTTTTTGATTTCGTTATCCCTATTTTTTTTGCCTGAACTGTTTCTTTTTGTATTTACAGTCAGCGGGATGCCCCAGTTTTGTAAGTCTCCTTCATAGGTTTTGACTTATTGGGCTTTAGTTTTTTTTTTGTTTTGGTAATGACTGCCTGTCTTTATGATTATTCGGAACCATCATTGTCTTTTATTTTGTAAGGACCTCTTTGGTGCCATTCGTTATGCACTTGGATCAACTGAGAGAACTACCCTGCCCCAGGTTATGATTAAGGGTTTTAATTTTCGAAAAGAAAAACTCCTACTTCTTTGGCTCAAAGGGGTTGACGAGGGATTATCTTCCTTATTACTCCAGTGTTTAGGAATTGAAACAATGCCTGTACCTCATCAGCGGGGTCCGTTCAAAAGCATACTGTAGAGATCGTGGTATCGTTTTCGTCATCCTCCCTCAAGAGGCTTAGAATTGTTAACCGAGCGTTGAACATCACAAAAATATGAAAACAGTTTTAAGCACAGTAAACATAATTACTTCAAAACAGACACGTGTAATGCATTAATGAAATAACAAAGTTTGACATGAATAAAATGTTTGAATGATCAAAGAAAAATATAACTTGAACATTCGAATGAACAAAAGATATACTCGATGACTTGGTGTAGGATCAATGTTCAAACTTGACCTCCTTGGCGTCAATCAAATCCTGGATCTTGTTCTTCAAGGTCCAACAGTCGTCGGTGTCATGTCCGGGACTGTCAGAATGGTAGGCACATCTCGCACCCGGGTTGTATTTGGGAGAGGAAGTATCAGGATTTTGGGGAGGATCCTTTAGTGTGATCAGTTTCGCCTTCAGCAATTGTTGTAGTGCCTGAGACAAAGGCATGCTGATGTTAGTATACTTCCTATCTTGATACTTTATCCTACGCCTATTGCTCTTTCTTTGTTGAACAGGCGCGGGATCAGAGATCTGGATTGCCCCTACACCATGACGACCCTTTTTACCATGTATAGCATTAGACTCTTTCTTCCCACTGTGGGGCTTTTTCTGAGCATCAGCAGGTGCAGCTTCTTGAATCTTTCCTGATTTTATACCAGCTTCAATTCTCTCCCCGGTCAAGATCAGATCTGTGAACCCAGCAGAAGAATTCCCAATCAGATGGTTGTAGAATGGACCAGACAGGGTCCCCAAGAACAGGTCTACAAGTTCACGATCAGTCAGAGGTGGTTGCACCCTTCCAGCAAGGTCTCTCCACTTATGGGCGTACTCCTTAAAACCTTCTCCTGATCCTAGCGGCATACTTGGAGTTGGGTACGTGTAGGAGCGAGGTCGGCATTGTACTGGTACTGCTTGTAGAATGCAGTGGCCAAGTCCTCCCAGCCGCGGATGTTGGCTCCATTCAGTTGATAGAACCAGTCGAGTTGAGTTCCCGACAGACTATCCTAAAAGAAGTGAATCCACAAATTCTTGTCAGCCGTGTAGGGCTGGATCCTCCTTGTGTAAGACCTGAGATGCAGCTTAGGACAGGAAGCCCCGTCATATTTTGCAAAAGCAGGTGCCTTGAACTTGTGTGGGATTACTACCCCAGAAGACAGACCTAGATCTTCGAAGTCCAGGACGGGCACTTTCTGTATTTTCATAGCACTTAACCGGTCTTCCAGCTGTTTGTACCTGTCCTCAACTGGGGGGTACTGCTCACCATTGTAATCGGTCTCGTTGTCGGAGACCACTGGACTAGGAACCTCCCTTTCTTGGGGACTGTCTTTCCCAACAGACGGGGTAGTCAGGTCAACTTCATTTTGTGACCCATTCCCAGATTTGCGTCTCGGGTTGAACAACACCGTCCTCTTCTTCTTCTTCTTCGAGAGTAGAGTCTTCAGATCTTGTTGCCCCTGGGCCAAACTCATGATCAACTCTTGGAACTGGGCGTTCTGAGCCTGGAGAGCCTTGATGGATTGCTCAGTAGATGATTCAGGATTCATGTTGATCGGCTGAAATAAACAGCGAAGAAGGTAAGCAGCCTATAAAAGGGACACCTGTAATGCAATAATATGTATGTATGCATGCAATGTTTTCAAGGATCTCGCGGGGTAAACAAGAAAATTGTTAGAGTTGGGATCCGATAGCTTGATTGAAGGAACTGCATGTTGTTGAGAGTCCTTCTTCAAGGGTCAAGGCTCACCATATCGAGTGGGTCATAGCCCCTGACACCCTTGGCTAGAGGAAAATAAATCCCCTTTTGCCCCTTGCTAGACATTTTGATTCATCATGACCTGCATCACAAGCCCTTGAGATCCTTGAAATGGGTTAGTCCTTACACAGGATGTATGCAATGGTATGATGTTATGCTATGCATGGGGTGATATATGTAAACCCTGTTATGAGTCCAGATTAAGGACTATAAACAAAACCTGCAAGAAATTCGAGTGTCAGATAACAAGCACGCAAATAGTCAAGTTTGAAAGCACACAAGTCACACAAAGAGCCCTTAGAGTTTAGGCCAGCATGGGGTCTAGGTATTACCCTCTTGAAGTTGGTGGGCCCAACCTGTTCTATCAGAAGTAACCGGGTTCTAAGGGTCCCAATATCATTGGATTGCTTTCATTGTTCATCGTTTCGATTTAGCCACTAAACTGGCGACCGAAATATTCCAAGAAAACAACCCTCAATTGAGTGTAGTATCGAGTATCAACCAACCTCGGACTGCACCAAAGTCAGTTATCTCACTACCCTAAAGAGGCCAAGATGGTTCAATTAAGGTTCCTAAGGTCAGTTGATGCTTCACGACACCACGCGGCGGCCCCGTACTCTCCTTGACTGAACTCAAGGGTTACCGGTACTCACCAAAGTGCCACATCAACGTAGCAGACTGCTTCAACCATGTCAGTATACCCCGCACAGTTCCCTCACAGCCTTGTTGCTACTTTCTAAGAAGGTATCTCCCAGATCCGGGTTAGGATCTATAGAACTCCCAAGACAGTACCCACAATTTAAAACAAGCAATTCAAAGCAATTAAAAACACAAGTGATCTTAGTCCTAAGGTACACCTCACTTTATAAGTATCCCCAGCAGAGTCGCCAGTTCTGTGATCGGTGGATCTGGAACTGACTGTTTAACGCTGGTTCGCGAAATGTCGAGGAAGCAAGAGTCGCCACCGTCTTTTATTTTCTCCAACACGGAAAGGACAAAAGCACAGAAAAATTCCTTTATGAGATTGCTCTCGGTTCGGGAGGTAGATTTATAGAAAGGGAAGGTGTTAGCACCCTTTCTATCCATGGTTATCCATGGGCTCTTAGATACTTGCTCATTTGTGTTTTCAAAATGTTTATTTGCTTTTCAAGGTGTGAGTGAGTTTAAAAAAAAGTTTCGTTTAAAGTTTCAGATCGACTCTTGTATCAGTCCTCAAGAGTGTTTGAAAAATTGCTTGTGAAAGCTTTTTTTGAAAAGTGTCAGTGTGAAAAGAGTTTTTGATTTGATTTGTTTTGAATTAGAGCAAGTATCTACGAGTTATCTACCTACCCTAAGGAATTAGGCTGTGCAAATGTCCTTAAGGTAGTGCCATCCCACCATTGAGAGGTAGGTAGCACCACCGTTGGAGGTGTTCGGGTCAATTCGTTTGTTAGGGACAGTGTGGTCACCAGAGCAACAGTAAGACACCTTAGGAGCTACCCTTATGACATTGATCTTTTTATTCCGAGGCAACTATTCCGAGGCAACTTGTTTCGAGGCAACTTGTTTCGAGGCAACCGTTTCGAGGCAACTAGATCAATGGAACATAAGGACTCACTAAGACGTCCTATACTCGACGACCACGTTTCGAGGGGCAAGGCAACAGTGAGGCGTACCCTAAGAGTGGTGTGTGAATTGTGTATCATTTTCAATTATGTTTATCTTGTCAGGCATTGGGTGAGCTACGCTTTAATTTTATTTGGGCCATTCATTCTTTCATGTGATTAGCAGTTTAAAGGTGCGGAAATTAAAATGCGGAAAATAAAGGTCCTACGCTATTACAAGGCGCGGGTCTATACATCGCCAAATTAATAAAGACCCGATTTTGAATAAAAGTGCGGAAAGTAAATGTCCTAATTATCTATTACAAAGCTTTGGGGCAAATACATTATATTCACAAAAGAAATAAAAATAAATGCGCGAAAAGAATTTAGAATCGAGTATGCGAGGGCGTTGGACCCTTTAAAGAAATTAAATTGAAATTGGAAGTGAATTAATTATTTAATAAGAAAAGAAGTTATTTTTTTGGTTTTTTGGTATTTAATGAAAATAAAGAAAATTAATTAAAATTAAAAGTTAAATAAAACCCTAATTCTAAATTTGTTTTTAATTATTAAAAAAATTGTTTTAAGTTTAACCTAATTTAACCCTAATTAATTAATTACAAGTTTATTTACAAGATAATTAATAATTAATAATAATAATGATAGGAAGAATTTATTTATTAAGAAAAAAAAGACTCAAAATGCTAAAACCTAATTTCTATATTTTTTTTATTTAAGAAAAAAAACATTAAAGTTGGAAACCTAAAATTAAACTAATTTGATTATTAAAATTTATTTACAAAACTATTAATGAATCAAAAATTAAATATACATATTTTTATTTTTGACTTTTCTGGATTTTTTTGTATTTTTGTATTATGAAAATTAATTTGGTGAATTAAAAGAAAATAATTAAATTAAAATAAATAAAAGAGAAAAAAAATGAGAGAAAGAAAATACAAACAAAGGGGGGGTTTCTGCCCAATTTGGAGGTTTTGTTGAAACAGTTTGGCCCATTAGAAAGCTGGCCCTTTTGGACTTTTTGTGGTTACGTGGGCGTTAGTTGACCAGGGTATATGGTGGACTCCAGGTTCTGGCCTTTGGATTGACCTTCAGGGACATGTGGCAGGCACTGGTGTTGGGGCGTTTGGTGGACTACAGGAGGGCAAGTGTACCTGAATGCATTACAAGAAAAAATATTGAGAATATGGGGGACCTGGGAATCGAACCCAGGTCCCTGCGTTTGCCATGTTAATGCTTTGCCAGTTGTGCTGTTTGCGTGCTTTGATAATATAATGGAACACAAATATTATAATGAGAAAATAAAAGCTAATGATATAAAACAATAAAAATGCGCCAGATTCAAATACTCCAGTCACATGATGACACGCCAGCTTCTTCTTCTTCTTTCTGCAAAAATATCAAACAAGTAGCGGGGGTTTTAAACCCCCCCTAAATAGCACAGTGAATAATAGCGATTAGCTCATAAGCAAAAAGAAAAAGGGTGCGATGGGTGATTTCAATCCGTTTGGATGTCACGATTCCAATGGTGCTGGTTTCATTGTCCAATTTTTCCAGATATGTAAACCCCTCTTTTGGAGCTTCAGGAACCCTAGAAAGCTTTAATGGCAACTTTGCATACAGGCAATATTAATTCAATTAGATAACACTATTAGCTTCAGAGAGATCATATTAGTATAAACCAATGCTTAAAACGTATGGAAAATGTATGCAAATTCAAACACGAATGTGAAAAAAGTTATGAACAGGGAGACTTCATTCTACCAACTCTTGAGGTTAGGGGCTGTGTCTTTGATTGCAATCCCTTCCTGGATGTGTAAGCAAGCTTTTGGAATGGCTTTTTGGCCTTGAAACGCACAACAACTATGAAAACAGTTTTGAGATTTTTTGGTGAAAAATGCAATGTTGTTCTTTTTTCTCAGCGCAGCTTTCTTTTTTCTTGGCATTAGGTCTTTGTTGTGCTTATGTATATGAATGGATTAGGTCAGAAAAATCAAGCCCAAAGCCTTTGCATTGATGATTTTGAATATTTGATTTTCATGATCTTTTTTCAAATCTCTTTGCCATGAAACTATTGCCAATCATGAGAAATCTTGCCTTTTTGAATATGCACGAAATATTTGATTCATTATGAGTGAAATCTCTGCACAAAGATTGGAAATGTATTATTTGCTATTTTTTCATATTTAATTTTAATTAAGTGAATTAATAATAATAAAAATTCAAACAATTAATCAAAAATAATAAAATAACTCCCTTGGATGTCAATGGGTCGTGCATGGCCTTTGGGTAATGATTCATGGAAGAAATTGAGGCCCATTAGCAATTTTGAGGCTTTTGAAGCAAAGTTGACTTTTCAAAATTCCCAAAAATTTCTCAACTTCCACAAGGCATATCTTGCTCAATTTTTAAGTTTTGCTCATGTTCTTGGACATTTTGGAAAGGTCTTTAAGTCCTCTAACAAATGCCTTTGGTCCCATGTCATTTTGATTTACCAATATCAAGTTATGGTCTTTGACTTAAAGTGCCTTTTTGTTGACTTTTGAAAATGACCTATAATGTTGAGATTGATATCTTTTTGTGAGAGCATTTCTTGGACTTGAAGTGTGAAGATGAGTTGTAGGAAATGTAATTCTCTTCAAAATGAGCCTTGGATGGGATTTTTCTGATAAACCATGTGGAAGTTATGCCCTGGTCAATTTGCAGTTGACTTTTTCAACTGTCCAAAAATGGAAACTTTTGCATCTTGAGACTTTTTGAGCCATGCCTTGAGAATCATGATCAAGAATTGATCAAATGATGTTTGTGGCTTCAAAATAAGATGTTGACCAAATTTTTTGACTTTTGACTGTCAAATGACCATTTTGCCCCTGCAGTTGACTGTGAAGCAATTAGGGTTTTTGACTGTGCAATTTTGTGCTGTGAGTCTTGAAACTTGGCATGTGGATGCTTGACAATGTTTGTAGGCATGTGGGACTTGATTGGAACCTTGGAAACTTCAATTTCTTTGCCAGAATCAAAACCCTAATTTTTTACTGTTAGGAGGCAATTGGACTGTGCAATCTTTGGGAGATTTTGAAGCATGCTCTTGGAAAATCTTGAAGAAAATGGGAGGGCAAATTTTGGGGTGCAACAATAAACATCCGTCAAAACTTTCTCCATAGACAAAAAAATCGTCCATGAATACTTCCATAATTCCGTCTAAAAAGTCTGCGAAAATCGCCATCATGCATCGTTGGAAAGTTGCAGGTGCGTTACATAGTCCAAATGGCATTCTTCGGTATGCAAAGGTACCATAGGGGCATGTGAACGTGGTTTTCTCTTGATCATCAGGATGAATAGGAATTTGGAAGAATCCTGAGTATCCGTCAAGATAGCAGAAATGGGAATGTTTGGCTAAGCGCTCGAGCATTTGATCAATGAATGGTAATGGGAAATGGTCCTTGCGTGTAGCTTTGTTTAGTTTTCTGTAATCAATACACATTCTCTATCCTGTTTGGGTACGTTGTGCCACCGATTCGCCTTTTGTGTTTGTTATAACTGTAACACCTCCTTTCTTAGGTACTACGTGAACTGGACTGACCCAATTGCTATCTGATATTGGGTATATGATGCCTGCCTCTAGTAGTTTCTGTACTTCTTTCTTAACGACTTCACTTAGGATAGGATTTATTCGTCTTTGATGTTCTCTAGAAGTCTTGCAGTCATCCTCCAGCATAATGCGGTGCATACAGAGAGAATGGCTTATTCCTTTTAGATCTGATATATTATAGCCTAACGCGGTTGGATACTTTCTTAACACACTAAGAAGTTTTTCGGTTTCGATCTTCCCTAAATTGACATTGACTATAACTGGTTGTTCGAGTTCTTTATCTAAAAATTCATACCTAAGATCTTCAGGTAACGTTTTAAGTTCTATACCAGTTTTCTTATCAGTTGGGGTAGGATCGGGTGTTAAGGCGAAACATTCGCTTAGGTTGGCATCTAGATGGTCTTGTTTCTAGTCATCATCCTTGAGGATAGTTGGTGTCGGAATTTTCAGCATCCCAGAATAAGTGTCTTCTTGGATTTCTAGTTCTTTGACACATTCATCAATAATATCTAGGAGACAGCATGAGTCATCTATAGCAGGGGCTTTGAAGAATTGGGAAAGAATGAATTCTACTTTTTCTTCTCCTACCTCGAAGGTAAGCTTTCCTTTCTTAACGTCAATAATGGCTCATGCAGTAGCTAAAAATGGTCTTCCTTGTATGATGGGAATGTTTGAATCTTCCTTGATGTCCATTATTATAAAGTTAGTCGGTATGTAAAATTGTCCTATTCGGACATGAATGTTTTCTAGCATACCAACAGGGAATTTGACTGATCTGTCGGCTAGTTATAGGGACATCTTGGTAGGTCTCATGTCACCTAATTTGAGCTTCTCGCAAATAGATAAGGGCATTAGACTAACACTTGCTCCTAAATCGCATAGAGCTTTGTCTATGACAGATTTTACAATTACACATGGTATGGAGAAACTACCAGGATCTTTTAGCTTTGGAGGCATGTTATTTTGAATTATGGCGCTACATTCGGCGGTTAGCATAACGGTTTCGTTTTCAACGATTTTTTTCTTATTATACAATATCTCTTTTAGGAATTTAGCATATGACGGCATTTGGGTTATAGCTTCTGTAAACGGAATAGTAACGTTTAATTGTTTCAGAAGTTCAACAAATTTCTTGAATTGCCCCTCGTTCTTGGATTTTGCAAATCTTTGAGGGTATGGAATTGGTGGTTTATATGGCAGTGGAGGTACGTAAGGTTTTTCTGAAACCTCTCTGTTCTCATTCGCTTCTTCCTCTACATTCTCATATTGTTCTTTCGACTTCTCTACTTCCTTTTCAGGTTTCTAATACATGGTCGGGTTTTGGAGTCTAGGATCTACCGGTCCATCGAGTGTTGTCCCACTTCGTAATGTGATAGCATTAGCGTGTCCTTTAGGATTGGGTTGTGTTTGTCCAGGAAATGTACCAGCAGGTGCGGCAGAACTAGCTTGGTGTTGTGCTACTTGGGAGATTTGGGTTTCTAACATTTTATTGTGAGTTGCTAGGGCATCTACCTTATTTGCTAATAGCTTCAATTGTTCACCGGTGTGAACATTTTGATTGAGGAATTCTTTGTTTTGTTGAGCTTGATTAGCGATAAAATTTTCCATTAGGATTTCAAGGTTAGATTTCTTAGGAATGTTAGGAACATTAATAGCGGGTTTTTGATAACCTGGAGGTACAGCAGGTGCTTGGCCATGTGCATATAAAGTGTTATTGCTCTTGTACGAGAAGTTATGATGGTTCTTCCAACCAGGATTATAGGTATTAGCATAAGGATTACATTGAGCGTAATTCACCTGATCAGCTGATATTCCTGCTAAGATTTGACATTCGGTTCCAACATGACCAGGGACTCCACAAACTTCGCAGTTTGGGGTAACTGCAGCCACCGTGGCTGCAGGAGGTAAGGTCAAGCTTTCTATCTTTTGGGTAAGAGCATCTACCTTAGCATTAACTTTATCTAGGCTACTAATCTCGTACATCCCACCTTTGGTTTGATTTTTCTCCACAAATGTTCTTTCTCCTCCCCACTGATAGTGGTTTTGAGCCATATTTTCAATGAGTTGGTTAGCTTCGTCGTAAGGCTTGTCCATCAGTGTACCACCTGCGGCGACATCTATAGAGAGTCTTGTGTTGTACAAGAGTCCATTATAAAACATGTGGATGATCAGCCATTTTTCTAGTCCGTGATGTGGGCACATTCGCATCATATCTTTGTAGCGTTCCCATGTATCGAATAGTGATTCAGTATCCTTCTGCGTAAATCCGTTGATTTGGGCTCTTAGTGCAGCAGTCTTGCTTGGAGGAAAGTATCGTGCTAAAAATACAATCTTAAGTCCTTCCCACGTAGTGACGGAATTTGACGGCAAGGATTGCAACCAAGCCCAAGCTCTATCTCTTAACGAGAAAGGGAAAAGACGTAATCTTATTGCATCTTTACTAACACCATTTGCTATAACTGTGTCGGAAAATTGAACGAATTTTGTAAGATGTTCGTTTGGATCCTCAGTAGGATCTCCAGAGAATTGGCGTTGTTGGATAGCTGATATCAATGACGGTTTCAACTCAAAATCGTTTCGATTTATTGCTGGAGCAGCAATGCTGTTGTGGGGTTCTTGTTGTGATGGAGCTGCGTACTCCTTCAGTGGGCGGGTCCTTTGTTCTTCGGCCATGTCTACTTCTGGATTAGTTTCGGTTTCAGAGGAAGAATTAGAATCTGTTTCGGAATCAATCTTGATTTCGGGTTTGGGTAAAGAAATAGCGTGATTTAAACAGTAATCCCTGACTGCACGTCTTATGGAAAGGATGCGTTCAGGTTCGTCCATCGATTTGTCAAGTGGTTCGCCTTGTGAGCGAGTCCTTGGCATACAAATCGAAAAAGGGTTTCTGTTGCCTAGTCTAAACGCGCAACAGAAGAATCGTACTTAATTGACTAATCAGTCCCCGGCAACGGTGCCAAAAACTTGATCGGGACTTTATGAGTCTATTGGGATACTAACTGCAAGTATACAGTTTAGTCGTTCTAGTTTTAAATGATTATCGAACCCACAGAGACTGAGGATCAATCGCATACGATCTAATGCTATAATTGTTTAACTAAGCGATGAATATTTGATTTTAGGGGGGAAATAGTTTAATTAAAAATAATAATAATAGCTATACCGGTATGTGATAGTCGGACTTCGGGAATTCGGTGAATCGCTTGGCATATAAAGTATTTCGGTAAAAACGAATTGTTTAAAAACTTGAGACATACACTCTCGTGTTCATGAAATAAGTCATGCTACTAAACCTAGTGGATGCACTTTAAATTTAATAACACTTTTTGGAAACAATTTGAGTTTAATTAATTTATTAAAACACTCTCATGTATTTAAAAATTAATGTTTCGTTACCACTATCTGGGTCGAACCCCAACTCTCGCATGCAGGTTCTTGCCTTAATTAATTTCCCACTCTCGTGGCAAAATCGTGTTAATTATCCTCTCACTCTCGTGACAAGGGTAGTTAAATTAAACATGGAAATTGGAAACCAGAAATTGTTTATAAATGTTTTTAGCCAAGTTATCACTGAATTCTTTCGGTACTTAGGAGTCACATACTAGTACAATTAATTTAGCCGGACATAATATATTTAGTAACTATGCAATTTAAAATATAATCCATTAAAATAAATGACATAATACAAGAGTAAATAAATATCAATTGCATAAAAAACCTAGAAATAATGTTGCTATGGTAATCTTGGATGTTTACAAATTCCTTGCAATTCAATCAAAATCTATAATTGTGTTAATTCTTAGATGAAGAATTAACACTCTAAAAACTAATTCTGGAATTTAAAATTACAGTAGGTGTAAAAAAAGGGTTCAAAAGCAAGAAAATAGAATAATGCAGAAAAATAGAAATTTGGCTCTGGATAGAATTCTTCGACCATCATCCATTGAACTACCACATATATATAGAAGAAGATTTTACAGTTGAGAAAATATTGGAAAAAGCTTGAGTGGAGAAAGACCCGGATGCATGGTTACTGAGTGGAGGAAATATAGGAGAAGAGTTTTGCCCTCAACGTTGCCCACGTCTCCACTAATTCATAACGTTTCCCTTTAAGCGTGTGACGGTCGTCACAAGGGGGTGACGATCGTAATGCGCTTAAATAACGCATTACGCTCGTCAATGATGTGTGACGAGCGTTCTTCTAGTTGTGGAGGCGTTATGGTCGTCATAGGGCGTGACGGTCGTCACAGCTACAAAATCTGCAGACTTTGCAGATTTGGTTCTTTCTCTTCTGTTTTTTGGTTAGCTTCCTTCATGTGGTCCTTTTTCATTGATTTGAGTTACCAAATGTTATACCTGTGAAAAGACATAAAAACTCGGAACAATTGGGAGTTAAACAACTCAATGTGTTATAAAAATCGGTAAAAAGTGTAGTAATTACATTATACGATTTCTCGTTATCAGCGACATTAGGCTGCAAGGCGTGCTGAGGAGCACAATATTGTTGTCGAGCTGCACGAAGTTGCAGGCTACGTCGGGGAGCGCAAATTAGTTGTTATTCTGTCTTGGTTGCTCTGCATGTCGAGGGGCACATAGTCTCCCTATCCCTATTGCCCATTGTGATACGGTGGCAGAACCGAATGTTTGAATGCTGGTTTGCGTTTTGCAATTTATGTTCGCAAAATGTCGCGGTAAGTAAGAGTCGCCACCGACTTTTATTTCATCCAATCAGAAAAGAAAAAAGTACAGAAAAAATCCTTTTTCGAGATATTCTGAGTACGGGGGATAGATTATAGAAAGGGAAGGTGTTAGCACCCTTTCTATCCATGGTTTTCCATGGGCTCTTAGGTACTTGCTCATCTTTTTTTAAAATTGCTTGTGTATGTGCTTTGTTTTTGAAAAGTTTGACTCCGTGATAACCTTTGTATCAGTCCTCAAAGGTGTGACGAAGTTGTTTTAAAAATTATTTTGAAAAGTGTGAGTGTGAAAAGCTTTGATTTGAGCAAGTACCTACTAGCATCTACCTACTCAAAAAAGATCGTTTCTATTCTTGTTTCCTTTAGACAGTGTTATCCTACCATTGAGAAATAGGTAGCACCGTCATTGGAGTTGTAAGGGTCAATTCGAAAGGGACGTACGATCACTAAAGCAATGTTAGGATACCTTAGTAATAACCCTAGAGTCTTAAGATCATATTCGAGGCAACATTTCCGAGGCAACTTTTCTGGGGCAACATTTCCGAGGCAACATTTGAACGGGACGTTTGATCTTTTTTAGACAGGAGGGCAACCATTAAGATACCCTATGCTTAATGATCGTTTACCGAAGACAACCTAAGTGAGAGTATATCTTAAGAGTGATATGTGCGAGTGATTTGTTTTCAGTTATTTGTCTTTACACATTAGGGTTTTCTAACTGTATTAAATTTGTCATGCATTCTTGTCATACAATTCTATTAGCATTCATCTAAACAGTCAAATATTTGCGGGAATTAAAATGTGAGAAAGTAAATCTACGCTATTATAAGGCTTCGGGGAGGAATTTAATTACATAGCCAAAAACCCGGGGAAAAGCGATAAGTAAAAAGTCCTATATTAAACTATTACAAACCATGGACAGTTACAAAAATATTGGCAAAAATAAATAACACGCGCGCGATGGATTAAATATGAAACAACTAGGGTTTTGACCCTTGACTAAACCTAATTGTGATTGATTAAAAAAAGTTTTTGTTTTGTAAGAAAATAAAGAAATAATTAAACTAAAAGAGAAAATCATAATTCTAATTAATTTTAAATTAAGAAAAATTAATTAATTTATTCTAAAACCTATTTTTGTATTTTTATTTATTTGAGAAAAAGAGCAAAATTAAATCAAAAGTTTTAACCTAATTTCTATTTTGATTTTATTTATGAAAATAAATTACAATTTTCCTAAGTTAAACTAAATTAAATTAATTTTGATAATAATAGTTAAAAAAACTAATCCTAATTTTTTTGGTGAATTATGGATTTTATGATTTTTTATGAAAAATAATTATTTTGCCAATCAAAATGATTAAAAGATAATTAAAAGAATTAAAGAAGAAAAAAAGGGTTAGAGGTGGGCCTGATGCTATTTAGCAATTGTGAGGGTGTACTAAGGAAATTCTGGGCCCAAATCAAACTCAGCCTTTTTGACTTTGCCTGTTTCCATGCATGCGTTGACCTGGAGTACACGGTGGACCTTCAATGAACAGGCCCTGGATCTAGATCGCTGGTGAATCTAATGGTCAGATCTTTGAGTTGCATGGTGGATGCTTGGACATCTGGTGTACCTCATCACCTATTGAAAAATAATATGGAACAAATATGGGACCTGGGGATCGAACCCAAGCCCTTATGCTTATTTCTAATGCACGCTTGCCAACTGAGCCACGCGTTTTTGTTGTATACATAATGGAACTAAGACAATATAATCAAAAAACCAATAATATATTCAAAACACGCTAAAATTCAAATAACCCAATCAGTGAATGCCAGGCATTGTCTTCTTCCTCCCAACCATCGTTTTAGGTAAACAAACTTTTAGCTACGGTTGCCTCGCTGTAGCTACAGACCTGTTCATCTCAAAAATTCTCTACAAGCAATATAAATGACCATGGCTGGTACCAATCAACTCGTCTCATCCTCACGAGTATCATGGTACCAGAATCAACGTCCAATTTAACCTGTATTGCAAAGCCCTAAAACTAAACAAGAAACCCTAGCCATGGCAGTTTTACATACAGTCATCAAAAACACAATTGAATAGAATGGTTAGCTTGCAAACTCAATAAGGAACAATAATATGTAATCAAAACGTGCAAATGATGTATAAATCAATGAAAACAAAAACGAATTTTTCAAGCTAACCGTGTGACTGCTACAAAGCGTTTCAGGACGTGGGGAGGCTTGCTAGTGATTTGAACACGTTCCTAAGACGTCCAGCAATCGATTGATAAGGTCAGGATGGCTTGAGATGGCCTGTAACTTGGAATTTGATGTGCACTATTTCTTTGAAATTTTGAAGTTTATTCTGCCTCTTTCACGACTGCTCAACCTCTTTTCTTGCCTTTGATTCCTTCTGTATATGTAATGCAACATATTAGGTCAACAAAAACGACTTGAATCTTGCCCATTATGAAGATTTGATTTGGTCTTTAATGGCATATGATATCTTTCCAAATTTGTTTCAATCCAATCTTTTTCCACCCAAATCAATCTTGCACGAATTGGTTCTTATTTAACAGCACATAAGATCTTCCTTCAATGCAAAAATCATCCCTAAAACACATTATATGATTTATTTGAATTTTAAATGAATAAAAATCAAAATAAATTAAATAAATAAATAAAGCATGGAGGGTTCCATAGGTCGTGGACTATGCTAGGAATGAGATGCAATCTTGAAAAGATGGGCCCATGTGGAACAAATGCAATTTTGATCAATGTTGACTTTTGGCAATTTTGCAAAAATGGTCAACTTGGCCAATGCATAACTCTCTCAATTTTGACCCTAGAGGAGTGTTCTTGGACTTTTTAGAAATCTTATGATGTACCCTAAGCAACCTTTTTGGTCTCATCTCAATTGAGTCTTCCATGTTCATGTATGAAGCTTTGACCCAAAAGGTGTTTTTGTTGACTTTCCAAAATGACCTATAATGTCAAAATTCATATCTTCTTGTGAGTGCATATTTTGAACTTGGGGGCTGAATATGAATTGTATAGAATTGCATCCCCTTCAAAATTATCTTTGGATGGGTCATTTCTGATGAAGTATGAGAAAGTTATACTTGGTCAAAGTTGAGTTGACTTTTCCTGCAAAACCCTAATTTGGCAACTTTTGGGTTTTGATGAATTGTGAGCAATCCTTGATGAATCATGATCAAACCTTGATCAAATTATGAATAATACTTCAAAATGAGGATGTTGACCAAAAATCTTGAAGTTTGACTGTATGTGGGCCACAATTGACTTTTGACCTAGCACAATCGATTTTTCAGGCATTTGAGCAATTGACTGAACAAACTTCTTCTGCAAGGCTTAAAACTTGACATGGATGATCTTGAGAACATATTAGGACAATGGTGAACATTTGGGATCCTTTGGACTCAAACATGTTGATGAAAAATGAAACCCTAATTTGAGGTAGACTACCTTAGGAGAGAGTTTGCCTAGTCAACCCTTGGACTTCCTGAGCAATTTGAGGACCTCACTTGGGATGTATTGAGAAATATGGGAGGGAAAATTTTTGGGTACAACATCTGCCCCTATTCAATCTTCTTAAACCTGAGGATGTAGATTGGCTCGTCTGCCTTTCGTGATCTGAAGGTGGAAGATGATTGAACACTAGAGTGCCCAGAAATTTGCACTCGCATGAAGTGATACTTGATTTATGATATCGGTAATGGGCTTATAGATGCCATTTGGAAGTTTCTAGAGAATTGTCGGAGATGGGCTTAAAGATGCCATCCGAGGAAGCGTCGATCACATAAGAGATTCCTTTGCGAGAACCCGTATACCTGTTGTTGAGGAGGACTTCGCCGGGGAATGCTTGTCTTTGTCTTGAGAGAAATAGAGTTTTAGGAGCTTCAGTTGTTCGTTACTCTACTGGGGAATAGCTCCGATTTGGGGAAGCAGAAGTGAACTGTGTGTTTGGTCGGGGTATATGTTACACCGCGACTTACTGGGGAAATGTGAAATCAATTGTGTTTGATTGGGTCCCAGTCTTACAGTGTTGTGGGCTGCTGTCTGGGGATGAGAGAGGAAGAAAACTTGGATGGTAAGATTAGGAGAAGGAAACTGGATAGTAGGGTCACTTCGGTATGAAAGCCTGGGTGGTAGGGCTATGAGAAGGAACCTGGATAATAGGGTTACTTCGATATGAAAGCCTGGATAGTAGGGATGTGAGAAGGAACCTGGATAGTAGGGTTACTTCGATATGAAAGCCGGGATAGTAGGGTTGTGAGAAGGAACCTGGATAGTAGGGTTACTTCGATATGAAAGCCTGGATAGTAGGGCTGCTTCGATATAAAAGCCGGGATAGTAGGGTTGTGAGAAGGAACCTGGATAATAGGGTTACTTCGATATGAAATCCTGGATAGTAGGGTTGTGAGAAGGAACCTGGATAGTAGGGTTACTTCGATATGAAACTTGGGATAGTAGGGATGTGAGAAGAAACCTCGATGGTAGGGTTACTTCAACATGAAAGCCTGGATAGTAGGGCTTGAGAAGGAACCTGGATAGTAGGGTTACTCCGAGATGAAAGCCTGGATAGTAGGGCTGTGAGAAGGAACCTGGATAGTAGGGTTACTTCGATATGAAAGCCGAGATAGTAGGGCTGTGAGAAGGAACCTAGATGGTAGGGTTACTTCGACATGAAATCCTGGATAGTAGGGCTTGAGAAGGAATCTGGATAATAGGGTTACTCCGAGATGAAATCCTGGATAGTAGGGCTGTGAGAAGGAACCTGGATAGTAGGGTTACTTTGATATGAAAGCCGGGATAGTAGGGTTGTGAGAATGAACCTAGATGGTAGGGTTACTTCGACATGAAAGCCTAGATAGTAGGGCTTGAGAAGGAACCTGTATAGTATGGTTGTTTCGGAATGAGTTTGGGTAAAACTGCATAAGGAACTGGGGTAAGGTTATTCATGTCACGCCGATGATTACTCTGTTTAGCTTCGAGTGTTGATCATGGACCTACTGGAAATTGTTGATAATAATTGTCTTTCCTGAAAGAAATACAGGGTTAGTTATGCGTGATGCATGAGATGCATTGTATAATGTCGTTCTCAAAATAAATGAGACTATGTTATATGTAATGTATGCGCACGTCATGATGTATGAACATGAAATGCTTATGTAATAAACTGAGTTTGGGAAAATAAATCCCTGTTTGTTGTAAAAAAACCATAATTCCCCTGCTTCCGTTGGGGATGGTGAACAAAGATGACTATGTTGGGGATTTTCCCCTTGTTCATGGATATTCTGCCGAGGAGAGACTCTGCTTGAGAGCAATTCTGCGGGGAATAACTCTGTTGGAGAAAAAATATTATGTTGATAGATCTGCTGACTTGGAGAAATGATTCAGCTGGGGATGAACTACCGTTGCTGGTGACCATGAATTTGTTGGAGATTGAATTTTTGCTGGTGAGAGAAATAAACTCTGTTTGGGGAAAAATTTACTGACTCACTCGCGATTGTGAAATTCAGTAAGGGAGAGTTATGTCCTGCTCGGGGAAGCTGACATCTGTATTTAGATACTTTTTACTATGTGGGGAGTGTATGCACCACTACTCATATTCTCAAGTTGGCCCTATCCCAGTACCTGAAGGGTAGAGTAACTGTAAGGTTTGGGCACTTCTTGATTTTCCCTGTTCCTGGAATTACGAGTAATTGTCTTTGTTTCTCATGTAAATATTTATGAGCAAACCATTATTTTCAAATGCATATATCAAAAATGAATCATTGGACGTTCTTGCAAAACAAAACAGAAAAAGAAAAAAGCAACTGGAAATTTCTTGTAAAAATGAATTGTATTGATTTTTGAAGTTGGCCTGTAATAGGCGTTTTGTACAAAGAGGCTGACATCCTAGTAAGAGAACGTTGCCGAAAGAGAAATTATACAATTTGTGTAAAAGAAAGAAAAACAGCTTTATGAAACAATCCCATCGGGTTCCAACTCTGCTATTGTCCGTATATCTTCAAGTATCTCATCACTTTACTGCTTGGTCGAAGGTGGATCAGATTGATTGGCGTCGTCTGAGCTTGATAGTCGATATCGAAGTCTGGTTGTGAGGTGATCCAATGAGACATAGTGTTACGCTTTGATCCCTAATTTTTGCCTGGACCGCCCTTTCGGGTTTTCAGTCCACCGGGATACTCTTTTTTCCCAAGTCGCCTTTTCAGGTTTTCGACTAGCCGAGTGTACAGTTTTTTTCCGTTTCATCCCTTACTTTTGCCCGAACCCTTTTGGTTCGTCGGGAAGCCCTTATTTTTGTATAGGCTAGTCAACCTAGCGGGTCTTTGATTATGCGTAGTATCTTTTCACTATGTCTGCATTGACGGGGTGAGGAAGGTCGTCACCATCCATTATGGTTAGAATCATAGCCCCTCTCGAGAAAATGTTCTTAACCACAAATAGCCCTTCGTATGTGGGGGTCCATTTGCCCATGGGATCACCTTGTGGTAGTATGATGCGTTTGATCACTAGATCCCCGACTTGATATTCTTGACGTCTGACTTTCTTGTTAAAAGCCTTGATCATCCGCTTTTGATACGTCTGACCATGACAGATAGCAGTAAGTCTCTTTTCATCGATTAGATTCAGCTGATCAAGTCGGGTTTGGATCTAGTCGTCCTTGTTCAAATCCGCATCCTTCATAATCCTGAGAGAGGGTATCTGGACTTTGATGGGTAGGACTGCCTCCATGCCATATACCAAAGAGTAAGGTGTTTCCCCTGTCGACATCCGTGCTGAGGTACGGTACCCATGAAGAGCGAATGGTAACATCTCGTGCCAGCCTTTGTATGTCACCGTCATCTTCTGCACAATCTTCTTGATATTCTTGTTAGCCGCTTCAACAGCCCCATTCATCTTCGGCCGGTAGGGAGAAGAGTTATGATGCTGAATCTTGAACTGTTTGCAGAGCTCGGTGATCATCGTGTTATTGAGATTTGCACCATTTTCTGTAATAATCCTCTCTGGTACGCCATATCGACAGATCAGGTTGTGTCGAATAAACCGCGCCACGACGTTCTTGGTTACTATAGCAAAGGAAGCTGCCTCAACCCACTTTGTAAAATAATCAATGGCTACCAGAATGAAGCGATGCCCGTTAGACGCAGTAGGTCTGATCTCGCCGATCATGTTGATGCCCCACATTGCAAAGGGCCAAGGAATTGTCAAAACATTCAGGGGAATCAGAGGCACATGCACCTTATCAGCATAGACTTGGCACTTATGACAGGTTCGAGAGTGCTGATAACAATCGGCTTCCATAGCAGACCAGTAATATCCTGCTCGTAGGATTTTCTTCGCCATGGTATGTCCACTGGAATGAGTTCTGAAGGTACCTTCATGTAACTCTACCATGATTCTTTTTGCCTCGCTCTTGTCTACACACCGCAGTAAGGTTGAATCATGGTTACGCTTATAGAGAATTCCATTACTGATGAAGAACTTCGCAGCGAACCTTCTCAGAAACTTCTTGTCGTTAACAGATGCCCCCTCGGGGTATTCTTGAGCCTCAAGATACCTCTTTACCTCATGGAACCAGGGTTTATCTGCCACTTCTTTGGTCTCAATGTCACAGCAATGTGCGGGTTCGTCCAACCTCTCAATGGTAATTTGGGGAGCTTCATTGTCCCACCTGACCTTGAACATAGAAGACATAGTAGCTAGCGTGTTCGCCAACTGATTCTCCTCTCTTGGGAAGTGTTCAAATGTTATCTCCTCAAAGTGGGGGAGCAATGTCAGCACATACTCTTTGTAAGGAATAAGATTCGGGTGCTTCCTATCCCACTCGCCTTTGATCTGACTTATCACCATAGCGGAATCCCCGAATACACTCAAGAACTTGATCCTCAGGTTAATAGCGGCTCGAAGACCCATGATACACGCTTCATACTCCGCCATATTATTGGTGCAATTAAAACATAATCGGGCGGTGAACGGAGTATGACAACCCTTAGGAGATATAATTACAGCGCCAATGCCATTACCCAACGCGTTCGAGGCTCCATCAAAATACATAGACCATCGAGATCCCTCCTCAGGTCCTTCATCCGGTCCAGGTTTTTCGCAGTCAATTACCAACATGATATTCTCATCCGAGAACTCGAAATTCATGGACTGGTAGTCATCCATGGCCTGATGCACCAAATGATCTGCCAATACACTCCCCTTGATTGCTTTTTGGGTTATGTATTAGATGTCGTACTCGGTTAAGATCATCTTCCATCTTGCTATCCTTTCGGAGAGAGCGGACTTCTCGAAAATATACTTGATCGGATCCATCTTTGATATCAACAAGGTAGTGTGAGTCAGCATATACTGTCTCAGTCGGCAAGCAGCCCATGCCAAAGCGCATCAAGTTTTCTCGAGCAATGAGTATCGGGTCTCACAGTCGGTAAACTTTTTGCTAAGGTAGTAAATGGCGTGTTGTTTTCTACCAGACTCGTCATGCTGCCCCAGCACACACCCCATTGAATTGTCTAGCACTGTCAAGTATAAGATCAAAGGTCTTCCTTCAACTGGAGGCATCAAAATTGGTGGTTCTTGAAGGTATTCCTTGATTCTGTCGAAAGCGGTCTGGCATTCATCATTCCACTTTACGACTTGATCTTTCTTTAGCAGATTGAAGATTGGTTCACAAGTAGCAGTCAGATGTGAGATGAACCTGGCGATGTAATTTAGACGTCCCAAGAAACCTCTAACTTCCTTTTTTGTGCGGGGAACCGGTATCTCTTGTATGGACTTTACCTTTGCAGGGTCTACCTGAATACCTTTGTCACTAACAACGAAACCCAGAAGCTTACCAGACCTTACCCCAAAGGTACACTTGTTCGGATTTAACCTTAGCTTGTACGTCTTCAACCTGTCAAACAGTTTCTGGAGATGATCAAGGTGCTCTTCCTCAATCTGGGATCTGGCTATCATGTCATCAACGTAAACCTTGATCTCATGGTGAATCATGTCATGGAACAAAGCGACCATGGCGCGCTAATAAGTTTCCCCAGCATTCTTCAACCTAAAAGGCATTACCTTGTAACAAAAGGTGCCCCACTGTGTAACGAAGGTTGTCTTTTCCATGTCTTCAGGAGCCATCATGATCTGGTTGTAGCCATAAAAACCATCCATAAAGGAGAAGATCTTGTGCTGTGCAGTTTTGTCGACCAGAACATCAATGTGAGGAAGTGGGAAGTCATCCTTGGGGCTTGCCCTATTTAGGTCTCTGTAGTCCACATACATCCGTACCTTACCGTCCTTCTTAGGTACCGGAACGACGTTGGAAACCCACTACGGATAAGAAGTGACAGCTAAGAACCCTGCATTGAACTGTTTCATGACCTCTGCTTTGATTTTCTCTGACATTTCAGGGTGCATACGGCGGACCTTCTGCTTTATCGGAGGGCAGTCTTCTTTAGTCGGCAAGCGATGAACCACAATATCAGTGTCCAAACCAGGCATGTCTTCATAGGACCAGACGAAGATCTCGACATAGTCGTGTAGCATCTGTATTAACCTTTATTTGACACTAGGCTCCAGATTCACACCTATCTTAACCTCTTTCTTATCTTCTTTTGTACCCAAATTTACTGACTCAACTGGCTCTTCATGAGGCTGTATGGCCCTTTCTTCCTGCAGTAATAGTCTAGCAAGTTCTCCAGGCACCTCACAATCATCTTCACCTTCGTCCTCGGCTTGGTTGATCGGATTTTTTAAAGTCATAACTGGCAGTAGCAGAGTCGTTATCAATGGGATCCAAAGTGGATATGGATCTGCAGTATGATACGTGAGTGTGTGTAAGAAAATAGTTGTTTTGATGAAGGGAGAGAGAGAAAAGAAAAACAAGGAGCGCAAAATTTGTAATGCAAGAAACGTCCAATGCTTTATTAATGATATATGAAATGACAAATAATAGCCCTCACAAACAAAGCCAAGATGCCTCGGGCAAGGCATCGGGCCGTAAAGTTTCAAACTGTTTATTACAAATCTTAAAACAAAAGTCAATTATTGTGGAATAAAAGAAACAGGTATGAAGTCCTTCGCTGTCCAGTTATTCAGTCCACCATTGGTTGTTGGGTAGGTTCAGCTGTCGATGTCTGAATCCTCTTCACTGTCCTCAATTGCATTAACTCCCCGATTGCTGATGTGTAGCGGAGGTCTTCCAATCCGTGCATGCCTAACAGCCTTTTGAGCCCCTATAGTAAAGCCAAAACCAAATTTGTCAGTTTTGTGAGTGAAATCAGGGAGTTGACCCCAATTGGTACACTCACCTTCTTCAACTATAGCCCTGGCGTCCTTAAGAGAAGCCATTTTCAGCGGAGATTTGTTGGTAGTAACTTCAGTTGATGCCGAGAACTGAGGGACCTCTTCAAAATTATGACAAGGAGTTTCTATGAACTCCCCGTCCATCTCTACGTAGCGGAAGGAATTGATATGACTCACCATATACTCTTCTTCACCTTGCACCATGACAATCTTCCCCTTCACCAGGTACTTTAGCATTTGATGGAGTGTGGAAGTAACTTCCCCAACCTTATGAATCCAGGGACGACCCAGCAAGCAACAATACGATGGTCTGATATCCATTACGTAGAAGGTGGACCCAAAGGTCTGAGAACCCACTTTGACAGGGATGTCCACCTCCCCGTGCACCATTCTTTTTTATCCATTAAAAGCCCTCACCACAATGTTACTCGGCTTTAAAGTCAAACCCTTATAATCCAAACGGTCTAACGCTTTCTTTGGAAGAACATTCAACGAAGACCCGGTATCTACCAACACATGGTCCATGGTGGTGCCCCTGCACTCGATCGAGACATGCAGAGCATCATTATGATTCATCCCCTTAGGGGTCAGATCCGCATCCGAAAAACCTAGCCCATTGTCAGCGGTTAGGCTGGCCATACAATCTTTGAACTGATCTGCTGAAGTTTCTTGCAGCACATGCGCGGTCTTGAGAAATGCAATCAAAGCCTTTGCATGGGCTTCAGAACACAATAGCAGAGACAACATGGAGATTTTTGACGGGGTCTGCCCCAGCTGCTCGACTATATTGTAATCGTTCTTCTTGATAATTTTCAGGATTTCCTCTATTTCTTGTTTAGAGGCTTCCACGACAATTTTCTTAGGTGCCTCCATCCGGGCAGGCTCACCTATAATTTCTTTGCCCCGAGTCCTAGATGGCTCAGCAGTAGGGGTGATAACTGGAGTAAGAACATGAATAGTTGCAGGTGTACTAACTGGGGTAGTAACAGGAGAAATGTCAGGAGTGTTGGTTGGAGCAGCAGTTGGAATAACAGTAGGCTTGATGATAGTCTTCGGGGAAATCTCGGGAGAGAAGACCCTTCCACTTCGGGTAACCTTACTAGTCCCGACAATATTACTGATATCAGTATCAGCTTCTTCGGTCTTCGATTCTTGTTTAACACCATGGTAATACACATCGGCACTGTAATGCCATGGGATAACCTTATCTGAGGTGTACAGGATGGGACCAGGAGCGGTGATTATTAGCGGAGCAATTCTCAAAACAGGTGTAGTCCTAACAGGTTTTTTCGAGGAAACCTTGGAAGGATTGGAGGAAATGGTTACAATAACAACATCTTCATTCAGAACAAACAGAATCATAGTCTTCTCGAACAAAATTTCTTTATTATCCATCAGGCGCTGAATACCTGACTTCAACAAACAACAACCGGAAGGTAGCGTCGAACACATGTGGTAACCTTCACCACAACCCGAAAATAAACCGGACAACAGGAAATTCTTCTTAATAGTCATTAGAGGAGTAGAAGTTTCTTCAACAGAGGTCACAAACAAATCGGTGTCAACAACATTAACTCCACGACCATGCTTGAGCATGGAAGCAGTTATAACATTCGGATTTTCTGGAGCATCAAACTCTATCTCCTTGGCTTCGAGCAAATTTTATACTTTATTCCTCAGGGCCCAACAATCGTTTGTATCATGGCCTGGACTCTCAGAATGGTAGGTGCACCGCGCGTTAGGATTGTATCTGGGAGAAGCAGTGTTTGGATTCTTGGGAGCCTCTCTCAAGGTTTCCAAGTTGGATTTTAATAGATGAGGCAGAACTTCAGCCAAGGTCATGCTGAGACGGGTAAACTTCCGTTGTGGTCTTTCTACCCTTTGTTGATTGTTGCATTGCGGAGCAACTGCGGGTCTTGGTATCACTACAACATTTACCGTTTGACAGTGTTCAGATCTATTTTGGCCCCTCGGGCTATAGACTGCACTAGCTTCCTTCTTACCGATGAAAGGCTTCTTTGCTGAACTCGAAGAGGCATCCTTCTGTATTTTACCACTTCGAATGCCAGCCTCCACTCTTTCTCCAGTCAAAATCAACTCAGTGAAACCAGATGACGAGCTACCGATCAAGTGATTGAAAAACGGACCAGATAGCGTCCCTAGAAACATGTTGACCAACTCCCTATCAGACAAAGGGGGTTGAACTCTTCCATCCAAATCTCTCCACTTTTGAGCATAGTCCTTAAAACCTTCACCTGTACCCATGGACATACCCTGGAGCTGAGTACGAGTGAGGGTAAGGTCGGCGTTATACTGATACTGCTTATAAAAAGCAGCAGTAAGATCTTCCCAGTCTCGGACACTGGCTCCCTCCAACTGGTAGAACCATTCAAGCTGAGTCCCTGACAATCTTGAAAGAATTGCACCCACAAATTTCTATCAGCAGTGTGGGGTTGGATTTTCCTGACGTAAGAGCGGAGATGGAGCTTTGGGCAGGATACTCCATCGTACTTGGCAAAAACCAGAGCTTTGAACTTATGAGGGATGAGTACTCCCGATACCAGTCCCAATTCTCCGAAATCCAAACCAGGTATTTTCTGAATCTCCATAGCGCTCAGACGGTCTTCTAGCTGCTTGTACATATCCTCAATATGAGGATATTGCTCATCATCGTAATCAGTATCGTTGTTAGAAACTGCAGGACTAGGGTCCTTTTCCCTTTCTTGGTTCTCCCCTTCTTTGGATGAGGAGGTCAGATCAGCTTGTTGCCTCAATATTTCTCTGAATCTTCTACCCATATTCAGAATACTGACCTTCTTCTTCTTCATCTTCTATTTCAGAATAAGGGTCTTCAGATCCTCTTTCCCTTTAGCCAGACTTATGAACATCTCTTGGAACTGGGCGTTCTGTTCCTGAAGATCTTTGATCCCAAAATAGTTGAGCCTGGTCTATCAGAAATTTGGATAGAAAACCTTCGACCCCGCTTTGAGTTTCCCGATTTGATACCACATCAGCCCGTTTCAAGTGCAAACTTGAGGCAATGTCTTCTGGCCTAGGAACCTCTTCCATACCTGTGAAGGGTACCTGTTCAAGAATGGATATGCCCAATAGATGAGATAACTCTTCCAAGGTGGGCACCAGCTGGTAATCTGGAAAGGTGAAGCAATGATGCACGGGATCGAAGAACTGAAATAGTACGCTCATCATCTGCTCATCAAGATTTGAAGTAACCAGGATGAGAAGTTGACAGTGTCTCTTAATGAACATAGAAGTCTCATAAACTCTTGAGGCTAGCTCCTTAAGTTGGGCAGGTATTTGCACAAAGTTGACTCGGATGGTATTTCCATGCACGGAAGCCATGATCTGCAAAACAGAACAAAGATAAATTCCCTTTGTCTTTGAAATGGTTAGTGTAATGAAGTATGAATGCCATGTTATTATGCATGATGTCATTATAAACCACAGGTATAGCAAACAACAGGTATTGCAAACACAGTCAAATCACACAAAACCCTTAGGTTTAAGGCTTGCATGAGGTCAAAGGTAATACCCTCTTGAATTTAAGTTGGTTCAAACCTGTCCTAGAAAAAGTAACCGGGTTCCAGGGGATCTCAATATCACTGACCATCCTCCATTGGTCATGGTTTCAACTCACGCAATCTTTTCTTACGGCTGGAACTATCTCGAGAGTATGGTCTCAATGAGTGTAACATCGAGTATCAACCAGTTCTCAGCTTTACACCGAGGCCGGCTATCTCACTACTTTCTAATGGCCAAGTTGGGCGATTAAAGGTTCTAAGGTCAGTTGATGCTTAACGACACCACGTAGCGGCCCCATATTCTCCTCATTTCTCCATAAGGGATATCGGTACCAACCAATGTGCCACATCAACGTAGCCACTGCTTCAACTGTATCGGTCTACGCCATACAATTCCCTCACAGTCTATTGCTACTTACCTAAAAGGTATCCCTAGATCCGGGTTAGGATCTATAGTAACCCCAAACAAATCCCTTAAAAGTAAAGCAAACAAAGCAATCAAGAGAAGCAACTATGATGAACTAGATCCTAAGGTATACCCCACTTATTAAGGTCCCCAACAGAGTCGCCAGTTCTGTGATACGGTGGCAGAACCGACTGTTTGAATATTGGTTTGCGTTTTGTGTTTTGTGTTTGCAAAATATTGCGGTAAGCAAGAGTCGCCACCGACTTTTATTTCATCCAATTGGAAAGGAAAAAAGTACATAAAAAATCCTTTTTCGAGATATTCTGAGTATGGGGTAGATTATAGAAAGGGAAGGTGTTAGAACCCTTTCTATCCATGGTTTCCATGGGCTCTTAGGTACTTGCTCATCTTTTTTTAAAATTGCTTGTGTATGTGCTTTGTTTTTGAAAAGTTTGACTTTGTGTTAACCTTTGTATCAGTCCTCAAAGGTGTGATGAAGTTGTTTTGAAAATTGTTTTGAAAAGTATGGGTGTGAAAAGCTTTGATTTGAGCAAGTACCTACTAGCATCTACCTACTCGAAAAAAGATCGTTTCTATTCTTGTTTCCTTTAGACAATGTTGTCCTACCATTGAGAAATAGGTAGCACCATCGTTGGAGTTGTAAGGGTCAATTTGAAAGGGACGTACGATCACTAAAGCAATGTTAGGATACCTTAGTAATAACCCTAGAGTCTTAAGATCATATTCGAGGCAACATTTCCGAGGCAACATTTTCGAGGCAACATTCGAACATGACGTTTGATCTTTTTTAGACAGGAGGGCAACCACTATGACACTCTATTCTTAATGATCGTTTATCGAAGGCAACCGAAGTGAGAGTATACCTTAAGAGTGATATGTGCGAGTGATCTGTTTTCAGTTATTTGTCTTTGCACATTAGGGTTTTCTAACTGTATTAAATTTGTCATGCATTCTTGTCATACAATCCTATTAGCATTCATCTAAACAGTCAAATATTTGCGGGAATTAAAATGCGAGAAAGTAAATCTACGCTATTACAAGGCTTCGGGGAGGGAATTTAATTACATACCCAAAAACCCAGGGAAAAGCGATAAGTAAAAAGTCCTAGATTAAACTATTACAAACCATGGACAATTACAAAAATATTGGCAAAAATAAATAACACGCGTGCGATGGATTAAATACGAAACAACTAGGGTTTTGACCCTTGCATAAACCTGATTGTGATTAATTAAAAAAAAGTTTTTGTTTTGAAAGAAAATAAAGAAACAATTAAACTAAAAGAGAAAATCCTAATTCTAATTAATTTTAAATTAAGAAAAATAAATTAATTTATTCTAAAACCTATTTTTGTATTTTTATATATTTGAGAAAAAGAGCAAAATTAAATCAAAAGTTTTAACCTAATTTCTATTTTGATTTTATTTATGAAAATAAATTACAATTTTCCTAAGTTAAACTAAATTAAATTAATTTTGATAATAATAATAAAAAAAACTAATCCTAATTTTTTTGGTGAATTATGGATTTTATGATTTTTTATGAAAAATAATTAATTTGCCAATCAAAATGATTAAAAGATAATTAAAAGAATTAAAGAAAAGAAATAAATAAAATAAAAAAAGGGTTAGAGGTGGGCCTGATGCTATTTAGCAATTGTGAGGGTGTACTAGGGAAATTCTGGGCCTAAATCAAACTCAGCCCTTTTGACTTTGCCTGTTTCCATGCATGCGTTGACCTGGAGTATATGGTGGACCTTCAATGGACAGGCCCTGGATCTAGATCGCTGGTGAATCTAATGGCCAGATCTTTGAGTTGCATGGTGGATGCTTGGACATCTGGTGTACCTGATCACCTATTGAAAAATAATATGGAACAAATATGGGACCTGGGATCGAACCCAGGCCCTTATGCCTATTTCCAATGCACGCTTGTCAACTGAGCCACGCGTTTTTGTTGTATACATAATGGAAGTAAGACAATATAATAAAAAAAATCAATAATATATTCAAAACGCACTAAAATTCAAATAACCCAATCAATGAATGCCAGGCATTGTCTTCTTCCTCCCAACCGTCGTTTTAGGTAAACAAACTTTTACCTACGGTTGCCTTGCTGTAGCTACAGACCTGTTCATCTCAAAAATTCTCTACAAGCAATATAAATGACCATGGCTGGTATCAATCAACTCATCTCATCCTCACGAGTATCATGGTACCAGAATCAACGTTCAATTTAACTTGTATTACAAAGCCCTAAAAATAAACAAGAAACCCTAGCCATGGCAGTCTTACATACAATCATCAAAAACGAAATTGAATAGAATGGTTAGCTTGCAAACTCAATAAGGAACAAGAATATGTAATCAAAATGTGCAAATGATGTATAAATCAATGAAAACAAAAACGAGTTTTTCAAGCTAACCATGTGACTGCTACAAAGCGTTTCAGGACGTGGGGAGGCTTGCTAGTGATTTGAACACGTTCCTGAGACGTCCAATAATCGATTGATAAGGTTAGGATGGCTTGAGATGGTCTGTAACTTGGAATTTGATGTGCACTTTTTCTTTGAAATTTTGAAGTTTATTCTGCCTCTTTCACGACTGCCCAACCTCTTTTCTTGCCTTGGATTCCTTCTGTATATGTAGTGCAACATATTAGGTCAACAAAAACGACTTGAATCTTGCCCATTATGAAGATTTGATTTGGTCTTTCATGGCATATGATATCTTTCCAAATTTGCTTCAATCCAATCTTTTTCCACCCAAATCAATCTTGCACGAATTGGTTCTCATTTGACAGCACATAAGATCTTCCTTCAATGCAAAAATCATCCCTAAAACACATTATATGATTTATTTAGATTTATTTGATTTTATTTGAATTTTAAATGAATAAAAATCAAAATAAATTAAATAAATAAATAAATAAAGCATGGAGGGTCCCATAGGTCGTGGACTATGCTAGGAATGATATGCAATCTTGAAAAGATGGGCCCATGTGGGAAAAAAATGCAATTTTGATCAATGTTGACTTTTGACAATTTTGCAAAAATGGTCAACTTGGCCAATGCATAACTCTCTCAATTTTGATCCTAGAGGGGTGTTCTTGGGCTTTTTAGAAAGCTTATGATGTCTCCTAAGCAACCTTTTTTGTATCATCTCAATTGAGTCTTCCATGTTCATGTATGAAGCTTTAACCCAAAAGGTGTTTTTGTTGACTTTCCAAAATGACCTATAATGTCAAAATTCATATCTTCTTGTGAGTGCATATTTTGAACTTATGGGATGAATATGAATTGTATATAATTTCATCCCCTTCAAAATGAGCTTTGGATGGGTCATTTCTGATGAAATATGAGAAAGTTATGCTTGGTCAAAGTTGAGTTGACTTTTCCTACAAAACCCTAATTTGGCAACTTTTGGGTTTTGATGAATTATGAGAAATCCTTGATGAATCATGATCAACCCTTGATCAAATTATGAATAATACTTAAAAATTAGGATGTTGACCAAAAATCTTGAAGTTTGACTGTATGTGGGCTACAGTTGACTTTTGACCTAGCATAGTCGATTTTTCAGGCATTTGAGCAACTGACTGAACAAACTTCTTCTGCAAGGCTTGAAACTTGACATGGATGATTTTGAGAACATATTAGGACAATGGTGACCATTTGGGATCCTTTGGAATCAAGCATCTTGATGAAAAATGAAACCCTAATTTGAGGTAGACTGCCTTAGGAGAGAGTTTGCCTGGTCAACCCTTGGACTTCCTTGAGCAATTTGAGGACCTCACTTGGCATGTATTGAGAAATATGGGAGGGCAAATTTTGGGGTACAACACCCGTGCATGTTGATTGGTCGATACCAGTGTTGTATAAGTTGTTCTGAGTTGAGAAAATTGCAGGTTGATGAATTATGTTGAGGTGCCTCTAATTATGGGAAGATATTAAGTTGTAGGCTTATGGTCAATGTTGAATTAAGTTGAATTATTGTTGTTATTGTTATTAAATTCATGTTGTTAATGCATACATAGCATATTATGTTGGAGCTGATGCTCGTAAAGTTGGCCTGGATTGGCAAATATAAATGTTCTGGATTGGGCTTGCCCTTGACCCAACTCCATGTGAGGCCCAACCCAATTATGTCGGTCAAGGCATACTGGCCAGTTCTGCCCTTGACTATGTCAGGCATCAATTTCCACTCCCCGCAAGGAGGCAACCTCATCACACAAGGATAAACTCAATTAGTCTTAAGAAGATCATTGCCGGTCAGGAGGACCTCGAGGTCATCTTTCGACCCTCTCCATGACCTAGACTGATCCCCTCACACGACCTCGCGTCTAGCGGAGAGCATCCACGACGAGCAGAAGCGCCTCACGATCATCATCCTCATAGGGATGAATATCATCATCTTTGAATATCATGGAGTCTTCGTGGCCCCGGAAACACCGCATCTATATCCTCCTGATCTTGCGGAGGAAGTCATCCAGGTGGGGGACCATGTGCTGGTCCCTACTACTCACAGAGGACCTGGTAGTCTCCACTTTGGGCCTGCTTGACCAGCCCAATGAGGAGACCTTGGCCCAGCGCTGAGGGTTATAAATACCCTCTCTTTCGAGAGGGTCAAGTATTGAAAATTTCTCTTACTTGCTTGCTCATTCCGAATCTCACTTTGTAATCAGAGTGTCTTGCAGGTACCCCCCACCTCACTCTCAAGCTCTGCTCGACGCAAGCTATGATGGTCCATTCTAGTCAGGTACGATCAGTGGCTCCGTCTTTCCCTGTCTTTCATTCATCCAAGACAAAAGCTAATGCAAATCCTTTTTGACTATCATGGCTGATATCACAGCAGAAAATAACCTGAATGTCCATCCCGCCGATGTCAACAACTCCGCCAACCATAACATCGGCATCAACAACACTGGTCCCACTGGCCTCAACGTTGGTATCAATAAGAATACCAACAACAACAACAACGGCCACGTCGTTGACATGCTTGGCCCCTTAGAGTATATAGACAGACTGACTGCCTCATTGTCATCACTGTCCAGAGGACTCAAGGATGATTGTCCTCCTCCTCCTCAGAACTACCAATCGAATCAGTTCCAGGAGGTCCCAGTTCCTACGGGCATTGATGCCACGACTAAGGCATTGTTTGCAGCTATAAATCAAATAAACTACTTGATCTTATCACAAGGTGAGAGATTAAGGGTGCTTGAAGATTCTCGAAGAGCCCCCAGTAGACACATGAGGACTGATTCTCCTCCTGCCCATCAAATAGAGAACCGTCCTCAATCTCCTCCGTGGAGACGTAGATGGGATGCCTCTCGAAGCCCCTCTCCTCGACGAACCGGGTGACTCCCCGTGTTGGAGAGGGATCATACAGTTGATACGGGGAGACGTGTTCACATTCCCCCATTCCAAGAGAGAAGACCCCCTGGAAACAGAAACAGGGGGAATGGCGAACAATGACATCGACCAAGGGATCCTCCCCGCGACCAGGGACGCCATCACGACCGCCATTACAACAAGTCGCCTTCTCGATCTCCAGACAGAAGCGACGAAGACAACCCCCGTGGTCCCCTATCCCAGGCTACTATGGAGGCACCCATTCCTCTGGGTATGGAGAAACCTCCCCATCCGAAGGAGTATGATGACATTGCTGACCCAATCGACCACATCGATGGTTCCGAGGCAATGCTGAACTATCATAACATCGGGGGACCGATCAAATGTCAGTTGTTCCCCACGACTCTAAGAAAGATTGTGATGGACTGGTATAAGAACCTCTCCTCGGGGTCAATTACCTCCTAGAAAAACTTGAAAAAATAGTTCATCAGCTCATTCACTGCCTCACGTCGACACCCAAAGACTGAGGCGGCCCTCGATGCCATTGTACAGAGAAGTGACGAGACCCTCAGGGAGTTTATTGATCGGATCAACCGCGAGGCCATTCAGGTCCCTTGCACCGATCATATGAAAAGACACCTTCTCGAGAGGGGACTCCTCCCGGGCACAGAGTTCAGAAAAGTTGTTGGCATCGAACCACCGTGGACATTCGATGCTCTCCTCGAAAAGGCTAGGGCATATATGGACTATGAGGAGAGGGAAGCGGCCTATAGAGCCCGGGACTCAAGGAATTGTGGATCAACCAGTAATCCGTGACAACAAGATTCAGGCCCTCCTCGACGAACGGGTGAGAAAAGGAGGGATGACAAACCACGGGATCTTCGCGAGAAAATAGGGCTCGTAGGGCGATTTACTGAGTATATTCCGCTGAGAGCTTCCCACGAGCGCATCTTGGCGGAGTGTGCTAATATTGATTTCAAGGACGGCAGCGTCAGGCGTCCTCGTCCTGCTCCTGCTAAGCCCGAGGCTGACCGGAGCAAGTACTACCGGTATCATTGAAGCCATGGACACCTGACTGAAGACTGTGTCCATCTTAAAGACGCTATTGAAACCCTCATTAAAGGGGGAAGACCCGGGCAATATTGGCGCAGTGACACCCCTTAAAGAAATACCTGCGACACAAAGGAGGCTAAGGAGGATGTCTAACCATCAGACGAGACGATCCCCATCCAGACAGCCTTCTCGGTTACAAGACCGAAGGACTTCTACGTCCTCGACGACATCAAAGAGCCTATATCCATGCACAGTAGGTGGGAAAGATTCCCCTCTGCCATGGTTATAAATGGCGGGGGGTTCAACGACATATCTATAAACTCCGCAAAGAGGAAGCTGGATGAGCTGGTTGATGCGGCCTCCCGCAAGAGGTGACATTCAAGAGGGTCAAGGGCAGATCAGAGCCAATCATATTCTACCTCGAAGAATTGCCCAGATGGGCCCCTAATTCAAGCATCCCTCTTATGGTTAGAGCGAGGATGGCTAATTTTGACGTTCATCGCGTCTTGGTCGACGAAGGGAGTTCTGTCAATGTAATGTATAGCCAACTCTTTCGAACCCTACAACTCGAAGACACCCACCTCTCACCATACATGAGGTCTGACCTGCAGGGCTTCAACGACTCGACCTCCAAACTATGGGGGGTACGTGGAGCTCTTAGTCACCTTCAGCGAGGAGACCGCCACCAGGCAAGTCAAGGTACGGTTTTTGGTCATTAACTGCCCGTATTTCTACAACTGCATCCTAAGGAGACTAACATTGGTGGAATTTACTGATGTTCCCTCCACCATCCATCTAAAGGTGAAATTCTACACGAAGAGAGGACGCGTCGCCACCATCCAAGGCGACCTCGCAGCTGCCCGGAGATGCTTCAACGCAGCGTCAAAGGGACAGAATACGGTCGACACTGGAGCACAACCCGCCAAGAGAGCTGCTACTGCAAGACCAGAGCCACAACCAATCAAGACGGAGGAACAAAGAGATCCTCCCAAGGTAGACTCCATTTCACTGGGCACCTGCTTCGACCAGGATGAAGCACCTTATGGCGAGCAAGGACTCCTCCGACCAATCCTGGATGGAGACTTTGAGCTCGTCCCTTTCAGTGAAGACCCTCACAAAGGCGTGAAGATCGGCACCGAACTCCCCGACCTGGAGAGGAAGCAGATCAAAGCTTACTTGAGGGAGAATGCAGACCTGTTCACATGGAGTGATGCGAAGATGCCCGGTCTCGACCCTGAGGTCGCCTTCCACCAATTGGCCATTGATCCAGCCGCTAGGATAATAGTACAACATAGACGTAGGTAGTCTCTTGAGAAAGTGGAGGCTATTGAAAATGTTGTAAAAGACCTCCTAGAGGCAAATTTTATTTATGAGGTCAGATATTCAACTTGGCTGTCAAATGTTGTACTAGTTAAAAAGAATAATGGAAAATGGCGTATGTGTGTTGACTATACCGATCTTAATCGGGCATGCCCCAAAGATGCATTCCCCTTGCCTAATATTGACATGGTAGTCGACAACTCGGCCGACTATAAAATTCTATCTTTTATGAAAGCCTACTCGGGCTACAACCAAATTCCATTGGTGATGAGCGACAAGCACTACGCCGCTTTCATGACCAGCTCGAGAAGTTATTACTACAACGTAATGACCTTCGGTCTGAAAAATGAAGGGGTGACATACCAGCGGATGATGAATAAAGTCTTCCGCAACGAGATCAGAGATATGCTTGAGGTATACATGGACAACATGATCGTCAAATCTCGAGCAGACACCGACCATGCTGCCCACCTCAGAAAGGTCTTTGCCCAAGCGAGACAGTGTAGAATGAGGTTCAACCCCAAGAAATGTACTTTCGGGGTTAAGGCGGGCAAGTTCCTCGGTTTCTATCTAACAAAACAGGGAATTGAAGCCAACCCCGATAAGTGTCGGGCATTCTCCGACCTCCCTATGCCTAATTCGAAAAAATCCATACAAGTCCTGAACGACATGCTCACCTCGCTCTCCTGTTTCGTGGCGAAGTCCACTCAACACGCCCTTCCATTTTTCAAACTTATGCGCAAAGAGGCATCTTTCGAATGGATCGAAGAATGCGAGCAAGCTCTCCTCCACCTCAAGAAAATCCTATCGCAATCACCCATATTATCACGACCATTGGCCGGGGAGACTGTTGTACCCCAAAATTTGCCCTCCCATATTCTTCAAGATTTGTCAAAGGCATGCTTCAAAATTCCCCAAGGGTTGCACAGTTCAAGGACCTCCTAAACAGTCAAAATTAGGGTTTTGGTTCTGACAAAGAAAATGAAGTTTCCAAAGGTCCAATCAAGTCTCACATGCCTATAAACATGGTCAAGCATCCTCATACCAAGTTTCAAGACTTACAGCTCAAAATTGCACAGTCAAAAACCCTAATTGAACTACAGTCAACTGTAGGGGCAAAATGGTCATTTGACAGTCAATAGTTCAAATTTTTGGTCAACATCTCATTTTGAATCCACAAACATCATTGGATCAATGCTTGATCATGATTCTCAAAGCTTGGCTCAAAAATCATCAGGATGCAAAAGTTTCCATATTTGGACAGTTGAAAAAGTCAACTGTAACTTGACCAGGGCATAACTTTCACATGGATTATCAGAAAAATTCCATCCAAAGCTCATTTTGAAGATAAAGAAATTTCCTACAACTCCTCTTCATACTTCAAGTCCAAGAAATGCTTCCACAAAAAGTTATCAATTTCAACATTATAGGTCATTTTCAAAAGTCAACAAAAAGGGACTTTAAGTCAAAGGCCATAACTTGAGATTGGTAAATAAAAATGACATGGGACCAAAGGCATTGGTTAGAGGACTCAAAGACATTTCCAAAATGTCTAAGAACATGAGCAAAGCTTAAAAATTGAGCAAGTTATGCCTTGTAGAAGTTGGGAAATTTTTGGATATTTTGAAAAGTCAACATTGATTCAAATGACCTAAAAATGCTAATGGGCCTCTTTTTCTTCCACAATTCATTATCCAAGGCATGTGCACGACCATTTGGCCCAAAGGGAAGTTTTTTTATCATTTTATTTTATTTATTTGGATTTTTAATCATTAATAATTCATTTAATTAAATTAAATAGGTAAAAAATACTAAACCTAATGTTTTGAATCTTTTTGTGCATAAAATATCTCCAAGATTTCGTGCAAATCAGATTAGGAAAGAATTGAAGGTAATTGGACATGATTTGGTGGCAAATATGCATGAAAAGATTGAAAACTAATGCCATAAAAATCAAATATTGATTCATCAATTCATGGATCTTTTTGACCAAATTCTTTGACCTAATCATTCACACATAAGTATAGAATGAAAACCTAATCCTAGAAAGACTCCAAGCTGCGCCATATACCAAGAGCCAAACTTGAACTTTTTGCAAAAATATTGAAAACTGAAATCACTATTGTAGGGTCTTTCAAGCCAAAATCATCACTCCATTAGCTTGCCAAAGTTGCCAGGAGACGATTCCAATCAAGAACTTTGTCCCATACTCAAGGAGGTGGTATATCTGAGTCAAGCTTTGCACGAAAAAATTCATAATCGAATCATGAATCCCATGCATTTTTAGTGTGTTTTCTTTATTGATTTGCATTCCTTGATTAATTCTGAAGCTAACCACATGGATTAATTGAGTTTTTATACATTATATGCAAACCTGCCATTGTTGTCTTTTAGGGTTTATGAAGCTTTGAATTGGGGTTTCCCAGTTAAGGTAAAATTGGAAGCTCTCAATGCCATGACCATACTCAGCGCACTTGGACGAAAAGAATAGCACCCTTGCGCCTAATTTATACTCAGAGATGGCTTAATCGCTATTATTGTATATGGCCTGTTTTGGGGGGGTTCAAAACCCCCGCTAACCACTTTCTATTTTCAGGAAATAAACAAGCCAAGGAAGAAGAAGATGAGGTGGCCATCAGCAATTGGTTAATTCAAATTTTTCGCGCGAGAAGAGCACTAACTCATGTTTTCTTTTATATTGATTGTTAATTATTATATAAACAAAAGCGTGTGAATGGCCTAGCGGTGGAGAAAGCGTTTGGTAATCAATAGGACCTGGGTTCGATCCCAGGTCCCCCTCATATTCCCTTATATTTTTCTTTGAAACGTGATCAGGTACTTTGGCCCCTCAATGGTCTATCATACGCTCCTCAATCCAGTGCGCCACATGTCCCATTGCACTCAACCAAGGGACTAGATCTGATGAGCACTATGGACGTGAGTCAACGCCTGGGCACGCATCCTGAAAAGTCCACCAGGCCAGGGACAATTGGGCCCAAAAATACTAATCAAAACCTCCATTTGGGGACAGACCCCCCTAGGTTTGCAAATTTCTCTTTATATTTTTTTCATTTTTATTTTGATCCAATTATTATTTTTAATATGTTCTTTAATTTAAATATTTTCCTAAAAATATAAAAAACAATGTAAAATCAGAAAAGACAAAAATAAGTATTTTATTTAATTAATATATTTTTTTTGTAAATAAATATTATTCATTAATTTTAGTTATTAAATTAGGTTTAATTGTAATATTTTCCTTAATCAATTTAAAATTTGGTAGAATTAGGGTTTGTAATAATTTTTATCCTTTTTTCTTTTCTTTTCATAATAATTAAATATTTCCTATTATTTTTATAAATTAAAATTGCATGTAAATAATTAGGTTAATTGAGGTTTAACTTTAATACTTTCTTAATAAAATAAAATAAAACAATTAGAATTAGGGTTAGCATTTTAATTTCAATTAATCTCATTAAATTCTCATAAATACAAAAAAACAAAAAAATAATTTCTTTTTCTTTAATTTAATTAATTTGCTAATAATTTAATTTCGTTAAAAAGGGTCCAACGCCCTCGTTTCTAATTTAAATTTCAATTCGCGTATTTATTTCTTTTCCTTTTAATATTTATGTACCTCTCCCAAAGCTTTGTAAACTCGGACATATTTACCTCTCGCACTTTTACTTTAATTCTTTATTTTTCTGTCAAATCGGGTTCCGGAAATTTTGGCGATGTGGACCCGCGCCTTTTGTAATAGTTTAGAATTTTACCTTTCCGCACTTTCTTAAACTGTTAAATAAATGCATGCAAGAATGAATGGCCTTAAATAAAAACAAACGCGTAGATCACCCATGATATGACAAGATAAAATAACTGAACATGACACACAAATCACACACCACCCCTAGGGTACGCCTCACTGTTGCCTTGCCTCGAAAGGTGATCGTCGAGTAGAGGATGTCTTAGTAAGTCCTCATGATCCGGGAACCTGACATGAGGGTAGCTTCTAAGGTGTCTTCCCATTGCTCTGGTGATCACCATGTCCCGAACCTCGAATTGACCCGAACACCTCCAACGGTGGTGCTACCTACCTCTCAATGGTGGGATGGCACTACTTTAAAGGACATTTACACAGACGAACTCCTTAGGGTAGGTAGACGACTCTAGATACTTGCTCTAATTTCAAAACAAATCAAAAATACTTTTCACACCGACACCTTTTCAAAAAGCTTTCGAAAGCAATTTTTTAAACACTCTTGAGGACCGATACAAGAGTCGAACTGGAATTTTCAAAGAAACTTTTTAAAACCCACAGTTGAAAAGCAAGCAAACCATTTTGAAAACACAAATGAGCAAGTATCTAAGAGCCCATGGATAACCATGGATAGAAAGGGTGCTAACACCTTCCCTTTCTATAACCTACCTCCCGAACCGAGAGCAAACTCTATAAGGAATTTTTCTGTGCTTTTGTCCTTTCCATTTGGAGAAAATAAAAGACGGTGGCGACTCTTGCTTCCGCGACATTTCGCGAACCAGCGTTAAACAGTCAGTTCCAGATCCACCGATCACAGAACTGGCGACTCTGCTGGGGAAACTTAAACTTAAAGTGAGGTGTACCTTAGGGATAGTTCATAACTATGTTTTCAATTGCTTTCCTTGTTTGCTTTATTATTGTGGGACTGTCTCGGGAGTTCTTCTTAGAAAGTAGCAACAAGACTGTGAGGGAACTGTGCGGGGTATACCGACATGGTTGAAATAGTCTGCTACGTTGATGTGGCACTTTGGTGTGTACCGGTAACCCTTGAGTTCAGTCAAGGAGAGTACGGGGCCTCCGCGTGGTGTCGTGAAGCATCAACAGACCTTAGGAACCTTAATTGAACTATCTTGGCCTCTTTAGGGTAGTGAGATAACTGACTTTGGTGCAGTCCGAGGTTGGTTGATACTCGATACTACACTCAATTGAGGGTTGCTTTCCTGGAATATTTCGGTCGCCAGTTCAGTGGCTAAATCGAAACGATGAACAATGAAAGCAATCCCGTGATATTGGGACCCTTAAAACCCGGTTACTTCTAATAGGACAGATATGAACCCACCAACTTCAAGAGGGTAATACCCAGACCCCATGCTGGCCTGAACTCTAAGGGTTTCTCTTGTGTGACTTGTGTGCCTTCCAACTTGACTATTTGCATGCTTGTTGTCTGACACTTGAGCTTCTTGCAGGTTTTGTTTGTAGTCCTTAATTAGGACTCATAACAATGTCTACCGAGTTTCTTGCAGGTTTCGTTTATAGTCCTTAATTGGGACTCATGACAGGGTTTACTAAGTTTCTTGCAGGTTTTGGTTTGCAGTCCTTAATTGGGACTCATAACAGGGTTACCTACATTACCCCATGCATCATGACACCATACCATTGCATACATCCTAACCCATTTCAAGGATCTCAAGGGCTTGTGATGCAGGTCATGATGAACAAAATGTCTAGCAAGGGGCAAAGGGGATTTGTTTTCCTCTAGCCAAGGCTGTCAGGGGCTATGACCCACTTGATAAGGTGAGCTCTGACTCTTGAAGAAGGTTCCCCTAACCAAGGATGCTTGGAGATCAAAACCAGACATGAGGACTAAAGTCAGGAGCTATGACCCACTGGATATGGTGAGCCTTTGACCCTTGAAAAAGGGCTCTCAACAAATATGAAGTTCCCTCAATCAAGCTACCTAGTTCTAACAAATTTCTTGTTTATCCCGCGAGATCCTTGAAAACATTGCATGCATATCATACATATCATTGCATAACAGGTACCCTTGTTGCAGGTCACTTACCCTCCCTGCTGCTTATTTCAGCCATGGCTTCACCACAAGATAACCAAGACCTTCTTGCTCAAGAGACTCGGTTCGGGGAAATCCTCCTGAATCTATCCAAGGGGCAGGAGGAGCTAAGGACACTTCTCATAGGGGACCTTTGTCAGGAACAGTGCTGAGGATGAAAGGTTGAAACACCTACAAGCTGAGGTGGATGCATTGAAGGTCCAGATGCTAGGGCAGGTGACTGCCATTCAAGGGTTAGCTCAAAGACAAGATGAGCTCGGGGTTCTCGTCAACCAACTGCTTCAGAGTAACAAACTGGGGCAAATGTCTAAGGGTAAAAAACCAGTCATTGTTCAACCACCTTTGAGACAAGGAGATAAGGGGAGAGCTCCTCAAATGGCTCCAGTGTCACAAATTCAACATTAACCTCACCAGCGTCAGCCAGACAAGCCTAAAAGGCAGTTCACCAAGATCAACATGTCGCTGGATCAAGCACTACAACAAATGTTGAAGGAAGGGCTGATCACCTTAAGGGCTCCTCTTCGGAATCCGAACACTTATGCTCCTAACTATCATCCCAACGATAGGTGCGCATACCATTCTGATAGCCCGGGGCATACTACGGACAACTGTTGGCCTCTCAAGAACAAGATTCAAGACATGATCGACGCTGGAGAGATTCAGTTTGAAGTACCTGAGACTCCCAATGTGATCATTGCTCCCTTGCCAAATCATGGCTAGGATTGAGAAATTTTTGTTCATTCGAATGTTCAAGTTGCAATTTGCTTTTGTTCAAACATTTACTCATGTTAAACATTGTTATTTCATTAATGCATCACATATGTCTGTTCTGAAACAATATATTCGTATTCACTAAATGCAAATTATTTTCATATTTTTTCTGATGTCAGCTCTTGATCTAAAATTCTAAGCCTCTTGAGGGAGGATGACGAAAACGATACCATAATCTACAGTATGCTTTTGAACAGACCCTGCTGATGAGGTACATGCATTGTTTCAATCCCTAAACACTGGAGTTATAAGGATGATAATCCCTCGTCAACCCCTCTGAGCCAAAGAAGTAGGAGTTTTTCTTTTCGAAATTTAAAACCCGTAATCAAGACCTGGGGCAGGGTAGTCTCTCAGTTGATCCAAGTGCATAACGAATGGCACCAAAGAGGTCCTTACAAAACAAAAGACAGTGACGTTTCTGAACAATCATACAGACAGGCAGTCATTACTTCTCAAAATAAAAACCCATTAAGTCAAAACCTATAAAGGGGACTTACGAAACTGGGGCATCCCGCTGACTATAATTCCAAAAAAGGAAACAGCTCAGGCAAAAAACAGGGATAACAAAATCAAAAAGAAAGAGGTCATATAAACCCTCAACAAAAAGGAAATGACTGCCCATTCAAAATAAATCATCAATATCCGAATCATCACCGGAAAATCAGAGCAAAGACTCAAACAAGGTCTAACGTATGATCAACTGAGTTTAGGTTTGGAGAACATCATGAAGAGCGGGTGGGCACCAATAATTTGAGCCTTTATCTTTTGTTTCTTAAACCGTGAACCAGGCCACGTTATAACCCTTAAAAGTCCTAGCTGAAGCATGGGTTAGTTCGGAAGCATACTGTGACGAAAGGTGTCCTGACTCCTTAAGGCTTACTATAAAGAAGGAGTTGACATCACGTTTTACAAACATTCATTTGTTTTATGAAAAAAGAATGCATTTTCAAAATCTTCAAGACAGACATAGGCTTTGCATTTTTAACATAACTTTGTTTGCATATGACTATTTGTTTGAACAACATAGAAGCTCGCACGACGAATATCGGATGAACAGAAGTACCTCCAATCAAAGGGCATGGCATGAGCATGGTCCATCATCTGGGGAAATCCAATCAAGATTCGGAGAATCTCTCAAAGGCCAAATAGCCTGGGGCAAATCTCCGCCTGAGTCACTTGGGGAATTTCAACAACGAATCTTGCCTGATCAAACACCTTCTGGTGGTACGACAAAACACTTCTAACAGGGGCAACTCCCTGCATTCTGAGAGCATGGACATAGTCGAAAAAAGTACTACGCAAAATCAAAGACCCGCTAGGCTGACATGCCTAGGCAAAAATTAGGGCTTCCCGACGAACCAAAAGGGTTCGGGCAAAATGAAGGGATGAAATGGAAAAATCTGTACACCCGATAAGTCGAAAACCTGAAAAGGCGGCTTGGGCAAAAATGGGTATCCCGGTGGACTGAAAACCCGAAAGGGCGGTCCAGGCAAAAGTTAGGGATTAAAGCGTACGACTATGTCCTGTCATCTTGTCACTTGCCTACCAGAAGAAGGTTTGTCCATCAACCATTATCAGCGCCTCACAGGTCTTCCTCTCCCACCTCAGAAACAGGGGCAATGATGAGTTTGTCCGAACAATCTAATCGTTATGTCCTCCAGGGTACCAAGATGGGTTCAGCGGAAGAACGGTACCAGATATCCTAAATTCCCCAGAGAGTGAGCCAACCAGTCAGAGAACTCTCAGGCAAAGCTATTGTCAAACCTTAAGGAAGTTGGGTATCCTCCCGCAGAACTCAAACATTCCCCAGCAGCATATATACATGTATTCTTAACAAGCACCCCCGGCAGTCTTGGTCTAAAGATTGTTCCCCGGCGATATATCAAACATTCAATGGAGCCACTTCCTCGATACAGTGCAAAACTTCCCCAAGAGAGTCCAATCCAGTTTCCCCAAGAAAGTTGGAATCCATCTCCCCAAGCAGTAAGCTTATTCCCAGTAGATTCTAGAAGCTTATTCTCGCAGAGCACGAACGCGTCTCCCGGCTTTATTCAAAGAGTTATTTCCTTACCAGGATATAACTGGGTTATCCTCAGCCAAAAGCCACGGAAAGGTCGTCGTCAACACAGTTCTTTCTTATCCCCAGCGAAGTCTATCAGCACTTCCAACACAACAAGGGTATCCCCAGCAAGTTATTATCAACATTCTAGCAAAATACCTCCTTTCACCACAGAGTATTGTTCCCCAGCAAGATCATTAGAGTACTTTTCTCCCCGCAGAGTAATCCATTCGCCAAGTTAATTCCTCAACGGAGTCATCTTCTCCTACCGGTATTCTTGCAACTATCATCCCCAGCGGAGGAAAAATCTATTCTTCAACATCAGCCCAGGATATGACTTCCCGGCACCCGTCAAGGATTTACTTTCCTAGACGAAAATATATATTCATAAACATCGCACTTCCATACATCATTATAGCATGCATATACGCATCATATCTTACAAATCTCATTTATGTTGAGAACATCATTGCTTGACCCATATCATGCATTGCATATGACTGACCTTTACCTTTCAGGAAAGATCCAGTTAAGTTCTCAAGCTACACTCCAAGACCTTGTCTGGTTCAGTTAAATCGACTCCCAAAGATTTTCCTGGTTATTATCCAGTCAAAGGCCTTCTCTGGTCTAGTTAAACCGACTCCTAAAGGTTTTTCTTTTGAAGACTCAGTTGAAGACTCCAAGACCTTGTCTGGTTCAGTTAAATCGACTCCCAAAGATTTTCCTGATTATTATCCAGTCAAAGGCCTTCTCTGGTCTAGTTAAACCGACTCCTAAAGGTTTTTATTTTGAAGACTCAGTTGAAGACTCCAAGACCTTGTCTGGTTCAGTTAAATCGACTCCCAAAGATTTTCCTGGTTATTATCCAGTCAAAGGCCTTCTCTGGTCTAGTTAAACCGACTCCTAAAGGTTTTTCTTTTGAAGACTCAGTTGAAGACTCCAAGACCTTGTCTGGTTCAGTTAAATCGACTCCCAAAGATTTTCCTGGTTATTATCTAGTCAAAGGCCTTCTCTGGTCTAGTTAAACCGACTCCTAAAGGTTTTTCTTTTGAAGACTCAGTTGAAGACTCCAAGACCTTGTCTGGTTCAGTTAAATCGACTCCCAAAGATTTTCCTGGTTATTATCCAGTCAAAGGCCTTCTCTGGTCTAGTTAAACCGACTCCTAAAGGTTTTTCTTTTGAAGACACAGTTGAAGACTCCAAGACCTTGTCTGGTTCAGTTAAATCGACTCCCAAAGACTTTCCTGGTTATTATCCAGTCAAAGGCCTTCTCTGGTCTAGTTAAACCGACTCCTAAAGGTTTTTATTTTGAAGACTCAGTTGAAGACTCCAAGACCTTGTTTGGTTCAGTTAAGTCGACTCCCAAAGATTTTCCTGGTTATTATCCAGTCAAAGGCCTTCTCTGGTCTAGTTAAACCGACTCCTAAAGGTTTTTCTTTGGAAGACTCAGTAGAAGATATCCAAGATTCTCTCAATGATTGCTATTGAGGTTGTAGTCGCCTATGGTTCTCTCCCCGATACTGCGGAGGTGGTAATCCCAGATTTCGCTCAATGATTGCTGTTGAGGTTGAAATTATCCAAGATTCTCTCAATGATTGCTATTGAGGTTGTAGTCGCCTATGGTTCTCTCCCCGATACTGCGGAGGTGGTAATCCCAGATTTCGCTCAATGATTGCTGTTGAAGTGAAGTTATCCAAGATTCTCTCAATGATTGCTATTGAGGTTGTAGTCGCCTATGGTTCTCTCCCCGATACTGCGGAGGTGGTAATCCCAGATTTCGCTCAACGATTGCTGTTGAGGTTGAAGTTATCCAAGATTCTCTCAATGATTGCTATTGAGGTTGTAGTCGCCTATGGTTCTCTCCCCGATATTGCGGAGGTGGTAATCCCAGATTTCGCTCAATGATTGTTGTTGAAGTGAAGTTATCCAAGATTCTCTCAATGATTGTTGTTGAGGTTGCAGTCGCCTGTGGTTCTCTCCCCGATCCTGCGGAGGTAGTCATCGTCCCCAGATTCTCTCAGCGTTCCTGTTGAGGTTGTAATCATCCAAGGTTCTCTCACCATTCCTGTTGAGGTAGTAACCATCCCTGGTTAATTGTAATATTTTCCTTAATCAATTTAAAATTTGGTAGAATTAGGGTTTGTAATAATTTTTATCCTTTTTTCTTTTCTTTTCATAATAATTAAATATTTCCTATTATTTTTATAAATTAAAATTGCATGTAAATAATTAGGTTAATTGAGGTTTAACTTTAATACTTTCTTAATAAAATAAAAAAAAACAATTAGAATTAGGGTTAGCATTTTAATTTCAATTAATCTCATTAAATTCTCATAAATACAAAAAGACAAAAAAATAATTTCTTTTTCTTTAATTTAATTAATTTGCTAATAATTTAATTTCGTTAAAAAGGGTCCAACGCCCTCGTTTCTAATTTAAATTTCAATTCGCGTATTTATTTCTTTTCCTTTTAATATTTATGTACCTCTCCCAAAGCTTTGTAAACTCGGACATATTTACCTCTCGCACTTTTACTTTAATTCTTTATTTTTCTGTCAAATCGGGTTCCTGAAATTTTGGCGATGTGGACCCGCGCCTTTTGTAATAGTTTAGAATTTTACCTTTCCGCACTTTCTTAAACTGTTAAATAAATGCATGCAAGAATGAATGGCCTTAAATAAAAACAAACGCGTAGATCACCCATGATATGACAAGATAAAATAACTGAACATGACACACAAATCACACACCACCCCTAGGGTACGCCTCACTGTTGCCTTGCCTCGAAAGGTGATCGTCGAGTAGAGGATGTCTTAGTAAGTCCTCATGATCCGGGAACCTGGCATGAGGGTAGCTTCTAAGGTGTCTTCCCATTGCTCTGGTGATCACCATGTCCCGAACCTCGAATTGACCCGAACACCTCCAACGGTGGTGCTACCTACCTCTCAATGGTGGGATGGCACTACTTTAAAGGACATTTACACAGACGAACTCCTTAGGGTAGGTAGACGACTCTAGATACTTGCTCTAATTTCAAAACAAATCAAAAATACTTTTCACACCGACACCTTTTCAAAAAGCTTTCGAAATCAATTTTTCAAACACTCTTGAGGACCGATACAAGAGTCGAACTGGAATTTTCAAAGAAACTTTTTAAAACCCACAGTTGAAAAGCAAGCAAACCATTTTGAAAACACAAATGAGCAAGTATCTAAGAGCCCATGGATAACCATGGATAGAAAGGGTGCTAACACCTTCCCTTTCTATAACCTACCTCCCGAACCGAGAGCAATCTCTATAAGGAATTTTTCTGTGCTTTTGTCCTTTCCATTTGGAGAAAATAAAAGACGGTGGTGACTCTTGCTTCCGCGACATTTTGCGAACCAGCGTTAAACAGTCAGTTCCAGATCCACCGATCACAGAGACCTTGTTCTTGTATCTGGTCTTCTACGTCGAGGCCGTGAGTGCGGCCCTCATTCGCGAGACTCCTGACGGATAAAAGCTAGTGTATTTCACGAGCAAAGCACTTTAGGGACCTGAGGTCAGGTACCAAGAAATCGAGAAGGTGGCCTTGGCCCTCGTCAATGTGTCGAGAAGGCTTCGATACTACTTCCTGGCACACACAATCGTCGTACGAACATACCAACCTGTAAGACAACTCTTAGGTCGACCGGACATGGCAGGTCGAATTCTAAAGTGGTCCTTGGAGCTTTCGGAGTTCGAAATCCAATATGAAAGCAGGAAGTCCCTCAAGGACCAAGCTCTGGCCGACTTCGTCGCGGAGATGACCGTTCATAACCCCCCCCCCCCCCCCCCCCCCCCCCGCACAGGGAAGGAGCACAAGTGGACCATCTTTATGGACGAAGCTTCCAGCTCGACAGGAAGTGGAGCAGGGATCCTCCTCGAAAACGAGGAAGGTGTCGTGATCGAACACTCTCTCACTCTTTCCTTTCAGACCTCGAACAATCAGGTTGAATATGAGTCTTGCTTGCAGGATTAAGACTAATCGAGGATCTTGGCGCCCGAGAGATACACATTTTCACTGATTCCCAGCTTATCACATCTCAAGATCAAGGGGGATACCAGGCTAAGAACAACACCCCTATTGAATATTTAAACTTGGTCAAAGAACATATGAAAAAGTTTGACCAGGAAGAAATCACACACGTGCCACACGAACATAACACACAGACCGACACACTTTCAAAGCTCGCGAGCACGAAGAAGAAAGGTGGGAACAAATCAGTCATAAAAGAATCCCTATCTCACCCGAGCATTGAAAGGTCCACGGTGCCGCCCGAAGTGAATGCCATCAGGGACAGCTCATGCTGGATGACCCCGATATTCAACTTTCTGACAAAAAGGGAGTTTCCTCTGGACCAAAGAGAGGCATCTGCAACAAAGCGATGAGCATGCTCGTACGTGGTGCTCAAATACTAATTGTACTGTTAGGGATTCTCCATCCCACTCTTGAAATGTGTCGAAGAATCTGTAATCCCTGAAATACTGCGGGAAATCCATAAAGGAATCAGCACCCATTATATAGGCGGAAGATCCCTAGCACGAAAGGCGCTGCGAGCAGGGTACTACTGCCCGACCATGAAACAAGACGCCAAAGAGCATGTCAAGAAATGCGAAAAATATTAGAGGCACACTGATATGCACCTCGCACCCCCACACGAGCTAAATACATTATCCTCCCCGTGGTCGTTTGCCTGGTGGGGGATGGACATCCTTAGACCTTTCATACAAGGGACATACCATAATAAATTCCTCATTGTGGCCATAGACTATTTCACCAAATGGATAGAGGTCGAAGCCCTAGCAAAAATCACTTCACACAACATCCTCTATTTCTACAAAAGAAATGTACTTGCTCAGTTTGAGATACCACGAGCGCTCGTCACGGACAACGGCACCCAGTTCACCGATCAAAGTTTCCAAAGCTTCGTCTCCAAAATTAGCACCAAACAACATTTCACCTCAACCGAACACCCCCAAACTAACGGGCAAGCCGAAGCCGCAAATAGGGTCATCTTGCAAGGACTCAAACGCAGGCTGGGCGAAGCCAAGAGGGGTTGGGTCAAAGAATTACACAACGTCTTGTGGGCTTATCAAACAATGCCCTATTCGATGACGGGCGAGACACCATTCCAACTAACCTATAACATCGAGGCCATCATCCCGATAGAAATCATGGAGCCATCTAGGCGAACCGAAATACCCCTCGACGAGGAGATGAACGACGAGGCCTTCAGAGATGAGCTCTACCTAGTCGAAGATATTCGATCAGGAGCAGTTCTTCGCGAGGCCACACTAAAATAGCAGGTAGCCTTACGCCATGACAACAAAGTCATAAAGCGTGAATTTCGGGTCGGTAGCCTAATATTGCAAAGAAACCTGAAGGATTCCTGCAAAGGGAAGCTGGCCGCAAACTGGGAGTGGACTTATCGCATCCAAAGAGCTACGTGCACCAGAGCATATTATCTCGAACAATTAAATGGAGAACCACTACCTCGACCCTGGAATATTGTGAAGCTAAAACAATATTATAGCTAAGTCCTACACCCGCTAAGGGCATTAGCAGTAGACCAATCCTCTCTAACCAATGAGGGGACACGCTCGACCATGTAGGCGTGTTTAGGTACGGACATGGCCTCCAAACATCAGCAAAAGGCAAGAGTTGTTCATTTCACGAGTAAGATCTTAACCCGATAGGGACACCTCAATCGAGCTCTGCTGCCGAAGTACCCAACATGGAAGAACACCCAGCTTGCGATGGGAAATTCACGCCATGGGTTTAAGATCCTGACCGTGATCTTACACTCATTCCGCAGATCCTTACTCCTCCTCCTAGACACATCCCAACATGTGTCGAACAATATGAGGATCAAGCATACATCTCCGCACATGGAAAAAATGAACTTGCGTTGACCACAACAAAGGTCGAACATACATCTCCACGCATGCAACTTACAAATATTCATGGAATAAATAGTCAAAAATAGTGACGAGCAAAAAGTAGGCAAGCATCAACAAAAACATAAAGGCATTGAAGCAAAGTAAAGCATTTATAAATGTCAACCGCTAGAGCCGACAATGTCTGAATGTTACAAAAAATCACAGGCACGCATGCCCAAATACAAATAGCTAAGTTATCTAAAAAATGCTAATCACTCCTCGGAGTGTCCACTTCGACCTCGGGAGAGTCAGGAGGAGGAACCACCCGACCGTAAATCACCTAGGACATAACCCAGTTCCTTCGGTGTTGAGCCCTGGGTTCAACACGGACAGCTGGTTCACGACAGCCTCAAAGCCATCGGCCAAAGCATCAACGCAGTCCGACTCAAGAATTTGAACCCGAGCAACGAAATCAGCGCGAGTGTGCGAACCAGTTACCCCCTCGGATTCGCCCTCCACAAGCATCATGGAAACCTTCAGGTCGATGACTTCCCTCTCCAGTCGTTCCCTTTCGCTCTCCCATAGTTCTTTGTGGAGCAGGAGACAATCCTTTCCCTCAAGGGATTTTTCAGCTCTCTCTTTCTCCCCTCCCAGCGCATCGACCTGCTCATGAAACATCTCCTGGCTTCGTTCAAGGGCGGTCTTCAATTTTCGTGTCTTCGCCTCAAGAGTCACTTTCTCCGACTCTAGTTCTTTGACCCGACCAGAAGAGCCAGCCCCTTCACCCGCAAGGACCACAACCATTTCTGCCACCTTCATCAGCCCAACCATACTGGAAGCCACATGCTTCCTTCAACCCTCTATGTCGATTTGCTTGATGATGTCAGACTCATTGTCAGACACAGTTAGAGGAAAGCCCTCGAAGAAATCCTTCTCCATGAAGCAGGGTGATAGGTTGAAGGCTCGGGCATTCACCCCTCCCTCAGTCACACCGGCGAACCCACCTTTTGGGCAACTCCTTTTCTTTCTCAACCCAGCAGTGTGTTTCTTAGCATCGCGGGTGCCTGACGACCCACTTGATCCCTCCTTGACCGGTTCAGAAACTGAACCCATGCGTGTAACCTGGTGCGACTTCACCAACCTCTTATGGCTCTTTTTCTCTTGGGTCAGTTTCAATAATCTCTTACGGTGCTCCGCCATATTACCTGCAAAAACAAAAACAGTATCCTCAGGTCAGCCTCGTTGAGAAAACAAAATAAGTCAAGTCAAGAAATAAAAATATAGTAAAATCAAGCGAGCATAAACCTAAGAGATTCACGACTTGCCCATAAGAATGACACTCGACGAGTGCCTTGGTGTTGATCGGGCGCGCCTCGAACATCGGCTCACCATCTTCATTTAGGATGTCATGTCCTTCCCTCGCGACCCACTTGGCTGGGAAGAACCCGTCGATGAACCGATTAAGGACGCCATATGCCTCTTCATCCTCAACGCTCATGCCGCCGGTGGGAGTATGGTAATACCCGGGACCATAACCGTAGTGGCCCGAACACCAATGGATGGGAAACTTCAAGACTCACCCAACCTTCGGGTTACTCTCTGCATCATAACATGGTTCACCATTTTCATCCACAACGGAGGCCGGGTCGAACACAACGTCCACGGCTGACTGAGTAGAAGGTTGCATGACATACCATCTATCTTTAAAGTCGCAGTCAAAGTCCATGTACATCCTAAACAACCTCTTCGACTGTTTGAGGGACACCCAGCTGTATTTCCCACCCCGGGACTGCTGTTGTAGATGAAAAACCCTGAAGAACAGGGGGATGGTCGCCCCGATCCTCAGGAACCGGCAAGTAATCTCAAATTCCCGAATGAAGGCAATGAAGTTAGGGTGAAACTGAAAGGGTGCTAGGTTCAAGTGATTGAACACCCCCACCTGGAAATCGTTGAAGGGAAGGCAAAGCCTTAACTCTTTGAATACAACCTCGTACATGAGGAAGCAGTCTTCCTTGAACTCCGAGCATATTCGAGCGGTGGGCGTCGATCGCAAGATCTTGAAGTTCCTTTGGAAACCTTCCTGATCGTGCCATACTCGACGATAGTGTAATCCTGCCTCCTACTATAAATGTATATTGAGGCTATTCCTCGAGGCTCTGCCCTGACCGAAGCCAATGCAGGATCATCGACTGTGTCAACCAAGTTGACACCCTCCTCGGCTATGCTAGTCTCTTTGACATCCATGTGCTCGGATGATTCGGGAATGTTATCCATTTTACCTGTAAAGCAGAGGAAACCGGTGAATTCGACAGAAAATCCAAATACATCCCTTCACGATGCAGGTGAAAAGGTTATGCGGCACCCTGACCAAGTCGACACTCACTCGGCCAGAAAGGGGAAGTACACCTCGATTAGGGCATGAAAATCATGCCAGTCTTATGATACCACACAACAGTTATAATGACGAACACTTGTTTTCATGAACACCCCGAGCACATGATGAATACAGCGAGCAAAATATGAATTTGCCGGCCAAAATCATGAATTCTCCAGGGATTGCATCAATTTCTTGTGCAAAATTCATGAATTTCACGGGGACGTGTGGAGACCACGGGGTAAATTCACCTAAGTGTCGGTGAAAAGATGAATAACACAGACTCAAGCACAAAAAGTACGCATGAATACCCCGAGAAAAACCCCCCAGGTGCGAAATTCTATAACTTAAACATCATCAAAGCCAATCTAAACAAGAGTATCACGAAAAATACTTACTTGAACAAGAATAAATGAGGAATAATGAGGGTAGATGAAGAACACGCGGTGGATTCTGCAGTGGTGTTAGCAGTTGAAGAAAACGGCACGGTGTTGGCAATAGGGAGATTGAAAAGCGCGAGAATGTAAATGTGAATAATGGGTCTTGGGGAACTATATATAGAGCTGACGTGGAATACGAAACATCACGTCGGGCAGCTCAACAATCCCCTTTCTCCTCGACACTTACACACTCAGCTAATGATGACCCTTTATCCCTATGACATCATTACAATCCCAAAGGTCACTCCATGTGCCTACACCCTACAGGATTTCTCCCCCTGCGACTAGAATGATCCCATCTCGAGTCCATTCCGAAAGCTGCTCGGGTAAACCCATATATCAATGACTTTCTCCATCAACACAATGAAAGGTCCTCGTCGAGTAACACGCCTCGTAAAAGAAAAAAGTTGGACTTAAGTCATAAATCCTTCATCAGGGGAAACTACTTGGGGGGCTCCTGTTCTAGATGGGGCCTGCCCTTGGCCTAACTCTATGTGAGGCCCAACCCAATTATGTCGGTCAAGGCACACTGGCCAATTCTGCCCTTGACTGCGTCAGGCAGTAACTTCCACTTCCCGTAAGGAGGCAACCTCATCACACGGAGATAAACCCAGTTAGTCTTAGAAAGATCATCATCGGTCAAGAGGACCTCGAGGTCATCTTCCGATCCTCTCTGTGACCAAGATTGATCCCCTCACACAACCTCACAACTGGCGGGGAGCATCCACGACGAGTAGAAGCACCTCACGAGCACCCTCTTCGTAGGGATGACTATCAACGTCTCAGAATATCACGGAGTCTTCGTGGCCCCGGAAAGACTGCATCCATATCCTCCTGATCCTGCGAAGGAATTCATCCAGGTAGGGGACCACATGCTGGTCCCCACTACTCATGTAGGACCTGACAATCTCTACTTTGGGCTTGCTTGACCAGCCCAATGATGAGACCTTGGCCCAGCGCTGGGGGCTATAAATACCCTCTTTTTCGAGAGGGTCAGGTATTGAACATTTCTCACTCTCTTACTTGCTTTCTCATTCCGAATCTCACTTTGGCATCGTAGTGTCTTGCAGGTACCCCCCCCCCCCCCCCCACTCCACCTTACTTTCAAGTTCTGCTTGGTGCAAGCTGTGATGGTCCATCCTGGTCAGGTATAATCAATAAAGTTGAAGGCTTATGCCTTGTTGATTTCTCTATTTATTGGTAGATTTCTAAGTTAGGAGTTCTGCTCCATTGGTACCACATGCATGTGCGTAAAAACAAGTCACATTTCATGTTGCATCCTGAGTTGTCGTGTGGATGAATTAATTATGATAAATATTGTTAAATAGCTGTGAAGTGATGATTTGTATGATATAATTCTAATATATTATTTATCACGCATTCTATTATAATATTTGATATCTCACCCCTTCTGTTTGAATGTTACACAACGTGCAGGTAATCCAGAGTGAATGCATTTTACCTTCAGTAGTTCGAGTCTGTGTCATTTCTCTGATACATAACACTCGGGGGGATGAACGCTTGTTGCTTTATCATTTTTATTACTTCAATTGTTGAATTTTAAGTCGATTTTCATTATATACTTGTTATTAGAGATGTTTCAGTTGGATAAAGATGTTATGCCCTTTTTAGTTGAATATTATGATTCCGCTGCATAGTTATGAAAGTTGTTGGTTTCAAAAAATTAATTTATGTTGTATTGGTTCATCCAAGTTTAATATGTTATGTATCTGTAATAAATGTCGTTGTTTTAAGTTGAGATTGTAGCATCCTAATTTAGTTGTTGAATTTTTATAACTGATTTTTATAATAATTGTCGGGTAGAATTGGGGTGTTACAAGTTGGTATCAGAGCAAGTCGGTCCGTCCGACCAAGTTGTCGAGTCATAGTTTTGTCTAACAATAGAGTATTGTTAACTTGAGTTCTAACCTTCATTTATGTTAGTGATAAGTTAAGATAGCTGGAAGGATTGATGTTGCACTTGTTACTGCTTTGGAAGCTATGGTGCATGCTATGGAGAATCATCTGAATACTATTGGGAATGCTGGATCTCGTAGCTTGGCGACTTTCCAGAGGGAGAATCAGCCTACCTTCAAGGGTAAGTACGATCCTGATGGCGTGTTGGATTGGTCGAAAAAGATTGAGAGAATCTTCCATGTGATTGACTGCACTCCAGCGCAGAAGGTACATTATGGTACTCATATGCTATCAGTCGAGGCTGATGACTGGTGGCTAGAGACTTGTCAGAAATTGGAGGTTGCAGGTGAAAATGTCACTTGGGTTGTATTTCGTAGGGAATTTATGCGGAATTATTTCCCTGAAGACGTGTTCGTGGTAAGAAGGAAATTGAGTTTCTTGAGCTGAAGCAAGGGAGTATGTTGGTTGTTGAATATGCTACAAAGTTTGTTGAGTTGGCTAAGTTTTATCTGCTCTATAGTGAGGGAAATGATGAGTTTTTGAAGTACATCAAGTTTGAGAACAGATTGCTCCCGGAGATCAAGAAGGCAGTTGTATACCAGAAGATTCAGGTCTTTGCTGATTTGATTGATAGTTGCAGAATCTATGAAAAGGATAATAATGCTCACTATAAGATTATCAATGAGAAGAGGGGTAAGAACCAACAAAACCGTGGTAAGCCTTACGGTTCCCCAGATGGTAAAGGTAAACAGAAAGTTGCTCAGGGTCAGAGAACTAGTGGGGGAGATGCTCCTGCTGGTGTGGTTTGTTTCGAATACGGAAAACCTGATCATAAGAGCAATGTGTGTACTGCTGAGGTGAAGAGGTGTTTCTGTTGTGGTAAGATGGGACATGATATATCTGAATGCAAGCATAAGGATATGATTTGTTTCAACTATGGTGAAGAAGGACACATTGGTAGTCAGTGTCAGAAACCAAAGAAGGTGCAAACCAGTGGAAAAATGTTCGCTTTGGCTGAGAATCAGATGGCTAATAAGGACAGACTCATCAGAGGTACATGTTTTATTAATAGTACTCCTTTAATTACTATTATTGATAGCGGTGCTGCTCATTGATTTATTGTTGCTGATTGTGTTGAAAGATTTGGTCTTATGTTGTCTTCTATGAATGAAGAGATGGTCGTCGATACTCCAGCCAACGGGTCGGTGACTAATTCTCTTGTGTGTTTAAAGTGCCCGTTGTCGATCTTCAGCAAAGACTTTGCTGTTGATTTGGTTTGTTTTCCTTTAAGAGGGTTGGATGTGATTTTAGGTATGAACTGTGTTGTACCCCAAAATTTTCCCTCTCATTTCATCAACACTTTCTCATCACAAGACTTTTGAAACTCAAGATCAAGCTAGGGTTTGTTCTGCTCAAGACCCCTCCTTGCACTGTTGTCCTAAATTAGGGTTTGAGTTTGCACAGGGATGTTTTAACCCAAAATTCCCAAAGTGACTTTCATACTTCATATTGGACTCACAAGTTTGTCCATACCAAGTTTCAAGCTTTGATTCAAATTTTTGCCCAGTCAATTGGACAGTTGACCTAGAAATCAGCTGTATTGGGGAAAAAGTCAACTGTAGCCAATTGACTGTCAAACCTCATGAAATTTGACCCACATCAACATTATGAACTCATATGAACCATTTGATCAAGTTTGGATCACAATTCCACAAGAAATTTGATCAGATCACCAAAAGGGCAAAATGGTCATTTTTAGGGTTTTGACTGCACAAAGGCAATTTTTGACTGTTTGACCTAGCCAATGGCAAATCAAGTTCACACATGGACTCAAGGACTCAATGACATTGTCTTGACCCATTCAACAAGTTCAAAAGATCTCAAATGCATAGGATTGACAGATGAATTTTTCAGTCAACTGATCAAAATTTGATTGTATACTGAAAAGTCAAACTTTGAGTTTTTGGTCAAAATCAAGTGCCAAGAGTCATTTTTCATCAAGACATGTCAAATTATGAAACTTGCCCATCAAGAAACCCAAAAATGCAAATTAGGGTTTAAAATGGAAAATTTTCATAACTTAGAAATTTTCTAAGTTATAAAATTTTCTTATTTTTTCCTAACTTTGTCTCATTTTTTCACCAAGATGCAAATGGATTCAAACAAAACTTGAAACATAAAAGTTGTAGTCCATCACAAAGTATACAAATTTGATTCACAAAGTTTTCTCAAAGGTATCTTGGATCTCAAGTTATGATTTTTGGAACAAGGGTACCAAAAACTTTTAACTTAGAAGAAATTTGCCCTAATCTAGGCAGGATTTTGACCCATCTTCTTGGCCATTTTCCACATAGTTCCACTTGGATTTTCAAGTTTCATTACAAATATGGATTGTATTACATGTTCCAAGATTTCCAAATTGTCCAAGAACACCTCAAACACCCTTGTGGTTAGAGAGAATCGAATTCACAAAGTTGGCAAAAACTCACTTTTGTTCATGGCCAAGGCATGTTCATAGCAATTTTCATTTTCAAATCAGCTTGTGTAATGCTAGCTTGCAGGCCTCAAAACCAACTTACACTTCATAATTTAATGCCTAACCATTGTGTTAAGGTGTTATCTCATCCATTTGGGCATTACATGCAAGTTTAAGCCTTAAGTAGTAAAAGTGATATTGCCATTTTTGCAAAAGTAGCTTTATGTCAACGACCACGTTTCGAGGGGCAAGGCAACAGGGTGATCACCAGAGCAATAATAGGATACCTTAGAAGCTACCCTTATGCCATTGATCTTTTTATTCCGAGGCAACCGTTCCGGGGCAACTTATTCGAGGCAACTAGATCAATGGAACATAAGGACTTACTAAGACGTCCTGTACTTGATGACCACCTTTCGAGGTAAGGCAACAGTGAGGCGTACCCTAGGGGTGGTGTGTGAATTGTGTGTCATTTTCAGTTTATTGTTTGTCTTGTCATGCATTGGTGATCTACGTTTCGATTTTATTTTTGGGCATTCATTCTTTCATGTTATTGTTTAACAGTTAAAGGTGCGGGAATTTAAAGTGCGGAAAATAAAAGTCCTACGCTATTACAAGGCGCGGGTCTACATCGCCAAATTAAATAAAGACCCGATTTGAATAAGTAAAATGCGGAAGGTAAATATCCTAATTATCTATTACAAGGCTTTGGGGCAAATACATTATATCTACAAAAGAAATAAAAATAAATGTGCGAAAAGAAATAAGAATCGAGTGCGAGGGCATTGGACCCTTTAAGGAATTGAATTAAAATTATTAAATTAATTAATGATTAAAGAAAAGAAGTTATTTTATTTTTTATTTTTTTGATGTTTTTGTTTTTTTATGTTTTTTTATGAAATAAAATAGAAAAAGAAATTAAAATGTCAAAAGAAAAGCCTAAGTCTAAATTTATTTTAATTATTAAAAAGAATGTTAAAATGACCTAATTAAAAAACTAATTCAATTATGGTTTATTTACAAAATAAAGATAATAATAATAAAAGTGTTAATTATATTCTTTTTTTTGGGTTTTTTATGAAAATGTTAGTTAAATTAATTTAATGATAGAGTAATTATTTTTTGGTGTTTTTTTGGATCAATTTTGATAACTAAAAGCAAATAAAAGTCAAATTAATGATTATCTAACAATTAATTAAATATGCATGCAAAAATATTATTTTTAATGTCAAAAATTAAATAAACATTTTTCTGATTAAAATGCAAAAAGGAAAATATTTTTTGTGAGTTTTTAAATGCATGAGAAAATTATTTGAATATAAATTAAATTAGGATTAAAAATATAAAAAACGGTGAAAAACAAAGGAAACATGTTAATTATGGAAAAGGTGAAAAAAAAATGCCTGAACCAGGACTCGAACTCGTGCCTTCTGGGAATATCCACTAACGCGTTGCCATCTGAGCCAGCTGTTTCAATTGACATAACAATAAACACTTAATATTATATTGATAAGCAAATAAATCCTGGGAATTAAAAAAAAACGCGCGCGGAATTTTGAATGGTCTAATGCCCGGTTGCCACGCCATCGTCTTCTACCTTTTCTGCAAAATAACAAACATGTAGCGGGGGTTTTAAACCCCCCCAAAACACAAGCCTGCAAATAAAAGCGATTAGCTCCTCGTTAGACATAAATTAGGCGCGAGGGGTCCATTGGATTCGTCTCATCTTCCTCAATTCAACCATGGCAGTTTGAGGTTCCAATTTTTGCGTATGTGAGAAACCCCAAATTGAAAGCTTCGGAAAACCTAGATGTCTCCCATGGTGATTTGCATTTTGTGGCCTTACAGTCAAATTAAAGCATACAGGAAGCTTGGTAATAACATCAGCAATGCATAGCAATATTTAAAATGAATTAAAAAGGCATGGAAATGGAGTTTTGATTTTCAAATTTTGGACAAACCGTGGGGTGTCGTGGGGATGCTTCTTTGCGCGTTTGGGCTTGATTTTGATTGCTGGAGATTCCTAGCAATGCAAGGAATGTGTTTTTGATTGGAATAGAGGCTTAAAACGTGCTGCAAGTAGGTTTACAGTTTTGCTTTTTTTTCTTGAAAAGTTCAAATGTGTTTTTTTTGTTTTTGGGGACTTTTTAGGTTGTGATTTTCTTGTGTTCTGGTGCAGCCTCTTCTCAATTTCGTTTTTGACCCTTGTATAGGCATTAGGTAATGTGAATCAAAAGGAATTATGGTCTCTTAATGTATAGCATTCAAGTCCAAAATCCTCCATAAACCTCCATAACAAAACTTCCTTTTTTGACTCATTTTTGAATTCTTGCCTTGTTTACTCCCTTGCACGAATTTTGGTAGGCACATAATGATGTTTCAAGGCTAGTTAAGGCCAAATATTCCCTTTTAAATTAATTTTTGAATTTCTTTTGATTTTAAAAGATTTAAAATTAATTAAATCCAATAAAATCAATAAAAATGAAAAAATTAATAAAAAAATCTGAAATAAAAGGTGGGACACGTGGGAAGCATGGCCAAGTTAATTCAAGTGGAAAAAGTGGGCCCCTTTTGTCAAAAATGAGATTTCAAGGATAAATGATTTTGGCCATTTCACAAAAATTTCCCAACTTCTCCAATGCATAACTTGCTCAATTTTTAAGATTTGCTCATGTTCTTGGACATTTTAGAAAGGCCTTGAAGTCCTCTAAACAGTGTCTTTTGTCCCATGTCATTTTGATTTACCAATCTCAAGTTATGGCCTTTGACTTAAAGTCCCTTTTTGTTGACTTTTGAAAATGACCTATAATGTTGAAATTGATAACTTTTTGTGAGAGAATTTCTTGGACTTGAAGTATGAAGATGAGTTGTAGGAAATGTCTTTCTCTTCAAAATGAGCTTTGGATGGAATTTTTCTGATAATCCATGTGAAAGTTATGCCCTGGTCAATTTCAGTTGACTTTTTCAGCTGTCCAAAAATAGAAATTTTTGCATCTTGATGATTTTTGAGCCAAGTTTTGAGAATCATGATCAAGCATTGATCAAATGATGTTTGTGGCTTCAAAATGATATGTTGACCAAAAATTTGAACTTTTGACTGTCAAATGACCATTTTGCCCCTACAGTTGACTGTAGTGCAATTAGGGTTTTTGACTGTGCAATTTTGTGCTGAAAGTCTTGAAACTTGATATGAGGATGCTTGACCATATTTGTAGGCTTGTGATACTTGATTGGACCTTTGAAAACTTCATTTTCTTGACCAGAACACAAACCCTAATTTTGACTGTATAGGAGATCTTTGACTGTGCAACCCTTGGGGAATTTTGCAGCTTGGCTTGGCAATTTCTTGAAGAATATGGGAGGGCAAATTTTGGGGTACAACAGTTGCCCCTGTTCAATCCTCTTAGACCTGAGGATGTAGATTGGCTGACGTGCCTTTCGTAATCCGAGGGTAGAAGATGATTGAACACTAGAGTGCCCAGAAATTTGCGCTCTCATAGCAGCAGTGTGATGATGGAAATGGGCTTACAGATGCCATTTAGAGGTTGACGAATAGGATGATGGGCTTATAGATGCCATCTGGATGTTGATCGCGTAAGAGATTCTTTAGCGAGAACCTGCATGCCTGCAAAAGAAAAAAATGAGTACCTGACACATTGCAGGAGCTGATTTTCAGATGCTTGGTATAGATGTGTCCTGACTGGTTACAGGAGTTGGATCTTTGAATTCTTCAGACGTGCCCTGGCGAGATACAGGAATCGAGTCTGGTACTATAGTCGTCAACAGATACTCCCTGGAAAGATTCAGGTATCGGATCCTCGAACTCTTCAGACGTGCCCTATCTAGATACAGGAATCGAGTCTGGTACTATAGTCGTCAACAGATACTCCCTGGAAAGATTCAGGAATCGGATCTTCGAACTCTTCAGACGTGCCCTGTCTAGATACAGGAATCGAGTCTGGCACTGTAGTCGTCAACAGATACTCCCTGGCAAGATTCAGGAATCGGATCTTCGAACTCTTCAGACGTGCCCTGTCTAGATACAGGAATCGAGTCTGGTACTGTAGTCGTCAATAGATACTCCCTGGAAAGATTCAGGAATCGGATCTTTGAACTCTTCAGACGTGCCCTGTCTAGATACAGGAATCGAGTCTGGTACTGTAGTCGTCAACAGATACTCCCTGGCAAGATACAGGAATCGGATCTTCGAACTCTTCAGACGTGCCCTGTCAAGATACAGGAATCGAGTCTGGTACTGTAGTCCTCAACAGATACTCCCTGGCAAGATACAGGAATCGGATCTTCGAACTCTTCAGACGTGCCCTGTCAAGATACAGGAATCGAGTCTGGTACTGTAGTCATCAACAGATACTCCCTGGCAAGATACAGGAATCGGATCTTCGAACTCTTCAGACGTGCCCTGTCAAGATACAGGAATCGAGTCTGGTACTGTAGTCGTCAACAGATACTCCCTGGCAAGATACAGGAATCGGATCTTCGAACTCTTCAGACGTGCCCTGTCAAGATACAGGAATCGAGTCTGGTACTGTAGTCGTCAACAGATACTCCCTGGCAAGATACAGGAATCGGATCTTCGAACTCTTCAGACGTGCCCTGTCAAGATACAGGAATCGAGTCTGGTACTGTAGTCGTCAACAGATACTCCTTGGCAAGATACAGGAATCGGATCTTCGAACTCTTCAGACGTGCCCTGTCAAGATACAGGAATCGAGTCTGGTACTGTAGTCGTCAACAGATACTCCCTGGCAAGATACAGGAATCGGATCTTCGAACTCTTCAGACGTGCCCTGTCAAGATACAGGAATCGAGTCTGGTACTGTAGTCGTCAACAGATACTCCCTGGCAAGATACAGGAATCGGATCTGGAATCACGACAGTTGATAGCAATTATCCTTGTATTAACTTTTGTCCTGAAAAGACAAAACGTTAGTTGTATGCGATGTCGTGATATATGACATGCGAGATGTTCTCAGAATGAATGAGATTGTACGTTCATGATGCGTATATGCATGCTATAATGTATGAAGATGTGTTGTTTATGAATGTATGTTTTTGTCTTAGGAAAATAAATCCTAGACGGATGCCGGGAAGTCAAATCTTGGGCTGATATGAATAGCATTCTTTGTTTCCACTGGAGAGTGATGGTTGCAAGAATAAACCGGTAGGAGAAGATGACTCCGTTGGGGGAATAAACTTGTTGGAGAGATTACTCTGCGGGGAGAAAATTAATCTGGCGATCTGGCTGGGGAACAATACTCTGTGGGAAGAGAGGTGCTATGTTGGGGAAGCAATTCCTTTGAATGTTGGTCCGCCGCCGGGGAACAATCTTTAGACCAAGACTGCCGGGGATGTTTGTCAAGAATGTGTGCTGCTGGGGAAGGTCGAGATCTGCGGGAGGATACCCAACTTCCTTAAGGTTGATAACTGCTTTGCTTGAGGAGAGTATACTGCTTGCTGGCTCACTCTCTGGGGAATTAAAATACCTGGTTGTGTTCTTCAGCTGAACCTACCTTGATACCTTGGAGGACAGAACCATTAGATTGCTTAGACAACCTATCATTGCCCCTGTTTCTGAGGCGGGAGGGGAATACTTGTGGAGGTGCTTGAGGACTGCCGATTTGACCAATCTTCTTCTGGTAGGCAGGTGACAAGATGATAGGACATAGTCGTACGCTTTGATCCCTAACTTTTGCCTGGACCGCCCTTTCGGGTTTTCAGTCCACCGGGATACCCATTTTTGCCCAAGCCACCTTTTCAGGTTTTCGACTCGCCGGGTGTACAGATTTTTTCATTTCATCCCTTATTTTTGCCCGAACCCTTTTGGTTCGCCGGGAAGCCCTAATTTTTGCCTAGGTATGTCAACCTAGCGGGTCTTTGATTATGCGTAGTATTCTTTCGACTATGTCCATGTTCTTAGAATACAGGGAGGTGCCCCTGGCTGTTTATGTTGCCATGTTACCAGAAGATGTCTGATCGCGCAAGATTCGTTGTTGAAATTCCCCAAGTGACTTAGGCGGAGATTTGCCCCAGGCTATTTGGCCTTTGAGAGATTCTTCGAATCTTGATTGGACTTCCCCAGATGATTGGACCATGATCATGTTGTGCCCCTTGATTGGAGGTACTTCTGTTCATTAGGCATTCGTCGTGCGAACTTCTATGCTGTTCAAACAAAAAGTCATATGCAAACAAAGTTATGTTAAAAATGCAAAGCTTATGTCTGTTTTGAAGATTTTGAAAATGCATTCTCTTTCATAAAACAAATGAATGTTTGTAAAACGTGATGTCAACTCCGTATTTACCGTAAGCTTTAAGGAGTCAGGATACCTTTCGTAACATTATGCTTTCGAACTAACCCATGCTTCAACTAGGACTTTTAAGGGTCATAACGTAGCTTGGTTCACGGTTCAAGAAACAAAGGATAAAGGATCAAATTTATTTGTACCCACCCGCTCTTCGTGATGTTCTTCAAACCTAAACTCAGCTGATCGTGCGTTAGACCTTGTTTGAGTCTTTGCTTTGATATACCAATGATGGTTCAGATAATGATGATTTATTCTGAATGGGCAGTCATTTCTTTTTGTTGAGGGTTTGTGTGACCTCTTTTTTTTGATTTTATTATCCCTATTTTTTTTTTGCCTGAACTGTTTCTTTTGTGATTACAGTCAGCGGGATGCCCCAGTTTTGTAAGTCTCCTTCATAGGTTTTGACTTAATGGGTTTTTATTTTTTTGAGATATAATGACTGCCTATTTGTATGATTGTTCGGAACCATCACTGTCTTTTGTTTTGTAAGGACCTCTTTGGTGCCATTCGTTATGCACTTGGATCAACTGAGAGACTACCCTGCCCCAGGTTATGATTAAGGGTTTTAAATTTCGAAAAGAAAAACTCCTACTTCTTTGGCTCAGAGGGGTTGACGAGGGATTATCTTCCTTATAACTCCAGTGTTTAGGAATTGAAACAATGCCTGTACCTCATCAGCGGGGTCTATTCAAAAGCATACTGTAAAAATCGTGGTATCGTTTTCGTCATCCTCCCTCAAGAGGCTTAGAATTATTAACCGAGAATTGATCATCACAGAAAAATGAAAACAGTTTGCATATAGTGAATACGAAATAATTACTTCAAAACAGACATGTGTAATGCATTAATGAAATAACAATGTTTAACATGAATAAGTGTTTGAACAATCAAAATAAAATTACAACTTGAAAATTCTAATAAACACAAGTCTTCTAGTCTCAGGGCTTGTTACTTCAAATGGTGAACCTCGCAGGGATAGTAGAAGAACTCGACCTGACCATCTGGGGTGAATTCCACAGCTCCTTCATCAATCAGGCTTTGGATTTTGTACCTCAACTTCCAACAGTCATCAGTATCATGCCCCGGGCTGTTAAAATAGTATGCGCACCTGGCCCCAGGATTATAGTTGGGTGAAGAAGTCTTAGGATTAGGGTGAGGTCCTATCAACGTCACCAGATTCAACTTCAACAGGTGTTGCAAAGCTTGGGACAGCGACGTGTTGAGCTGGGTGAATTGCCTTCTGGGCTTGCTCTGATCAACCCGTTGCTCTGGGCGAGGTTGTGGTTGGAGCTGTGAAGTAGTAGCAGCTTGGAGAGGTCTATTCATTGAACCAAGCCTTTGACTTCTTGGAGGCTGGTTACCAGTTTAGTCTCCAGCCTTGGCTACTTGCTTCATATTGTCTTGCTGAAGCTGGTTGATCACAGTTCTCAACTCTTCTTGTTCCCGAGCTAAGCCTTGGATAAGGGCCATTTGCCCCAGCATCTGAGTCCTCATTATGTCTATCTCAGCTTGCATATGTTTCAGCCGTTCATCTTTACCGTCTTCTGGACTGTTCTTGACCAAATTCCCCATGAGGAGCGTTCTCAACTCTTCCTGCCCCTTGGATAGGCTTAGGAAGATCTCCCTGAACTGAGTCTCTTGAGTAGGGAACTCCTGGGTGTTTGATTGGAAAGCCATTGCTGAAATAAACAGCGAAGAGGGTAAGTAGCCTGTAACAAGGGTACCTGTTATGCAATGATGTGTATGATATGCATGCAATGTTTTCAAGGATCTCGTGGGATAAACAGGAAATTTTGTTAGCATTTGGATCCGGTAGCTTGATTGAAAGAGCTTCATGTTTGTTGGGAATCTTTCTTCCAAGGGTCAAAGGCTCACCATATCCAGTGGGTCATAGCCTCTGACTTTAGTCATCATGTCTGGTTTTGATTTCCAAACAACCTTGGTTAAGGGAACCTTCTTCAAGAGTCAAAGCTCACCATATCAAGTGGGTCATAGCCTCTGACAACCTTGGCTAGAGGAAAATAAATCCTCTTTGCCCCTTGCTAGATGTTTGATTCATCATGACCTGCATCACAGACCCTTGAGATCCTTGAAATGGGTTAGTCCTTATGCAGGATGTATGCAATGGTATGATGTCATGCTATGCATGGGGGTAATGTAAGTAACCCTGTTATGAGTCCCAATTAAGGACTGCAAACCAAAACCTGCAAGAAACTCAGTAAACTTTGTTATGAGTCCCAATTAAGGACTGTAAACAAAACCTGCAAGAAATTCAAGGGTCAGATAATAAGCACGCAAGTAGTTCAAGTACGAAGGCACACAAGTCACACAAGAGAAACCCTTAGAGTTTAGGCCAGCATGGGGTCTAGGTATTAGCCTCTTGAAGTTGGTGGGCTCAAACCTGTCCTATCAAAGTAACCGGGTTCTAAGGATCTCAATATCATTGGATTGCTTTCATTGTTCATCGTTTCGATTTAGCCACTGACTGGCGATCAAAATATCCCAAGAAAACAACCCTCAATTGAGTGTAGTATCGAGTATCAACCGACTTCGGAGTACACCAAAGTAGTCATCTCACTACCCTAAAGAGGCCAAGATGGTTCAATTAAGGTTCCTAAGGTCTGTTGATGCTTCACGACACCACGCGGAGGCCCCGTACTCTCCTTGATTGACTCAAGGGTTACCGGTACACACCAAAGTGCCACATCAATGTAGCAGACTGCTTCAACCATGTCGGTATACCCCGCACAGTTCCCTCACAGCCTTGTTGCTACTTTCTAAGAAGGTATCCCCAGATCCGGGTTAGGATCTATAGAACTCCCAAGACAGTCCCACAATTTAAAGCAAACAAGTCAAAGCAATTGAAAACACAGTGATCTTAGTCCTAAGGTACACCTCACTTTAAAGAATTCCCCAGCAGAGTCGCCAGTTCTGTGATCGGTGGATCTGGAACTGACTGTTTTAAAGCTGGTTTCGCGAAATGTCGCGGTAAGCAAGAGTCGCCACCGTCTTTTATTTTCTCCAAATGGAAAGGACAAAAGCACAGAAAAATTCCTTATAGAGATAGTTTCTCGGTTCGGGAGGTAGATTATAGAAAGGGAAGGTGTTAGCACCCTTTCTATCCATGGTTATCCATGGGCTCTTAGATACTTGCTCATTGTGTTTTCAAAAATGGTTTGTTTGCTTTTCAAAGTGCGATTGGGTTTGAAAAAGTTTCGTTTAAAAATTTCAGAATGACTCTTGTATCAATCCTCAAGAGTGTTTGAAAAGTTGTTTTTGAAAGCTTTTTGCAAAGTGTTGGTGTGAAAAGAAGTTTTTGATTTGTTTTGAATTAGAGCAAGTATCTACGAGTCATCTACCTACCCTAAGGAATTAAGCTGTGTAATTGTCCTTTAGGTAGTGCTATCCCACCATTGAGAGATAGGTAGCACCACCGTTGGAGGTGTTCGGGTCAATTCGAGGGTTATGGACAGTGTGGACACTGAGCAATAATAAGATACCTTAGAAGCTACCCTTATGCCATTGATCTTTTTATTCCGAGGCGACCGTTCCGAGGCAACTTATTCGAGGCAACTGGATCAATGGAACATAAGGACTTACTAAGACGTCCTGTACTCAACGACCACGTTTCGAGGGGCAAGGCAACAGGGTGATCACCAGAGCAACAATAGGATACCTTAGAAGCTACCCTTATGCCATTGATCTTTTTATTCCGAGGCAACCGTTCCGGGGCAACTTATTCGAGGCAACTAGATCAATGGAACATAAGGACTTACTAAGACGTCCTGTACTTGATGACCACCTTTCAAGGTAAGGCAACAGTGAGGCGTACCCTAGGGGTGGTGTGTGAATTGTGTGTCATTTTCAGTTTATTGTTTGTCTTGTCATGCATTGGTGATCTACGTTTCGATTTTATTTTTGGGCATTCATTCTTTCATGTTATTGTTTAACAGTTAAAGGTGCGGGAATTTAAAGTGCGGAAAATAAAAGTCCTATGCTATTACAAGGCGCGGGTCTACATCGCCAAATTAAATAAAGACCCGATTTGAATAAGTAAAATGCGGAAGGTAAATATCCTAATTATCTATTACAAGGCTTTGGGGCAAATACATTATATCTACAAAAGAAATAAAAATAAATGTGCGAAAAGAAATAAGAATCGAGTGCGAGGGCGTTGGACCCTTTAAGGAATTGAATTGAAATTATTAAATTAATTAATGATTAAAGAAAAGAAGTTATTTTATTTTTTATTTTTTTGATGTTTTTGTTTTTTTATGTTTTTTTATGAAATAAAATAGAAAAAGAAATTAAAATGTCAAAAGAAAAGCCTAAGTCTAAATTTATTTTAATTATTAAAAAGAATGTTAAAATGACCTAATTAAAAAACTAATTCAATTATGGTTTATTTACAAAATAAAGATAATAATAATAAAAGTGTTAATTATATTCTTTTTTTTGGGTTTTTTATGAAAATGTTAGTTAAATTAATTTAATGATAGAGTAATTATTTTTTGGTGTTTTTTTGGATCAATTTTGATAACTAAAAGCAAATAAAAGTCAAATTAATGATTATCTAACAATTAATTAAATATGCATGCAAAAATATTATTTTTAATGTCAAAAATTAAATAAACATTTTTCTGATTAAAATGCAAAAAGGAAAATATTTTTTGTGAGTTTTTAAATGCATGAGAAAATTATTTGAATATAAATTAAATTAGGATTAAAAATATAAAAAAGGGTGAAAAACAAAGGAAACATGTTAATTATGGAAAAGGTGGAAAAAAAATGCCTGAACCAGGACTCGAACTCGTGCCTTCTGGGAATATCCACTAACGCGTTGCCATCTGAGCCAGCTGTTTCAATTGACATAACAATAAACACTTAATATTATATTGATAAGCAAATAAATCCTGGGAATTAAAAAAAAAAACGCGCACGGAATTTTGAATGGTCTAATGCCCGGTTGCCACGCCATCGTCTTCTACCTTTTCTGCAAAATAACAAACATGTAGCGGGGGTTTTAAACCCCCCCAAAACACAAGCCTGCAAATAAAAGCGATTAGCTCCTCGTTAGACATAAATTAGGCGCGAGGGGTCCATTGGATTCGTCTCATCTTCCTCAATTCAACCATGGCAGTTTGAGGTTCCAATTTTTGCGTATGTGAGAAACCCCAAATTGAAAACTTCGGAAAACCTAGATGTCTCCCATGGTGATTTGCATTTTGTGGCCTTACAGTCAAATTAAAGCATACAGGAAGCTTGGTAATAACATCAGCAATGCATAGCAATATTTAAAATGAATTAAAAAGGCATGGAAATGGAGTTTTGATTTTCAAATTTTGGACAAACCGTGGGGTGTCGTGGGGATGCTTCTTTGCGCGTTTGGGCTTGATTTTGATTGCTGGAGATTCCTAGCAATGCAAGGAATGTGTTTTTGATTGGAATAGAGGCTTAAAACGTGCTGCAAGTAGGTTTACAGTTTTGCTTTTTTTTCTTGAAAAGTTCAAATGTGTTTTTTTGTTTTTGGGGACTTTTTAGGTTGTGATTTTCTTGTGTTCTGGTGCAGCCTCTTCTCAATTTCGTTTTTGATCCCTTGTATAGGCATTAGGTAATGTGAATCAAAAGGAATTATGGTCTCTTAATGTATAGCATTCAAGTCCAAAATCCTCCATAAACCTCCATAACAAAACTTCCTTTTTTGACTCATTTTTGAATTCTTGCCTTGTTTACTCCCTTGCACGAATTTTGGTAGGCACATAATGATGTTTCAAGGCTAGTTAAGGCCAAATATTCCCTTTTAAATTAATTTTTGAATTTCTTTTGATTTTAAAAGATTTAAAATTAATTAAATCCAATAAAATCAATAAAAATGAAAAAATTAATAAAAAAATCTGAAATAAAAGGTGGGACACGTGGGAAGCATGGCCAAGTTAATTCAAGTGGAAAAAGCGGGCCCCTTTTGTCAAAAATGAGATTTCAAGGATAAATGATTTTGGCCATTTCACAAAAATTTCCCAACTTCTCCAATGCATAACTTGCTCAATTTTTAAGCTTTGCTCATGTTCTTTGACATTTTAGAAAGGCCTTGAAGTCCTCTAAACAATGTCTTTGGTCCCATGTCATTTTGATTTACCAATCTCAAGTTATGGCCTTTGACTTAAAGTCCCTTTTTGTTGACTTTTGAAAATGACCTATAATGTTGAAATTGATAACTTTTTGTGAGAGCATTTATTGGACTTGAAGTATGAAGATGAGTTGTAGGAAATGTCTTTCTCTTCAAAATGAGCTTTGGATGGAATTTTTCTGATAATCCATGTGAAAGTTATGCCCTGGTCAATTTCAGTTGACTTTTTCAACTGTCCAAAAATAGAAATTTTTGCATCTTGATGATTTTTGAGCCAAGTTTTGAGAATCATGATCAAGCATTGATCAAATGATGTTTGTGGCTTCAAAATGATATGTTGACCAAAAATTTGAACTTTTGACTGTCAAATGACCATTTTGCCCCTACAGTTGACTGTAGTGCAATTAGGGTTTTTGACTGTGCAATTTTGTGCTGAAAGTCTTGAAACTTGATATGAGGATGCTTGACCATATTTGTAGGCTTGTGAGACTTGATTGGACCTTTGAAAACTTCATTTTCTTGACCAGAACACAAACCCTAATTTTGACTGTATAGGAGATCTTTGACTGTGCAACCCTTGGGGAATTTTGCAGCTTGGCTTGGCAATTTCTTGAAGAATATGGGAGGGCAAATTTTGGGGTACAACACTCGTGCATCTTTGCCCAAACCTGTTCAAACATCTTCCATTTCATCCATCCAAACTATTTCAAACCTTAAACACCAGCTGTAACACCTCTAATACACTTTGCCATTTTCATTTCCAAGCTTTGCAGGTGGATTTCTACAGCACGATACAAGGTGTTTCAAATCAAGCCAAGTATTGGAGAAGCTTCCTTGGACCTCAGGCAAGCTCAACAGAAGCTCAAACACCATTGAAGGTTGTTGCATTGCTCTACTCGATTCAAGCTGAAACAGGTATTTCATGGACTTCTATCTCTCTATTTAGGAATGGTTAGGCTTAGGTTTGTGAATGAAATATGTTGTACTCATAGCCCCGAAGCCATACATGTGATCACCTTTCATTTATATTAAGTGTGCTAGGAGAATTTCAGTCATGAACATGTGAAAAAAGTTAGGTCAGGTTTTAGGGCCAGAGAAATTCTCTCTGGTCTTTGAGAGTTAGATTTAATGCTTTATATGGTTAGATTCGTGTTTAAATTCTTTACAAGTTTCATATTTTAAGTTTTGTCAAAAGATCAAAGAATCAGGAGTTGGCATGTTGTACAAGAGGCGCACGCATTTTCAAACAGATGCTGGAGGTTGAAGAAGGTGATGGTTTGGGCTGGGCCTGAGTCATTCTTGCTTTTAGCACTCTTTTATTCAGTTTGCACCCCCCTGGCCCATTTGATTGAATATTTGTCATTTTTATGTTTTTATTTTTTATTCTGACTTTATATTTTTGCTCAAATATAAAAAATGCCAAAAATAATTTTCCACATTTTTTTCATATTTATTTGATATTTATCTATTTTGTTTAGGCATATATGTATAAATAAACGTTTTCTTCTTTTAATAAAACTTAAGAAAAATAATACAAAAAATATATTTATTTTTTATTTGTTATTTTTATTTACATTCAAAAACATTTTCTTGAAAATATCCATTTTGTAAAAAATCAATATTTATCTTTGTAAAAAATCAATATATATATATATATATATATATATATATATATATATATATATATATATATATATATATATATATATATATATATATATATATATATATATATATATATATATATATATATATATATATATATATATATATATATATATATATATATATATATATATATACTTACTTGTATATTTTATTTTATTAGATAATTAGGATAAAAATATTAGAAATAATACATTTTTATTTTTATTAATATTTGACACTAAAAATACTCTTTTACAATATACTTTTTTTTTGTATAAATTAACATATATTGTACATAATTGATAAATATTACTATTTATTTAAAAATTGGGGTTTTCCCCTAAATAATCAAAATAATTAAAATTTCGCTTTTTTTAATTTTATTTTACATTTCACAATAAAAAATATCCTTTCACATACATAAAAAACCATCTTTGTGCATAATACCTTTTATTTGACATTTATTTATTGTATCATATTCAATTGTTGTACATTCAAATATTGTTGTACATTCAAATATTGCTTGTACATTCGATATGGTTGTAATAACTTAGAATTTATTTCCTTGTCAAATATCCCCAATTCAAATTTGTATCCCCCTCCCTATATCATGTTGTAATAGTGTAGCATTTAAATTCTCGCACATTTAAAAGCTTTCAATTACGCCATGCTTAGACCTAGGGTTTGTATGCAAAATAAAATTAACAACTAGCTTGACCTAATCCAAGATAAACATGCATGAAAAACAAACACAGTGCACACTTGCACCCCTAGGGTTTCATCCACTTGTTGCCTTCAAAAATGGGCCATGGTTGCATGTTGAGTACTTTGGCAAAACAAAAACAAATCAAAATGATCATAGTCCCTCGATGATGCTATCTCGGTTGCCTAAAAAATGATCGAGTCCCTCAAGAAAATTGCCAAAAATAATTGACTCTATTGCTATCATGGTCTATACGATGACCCGCGCCTGTCCCGTTAACATCCTAACACAAGGTTGTTCACCAAATACAATGGTGAAACAACACTGTTAAAAGGGTTAAAAACATAAAGAAAGATCTTTGAGTAAAATAGGGTAGATAACTCTTAGTTACTTGATCAAACTTGCAAAAAAACATCCTTGCTACTTTTTTCAAAACACACTCCACAAACACAATTTCAAAAAAACCTACTTTCAAACATTGAAAACTTTTCAAAAGACGAAAACACCTTTGTATACATTCAAACAAGAATCATTACAAAGGTTGCCACCACAATGGCCTCTTTTTAAAACATCTTTCAAAACCATACACAAAACACCATTTCAAACAATTGAAAAGCAAAATCAAGTGATCTAAGCAAGTAACTAAGAGCCCATGGATAACCATGGATAGAAAGGGTGCTAATACCTTCCCTTTCTATAATCTACTCCCCGAACCCAAGAAAACATCTCAAAGGTCTTTCCTGTGCTTTTTGACCTTTCCTTAGGATAAAAGAAAAAGTCAGTGGCGACTCTTGCTAAACCGAAACATTTGCAAACACAAACGCAAAACCCAAATCAGTTCTCCCTCCGTATCACAGAACTGGGGACCTATTTTTAAGTGGAGTAACCTTAGGGCTTAGATCACCCTTTTGCATGATTAATTGTTTGCTTTGATTGCTTTACATTTTTGGTTCTCTTGTTTGGGCTTGAAATCCTCCACCCAGATTTGGGAAACATTCATAGATAGCAATACATTGTGGAAACTGTGCGGGGTATACCGACACGGTTGAAGCAATAGCTATATTAGTGCGACATATTTGTGAGTACCGGTAGCATTTGAGTCAATCAAAGAGAATACGGGGCCGCTGAGTGATGTCATTAAGCACTAATGAACAAGAACCTTACTTGACCATCTTAGCCTTTTATTAGGGGTAGTGAGATGACCGGCTTTGGTGCAGTCCGAAGTTGGTAGATACTCGATACTACACTCATTGAGGGTTGTTTTCTTGGAATAATTTGGTCGCTAGTTAAGTGGCTAAACCAAAACAATGAACATAGAAAACAATCCAATGATATTGAGCTCCTTAGAAACCGGTTACTATTTATAGGACAGGTTTTGAGCCAACTAAACTCAAGAGGGTACTTACCTATGAAACCTCATGCAAGCCTGAAACTAGGGTTTTGTGTGACTTGCTTGTACATTTGTTTATGCATACATCATGAACATCATAAAGCATCATATGCATCCACTAACCATTTCAAGGGTTTAGATCTTCATCTTTGTTCTTGTTTTATAGGTCACGGAATCTCTTCGCAGGAAAACAATTCAAGTCAACCTTGTGAGAATCCCTCCTCAACTCAAGGAGCTTACATCCAGAATTCCAGAAAATTCTCTCTTTAATGAAAGACATGGTAGACTTCTCAACCTAGTCAACACCAGCATTAAAGAAGACATGGTGAAAGTGTTGTTCCAATTCTTTGACCCCCTTCACTACTGTTTCACATTCCCCGACTACCAATTGGTGCCTACTTTGGAGGAATTTTCTCAACTCCTGAGAATTCCTATTCTTAATCAACTACCCTACAACGGTACGGAAAAAGAACCAAAACCTGAAGATGTTGCTTAAGCACTGCACTTACAACCATTTGACATCAAGGGGCATTGAGAAACTAGAAGTGGTGTCAAGGGCTTCTTGGCAAAGTTCTTGTTTGAGAAGGCACAAGAGTGTTGGAATTCCCTGGATCTGCAAGCCTTTGAAGAGATTGTGGCACTCCTTATTTATGGGTTGGTCTTGTTCCCAAACCCTGACCAACTTATAGATGTGAATGCTGTCAAGATTTTCATGTCTAAGAATCTCATACCTACATTGCTTGGGGACATCCTACATTCATTTTACACACGAATAATAAGGAAGAGAGGTGTTCTCATGTGCTGTACTCCTCTCCTAGAAAGGTGGTTTATTTTTCATCTTCCACAATCAGTTTTGAAGAATGATCAGGGTTCAAGGTGGTCACAACGATTGATGACCCTCACACATTCTGATGTACATTGGTGTTCTCGGTCCAGAGAAAATGTCATCATCGTTGATCGTTGTGGTGAATTTCCTAATGTCCCATTACTTGGCATTAGGGGAGGTGTTGTACCCCAAAATTTTCCCTCCCATATTTCTCAAGACATGTCAAGAATCATCTCCAAGTTGTTCAAGATGGCTCAAGAGTTGGACAGTCAAATCATCTCCTAAGGCAGTCAATTCAAAATTAGGGTTTTGTGTCGCATCAAGGTCCTTACATCCAAATGACCTCAATTTCTCCTTAATGTCCTAACGTATGCTCAAATTTAGAAGGTATCCGACTGTGTGAGTTTTCTCGAAGAAATATGGTGAAAAAAGTGTGCTGAAAGTGCAGTTTTTACGCGCTAAAAAATTCATAACTTGAAGATCGTGACTCGTTTTGAACCCGTTCCGGTGGCCAAAATTCCGTCTTGACGTCATATATGTTTTCATCTCTCACGGTTAGAAGCCAATTTCGATCAGAAGGTCTTCAAAAATGCGGATTTATCAAGTATTTCCGTACAGGAAATTTGTGTCAGAAGTTTATTTGCGTCATGTTCAGAAAATCATAACTTGGTCGATTTTCATTGTATCGAGCTGGTTCCGGCGCCAAAATTTCACAAATTGAGTTGGCTACATTTTCAAAGAAGGTATTGAGTTCAAACGGTATTCAAAAGGCCTTCGTTTTTTGCTCAGAGTGCGCGACCCGCCGAAAATTCTGAATGCTGAATAATATTTCATTTGGGCCGAAACTTCAAAAATTCATAACTCGGTCAATTTTTATCGGATTGGGCTCATATTTTTACACAAGGTCACTGACTCAGAGATCTACAACTTTTCTACAAAAGTCGAGACCGAATTATGCTCCGATCAATACCAGTTTTTTATTGAAGAACGTGTCAGAGTCGACACTGGAGCCCAAAATAAGTTTGTTTGAGCTGAAACTTCAAAAATTCATAACTAATTCACCGTTTATCCGATTGAGCCGATTTTCGGACAGGAGTTAGTTCTCGATGTGGGATACATTTTGTTTTCACATTTCAACTTAAAAAATTGCACTTAAGTCCCTGCGATTTAGCCTGGAAAGTGACGAACTCAAGTGAATATTGGAGGCCCAATTGCACATTCAAAGCCCATTTTCTTTACCCTAATTTCCATTATATAATCACATTTTTTTCACACAAACCGGGGAGAAAAAAAAAACCCTTGCCACAACGCTGTCAAAATATCAAATTCTTTCAAGAACCCTAAAACCTTGAAATCCTTATTACAAATCTCTCTCTCACTACAAACAAGCCATCCCGGTTACAAACCAACATCTCACTACAAACAAGCCATCCCGGTTACAAACCAACATCTCACTACTTCTCCAGTAAGGGTAAGGCTGGCTTGATCTCCATGATCAAAAGGGCATAAAAGCACTCATGTCACTACTTCTCCAGTAAGGGTAAGGTTGATTTGATCTCCATGATCAAAAGGGTATAATCATTCATACATGCCATATTGGCCTAAACATTAAATTTCTTCATATATTGGCTTTATTTGTATTTTATGATATATAGCAATTTATTTAATGTGTCCATGAGATTCAACACTGCAGATTTAGACAGGATCACATGCAGGTTCATTAAGGAACGTTGAGGCCAAAACACAAATGGCCAAAAGGCAAAACATAAATGGCCAAAACAAAACAGCTTACACATGACACCAATACATGGTGAGGCAGACATCCCGAGAAGGTTAAGGAACGTTGAGGCCAGAACACAAATGGGCAAAAGCCAAAACACAAATGGCCAAAACAAAACAGTTTACACATGACGCCAACAACTGTTTCACCCCTCCAATCAGACACGTATACTCATAAACTCTCTCTCTATTTTTATTATTTTCCTTTAATTAATTAATTGTTATTCTTTTTATTAATCACTAACCAATTAATCTTTTTTCTTAATAAAATCAAAAACCAAAAAATATATTTTATTTATTAAAATTAAATTCAGCACTTTATTTTTGTAAATAAATATTAATTCAATTAATTTAGTTTAAATAGGAAATAACTTTAATATTTTTTGCAATAATTAAAATTAATTTAGACGATTAGGTTTTTATTAACTTTGATCAAATTTATTTTTATTTCCTTAAATATCAAAACCTCCAAAAATATTTTAATTAATTAATTAATTAGTTTATTAATTTAATTGTTAACTTAATTTAATTTCTTTTAATCCAAAAATAACCAAAAAAATCACTTTCTTTCAAAAATTGGTCAAAACCCCAAAAAACTCGCATCCGATTTAATTTCCCGCACGCGATCCATTTTATCATATTATTGTATTTGTTTTCCAGTTTGTAATAGATAATTAGGACTTTATTTATTTATCGCTTTCTTTTATTTTCCGCAATTTAAATTAAAGGGTTTGTTTTTGGCGATGTAAATACCCGACGCCTTGTAATAGCTTAGTTTTATTTCCCGCAATCATTAACTGCTAGATGTATGCTAATAGGCTATGCATGACAAGATCTATCTTAACTTAAAATCAATCGTAGCTCACCATAACATGTACAAAGATAACATAACTGAAAATTGACACATTTGCACATGCCACTCCTAGGGTACGCCTCACTTGGTTGCCTCGAACGTGGTCATTGAGTATAGGAAGTTTTAGAGGTCTCCGTCCTGTCCAAAAATCATAAGTTGCCTCGGATAAAATGATCTAAGACATTAGGGTTACCGCTAAGGCGTCCTAACATTGCTTTAGTGACCACATGTCCCTTAATCGAATTGACCCGAAAACTCCAACGATGGTGCTACCTACTTCTCAATAGTGGGATAGCACTGTCTAGAGGACATTTACACAGCTTAATTTCTTTTGAGTAGGTAGAGGTTCTCAGGTACTTGCTCTTTCAAAACAAAAATACTCTTCGCACTTACACTTTTCAAACAAAAGTTTTCAACAACACTTCACACACTCTTGAGGACAGAAACAAGAGTTAAATCGAAGTTTTCAAACAAAACTCTTTTCAAAACCCACGAACATAAGAAAAGAAAAACTTTTTGAAAACATAGTGAGCAAGTACCTAAGAGCCCGTGGATAACCACGGATAGAAAGGGTGCTAACACCTTCCCTTTCTATAATCTACCTCCCGAACCCGAGAAACGTCTCGAAAAGGAATTTTGCTGTGCTTTTGTCCTTTCCTTGTTGGATCAAATAAAAGACGGTGGCGACTCTTGCTTACCGCGACATTTTGCGAAACGCAAACGCGAACCAGCATTCCAAAACAGTCAGTTCTATTTCCACCGATCACAGAACTGGCGACTCTGCTGGGGAAATAATAAGTGAGGTGTACCTTAGGATTAGATCATTCTATGTTTTCAATGGCATGTTTTGTATGATTTATATTTGTAGGCTTGTATCGGAGTTTTATAGATCCTAACCCGGATCTGGGGGACACCCTTTATGTAAGTAACAATAAACTGTGAGGGACCTGTCCGGCGTCGACCGACACGGGTGAAGCAGTAGCTACATTGGTGTGACACCTTGGTCTGTACTTATATCCCTTGTGTTGGAACGAGGAGAATATGGGTCTTCTGAGGAGTCGTTAAGCACCAACTGACCTTAGCACCTTAAATTGACCAACTTGGCCATAGAACAGTAGCAGTATGCTACACTCATTGAGGCTAAACTCTCGCGATGGTTCCGGCTACACGAAAAGGTTGCTAAGCTGGAGTTATGACCGATTGAGGGTAGTCAGTGATATTGAGATCCTCTAGAACCCGGTTACTATTTTTAGGACAGGTCTTAACCAACTGAAACTGAAAGAGGGTAGTACCTAAGCTTCATGCTAGCCTGAACTCTAAGGGCTCTTTTGTGTGACTTGTGTGCCTTTGCCATGTTTTCCTTTTGTGAATACTTGTGGTGTGCCTTTATCATAACATCATAAACATCATAACATTGCATACATCTTGCATAAGGACTAACCCATTTCAAGGGTCTCAAGGGTTTGTGATGCAGGTCATGATGAACCAAATGTCTAGCAAGAGGCAAAGGGGATTTATTTTCCTCTAGCCAAGGTCGTTTATAAATCAAAACACGATAACTTGAATCAGGGGCTATGACCCACTCGATATGGTGAGCTTGACTCTTGAAGAAGGACTCTCAGCAACATGAAGTTCCTTCAATCAAGCTGCAAAATTCAAATTCTAACAAGTTTCTTTGTTTACCCCACGAGATCCTTGAAAACATTGCATACATATACCATACATATCATTGCATTACAGGTACCATTACAGGTCACTTATCTTCTTTGCTGTTTATTTCAGCAATCATCATGTCTACTAAACCTTCCACTGAACAAGCTATCAAGGCCCTCCAGGCCCAGAATGCCCAGTTCCAAGAGTTGGTTATGAGCCTAGCCCAGGGTCAACAGGATTTGAAGACTCTGATTCTGAAAGAAAGAAAGAAGAAGAAGAAGAGGATCGTCTTGTTCAACACTAGACGCAGATCTGGGAATGGATTACAGAATGAGGTTGAGCTGACTACCTCATTTGTAGGCAAAGACAGTCCACAAGAGAGAAGGGTTCCTAGTCCCGTGGTCTCCGACAATGAGACGGATTATGATGAGGAACAATATCCTCCTGCTGAGGACAGGTACAAACAGCTGGAGGACCGCTTAAGTGCTATGGAGATTCAGAATGTGCCCGGTTTGGACTTTGGAGACCTAGGCTTATCCTCTGGGGTGGTGATTCCCCATAAGTTCAAGGCACCTGCTTTTGCAAAGTACGACGGAAATTCCTGCCCAAAGTTGCACCTCCGGTCGTATGTAAGGAAGATCCAACCTTATACAACAGACAAGAATTTGTGGATCCATTTCTTCCAGGATAGTCTTTCAGGGACTCAACTTGAATGGTTCTATCAGCTGGGTGGAGCCAGTATCCGTAACTGGGAGGATTTGGCTACTGCGTTCTATAAGCAGTATCAGTATAATTCCGACCTCGCTCCTATGCGTACCCAACTCCAAGGTATGTCAATAAGGACGGGTGAAGGATTTAAAGAGTATGCTCAAAAGTGGAGAGACCTGGCTGGAAGGGTACAACCACCTTTAACTGACCGTGAACTTGTTGATATGTTTCTGGGGACCCTATCTGGTCCATTCTTCAACCATTTGATTGGAAATTCTTCAGCCGGGTTTACAGACCTTATCTTAACTGGTGATAGGATTGAAGCTGGCATCAAGGTTGGGAAGATACAGAAGGGTGACTCCTCGAATACTGAGAAAAAACCATTGAAGAAAGAATCCAGTGCTGTCTATTGTTCAAGAAGACAGAATAGGTCCGAACACCGCCAAGCTGTCAACGCGGTAGTTATTTCAAAACCGGCCAGTGCTCATCAACATCGCAACCAACAAAGGGAAGAGAGACCTAGAAGGCAATTCACTCATCTCAGCATGACCTTTTCCCAGATATTGCCACAGTTACTGAAGACCAATTTGGTAACTCTAAGGGAGGCCCCAAAGAATCTGAACACTACATCTTCAAAGTATAGCCCTAACGCCCGCTGCGCTTATCACTCTGACAGCCCGGGGCATACTACAGATGATTGTTGGACTTTGAGGAACAAGATTCAAGACCTAATCGATGTAAAGGAGGTTGAGTTCGAAGCGCCCGAGACTCCCAATGTGATCACTGCTCCCTTGCCAAAACATGGCTAGGATTGAAAGCACTTTTGTTCATTTGAATTCTGAAGTTGTATTTTTCTTTGCTTATTCAAACAATTATCATGGCAAACTTTTTTATTTCATTAATGCATCGCATATGTCTATGTTGAATCAATCCATTCGTATCCACTATATTCAAATTGCTTTCATTTTTTGTGATGTTCAACTCTCGATTTAAAAATTCTAAACCTTTTGAGGGAGGATGACGAAAACGATACCGCGATCTCTACAGTATGCTTTTGAACAGACCCCGTTGATGAGGTACAGGCATTGTTTCAAATCCTAAACAGTGGAGTTATAAGGAAGATAATCCCTAGTCAACCCCTTTTGAGCCAAAGAAGTTGGAGTTTTTCTTTTCAAAAATTAAAACCCTTAATCATAACCTGGGGCAGGGTAGTTCTCTCAGTTGATCCAGGCGTACAATGAATGGCATCAAAGGAGTCCTTCCAAAACAAAAGACAGTGATGGTTCCCTATAATCGTCAAGACAGGCAGTCATTATCTCTCAAAAACAAAAGCCCAATAAGTCAAAACCTATGAAGGAGACTTACAAAACCGGGGCATCCCGCTGACTGTAATCACAAAAGAAACATTTCAGGCAAAAAGACAGGGATAATAAAATCAAAAAGAAAGAGGTCCTACAGACTCTCAACAAAAAAGAATTGATTGCCTATTCAAAATAAACTATCAATATCCGAACCATCACCGGAACATCAGAGCAAGGATTCAAACAAGATCTAATGCACGATTAGCTGAGTTTAGGATCGAAGAACATCACGAAGAACGGGTGGGTACAAATAAAATTTGAGCCTTTATCCTTTGTTTCTTAAACCGTGAACCAGGCCACGTTATAACCCTTAAAAGTCCTAGCTGAAGCATGGGTTAGTTCAAAAGCATACTGTTACAAAAGGTATCCTGACTCCTGTAGGGCTTGCTGTAAAATCCTGAGTTGACATCACATTTTATAAAATTTCACTTGTTTTATTGAAAAATGCATTTTCAAAAAAACTTCAAAATAGACATAAGCTTTGCATTCTTAAAATAACATTGTTTGCATATGACTATTTGTTCAAATAGCAGAGAAATTCGCACGATGAATATCTAGTGAACAAAAATCTTCTCAAGGATCACATCAAGTGGAAAAACACTTCCAATCCAGGGGCACGACATGAGCATTGTCCATTATCTGGGACAGTCAAGTCAAGATTCAAGGAATCTCTCAAGATGCCAAATAGCCAGGGGAAAATCTCCATCTGAGTCACTTGGGGCATTGGACATGAATTCCAGTAACGAATCTTGCCTGATCAAACATCTTCTGGTAGTATGGCGACATAACACTACTGACAGTGACAACTCCTTGCGCTCTGAGAACGTGGACATAGTCAAAAAAATACTACGCATAATCAAAGACCCGCTAGGTCGACTGGCCTAGGCAAAAATAAGGGCTTTCCGGCGAACCAAAAGGGTTCGGGCAAAAATAAGGGACGAAAATGAAAAAATCTGTACACCTGGCAAGTCGAAAACCTGAAAAGGCGGCTTGGGCAAAAAAGGGTATCCCGATGGACTGAAAACCCGAAAGGGCGGTCCAGGCAAAAGTTAGGGATCAAAAGCGTACGACTATGTCCCGTCATCTCGTCACTTGCCTACCAGAAGAAGATTTGTCAATCGGCATTTATCAAGCACCTCATAGGTCTTCTTCTCCCGCAGAAACTGGGGCAATAAGAATTGTCCGAACTGTATAAGCTGCTCTGTTCTCCAGGTACAAGGTAGATTCAGTTGAAGAATATGACCAAGATATCATCACTACCCGCAGAGTAAGACAGTAATGGAAGCTCTCCCCACTGAGACCTGCAACCATGGACGAGTCAGCAATACTCTCCCCCAAGCAGAGTTAGTCTACCATCAGCCCTAAAAAAGGTTGGGTATCCCCATAAGATCTTAATATTCCCCAGCGGAGTATAAGGATATTCCCCCACAAGCATAAGAGCATCCCCGACAGTCTTAATATTCCTCAACGGAGTATAAGAATGTTCCCCGGTGGAATACAAGATACCCCCAGTGGAGCCATCCCCCAGCGCAGTCTAAAAAAGCTTCCCCGCCAGAGTTGAATCATCTTCCCCAGTAGATTCTGGAAGTTTGTCCCCTGCGGAGTACAAAATAAATCTCCCCAGCCAAATTCAGAGGGTATCCCCACAAGAGTCTAACTAGGTTATCCTCAGCAAGTTGCAACAGAAAGATCATCCCCAGCGAAGTTCTTTCTATCCCCAGCGGAGTTCATCATCAAAATCCCCAACAAAGCTTATCAACGGAATCCCCAGCAGAGTTATTGTTAAAATCTCAGCAGAACATCTCTCCCCCACAGAGTATTTCCCCTCAGAGTAATCTCTTTCATCAAATTTATTCCCCAACGGAGTCCTTTTCTCCTGCAGGTTTATTCTTACAATCATCTTCGTTCACCATCCCCAGCGGAAACGAAGAACTCAACTCTATTCTCCAGCAGCTCCAGGATTTACTTTCCCCAGCTGAAACATCACATCTTCATACATCATGATACATGCATATACGCATCATACGAGTAAAATCTCATTTATGTTGAGAACATCATTGCTTGATCCATCTCATGCATTGCATGTGACTGACCTTTACCTTTCAGGAAATATGCAGTTAAGTTCTCAGCTTAGTCGAAGATCTGACCAGTTCTTAAATCTCAATCGGATCATCCTCGGTTGAAGTTCAGATAAGGTTCTCAATCTCGACATTTTCTCTACATCATAGGGTGGACAAGTACTATAACCTCAACGGTATACTCCATTGAGCACGAGTCAGTTCCTAGATCTTGATGTTCTCCTCTGTCATAGTACGGACCAGTTCTATAACCTCAGCGGTTTACTCCATTGAGCAAGAGATAGTTCAGATGTGACCCAGACATGGCGACATTCTGATACTTATTCCAAGATTCCTTCTAGAGATAGTTCATATGTGACCCAGATTTGGCGACATTCCGATACTTATTCCAGATTTCCTTCTAGAGATAGTTCAGATGTGACCCAGATTTGGCGACATTCCGATACTTATTCCAGATTTCCTTTCAGAAACAGCTTAGAGATGCTCCAGACACGGATGCTATTCTATTACTTATTCCAGATTTCCTTCTAGAGATAGTTCAGATGTGACCCAGATTTGGCGACATTCCGATACTTATTCCAGATTTCCTTCTAGAGATAGTTCAGATGTGACCCAGATTTGGCAACATTCCGATACTTATTCCAGATTTCCTCTCAGAAATAGCTTAGAGATGCTCCAGACACGGATGCTATTCTATTACTTATTCCAGATTTCCTGCTAGAGATAGTTCAGATGTGACCCAAGCATGGCGACATTCTGATACTTATTCCAGATTCCTTCTAGAGATGGTTCAGATGTGACCCAAGCATGGCGACATTCTGATACTTATTCCAGATTCCTTCTAGAGATGGTTCAGATGTGACCCAGATACGGCGACATTCTGATACTTATTCCAGATTCATGCAAGAGACAATCCACCAACCTTCTTAAGTTCCAGATCAACACCTGTAACTAGCCAGGAAATATCTGTGGACGACTGATTGTATATTTATACCTGAAACCAGACAGGAAAGTTATCTACATGAAGAGATTGAAGATTAATACTTGTAGAAAGCCAGGAAAACTATCTTTCTTTCTCAGGTCAGAGATTAATACCTGAAACCAGACAGGAAAACTATCTCATCGGCCAGCTTTCTTAAGTTCCAGATCAACACCTGTAACTAGCCAGGAAATATCTGTGGACGACTGATTGTAGATCTATACCTGAAACCAGACAGGAAAGTTATCTTCATTAAAGAGATTGAAGATTAATACATGTAGCAAGCCAGGAAAACTATCTTTCTTTCTCAGGTCAGAGATTAATACCTGAAACCAGACAGGACAACTATCTACTTGACCATCATGAAGCAACCCTATGCCGGTTCCTTCTCTCTTTCAGATGCAGTTTTATACGAACTCATCATCAGGCAACCCTACACAGGTTCCTTCTTTCAACTTATAAAGTTACAATTCTACAAACTACAGGTATGCAAGTTCTCGCTAAGGAATCTCTTACGCGATCGACACCCCTGGATGGCATCTTTAAGCCCATCTCCACAACTACCCACTACATTTCCAGATGGCATCTATAAGCCCATCCCTGACAAGATTCTGTTACATTTCCAGGTGGCATCTATAAGCCCATCCTTCTACCAACAATCTCCAAATGGCATCTGTAAGCCCATTCCCAACACCACGCTGATACTACACCATGTGAGTGCAAATTTCTGGGCACTCTAGTGTTCAATTATCTTCCACCATCGGATCATGAAAGGCTCGAAAGCCAATCTATATCCTCATGTTTAAGAGAATTGAACAGGGGCAACTGCTGTACCCCAAAATTTGCCCTCCCATATTTCTCAAGACATGTCAAGAATCATCTCCAAGTTGTTCAAGATGGCTCAAGAGTTGGACAGTCAAATCATCTCCTAAGGCAGTCAATTCAAAATTAGGGTTTTGTGTTGCATCAAGGTCCTTACATCCAAATGACCTCAAGTGCTCCTTAATGTCCTAACATATGCTCAAATTCAGAAGGTATCCGACTGTGTGAGTTTTCTCGAAGAAATATGGTGAAAAAAGTGTGTTAAAAGTACAGTTTTTACGCGCTAAAAAATTCATAACTTGAAGATAGTGACTCGTTTTGAACCCGTTCCGGTGGCCAAAATTCTGTCTTGACGTCATCTATGTTTTCATCTCTCACGGCTGGAAGCCAATTTCGATCAGAAGGTCTTCAAAAATGCGGATTTATCAAGTATTTCCGTACAGGAAATTTGTGTCAGAAGTTTATTTGCGTCATGTTCAGAAAATCATAACTTGGTCGATTTTCATTGTATCGAGCTGGTTCCGGCGCCAAAATTTCACAAATTGAGTTGGATACATTTTCAAAGAAGGTATTGAGTTCAAACTGTATTCAAAAGGCCTTCGTTTTTTGCTCAGAGTGCGCGACGCACCGAAAATCCTGAATGCTGAATATTATTTCATCTGGGCCGAAACTTCGAAAATTCATAACTCGGTCAATTTTTATCGGATTGGGCTCATATTTTTACACAAGGTCACTGACTCAGAGATCTACAACTTTTCTTTAAAAGTCGAGACCGAATTATGCTCCGAGAAATACCAGTTTTTTATTGAAGAACGTGTCAGAGTCGACACTGGAGCCCAAAATAAGTTTGTCTGAGCTGAAACTTCAAAAATTCATAACTAATTCACCGTTTATCCGATTGAGCCGATTTTCAGACAAGAGTTAGTTCTCGATGTCGGCTACATTTTGTTTTCACATTTCAACTTCAAAAATTGCACTTAAGTCCCTGCGATTTAGCCTGGAAAGTGACGAACTCAAGTGAATATTGGAGGCCCAATTGCACATTCAAAGCCCATTTTCTTTACCCTAATTTCTATTATATAATCACATTCTTTTCATACAAACCGGGGAGGAAAAAAAAACCCTTGCCACAATGCTGTCAAAATATCAAATTCTTTCAAGAACCCTAAAACCTTGAAATCCTTATTACAAATCCCTCTCTCACTACAAACAAGTCATCCCGGTTACAAACCAACGTCTCACTACAAACAAGTCATCCCGGTTACAAACCAACATCTCACTACTTCTCCAGTAAGGATAAGGCTGGCTTGATCTCCATGATCAAAAGGGCATAAAAGCATTCATGTCACTACTTCTCCAGTAAGGGTAAGGTTGATTTGATCTCCATGATCAAAAGGGTATAATCATTCATACATGCCATATTGGCCTAAACATTAAATTTCTTCATATATTGGCTTTATTTGTATTTTATGATATATAGCAATTTATTTAATGTGTCCATGAGATTCAACACTGTAGATTTAGACAGGACCCCATGCAGGTTCATTAAGGAACGTTGAGGCCAAAACACAGATGGCCAAAAGCCAAAACACAAATGGCCAAAACAAAACAGCTTACACATGACACTAATACATGGCGAGGCAGACATCCCGAGAAGGTTAAGGAACGTTGAGGCCAGAACACAAATGGGCAAAAGCCAAAACACAAATGGCCAAAACAAAACAGTTTACACATGACGCCAACAACTGTTTCACCCCTTCAATCAGGCACGTATACTCCTAAACTCTCTCTCTATTTTTATTATTTTCCTTTAATTAATTAGTTTTTATTCTTTTTATTAATCACTAACCAATTAATCTTTTTCTTAATAAAATCAAAAACCAAAAAATATATTTTATTTATTAAAATTAAATTCAGCACTTTATTTTTGTAAATAAATATTAATTCAATTAATTTAGTTTAAATATGAAATAACTTTAATATTTTTTGCAATAATTAAAATTAATTTAGACGATTAGGTTTTTATTAAATTTGATCAAATTTATTTTTATTTCCTTAAATATCAAAAACTCCAAAAATATTTTAATTAATTAATTAGTTTATTAATTTAATTGTTAACTTAATTTAATTTCTTTTAATCCAAAAATAACCAAAAAAATCACTTTCTTTCAAAAAAGGGTCAAAACCCCAAAAAACTCGCATCCGATTTAATTTCCCGCACGCGGTCCATTTTATCATATTATTGTATTTGTTTTCCAGTTTGTAATAGATAATTAGGACTTTATTTATTTATCGCTTTCTTTTATTTTCCGCAATTTAAATTAAAGGGTTTGTTTTTGGCGATGTAAATACCCGACGCCTTGTAATAGCTTAGTTTTATTTCCCGTAATCATTAACTGCTAGATGTATGCTAATAGGCTATGCATGACAAGATCTATCTTAACTTAAAATCAACCGTAGCTCACCATAACATGTACAAAGATAACATAACTGAAAATTGACACATTTGCACATGCCACTCCTAGGGTACGCCTCACTTGGTTGCCTCGAACGTGGTCATTGAGTATAGGAAGTTTTAGAGGTCGCCCTCCTGTCCAAAGATCATAATTTGCCTCGAAACAGCTGCCTCGGATAAAATGATCTAAGACATTAGGGTTACCGCTAAGGCGTCCTAACATTGCTTTAGTGACCACATGTCCCTTAATCGAATTGACCCGAAAACTCCAACGACGGTGCTACCTACTTCTCAATAGTGGGATAGCACTGTCTAGAGGACATTTACACAGCTTAATTTCTTTTGAGTAGGTAGAGGTTCTCAGGTACTTGCTCTTTCAAAACAAAAATACTCTTCGCACTTACACTTTTCAAACAAAAGTTTTCAACAACACTTCATACACTCTTGAGGACAAAAACAAGAGTTAAATCGAAGTTTTCAAACAAAACTCTTTTCAAAACCCACGAACATAAGAAAAGCAAAACTTTTTGAAAACATAGTGAGCAAGTACCTAAGAGTCCGTGGATAACCACGGATAGAAAGGGTGCTAACACCTTCCCTTTCTATAATCTACCTCCCAAACCCGAGAAACGTCTCGAAAAGGAATTTTGCTGTGCTTTTGTCCTTTCCTTGTTGGATAAAATAAAAGACGGTGGCGACTCTTGTTTACCGCGACATTTTGCGAAACGCAAACGTGAACCAGCATTCCAAAACAGTCAGTTCTATTTCCACCGATCACAGGAGGCATTGCCTATAACCCCTTCCTAGCCTTGAGACAATTTGGATATGCTCGGAGGGATGACCCTCATGACATGTTGATTCCTGACCTAGTTTTTGACTTCGACAGCAATACGCAAGGACTTCGACAAAGGTTCATCAGAGCTTGGAGGATGCCTAACAAGGTGGATAGTAAGACACTGGGGCACAAGAATTCCACCCCCCTTGAGCCTTACCTCAAGTGGGTACGAACCCGCTCTCAGAATCTTATGATGCCATATCCTCACATTCTCCCCTTGATTAAAGAGCATGTTCAGGAAGGAGAGGTTCCATACACCATCCTATATCCTAACATGCCAACATCATGGGAGGAAATGCAAAAGGGTTGGATCCAACTCAAGGAAGAACAGGATACTTTTGAAGCCAGCTTCTATGCCAGTGAGAAGAAGGTTTTGGAGCTTACCTGCCGACTTCACGAGGAAGAGACTCTCAACACCTACATCACACCAAAGAGGATGCGCAACGTCTTTTTACCTTAAGAATTTTTGTAATATTTCGCCCATGGGGCATTTATGTACTAACAAATTTCTTCTTAATATGACGTGCGTTCTTTTTGTTTGCAACAAATTTGAATTTTTGAACCCTTGATTGCATTACATGAATAACATATCATTCATCATATGCACAAACAGGTCTTCGAGCCAGGTTTCCTTATCTTTCTGTTGTTTATTTCAGCAAGATGGATTTGGAGCAAACAGTGAAGGACCTACAGGCACAAAATTCACAATTTCAACAACTCCTCGTGACCTTGGTAAAGGGTCAGGAGGATCTCAAAGTTCTGCTAGAGAAGAGTAAAGAGAAGAAAAAGAAAAAGAGACCGGGGGTAGCTACTTTCGGAAGAAGATTTGAGGGTGATGCTAGAAGGACTCTTGAGTTTCCGTCAACATCCGACGAGGCGATTGGCAAGGGGAAAGGAGTTACTGTACCTTCTGAATCTGAGGTAGAAAAGGAGGAAGAGGAAGCATACGAAGACTATTCAGAACAACAGTATCCACCAGCGGATGACAAGTATAAGAACCTCGAAGACAGATTGGCAGCTATGGAGTTGCAGAGGGTGCCCGGATTGGATTTTGAGGAGTTGGGGCTTGTGACTGGGATTATTATCCCTCCTAAATTCAAGGTCCCAACATTTGCCAAGTACGACGGTCTGTCTTGCCCTAAGATGCACTTGAGGTCGTATGTTAGAAAGATCCAGCCACATTCATCCGGCAAAGACCTATGGGTACACTTTTTCCAAGACAGCTTGTCTGGCACTCAGTTAGATTGGTTTTATCAGCTCGAGAGGTCAGAGGTCCACAATTGGGAAGACTTGGCAGCCGCTTTCTATCTTCAGTATCAGTACAACGCTGATTTGGCGCCGACCCGTACTCAACTACAGAGTATGGGAATGGCTTCAAATGAAGGGTTCAAGGAGTACGCCCAGAAGTGGCGCGACCTGGCTGGGAGGGTGCAGCCACCGCTATCAGATAGGGAATTAGTTGACATGTTTTTGGGGACCCTATCTGGCCCTTTCTTCAACCATCTAATCGGAAGCTCTTCAGCAAGATTTACTGAGTTGATTTTGACTGGCGAGAGGGTGGAAGCCGGTATCAAAAGTGGAAAAATTCAAAAGGATGCTTCCGCGTCCACAACTGCTAGAAAACCTTTCCCAGCCAAGAAAGAAGCATCTGCTGTGTACACTCAGAAAAGTAGGGAAAGAGAGGAACGTCGGCCAACAGTAGAGGCTGTATTAATACAGAAGTCCGCATCAGACCAACTTAGAAATAGCCAACCGAGGAATGATCAGCCCAGAACATATCAGCAAAGGCCACCACGACAGTTTACTCCAGTAAATATGACACTTGCCCAAATCCTTCCACATCTCCTGAAGTTGAATCTCGCCAGTATTAAAGAGGCACCAAAGAATGTAAATACCACCTCTCCATCTTACAATCCAAAAGCCAAGTGTGCTTACCATTCCGACAGTATTGGGCACGATACCAATAATTGTTGGGCACTCAAGAACAAAATTCAGGATTTAATTGACGCCAAAGAGGTCGAGTTTGACGCTCCTGAAAAGCCCAATGTTATATCCGCGCCAATGCCCAAGCGCGGTCATAATGTGCATGCTCTTTTGGAAAATCTCCATGTTACTGATGTTGTCGATCTATTGACTCCATTGTCAGTGATAAAAGAAAATTTGTTGAGAGCCGGGATCTTTCCTGGTTGTGATGAAGATTGCTATTTTTGTTTGAATATTCAAGATGATTGTCCAATGTTGAAGTCGGGTGTCCAACGCCTGATGGATACTCAAGAAATACTTTTTCAGAAAACCCCTGTTAACACTTTCAATCCAATTGCTCCTGATACTTGTGATACCTCAACCAATGATATTGCCATCATAACCATTTCCGACAATCCTCTCAAGGCTTGCAAAAGGCCTTCCAGGATTACACCCAACTCTGAATGTGTACCTCTAAAGTTCACCATGTCGGGACCTGTCCCATACCAATCAAGTAAAATGATACCGTGGAACTATGTGGGAGAAATCTTCTACCACGGCATCAAACAAGTCGAAACAGTCCCAGAAATCTCTGAAGAAGACCCTGACATCGGAAACATCGCGGGTACTAGCAAGATCACCCGCAGTGGCCGGATCTTTTCTTCGGAGATTGCTCCTCCCCGAGCAGTCTTCGGACCCTTAAAAGCTTCTGCACCTGTTGGATCCTCTGTGCAAGGCCCAGTGATTGAAGAGTTAAACGCTCCTGAAGAAAGACCATCCGCTGATAGCACCGACAAAGGTAAGGGGATACTGAAAGAGCCTGTCGGGACAAAGGCTCATGCTGTGGTTATCCCCGAAACCACTCAGAAGGAGATGGATGAGATCCTAAAAATAATCATAAAAAGTGACTATGACGTTGTGGAACAATTGGGGCAAACCCCTTCTAAAATCTCAATGTTAGCTCTCCTGCTCTGTTCAGAGGCCCACGCTAAGGCTCTGATTAAATTCTTGAATACAACACATGTCCCCCAAGAGACCTCAGCTGACCAATTTCAAAATTGTGTGGCCAGTCTTACTGCTGACAATGGCCTGGGCTTTTCCGATGCGGACTTAACTCCCAAAGGAAGGAAACACAATGATGCGTTACATGTTTCAGTGGAATGCCGAGGAACCACCCTCGCCCATGTCTTGGTCGATACTGGTTCTTCCCTGAATGTGCTGCCAAAGAAGGCCTTAGACCGTTTGGATTGTGAAGGTTTGACCCTCAAGCCTAGCAACATTATCGTCAGAGCTTTCGATGGTTCCAAAAGAATGGTTCATGGGGAGGTTGATATTCCCATCAAGGTAGGCACTGAAGTGTTCAACTCCACCTTCTACTTGATGGACATCCGTCCGTCATACTCATGTTTGCTGGGAAGACCGTGGATCCATTATGTTGGGGCAGTTACGTCCTCTTTGCACCAGATGCTGAAGTATCCTGTTAAGGGTAAAATCATAACCGTGCATGGCAAGGAGGAGTACATGATTAGTCATCTCAATTCCTTTCGATATGTGGAGTTAGATGGCGAGTTCATCGAAACACCTTTTCATCATTTCGAGGAAGTTTCTCCCGAGGTTACGATTGCGAAGACAGCAGTTGAGGTACCTATCATTCCCAAGCACGTGGCTAAGATGGCATCTCTCAAGGATGCAGAGGCTGTGATTAAGGAGGGGAAGAGCACAGTATGGGGACAGTTGCCTGACTTTCCCCATAAGACGGACAAATTTGGTTTAGGGTTTACTGCTGCAGGATAAAAGGCTATGCGTCGCTCCAAGATTCGAAGATCACCTGTCAAGATCTCTCACCACGGAATCAATGCTGCAGAAGATGAGGATGAGGAAAGCCACTTTAAAGATTGGATTTTTCCGACTATTGAAGGGGGTCTGAGCAATTGGGAAGCAAAGGATTTTGTTCCTATCACCTTTATCAATCAGTAATTTTATCTTTGAACAATTTCCCATTTTTATGGTCTGTAATAACTAAAACAATTCGCACACTATCTTCACCTCATGCCTTGCCCGGGGCATGTAGGTCCATTTGTAAGGGTTTGATTTCCTTCATAATCATATGCCATGTTTTAATGAATCATTGGACATTTTTCATCTATAAACTGTTGTGTTCATTTTTCTTTCCTTTTGCATTTTGTTTGTTTAAGGATGGTTATCCCTTACACACACCCACACTCACAAATGCAGGTACCCATCCACTCCGGATTCCATGGGTGACTATTCTATTTTAGCCTTCGATAACTCTGAAGATTTGGTCAATCACGCTGAGTACGAAGCTGACGTAGATTGTGAAGTGCCGGGAGAGTTAGCCAGACTTCTACAACAAGAAGAGAGGGCTATTCTGCCTCATGAAGAGTTGTTAGAAACCATCAACTTAGGGATAGAGGAAGACAAGAAAGAAGTAAAAGTGGGTGCTAGCTTGGAACCAAGTGTCAAGGAACGCTTAATACAGTTGTTGAATGAATACGTTGAAATCTTCGTCTGGTCTCATGAAGACATGCCAGGGTTAGACACATATATCGTGGTTCACCGTCTCCCTACAAGAGAAGACTGTCCACCGATCAAACAAAAGGTCCGCCGAATGAGGCCCGACATGTCTGAGAAGATTAAGGCTGAAGTAATGAAGCAATTCAACACTGGCTTTCTGGATGTTACAACCTATCCACAATGGGTTGCTAACATTGTGCCCGTACCCAAAAAAGACGGCAAGGTTAGAATGTGTGTGGACTATCGGGATTTGAACAGGGATAGCCCTAAAGATGATTTTTCGCTGCCGCATATCGATGTTTTGATTGATAACATGGCTCAGCACAAAGTATTTTCTTTCATGGACGGATTCTCGGGCTACAACCAGATTAAAATGGCCCCCGAGGACATGGAGAAAACAACCTTTGTTACACAATGGGGTACCTTCTGCTACAAGGTGATGTCGTTCAGACTGAAGAACGCGGGGGAAACTTATCAACGCGCCATGGTAGCTTTGTTTCATGATATGATACATCATGAGATCGAAGTTTACGTAGACGATATGATAGCTCGATCACAAACAGAAGAAGAATACCTTGAACATTTGTAGACGCTGTTTGCCAGGTTGAAGGAGTACAAACTCAGACTGAATCCAAGCAAGTGCACTTTTGGAGTTAGGTCTGGTAAACTTCTGGGATTTATTGTCAGCAACAAGGGCATTGAGGTTGATCCAGCAAAAGTAAAGGCTATATAAGAAATGCCTGCCCCCCGTACTGAAAAGGAGGTTAGAGGATTCTTGGGACGCTTGAACTATATCGCCAGGTTCATCTCTCACCTGACGTCTACCTGTGAGCCAATTTTCAAACTATTGAAGAAGGATCAGGTAGTTGAATGGAACGATGATTGTCAAGTCACTTTTGATAAGATCAAGGAGTATTTACTAGAACCTCTTATCCTGATGCCACCCGTCGAAGGAAAGTCGTTGATCATGTATCTGACTGTTTTAGACAACTCAATGGGGTGCGTACTGGGCCAACATGATGAGTCTGGTCGAAAAGAGCATGTCATTTATTACCTTAGTAAAAAGTTTACCGACTGTGAGACTCGCTACTCACTGCTCGAGAAAACTTGTTGCGCTTTGGTATGGGCTGCTCGCCGACTAAGGCAGTATATGTTGACTCATACCACTTTGCTGATTTCCAAGATGGACCCGATCAAATATATCTTCGAGAAGCCTGCTTTATCTGGAAGAATCGCTAGATGGCAGATGATCCTAACTGAGTATGACATCCAGTATAATACCCAAAAAGCTAAAAAAGGGAGCGTACTAGCTGACCATCTAGCTCATCAAGCTATCGAAGATTATCAATCTATGAGATTCGACTTCCCGGACGAGGACATCATGACATTAGACAACATTGAAGGTAAAGGACCGTATGACAGACCTGAAAATGGATCCCGATGGACCCTGTACTTTGATGGTGCTTCAAATGCACTCGGTAACGGTATCGGTGCGGTACTTATTTCTCCGGAAGGTTGCCATACACCTTTCACGGCCCGACTTTGTTTCAGTTGTATCAACAACATGGCCGAATATGAAGCTTGCATCTTTGGTCTCAAGGCTTCTATAGACTTGGGGATCAAATCTTTGATCGTATTTAGGGACTCGGCTTTGGTTATCAGTCAAGTCAAAGGAGAGTGGGACACCAAGCATCCTAATCTTATCCCATACAAAGAACATGTCCTGACATTGTTGCCTCATTTCGAGTAGATCACCTTCGAGCATTTCCCGCGAGAATAAAATCAGCTAGCAGATGCTCTGGCTACAATGTCTTCCATGTTTAAACTCAACTGGGATAACGAGGCTCCCCAAATTACCATCGAGCGAATGGGCAAACCTGCGCACTGTCATAAGATTAATACCGAAGAAGTAGTGGAACAACCCTGGTTTCATGAAATCAAAAGGCATCTCCAGACTAGAGAATACCCTGAAGGAGCTTCCGTAAATGACAAAAAGTTCTTAAAGAGATTTGCAGCCAAGTTATTCTTAAGAAATGGCATCCTTTATAAGCGTAGCCATGATTGTGTTTTACTTTGTTGTGTGGATAAAGCTGAAGCAGAGTTGATTATGACTGAGATACACAGCGGCACATTTGGCACCCACTTGAGCGAACATACGATGGCTAAGAAGATTCTAAGGGCAGGCTATTACTGGTCTACCATGGAAGCTGATTGCCATCAATATTCCCGTACTTGCCATAAATGCCAAATCTACGCTGACAAGGTACATATTCCTCCTGTTCCTCTCAACGTTCTGACAGCTCCTTGGCCATTCGCAATGTGGGGCATCGACATGATTAGAGAGATCAAGCCCATGGCATCCAATGGACATCGCTTCATCCTGGTCACCATTGATTATTTTACCAAGTGGGTCGAAGCAACTTCCTTTGCCTCTGTTACAAAGAATGTGGTTGTCCGCTTCATCAGGCAGAACCTCATATGCCGGTATGGTGTCCCCGACAGGATCATCACAGACAACGGTACAAATTTGAACAATACTATGATCACCGCTCTATGCAAACAGTTTAAGATTTATCATCACAATTCATCTCCCTATCGGCCGAAGATGAACGGTGCTGTTGAAGCTGCGAACAAAAATATCAAGAAGATCATTCAGAAAATGACAGTTACCTACAAGGACTGGCATGAGATGTTACCGTTTGCTCTGCATGGATATCGTACCACGACACGTACTTCAACAGGGGCAACCCCATTCTCTTTGGTATATGGCATGGAAGCTGTCCTACCTATGGAAGTTCAGATTCCTTCTTTAAGGATTATGAAGGACGCTGGTTTGAGTGAAGACGATTGGATTCAGACCCGGCTTGATCAACTCAATTTGATCGACAAGAAGCGACTCACTGTTGTTTGCCATGGTCAGACGTACCAAAAACAAATGATCAAGGCTTTCAACAAGAAAGTCAGACGTCAGGTATATCAAGTCGGAGATCTTGTAATCAAGCGGATCATCTTGCCGCAAAGTGATCCCAGGGGCAAATGGACTCCTACTTATGAAGGACCGTTTGTGATCAAGAGCATCTTTTCTGGTGGTGCAATGATTCTGACCACCATGGACGACAACGATTTGCCACACCCTGCGAACGCAGACATAGTCAAAAGATACTACGCATAAAACGACCCGACAAGTTGAAAACCTGAAAGGGCGACTTGGGCAAAAATGGGCATCCTGGTGAACCGAAAACCTGAAAGGGCGGTTCAGGCAAAAGTTAGGGATAAAACAAAAAAAATCTGGACACCCGGCAAGTTGAAAACCTGAAAGGGCGACTTGGGCAAAAATAGGGTTTCCCGGTGGATCGAAAACCCGAAAGGGCGGTCCGGGAAAAAGTTAGGGAATTAAAGCGTATGACTATGTCTCGTCGAATCACTTTAAAGAATAAATCTCTTCACCAACAAGCTCCAAGCTTCTGATCAATCCAATCACCGGTGGACGAAGCAGTGAATGGACAAGACATTCAGAGTTGTGAAGGCTATAGCAGAATAGGAATCCCATGGAATTATTACACATAGCCATCTTTCTTTTGTATAAATTTTTTTTTCAATTTTTACGACAACATTCTCTTACTAGGATGTCTGTCTCCTTTGTACAAAAATACTCATAAAAAGTTAATACAAATACACTTCCAAGTGCAGAAATTTGCTTTACCTTCCTTTTCTTTTTTACACTTATGTTTTATTTGAAAAAACGTCCAATGTTTTGTTAAATAGGCATATGCATTTGAACATAATCATTGCTTACAAATAAAAACTGAGAAAAGATGATTTCTGATAGGTTGAAGGTATAGGTAGATATCTTGATGCCCTTTCAGAAGAAATCCCCAGCGGAATTAAAATTCAAGATCCTCAACAAAGTTAAAATTCGGAATATATTTCCCCAACAGAGTTAAACTTCAGGATCCTCAGTAGAGCAAAAGCTTTCTAAAAGCTGAATTCCCCAGCTAAAAAGCTTTCCATAACTTAATTCCCCTCAGAGTCAAGTTTCAAGATCCCCAGTGGAGCCCAAAAACCCTGAAAATCCTATCCCCAGTGGAACCAGAATAGTGAACAGTCTCCCCATAGAGATACTTCCCAACAGATTGAAGATTCTCGGCCCCATTTCTCCAGCATAAGTCTCCCAGGTTTTAAACTTTCCAGTGGAGATTTTCAGAGCTTTCCTTTTTCCCCAAGCAGTCAGCAGTCAACAAGCATTTTTCATCTTCAGTAATCAAAATTCTTGCAATCCCCTGCAGCAGTCAAGGATTCACTTTCCCTGGCAGCAGTCAAAGAATCCATTATCTCCAGCTATTCAGATTTCATCTTCCTCAACAAGACGGCTACTCAGCTTGCTTGCATAACCATGACATTCATATATCATAAACATTGATGAAATACAGTTCATTGTATCATACATATCATACAACATAACTTTGTGTTCAGCTAACATTTTTACCCTTTTCAGAATAAGATTAAAAGGCTATCATTAACGATTATCCAGATATAATACAGATACACCCCAGACACGGCGGTCATTCTATTACTCATTCAGAATTTCAGGTCAGATACAGTACAGATACACCCCAGATACGACGGTCATTCTACTACCCATTCAGACTTCAGCAATCCGATACATACTAGATACGCTCCAAACACGACGACCATTCTATCTCTCGCTCAGATTCAATTATCAACTTCAAGTTCGGATACGCTCCAAACACAGAAGCCACTCTGGCCTTCGCACCAGCAGTTTGGTTCTCCCCATTACAATCGCCACGGTTTCTATCTTGTCACTTATTCAGATCCCAGTTACAGTTTCAGATACACTCCAGACACGAAAGTCATTCTGCTACTCATACAGATCTCAACTCCAAGATACAATCCAGATACGCTCCAGATACGGTTGCCATTCTGTCACTCATTCAGATCCCAGTTACAGTCCAGATACACTCCAGACACGGAAGTCATTCTGTTACTCATACAGATCTCAACTTCAGATACAGTCTAGATACGCTCCAAACACGGTTGCCATTCTGTCACTCATTCAGAGTTTATCCCCAGCACGCAGTTGTTCCATACACAGATATTCCTCTGATATCTGGATACAATACAGACACACTCCAGACACGGCAGTCATTCTGATATTCATTCTACATTCAAACACAGTCGTAACTCAGATACGCCCCAGACACGTACGCCTCTCTTTTTCTCATACAAATTTAGTCTCTATATACAGTTCAAATGCATTCTAGACACGGATACCATTTTGATCCTCATTCTTCTGACCTACCACATTGCAATTCAACAAAGATTCTCGGATGGCATCTTTAAGCCCATCTCCAGCAAGATTCTACCATCTCTAAATGGCATCCTTAAGCCCATTCCCGCATCTATGTCTTGACGAGTGCAAATCTACGGGCACTCTAGTGTCCAATCCCCTTTTACCTTCGAGTCGCGAAAGGCAAACTTGCCAATCTAACTCTTCAGGTTCAAGAAGATTGAACAGGGGCAACTGTTGTACCCCAAAATTTTCCCTCTCATTTCATCAACACTTTCTCATCACAAGACTTTTGAAACTCAAGACCAAGCTAGGGTTTGTTCTGCTTAAGACCCCTCCTTGCACTGTTGTCCTAAATTAGGGTTTGAGTTTGCACATGGATGTTTTAACCCAAAATTCACAAAGTGACTTTCATACTTCATATTGGACTCACAAGTTTGTCCATAGCAAGTTTCAAGCCTTGATTCAAATTTTTGCCCAGTCAATTGGACAGTTGACCTAGAAATCAACTGTATTGGGGGAAAAGTCAATTGTAGCCAATTGACTGTCAAACCTCATGAAATTTGACCCACATCAACATTATGAACTCATATGAACCATTTGATCAAGTTTGGATCACAATTCCACAAGAAATTTGATCAGATCACCAAAAGGGCAAAATGGTCATTTTTAGGGTTTTGACTGCACAAAAGCAATTTTTGACAGTTTGACCTAGCCAATGGCAAATCAAGTTCACACATGGACTCAAGGACTCAATGACATTGTCTTGACCCATTCAACAAGTTCAAAAGATCTCAAATGCATAGGATTGACAGATGAATTTTTCAGTTAACTGATCAAAATTTGACTGTACACTGAAAAGTCAAACTTTGACTTTTTGGTCAAAATCAAGTGCCAAGAGTCATTTTTCATCAAGACATGTCAAATTATGAAACTTGCCCATCAAGAAACCCAAAAATGCAAATTAGGGTTTAAAATGGAAAATTTTCATAACTTAGAAATTTTCTAAGTTATAAATTTTTCTTATTTTTTCCTAACTTTGTCTCATTTTTTCACCAAGATGCAAATGGATTCAAATAAAACTTGAAACATGAAAGTTGTAGTACATCACAAATTCTACAACTTTGATTCACAAAGTTTTCTCAAAGGAAGCTTGGATCTCAAGTTATGAATTTTGGAACAAGGGTACCAAAAACTTTTAACTTAGAAGAAATTTGCCCTAATCTAGGCAGGATTTTGACCCATCTTCTTGGCCATTTTTCACATAGTTCCACTTGGATTTTCAAGTTGTATTACAAAGATGGATTGTAGTACATGTTCCAAGATTTCCAAATTATCCAAGAACTCCTCAAACACCCTTGTGGTTAGAGAGAATCGAATTCAGAAAGTTGGCAAAAACTCACTTTTGTTCATGGCCAAGGCATGTTCATAGCAATTTTCATTTTCAAACCATCTTGTGTAATGCTAGCTTTCAGGCCTCAAAACCAACTTAAACTTCATAATTTAATGCCTAGCCATTGTGTTAAGGTGTTATCTCATCCATTTGGGCATTACATGCAAGTTTAAGCCTTAAGTAGTAAAAGTGATATTGCCATTTTTGCAAAAGTAGATTTATGTCAAACCACTAAGCATTGAGCCTTGAACAAAGATCTGAGATTGCAAATCAAATCCAAGGATTATAGGGGGCCTAGAGGGTTGTGTGCAGCATACAAGATGGCTGGTACAGGCCTGTGAGATACACTTACACATCTTTGCTTCATATAGAAAAAACATTGCAAAATAAGACATACTACATATTTCTGTGAACACAAGCTTAAGCAAACTTTATACACAAGTTCCATAAATCAAAACAGACCTAAGGCACGACTCATTCATCCCTCATACCTCCTAATACACAAAATCCCTGTTTTGCTGCAAAACAGGGCACTCCTTGCAGATTGAGTTCCACAACACAATTTTCTCGTGCATCTTTGCCCAAACCTGTTCAAACATCTTCCATTTCATCCATCCAAACTATTTCAAACCTTAAACACCAGCTGTAACACCTCTAATACACTTTTCCATTTTCATTTCCAAGCTTTGCAGGTGGACTTCTACAGCACGATACAAGGTGTTTCAAAGCAAGCCAAGTATTGGAGAAGCTTCCTTGGACCTCAGGCAAGCTCAACAGAAGCTCAAACACCATTAAAGGTTGCTGCATTGCTCTACTCGATTCAAGCTGAAACAGGTATTTCATGGACTTCTATCTCTCTATTTAGGAATGGTTAGGCTTAGGTTTGTGAATGAAATATGTTGTACTCATAGCCCCGAAGCCATACATGTGATCAGCTTTCATTTATATTAAGTGTGCTAGGAGAATTTCAGCCATGAACATGTGAAAAAAGTCAGGTCAGGTTTTAAGGCCAGAGAAATTCTCTCTGGTCTTTGAGAGTTAGATTTAATGCTTTATATGGTTAGATTCATGTTTAAATTCTCTACAAGTTTCATGTTTTAAGTTTTGTCAAAAGATTAAAGAATCAGGAGTTGGCATGTTGTACAAGAGGCGCGCGTATTTTCAAACAGATGCTGGAGGTTGAAGAAGGTGATGGCTTGGGCTGGGCCTGAGTCATTCTTGCTTTTAGCACCCCTTTATTCAGTTTGCACCCCCCTGGCCCATTTGATTGAATATTTGTCATTTTTATGTTTTTATTTTTTATTCTGACTTTATATTTTTGCTCAAATAAAAAAAAATGCCAAAAATAATTTTTCACATTTTTTTCATATTTATTTGATATTTATCTATTTTGTTTAGGCATATATGTATAAATAAACCTTTTCTTCTTTTAATAAAACTTAAGAAAAATAATACAAAAAATATATTTATTTTTTATTTGTTATTTTTATTTACATTCAAAAACATTTTCTTGAAAATATCCATTTTGTAAAAAATCAATATTTATCTTTGTATATTTAATAGGTTTAATATATATATATATATATATATATATATATATATATATATATATATATATATATATATATATATATATATATATATATATATATATATATATATATATATATATATATATATATATATATATATATATATATATATATATATATATATATATATATATATATATATATATATATATATATATATATATATATATATATATATATATATATATATATATATATATATATATATATATATATATATATATATACTTGTATATTTTATTTTATTAGATAATTAGGATAAAAATATTAGAAATAATACATTTTTATTTTTATTAATATTTGACACTAAAAATACTCTTTTACAATATACTTTCATTTTTTTTTGTATAAATTAACATATATTGTACATAATTGATAAATATTACTATTTATTTAAAAAATTTGGTTTTCCCCTAAATAATCAAAATAATTAAAATTTGGCTTTTTTTAATTTTATTTTACATTTCACAATAAAAAATATCCTTTCACATACATAAAAAACCATCTTTGTGCATAATACCTTTTATTTGACATTTATTTATTGTATCATATTCAGTTGTTGTACATTCATATATTGTTGTACATTCAAATATTGCTTGTACATTCGATATGGTTGTAATAACTTAGAATTTATTTCCTTGTCAAATATTCCCAATTCAAATTTGTATCCCCCTCCCTATATCATGTTGTAATAGTGTAGCATTTAAATTCTCGCACATTTAAAAGCTTTCAATTACGCCATGCTTAGACCTAGGGTTTGTATGCAAAATAAAATCAACAACTAGCTTGACCTAATCCAAGATAAACATGCATGAAAAATAAACACCATGCACACTTGCACCCCTAGGGTTTCATCCACTTGTTGCCTTCAAAAATGGGCCATGGTTGCATGTTGAGTACTTTGGCAAAACAAAAACAAATCAAAATGATCATAGTCCCTCGATGACGCTATCTCGGTTGCCTAAAAAATGATCGAGTACCTCAAGAAAATTGCCAAAAATACTTGACTCTATTGCTATCATGGTCTATACGATAACCCGCGCTTGTCCCGTTAACATCCTAACACAAGGTTGTTCACCAAATACAATGGTGAAACAACACTGTTAAAAGGGTTAAAAACATAAAGAAAGATCTTTGAGTAAAATAGGGTAGATAACTAGTTACTTGATCAAACTTGCAAAAAAACATCCTTGCTACTTTTTTCAAAACACACTCCACAAACACAATTTCAAAAAAACCTACTTTCAAACATTGAAAACTTTTCAAAAGACGAAAACACCTTTGTATACATTCAAACAAGAATCATTACAAAGGTTGCCACCATAATGGCCTCTTTTCAAAACATCTTTCAAAACCACACACAAAACACCATTTCAAACAATTGAAAAGCAAAAGCAAGTGATCTAAGAGAGTAACTATGAGCCCATGGATAACCATGGATAGAAAGGGTGCTAATACCTTCCCTTTCTATAATCTACTCCCCGAACCCAAGAAAACATCTCAAAGGTCTTTCCTGTGCTTTTTGACCTTTCCTTAGGATAAAATAAAAAGTCGGTGGCAACTCTTGCTAAACCGAAACATTTGCGAACACAAACACAAAACCCAAGTCAGTTCTCCCACCGTATCACAAACTGGTTAGAGCATAACTATGTTCATATTAACTGTTATAACAAGTCTGTGAGGTTTTCTACTCCTGAGGAAGACGAAGTTGGTTGCTTGTCTGCTAGACAGTTGAGGAAGTTGATGCAAGAAGAGGCTTAGATGTTCTCGTTGATAGCGTCACTATCTGTCTAGAATCAAGCTATAATGGAGGAATTGCGAGTGGTGTGTGAATTTTATGATGTTTTCCCTGATGAAATTTGTGATATACCGCTAGAGAGAGAAGTTGAATTTGCTATTGATCTTGTACATGGTACCAAACCTGTTTCTATGGCATCATACAAGATGTCTGCATCTGAATTGTCAGAATTAAAGAAGCAATTGGAAGAGTTACTTGAAAAGAAATTTGTAAGACCAAGTGTATCATTGTGGGGAGCTCCAGTGTTGCTAGTAAAGAAGAAAGATGGAAGTATGAGACTTTGTGTTGATTATAGACAATTGAATAAAGTGACGATTAAGAACAAGTATCCACTTCCAATAATAGATGACTTGATGGACCAATTGGTGGGTTCTCTAGTGTTTAGTAAGATTGATTTGAGGTCGGGTTATCATCAGATTAAAGTGAAGGATGAAGATATCCAGAAGATGACTTTTAGAACGCGTTATGGACATTATGAGTATTTGGTTATGCCATTCGGTGCTACTAATGCGCCAAGAGTATTCATGAAGTACATGAATTGTATCTTTCATACTTATTTGGATCGGTTTATAGTGGTGTTCATTGATGACCTTTTGATTTACTCTAAATCATAAGAAGAGCATGCAGAACACTTAAGAATAGTATTGCAAGTTTTGAAAGAGAAGAAGTTGTATGCAAAGTTGTCTAAGTCTGAATTTTGGTTAAAGGAGATTAGTTTTCTTGGTCATGTTATCTCAGGTAGTAGCATTGATGTAGATCCATCTAAAGTAGATGTTGTGTTGCAATGGGAAACTCCAAAGTCGGCTACCGAGATTAGAAGCTTTTTAGGATTAGCTGGTTGTTATAGAAGGTTTATCGAAGGTTTTTCTAAGTTGGCACTTCCGTTAACTAAGTTGACTTGTAAACGTAGAGCTTTTGTATGGGATATTCAGTATGAAGAAAGTTTTACAGAATTAAAGAAAAGATTGACGTCGGCTCCAGTTTTGACATTACCTAATCCATGAGAACCTTTTGTGGTATATTGTGATGCTTCCAAAATGGGTTTAGAAGGTGTGCTTATGCAGAATGAAAAGGTAGTTGCTTATGCGTCAAGGCAGTTGAAGACTCATGAAAAGAACTACCCTACACATGATTTAGAGCTTGCTGCAGTTGTTTTTGTATTGAAGATTTGGAGGCATTATCTTTATGGTTCTAGATTTGAAGTATTTAGCGACCATAAGAGCTTAAGTATTTATTTGATCAGAAGGAATTGAATATGAGACAACGAAGATGGTTGGAGTTGTTAAATGATTACAATTTCAGATTGAATTATCATCCAGGAAAAGCAAATGTGGTGGCTGATGTGTTGAGTCAAAAGACTTTACACATGTCAACAATGATGGTTAAAGAGTTGGAATTAATTGAATAGTTCATAGATATGATCTTAGTTTGAGAATTGACATCGCATAGTGTTATGTTGGGAATGTTGAAAATTAATAATGAATTTCTGGACAGTATCAGAGAAGCTCAAAAGTTGGATGTAAAATTGGTAGATTCGATGGTTGGGATCGATCAGTTTGAGAATAATGGTTTCAAGTTAGATTCACAAGGTGTGTTGAGGTTCTGTAATCGAATTTGTATTCCTGATGATACAGAGATGAAGAAAGTGATCCTTGAGGAAAGTCATAGAAGTAAGTTGAGCATTCATCTGGGAGCTACAAAAATGTATCAAGATTTGAAGAATTTGTTTTGGTGGCCTGGAATGAAGAGTGATGTGGCTCAGTTTGTGTATGCATGTTTGACTTGTTAGAAGTCGAAAGTTGAACATCAGAAGCCTGCAGGGTTGATGCAACCGTTAGAAGTTCCTGAATGGAAATGGGATAGCATTTCGATGGACTTTGTGACAGGATTACTTAATACTTTAATAGGACATGATTCAATTTGGGTGATTATTGATAGACTTACGAAGTCGGCTCATTTTATTCCTATTAACACCAGTTTTCCAGTATCAAAGTTGGGAGAGATTTATACCAGTGTAATTGTGAAGCTGCATGGTGTTCCTTTGTGTATTGTGTAACACCGGTAATTTAATTAATTATTTAATTAAATTATTTTTGGAATATTTGTGAAGTTGTATTATGATGATAGTTGATGTGTTGTTGCTATTGGATTTATTTATTCTATTAAGTTGTGGAATAATATTAGAATGATAATACTATTTGGTGTGGGCTTGTTTAAAGGAATAAAAGTAGTAGAAAAGGGGTGTAGTAGTTTTAAGCCCATTTAGGAATAATAAGAATTATAGGGTTATTATATTAGTTTTTAGAAATAATAAGGAAAAAGAAGAAGCAGTAAGAAGAGAAAGAAATAAGGGTTGGAAGAAGAGAAAGAGAACGTGAAAGTTGCAGAAAAGAAGGAAAAGAGGCAGAATGAAATTCAATCGGAAAAGTTATAGAGCAACCTTCAATTCAAGGTAAGGGTGGGGTTCTGACTCTATAATAGGGTTTATGGTGATTAGTATGTGGGATTTTATGTGAAAGATTATTTGGTTTATGATTGAATTATATACATTGTTGTTTGATGAAAACCAATGATTTAAGGATGAATGATGATGCCCTGTTGCTGTATAATTGGTGTAGAAATATAGGATGATTATAATTGATGATTACCTATGATTAGAGGATGTTTTTAGGGCCTAAAGCATGGAAACCGCAATGAAACCGCAGAAAATATTCATGACAGAACAGTATGTGTCGACCCCAAAAGCCATGCGTCGATGCATGAAGGCTTTTAGACTCAGGATGAGTCGTTGCGTAGAAGCCATGCGTCGATACATGCAGATTTTTAGACTCGGGATGAGTCGATACATAGGACTATATATCGATACATGCTGTGTCGTAGACTCAGTATGAGTCGATACGAAGGGAGTATGCATCGATACATGCAGCGTGTTAAGCCCAGTACACGTCGACTCAAGACGTTATGCGTCGACTCATGTAGTCTGATTTTTGACAGATTCGTTTCCAGAGGCTGTAACTTGAGTTTCCGGACTCCGTTTGAGGTGTCGTTCAAAGCGTTGAATAGATGACGCGATGAACTTCATTCTTAAGGATTTAAATGAAGAATAGGAAGGATAATCCTAGTAACCCAATTTAGGACTAGAGTTAACTTCCCGCGTTAATCGTTATGATGATTTTGTGAAGTATGATGGGGATAAGATGATTATAGATTATTGTTGGTTCATAACAGTAAGGTTAATGATGATAATGATGTAGTATTACAGAATTAATAATATGTAGAGGTTTGGTAATTTAGAGGTAAGCTTATATGATTAATTAATTATAGGTAATAGCATGTTGTAGGCCTATGGCCAACGTTGCAGGATTATCAATCTATCGTTGTATTGTTGTTGTGGCTGAGTTGTTGTGAATTATATTGATAAATGATGTTTGATGAATTATAATAATACGTGATGTTTGATGAATTATGTTGATAAATGATGTTGATGAATGATGTTGATATGCCTCTATAAATTGGCAGCTATTAAGATGTAGGCTTCTGGACAACGATGATGTTGTGTTGAGATATTGGTAAGTATGGTGTTGTCATTACATTCATGATTGTGTCGCATACATTGCATTTCAAGAAGGAACTGATGCTCATTAAAATGGCCTGTATTGGTGAATATTAAGATGAAGGCTTATGCCTTGTTGATTCCTCTATTTATTGGCAATTATTTTGAGATGGGAGTTCTGCTCCAATGGTACCACATGCATTTGCATAGTATTGAGTCGCATTATATGATTGCATAAAGAAGTTGTGTATTGATGCGGTAAATGTGTATATTGTTGGTATTCTGTTGCGATTATTGTTGCTTATATGATGAGAAGTGGTGATGTTATGTGATCTAATTTAATATATTATTTATCACACGTTTTATTATATTGTTAGATATCTCACCCCTTCTGTTTGAATGCTACCCTTACGTTGGTAACATGCAGATAATCCAGAGTGAAGGTTGTATACCTTCAGTAGTTCGAGTCGGTGTCATTGCTCTGATACGTAACACTCGGGGGGATGAACGCTTGTTGCTTTTAATTATTTATTATTTCAGTTGTTGAACTTTAATTTGATTGTTGCTAAGCATGTGTTGGTTTGAAGTTGCTGTAATGATGGACAAAGAGGTTATTAAGAATTCCACTGCGTAGATGTTTAAGTTGTTGAATTAAGAGATTAAATTATTATGCTAATAGTTCATCCGAAGTTTTAAAGTTTTATGTATCCACGTTGAATGCAATGTGTTTTTAAAGTTGAATTTGTGGCATCCTGATTCAGTTGCATGAATTTTATGACTCTGATTTACATTTATAATTGTCGGGTAGAATTGGGGTGTTACAAAGTTGGTATCAGAGCAAAAGGTTGGTTTGTTCGACCTTGTTGTCAAGTCGTAGTTGTCTAACAACCGAGTATTGTTAATTTGAGTTCTAACTGTTGTTTATGTTGTAGTGATAAGTTGAGATGGCTGGAAGGAATGATGTTGCACTTGCTGCTGCTTTAGAAGCAATGGCGCATGCGATGGAGAATCAGCCGAATACTGACGGGAATGCTAGATCTCGTAGTTTGGCAACTTTCCAGAGAGAGAATCCGCCTACGTTCAAGGGAAAGTATGATCCTGATGGAGCATTGAATTGGTTGAAAGAGATTGAGAGAATCTTATGTGTCATGGACTGCACTCCAGCACAGAAGGTTCGATATGGTACTCATATGCTAGCAGTTGAGGCTGATGACTAGTGGCTAGAAACTTGTCAGAGATTGGAAGCTGCAAGTGAAAATGTCACTTGGGCTGTGTTCCGTAGGGAATTTCTGAGGAAGTACTTTCCTGAAGATGTCTGTGGTAAGAAGGAGATTGAATTCCTTGAGCTGAAGCAAGGGAATATGTCGGCTGTTGAGTATGCTACAAAGTTTTCTGAGTTGGCTAAGTTTTATCCGCACTACGCTGAGGCAGATGCTGAATTTTCGAAGTGCATCAAGTTTGAGAACGGGTTTCACCCATAGATCAAGAAGGCAGTTGGATACCAGAAGATTTGTGTCTTTGCTGATTTGATTGATAGTTGCAGGATTTATGAAGAGGATAATAATGCTCATTACAAGATTATCAGCGAAAAGAGGGGTAAGTACCAACAGAATCATGGTAAGCCTTATGATACCCCAGCTGGTAAGGGTAAACATAAAGCTTCTCAGGGTTAGAGGACTAGTGGGGGAGATGCTCCTGCTGGTGTGGTTTATTTTAAATGTGAGAAACTTGGGCATAAGAGTAATGTGTGTACTACAGAAGTAAAGAGCTTAAAGTATTTATTCAATCAGAAGGAGTTGAATATGAGGCAACGAAGATGGTTTGAATTATTAAAGGATTACGATTTCGGTTTGAATTATCATCCAGGAAAAGCGAATATGGTAGCTGATGCGTTAAGTCCAAAGACTTTACATATGTCAGCAATGATGGTTAAAGAGTTAGAGTTAATTGAACAATTCAAGGATATGAGCTTAGTTTGCGAGATTATGCTGCAGAGTGTTATGTTGGGTATGTTGAAGATTAATAATGAATTTCTAGACAGTATCAGAGAAGCTCAGAAGTTGGATGTGAAACTGGTAAATTCGATGGTTGGGATCGATCTGTCTGAGAATAACGATTTTAAGCTAGATGCGCAAGGTGTGTTGAGATTTCATAACCGGATTTGTATTCCTGATGATGCTGAGATGAATAAAGTGATACTTGAGGAGAGTAATAGGAGTAAGTTGAGTATTCATCCAGGAGCTACAAAGATGTATCAAGATTTGAAAAGTTTGTTTTGGTGGCCTGGAATGAAGAGTGATGTGGCTCGGTTTGTGTATGCATGTTTGACTTGTCAAAAGTCGAAAGTTGAACATCAGAAGCCAGCAGGGTTGATGCAACCGTTAGAAGTTCCAGAATGGAAATGGATAGTGTGATGCGGTGGGAGAACTGACTTGAGGTTTTGCATTTGATTGCAAATGTTGCGGTTAGGAAGAGTCGTAACCGACTTTTCTTTTATCCAAAAGGAAAGGTGAAAAAGCACAGGAAATACCTTTGAGATTATTTCTTGAGTTCGGGGGGTAGATTATAAAAAGGGAAGGTATTAGCACCCTTTTTATCCATGGTTTTCCATGGGCTCTTAATTACTTGCTAGGTCACTTGCTTTTTGTTTGAAAATGTGCTTTGTGTGGTTTTTGAAAGTATTTTGTAAAGAGGTCATTGTTTAGGCAATCTTTGTAATGATTCTCGTTCGTAAAAATGTATACAAAGATGTTGATCTTTTGAAAATGTTTTCAATTTTGTAAGATGTTTGAAAGTGTATTCAATTTTTTTTGAAAATAGCAAGGATGTTTGCTTTGAAATGGAGCAAGTAATTAGGAGCAATCTACCTACTCAAAAGTCTTTCTTGTTTATTTTCTTTTCCTTTGATATTGTTGTCTTACCATTGATTTGGTAAGCAACCCTATCTTTGGATGTAAACGGGATGGGCGTGGGTCATCGTATAGCCATGATTAGTAATGTTGCAAGGTATCTTAACATTCTTTTTTGAGGGACTAAGATCATTTTGTAAGGCAACTTTGAATAGCGCCATCGAGGGAATATGATCTTGTATTTGTTTGTTTTTGCTAAGATATCTTACATGCGTAATATGGCCATTTTTATAAGGAAACCAAGTGGAATAACCCTAGGGGTGCTTGTGTGCAAAAGGTGTCATTTTCATGCTTGTTTTTATCTTAGGTTAAGGTTTTCTATTTGATTGTTTTTATCATGCCATACAAACCCTAATTACTAGCATTGTATATATGAAAACGATAAATTGCGAAATTTAAAGTTACTACGATATTACATCATTTGTGGGAGGGGGGTATACAATTTATGAATGGGGATTGCAATAATATAAACCTAATTAATCTATTACAACCAAATTGAATTTGTACAAGAATTGGAATATACAAGATGAATTAAATATGCAAGAATTATAAATGCAAAGAAAAAGTTTTTTGTTTGGTTTCTTAATATGAAGGAGGTTTTGACCTAAAAAAAGAGTAACTAAATTAAATTAAACTTAAAATAAATAAAGAAATTATTTAAGAAAAGATTTTAATTAAGAAAAGATTTTGTAAATGAAACCCTAAATCTATTTTTAGTTGAATAAAGGAAAATAAGTTTTAAAGAAAAAAGTATTTTTAGGTTTTTATATTTTTTTGTCTTGAAAAATAAATTGTGTTATAAAATATTCTTTAGTATTTTTTATATTAAAAAATATATATTTTTATTAGTATAAAATAAATAATATTTTAGTTTTAATTAAAACTTTAAAAGGAAATTAATAAAAATAAATAGAGTATGATAAATAAAATAATTCTTATGTGGAAAAATAATTAAGTTATGTCAAAATATAAAATCTATATTTTTTATACTTTTTATGATTTTTTTGGTATTTTAGAAAATATATTTAAAAGAAAAAGAAATAAATAAATGAATAAAAATAAAAATGGGCCAGGGAGGTGTCACAAGCAAACAGGGGGTATGTCAGCAAAATAAAAAAAGAATGCTAGGCCCAAAGGGCCCAGCGCCTACAAACAAACAATCAAAAAAGTGTTAAAAATTGAAAAAAAAACAAAATGGTCTCGCTGGGGCTTGAACCCAGGACCATAGGATGAACAGACGCGCGCTTTACCACTGGGGTGGCTATACATCCGTTTATATAGGCAAAACCATAAATATAGAAATCAAACCCAGTCCTGATGACTTCATCTTCAACCTCCAGCCGGTGTACCTGTAACTTCTTCATTTCTCAACAAAAATGGAAAGTGACAAAATGAAAGTTGTTGCATTCTTCCTCACGATTCTAACCATATAAATAATTAAGGCTAGAAGTCAAAGATAAGTGAGAATTTCTCTGGCCCTAATTTAAACCCTAAAAATTTTAGAAACTTCAACTCTAAAATTCTCTAAGCTCAAGCCATATAAACGCAAACTATAGATATGTACAGCTTCGTGGCAATGAGGTCTACATTTTATCTTCACAAATGTAAGCCTAACAATGCCTAATTAATGAGATAGAAGTTCAAGAAAAATACCTCAAAATTGGAAATCGTGAAATGCAAATGAGCTTGTTTCAGTCAGTGTTGATGATCAGGTTAGCTTCCTTGGACCTCTAGGAAGCTAGTTCAATGGCTGGCTTGAGCTGAGGATGGCTGGAATGGCATGGAGAAGTCCAACTGTGATGCTCTATTTTTGGTTATGGAAGGTAGGGAAAATGGTGTTACAGAAATGAAACAGGTACAAGGATGAGTTAGTCTTGATGCAAGGAAGCTTTAGAAACTAAAAGGCCAAGAAACGCACGAGGGAAATGTGAGTTTGGGATGAAAAGTCAGAACTTGCACAACAATAGTGTTTTGGGACAATTTCTGGCTAGAGGGAGTTTGAGTGAGTTTCAGGGGCTTCTTGCTCGTGTGTCGACTTGCAAATAGTGTGTCTACTTATAAGCAAGAGGTTTGGAGACTTGTAACAACTCAGAATTTGAAATTGCATCCTTAAGCCAAACATGTGATTTTTGAGAAAACAAGTTTCAATGCTTGTGTACTTACTAAGGTAGAGTAGTTCATGCTTTAAACAAGTTTGTTTCTGACTTTGTGGATGGAGTGTTATCAGAGGGAACAAGTTAGAGGCTCAAGAATGACTTTATGCAAAAAGCTTGCTTTACAAAAATAGAAGTGTTCACTTTGTGCCATTAAAGGAAATGCAACTTGGATAATAGCTCATTTGCTTGGATCAAAGCCTTAACAGTTGTGTAAGCATTTAATTAAGGAGTGACAAACAAGTTTGAGGTCTACAAAGAAAATATTATGCAGCCTAGCATGGATTTGCATTTGTGTTCATCATGAAAATGACCTAAATTCAAGTGACAAAACCCTAATTTCATCTCTTCGATTCTCCTTGCTCAAGAATGATCTCATGGAGTTCTTGGACATTTTGGAAAGCTTTCAATGTTCTTTACAACTCATCTTTCAATTGATTTTGAAGATTCCCCTTAGAACTATGTGAAAAATTGCCATGAAATTAGGTCAAAAATCTGCCAACTAGGGCAAAATTTCACTAAGTCATTTTTAGTTCATGAGCATGTATTCACAAAATTATAACTTGAGATCTAAGCATTTTTAGGAGAAGTTATGTGAAGCAAAGTTATATATTTCATTTATATCTATAACTTTCATGTTGGAAGTTTCTCTTAAATCACTTTGCATCATGGTGAAAATTTGGCTCAAAGTTGTGAAAAAATAAGAAATTTTCTATACTTAGAAAAATTTCTAAGTTAAAAATTTCAACTTTTCAAAATGAAATCTTGAATTCTTGATTTCTTGGTGAACAAGTTTCATGTTTTGACATGTTTTGATGAATTATGATCTTTGGCATTTGAATTTGACCAAAAAGTCAGAGTTTGACTTTTCAGTATACAGTTGACTTTTGATCAGTTTACTGAAAAATTCATCTGTCAATCCAATGGACTTGTAGTATTTTGAACCATTTCATTAAGTCAAACTTATGAAATTGGACTCTTGAGATCATGCCTTAACTCAATTGACCATTTGCCAGGTCAAAAACCACAAATTTCCCTTTCCCAGTCAAAACCCTAATTTTGACCATGTTACCCTTTTGATGATTTGATCAAATTTCTTGAGGAATTATGGTCCAAACTTGATAAAATGATACATATGAGTCTAAAATGTTGATGTGGATAAAAAATTATGAAGTTTGACTGTAAATTGGCCATGGTCGGCCTTTTCCCCAATACAGCTGATTTTTAGGTCAACTGTCCAATTGACTGATCAAAAGTGTGATCCAAGGTTTGAAACTTGACATGAGTGATCTTGGGGGTCCATAATGGTCCATGAAAGTCACATGAAGCATTGATAGTTCAAAAATCCTTGTGAAATTTCAAACCCTAATTTTCAGTCATCAGTGCTTTAGGAGATGCCTTGAGCTGATCAACCCAAATGCAGTCTTGATCCAAAGGAGATCTTGTGAGAAAATTCTTAATAAGTAGGAGGGGAAATTTTGGGGTACAACATCTGCCCCTGTTCAATCTTCTTAAGCCTGAAGAGTTAGACTGGCGAGTTTTGCCATTCGTGACTCGAAGGTGGAAGATGATTGGACACTAGAGTGCCTAGAAATTTGCACTCGGTGATGTGATGGTATAGGGAATGGTCTGAAAGATGCCATTTGGAGAGGTGATAGAAAGATGTAAGAGATGGGATTGCAGATTCCATCCAAGATTGATTGTTGAATTTGTAATTTGTAAGCTGAAAGAATGAGTATTAGAACGGCGTCCGTGTTTGGGGCGTATCTGAACTGTTTTTGAGAAATTGAAATTGAATGAGTATCAGGATGGAATTTGTGTCTGGAGCGTATCTAAACTATATCTGAGAGTTGAATCTGAATGAGTATCAGAATGACATCCGTGTTTTGAGCGTATCTGAAAAGTTGAATCTGAATGAGTATTAGAATGGCATTCGTGTCTGGAGCGTATCTGAACTGTATCTGAGAGTTGAATCTGAATGAGTATCAGAATGGCATCCGTGTCTGGAGCATATTTGAACTGTATCTGAGAGTTGAATCTGAATGAGTATCAGAATGGCATTAGTATCTGGAGTGTATCTGAACTGTATCTGAGAGTTGAGTCTGAATGAGTATCAGAATGGCATTCGTGTCTGGAGCGTATCTAAACTGTATCTAAGACTTTGAACATTATTAATGGTAGTTGTTTGATTAATCTTATCCTGAAAAAGATAAAATGTTAGCTAATATGCAATGTTATGTTGTATGAAATGCATAGTACAATGCATTCGTGTTATCAATGTTTATGATATATGGATGCAATGTATGTGTATATGAGCTAGTTTGTCGCGCCGCTGTTGGACTGGAGAAAATAAATCTCTGACTGCTGCTGAGGATATGGAGTATAAGTCTTCATTTTGTCAAGTCTAAGTGTTTATGAATTTCTGCTTAGAGAAATAAACCCTGTTGTAAGGGAAATGTCGTATACTGCTTGTAAAATTTCATTGGGGAATCCTGAGAAATGTGACGATTTCTACTGGAGAGTGATAACTGGGAGTTTTGCTCCGCTGGGGATTAAAAGATGTACTGTGGGGATTTCTTAGGTAATAGCCTAGAGGAATTTCCTTATCCATTCAACCCATATGTAATTGTCTTTTTTCATTTTGTTTATTTGTAAACAGTAATTATATTCAAATGCATATGTTCAACAATGAATCATTGGATGTTTTTGTAGACAAAACACAAGTGTAAAGAAAAACAAATAGTTTTTTTGCACTTTCAAAGAGATATCTTTTCATTGACTTTGAGTAAGATTTTTTGTACAAGGAGACAAACATTCTAGTAAGAGAATGCCGTCGTAAAACAAAAATGAAAATTTTGATACAAAGAAAAGATAGTTATGTGTAAAAATCCCATGGGGTTTCCATTCTGCTATAGCCTTCGTATCTCCGAGCGTCTTGTCTATTTTTTGCCTTGTCTGAAGCTGATTGAATTGATCAGAACCACTGAATTTGTTAGTTGAGACCAAAGGTTGTTTGTGAAGTGATCCAACGGGATATAGTCATACGCTTTAATTCCCTAACTTTTTCCTGGACCGCCCTTTCGGGTTTTCAATCCACCGGGAAACCCCTTTTTGCCCAAGTCGCCCTTTCGGGTTTTCAACTTGCCGGGTGTACATATTTTTTTTTTTTTATCCCTAATTTTTGCTCGAACCCTTTTGGTTCACCGGGATGCCCTTGTTTTGCCTAGGTATGTCATCCTAGCGGGTCTCTTATGCGTAGTATCTTTTGACTATGTCCACGTTTGCAGGATGCGGCAGGTCGTCACCATCCATGGTGGTCAAGATCATTGCCCCACCAGAGAAGATGTTTTTGATTACAAACGGTCCTTCTTAGGTAGGAGTCCATTTGCCCCTAGGATCACTTTGTGGCAGTATGATGCGTTTGATCACCAGATCTCCAACTTGATGCACTTGGTGTCTGACCTTTTTGTTGAAAGATTTAATCATCTGTTTTTGATACATTTGACCATGGAAAATAGAAGTAAGTCTCTTCTTATCAATCAAGTTCAGTTGATCAAGTCGAGTCTGGATCCAGTCATCTTTGTTTAGCCCTGCATCCTTCATAATCTTCAGAGAGGGGATCTGGACCTCGATAGGCAAGACAACTTCCATGATGTAAACCAGAGAATAGGGTGTTGCCTCGGTTGATGTGCGAGTTGTGGTACGATACCCATGAGAGAGAATGGTAACATCTCATGCCAGTCTTTGTATGTGACTGTCATTTTTTGTAGGATCTTTTTAATGTTCTTATTTGCAGCTTCGACAACACCATTCAACTTTGGCCGATAGGGAGAAGAATTATGATGCTGAATCTTGAATTACTCGCACAATACGGTGATCATAGTGTTGTTGAGATTTGTATTATTGTCAGTGATGATCCTTTCCGGGATACCGTACCGGCAAATGAGATTTTGCTTGATGAAGTGGGCAACAACATTCTTGGTAACGGAAGCGAAGGAAGCTGCCTCCACCCATTTTGTAAAATAGTCAATGGCCACTAAGATGAAACGATGTCCATTGGAGGTTGTCGGCTTGATTTCCCCAATCATATCAATCCCCCACATAGAAAAGGGCCAAGGAGCCATCAAGACATTCAGAGGAACCGAAGGTACGTGCACCTTGTCGGCATAAATCTGACACTTGTGGCAGGTTCGAGAGTGTTGAAATCAATCTGCTTCCATGGTGGACCAGTAATAGCCTGCCCGTAGGATTTTCTTTGCCATCATATGCCCACTGGAGTGGGTGCCAAAAGTGCCATCATGTAATTCAGCCATGATCCTTTCAGCTTCAACCTTATCTACACACCGAATTAACACAGAGTCATGATTGCGTTTGTACAGGATGCCATTACTAAGGAAAAACTTAGCAGAGAACCTCCTCAAGAACTTCTTATCATTGATTGAAGCTCCTTCTGGATACTCTTAAGTCTCGAGATACTTCTTAACTTCATGAAACCAAGGTCGGTCCACTACTTCTTCAGTGTTAATCTCGTGACAGTGCACCGGTTCCTCCATTCGTTCGATTGTGATCTGGGGAGCCTCGTTATCCCAATTAAGTTTAAACATACATGACATTATGGCTAAAGCGTCTGCTAGCTGATTTTCTTCTCGCGGGAAATACTCGAAGGTAATCTTCTCGAAATGTGGTAGCAATGTCAAAACATGTTCTTTGTAAGGGATAAGGTTTGGGTGTTTGGTGTACAATTCCCCTTTGATCTGGATGATAACCAAAGCCGAGTCTCCGAGTACATCCAAGGATTTGATTCCCAAGTCTATGGCAGCTTTGAGACTGAAGATGCATGCTTCGTATTCCACCATGTTGTTTGTACAATTGAAGCAGAGTCTTACGGTAAATGGAGTATGACACCCTTCCAGAGATATGAGTACAACACAAATACCATTGTCGAGTGCATTAGATTCCCCATCAAAGAACAGGGTCCATCAGGATCTTTGTTCAGGTCCGTCATATGGCTTGAATTCTTCACGGTTGTCTAATGTCACGATGTCTTCATCCGCAAATTCGAACTTCATGGACTGGTAGTCTTCTACAACTTGGTGAGCAAGGTGATCAGCTAGCACACTGCCCTTTATCTCTTTCTGGGTAGTATATTGTATGTCATATTCAGTCAGAATCATCTGCCACCTCGCTATTCTCCCAGAAAGAGCAGGCTTCTTGAAGATGTATTTTATCGGATCCATTTTAGATATCAACAAGGTAGTATGAGTCAGCATATACTGTCTTAGCCGGCGAGCAGCCAATGCCAGAGCGCAGCAAGTTTTCTCGAGCAGTGAATATCTGGTTTCACAGTCGGTAAACTTTTTGCTCGGGTAGTAAATAACATGCTCTTTTCGGCCAGACTCGTCATGCTGCCCCAATACACACCCCATTGAGTTTTCTAAAACAGTTAGATACATGATCAACGATCTTCCCTCGACTGGTGGCATCAACACGGGAGGCTCTTGTAAGTATTCCTTGATTTTGTCAAAAGCAACTTGGCATTCATCATTCCTTTTGACTACTTGATCTTTCTTCAATAGTTTGAAGATTGGCTCACAAGTAGCTGTCAGGTGAGAAATGAATCTGGCAATATAGTTCAAACATCCCAAGAATCCTCTGACTTCCTTTTTAGTGCGAGGAGCAGGCATCTCTTGTATTGCTTTAACTTTGGCAGGATCTACTCCAATACCTTTGTTGCTAACGATAAAGCCTAGGAGTTTACCAGACCGTACCCCAAATGTGCATTTGTTTGGATTCAACCTCAGCTTGTACTTCTTCAGTCTCTCAAACAGTTTTTGTAAGTGATCAAGATGTTCTTCCTCTATTTGAGACCTTGCTATCATATCGTCCATGTAGACCTCTATTTCGTGATATATAATGTCATGAAATAGGGCTACCATGGCACGCTGATAGTTTTCCCCAACGTTTTTTAGTCCGAATGGCATTACCTTATAGCAGAACGGGCCCCACTGTGTGACAAAGGTTATTTTCTCCATGTCCTCAGGCACCATTTTGATTTGGTTGTAACCTGAGAATCCGTCCATGAAGGAAAACACTTTGTGTTGTGCCGTATTGTCCACTAGGATATCAATCTGGGGGAGTGGAAAATCATCCTTAGGGCTTGCCCTATTCAAATCTTTGTAGTCTACACACATTCGCACCTTGCCGTCCTTTTTGGGCACGGGAACAACATTGGCAACCCATTGGGGATAAGAGGTGACAGCCAAAAATCCAGCGTTGAATTGCTTCATGACCTCTGCTTTAATATTTTCTGACATATCCGGCCTCATTCGACGAACCTTTTGCTTTACTGGCGGACAATCCTCTCTTGTAGGAAGACGATGTACCACAATATCTTCATCAAGTCCTGGCATGTCTTCATACGACCAGGCAAAGACTTCAATGTAATCGTGTAACAACTGAATCAGACGCTTCTTGATACTGGGTTCCATATTGGCACCCACCTTGACCTCTTTTTTGTCCTCTTTGGTACCTAGATTGATCGTATCCATGGGTTCCTCGTGAGGCTGAATAGTTCTCTCTTCTTGTTGTAGCAGTCTGGAAAGTTCCCCTGGCACTTCACAATCTTCCTCACCTTCGTCTTCGGCTTGGTAGATTAGATTCTCAAAGTCACAAAAGGCCATATCAGTATCGTTATCCATGGGATCCCGAATGGATGTATACCTGCATTATGAGTGTGGGTGTGTGTAAGGGTATAGCTATCTTTGAAAGAAAGTAAAATGTAAAAGAAAAACAATGAGCACAAAAGTTTGTACGCGAAAATGTCCATGATTCATTGATGTCATATGAAAAATGAGATAATAACCCTTACAAATGGACCATTGTGCCTCGGGTAAGACACAAGGTTTTAAGAGTGCAAATTGTTTTGAATATTACAGATCCAACAAAATGTAAAGACAAATTACTGAGGGATAAAAGTGATCGGGATGGAGTCTCTAGCCTCCCAATTACTGAGCCCTCCATTGATAGTTAGGAAGATCCAATCCTCCAGGTTGCAGCCATCTTCACCATCTTCTACCGCATTGACTTCACGGTTGCTGATCTTCAAAAGTGGCCCTCCAGCATGGGCACGACGTACAACCTTTTGAGCATTTGAAGTGAAACATAGGCCAAACTTGTCAGACTTATATGGGATATCTGGGAGTTGTCCCCAGATTGTGCATCCACCTTCTTCTACCACTGCTTTGGCATCCTTCAATGATGACATACAGAGTGGAGGCATTATAATCTTGGGAACAACCTTGGTCACTGCCATATCTTGAGGGACCTCTTCAAAGTGTTGAAATGGAGTTTTAATGAATTCACCGTCTAATTCCACATATCTGAAGGAATTGAGATGGATGATCATGTATTCTTCCTCTCGATGAACGGTGATAATCTTCCCTTGAATTGGATACTTCAACATTTGATGCAGCGTAGAAGTAACAGCGCCAACATTGTGGATCCATGGTCGGCCTAGCAGGCAGGTGTATGAAGGGAAAATGTCCATCACATAAAAAGTTGAATTGAAGGTTTGGGTTCCAACCTTTATGGGAATGTCTACCTCCCCATGTACCATCCTTTTCGAGTCGTCAAAATCCCTTACTACTATGTTGCTTGGCTTTAAAGTCAACCCCTCACAGTCGAGTCTATCGAGAGCCTTTTTGGGTAATACATTCAGAGATGAGCCAGTGTCCACCAAAACATGCGCCAAAGTTGTGCCCCTACATTCCACTGAGACATGCAATGCCTCATTATGCTTCCTTTCCCTCGGTGTTAGATCAGCATCTGAAAAACCTAAACCATTTTCCGCAGTTAGGCTGACTATGCAGTCTTGAAATTGATCGACAAATGTCTCTTGAGGTACATGGGCAGTTTTTAAGAACTTCACCAAGGCTTTTGCATGTGCCTCAGAACATAGTAGCAATGCCAACATAGAGATTTTAGAGGGAGTTTGTCCCAGTTGTTCAACTACATAGTAGTCACTTCTCTTTATAATTTTTAGGATCTCCTCCATTTCTTTCTTGGAGGTCTCAGGGATAGTTAATGACTGAGCCTTCGTCCGGACAAGCTCAATCATAACACCTTTTCCTCGAGTCTCGGTTAATTTGGCAGCAGGAGTGTCAGTCGGAATAATTACAGGGGTTGTAACAACTTTGTCAATTGGAGTATTTGCAAAGATAATTATGGGTCCAGAAACTTCTTTTGGGGGAGAAATTTCTGGAGAAAAGATCCTACCACTTCGGGTAATTTTGCTAGTTCCTGCAATGTTACTGATGTCGGAGTTGACTTTCTCAAAGCTTGAATCTTCGGCGGTTGGCCAGTCCTACTTGATACCATGGTAATAGACATCCCCTCCATGATTCCATGGTATGGTTTTATCTGATGAGTATGGGATTGGTCCAAGCATTGTGATTATTAAAGGAGCTGCTTTCGGAGTTGATGTAATTCTAACGGGTCTTTTGGTGGAGACCCTGGAAGAATTGGCGGAAATGGTAATGATAGAAACATCTTCAAAAGGGATAGGTGAAACAGGAGTCTTTTCAAACAAAATTTATTTGTTATCTATTAGGCACTGAACGCCTATTTCAACAAAGGACAACCGGTTGGGGAGGACAAACAGAGATGGCAAACCTCACCACAGCCCGGGAACACACTGGCATTCAACAAATTCATTTTAATAGTTAAAAGTGGGGTCATGAGTTCATCAATTGAAGTAACAAATAATCCTTCTTCAATGGCATTGGTATTGTGGCCATGTCTGGGCATAGGGGCAGAAATGACATTTGGCTTTTCAGGCGCATCGAACTCAATTTCTTTTGCTTCAATGAGGTCTTGTATTTTGTTCTTTAGAGCCCAACAATTATTAGTATCGTGACCAGGACTTTCAGAGTGATACGCGCAACAGGAATTGGGATGATAATGAGGAGATGTTGTATTGGGATTTTTCGGAGCTTCTTTCAAGGTTACCAAGTTGGATCTTAGTAGATGCAGTAATACTTGAGACGGGGTCATGTTGATTTTGGTGAACTGCCTGACTGACCTTTCCATCCTTGGTTGATTATTTCTTTGCTGATCAGACGCAGGCTTAGGGATCATAATAACCCCCACCATTGGTCGGCGTTTGGCCCTATCTTGGTTTTTCTGCGGGTATACGACAGCCATCTCTTTCTTTCCGATAAAGGGCTTCCTTACAGTTGTAGAAGAAGATGTGTCTTTCTGAATCTTTCCATTCTTTATACCGGCTTCTATCCTCTCCCCAGTCAGTATTAGTTCAGTAAAGCCTGCAAATGAACTTTCGATTAAATGATTGAAGAAGGGACCAGACAAGGTACCCAAGAACATGTGCACCAATTCTCTCTCAGATAGAGGGGGTTAAACTCTTCCAGCCAAATCTCTCCATTTTTGCGCATAGTCCTTGAAACCTTCATTGGAAACCATGGCCATACTCTGGAGTTGAGTACGGGTAGGCGCCAGATCAGCATTGTACTGATATTGTTTGTAGAAAGTTGCAGCAAGATCTTCCCAATTGTGAACGTTAGCCTTTTCTAGTTGGTAAAACCAGTCAAGTTGAGTTCCAGACGGACTGTCTTGGAAGAAGTGCACCCATAAGTCTTTATCAGCGGTATGGGGTTGAATTTTCCTCACATATGATTGGAGATGCATTTTAGGGAACGAAACTCCGTCATATTTAGCGAATACAGGTGCTTTGAATTTCGGAGGAATCATAATCCCCGACACTAACCCCAATTCCTCAAAATCCAAGCCAGGCACCTTTTGGATTTCCATCGCGCTCAATCGCTCTTCGAGATGTTTATACTTGTCATCAGCTGAAGGATATTGTTCTTCAGAGTAGTCTTCTTCTTCCTCTTCCTCTTCTGATTTCGAAGGGACAACCATTTCCTTGCCTTTACCATCTTGGTTGTCTCTTTCACAAGATGTTACTGCAAAGTCCAAAGTCCTTTTTGTCTGCCCATGAAATCTTCTTCCCATGTTTAAGGCTCCGGTTACCTTCTTGGTTTTCTTTTTCCTCTCTTCAGCCAACAAAGTCTTCAATTCTTCTTGTCCCTTGGCTAAGGTCAAAAGCAACTGTTGAAACTGTGTATTCTGAGCTTGGAGATCCTTCACTGTTTGCTCGAGATCTATCTTACTGAAATAAACAATAGAGAGATGAGGAGACTTATTGCAAAAGACATGCTTATGTTATGATGAATGGTATATGCATATGCAATGTTTTCAAGGATTTCAAAGACTCAAATTTGTTTTAGACAAAAAGAAAACACACGTTATATTAATAAGATAAAGTTTGAGTACATCAATGGCCATTGGGAAAAATAATACAAAAACTCTAAGATAGAAAAGTAGTACGCATCCTCTTTGGTGCAATGTAGGCATTGAGAGTCTGCTCCTCATGAAGTAGCCTAGTGAGTTCCAAAACCTTCTTCTCTCTTGCATAAAATTGGGCTTCGAACGTATCTCGCTCTCCCTTGAGTTATATCCAATCCCTTTGTATGTCTTCAAGAGATGTGGGCATGTCAGGATGTAGGATAGTGTATGGAACATCTCCCTCCATGATAGGCTCAATGATTACCGGGAGAATGGAGGGGTAAGGCATCATAAGACTCTGAGCACGAGTTCGTACCCATTTGAGGTAAGGCTCAAGAGGGATAGAATTTTTGTTCCCCAAAGTCTTGCTATCCACCTTGTTTAACATCATCCAAGCTCGGATAAATCTCTGGCGAAGATCTTGATCGTCGTTGTCATAGTCAAATACCAAACCTTGAATCAACATCTCGTGTGGGCCATCTCTTAGGGCATAACCAAACTATCTTAAGGCCAGACAAGGGTTGTAGGTGATTCCTCCCCTAATTCCAAGTAAAGGGACATTAGGGAATTCTCCACAACGGTCAACAATGATAACATTCTCTTTGGATCGGGAGCACCAATGAATGTCTGAATGTTTGAGCGTCATCAACCTTTGTGACCACCTCGAACCTTGCTCGTTCTTTAATACAGATTGGGGAACATGAGAAATAAACCATCTTGCCAAGAGAGGAGTTAAACACATCAGAATACCTCTTTTCCTCATTGTGCGAGTGTGAAAAGAGTGTAGGATATCTCCTAGAAATGTAGGCACCGGGTTGCGGGATATAAAGATTTTGACGGTGTTGACATCTATGAGTTGGTAAGGATTTGGAAATAAAACCATCCCATAGATAAGGAGAGCCACAATTTCCTCAAAGGCTTGCAAGTCTAAGGAATTCCAACAACTTTGGGCTTTCTCAAATAGGAACTTTGCTAGGAAACCTTTGACATCACTCCTTGTTTCCCAATGAGTTGTGATATCAGATGAGTGCAAGTGTAGAGCTTGAGCAATATCTTCTGGCTTTGGGTCTCTTTCTATACCTTTGAAAGGTAGTTGAATGAGAATTGGAATCCTCAAGAGTTTGGAGAATTATTCCAAAGTAGGCACAAGTTGATAGTCGGGAAATGTGAAGCAATGGTGTAAAGGATCAAAGAACTGAAAGAGCACCTTCATCATGTCCTCATCTGTGTTGGAGGTGACCAAGTTGAGTAGGCGACCATGTCTCTCGGTGAATAGAGAGTTTTCAGGGATCCTTGAAACTAGCTCCTTAAGTTGTGGATGGATTCTCACAAGGTTAACTTGAATAGTTTTCCTGTGAAGTGAATCCATATCCTACAAAACAAGAACAAAGATGAATCCCAAAATCCTTGAAATGGTTAGTGGATGTATATGATGTTCATGATGTTATGTACAAGTATGCATATACAAGCAAAGAAAACAAGTCCTTAGGTTTAGGCTTGCATGGGATTTTATAGGTAAGTACCCTCTTGAAGTTTAGTTGGCTCAAACTTGTCCTAATAATAGTAACCGGGTTCTAAGGAGCTCAATATCACTGGTTTGTTTCCTTGGTCATTATTTCAGCTCAAGCCTCTTTAATGGTGACTGAAATATCCCAAGAAACCAAACCTCAATGAGTGTAGTATCGAGTATCTACCAACTTCGTACTGCACCAAAGCCGGTCATCTCACTATATCCTAAAGGCCAAGTTGGTCAAGTAAAGGTTCTAAAAGTTCATTAGTGATTTATGACATCACTCAGCAGCCCCGTATTCTCTTTGATTAACTCAAAGGCTACCGGTACCCACAAATATGTCGCACTAACGTAGCTATTGCTTAGACCATGTCAGTATACCCTACACAGTTTCCACAATGTATTGCTACTTACCTATAATGTATCCTAAATCCGGGTAGAGGATTCAAACCCAAACAAAGAACCATAATGTAAAGCATACAATTCAAACAATGAAAGCAAATAAATATGATCTAGCCCTAAGGTAACCCCACTTTTAGAATTTCCCCAGCATAGTCGCCAGTTCTGTGATGCGGTGGGAGAACTGACTTGAGGTTTTGCGTTTGATCGCAAATGTTGCGGTTAGCAAGAGTCGCCACCGACTTTTCTTTTATCCAAAAGGAAAGGTGAAAAAGCACAGGAAATACCTTTGAGATTATTTCTTGAGTTCGGGGGGTAGATTATAAAAAGGGAAGGTATTAGCACCCTTTTTATCCATGGTTTTCCATGGGCTCTTAGTTACTTGCTAAATCACTTGCTCTTTGTTTGAAATTGTGCTTTGTATGGTTTTTGAAAGTATTTTGTAAAGAGACCATTGTTTAAGAAATCTTTGTAATGATTCTCGTTCGTAAGAATGTATACAAAGATGTTGATCTTTTGAAAATATTTTCAATTTTGTAAGATGTTTGAAAGTGTATGTGATTGTTTTTGAAAATAGCAAGGATGTTTGTTTTGAGGAGCAAGTAATTAGGAGCAATCTACCTACTCAAATGTCTTTCTTGTTTATTTTCTTTTCCTTTGATATTGTTGTCTTGCCATTGATTTGGTAAGAAACCCTATCTTTAGATGTAAACGGGACGAGCGTGGGTCATCATATAGTCATGATTAGAAATGTTGCAAGGTATCTTAGCATTCTTTTTTGAGGGACTAAGATCATTTTGTAAGGCAACTTTGAATAGGTTCATCGAGGGACTATGATCTTGTATTTGTTTGTTTTTGCTAAGATGCCTTACATGCGTAATATGGCCATTTTTGTAAAGCAACCAAGTGGGATAACCCTAGGGGTGCTTGTGTTCAAAAGATGTCATTTTCATGCTTGTTTTCATCTTGGATTAGGGTTTTTTATTTGATTGTTTTTATCTTGTCATACAAACCCTAATTACTAGCATTGTATATATGAAAGCGATAAATTGTGAAATTTAAAGTTACTACGCTATTACATCATTTGTGGGAGGGGTATACAATTTATGAATGGGGATTGCAATAATATAAACCTAATTAATCTATTACAACCAAATTGAATTTGTACAAGAATTGGAATATACAAGATGAATTAAATATGCAAGAATTATAAATGCAAAGAAAAAGATTTTTGTTTGGTTTCTTAATATGAAGGAGGTTTTGACCCAAAAAAAGAGTAACTAAATTAAATTAAACTTAAGTCAAATAAATAAATTATTTAAGAAAAGATTTTAATTAAGAAAAGATTTTGTAAATGAAACCCTAAATCTATTTTTAGTTGAATAAAGGAAAATAAGTTTTAAAGAAAAAAGTATTTTTATGTTTTTATATTTTTTTGTCTTGAAAAATAAATTGTGTTATAAAATATTATTTAGTATTTTTGATATTAAAAAAAATATATTTTCATTAGTATAAAATAAATAATATTTTAGTTTTAATTAAAAATTTACAAGGAAATTAATAAAAATAAATAAAGTATAATAAATAAAATAATTCTTATGTGGAAAAATAATTAAATTATATCAAAATATAAATCTATATTTTTTGTACTTTTTATGATTTTTTTGGTATTTTAGAAAATATATTTAAAAGAAAAAGAAAGAAATAAATGAATAAAAATAAAAATGGGCCAGGGAGGTGTCACAAGCAAACAGGGGGTATGTCAGCAAAATAAAAAAGAATGCTAGGCCCAAAGGGCCCAGCGCCTGCAAACAAACAATCAAAAAAATGTCAAAAATTGGAAAAAAAAACCAAAATGGTCTCGTTGGGGCTTGAACCCAGGACCATAGGGTGAACAGGTGCACGCTTTACCACTGGGGTGGCTATACATCAGTTTATATAGGCACAACCATAAATATATAAAGCAAACCCAATCCTGATGACTTCATCTTCAACCTCCAACCGGTGTACCTGTAGCTTCTTCATTTCTCAATAAAAATGGAAAGTGACAAAATGAAAGTTGTTGCATTCTTCCTCACGATTCTAACCATGTAAATAATTAAGGTTGAAAGTCAAAGATAAGTGAGAATTTATCTGGCCCTAATTTAAACCCTAAAAATTTCAGAAACTTCAACTCTAAAATTCTCTAAGCTCAAGCCATATAAATGCAAACTATGGATATGTACAACTTCGTGGCAATGAGGTCTACATTTTATCTTCACAAATGTAAGCCTAACAATGCCTAAGTAATGAGATAGAAGTTCAAGAAAAATACCTCAAAATTGGAAATCGTGAAATGCAAATGAGCTTGTTTCAGTCAGTGCTGATGATCAGGTTAGCTTCCTTGGACCTCTAGGAAGCTAGTTCAATGGCTGGCTTGAGCTGAGGATGGCTGGAATGGCATGGAGAAGTCCAACTGTGATGCTCTATTTTTGGTTATGGAAGGTAGGGAAAATGGTGTTACAGAAATGAAACAGGTACAAGGATGAGTTAGTCTTGATGCAAGGAAGCTTTAGAAACTAAAAGGCCAAGAAACGCACGAGGGAAATGTGAGTTTGGTATGAAAAGTCAGAACTTGCACAACAATGGTGTTTTGGGACAATTTCTGGCTAGAGGAAGTTTGAGTGAGTTTCAGGGGATTCTTGCTCGTGTGTTAACTTGCAAATAGTGTGTCTACTTATAAGCAAGAGGTTTGGAGACTTGTAACAACTCAGAATTTGAAATTGCATCCTTAAGCCAAACATGTGATTTTTGAGAAAACAAGTTTCAATGCTTGTGTACTTGCTAAGGTAGAGTAGTTCATGCTTTAAACAAGTTTGTTTCTGACTTTGTGGATGGAGTGTGATCAGAGGGAACAAGTTAGAGGCTCAAGAATGACTTTATGAAAAAAGCTTTCTTTACAAGAATGGAAGTGTTCACTTTGTGCCATTAATGGAAATGCAACTTGGATAATAGCTCATTTGCTTGGATCAAAGCCTTAACAGCTGTGTATGCATTTAATTAAGGAGTGAAAAACAATTTTGAGGCCTGCAAAGCAAAGATTATGCAGCCTAGCATGGATTTGCATTTGTGTTCATCATGAAAATGACCTAAATTCAAGTGACAAAGCCCTAATTTCATCTCTTCGATTATCCTTGCTCATGAATGATCTCAAGGAGTTATTGGACATTTTGGAAAGCTTGCAATGTTCTCTATAACTCATCTTTGAATTGCTTTTGAAGCTTCCACTTTGAACTATGTGAAAAATTTCCATGAAGTTAGGTCAAAAATCTGCCTAACTATGGCAAAATTTCACCAAGTCATTTTTAGTTCATGAGCATGTATTCACAAAATTATAACTTGAGATTCAAGCATTTTTAGGAGAATTTGTGTGAAGAAAAGTTGTATATTTCATGGAGATCTAGAACTTTCATGTTGAAAGTTTCTCTTGAATCACTTTGCATCATGGTGAAAATTTGGCTCAAAGTTATGAAAAAATAAGAAATTTTCTATACTTAGAAAAATTTCAACTTTTCAAAATGAAATCTTGAATTCTTGATTTCTTGGTGAACAAGTTTCATGTTTTGACATGTTTTGATGAATTATTATCTTTGACATTTGAATTTGACCAAAAAAGTCAAAGTTTGACTTTTCAGTATACAATTGACTTTTGATCAGTTGACTGAAAAATTCATCTGTCAATCTAATGGACTTGTAGTGTTTTGAACCATGTCATTAAGTCAAAGTGATGCAATTGGACTCTTGAGATCATGCCTTAACTCAATTGACCATTTGCTAGGTCAAAAACCAGAAATTTCCCTTTCCCAATCAAAACCCTAATTTTGACCATGTTGCCCTTTTGATGATTTGATCAAATTTCTTGAGGAATTATGGTCCAAACTTGATCAAATGATACATATGAGTCTAAAATGTTGATGTGGATAAAACAATTATGAAGTTTGACTGTAAATTGGCCATGATCGTCCTTTTCCTCAATACAATTGATTTTTAGGTCAACTGTCCAATTGACTGATCAAAAGTGTGATCCAAGGTTTGAAACTTGACATGAGTGATCTTGGGGGTCCATAATGGTCCATTAAATTAATATTAAGCATTGATAGTTCAAAAATACTTATGCAATTTCAAACCCTAATTTTCAGTCATCAGTGCTTGAGGAGATGCCTTGAGCTGATCAACCCAAATGCAGTCTTGATCCAAAGGAGATCTTGTGAGAAAATTCTTGATAAGTAAGAGGGAAAATTTTGGGGTACAACAGATAGCATTTCGATGGACTTTGTGACGGGGTTACCTAATACTTTAAGAGGACATGATTCAATTTGGGTGATTGTTGAAAGACTTACGAAATCGGCTCATTTTATTCCTATTAACATCAGTTTTCCAGTGTCGAAGTTGGCTGAGATTTACACTAGTGTGATTGTGAAGCTACATGGTGTTCCTTTGTGCATTGTATCAGATAGGGATCCAAGATTTAATTCTGATTTTTGGAAGAGTTTGCAAGAGGCGTTGGGTTCTAAGTTAAGGTTGAGTTTAATGTATCATCCTCAGACAGATGGTCAGACTGAACGGACTATCCAATCGTTGGAAGACTTTCTGAGGGCATGTGTTCTTGAGCAGGGAGGTTCGTGGGATACTTATCTTCCGTTGATAGAGTTCACTTATAATAACAGTTACCATTCTAGTATTGGGATGGCACCTTTTGAAGCGTTGTATGGTCAAAGATGTAGAACTCCTTTATGTTGGCATGAATCTGGTGAAAGTGTAGTACTTGGACCTAAACTTGTTCGTGAGACTACTGAGAAGGTGAAGTTGATTCAAGAAAAGATGAAAGATTCCTAATGTAGACAGAAGAGTTATCATAACAAGCGAAGGAACGATTTAGAATTTCAAGCAGGTGACCATGTGTTTTTGAGAGTTACACCTATGACTGGTGTTGGGCGAGCATTGAAGTCTAAGAAGCTCACTTCTCGTTTTATTGGACCATATCGGATTTCAGAGAGAGTTAGGAATGTTGCTTATAGAGTGGCTTTACCGCCTAATCTTTCGAATTTACATGATGTGTTTCATGTGTCACAACTCCGGAAGTATATTTCAGATCCATCTCATGTGATTCATATGGATGATGTGCAAGTACAGGATAATTTCACGGTGGAGACGATGCCTGTATGGATCACGGATCGTGAAATAAAGACTCTGGGGGGCAAAGATATTGCTTTAGTTAAAGTGGTTTGGCTAGGAGTTGCAGGGGAAAGCATGACTTATGAGTTGGAGAGCAAGATGCAGGACTCCTATCTTGAGTTGTTTGATTAAGGTAAATTTTCGAGGACGAAAATATTCTAAGTGGGGGAGAGTTGTAACGCCCGTAATTTAATTAATTATTTAATTAAATTATTTTTGGAATATTTGTGAAGTTATGGTATGATGATAGTTGATGTGTTGTTGCGATTGGATTTATTTATTCTATTAAGTTGTGGAATAATATTAGAATGATAATACTATTTGGTGTGAGCTTTTTTAAAGGAATAAGAGTAGTAGAAAGGGGGTGTAGTAGTTTTAAGACCATTAAGGAATAATAAGAATTATAGGGTTATATTAGTTTTTATAAATAATAAGGAAAAAGAAGAAGCAGTAAGAAGAGAAGGAAATAAGGGTTGGAAGAAGAGAAAGAGAACGTGAAAGTTGCAGAAAAGAAGGAAAAGAGGCAGAACGAAATTCAATCGGAAAATTTATAGAGCAACCTTCAATCCAAGGTAAGGGTGGGGTTCTGACTCTATAATATGGTTTATGATGATTAGTATGTGGAATTTGATGTGAAAGATTGTTTGGTTTATGATTGAATTATATACATTGTTGTTTGATGAAAACCAATGATTTAAGGATGAATGATGATGCCCTATTGCTGTATAATTGGTGTAGAAATATAGGATTATTATAATTGATGATTGCATATGATTAGAGGATGTTTTAAGGGCCTAAAGCATGGAAACCGCAGTGAAATCGCAAAAAATATTCATGATAGAACAGTATGTGTCGACCCCAAAAGCCATGCGTCGATGCATGAAGGCTTTTAGACTCAGGATGAGTCGATGCGAAGAAGCCATGCGTCGATACATGCAGGCTTTTAGACTCAAGATGAGTCGATATGTAGGACTACATATCGATACATGCAGTGTTGCAGACTCAGTATGAGTTGATACAAAGGGAGTACGCGTCGATACATGCAGCATGTTAAGCCCAGTACGCGTCGACTCAAGACGTTATGCATCGACTCATGTAGTCTGATTTTTGACATATTCGTTTCCAGAGGCTGTAACTTGAGTTTCCGGACTCCGTTTGAGGTGTCGTTCGAAGTGTTGAATAGATGACGCGATGAACTTCATTCTTAAGGATTAAAATGAAGAATATGAAGGATAATCCTAGTAACCCAATTTAGGACTAGAGTTAACTTCCCGCGTTAATCATTATGATGATTTTGTGAAGTATGATGGGGATAAGATGATTATAGATTATTGTTGGTTCATAACAGTAAGGTTAATGATGATAATGATATAGTATTACAGAATTAATAATATGTAGAGGTTTGGTAATTTAGAGGTAAGCCTAGATGATTAATTAATTATAGGCAATATCATATTGTAGGCCTATGACCAATGTTGCGGGATTGTCGATCTATCGTTGTATTGTTGTTGTGGCTGAGTTACTATGAATTATGATGATAAATGATGTTTGATGAATTATAATAATAAGTAATGTTTGATGAATTATGTTGATAAGTGATGTTGATGAATGATGTTGAGATGCCTCTAATAATTGGCAGCTATTAAGATGTAGGCTTCTGGCCAACAATGATGTTGTGTTGAGATGTTGGTAATTATGGTGTTATCATTACATTCATGATTGTGTCGCATACATTGTATTTCAAGATGAAGCTGATGCTCGTTAAGATGACCTGTATTGGCGAATGTTAAGATGAAGGCTTATACCTTATTGATTCCTCTATTTATTGGCAATTATTTTGAGATGGGAGTTCTGCTCCAATGGTACCACATGCATTTGCATAATATTGAGTCGCATTATGTGATTGCATAAAGAAGTTATGTATTGATGCGGTAAATGTGTATATTGTTGGTATTCTGTTGCGATTATTGTTGTTTATACGATGAGAAGTGGTGATGTTATGTGATCTAATTTAATATATTATTTATCATACGTTTTATTATATTGTTAGATATCTCACCCCTTCTGTTTGAATGTTACAGTTGTATACCTTCAGTAGTTCGAGTCAGTGTCATTGCTCTGATACGTAACACTCGGGGGGGGGGGGGGGGGGGGAACGCTCATTCCTTTTAGTTATTGATTATTTCAGTTATTGAACTTTAACTTGATTGTTGCTAAGCATGTGTTATTTTGAAGTTGATGTAACGATGGACAAAGATATTATTAAGAATTCTGCTGCGTAGATGTTTAAGTTGTTAAATTAAGAGATTAAATTATTATGCTGATAGTTCATTCGAAGTTTTAAAGTGTTATGTATTCACATTGAATGCAATGTGTTTTTAAAAGTTGAATTTGTGGCATCCTGATTCAGTTGCATGAATTTTATGACTCTGATTTACATTTATAATTGCCGGGTAGAATTGGGGTGTTACATATTATGTCAGATAGAGATCCGAGGTTTACTTCTAATTTTTGTAAGAGTTTGCAAGAGGCGTTGGATTCTAAGTTGAGGTTGAGTTCAACGTATCACTCTAGACAGATGGTCAGACGGAGAGGACTATTCAGTCGTTAGAAGATTTGTTGAGAGCATGTATTCTTGAGCAGTGAGGTTCGTGGGAGACTTATCTTCCATTAATAGAGTTCACTTATAATAACAGTTATCATTTTAGTATTGGAATGACACCTTTTAAAGCGTTGTATGGTCGGAGATGTAGAACTCCTTTATGTTGGCATGAATCTGGAGAAAGTGTAGTGCTTGGACCTGAACTTGTTTGTGAGACTACTGAGAAGGTGAAGTTGATTCGAGAAAAGATGAAAGCTTCCCAAAGCAGACAAAAGAGTTATCATGACAAGCGAAGGAAAGATTTAGAATTTCAAGCAGGTGACCATGTGTTTCTGAGAGTTACACCTGTGATCGGTGTTGGGCGAGCATTGAAGTCTAAGAAGCTCACTCCTCATTTTATTGGTCCGTATCAGATTTCAGACAGAGTTGGGAATGTTGTTTATAGGGTGGCTTTACCGCCTAATCTTTCGAATTTGCACGATATGTTCCATGTGTCACAACTCCGGAAGTATATTTCAGATCCATCTCATGTGATTCATACGGATGATGTGTGTGATCGGTGGATCTGGAACTGACTGTTTAAAGCTGGTTCGCGAAATGTCGCGGAAGCAAGAGTCGCCACCGTCTTTTATTTTCTCCAACATGGACAGGACAAAAGCACAGGAAAATTCCTTATGAGATAGTTTCTCGGTTCGGGAGGTAGATTTATAGAAAGGGAAGGTGTTAGCACCCTTTCTATCCATGGTTATCCATGGGCTCTTAGATACTTTCTCATTTGTGTTTTCAAAATGTTTGCTTTTCAAATGTGAGTGAGTTTGAAAAAGTTTCATTTAAAGATTTCAGTTCAACTCTTGTATCAGTCCTCAAGAGTGTTTGAAAAATTGTTTTGAAAGCTTTTTGAAAGTGTCGGTGTGAAAAGAGTTTTGATTTGTTTTTGAATAGAGCAAGTATCTACGAGTCATCTACCTACCCTAAGGAATTAGGCTGTGTAAATGTCCTTAAGGTAGTGCCATCCCACCATTGAGAGGTAGGTAGCACCACCGTTGGAGGTGTTCGGGTCAATTCGAGTTTAGGGACAGTGTGGTCACCAGAGCAACAGTAGGACACCTTAGAAGCTACCCTTATGCCATTGATCCTTTTTAATTCCGAGGTAACCGTTTCGAGGCAACTGGATCATGTCATGGACATAAGGACTTTACTAAAACGTCCTATACTCGACGACCACGTTTCGAAGGTAAGGCAACAGTGAGGCGTACCCTAAGAGTGGTGTGTGAACTTGTGTGTTATTTTCATGTTATGTTTTATCTTATACATGTATCATGGTGATCTACGCTTGTTTTTAATTTAGGCCATTCATTCTTTCATGCAATTATAATTTAAAAGTGCGGAAATTTAAATGCGAAAGTAAAATCCTACGCTATTACAAGGCGCAGGTCTATACATCGCCAAATTAACAAATACCCGTTTTAATAAAAATGCGGAAAGTAAAACCTAGTTACTATTACATGGCTTGAGCAATTACATAATATTCACAAAGGAAGTAAATGCGCAAAAAGAATAAATTGGAACGTCCGAGGGCGTTGGACCCTTTTGAAATTAAATTGAATTAAAAGTTAATTAAGTATTAAATTAAAGAAAAGAAATGTTTTTTTGTTTTTTGTATTTAATGAAATAAGAAAAGAATTTAAAATTAGAAGGAAACCCTAGTTCTAAATATTTTTAATTATTCAAGAGAAGGTTAAAGTTTAAAACCTAATTTATGCTAATTAATTATTTACATATTTATTTACAAAATATTTAGTAATTAATAATAATAATAATGATGAGAAAATTATTTGTTAAAAAAAATGAAAAGGTTAAAAAACCCTAATTTCTACATATTTTATTAATTTAAGAAAATATTAAAGTTTTAAAACCTAAATTAACTAAGTTAATTGTTAGAGTTTATTTACAAAATAAATTAATTTAAATATTAATTAAACATATTTTAGTTTCTGATTTTTTTATTTATGAAAATTAATTTATGAAATTAAAGAAAACAATTAAAATAATTAATAGAATTAAGAAATAAAAAACAAATTAAAAATTAAAAATTGATGCAAACCATGGGGGGTATCAGGCCCATTTAGGAGGTTTTTTGGAAGTAATTTGGCCCATTAGACAAAAAGCCTTGTTTGACTTTCTGGCATCACGTGCGTGTTCATTGACTCCTGAGTACCGTGGTCTGTATTCTTTGACCATTGGATTGGGTTTCATGGTCATTTGTGTTCTGGCTGTTGGCCATTTGTGTTCTGGCCTCAACGTTCCTTAATCTTCTCAGGATGTTTGTCTCGCCATGTATTGGTGTCATGCATAAGTTGTTCTTTTGGCCATTTGGCTTTTGGCTTTTGGCCATTTGGCTTTTGGCCATTTGTATTTTGGCCTCAACGTTCCTTAATGAACCTGCATGGGATCCTGTCTAAATCTGCAGTGTTGAATCTCATGAACACATTAAATAAAATCATAAAATGCAAATAAAGCCAATATATGAAGAAATTTAATGTTTAGGCACAATATGACATGTATGAATGATTATACCCTTTTGATCATGGAGATCAAATCAATCTTACCCTTATTGGAAAATTAGTGACTTGAATGCTTTTATGCCTTTTGGATCATGGAGATCAAGCCAGCCTTATCCTTACTGAAAAAGTAGTGAGGTGTTGGTTTGTAACTGTGATGGCTTGTTTGTAGTGAGAGAGGGATTTGTAATAAGGATTTCAAGGTTTTAGGGTTCTTGAAAGAATTTGATATTCTAACAGTGTTGTGGCAAGGTTTTTTTCTCTCTTTTTTTCCTCCTCTTTCCTGGTTTGTGTGAAAAGAAGGCGATTATATAATAGAAATTAGGGTAAAGAAAATGGGCTTTGAATGTGCAATTGGACCTCCAATGTTCACTTGAGTTCGTCACTTTCCAGGCTAAATCGCAGGGACTTAAGTACAATTTTTGAAGTTGAAATGTGAAAACAAAATGTAGCCGACATCAAGAACTAACTCCTGTCCGAAAATCGGCTCAATCGGATAAACGGTGAATTAGTTATGAATTTTTGAAGTTTCAGCTCAGACAAACTTATTTTGGGCTCCAGTGTCGACTCTGACACGTTCTTCAATAAAAAACTGGTATTGATCGGTGCATAATTTGGTCTCGACTTTTGAAGCAAAGTTGTAGATCTATGAGTCAGTGACCTTGTGTAAAAATATGAGCCCAATCCGATAAAAATTGACCGAGTTATGAATTTTCGAAGTTTCGGCCCAGATGAAATAATATTCAGCATTCAGGATTTTCAGTGTGTCACGCACTCTGAGCAAAAAATGAAGGCCTTTTGAATACCATTTGAACTCAATACCTTCTGTGAAAATGTAGCCAACTCAATTTGTGAAATTTTGGCGCCGGAACCAGCTCGATACAATGAAAATCGACCAAGTTATGATTTTCTGAACATGACGCAAATAAACTTCTGTCACAAATTTTCTGTATGAAAATACTTGATAAATCCACATTTTTGAAGACCTTCTGATCGAAATTGGCTTCCAGCCGTGAGAGATGAAAACGTAGATAATGTCAAGACGGAATTTAGGCCACTGGAACGGGTTCAAAACGAGCCACGATCTTCAAGTTATGAATTTTTTAGCGCGTAAAAACTGCACTTTCAGCACACTTTTCACCATATTTCTTCGAGAAAACTCACACATTCGGATACCTTCTTTAAAGAATTGACTCTTGAGCCGAACCTGAATTTGAGAATACGTTATCAGAGATATCTTGGCGAAAGAATACCTGAATATGACGCGCCGGGTTGGACTTGTGAATTTTTCTTGAAATATTTTGAGAAATATGGGAGGGCAAATTTTGGGGTACAACAGTTGCCCCTGTTCAATCTTCTTAGACCTGAGGATGTAGATTGGCTGGCGTGCCTTTCGTAATCTGAAGGTGGAAGATGATTGAACACTAGAGTGTCCAGAAATTTGCACTTACATAGTAGAATGTCAGCAGTGTGATGCAGGGAATGGGCTTACAGATGCCATTTGGAGACTGTAGGTATGTGGAGATGGGCTTATAGATGCCATCTGGAAGTATGATAGTACCTTGTCGGGAATGGGCTTATAGACGCCACCTAGGTGTCAATCACGTAAGAGATTCCTTAGCGAGAACTTTCGTACCTGAGAAAGAAAAATAATTACCTGGCCTGTTATAGGAGTTGATCTTCAAACTCTTTACGTAGATATGCCCTGGCTGGATACAGGAATCGAATCTTTAAACTCTTCAGACGTGCCCTGGAAGGATACAGGAATCGAGTCCGGAGAATATTAGTCGTCAACAGATACACCCTGGCAAGATACAGGAATCAGATCTTCGAACTCTTCAGATGTGCCCTGGCAAGATACAGGAATCGAGTCTGGTAATGTTAGTCGTCAACAGATACACCCTGGCGAGATACAAAAATCGGATCTTCGAACTCTTCAGACGTGCCCTGGCCGGATACAGGAATCGAGTCTGGAATTCAGAAAGGTTGGTGAGTTGTCTCTACTGACAGGTTATTTCCATGGACGGGTGGTCTTTATCGACGGATGTCTATAACGACGAGTGTCTATAACGACGAGTGTCTATAACGACGAGTGTCTATAACGACGAGTGTCTATAACGACGAGTGTCTATGACGACGAGTGTCTATAACGACGAGTGTCTATGACGACGAGTGTCTATAACGACGAGTGTCTATAACGACGAGTGTCTATAACGACGAGTGTCTATGACGACGAGTGTCTATGACGACGAGTGTCTATGACGACGAGTGTCTATGACGACGAGTGTCTATGACGACGAGTGTCTATGACGACGAGTGTCTATGAAGACGAGTGTGTCTACGACGACGAGTGTGTCTATGACGACGAGTGTCTACGACGACGAGTGTCTATAACGACGAGTGTCTATAACGACGAGTGTCTATAACGACGAGTGTCTATAACGACGAGTGTCTATAACGACGAGTGTCTATAACGACGAGTGTCTATAACGACGAGTGTCTATAACGACGAGTGTCTATAACGACGGGTTGTATCAGAGAAATCTTTAGGCATTGATTTAACTGGATTTGTATTCTTTGACTGGGTTGGTCTCTTTTGACTGTATTCGTCTACGTAGCTGATCATTTAATTGTATCCTTCCTGAAAGGTAAAGGTCAATCATATGCAATGCATGATATGAATCAAGCAATGATGTTCTCAACACATGAGATTGTATGATATGATGCGTATATGCATGTATCATGATGTATAACAATGTGATGTTATGAATGTATCTTCGTCTGGGAAAATAGATCCTTGACGGATGCCGGGAAGTCAAATCCTGGGCTGATGTTGAAGAGTGAGATTCTTCGTTTCCGTTGGGGATGATGATTGCAAGAATACCGGTAGGAGAAGATGACTCCGTTGGGACAAACTTGGCGAATAAATTACTCTGCGGAGAATGCTCTGTGGGGAAAGAGGAACTTTGCTGAGATTGATGAGGATAACTCCGCTGGGGATACCGTTGTTGTGCTCTGTTGGAAGTTTTGATGAACTCCGCTGGGGAATAAGAAGAACTTTGTCGAGGACGATCTTTCCGTGGCTTTTAGCTGAGGATAATCCAGTTATAAGCTCTGGTGGAGAAATAACCTTTGAATAAAACCGGGGAGACGCGTTCGCTCTGCAGGGAGTGAAGGTATCTTGGTCGCATTCTTCAGCTGAACTTACCTTGGCACCTCGGTGGACAGGGCAACCAGATCATTTAGATAACTCATTATTGCCCCAGTTTCTGTTGGAGAAGAAGGTACCTGTGAAGGTGTTTGATGACTGTCGTTTGACAAATCTTCTTCTGGTAGGCAAGTGACGAGATACCGGGACATAGTCGTACACTTTGATCCCTAATTTTTGCCTGGACCGCCCTTTCGGGTTTTCAGTCCACCGGGATATCCATTTTTGCCCAAGCCGCCTTTTCAGGTTTTCGACTTGCCGGGTGTACATATTTTTTCATTTCATCCCTTATTTTTGCCCGAACCCTTTTGGTTCGCCGGGAAGCCCTTATTTTTGCCTAGGTGTGTCAACCTAGCGGGTCTTTGATTTTGCGTAGTATTTTTTCGACTATGTCCATGTTCTCAGAATGTAGGGAGGTGCCCCTGTTGTAGCGTTGTGTCGCCATACCAGAAGATCTTCGTTTGATCGTCCAATGCCCCGAGTGATCCAGATGGAGGTTTGCCCCTGGCTGTTTGGCCTTTTGAGAGATTCTCCGAATCTTGACTTAATTGCCCCAGATGATGGACAATAATCACGTCTGCCCCTTGATTGGAAGTGCTTTTGTTCACTAGGTATTCATCGTGCAAATTTCTATGCTGTTCAAACAAAAAGTCATATGCAAACAAAGTTATGTTAAAAATGCAAAGCTTATGTCTGTCTTGAAGTTTTTTGAAAAATGCATTTTTCAGTAAAACCAACAAATTTTGTAAAATGTGATGTCAACTCGTTATTTTACCGCAAGCCTTAAGGAGTCAGGATACCTTTTGTAACAGTATGCTTTCGAACTAACCCATGCTTCAGCTAGGACTTTTTAAGGGTTATAACGTGGCCTGGTTCACGGTTTAAGAAACAAAGGATAAAGGCTCAAATTATTTGTATCCGCCCGTTCTTCGTGATGTTCTTCAAACCTAAGCTCAGTTGATCGTGCGTTAGACCTTGTTTGAGTCTTTGTCCTGATGTTCCAATGATGGTTCAGATATTGATGATTTATTCTGAATAGGCAGTCATTTTTTGTTTTTGTTGAGGGTTTGTATGACCTCTTTCTTTTTTATTTCGCTATCCCTAAATTTTGCCTGAACTATTTCTTTTGTGATTACAGTCAGCGGGACGCCCCAGTTTTGTAAGTCTCCTTCATAGGTTTTGACTTATTGGGTTTTTATTTTTGAGATATAATGACTGTCTATCCTTATGATTATTCGGAATCATCAATGTCTTTTTTTTTTGTAAGGACCTCTTTGGTGCCATTTGTTATGCACTTGGATCAACTGAGAGAACTACCTTGCCCCAGGTTATGATAAAGGGTTTTAATTTTCAAAAAGAAAAACTCCTACTTCTTTGGCTCAGAGGGGTTGACGAGGGATTATCTTCATTATAACTCCAGTGTTTAGGGATTGAAATAATGCCTGTACCTCATCAGCGGGGTCTGCTCAAAAGCATACTGTAAGGATCGTGGTATCGTTTTTGTCATCCTCCCTCAAGAGGCTTAGAATTTCTTAATCAAGAGTTGATCATCAAAAAATATGAAATCAGTTTGAATATAGCGAATGCGAATATATTGCTTCAAAACAGACATATACGATGCATTAATGAAATAACAACGTTTAACATGAATAAATGTTTGAACAGTCAAAAGAAAGTTACAACTTGAAAATTCTAATAAACAAAAGTCTTCTCATCTCAGGGCTTGTTACTTCAAATGGTGAATCCGGTAGGGATGGTAGAAACATTCAGCCTGACCCACTTGGGTGAAATCCACTGCTCCTTCATTAATCAGATCCTGGACTTTGTTCTTCAGAGCCCAGCAGTCAGCAGTGTCATGTCCAGGACTATCAGAGTGGTATGCACATCTTCTGTCGAGATGATAGTTAGGAGCAGAGATGTTGGGGTTCCGGGGAGGAGCCCTTAGTGTAATCAGATTCAACCTCAACAGGTGTTGCAAGGCTTGAAACAGCGGCATGTTAAGCTGGGTGAATTGCCTCTTGGACCTGCTTGGCTTACTCTGATCCACCTGTTGCTCTGGGCGAGGTTGATGTTGGGCTTGTGAAGTGGTAGCAACTTGGAGGGGTCTGTTCTTCACCATACCAGACTCTTGTCCTCTTGGAAGCTGATCAAAGACCTGGTCCCTGACTCGGACTGGTTGCTTCATATTGGATCTGTCTTGGTGGAGTTGACTGGTCATGGTCCTCAACTCTTCTTGCTCCCGAGCTAAACCTTGGATGAGAGCCCTTTGCCCTAGCATCTGGGTTTTCATTGTATCTACCTCAGTTTGTAGACGTTTCAGCCGTTCGTCCTTGTCATCTTCGGGACTTTTCTTGGCCAGATTCCCCATGAGGAGTGTCCTTAACTCCTCTTGCCCCTTGGATAGGCTTAGGAAGATCTCCCTGAACTGAATCTCTTGAGCCTGAAGATCCTGGTTATCTTGTTGGGAAGCCATTGCTGAAATAAACAGCGGAGAAGGTAAGTGACCTGTAAAAAGGTACCTGTAATGCAATGATATGTATGTATGCATGCAATGTTTTCAAGGATCTCGCGGGGTAAACAAGAAATTTGTTAGAGCTGGGATCCGGTAGCTTGATTGAAGGAACTTCCTGTTGTTGAGAGTCCTTCTTCAAGAGTCAAGGCTCACCATATCAAGTGGGTCATAGCCCCTGACAACCTTGGCTAGAGGAAAATAAATCCCCTTTTCCCATTGCCAGACATGTTGGTTCATCATGACCTGCATCACAAGCCCTTGAGATCCTTGAAATGGGTTAGTCTTTATGCAGGATGCATGCAATGGTATGATGGTATGCTATGCATGGGGTAATGTAGGTAAACCCTGTTATGAGTCCCAATTAAGGACTGTAAACAAAACCTGCAAGAAACTCAAGTGTCAGATAACAAGCATGCAAATAGTCAAGTTGGAAGCCACACAAGTCACACAAGATAGCCCTTAGAGTTTAGGCCAGCATGGGGTCTAGGTATTACCCTCTTTCAGTTTGTTGGTTAAGACCTGTCCTATCAGAAGTAACCGGGTTCTAGAGGATCCCAATATCACTGACTACCCTCAATCGGTCATAACTCCAGCATCGCAATCTTTTCTTGCGGCCAGAACCATCACGAGAGTTTAGCCTCAATGGGCGTAGCATACTGCTACTGTTCTATTGGCCAAGTTGGGTCATTTAAGGTTCTAAGGTCGGTTGGTGCTTAATGACTCCTCAGAAGACCCATATTCTCCTCGTTGCGACACAAGGGATATCGGTACAGACCAAGGTGTCACACCAACGTAGCCACTGCTTCACCCATGTCGGTCTACGCCGGACAGGTCCCTCACAGCTTATGCTACCTAACAGGGTATCCCCAGATCCGGGTTAGGATCTATGTAACTCCGAAACAATCCACAATAATAAAGCAAACGTACACGACAATTGAAAACACAAGTGATCTTAGTCCTAAGGTACACCTCACTTTATAAGAATCCCCAGCAGAGTCGCCAGTTCTGTGATCGGTGGATCTGGAACTGACTGTTTAAAGCTGGTTCGCGAAATGTCGCGGAAGCAAGAGTTGCCACCGTCTTTTATTTTCTCCAACATGGACAGGACAAAAGCACAGCAAAATTCCTTATGAGATAGTTTCTCGGTTCGGGAGGTAGATTTATAGAAAGGGAAGGTGTTAGCATCCTTTCTATCCATGGTTATCCATGGGCTCTTAGATACTTTCTCATTTGTGTTTTCAAAATGTTTGCTTTTCAAATGTGAGTGAGTTTGAAAAAGTTTCGTTTAAAAATTTCAGTTCGACTCTTGTATCAGTCCTCAAGAGTGTTTGAAAAATTGTTTTGAAAGCTTTTTGAAAGTGTCGGTGTGAAAAGAGTTTTGATTTGTTTTTGAATAGAGCAAGTATCTACGAGTCATCTACCTACCCTAAGGAATTAGGGTGTGTAAATGTCCTTAAGGTAGTGCCATCCCACCATTGAGAGGTAGGTAGCACCACCGTTGGAGGTGTTCGGGTCAATTCGAGTTTAGGGACAGTGTGGTCACCAGAGCAACAGTAGGACACCTTAGAAGCTACCCTTATGCCATTGATCCTTTTTAATTCCGAGACAACCGTTTCGAGGCAACTGGATCATGTCATGGACATAAGGACTTACTAAAACGTCCTATACTCGACGACCACGTTTCGAAGGTAAGGCAACAGTGGGGCGTACCCTAAGAGTGGTGTGTGAACTTGTGTGTTATTTTCATGTTATGTTTTATCTTATACATGTATCATGGTGATCTACGCTTGTTTTTAATTTAGGCCATTCATTCTTTCATGCAATTATAATTTAAAAGTGCGGAAATTTAAATGCGGAAAGTAAAATCCTACGCTATTACAAGGCGCGGGTCTATACATCGCCAAATTAACAAAGACACGTTTTAATAAAAATGCGGAAAGTAAAACCTAGTTACTATTACATGGCTTGAGCAATTACATAATATTCACAAAGAAAATAAATGCACGAAAAGAATAAATTGGAACGTCCGAGGGCGTTGGACCCTTTTGAAATTAAATTGAATTAAAAGTTAATTAAGTATTAAATTAAAGAAAAGAAATGTTTTTTTGTTTTTTGTATTTAATGAAATAAGAAAAGAATTTAAAATTAGAAGGAAACCCTAGTTCTAAATATTTTTAATTATTAAAGAGAAGGTTAAAGTTTAAAACCTAATTTATGCTAATTAATTATTTACATATTTATTTACAAAATATTTAGTAATTAATAATAATAATAATGATGAGAAAATTATTTGTTAAAAAAAAATGAAAAGGTTAAAAAACCCTAATTTCTACATATTTTATTAATTTAAGAAAATATTAAAGTTTTAAAACCTAAATTAACTAAGTTAATTGTTAGAGTTTATTTACAAAATAAATTAATTTAAATATTAATTAAACATATTTTAGTTTCTGATTTTTTTATTTATGAAAATTAATTTATGAAATTAAAGAAAACAATTAAAATAATTAATAGAATTAAGAAAGAAAAAACAAATTAAAAATTAAAAATTGATGCAAACCATGGGGGTATCAGGCCCATTTAGGAGGTTTTTTGGAAGTAATTTGGCCCATTAGACAAAAAGCCTTGTTTGACTTTCTGGCATCACGTGCGTGTTCATTGACTCCTGAGTACCGTGGTCTGCATTCTTTGGCCATTGGATTGGGTTTCATGGCCATTTGTGTTCTGGCTGTTGGCCATTTGTGTTCTGGCCTCAACGTTCCTTAATCTTCTCAGGATGTATGTCTCGCCATGTATTGGTGTCATGCATAAGTTGTTCTTTTGGCCATTTGGCTTTTGGCCATTTGTATTTTGGCCTCAACGTTCCTTAATGAACCTGCATGAGATATTGTCTAAATCTGCAGTGTTGAATCTCATGAACACATTAAATAAAATCATAAAATGCAAATAAAGCCAATATATGAAGAAATTTAATGTTTAGGCACAATATGACATGTATGAATGATTATACCCTTTTGATCATGGAGATCAAATCAATCTTACCCTTATTGGAAAATTAGTGACTTGAATGCTTTTATGCCCTTTGGATCATGGAGATCAAGCCAGCCTTATCCTTACTGAAAAAGTAGTGAGGTGTTGGTTTGTAACTGTGATGACTTGTTTGTAGTGAGAGAGAGATTTGTAATAAGGATTTCAAGGTTTTAGGGTTCTTGAAAGAATTTGATATTCTAACAGTGTTGTGGCAAGGTTTTTTTCTCTCTTTTTTCCTCCTCTTTCCTGGTTTGTGTGAAAAGAAGGCGATTATATAATGGAAATTAGGGTAAAGAAAATGGGCTTTGAATGTGCAATTGGACCTCCAATGTTCACTTGAGTTCGTCACTTTCCAGGCTAAATCGCAGGGACTTAAGTACAATTTTTGAAGTTGAAATGTGAAAACAAAATGTAGCCGACATCAAGAACTAACTCCTGTCCGAAAATCGGCTCAATCGGATAAACGGTAAATTAGTTATGAATTTTTGAAGTTTCAGCTCAGATAAACTTATTTTGGGCTCCAGTGTCGACTCTGACACGTTCTTCAATAAAAAACTGGTATTGATCGGTGCATAATTTGGTCTCGACTTTTGAAGCAAAGTTGTAGATCTATGAGTCAGTGACCTTGTGTAAAAATATGAGCCCAATCCGATAAAAATTGACCGAGTTATGAATTTTCGAAGTTTCGGCCCAGATGAAATAATATTCAGCATTCAGGATTTTCAGCGTGTCACACACTCTGAGCAAAAAACGAAGGCCTTTTGAATACCGTTTGAACTCAATACCTTATGTGAAAATGTAGCCAACTCAATTTGTGAAATTTTGGCGCCGGAACCAGCTCGATACGATGAAAATCAACCAAGTTATGATTTTCTGAACATGACGCAAATAAACTTGTCACAAATTTTCTGTATGAAAATACTTGATAAATCCACATTTTTGAAGATCTTCTGATCGAAATTGGCTTCCAGCCGTGAGAGATGAAAACGTAGATAATGTCAAGACGGAATTTAGGCCACCGGAACGAGTTCAAAACGAGCCACGATCTTCAAGTTATGAATTTTTTAGCGCGTAAAAACTGCACTTTCAGCACACTTTTTCACCATATTTCTTCGAGAAAACTCACACATTCGGATACCTTCTTTAAAGAATTGACTCTTGAGCCGAACCTGAATTTGAGAATACGTTATCAGAGATATCTTGGCGAAAGAATACCTGAATATGACGCGCCGGGTTGGACTTGTGAATTTTTCTTGAAATATTTTGAGAAATATGGGAGGGCAAATTTTGGGGTACAACAATGTGCAAGTACGGGATAATCTCACCATGGAGACGATACCTGTACGAATCGCATATCGTGAAATGAAGACTCTAAGAGGCAAGAAGATTGCTTTGGTGAAAGTAGTTTGGCTAGGAGCTGCCAGAGAAAACATGACGTGGGAGTTGGAAAGCAAGATGCAAGACTCTTATCCTGATTTGTTCGAATAAAATAAATTTTCGAGGACGAAAATATTCTAAGTGGGGGAGAATTGTAACGCCCATTAATTTAATTAATTATTTAATTAAATTATTTTTGGATTATTTGTTGAAGTTGTGAGATGTTGGGAATTATTGGTATAAGTTGTTAGATTATTATTAATTAATTAATAGTTGATTAATAATAATAATAATGTTGGAATTAATGGAATAATTGTGTTGGGCTTATGTTATTGGTTAGAAGTAGTAAAAGGGGGGGGGGGGGGGGGGTGTAGGTTAGACCCAATATAATTGATGGTATAAGGTTAAGCTGACATAATGATTTGGTTATTTGGTAAAATAAGAAGTCTTGTGCGTGACCGTGTGAAGCTGCGCGGGAGAGAGGAGCAAGTTGCACGATTGTCGAGCAGAGCAAAGCAAGGTTGTCGGCTGGAAGTTTGGTAGAGCGACCTTCAATCCAGGTAAGGGTGGGGTTCTGACCTTATAATGGGATTTATGATGTGTATTATGTGAGAATTGGTTGTTTGTATGACTGTTGTGCGTTAATATTTCTGGATTTGTTATCGAAGTTGCTCGTTTTCTATGCTTTGGTCGTTTAAGGAGTTACCGTATGACTGTGTTGTATGATTAATGAACCTGTTATTGAAGTTGGTCGTTAGTCGTGTTGGGGGCATTTTGAGTTGTCTGTACAATTTCCCGGTATAATCGATGAATATGTTAGTGTAGATTATTGTCTATTGATGTGGTCATTAGGTTGCTGTATCTTCCGAGCGATTGATAGAAAATTAGTAAATTGTTGTTGTAGTCGTTTTAGGAAGGTTTCTGCGTGACTGTCTTGTACAATTAATGAATCTGTTGATAGGAAATATTGTTGATCAGAGCATTTTTAGACCAACTAAAATAACGATAACAAAAGTAACAAAGAAAAATTTCAAGGCTCTTTCCCCAACTCACATCAGATAGATCACTCCTCTTGACTATCTGTACAATAAGTACCAAACAAACACAAACAACAACAAAAAAGGGTGAGAATAACCTTTGATATTAATATAATATAAAAAATTCGAGAATAGATATAAAGCACATAACAATAACATTCTTTTACACAACATTCTACCTGTTTCAAAATGAATGTCATTTAAGGTTTTGCACACAAATTAAGAAATATAATAATATTCTCATAAGACACTACACTTTTACTAAATTAACTTTATAAATGTGTTGGAAGTAGTATAAAGTATAATAATTAAATGACACAATTGAAAAATAACAATAATTTTTAAATTAAAAATTGATAATAACATTCATTTTGAAATAAATTTTAGGCTTAAATGCAGTTTTGACCCCCCTAGTTTAAGATTTTTGGAGTTTCGATCCCCTAGTTTAAAAGCCAGGTTTCTAGTCCCCAAAGTTTTCAAATTTGGGATTTTTGAAGCCCCCTCCATCTGGCTGCCCAAAAAGTGACATGGCAATGCCACGTTTTTTTTTTTTTTTTTTTTTTTTTTTAAAAATTTTTTTTTTCCTTTCGAACCTTAATTTTGACCATGAGGAGAAGAAAAAAAAATTTAAAAAAAAAAAAAATAAAAAAAAAAAATAAAAATAAAAAATAAAAAAATACGTGGCATTGCCATGTCACTTTTTGGGCAGCCAGATGGAGGGGACTTCAAAAATCCCAAATTTGAAAACTTTGGGGACTAGAAACCTGACTTTTAAACTAGGGGGATCGAAACTCCAAAAACCTTAAACTAGGGGGGTCAAAACTGCATTTAAGCCTAAATTTTATTTGTTAAAACAATATTATATAACTAACACCAAGAATAATTCACAGCAATATCTCAAAGCTTATATGTATGCAAACCAAAAAACATAAACATATAGTATTGAAGATCAAAATATAATTATAATTGTAATTTAAAAAAATAAATATATTTAAAACTTATTTTTATAAAAAACTATTCAAATGATTTTAAAATTAAATAATTTTTTAAAATTTTAATATTTTAAAAAAATTAGAATAAAATATCTAAAATAACATTTTAAAAATAACAGTTCAAAATAAAATTTCATTTGAAATTTATCTTATAAGTTTATTTTAAACAAAACTATGTAACCTTATAAAAATTATTAGAAAAAAACAAGAAAAAAACTGACCCTAGCCATCAACATGTAGAAACACTTGTGAAGAAAACTACCCCAAGAACACTTCACTACTTCCCAAAATCTTCACATCCCCTATTTGCTCCATTTACATCTCACAATTTCCTTGAATCACTGCTCACATCACACACACCCCCTCCTTCCTCACACAAGCTTCCCGCCGTCGTACCGCCGTCAACCTCCAACAACTACTCTCCTTCATTCGCGACCAACCTCTATACTCTAGTTTCCCGCTCTCTGATCAGAATCACTGGTTAGTACGGTCAATTCCTCACTTTTCTTTTTTTAATTCAATATATCCTTTATTTTTACCCGTTTTGTTTATTTATTAGGGTTTCATTTGATTTGAAACGACGCCATCAATGATAGCGCGAAAGTTTATATTTGAGAACTTTTTATGTTTACACAAGTTTTTTGCCCCTTGTTGCTGTGGTTACCGTTAACCTATGCCTCTATCAGTCCTTCAAATTGTTTAGGTGCTTGAAAATTGGGATTATCAGTTCATTGATTGTATTGTATGATTTTAGTTTCTATTTTTTGAAATTGTCAAATGTTTATTATGTTATTATGTTTTGATACTTATTTATCTTGTGGAGAAGACAACGTTTGCTCATGATTCTCTGTCACAGCTTTTATTTTTTGATTTTTGATGGATTTGTTAAGGAGTTGGTTCCAGGTTGATCTAAGCAGACGCTGAGCCGAAATTTTTTTTATGTAACCCAGAAGCCGATGCAAGAAAACTGTTTTTTTTTTTTGAAGAACCGTAGAAAAACTTTCTGGCGCCAGAGGATAAAGATAAAAAGGAAAAAGAAAACAATGAAAGTGAAGAGGATAACGGGTACAAAGACATTTTTAATGACGGTGATTATAACCAAAATTATGTTGACAATGAGGAAGATGATGATAATGATGTAGAGGATGGGAATGATGAAGATACTTTGTAAGATACCTGTATGGAGAATGATTGTTTACTCATCCTGTGACTGCATCTATACTAGCATGGACTATTTACTTCTAGGCCTTTACTTGACTGTGATATTAACTTGGTTAATTTACTTACGTCGGTGTCTAGTTTCTTGTAAATCCGTTGTTAAACGTGCTGCTTGACCAGAAGAAATGTAATTGGCTGAGTAAGTTAAATTACTAAATCTTGGGTTTGCTGATTGAGAAGTTAAATGAGATAATCTGGAATTATGTTTTACTTGGGATTCCTTGTAGTCTATATATACCTTACTGTGTCTATCTTTTCTACCTGTTGATCTAACAATGTGGCTTCCTTGGACTTTTAATATTACTTCTCCAGTGCTCTCCATTCCCATTCTTCTTATATATCATTCTGTTCATTTGAATTTGAAACCGTGCACTGTTTTTTGCATATGCATATTGATATTATATTACCCTAGTATTCTATTTCATTTTTATTTGGCTTGAAATATGAGAGGATAGTTACTTTCTGTTGCTTTGTTTTTTCTAATTTTGCTTTCTAACGAGCTTTGATTTTGATTTTATTTTCCTCCAGAATTTCAGCATAAGAGTGCACGCTTGGAAGTTGCAATAATAATAAAGGCTCGGAAATGTTTCAGGTATGATTATCAAATTTTTTATTAAGTTTGCAAAATCGAAATTTGGTTAATAAAATTTGTTTTTGAACAAATGTATATATAAGTGATACACTTTTATATGGTCTTGAAATAACATTACTCTTAATTCTGAGATAGCAATGCAACGAATAATACAAGAAGTTCCAACTTTGTTCAAAATCCTTTCTCTACAATATATAAAGTGCCAATAGTACACTTGCCGCTGTGACTATGTGACTATTTTACATTGTCACGTAAATTTCCCTATTTTACATTTGGAGCAAGAATGGCACACATTGTTGTTTGCACTGTAAATCAACTTACAAATATAACCCCAATTCTATTCCTTATTTTACTTTTGCACATATTCAAAATTCCACTTAAGGAATCATTAATCATTAATAAAAATATTTGTAAAACTTGTTTGTATCTGTGTCAAATTTGTCTGACACTTAATGTTTAATTTGGTTTAAGTTTGAACCAAAATAGAATGTTTGAGATCACCAATGTGAAGTTCATGTTTACCAATTGGGATTCTTCGAACCCCAAACTCATCGACAACTGAGAGGTGGTTACAAACATGAACACCAACCTTAACACGTGTCTTTGATCCAGCCGGAACGTAAGTCTTATGAAAGTTCACCAATTGTTTAACTCCATTAGGTGGTTTTGAGAATATTAGAAGTGTGTGGGCTCCATCCATTGTCCCTTCATTTTTCACATCCACATGGAAACCTACTTCCAATTCATCACATTTTGCATGGCTCACTTTTATTCCTTTGTTACTTGAGTTTGTGAAGGCTTGGGCCTGGAGGGATACATAAGGGACTGAGACTTGTTTAGGAGCAAGTGCTAAGGTGTGAGTGTATCTTGAATAACTTAGCCCATGCCCAAATGGGAATACTACTGGGCCATTGTAGAATCTATAGGTTCTTCCCGGGTACCCTATTGCTGGGTTTGGCCGCATGTCCATGTTTGTCATTGGCACTTTGCTCAAATAACCTTGTGGGTACCATGTATTTGGTAACCTCCCTCCTGCAATAAAAGCCCAACAAACAAAAAGTCAAATTAAATGTAACAAGTATTTGATCAAAATTTGGGTATTATGTCCATGTTTTTCTTTCTTTCTTTAATCAAATTTTCTTACCTGGGTTGGTTCTGCCAAAGATAACATCAGCAATAGCAGTTCCTCCAGATTGACCAGGATAACCAACCCACAGAATAGCACTAATTTTGGGATCATTTTTAGCAAAAGTAACATCAATAGGGCCACCAGACATGAGGACCAATATAACCGGGCCTCTCGCAGCCCTAGCTACTCTAGACACTAGCTCTTGTTGATGGCCTGGTAAAAGAAGCCCAACCCTGTCTCTAAATTCAGCTTCTATGGACTGGTCTAAGCCCATTACTAATACTGTTGCATCAGCTTGTCTTGCTACTATCTCTGCCTCCCCAAATAGCTGGTTCCCACCACAACTCACATCCCTACATCCTACTTGATGAATGGTCCTCGCATATCTGGCAATACCTTGCAACGGTGTTGTATAACCACACGCCACACCTATCAAAGAAAAAATTCATTGAAATAAAAATATGATACATTTGAATATAACAATGTTTTAAGAACTTGATTAGAAGTAACTAACTAACCAGCATAGTTTCCAATCATTGTAACAGTTACATCAGAATTGGGACCAATGACTCCTATGTTGCGGAAGCGTGTAGGGGATAATGGCAATGCATTTCCTTTGTTTTGCAGAAGAACAATGCCCTGTCTAGCTGCTTCAACTGCTACTTCGTTATGGGCCGGTAAACAAACATCTCTTGGGCCTAAATTCCCATATGGTTGGGCTGAAGGCTCTCCATCAAACATACCCAATCTCATTTGAACTGTAATAAGGTTAGCTAAAGCATTGTTAAGGTCATTTTCAGACATAAGTCCTTGCCTAATAGCACCATCAGTATGTAGGGCTAAAAATGGGCCACAATCTAAATCCAACCCCGCTTTAATCGCATCGGCTGCAGCCTCTTCAGGTGTTCTCGTGTAGTGTTGGGTGTCGTAGAAAACTCCAACTGAGTCACAATCCGATACTATGTACCCATTGAGGCGCCATTCGCCACGGATGGTGTTGCGAAGGAGTTCGGGATCAGCACATGTGGGTTTGCCATTGACCTGATTGTAGGAACACATTACACTCGCTACATTTCCTTCGGACACACATGCCTTGAATGGTACATCATATGTGTCTGCTAAATCCTGTTTACTCACCTGTATATACATCTATAAATTAATAATCCTTGTATAAATTTGTGACATTTTATTTTTAATTTGGCAGATCAACTAGTCTTTTCTTTATCAATATTATTGGAGGAAGTGAAAAAAATAATTGATGCGAATGATTAATGCATATTGCATGAGTATTCTAAACCTTAAGTTGAGTGTTACCTATAGAAAAACCGTAACATCAACCATTTTACCTGAAAAATGATATATCTTTTTTTCTTGAGTAAATTGTATTACAATTTATTTTTCAATTAAAGTTATATCGAGAAAGAACACCATAATCAACAACTTATTTCTTTTCAATTACAGTCAAACCAAACACATGGACAATTATAATGAATGAATTGGTTTATGGTGCACAAGTGGTATAATTTGGTAGTTTGAAATTGAATAACATCACTATCATTTATCATCATCAAAAGCAAGTGGCCTAAAGTCCTTATCCAACAACTTGCATAACTTCCACTTAAATGCAAATCATATTATTTTTTCCTATTGTATTTAAGGAAACTACTTACTTTAACCAAAACAAATAGAATGACAAAAGCAAATAACTGCTCCATGCTTTGGTATAATGTGACAGTACATCTATGCGATTCACATGAAAATTTATCAGATAAAAGCACTGAACAGTGTAACAACATAACTACCATTTTGGACTCATAACTCATTTAATTTTGGATGGTGAAATTTTAAATATATAATCATTTCAAAAATAATTAAGTGGTCCCATATATTAGGTCATACATACCTTGGCATTGAAATGAAACCTGTCTACACCGTTCCAATTATCAAGGTCATAGGCAGTGTAATGTTTACAGCAAGCTGCAACCTTAAGCCGGTTACCTGCGCCGTTGCCTTGTAGTCCTTGAACATAGCTGGCCGCATATTTTGCGGCCAATATAGGGTCTTCGCCGGGTGTCTCTTGGCCACGGCCCCACCGTGGATCACGGAAAATATTTACATTAGGACTCCAATAAGTTAACCCTGCTGCACCACCATTGTACATTGCTCGTGCTTCATCAGACACAACCTGCATGTGAGTACATATAATTAAAATTCATTCAACAATTAAATCAAGAGAATATTTTACCAATAAATTAATAATATCGTATATGTGACAAAAAGTGATTAAGTTATTATTGGTCCTTTTGCAACAAAAGCAACTTAATGTAAATATGAATAGAAAAAAAATAGAAAAAAAGGAAAACAGATAAAGAAAGAAAAAAAAAGCCGTAATGGGAATGACTTGTTGAAAGTAGGGGTAAGGATAAGCATCATTAAACACCTAAAGTTTTGTCAATTATAGCTAAACAATAATTTAGAAAATATGCAAAGTTGACGGTCTTTTATATATACTTCATTTAAACACACCAAACATCTATATAAAGAGATTGATGTTTATACTTTACTAAACGTAATTAATTTTTGTATGGGAATATGTTGCTTAATTATATACGATTAGTGAAATTTAATAAAGGATACATCTATTAAGTATATATATTTATTAATTTCCTCCATATGTATAATTAAGTATTTACTATTTCAACCTCAAAACACCAATTTACGAAGGTAAGAAAAAACAACAAAAATGACGTTCTCATGAATGATGTGATTAATGAATGAATGGAATGATAGCGTAATGGACCTTCTTTTTGTTGTTGAGGAAAATAATGGACCTTATATTAGTGACATGTAGATAAGAAATTATATATAAGTTGATAAATATTCAACGTCACGTACCTTCTAAATTTTATAAACCATATAAAGTGACTCAAGTGTCATATTTTTCATACTAAATGTATGTAAGCCACATGGGACAGCTTGTCAGTTTTCAGGCTAAAACAAGTAACTGCCAAATATCACAGATAATTACTAGAAACTCTATTATGTCATAATTATAATGTAACATATTTTATGAGGTCTTTTTTAATCATATTTGTTATCTTTTATGTCCTAAAAGACGATCTGACTTAACATAGATCATATGTTTAACATAATAGCATTGCAATTTGTTGTTTACCTGATATAATAGGCAAAAATATCATGATCCTATATTAAATATTATACTAAGCAAATAATAAATTGCAATACTATTATAATGTTAAAAATATCATATATTATAGTAGCGACGCAATTTAGTATTTATTTGTCTTCTATTTTCATATAGTTTATTATTTAAAAACAATAAATAAAAATCATAATGAATGAATATAATTGGACTATTATAACAAGAAATTATTGGTAGTTTGAAATTTATAGAAGTTTGTTATTGTTGATGTATTAGGTAGTTGAAATAGGTCCCCCCATTTTTAAATGACTTTTTAATTTTATTGAGGACATGGGACATGATGTTTTTATGATAATAGAATCATATCATCCAAACAAACTATGAAGGTGATTAATTATCTTAAATAATTAATAAAATACTGTTTTATTTTATAGTTTTTTGAAAAAGTTTTTAATGAAATAAATATTTAAAAAATTTGTATTGTTTTTATCATTTCTATTTCACTAATATTTTTAGAGTGCTGAAAAAATTAGATAAATTTGTAGAATACCAAACATAGTGGAATGTCATGTTGGCCACTTTTTACTTTTGAACTTTTATAAAATAAAAAATTCAACGTGTGATAAATCATACTAACACAATAAGAATATGAATGAAACAGAAACTATAGTACTATCTCTAATTTTTTATATAAGAAAAAATTTATTTTTTAAATTTATTAAAGAAGTAATGTATTTGAACTATATATATAATTCACATGTATTGATTCTTAAATGAATTTAAAAAATAAGCTTTTTTTATATTAAATAATCAGAGGGAATACTAACAAATATATAGTACTTTAATATTTAATAACCGTAAATAGTAGCTATATATCTACTCATATGCTTAGTTTTTTTTCATATATAATAATAAAACAGTCTTTGCTTTTGCAAAAAATAATTGTTTTAAAGTAATACTAACATGTGCCCACATGTTAAAATATCTATATTTAAAAAATTAATCTTGAAAAAAATAAAAACTATAATTATATAAAGTATAATAAATTTAATACACAATTTTTAAAATAAAAATTTCTTTATTTAATTTTTAACATGTACCTTTAAAACGCATGTTAATATTACCCTAATTCTAATAATAAAATATAATAGTTATTTACCCATTCGCTTAGCTTTATAGTATCTTTATATAATAATTAAAAACAAGACCAATAATATACCAAAAATAAAAAATAGAACACCATATGTTAAAATATTATTATTATCATGACTTTATTACGTATAAGCCAAACCAAACCAATAGTAGTAATAAAAAAGAAATAAAATAATAACAATAAATGGATAATTCTCTTACCCGACCAATTTCGAGCCACAAAGATTGATTAAAAGAAGCAGCGGTGGTGATAACTTGAGGAAAACTAGTGGCTCCCGGAAAAGCGCCACCGAATTTAGTCCCCGGACCGACGTTAGAAACGCCGTGTAAAGCTTCCGACCACCACTCGTAGCCTTGTATACCAAGTCTTGGAACTGCAATTGCATTGTTTACAACAAGTCTTATCTTTTCAGGTAATGTAAGTCTTCCAATAAGGTCTTGTACTCTAACGTGAATTGGTATGTTTGTGTTGCAGAATCTGTACCCTCTTGTGAAACCGTTTCTTGGATCACATGCAAAGGGTACTCGTCCTTGAACTAATGATGATACTGTGAAAATTAATAATAGTATAGTTATCAAGCTTTTGTGATGATGGATCATATTGAAGATGAAGAAGAAGAAGAAGAATGTGAGTGGAAATAAATGAATGAGTATGGTGAGTTTGTGTTTGTGTGTTTATATAGAGGAAAGTTTTTCGAGTCTCGTCTTTTAAAGGGTATGGGGTGAGGAAGAGAAATATACTTTTGTTGATTGGTTTTCCACGTAGGTTTGTTTATTGCAAGATATTAATAATGGAATATATCAAGTTTTGGTTTATTGAAATAAATATGTGTGTATATCTTGAGTTATAATGACTAACATGACCATATTTGAGGCGTCTATAGCACATTATTATATATGACTTAAAATTTATCATTGTAAAAAATATGATTAAACAATTTTATAACATATTGTTACTATTAAGTTGCGCTTAAATAAAGTCTCTATTTTATTTGTGTTTACAATCTAATTAATATATTTAAAATCTTTAACAACTTAAAACGATTCAGATGATTAAGAACTAAACTTAAATACTACTCATGAGTACTTGAACACTATCTAGAGATTCAGAGTTTAAATTCAACTTTATACACACAACTGTCTTGAATTCTCTTAATAGAGACATCTACAACTTATTGAGATTATTATTCTCTGCAATTTTATGCACAAAACAGAGTCGTCTTATATTTTATAGGCCCTTTTAAACAATAATTTAAGTTTCACAATATTTTTTTGAGATCCTATTTAACTATATGATTAGTCAATCTTGTACGTTAGCTTTCAAAAATGATCTTAATACATAGTATAGTTTATATAGAGAAAAAAAAATTAAATTTGAACTAATGGGTATTTTATTTGGTTAGTAGTGGTGAGGTGAGTGAGTTAGTGTAACACGTAGTTGGCTCAGTAGGTGGTGGCTGGTTTGGTCTCTTTGTGGACTTAGAGTAGATGCCAAAATAATTAAATCACTTAAAATAGATTATGTACCATACATTAAGAATAGACACAAAATAAATAAATATTTAAAAAGAAAGTTGAAAAAAAATTACAAAATAGAAAAAGTTGTTTCATTAACTAATTTTTTATTGAGGAAGTGGAAGTTTTGGACGTTCACGGGTGAGAGAATCTTTGGCTTTTCTTACTAGCTAGTTTAGTTTTGCATGTTTTTTTTTATCACACCATCACACACATGGACATGGTAACAAATTCCACAACCTAGGTTCCTATTTTCACACAGTTAATCTAAAAAAATATGTTTCACTTTCAACAAGTCAAAATTGTGATTCATCTAAAGACAACCTAATACAATGACTTCACTTGTTGGGATAAAACAGTACTATTGAAAAAACCTTTTTGTTGTGTGTTTATCGATGTTTCATGGAAATGTAAGTTTTCAATTTTCACCATCTCGTGATTTTACTGACTAATGCACATTTAAGTAAAATCAAATCTCGTGACTTCATTTGCAGAAAATATGAGTAATTTTGTCTTCATTTACTGCCTTGTTTTTCCTTCTATTTCCTTCTTTTTCTTTTACTATTTTAGGCTTTGAGACCAATTCACACGACTCTATTTTTTTAAGCAAAGGTGGTGATACAATTTGAAGATATTGTAAATCACAGCTACTCCAATTAAATAAACACAATTCTTATTTATTTCTATCTTTTCTATTAATGTGCTATGATCAATTTTATTTATTTATTTATATACATTTTGGTAATTTTTTTAGTAAGTGTAGTAGATATGGAGATATTTGGGGGATGTGTGGTAAAATTTAATATGATAAAATTAGAAATAAAATTATTAGAGAGAGTGTTGGTGTATGGTCTATCATAGAAAAGATGATAGAAAATAGATTTAGATGAATTAATTATATAGAGAGAACATATTAAATGGAGAGAAGACAAATAATTCAAGAAAGAAAAAGACTTAAAAAGACTATAACAAAAATTGTTAAAGAAAAGATGTTGAAATTAATAATAAAAATAGTCTTTGATAAAACATTATAATGAAAGTTGATTCATATAGTCAATCTCACTTAAGTTTAGATGTTGTTGTTCTTTACAACCATATACTTTCAACATCTTGCTGCACTTTTAACATGTTTTTATTCTAGTGGAAGAACAAAGTTTAAGAAAATTTTCCACTTCCTCACTCTTTCTAATTAACGAATATTAGAGGGTAATTTAGTATTTTGTTATTTGTAGATAAGTTTTGATTAGGGCCTATGTGACATTCTTATTTGTGTATAAATAGGTGTACTAGGTTTACATTTAAATCAATCAATTCTTCAATCATTTGCTGTCAGCTTTTAGGCATTTATTCCTTCCTTCTTCTTCCTCAAATTCATCACCTTGCACTAACAAATTGGTATCTAGAGCTTCTTGGTTGTTCTGAAATTCTGGAAAACACGAGTGATAGTGAGCTGTGTGTTTGATTTTTGAATCTTGAACAAAAATCTGAAACAGAATCACACTGATTCTGTGGGTTTGGGAAACACTGAGTGAGAAATCTGAGATCTGAGTTTTTCTGTGCAAAGGTTTAAGATGAATGGAGGCAGTAGTTTGAACACTAAACTTCCAGTTTTTGATGGTAAAAACTGGAACAGATGGAAGATACAAATGCGTGTGCTGTTTGGTGCTCAGGATGTTCTGGACCTTGTCTCTGAAGGTTATGTTCCAGCTGCAGCAGATGCTACTGAAGAACAGAAATCAGAAGAAAGAGCTACAAGGAAGAGGGATCAGAAAGCACTGTTCTTCATCCATCAGTGTGTGGATGAAAATGTGTTTGAGAAGATTGTTGATTCGACGACGTCGAAAGGGGCATGGGATATACTGACCAGATGTTATGGTGGTGATGTATCAGTAAAGAAGGTAAAACTTCAGTCCCTGCGAAAACAATATGAAAATCTCAGCATGAAGAACAGTGAGAAAGTTTCTGAATACATTTCCAGATTGATTCTGATCACTAATGAAATGAAGGCTTGTGGAGAAACACTTTCTGAACAGGTAATCATAGAAAAGATTATGAGGTCACTTACGCCTCAGTTTGATTACATTGTTGTTTCTATTGAACATTCTAAAAATCTGGAAACCATGAGAATATAAGAGTTGCAAAGCAGTCTAGAAGCACAAGAATTGCGTCTGTCTGAAAGAACTTCTGAGAGGGAAGTGGAGCAAGCTCTGAAAGCTTCTTTTGTCAAGAAGGACCAGAAGCAGAATAGACATGGTGATAAATTCCAGAAGTCAGAAACCTCAACCTCTGATGAAAAGAAATATCAGAAGGGAAAGGAAAGGTATGACAAGAAGAAGGTTCAATGTTACTGCTGTAAACAGTTTGGGCATTTTTCCAGAGACTGTAGAAACAGAGGAAGGAAATCAGAAGAAGCAAATATAGCCAGAGAAGATTCTGATGATGAACCTGTGCTATTGATGGCTTCTGATTCTGATGGAAACTGTTCAGGAGATTGGTGGTATATGGACACTGGCTGTTCAAACCACTTGACTGGGAACAAACAATGGCTGATAGACTTTGACTCCAGAAGGAGAACAAAGATCAGATGTGCTGATGATAAGTACCTTAATGCAGAAGGTATGGGAAATGGAGTCAGAGTGAAGAATGGAAGAAACATTCTGATCAAAGACGTCTGGTATGTTCCTGGAATTAAAAGCAATCTGATGAGTGTGGGTCAGCTCATTGAGAAAGGTTTTTCAGTAGTTATGAAGGACAACCTCTTGACGTTGTATGATTCTAATCAGAAGTTAATCATAAAGTCTGAGCAGGGAAGCAACAGAACATTCAAGGTGAATGTAGAAACTTCTGAAGCGGAGTGTCTTAGTGCAGAAGGCGCTGAAATTGACAGTAAGCTGTGGCACAAGAGGTTGGGGCACTTGAACTATAGAAGTTTAGGGCATCTAAGTTCTAAGAAGCTCGTACATGGCATTTCGAAGATTGTGAAGCCTCAGAAGTCATGTGAGATATGCATGAAAGGCAAGCAACCCAGATTGCCATTTGCATCAGAAGTAGCCCCCAGAGCAAAACATGCTCTGGGAGTAGTACACTCTGATGTATGTGGACCATTTCCAGTAGCTTCACTTGGAGGAAACAAATATTTCGTGTCTTTTGTGGATGAGTTCACAAGAATTACTTGGGTAACACTCATCAAGTTCAAGCATGAAGTGTTTACAGAGTTCCAGAAGTTCAAGGTGAAGGCTGAGAAGTAGAGTGGTCAGAAGCTGAAGATTCTGAGAACAGATGGTGGAGGTGAGTATAACTCTACAGAGTTCCAGAAGTTCTGTGAGGAGAATGGAATAGAACATGAGGTCACTGCTCCATATACTCCTCAGCACAACGGTCTCGCTGAAAGAAGAAATAGAACTTTGCTTGATATGACCAGAAGTATGCTGAAAGAAAAGAAGTTACCTCACATGTTATGGGGATAAGCTGTTGCCACATCAGCATATGTTCTGAATAGGTGTCCAACGAAGAAGCTAAAGGAAACTGTTCCTTTAGAAAAATGGACTGGAGACAAGCAAAGTGTTAGCCATATGAAGGTATTTGGTTCTGTGTTCTACAAACACATTCCAGAGGCTAGAAGACGAAAACTGGATGATAGAAGCAAAATAATGTTACTGGTGGGGTACCACAGTACAGGTGCCTACAAGCTTTACTGTCCAGAAACCAACAAAGTTGAAATCAGCAGAGACGTCGTTGTGAAAGAGTCAGAAACATGGGATTGGAACAAGCTTCAATCAGATTCTGGTGTAGTGCCAACACCAGGGTTAGTTTCTGAAGACGAGTCAGAGTCAGAAGAAGAAGACTCTGAAGATGAGTCAGAATCTCAGGGAGATTCTGATAGTGGATCTGATTCTGATCCAGATTCTGATGATGATCCAGATTCTGGTGGTGATTATACTTCTGGAAGGGAAAACTCTGAAGACATGGGGTCTGGAGAACAAGTTTCCAGAAGTAACTCTGAAGGTGGTAATTCTGAAGGAAGTAGTTCTGGACAAGGTTCAGAAGCTAGTATTGTTCCGAATTCTGGAGAAGCTTCAGAACAAGATCAGAGGCCACAGAGAATCAGACGAATACCAAGTAAGTTTGCAGATTTTAGCATGTTACATGATACTGAAGTAGATTCTGAAGGAGAAATCGTTCAGTGTGCCATGCTAGTAGATTCTGAACTAGTGGGTATTGAAGAAGCGCTCAAGAAGAAAGTGTGGCTGAATGCCATGAAAGAAGAACTTGAGGCTATTGAAAGAAACAAGACTTGGAAGCTGACAGAACTTCCAAAAGGCAAGAAAGCCATTAGCGTCAGATGGGTTTTCAAGCAGAAGCTAAAGCCAGATGGATCAATTGGCAAACATAAAGTGAGACTAGTGGCCAGAGGTTTTCTTCAGAAACCTGGACTAGATTACTTTGAGGTATTTGTGCCTGTAGCTAGACACGAAACAATCAGACTGGTGATTGCTTTAGCTGCAAACAGAAATTGGTCTTTGATACATTTGGATGTGAAGTCTGCATTTCTGAACGGTCCATTACAGGAAGAAGTTTATGTGTCACAACCTCCTGGATTTGTGAAAAAGAATCAGGAAGGGATGGTATACAGGTTAAATAAAGCTCTGTATGGGCTGAAGCAAGCACCCAGAGCTTGGAATCTTAAGATTGATTCATTTTTCAAGGAACAAGGGTTTCAAAAGTGTGAGATTGAGTATGGTGTTTATGTTCAGCACACTTCAGAAGGTAATATGATTCTGGTTTGCCTGTATGTTGATGACATATTACTCACAGGAAGTTCTGAACAAGAAACAGCTGAGTTCAAGAAAGTTCTGATGAAGGCGTTTGAGATGACAGATCTTGGAAAAATGAGCTTCTTTCTAGGGATGGAACTTATAAACTCTGAGAAAGGAATCATTTTGCATCAGAAGAAGTATGAACTAGAGCTTCTAAAGAGATTTGAGCTAGCAAATTGCAAAGTTGCTATCACACCTGCTGATACGAATCAGAAGTTAGACTCTGATTCTGATGGAGAGGATGTGGACGCTACAACCTTCAAACAGATGGTTGGTTCTCTGAGGTATTTGTGTAATACCAGACCTGATATTTGTTATGCAGTTGGAATGGTCAGCAGATACATGAGCAAACCAAAGTGGTCTCATTACCAAGCTGCTGTCAGGATTCTGAGGTATATAAAAGGAACTCTGAAATATGGAGTGTTGTTTCCTTCTGGAGGAAAGATCAAATCAGAACTTCTGAGTTATTCTGATTCTGATTGGTGTGGAGACAGAGTTGACAGAAGAAGCACTTCTGGGTACTTATTCAAGTTTCTGGGAGGTACAATCTCTTGGTGTTCCAAGAAACAATCTGTTGTGGCTTTGTCAACATGTGAAGCGGAATACATTGCAGGTGCTGTAGCTGCTTGTCAAGCAGTTTGGCTTCTGAATCTGCTGCATGATCTGAAGGTTGAAGTTGAGGAACCTCTGAAGCTGATGATTGATAATAAGTCTGCAATTAATCTTGCAAAGAGTCCAGTTCTACATGGCAGAAGCAAGCATATTGAGACGAAGTATCACTTTCTCAGAAGTCAAGTGCAGAAAGGAGTGTTAGAAGTTCTGCACTGTAGTACTCAGAAGCAGCTGACAGATGTTCTGACGAAGGCAACAAAAACAGACCAATTTTTGCGCTTGAGAGATGAAATTGGTGTTGTTAACTTCTGATAAATTACTAAATTATGGGATGGTATTAGAGGGTAATTTAGTATTTTGTTATTTGTAGATAAGTTTTGATTAGGGCCTATGTGGCATTCTTATTTGTGTATAAATAGGTGTACTAGGTTTACATTTAAATCAATCAATTCTTCAATCATTTGCTGTCAGCTTTTAGGCATTTATTCCTTCCTTCTTCTTCCTCAAATTCATCACCTTGCACTAACAACGAATACCAATTAAGCCAAGTAAAAATATTGTTTCAATTTTTTTGGTCTTACATATTGTAAAGTTAAATGATTGTGTGTTTCAATTTTTGTAAAATAATAGGCACAATATCGTTGGTACACATCTCTTACGAATACCTCTTTGCCACTCTTGTGAAAAGTAAACTTGCAAAGTTTTCAACCAAATAGTCTTATCTACGGAACTAAACACCTTTTTTCTCTTACATATTTCAAATTTGGATATATATATATATATATATATATATATATATATATATATATATATATATATATATATATATATATATATATATATATATATATATATATATATATATATATATATATATATATATATATATATATATATATATATATATATATATATATATATATATATATATATATATATATATATATATATATATATATATATATATATATATATATATATATATATATATATATATATATAATGTTAAAGTCTCTTGGATCTTGAATATTTAGACCTTTTTTCTCTTATATTTTATTATTTTAAAATTTTAGATAAATATATAGTGTTAAAGTCTCTTGGATCCTGAACATTTAGACTATTGACATTTTTGGTGCTCCCTAGACTTCTCCAACATATTTTGGATTGATATATAGCGTCAATGTCTTTTGAACTCTGAACGTTTAACTCGTTGATACTTCTGATGTTTTTCGAATTCTCTAACAAGTGGTATCAAAGTCTGGTTAGACTCGACGGAGGAGTGAAATTGAGATCTTAATATAGATCTAGACTAGTGATGTGAGTGACTCACACTCGTAGGGAGATTGTTGAGATTCAAGTGTGAGTGGATAAGTCCCACATATACTAGAAATTGAAGAAATATTGGATATATAAGAGAAAAGACTCATTACTCAAATTACCTTAAAGTTTTATGTGAATATATGACGTCGAGATCTCTTAGATCCTAAACATTTTGTCCATTAATGCTTCTGACACTCCTCGAACTCTCCAACACAATCTTATTGTAAACCTTGCATGTTGACTCAACAACCATAAAATATTGTCTATTGCTTTACAATCTAGTGCAAAATTGGATAAAATTGATATCACTTCGTAATATGATCTTCATTCTCCTGTTACCAAAATTCCGTTTCAATTCATTTTCCATTTTCATTTATTATTCACCCATATATCCATTACCTATTTATATCTATGTTGAATGCAATCATACCAAATGGTGTTATGTTCTTCAACACAATAAAGTAATATGCATAAGAGAGAAAATTAATGCAATACCTTCTTGCGTAGATTGAATCAATTTATTATATTGTGTGATAGAGAATGATATCCATATACGAGTGAGCCATGAAGTTAGTTACACTAACTAAATACTCTATCTGAATTTTCAACCACCTAACTAACTTTTCAAAAGGAGTGTAATTGTTTTTGGTTATAGTTATCTCTGATACTTCTCCACAAACTCACACTTGATGTGGTGGAGCAATTTTGAGTTCGGACATGAAATCTTGGAAGAGACTGGTTGGTAAATATTTTCTGAGGTCATTAGCGATTTGTGATGGTCCAGGTACATACAAGTGACATGCAGTTCTGACAATATGGATTCAAACCATAATTGTTTAGAGGTTGTATGAGCCAAAGCTATATACTCTATTTCAGTGCTTGAAGGTTCATCAATAGAATGTTTCTTTGAACTCCAAGAGACTAGGTTATGACCAAAGTATACACACGATCTTAAAGTTTATCTTCTATCATCAGGGCCACTGGCCTAATTTGAATCACTATAGGCCCTTAGGGAAAATTTCTAAAGTGGATTAGCTGGTGAGAGCATTAAACCATGAGTAATTGTCCCACTTAAGTACTTGTTTGATCACAATCTAATGAATTTTAAGAGGATTGATTAAGAATTGAAAAGATTTATTGGCACAAAAGGAAATGTCAGGTCTCATGAGTGTGACAAATTGAAGTGCTCCAATTGTGGATATGTAAAGATAAGGATTTACTAATGTATTAGTGCCATGATTGCTCAACTTGCAATGGCTAAACATTGATGTACTTACCCCATTTGCACCAACCATGTTAACCTTCGAAAAAAATATTTGATATATTTTGTTGGTCTTGAGAGCATAAATCCACTAGACTAATAGTGTACTTTTATGGCAATAAAATATTTTTGTATGCCAAGTTTTTTCAAAGGCAAAATTGACATGGAGTTTCGTGACGAGATCATGGATTAGTCCAGGATATGTGTCTACGAGTAGGATATCATCAACATACACTAATGCATACAAAGTAATGTCTTAATGCTTGTAGACAAAAAGTGAATGGTCACATTTGCTAGAGGAGAAGACAACTTGAATTAAGCCTTGATGTAGTTTTTTCATACCATGCATTTGAAGCTTACATTAGGCCATAAATAACTTTTTTATTTTTCACACAAGAGATGAGTTGGATTTGACAAAGTCAGTTGACTGTTGCATATAAAATTCCTTTTGAAATTCACCTTTGAGAAAGGAATTGTTAGAATCAATTTGTTGAATTTACCATTTGCAAGTGAGATCCAAGGTCAAAATAAATCTAATAGTGGTAATATTTACTACAATTAAGAAGGTTTTATGGAAATCAAAAACTTTTTGTTGGTGAAATCCTTTTGCTACAATCCTTGCATTATACTTGTTAATGCTCCCACCTGGATTTTCTGTAACTCCAAAAATCTACTTTCATGTTGCAGATTTCATGTGAAGAGGAAGGGTAGTCAGAATCTAATTGTCATTAATTAAATGTAAGCTATAGCCAACTTTCATAGCTTCGAACCACTCAGGTTGAGATATGGCATACTTTATGGAACTAGGTTCTAAGTGAACTAGAAAGATCTTTGGTTTGGGGTTACCTGCTCTGGCTCTTATTATCATATGGTGCTTATTGACAAGTAAAGAGGTATTGGGGGGGGGGGGGGGGGGGGGGTTAACTATGAAAGGAATAGGATTGAGACTCAGTGGACTGAGATATGAACTTGTGATAGAAATATAAAGAATTGCCCTTTTTATTGAGGTGACTTGAGAGCTAAGTTATTTGTAGCCTAAGATGAAGTATGGTTTCGTTCAATGTTGATATTATGAGTAAGTGTACTTGAAGTATTTAGAGAGTTATTAGGAATATATGATGATTCAAAGGTTTGTTCAACAAGTAAAGGTTGGTTTGACCCAATTGGCTTAGTTTGAGACAATGTCCTTTGCGGAGTCATGTCATTGATACATGAAACAATGTGAAGTTGTTCTACATGTTATGTTTGTTCTGCTAACTGGGGTGACTTAGGTACTCTACACAAGGCTAAATGTACAATGAAGTTACTTAATTTTAGAAAGAATTTCTTGACTCGAGCTTTTGTGAATAAGATTGTAGGTTATTGTAAGGAAACTCAATTTCATTGAATACCACATCTTTTGAGATGATTTTTTCCTTCCTTGTTACAAAATTCATACCCTTTGTGCATAAGACACTCCCAATAAGACACATTGAGAGCTTTTAAACTAAAGTTTAAGTTGATTGTAAGGCCTTAATAATAGAAAACATGCATAACCATAAACTTTTAGTGACCTATAATTATGTAACTTTTTGTGCAAGGAAAGGAAAGGTGATGAGAATTCATATGACACATTTGTACATAGCTTATTAATCAAATAAACAGTTGTTGTGACACCATGGTCTCAAAATTTTATTGGAATAGATTCACGAGCAAGCAAAGTAAAGCCCATTTCTAACATCTGCATGTGATTTCTCTCAAATGTTCCATTTTGATGATATGTATGAAGACCAGTTAGCCTGTGCACAATGTCAAGCTCATTGAGAAACTTGGTGAAGGCTAGAACTCTCCCCCATAATCAGATTGGACAACTTTGATCTTGATATTGAACTAACTTCCAACACAACTTTGAAAGAATTTGAAGGCAGGTAATGCATCAACCTTTTGTTTTAGTAGATAAATTCAAGTATGTCTTGAAAAGGCATATACAAAAGTAACATAGTAAAAATAGCCACTACTAGAAGGAGTAAGTGATAATCCCCAAAATTCAGTGTAAGTTAGCTCAAAAGAATTAGTGTACTTAATATTAGACAATGAAGCATGCATCTTATATGGTTTTCCAAGACAATAGGAATTGCAAAATTCAGTAGAGTTTTTATTACTCAAATGTATATTACAAAAATCAAGTATGCTATGGATAAATTGATTACTAGCATGACCTAACCTAGAATGTCAAATGGAAAATAATTGGTAACTAAATCTGCATTATTAGATTGATGAATTACACTTGTATTATTTTTAACAACATAAGTTTTGCGACTTATTAATTATGAGATTGCTTGAGGACTCTAGATCTAGATTGTTGAAGTAGTGCAATCCACTATCATTAAGGAATCCTTCAAGTTGTAAGTTTAAGAGTGCGCCTAAGAGAGGGGGTGAATTAGGTGTAATTAATTTTTTCTGATTTAGAGATGTGTTTCTTTCTTTTTTGGTTATAATTTATGATGAAAGCGATAAATGCAGAAAATTAAAGAACACCCGAAATTTATCCTAGTTCTCCTCACAATCCGAGAGTACATCTCGTCCCCTTACCACATGTAAGAGATTTTATTATTGTTAGATCTTATGGACAAGACCCTCATAGTCTTCCTATATAACAAAATTACCAAGAACAATCTTCTTGTGATTAACCAAGTTAAAATGAGAGCAATCTTCTCCAATTAAACTCTCTTGCTCCCAACAAACATGTATAGTAAGGCATACAAACCAAACAAGTAGAAAAAGGAAATGATCCTTTATTTTCCACTCTCTTATTTCTAACAATCTTGGATAACAAGGAAACACACCTAATATCAAACAATCTTTGATACTTAGGAATTTTTAACACAACAACAATTTGTATAAGAAGAAAGTTTGTATAATGGATAAGACTTAATCAAATGACCAAAGTCTTATTCTCTTTCAAATATGAAATATCACTAACATAAACTCTCTAAGTGCTCAATGATGCCTTTACAATGATATGAAAATTTATCAAAAAACATCTTAGTATGGAAATTTGTAATGAAAATTATGTAGAAAGTTTTGTAGAATTTTGATTAAAATCGATTATGAAAAGTAATGTGTTTTTACTTAAATACATCCTAAGAAACCTTTATGAATTAACGCAAAAGTTTGAGACATTTTCATGAAGGTTTGCAATAGTTTAGAATGACAATGGTTCATGAAAATATATAATTTTGAATTCTGTGCATAACTTGTGAAGCCGATTAAACGAAAACAAGACTTAACAAATGCCAAACATTTTTTGAATTTCAAAATTAAAATACTGCTTTAGACCGATGCAAATTGTGGCGGTGTTTAGTGTTGTTACGATGGGTCAAATTGTCATAATTTACCAAAAATTGAATGTTTGAAAAATTGAAAAATTTAGAAATTTGTCTAAGTATTTGAACCAACCTTATGCAATATCTATTGATTTATCCAAGTCAATAGATTATATTTGAAAGTGATTTAATATGGTTCAAACATGAAAAATATTATATTTGAAAGTGATTTAACATGGTTCAAACATGAAAAATATTATATTTTAAAGTGATTTAACATGGTTCAAACATGAAAATAAATTTTCCAATACATGATAAAAAATATTTTGAGCACTAATAAATGTATATGATATGAAATTCATATATCTAAGATGATGAAAAAAATCTTGTGAACCAAATCATATCTTCATAGATCTTTTTCTCCTTCTTTGATAAGGTAGTGTTGAGTTCGTCTTCATCAAAATATGTTGGAAACTTGTCTTCACATTATCCCCTTTTTTGATGATGACAACCATGAAAGTTGAGAAGCTTAAGTGAATGCTCCCCCTAACTTTGATAACACACCTTGATCAAAGCTCCCCCTTGATTCATAGATAATTTGACTTCTTTGTGGTAGCAAAAGTTAGAGACAAGAATACATATACACATATATCTTCTGCCCCTTTGTCATTAGCAAAAAAAGAGGGAAAAAATATGAAATATATAAATAAATTATGAAAATATTATTAATTCTTTTACCTATGAGTTTTATCTCATGAGTGACTTCATATTTAATCAAACATTCATCCTTGGTGAACTTGATCTTGAAGCCTTTGTCACAAAGTTGACTTATGCTAAAAAGATTGTGATTTAGTCATTCAACATAAAGTACATCTTCAATGAATATGAAAGGTGGTACTCAAACTTTGCCAATGCCAAAAATGTTTTCTTGTCTCTATAAGTGACATAACCTTTGGCTTTAAGCACTAGATTTGAAAATTTTCTTATATCTCCCGTCAAATGCTTAGAACAACCACTATCAAGATACCATATATTTGTAGTGGTCTTCAAGCAAACCTAAAAAATAAATTAAGTTTTTTTTGTACCCAATGTGCCATGGGTCCTTCATAATTAGTTCTTTTATTAACCAACACATAATTATCACTTGTCACGCTAAAGTTCCTTACATAGCAAGCATTAGGTGTGTAACCAATTATACTACAATAAAAATATATAGGAACAAAATTACTTCTATATCTAGGTGTTGTACCCCAAAGTTGTCCTCCATTTCCTTTAAAATTTTCTTCTAGGGTTTTTCAACTGTTCAAGGTTTCTCAGACCTCCAAACATGTCAATTGATTCATCAAAGGTTCAAGTTTGCAAGTGCTCGAAGTTTCTCATGTCTTTTAGTTTTGAGCTAGGGTTTTGACTCTTAAAGATGTGACGTATGTTGAGATCAAGATTCGTGTTTTAGTGGTTGCACAATATTAAGGTCTGTATTTGAGTTCACCTTGCATTAAGGGTTTTTGATTTGTGATGAGACGAATTGGGATCGTGTTGATTCAAACTCTGGTGTTCATTTAGCATTCACTAAGGAAGCTTCAATTGGAATTTAATTGCACGATCTGACAACTTTGTTTTATTCTGAGAAATGCAAGCATTATTCAAGTCTCTATGACTTAGATTTCGAGATTGTTTATCGTGGGAAGAACAAGGATACTAAGTCTCTCATTTCACCAAGATAAGATTCTTGGTTTCTTATTCCACATTTTTCTTTCAAACGCATTACATTTTATTTACATTTAAATTTCCTACTTACATTTTATTCTTTATTTTCCATTATTACAAATCATTTTTCAAAACATCATATTGTTTACATTTTTATTCCTCTTTCAACATTATCAATCACATCATATTTATTTTTCTTTTTCAAAACATTACATTTTTATTTTATTTTACATCTACAATTATTTTTATAAACTAAATCACATTTTCTTTTTATTTCAAAATCACAACTTACATTATTATTTCTCAAAACATTATGTTTTTTATTTTCAAACATTACAAATTACATCATTATTATTTTTCAACACATCCCATTATTATTTTAAACATATTACATTTTTATCTCTTTCAACATTATAACTTACATCACATTATTCTTTCAAATTCTTTCACATTTATTCAAATTTTCAAAATTTCAAATGTTCATTATTCAAACAATTCCAAAATCATTACAAAACTCAATTAAAATTTTCAAAGGCATAAACTATAAAATATTTCTTATTTTTCATATTTTTGTTACAAAATAAAGACATGTCTTCATCTTCAAGCATATTCAAACTTCCTCCTTGATCTTGCCATTTTTATCCTGTACATGAAACAAAGAAAGCAAGAGTTAGCAATCCAAAATAAACAAAATTACGAATAATTTAAATTCATCATTAGGGTGGTTTTTGAAATCAGAAAAGAAGGGTTTTTTGTGTTAAAGCCTCAAACATTTAAAGTTTCTATCATAGGCTTAAGTCCATTACAAATCTCAAATGAATTGGTTCACAATAGACAAAAAGGTGCAAAACAGAAATTCAACCCCAATAGAATTTTACTTCAGCCCAAAAGGAAAGCTTCATACATGTTGTTTCACAAAAAACATAACTACATCATTGGCTTAGGAACATTGCTTGTTGCAAATCACAAAAACGGGTTTTGGTTCACAAAAAAGCAAAAGATCAAGGAAAATCAGGATTAACATCATGTTTCACGCAAACAAAGAGCCTTATGTTGTCTTTAATGAGAAAACTCAGAATTGTAAAATCAAATCACAGGCCAATCAACTGTACTGCAAATCTCAAAGCAAATGTTTTGTTCACAACATCACAAAAAAGCAAGCAAAGTTAGAAAATAAGTACAACCTCAAGCAAGTAAAGTCAGCATAACATCACAGAAAGAAACACAAAAGTACCAAAATCTGTACAATAAGCAACCGGCCAGCAAGCATCCAACATGAGGAAAAAGTCAAAACCAGTATAACAAGTACCAAAAGCCAACTTTTATCACAAGTGAATAACAATCCAACAAGAAAACATTTATACAAGCAACGAGTACTGTAAAAGTAACAATTCAAGAAAAGCCATGCCCTCAAGTCAGCGTAAAAACTTGTACAAGAAAAAGGAAGCCAAAACCAGTATAAAAACAGTAACACTGTTTTCAAAAGGGGAGACAGTTCACAATAAGAGGAGAACTTTTCCAGCAAAGAAAAACACAGAGTTACAAAACAAAATTGCAACAAACACAAAAACAGAATAACACAAAAACCAAAATCCTGATCACATCATACAGAAGCTGAACCCAAAATCGCAACAACCCTCAACATAACCCTTTTTCCAAATTCTGTTCATCAAATATACAAACACAAAACAAAACCGCAGCGAACACAACACTAACCCTTATTTTTCTCATCATTTTCTAAAACTGAAACCCTTCAGAAATTTATAACGAAGATAAAGAGAGAGGAAAGATCTCATCGAAACAGTGCCAAATCCATCGAATCCAAACGCTAGGGTTTCATCGATCCCCTTCCAGATTTACTTCAAATCATGCACGATCTATAAAAATCGACCACAAATTAGAAACCAACAAGAAGAAATAAAGCGAATGATGTAAGAAAATTTAAGATCGGCGCGTCTCTGCCGTGAAGACCGCTGTCCACCACCGTCCGTCGCCTAGGGCGATTTCTGGCGAATCACAAAAGTCAGAGAGAGCGAGAGAGTCTCAGAAAGAGAGAGAGAGAGAGAGAGAGGAAATATTTTGAGAAATGACTTGTTTCTCTGTTTTTTTTTTGTTTTTGTTTAAAAACTGAGGCCCATACCAACTCGCTACCAGGCCTAACCCTTTCCATGTTGTCTAACACCCTCTTTTACTTATACTATCCAACGTATTAGTTTTGGGCTTAGAGCATTTAGCCCAACGAATTCATTTTTAGCATACCCGTTGTTTGCTTCATATAACACGGGCCCAACTTTCTCTTCTTTTTGACTTGTACGAAAAATGTTTGGGCCCTAACAACTTTACTTTTTTTAACCTCCTTAATTTCTATTTTTTACACCCCTGACCAAAACTTTCATATTCTTTATTTTATTTTTCCCCCCTTATTATTATTATTATTATTATTATTATTATTATTATTATTATTATTATTATTATTATTATTATTATTATTATTATTATTATTATTATTATTAATCTTATAATAATAATAATAATAATAATAATTATTATTATTATCATTTTTATTAATTAAAAAGATATCAAAAACATTTTATATTTTTATTTAGAATATTAATATACTTTTATTTCTTTTAAAACTAAAAAGACCAAAAACATTTTCCTAATTAATTTTTTTTCTTTAATTTAAATGAATATTAAACTTACATTTAGTTTATTTTCTTTTTTAATTAAAATTAATTTAGAATTTAGGATCACTTAATTAGTTAACTTTGTATACTAATTTAATTAATATAAAATCTTTTTCATACAAAACCCTAAAAGACTTATTTTTCTTAACTAATTTAATTTCTTTTCCTAAATCAGTTAGGTTTAGTTTTATTTAAACTAATTAACCATTTTCTTTTAGTGTAAATTAGGTTAAACCCTTTGACACAAAAACATAAACACCAATTTCTTTTCCATTTACTTTATCTTCATAGTCTTGTATATTTCTTTATTTTTGTACATTATTCATTTCAACTTCAATATGGTTGTAATAGTAACTTAGGTTTAATTTCTTTTGTTTTCCCCATCTGTAAATTTGTATCCCCCATCTCCAAATGATGTAATAGTGTAGAATTTTAAATTCTGAAATTTATTGCTTTCAATATAAATGCTTGTAATTAGGGTTTGTATGGAAAGACAAAATCAACTTAGAAAACCCTAATTCAAGATAAACCAATCATGAAATACAAACACTTGCACACTTTGCACCTCTAGGGTTAACTCCACTTTGTTTCCTTAAATAAATGGTCATGATATGCATGTGAGACACATTAGCAAAAAAACAATAAAAAATACAAGATCATAGTCCCTCGATGACGCTTCGAATGTTGCCTTCAAAATGATCTTAGACCCTTAAGAAAAATGCTAAGGTATATCATAACATTGCATTTTATGACTATATGATGACCCACGCCCGTCCCTTAACATCCAAAGATAGGGTTATTTACCAATCAATGGTGAGATAACAATATCAAAGGAAGGAGGAAATGAACAAAGACTTTTGAGTAGGTAGAACGTTCTTAGTTGCTTGCTCACAATCCATCTTAAAAAACAAACACCTTTTCAAACATACCAAACACTTTCAAAAACATGAAATATTTTCAAAAAGTCCAACACTTTGTATGCATTCTTATAGAAACGAGAATCATTACAAAGTTTGCCTAAACGAAGGAGCTTTTCCAAAATACTTTCAAAATACATCACAAACACATTTCAAACAAAGCAATTTTGAAAAGTGAGCTAGCAAGCAACTAAGAGCCCATAGATAACTATGGATGAAAAGGGTGCTAACACTTTCCCTTTTCATAACCTACCCCCCGAACTCAAGAAAATATCTCAAAGGTCTTTCCTGTTCTTTTCACCCTTTCCTTATTGGATAAAAGAAAAGTCGATGGTGACTCTTGCTATCCGCAACAATTGTGATAAAATGCAAAACACCCAAGTCATTTCTCCCACCGTATTACAAAACTGGCGACTCTGCTGGGGAATTACTTAAAAGTGGGGTTACCTTAGAGCTAGATCACATTTAATTGCTTTCATTGTTTTATTTGTTTGCTTTACATTTATGGGTCCTTGTTTGGGTTTGTATTGATCCTCTACCCAGATCTGGGAACACCCTTAGGTAAGTAGCAATATATTATGGAAACTGTACGGTGTAGATCGATATGGTTGAAGCAATGGCTACGTTAGTGTGACACATTTGTTGGTACCGGTATCCCTTGTGTTGAATCGAGGAGAATACGAGGCCGCTGAGCAGTGGCATGAAGCACTAACTGACCAAAGAACCTTTAATTTAACAACTTGTCCATTAGGAAGTAGTGAGATATCCGACTTTGGTGCAAAGATGAAGATTGGTTGATACTCGATACTACGCTCTTTGAGATCAGACTTTTGGGATATTTTGGCTGCAAGAAAAGATTGATTGTGTTAAAACAATGCCTAATGAAGAAAGATCAATGATATTGAGATTCCCTAGAACCCGATTACTTTGTAGGACATGTTGAACCAACTAAAATTCAAGAGGGTACTTACATATAAACTCCATGCAAGCCTAAACCTAGGGAATTGTGTGCTTTGTGCATGTATGCTTATGTGTACATAACATCATGATATCATATCATTGCATTTTCAATAACCATTTCAAGAGTCTCAAGGGTTTGTGATGCAGGGTTATATTTAATCGGACGTCCATCAAGGGGAAAGAGGATTTATTTTCCTCTAACCAAATACCGTCAAGACCAAGGCATGATAACTTGAGTCAAGGGCCATGACCCACTTGATATGGCGAGCTTGATTCTCGTAGAAGGCCATTCAACGATACAAAGTTCTTCAAAGTTGTGATCAAAATCCAACTTCTAACATTTTCTTGTGTTTACCCTGCGAGATCTTTGAAAAAATTACATCCACATATCATGCATCATATCATGACAGGTTTTCCCCATACAGACTTTCTCATCCGTGTGCTGTTTATTTCAGTAAAAAACGGCTCTCGAACAAAATGTCCAAGATCTTCAGACCCAAAATGATCAGCTTTAATATTTATTCCTGAATCTATCCAAGGGACAAGAAGAAGTGAAAGCACTCATTGAGAGCATGACCGAGAAGAATCCCGAAGACAACAAGGATGGCCAGTTGAAGCAATTACAAGCTGAGATAGCAATAATGAGAATCCAGATGTTAGGAAAGATGGCTCTTATCCAAAACTTAGCTCGGGGACAAGAAGAGCTAAGAGCCCTCGTCAACAAGCTTCATCAAGACGGGTGCAACCATGTGGAACAAACAATTAGAATTGGGGATCGAGCCATTAATCAGCCTCCGGTAGGACAAGAAGTTGGTTTGGTTGAGATAACATCTTTTAAAATGGCTAATACACTAAGAGTCCAACAACGTCCTCGCCAACCACGACAGGGTAGTCAGCGTAATCAAGATACGCCCAAAAGACAATTTACTGAGATCAACATGTCCTTGGTTCAAGCATTACATCATATGGTGGAAGCCAAGCTGGTTACATTAAGGGAGCCTCCTCAAAAACCTAACACTTCTGCTCCCAACTGCAAATACAATGAAATGTGCGCATACCACTCCAACAGTCAAGGACACGACACAAATCACTGTTGGGCATTGAAGAACAAGATTCAAGACCTGATCAACAAAGGAGTGTTAGAATTACACAAGATGGTCAACTGGAGTTTTTCTGTCACCCCTCAAAGATACACTATATGAAGTGACAAAGTTTAGGCGGAGAAATTTTTGTTCATTCGAATTTCCAGTTGTAATTTCTTTGTTTGTTTAAACATTTGTCCTTATGTCATACTTTGGTTGTTCTCATTAATGCATTACATATGTTTGTCTTGAGTTAATCCATTCATTTTCACTATACTGAAACTATACTTTTACTCCTTTTTGTGTGATATTCAACTCTGGATTACAAGCTGTAAGCCTTTAGAGGGAGGATGACGAAAACAATACCATGATCTCATACAATATGCTTTTGGATAGACTTTGCTGACGATATACATGCATTGTTTCACATCCCAAAATAGTGGAGTTATAAGAAAGATAATCCCTAGTCAACCCCTTTGAGCCAAAGAAGTAGGAGTTTTTCTTTTCCGTACAAACTGAAACCTTTAATCATAATCTGGGGCAGGGTAGTTTTCTCAGTTGATTCAAACACGCAAGCTGTCGCTTCACAACAAAAATATCCTTCTGAATCAAAAGATGGTGTTAGTTCCCCATAATATAGGAAATCATTATCTCTCAAAAGAAAAGCCCACTAGTTCAAAACCTATGAAGGAGACTTAAGAAAACTGGGGCATCCCGCTGGCTGTAATCTCAAAACAAGAAGAGTCAGGAAAAAATTAGGGATAATAGATCAAAAAGAGGTCATTACAAATCCTCGACAATATGAAAAATGTTACAAAAATGATTGCCTTCCCAAATAAACTTCTAGTATCCAAACCACCACCAAAATATCATTCCAAATTCTAGTAGGAGATAAACGCACGATCGACTGAGTTTAGGATTGGAGAATATTATGGAGAACAGGTTGGGTACAAATAAACTTTGAGCCTTGTACTTTGTTTCTTAAACTGTGAACCAGACCACGTTACAACCCTTTAAAAGTCCTAATTGAAGCATAGGTTAGTTCGAAAGCATGCTATTATAAAAGGTATCTTGACTCCTGTAAGGTTTACTATAGATCCCGAGCTGAATTCATATTCTTACAAATTTTTGTTGCTCTTTAAAAGTGAAGTTTTCAAATTTTTTTCTCAAGACAGACATAAACTTTGTATTGTTTGAATACCACTGTTTGCATAAGGCTAATTGTTTGACAATGGAGAAATTTGCACGACGAATATCCAATGAACAAAAACTCTCTTAATAAACAAGAATCACTTCAAAGGGAAAGACACCTCCAATGACAAATATCTCACAATCAAGGGGTACAACATGATCAATGTCCAACACATCTGGGGCAGTCAAGTCAATATTCAAAGAATCTCTCAAAGAAATTTTAAATAACCAGGGGAAAATCTCCATCTGAATCACCCAAGAGGCAATATCACGTTGATCATGGGATTGAAAAAAATCCACTATAAAGACTTCTCATACCACCAAATTACTTGTCTGTGCCAGTAGTATCAGATGGTGTCAGTATCATGTCTTTGGATCCTTCCATGACAGTTCTTAGAAAATTCTGAGACTTGACAAAATATCTTGGGTACCACCAAATTGCTTGTAATATCAGATGGTGTCAGTATCATGTCTTCGGATCCTTCCATGACAGTTCTTAGAAAATTTTGAGACTTGACCAAAGATCTTGGGTACCACCAAATTGCTTGTAATATCAGATGGTGTCAGTATCATGTCTTCAGATCCTTCCGTGACAGTTCTTAGAACATACTAAGATTTGATCAAAGGACTCCCAGTACCACCAAATTGCTTGTCTGTGTCAGATGGTGTCAGTATCATGTCTTCGGATTCTTCCATGACAGTTCTTAGAAAAGATACATAGGAAGTTCAAGACTATCAGAAATTTGATCAAAATTTCAAACATCAAGTGCACTAGACTAACTCTAGGGGAAAACAGGCTCCAACATATGAAAGATCACGTGCGATCGAACAATTAATTTCTGGCATTTCTACAACACTTACTACCACAGACAGTGACAATTCTTTACGCCCTATGAACATGGACATAGTCAGAAAATACTACGCATGAAAAGAGACCCGCTAGGTTGACATACCTAGGCAAAAATAAGGGCATCCTGACGAACCAAAAGGTTCGGGTAAAAATTAGGAATATATACAAAAGGTTGTACACCCGACAAGTCGAAAACCTGAAAAGGCGACTTGGGTAAAAAAAGGTATCCTGTTGGACTGAAAATCTGAAAAGACGGCCCAGGAAAATGTTACGGATTAAAGCGTACGACTATGTCCTGTTATCTCATCAGTTTATCCATCAAGTGTAGGATTTGTCACTCTGACAGAGTTTAAGCTGTCTATAAATCCCCACAAGGCCAATTTCATGGATGTCCCCACAAAGTTACTTCAATCAAATTGTCCCCACCAATTTGGATTCATGAAATCCCCAACCAGAGTTTCAATCTCCGGAGAATTCTCTCCCCAGCTGATTTGGTCTTAAAAGAAGAAGCCTTGTGGAGTTCTTCCTAAAGAATTCATCTCCCCAGTATATCATCAAATAATTGTCTTCAACAGGATTTATTTCCCCAACAAAACTACAAACTCCCCAGTTTGGGTTTGCCTCCCAGACTACTACAAACCAACAGACAAGACCCCTTAACCTCCAGTTAAGTCATTACCATCCTCAACAGAGTCGTTACTATCACCAAAAGTTATTGTGAAACCTGAAATCTGATCAGATAATAGTTGACTCCTTTCTCTTTAAAAAAACAAGTTACTACGAAGCTTGGACCCAACCAGATACTAGTTCAACTTCTTTCCTATCTAAGCAAGTTACTATGAAGCCTGGACCCGACCAGATACTAGTTGAACTTCTTTCCTATCCAAGCAAGTTACTATGAAGCATGGACCCGGCTAGATGTTAGTTCAACTTCATACTATCATCATTGCTGAAACCTAGACCCGACCAGATAACAGTTTGAGTTACTGAAACCTGGACCCGACCAGATAACAACTAATCTCAGTTGTAAGTTACTGAAGTCTGAACCCGACCAGATATCAATTTAACTTCCTTAAATCATTGATGAAACCTGGACCCGACCAGATAACAATTTGAGTTACTGAAACCTAGACCCGACCAGATAACAGTAAATCTCAATTTTAAGTTACTAAAGTCTGGACCCGACCAAATACTAGTTCAACTTCATCTCTTTCAAAGCAAGTTACTACGAAGCCTGGATCCGACCAGATAACAGTTTAACTTCAATTTTCTATAAATCCTGGAATCCGACCAGATAACGAATTAACTTTAGTAAGTTATTATGAAGCCCGTAATCCGACCAACTAATAATTAACTTCATCCTTTCATCTAAGTTATTGCGAAACCTAGACCCTACCAAATACCAGTTAACCTCAAGATCAAATTGCTGAAACCTGGACCCAACCAGATAACCGTTCGAGTTACTATGAAACCTGGACCCGACCAGATAATAGTTTAACTTCTTCAAATCACTAATAAAACTCCTCTTCCCTAGTAGAGTTTGCCGCTATCTCCAACAAGTTGTTGTGAAGCCTGAAATTCGACCAGATAACAACTAAACTTTCTTCCTCTCCAATCAAGAGATAGCTCCCCAATAAAGTAGTGGACAACTAAAACTCCTGAGTTCTAGTTCCCAAGCTGAAATCAACATTCCCCACAGAGTTTTCTCAAGACAAAGTCAATGTTCCCCAGCGAAGTTCTCCTCAACAAAACAGGAATTCCCAGTGGAAGTATGCTAAGAAAAACTTGAAGATGCACATATTCTCCATCCTCAACAGCCATCTGAGATTTAAACTCTCCAAGGCTCCCCAACACTTGTCAAGGATATATTTTCCAGACAAGGATATGCGGCAATAACATTTCACGTTCATACATCGTAGAATACATGACAAATGCATATAGCATAGTCTCATTTATTTTGAGAACATAATTACGCCATGCATACATCTGCATGCAACTAATTCCTTTCCTTGCAGGAAAAGTTCAATCAAAGACCTCTTCTGGTTAGATTTATTTCTTCTAGATTAAAGACAGGCGAATCAAAGACCTCTTATGGCAAATATCATAAACATTTCCCAAATAGGTTAGGGATTAATTCCAGAAGCAAGCCGGGGCAACTATCTCTATGACCAACAAGAAGTGAGTTCCAAATTAATACCTGAAACAAGACAGGACAACTATCTGTGGACAACCAATTATAGATTAATACCTAAAACAAGACAGGGCAACTATCTACATTAGCAGATTGAAGATTAACTCTCGAAACAGGACAGATAAACTATCTTTCTTTCTCTTTGGTTAGATAAAGACCAATTCCTAAAACAGGACGAGGTGACTATCTTTATCACTAATGGTATGAACTCCCGGAACAGACGGGTTTACCAACAAACAAAATGTAGATTAATACCTGACACAAGACACTACAACTATTTACATGAACAAATTGAAGATTAACTCCCGAAATAGAACAGGGAAACTATCTTTATTTCTCTTTGGTTAGATTAAGATTAATTCCCGAAACAGGACGGACCGACTATCTTTATCACCAATGGTATGAACTCCCAAAACAGGACAAGTTTACCAACAAACTGAGTGTAGATGAATACCTGAAACAAGACAGGACAACTATCTACATGAGCAGACTGAAGATTAACTCCCGAAATAGGATGGGGAAACTATCTTTCTTTCTCTTTGGTTAGATAAAGATCTATTCCCAAAACAGGACGAGACGACTATCTTTATCACCAACTGAGTGAACTCCCAAAACAGGACGGGTTTACCAACAAATTGATTGTAGATCAATTCTCGAAACAAGACACGATGACTATCTACATGACAAACACTTCCTTCAAGACATGTGCTGTTTCAGTTTAAATCGGCCATTGATTTATCCTGATTTCGTTCCAGTATACACTTTCCATGGTTCAGTTAAATCGCCCTGAAGATTTATACTGATTCGCTATTCAATGTAAGATTATTCAAGACATCTGCTGTTTCAGTATAAGTCGATCCAAGATTTATTTTGATATTCCTTCCAATTTCTATTAACAGTCACTTTAGATGACATCTATAAGCTCATCTCTGACAATACTTCATTACTTTCCAAATGGCATCTTTAAGCTCATTCTCGACACAATCAATCGATACATCAGTGAGTGCAAATTTCTGGTCACTCTGTAACACCCCTTCTAATAAACCCCTAATTAACGATATAAATAAAATTAGAGAAAATAAAATTTGCACGGAAGGAGTGTCACATCATCAATTCACATATTTAAGAAAAACGGACATGACATATTCAACACTGTATCATATATTCCTAATAAATATTCATGGCATATACTTTCTTTTTCATGCAAACGCAACAGAATTATAATAACTTCATCTCCAAAGGAGGAATCAAAATATAAAATTCAAGGCATTAAGCCATATGGTTCATACACCAAACATGTTATCAAGCCATAATATACATACATCAACATATAATCAAAACAATGGATTATATACAAGTATAATCCATATACAAAAATATGAGTTCGAATGCGGACACTAAACCCCCAGTGTTACAATCAGAGCATCGACTCGAAATCAAAAGTAACGGACTACAACCCAAATGCATCCACTAAGCTAGTGCCTCGCACTACCGTCTTCGGTACCCGAGCAATGCCGTAGCAAGCATTTTCCAACAGAAGGGTAAGAATTCCAATAAATATAAAGTATGTAATTAAAGCAAACGAAAGCACTAAATAAATAGGAATTCTTACACTTTTCCAATTCAAGAGTAAACTACAAAAGTATGGTTATTCAACCTATTTCACATAATCATCACATCAAAGGAATCAAACACAATTAATTCCAATTATCAAATAACACACAAAGCATATTATTCAACAAAACATAAACTCAACAAGGTGTGTATGTGCGACCCGACACAACGACACGACTTATGCATGTGGTACCAATCATCCATTATCCTTTGGACTTGCCGATGTCTATTCCTCAGACGAATATTCATAAAGCCCATTCCCTAAGCTTTCAAACCCCCACTCTGAGTTTGGGACGAGCCACTAGCCTCCACGAGACTAACAGACATCGCCTCTTGACACGACTTATGATGCGGTGTGCAATTCAACAACAACAATATGCAAATCAAGACAATCCCAATCTCAATTACAAGCATACATCACCATAATTCAACCCTATGAATTATTCCACAAAACTTGCACACAAACATCAATTCAAAATCATCTCAACAATATCACACAACATCAAAATATTTATAAAACAAACACATCATTTCCAGAATCGGTAATTAACTAAATATCTCAAAAATACAACACACCTACAATTTAATTCATCTCCGGTCGTACTCAAAATATCAAGTTTTATTGGTAAACCGTAACCGATTATATTAATTAATCACACAACAACATAATATTCATAAACCGAACATTTTATTTCCGGAATCGACATTTCACAACACATTTCAAATATACCACACATCTACAATTTAATTAATCTCTGGTCGAATCCAAAATGTCGAGTTTTACCGATTAACCATAACCGGTTATATAATTAATCACACTGTTAATTATGATATATATTAATATATAAATAAAACTAATGAAATTGGATTTCAACGTAACAGGAAGCACAAGAAAATATCCGAAGCCCCAAAAAAGAAGGTGGTATCAGTCAATCATCAATGGATGTAAAACTTTGCCGAATTTTCATGGATTAAAAATGTATGTCCAAACTAAAAACATGCACATGTAAGATATAGTAACAATATCACTTGATCTTTTAACAAAACCACCAAAACAATAAGTATGAAAATACTGTAATGGAGTGGAATATATAATTAGGACCAAATGATCCCAGAATTAACTAATACTTATCATATATAGGCCCTCACATTCCCAGGCGCCAGTCACAAAGCTTAAAGTACACAACATAAAAACTGATTATACCTGCCGCAGGCCTTCCTTAGAAACATCAACAATATACCCCCCACCCCACATATATTTTAGTGTTTTTAGTATACTCCTTCTTTTCCATTTCCAGAATAGCAACAACAACCTATTTCTATCCGTAACAATTTTAATACTCTAAAACCTAATTTCTAAACCAACTACCGAAATCAAATGCTATAAAAACATACAAGATATTTAGAGGAAGTCTATACCTTACCGATTAGTCTCTGGAACGAGCTTTTTCGATTGATTTCGGAAATTTCTTCCTCTCCTCTTCAACCCTAATTTTTCCTTTCTTTTCCTCTTCTGCTACTTCACTTTCTCTGTTTCTATTCTTTACTGATTTCTAACTCTTCTTTCTAACTTAACATAACTTATATTACTTACTTATATTATATATATTATAAACTAACCTATATATGTAAACTAAGTTATATAATACATATACTTTATGAAGTTAACGTACAAAACTTAATTTATTTATTTAATAAAGCTAACTTATATTATTTTATTAAACTAATTTATATAATTAAATAAATACTAATATAATTCAATTATCATCAATTAATTAATTAACACACACCAAAATACAATATTATCAGATAAAAATAATCATTTTTCTGATAAATCGAATAAATCAAGATAATCAACTAACGGCCCGAATAACCGACTAAATAATTATCAATTTATCAAAGTAAATATCAACCGGTCATTTTTAGGAAATAATAATATAAATACTATTAATTAAAACGGAGTGTTACACACTCTAGTGTTCAATCATCTTCCACCTTCAAGCTACAAATGACGACAAGCCATTCTCACTTTTCAGGTTTAAGAAGATTGAACAGGGGTAGCTGTTGTACCTCAAAATTTGCCCTCCCTTTCCTTTAAATTTTTCTTCTAGGGTTTTTCAACTGTTCAAGGTTTCTCAGACCTCCAAACATGTCAATTGATTCATCAAAGGTTCAAGTTTGCAAGTGCTCGAAGTTTCTCCTGTATTTTAGTTTTGAGCTAGGGTTTTGACTCTTAAAGACGTGACATCTGTTGAGATCAAGATTCGTGTTTTAGTGGCTGCACAATATTAAGGCCTGTATTTGATTTCACCTCAAATTAAGGGTTTTTGATTTGTGACGAGACGAATTAGGGCCGTGTTGATTCAAACTCTGGTTGTCATTTAGAATTCACCGAGGAAGTTTCAATAGGAATTTAATTACACGGTCTGAAAACTATGTTTTATTCTGAGAAATGTGAGCATTATTCAAGTCTCCATGACTTAGATTTCGAGATTGTTTATCGTGGGAAGAACAAGGATACTAAGTCTCTCATTTCACCAAGATAAGATTCTTTGTTTCTTATTCCACATTTTTCTTTCAAACGCATTACATTTTATTTACATTTACATTTCCTACTTACATTTTATTCTTTATTTTCCATTATTACAAATCATTTTTCAAAATATCACATTGTTTACATTTTTATTCCTCTTTCAACATTATGAATCACATCATATTTATTTTTATTTTTCAAATCATTACATTTTTATTTTATTTTACATCTACAATTCTTTTTATAAACTACATCACATTTTCTTTTTGTTTCAAAATCACAACTTACATTATTCTTTCTCAAAACATTAAGTTTTTTATTTTCAAACATTACAAATGACATCATTATTATTTTTCAACACATCCCATTATTCTTTTAAACATATTACATTTTTATTTCTTTCAACATTATAACTTAAATCACATTATTCTTTCAAATTCTTTCACATTTATTCAAATTTCCAAAATTTCAAATGTTCATTATTCAAACAATTCCAAAATCATTACAAAATTCAATTACAATTTTCAAAGGCATAAACTATAAAATCTTTCCTATTTTTCCTATTTTTATTACAAAATAAAGAGATGTCTTCATCTTCAAGCATCTTCAAACTTCCTCCTTGATCTTGCCATTTTTATCTTATACATGAAACAAAGAAAACAAGAGTTAGCAATCCAAAATAAACAAAATTACAAATAATTTAAATTCATCATGTTGTGAATTCAATGCCAATAACAAAGTATAGAATAAGAGAAGAATTAAGAACAAGGAAGAAGAAGAACACAAGAATTTGTTATAACTGCTATTCTTTACTTTCTCTTGGAAAACAAGATTACAAGTTTACAAGAATAACAAATAACCCTCTCACCCTAATTTAGGATTTGCTGTGATACAATGATGAGAGACTAGTATGCTATTTATAATAAAACCTAACATACTAACTAATGGGCTTTTTCCACAAGGCCCATTATACAAGCTAACTTAACAATCAAGCTAACTTAACAAATTAGGGTTTAAACACTAAAACCTAATTTAACAAGCATCCTTCGACAAATACATGCTAGACCCTTCTTCGACTACAGCATGTACTTCGATCATACTAGAGTTCGATCCAAAATCCCACAAATCTCCACCTTGGACCTAACTCTACAGCATCAAGAGACACTAACTAGCTTTCTTCATGCAGCTTTATCAACTGCATACAGTGGAAAAACTTGCAACTTGGCAATGTTTTGGTGATCATATCAGCGACATTGTGATCTGTCGAGACCTTCAGCACTTGGACTTCTCCACGCTCGATTACCCCTCTGACGAAATGCAGCCTCACATCTATGTGCTTGGTTCGCTCATGATAGGCTGAGTTCTTCGACAGGTGTATTGCACTTTGACTATCACATTTAACAGTGATACCTTGACCTTGAAGTTTCAGCTCCTTCGCAAAACCTTCAAGCCACAATGCTTCTTTCACAGCTTCAGTTAGGGCAATATATTCTGCTTCAGTAGTTGATAAGGCAACAACCTTCTGAAGAGTTGCTTTCCAACTAATTGCTGTACCAAACATAGTGAAAACATATCCAGAAATAGATTTTATGGAATCCATACAGCCTGCATAATCAGAGTCAACATAGCCTTCGACTACTGCTTTACTATCTTCACCCAGGGCTCCACCATAAATTAAGACTCTATTCAGAGACCCATTTATGTACCTTAGAATCCACTTTAACGCTTGCCAGTGAGCCTTTCCAGGATTCGCCATGTACCTGCTTACAAGACTTACTGCATATGCTATGTCGGGTCTAGTACAGACCATAGCATACATCAAAGAACCAACTATATTAGCATATGGGATGCTGTTCATATAGGTTCTTTCAACATCAGTAATGGGACATTGATCAATACTCAGCTTGAATTGAGGGTTTGTTGGAGTCACAACAGGCTTTGAGTTCGACATACCAAACTTGTCAAGAATCTTTCGAAGGTATGCCTCTTGAGATAAGCATAGTTTCGACTGCTTTCTATCTCTTCGAATGTCAATTCCAAGAATCCTAGATGCAGCTCCCAGATCCTTCATGTCAAACTCCTTATTGAGTTCATCCTTCACCCTCATTACATCTTCGACATTGTTGCTTGCTATCAGAATATCATCAACATAAAGCAACAAAATTACAAATGAATTTTCAGGTCGAAATCTGGAGTAAACACAGTGGTCGAACTGACTTCTGATGAAACCTATGTGTTCCATGAACTTGTCGAATCTCTTATTCCATTGTCGAGGAGATTGTTTAAGTCCATATAAAGATCTCTTCAGTTTGCACACATAATCTTCTTTCCCCTTTTCGACATACCCTTCAGGTTGCCTCATCAGAATTGTTTCATCTAAGTCACCATACAAGAACGCAGTCTTCACATCCATTTGTTCCAGTTCAAGGTCGAACTGAGCCACCATGGCAAGCAACATTCGAATGGATCTGTGCTTCACAACAGGGGAAAATACATCATTGAAGTCGACACCTTCTTTCTGAGTGAAACCCCTTGCAACTAATCTTGCCTTGTACCTCTTCGACATTACTCCTTCAATTCCTTCCTTAACTTTGAAAATCCACTTACAGCTGACTAACCTTGCCCCAACAGGTTTCTTGATTAGTTCCCAAGTGTGATTATCATGGAGAGATTTCATCTCATCATGCATGGCCTTTAGCCATTCAGTCTTCATTCGACTCCTTATAACTTCCTTATAATCTCTAGGTTCTTCGTCTAGAACTTCACTTGCAGAGATTAAGGCATAAGCTACAAGATCTGCATATCCAAGTCTCTGAGGTGGTTTTATGACTCTTCTTTGCCTATCTCTCGACAATAGGTAGTCATCAACAGTTTCCTCAACATCATCAGAATCTTCTGTTTCTTCTTCGACTTCATCTGGGATACGCATTTCAGCATCAACATGCTCCACCTCAACAGGAATCTCTACCTGTTCCAGCTCTTCGTCAACATCATCAGTTTTCTTTAAAGCCATTTCAGTTTCATTGAAAACTACATCTCGACTGGTGATACACCTCCTGTGACCTGGCTCTAGGCACCATAGCCTATAGGCTTTCACTCCTTCAGGGTATCCCATAAACATGCATTTCAGAGCTCTAGGTTCGACCTTGTCTTGCCTAATGTGAGCATAGGCTACACAGCCAAATACTCTTAGTTTGTCGAGATCTGGTGGATGTCCCGACCAAACTTCTTCAGGTGTCTTCATATCTAACGCTGTCGAAGGACATCTGTTTATCAGATATGCTGCTGTCGAAACAGCCTCAGCCCAAAACACCTTCTTTAATCCCGCACTAGTCAACATGCATCTAACTCTCTCCAAAATAGTTCGATTAAACCTTTCAGCCAAACCATTTTGTTGTGGAGTACCTGCGGTAGTTCTGTGCCTTGCAATACCAGAGGCAACACAAAAACTGTCGAACGCCTCATTGCAAAACTCAAGGCCATTGTCGGTTCTCAACCTCTTTACCTTTCTGCCAGTTTGATTTTCGACAAGAGTCTTCCAACTTTTGAAATTCTCAAAAGTTTCATCCTTAGTCTTCTGGATGAATACCCATAACTTTCTGGAATAGTCATCTACTATGGATAGAAAATACTTTGCTCCTGAATGTGATGGACACCTTGCAGGCCCCCAAAGATCAGCATGGATGTAATCAAGGGATCCATGTGTTCTTTGTTTGCCTTTGTTGAACTTCATTCTACAGGACTTTCCAAGTACACAGGGTTCACAAAACTTCAGCTTTTCGACTTTATCTCCACCAAGCAGATTTTGTTTCCCTAATTCAACCAGACCCCTTTCACTGACATGGCCCAATCTCATGTGCCAAATTTCTGTTTTCGACAAAGGTTTCGTGGATGCAACATTTGTCGAACCACTTACAACTTCAGCCTCAAGGGTATACAAGCCTTGTTTCTTCACGCCTCTCAAGACTTCCTTCGACCCTTTCATGACTCTCAGGATACTTTTCTCTCCTTGAAAAACATATCCTTTCTTGTCGAATTCACCAAGAGAAATCAAATTTCTCTTTAAATCAGGTACATACCTGACTTCAGTCAACAATCTTATTGACTCATCATGGAGCTTGAATCTCACAGATCCAACGCCTGCAATCTTGCAAGCTTTGTTGTTTCCCAGCAATACAGATCCACTATCTTGATCACATAATTCCTCGAACAAGTCTTTGTTTGGAGTCATGTGCCAAGTGCATTCAGAATCCATAATCCACTCCTTCGACGAGTTGTTGCTTGAAACCACAAGAACATCAGATGATTCGAAATCATCTTGGACAATAGCTGCGTTGCCATTATCCTTACCTCCATGATCTTTCAGGCGTTCAGGGCACACCTTTCTTGTGTGACCTACTTTCTTACAGTGATAGCATCTAATACCAGATGCATCACCACTATAAGACTTCGACTGATTTTTCTTTTTGCTCCTCTTGTCGAATTTTCCTTTAACAGCCAAACCTTCACCAACCGTCGAAGGTTTATGCTCCTTACGTTCGTTCAAGTCCTTAGAGTACAAGGCTGATTGAACTTCTTCAAAGGTCAGGGACTCTCTTCCATACAAGAGGGTTTCTTTGAAGTGAGCATGTGATCTGGGCAAAGCGCACAATAATAACAGCGCTTGATCTTCATCATCAATCTTTACATCAATATTTTCAAGATCAAGAATCAGCTTGTTGAACATATCCAACTGCTCAGCCAACACTTTGTCTTCAATCATCTTGAATGAGTACAAAGCTTGCTTCAGGTAGAGTAGATTTACCAGAGATTTGGTCATATACAAACTTTCAAGTTTCACCCATAACCCTGATGCCGTTGTCTCCTTTGATACCTGTCGAAGAACCTTGTCACCAAGGCTCAACAGAATTGCGCTGTGTGCTTTCTCGATCATGGTCGTCTTCTCTCTTTCTGTTAGCGCAGCGTCCATCGCCGTCGCTCCCTTCAACGCTTCCAAACAACCCTGCTGAACCAGTAGGGCTTTCATCTTCAAGCGCCATAGACCGAAATCATTCACTCCGGTGAACTTTTCAATCTCATACTTTGTTGAAGGCATCTCATCCACGCTCACCGCACCAATTTGTTGTGAATTCAATGCCAATAACAAAGTATAGAATAAGAGAAGAATTAAGAACAAGGAAGAAGAAGAACACAAGAATTTGTTATAACTGCTATTCTTTACTTTCTCTTGGAAAACAAGATTACAAGTTTACAAGAATAACAAATAACCCTCTCACCCTAATTTAGGATTTGCTGTGATACAATGATGAGAGACTAGTATGCTATTTATAATAAAACCTAACATACTAACTAATGGGATTTTTCCACAAGGCCCATTATACAAGCTAACTTAACAATCAAGCTAACTTAACAAATTAGGGTTTAAACACTAAAACCTAATTTAACAAGCATCCTTCGACAAATACATGCTAGACCCTTCTTCGACTACAGCATGTACTTCGATCATACTAGAGTTCGATCCAAAATCCCACACATCATTAGGGTGGTTTTTGGAATCAGAAAAGAAGGTTTTTTTTTGTGTTAAAGCCTCAAATATTTAAAGTTTCTATCATAGGCTTAAGTCCATTACAAATCTCAAATGAATTGGTTTACAATAGACAAAAAGGTGCAAAATAGAAATTCAAGCCCAACAGAATTTTACTTCAGCCCAAAAGGAAATCCTCATACATGTTGTTTCACAAAAAACAGAACTAGATCATTGGCTTAGGAACATTGCTTGTTGCAAATCCCAAAAATGGATTTTGGTTCACAAAAAAGCAAAAGATCAAGGAAAATCAGGATTAACATCATGTTTCACGCAAACAAAGAGCCTCATGTTGTTCTCAATGATAAAACTCAGAATTGTAAAATCAAATCACAGGCCAATCAACTGTACTGCAAATCTCAAAGCAAATGTTTTGTTCACAACATCACAAAAAAGCAAGCAAAGTTAGAAAATAAGTACAACCTCAAGCAAGTAAAGTCAGCATAACATCACAGAAAGAAACACAAAAGTACCAAAATCTGTATAATAAGCAACCGGCCAGCAAGCATCCAACATGAGGAAAAAGTCAAAACCAGTACAACAAGTACCAAAAGCCAACTTTTATCACAAGTGAATAACAATCCAACAAGCAAACATTTATACAAGCAACGAGTACTGTAAAAGTAACAATTCAAGAAAAGCCATGCCCTCAAGTCAGCGTAAAAACTTGTACAAGAAAAAGGAAGCCAAAACCAGTATAAAAATAATAACACTTTTTTCAAAAGGGGAGACAGTTCACAATAAGAGGAGAATTTTTCCAGCAAAGAAAAACACAGAGTTACAAAACAAAATTACAACAAACACAAAAACAGAACAACACAAAAACCAAAATCCTGCTCACATCATACAGAAGCCGAACCCAAAATTGCAGTAACCCTCAACATAACCCTTTTTCCAAATTTTGTTCATCAAATATACAAACACAAAACAGAAACACAACGAACACAACACTAACCCTTATTTTTCTCATCATTTTCTAAAACCGAAACCCTTTAAAAATTTATAACAAAGAGAAAGAGAGAGGAAAGATCTCACTAAAACAGTGTCAAATCCGTCAAATCCGAACGCTAGGGTTTCATATATCCCCTTCCAGATTTACTTCAAATCACACACGATATGTAAAAATCGACCATAAATTAGAAACCAACAAGAAGAAACAAAGTGAACGATGCAAGAAAATTTAAGATCGACGCGTCTTCGCCGTGAAGACCTCCGTCCACCGCCGCCTAGGGAAATTTATGATGAATCACAAAAGTCAGAGAGAGCGAGAGAGTCTCAGAAAGAGAGAGAGGAAATATTTTGAGAAATGACCCGTTTCTCTATTTTTTTTTGTTTTTGTTTAAAAACCTAGGCCCATACCAACTCACTACCAGGCCCAACCCTTTCCTTGCTGTTTAACACCCCCTTTTACTTATACTACCCAACGTATTACTTTTTTTAACCTCCTTAATTTCTATTTTTTACACCCCTGGCAAAATTTTCACATTCTTTACTTTATTTTTACCTTTTCCTTATTATTATTATTATTATTATTATTATTATTATTATTATTATTATTATCATTATTATTATTATTATTATTATTATTATTATTATTATTATTATTAATTAAAAAAATACCAAAAACATTTTATATTTTTATTTAGAATATTAATATACTTTTATTTCTTTTAAAACTAAAAAGACTAAAAACATTTTCTTATTTAATTTCTTTTGTTTAATTTAAATCCATATTAAACTTAGATTTAGTTTATTTTCTTTTATAATTAAAATTAATTTAAAATTTAGGATTTCTTAATTAGTTAACTTTGTATACTAATTTAATTAATATAAAATCTTTTTCATACAAAATCCTAAAAATTTGTTTTTCTTAACTAATTTAATTTCTTTTCCTAAACCAATTAGGTTTAGTTTTATTTAAACTAATTAACCATTTTCTTTTAGTATAAATTAGGTTAAACCCTTTGACAAAAAAATATAAACACTAATTTTCTTTTCCATTTACTTTATCTTTATAGTCTTGTATATTTTTTTTTATTTTTGATATTATTTATTTCAACTTCAATATGATTGTAATAGTAACTTATGTTTAATTCCTTTTGTTTTTACCATTTGCAAATTTGTACCCCCATCCCTAAATGATGTAATTGCATAGAATTTTTTATTCCGTAATTTATCCCTTTCAATATAAATGCTAGTAAATAAGGTTTGTATGAAAAGACAATCAACTTAGAAAACCCTAATTTAAGATAAACCAAACACGAAATACAAACACTTGCATACTTTGCACCTCTAGGGTTAAATCCACTTTTTTGCCTTAAATAAATGGTCATGATATGTGAGACACCTTAGCAAAAAAATAATAAAAAATACAAGATCATAGTCCCTCGACGACGCTTCGAATGTTTCCTTTAAAGTGATCTTAGACCCTAAAGAAAAATGCTAAGGTATCTCATAACATTACATTTTATGACTATACGATGACCCACACCCGTCCCCTCACATCCAAAGATAGGGTTATTTACCAATCAATGGTGAGATAACAATATCAAAGGAAGGAGGAAATGAACAAAAGACTTTTGAATAGGTAGAACGTTCTTAGTTGCTTGCTCATAATCCATCTTCAAAATCAAACACCTTTTCAAACACACCAAAACCTTTCAAAAACATGAAATATTTTCAAAAAGTCCAACACTTTGTATGCATTCTTATAGAGACGAGAATCATTACAAAGTTTGCCTAAACGAATGCGCTTTTCAAAAATACTTTCAAAACATATCACAAACACATTTCAAATAAAGCAATTTCAAAAGTGAGCTAGCAAGCAACTAAGAGCCCATAGATAACTATGGATGAAAATGGTGCTAACACCTTCCCTTTTCATAACCTACCCCCGAACTCAAGAAAATATCTCAAAGTTCTTTCTTGTTCTTTTCACCCTTTCCTTATTGGATAAAAGAAAAGTCGGTGGAGACTTTTGCTATCTGCAATAATTGCAATAAAATACAAAACACCCAAGTCAGTTCTCCCACCGTATTACACTAGGAACATAAGATTTTTTCTTAACAAATATCTTCTTAGGATGATGATGAACTTTTTGTACTTTATTCTTTTTCTATTTGGTGGATTGGTTACTTGCTTTAATAAATATAGTTTTACTAGTACTTGGTTTGTTAAAATTAGAATAACTAAGTCCACTTTTATCATTGGAATATCTTTGTTAACTAAGGAAATAATTTAAATAAATTTTTCCTTTTTCATATCTTTCAAAAACTCTTTTTAATTGGACAAATTGAAAATAAAATGAACACACTCTTTGCATGTAAAATTCTTACTTCCTTTTTCAAGAAAAGTTTGTTTTTCAACTTCAAAATCTTTTTCCATGGTGTCAATATTTTCTTCAAGAGATAAAATTTGTTTCTTTTGTATTGACACCTTTTTATATATAATTGTAAATTCATTAAGTAATTCATCAATAGCACCCAGTGCATCATTATCATAAGAATATATTTCATTAATAACCTCTTCTTCTTCATCATCAGAATGATGTGTTGCTATCAATGCAAGATTTATATGTTCTTCATCTAAATATGAACTTATTTCATTGTCATCCCATGCTACATATACTTTCTTTGACCTTTTGTCCTTCTTTCTTTTGAAGTATTTATTCTTTTTTTCAAGTGTAGGGCATTCACTTTTAACATATCATTTTCTCTATATTCAAAGCATGTAACCTTATTTGTTGGTGCTCCCCTTTTATTGATCTCCTTTTTTCTTTCTTTTGTTAGAATCTTTTCAAACTTCTTTATAAGATCATCATCTTCATCATTATTGGACTCATCCTCTCGATTTCTATCATAATTTTTTACTCTCGTCTTTAAGGAAATGTATTTTGAATATTTTATTTAAATTTCATGCTTTCAACTCTTCCAAGTTCCGTCTCATATTCTTGATGTTTTCTGAAGAATGTTGCGGAAGTCATTTTGGATAGATTTTTCGTCTCGGATATTGCTGTTACTTTTTGTTTCCATTTCATAGTTAAAGATCTAAGCACTTTAAGATTAAGTTCGTCGTTAGTAATATTCTTGCCAAGTGTTTTCAAATGACTTGTCAAATGCACAAATCTTTTCTAAAAATTGAGGTGTTCAATCTAGATCTTTTAACTTCAACGATTCTTTCATGAGTTTCCACCAATGTATCCCATATTTCCTTTATCGTTGTGCATGCTGAAATACGAAAGAATTCATCCATGCTAAGAGTACCTTGAAGAAGATTTGTTGCTTTCTTATCGTAAATAATTTTTTTCTCATCATCTTCATTCCATGAACCTTTAGACTTAGGGGTGCCAACACCATTAACGACACTGGTAGGAACGAAATGACCATCTACAACTATTTTCCAAACTTTTTCCTACGACGTTAACCTGACAAAGAACGAGATATTTGGATGGAAGTTATGGGGTATGACCTTGTTGTTATGCTTAGCGGATGCAATTTGTTTTATAGTGGCTCGTGAGGGAAGCAAAGCACCTTTTTTAGTCTAGAAGGTCTAATTATTACTTGATGCCTTAAATGTTGTCTTCCTTTTGCAAAGAGTGTGTCATTCTCCAGCCGAGTTTCCTAACTTCGACCAAAATGGCAACCTCGCTTCCATAAGGGTGAGTATGAATGGAGTTTTTGTGATCATCAAATGAGGTTTAGATTAATATTCCCATGGGACGCATGAGAGTTCCTTAACCCAGTTCACCCAATTAATGGTCTGGACATAACTGGTGGGGTGATAGGCATATTTTTAGTGATGCAAAGTCTCACTCATATTTTGGGATCAAATCTAACTACAGTTCTTTCCTCAATAACTTAAAGAACAATAATGCATGTTGGGCTGATCTCGAGATGAACAAGTTGAGTACGGTGAGCAACCCATTTAACCTTATTATACTTTTCTTTATAGTCAGAGTCTCAATTCTAATAACAGATTCTAATTTATCGGGGTTGGCTTATATGCCACTCTCTGTTAAGTAGAACCATAAGAATTTACTGGCCCTGACCTCGAAGGTGTATTTCTCTAAATTAAGTCTCATATTATATTGTCAAACTCGATTAAATACTTTGGTGAGATATTGGTCATGCAGTTCTTCTTTGCTGGATTTTAGGACCATATCGTGCATATATACTTGTAGTGTCTCACCTATTTTTTCTTCAAAAGTCTTGTTTTTCATTCTTTAAAAAGTAAGGCCTACTTTCTTCAAACCAAAAGCTATAATATTATATCGATAATTGGTGCACTCCGTCGTGAATGTAAATTTTCCTCTATCTTCCCCATGCATATGAATTTGATTGAACTTGAAATACGCATCTATAAATAATAACATTTTTTACCTAGTCGGATTATCTACCAATTTATTAGTGGGAAATGGGTATGAAATTTTGGGGCAAGCTAGATCAATGCCAGTGTAATCCCCACACATCTTCCACTTACATGACATATTTTTAATTAAGACAACGCCAGACAATCATTCAATGTAGTTTAACTCAGAGAATAAATTCGTAACTGGTTCTCCTAGTCAATATGGTATTTAATGTTCAAGTGGATGGTTAAAGCTATCACGTCAAACACAACGAAAAAAGATTTTTCTAGGATGCAATTGTAAATGCTTTCACAAGGGACCACCACAAATCACATGTCCACCGTCCTTTTATCTTCTCCTTCACCGAAAGAAACTAGTGACTCCATAGTACCACAAGGATGCGTTATAGAATCATTAAACGCATGAAGATTCATGCCTTTGTAAGGTGATAAGTTCTCTTTGCGCAGTCCCAACTCTCTGAAGAGGCTAGCGCACATGACAATGCATGAGTTTCTGCCAGAAATCAAGATCATTGGTATTGTATAATTGGCCACAGTAGCAGTTACCACCAACGAAAGAACTTTTTAGGGAATTCCACCTACTTTTCGCTGTATTGGAATCATAGGACCAACCTTTCTATTTTTGGTTCTCCTTAAGCCATTTGCAACCATGAGGTATTCCTCTTCGCAGATCCTGAATAAAGTTAGGCTTGGGATTTAATAAATCCGTTGTGAAAGTTTGTGAGAATCAGATGTCAATTTCCACATATGGGTGCCATTGTCCTATAGCAGAACGAGAGATCAATGATTTGTATAAGGAAGCTTCTCTGATATAATGGCATGAGCCTCTAATATGGTGGAGTAGAGATGAATCCGCAAAGTTAGCACCCCAATCAAAATCAATGAAGTTAGAGAGATATAACTACAATAATGAGAATGAATGAATACCTATTATTGCGTGTGATGAGTTTATACATGGTGAATGATTAAAACCACTCTCATTTAATCTAACATAAATTGTTAGAGATCGTCTGATTAAATCTGTTGATATTTGTTAGACTAATAATTTAAATGAACGAGTCCAAATATATATTGTCCTCTAATAAAAATATTTTAGATTGGATATTCGGAATTGAGCCGGTCTTCTTAAGCTTTTGGCCGGCTTGTAAGAACTAGGTTGAGTTATATACAATCATATTGTTGAATAAATTTTTATCCGCATACACAATAATTTAGTTTGACCTTATTTCAAATATTCATCAACAACTCCAATTAATTATTGGGCAAATGTGGTACAAGGCATTATTATAATACAAACGGTCAAATTCTCCATCTAGTTACCCTTAGCCACCTAAGAATTAAGCAACTAATAAACATTAAATATTTCGTACAAGAAATTAACATTAGATAAACTTTTTTTTTTGAAAAGATAATTCGATACCGATATATGCCTCATGTACAAAATTCCATGCCAACTTGTGAGGGCCCTCCTATGCTTTTTGAGAAGAATCTATAATGCACATTGATTATAGCATGAAGGCATTGTGTTTGTGTTTGTGTTTGTGATTGGATAAGATGGGTTAGACGTAACATCCATTTCTATATAATTTTCAAGCTCAATAAGAATAATTGATAGTAAAGAATAATATGTAGGCCTATAATTTTAACAAAATGTTCAAAATTTGAAATTCATTATCATTGACCCAAGACATTTAAAATACGGGCCTATATTTTATTAACTTATAACTTATTTCATTTTGATTTTTTTTTGTAAATTAAAAAAAAAATGAAGGAGAAGCTTCCTCTCCAATTAAATTGTGTATCATAGATGATAGGCTACCAACTGTCTTTCGAGCATGGCATGTGAGGTTTAATAGCAAGATTCGAGTCCCACATGCTACCACTCTTTCTATACACTTAACAAATATTTAATTAATCATGTACTAGTAGTATTTCATGTGGTTAATTTTTGATGTTTTTTAAACGATTATGATCTTAGATGTTGAATTATCTTTTGCAATGCGTATAGAGTTGAAAAATTGAATTAATTAGCTAGACAATCGTTCAACCTCGAAAGTGGGGGAAAATCTTTATAAACAAAAAAAAGGAAATAAGAAAATTGATGTGTGCGTATGTATAGTTTATATGGAAATTCTATCTATATCAATATAGTTGATGTGTGATTTGTATTTACATTCAATTTTTTAAGTTTAATTTGAATCACACATGTGAAAAGGTCAAACAATTGACTTGATCCAGATAATGATATACATATATGAATTTTATGTTTAAAAAATACATATGATTTCAATCAGATTGATATAATTTAAAAAAAAATATTCTTAAGCATGAATTTATCAATTATATTGATATAAATATTTTTTTTAAGAAGCAATTTGATGAAAGATCCAATGAGAAGGATATTCACAACGAAAAATAAGTTACAAATTACTTACATATATTACTATGAAAAAGTTTTACACATTATTTAGAGATGTGAGGTAACAAATGATATATAAAAAGTTTGTCACTTTTTTACTTGAGCTAAAAGTCGGGAGGAGGAAAAATCGGTATGTGCGTCATATTTTTTCTCGGTTGAAAATTTCAACTGAGAGGCAAAGTAGAATTGATTATGAGTTCGATTTTCAACAATAATATTTTTGTATTTTTAAAATTTAAAAGTGTGCCTCAATTTTTTTTCTCAATTACTTATATATGAGGTAATAAATGTATGATTTTTACCTCAATTTGGTAATCCAACCGAGGGGAAAACCCTACTTTTTAATTGTTTTTAATTTTACAAAATTTTCGTTTAACTTGTACTTTTTTTAAACATAATCTAAATTATACGTTTTATGAAATATAACAAATTATCATTTATGAAACAAAACTACGTATATTTCAAAATTATATAGTGTTTACAATAAATTCAAAATGACACACACATTCTTTTTTTTACAATACAACTAAAACATATATAAATAATTAACAAAAAAAAGACAAAAATCAAAGTTGTCTGACTTAAACGAACATCATAAAATTTTCTTTTGTGAATGATATTCGATCGTTAAACATCTATAATTTATTCGATATTTAAAAAGAATTAGGCTAATGTTGTACCCCAATTTTTACCCATAAGATCCCTTTATCATACCATGTTGATTCAATCACAACAAGATCACATTAGGGCTTTTGGTTTTTCTCCCTATCTTTAGTTTTGTCCTTTGAGGAATCACCAAGCACCTTGACTTATTTTCTTTTGTGATCATGAATATTTTGTCTTATTTTTTCCTTTGAATTAATAAAATGCAATGTTGTTTTGTCTTGCTTGTTACTAATGTAGGTAAAGACAATGAGGCTTAGCAAGTTGCTCCATGGGTTCATGAGTTTATTTCCATTCCCTAGTCAATAAAGCTTGAGAAGTCCAAACATCACCATTGAAGTTGTTTGGGAAGGGATGACATGACAAGGTTATTTTGGTTCACTACATTTCCAAGTCATCAAGATTGATTCAAAAATGCAAGGGATTGATTGAAGAAGTTGTCATGGTTGGACAAGGCCTTGTTCCCTTTGGTCACAAGTGCATATTTCTCTAAATTCTCAAGATATGGAAGTGGTTTTGGTGGATATAAATTCTCATTTTCATCCTCAATAACTTCTATTTACAAAGCAAGAGTGTTGGTACAAGAAGGTGGTTCAAAATTGTCAAAGTTCCTCAAGGCATTTTCTTGATCTATGAGCTAGGATTTTGAACTTTAAAGAAGCATATCTTGCTCATCTTTTGGTATTTTTGAGTGATTCCAAAGACATCCCTCTCTTTAAAGGGTTATCAACAAATCACTTCAAAAGTTTCAAGGAGTTTTCATGTGAAAGAAGCTTGATGATGAAGAAAGATTACAAGTCCTCCAGATGAATCCCCAATTTCTCATGTGTGACTTCAAATGATCATAACTTAGTTAATTTTTATCCCCTTGGGTCCATTCTTTTTCCATTATCATCTTGAGGATGTGAACTTTATGCCTTATTTTATGTGTAAAGTGAGAAAATGGATGGAAGATGCCCTAAGGATACAAAAGATTATAGGTCATTTCATGGTTTTTTGCCAACTTCAACAATTCATAACTCTCTCAATTTTTGTAGATTTTGAATGATTCAAGTTTCAAAATGTCATTTAAGAGGTCTATTTCATGCCATCTTTTTTGGTAAAGAGCAAATTCCAAGTGGAAAGCCATGTTTGGATGCAAGACATTATAGGTCACTTTTGAAGAAAAATTTGAAATATTTCTAAGTATGGAAAGTCAACCCTTTTTCTCCAACTTTGACTCAATGCAACTTTCAGCTCAAGCATCCATTTGATACCATTCTTTTTCTATTACAAAGTTTGTAACCTCATCTTTCTAAAGCATCAAGAATCATGCCCTAAGAACCCTTGAGTTGAGAATGCCATTGATTTGAACTTGGTAACTTGGAATTGAAGTTTCTTCAAAAGTCAGAATTTGAAATCATTGGTTTAGCTTCTAAACACTTTGATTCTGCGCGTTTTTGCTCCTAAACATGTTTATTGAACCTCCATAAGTGATTAGCATAGCAAAACACACATTTTGGATGAGTTTTGATCAAAGTAGAGGTCACACTTTTCTTGCTTGCAACTTCACACGATTTCCCTTAAAACTTCATCATTTCACACGCTTGAATATTCCATTTGATTCCCTATAAATAAAGGGTCACCCCCCATTCATTTCCTCAAGCTTGGCTAGCCAGAATCACCCTGCCAAACTTGCTCCATAACTCAAAAATTCTGCTACTTCGAAATCTGCTTTCAAGCCTTTTGCAATCCAATTTTTCCATCAATTCACCTTCCTTGATTTTCCATGAAGCTAACCATATAATTACATTCAAGAATCGTACCCTATATTGCTCCATAGAAGTCCAGTTTTAGAGCTCTGCAACTCAACTTCAATAGGTAGATTCCTTCATCAATTCTTCAAAACTTTGATATCATTGTGATGCTCTCATTGCCCTGGTTCTAGTCGCAACACTTATTTTCATATGGAAACTTGTTTTGACCATGAAATTTCAAATCCCTTTTCAAAACTTTCCTTCCAAATTGCTTGAGCTACATTTTATATAAATTTGTCACGAATGTGTGGTTGTCTTCGTCTTGAAGAGATGAAGCGAATGGCATATGTATGAGCTTATGATTTTACAGTTTGAGAGACCTGCAATTCACATTGGCTGGAGGTTGAAGATGACCAACGTGTCATCTTCCAACCAATGATGGCACGCCACTTGTTTTTTTTTGAAATCTGATTTAATTAATGATTCAATGCATTATCCACTAAAGTCCATAACATGCACAGCGCGTCAGGTCCACTTGATCTGTTTACTAACGTGTTTTGACATTGATCAGATGGCCCATATTTTTTTGGTTTGTATTTTCTTTTCTGACTTTTATATTTAATTGTTTTAAATTTCAAAAAATCATAGAAAATTCATTTTTAATCCAAAAAATCTGAAAAAATCATGAAAAAATCTGAAAATTCATTTAATTTTGTGTTTTATTATTTTTTATAAATTTTCATTTTATTTGAATTATTTTAAATGTTTAAACATACTTTTATACATTTTTAAATTCTGAAAAAATTATGGAATGATCCAATGATATTGTGACAAATATTGGTGACCTCATTTTATTTTTGTTTCTGACTTTGTTATTTTTTATCATTTTTGGTTTATTTTACTTATTTCTTTTAATTTTAAAAATAGTTTCTGACTTTAAAAAGTCACCAAAATTTTCAAAAAAATATTTGAGTCCTTTTCTGATTTTTCTATGGTCTTACTTTTTATTTCTTGATTAATTTTAACATAGTTGATATTTTTATCCCTTATTTCTATTTTAAAATATTTTAAAACCCTTTAAAATATATATATATATATATATATATATATATATATATATATATATATATATATATATATATATATATATATATATATATATATATATATATATATATATATATATATATATATATATATATATATATATATATATATATATATATATATATATATATTAAATGCAATATTATTTTATGATTATTTTCTGGTTGATCTTGGGTTAAATTTTTGATCATGGACTTTATTAATCTCATTGGATCCATGGTGTTGAGTCTAACTCCATAAAAATGGATGAATGATTTTAATAATAGTTTGATTAAAATTTAATTCAAATGTGGTTTGTATACTCTTCCCCACCCCTCTCCGTCTCATCCCTTTCTTATTACACTAAGTATTATTGGAGCATGATCTCTATATCATGTCTCAAAACAAATGGTGCATAGATTGCTATTGACCGACCTCAAAATAGGTGCGACTTCTATATAAGTCCACTTACGATTGCTTAACATAGCGCTAAATTTTGTCCCGATTCGAATAAATGATCATTCGTGGCCCAAACCTATGTTTGCAAGCCTAAGTATGTTAATTTGATATCTTTGATCTAATAACCTTGAGATTCATTGTGTGGAGGCTTTGGTTCTACCAATCCTCTAATGGATCTACACCACTTTTGGTCAACGCGGATCACTTAAATATCATTGATCATTAAATGGAACTTGTGAGGATTCCAAATGGGTGATATACTTGACAAAAAGCAAATGCAACTTGTTGTGTGGATGCTTTGGTTCTATCAATCCTCTAATGAGTTCCAAATGCAGGTTTCAAGATGATCATCCAACTAACCACTAATCACTAATAATTGACTTTATCTTTTGTTTTTACTTTATGCCCTTTTATTTTTATGCTTTATCCACCATTTACTTTTAGCATTTACATTTCATGCTATCTTCATCTTTGCTCACTTGAGCATTTTCTTTTCTCTTCTAAGACACCTAATAATCAACATGAACCATAAAAAGCTTTAATGGTACTTGGAATATTTGGTTACTATCCTTGGCATTATGGAGTATTGGACTTCTTGGACTTAGGATTAGAAACCTTGGCCTATGTTGGAGACCTTGTGACCTTAATTGATATTTTGTCTGGAGCTCTTGAGGTTTATCTCAAGACATTGAGTTGTTTGTTTGTTTTGTGTGCAGGTTATTGTGATTACATTCTTTGTTTGTAATCTGGAATTCACCCGTATGCAGCCGTTACTCTGCCCAATTTTTTTTATGAAGACTTAATACACTTGAAGTTTGGTTCTCACCAGAGGTTTAGTATCTTTGCTTGCTTGGTTTCAATCCAAAGAATGAGAATTATATCTTGGCTCATAATGTCAAGTATTGGCTTTTTGTCGGTTAGATGGTTCTTATCCCTAACTTTTACCTTATGCTTTAGGATAGCCTCTTCTCCTCCCATATTCTTTAATTTCAAAAATCTTCTCCCTCCTTTTGAAAACTCTTCTTGTTTTTTAAACTTGAACCACTTTCATAATAAACTTGGACTTAGGTCCATGCATTTTCAAAACATTTTCATAAATAAACTTCAATCAACTTAATAATATCTTGACATTTTTTATGAGAAGACGAAAAATCAATCAATCTCATTTCAAACCATTTTGCCACTTTGGCTCTTTTATTTTTAAAACGTTTCTCAAAAAGTTTAGACTCTTGTCAATCCCTGTAGTGATGTAAACAACTATACTTCTACAATATCTAGTAAAGAGGGATATTTTCCACTTGGGTGTTGAGTGAGGCATTGTTGATTTTAAAATCCAAGCCATATCCTCCACTTTGAGATGATACAAATCCTCCTTTCTCATGATTGTGGGTAGTAAGTATGTTTTCCACACAGACAATGACAATGATTTCTTATCTCATAAAATAACCAACACAATTTTATTTTAAATTTTTTTAAGAGGAACTACGTGTACCCTGATCCCCTATTGCACGGAAGATGGTACGTAGCACTAAAGGTTCGCAACTGTGGCGGGTTCAAAAATCATAAAAAAAATATTTCTTTTCTCACCTCCACCATTTATTTTTATATAACATTTTTTATATCCAAAATATACAAATTTTACAAAGAGGTTCCTGCGGAGTACCGTAGATGTTTAGGGTGCTAATACCTTCTCTTTGCATAACCAACCCCCTTACCTTGAATCTTTCCCCCTCTTTTTTGGGTTATTCTCTCTTTTCCCATTCCTTTGGAAACAATAAAGCGCGGTGGCGATTTTTATTTTGATATGTATAAGTTTAGTTAATCTAAGAGCTTAGTCTTAAAAATTTCTACCGCCAAAGAAAAATGGCGAATTCACTGGGGAAAGATTGACCTCTTGCTGGTCCATCCCTAAGTGGGTTGAGCCTATCTTTTTTGATATCTGTATATGTGCTATTTCTATTTATGTGTTATATGTTGTATATATGTTTTCCTGGATTTTCCTAGTTTTCACGGTCCTTGGTGATTACTCATAAATCCTATACCCGGACTTGGGAAAACTTTAAGATAAGACGGGCGATATAGTCATGTTAACTTTGAGGGAGTAATCCTAAAAAAGGAGGCATGAGAACCCCCATTCAGTGGAGGCCCCTTTGACTATAGTTTCGTTTACCGAGTAATCGGGAAGACGTACTGCTTTCGACCTGGGAGCCTGCTGAAGCTGAGTGCCGTAGAATACCTAACCCATCTTGGCCTTTTAGGTGTAGTGCGGAAGCTATAACGGAGTAATCCGGAAATAGTTGTCACGCGATACTACGCTCGGACTAGTCTTTCTTGAGAATATTACTAATTACCAAGTTAATCGGGAAGTTGGTAATATCCGAAGGAAGGATGTAGACTCTGGGAATCTCTAGAACCTTATTTGGCAGGTGATATCTTTTAGACCAACACCTTATGGGTAGTACCTTCGACCTCATGCTCGTGACATTGAATCTATGAACCCTATATGTGTGATCTTGTGTGTGATTGTTGCATCATGCATCCATGCACTCATAAGCATCTTTTGAAGAAATTTTATTTCAAGGGACTTAAAAGTTGACCATTTGTGAATATCTCAGGTACTTTTTGACCATGGATTCTGAAAAAAGAAAGACCAGAAAATACAGTTTCAAGGATCTCAAAGTAGATGAGTTGATCAGTCTAGTTCCCGAGATCGAGTGTTCTGCAGATTTTCAAAAGAAGTATGGATCTATCATTCCTCTCATGAAGCTTAGGATGAAGGAGGGTATTCTCTTGACCTTGGTCCAGTTCTATGATCCGATGTATCATTTATTTACTTTTCCCGACTATCAATTGATGCATACACTAGAGGAGTATTCTTATTTGTTGGATTTACCCGTTATCGATCGTGTTCCTTTTACTAGTTTAGAGGGTGAATCAAAACCACATGAGATTGCTGCTTTGATTCATCTGGGGAAGTCTGAGGTGGAAGCCCATATGACTACTAAAGGAGGGATTAGAGGATTACCAACTCAGTTCTTATTGGAGAAAGCTCGTTACTTTGCCAGGATGAAGAGTACGGTCGCTTTTGAGGCTATCTTTTCTCTACTTGCTTACGGGTTGTTCTTATTTCCTAATGTGGACAAGTTTGTTGAAGTAAATGCTATCAGGATCTTCATGATTGAAAACCCAGTTCCTATGTTATTGGCTGATGATTATTACTCTATTCATCTTCGGAATTCTTATCATGGAGGGATGATTATTGTTGCACGCCTCGGTTGTACCGATGGTTATCTCTCATATGCCTCAGTCTGATGCTTTTTGGGATATCAGGAAGGAACCCAGTTGGGCTCCTAAGATCATGGCACTTACTCACTCAGATATTTATTGGTATCATTGAGCTTACCAGGATGTAGAGATTGTTGACAATTGTGGTAGTTTCCCTAATGTACCTCTTCTTGGTACAAAGGGAGGAATTAACTATAACCCTGTTCTTGCATGACAATAGCTTGGTTATCCGATGAGGGATAAACCAAATAGTATTCATTTGAGTAGTTTCTTTCTGAAGGAGGGAGAAGACCATAAGGAAGCTAGGGAGAAGATTGCGAAAGCCTGGCATCACATTCATAAGAAGAGTAGGAAGGACTTGGGACCTAGGGGGGCTGTTTCTTTGGAGCCATATCTTCAGTGGGTCCAAACGAGAGCTATTCAGTTGAAGATGTCGTATTCCCAGGAAACACCTATGCCTGATTTGTTTGTGAAGACCAATCCTCCCCTATTAGATGATCTAGAAGAGCTTCAGCTTGCTTTGGTCAGGATGCAACAGGAAAAGGATGCTTGGAAGAACAAGTGCCAAACTTTAGAGATTTCCTTTAGATCAGAATTGAAGAAGAAAGATGACTTGATTGAGATCCTTAAGAGTCGAGCGGTAGAGAATATGGAGAGGCAAGAGGATTTATTTTCTCCTAAGCCTCAATCAGATGCTGATTACTCACTTCCTGATTCAGGTTATTGGAAGGAGGTTGCCACCAGGTATGCGGAAGAAAATCAGAGGTTGAAGACTCAGATTGCCAGGATTACGGGGAAGCGCCAGCGCATAGAGTGATCTCCGACAAATTTACTTCTCAGGGTTTTAGATTTTATTTTCATCTTGTACTTGGGATTGTGGAGACTCGTAACCTATTTTGAAGTTATTATAATAAAAATTTTCATTATCTCAAATGTGTTATTACTTTGATATTTGGAATATGTCTATAAATTTTAAATCCTTTGAAATATTAAATAAAAAAATAAAATCATGTGCATTGCATATCATGCATCATATTTTACACATCTCTTGCATTTTTTATGTATATCCAGGTGTCTTACCAAGCTTCTTTACTTCGTTCAACAAGCTGACTCATCACTACAACACTCAGGCTAATTTCAGAAGAAAGATGGACAACTTAGAACAAGAGAATCGCGAGCTATGTGAGGAGGTTTCTGCTTTGAAGGACGACATGGCAAATCTTACTTCTCTGCTGGAATCTCTGGTGGATGCTCAGAATTAGCCACCGAGTGTTCAACCTCAACCAATAAGGGCTACTACTGAAGCTCCGATTGTTCCTGTGTCTGCTACCCCAACTGTTGTTCGGAGTCGCAAGCCTCAAGGTTACCCATGGGGAATTCCAGAGAATTTTGTGCTTGAAGGTTTCAACCCTGGTCCTCAAGGTACTCCAGTTGTTCAGACTATTGTTACTCCTGCACCTCTTGTGGTGCATGCTGCTCCTACTGCACCTTCTTTGGTGAATATGGTTCCATTTGTTAATGATGATGTATGTCGTCCTTTCTCTTCACCAAGTGAAGACTTGGGTCTTTATGACAGAATGGATGATTTCCAAGAGCAGTTTGACAAGATGCAGAGAGAGATGAAGGCCCCCAGGGGAAAAGAGTTATTTGGGCAGAATGTGAATGAATTATGCTTGGTCCCGAATGTTAAGATACATGCAAAGTTTAAAGTCCCGAAGTTCGAGAAATTCAAGGGCAACACTTGCCCTCATGCTCATCTGGTAATGTATGTAAGGAGGATGTCTACCCATACTGATGATCAGCGTCTGTTGATTCACTTTTTTCAGGATAGTTTGACCGGTGCTGCGCTGAAGTGGTATATGAGTTTGGACAGCGTCAATATCCATACTTTCAATAACTTGGGAGAAGCGTTTATCAAGCAATACAAGTACAACATGAACATGGCGCCTGACCGTGATCAACTCATGGCCATGGTTCAGAAAGACAGGGAATCATTCAAAGAATATGCACAGAGATGACGTGAGGTAGCCGCCCAAGTGATTCCTCCTATGGAAGAGAAAGAGATGACTAAGATTTTCTTGAAGACTCTGGGTTCTTTCTACTACGAGAGGATGGTAGCGAGTGCACCAAGTGATTTTACTGAAATGGTAGGTATGGGTATTCGCTTAGAAGAGGCTGTAAGAGAGGTCCGTTTAACAAAGAATGAAGGATCTGGAAGTGTGAAGAAGCCATCTTATGGGTTTACCAATAAGAAGGAAGGGGATGCAAATGTTGTCATGCAAGAGAGGAGGGTTAACACTCCTAGAAGGAATTCTCAGCATCATCAGTAAGTCGCCTCAGTTACTCCAGTTGTGGGTGTAGCTCCAACCACCATTGCTTATCAGGAACCATCCCAGCAGGGGAATCAAGGGTATAATCAGAGAAGGGAGAGTTATGACCCGATTCCTATGAGCTATACAGAATTACTACCGGCATTGATCCAGAAGAAGTTGGTTCAGACTCGACCACCTCCCATTGTAACATCATCATTACCGTGGTATTACAAGGCAGACCAAACATGTGCTTTTCATCAGGGAGCATTAGGGCATAATGTTGAGAATTGTTATCCTTTGAATACTGAGGTGCAGAAGTTAGTGAAGTCCGGTATTCTATCTTTCAAGGATATGAGCCCTAATGTGAAAGATAATCCTCTACCCAAGCAAGAGAAGTAAATGTTGTGAATATGGTGGCCGGTTATCCAGAAGACTTCTGGATTTTTGACATTCATCTAGTTATAGGAGATTTAGTGAAAATGCATGCAGACCTCTGAATTTATCTACTATACGCATGACCATTCTGGTTGTGCTATTTGTAGTATAGACATACAAGGTTGTGACAAGATAAAGGCTGATTTGCAGGAGATAATGGATGAGGGCCTCATCCACATAATCAGGCCTAGGGAAGAGTATGAAGAAGAAGTAAACATGGTTTCTGGATGTCCTGGAGAATTCAGAATCTTTAATGTGGAACATATGAATGAGGATCTTATGCAATTGCATGCTACTTTCTGCCACATAGCTGGTCAGATAAAACATCAGTATGGATCTTGCCGAATTTATTGTCCAGAATCCCGAGGATGTTCAATCGTGAAGAAAGGTGTTCAGTTGTTGTTAGACAATGGAACCATAAAGATTACAGGTCAAAGGGATGATTACCATGAAGTTGATACGATTGAGGTTTGTTTGGCTGAAGAAGAGCCGGATGAGGAGTATGCCTCCGCAGATGAGTATTTCTCCTCAGATGAGGATTTGTTTTCCAGAGATGACTCCATAATGACTGATTGTGTTGAAGAATGGGTAAACGTCATTGTACCATGTTTTAGTGCACCCGCCCATTTTGAAGTTGAATATTATAGCAATCCACCTGTTACCCCATTGGTGATTAGTTTGCCGGGTCCTGTTCCCTACAAGTCAGATAAGGTTGTACCTTACAAATACAATGCTACAATCTTAGAGGATGGTGTGGAAGTTCCCATCCAGCCAATGCCTGATATTGGAAATATTGCTGAGAATAGTAGAGTGACCCGCAACGGTCGTGTGTTTGCATCAGTTGTTCGAGGAGATGTTAGTGCTGGAAAGAAAATTGCTGAGAACGTCGAACCCAAGAAGGCTACGGGTGAATCTAGTGGAGCTACGTTAGAGAAAGAAGTGGATGATATTTTGAATATAATCAAGATGAGCGACTACAGAATTGTAGATCAGCTACGGCTGTAGCGGTAGAAATGTTTAAGTCTAAGCCATTGGATTGACTAGACTTTATACAAATCAAAATAAAAATCGCCACCGCGCTTTATTGTTTCCAAAGGAATGGGAAAAGAGCGAATAACCCAAAAAGAAGGGGAAAGATTCAAGGTAAGGGGGTTGGTTATGCAAAGGGAAGGTATTAGCACCCTAAACATCTACGGTACTCCGCAGGAGCCTCTTTGTAAAATCTGTATATTTTGGCTATATAAATTTTTTTTTATATATTTATTTTTATAGTTTTTTGCACCCGCCGCGGTTGCGAACCTTTAGTGCCTACGTACCACCTTTTCGTGCAATAGGGGATCAAGGTACACGTAGTTCCTCTTTCAAAAGTTTAAAACACAAATGTGTTGGTTAATTTTATGAGATAAAACATCATCGTCATTGTCCGTGTGGAAAACATGCCTACTACCCACAATCATGAGAAAGGATAATTTGCATCATCTCAAAGTGGAGGATATGGCTTAGATTTTAAAATCAACAATGCCTCACTCAACACCCAAGTGGAAAATATCTCTCTTCACTATATATTGTAGAAGTATAGTTGTTTGCATCACTACAAGGATTGACAAGAGTTCAACCTTTTTTTGAGAAAAGTTTAAAGATAAAAGCCAAAGTGGAAAAATGGTTTTAAATGAGATTGATTGACTTTTAGTCTTCTCACAAAAAATGTCAAGGTATTATTAAGTTGATTGGAGTTTATTTATGAAAAATGTTTTAAAAATGCATGGACATAAGTCCAAGTTTATTAAGAAAGTGGTTCAAGTTCAAAAACAAGAAGAGTTTTCAAAAAGGGGGAAGAAGATTTTTGAAATTAAAGAAGATGAGAGGAGAAGAAGGGACTATCTTAAAGCATGAGGTAAAAGCTAACGATAAGAACCATCTAACCAATAAGAAGCTAATACTTGACATTATGAGCCAAGATAGAATTCCCATTCCTTGGTTTAGAACCAATCAAGCAAAAAAGAAAAAAACTAGACCTCTTGAGAGAACCAAACTTCAAGTGTATTAAGTCTTCACAAAAATTGGGCAGAGTAACGACTATATACGGGTGAATTCTAGATTACAAACAAGGGGTGTAATCACAAAAACCCGCACAAAAAAAAAACAAGCAACCCAATGTCTTGAGGTAAACCTCAAGAACCTCAGACAGTATAATCAGATAAGATCACAAGGTCTCCAAGATAGGCCAAAGTTTCTAATCCTAAGTCCAAGAAAAGTCCCATGCTCCATAATGCCAAGGATAGTAACCAAATATTCCAAGTACCATTAAATATTTTTTAGGGTTTATGTTGATTATTAAGTATCTTAAGAAAGGGAAAGAAAAGCTCAAGTGAGCAAAGTAAAAATGGCAAGAAAGTAACTGCTCAAATGAGCAAAGATGAAAATGGCATGAAATGTAAATGCTAAAAGTAAATGGTACATAAAACATAAAAAAAGAATAAAAACATAAAGTAAGACAAGTCAATATTTAATGGTTAGTTGGATGACCATCTTGAAGCTTGCATTTGGAACTCATTAGAGGATTGGTAGAACCAAAGCCTCAACACAATAAGTTGCATTTGCTTTTTATCAAGTATATCATCCATTTGGAATTCTCATAAGTACCATTTAATGATCAACGATGTTTAAGTGATCTGCGTTGACCAAAGGTATTGTAGATCCATTAGAGGATTGGTAGAACCAAAGCCTCCACACAATGAATCTCAAGGTTATTGGATCAAAGAGATCAAATTAACATACTTGGGCATGCAATCATAAGTTTGGGCCACGAATGATCATTTATTCGAATCGGGACATAATTTAGCGCCATGTTAAGCAATCATAAGTGAACTTATATAGAAGTCGCACCTATTTTGAGGCCGGTCAATAGAAAACTATGCACCATTTGTTTTGAGAATGATATAGAGATCATGCTCCAACAACATCTAGTGCAATAAGAAAGGGATGAGATGAAGAGGGATGGGAAAAAATATACAAACCACATTTGAATTAAATTTTAATCAAACAATTATTAAAATCATTAATCCATTTTTGTTGAGTTAAACTCAACACAATGGATCCAATGATGTTAATAAAGTTCATGATCCAAAATCTAACCCAAGATCAACCAGAAAATAGTCACAAAATAATATCACATTTTAATATACACAAAGGGGTTTAAAAATAATGTTTAAAAATAGAAAATAAAGAGAAAAATATCAACTATGTTCAAATTAATCAAGAAATGAAAAGTGAGACCATAGAAAAATCAGAAAAAGGCTCAAATAGTTTTACAAATTTTTTGGTAATTTTTTAAAGTCAGAAACTATTTTTAAAATTAAAATAAATGGGCAAATTAAACAAAAAATTATAAAAAATAGTAAAATAGGAAACAAAAATAAAACAAGGTCACCAATATTTGTCACAATATCATTGGATCACTCCATAATTTTTTCAGAATTTAAAAATGTATAAAAGTATTTTTAACATTTTAAACAAATCAAGTAAATTGTAAAATTTATAAAAAATACCAAAACACAAAGTTAAATTGTGAAAATATAAAAATCAAAAAGAGAATAATCAAAAATATTTTTCATAATTTTTTTCAGATATTTTGGACTAAAAATAAATTTTCTATGATTTTTTGAAATTTAAAACAATTAAAATATAAAAATCAGAAAAAGAAAATAAAAGTAAATTATGTGGACCATTGGATGAAAGTCAAAACTCGTTAGTAATCAAATCCAAGGGATCTGGCGCGCTGTGCATATCATGGTCATTAGTGAATAATGTACATAATCATTAATTAAATCAGAATTTGAAAAAAACAGATGGCGCGCCTTCATTGGTTGGAAGATGACACGTTGGTCATGTTCAACCTCCAGCCATCACGAATTGCAGGTCTCTCAAACTGTAAAATCAGAAGCTCAGACCTATGCCATTCGCTCCGTCTCTTTAAGACGAAGACAACCACACCCTCGAGCCAAATTTATATAAACTGTAGCTCAAGCAATTCGGAAGGAAAGTTTTGAAAAGGGATTTGAAATTTCATGGTCAAAACGTATTTCCAGTAAAAGATGAGTGTTGCGACTAGAACAAAGGCAATGAGAGCAACACAATGATATCAGAGTTTTGAAGAATTGATGAAGGAATCTACCTATTGAAATTGAGTTGCAGAGCTTTGAAACTGGACTTCTATGAAGCAGTATAGGGCATGATTCTTGAATGTAATTATGTGGTTAGCTTCAGGGAAGATCAAGGGAGGTGAATTGATGGAAAAATTGGATTAAAAAAGGCTCGAGAATGGATTTTGAAGTTGCTGAATTCTGAGTTATGAAACAAGTTTGGCAGGGTGATTCTGGCTATCCAAGCTTGGAAAAATGAATGCGATATCACATGTATTTATAGGAGAAGAAAATGGGATCAAAAGGAAGAGTGAATGATGCGTTTTGGAGGGAATTCGTGCAAACCTGATGCACGAGTGAAGTGTGATCCAAAATTCACCAAAACTAATCTAATTCTTGCGTTTTGATGCACTAATCCACTTGGGAAAGTTGGATAATCATTTTTAGACCCAAAACGCGTGTTAATTTGAGGTTTAGAGGTTGTAATATGAAATTAGAATTCTGACTTGCAAGAAAACTTCAATTCCCAGTTACCGCTTTTGAAACAATGGCATTCTCAGCTCAAGGGGTCTTAAGGCATGATTCTTGATGCTTTAGAAAGATGAGGTTACAAGATTTGCAATGGAGAAAGAATGGAGTTAAACGAATGCTTGAGCTGAAAGTTGCATTGAGTCAAAGTTGGAGAAAAAGGGTTGACTTTCCATACTTAGAAATATTTCAAATTCTTCTTCAAAAATGACCTATATTGTCTTGCATCCAAACATGGCCTTCCACCTAGAATTTGCTCTTGAACAAAAAAGATGGCATGAAGTAGATCTCTTGAATGGAATTTTGAAACTTGAACCATTCAGAATCTCCAAAAATTGAGAAAGTTATGACTTGTTGAAGTTGGCAAAATTTCATGAAATAACCTATAATGTTTTGCATCTTTAAGGAAACTTCCATCCATTTTCTCACTTTGAACATAAAAGAAGACATAAAGTTCATATCTTAAATATCATTATGGAAAAATAATGGACTCAATTTGATAAATATTGACCAAGTTATGGCCATTTGAAGTCACACATGGGAAATTGGGGATTCATATGGAGGAGTTGTAATCTTTCTTCCTCATCAAGTCTCTTCCTCATGAAAATTCCTTGGAACTTTTGAAGTGATTTGTTTATAACCATTTGAAGATAAGGGTGTATTTGGAATCACTCAAAAATACCAAAAGTTGAGAAAGATATACCCCTTTGAAGTTCAAAATCTTAGCTCCTAGATCAAGAAAATGCTTTGAGGAACTTGGACAAGCTTGAACAAACTTCTTGTACCAACATTCTTGCTTTGTGAATAGAAGTTGTTGAGGATGATAATGAGAACTCTTAGCCACCAAAAACACTTCCATATCTTGAGAATTGAGAGAAATATGCTCTTGTGACCAATAGGAACAAGGCCTTGCCATGCCAATTCTTCCAAAACCAATCCAATAGTGAGATTTTGAACTTCTCAATCTTTATTGACTAGGGCATGGAAATAGACTCATGAACCCATGGGGTAACTTGTTAGATCTCATTGCCTTTACCTATATGGATAACTAGAAAAACAAACCAACATTGCATTTTATTAGTTGAAAGAAGAAATCAAAACAAAAACAATCTTCATGATCACAAAAGAACACAAGTCAAGGTGCTTGGTGATTCCTCAAAAAGGGCAAAGCTAAATATAGGGAGGGGAACCAAGAATCCTAGTGTGATCTTGTTGTGAATGAATCAACATGGTATGATGAAGGGATCTTAGGGGCAAAAATTGGGGTACAACAGCTGCCCTTATTTAAGTTTCTTCTATCCGGAGATATGACGGTTAAAATCTTCGTGTCGACGCGATCGAAGATACTTAAATATAAAACAAACCATATTTTTGGCCCTAAGATGACATGAAAATGCTTATGATCATGAATGCATATGAACAAGTCCAAAGGGACGCAAATCACCACTGGAGATGTAACAATAATAAAGAAACAAGGGAGCGACCCAACTAGGAAAATAAATCACTGGTGGATTAAAAGACCTGAATCAAATAGGATGGTAGAATGGTCAAAGGATACACCAACTTCTACTGAAGGCAAAGCTACCTACGTTTATTGAAGGAAGAGATAAAGATAACAAACATCGACGTTCACTGCCGATGTCCTACCAACTTTCACTGAAGGTAGGAAGAGAATATGTATCATAGCACCGCCATTCACTGACGATGAACTAGCAACGTTCACTGAAGGTAGCAAAAAGATAACAAACATCGATGTTCACTGCCGATGGCCTACCAACTTTCACTGAAGGTAGAAAGAGAATATATCATAGCACCGCTGTTCACTAACGATGAACTACCAACATTCACTGAAGGTAGAAAAAAGATAACAAGCACCAACTTTGACTGAAGGTGACCTACCACCTTTCATTGAAGGTAGAAAGAGAATATATCATAGCACCGCCGTTCACTGACGATGAACTACCAACGTTCACTGAAGGTTGCAAAAAGATAAAAAAATATCGACGTTCACTGCCGATGGCGTACCAACTTTCACTAAAGGTAGAAAGAGAATATATCATAGCACCACCGTTCACTGACAATGAACTACCAACATTCACCGAGGGTAGAAAAAAGATAACAAGCACCAACTTTCACTGAGGGTGACCTACCAACTTTCACTGAAGGTAGAAAGAGAATATATCATAGCACCGCCGTTCACTGACGATGAACTACCAACGTTCACTGAAGGTAGCAAAAAGATAACAAACATCGACGTTCACTGCCGATGGCCTACCAACTTTAATTAAAGGTAGAAAGAGAATATATCATAGCCCCACCATTCACTGACAATGAATTACCAACGTTCACTGAGGGTAGAAAAAAGATAACAAGCACCAACTTTCACTGAAGGTAGCAAAAAGATAACAAGCACCAACTTTGACTGAAGGTGACCTACCAACTTTCTTTGAAGGTAGAAAGAGAATATATCATAGCACCGCCGTTAACTGACGATGAACTACCAGCGTTCACTGAAGGTAGCAAAAAGATAAAAAACATCAACGTTCACTGTCGATGGCCTTCTAACTTTCACTAAAGGTAGAAAGAGAATATATCATAGCACCGCCTTTCATTGACAATGAACTACCAACATTCACTGAGGGTAGAAAAAAGATAACAAGCACCAACTTTCACTGAAGGTGACCTACCAACTTTCACTGAAGGTAGAAAGAGAATATATCATAGCACCGCCGTTCACTGACGATGAACTACCAACATTCACTGAAGGTAGCAAAAAGATAACAAACATCGACGTTCACTGCCGATGTCCTACCAACTTTCACTGAAGGTAGGAAGAGAATATGTATCATAGCACCGCCATTCACTGACGATGAACTACCAACGTTCACTAAAGGTAGCAAAAAGATAACAAACATCGATGTTCACTTCCGATGGCCTACCAACTTTCACTGACGGTAGAAAGAGAATATAACATAGCACCGCCGTTCACTGACGATGAACTACCAACATTCACTGAAGGTAGCAAAAAGATAACAAGCACCAACTTTGACTGAAGGTGACCTACCAACTTTCATTGAAGGTAGAAAGAGAATATATCATAGCACCGCCGTTCACTAACGATGAACTACCAACGTTCACTGAAGGTAGCAAAAAGATAAAAAACATCGACGTTCACTGCCGATGGCCTACCAACTTTCACTAAAGGTAGAAAGAGAATATATCATAGCACCGCCGTTCACTGACGATGAACTACCAACATTCACTGAAGGTAGAAAAAAGATAACAAGCACCAACTTTGACTGAAGGTGACCTACCAACTTTCATTGAAGCTAGAAAGAGAATATATCATAGCACTGCCGTTCACTGATGATGAACTACCAACGTTCACTAAAGGTAGAAAAAAGATAAAAAACATCGATGTTCACTGCCGATGGCCTACCAACTTTCACTAAAGGTAGAAAGAGAATATATCATAGCACCGCTGTTCACTGACAATGAACTACCAACGTTCACTGAGGGTAGAAAAAAGATAACAAGAACCAACTTTCACTGAAGGTGACCTACCAACTTTCACTGAAGGTAGAAAGAGAATATATCATAGCACCGCCATTCACTGACGATGAACTACCAATGTTAACTGAAGGTAGCAAAAAGATAACAAACATCGACGTTCACTGCCAATGGCCTACCAAATTTCACCGAAGGTAGAAGGAGAAAATATATCATAGCATCGCCGTTCACTGATGATGAACTACCAACGTTCATTGAGGGTAGCAAAAAGATAACAAACATCGACGTTCACTGCCGATGTCCTACCAACTTTCATTGAAGGTAGAAAGAGAATATCACAGCATCGCCGTTCACTGACGATGAACTACCAACATTCACTGAGGGTAGCAAAAATATAATAAACATCGACGTTCACTGCTGATGTCCTACCAAATTTCACTCAAAGTAGAAGGAGAAAATATATCATGGCACCACCGTTCACTGACGATGAACTACCAACGTTCACTGAGGATATCAAAAAGATATCAAGTTTTCCTCAAAATTTTAGCATTTCACCTAAAATGAGTCTCAACTTCTTCTTTAACCAAGGCACTCCGCCTGGAAAGGATAGTATATAAGTTGTCTCAAATAAAGAGACTTCCACTGGCCAAGATTTCATAACGAGCTGTTTCTTGTGTTATTGAAAGTCTTGCCATCCGTTGGTGTAATCTGTCGACAAACTGGGAACTATTCACATAGAGGAGATAGCAAAAGTTACGTCGACTTTTACAGGGAATCACAAGTTGCTCAAATAAAGAGTCCTGCTACTTCTTGTCATGGAAGATAAAAAAGGAACGACTTTCTAGGGGAATAAGGTATGACTTCCTGGGGAGATGCCATGATATTCCTGCCGAGGATATAAAGTCTTCTTGTGAAAAATAAATGCACGAACCAAAACTTGAAGCTTTCAGAAATCCAAAGTAAATAATATTTCTGTGGAACCGCAAATTCAATCCAGAAATAAACTGGAATAAAACAGTCAACCCAAATACATCCTCTGAGAAATAAACTCAAGAGGGAAAACTAAATCCATCAAAACAAGGAGCTGTACCAGAAAGCTAAAGCAAAAATCTTCTACAAGGGACAACTCAGTGGGTAAATTGAAAGAATATACATTTTAGGTTTAAGGCCAACACTCTATCGAAGAGAGGACAACGTAACTCTACAAAATAGGGTAATATGTCAACAAAAATATTAACAAATGTGGATGAACAATGATATGCCAATTTTAGTTATGCATGATGTATGTATGAATGTATGAGTGTTATCGTGCGTATGCTGACAAAACAGATACACAACATTGGGAACAACCAGGCAAAACCTCCCCGGGCACTAACAACACTCGGCTAAACTTCATCCAAGATGATCATTCCAAGAAAAGTAAATGCCAACTGAGAAAACAAAACCCACTGCCTTCTTTAACCCTATTGGGGAGAAACATAATCCGGAGGTAGACAAATCAAAGTGATAAAATAGTACAGATACAGGAATAGAACATCCTTCTTCAGGCTTCACCGGGGAAACAAGTGTTTTTCAAAAGTAGCATTCCTACTGGAGATTGCAAGACTAGTCTCAAGTAAACAGACTGACATCAAAACATCAAAACATTCACTGGGGAATTCAGGCCTACTTCACTAGCGAGGTTAACACCACATTCACAATACATCCTTCACTTAGAGAACTCAGGGACCTGCGTTCTTCAAGAGCGGGTATGATACCAACTTCTCTGGAAAAAGAAATTCTATTAGGCCACACGAAAACTTCACTAGAGAAAATGCGGATTGAAACTTCGCCTCATGAAAAATCAGAAAAGAGGAGAAATGAGTCCAAACTTGACCGAGGGTACCGGAATCATAGACCCAACACGGCGAAAACATCCCGAGTAAACCTTCCCGAGGGGAAAAAAACTTCTCAATACAACTAGAGTTTGTCCATTCCTGGGATCACCATTTTTGTTATCATTGTTTCATCACAAATCTCAAAGTAAGAGCAGATTGTAAAATCCTTTATGAAAAATCAATTTTATTATTTAATCTTTCTTTTTTGCTTTGAAAGTTATTATCAATAATAAATGGAGTCTTTGCAAGCTAAATAAAATAAAGAATACGAAGAATTGGGTGAAAGCTCAAATTTCATTAATAGAATAGTAGTCTACGAATGGCGAGACTCCATAGATGATTACAAAATTTGGAAAATGATAATATATATATATATATATATATATATATATATATATATATATATATATATATATATATATATATATATATATATATATATATAATGGAAAAGATACATTGAGATACAATGACCACTATCCCCTCTAACAACTTTTGAAATCCTGAGCAGCAGCTTCTGTTGAAGTATAGTGAGGATCCGAGAAGATTGTTGCTTCAACGATCAAGTCTTGTCTGACGTAGTTACTTGCCAAGAAAATCCCTAACTTTTGCCTAAGCTGCCCTTGCAGGTTTTCAACTTAGCGGGAAATTTATTCTGTTTAGGTCTCTAATTTTTGACTAGACTTCCCTTTCGGGTTTTCGGCCTACCGAGACGCTCCTTTTTTGCCTAAGCCGCCCTTTCGGGTTTTTAACTTAGCGAAATTTTCTGTTATTTCTTTAGGCGAAGTATTTCTTGACTGCTTCAACATTCATGGGTCGTGGGAACTCCTCGCCATCCATAGTTTCAAGAATTAATGCACCACCAGAGAAGGACTTCTTGACAACATATGGGCCTTCAAAATTGGGAGTCTACTTTCCCCTAGAATCAACGTTGAAAGACATGATCTTCCTGAGTACGAGGTTGCCTTCTCTGAATTCACGAGGTTTAACCTTTTTATCAAAAGCTTTCTTCATTCTTTTCTGATATAACATGCAACGAGGGAATCTCTACCTTGACAGGGAGTACAGCTTCCATCAAATATCATACTCCAACGAGATTCAGGGTCAAGACCTTCCTCAGGCAATGGTTCGTCACAATCCTTCACTTTCAGGAACATCACCTCCTCATCGGGGAATTCATATTCTACAGACTGGTGATCCTCCACTGGTTGGTGAGCAAGATAATTTGCCAACACACTGCTTTTAATAGCCTTTTGAGTGCGGTATTCGATATCATATTCAGATAACAACATCTTCCAGCGGGCAATTATCCCAGTAAGAGCAGGCTTTTCAAAAATGTACTTGATTGGATCCATTTTGGAGATCAACCAAGTAGTGTGATTCAACATATACTGCCGCGAACGCTTTGCCGCCCAAGCCAAAGCACAACATGTTTTTTCCAGCATGGAATACCATGACTCACAATCAGTGAACTTTTTACTGAGATGATAAATGGTGAACTTCTTCTTCCATGTTTCTTCCTGTTGTCCCAGAGTGCAACCCATGGATTTATCCAACACTGTCAGATACATAATTAACGGTCTTCCTTTTACAGGAGGGAGCAAGATAGATGGTTCAAGTAGATATTCTTTAATACTTTCAAATTCCCTTTGGCAGTCATCCGCCCACACACAACCTTGATCTTTCTTTAACAACTTAAATATCGGTTCACATGTTGCAGTCATGTGGGAAATGAATCTGGAAATATAATTCAAACGCCCGAGGAAACCTCTAACTTTCTTTTCAGTTCTTGGTGCTGGAATTTCTTGAATTGCTTTGACTTTATCAGGGTCAACTTCAATTCCTTTCTGGCTAATAATGAAACCCAACAATTTCCCTGATCAAACACCGAAGGTGCATTTATTTGGATTCAAGCGGAGACGATACTTCCACAAACGTTGAAAAAATTTCAACAAATCTTCTATATGCCCTTCTTCAGTCTGGGATTTGGCGATAATATTATCAACATATACTTCAATTTCCTTATGCATCTGATCATGGAATAGGGTTGTCATAGCCCTCTGGTACGTTGCACCAGTATTCTTCAACCCAAAGGGCATCACTCTGTAACAGAATGTTCCCCAGGGTGTGATAATCGTTGTTTTTTCCATTTCCTCTGGAGCCATTCTTATTTGATTATACCTGGAAAATCCGTCCATGAACGAGAATACTTTGAATTTTTCTGTGCTATCCACTAACATGTCAATGTGTGGCAATGGAAAATCATCTTTTGGACTAGCTTTATTTAGATCTCTAATCTACGCACATGCAGACTTTTCCGTCTTTTTTCGGTATTGGGATAATATTGGAAATCCGTTGAGGATACACTGATGTTACAAGAAAACCATCATTAATCTGCTTTAGAACCTCCTCTTTAATTTTTACTGCCATATCTGGGTGAGTTCTTCTCAACTTCTGTTTAATTGGCGTACATTCTGGCTTCAACGGCAAACGGTGCTCGACGATATCTATATCTAGACCAGACATATCTTGGTAAGACCAAGCAAAAATATCCACATACTCTTTCAACAGCTCAATCAACCTTCTCTTCACATCGGGATGCAGCAATGCTCCAATCTTGACTTCCTTTGGATCTTCTTCTGAACCCAAATTGATCAATTCCAATGGCTCTTTATATGGCTGAATGGTATTTTCCTCGTGCTCAATCAACCGTGTGACCTCTTCTGGAATTTCATCATAATCTTCTTCTTCATCCCCATACACAGGACATTCAAAGTTGGGAGAGGGTGCAGGGTCATTGTATTCAACGAGTTTTTTAATTAATCTGCATATATGATTTATGATTGCTTTTAGAAACTAACACATATAACAAGTGATCATGCAAATTAAATTTCAGTTATTGTTTATTTTGAAAGGTTTTTTTTTTCTGATTACCATTTTCCAAGAAAAAGCAGAAAATAAAGACATAATTCGGGAAGCAAAGACAACTCTTATTATTGATCTTAAAAGTCACAGCAAACAGATAAGCCCTACAACATTAATACTTCCACCTTGGGCATAGTGAAAGCTTTTTTCAAAAAGAAGATTAACAAATCAAATTACTTTGAAACATGTATGCAAGAGGGAACATCAATGGTGATCCAGTTATGAACCCTAACTTTGTGCGTCACATAATTCGACATTTCCTGCACTGCTTCATCTTCCACAATGGCGTTAATCCTGGAAACAGTCGAATAAAGATAGCCCCCGCTACGGAAAATGTCTTGATACCTGTCTGTAGCAGACTTCGGCTTCATGTCCTTCCCTTTTTCATCCTTCGAAGAGAACCCTAAGCCAATTCTGTTCTTGTTCACAGGTGGATCCACAATTCATCCCCAAACTTCACTATGACCATTACGCACAACCTGCTGCGCATCCTTCAGAGAAACCATAGAATTCTCATTTCCTCTTATGTTGTCAATGGATAAGGCTTGGAACTGGGTTCCAACAACAGCTTCATCCGCTTCTACAATGCTGAAAGAGGACAAATGAGATATCAACAGTGCATGTTCCTCATTTATGATCACTACTTTATTTTCACGTACAAAATTTAGCTTCTGGTGTAAAGTTGAAGTGGCAGCCCCTGCTTCATGTATCCACGGCCGTCCTAGAAAACAACTATAAACGGGAACAATTTCCATGACCTGGAAAGTTATCTGAAACAAATGTGGTCCTATATGGATAGGTAAGTCCACTTCACCGATGACAGATTTCCTTGACCCATCAAACACTTTCACAATGATTCCACTAGGGCGCATAGGCGTTCCTTGATATTTCAACTTCATGAGAGTACTCCTCGGTATAACATTCAACGTGGATCCATTATCAATTAGCACATTGGATAGTGAATCGTTCTTGCAGTTCATGGAGATGTGGAGGCAGGTTGTGATTCCTCCCTTCATCTGGTAATTCATCATCGCAGAAAATCAGGTTATTACATGAAGTAATGTTTCCTATTACGCTGCTGAATTGATCTATTGGCATATCACTCTCCACAAAATCTTGGTTCAGTATCCTCATCAAGGATTCTCTATGAGCAGAGAAGTTCATCAATAAAGCTAAGATAGATATTTTTGAAGGAGTCTGCAGTAGCTGATCTACAATTCTGTAGTCGCTCATCTTAATTATCTTCAAAATATCATCCACTTCTTTCTCTAACGTAGCTCCACTAGTCTCACCCGTATCCTTCTTAGGTTCATCATTCTCAGCAGCTTTCTTTCCAGCATCAACATCTCTTCGAACAACTGGTGCAAACACACGACCACTACGGGTCACCCTGCTATTTTCAGCTATGTTTCCAACATCAGACATTGGCTGGATGGGAACTTCCACTCCATCTTCTAAGATTGTAGCGTTGTATTTGTAAGGCACAACCTTATCTGATTTGTAGGGGATAGGACCCGACAAACTAATCAACAATGGGGTAACAACTGGCTTACTATGATACTCAACTTCAAAATGGGCGGGTGCACCAAAACAAGGCACAATGACATTTACCCCTTCTTCAACACAATCAGTCATTAATAAGTTGTTTCTGGAAAACAAATCTTCGTCTAAAGAGAAATACTCATCTGTGGAGGCATACTCTTCACCTGACTCTTCTTCTGTTAAACAAACCTCAACCATATCAACTTCATGGTAATCATCCCTCCGACCTGTGATCATGATAGTTCCATTGTCTAACAACAACTGAACACCCTTCTTCACGATTGAACATCCTCGGGGGTCTCGACAGCAAACTAGGCAAGATCCATATTGGTGTTCCACCTGACCCGTTGTATGGCAGAAGGTAGCGTGCAACTGTACGAGGTCCTCATTCATATACTCCACATTAAAAATTCTGAATTCACCGGGACATCTAGAAACCATGTTCACTTCTTCTTCATACTCTGTCCTAGGCCTGATTATATGGATTAGGCCCTTATCCATCATCTCCTGTAAATCAACCTTTATCTTATCGCAACCCTGTATGTTTGTACTGCAAATAGCACAACCAGAATGATCATGCGTATAGTAGATAAATTCATAGAGGTCTGCATGCATTTTCACCAAATCTCCTCTAACCAGATTAATATCAAAAATCCGGAAGTCGCCTGGACAGTCAGCCACCATATTCACAACATTTACTCCCCCATGCTTGGGTAGAGGATTGTCTTTCACATTAGGTCCCACGTCCTTGAAAGATAGAACACCAGACTTTACCAACTTCTGCACCTTAGTATTCAAAGGATAACAATTCTCAACATTATGCCCTGGTGCTCCCTGATGAAAAGCACATGTTTGGTCTGCCTTGTAATACCAAGGTAATGGTGATGGTACATCGGGAGATGGTCGGGTTTGAAACAACTTCTTATGAATCAATTCCAATAGTAACTCTATATAGCTCATGGGAATAGGGTCATAACTCTCCCTTCTCTGATTATACCCTTGATTCCCCCGTTGGGACGGTCTCTGATAAGCAACGGTAGTTGGAGCGACATTCATAACGGGAGTAACTGAGGCGACTTGCTGATGACGCTGATAATTCCTTCTAGGAGTGTTTACCCTCCTCTCTTGTATAACAACATTTGCATCTCCTTCTTTCTTATTGGTAAACCCATAAGATGGCTTCTTCACACCTCCGTATCCTTCACTTTTCGTCAAACGAAATTCTCTTACAACCTCTTCTAAGAGGATACCCATTCCTACCATCTCAGTAAAGTCACTTGGCGCACTTGCTACCATCCTCTCGTAGTAGAAAACACCCAGCGTTTTTAAGAAAATCTTAGTCATCTCCTTCTCTTCCATGGGAGGAATCACTTGGGCGGCTACCTCATGCCATCTCTGGGCATACTCTTTGAACGATTCCATGTCCTTCTGAACCAAGGCCCTGAGTTGATCTTGGTCAGGTGCCCTGTCCATGTTGTACTTGTATTGTTTAATTAATGCTTCTCCTAAATCTTTAAAAGTATGGATATTGGCGCTGCCCAAACTCATATACCACTTCAACGCAGCACCGATCAAACTATCCTGAAAAAGTGAATCAGTAGACGCTGATCATCAGTATGGGTAGACATTCTCCTCACGTACATTACTAGATGAGCACAAGGGCAAGTGTTGCCCTTATACTTCTCAAACTTCGAGACCTTAAACTTAGCAGGTGTCTTAACATTCGGGACCAAACATAGCTCATTCACATTCTGCCCAAATAGCTCTTTTCCCATGAGGGCCTTCATCTCTCTTTGCATCTTGTCAAACTGCTCTTGAAAATCATCCATTATGTCATAAAGACCCAAGTCTTCACTCGGTGGGAAAGGACGACACACATCATCATTAACAAACGGAACCATATTTATCGAAGGAGGTGCAACAGGAACAACATGAATTACATGAGGAGCCAGAGTAACAATAGTCTGAACCACTGGAGTATCTTGAGGACCAAGATTGAAACCTTCAGGTGCAAAACTCTCTGGCATTCCCCATGGATATCCTTAGGGCATGCAATTTTGAACAACAGCTGGAGTGGCAGATACGTGAACAGTCGGAGCTTCAGTAGTTGCCCTTGTTGGATGAAGTTGAACACTCGGTGGATGATTCTGAGCAGCCACCAGAGCTTCCATCAGAGTAGTCAGATTGGCCAAGCCGACCTTCAAAGCAGAAATTTCCTCGCGCAGCTCACAATTCTCTTGTTCTAAGTTGTCCATCTTCTTTTTTTAAATTAGCCTAAGTATTGTAGTGGTGAGTCAGCTTGCTGAACGAAGTAAAGAAGCTTGGTAAGACACCTGGGTATGCATAACAAATGCAAGAAATATGTGCAGTATGATGCATGATATGCAATGCACATGATTATTTTTACTTTGCTATTTAATATTTCAAGGGATTTAAAGTTTATAGACATATTGCGAACATCAAAGTAATAATGCATTTGAAATACTGATTTTTTATTATTATAATAACTCCAAAATGGATTACAAGTTTCAACGATCCCAAGTACAAGATGAAAATAAAATCTAAAACCCTGAGAAATAGAACTGATGGAGATCACTCTATACACTGGCGCTTCCCCGTGAGTCTGGCAATTTGAGCCTTCAACCTCTGGTTTTCTTCCATATGTCTGATGGCAACCTCCTTCCAATCACCTGAATCAGGAAGTGAGTGATCAACACGTGATTGAGGCTTAGGAGAAAATAAATCCCCTTTCCTCTCTATAGAATCTACTGCTCGACTCTCAAGGATCTCAATCAAGTCGTCTTTCTCCTTCAGGTCTGCTCTGTAGGAACTCTCTAAAGTTTGGAACTTGTTCTTCCAAGCATCTTTTTCCTGTTGCATCCTAACCAAAGCAAGTTGCAGCTCTTCCAGATCATCTAATAAGGGAGAAGTGATCTTCACAAATAGATCAGGCATGGGTGTCTCTCGGGTATACGACATTTTTAACTGAATGGCTCTCAATCGGACCCACTGAACATATGGCTCCAAAGACACAACACCCTTAGGTCCCAAATCCTTCCCACTCTTCTTATGAATGTGACGTCAGGCCTTCACAATCTGCTCCCTAGCTTCCCTATGGTGTTCTCCTTCCTTCAGAAAGAAACTGCTTAAATGAATACTATTCGGTTTATCCCTTATCGGATAACCAAGATGTTGCCGTGCAAGAACATGGTTATAGTTAATTCTTCCCTTTGTACCAAGAAGAGGTACATTGGGGAAACTACCACAACTGTCGATAATCTCTATATCCTGGTAAGCTCGATGATACCAATAAATGTCCGAGTGAGTAAGTGCCATGATCTTAGGAGCCCAACGGGGTTCCTTCTTGACATTCCAAAAAGCATCAGACTGAGGCATATGAGAGATAAACCACCGGTACAATAGAGGCGTGCAACAGATAATCATCCCCCCATGATAAGAATTCCGAAGATGAATAGAGTAATAAGCCTCACCCAACAATGTAGGAACTAGGTTTCTCATCATGAAGATCCTAATAGCGTTAATGTCAACAAACTTGTCCACATTAGGAAATAAGAAAAACCCGTAAGCAAGTAGAGCAAAGATGGCCTCAAAAGAAACTGTACTCTTCATTCTAGCAAAGTAACGAGCTTTCTCCAATAAGAACTGAGCTGGTAATCCTCTAATCCCTGCTTTGATAGTCATATGGGCTTCCACCTCAGACTTTCCCAGATGAATCAAGGCAGCAATCTCATGTGGTTTTGGCTCCCCCTCCAAACCATGTAAACAGAACATGATCGGTAACACGTAAATCTAATAGATAAGAATACTCCTCCAGTGTGGGCATCAACTGATAGTCGGGAAAAGTAAAGCAATGATACATCAGATCATAGAACTGGACCAAGGTCGAGAGAAAACCCTCCTTCATCTTCATCTTCATGAGAGTAATAATGGATCCAACTTCTTCCGAAAGTCTGCAGATCACTCAATCTCGGGAATTAGACTGATCAACTCATCTATCTTGGGATCCTTGAAACTGTATTTCCAGGTCTTTCTCTATCCAGAATCCATGGTAAAAAATTACCTGAGAGATTCACAAATAGTCAACCTTTAAATCCCTTGAAATACGATTTCTTTAAAAGATGCTTATGAGTGCATGGATGCATGATGCAACAATCACACACAAGATCACATATATAGGGTTCATAGGTTCAACGTCATGAGCATGAGGTCGAAGGTACTACCCATAAGGTATTGGTCTAAAAGTTATCACCTGCCAAACAAGGTTCTAGAGGTTCCCAGAGTCTACATCCTTCCTTCGGATATTACCAACTTCCCGATTAACTCGGTAATTAGTAATAATCTCAAGAAAGACTCGTCCGAGCGTAGTATCGCGTGACAACTATTTCTAGATTATTCCGTCATAGCTTTCGCACTACACCTAAAAGGCCAAGATGGGTTTGGTATTCTACGGTCCTCCATTTCAGCAGGCTCCCAGGTCGAAAGCAGTACGTCTTCCCGATTACTCGGTAAACGACACTACAGTCAAAGGGGCCTCCATTGAGTGAGGGATCTCATGCCTCCTTTTTTGGGATTACTCCCTCAAAGTTAACATGACAATGTCGCCCGTCCTATCTTAAAGTTTGCCCAAGTCCGGGTATAGGACTTATGAGTAATCACCAAGCACCCTGAAAACCAGGAAAATCCAGACAAACATATATACAACATATAACAAAAAAAAAACAGTAATAACACATATACAGATATAAATAAAGATAGGCTCAATCCACTTAGGGATGGAACAGCCAAAGGTCAATCTTTCCCCAGTGAAGTCGCCATTTTTCTATAGCAGTAGAAATGTTTAAGTCTAAGCCATTGGATTGACTAGACTTTATACAAATCAAAATAAAAATCGCCACCATGCTTTATTGTTTCCAAAGGAATAGGAAAAGAGCGGATAACCCAAAAAGAATGAGAAAGATTCAAGTAAGGGGGTTGGTTATGCAAAGGGAAGGTATTAGCACCCTAAATATCTACGGTACTCCGCAGGAGCCTCTTTGTAAAATCTGTATATTTTGGCTATATAAAAAAATGTTGTATATAAAAAATGGATGGTGGAGGTGAGGAAAGAAATATATTTATTTTTATAGTTTTTTGCACCCACCGCAGTTGCAAACCTTTAGTGCCTGCGCACCACCTTTTCGTGCAATAGGGGATCAGGGTACACGTAGTTCCTCTTTCAAAAATTTAAAACACAAATGTGTTGGTTACGTTTATGAGATAAAACATCATCATCATTGTCCGTGTGGAAAACATGCATACTACCCACAATCATGAGAAAGGAGAATTTGCATCATCTCAAAGTGGAGGATATGGCTTGGATTTTAAAACCAACAATGCCTCCCTCAACACCCAAGTGGAAAATATCTCTCTTAACTACATATTGTAGAAGTATAGTTGTTTGCATCACTTCAAGGATTGACAAGAGTTCAACCTTTTTTTTGAGAAAAGTTTAAAGATAAAAGCCAAAGTGGCAAAATGGTTTTAAATGAGATTGATTGACTTTTAGTCTTCTCACAAAAAATGTCAAGGTATTATTAAGTTGATTGGAGTTTATTTATGAAAAAAGTTTTAAAAATGCATGGACATAAGTCCAAGTTTATTATGAAAGTGGTTCAAGTTCAAAAACAAGAAGAGATTTCAAAAAGGGGGAAGAAGATTTTTGAAATTAAAGAAGATGTGAGGAGAAGAAGGGACTATCCTAAAGCATAAGGTAAAAGCTAGGGATAAGAACCATCTAACCAACAAGAAGCCAATACTTGACATTATGAGCCAAGATAGAACTCTCATTCCTTGGATTGAAACAAATCAAGCAAAAGAAAAAAAAACTAGACCTCTTGAGAGAACCAAACTTCAAGTGTATTAAGTCTTCACAAAAATTGGGCAGAGTAACGGCTGTATACAGGTGAATTCCAGATTACAAACAAGGGGTGTAATCACAAAAACATGCATACAAAAACAAACAAGCAACCCAATGTCTTAAGGTAAACCTCAAGAACCTCAGACAGAATAATCAAATAAGATCACATGGTCTCCAAGATAGGCCAAGGTTTCTAATCCTAACTCCAAGAAAATTCCCATGCTCCATAATGCCAAAGATAGTAACCAAATAGTCCAAGTACCATTAAAGATTTTTTAGGGTTTATGTTGATTATTAAGTATCTTAAGAAAGGGAAAGAAAAGCTCAAGTGAGCAAAGTAAAAATGGCAAGAAAGTAAATGCTCAAATGAGCAAAGATGAAAATGGCATGAAATGTAAATGCTAAAAGTAAATGATACATAAAGCATAAAAAAAAGAATAAAAACATAAAGTAAGACAAGTCAATAATTAGTGGTTAGTTGGATGACCATCTTGAAGCTTGAATTTGGAACTCATTAGAGGATTGGTAGAACCAAAGCCTCCACACAACAAGTTGCATTTGCTTTTTGTCAAGTATATCATCCATTTGGAATTCTCACAAGTACCATTTAATGATCAACGATGTTTAAGTGATCCGCGTTGACCAAAGGTGTTATAGATCTATTAGAGGATTGGTAGAACCAAAGCCTCCACACAATGAATCTCAAGGTTATTGGATCAAAGAGATCAAATTAACATACTTGGGCTTGCAATCATAAGTTTGGGCCACAAATGATCATTTATTCGAATCAGGACAAAATTTAGCGTTATGTTAAGCAATCGTAAGTGGACTTATATAGAAGTCACACCTATTTTGAGGCCAGTCAATAGAAATCTATGCACCATTTGTTTTGAGACATGATATAGAGATCATGCTCCAACAACATCTAGTGCAATAAGAAAGCGATGAGATGAAGAGGGATGGGAAAAAAATATACAAACCACATTTGAATTAAATTTTAATCAAACTATTATTAAAATCATTCATCCATTTTTGTGGAGTTAAACTCAACACCATGGATCCAATGATGTTAATAAAGTTCATGATCCAAAATCTAACCCAAGATCAGCCAGAAAATAGTCACAAAATAATATCACATTTTAGTATACACAAAAGGGTTTAAAAATAATGTTTAAAAATAGAAAATAAAGAGAAAAATATCAACTACGTTCAAATTAATCAAGAAATGAAAAGTGAGACCATAGAAAAATCAGAAAAAGGCTCAAATAATTTTACAAATTTTTTGGTAATTTTTTAAAGTAAAACTATTTTTAAAATTAAAATAAATGGGTAAAATAAATAAAAAATGATAAAAATAGTAATGTCAGAAACAAAAATAAAATAAGGTCACCAATATTTGACACAATATCATTGGATTATTCTATAATTTTTTCAGAATTTAAAAATATATAAAAGTATTTTTAACATTTTAAATAAATCAAATAAAGTGTAAAATTTATAAAAAATACCAAAACACAAAATTAAATTGTGAAAAAATAAAAATTAGAAAGAGAATAATCAAAAATATTTTTCATAATTTTTTCAGATTTTTTGGACTAAAAATGAATTTTCTATGATTTTTTGAAATTTAAAACAATTAAAATATAAAAAAATCAGAAAAAGAAAATAAAAGTAAAATATGTGGACCATTGGATGAAAGTCAAAACGCATTAGTAATCAAATCCAAGGGATCTGGCGCACTGTGCATATCATGGTCATTAGTGAATAATGTACAGTATCATTAATTAAATCAGAATATGAAAAAAATAGATGGCGCGCCTTCATTGGTTGGAAGATGACACGTTGGTCATCTTCAACCTCCAGCCATCATGAACTACAGGTCTCTCAAACTGTAAAATCAGAATCTCAGACCTATTCCATTTGCTTCGTCTCTTTAAGACAAAGACAACCACACCCTCGCGCCAAATTTATATAAATTGTAGCTCAAGCAATTTGGAAGGAAAGTTTTGAAAAGAGATTTGAAATTTCATGGTCAAAACGTGTTTCCAGTAAAAGGTGAGTGTTGCGACTAGAACCAAGGCAATGAGAGCAACACAATGATATCAGAATTTTGAAGAATTGATGAAGGAATCTACCTATTGAAGTTGAGTTGCAGAGCTCTGAAACTGGACTTCTATGGAGCAGTATAGGGCACGATTCTTGAATGTAATTATGTGGTTAGCTTCAGGGAAGATCAAGGGAGGTGAATTGATGGAAAAATTGGATTTAAAAAGGCTCGAGAATGGATTTTGAAGTTGCTGAATTCTGAGTTATGAAACAAGTTTGACAGGGTGATTCTGGCTATCCAAGCTTGGAAAAATGAATGGGATAGTACATTTATTTATAGGAGAAGCAAATGGGATCAAAAGGAAGAGTGAATGATGCGTTTTGGAGGGAATTCGTGCAAACCTGATGCACGAGTGAAGTGTGATCCAAACTTCACCAAAACTCATCCAATTCTTGCGTTTTGATGCAATAATCCACTTGGGAAAGTTGGCTAATCATGTTTAGACCCAAAACGCGTGTTAATTTGAGGTTTAGAGGTTGTAACATGAAATTCAAATTCTGACTTGCAAGGAAACTTCAATTCCAAGTTACCGCTTTTGAAACAATGGCATTCTAAGCTCAAGGGGTCTTAAGGCATGATTCTTGACGCTGTAGAAAGATGAGGTTACAAGCTTTGCAATGGAAAAATAATGGAGTTAAATGGATGCTTTAGCTGAAAGTTGCATTTAGTCAAAGTTGGAGAAAAAGGGTTGACTTTCCATACTTAGAAATATTTCAAATTCTTCTTCAAAAATGACCTATAATGTCTTGTAACCAAACATGGCCTTCCACTTAGAATTTCCTCTTGACCAAAAAAGATGGCATAAAGTAGATATCCTGAATGACATTTTGAAACTTGAACCATTCAAAATCTCCAAAAATTGAGAAAGTTATGACTTGTTGAAGTTGTAAAATTTTCATGAAATGACCTATAATCTTTTGCATCTTTAAGGCAACTTCCATCCATTTTATCATTTTGAACATAAAAGAAGACATAAAGTTCACATCTTCAATATCATTATGGAAAAATAATGGACTCAAGGTGATAATAATTGACCAAGTTATGGATATTTGAAGTCACACATGGGAAATTGGGGATTCATTTGGAGGACTTGTAGTCTTTCTTCCTCATCAAGTCTTTTCCTCATGAAAACTCCTTGGAACTTTTGAAGTGATTTGTTGATAACCCTTTGAAGAGAATGATGTCTTTGGAATCACTCAAAAATACAAAAAGGTGAGAAAGATATACCCCTTTGAAGTTCAAAACCTTAGCTCCTAGATCAAGAAAATGCTTTGAGGAACTTGGACAAGCTTGAACAAACTTCTTGTACCAACATTCTTGATTTGTGAATAGAAGTTGTTGAGGATGATAATGTGAACTCTTAGCCACCAAAAACACTTCCATATCTTGAGAATTGAGAGAAATATGCTCTTGTGACCAATAGGAACAAGGCCTTGCCATGCCAATTCTTCCAAAACCAATCCAATACTGAGATTTTGAACTTCTCAAGCTTTATTGACTAGGGCATGGAAATAAACTCATGAACCCATGGGGTAATTTGTTAGATATCATTGCCTTTACCTATAAGGATAACTAGAAAAACAAACCAACATTGCATTTTATTAGTTGAAAGAAGAAATCGAAACAAAAACAATCTTCATGATCACAAAAGAACACAAGTCAAGGTGCTTGGTGATTCCTCAAAAAGGGAAAAGCTAAATATAGGGAGGGGAACCAAGAATACTAGTGTGATCTTGTTTTGAATGAATCAAAATGGTATGATGAAGGGATCTTAGGGGAAAAAATTGGGGTACAACAATTGCAGACTCCTTCAAAAAAATCTATCTTGGCTTTATTGATGAACTCATCTGCTCCCAGAGAATCCTTGATGAGGGTATTCGACCAAGCTTTTGTTGAAAGTGATATGCCCGTAGACCAATTCATCAGTGTAGTAGGGAACATTACATCATGTAATAACTTGAGTTTCTGCGATGATGAATTTCCAGATGAAGGAAGGAATCACAACCTGGCCCTCCACATCTCTATGAATTGCAAGAATGATTCACTATCTTATGTGCTGATTGATAATGGATCCGCTTTGAACGTTATATTGAGGAGCACTCTTATGAAGTTGAAATATAAAGGAGCGCCTATGCGCCCGAGGGGCATCATTGTGAAAGCGTTTGATGGATCAAGGAAATCTATTATTGGTGAAGTGGATTTGCCTATTCATATAGGACCATATTTGTTTCAGATTACTTTCCAGGTCATGGATATTATACCTGCTTATAGCTGTTTGTTGGGACGGCCGTTGATTCATGAGGCAAGGGTTGTCACTTCAACTTTACACCAGAAACTGAAGTTTGTACGTGAAGGGAAAGTAGTGATCATAAATGGAGAGCATGCATTATTGATTTCTCATTTGTCCTCTTTCAGCATTGTGGAGGAAGATGAAGCTGCTGTTGGAACTCAGTTCCAAGCTTTATCTATTGACAACATAAGAGGAAATGAGAATTCCATGGTTTCGCTTAAGGATGCGTAGCAGGTTGTACGTAAGGGTCATAGTGGAGTATGGGGACAGATTGTGGATCCACCTGTAAACAAGAACAGAGCCAACTTGGGTTTCTCTTTGAGGAATGATAAAGGTAAGAGCATGAAGCCGAAGTCTATTACAGGCAAGTATCAAGACATTTTCTGTAGCGGGGGTTATCTTCATCTGACTGTATCTGGGGTTAATGCTATTGTGGAAGATGAAGTAGAGCAGGAAATGCCAAATTACGTGACACACAGAGTTAGGGTTCAGAACTGGATCATCATTGATGTTCCCTCTTGCATACATGTTTCAAAGTAATTTGATTTGTTAATCTTTTTGAAAAGCTTTCACTCTGCCCAAGGTGGAAGTATTAATGTTGTGGGGATTATCTGTTTGCTGTGACTTTTAAAATCAATAATAAAAGTTGTCTTTGTTTCCCAAAATTGTGTCTTTATTTTCTGCTTTTTCTTGGAAAATGGTAATAAAAAAAACCCTTTCAAAATAAATAATCACTAAAATTCAATCTGCATGATCACTTGTTATATGTGTCAGTTTCTAAATATAATCATAAATCATATGTGTAGATTAATTAAAAAACCCGTTGAACACAATAACCCTGCACTCTCTCCCAACTTTGAATGTCCTGTGTATGGGGCCGAAGAAGAAGACTATGATGAGATTCTAGAAGAGGTCTCAAGGTTGCTTGAGCATGAGGAAAATTCCATTCAGCCATATAAAGAGCCATTGGAAGTAATCAATTTGGGTTCAGAAGAAGATCCGAAAGAGGTCAAGATCGGAGCATTATTTCATCCTGATGTGAAGAGCAGGTTGATTGAGTTGTTAAAAGAGTATGTGGATATTTTTGCTTGGTCTTATCAATATATGCTTGGTCTAGATACAAATATTGTAGAGCACCATTTGTCGTTAAAGCCAGAGTGTGCACCAATCAAATAGAAGTTGAGAAGAACTCACCCAGATATGGCAGTAAAGATTAAAGAGGAGATGCTAAAGAAGATTAATGCCGGTTTTCTTGTGACATCAGTGTACCCTCAATGGATTGCCAATATTGTCCCAGTACCAAAAAAAGACGGAAAAGTTCGCATATGCGTAGATTACAGAGATCTAAATAAAGCTAGTCCAAAAGATGATTTTCCATTACCACACATTGATATGTTAGTGGATAGCACAACAAAATTCAAAGTTTTCTCGTTCATGGACGGATTTTCCGGTTATAATCAAATAAGAATGGCTCCAGAAGACATGGAAAAAACAACGTTCATCACACCCTGGGGAACATTCTGTTACAGAGTGATGCCCTTCGGGTTGAAGAACACTGGTGCAACGTACCAGAGGGATATGACAACCCTATTCCATGATCTGATGCACAAGGAAATCGAGGTATATGTTGATGATATGATTGCTAAATCCCAGACTGAAGAAGGGCATACAGAAGATTTGCTGAAGTTGTTTCAGCATTTGAGGAAGTATCGTCTCTGCTTGAATCCAAATAAATGTACCTTCGGTGTTCGGTCAAGGAAATTGTTGGGTTTCATTGTTAGCCAGAAAGCAATTGAAGTTGACCCTGATAAAGTCAAAGCAATTCAAGAGATGCCAGCGCCAAGAACTGAAAAGCAAGTCAGAGGTTTCCTCAGGCGTTTGAATTATATTTCCAGATTCATTTCCCACATGACTGCAACATGTGAACTAATCTTTAAGTTGTTAAAGAAAGATCACGATTGTGTGTGGATGAATGACTACCAAAGGTAATTGGAAAGTATTAAATAATATCTGCTTAAACCTCCTATCTTGCTCCCTCTTGTCGAAGGAAGACCGTTGATTATGTATCTGACAGTGTTAGATAATTCCATGGGCAGTATTCTGGGACAACAAGATGAAACAGGGAAGAAAGAGTATGCCGTTTATTATCTCAGTAAAAAGTTTACTGATTGTGAGTCGCGGTATTCCATGCTGGAAATGACATGTTATGCTCTGGCCTGGGCGGAAAAATGTTTGCGGTAGTATATGTTGAATCACACCACTTGGTTAATCTCCAAGATGGATCCAATCAAGTGCATTTTTGAAAAGCCTGCTCTTACTGGGAGAATTGCCCGCTGGTAGATGTTATTATCTGAATATGACATCGAATACCACACTTAAAAAGCTATTAAAAGTAACGTGTTGGCAGATTATCTTGCTCACCAACCAGTTGAGGATCATCAGTCTGTGGAGTATGAATTCCCCGATGAGGATGTGATGTTCTTGAAAGTGAAAGATTGTGATGAACCATTGCCTAGGGAAGGTCCTGACCCTGAATCTCGTTGGAGTATGATATTTGATGAAGCTGTGAATGCTTACGGTAAAGGAATTGGTGCTGTGATCGTCACTCCACATGGATCACACATTCCTTTTGCTGCGAGGTTAATATTTGATTGTACTAATAATATGGCAGAATATGAGGCTTGCATCATGGGTCTCGAGGAAGCTATTGATCTCAGAATTAAAATTCTAGATGTGTATCGAGATTCAGCTTTGGTAATAAATCAAATTAAAGGAGAATGGGATACTCGTCACCCTGGCTTGATCCCTTACAAAGATTATGCTAGAAGGTTGTTACCCTTCTTTAATAAAGTTTAATTCCATCACATCCCTAGAGATGAAAATCAAATGGCGGATGCTCTGGAAACTCTAGCTTCTATGTATCAGGTGAATGCTTGGAATGATATACCTCGAATTATGGTTCGGTGACTGGATAGGCATGCTCATGTGTTTACAACAGAAGAGGTAGCAGATGAGAAACCTTGGTATTATGATATCAAACATTTTCTCCAAACTCAGGAATGCCCGATTGGTGCCTCGAAGAAAGATAGAAAGACATTGAGAAGATTGGCTGGCAGTTTCTTCCTCAGTGAAAATGTGTTGTACAAGAGAAATTATGACATGGTCTTGCTCATATGCGTGGATAGACACGAAGCAAACACGTTGATGCATAAGGTTCATGAAGGCTCATTTGTCCCTCACACCAATGGACATTCGATGGCTAAAAAGATGCTAAGGGCAGGTTATTATTGACTGACAATGGAATCTGATTGTTACAAATTTGCAAAGAAGTGTCATAAATTCCAGATTTATACGGACAATGTTCATGTGCCTCCGACTCGTTTCAATGTGATTTCCTCCCCGTGGCCTTTTTCTATGTGGGGTATTGATATGGTTGGGATGATAGAACCCAAAGCTTCGAATGGACACCTTTTTATCTTGGTAGCAATTGATTACTTCACCAAGTGGGTGGAGGCTGCTTCGTATGTGTGATCGGTGGATCTGGAACTGACTGTTTAACGCTGGTTCGCGAAATGTCGCGGAAGCAAGAGTCGCCACCGTCTTTTATTTTCTCCAAATGGAAAGGACAAAAGCACAGAAAAATTCCTTATAGAGATTGCTCGGTTCGGGAGGTAGATTATAGAAAGGGAAGGTGTTAGCATCCTTTCTATCCATGGTTATCCATGGGCTCTTAGATACTTGCTCATTGTGTTTTCAAAATGGTTTGTTTGCTTTTCAACTGTGGGTTTTAAAAAGTTTCTTTGAAAAATTTCAGTTCGACTCGTACGTCAGAGTGTTTGAAAAGTTTGTTTTGAAAGCTTTTGAAAATGTATTGGTGTGAAAAGTATTTTGATTTATTTGAAATTAGAGCAAGTACCCTTGAGAACCTACCTACCCTAAGGAATTCGTCTGTATAAAAGTCCTTTAAAGTAGTGCCATCCTACCATTGAGAGGTAGGTAGCACCACCGTTGGAGGTGTTCGGGTCAATTCGAGGTTATAGGGACATGGTGATCACCAGAGCAATGGGAAGACACCTTAGAAGCTACCCTCATGCCAGGTTCCCGGATCATGAGGACTTACTAAGACATCCTCTACTCGACGATCACCTTTCGAGGCAAGGCAACAGTGAGGCGTACCCTAGGGGTGGTGTGTGATTTGTGTGTCAGATTCAGTTATTTTATCTTGTCATGTCATGGGTGATCTATGCGTTTGTTTTTTATTTAAGGCCATTCATTCTTGCATGCATTTATTAACAGTTAAAAAGATGCGGAAATTAAAAGTTCTAAACTATTACAAAGGCGCGGGTCCACATCGCCAAAATTAAAGTCCAAGACCCGATTTGACAGAAAATAAAGAAATAAAGTAAAGTAAAAGTGCGAAAAGTAAATGTTACAATGCTTTGGGAGAGATACATAATTATTTAAGCAATAAAATAAATATGCGAAATTAAACAATTAAAAATATGGGCGTTGGACCCTTTTGCAAAATGAAAATTAATAAGGAATTAAAAATTAAAAAAAAAGGAAATGTTTTTGGTATTTTTATGTTTTTTAAGAATTAATGGAAAAAGAGAATTAATCAAAATTAAAATTGAATGTAAACCCTAATCCTAATGGCTTTTAAATTTATTATGAAAAATATTGAATTTTTTAACTAATTTAAACCTAAATTAATTTACATGCATTTTTAATTATGAAAATAAAATGAGTAATATTATTATAAAAAAGGAAAAATTAAAAAGAATAAAAATTATCAATTAAACCTAAATTCTATGTTTTTTTTATATTTTATGAAAAGAATTAAAGTTTGCAACCTAATTAAACTAAATAATTACATATTAATTTATTTATGAAAGTATTGGAACAAAATAATTTATTATGTTTTTATCTTTTTCTGATTTTTTAGGCATTTTTTTATATATTGTAAAAATAATGAATTAAATTAAAACAATAAAACAAATGAAATAATAATTAAAAATATAATATAAGAAAAATAAAAAACTTGCAAACCAGGGGGGGTGGAGGTCCCCAATATGGAGGTGTAATCCTGGAATGCTGGCCCAATAAGCTTTGGTTCGTTTGACCTTTCTGAACAGCGTGCACATGCGTTGACCATGGTATATGGTATTCACCAATCCCAACCTTTGATTAGATCTCCAGATGAACGTGGCAACGTTTGATCTGTGGTATATGGTGTGCCTACGTTACTGAAGCTGCATGGGAAACGTTATGGAAAAATATTATTGAAATAGGCAAGACCTGGGACTTGAACCCAGGTCATGGGAGTTACCAACATCACACTTTGCCAGCTGATCTCAACGCACGCTTTGTATATATAACAACAAATAAATAACAAAAATAAAAATTGGTTAGTGGCCACTAAAAAGCACAAAAACGCGCGCTGATTTAAATGAGCCAACCAGTGTTTGCCAACGCATCGTCTTCCTCGCGTATTTTCTTTTTTTTTTCTTCTGAAACAAGAACCTATTGCAACGGTTTTAGACGTGTTGTTTTAGACAGGTTTCCAAGAAATAGCGATTAGCCCCTCAACGCTCATAAATTGAGCGCGAGGGTTCCATCCTCTTCGTCTTTATGCGCTGAATCCAACCATGGTATTGAGGAGGTCTAATTTTACAGCACCTGAAAACCCCTAATTTGAAGGTTCAGAAACCCTAAAAAAGCATCAATGGCAAACATCCATACATGGCACGAAAACAAAATTAGACGATATGGTTAGATTCAGAACACGTTTATTAGTATGAATGCATAAAAAAAAAACAATGGAGATGCTTGAAACATGAAATACGATTATGCATTTTTCTTGAAACCATTTGAATCCGTTTTACCAATTCTTTGCGTTTGAGTTGATGTTAGGGATTGGAATCGCTTCTGGGAACCTTGAGGAAGCTATTGGAAAAGGAATGGTGCTTTGAATCGACCTCTAAGGTTGATTTCAGAATTGAATTTTATGGAGAGTTTTTCAAGTTTGTATATGGTTCTTTTGCGCAGCATTCAGTGTATGAGCATTAGGGTTCTCTTTGTGCTTATGTAATGAGGCTATTAGGTTAAGAAAATTGATAAAAATCCCTTGTAATCTTTGATTGAAGATTTGATTTGCTTAAGGATCTTTTTGAATCTTTTTCACATGTTCTTGTATCAATTTGCATTCAATCACCCCAAATCTTTCCTAATTTGCCTTTACACGAAATATTGACTTTAAAACATGCATAAAAAGATTTTTTAGGTCAAGTTATATATTTTCCACATATTTAAATGATTTAAATGAATTAATATTAATAATAATTCAAATAAATAAAATAAAAAATGAGAAAATACTTCCCTTTGGGCCAAGTGGTCGTGCATATGCTTGGAATGATGAATCATGGAAGAAAAATGGGCCCATTAGCAATTTTAGGTCATTTGGATCAAAGTTGACTTTTCAAAATATCCAAAAATTTCCCAACTTCCACAAGGCATAACTTGCTCAATTTTTAATCTTGTCTCATGTTCTTGGACATTTTGGAAAGGTCTTTGAGTCCTTTAACGAATGCCTTTGGTCCCATGGCATTTTGATTTACCAATCTCAAGTTATGGCCTTTGACTTAAAGTCCCTTTTTGTTGACTTTTGAAAATGACCTATAATGTTGAAATTGATAACTTTTTGTGAGAGCATTTCTTGGACTTGAAGTATGAAGATGAGTTGTAGGAAATGTCTTTTTATTCAAAATGAGCTTTGGATGGAATTTTTCTGATAATCCATGTGAAAGTTATGCCCTGGTCAATTTCAGTTGACTTTTTCAACTGTCCAAATATAGTAACTTTTGCATCTTGATGATTTTCTGAGCCAAATTTTGAGAATCATGATCAAGCATTGATCAAATGATGTTTGTGGCTTCAAAATGATATGTTGACCTAAAATTTGAACTTTTGACTGTCAAATGACCATTTTGCCCCTACAGTTGACTGTAGTGCAATCTAGGGTTTTGACTGTGCAATTTTGAACTGAATGCCTTGAAACTTGATATGAGGATGCTTGACCACCTTTGTAGGCATGTGAGACTTGATTGGGCCTTTAAAAACTTCCTTTTCTTGCTCAGTACACAAACCCTAGTTTTGACTGTATGGGAGACCTTTGCACTGTACAACCCTTGGGGAATTTTGTGACTTGGCTTGGCAATTTCTTGGAGAATATGGGAGGGCAAATTTTGGGGTACAACAGTTGCCCCTGTTCAATCTTCTTAGACCTGAGGATGCAGATTGGCTGACGTGCCTTTCGTAATCCGAGGGTAGAAGATGATTGGACACTAGAGTGCCCAGAAATTTGCGCTCACATAGTGGCAGTGTGATGGGAATGGGCTTATAGATGCCATTTGGAGATTGCTGGATAGGATGATGGGCTTATAGATGCCATCTGGATGTTGATCGCGTAGGAGATTCCTTAGCGAGAACCTGCATACCTGCAAAACAGAAAAATGAGTACCTGACACGTTGCAAGAGCTGGTTTTCGGATGCTTGGTGTAGATGTGTCCTGACTGGTTACAGGAGCTGAGTCTGGAGCTTCAAACAGCGATGAATGAACCAGGGATGATTACTGTCTTAGCATGAATGGTAAGAGAACCTTGGGTGATTTTAACTTCAACAACGCTCGTTGAGAAAAATCTTAGCGGGAATTACCATCTTTGCAGTATCGGAACGGGAACCATAGACCCTTATAATCTGAAAGGGAATCGCCTCACTCGCCGTTGGAGAGGGAATCATCTGAAAAAGGAATTACCACCTCACGCACTTGTCGGAGAGGGGACCATCTGAAAAAGGAATTACCAACTCACGCACTTGTCGGAGAGGGGACCATAAGAGACTATCACCTCACACTCAACGTCGGAGAGGGAAACATCTGAAAAAGGAATTACCACCTCACGCACTTGCCGGAGAGGGGACCATAGGAGACTATCACCTCACACTCATCGTCGGAGAGGGAAACATCTGAAAAGGAATTACCACCTCACGCACTTGCCGGAGAGGGGACCATAGGAGACTATCACCTCACACTCATCGTCGGAGAGGGAAACATCTGAAAAAGGAATTACCACCTCACGCACTTGCCGGAGAGGGGACCATAGGAGACTATCACCTCACACTCAACGTCGGAGAGGGAAACATCTGAAAAAGGAATTACCACCTCACGCACTGTCGGAGAGGGAAACATCTGAAAAAGGAATTACCACCTCACGCACTGTCGGAGAGGGAACCATAAGAGACTATCACCTCACACTCATCGTCGGAGAGGGAAACATCTGAAAAAGGACTTACCACCTCACACACCGTCGGAGAGGGAACCATAAGAGACTATCACCTCACACTCATCGTCGGAGAGGGAAACATCTGAAAAAGGACTTACCACCTCACACACCGTCGGAGAGGGAACCATAAAAGACTATCACCTCACACTCATCGTCGGAGAGGGAAACATCTGAAAAAGGACTTCTGGAAGCAGCATCAGAACGTCACCATCTCTGGGTCATATCTGAAACTATATCTAGAAGGAAATCTGGAAGCAGTATCAGAACGTCACCATCTCTGGATCATATCCGAAACTATATCTAGAAGGAAATCTGGAAGCAGCATCAGAACGTCACCATCTCTGGATCATATCCGAAACTATATCTAGAAGGAAATCTGGAAGCAGTATCAGAACGTCACCATCTCTGGATCATATCCGAAACTATATCTAGAAGGAAATCTGGAAGCAGTATCAGAACGTCACCATCTCTGGATCATATCCGAAACTATATCTAGAAGGAATTGCGGTAGTTTGATAGTAGTCATTTTTGTATTGATCTTTTTCCTGAAAAGGCAAAACATAATTGTATGCAAAATCGTGATGCATGAACTGTATGTCTTCAAAGTTAATGAGATTCGTGCCATATGATGCATATGCATGCCACAATGTACGAGAATATGATGTTTATGAATGTATTTTTGTCTAAGAAAAATAAATCCTTGACGGGTGCCGGGAAGTCACTCCTGAGCTGATGTTGAGGAATAGATTTCGCTTCCGCTGGGGATGATAGTTGCAAGAATACCGGTAGGAGAAGATGACTCCGTCGCGGAATAAACTTGGCGAATGGGAGATTCTGCGGGGAGAAAAGATACTCTAGCGATCATGCTGGGGAGTGATATTCTGTGGGGAGGAAAGATACTCTGCTGAGTTGTTGATAATAACTTGCTGGGGATATCTCTGTTGTATTGGGAGTGTGAATAGACTTCGCTGGGGTAAGAAGATTTTGTCGACGACGCTCTTTCTGTGGCTTTTGGCTGAGGATAACCCAGTTATATCCTGTTAAGGAAATAACTCTTTCAATAAAGCCGGGCGACGCGTTCGTGCTCTGCGAGGATAAGCTTCCAGAATCTACTGGGGATAAGCTAACTGCTTGGGGATATGAATTCCAACTTTCTTGGGGAAACTGGATTGGACTCTCCTGGGGAAGTATTGAACTGTATTGGTTATGTTCTTCAACGGAACTTACCCTGATATCTTGGAGGACAGAAATACTCAGATTGCTTAAACCACCCGTTATTGCCCCTGTTTCTATGGAGGAGACACATGTGGGATGCTGATAATTGTTGAGGGTCAAACCTTCTTCTGGTAGGCAGGTGACAAGATAACAGGACATAGTCGTACGCTTTAATCCCTAATTTTTGCCTGGACCGCCCTTTCGGGTTTTCAGTCCACCGGGATACCCATTTTTGCTCAAGCCGCCTTTTCAGGTTTTCGACTTGCCGGGTGTACAAATTTTTTTCATTTCATCCCTCATTTTGCCCGAACCCTTTTGGTTCGCCGGGAAGCCCTTATTTTTGCCTAGGTACGTCGACCTAGCGGGTCTTTGATTTTGCGTAGTATCTTTTCGACTATGTCCGTGCTTTTAGAATGCAGGGAGTTGCCCCTGTTTAGGAGTGTTTTTGTCGTGCCACCAGAAGGGATTTGATCAGGCAAGATTCGTTGTTGGAATGCCCCAAGTGACTCATGCGGAGATTTGCCCCAGGCTATATGGCCTCTGAGAGATTCTACGAATCTTGACTTAACTGCCCCAGATGATGGACAATAGTCATGCCATGCCCCTTGATTGGAGGTATTTCTGTTCATTAGGCATTCGTCGTACGAATTTCTATGCTGTTCAAACAAAAAGTCATATGCAAACAAAGTTATGTTAAAAATGCAAAGCCTATGTCTGTCTTGAAGATTTTGAAAATGCATTCTTTTTTCATAAAACAAATGAATGTTTGTAAACGTGATGTCAACTCCGTATTTATCGTAAGCCTTAAGGAGTCAGGATACCTTTCGTAACAGTATGCTTTCAAACTAACCCATGCTTCAGCTAGGACTTTTAAGGGTTATAACGTGGCCTGGTTCACGGTTTAAGAAACAAAGGATAAAGGCTCAAATTATTTGTACCCACCCGCTCTTCGTGATGTTCTCCAAACCTAAACTCAGTTGATCGTGCGTTAGACCTTGCTTGAGTCTTTGCTTTGATGTTTCAATAATGGTTCAGATGTTGATAACTTCTTTTGAATAGGCAGTCATTTTTTGCTTTGGTTGAGGGTTTGTGAGACCTCTTTCTTGATTTTTGTTATCCCTTTCTTTTTTTGCCTGAACTGTTTCCTTTTTTGGAATTACAGTCAGCGGGATGCCCCAGTTTCGTAAGTCCCCTTCATGGGTTTTGACTTAACGGTTTTTTTATTTTTGAGATTTTTTTTTTTGATAGTGACTGCCTGTCCTTTTGATTGTTCGGGACCATCACTGTCTTTTGTTTTTGAAAAACTCATTTAGTGACATTCATTGTGCACTTGGATCAACTGAGAGAACTACCCTGCCCCAGGTTATGATTAAGGGTTTTGATTTTCGAAAATAAAAACTCCTACTTCTTTGGCTCTGATGGGTTGACGAGGGATTATCATCCTTATAACTCCAGTGTTTAGGGATTGAAACAATGCCTGTACCTCATCAGCGGGGTTTGTTCAAAAGCATACTGTAAAGATTGCGGTATCGTTTTCGTCATCCTCCCTCAAGAGGCTCAGAATTATTAACCAAGAGTTGATCATCAGAAAAAATATGAAAAGAATTTTGAATATAAGGAAAACAATTGTATTAATTCCCAAAACAGACATATGCGATGCATTAATAGAATAAAAGAGTTTGCTATGACATTAATTGTTTATATAAGCAAAGAAAAACACAACTCAGAAATTCAAATAAACAAAAGGTCTTCAACGATTGGGTAACGGAGCAGTGATTATGTTTGGAGTCTCAGGCACTTCAAACTGAATCTCCCCGGCGTCGATCATGTCTTGGATCTTGTTCTTGAGAGGCCAGCAGTTGTCCGTAGTATGCCCCGGGCTATCAGAATGATATGCGCACCTATCATTGGGATGATAGTTGGGAGCAGAAGTGTTCGGATTCCGAAGAGGAGCCCTTAAGGTGATCAGCCCTGCCTTCAACATTTGTTGTAGTGCTTGATCCAGCGACATGTTGATTTTGGTGTATTGTCGTTTCTCCTTTCGCTGCTGCCCCTGTCCTTGTTGAGCAGGTCCGGGATTGGAGATCTGGATTGCCCCTACCTCATGACGGCTCTTTTTACCGTGCACAGCATTGGATTCTTTCTTTCCATGATGAGGCTTTTTATCAGAAGATGCAGTCTCTTGAATTTTCCCAGACCGGATACCAGCTTCTATTCGCTCTCCAGTCAAGATAAGATCCGTGAATCCAGCAGACGAATTCCCAATTAAGTGGTTGTAGAACGAACCAGACAGGGTCCCCAAGAACATATCGACAAGTTCCCGATCAGTCAGAGGTGGTTGTACCCTTCCAGCAAGATCCCTCCATTTCTGCGCATATTCTTTAAAACCTTCACTTGATCCTAACGACATACCCTGGAGTTGGGTACGCGTAGGAGCAAGGTCGGCATTATATTGATACTGCTTGTAGAAAGCAGTAGCCAACTCCTCCCAGTTACGAACCTTGGTCCCATCTAGCTGATAGAACCATTCGAGATGAGTCCCTGAAAGACTCTCCTGGAAGAAGTGGATCCACAAATTCTTGTCCGCCGTATATGGTTGAATCTTCCGAACATAGGACCTGAGATGTAACTTGGGACAAGACGCCCCGTCATACTTGGTAAAGGATGGTGCTTTGAACTTCCGAGGAATAACCACACCAGTTGACAAACCCAGATCTCCGAAATCCAGCCCAGGTACCTGTTGGATCTCCATAGCATTCAGCCTATCCTCCAACTGTTTGTACTTGTCTTCGGCAGGAGGGTATTGTTCGTCGTTGAAATCTGTCTCATTGTCGGAGACCACTGGACTAAGCACCTCTCTCTCATGGTGACTGCTTTCCCTCACAGATGGAGTAGTCCTCTCAGTTTCAGTTGGCAGTGTGTTCCCAGATCTGCGTCTAGGGCTGAACAAAACAGTCCTCCTCTTCTTCTTTTCCTTCTTCAAGAGCAGAGCCTTCAGATCTTGCTGCCCCTGGGTCAAATTCATGATCAGCCCTTGGAACTGGGCGTTCTGAGCCTGGAGGGCCTTGATAGTGTGCTCGGTTGAAGATTCAGGATTCATGACAATCGGCTGAAATAAACAGCGAAGAAGGGTAAGCAACCTGTCCAAGGGATACCTGCAATGCAATGAGATGTATGATATGCATGCAATGTTTTCAAGGACCTCGCGGGATAAATAAGACAGTTTGTTAGAATTGGAAACCGGTAGCTTGATTGAAGGAACTTCATGTTGTTGAGAATCCTTCTTCAAGGGTCAAAGGCTCACCATATCCAGTGGGTCATAGCCCCTGACGACCTTAGCTAGAGGAAAATAAATCCTCTTTGCCCCTTGCTAGATGTTTGATTTATCATGACCTGCATCACAAGCCCTTGAGATCCTTGAAATGGGTTAGGATGTATGCAATGGTATGATGTCATGCTATGCATGGGGTAATGTGAGTAACCCTGTTATGAGTCCCAATTAAGGACTATAAACAACCCTGCAAGAAATTTAGTACCCTGTTATGAGTCCCAATTAAGGACTATAAACAAGACCTGCAAGAAACTTAGTACCCTGTTATGAGTCCCAATTAAGGACTATAAACAAGACCTGCAAGAAACTTAGTATACCCTGTTACGAGTCCCTATTAAGGACTATAAACAAGACCTGCAAGAAATTTAGTACCCTGTTATGAGTCCCAATTAAGGACTATAAACAAGACCTGCAAGAAACTTAGTACCTTGTTATGAGTCCCAATTAAGGACTATAAACAAGACCTGCAAGAAACAAGCGTCAGATAACAAGCATGCACATAGGCAAGTACAAAGGCACACAAGTCACACAAGACAAGCCCCTAAAGTTTAGGCCAGCATGAGGTCTGGGTATTACCCTCTTGAAGTTGGTGGGCTCAACCTGTCCTATTAGAAGTAACCGGGTTCTAGGGGTCCCAATATCACGGGATTGCTTTCATTGTTCATCGTTTCGATTTAGCCACTGAACTGGCGACCGAAATATTCCAGGAAAGCAACCCTCAATTGAGTGTAGTATCGAGTATCAACCAACCTCGGACTGCACCAAAGTCAGTTATCTCACTACCCTAAAGAGGCCAAGATAGTTCAATTAAGGTTCCTAAGGTCTGTTGATGCTTCACGACACCACGCGGAGGCCCCGTACTCTCCTTGACTGAACTCAAGGGTTACCGGTACACACCAAAGTGCCACATCAACGTAGCAGACTGTTTCAACCATGTCGGTATACCCCGCACAGTTCCCTCACAGTCTTGTTGCTACTTTCTAAGAAGGTATCCCCCAGATCCGGGTTTAGGATCTATAGAACTCCCAAGCAACCCACAATTTAAAGCACACAAGGAAAGCAATTGAAAACACAGTTATGAACTAGCCCTAAGGTACACCTCACTTTATAAAGGGTCCCCAGCAGAGTCGCCAGTTCTGTGATCGGTGCATCTGGAACTGACTGTTTAACGCTGGTTCGCGAAATATCGCGGAAGCAAGAGTCGCCACCGTCTTTTATTTTCTCCAAATGGAAAGGACAAAAGCACAGAAAAATTCCTTATAGAGATTGCTCGGTTCGGGAGGTAGATTATAGAAAGGGAAGGTGTTAACACCCTTTCTATCCATGGTTATCCATGGGCTCTTAGATACTTGCTCATTGTGTTTTCAAAATGGTTTGTTTGCTTTTCAACTGTGGGTTTTAAAAAGTTTCTTTGAAAAATTTCAGTTCGACTCGTACGTCAGAGTGTTTGAAAAGTTTGTTTTGAAAGCTTTTGAAAATGTATTGGTGTGAAAAGTATTTTGATTTATTTGAAATTAGAGCAAGTACCCTTGAGAACCTACCTACCCTAAGGAATTCGTCTGTGTAAAAGTCCTTTAAAGTAGTGCCATCCCACCATTGAGAGGTAGGTAGCACCACCGTTGGAGGTGTTCGGGTCAATTCGAGGTTATAGGGACATGGTGATCACCAGAGCAATGGGAAGACACCTTAGAAGCTACCCTCATGCCAGGTTCCCGGATCATGAGGACTTACTAAGACATCCTCTACTCGATGATCACCTTTCGAGGCAAGGCAACAGTGAGGCGTACCCTAGGGGTGGTGTGTGATTTGTGTGTCAGATTCAGTTATTTTATCTTGTCATGTCATGGGTGATCTATGCGTTTGTTTTTTATTTAAGGCCATTCATTCTTGCATGCATTTATTAACAGTTAAAAAGATGCGGAAATTAAAAGTTCTAAACTATTACAAAGGCGCGGGTCCACATCGCCAAAATTAAAGTCCAAGACCCGATTTGACAGAAAATAAAGAAATAAAGTAAAGTAAAAGTGCGAAAAGTAAATGTTACAATGCTTTGGGAGAGATACATAATTATTTAAGCAATAAAATAAATATGCGAAATTAAACAATTAAAAATATGGGCGTTGGACCCTTTTGCAAAATGAAAATTAATAAGGAATTAAAAATTAAAAAAAAAGGAAATGTTTTTGGTATTTTTATGTTTTTTAAGAATTAATGGAAAAAGAGAATTAATCAAAATTAAAATTGAATGTAAACCCTAATCCTAATGGCTTTTAAATTTATTATGAAAAATATTGAATTTTTTAACTAATTTAAACCTAAATTAATTTACATGCATTTTTAATTATGAAAATAAAATGAGTAATATTATTATAAAAAAGGAAAAATTAAAAAGAATAAAAATTATCAATTAAACCTAAATTCCATGTTTTTTTATATTTTATGAAAAGAATTAAAGTTTGCAACCTAATTAAACTAAATAATTACATATTAATTTATTTATGAAAGTATTGGAACAAAATAATTTATTATGTTTTTATCTTTTTCTGATTTTTTAGGCATTTTTTTATATATTGTAAAAATAATGAATTAAATTAAAACAATAAAACAAATGAAATAATAATTAAAAATATAATATAAGAAAAATAAAAAACTTGCAAACCAGGGGGGGTGGAGGTCCCCAATATGGAGGTGTAATCCTGGAATGCTGGCCCAATAAGCTTTGGTTCGTTTGACCTTTCTGAACAGCGTGCACATGCGTTGACCATGGTATATGGTATTCACCAATCTCAACCTTTGATTAGATCTCCAGATTAACGTGGCAAGGTTTGATCTGTGGTATATGGTGTGCCTACGTTACTGAAGCTGCATGGGAAACATTATGGAAAAACATTATTGAAATAGGCAAGACCTGGGACTTGAACCCAGGTCATGGGAGTTACCAACATCACACTTTGCCAGCTGATCTCAACGCACGCTTTGTATATATAACAACAAATAAATAACAAAAATAAAAATTGGTTAGTGGCCACTAAAAAGCACAAAAACGCGCGCTGATTTAAATGAGCCAACCAGTGTTTGCCAACGCATCGTCTTCTTCGCGTATTTTTTTTTTTTTTTTTCTGAAACAAGAACCTATTGCAACGGTTTTAGACGTGTTGTTTTAGACAGGTTTCCAAGAAATAGCGATTAGCCCCTCAACGCTCATAAATTGAGCGCGAGGGTTCCATCCTCTTCGTCTTTATGCGCTGAATCCAACCATGGTATTGAGGAGGTCTAATTTTACAGCACCTGAAAACCCCTAATTTGAAGGTTCAGAAACCCTAAAAAAGCATCAATGGCAAACATCCATACATGGCACGAAAACAAAATTAGACGATATGGTTAGATTCAGAACACGTTTATTAGTATGAATGCATAAAAAAAAAACAATGGAGATGCTTGAAACATGAAATACGATTATGCATTTTTCTTGAAACCGTTTGAATCCGTTTTACCAATTCTTTGCGTTTGAGTTGATGTTAGGGATTGGAATCGCTTCTGGGAACCTTGAGGAAGCTATTGGAAAAGGAATGGTGCTTTGAATCGACCTCTAAGGTTGATTTCAGAATTGAATTTTATGGAGAGTTTTTCAAGTTTGTATATGGTTCTTTTGCGCAGCATTCAGTGTATGAGCATTAGGGTTCTCTTTGTGCTTATGTAATGAGGCTATTAGGTTAAGAAAATTGATAAAAATCCCTTGTAATCTTTGATTGAAGATTTGATTTGCTTAAGGATCTTTTTGAATCTTTTTCACATGTTCTTGTATCAATTTGCATTCAATCACCCCAAATCTTTCCTAATTTTCCTTTACACGAAATATTGACTTTAAAACATGCATAAAAAGATTTTTTAGGTCAAGTTATATATTTTCCACATATTTAAATGATTTAAATGAATTAATATTAATAATAATTCAAATAAATAAAATAAAAAATGAGAAAATACTTCCCTTTGGGCCAAGTGGTCGTGCATATGCTTGGAATGATGAATCATGGAAGAAAAATGGGCCCATTAGCAATTTTAGGTCATTTGGATCAAAGTTGACTTTTCAAAATATCCAAAAAGTTCCCAACTTCCACAAGGCATAACTTGCTCAATTTTTAATCTTTTCTCATGTTCTTGTACATTTTGGAAAGGTCTTTGAGTCCTCTAACCAATTCCTTTGGTCCCATGTCATTTGGATTTACCAATCTCAAGTTATGGCCTTTGACTTAAAGTCCCTTTTTGTTGACTTTTGAAAATGACCTATAATGTTGAAATTGATAACTTTTTGTGAGAGAATTTCTTGGACTTGAAGTATGAAGATGAGTTGTAGGAAATGTCTTTTTCTTCAAAATGAGCTTTGGATGGAATTTTTCTGATAATCCATGTGAAAGTTATGCCCTGGTCAATTTCAGTTGACTTTTTCAACTGTCCAAATATAGTAACTTTTGCATCTTGATGATTTTCTGAGCCAAATTTTGAGAATCATGATCAAGCATTGATCAAATTATGTTTGTGGCTTCAAAATGATATGTTGACCTAAAATTTGAACTTTTGACTGTCAAATGACCATTTTGCCCCTACAGTTGACTGTAGTGCAATCTAGGGTTTTGACTGTGCAATTTTGAACTGAATGCCTTGAAACTTGATATGAGGATGCTTGACCACCTTTGTAGGCATGTGAGACTTGATTGGGCCTTTAAAAACTTCCTTTTCTTGCTCAGTACACAAACCCTAGTTTTGACTGTATGGGAGACCTTTGCACTGTACAACCCTTGGGGAATTTTGTGACTTGGCTTGGCAATTTCTTGGAGAATATGGGAGGGCAAATTTTGGGGTACAACAGTATGCTAATGTCACTAAGAAGGTAGTTATGCGCTTCATTAAGAATAATCTTATATGTCGGTATGGTGTGCCGAGAAGAATTATCATCGACACTGGCTTGAATCTGAATAACAAGATGATGACAGAACTGTGTGAAGAATTCAAGATTATCCGTACAGGCCAAAGATGAATGGGGCTATTGAAGCTGCTAATAAGAATATCAAGAAGATTATCCAGAAAATGGTTGTTACTTATAAGGATTGGCATGAAATGCTCCCTTTTGCTTTACATGAATATCGAACATCTGTCAACACTTCAACAGGAGCAACCCCGTTCTCCCTTGTGTATGGAATGGAATTTATACTCCCAGTCGAGGTTGAGATTCCTTCTTTGCGTTTGATAATGGAAACCAAGTTGACAGAGGCTGAATGGGTCCAGAATCGGTTTGACCAATTGAATTTGATCGAAGAGATGAGAATGACAACTTTGTGTCTTGGTAGGCCGAAAACCCAGAAGGGCGGTCTAGGAAAAAATTAGAGACATAAACAGAATAAATTTCCTGCTAATTTGAAAACCCGCAAGGGCAACTTAGGAAAAAGTTAGGTACTTTCTTGGCAAGTAACTACATCGGACAAGACTTGATCATTGAAGCAATAATCTTCACGGATCCTCATCATACTTCAAATAGAAGCTGTTGCTCGGGATTTCAAAAGTTGTTAGAGGGGATAGTGGTCATTGTATCTCAATGTATCTTTTCCATTATATATTACTATTTTTTGAACTTTGTAATCATCCATGGAGTCTCGCCATTCACAGACTACCATTCTATTAATGAAATTTGAGCTTTTAGCCAATTCTTTGTGTTTATATTTTTATTTAGCTTACAAAGACTCCATTTATTATTGATAATAACTTTCAAAGCGAAAAGATCAAATAAGAAAGTTGATTTTCAAAAAGAATTTACAATTTGCTTTCACTTTAAAATTTGTGACGCAAGATAAAAACAAAAGTGGTAATCCCAGGAATGGACGAACTCTAGTCATTTTGAGAAGTTTTGTTTCTCGGGGAAGTTTTCCTCAGGATTTTTTCTCTATATTGGGTTTGTGACTCCAGTGTCCCCGGTCTAGTTTTGATTCATTTATCCTATTTTCTGAAATTGCATGATATGAAGATTCAATCCAATATTTCTCCATTGAGGTTTTAGTTTGTTTAATAGAGGTTCTTTCTTCCCAGAGAAGTTGGTACAATAATCACTCTTGAAGAACACATGTCTTCGGTCTCTCTAGTGAAGAACGTATATTGATTTTCCCTTTGAGGATGTGGTGTTAACCTCCCCAGTGAAGTCAGCACAAAATCCCCAATTAGTGTCTTGATGATGGGACATTATGCGCCTTAACAAAGTTTGTGTGTTTCCTCTTTCAAAATGGGCCTGAATTTCCCAGTGAATGTTGTGATGATTTGGTGTCCACCCGCTTTACCTGAAATTGATTTTGCAATCCCCAGTAGAAGTGTTACTTTTGAAAACATTTGTTTCCCCGTTGAAGTCTGAGTTCTATTCCCTGGTGAAGCCTGGAGAAGGATGTTATATCCCTGTATCTGTACTATTTTTGTCACTTGGATTTGTTTACTTCCGGATTACGTTTCTCCCCAATGAAGTTAAACCAGGAAGTAGGTTTTTGTTTCCTCAGTTGGCGCTTACTTTTTCTTGGATTGTTCACCTTGGATGTGATTTAGTCGAGTGTTGATTGTGCCCGAGTTGGTTTTTGCCTGGTTACTCCCATTTTTATATGTCTGTTTTGTCAGCATATACATGATAAAACTCATACATTCATACATACATCATGTGTAGTTGATTTTAGCAAATCATTTCTCATTCACATTCATTAATATTTTTGTTGATATACTACCCTGTTTTGTAGAATTATGTTGCCCTCTCTCCAATAGAGTGTTGATCTTAAGCAGAAAGTGTATGTTCTTTCAATTTCCCCACCGAGTTACCCCTCGTGGAAGATTTTTGCTTTAGGCTTCCGGTGCAGCTCTTTGGCTAGATAGATTGGGTTTCGCTGTTGAGTTTATTTCTCAAAAGATGTATTTTGGTTGACTATTCCACTCCAGTTTATTTCTGGTTTGAGTCTTTGCTTCCCAGCATCATTATCACCGTGGATTTCTGCGAGCTTCAAGCATTTGTTTAGGAAATGTGCATTTATTTTGGCCCGAGAAAACTTTTGTCTCCTCAGCAAGAACATGTTGGCATTTCCCCAGGAAGTCATTTCTACAAATTTTCCTATAACAGCAAGTAGCAAGTCTCTTTATTTGAGACAACTTATATATTACCCTTTCTAGGCGGAGTGCCTCGGTTAAGCAAGAAGTTGAGACCTAGGTGAAATTTCAGAATTTTGGGGAAAACTTGTTATCTTTTTGCTACCCTCAGTGAACGTTGGTAGTTCATTGTCAGTGAACAGCGATGCTATGATATATTTTATCTCTACCTTCAGTGAAAGTTGGTAGGTCACCTTCAATGAAAGTTGGTGATTGTTATCTTTTTTCTACCCTTAGTGAACGTTGGTAGTTCATCGTCAATGAACAGCGATGCTATGATATATTTTCTCTCTACCTTCAGTGAAAGTTGGTAGGTCACCTTCAGTGAAAGTTGGTGATTGTTATCTTTTTGCTACTCTCAGTGAACGTTAGTAGTTCATCGTTAGTGAACGACGATGCTATGATATATTTTTTCTCTACCTTCAACGAAAGTTGGTAGGTCACCCTCAGTGAAAGTTGGTGATTATTATCTTTTTTCTACCTTCAGTGAATGTTGGTAGTTCATCATCTGTGAACGGAGATGCTATGATATATTTTCTCTCTACCTTCAGTGAAAGTTGGTAGGTCACCTTCAGTGAAAGTTGGTGATTTTTATCTTTTTGATACCCTCAGTGAACGTCGGTAGTTCATCGTTAGTGAACAACGATGCTATGATATATTTTCTCTCTACCTTCAGTGAAAGTTCGTAGGTCACCTTCAGTGAAAGTTGGTGATTGTTATCTTTTTGCTACCCTCAGTGAACGTTGGTAGTTCATCGTCAGTGAATGGCGATGCTATGATATATTTTGTCTCTACCTTCAGTGAAAGTTGGTAGGTCACCTTCAGTGAAAGTTGGTGATTATCATCTTTTTGCCACCCTCAATGAATGTTGGTAGTTTATTGTCAGTGAACGGCAATGCTATGATATATTTTCTCTCCACCTTCAGTGAAAGTTGGTAGGTCACCTTCAGTGAAAGTTGATGATTGTTATATTTTTTCTACCCTCAGTGAACGTTGGTAGTTCATCGTCAGTGAACGACGATGCTATGATATTTTCTCTTCCTTCTACCTTTAGTAAACATTGCTAGCTCACCTTCAGTGAATATCGGCGTTGTCATTTCTTTTCTCTTTCTGCCTACAGTGAATGTTGGTAGCTTCGCCTTCATTAGAAGTTGGCGTATCCATGGACCATTTTACCAACCTCTCTGATTCAGGTCTTTTTGATCCACCAGTGATTTATTTTCCTGGTTGGGTTACTCTCTTTTTTCTTTATTTTGTTACATCCCCAATGGTGTTTTGTGTCCCTTTGAAGTTGTCCATATGCACCCATATTCATAAGCATTGCATGGCATCTTAGGGCCAAAAATAGGGTTTGTTTTATATTTAAGTATCTTCGATCGCATCGACATGAAGATTTCTAACCTTCGTATCTCCGGATAGAAGAAACTTAAATAAGGGCAGCTGTTGTACCCCAATTTTCCCCCAAGATCCCTTTATCATACCATGTTGATTCAATCACAACAAGATCACATTAGGGTTTTTGGTTTTTCTCCCTATATTTAGTTTTGCCATTTGAGGAATCACCAAGCACCTTTACTTGTTTTCTTTTGTGATCATGAATATTTTGTCTTATTTTTTCCTTTGAATTAATAAAATGCGATGTTGTTTTGTCTTGCTTGTACTAATGTAGGTAAAGACAATGGGGCTTAGCAAGTGGCTCCATGGGTTCATGAGTTTATTTCCATGCCCTAGTCAATAAATTTTGAGAAGTCCAAACCTCACCATTGAAGTTGTTTAGGAAGGGATGGCATGGCAATGTTATTTTGGTTCACTACATTTCCAAGTCATCAAGATTGATTCAAAAGTGCAAGGGATTGATTGAAGAAGTTGTCATGGTTGGACAAGGCCTTGTTCCCTTTGGTCACAAGTCCATATTTCTCTAAATTCTCAATATATGGAAGTGGTTTTGGTGGATATGAATTCTCATTTTCATCTTCAATAACTTCTATTTACAAAGCAAAAGTGTTGGTACAAGAAGGTGGTTCAAAATTGTCAAAGTTCCTCAAGGCATTTTCTTGATCTAGGAGCTAGGGTTTTGAACTTTAAAGAAGCATATCTTGCTCATCTTTTGGTATTTTTGAGTTATTCCAAAGACATCCTTATCTTCAAAGGGTTATCAAAAAATCACATCAAAAGTTTCAAGGAGTTTTCATATGGAAGAAGCTTGATGATGAAGAAAGATTACAAGTCCTCCAGATGAACCCTTAATTTCTCTTGTGTGACTTCAAATGATCATAACTTGGTTAATTTTTATCCCCTTGGGTCCATTCTTTTTCCATAATTATCTTGAGGATGTGAACTTTATGCCTTCTTTTATATGCAAAGTGAGAAAATGGATGGAAGATGCCCTAAGGATACAAAAGATTATAGGTCATTTCATGTTTTTTTTTGCCAACTTCAACAATTCATAACTCTCTCATTTTTTGGAGATTTTGAATAATTCAAGTTTCAAAATGTCATTCAAGAGGTCTATTTCATGCCATATTTTTTGGTCAAGAGCAAATTCCAAGTTGAAAGCCATGTTTGGATGCAAGACATTATAGGTCACTTTTGAAGAAAAATTTGAAATATTTCTAAGTATGGAAAGTCAACCCTTTTCCCCAACTTTGACTCAATGCAATTTTAAGCTCAAGCATCCATTTGATCCCATTATTTTTACATTACAAAGTTTGTAACCTCATCTTTCTAAAGCATCAAGAGTCATGCCCTAAGACCCCTTGAGATGAGAATGCCATTGACTTGAACTTGGTAACTTAGAATTGAAGTTTCTTCAAAAGTCAGAATTTTAAATCATTGGTTTAGCTTCTAAACACTTTGATTCTGCGCATTTTTTCTCCTGAACATGTTTAGTGAACCTCCAGAAGTGATTAGTATAGCAAAACACACGTTTTGGATGAGTTTTGATCAAAGTAGAGGTCACACTTTTCTTGTTTGCAACTTCACACAATTTCCCTCCAAACTTCATCATTTCACACGCTTGAACATTCCATTTGATTCCCTATAAAAAGAGGGTCATCCCCCATTCATTTCCTCAAGCTTGGATAGCCAGAATCACCCTGCCAAACTTGCTCCATAACTCAAAAATTCTGCTACTTCGAAATCTGCTTTCAAGCCTTTTTCAATCCAATTTTTCCATCAATTCACCTTCCTTGATTTTCCCTGAAGCTAACCATATAATTACATTCAAGAATCATGCCCTATATTGCTCCATAGAAGTCCAGTTTCAGAGCTCTACAACTCAACTTCAATAGGTAGATTCCTTCATTAATTCTTTAAAACTTTGATATCATTGTGATGCTCTCATTGCCCTGGTTATAGCCGTAACACTTATTTTCATCTGAAAACTTGTTTTGACCATGAAATTTCAAATCCCTTTTCAAAACTTTCCTTCCAAATTGCTTGAGCTGCAATTTATATAAATTTGTCGCGAATGTGTGGTTGTCTTTCTCTTGAAGAGATGAAGCGAATGACACAGGTATGAGCTTCTGATTTTATAATTTGAGAGACCTGTAATTCACGTCGGCTGGAGGTTGAAGATGACCAACGTGTCATCTTCCAACCAGAGATGGCACGCCACTTGTTTTTTTTTGAAATCTGATTTAATTAATGATTCAATGCATTATCCACTAAAGTCCATAACATGCACAATGCGCCAGGTCCACTTGATCTGTTTACTAACACGTTTTGACATTAATCAGATGACCCATATTTTTTTGGTTTTTATTTTCTTTTCTGATTTTTATATTTAATTGTTTTAAATTTAAAAAAATCATAGAAAATTCATTTTTAGCCCAAACAATCTGAAGAAATTATGAAAAATATTTCTGATTATTCTCTTTTTGATTTTTGTTTTTTTACAATTTAATTTTGTGTTTTGGTATTTTTTTAATAAATTTTCACTTTATTTGAATTGTTTTAAATGTTTAAAAATAATTTTATACATTTTTAAATTCTGAAAAAATTATGGAATAATCCAATGATATTGTGACAAATATTGGTGACCTTATTTTATTTTTGTTTCTGACTTTGTTATTTTTTTAATCATTTTTGGTTTATTTTACTTATTTCTTTAATTTTAAAAATAGTTTCTGACTTTAAAAAATTACCAAAATTTTCATAAAAATATTTGAGTCCTTTTTTGATTTTTCTATGATCTTACTTTTTATTTCTCGATTAATTTGAACATAGTTAATATTTTTATCCCTTATTTCTATTTTAAAACATTTTAAAACCCTTTAAATATATATATATATATTAAATGCAATATTATTTTGTGATTGTTTTCATGTTGATCTTGGGTTAAATTTTTGATCATGGACTTTATTAACCTCATTGGATCCATAGTGTTGAGTCTAACTACACAAAAATGGATGAATGAGTTTAATAATAGTTTGATTAAAATTTAATTCAAATGTGATTTGTATACTCTTCCCCACCCTCTCCATCTCATCCCTTTCTTATTGCACTAAGTTATTGGAGCATGATATATATATCATGTATCAAAACAAATGGTGCATAGATTGTTATTGACCGACCTCAAAATAGGTGCGCCTTCTAAATAAGTCCACTTACGATTGCTTAACATAGCGCTAAATTTTGTCCCGATTCGAATAAATGATCATTCGTGGCCCAAACCTATATTTGTAAGCCCAAATATGTTAATTTGATCTCTTTGATCCAATAACCTTGAGATTCATTGTGTGGAGGCTTTGGTTCTACCAATCCTTTAATGGATCTACATCACTTTTGGCCAATGCGGATCACTTAAACATTGTTGATCATTAAATGGCACTTGTGAGGATTCCAAATGGGTGATATACTTGACAAAAAGAAAATGAAACTTGTTATGTTGAGGCTTTGGTTCTACCAATCCTCTAATGAGTTCCAAATGCAAGTTTCAAGATGATCATCCAGCTAACCACTAATCACTAATAATTGACTTTATCTTTTGGTTTTAATTTATGCCCTTTTATTTTTATGCTTTATGCACCATTTAATTTTAGCATTTACATTTCATGCTATCTTCATCTTTGTTCACTTGAGCCTTTTCTTTTCTCTTCTAATACACCTAATAATCAACATGAACCATAAAAGCTTTAATGATACTTGGACTATTTGGTTACTATCCTTGGCATTATGGAGTATTGGACTTCTTGAACTTATGATTAGAAACCTTCGCCTATGTTGGAGACCTTGTAACCTTAATTGATATTTTGTCTGGAGCTCTTGAGGTTTACCTCAAGACATTGGGTTGTTTGTTTGTTTTGTGTGCAGGTTATTGTGATTATATTCTTTGTTTATAATCTGGAATTCACCTGTATGCAGCCGTTACTCTACCCAATTTTTTTATGAAGACTTAATACACTTGAAGTTTGGTTCTCACAAGAGGTTTAGTATCTTTGCTTGCTTAGTTTCAATCCAAAGAATGAAAATTCTATCTTGGCTCATAATGTCAAGTATTGGATTTTTGTCGGTTAGATGGTTCATATCCCTAACTTTTACCTTATGCTTTAGGATAGCCTCTTCTTCTCCACCCATCTTCTTTAATTTCATAAATCTTCTCCATCCTTTTGAAAACTCTTCTTGTTTTTTAAACTTGAACCACTTTCATAATAAACTTAGACTTAAGTCCATGCATTTTCAAAACATTTTCATAAATAAACTTCAATCAACTTAATAATACCTTGACATTTTTTATGAGAAGACTTAAAGTCAATCAATCTCATTTCAAACTATTTTGCCACTTTGGCTCTTTTATTTTTAAAACTTTTCTCAAAAAGATTAGACTCTTGTCAATCCTTGTAGTGATGCAAATAGCTATACTTCTACAATATATAGTAAAGAGGGATATTTTCCACTTGGGTGTTGAGTGAGGCATTGTTGATTTTAAAATCCAAGCCATATCCTCTACTTTGAGATGATGCAAATCCTCCTTTCTCATGATTGTGTGTAGTAAGTATGTTTTCCACACGGACAATGACAATGGTGTCTTATCTCATAAAATTAACCAACACACTTTTATTTTAAATTTTTTTAAAGAGAAACTACGTGTACCCTGATCCCATATTGCATGGAAGGTGGTACATAGGCACTAAAGGTTCACAACTGCGGCGGGTACAAAAATCATAAAAAAATATTTCTTTTCTCACCTCCACCATCTATTTTTATACAACATTTTTTATAGCCAAAATATACAGATTTTACACAGAGGTTCATACGGAGTACCGTAGATGTTTAAGGTGCTAATACCTTCCCTTTGCATAACCAACCCCCTTACCTTAAATCTTTCACCCTCTTTTTTGGGTTATTCGCTCTTTTCCCATTCCTTTGGAAACAATAAAGCGCGATGGCGATTTTTATTTTGATCTGTATAAAGTCTAGTCAATCCAATGGTTTAGTCTTAAATATTTCTACCGCTACAGCTAACACAACAACGACAATATTAAACCTTGAAGAACTACAACAACATTAAACCTTCCAACCATCGATCTCAATGAAAAAAACAACATTAAACTTTCAATCTCAAGAACAACTATAATATACAACTTTTTACTAACAACAACATTAACTTTGTTAGAATAACTCTCCTTTGCGGCACTACAACCTTGTGTGGGTGGGAAGAAGAAGGTTTTAGTGCTGCCAGCGTTTGATTCCTCATATTAGGATGCCATTATAGCGCAGGTAGATGCTAGTGTTTTTAGTGAGGGTTTTATGTCTTATGGTTATACGTTCAAAAAGAATAAATTGGAGATTTTTCCTGCGGCTTGCAGAAGAGAGTCTATTGTTGTCTAGGTGGAGTTGGCTGAGCTACTAGCTATAAGGTGGTGCCTTTTGTTGGCGAAAGATCTAAAACCGCAGAAGGTGATCATCTCTGTCTGTCTCATTGCTGTTGATTGTATCAATAGCGCTAGAAATAATGCTTCCCTTGAGCCTACTATTGAGGGTTGCAGATTATTATGCAACAATTTCCTTTTTACATCTGTTGTGTTTATTAGTAGGGAGTTTAGTGTAGATGCTCACAACCTAGTTGGTTTGGGTAAGTTGTATGGTTCAAAAACCCGTACTGATGGGTATCCCTATGTGGAACCTTTGCCAAGTATACCTCCTTTTTTTCCTCTTTAATGGAATAAAAAAACTTTGTTACAATAACAACAATATTAAACCTTTTACTAATACAACAAAAACAACTATAATTTGAACAAAATTTAAAAATAATTAGAATAACACAACAACAATATTAAACCTTCAAACCATCGATCTCAATGACAACAACACCATTAAACCTTCAATCTCAACAAATAAAATAACATTAAAATTTTTACTAAAAACAACAGATCAATAAATCATTAATCAATCAATCTCAATAAATGAATGTCCCAAATAAATATTTTTACCACTTAGAGGTAATAAATCTCCGACTTTTTTTTCTAAAACCTTGCAACATATGGTATCCCTCTAAAGCTTTACATGTTAAAAAATTGTTAACAAAAAACATTCAAAAGTAAAGTGAATATTTTAGTATTATAAATATATATTAATAAGTCATATAACATATTTATTTGTTAGTTTTCTCATATCCCTTCTTGATGATCATAAAGAATAACATGCACATAATCTGAATCATTTTCTTTATATGAGGTACACACGTGTGTTGCGAAAGAAGGCGTCTTAGAATATCAAGAGTTAAATCTTGATTTTCATCACTACCAAGAATATGTTTTCCTTGTAGAACAATTGAACATTTATTGTTAGAAGGATATAGACATAAATAATTTATTTTTCTTAGGATGTCATGATGAGTGGTCCATTCATATAAGATTTCTTGCGAAGTGTTGTACCCCAAAATTTACCCTCTCATTTCTCAAAGGATCAACCTGGATCCTCAGGTTTGCTTCCATCCAATTTCAAGCCTTGAATTACAGATTTTTCAAGAAAGTCACTCACGAGGGTAAAATGGTCATTTACGCATTGAAAAGTCAAACTTTGACTTTTGATCAAAAATCAAGTTTCAAGAGTCATATTTCATCAAGACATGTTTGAGATATGAAGTTTGTTTCATCTGGAAATTCAAAAATCAAAAGTTACTTTGGAAAAAGTTAAATTTCTAAATATTTAGAATTTTTCCAAGTGTTTAAGAAATATGACAAGCTCAGAACTTCTGATACAATAGTTATAGATTTCAATGAGATTTAAAACATTGCAGAACAGAACTTCCCCTGGAAATGATGGAATTTCAAGTTATAAATGTTCAGAGGCACGTCCTTGAAATTAAAGCACTCAGCAAATTCTAGACATTTTCAAGATAAAATTGGGTCAAAATTTCTGGGCCAGTTTTTATAAAGGTTCAGTCAGAGTTTGCAAGGTACAATTCAAAGAAGGTTACGAAGTATGCTACAAGCTTCCTGGAAAGTCTGAGAGCTTCTTCAGAACATGATGGAGCAAAGAGATTCAAGGGTCAGAAGTTGATTATCTATTCTAAGTCACGCTGAAGCTGAACTTCTGATCTAGAACTAAGCAATGATGCAGAATATCACGTTGCAGGATTTCTAGGTTGATCAATCTCATCATCATTTAATGCTCACAACCACTTATGGGTCTTTGTTCAAAGGATTTCTCCACGTGTGGCATAGAAGTACCTTTACTGTCTTGGAAAAGCAAACTCTTGTACAAAAGTGTGCTGGACCCATTCATTACTTTTGCTTTGGAAGTTACTTTTCCTTAATTCCTGCTTACAATTTCAGTTTAGGTGCTACTAAGGCTACTAACCACCATACTTGCTTCAACAGCAAGGCAACACCCTAGCATGTGATGGATTCACTCTCCAAACTATAAGATCTTTGCCTATAAATTGAAAGCCATTGACCACTGTAAAAAGGTCGGAAATTTAAGAAAGAAAAAGCCTTGAACCCCTGCTAAAAATTCCAAGAGTCCAAGAACTGTAAAAATAACATACAAAACTGGTTAACTTTTGATTCCTTTCATTTAGACTCCATTTGTTCTCAAGTATTTCTTGACTAAAACCATCCACACAGTTTCTGATTCACATATTAGAAACTGCCCTAACTTCTGTATTCATACTACCACATACTCTGCATCCACCTCAACATAAAAGAAGTCAGAACATCACCCCTTTTGCTGTTCCAGAAGTTGAAAACTTCCAGTCTGCTGAGTACGTGAAGAAGTTGCTCAGAACATCATCAGAGTTGAGGTTAACTCCGATTCACATAATCTCTTCCAACTGCAAGGTAAGCTTCTGTTGACTCTCACCATATTACTTAAGCATTACCAGATTTGCATGTTCAAAAATACAATGTAGATATCATGTTTCTGATGTTGTACATATTCTGAGGTTTCAGGCATCTACTTGCCTAAGTAGGGAGTAAATCAGTTCAGAACTTCTTGAAGAAATTAGAACTCAGAATTAGGATTAGCAAATTTATACTTGCCTCTGATTTATAGTTCTGATATTTCCTGTTTCTGAAATACTATGACACCTGCCATAACTCTCATATGCACATCTTCTGTTCTGTTGAGAAATGACCAAGTTGTAGATGTTCTGACTAGCATGGAGAGGGAGACCAAGTTCTGCCAGTGGTATCAGAACTTCTAAATTTTTTTTGTTCCCAGCGGATCCAGAACTTCTGACTTCACCTATTTTTCACTAACAGGATATCTGTTTTGCAGTACGCCAGAGTCAGAACTTCTGACCTCCTTTAGTCAGCAATATGCTGATTCTACTTTCTTTTTCCTCACTATTTTTGCTATCATTTTTATTTCATTAATAAAAAAACACCAAAAATATTTTTCATTTTAACATGTTTTATTTTATTTCTTAAAACAAAAGGATCAAAAATATTTTCTTAAACAAAAACTTATCTCTTTTTTTTCTTTCTAAAATAAAACAAATCAATTTCACATTTTCTTGTACATTCTTATCCATTCAATATGGTTGTAATAGTAACTTAGGACTTAATTTTATTTGCAATCCCCATTTGTAAATTCGTACACCCCACCCTCCCCAATGATTGAAATAGTGTAGAATCTTTATTTTTTTTGCACTTTTTATTGCTTTCATATAATGTTAGTAAATAGGGTTTGTATGGGAAGATAAAATCAACAAGTAGATAACCCTAATCAAATATTAAATGCATGAAAATCAAACAAACTATTTACACATGCACCCTTAAGGTTAACTCCACTTGTTGCCTAAAAAATGGTCATGTTATGCATGTGAGATGTCTTGGCATAAACGAATAAAAAATACAAGATCATAGTCCCTCGATGACGCTATCAAAAGTTACCTTTCAAAATGATCTTAGTCCCTAAAGAAAAATGCTAAGATACCTTGCAACATTGCTAATCATGGTTATACGATAACCCACACCCGTCCCTTTTACATCCAAAGATAGGGTTGCTTACCAAATCAATGGTAAGACAACAATGTCAAAGGAAAAGGAAATGAACAAGAAAGACATTTGAGTAGGTAGATTGCTCCTACTTGCTACATCTCAAAACAAACATCCTTGCTATTTTCAAAACAATCACATACACTTTCAAACATCTTACAAAATTGAAAACATTTTCAAAAGATCAACATCTTTGTATAAATTCTTACGAACGAGAATCATTACAAAGATTTCCTAAACAATGGCCTCTTTTAAAAATACTTTCAAAAACCACACAAAGCACACATTCAAACAAAAGCAAGTGATCTAGCAAGTAACTAAGAGCCCATGGAAAACCATGGATGAAAAGGGTGCTAATACCTTCCCTTTTCATAATCTACCCCCGAACTCAAGAAACAATCTCAAAGGTCTTTCTTGTGCTTTTTCACATTTCCTTTTGGATAAAAGAAAAGTCGGTGGCGAATCTTGCTAACCGCAACATTTGCGATAAAACGCAAAACAATCAAGTCAGTTCTCCCACCGTACCACACGAAGGTTAACATGTGAATCTTAATTCATTGGTTTGTATATCAGTGTTATTGTTAATAAACTTGCACTTAAATAAAGACACTTTAAATATAACATATTCAATCTCCTAAATCTCCTAAATGACCCCAAAGTACGGTCTATATGTCATTACATGATTCTTACCTTTGAAACAAAAAATGTATATGGATTCAACCTTAACCATAATCTCACTATTTGGCATGGTACTACAAGCATCCTTTGGTTTTGTATAGAATAAAAATTGATTGATGTTGTATGCTCTATAAGTTATTACATTAAACTTGGGCATATATAACATTCTTGTAGTTGTCTCGAATGCACTCTTATCTTTAAAAACCATTTCATTAAACCAATTTATGAAACTTTTGATATACTGAGTCAATATTCATTTTTCACTCATCCGGAATAATTTTTTCTTGATAAGTCTTTTATGAGCGGATAAGTATGATTGAACTCCGTCAATGTTATTCAATATATACAAATGTTCTTGAAAAACTACATCTCGGGCCATTGAATTAACAATTAAACCTTGAGTACCTTTTACCTTCATATCTTCCACCATGACGAGATTTGAGAATTCCTATATAGTATGCTTCTGACAAATAGTTTGAACAAAACTCAATAGCTTCTTCTATGATGTACCTTTCAATGATTGAGAAATTCCAGACGATGATGATTCTTTGAATACCATCTAAATATTTTCATGCATCGTTCTACTTGATACATCCACCTTAAATAAATTGGACCATAAAATCTAATTTCCTTGACTATATGAACAATTAAGTGAGTCATAATGTCAAAAAATGATGGAGGGAAATACATCTCCAATTGACCAAGATGATTGCAGACTCATGCTTCAACTCATCTAAATTTCTTGTATAAATGATTTTATTACAAATAATATTGAAGAATAAGCACAATCTATGTATAATTTCCCTTACATCTTTTTGAGAAAATGCCATGAATAGCCACATGTAGAAGTTGTTGCATCAAGAAATGATGATCATGAGGTTTTAAGACAATTAATTTGAGATCTTTCTTTGAAAAATTTTTATTGACATTTGATGAGTATCCTTTTATAACTTTGATGCCCTACAGACATTCACAAAAACATTTTTCTTTTCTTTTCTACACAGAATCTGACATGTTGGGGGAGTAAATATGTTCTTTTACATATTTCTTTTAGGACTAAATTTTGTATTATACCCATATCCACCAGATCTAGACTAGCATTCTTAACATCTTTTGTCTATGTTGAGAAGTGTTCCAATCAAAATATCACACATATTTTTTCTACATGTATCACATTAAGACAATATCTTAAATAGAGGCTAGACTAATATAGAAGATCAAAGAACACCAGCCTTCTTTTTCTATATATTTTTGTTTACAGACCCTTTTTGGTTATTTCCAAAGATAACATTAATGTGTTGTTATCATTTATAAAATTTCCTCCCCATTTAAGGGCTTTAGAGCAATATCAAGCTCCTGCTTACCATTAAAATCCTTCTGCAATCCACAATATGGATGATTTAGTCTTAGAAATTTTTGATGCCCAAGGTAAACCAATTTTTTTATTCTTTAGTTGGTGGGAGCATGTATCAACTTCACATATAGGACATGATTTATGTCCTTTAACGCTGTACCCAGGCATATTACTGTATGCAAGAAAGTCATTGATTGTGCAAAACAAAGTGGCACACATCTTAAAATTTTCACCCGAACATGCATCAACAACATTTATGCCTTCCTCCCACATAACTTTTATATCTTTAATTAATGGACTTAGATAAATATCTATATCATTTCCTAGTTGTTATAGACCCGAAATCATCATAGATAACATCATATATTTACGCTTCATGCATAATCATGAAGAAAAGTATTAGATTATGAGAAGAACATGCCATAAAGTATGGTTAGTACTGAGATTACAAATGAGTACATTTTGTCGGTTCAAGTCCAAGCCTAAGGTTTATTGGCTCATGGCCAAAATCAGAAGACAATAAATCAATTTCCTTCCATTGTAAAGAATCAACTACATCACAATTTTTTCTGTCACATTTTCTTTCTTATGTATGACATATAATATTCTTTGCATCATTTAAATTAGAAACCAGTCTATTGAACTTTGGAATTATTGGTAGGTGTCGCAGTGAAAAATCGAGAAGAACAAGCTATTGAGAAACTTGACTCACAAGGACTTAAGAAGTCACCACCAAACTTTATTGTTTCCAAGGGAAAAGGAAAAGATTGAAACCATATTATTTAAACATGCAATGCAAGAAGTAAATACTAAAAGAAAAGTGCGAAGAAGAGATCTAAGGTATGAAGTTTAGTTTATACAAAGGAAAGGTATTAGCATCCTATGTATCTGTAGTACTCTACAGGAATATTTTATAATATATGTTTTTGGTTAAAATTACTTGCTTGTAAAAGATTGTAATGATGAGAAAAGAAGTATGTTTTATTCTATTTTTACTTGGAAAGACATAGTCTTATACCTAGGTACCAATTAAGGATCAAAAACTTGTAGTTCATAGTAAAAATAATAAAAGGGTTTGTTCTGGTTGATTTTAGGAGAAGAGATGATTCATCATCTTTTAGGGAGAGTGCTCAACTAATACCATCACAAGTATGAGAAAATGGATCTTGCATCATCATAAAAGAAGGGATGCTAACTTGGATATAAGATCAACAAGTTGACACTAATTTCTTTATGTGGAAAGAGTCAACATTTGCTTCAATCATTACTATGGGGATAGGAGAATCATATCTCAACTATATAGATGATTTATATCTAATATCTTTGAGAAAAAGTTTTAAATTCAAAATTCAAGTGGAAAAAAGATTTGAGTGAGGTTAAATCACTTTTAGTATTTTGAAATTTTTGTTTTGATATGATTAAGTATATTTAAGCATTTATTTAAGAAAAAGAGTTTTAAAAATGCAATGACATAAAGTTAAGGTTTTTATATGAAAGTGGTGAAAGTTTGAAAATTAGTTTTTAGGGTTAAAAGGTTGTTGGAGTACATGAGAATACATAGGTAAACATTCAGAAGGTTTTTATATAAATGTAAACACACAAGGGTAAACCTAAAGCAATGCACATGCTTATGACTAAAAAAAGTCAACAATACTATCCCTTTTCCTTGGATTTTGACACAAGACATAACAAAACATTAACTACTACTATAAGAGTAAACACACACACACACACACACACACACACACACACACACACACACACACACACACACACACACACACACACACACACACACACACACACACACACACACACACACACACACACACACACACATCACAAGTGTTAAGGAAAAGATAAAAAATAAAAAATAACAAGATTTTTAAGAGACTCATTTAAGAAAAAGGTTGAATCAAAGATGAACAAGTATTAAAAGGGGGAAAGTAAACATGTTTATCAAGTAAAAGTCGTAACACAAGATGAAAATGGAAACATTATTTGACAAGGCAATCAAACATGGATATCATGGGTGTTGTACCCCAAAATTTGCCCTCCCATATTCTCCAAGAAATTGACAAGTCAGGTCACAAAATTCCCCAAGGGTTATGCAGTTCAACTGTCTCCTATACAGTCAAAACTAGGGTTTGGGTGCTGATCAGGAAAATGAAGTTTTCAAAGGACCAATCAAGTCTCATATGCCTACAAATGTGGCCAAGCATCTTCATATCAAGTTTCAAGGCATTCAGCTCAAAATTGCACAGTCAAAACCCTAAATTGCACTACAGTCAACTGTAGGGGCAAAATGGTCATTTGACAGTCAAAAGTTCAAATTTTTGGTCAACATATCATTTTGAAGCCACAAACATCATTTGATCAATGCTTGATCATGATTCTCAAAATTTGGCTCAGAAATCATCAAAGATGCAAAAGTTACTATATTTGGACAGCTGAAAAAGTCAACTGAAATTGACCAGGGCATAACTTTCACATGGATTATCAGAAAAATTCCATCCAAAGCTCATTTTGAAGAGAAAGACATTTCCTACAACTCATCTTCATATTCCAAGTCCCAGAAATGCTCTCACAAAAAGTTATCAATTTCAACATTATAGGTCATTTTCAAAAGTCAACAAAAAGGGACTTTAAGTCAAAGGCCATAACTTGAGATTGGTAAATCAAAATGACATGGGACCAAAGACATTGGTTAGAGGACTCAAAGACCTTTCCAAAATGTCCACGAACATGTGAAAAGCTTAAAAATTGAGCAAGTTATGCCTTGTGGAAGTTGGGAAATTTTTGGATATTTTGAAAAGTCAACAATGGTTCAAATGACCTAAAATTGCTAATGGGCCCATTTTTCTTCCAAGATTCATCATTCCAAGCCTATGCACGACCACTTTGCCCAAAGGGAAGTATTTTCTCATTTTTTATTTATTTATTTGAATTATTATTTATATTAATTCATTTAAATTATTTAAATACATGAAAAATATCAAACTTGACCTAAAAAATCTTTTCATGCATGTTTTACTCTCAATATCACGTGCACATCCTAATTAGGCAAGTTTTGGTTTGATTTGAGCATGATTGAACAACAATGCACATGAAAAAGATTCAAAAAGATCTTAAGAAAATCAAATATGCAAAACCATTATGGCATGAGATTTTGTTGAATTTTGTTAACCTAATTGCTTCCATACATAATCAGGAATACAACCCTAAGCCTTGGAGACCCTAAGCTGCGCAGAAGACCAATATACAAACTTGAAAAATTGTTAAACAAACTCAATTCTGAAATCCTTGCTAGAGGGCGATTGAAGGCACAAAACCTATTCCAAAAGTTTCCTTGGCAATTCCTGAACGCATTCCAATCAAAATCGTCCATCCAAACGTAAGGAATTGGTATAATGACTCAAAACTGTACAGAGGAAAACTTGGAGTCGTGCATCATGATTTAAGCATCTTTCTTAAGTTTTATTTGTTGATTCATGATTGTTATCTTGTCCTGATGCTAACCATATGCCTTAATTTGATTATCATACTGCATATACGATTTTGCCATTGTTAAATTTTAGGGTTTACAGAGCTTCTGAATAGGGGTTTTGTAACGAGGCAAAATTAGAAATCCAGACCACTACCAATCAAACCAGCATGTTCAGACGAAGAGTAATTGTCCATCGCGCTGAATTTATATGCAGAGGAGCGCTAATCGCTATTTTTTCAAAGAACCCCTTCTGCAACGCGTAGAAAACTGTTGCCTTTGAGTTTGTGTTACAGGGGACGCGAGGAAGACGATACCGTGTCAGGGAGTGATTGGCTCTTTTTGAATTTCGCGCTAAAATCTAATCTATATGCGTTACTTATTTTATATTATTTGTTTAATGCTTAATGTTAATGCGCGTTAATTGGCACAACTGGTCAGGGAAGACATTGGCAAGGCATATGACCTGGGTTCGAACCCCAGGTCTCTTACATTCTCAACAATATTTTTTCAATTATCTTCCCATGCAGCGCCCAAGGCCAGGATCATCATACACGCCCAGATCAGACCATACACGCGTCCAGCAAATCCAATCCAAAGGCCAGGATCCATGGAGTACCGTGAGTGCTAGTCAACGCTTAGACATGTTGCTTGGAAAGTCAACAAGGCCATGTCTTATTGGGCCTGATTTGCTGAAACAAAACCTCCAATTTGGGGCTACCCCCCCTGGTTTGCCATCATCATTTTTTTCTTATTCTTGTTTTAATGTTAATTTTTATTTTTAATTACTGTTTATTTAATTAATTATATTTTTTCTACAAAATATAAAAACATCCTAAAAAACAGAAAAGGCAAAAATATAATATTTATTTTATCTTAATTATTTTTTCATAAAAAATTTGCATGTAAATTAGTTAATTTAAATTAGGGTTTATTGTTAATTCTTTTCATAATAAAAATACAAAAAATATATAGAATTTAGGTTTAACTGTTAATATTATTCCTTTTAATTTCCTTTTTACAATAATAATGTTTATTTTATTTATTTTCATAAATTAAAAATGCATGTAAATTAACTTAGGTCTAAATTAGTTAAAATTTTAATATTTTCATAATAAATCTAAAAAACGCTAGAATTAGGGTTTACATTTCAAATTTCCTTCTAATAAATTCTTTCTTCATTAAATCTCAAAAAAACACAAAAACATCAAAAAACATTTTCTTTTAAATTTTAATTTCAACCCTTCATTAACTTTAAATTTTTTGCAAAAAGGGTCCAACGCCCATGTTCGTAATTTATTTTATTTCGCACATTTATTTTATGTCGCTTATTATAATTATGTAATTCTCCCAAAGCGTTGTAAATTTTACTTTTCGCACTTTTATTTCTTTTGCTTTCTTTATTTTCCGTCAAATCGGGTTCGGTTTAATTTGGCGATGTGGACCCGCGCCGTTTGTAATAGCCTTAGAATTTATTTTTTTCCGCAAATATGTTAACTGTTAAAAGCATGCAAGAATGAATGACTTAATTAAAATCAAGCGTAGATCACAATGAACATGACAAGACAAATATCAATGAAAACGACACACAATTCGCACACACCACCCCTAGGGTACGCTTCACTGTTGCCTTGCCTTCGAAAGGTGATCGTCGAGTAGAGGACGTCTTAGTAAGTCCTCATGATCCGGGAACCTGGCATGAGGGTAGCTTCTAAGGTGTCTTCCCATTGCTCTGGTGATCACCATGTCCCTACAAAATCGAATTGACCCGAACACCTCCAACGGTGGTGCTACCTACCTCTCAATGGTGGGATGGCACTACTTTAAAGGACATTTACACAGACGAATTCCTTAGGGTAGGTAGGTTCTCGTAGATACTTGCTCTCTTCAAAAACAAATCAAAATCTTTTCACACCAACACATTTTCAAAAGCTTTCAAAGCAAATTTTTCAAACACTCTGGCGTATGAGTCGAACTGAAATTTTTCAAAGAAACTTTTAAACCCACATTGAAAAGCAAACAAACCATTTTGAAAACACATTGAGCAAGTATCTAAGAGCCCATGGATAACCATGGATAGAAAGGGTGCTAACACCTTCCCTTTCTATAACCTACCTCCCGAACCGAGAGCAATCTCTTTAAGGAATTTTTCTGTGCTTTTGTCCTTTCCATTTGGAGAAAATAAAAGACGGTGGCGACTCTTGCTTCCGCGACATTTCGCGAACCAGCGTTAAACAGTCAGTTCCAGATCCACCGATCACAGAACTGGCGACTCTGCTGGGGACTTAACTTAAAGTGGGGTGTACCTTAGGATTAAGATCACTGTGTTTTCAATTGTCTTCTTTGCTTGCTTTATTATTGTGGGTTGTATCGGAGTTACATAGATCCTAACCCGGATCTGGGGATACCCTGTTTAGGTAGCATAATCTGTGAGGGACCTGTCCGGCGTATACCGACATGGGTGAAGCAGTGGCTACGTTGGTGTGGCGCCTTGGTCTGTACCGATATCCCTCGTGTTGAAACGGGGAGAATATGGGTCTTCCAAGGAGTCATTAAGCACCAACAGACCTTAGAACCTTAAATGACCCAACTTGGCCATTAGAACAGTAGCAGTATGCTACGCCCATTGAGGCTAAACTCTCGTGATGGTTCTGGCCGCAAGAAAAGATTGCGATGCTGGAGTTATGACCGATTGAGGGTAGTCAATGATATTGGGATCCTCTAAGAACCCGGTTACTTTGATAGGACAGGTTGAACCCACCAACTTCAAAAGGGTAATACCCAGACCTCATGCTGGCCTAAACCCTAAGGGTTTCTCTTGTGTGACTTGTGTGCCTGTGTACTTGCCTACTTGCATGCTTGTTAGCTGACACATGAACTACTTGCAGGTTTCGTTTATAGTCCTTAACCGGGACTCATAACAGGGTTTGCCAAATTTCTTGCAGGTTTTGTTTATAGTCCTTAACTGGGACTCATAACAGGGTTTACTAGATCTCTTGCAGGTTTTGTTTATAGTCCTTAATTGGGACTCATAACAAAGTATACTGAATTTCTTGCAGGGTTTGTTTATAGTCCTTAGTTGGGACTCATAACATGGTTTACCTACATCACCCCATGCATAGCATGACATCATACCATTGCATACATCCTAACCCATTTCAAGGATCTCAAGGGCTTGTGATGCAGGTCATGATAAATCAAACATCTAGCCAGGGGCAAAGAGGATTTATTTTCCTCTAGCCAAGGTTGTCAGGGGCTATGACCCACTGGATATGGTGAGCCTTTGACCCTTGAAGAAGGGCTCTCTACAACAGGAAGTTCCTTCAATCAAGTTGCCAGTTTCCAACTCTAACAAGTTTCTCTGTTTACCCGGCGAGGTCCTTGAAATCATTGCATGCATGTCATACATCTCATTGCATTGCAGGTGTCCCTTTTGACAGGTTGCTTACCCTTCTTCGCTGTTTATTTCAGCCGATCGTCATGAATCCTGAATCTTCAACCGAGCACACTATCAAGGACCTCCAGGCTCAGAATGCCCAGTTCCAAGAGCTGATCATGAATTTGACCCAGGGGCAACAAGATCTGAAGGCCCTGCTCTTGAAGAAAGAAAAGAAGAAGAGGATGACTGTTTTGTTCAGCCCTAGACGCAGATCTGGGAATACACCGCAGACTGAAACTGAGAGGACAACCCCATCTGTGAGGGAAAGCAGTCACCATGAGGGAGAGGTGCCTAGTCCAGTGGTCTCCGACAATGAGACAGATTTCAACGACGAACAATACCCTCCGGCTGAGGACAAGTACAAACAGTTGGAGGATAGGTTGAAGGCTATGGAGATCCAACAGGTACCTGGGCTGGATCTTGGAGATTTGGGTTTGTCAACTGGTGTGATTATTCCTCGGAAGTTCAAAGCACCATCCTTCTCTAAGTATGACGGGGCGTCTTGTCCCAAGCTGCACTTAAGGTCCTATGTTCGAAAGATTCAACCCTATACGGTGGACAAGAATTTATGGATCCACTTCTTCCAGGAGAGTCTTTCAGGGACTCATCTCGAATGGTTCTATCAGCTGGATGGGACCAAGGTTCGTAACTGGGAGGAGTTGGCTACTGCTTTCTACAAGAAGTATCAGTATAATGCCGACCTTGCTCCTACGCGTACCCAACTCCAGGGTATGTCGTTAGGATCAAGTGAAGGTTTTAAAGAATATGCGCAGAAATGGAGGGATCTTGCTGGAAGGGTACAACCACCTCTGACTGATCGGGAACTTGTGGACATGTTCTTGGGGACCTTGTCTGGTCCATTTTATAACCACCTGATTGGGAATTCGTCTGCTGGATTCACAGATCTTATCTTGACTGGAGAGCGGATAGAAGCCGGCATCCGGTCTGGGAAAATTCAAGAGGCTGCACCTTCTGATAAGAAGCCTCATCATGGAAAGAAGGAATCCAATGCTGTGCACGGTAAAAAGAGCCGTCATGAGGCAGGGGCAATCCAGATCTCCAATCCCGGACCTGCTCAACAAGGATAGGGGCAGCAGCGCAAGGAGAAACGGCAGTACACCAAACTCAACATGTCGTTGGATCAAGCACTGCAACAAATGTTGAAAGCAGGACTGATCACCTTAAGGGCTCCTCTTCGGAATCCGAACACTTCTGCTCCCAACTATCATCCCAACGATAGGTGCGCGTATCATTCAGATAGCCCGGGGCATACTACAGACAACTGCTGGCCTCTCAAGAACAAAATTCAAGACATGATCGACGCCGGGGAGATTCATTTTGAAGTGCCTGAGACTCCGAACATAATCACTGCTCCGTTGCCCAATCATTGAAGACTTTTGTTTATTTGAATTTTCGAGTTGTATTTTTCTTTGCTTATACAAACAATTAATGTCATAGCAAACTCTTTTATTCTATCAATGCATCGCATATGTCTGTTTTGGGAATTAATACAATTGTTTTCATTATGTTCAAATATCTTTTCATAGTTTTTCTGATGTCAACTCTGGATCTAAAATTCTAAGCCTCTTGAGGGAGGATGACGAAAACGATACCACGACTTACAGTATGCTTTTGAACAGACCCCACTGATGAGGTACAGGCATTGTTTCAAATCCTAAACACTGGAGTTATAAGGAAGATAATCCCTCGTTACCCCCCTGAGCCAAAGAAGTAGGAGTTTTTCTTTTCGACAATTAAAACCCTTAATCATAACCTGGGGCAGGGTAGTCTCTCAGTTGATCCAAGTGCATGACGAATGGCACCGAAGAGATCTTTACAAAGCAAAAGACAGTGATGGTTCCGAATAATCGATAAAGACAGACAGTCATCATCAAATTCATAAATGAAAAGCCCAAAAAGTCTAAACCTACAAAGGGGACTTATGAAACTGGGGCATCCCGCTGACTGTAATTCCAAAAAAGGAAACAGTTCAGGCAAAAAGAAAGGGATAACAAAAAAAGAAAGAGGTCCTACAAACCCTCAACAAAAACAAAAAATGACTGCCTATTCAGAATCAATCATCAACATCTGAACCATCATTGGAACATCAAGCAAAGACTCAAACAAGGTCTAACGTATGATCAACTGAGTTTAGGTTTGGAGAACATCACGAAGAGCGGGTGGGTACAAATAATTTGAGCCTTTATCCTTTGTTTCTTAAACCGTGAACCAGGCCACGTTATAACCCTCAAAAGTCCTAGCTGAAGCATGGGTTCATTCGAAAGCATACTGTCGCGAAAGGTATCCTGACTCCTTAAGGCTCACAGTAAAATAACGAGTTGACATCATGTTTTACAAACATTCACCTGTTTTACAAACATTCACCTGTTTTATGAAAAAGAATACATTTTCAAAATTCAAAGACAGACATAAGCTTGGCATTTTAACATAACTTTGTTTGCATATGACTTTTTGTTTGAACAGCATAGAAATTCGCATGACGAAAGTCTAATAAACAAGAGTATCTCCAATCAAGGGGCATGACATGACTATTGCCCATCATCTGGGGCAGTCCAATCAAGATTCGGAGAATCTCTCAAAAGGCCAAAAGCCTGGGGCAAATCTCTGCCTAAGTCACTTGGGGCACTCCAGCAACGAATCTTGCACGATCAGACACCTTCTGGTAATATGGCAACACAAGCAGCCAGGGGCACCTACCTGCATTCTAAGAACGGACATAGTCGAAAAATACTACGCGTGAAAAAAAGACCCGCTAGGCTGACATGCCTAGGCAAAAATTAGGGCTTCCCGGCGAACCAAAAGGGTTCGGGCAAAATAAGGGATGAAATGAAAAAATCTGTACACCCGGCAAGTCGAAAACCTGAAAAGGCGGCTTGGGCAAAAAATGGGTATCCCGGTGGACTGAAAACCCGAAAGGGCGGTCCAGGCAAAAGTTAGGGATTAAAGCGTACGACTATGTCCCGTCATCTTGTCACCTGCTTACCTGAAGAAGGTCTAACCCTCAGCAATTATCAGCATCCCACAAGTGCCTCCCCCATAGAAACAGGGGCAATGAAGGGTGGTCTAAGCAGTCTGATTGTTCTATCCTCCAAGGCATCAGGGTAGGTCCCGTTGAAGAACATAACCAATACAGTTCAATACTTCCCCAGGAGAGTTGGAACCCACATATCCCCAAGCAATAAGCTTACCCCCTCGCAAAGCACGAACGCGTCGTCCGGCTTGATTTAAAGAGTTATTTCCTCAATAGGATATAACTGGGTTATCCTCAGCCAAAAGCCGCGGAAGGAGCGTCGTCGACAAAGTCTTCTTACACCAGCGGAGTCTATTAATACTTCCAACATAACAACGGTATCCCCAGCAAGTTATCAACTTCAGCAAGGCATCCCTATTCCCACAGAGTATTGCTTCTCAGCATGGTCACTAGAGTATCTTTTCTCCCTGCAGAATCCTCTATTTGCCAAGTTTATTTCCCAACGGAGTTATCTTCTCCTACCGGTATACTTGCAACTGTCATCCCCAGTGGAAACAAAATCTATCCCTCAACATTAGCCCAGGATACGACTTCCCGGCACCCGTCAAGGATTTATTTCCTTAGACAAAAATACATTCATAAACATCATATCCTCGTACATTGTAGCATGCATATGCATCATATGGCACGAATCTCATTAATTTTGAAGACATACAGTGCATGCATCATGATTTTGCATACAATTATGTTTTACCTTTTCAGGAAAAAGATCAATACAAAAATGATTACTATCAACTAACGCAATTCTTTCTAGATATAGTTTCAGATATGATCCAGATATGGTGACGTTCTGATACTGCTTCAAGATTTCCTTCTAGATATAGTTTCGGATATGACCCAGCAATGGTGACGTTCTGATACTGCTTCAAGATTTACTTCTAGATATAGTTTCGGATATGATCCAGATATGGTGACGTTCTGGTGCTGCTTCCAGATTTCCTTCCAGATATAGTTTCAGATGTAAACCAGATATGGTGACGTTCTGATACTGCTTCAAGATTTCCTTCTAGATATAGTTTCAGATATGATCCAGATATGGTGACGTTCTGATACTGCTTCAAGATTTCCTTCTAGATATAGTTTCGGATATGACCCAGCAATGGTGACGTTCTGATACTGCTTCAAGATTTCCTTCTAGATATAGTTTCGGATATGATCCAGATATGGTGACGTTCTGGTGCTGCTTCCAGATTTCCTTCCAGATATAGTTTCAGATGTAAACCAGATATGGTGACGTTCTGATACTGCTTCCAGAAGTCCTTTTCAGATATTTCCCTCTCCGACGATGAGTGTGAGGTGATAATCTCTTATGGTCCCCTCTCCGGCAAGTGCGTGAGGTGGTAATGCCTTTTTCAAGATGTTTCCCTCTCCGACGATGAGTGTGAGGTGATATTCTCTTATGGTCCCCTCTCCGGCAAGTGCGTGAGGTGGTAATTCCTTCTTCAGATGTTTCCCTCTCCGACGATGAGTGTGAGGTGATAATCTCCTATGGTTCCCTCTCCAACGGTGTGTGAGGTGGTAAGTCCTTTTTCAAGATGTTTCCCTCTCCGACGATGAGTGTGAGGTGATAATCTCTTATGGTCCCCTCTCCGACAAGTGCGTGAGGTGGTAATTCCTTCTTCAGATGTTTCCCTCTCCGACGATGAGTGTGAGGTGATGGTCTCTTATGGTCCCCTCTCCAACGGCGAGTGAGGTGGTAATTCCTTCTTCAGATGTTTCCCTCTCCGACGATGAGTGTGAGGTGATAGTCTCTTATGGTCCCCTCTCCGGCAAGTGCGTGAGGTGGTAATTCCTTTTTCAAGATGTTTCCCTCTCCGACGATGAGTGTGAGGTGATAATCTCTTATGGTCCCCTCTCCGGCAAGTGCGTGAGGTGGTAATTCCTTCTTCAGATGTTTCCCTCTCCGACGATGAGTGTGAGGCGATAATCTCCTATGGTCCCCTCTCCGACGATGAGTGTGAGGTGGTAATCCATTTTTCAGATGATTCCCTCTCCGACGGCGAGTGAGGTGATTCCTTTTCAGGTTATAATGGTTTATTGGTTCTCTTCCTGATACTACAAAGATGGCAATTCCCGCTAAGATTTTTCTCAACGAGCGTTGTTGAAGTTAAAATCACCCAAGGTGCTCTTACCATTCATGCTAAGGTAGTAACCATCTCTGGTTCATTCATCAGCGTTTGAAGCTCCAGACTCAGCTCCTGTAACCAGTCAGGATATATCTATACCAAGCAGCTAAAATCAGCTCCTGCGACGTGTCAGGTACTCATTTTTCTTTTGCAGGTATGCAGGTTCTCGCTAAGGAGTCTCCTATGCGATCAACATCCAGATGGCATCTATAAGCCCATCACCCCATCCAACAATCACCAAATGGCATCTATAAGCCCATTCCCCCATCATCACTGCTACTATGTGAGCGCAAATTTCTGGGCACTCTAGTGTCCAATCATCTTCTACCCTCGGATTACGAAAGGCACGTCAGCCAATCTGCATCCTCAGGTCTAAGAAGATTGAACAGGGGCAACTGTTGTACCCCAAAATTTGCCCTCCCATATTCTCCAAGAAATTGCCAAGTCAGGTCACAAAATTCCCCAAGGGTTATGCAGTTCAACTGTCTCCTATACAGTCAAAACTAGGGTTTGGGTGCTGATCAGGAAAATGAAGTTTTCAAAGGACCAATCAAGTCTCATATGCCTACAAATGTGGCCAAGCATCTTCATATCAAGTTTCAAGGCATTCAGCTCAAAATTGCACAGTCAAAACCCTAAATTGCACTACAGTCAACTGTAGGGGCAAAATGGACATTTGACAGTCAAAAGTTCAAATTTTTGGTCAACATATCATTTTGAAGCCACAAACATCATTTGATCAATGCTTGATCATGATTCTCAAAATTTGGCTCAGAAATCATCAAAGATGCAAAAGTTACTATATTTGGACAGCTGAAAAAGTCAACTGAAATTGACCAGGGCATAACTTTCACATGGATTATCAGAAAAATTCCATCCAAAGCTCATTTTGAAGAGAAAGACATTTCCTACAACTCATCTTCATATTCCAAGTCCCAGAAATGCTCTCACAAAAAGTTATCAATTTCAACATTATAGGTCATTTTCAAAAGTCAACAAAAAGGGACTTTAAGTCAAAGGCCATAACTTGAGATTGGTAAATCAAAATGACATGGGACCAAAGACATTGGTTAGAGGACTCAAAGACCTTTCCAAAATGTCCACGAACATGTGAAAAGCTTAAAAATTGAGCAAGTTATGCCTTGTGGAAGTTGGGAAATTTTTGGATATTTTGAAAAGTCAACAATGGTTCAAATGACCTAAAATTGCTAATGGGCCCATTTTTCTTCCAAGATTCATCATTCCAAGCCTATGCACGACCACTTGGCCCAAAGGGAAGTATTTTCTCATTTTTTATTTATTTATTTGAATTATTATTTATATTAATTCATTTAAATTATTTAAATACATGAAAAATATCAAACTTGACTTAAAAAATCTTTTCATGCATGTTTTACTCTCAATATCACGTGCACATCCTAATTAGGCAAGTTTTGGTTTGATTTGAGCATGATTGAACAACAATGCACATGAAAAAGATTCAAAAAGATCTTAAGAAAATCAAATATGCAAAACCATTATGGCATGAGATTTTGTTGAATTTTGTTAACCTAATTGCTTCCATACATAATCAGGAATACAACCCTAAGCCTTGGAGACCCTAAGCTGCGCAGAAGACCAATATACAAACTTGAAAAATTGTTAAACAAACTCAATTCTGAAATCCTTGCTAGAGGGCGATTGAAGGCACAAAACCTATTCCAAAAGTTTCCTTGGCAATTCCTGAACGCATTCCAATCAAAATCGTCCATCCAAACGTAAGGAATTGGTATAATGACTCAAAACTGTACAGAGGAAAACTTGGAGTCGTGCATCATGATTTAAGCATCTTTCTTAAGTTTTATTTGTTGATTCATGATTGTTATCTTGTCCTGATGCTAACCATATGCCTTAATTTGATTATCATACTGCATATACGATTTTGCCATTGTTAAATTTTAGGGTTTACAGAGCTTCTGAATAGGGGTTTTGTAACGAGGAAAAATTAGAAATCCAGACCACTACCAATCAAACCAGCATGTTCAGACGAAGAGTAATTGTCCATCGCGCTGAATTTATATGCAGAGGAGCGCTAATCGCTATTTTTTCAAAGAACCCCTTCTGCAACGCGTAGAAAACTGTTGCCTTTGAGTTTGTGTTACAGGGGACGCGAGGAAGACGATACCGTGTCAGGGAGTGATTGGCTCTTTTTGAATTTCGCGCTAAAATCTAATCTATATGCGTTACTTATTTTATATTATTTGTTTAATGCTTAATGTTAATGCGCGTTAATTGGCACAACTGGTAAGGGAAGACATTGGCAAGGCATATGACCTGGGTTCGAACCCCAGGTCTCTTACATTCTCAACAATATTTTTTCAATTATCTTCCCATGCAGCGCCCAAGGCCAGGATCATCATACACGCCCAGATCAGACCATACACGCGTCCAGCAAATCCAATCCAAAGGCCAGGATCCATGGAGTACCGTGAGTGCTAGTCAACGCTTAGACATGTTGCTTGGAAAGTCAACAAGGCCATGTCTTATTGGGCCTGATTTGCTGAAACAAAACCTCCAATTTGGGGCTACCCCCCCTGGTTTGCCATCATCATTTTTTTCTTATTCTTGTTTTAATGTTAATTTTTATTTTTAATTACTGTTTATTTAATTAATTATTTTTTTCTACAAAATATAAAAACATCCTAAAAAACAGAAAAGGCAAAAATATAATATTTATTTTATCTTAATTATTTTTTCATAAAAAATTTGCATGTAAATTAGTTATTTTAAATTAGGGTTTATTGTTAATTCTTTTCATAATAAAAATACAAAAAATATATAGAATTTAGGTTTAACTGTTAATATTATTCCTTTTAATTTCCTTTTTACAATAATAATGTTTATTTTATTTATTTTCATAAATTAAAAATGCATGTAAATTAACTTAGGTCTAAATTAGTTAAAATTTTAATATTTTCATAATAAATCTAAAAAACGCTAGAATTAGGGTTTACATTTCAAATTTCCTTCTAATAAATTCTTTCTTCATTAAATCTCAAAAAAACACAAAAACATCAAAAAACATTTTCTTTTAAATTTTAATTTCAACCCTTCATTAACTTTAAATTTTTTGCAAAAAGGGTCCAACGCCCATGTTCGTAATTTATTTTATTTCGCACATTTATTTTATGTCGCTTATTATAATTATGTAATTCTCCCAAAGCGTTGTAAATTTTACTTTTCGCACTTTTATTTCTTTTGCTTTCTTTATTTTCCGTCAAATCGGGTTCGGTTTAATTTGGCGATGTGGACCCGCGCCGTTTGTAATAGCCTTAGAATTTATTTTTTTCCGCAAATATGTTAACTGTTAAAAGCATGCAAGAATGAATGACTTAATTAAAATCAAGCGTAGATCACAATGAACATGACAAGACAAATATCAATGAAAACGACACACAATTCGCACACACCACCCCTAGGGTACGCCTCACTGTTGCCTTGCCTTCGAAAGGTGATCGTCGAGTAGAGGACGTCTTAGTAAGTCCTCATGATCCAGGAACCTGGCATGAGGGTAGCTTCTAAGGTGTCTTCCCATTGCTCTGGTGATCACCATGTCCCTACAAACTCGAATTGACCCGAACACCTCCAACGGTGGTGCTACCTACCTCTCAATGGTGGGATGGCACTACTTTAAAGGACATTTACACAGACGAATTCCTTAGGGTAGGTAGGTTCTCGTAGATACTTGCTCTCTTCAAAAACAAATCAAAATCTTTTCACACCAACACATTTTCAAAAGCTTTCAAAGCAAATTTTTCAAACACTCTGGCGTATGAGTCGAACTGAAATTTTTCAAAGAAACTTTTAAACCCACATTGAAAAGCAAACAAACCATTTTGAAAACACATTGAGCAAGTATCTAAGAGCCCATGGATAACCATGGATAGAAAGGGTGCTAACACCTTCCCTTTCTATAACCTACCTCCCGAACCGAGAGCAATCTCTTTAAGGAATTTTTCTGTGCTTTTGTCCTTTCCATTTGGAGAAAATAAAAGACGGTGGCGACTCTTGCTTCCGCGACATTTCGCGAACCAGCGTTAAACAGTCAGTTCCAGATCCACCGATCACAATGGGTATATAAAAAAACACACAAGGTACATGGAAAGGAAAACAACCATTTTATCATGTCAAACATCAACTTTAAACAACAAGATAATTCAAACAAAGTAGTCATCAAAGTTTAAAACCAAACAAAGCTATGAAATCAAAGTTAGGAGAATATATGAACATGTGATCAAATGAGGCTTAAACTCATAGTAGACATGTATCAAAATATCATCATGGTGGAAACAAATAAGATCAACAAGACATTTCACTTAGAAGCAAAGCAACATTATCAAATTAGGGTTTTGATTTTATCAAACATAAAGTTAAATCATTAAAGCATGTTAACCCTAAGTCAAACTAATTAAACATATCATCAACATCAAGGGAAACCCAACTAAGGTATATTATGGTTACTTAAAAACAAATGATCAATTAAGCAAGAGGAATCAAGCAAAAGAAAATCACAAAAGCTTTCAAAACACCTAAAAAGGACTAATTTTAAATTGAATAAAAATAAGGAAAATAAATATTATTTTTTGGGACTTTTTCATGTATTCTTAAAATAAGATAAATAAGTAAGAAGTGTAAAAAAAAATCAGTTAAAAATGAGTTGATTTGATCATAGAATCAATTAAGAGAAAATGGTGAAATAAACTTCACAAAAACAAGTGATAAAAAATAAGCAAGGGGCTGCCAAGGCTTGAACCTGCACCCTTGGGGTTACCACTCATACTATCCACTGAGCCAACATTGTTGTGGTAAAGAGACAAGCAAAAAGCAAGTTATTAATTTACCGGGTGATATTTAGGTTATATCGTATCGTGTCCACATATATTGGTTATTGATTCGCCGTTCAAAAAATTTATCGTTAATGAGTTTGGGGATAAATAGGTTGAAAGGAACAGTATTAACAGAAAATAAATGTATAAAAAGGAAAAGGAATAAATTATTAAGCATGCATATATACTTCTTCTCATAGACGTAAACCTATCGACCTGTTATACTATACCTACAATATTCATCAATATCACTACGTATCACTCACAACCTAAGTCATTTCTAACCCAAATTAAGAGGCCGACTGCACCACCTCGGTAGTGATCTCTCAACCACCTCAACAACACAGAAGTCAACCGTGCTCGCTTGCACCGATGATCTCTCAGAGTAACACAAACAACACAGAGGCATTAAGCTCTGATACCTAAGTAGATGTCAGCTCTAAATCTATCTCTAGAGTTCAGAAACTAACAAATAATCATCCTAGATAATAATCTAAGCAATATATGTCTATAACAACTCAAATCCCTAACACAGAGTAAAAATATAGGACAACAATCTACAAAGATTCGTAAAGTAAGTTTAATATAACGTCAAGGGAAACAAATATACATCATTTCAAAGTAAATATGCATACAAACCCAACCAATAGAGAATACACAAAAATATAAATGAACGAAAGATCTCCCAGTTTATCAGCACCGATTGATGATCAATCCACCCCGGATCATCTGTATGTAAGCTCCGAAGTTGTTTTCTAAGCTCTATCTACCTAAAAATGAAGGTTTGATGAGTTGGGAAAAAATACCCCCAAAAAAACCTAAAAAATATGTTTTTGCCCCTTTTAATGTAATTATGTCCAGGGGACCGCACTAAACGATAAAATCCCGCTAAGCGCGCTCAACTGTCATGAGAAAAAAAACTAGCATTTTGTTTTTGCCATAACTTGAGAACCGTAACTCCGTTTTATGCCTAGTTTGAAGCATTGGAAAGATTATTCAATTATCTATATATAAATGCCTAAATATTAACAAAAATGATAATTTATTATTCTTTGATTTTGAGCCTTATTCATTGACAAGTTGCTCAAAATCGCGCGTTTGAAGCCGTGTCTTTGATACTTTATTTCTCATGCTCTAAATACACATTAATACCTATAAAATGAATGAAAAAACATCAAACGATACACTATGTTCACAAAAACACAAATAAACACAAACTAAACATATTTACACAAAAGTCGGGTTTATTCAACGATACTAACAACAAAAAGTCGATAAGTGCAACAAAAAGTATATATAAAAATAACTACAATTTGCACTTATCAAACTCTCCCTAACTTGAACTTGTTTGTCCTCAAACAAGGCCAATCAACTCAAAGAACCAAAAGTAATAAACTAAAGAATCATGAATCAACAAGTTTTGAAAATGGAAAATAAATGCAATGGCTCGATTGAAAAATGATACACATGAAGAAACATACTTACCACTAAACTAAGACGATAACATAAACATGAAACAAATGCTAAATACAAAGAATATGCCAAACAGTCTAAAACAACAGTAGTTCACAAATGAATCACACCTAGCAAAAACAATATCGATAGATGAAAAACACACAAAATAAGGTATTCTCACTCATCCACAATCTCGCAAACAAAAGACTAAATTATGCATTCATCTAAAAACTCATATTGAAAATATGAACGCAAGAATCTCAAGGGCTTTTCAAGGTTGTATCATGGTCGGGTGAACAAATAAGGGATAATTCCTAAGGCTAATTGAAACAAAAACTTGCCTAAACCTAAGGGAGTGATCAATTCACCAAAGTTTCAAACAATAGAATTTCAATCAAACTTCTTCTTCATCCCAAGTGTTACACCAAACACACATCACTTATTAACATAACATTATTTCAAACTCTTTTTGTTTTTCTTTTTCAAAGCTTTTTTCAATTTTTTATTTCTTTTTCACTTTTTTTTCTTTCTTCTTTTTCTTTCTTTCTCAGCCTCATAGAAATCAATCAATAAATACACAATCATTTTTCTCCCCAACTTGAATTCAACCATCACCATAATATGAATACTCCCTACTTTCTAAGGCAAGGTAAAAATTCAACTAAAATCATAGTTGAGGGTTCAAGAAAACAAATAATCAATATCCATGCAAAAAGGGAAACTAAACACTCATAGACAAGCATTTAGCAAATACAACATGGATATCTACAAAAAACTCAAAAGGGTTACTAATGATCACACACTCATAAGGTGAATTGACTATTTGGCCAAGGTAGTTGTGCTCAAAATGGAACAAAAAATGCATTGATCATGTTCAAGATTTCATACAGTCAACACAAACAAAAGATTAAACATAATAAAATCCATTTAAAACAAGAATTGTGGTCTTCGACATATGTGAACAATGGAAAGCTACATCACAAAAAGGGTAGGAACTAAAGTGATTCACAAATGAATAAGTATACAAAAGAATGAATGGTATAAAAATTGTAAAAAGTCTAAGTATCATGAATATGCTAAAGTATAGAAAGCAATAAACACATACCTCAAACGTGTATATAACTTTAACAAAATCATTACAACACATTCACAAGTTGAAACACTCAAACATGGAAAATCACCAAAAGAGACTTCAAGCTATCGAACCAAAATTGAGTCCAAACAATAAAAGAATTAAAAATATTAATATTATTTACTATTTAAAGCCTAGGTGGAAGTGGGAAAAAAGGACGGCCAAGTGAACACAAAAAAAAACTTCACTGGCGCAACATAGGAGAGCATGCTAAGCAGTCTGGACCGCACTTAGCACGCTACACCAGTTGCAGAAAAACAGGACAACAACTGCAGTGCAACAGCAACAACTTCCACAATCACCCTACACACTCAATTTACAACAGTTACAATATTTACAATATACAAACACACTTCCACAAGCTAAACACGACAAGCTTATGGAAAAAAAAATTGACATAACAAAACTAACGGGTGTAAGTGAATTAACATGTTGAAAAGTGAAAATTTGAGAATTTAAAACATGTCCTATTTCAACTTGTTTAAAATACAAGTTAACACATACATAAAATGAATACAAACAAAACATGCTTGTTTTATGTCGTAAGCTCGACGCCTTTATTGTGCGAGCTAGTAACCTCCTCTCGTTATGCCATGGTATTTTCACACCGTGCAAACCTAAAGAAAGTGTCCTAACATCCAGAAAACAAACATTACAGAAACGAGACAATTCACAATAATGCCTGAAAACAAATAAAAACACATATATGCACAAGTATCATATAAAAGTCAATATATAATTTCTATATAACGTATACATTAATTACAAAACTCAAAAACAAAAGAATTATTACAATGCAAAAATAATAGAACCAATCCCCGTCAACAACACCATTTTATTGTTGCGGTAAAGTGGCAAGCAAAAAGTAAGTTTTTAATTTACCAGGTGATATTTAGGTTATATCGTATCGTGCCCACAAAGATTGGTTATTGATTCGTCATTCGACAAATTTATCATTAATGAGTTTGGGGATAAATGGGTTGAAAGGAAAAGTATTAACAGAAAATAAATGTATAAAAAGGAAAAAGGAATAACTTATCAAGCATGCATATATACTACTTCTCACAAACGTAAACCTATCGACCTGTTATACTCAATCTACAATATTCATCAATGTCATTATGTATCACTCACAACCTAAGTCATTTGTAACCCAAATTAAGAGGCCGACTGCATCGCCTCGGTAGCAATCTCTTAACCACCTCAACAACATAGAAGTCAATTGTGCTCGCTTGCATCGACAATCTCTCAAAGTGACACAAATAACACAGAGGCATTAAGCTCAGATACCCAAGTAGACGTCAGCTCTAAATCTATCTCTAGAGTACAGAAACTAACAGATAATCATCCTAGATAAAAATCTAAGCAGTATATGTCTATAACAACTCAAATCCCTAACATAGAGTAAAAATCCAGGACAACAGTCTACAAAGATTCGTAAAGCAAGTTTAATATAATGCCAAGGGCAACAAATACACACCAGTTCAAAGTAAATATATATACAAACTCAACCAATAGAGAATAAACAAAGAAAAAGATGAATGAACCAAAAATCTCCCGGTTTGTCTGCTCCGATTGATGATCAATCCACCCCGGATCATCCGTATGCAAGCTCCGAAGTTGTTTTCTAAGCTCTCTCTACCAAAAAATGAAGGTTTGATGAGTTGGGAACAAATACCCCAAAACATAACATAAAAAAAATATGTTTTTTCCCCTTTTAACGTAATTCTTTCCAGGGGACCGCGCTAAGCGACAAAATCTCGCTAAGCGCGCTCAACTGTCATGAGAAAAAAAACAACATTTTGTTTTCGCCATAACTTGAGAACTATAACTCAAATTTACGCCCGGTTTGAAGCGTTGGAAATCTTATTCAATTATATATATAACAATTCCTAAATATCAACCAAATTGATAATTTATTATTCTTTGATTTTGAGCCTTATTCATTGACGAGTTGCTCAAAATCGCGCGTTTGAAGTCGTGTCTTCGATACTTTATTGCTCATGCTCCAAATACACATCAATACCTTTAAAATGAATGGAAAAACATCAAACGATATACTATGTACACAAAAACACAATAAACACAAACTAAATGTATTTACATAAAAGTCAGGTTTATTCAATGATATTAACAATAAAAAGTCGATAAGTGCCACAAAAACTATATACAAAAATAACTACAATTTACACTTATCAGCCACGCGATCAGTGGTGATAAGAAACACACACACAAATATATTTGAAACAAGGTCTCTGAATGTAACAGAATAAAAAAAGGGAAGAAATGCAAAAGGGGGGGTTCACACTGGTTCGAACCCGCGCCCTTGGGGTAACACAAAGCCTTTGCACACACGCTTCAACCATTGGGGTGGTGATACATCCGTTAGCTAAAACACAAACAAATAAATAAGTAATACAAACAATATTTGAAATTTGTGGCACATCATCATCTTTTTCAACCTCCCAACAACTCCATTGATGAATTCTTATCTCACTTACTTCTCAATCATTTTCAAAAATGTCAAAATCAAAATTGTTCAAAATTTAACAAGGAATCCAATAATATAATTTACACAAACTGAAAACCAAATATGAATGCACAAAAACACCAAAACCAGACAGAACCCTAACTACTTTAGTTCTTCGAAACTCGGCATATAAACATGATTAATGAGAAATAACTACATGGCTAGCTTTAGAGCATTAACGTCTACGTTTTTGCTTCAGAGAGTATGCAATAAAGATGCAAGTATGATGATTTCAAAGTTTGAGTTTTCTTACCAATTGGAGAAAGTCCAATGCTTATTTCAACGCCTCCAGATAAGATATGATGGTATCAAAAGCTTCATGGGACCTTCCCGAGTGTGATGGAATGCTTAGATTGCCTTGAGGTAGCCTCACACCTTCTGTCCAAGTCAACTTGCAAGCTTGAAAAGTGAGAGATGGAAGATAATGGTGGAAGTGTTAAAGTCTTGCAATGAGTGCTTAGATGAGCTTTATATGAGTTATAGAAGGTATATGGATGGTTAACTTGCAGGTAAATTGCAAGGATTGTGAAACTCGAAGAAATGGAATTTGAGTTTCAATGGAGTTTGGAATTTTACAGTTATGAGTTTGAGAGAGATTTGAGAGGTTTTGTGTGAGTTTTAGGGTTGTTTTTGCAATGGGAAGTGATCTATATTTATAGAGAATATTGAGGGTTTGAAACTGATTAGGTTTTGCAACTTGAAGTTTTTAAATTTAGTTGGAAATCAAGTGAGAGTTCAAGCAAATTCATGGTTGCAAGGCAAAGTACAAGCTTTATAGGGTGGCTGCACTTTTAGAGGTGTTGCTTATGATGTTTTCTATGAAGTGTTATTAGAAGAAACAACCACAAGTCTCAATGCATTGATTTTGGTTAAGGTCATCTTTATGGGAATGAAGGTGGAGCTTTTTTTTTTGCAAAATGCTCCAAATATGGCATGGAGAATTGGATAAAACCTCAATTCTTTGAGTAATGAACTTAGGGTTTGTGTAAATATCATAATATGGAGAGATTTAGAGGTTTCATGGATTGAAAAGTAAGATTACATAGTATGGTTTGGAGATTTGATCAACAACTTGTCACAAAATAGACCTATAATGCAACTCTGGACATCCAACTTCATCTCTACGTTTCTCCTAGATCAAGCATGATAAGTTTGTGTTCTTGGACGTTTTAGAAAGTTTGAAACATTCTATATAACTTTCATGTTGAACACTTTTGTTAAATCAGATGGGATCTTTGTGAAAAATGCCTTACAACTTTGGTACTTTGGACTGAAATAAATACTTCAGAATTTTTATAAGTGTTTGAGATTTTTACAATTTTGAGGTGCTAACTTCATTAATTCATATCTTGAAATCTGTATTTTTTGGAGATCAACCCTCATTGAAAAAGTTGTAGTATGAAACATTCTATTCAATTTGAGCATTGGAGCAATAAAAATGTTTTCTTGATGAAGAAGTTACAAGCTTACAAAGTGTCGTAACCGGCAAAAAAATTATGAGTCGCTGCCACCACTACTTTTTGTCCTAAGGATGGGAAAGGAATGGACAACCCTAAATTTCTAGAGATTCTAGATTCACGAGTTGGTTAGACAAAGGGAAGGTTTTAGACACCCTTTATCCCCCTCGTTCTCAAGGGGCTCCCTACTTAGGTTTAGGACGTATCGGGAATTTTCTATTTAAAATATGTTATTATCATGTGTATACGAAAATGTTTAATTTTTTATTATGGGACTCGCCTTGGTTTTAACCGATGTTTACCCTGGAATTTGGTAAACAACCACTGATCCTCTAAATCCTTTAACAGATTCAGTTACTCACGAGATCGATCAGATTGATCTCAGGACTATTGTGTTCAAATATTTAGAAAGCATGTTTTGATGATAATCTCTTTAAACAAAAGGAATCACTTTGTATGTCGAAGTGAAACTTCTTTATAAAAGTAATGAAATATAAACTAGTCTAGACTGGGAATTGTAAAGAACGTAAATAACGTAAAGAAACTTCATTGAATGTAAATGACATTGAATACAAAATATGGTGCATCATACGTACATTCTCGTTAACTCTTTTCTCTAACACTGGTACTTTGCGTATTTTGAGTATTTTGTACAAAGATGTGAACACCGTAAATTGAAACACAAAAGCTACAATTTATAGAACTTCGACCCTAACGGTCTTCAAACAAACTAATGCCACGTTTCCGTTGGCATGTCTTCGACAATCCAGGAGATTCCATGCGTCCTTCTGGATAAGAATGAATATTTGAATTCAAACCCTTCGCTATCCGCCTTGAGCGCCAAAATCTGATAACGGTCGAAATATAAAGTCTGAAACCATGTTTCGAATAATAAATTTATTTTGCAATTCAAATTTTAAACTATCCATTAATCTCTTAATGAATATCGAATTCGAATCTTCATGGCTTTTAACAAATAAAATAGCCAAACAATTCTCTAAGTATCTTCAGATCATTGACTCAACTCAATTTTTCCTTAGTCGAAATTTCTAGCCAACAAATTGCCCCCAAGAAATATTCATTTCGAAACCAGAAATGCATATTTTTTGTAATCTCTTCAAATTTCGACCTTTTGAACAACTCATCAACCGCTTCAAATATTATGATGTCATTATCATAATGACTTTTGATTCTCAAACGTCTATCGCTGTATCAGTATCTATAAATCTCATCATTAGCTATGATGAATAGTCTTAACTTTGGAACTTACAAAAACCGTTCATCAAGCAAAGGATCACCTTTCATGTGTCCCACTATAAAAGTTTAACTTCCCTCTTTCTATCAAAAACGGTTCAATCTCCCTTCATATAAATTAATGCCATTCATCTTTTTTCTTTTCTGCACTTTTTCAAATTAAAAGTTCTCCCTTCTTCTTCCAAACCTCAACAAACTTTTCTACAACTTCTTTTTCTTCAAAAACACAATCAATGGTGTCCCAGAAGAAATCAAAGTTTGGAAAAAGTAAACAAAACAAAGACGATGTTGCTTCCAACTCTTTACTCAAAGTAGCAACACCCATCATGATTGGTAATCAAGAATTTGTTCCCACACCATCTCTGAGGAATGAACAAATTTCCATCTACGCTTCTCAGGTAATGATTCCCTTCACTCTTACTTATAATACCTTAGGATATATGGATCCTATACTCAATGTATAAGATATATCAAAACTCAAGAGATTTTTTCCTGCTTACCACTTGACTAGACCCATAGCTAGTAAACCTAGGGTTAATAAGAAATCTGCTGAAAACACTAGGGTAAAAGACGAAACAATTCCCCAGAAAAATACTCCTCAATAGGGTAAAGAACAAAGTGAACCTTCCTTTAAGTTAGACTTCATCACAGAAGTTCTGAGACCTTTTATACCAGGTCCATCGAAAGAGGACAAGAAGTACCTTGGATGGTTAGCTAGGATAGAGAAAGCGAAATCGAAAACATGGAAAAACCTGGGAATCTTCGACTTGATTCATCTGTCAAAGTTTGGCCCTGAATACTGTGAGCTAATGCTAACAACTTCCATGTACTTCTGGGATAGTACTTATAACACCTTTCACCTACCCTGTGGAAAGTTAACTCCAACATTCTACGATGTTGCTGAAATCATGGATCTTCGACCCACATGAGAGACTTTCGATCCTACCTTGGACGCTGATGACTCCATTGACCTTAACAATGCTTCTCCCACTTACAAAAATTACATTGATCACTACTTGGGATTGACAGATGAAGTTAGTGATCAGAAACACATAGCTTTTCTTGCTTTATGGCTTTCTCGATGTGTCTTCTACTTAAAATCTCTACAAGTTGCCAGAAGATTTTTGACCCTAGCCAAGCAAAATCCATGTTGGTCGAGATGTTTGCTTGAGCGAACTAATTATTGTTGGACTGTATGAGAGCCTTGGGGAGGCTTCCACAAGATTAAAAAACTTTGAACCGAAAACCAACATTTTATTGGCTAGCCCATATTGGCTACTTCAGTTGTGGCTTAATGCCACCTTCGAACCTTCCCTTTCGAATACAAACCCAATTGATGAATATGACTCTGAGATCTAGAACAGGACTGTCGAAGGGACTAGACCAGTTCGTTTAACCCTGGATGATGGAGGGAAAAACTTGCAAGAGTGCTTCACTAGGCACCTGATGATGTTTACGAAGAGGTACAAATTTACCCCTTCAATGGAACCATTTTCTCAAAGAACCCATGGCCCAAAATGGTTCACAAGACCTCTCGTTGGCCTTTCAACTGAACAACAAATAAAATCCCTCCAGATTTGGGAAGCTTTTCTGATCTCTAGAATTATGCCCAAGAAAACTCAAAATATTTTACTTACTTAGAAACCCAATATTTTTGCAAGACAATTTGGACTTTTCCAAATCCTTCCTGAACCATTGTACCACCACAAAAGTGACATCTATCATAGAGGAATGAATTTCACAACTGTCGAAGAAAAGAAAATTATAAGCAAGTTCACAGGCTTCCTCTACTTCAATCTTGTCCCATTCAAACCTTCAACTTTCTGTACTCAAGACTTCGAAATCTGGTGGCAAGAACATTATGTATCCAATATGTTTGGTGTCACTGACTTGAATAATCATATAACCAAAGCTTTTGCCTCTGTGCAGGACAAGACGAAGAAAGGTATGCATTGACGCATAAAAGAGATCCAGGCATTCCAAAAGTACTTTGAAACTATTTACAAGCCTACTGATCTTGGTCAAACCATTTGAGACACATCTTTGATTTTAAAGGAAGAGTTTACATAAAAACTACCACGTTTGAAAATACCTTCGTGTGTCAAACCCGAGGATCAGTATGACTTGGATTTTCAATTAGAGCCTCTAAAATTCCCAAAATTTCCTACAACTGACTTCGCTTTGGCCTGGTATCCCCCTTATCCTAATTGGTTAAGCGTGAAGGGGGATTTTAAAATCATGAAACAAGATGCTCTAAAACTCAAAAAACAAGTGGTTGCAACCAAGCACACTTTCTACAGTTTCAAAGGCTTCCTTCACATGGATTTAAAACATGTCAGAGTGGACACTACAGAAAGTGAAGGTGTGGAAACCAAGGACTCCTTGGCTACCCCGAATACAGTTCTCTCTTCTCGAAATGATTCTAACCATACATTTACTTTGCAGCTGTCGAAAGAAAACACACCAAGACGGTGAAGCCTACCACGTCTATTGGGTCTGCGAAAGCAACCCCACAACCTCAAAGTAAACAAGGTAAATTTTGTTACTTTTTTACTTGTTTTATCTTTCTAATTATGTAACTTAATTGTTTACATTTTACTTTGTTGTAGGATAGCGGGAAGCCACCTCTCACCCCCAAGAAAAGAAAACATACCGATGATGATTCGACCACTGCTATAGAAAAGGCTGATGCAACGTTTACCAAAGACACTGCAAAGGAGCTTAAGAAGAAAAAGAAGTCGAAGCCTTCTAGTGAAGGTTCTCCTTCATAGGGAACTTATACAGTCGAAAACCTTCCCCCAGACCAAAGAAAAAGAAAGAAAATTTGGCCTTGAATGTGGTCCATATCTTGGAGCAAATCGAAAGTGACAATTCGAGCCCTGGGGCAGAGGGAGCAAAGGTAATAATTTTCCACTAAAGGAAGCCTTAATTTTACTTTAAATATTCTCATTGGTGACTAACACTTCACTTTGCAGCATCAACAACTTCAAGTTACTGAATCTCCAATTCACTATGAAGTACTACATAGCAGCAACACTCTATCAATCCATCCTTCCTCAGCAAAGGATTTCAATAAGGGTTCCACTACTGACACTCACATGCAAGATCTTTAGCAAGAAGTACCAACTTCACCTCATTCCTCCCAAAAGTAGAAGACAAAGGAGTTTGACGATGATCAGGAAGACACTGCTGTCCAAGAAGAACCTAATAACGCAAGCTCAGAAGAAAATCATTCTGCTGATTCTTCTCCAAAAGCAAATAGAAGGGTTTCTGATGAAGATGAGGATTCGATGAATGAAGCCATCGAAACTTTTTCTGAGAAGGAAGATCCACCAAAAAATTATACAACAATGCAAGGCAATGATGACAACTATGATCAACCCCAACAAAATCCACATCAAATCGACAATCCTGAAGTGGCCCAGGCTCAAATGTCCATTCCTATGGTTACTTAAGATACACTTCCTTCACTTGAAGAAATGGAGCTTCTTAAAAATACTAAGCCTCTGGAGTACATCAAACTTTTCAAAGCTAAAAAAGAGTCGCTTGCACAAAGTATTTTCCCCAGTCCAACCACTACTTCAAGTGGCACTTCGTCTGGTGAAACGAATGAAGCACTTCTCCAAAAGATTAAGGAAAAAGTCTTTTGGGTCGACTTGTTCGCACTTGTGAATGCGAATGCTACTGTTGGCGTCTCTTTGAGGAAGCTTATTAACAAGATTGATCTGGTTAATTTCCCCTCTACAACAATTGAGTTTTTGATCGACATGACCACCCTTATCAACAATCTAGAAGCAGATTTTCTCAGGGATAGGAATGTTGATTCAAAGATCATAGAAAAACAAACCTTTCAAGAGACTAAGTGGTCCAAGGCCATCGAATTATCAGAGAAAGATGAAAATCGTGAAGAAACACTCAAGCTTGCCCAAGAGGAACATGATAAGAATTCTAAATCCATCATGCTCTGGAAGCAACAAATTGAAGAGTTGTAGAAACAAATTTGTCAAGCAGAGGACCGTTAGAAAGTTCTCGAAGCCATGAACAACTACGAGGCCAACAAAGAGATGACTAAAAGAGTTAAATTCATTGATGAAGCTAGAGGCTTACAAGATGAGACCATTGCTCTCCGCACAACTAAAGCTTCAATTGACTGTAGGCTAGGATTCTTGAAGGAAAAGTATGACAAGATGAAGGATAACTTGCCTTTCTGAAATTTGTATTTGAATGTTTTTCTCCATTCTTCATTAGCTCTTTCATAAAGCCATTTTGTAATATTTTGACATAGCCATTTTGGCGCCCTTTTATTTTATATCATGTTGGCTTCGTTATTTTATTGCTTTACTATTCTGTTATAATTTTTAAATCTTGAAGAAAAGGTTTATATTTTTTCAAATACTTACCGTTAATTTTCAAGACTCTTCGATCTTCTGCCAGTTCTTCGATTTCGTAGGAATTGTTAGTGAATGTTTGAATGACTCGAAAGAGGCCTTCCCAATATGGGGACCATTTTACTAATAACTTATTCTTTCGATCCATTGGCAAAATCACCTTCCAAACCAAATCATCATTTGAGAAGAATTTTCCCTTAACTCTCTTATTATATGCTCTGGCTACTCTTTCCTTTTGTCTTCTTATAACTTACAAAGCATGTAACCTTTCTTCATCCAAGTCCACCAATTCATTCATCGTCATCTCCCAATAGAGATCTGTGGGAATTTCATTTTTCCTTTGGATTCTGACTACTGTAAGTAAATCTCCACTGGCAAAACTGCATCATGTCCAAATGTTAGATGAAATGGTTGTGTTTGTTGCCTCTTTAAGGGATATTAGACAAGCCCATAAGACTTGATATAAGGTTTTGTGCCAATTCTTTGGCTTTCTGCCCACATGTCTCTTGATTAGCCCAATGATTACCTTATTAGCTACTTCGACTTGTCCATTTACTTGTGCATAATAAGGCGTAGATGTTAGTAATTTGAAACCCATATCTTTAGCGAACTCTTGAATCTTTCAACCAGTAAATACTGATCCTTGATCTGTTGTAATGGTTTCTGGGATTCCAAATCCATAAACAATATGCCTCTGGATGAATTTGATGATGCTTTCTTGATCAACATTCACCAAAGGTATTGCTTGTATGCATTTTATGAAATAATCTATTCCCACTAAAATGTATTTCTGATTCTTTGAAGATGACGGTCTAATTTTTCCAATAAAATCCAATGCCCAACCTCTAAAGGGACATGGCTTGACAATTGAATGTAGTTCACTTGCAGGAGCATGCTGAATTCATGGATGAATCTGGAACTCTTGGCATCCTTTGGCAAAATCTATACAATCTTTTAAAATTGTAGGCCAATACATGCCATATTGAAACAAAAGCCACTTCATCTTGTGACCTGCTTGATGTGCTTTACATGCCCCACTATGCACGTTTGTTAGTGCTAAATAAGCTTCACTTTCTCCTAAGCATTTCAACAAGACTCCTTCTGGAATTTTATTAAACAATTCGTTGCCTATTAGCACATAACTTAAGGCACGATATTTTACCTTTCTTTCAATATTTGTTGTTGGATCTTTCAAATAATTTATTATTGGACTTCTCCAATCTGTATCTGCTAAGCTATCTATTGCTAATATTTGGAAATGTACTTCGTTTGCATAACCTAGACATGAATTTTTTAAATCTGCTGGAGCAAGTTTAATTGTTAGTACCTTTCCACGTACTTCGATCAAATCTTCCAATATTTCTTTTGATACTTTATATCCTGAAGCGATCTGAGCCAAATCATCTGCTTCTTGATTATTCAACCTGGGGATGTGCTTGACATCTACATACTTAAACTTTCGAAGTAACCTATTTGCTATCACGAAGTAAAATATCAAGTTTTCTTTTATACACTTGTACTCTTTAGTAATTTGTTTGCTTACTAATTCAGAATCACCCATTATTTTGACTCTAATTTCCCCCAATTCCAATAAAGCTTCAAGTCCTTCTATCAATGCTTCATATTCTGCCTCATTGTTCGAACAAGGGGGTCCTTCTATTTTGTACTTAAGCTTTGTTGGAATTTTATCTGGAGAAATAATCATAATTCCAATTCCATTTCCTTCCTTATGTGTAGAACCATCAAAGAACAACTTCCAAGGTTCTAACGCCAGAAGATTCTGGGATGCTTCGACTAATGCATGGTCAACAATGAAATCAAATACTACTTGCCCCTTCATTTCTTTTAAAGGCATGAAAGTCAAAGAGTACTCTGTTAGAGCCAATGCCCATTTACCAATTCGACTATGTAAAGTTGATTTAGATAATATATGCTTAATCACATCAAAATGTGAAGAAACGTAAACATCGATTGATTTTATATAATATTTCAATTTGGTACATGAGAAGTACAAGCAAATAATTAGTTTTTCTATTGTATTATATCTATTCTCTGTGTCATTCAGTACTCTACTTAAGTAGTAAATGGCCCTTTCGACGCCATTTTCATCTTCTTGAGCCAACATGCTCCCTATAGTTTTGCCTGACGCAGATATGTATAACCTCATGCACTTGTCTCTTCGAGGAGGAGACAGAATAGGTGGATGCACCAAGTACTGTTTGATTTTCTCGAACTCCTCTTGATGTTCTACATTTCATGCGAAGTCTCCTTGCTTCAGCCACAAGAATGGAGAGAGGGCTTGAGTTTGAACACTTAGGTTTGATATAAATCTTCTCAAGAAGTTTATCTTTCCCAACAATGATTGAAACTCTCTCTTCGTCATTGGAGCTTTCACTTCCATTATTTCCTTCATTTTGTTTTGGTTGATTTCTATGCCTTTCTTATGGACCACAAAGCCAAGAAAGTCACCAGCCTTATGGTCTGGATGTACTTGCACCGCAGAAGTATTTCGACTTCTTCCTTTATCTTCGAGAGAATATCTAGTGAGAATCTTCTTGGCGTCTGCTTGATGGGATTATTTCCATCCTTTATGGGCAGCTTCAATTCGACCAGATCCCTGTTCAAACCAGGCATTTCGTCGTAGTCCCAGGAAAAATAATCTTTGTACTCCTTAAGCAACTGGATCACTTCTGCTTTTACTCATGGACAGAGCTTCAAACTGGCATACGTGGGTCTTTTTACAGTCCCATCTCCTAGATACACTTCTTCAAGAGGGTCCTGTGCTAGCATATTCGCGTTCGACGCCACTGGATCCTTCTCGAATCCTAAAGGCCCATCATTGTATATAGCATCCAGCCTTTGGTCTTTTTCTTCGACGAATTTCTCTTCGTCGGGCGGTTTTGGTTTGAAGAACACCTCAGGTCCTTTCGTATGATTTTCTTCTTCATTGGCCTCGATAGCCATAATCTTTACTTCGACTTCCAAAGCCGATTCTAATTTGTTTTCAGCCAAATAGGCCGAAATCTTTTCGAAGAAGGAGGACTCAGACATGATCACTGTCTTTGTCATCCCAGCCTGTAGGCCGTATTCCTGGGAGTCCAGGTGCATTATATTCTTGCCCCAGAGTCTCCCTATCCCCTCAAAATCCATGCCTTGGATGTAGGGTCATAAAATACATAACATTGTTGTTTGGAACATATGCGCCATCTTCAACACTGCAAGGCCATATGTTGGCCAGATTTCGATCAAAATTTCTTTGATCAACTTGGTTCTCCTCCGCCATATAATAGCTTTCGTCAACTTCGATGTTTTCTACAATTCCATCTTCTCTCCAAATTGCCACACGCTGGTGCATTGAGGAGGGAACTACACCTATTCCATGAATCCACTCACGGCCCAAGAGTAAGTTGTAATTTGGCTTGGCCGCTATGACCATGAACATAGTTGGTCTTGTAATGGTTCCTACAGTGAGATCAACTTGAACTACGCCGAGAGTATGACAAATTTTCTCTTCGTAGTTAGATAATACCATATTATGGGGTTTTATATCTGTATCATACATACCTATCCTCTTCAGCAAGAACTGAGGCATTAGGTTGATAGCAGCACCCTCGTCTATCATCACTTTATCGATCCCCACATGTTCAATATTTCCTCTAATAAATAGAGGCTTCGGATGATTCTTCATACCTTGGTCTAGTCTATCAAAAAATCTATTATGTTCTTCGACTGCTCCGTTATTCATAACATAATAGCACACAGGCTTGTGCTTCGCTATTTCTAATTCATCTACTTCTTCAGAATCTTCTATCTCCATCACTTGGTCATATTCATGCGGTAGTACAGAAACTACATTGCAGTTCATATTCAAAGAGAACTCCCCATCTGAGTCGAAGTTGTCAGTAAGCATGTCCTCATAATTAGTGGGTTCCCTTATAGTCCTTTCAACGGAAACCTCCGTCTTCTTGGGGGAAAAAAGCCTCCTTTGTGCTGGGTACTTCTCTTTGACAGGTGCAACAGACGAAGTCCGATTCGTACTTGATTCCCCTACTTTGTTGCTTGTGAGTTCTCTTTGAGCCTTTTTGGTCCTCTGGTATCTTCGCCATTGGGACCTTGTCATTGGATTTTTTCCTTTATAGTTATCAGTCATATAGGCTCATTGCTTTGTTGATTGGAACTGCCTTCGATATGCCCACACTGATCTGCCACCTTCCTCGAAACTCTTCAATTTCCCTTTGCCTTTTCCTTCCCCTTACTTTGACTAAAATTCAACCACTTGTCTATTGGGATATTGGCTGGCGGCTTGAAGGTGACTTGTCGATTTACTTTGGTGTGTGGGCTATCTGCCCTTTTCAGAATTCCTTTTGCATTGGTTAGATACCTCTCCCTGCTACTCCTTTGATTGTTCCAACATTGAGCTTACGAAATTTTCTCAAATGCTTCAACTGCCTTTCTATCATAAATAACGCTACACCATGGGCATATTAAGACTTCTGATCCTGTCTTATGACAGCAAACCAGAAAACCCATCAAGCTTTCTTCCATTTTTGGGTATGGTAGAAACTCTTTATCACTCCTCCAGTTGTTTGGTACACTTTCTGTTATGTTACCGCAACGCCTCGATCATTCATAATGCTGCACCTAGGACACACTAGTCCTTCAGGATTCTTCGTATGACAATGAAAAAGATACTCGACCAGACTTACTTTTTGGTGCCCAGTCCCCATCCTGTCATTCTCCATCTACAAACGTCTTTCGATCTCCCCCATTTCTGGGGACAGTTGGTTCAAATCCACCATATTTACCTCGAACTTGGGACCTTTAGCAATATCAAGCCCTTCGAATCTGACTCTAAGACCCTTAGTAGTCTTGGACTTTCCAGCAACTTTGGAATTGCCATCAGTAGCATTTCCTTCTTTCTGGCCCATGAGACCCTCAGCAGTCTTGGCCTTGCCAGCAACTTTGGCATTGCCATCAGCATCACTGCCTTCTTCCTGGCCCATTAGACCCTCAATAATCTCTAGCCCCTGAGTATCTTCAGATACCTTATCTGTGTCGAGTTGACCTCCTTCGATTTTGACAACATTAACCATGTTGATATCTACAGGCTCTGCAAAGTTTGTCTTAGCAATCTGAAGAGGATCTGTGTCGACCTTCATCGGGTTCTTGGGATTCTCTCTGAACTTTAGCCTTCCTTCCTCGATAGCACTTTGTATCAGGTCCATGAAAAGATAGCATTGTGAGGTTTTATGGCCTAAGAAGTTATGATACTTACAAAAGCCCCTTTTCTTCCGTTGTTCTAACAGAGGAATTTTAGCACCAGGGGGGCACTATCACCTGACCATCTTTTACTAACAAATCAAAGATTTCGTCACACTTGGTGATGTCGAAAGTATAGATTTTCTTTGAGAATTTTTCATTCCTTTCTGGTTCAATGGGATTTTTCTCGTTCGCAGGCGTTAACACTTTGCAAGGATATGGTGGTCCTTGCTTTAACTCTGCAAGATATATCTTGTGTTCTTCAACCTCTAAAAAATCATCTTCGGCGTCTCTTTCATCTGAGCAGGCTTCGATATAAGCCACTCTTTCTTTCCTGTGGCTTTTGTTAGCCCTTGCTTTTTCGATCTTTAAACGCTCCACCTGTCGAACCCTTTCAGCCAGTTGTGCCATTTCTCTTAGATAGTGGGGATCTAACTTCTTCTTGATAGAGAAGTCCAATCCTCTTGCTGCCATTTCGACCAAATCGTGTTCAGGAACTTGTGTGAAACATCTTGCCTTCAATAGACGAAACCTGTTAAGACAATCGTCTATAGGGTCGCTGAATTTACGCTTAACATTTTCCAATTCGCTCAGGCTGATTTTGGTAACCTATATAAAATTGTTCATGAAATAATCTCTCTAAGCGAGTCCAATCATGGATGGAGCTCACTGCAAGAGTAGTAAACCAAGTAAAAGCATTTTTAGTTAGTGAACTAGGGGAATACTTAATCCTTAGATTCTCATTGTTTGCTATATCCCCTGCTTCTGTAAGATATCTAGCAACATGTTCTATGGTTGACTCACTGGTGTCACCATAAAACTTTGTATATTTTGGCACTTTCCATCCCCTAGGCAACTCAGTTTGCTGAATGTATTCAGATAAAGGGGATGTATAATTTGGCCCTCGCATGCCAATATTTACTCCACTTCGTGCCATGATTCTTTCGACTATGGCTGCTAGATTATTATTTCCTACCATATCATCTTGCCGACATCCTTGGAGAACTTCGTCAGCATCTTGGTTTCGATTCACCATGACTACCCTTCTTTGTGGTTCATCCCTGGGAATAGCCTGTTGAAATCTGGGTGGTTCTTCCCTTCGAATTGGTTGTTGAATTTAGACTTCTGGGTGTATCACTGGTTAAGCCTGGTCAATGGTTGGTTCTTCTTGAAACACGATGCCTTGATTCTCCCATATCCATGTAGGTTGTGGTTGTCGAGTTGGTTCTCTGGATGCACCAAAGAAATCTTCAAGGCGTCTAATTTGTGCTGCCATTTTTTGGGTTGTTTGGGCATCCTGCAAGTTCGTCTGGGTGGTTCTTTGGATTAAAGGGTTAAAAATTGTACTCATTTGCTGGGCGAGTACTCCCACCATTTCATGGTTACTATCATCCATCTGTTGCCTCAAGACTGCCTGCGTATTTGTGGTAATAGGAGGCAATTGAGCAACATATCCTGGCTGCGAATTATTTCGTGCCACATGGTTTACCCCTTAACCTGATCCTTATAATGGCGAAAAGGAAGATGTTAACGAACGTGTATATTTCTAAGTGTTATTTTGAAGTCCTGCTATAAACGAAGTTGGCATGCCATATATTGTATCTGATGTTGGGATTGTGAACCCTGATGGATATGTTCTAGAGACATTGCCTATTGAAGGTCTGGGGGTTACAGGTGGATTTTGAATGGCCGCAAACATTATAATAGGTTCATTTTGTGTGTTTGATAATATGGCTGAAGCATTTGTATTTGGGGGTATGACTGTAGCATTTGTAGTCGAGGGGATAATCACAGTCCCTTGACTTGTTGCCATGGCTTCGGTTGCATTCGAAACGCTCGTATTCCCTCCTGTGGGAGGAGGAACTTGTTGTGCATTGCTAACAGGTGGGTTAGCCATTTTCCTATTGTATTGCCTTTTTGGTCTAGGATCTGTGGTATTGGCTAATTTTCCACTTCTTAATCTCATGCAACAAAACAAGTTAGGAAACACAAATTATCGAAGAAAGAAATAAAAATTAAATACTAGACAAAGGGTCCCACTGGGCGTCCCAATTTGTTTACCCTGGAATTTGGTAAACAACCGCTGATCCTCTAAATTATTTAACATATTCAGTTACTCACGAGATCGATCAGATTGACCTCAGGACTATTTTGTTCAAATATTTAGAAGGCATGTTTTGATGATAATCTCTTTAAACAAAAGGAATCACTTCGTATGTCGAAGTGAAACTTCTTTATATAAGTAATGAAATATAAACTAGTCTAGACTGGGAATTTTAAAGAACATAAATAACGTAAAGAAACTTCATTGAATGTAAATAACATTGAATACAAAATATGGTGCATCATACATACATTCTCATTAACTCTTTTCTCGAACACTGAAACTTTGAGTATTTTGAGTATTTTGTACAAAGACGTGAACACCTAAAATTGAAACACAAAAGCTACAATTTATAGAACTTCGACCCTAACGGTCTTCTAACAAACTAATGCCACGTTTCCGCTGGCATGTCTTTGACAATCCAGGAGATTCCACGCGCCCTTCTGGATAAAAATTAATATTAGAATTCAAACCCTTTGCTATCCGCCTTGAGCGCCAAAATATGATAACGGTCAAAATATAAAGTATTAAACCATGTTTTGAATAATAACTTTATTTTGTAATTCAAATTATAAACTATCCATCAATCTCTTAATGAATTTCGAATTCGAATCTTCACGACTTTTAACAAACAAAATAGCCAAACAATTCTCTAAGTATCTTCAGATCATTGACTCCATTACTCTTGCAAAGAAGTCAAAGTCTATTTCGTAGTTCGTATGTGTTTGGTTAGTTTTTTATAGGATTACGTAGAATTGCTTTCGCTTTATCCTTGAACCTTATCTGTGTTTGAAAAGTAAGTGATTGTAGATGCAATTTGCAGTTAAGTTTGATAGTAATCCTATTTAATCTTTTTGTTTTGGACTAGCCCAATGACTAGAATCGGCCCAATCCACTTCCACCTTTGGACGACCCAATAACGCTGGCCCATCATCCCTGATCGAGCACACCCTTAAACAACATGACTAATAATGCCCGAAACGCACGCCTGTCCGTGTGGGAAACTACCTCCCAATTTGCTAGACACACGAAAAGAAGATTCCTAGGAAACACTTACAATGCTTCGGCCTATCATCTCATCGTTGCTCGACATAACAACTAGTTACGGGCCTGACTGCCTGTTTTGACCAAGTCTTGAAAGTTAACTATTTTTGCGGACCCAGATATCTAGGCCCAAAATTAGGGACCAATGGCTACGCACCGGGAACATTATATAAACCCTCACACTTGTGAGGGCCAAGTATCTAATATTCACACTAAAACCCTAATAGATTTTCTTGTACTTCTTTGCAACCATTCTTACTTGATCGTCGAAGTGACTTGCAAGTACACACCCTCCTCTCCTCATACTTCCAGCCAAGTGTTTACTGTGAAAATTGGTAAACAACCGCTGATCTTCAAAAATAGGTTATTTTGGTGACTTGCAGGACCAATCAGATTGATCCTAGGACATATGCTAAGTTAGTTTGTAAGTTTAGTAAATTTAAGTGAAAAGGGTTGAGAGGAGAATTAAGAGTAGAGGCGAGATGCAGGCGAAAACTTGACGAAAGTGCAAGTAACAAGTAAATAGAAAGGGGTTGAGAAGAGTTTAAGGATAAAGGTTAAAAAACGATAAAAAGTGCAAGTAAAGCCAAGATAGAGTAAATTTGCAGTAATGATAAAGTTTGCAAGGAAATGCAAATGGCAAGGAATATAAAGGAGTTGTAAAGACTTTGATTGAAATAAAAGATGGTGTTTCAAACGTACATTCTCAATATCTTTTCTCTCACAGCAGGTACTTGGATATATTTGAGTGACTTGTTCCATATGTTGAACACACAGAATTTTACACAAACTTCCTATATTTATACTGAAACTAAGTAACCATCAAGCAGTTGCCTCGTTCCAGGATGAGGACAAGTGTCCTCTGCATGTGCTTCGACCTCTATCTTCATGCCACATTGCTTTCCTAGACTGCCTAGTGAACTGCCTTTCCCTCCTTTCTTCAGATTCAAAATTACTCGCTTGCTGATAGAGAACCTTTAAGTCGAAGGCCACGGGAACCTCTCAGTCGAAGGTCACGAGAACCTCTTGGTTGAAGACCAACTTTAACTTAGAAAATTCTCTAAGTGTTTTCTCCTTCTTAGCAAGGGAGACTTAGACACAACCTTTTTGTTACAAGCTCTTCTATCAAAGTGTTTCCAACTTATATTTGTTGAATATATTTTTGGCCAATAAGACCAATATGTTATGGGTGTCAAATTTAGGAGCTAACAAATTTCCCCCAAGAATGTCAATTTCGACGCAATAAGAAATAATCATTCTTTGATGTATCTATTCGACACCTGTAAGCTTTTTTACCACAAAATCTTATCGTACACTTTTCATCTTCCACCAACCGCTGCTGGTATCAGAGTCATCATTACACTTTTCTAAGACGTCACTATCAGTCAGCCGTTACATGCTGCCATGATGGCCATTATCCATATAACATAGGAAAGCATGGTAAACGTCTCTACTACCTGTCCGTGTAGTTGTCTTAAAGCTCACCACGTGTCCCACTCACTCTGCAGCATTAAATGGCTTTGAGGGAAAACACTCTTCCCTGGCCACTATAAATATCCACGAGTACTTCTCTTTGGAATTTTTTACAAACGCCTGAAATTTATTATTTCCTTGTTTCAAAAGAAACCTTTGAGAACTTCATCTTTTTCATTGTTCTTCTACCAACATATCCATGGCTTTCCTCTCAAACGTTCTAAACAACCCTAAAACCAAACATGCCTCCGATTCACCACAACAACAAGAAGTTTTTGCAACTAGCTCTGTTCCTGCTTCATCTGGGGAACGAAGGTTCGTCTCAGAACCCATGACTAAAGAATGGCGTGATGCCTACAACTCATAGGTACTCATTCCTGTTAGATTTTATGGGCAAATTTACGCCATGTCTGGTCCATTGTCTACATGTGTCAAAAACCCTAAGCAGAACAACGCTTTCTTCCCAACTCACCCTAGGCTCAAGCCTATAGGTTTCTCGAAGAAGCCCAGAGATGAACTCGAGGATGCAACTCCTGCTAATCAACAACATTCTCAGACGAAAGAAGACATAAACCTCCAGTTTATAAATAAAGGGAATCGAATCTTTAGGTCTTACCCTAGCCTAACTCTGGAATACTCAGAATGGTTGAATAAGATGGAAATGGTGCAAACCCAAATCTGGAAAGACATGGGGATTTATGACCTGGTCATGCTATCTAAAACTGGGTTATCTTATTGTCCCCTCATGCTGGTATCCTCTTTGTACTTTTGGGATATCACACATTTCACCTTCCATTTACCTTATGGAATGGTGACCCTCACTCTCTTTGACATAGCATCTATCATTGGTCTTCGACCAACTGTTGAATACTTTGATCTGGAGGATATGGCTGAAGATACCATTTGGTTTTCGGCTACAAAACCCATATACACTACTTTCATCAACCACTTTCATGATAAATCCAGCAACACTGTGTCTGAAGTGCAACACATAGCTTTTTTAGCTTTGTGGTTGTCTTGTTTTGTCTTCTATACCAACTCAATCCAAGTGACAAAGAAAATGCCCACTCTTGCTACTCAGCTTCATCATGGCCATAATCTTTGTTTGGATGAATTAATTTTGGCCAACCTTTATGAGTCCATCAGTAATGGTGTGACTCAACTTAAAGTTATAGGTGACAAAGCCAGTTTTCTCCTTTCTGGCCCTTTCCGGCTCAATGCCACGTTTGAATCATTTCTTCCCCAGAAGAATAAAATCAATGAGAAAGCCCCGGAGATCCTTAATGGAGGGTCGAGGGCACCAGGTTGGCTCTGTTGACTCAAACAAATTAAGATCAACAATTTCAGAAAGCATTTACCAGCTTCATAATGATGTTTGCAAAGCGCAAGGAATTCATTTCGACCATGGCTCCCTTTTCCAATCGAAAGGTTGGTTCGGTATGGTTTACTCGACCATATCCTTTGACTGATGATAAGGATTGTGTCGAAGAGTATGTGGCCACTTTGGAGTCTTTCCTTCACCCAAGAATTATGCCACTGAGATTCAAGAGTTTGAATAATCAACTGAGCTTGATTGCTTATTAACCAAACCTTGTTTCTCGCCAGTTTGGCATAATTCAATCACTCCCGAACCCAATCTATACCCGAGAAAAGTTTTTGCTGTTTTATAATGCATATTATTCGGAGGAGGCTACTACCAAGCAAATTTATAGGTACGTTGGTCGAACCGTACTAACCTTGTTCGACTTCAAACTCAACTTTCTGTGTTCGCCCATCTTTGAAGGCTGGTGGAAGTAATACTACGATGAAGAGTTCTTCAACGAAAAATACTTTGCTGACCACCTTCAAGAGGAGTTTATGTTGGTCTCTGACAAGATCAAGAAAGGTACTCTTTCTTATTTAGAGAAAATGCCTTATTTTTTCTTTGATTTAATCATCTGATATCTGGCTCATTTTTTCTTATTTTCTAGCCGTCAAGAGAACCACTATTAAGAAAGCCGCTGAAAGCGCAAAGGGAGGAGATCCTTCTGCAAAATCTCCACCACAGGTAAACACTTTTTTACCCTCATTTTCCTTTAACATATCACCAACGTTGATGTTTTTGACTCTTTTATTTTTAGGCTACCAAGAAATCTACGCCAACAAAGAGGAAAGTTCAAGAAATTGAACTTTCTAGTGATGAGGAAGACACACCTCCTATCCCTATCAAGAGACAGAAGTTGAAGAAACCAACTCCCATTCCTGAATCTTTCCCAAAAACCAAGATCAAGGTTACAACCACAAAGCCTAAACCTACTCCCATCATCATTCGAGAGCCAACTGAACAAGAAATAGTTGCTAGAATTAATGATCCAAGCGAGAGCGACAATTCAAGCCCTGGTGCTGAAGTTCCACCCAAGGTAATAACGTCGACCATCTAAGATTGTTCCTTGAATTAGTTTTTTGAAATAATTTCGATAACAATCTCTCAATCCCCAGGACACTGCTAGCACTTCCAAATAGGCTCCCGTACCTGTAGAAGATTCTGTCACTTTACTAAATAGTGAAGGTGATCCCAGTTACAAGACTTCTTCAGCAAAAAGGATCTTTTGTAAGTTCAACCAGTGAGGTGAACCAGAATTCTGAACACCAAACTGCAGCCATTGGGGAGCCAAATAAAGAAGTCCTTAGTGAGGAAGATTCTGACTTACCACAGGCGAATCTCAGGACTCCATAAGATATTAATGATGAGCAGGGAGAAGAAGAAGAAGCTGCTGATGATGAAGTCGAAACAAAAATGGAGGGCGCACCATATGGAGGAAATCAAACTGAGGACAATCCTACGTCTGCTGACAAAGGAAACTCTGTAGAGGGGGAGAGAAATCCTGCAAACGTTGGAGGTGTCCATGTCCAACTACAGGATCTATCAGTTGGAGAAAATGTGGCTCGTGTCACCAATGAAAGAGTTACTTCGACAGGGTCCCATACTAAAGAGGACTTGGCGCTACTTAAACGGAATAATCCTCTTGGCTATTTGAATGCCATTCTCGAAGGCATAGAAATTTCCTCTGATCAAAGCCATGATGCTTCGACTGCATCTGGTAAATCTACTTCGACTTCTCCTCTTGAAGAGGCGCTTCAGAAAGTTAAGGCTCAACTTTTTAAGAGAGATTTGATGTTGACCTTGGAGGGAGAACCTACTGCCCATTCCTTTCTGAAGAATACTTTAAAAACTGATGACCTTCTTGTTTCCTCTCCTGATATAGCTAGCATCATTATGGATTTGACTTCGATCATTGATCAGGTTTCAGCTGCTTACAATCATCGAAGGACTCTCAATCATGAAATTGAAGAGGCCAATGGCCGAGTTGGCACTGCCTGGGTTGCTGCTAGTGAGTCAGCTTCGAAGCTAAATGAGCTATCGAAGGAACGATAAGCTAGGCAAAAAGAGGTCGAAGAGATTGACCAAAGTACAACCATCATGAAAGCTAAGATCAAAGAGTTGGAGGCTAAGATTGCCGCAAATGACAAATGCAAAAAGAGCTTCTTGTCATCAACAATGACGCTGAGAGCCAATAGGAACTTAACAATGGATTGAAATATGCTGAACAGACTCAAGCCTTGGATGCAAAGATCGAGGCTCTCCATCAGTCGAGGGCTCTGTGTGAAAGGCGCTTGGAACTCCAAAAGATTAAATATCTCCAAATTAAAGCCAATCTTCTATTTTTATTTAGACTTCTTTGTTTGTAAAATGATGTTTATGTAATGACTTGGAGCCATTTTGGCTAATTTTCATGCATCTTCCATTTTGGCTATATACTTCGACTAAGATTAAACGTTGACTATTTTGACCTCTTGAAGTGCAGGTCTATACTTTTTAAATTTTTTACCATTTACTCTCAAGAGTCTTTTATCTTCATTTAATTCTTCAACCTCATAGGCACCGCTAGAAAATGCTTGGATAATCTTAAAAGGTCCTTCCCCATTAAGAGACCACTTTCCCATGTTCCTATCCTTTCGATCCATTGGGAGAATTACCTTCCATACCAGATCTTCAGGCAAGAATGTCTTGGGTTTTACTTTCTTGTTGTAAGATTTTTCCACTATTTTATTCTGTATCCTTAAAAGATCTAAAGCCCTCAGTCTTTCTTCATCCAAATCAACTAGTTCATCTAACATCATATTCCAATAAGATTCTGAAGGAATATCTTGATGTCTCTGAATTCTTGTTGACTGCAGACAAATTTCAATTGGTAACTGTGATCGGTGGATTTAGAACTGACTGTTTAACGCTGGTTCACGAAATGTCGCAGAAGCAAGAGTCGCCACCGTCTTTTATTTTCTCCAACATGGACAGGACAAAAGCACAGCAAAATTCCTTATGAGATAGTTTCTCGGTTCGGGAGGTAGATTTATAGAAAGGGAAGGTGTTAGCACCCTTTCTATCCATGGTTATCCATGTGCTCTTAGATACTTGCTCATTTTTGTTTTCAAAAGTGTTTGCTTTTCAAAGTGTGAGTGGGTTTGAAAAAGTTTCGTTTAAAGATTTCAGAATGACTCTTGTATCAGTCCTCAAGAGTGTTTGAAAAAATTGTTTTGAAAGCTTTTTGAAAGTGTCGGTATGAAAAGAGTTTTGATTTGTTTTTGAATAGAGCAAGTATCTACGAGTCATCTACCTACCCTAAGGAATTAGGCTGTGTAAATGTCCTTAAGGTAGTGTCATCCCACCATTGAGAGGTAGGTAGCACCACCGTTGGAGGTGTTCGGGTCAATTCGTTTGTAGGGACAGTGTGGTCACCAGAGCAACAGTAGGACACCTTAGAAGCTACCCTTATGCCATTGATCCTTTTTTAATCTGAGGCAACCGTTTTGAGGCAACTGGACCATGTCATGGACATAAGGACTTACTAAAACGTCCTATACTCGACGACCACGTTTCGAAGGTAAGGCAACAGGTGAGGCGTACCCTAGAAGTGGTGTGTGAATTTGTGTGTTGTTTTCATGTTATGTTTTATCTTGTACATGTATCATGGTGATCTACGCTTGTTTTTAATTTAGGCCATACATTCTTTCATGCAAAGTTTAATAGTTTAAGAGTGCGGAAATTTAAATGCGGAAAGTAAAATCCTACGCTATTACAAGGCGCGGGTCTATACATCACCAAATTACAAAGACCCGTTTGGTAAAAGATGCGAAAAGTAAATAAATTCCTAATTACTATTACATGGCTTGAGCAATTACATAATATTCACAATAAAATAACGTGCGAAAAGAATAGAAATAGAACGTTCGAGGGCGTTGGACCCTTTTGAAATTAAATTAAATTAATAGTTAAATAATTATTTAATAAAAGAAAAGAAATGTTTTTTATGTTTTTGGTATTTAATGAAAATAAAGAAAATTAATTAGAAGTTAAATGAAACCCTAGTTCTAAATTATTTTTAATTGTTAAAAAAATATTAAAGTTTAACCTAATTTACTAAATAGTTAAGGTATATGTTTATTTACAAAATATTTTATAATTAATAATAATAATAATGATGAGAAAATTATTTATTAAAAAAAATGAGGAAAAAGTTAAAAACCCTAATTTCTACATATTTTAATTTATTAAGAAAAATATCAAAGTTTTGAAACCTAAACTAATCTAATTAATGGTTTAAAGTTTATTTACAAAAATAATAATGGTGAAATTAATATTAGTAAAATAAACATTTTTGATTTTTCTGATTTTTATTATGGAAATTATTTTGAGTGAATTAATTAAAACAAATTAAAAAATAATTGAAAAGAAAAGAGAAGAAAATTAGAAAGAAGAATAGAATACAAACAAGGGGGTATCTGGCCCAACTTGGAGGTTTATTGAAGCATTTTGGCCCATCAGAATCCAGCGCCTTCGTTGACTTTCCAGCTTGTGTGTATGCTGGTTGACTTGGGTGTATCCTGGAGTTCATGTTATGGTCATTGGATTGATCATCAGGGACACTTGGCAAGCCTCAGCGTTGGGATGCATGGTGGAATATTTGAAGGGAACTGCATGGGAACATGTTAATGCAAAAATCATGAATAATATGGGGGGACCTGGGAATCGAACCCAGGTCCCAATGCCTGCAGGACAGCTCATCCACCAACTGAGCCATTGAGTTTCTTTGTCAACATAACGCATGGAAAATATAATATACAAATAATGTTGGTTAGTGGTGTAAACAAAAAATTACGCGCCAGTATTTGAATCCTCCACTCACGCTTGGACACATAGGCTTCTTCTTCATCTTTCTGCAAAAACACAAAACAAGTAGCGGGGGTTTTAAACCCCCATTAAACAAGACCTGTAAAAATAGCGAATAGCCCATGCTGTAATATAAAAAGGGCGCGAGGTCATGGTTCGTTTCGTTTGGATGTCACGATTTCAATGGCATAGGTTTTAGGATCCAATTTTTCCATATACAGAAAGCCCTATTTTGGAGCTTCAGAAACCCTAGGTTTCAACAATGGTGGATTCTTATTTAGACAGCCATAATTCAATTGAATGGTACCAACAGCTTCAGAATATCATTGTTAGTATAAATCAACAGTTAAAAATCATGAATAATGCATGGAAATTGAAAAACGATGATGAACACATTTATGAAAAGTGAGACTCTGTTCTACCAAATCTTGAGGTCTGGAGACTGGTTCTTGATTGCAACACGTTCCTAGCAATGTCAGGAATGTATTGGAAGGCTTATCGTGCTTTGAAACGCCTTGTAACTATGTTTTCAGTTTTCAACTTTTTGTATAAATTTTGCACTTTGGTTCTGAGTTCTTAGCAGCCTTTTCGTGTCCATGAGCATTAGGTTATGTTATGCCTTTGTAGGTGAATGGAATTAGGTCAAGAAACAAGCCCATAATCCATTGAATTAATGATTTCAATCTTTGATTTTTCCACATCTTTTTTCAATCTTTTTGCCATGGAAAACTTGCCAAATAGGGATGATTTTGTCCCCTTGAGATGGTGCACGAAATCGTTTGCATATGTGGAAGATATTTGCGGCACAAAAAGATTTAAAACCATGATTTGGTATTTTTCTTATATTTAAATTTAATTAAATGAATTAATGATAATAAAAATTCAAATAATTAATCAAAAATAAGAAAATAACTCCCTTTGAGCTTAATGGGTCGTGCATATGCTTTGGGTAATGATTCATGGAAGAATTTGTGGCCCATTAGCAATTTTGAAGCTTTTGAAACAAAGTTGACTTTTCAAAATTCCCAAAAATTTCCCAACTTCTACAAGGCATATCTTGCTTAATTTTGAAGCTATGATCATGTTCTTCGACATTTTGGAAAGGTATTGAAGTCCTCTAACCAATGCCTTTGGCCCCATGTCATTTTGATTTACCAATCTCAAGTTATGGTCTTTGACTTAGAGTGCCTTTTTGTTGACTTTTGAAAATGACCTATAATGTTGAAATTGATAACTTTTTGTGAGAGCATTTCTTGGACTTGGAGTGTGAAGATGAGTTGTAGGAAATGTCATACTCTTCAAAATGAGCTTTGGATGGGATTTTTCTGATAAACCATGAGGAAGTTATGCCCTGGTCAATTTGCAGTTGACTTTTTCAGCTGTCCAAAAATAGAAACTTTTGCATCTTGAGACTTTTTGAGCCATGCTTTGAGAATCATGATCAAGAATTGATCAAATGATGTTTGTGGCTTCAAAATAATATGTTGACCAAATTTTTTGACTTTTGACTGTCAAATGACCATTTTGCCCCTGCAGTTGACTGTGAAGCATTTAGGGTTTTTGACTGTGCAATTTGATGCTGTGAGTCTTGAAACTTAATATATGGATGTTTGACAATGTATGTAGGCATATGTGACTTGATTGGACCCTTGGAAACTTCAATTTCTTTGCCAGAACCAAAACCCTAATTTTGACTGTGTTAGGAGGCAATTGGACTGTGCAACCCTTGAGAGATTTTGAATCATCTGGAGATTGATTTTGGTAAATCTTGAAGAATATGGGAGGGCAAATTTTGGGGTACAACAGTTTCCCCTGTTCAATCTTCTTAGATCTGAGGATGTAGATTGGCTGGCGTGCCTTTCGTAATCTGAAGGTGGAAGATGATTGAACACTAGAGTTCCCAGAAATTTGCACTCACATAGTAGAATATCAGCAATGTGATGCAGGGAATGGGCTTACAAGTGCCATTTGGAGAGATGGATAGGGGGATGGGCTTTTAGATGCCATCTGGAAGTGTGACTGAACTTTGTCGGGAATGGGCTTATAAATGCCATTTGGAGACTGTTGGTATATGGATTGGCTTATAGATGCCATCTGGGTGTTGATCGCGTAAGAGATTCCTTAGCGAGAACTTGTATACCTGAGAAAGAAAAATAATTACCTGGCCTGTTACAGGAGTTGATTTTCAAACCCTTTACGTAGATGTGCCCTAGCTGGATACAAGAATCGAATCTTTAAACTCTTCAGACGTGCCCTGGCAAGATACAGGAATCGAGTCTGGAATTAGTCGTCAACAGATACACCCTGGCGAGATACAAGAATCAAATATTCAAACTCTTCAGACGTGCCCTGGCAAGATACAGGAATCGAGTCTGGTAATGTTAGTCGTCAACAGATACACCCTGGCAAGATACAGGAATCGGATCTTCGAACTCTTCAGACGTGCCCTGGAAAGATACAGGAATCGAGTCTGGTAATGTTAGTCGTCAACAGATACACCCTGGCAAGATACAGGAATCGGATCTTCGAACTCTTCAGACGTGCCCTGGCAAGATACAGGAATCGAGTCTGGTAATGTTAGTCGTCAACAGATACACCCTGACAAGATACAGGAATCAGATCTTCGAACTCTTCAGACGTGCCCTGGCAAGATACAGGAATCGAGTCTGGTAATGTTAGTCGTCAACAGATACACCCTGGCAAGATACAGGAATCGGATCTTCGAACTCTTCAGACGTGCCCTGGCAAGATACAGGAATCGAGTCTGGTAATGTTATTCGTCAACAGATACACCCTGGCAAGATACAGGAATCAGATCTTCGAACTCTTCAGACGTGCCCTGGCAAGATACAAGAATCGAGTCTGGTAATGTTAGTCGTCAACAGATACACCCTGGAAAGATACAGGAATCGGATCTTCGAACTCTTCAGACGTGCCCTGGCAAGATACAGGAATCGAGTCTGGTAATGTTAGTCGTCAACAGATACACCCTGGCAAGATACAGGAATCGGATCTTCGAACTCTTCAGACGTGCCCTGGCAAGATACAGGAATCGAGTACGGTAATGTTAGTCGTCAACAGATACACCCTGGCGAGATACAGGAATCGGATCTTCGAACTCTTCAGACGTGCCCTGGCAAGATACAGGAATCGAGTCTGGAATTAGTCGTCAACAGATACACCCTGGCGAGATACAGGAATCAGATCTTTAGTTGCGACCGTTGATAGTAATCATTTTTGTACTGACCTTTGTCCTGCAAAGACAAAACTTTAGTTGTGTGTGATGCCATGATGTATGACATGCGTGATGTTCTCAAAATAAATGAGATTGTATGTTCATGATGCGTATGTGCATGCTATAGTGTATGGAGATGTGATGTTTATGAATATATGTTTTTGTCTAGGAAAGTAAATCCTTGACGAGTGCCGGGAAGTTGAATCCTGGGCTGATGTTGAAGGATAGAGCTTCGTTTCCGCTGGGGATGATGGTTGCAAGAATACCGGTAGGAGAAGATGACTCCGTTGCAGAATAAACTTGGCGAATGGATACTATGCAGGGAGATACTCTGTGGGGAAAGAGATGTACTTTGCTGAGATGTTGATGATAACTCCGCTGGGGATACCATTGATGTGTTATGCTGAAGGAATTGATGAACTCCGCTGGGGGATAGGAAGACTTCGTCAGGGCCGATCTTTCCGTGGCAGTTGGCTGAGGATAACCCAGTTATATCCTGGTGGGGAAATAACCTTCTAAATAAAGCCGGGGGAGCATTCGTGCTCTGCAGGTGACAAGCTTCCAGAATCTACTGGGGATAAGCTTCCTGCCGGGGAGATGGATTCCACTTTCCTGGGGAAACTTTTGGACTGGACTCTCCTGGGGAAATTTTTGAGATATACTGGGGAAGTGGATCCACTGAACGTCTGGTATACCGCCGAGGAACAATCTTAGATCAAGACTACCGGGGATGTTCGTTAGGAATGTTGTATACTGTTGGGGAATATTGAGATCTTCTGGGGATACCCAACTTCCTTAAGGCTGACAGTAGGCTAACTCTGCTTGGGGAGAGCGTCGCTGACTTGCTGGAGATATTGTGCCTTGTTCAGGGCTAAGGGGAGACCAACTGCTTGGGAGAGAATTGCTGAACCTTGGCTCACTCTCTAGGGAATTAAGATATCTTGGTTACGTTCTTCAGCCGAACTTACCTTGGTACCTTGATGGACAGAGCAATTAGATCGCTTTAGACAACTCATTATTGCCCCTGTTTCTGCGAGGGAAGGTACCTGTGGAGGTGCTTGATGACTGCCGATTGACAAATCTTCTTCTGGTAGGCAAATGACGAGATGACGGGACATAGTCGTACGCTTTGATCCCTAACTTTTGCCTGGACCGCCCTTTCGGGTTTTCAGTCCATCGGGATACCCATTTTTGCCCAAGTCGTCTTTTCAGGTTTTCGACTTGCCGGGTGTACAGATTTTTTTTATTTCATCCCTTATTTTTGCCCGAACCCTTTTGGTTCGCCGGGAAGCCCTTATTTTTTCCTAGGTGTGTCAACCTAGCGGGTCTTTGATTATGCGTAGTATTTTTCCAACTATGTCCATGCTCTCAGGATGTAGGGAGGTGCCCCTGTTGTTGTGTTGCCATGTAACCAGAAGATGTTTGATCAGGCAAGATTCGTAGCTGGAACTCATGTCCAATGCCCCAAGTGATCTAGATGGGGATTTTCCCCAGGCTAGTTGGCCTTTTGAGAGATTCTCCGAATCTTGACTTAACTGCCCCAGATGATGGACCATGATCAGGCCATGCCCCTTGATTGGAAGTGCTTTTGCTCACTAGATATTCTTCGTGCGAATTTCTCTGCTGTTCGAACAAATAGCCATACGCAAACAGTATTATATCAAGAATGCAAAGCTTATGTCTGTCTTGAAGTTTTTTGAAAATGCATTTTTTCATAAAAACAAGTGAATTTTTTTGTAAACTGTGATGTCAACTCAGTATTTTATAGCGAGCCTTAAGGAGTCAGGATACCTGTCGTAACAGTATGCTTTCGAACTAACCCATGCTTCAGCTAGGACTTTTGAGGGTTATAACGTGGCCTGGTTCACGGTTTAAGAAACAAAGGATAATGGCTCAAATTTTATTTGTACCCACGCGTTCTTCGTGACGTTCTTCAAACCTAAACTCAACTGATCGTGCGTTAAACCGTGTTTGAGTCTTTGTCCTGATATTATGGTGATGGTTCGGATATTGACAGTTTATTTTGAATAGGCAGTCATTTCCTTTTTTGTCGAGGGTTTGTAGGATCTCTTTCTTTTTTGATTTCATTATCCCTGTTTTTTTTGCCTGAACTGTTTCTTTTTGGGTTTACAATCAGCGAGATGCCCCAGTTTCGTAAGTCTCCTTAATAGGTTTTGACTTAATGGGCCTTTATTTTGAGAGATAATGACTGCCTGTCTTTATGATTATTCGGAACCATCGCTGTCTTTTGTTTTGTACGGACTCCTTTGGTGCCATTCATTGTGCACCTGGATCAACTGAGAGAACTACCCTGCCCCAGGTTATGATTAAGGGTTTTAAATTTTGAAAAGAAAAACTCCTACTTCTTTGGCTCAGAGGGGTTGACGAGGGATTATCTTCCTTATAACTCCAGTGTTTAGGGATTGAAACAATGCCTTTACCTCATCAGCGGGGTCTGTTCAAAAGCATACTGTAGATTGCGGTATCGTTTTCGTCATCCTCCCTCAAGAGGCTTAGAATTATTAATTGAGAGTTGACATCAAAAAATGAAAGCAGTTTGAATATAGCGAATGCGAATATATTGATTCAAAACAGACATATGCGATGCATTAATGAAATAACAACGTTTAACATGAATAAATGTTTGAACAGTCGAAAGAAAATTACAACTTGAAAATTCTAATAGACAAAAAGTCTTCTCATTTCAGGACTTGTTACTTCAAATGGTGAATCCTGTAGGGATGGCAAGAGCATTCAGCCTGGCCCATCTGGGTGAAATACACAGCTCCTTCATTAATCAGGTCCTGGACCTTGTTCTTCAGAGCCCAGCAGTCGGCAGTGTCATGTCCAAGACTATCAGAGTGGTATGCACACCTTTTGTTGGGATGATAGTTAGGAGCAGAGATGTTGGGATTCCGGGGAGGAGCCCTTAGTGTAATCAGATTCAACCTCAACAGGTGTTGTAGAGCTTGAGACAGCGGCATGTTGAGCTGGGTGAACTGCCTCCTGGACCTGCTTGGCTTACTCTGATCAACCTGTTGCTCTGGGCGAGGTTGATGTTGGGCTTGTGAAGTGGTAGCAATTTGGAGAGGTCTATTCTTCACCATACCAGACTCCTGTCCTCTTGGAAGCTGATCAATGACCTGGTCCCTGACTTGGACTGGGTGCTTCATGTTGTATCTCTCTTGGTGAAGCTGGTTGACCATGGCTTTCAACTCTTCTTGCTCCCGAGCCAAACTTTGGATGAGAGCCATTTGCCCCGGCATCTGGGTTCTCATTATATCTACCTCAGCTTGCAGATGTTTCAGCTGTTCGTCTTTGTCATCTTCGGGACTTTTCTTGGCCAAGTTCCTTACGAGGAGTGTCCTCAGCTCTTCCTGCCCCTTTGATAGGTTTAGGAAGATCTCCCTGAACTGAGTCTCTTAGGCGCGGAGATCCTGATTGTCTTGTTGGGAAGCCATTGCTGAAATAAACAGCGAAGATGGTAAGTGACCTGCAACAAGGATACCTGTAATGCAAGGATGTGTATGTACACATGCAATGTTTTCAAGGATCTCGCGGGGTAAACAAGAAAATTGTTAGAGTTGGAAACTGGTAGCTTGATTGAAGGAACTTCATGTTGTTGAGAGTCTTTCTTCAAGAGTCAAGGCTCACCATATCTAGTGGGTCATAGCCCCTGACAGCCTTGGCCAGAGGGAAATAAATCCTCTTTGCCCCTTGCTAGACGTTTGATTCATTATGACCTGCATCACAAGCCCTTGAGATCCTTGAAATGGATTAGTCTTTATGTAGGATGTATGCAATGTTATGATGGTATGATGTGCATGGGGTAATACGGATAAACCCTGTTATGAGTCCAGATTAAGGACCGTAAACAAAACCTGCAAGGAACTCATGTGTCAGATAACAAGCATGCAAATAGTCAAGTTTGAAGGCACACAAGTCACACAAGACAACCCTTAGAGTTCAGGCCAGCATGAAGTTTGGGGTACTACCCTCTTGAAGTTGGTGGGCTCAAAACCTGTCCTATCAGAAGTAACCAGGTTCTAGAGGATCCCAATATCACTGACTACCCTCAATCGGTCATAACTCCAGCATCGCAATCTTTTCTTGCGGCCAGAACCATCACGAGAGTTTAGCCTCAATGGGTGTAGCATACTGCTACTGTTCTATGACCAAGTTGGGTCAATTTAAGGTTCTAAGGTCGGTTGGTGCTTAATAACTCCTCAGAAGACCCATATTCTCCTCGTTGCAACACAAGGGATATCGGTACAGACCAAGGTGTCACACCAATGTAGCCACTGCTTCGCCCGTGTCGGTCTACGCCGGACAGGTCCCTCACAGCTTATGCTACCTAAAAGGGTATTCCCCAGATCCGGGTTAGGATCTATGAAACTCCGATGCAATGCCCACAAATGTAAAGCAATCAAAGCAAGCAATTGAAAACACAAGTGATCTTAGTCCTAAGGTACACCTCACTTTATAAATTTCCCCGGCAGAGTCGCCAGTTCTGTGATCGGTGGATTTAGAACTGACTGTTTAACGCTGGTTCGCGAAATGTCGCGGAAGCAAGAGTCGCCACCGTCTTTTATTTTCTCCAACATGGACAGGACAAAAGCACAGCAAAATTCCTGATGAGATAGTTTCTCGGTTCGGGAGGTAGATTTATAGAAAGGGAAGGTGTTAGCACCCTTTCTATCCATGGTTATCCATGGGCTCTTAGATACTTTCTCATTTGTGTTTTAAAAAGTGTTTGCTTTTCAAAGTGTGAGTGGGTTTGAAAAAGTTTCGTTTAAAGATTTCAGAATGACTCTTGTATCAGTCCTCAAGAGTGTTTGAAAAAATTGTTTTGAAAGCTTTTTGAAAGTTTCGGTGTGAAAAGAGTTTTTATTTATTTTTGAATAGAGCAAGTATCTACGAGTCATCTACCTACCCTAAGGAATTAGGCTGTGTAAATGTCCTTAAGGTAGTGTCATCCCACCATTGAGAGGTAGGTAGCACCACCGTTGGAGGTGTTCGGGTCAGTTCGTTTGTAGGGACAGTGTGGTCACCAGAGCAACAGTAGGACACCTTAGAAGCTACCCTTATGCCATTGATCCTTTTTTAATCTGAGGCAACTGTTTTGAGGCAACTGGACCATGTCATGGACATAAGGACTTACTAAAACGTCCTATACTCGACGACCACGTTTCGAAGGTATGGCAACAGGTGAGGCGTACCCTAGAAGTGGTGTGTGAATTTGTGTGTTGTTTTCATGTTATGTTTTATCTTGTACATGTATCATGGTGATCTACGCTTGTTTTTAATTTAGGCCATACATTCTTTCATGCAAAGTTTAATAGTTTAAGAGTGTGGAAATTTAAATGCGGAAAGTAAAATCCTACGCTATTACAAGGCGCGGGTCTATACATCGCCAAATTACAAAGACCCGTTTGGTAAAAGATGCGAAAAGTAAATAAATTCCTAATTACTATTACATGGCTTGAGCAATTACATGATATTCACAATAAAATAACGTGCGAAAAGAATAGAAATAGAACGTTCGAGGGCGTTGGACCCTTTTGAAATTAAATTAAATTAATAGTTAATTAATTATTTAATAAAAGAAAAGAAATGTTTTTTATGTTTTTGGTATTTAATGAAAATAAAGAAAATTAATTAGAAGTTAAATGAAACCCTAGTTCTAAATTATTTTTAATTGTTAAAAAAATATTAAAGTTTAACCTAATTTACTAAATAGTTAAGGTATATGTTTATTTACAAAATATTTTATAATTAATAATAATAATAATGATGAGAAAATTATTTATTAAAAAAATGAGGAAAAATTTAAAAACCCTAATTTCTACATATTTTAATTTATTAAGAAAAATATTAAAGTTTTGAAACCTAAATTAATCTAATTACTGGTTTAAAGTTTATTTACAAAATAATAATGGTGAAATTAATATTAATAAAATAAACATTTTTGATTTTTCTTATTTTTATTATGGAAATTATTTTGAGTGAATTAATTAAAACAAATTAAAAAAGAATTGAAAAGAAAAGAGAAGAAAATTAGAAAGAAGAATAGAATACAAACAAGGGGGTATCTGGCCCAACTTGGAGGTTTATTGAAGCATTTTGGCCCATCAGAATCCAAGACCTTCGTTGACTTTCCAGCTTGTGTGTATGCTGGTTGACTTGGGTGTATCCTGGAGTTCATGTTATGGTCATTGGATTGATCATCAGGGACACTTGGCAAGCCTCAGCGTTGGGATGCATGGTGGAATATTTGAAGGGAACTGCATGGGAACGTGTTAATGCAAAAATCATGAATAATATGGGGGGACCTGGGAATCGAACCCAGGTCCCAATGCCTGCAGGACAGCTCATCCACCAACTGAGCCATTGAGTTTCTTTGTCAACATAACGCATGGAAAATATAATATACAAACAATGTTGGTTAGTGGTGTAAACAAAAAATTGCGCGCCAGTATTTGAATCCTCCACTCACGCTTGGACACATAGGCTTCTTCTTCATCTTTCTGCAAAAACACAAAACAAGTAGCGGGGGTTTTAAACCCCCATTAAACAAGACCTGTAAAAATAGCGAATAGCCCATGCTGTAATATAAAAAGGGCGCGAGGTCATGGTTCGTTTCGTTTGGATGTCACGATTTCAATGGCATAGGTTTTAGGATCCAATTTTTCCATATACAGAAAGCCCTATTTTGGAGCTTCTGAAACCCTAGGTTTCAACAATGGTGGATTCTTATTTAGGCAGCCATAATTCAATTGAATGGTACCAACAACTTCAGAATATCATTGTTAGTATAAATCAACAGTTAAAAATCATGAATAATGCATGGAAATTGAAAAACGATGATGAACACATTTATGAAAAGTGAGACTCTGTTCTACCAATTCTTGAGGTCTGGAGACTGGTTCTTGATTGCAACACGTTCCTAGCAATGTCAGGAATGTATTGGAAGGCTTATCGTGCTTTGAAACGCCTTGTAACTATGTTTTCAGTTTTCAACTTTTTGTATAAATTTTGCACTTTAGTTCTGAGTTCTTAGCAGCCTTTTCGTGTCCATGAGCATTAGGTTATGTTATGCCTTTGTAGGTGAATGGAATTAGGTCAAGAAACAAGCCCATAATCCATTGAATTAATGATTTCAATATTTGATTTTTCCACATCTTTTTTCAATCTTTTTGCCATGGAAAACTTGCCAAATAGGGATGATTTTGTCCCCTTGAGATGGTGCACGAAATCTTTTGCATATGTGGAAGATATTTGCTGCACAAAAAGATTTAAAACCATGATTTGGTATTTTTCTTATATTTAAATTTAATTAAATGAATTAATGATAATAAAAATTCAAATAATTAATCAAAAATAAGAAAATAACTCCCTTTGAGCTTAATGGGTCGTGCATATGCTTTGGGTAATGATTCATGGAATAATTTGTGGCCCATTAGCAATTTTGAAGCTTTTGAAGCAAAGTTGACTTTTCAAAATTCCCAAAAATTTCCCAACTTCTACAAGGCATATCTTGCTCAATTTTGAAGCTATGATCATGTTCTTGGACATTTTGGAAAGTTCTTGAAGTCCTCTAACCAATGCCTTTGGTCCCATGTCATTTTGATTTACCAATCTCAAGTTATGGTCTTTGACTTAGAGTGCCTTTTTGTTGACTTTTGAAAATGACCTATAATGTTGAAATTGATAACTTTTTGTGAGAGCATTTCTTGGACTTGGAGTATGAAGATGAGTTGTAGGAAATGTCATCCTCTTCAAAATGAGCTTTGGATGGGATTTTTCTGATAAACCATGAGGAAGTTATGCCCTGGTCAATTTGCAGTTGACTTTTTCAACTGTCCAAAAATAGAAACTTTTGCATCTTGAGACTTTTTGAGCCATGCTTTGAGAATCATGATCAAGAATTGATCAAATGATGTTTGTGGCTTCAAAATAAGATGTTGACCAAAATTTTTGACTTTTGACTGTCAAATGACCATTTTGCCCCTGCAGTTGACTGTGAAGCATTTAGGGTTTTTGACTGTGCAATTTGATGCTGTGAGTCTTGAAACTTAACATATGGATGTTTGACAATGTATGTAGGCATATGGGACTTGATTGGACCCTTGGAAACTTCAATTTCTTTTCCAGAACCAAAACCCTAATTTTGACTGTGTTAGGAGGCAATTGGACTGTGCAACCCTTGAGAGATTTTGAATCATCTGGAGATTGATTTTGGTAAATCTTGAAGAATATGGGAGGACAAATTTTGGGGTACAACAGTAACACTGCATCATGACCATAGGTTAATCGAAATGTTGTTGTTCTGGTAGCTCCTTTAGGGGAAGTTCGACATGCCCATAAGATTTGGTCCAACGTCTTATGCCAATTCTTTGGCTTTTTTCCTACATGCTTCTTTATCAAGCCAATTACTACCTTATTTGCTGCTTCGACTTGGCCATTGGCTTGCACATAATAAGGTGTAGACGTTAACAGCTTGAATCCCATTTCTGTGGCAAACTCCTGCATTTTTCGACCAGTGAATACTGATCCTTGGTCATTTGTTATTATCTCAGGGATTCCAAACCTATATATAATGTTCTTTTGAAAAAATTCAATGACATTATCTTGGTCTACATTGACTAAAGGAATTTCTTCAATCCACTTAGTAAAATAGTCAATGCCCACCAATATATATTTTTGGCTTTTAGACGATGCTGGTCGAATCTCTCCAATAAGATCCAAAGCCCATCCACTAAAAGGCCAAGGTTTCATAATTGAGTGAAGTTCGCTTACAGGTACATGCTGGATGCCTGTATGTATTTGACATTCTTGGAAGCCTTTTGCAAACTCCACACAATCTTTCAGCATAGTAGGCCAATATAATCCTTGTCGAAACAACAACCATTTCATTTTATGGCCTACTTGATGTGCCCCACATGCCATAGCATGTGTAGTTGAAAGGGATATGTATGCATCTGTTTCACTTAGGCATTTCAGTAGTACTCCTTCAGGCGTCTTTTTTGAATAACTCATCTCCTATTAGAATATAACTTAACGCCCTATACTTCGTCTTTCGTTCTGTCAAAACCATTGTATTTTGCAAATAATCTACTATAGGCTTTCTCCAATCTTGTTATGTTAGATTGTCTATGAATGAAATTTCAAAGATTTCTTGGTCAGCGTACCCCAATTTTGTTGTTTCCAAATCTGTTGGAGACAACTTGGTTGATGTTATTCTTCCTTTAACTTTGATTGCTTGTTGTAATTTTTCTTTCAAAATTTTATACCCAGATGTAATCTATGCTAAGTCATTAGCCACTTGATTTTCCAATCTTTGTATATATCGAATGTTGATCACTTCAAAATTTTTCAACAAACGATTGGCTATTACAAAATACATGATAAGATTTTCTCTTATACATTTGTATTCTTTCGTAACTTACCTTATGACTAACTCTGAGTCTCCCATTATTTTGACTCGAGTTGCCCCCAATTCCAATAGGATTTCAAGGCCTACGATTAGAGCTTCTTATTCAGCCTCATTGTTCGAACAAGAACCTTCAATCTTGTACTTGAATGTTGTTGGAATTTTACTTGGAGAAATAATTAGAACTCCTACTCCAGTTCCATCTTTATAACTGGAACCGTCGAAGTATAACTTCCTGGGTTCGATCTCCAAGTAGTTTAATGATTATTCATTTATTGAGTGGTCAACTATAAAGTCCGCTACCACTTGACCATTTACAACCTTGAGAGGCATAAAGGTTAATGAATACTCAGTTAATGCAAGTGCCTATTTACCAATTTGACTGTGCAAGATGGGTTTCGACAACATATATTTGAAAACATCAAAATGAGATGAAACATAAAGATCAACTGGTTTAATATATTGCTTGAGTTTTGTACATGAGAAGTAAAGACATAAACATAGTTTTTCAACTTCGCTATATCTAGTTTCTGCATCATTTAAAACTCTACTGACGTAGTAAATGGGTCTTTCAACACCATTTTCATCCTCTTGAGCTAACATGCTTCCTAAGGTTTTATCAGATGCAGCTATGTAAAATCCCATACTCCTATTTCTACAAGGAGGTACCAGAATGTGTGGCTTGATGAGGTATCCTTTGATCTTTTTGAAGGCCTCTTGTTGTTCTTGCCCCCACTCGAATCCTCCTTTGTTGAGTCGAAGTAGTGGTGAGAAGGCTTGCGTTTTTCCACTTAAGTTGGATATAAATTTCCTCAGGAAATTTATCTTTCCAAGTAGAGATTGCAACTCCTTCTTGCTAGTTGGCGCTTTCGCTTCCAAAATGGCTTTGGTCTTGTTCTAGTTTATTTTGATTCCCTTTTTGTGGACCATAAATCCTAAGAAATCCCCCTCTTTTACGCATAAAGCGCACTTTAGAGGATTCATCTTTAGACCATAGCTTCTCATCCTTTTGAAGGACTGTCGAAGGTGGTCTATGTGATTCTTCCCTGAAACAGATTTGGCAACAATATCGTCAATATAAATCTGCACAAAAGTTTCAATAAAATCATGGAAGATAGAATTCATTGTTCTTTGATATGTTGCCCCTGCATTTTTTAGGCCAAAGGGAATCACTACCCATTCATAAGTGCATAAAGCTCCAGGGCATCGAAATGCTGTTTTCGACATATCCTCTTCAGCAATGAAAATTTGATTATACCCAGAGTATCCATCAAGCATACTCATGTATTCAACGCCAGCAGCAGAATCGATAAGCATTTCCGCCACAGGCATTGGATATTCATCTTTGGGTGTTGCAGCATTTAAATCTCTAAAATCAATGCACACCCTTAAGGTACCATTTTTCTTTATAACCAGTAATATATTTTCAATCCATTTGACATACCTGGTCGTTCGGATGAACTTGCATTTCAGAAGTCTTTCGACTTTCGTCTTGATCTTCAACAAGATCTCTGGTGCAAAACGCCTTGGGGTTTGCTTGGCAGGCTTTTTTCCAGGATTTATTGGAAGTTGAAGCTCCACCTATCCTCTGTCGAGGCCAGACATTTCGTCATAATCCCATGCAAAGCAGTCTTTAAACTCCTTCAACAATTGGATTATTTCGACCCTGAGCGCTGGATCTATCTTCGCACTGATGTATGTTGGTATTTTCACCAATCCTTCGCCCAGGTCTATTTATTCTAGAGGATCTTGCGCTAACATTTTAACATTGTTTGCCAACAGATCCTTTTCAAAACCCAAAGGCTCATCACCGTAGATGGCATCTAGCCTCTGGCTTCGCACTTCCTTCGTTCTTAAGTCAGGTGGCTCTGGGTTGAAGTCTTTCCCAGGGCCTTCAGGCAATGGCACTTGTTCATTGGATTTGATAGCCATATACTTTACTTCATCCTCTAAGGAAGCTATCATTCTGTTTTCGGCTACATATGACGAAATCCTTTGTAAGGCTTGTGACTCAGTCATAATCACTGAATTCACTTCCCCAGCCTATTGGTCGTATATCATCAATTCCTCCAAAATCAATGTTGGACAAATCCTCCCTATCCCATTGAAACCCATGATTTGAATGCATGTATAGGGAACAAAAGGCGTTGGAGGCTGGCACCAAGTCAAAATCTGGAGGATTACATGGCCCTATATGGGCCAAATTTCTTTCGAAGCTTGTTCTGCCAACATTGTTAACTTCGACCATATAATAACTCTGGTCAGCTTCGACATTTTCCACTATGCCACCTGGGCGCTAGATTGTGACACATTGATGCATTGATGATGGCACTGCTCCTATGCCATGGATCCACTCCCTGCCTAGGAGAAAATTATAATTAGGTTTCGCTGAGATGACCATGAACATTGTTGGTCGAACTATGGATCCCACTTTGAGTTCCAACTGTATCATTCCCATGGTAGTCCCAACTCCACCTTCATAGTTCGATAGAACCATGTTAAGGGGTTTGATGTCCTTATCCCTCTTGCCCATCTTTCTCAGCATGAATTGTGGGATTATATTGACTGTGGCTCCACAATCAACTAGAACCTTATTTATGGTTGCTTCCCCTACTTTTTCTCTAATGAACAATGGTTTGAGGTGATTCTTCATCACCTCAATAGGGTGTTCAAAGAAAGCATTCTGCACTTCAACACAGCCGTTGTTCATAACATAATAACAAAATGGCCTATGTTTGGCCATCTCCTGTTCGACCTCCTTGTTAGTCTCTTCGACTTGTCGGTCATACTCCCTGGGTAACACTGACACCATATTGACCATAATATCTAGTGTAGCGTCTGACCCAAAATCACATTCATCTTCTGATTCATTTTGTCCAGGCCACTTCAATCTTCTGGCTACTATATCTCTTTCCAAAGGCTTTCTTAGTTTTCCCTTTCCTTTTCTTTGTGGCACATTAGTGCTTGTTTCTGGTTGGGGCCCTTGTGTAGCCTCTCTTTCGGCTTTTCACCGTTTTTGATATATCCTCCATTGAGAGTGTGTTATGAGGTTTTTCCCCTTGTAGTTTCTCGACACATGAGCCACTTTGTTTGTTGTTGTTGTTATTGTTTTAAATTACTCCCTATAGGCCAAGGAGGATCCTCTCGGTACATCAAATGTTCCCATTTTTCCTCGTTGGGCCTTTTCTTGCTTGCTGTTTTCAACTAGATGTCCACAGGGACATTTGTTGGAGGCCTGAATGTTGGTGGCCTATTCACCTGATTGATTGGCCCCTTTTGGTACCCTCTTCTAGGGTCATATCTCACCTCGGGATCCATGTTGGGTTGGGCATTGGTTCCCTATTTCTTATTTGCCGCACGCATACCTTGTATGTGTTCAACAACTTTTTTGTCGAAGATGGAGCTGCATCTTGGACACAACATGAATTCCAACTTCTTTTTCTGGCATCTTTGCAGAAAGTCTGCCAGATGTTTATTTTCTTTAGGAAATGCAGTTTTGTTGACTTCCTCTTGTCTTATGGAATCTTCTGAAGCCTTAGGCTCGGATACTTCAACCATATTGATTTGCACATTACTCTTACCAGCTATATTCAACTTTTGCATCTTGGCTTCTAGGCCCCCCGTCGAACCTGTGACAGCAGCCAAGTAGGAACCTGTAGCAGTTCCTTTGTTTGAACCTTCAGTGGCCCCTTTGTTTAGGCCTTAAGTATCATTTTTCTGTATCATCTCGACAGCTTCTTTGCTAACATCTTCAGTGAAACTTCCAAAGACGGGTTTGTTGATGAAATTTGCTGAGACTTCGACCATGTTGATGCTTGAAGGTTCAGCATAGTTGGCCTCAACTTGCAATGGGTTTGCATCAATCTTCATGGGTGGCTTATCAGCAAACTTAAGCCTTCCGTCTTTGATTGCGCCTTGAACGAGATCTCTGAACAGAAAATATTGTGAGGTTTTATGGCCCAAAAATTTATGATATTTACAAAAACCTCTCTTTTTCCTTTGATCTAAAGGTGGCATTTTTTCCCCAGGGGGCACTATCATCTGGCCATCTTTAACTAATAAGTCAAATATCTCGCCACATTTTGTGACGTCGAAACTATATGTTTTCTTTGGGAACCTATCACTATTCTTTTCAGTTTTAATAGGATTTTTTCCATTTGAGGGAGTTATTAATCTGCAAGAGTATGGTGGCCCTTGCTTTAACTCTTCTAAATCGATCTCGCTCTCTTTGATATTTATAGGATCATTAGATGTCTCTGGATCGTCATCATCCATTTCGACATACGCTACCCTTTCTCTTCAATGGTTCTTATTTGCCTTAGCTTTTTTAGCCTTAAGGAGTTCCACCTGTCGAACTCTATCTGCCAATTGGGCCATATCTCTCAGGTATTGAGTATCTAATTTCTTCCTAATGGAATAATCTAGACCTCCTGTAGCCATTTCGACTAACTCATGTTCAGGCACTTGTGTAAAGCATCTGGCCTTGAGTAATTGAAATCTGTTCAGATACTCATCAATTGGCTCAGTGAACTTCCTTTTCACACTAGCCAATTCTTTCAAACTTATTTTTATTTGTCCCATATAGAACTATTCATGGAACAATCTCTCCAACTGATTCCAATTGTGGATCGAATTGGCTGGGAGTGTGGTAAACCAAGTGAAGGCATTTTTGGTCAGGGAACTTGGGGAATACTTAATCCTAAGATTCTCATTATTCGAAATTTCTCCACCCACTATGAAATACCTTGCTACATGTTCAACAGTGGACTCTGTCGCATCCCTTGAAAATTTGGTGAACTTTGGAACTTTCCACCTAGGAGGTAATTCTGATTGAAAGATATAATTTGACAATGGAGATGTAAAGTTTGGCCTATGAAAGCTGATGTTGACTCCATTCTGTGCCATGATTCTCTTAACCATGGCTATCAAGTTATTATCTGGTGCATATTTATGGTGTCGAACCTGCTGTACTACTTCATCATCATTTTGGTTTCTATTTACCATAACTATACCTTGTTCGACAACTCTAGGGATTTATGGGACAATCCTAGGTATTTCGTCTCTAGGTTGTTCAATTTCCACTCTATGGTTTATCCTATATGGATATGGATTTTGGTTAATGGTCATGTCATCTTCTAAGACTACACCTTGATTACCTCTTATCAACTCTCTTTGGGATTGTCGAATAGGTTGGGGAACCCCAAAAAATTCAGCCATGCGCGTCATTTGCGCTGTCATTTGCTGATTCGACTGGGTGGTATTTTGTATTAGAGGGTTAAGCACTGTACTCAAAGTTTGTGCCAACATTTGCACCATGTCATGGTTGGTTTCATCCATTTGTTGCCTCAAAATTGCTGTAGAAGCATTTGTGAGGCTTGGCATTGTATGGGATGTTCCTCCTAAGACTTGGGTCCTACCCAAATTTTCCATACCAGTTCCAGATCCCTGCAATGGTGAAGATGCACTCACCAAAGGTTCTGAAAATATGGATGAAGCATTCATAAGGCTTGCCATTTCAGTAGTTGGCATGCCATAAGGTTGTTCTCGACCCATCCAGGCTGTCGAAAATCATGGAGGGACATAGGGTCGAACCCCTAGATTTCCCCTTGGTGGGGGCGTTCCTGGTGGACCCTTAGGACCTACATAAGAAAGTATTGGTCCTGTTTGTGTAGCCGTCAACGCTGGTGCCGAACCAACTGTTGATGGCATAGGCTCACTAAATGTAGGCATAACAGTATTTCCAATGCTAGAAATTGGTGGAGGCATTTCTCCACTACTAGACGGATTAGCCATTTTACTATTTCTTCTCTTAGGTATGTATTCGTGGGTGGTTGTTTTGCCACTTCTCAATAAAATACAACAATCTTTGAAAGAAAATAAATTACTTGAAGCATAAGAACTACTTTTATCAGAGTTTGTAAAACAAGAAAACTTAGCAACGTCCCACTAGGCGTGCCAACTTGTGTACCAAGAAAATTGGTAAATAACCGTTGATCTTCCAAAATGGGTTATCTTGGTGACTTACAGGATCGATCAGATTGATCCTAGGACATATGCTAAGTTAGTTTGTAAGTTTAGTAAATTTAAGTGAAAAGGGTTGAGAGGAGAATTAAGAGTAGAGGTGAGATGCAGGCGAAAACTTGATGAAAGTGCAAGTAAAAAGTAAATAGAAAGGGGTTGAGAAGAGTTTAAGGATAAAGGTTAAAAAACGATAAAAAGTTCAAGTAAAGGCAAGATTGAGTAAATTTGCAGTAATGATAAAGTTTGCAAGGAAATGTAAATGGAAAGGAATTTATGGGAATTGTAAAGACTTTGATTGAAATAAAAGATGGTGTTTCAAACGTACATTATCAATATCTTTTCTCTCACAGTGGGTACTTGGATATATTGAGTGACTTGTACCATATGTTGAACACACAAAATTTTACACAAACTTCCTATATTTATAATGAAACTAAGTAACCGTCGAGCAGTTGCCTCACTCCAGGATGAAGACAAGTGTCCTCTGCATGTGCTTCGACCTTTATCTTCATGCCACATTGCTTTCCTCAACTGCCAAGTGAACTTCCTTTCCCTCCTTTCTTCAGATTCAAAAATACTCGCTTGCTGATGCGAGAACCTTTAAGTCGAAGGCCACGGGAACTTCTAAGTCGAAGGTCACGAGAACCTCTTGGTCGAAGACCAACTTTAACTTAGAAAATTCTCTAAGTGTTTTCTCCTTCTTACCAAGGTAGACTTCGATACAACCTTTTTGTTACAAGCTCTTCTGTCGAAGTGTTTCTAACTTAGATTTGTTCAATCTATTTTTGTCCAATAAGACATATATAATGTGGGTTTCGATCAGATTGATCCTAGGGCATATTCTAAGTAAGTTTGTAATTTTAGTAAATTTAAGTGAAAAGGGTTGAGAGGAGAATTAAGAGTAGAGGCAAGATGCAAGCGAAACATTGATGAAAGTGCAAGTAAAAAGTAAATAGAAATGGGTTGAGAAGAGTTTAAGGATAAAGGTTAAAAAATGATAAAAAGTGCAAGTAAAGGCAAGATAGAGTAAATTTATAGTAATGATAAAGTTTGCAAGGAAATGTAAATGGCAACGAATGTAAAGGAATTGTAAATACTTTGATTAAAATAAAAGATGGTGTTTCAAACGTACATTCTCAATATCTTTTCTCTCACAGCGGGTACTTGGATATACTTGAGTGACTTGTACCATATGTTGAACACACAAAATTTTGCACAAACTTCCTATATTTATATTGAACCTAAGTAACCGCCAAGAAGTTGCCTCGTTCCAGGATGAGGACAAGTTTCCTCTGCATGTGCTTCGACCTCTATCTTCATGCCACATTACTTTCCTCAACTGCCAAGTGAAATGCCTTTCCCTCCTTTCTTCAGATTCAAAATTAGTCGCTTGCTGATACGAGAACCTTTAAGTCAAAGGCTACGGGAACCTCTCAGTCGAAGGTCACGAGAACCTCTTGGTCGAAGACCAAATATAACTTAGAAAATTCTCTAAGTGTTTTCTCCTTCTTAGCAAGGGAGACTTCGACACAACCTTTTTGTTACAAGCTCTTATGTCAAAGTGTTTCCAACTTAGATTTGTTCAATCTATTTTTGTCCAATAAGACCAATATGTTATGGGTGTCGAATTTAGGAACTAACACCAAGCAAACATCATCATCAAGACCCACTTTCAGGTTTTGATCAACCGGTAAGATCAGTGACATTGTTTATGGGAAACTATCTTCCCCGTCTTCCCTCTTCCTAGAAATCGAAGACCAAAGATACCTTCATACCTTCAAATCATCACAAATAACAATGACCACCATCTGTTTGGAAAAACTGTACTATCTCGTCCATAAGAGAGACGGGAGCCAAGAACATCCTCACCTAGAGGATATCCTTGATATCGATGACGGTCAGACATCATCCCTAGACTCAATCGATGCTGAATGCAACAACCTCCAATTCTTGGATGATTAGAGGTCCAAGAACCCCAACGAGGAGCTTCTAGAAGTCCTTCATCCAGTTCCTATTCCTCCGAATGTTGACCCATCCCTGGCAGTCCTGCTCGTTGCCCTTAATCAAACCAACACCCTAATCCTGCAGTAGAGTAAGAGGATTGGGGAATGGGAGAAGAAGTGGTCAAAGTGTCCTCCTGGGAGACACCAACGTGATGACTCCCACATTCCATCTCCACCAAGGCGTGAAAGTCCCCCACACGGGAGAAACAAGAGGTTTCTTTCATCAAGAAATGAGGTCGCACGCCTCCCCGTAAAGATCGGTGCTCCCTGGTCTCAAAGAAGACAAAGAATAACAGGCTTGACCGCGATCACTCACCGTCACCGAATCCGAGAAGGAGCACATATCCTCGGCGGGACAACAACCTCCAACGAAGAAGGGATCACTATAACACCCCAAAAGTCTAGATTAATTATTTAATTAATTTAGTATGAATATTAGTGATTATTTGTGAGTATATGAATTATGACGAATTAGTCAATGCAGTGTAATAATATGAATTGGTGGATTTTATGATGTGATGTGATACATTTGTTAGTAATTAGATGTCTTAGAAATTATATAAGTTGAGGTGATAGGGGTGTATGGTTAAAAGTGTAGAAATATAAGGGTGAAAGGGATAATTGGCATTTTTGGGATAAATATGAGGTTTACTATTATTTTATAATAATTAAAATAGAATTATTAGTAGAATAATACGATTGGTATTATTTTATTAAATAATTAATTAATTGGGATAATTATATTATTATTGGGACATATTAGAGTAAGAATAAGGGAAAAGAGTCGGTACATAGAAACAGAGAAAGAGAAGCGTGGAAGAGAGAAGAAGATAAGAAGAGCACTAGGAAGCTAGGGCAAGATATTTCACCGTAGAGATCAAGAATTAACGAAATTATAAGGAAAGAGGGATTCTAATTGTATAGAGGGTTGCATAATGATGGAGTATGATAGGATCTAGGTTGTGTGTTGTGATTTCTCTCTATTTGGTTGTTCTGGAGTTCTTCATGTTGATGAATTCTGGTGATTTGTGTGTGTTTTTGATGGAATTGAATGATATGAATTGGTTAGGTTGATAAACAATGGCTGGTGAATAATTAACATGCTTAAAAGATAAATTTTGATGAAAAAAAAAATGAATTCTGGGTGTTAAAACGTGGGAGGATCGTAAGATGAAAATTGCAGAATTTCCCCCTGTTATCATAGGGTAACCGGTCACCCATATATGGTAACCGATTACCATATGCAAAATTGGGAACCAGTAGTTACTGACTTGCAGTAACCCGTTACCATAAGTGAGTAACCGGTTACCGTGAGGAATTTTGGAAAAATAAGATTACAGTCTTGCGGCAACCGGTTACCATAACTGGGTAACCGATTACCGTTGCTACTGACAACATTTTTAGAAAACTTCTAAAACTCATAACTTTTGCCTCGGGTGTCTGTTTGACGCGCCGTTTGGACCGTTGGAAAGATAAAATAAATTCTTATATTAATAAAATTACTTATAATGCAGTAGTTGATTATTTCACCAACATTGATACCTATCCGTGGGTGTGTTTTTGATTTTATGCCCTGATTTATATTATGAATATAACAATGCACGTGAAGAGACTTCTTGAGGTGACAATGTTGTGATGATGTATATACTATGATATGTGCTTGGTTGTCTGTATTGGCTTATTCTGATGTTTTTATGTAATTGCAAAGTTGTGAATATGATGATTAAATCGATGAGATTGGTATTGTGATTGAGTACGATGATGTTGCATGAATGTTTTGATGGTGTGACATAATATGCATGATGAGCGAAGGCCTGTATTGGTGTGTCATTAATAGGTAAGAATAATAAATGTAAAATTAAGTTATTGCATGTTTGTGTCACTTACATTCATAAAGCGATGGTCTGTATTAGTGAGCGAAGGCCTATATTGGCGAGCGAAGTTGATTGCCCTAAATAGGCATTATTGCAAAAAGGGTTTTACCCTGTTGGTACTACATGCAATGAGTCAGTGTCGGTCTTTTTCATCACATTGTGATTGATAATTTGATTGGTGAATATTGATGAAAGTATGTATTATGTTATGATGGATGTTATGTGCTGACTGTGTACTTAATTATGTTGATATGTTTCTTAATACAATGAACAAGAAAAGGTGTGAGGTAAAGATGTATAATAATGTGTACTTGAATCTCTACTTGCTCATTTTTATGCTTCCTCTTATATTGTTATGATATCTCACCCTTTCTGTTTGAATGTTACCTTCACGTAGATAATGTGCAAATGATCCGAAGTAGCTAGAGATCGAAGTTTAGCTGAGGAGTTCCTTCAGTTGCATGGATTGAGTCGGTGTCTGCTCTGATATGTAACACTTGGGAGTTTTGCGTTTGTCTTATTATTTTAGGAGTAAACTTTGTATAACTCCATTTTTTTAAAATTATTTTATGATTGTGCTGATTTTTGGATGCGAAGAGTACCACTAATGTTAAGGGTTGAGAATAATAATTATTATGTTTTCCGTCGTGAATGATGCAATGAAGTTAAGACTTTGAAGTTTATGAATTTGTGTTATGTATCCTGTTTATTGAGCATGTATGATGTATGACAATGTGACATCCTATTTGTTGATGTTTATTTTAGAAATTAAATTAATCTTATTTTTGATTAAAAATTATCGACGGGGAAATAAGGTGTTACAATTGGTATCAGAGCATGTCAGTTCGTCCGACCGAGTTGTCTAATGTTGTTTGTTCCTTAGTACGTGACAAGTGTGTGAAACACTGTTGATGCTTGCTCACTTTTCTAATCACTTGTTTGCAGGAGTGAGATTGAAACAAGTGAGAGAGAAGCTTGTGCTTCTCTGAGATGGTTCACTGTGTCGTGAATCGTATACGTGCAAAGATTGACGAAGTCGTGTTATTTTCCGAATTTAGAGGAAGCACGGATTCAGGATTTAAGTCTAACAGTCAGACGAAGTATTCTTAAGAGGGAATGATCATGTACTCGTGTTGTTCGCATCTCTAGAAGTGGAGGCTGATGTTATGACTAATGATGTGCCAGTTGTGGGTGAATCTTGATGTTTCCTGGAGGATAATTGCGACTTGCCATTAAAGAGAAATTTTGGATTAACTTGATGTTAGCCTTGGGGTGAACTATCTCGAATTAAACCAAGTGATTACAAAGTGTTTAGGCGAGTCAGTGCATATTTTCATGCCTGAAATTGTAAAAATTCAAGGTTCTTGTTTGTTGGTCAAGTAGAGTCGCCTCCGAAGGAAAAAGAGAATTGTTAAAGGTTGCTTCTTAGAGGATATAAAGCAATGCGATGACTAGTGATATACAAGAGGTGTGTAATTTCTTGATGATTCCCTGAGGACATTAGCTAAGAAAGTAGGATAGCTCTTTAAAGATGAAGCTTAGATGATTATGATGTTTTAGAAAATCTCGGTTGATCGTGAAGCTGTCATGGTTGAGTTACCATTGTGTATGATGTTGACATTTTGAATAGTGACATAATGATGATTTACTGTAAATGTTGTTGTTGGAGTCAGGTAAGTAATTGTCAGATGTTGTTAATGCTTTTGAGTGATTGTGAGTTGCAAGTCAGAGTTGAAACTCAAATATACTAGCAGTTTTGTGAGAATAATCGAAGTTTTGAGGTTTTAAAATTGAGGTTTTTGCAACGTAATATGTCTTTTGAGTTATAAGAAGAATGATGTTTTGGGAAGTTTTGTTGAAAGAATTGGAGTTTTGGTCTTTTTGATAACTGGATTTTGAAGAAAGTAATGTGTTTATCGAGATATAAGAAGAGCGGGGTTTCATATATGTGTTGGAATGGATTTTGTACATAGAAAATGACAAAATACTGCTTCTGTTCAGCCGGTACCCGGTCACAAGTAATGGGTACCCGAGTACCCTGGGGTGAAAGTCGATAAAACTTTGAAAATTCATAACTTGAGTTCTGGACGTCCCATTTGAGTTCCGTTTGAAGCGCTAGAAATCTAACATGATGAAATTTTATTTTAAAATGGTTCCAGCACCTACGAGTAATTTATTTGTCACGTGATGATGTTGGATGAGAAGATAAATTTGATGCTGATCTCGTGTTTGGTACCGGACTTGTTCCTATGGTACCATACAGGATGTCAGCTTAAAAGTTGAGAGAATTGGAGAAGTTATTAGAAGATATACAAAGAAATAGATTTGTAAAACTGAATATATCATTTTGGGAGCTTTGTTTCCATTATTTAAGGAAAAATAAAGTAGTATGAAACTGTATGTGGATTACCAATAACTGATTAAAATAGTGGTTGAGGTTACATATCCACTTCAGATGATTGGGGACTGGATGGACCAACTAGTAGGCAAGTATGTTCTCAGTGTAATTGAATTAGGGTCAGATTATCTATAGATATGGATGAAGAGTGATGATCGTTATAGGACAACTGTTAGAAATCAGTGAAGTTATTTTGAATAATTGAATCGGTTTGTTGCAGTGTTTCTTGAGGGAATTTTGGTTTAGTCTGAGTCAGAAAAAGAAATGTTGAATGTCGTGATTCAAATTACAGTGTCGAAAGGGAAGGAAACGTATGTTAGGATGTTAGGATGTAGATCATGCTTTGAAGAGGTGAATTTTCTTAAACATGTTATTTCGAACGAAGATATTTGTGGAATATATTCAAAGTAAATAGAGGTCTATATCGAGAGACTCTGAAATTGGTTATGAGACTAGAACTTTTCAGGAATTAACTGGTTATTATTGCAACTTGCTTAAGATGATGTCAAGTGAGATAAGTTGTTAGTGAATGAATTAAGGGAATGAAATATGTGACATTAGTAAAGATGTGAATGTATTAGATAAATGTATAGAGATGCACCTTATGTCAATTAAGCATTATTAGAGTGATGGTAGCGTTGAGATTGTGATTAGAATGAGATCCAAATGTGATATTAAAGGAAAGAGTAAAGATCAATAGATGTGGTCAAAATCTTCTAACTGGATAAATACTTATTTTGGAATGAGACGATTTGGATTATACTTGGTGTAGTAGTTTTCCTGTATTAGAATATACTTAGCAATTGTTGTGCTGCATGCACATAAGGGAGACTATAAAATAAATTTTTGGAGCTTATGTATCATTGACGAGGTATAAATGTAGGAAATTAAGAAAAACATTTGTAAGCCTTGGAGAGATTGTTGGACATTATACTCAGGTAACCTTGAGCACAAGGTGAAAGACGCTATTATAGTTAGGTAATGATGATTTATGCCACTGTTATGGTTTCTGGCTACCTATTGACAAATTGAGGAACTGATCACCCTTAATCTCTTGTTGATAGTAAACGGGGTCTTAATGGATGGGATAAACGTGTCTTACTAGCTTGATGGTGTGTAAAGTGATTGACATTTTATCAAGAGGATAATTGTTCACCATTTTGTGTGAACCTAATGCAAAAAGTGGCTATGAAAAAGTTTGGATTTATTAAGCAGTTTAGAGACTTAAGTTGGTATGCGAGCTAATGCCGCAAAGTAGATGGTTGAGGATGTTGAAAAGTAAACATTATTTTTCTGGTGGTTACTAAGGAGAATCTGAAGATAGATGTGAAATTTGTAGATTTGATGGTTGGTGGAAATAAAAATGAAGACATTGACTTAACATAGATGATCAGAGTAGCGCAGTGGAAGTGTAGTGTGACACAGTTTGTTATGCGGTTATGACTTTGGAGTCAAAGATTAAACATACAACTTGTAGGATAATGAAAACTATTAGACATTCCATAATAGAATTTTTAGGTGAAAGGTTACCTATATTATTCATGTTATCACCATGTTAATAGATGTATTGAATTGCATGATCGATTTTTTTGGGATATAGCATGGTGGCACTAAGGTTGTGTTGATGTTCTTAGGACGGTATTATTGTGTGATGTAATAATATAAATGGTGTTCATGTCATGAGACTCTACGTCCTTAAGCTATGTTGTTGTATCATTTCCCATGGCAAGGACTCGAGGGTGAGCATATTTTTCCTTATGAAGAGAAATTAGAGAAGCGTTACTTATAGTGACTGAGAAGACCTCGTCGTGTTTCGGTTCAAGCGAAAACAATATCGTAAAGTAATAGATCTTGTATCGCAGGATGATGAGACAAGGATAAAAATGGATATGTGCATTCATAACTTGGTAGTAATGCATCTTGTTGGACTGTTGTAGTTGACGATATATAATGTTGGATAGTAGTATTCGAAAGATTTCCAAACATGACGTTGGAGCTGTAGGGTGGGATGTGAGAGTTGTATCCAGAGTTGTTCGCAATAGGTAATTTTCGAGGATGAAAATATTTTAAGTGAGAGAGAGTTGTAACACCCCAAAAATCAAGATTAATTATTTAATTAATTTAGTATGAATATCAGTGGTTATTGGTGAATATATGAATTATGGTGAATTAGTCGATGCGGTGTAATTATATGAGTTGGTGGATTTTATGATGTAATGTGATGCATTTGTTAGTAATTAGATGTCTTAGAAATTATATAAGTTGAGGTGATAGGGGTGTATGGCTAAAAGTGTAGAAACATAAGGGTGAACGTGATAATTGGTATTTTTGGGTTAAATATGAGGTTTACTATTATTTTATAATAATTAAAATAGAATTATTAGTAGAATAATAAGATTGGTATTATTTTATTAAATAATTAATTAATTGGAATAGTTATATTATTATTGGGATATATTAGAGTAAGAATCAGGGAAAAGAGTCAGTACGTAGAAACAGAGAAAGAGAAGCGTAGAAGAGAGAAGAAGAGAAGAGCACTAGGAAGCTAGGGCAAGAGATTTCACCATAGAGATCAAGAATCAACAAAAATATAAGGTAAGGGGAGATTCTAACTGTATAAATGGTTTCCTAATGATGGGGTATGGTAGGATCTAGGTTGTGTGTTGTGATTTTTCCCTATTTGGTTGTTTTGGGGTTTTTCATATTGATGAATTTTGGTGATTTGTGTGTTTTTGATGGAATTGAATGATATAAATTGGTTAGGTTGATAGACAATGGTTGGTGAATAAATAACATGATTAAAATATAAAAAATTTAATGAAAAAAAAATGAATTTTGGGTGTTAAAACATGGGAGGATCGTAACATGGAAATTGCAGAATTTTTCCCTGTTATCGTAGTGTAACCGTTCACCCATATATGGTAACCGATTACCATATGCCAAATTGGGAACCATTAGCTACTGACTTGCAGTAACCGGTTAACATAAATGGGTAACCGGTTACCGTGAGGAATTTTGGAAAAACAAGGTTACTGTCTTGCGGTAGCCGGTTACCATAACTGTGTAACTGGTTACCACTGCTAATGACATCATTTTTGAAAAACTTCTAAAACTCATAACTTTTGCCTCAGGTGTCGGTTTGACGCACCGTTTGGACCATTGGAAAGATAAAGTAAATTACTATCTTATGGAAATGACATATAATTCAGTAGTTGATTATTTCACCAACATTGGTACCTATCCGTGGCTGTGTTTTTGATTTATATGCCCTGATTTATATTGTGAATATAACGATGAATGTGAAGAGACTTCTTGATGTGACGATGTTGTGATGATGTATGTACTATGATATGTTCTTGGTGGCCTATATTGGCTTACTCTTATGTTTTGATTTAATTGTGAAATTGTGAATATGATGATGAAATCGATGAGATTATTGTGATTGAGTACGATGATCTTGCATGGATGTTTTTATGGTGTGACATGATATGCATGATAATGATGATGAGCGATGGCCTGTATTGGAAAGTAATTGTTATGTAAGAATAATCAACATGAAATTAAGTTGTTGAATGTCAGTGTCGTATGCATTCATAAAGCGAAGGCCTGTATTGGCGAGCGAAGGCATGTATTGGTGAGCGAAGTTAATTGCCCTAAATTGGCATTATTGTGAAAAGGGTTTTACCCTGTTGATACCACATGCATTGAGTCAGTGTCTCTCTTTTCCATCACATTATGATTGATAATTAGATGGGTGAAAATTTATTAAAGTATATATTATATTATGATGGATGTTATGTGTTGACTGTGTACTTAATTATGTTGATTTGTTTCGTAATACGATGAACAAGAAAATGTGTGAGGTAAAGATGTATAATAATGTGTACTTGAATCTCTAACTGCTCATTATTATGCTTCCTCTTATATTGTTATGACATATCACCCTTTCTGTTTGAATGTTACCTCTACGTGGGTAACGTGCAAATCATCTGAAGTGGCTAGAGATCGAAGTTTAGCCGAGGAGTTTCTTCAGTTGTGTAGATTGAGTCAGTGTCTGCTCTGATACGTAACACTTGGGGGTGTTGCGTTTGTCTTATATGTTGGGAGTAAACTTTGTATAACTCTATTTTTTTGAAATTACTTTATGATTATGCTTATTTTTGGATGCAAAGAGTTCCACTCATGTTGAGGGTTGAGAATAATTATTATTATGTTTTCCGCTGCGAACGATGCAATAAAGTTAAGACTTTGAAGTTTATGAATTTGTGTTACGTATCCTATTTATTGAGCATGTATGATGTATTACAATGTGACATCCTATTTGTTGATGTTTATTTTAGAAATTAAATTACTCTGATTTTTGATTAAAAATTACCAACGGGGAAATAGGGTGTTACAATCACCGTTCTCCATCACTATCTCCTGATAGAAGCAATGACAGCGAGCCTCGCGGACCGTTATTGAGAGAAATCATGGAGACCATACTCCCTGTCAGTTTAGGGAAACCTCCATACTTGGGGACCTACGATGGAAAGACCGATCGTGATGTGCACATCGAAAACATCGACGCACTGCTCGACTAAAGAGGAGTCCGTGCAGCGATCAAATACCGACTCTTTCCTACAACTCTCAGGAAAGGGGTCATGGCATGGTACAAGAGCCTTTCCGATGAATCCATCATGCCGTGGAAGCACCTGGGAAGATAATTTTCCAGGCTCTTTACGGCCTCTCGTCGACATCCAAAGCTAGAAGCATCCCTGGAGGCAATCATCCAAGGGAGAGATGAGTCCCCCCGGGCATATATTAGACGTTTCAACCTGGAATCCGTACAATTCTCCATAACTTACGGCATGGAAAAGTATCTCCTCGAATGCGGGCTTCGTCCCCACAGTGACTTTTACAAGGCAGTTGGCATCGAATCACCAGTCACCCTAGATGCTCTCCTGATCAAAGCACAGACATACATCTAGTACGAGGAGAAAGAGGCATCCAACAACGCGTGGGACTCGCGAAATAATATAACGCAAAATCCTCAAAGAATGAAGAGCCCTAGATATCCCATCGGGGAGGAGAAAAGAAGAGGGAGGATAAGTTTCGGGAGTCCCGAGACTACACGGGCCAACCTAGTCTCTTTCATGACTATACTCCTCTCAAATCTCGCGCGAGAAGATTTTGACTGAATGCGAGAACACGGAATTCAAGAAAGATGGGGTTTGCTTCCCCCGACAAACATCGTCCAAGCCAGGGACAGACAAAATCAAGTATTGTCGGTTTCATAAAATTCACGGGCATACAATGGAAGACTACATCCACCTCAAGTATGCCATTGAGATCCTCATCCGGGACGATCATCACAAACAATACAAAAAGAAGGAGTCTCCCCAAGAAGACGCTTCATAATCAAAATAGGTCGGAGAAATAGGGTGTCCCCAAATAAAGCTCTCATGCCCGTTGCCATGAGCATCACGAGGCAAAAAGATTTCTATTTCCATGACATGTAGGAAATTCCTATGCACTTCTGATTGCATAGTCCGTGGGAGTCGTTCCCAGCAGCAATGGTCATTTCAGGAGGTGGCTTTAACAAGTGCACCGTAGGATCAATGAAGAGAAAATTTGAGCAGTTAATGGAAGCTAACTCCGACATGAGTGCCACCCTCGACAAGTTCAGAGGAGGATCTCACCCATCATGTTCTATAGGGAAGAGTTGCCTGAAGGATCCACCAATTCTAGCATCTCGTTGCTCGTACAAGCTCGCATGGCCAACTTCGATGTCCGACGCATTCTGGTCGACCAAGAAAGCTCGGTTGATATAATGTATTCATAATTGTTGACCACCTTGTAGCTGAATGAGACACACCTAACCCCCTACATGGGCTCTAATCTCCATGGGTTCAATGGTTTCGTTACCAAACCATGGGGGTATGTAGATCTAATCTTTACTTTTGGGGCAAGAGAGATGGCCAGATCTATCAAGACTCGGTTCCTCGTCATTGATTTCCCGTCATTATACCAGTGCATCTTTGGGAGGCCCACTCTGGCCGAACTAATAGCAGTTCCCTCCATGGTGCACCTCAAAATGAAGTACTACACTGCCAACGGCCTCGTCGCTACACTCCACGGGGACATCCAAGCATCTAGGAGATGTTTCGAAGCAGTTGCTAAAGGCTTGAGATCCATCAACACTCAACCCAGGTCGACAAACAGACTCACTCTACCCGATAGTTCTGAAGAGCCAAAACCACTGCCCCATGTTGACATGATCGACCTAGACAACAAGTTTACAAAGGAAGATCTCAGAGAGAAGAAGAAGAAGGGGATAGAGAACATGCTCGACAGTGAAGTCTCGTCCTTGCCAAAGAGTATTACTGAACATGTAGATCCTATACGGCCGATTCTAGACAAAGAATTCGAGATCGTTCCCTTGGGAAGCGACCCCTCCAAAGGAGTCAAGATCAATGCTGACCTCCCCGGCCTAGCGAAGATATAACTGAAGGCATGCTTAATGGAGAATGCGAACCTATTCTCTTGGAGCCCAACATAGATGCTCGGCCTAGACCCGAAGATAGCCTGTCACCATTTAACAATAGATCCTACCCTCAAGGCAGCTACTCAGCTTAGGCGCCGGTAGTCCCTGGAAAAAACCGAGGCTATTGAGCAAGCTGTCAAAGACCTCCTAGAGGCAAAAATTATTTCTGAAGCCCAGTACACAACCTGGCTCTCTAATGTAGTTCTTGTAAAAAAGAGTAATGGAAAATGGCGCATGTGCATTGATTATACCGATCTCAATAGGGCTTTCCCTAAAGACACTTACCCCCTCCCCAGTATAGTTAAATTGGTCGAAAATTCTACAAGTTTTAAATTACTTTCATTCATGGATGCATATTCCAAGTACAACCAGATCCCCATGGCTAAAATGGAGAAAAAATGAACGACCTTCATGACCGAATCGGGTAACTATTACTACAACGTAATGCCCTTCGGTATGAAAAACGTGTGCGCTACCTATCATCGCATGATGAACAAGGTCTTCCGAGGAGAAATCAGAGACATACTCGAAGTATACATGAAAGATATGATCGTGAAATCCCAAGAGGAAACTGACCATGTGCTCCACCTCAGAAAAGTCTTCGAACAAGCAAGACGAGTCAAAATGCATTTCAACCCGAAAAAATACACCTTCGACGTGCGAGCGGGAAAGTTCCTCAGCTTCTACTTGACAGAATGATGAATCGAAGAAAACCCTGACAAATGTCCAAAATTCTCATAACTTCCAACCCCGAGCTCAAAAAAATCAATCCAAACTCTAAACTGAATGCTCACATCATTGTCTCGGTTTGTGGGAAAATCTGCCCAACACACGCTCCCCTTTTTCAAACTTCTCTACAAAGAAGCCGCGTTTGAATAGACTGAAGAGTGCGAGCACACCCTCCTCCACCTCAAACAGGCATTATCTCAACCTCCGGTCCTTTCAAGACCGGACAAGGGAGAAACTCTCTACCTCTATCTGTCCGTAGCTTCCAAGGCGGTCAGCGCTGTCCTCATTCGAGAAACTCCTGAGGGGTAGAGACCTATATACTTCATGAGCAAAGCCTTGAAAGGCCCCGAAGTAAGGTATCATCAGGTCGAGAAAGTAGCCTTAGCACTAATCAATGCAACCAGGAGACTAAGGCATTGTTTTCTGGCCCAAACAATTGTCGTTCGGACAGAGCAACCAATAAAATAGTTACTCGGTCGACCCGACATGGCAGGAAGAATTCTCAAATGGTCGTTAGAGCTCTCCGAGTTCGACATTAGGTACGAAAGCAGGAAATCCCTTAAAGCACAAGTGCTGGTCGATTTTGTAGCAGAGATGACCTCCCTAAGCACCACAAATGGGGCACACAAGTGGACAATCTTCGTGGACAGAGCTTCCATCTCGACGGAAAGCGGGGCTGGCATCATGCTAGAAAACGAGGGAGGAATACTAATCAAAGTCCCCCTCACACTATCCTTCCCGACCTCGAACAACCAAGGAGAATACGAGGCTCTCCTCGCCAGACTACGCCTGGCCGATGACTTGAGCACCTAGGAAGTAAAGGTCTTTACGGACTCCTAGCTCGTCGCCTCCAAGGTACAAGGGGATAACCAGGTCAAAAACAATCAACTCAGTGAATACTAGACTCTAGTCCAACAAATAATGAAGAAATTCAACTCTACGGACGTGCAATATGTTTCTCGCGAGCATAATTCTTGGGAAGATATCCTGGCGAAGTTGGCCAGCACAAATAAGAAAGGAGGGAACAAATTTGTAATACAAGAAGTACTCCCCCGACCAAGCATTTAAAAACCCTCCGGGCTATAGAAGTGTATGACATTAGTGACAATAGTTGTTGGATGACCCCAGTATACAACTACCTTGCAAAGGGAGAACTACCATCCAACCAGAAGGATGCCAGCATAGTCAGACGAAGTGCATGCTCCTACATCCTGATCGAAGGAAAACTATATAAAAGATGATTCTCCATCCCCTGGGCGGAAGATCCCTGGATAGAAAAGCATTACGGACAGGGTACTACTGGCCTTCCATGCAGCATGACACCAAAGAGAACGTAAAAAAGTGTGACAAATGTCAACGCCATGAGAACATGCACTTGGAGCCTCCAAGTGAGATCAAGTCTCTATTATGCCCCTGGACGTTTGTGTGGTGAGGTGTAGGTATCCTCGGATCATTCATGGTAGGATATAACCAAAACAAGTACTTGATATTAGTTGTGGATTACTTCACCAAGTGGATAGAAGTAGAAGCGCTAGCCAGAATAACCGCGCAAAACATTCTACACTTCAACAAAGAAACATTCTCGCTCGGTTCGTAATTCCCCAGGTGATTGTCACCGACAACAAGACACAATTCACGGACAAAAGCTTCCAGGAATTCGTCACCAAGTTGGGCACCATCCAGAACTTTGCATCTGTCGAGCAACCGCAGACAAACGAGCAAGCCGAATATGCGAACAGGATGATCCTACAAGGCATCAGGCAAAGGTTGTACGAAACCAAAAAGAGATGGGTTGAGGAGCTACATAGTGTACTCTGGGCTTATCAAATGATAGGTCACTCATCCACTAGGGAGACCCCCTTTTTTCTAGCATACCGAATTGAGGCGGTTATCCTGGTAAAGGTCAGAGAGCCTTCCAGACGGATAGAGACTCCCCTTGATGAAGAAACGAACGACGCAGCGCTAAGAGATGAGCTCGACCTTGTCGAGGAAATCCAAACCGGAGCATCCTTGTAAGAAGCTTCCCTCAAACAAAAAATCGCCATACGATATGACGCCTAAGTCATACGACAAGAATTTAAAGTTGACAGGCTAGTCCTCAAGAGAAATCACAAAGTGTCTCACAAAGGCAAGCTTGCCATAAACTGGGAAGGCCCATATCACATCCATGCAAAAACGGAGAGCAGGGCCTACTACCTGGAAAACCTACAGGGGAACAACTTGCTCGACCTTAGAACACCGAAAAACTAAGGCAATATTACAGTTGAGACACTGATACTGTCGGCATGCTTCATCGAAACAAAAAACACACCTTGCCCGACCACCCTTGCATGCCCAGGTACAAGCATGACACTTCAAATTAAACAAAGAGGTGAGTATCCACTCTCTTAACGAGCAGATTCTTAGCCTGACATGGAAAACTCAAACGAGCGCCATCGTCGCCATACCACGATGGCCGAACACCCAGATCATATTGGGAAATTCACGCCACTGAGCTCAAGTCTTCAAAACAAGGTATGAGTTCTAGCCCATGCCTAGAAATTTCCATGGCCATTTGACCGGTTCCCCATACTGATAAACTAAAAACTCACGAGTAAACCCTAAAAATATTAAATAAAACATCTCAAGCGGATGAGCATACTAAACATGCTAACGTTTTGCAATAAAAAATCAATAAATAATGCACGAACAAAGTTAAAACACTTAAACAATGTAGATTAAAATAAACGACCACCATGGTCGGAAGATTAAAAAGGACGACCACGAAGACCGCCGTTGTCCAAAATATTACATAAAGGAGGCCCGAAGACCCCATCCAAATAAACGAACTTGCAGCCACAAGGACTAGATTGTTTGAAAATTACATTGACGGGAAAAAGCCCCCGAAACAAATTACATTAAACACGACACACAAGCCAGAACAAAGAAAGACAATAAAGCAATCAAAAATCAAGTTGAGGCACCTCCTCGGGAACATGCTTTCTTTGGGAAGGTTCCTCGACCAACGCTTCCTCGACACCCTTGAGAAACTTGGAGATCACGATCTTACCATCAACCACATAGTAGAGGATTCCCATCCTGAGCGTGTTCAACTCCACGCCAGGATTCAATACTCTGAGCTGCTCCTTGACATTTCGAAGGATCCCTTAGCATTGGCCGCACCATCTTCGATGGCCAACTGAAGGCGAGCAACCAACTTTGTACAAGTTTTCAAACCCCTTACCCCCTCCGTCTCATCCCCACTAAGAACTACTTGTGCCCTCAAGGATGTATCCATCTCATCGAAAGACTTCTTCTCCTGTAGAAGTGTCTTGTGCTCCTCGGTCAATTTGGCAAGTTTCTCTACCAACGCCTTGCTTGCGAAGACACATGCTGAGGAGAGAGATGCCTAACAACCAGGTTGGTTGATGATGTTCTAGAGCCCGACTAGGGAGCCGTCCCCGCGTCAACTTGAGAACCCTTAAGAGATTTATGCCCCTTCTTCACCTTCTGAAGGAACGACCTGGCCATGCGCTCTTGAGCAAGATTCACCCTTCCTACACAAATAAATTTTTTGGGTCAACAAATAAAAATAAAGGATCTCACATACAAGTTAATTCGAAATAAAGGATAAACTACCTAATTATGCCACAGGAATCTCGCTCTCGAGGAGCTCCTTAACATTTATCAGACCAGGTTCAAAAATCAAATTCCCATCCTCATCAGCTAACGACCTTCCCCTGTTGCCCATACGCTAGACTAGAGATCCCCGCAAAGGCTTACAAACGGTCATGGCTAGCCTGGTCCTCGACACCCAGCTAACCCTTCTTCCAGATATAGTGGTTGGTCCTTTGGGTATAATGTTTCCTCGTCCAATGAAAATGAAACTTCGGCACCAGCTTTACCATTGGGTCCCCTACCTCGTTCAGCACGGGTCCCCCGACCTCGTCGACAAGTGGGACACTCCTAAAAACATTTAGTAACACCTTCCTTGACACTGGCTGGATCAACATGTACCTCCCCTTAAAATCTTAGATTGACTCCAGATAGGCTTTGAACAACTTCCTGTTTTCCTGCTTGAGAGAGACTCATCTGAACCAAGTGCCAGAAGTGCCCCGCTGAAGATGGAAGCAATAGAAGAATATATAAATAATGGCCCCTATCGATAGATAGTCACACACGATCTCGAATGCCTGCAGGAAAGAAATCAAGTTGGGATGTAGTTATGGCAGAGCAAGGTGAAGGTGCCGAAAAACGGCCACCTAAAGATCGGTAAAAGGAAGTCGGAAAGCCATATCTTAAAAGGGAATACATACATGGGAATATGGTTTGCATCAAACTTCGAGCATATCTGGTGGCTCTTCCCAGGTGTAATATTGTGAGAGAAGTGACTTGTTTTTGCGTTTTATCGCAAATGTTGCAGTTAGTAAGAGTCGCCACCGACTTTTATTTTATCCAACAAGGAAAGGTGAAAATAACAGGAAATACCTTGAAAGATTTTGAGTTCGGGGGGTAAGTTATGAAAAGGGAAGGTGTTAGCACACTTTTTATCCGTAGTTATCTACGTGCTCTAAATCGCTTAGTTCACTTTAAAAATTTACTTTTTGTGTATGTGTTTGAAAAAATATTTTGAAAGTGCCAATGTAAGGCGAAACTTTGTAATGATTCTTGTATCAGTCCTCAAGAATGCGTACAAAGTGTTTTTGAAAATATTTTTAAGAGTGTAGTGTGATATGTTTTTATTTTTGTGAGCAAGCTATTAAAAGTATCTACTCACTCAGGATTATTCTTGTACTTTTCCTCCTCCTTTAGATAGTGCTATTTGTACCATTAGTTAGTAGGAAGCCCTATTATTGGATGTAAGGGGACAGGCGTAGGGTCATCGTATATTCATCGAAGGCAACTTGTAAGAATGCTTTAGCAATTTTGTAAGGGACTAGATCATTTATCGAAAGGCTACACCGAAGGGTCATCGAGGGACTATGATCTTTTATTTGAGGGTCTTTTCTAAAGCATCCATACGTTCGAGGAACATGATTGTTTGTTTTTCCAAAGGCAACAAAGGGAGGTTACCTTAGAGGTGAAAGTAAGTTGATTCGATTATTTTATCTTGTATTAGGGTTTTCTAGCATTTGTTTATTATCTTGCCATACAATTCTATTAGCTAAGAGTTATATATACATACAAGGCATACAAAGTATAAGCATAGGAAAATAAAATATGGGAAAGTAAAGATCTACAACTATTACACGACTTTGGGAGATTTACAATATTTACAACTTTGCGGGAATTTAAATACTAATCTATTACAAAAAACGTATGCGACCTATACAATCGTTTCTAGTAGAGTAAATGGCAAAAGTAAACACAAAATATTTGCAAAAAGTTATTTCTTTAAGTCTTAACATCTAAAAGATTAGAAACTAATTTTTTTGTGCATTTTGGTTTGATTTGAATGATAAAATAAATAGACATTAAACCTAAATTAAAGATTTAATTAATTATATAAAAAAACGTATGTCTAATTAATTAATTTAAAAATATTATCAAAAATTAAATTAACCTAATAAAAGTCTAAATGTGATTTTATTTTATTTTTTATGACTTTTTGATTTTTATTTGATTTCAGTTTAAGAAAAGGATTAATTAAAATGATTAAAATAAAAACCAATTAAAATAAAAAAGATTGAAAAAATGAAAATAAAAATGCAGGGGATGGGATTTGAAACCACGCCCTAGATCCTTCTGCGTTGCCTTGCTTGCCAATGCGCCATGCGTTTGTTTGTGTTGGGAAATAGAGTTAAATCATCATAATATAAACCCGTGTTAATATGTAAAATAACAAAATTCCAAAAGGCTGGGATCGAACCCATGCCCTTCATGATACGCATGCGCCCATTTCACCAACTGATGTGTTTCCTTTTTGTTACTAAAACATAAATAACATATTATATATAAAAAAGAAAACTGAAATTAGAGAGACTCCGGAGCCCTAGCTTCGGTCTTCTTCTCTGATCATGCCAGATCCTTAAAACTGCAAAAACCTGCAAAACAAATATTGAGAGGGACCCTACCCCCCTAATTTGAGGGATGTGAATTCAGTGGTGGCGTCCATTTAGCTTGACAATGCCTGTAAATGAAGATACGACGAGGTCAGAGCTTTATTCCCTAACAATGGCATTCTCTAATCCCTACGTCAAACCTTACATGTAATGCATCAACCATGTTCTAATGATGTGTATGAAGGGATCTAACATATTAGCAACAATTGAAACTACATGAACATAAGAATCTAAAACTTACCAAACTTACCAAATCAGTGATGATAAAGGGAGTGTTCTGAGGTGTTATGGATTTGAGTGAAGGGTGGAATGGAATACTGAGACCTTCAGGGAGTGATTGGAAGCCTTGGATTGCTTCGAAATGGCTTAGAATTTGAAAACTGAATGTAAGAAAAAATTGAAAATTTTGCTCTTTGAAACCCTACTCTCCTGCCAATTCTTTGTGTCCCTTGTGTCTAAATGTGATGTTTTTATATAGAGGAATAAAAATAGATCAAGAAAAAAGAGGAAAAGACCAAGTATTCAATGCCTTGCCAAAACACAAAAAAACATGTTTTCAAACATTCCATTTTGAGAAGATCATGTCTCAACAATTGTCCCCCACATTTGCATGGCTTTCCAAGAGTCTTTAAGCCTCAAATGTGATCCAACACCAAGCCCATGTGCCTTGGTATATTATTTTACTATTTTATTTAATTTATTTTGTATTTAACTAAACAAAATCAAAATAAAACAAAATCAAAATATAAGATAAGGCATGAGTGGACTTATGGGTATTTTATCATGTCATGAACATGTTTGAACTTGAAAAATTAGGCCCATTAGCCCATAATTTCAAAATTGGCCAACAAAAAGTTCAAGATGTCCCCTACAATCTCTATATTGATCATTTTTTCATTTGAAGAATTTATCTTAATGTAAGTTGCCTTGATAAAAAGTGTCTTTTTGTTGACTTTTGAAATGACCTATAATGTTTTGGCCCATATCTCTCAAATGAAGCATTTTTTGGACTTGATATTAGAGAGACAAAGTTGTAGAGAATTGAATTTCTTTAAAACTGAGCTTTGGTTGAGAAAAATCTGATGAAGCATGTGAAAGTTATGCTTGGTCAAAGTTCAGTTGACTTCTCATTAAGAAAACCCTAATTTGGTAATTTTTGACTTTTGATGAATTGAGAGTTTTATTGATGAATCATGATCAACCCTTGATCAAATGATGAATGTGACCTCAAAATATTGATGTTGACCAAAAATATTGAAGTTTGACTGTATGTTGACCACAATTGACTTTTTATTCAATACAGTTGACTTTCACTCATCTGAGCAATTGACTAAGCAAACTTGTGATGCAAGGCTTGAAACTTGACATGAGGATTCTTTGAAGTATATGAGGAACCATGAAACTCACTTGAGGCATTAGAAGATCAATTTTATTTGATAAGCACAAAACCCTAGTTGTAGGTCAATTGCTTAAGAGAGGTGATTGTATGCTTAAACTATTGAGTATTCTTTAGCAATTGAGAAACCTAGGATCATGAAGAGGAGTCTTGAATCAATTGTCTTCAAAGATGGGAGGGAAAATTTTGGGGTACAACACCACGGATATATATCGACCATTCCTCCTCGACACCCTTCAACTCTATCCTTAGAGCCACCGAGGTAAACACTTCATTTGGATGCTCACAAAAATAGGAGGCATGTTCCAAGGGCCCCGGAACAACCCAATCTAAAGGATCAATTGGAACCGCAGTCACTTCTTGGACTACGGGCGTAACCTTATGGACTTTGTTCGGCTCTAGCACGATCAATTCAAGATCGGGCATTCCCGAGGTACTCTTCTCCGTCAACGAGTACTCATAAAAGCTTTGCAAGGAATCACTGGGTTCGCCCATGGACACATCATCAATAATACGGGCCATGATACCTGAAAAGCAGAGGACAAAAGTGAATTTGACGTCGAAATCAAATCCACCCTTCCACCACAAATCAAGTGAAAGAGCGTAAAGGAACGAGGACCCTGTCCCCGACTAAAGCTCTCACTCAAAACAATAGAAAGCAAAATGAGGACACTTCTCTCTAACACATTAGGCGCCTAACTGCTAGGTTAAACCCTAGCTCTTGCGAGGAAAATTCCTTCCCAGACAGATGATTTTCGGCCTCGTCTAGGGGCGCAACAAAAATGCATAAAGTTCAAAGCGAAAAAACCTAGAAACGGCCCCAACGCCACCACCAACCCTATGTCTAAAACATCTCTAACAAGCTCATGAAGGAGCCACCATCCTCAGGCAACGAAACCACCATTATACAACAGCAAAACACCCGGAGTTCCCACACTAAGTTACTCTAAACCCTAGCCGCATGCATTTCTAGGAAAGGAAGCATAAAATCTATCCTAGAACAGAGGAAAAATCCATTAAAACAAGGGGAAAAATCAAGAGGCCTACCGGATTATTGATGATTATCACCGATTAGTGGCGGCACAAGCAAAAGATTCGAAGAACAATGATGTCGGGTAAAATTGAACAACAACGAGCAGAGCGAGAGCAAGTGAAAATTACAAACGGAGCTCTTTCTCTCCCTTTTATAGACATACTTTGCTAATACATGAGTGGGCACGCACCTAGGGGAACCTAAGGGTCATCATTATTATGCCCTAGTCTCTTGGCTTACCATCATTACACCTTTATGACAGCATATGGATCGATGCAAGCACAACACACTATCTCTTCTGAATCCAATCAATTATTCTTCTCATCGCAAAACAGACTCGCCAAGCATCGCTCGAACTCCTCGCGCATAGTCGGCCAAGAAATGTCCCCCACTTTCGGGCATGCCTTAAGTCATTACTCCTCTGACCAGAAGCAATGACTTGGAGGGATCCTATTATGGACTGGACCAATGACTAGAATTGGCCCATTTCACTTCCACCTTTGGCACGACCCAATAACGCTGGCCTAGCATCCCTGATCAAGCACACACTCGAACAACATAACCAATAATGCCTGAAATACACACCTGCCCGTGCGGGTAGCTACCTCCCAGTCTGCTCGACACACGAAGAGCAGACGCCCAGGAAACACTCACAATGCTTCTACATGTCATCTCATCCTTGATCGATGCAACAACTAGTTATAGGCATGACTGGCCATTTTGATCAAGGTAGTTACCTATTTTTGCAGACCCGCATATCTAGGCTCAAAAATAGGGACCAATGGCTAAACGTCAGGGGCATTATATAATCCCTCACACTTGTGAGGGCCAGATATCCAATATTCACACTAAAACCCTAATATATTTTCTTGTACTTCTTTGCACCCATTCTTACTTGATCGTTAGAGTGCCTTACAGGTACATCCCCATCCTCTCGTCATATTTCCAACTAAACTGATGTCATCATTAAAGTCCACTTGCAGATTCTGATCAAGCGGTAAGATCACCTTTTTTTTGAAAATATCTTGAATTTTGTTAAATTAGTATAAAAAGGTAATTTAAATGGGTTAACTATTTTAAATAAATTTGGTTAGATTTTGAAAATAAAATTAAACATTGAATAAGTAAATAATAAGTGGTTATTTGAAGTTAGTAAAAAAGTTTTAATGAACTAATAAAATAAAGGTTAGTAATTTAGAAAATAGTTAACAATATTATAATTATAAAAAGAGTTTGATATTATATGATATATTTATCAAAATAAAATAAACATTTTTAATGACAATTTTTTTTAATTTTAATGCAAAATTAATTTAGAAAATAAAAATAAATAAATATCAGAATAAGAAAACTAGATAAAATTTCTAAACAAAAACAGAGGGGTGTATTTTATTCGGGCGCAATAATTTGGGGGGTGTGAATAGCATTGGTCAGGCGCAAATAATGGTTGAAGCCCAAAGGCGTGTGGGGTCTAATTTTAGTTGAATCTAGCAATCAGGGTTGTGTGGATAGTATTGGGATCGGCCCAGACAATTATTGAGTCTATTTGGTATTGTATAGTGAGTTCTATGGCGTTACGGTGTCTCAACAAGGCCTTAGATGTCTGATCTTGATCAAAGTGTCTTTAGGAGTTAATCCGGGGACATCTATCAAGAGTATATAAAACAAACGGCAGGGTTTGGATTGTTGATTAGGAACATGGTGGGAGAGAACATGGAGAATACAATCAAGGTATTCTCATCGTGTGGCCAGTAGATGACCACACATTGTTGATCTGAAGCGAGACGAGAGGGATATTTAAAGAAAATCACAACACAAATTTCATTTTTTATTTATTTTCTTCCTCTCTCTTCTTGTACGCTTTCTCATTTCTCTCTCAAATACACCCAAACAAACACCCAACTGCCACTGGCCAAAAATTGCCTCCGCTGGTGGTTATTCTTCCACCTCTCCCAAAACCACCATAATATCCAAATCTCTGGTTAAACTTCAACTGGAACCTTCAAACATTCATCCCAAAAAACCAGATCTTTCTAGAACCATAGGAACCCTACTTAGAACCCTAAACCTCCACCGTATGTGGCCGTTGAGGTCTCCGTGAATGATTGAAGTTCTCCAGGAACTTCATCATTTTTCCAAAAACCTTAGAACCTTAGGTTATATCGTATGAACCCTAGAAATCTAGACCCTAACCCCCAAGAACCCTAGCCTAGAAAAAACAATGATGAGGAACCCTAACCCTAACTGTATGAACCCTAACCCACTGTGCAAGAACCCTAACCCTAAACAAAAACCATAACCCCCTAAATTTTCCAAAAATTAACACACTAAACCCCAATTCAGACATATGCAAGCATCAATCGACAAAAACAAACAAGAACCCTTAAGCTAAGTTTTAGGTTTACCGTCCTTGTAGTGAAACTTCTTATATAAGTTTACTCTGAATTCCTCTTATCCCTTTTCTCTTTATCTGTTTGAAATTGTAGCAAGGAACGAAGCTTCCGATTCTCCAACTCTTCTCCTTTGAATTTTTTTTCTCTTCATATTTTTTGTCCTTTGTTTAGTTTTAGGGTTAGGTTTATATAGTTTTTATGGAATAGCTTAATTAGGAAATTAGTTTATTGATGATTTGTTATTACAAATCAAATAGGAGTTGATTGACTCTGATTGTAATATTTGATTACAAATTTGATTAGATTTTAGGAATTAGGGTTTTAATCTGTAATATACTTGGACTCTATTGTATTGTAAATTCATTCAATCAATAAAAACAAATTTTAATCAAAGATTTGATTTGATTCACTTTAATGAATCTGAATTTGGGCTTTCTGAATAGCTTAGGGAAGAAGAACAAACTTGGGCGCAACTTGTACAAAGGTTAAAGAAACCCTAGTTGACCTGTCATCAACTTAACAAAATTATAAATAAATAAAAATAAAAATATTAAAAATGAAATGTAATAAATTTTATTGACTCCTGGTCAACCCTGATGCCAATGTAATAATAATAATAAAATTGAATTAAAAATGCAAAAACAATTAGTAAAAATGTTGACTTCGGTCAACCCAAACATAAAAATAAAAATAATTACATTTTATTTTAAACCAGATCCTTTAGTGGACTTGACAAATTTTAAATGGGCTTTAAAATAAATTAGATGATGAGCCCAAAAAACGTGCCAATAGTTTTATAAAATAAAGGCCCAATTGATTTTATACTTAGAATATTTATATAAGTACATGATGAAATAAATCATAATAAAATGCAATAATACAAAAAAATTTGTATAGAAATGACCTACTAGAATGAATTGACTTATTAACACCAATGCTGGAAAATTTGGGGTATGACAGCTGCCCCTATTTAATCGCTCTTTGATTAAGGGTGTGAGAACACGAAGTTCTCGCACATTCAGATCAGAGGGTTATTAAATAATGGAAGACCCCAAATTTTGACCAAAAACTCTTGAAAGATAAACTGTAGAATAAACTGAAAAGTAGAAAGGGCAAGGATAACACAATTAACTCATCAATCCCTAGAGCGTGGATTCACATATCTATTTTTTCCTATGGACTAAATCAATAGATATGAAAAGGGACGCCATCACAGATTCCACATTCTTACCACAACCTAGGAGGTAAGTAACGCGGGTACCAACTCCATTTATGCCAAGGGACTAAACCAATGGAGTTGGGAGAAAACTGAGGATAAACTTACTAAAGCTTCGGGACTAACATAGTAAGCTGAAACGCAGATTTGCAAACATTTATCCCAACCTAGAGGATAAATGACGCTATATCAATCTTATTTATGCCAAGGGACTAAACCAATAATATCAGAAATTTTGGAAAATAACCTATCATTGCACATGGACCCATAAGAATAGGTATATCTGATTTTCATATTTACCACTACCTAGGGGGTAGCTAATGCAGGTATCAACTCTATTTACGCTAAGGGACTAATCCAATAGAGTCGAAAAAAGGTCTGTAAACAAACTAGCTAAAGGTTTGGGACTAACATAGTGAGTTGTATTGCAAACTTGCATATTTATCACAACCTAGGGGATAAATTATGCGGGTTCGGAAATTGAATTTGAATTTGAAAGTTTGAAATTTGAATAAACTAGGCCACATATATGGATCATAGATATGTTTCCTAGTGTAATATTGGTTTGTAGTACCTTTAAATATTGTGTCTATTCTCAACCGAGGTATTTGTAATAGTGTGAAAATGGTAAGATTTGAATTTTTTATTCACGCAGGTAACTAAGCTGGTAAATAGGCCTTAAGATGTCTCGCAGTATTCCTGGGCCTTCGTGGTTTGAATGCAATGCGTGATTGATATGTTCATGTAGGATGCCCAACAAAATTTTTATTTATATGTATTTCGTATGTAAATGCACCAAGTATTATGAATGATAATTTTGATAATTTTCTCCTTTTAGACCATTGTGTTCTTAGAGTCACTGACTTCCCCAACGTTGTTTGTTGCTATGTTGTTTTGTTGTGGCATCTCCAAGTTGATTTGTATTTTGATATATCATCGCGAACAACGTCAATGTGATGTTGATAATTGTATCGTAGGCATAGGCGTAGGCGTGAATTTATTTTGACATTTTTCCAACCAAGGTACTTTTTTTGATGTTTTGTCAATGCTTTTTATTTTGTCAAATCCCCAAAATAATTTCGACGTAGTGTTTACAAGAAATAATCGTAGTATTTTGCAAACAAGTCAAAAAAAGAAAAACACAATTGAAAAAGATTTGAAAAATAAAGTGTTTTATTAATGATAATGCCTTTAAAATAGGCCAAAGTACAAGATGCAATCCCTGAAAGAGGTAATTACAAAAATATAAACAAAACTAAAAATGTCAATGAAAAATGACATTTGATACTGCTATTTCTCCAACATCCTTTTATAACTCAAATCTCCTTGCTTATGAGAAAGATAATTAGATCAATTATTCCCCTTCATAGTCGTAGATGAAATAAATCCTTGAATCACAATCTATTTGTTCATTTTTTGAATAAAATACATAACTTTTTCCTAGATCGCCCTTTTGGATTTTCAATCCACCGGGATGATGATTTTTGTTTATATGTCCCTAACTTTTTCCTGGATCTCCCTTTAGGGTTTTCAATCAACCAGGACGCCCCTTTTTTCATTAGTCCCCCTTTCGGGTTTTTGACTTAGCAGGCTTTTCTTATACATAGTATTTTTTGACTGCGTCAGAATTCAAAGGGTGTGGTAGTTCTTCCCCATCCATTGTTGTGAGGATAAGAGTGCCTTCTAAGAAAGATGTTTTTACCACATATGGACTTTCATAGTAAGGTGTCAATTTCCAACGTGAATCTAGACGACATAGCATAATCTTTTTGAGAACTAGATCTATTTCTCGGAACACTCGAGGACGAACCTTTTTATCGAATTCTTTCTTCATCCGCTTTTGATACAATTGGCCATAACACAAAGCTGTTAAGCCTTTTTCTTCAATGAAGTTGAGCTGATCGAGTCGTGTCTGGACCCACTCTGATTATTCAAGATTAGTTTCCATGTGGACTCATAATGATGTAATTTCCACTTCAACATGGAGTACTTCTTCCATACCATAAACCAAGGAGAAAGGATTTTCACCTGTTTAAGTACTTAATGAGGTACGGTATCCATGTAGCACAAAGGGAAGCATTTTGTGCCAATCTTTATATGTTTTCACCATTTTCTGGATGATCTTCTTGATATTTTTATTGGCAGCTTCAACGGCCCCATTTATCTTGGGTCGATAAGGTGATGAGTTATGATGTTCAATCTTGAAATCATCGCATAACTCCTTCATCATTTTGTTGTTCAGGTTGGACCCATTGTTTGTGATAATTCTGCTAGGAACTCTATATCTGCGTATGATATTTTGCTTGATGAATCCGGTGACGACTTACTTTATCACACGTGCATAAGAGGTGGCTTCTACCCAATTTGTGAAGTAATCAATGGTGACTAATATGAATTTGTGCCCATTAGAAGCCTTTGGTTCAATCATTCCTACCATACTAATTCCCCACATCAAAAACAACCACGGTAAACTTAAGACGTTTAATGGAGTCAGTGGCACGTGTACCTTATCAGTATAGATTTGGCAACTGTGACACATCTTTGTATAATGGTAACAATTAGCTTCCATTGTCAACCAATAGTAACCCGATCTTAAGACCTTCCTAGCCATGGCATGTCCGTTTGCATGAGTCCTGAAGGTTCCTTCATGGACCTCTTTCATAAGCGTGTCTGCTTCGTGTTTCTCTATGCACTTGAGTAGAACCATATCATAGTTCTTTTGTACAAAACATCTCCATTTAAGAAGAAATTTGTTGCTAGCTTTCATATAGTTCGCTTGTCTATTATTGAGGCACCTTCTGGGTATTCTTTCTTTTCTAAGTACCTCTTAATATCGTAGAACCAAGGTTTGTTATCTGACCCTTCCTCAACTGCGAGACAATGTGTTGGTTCTTCGAAATGTCTAATTATGATACGTGGTTTGTGATTAGACCAAGTCACTTTGAACATGGCTAATAAAGTTGCTAAGGCATCCGCCATCTGATTTTCTTCTCGGGGAACGTGAGTAAAAGTAATCTCTGTAAGTTTTATGGATAACTCCAACACGTAATCTCTATATGGAATTAGTTTGGGATGTCGGGTGCCCCATTCTCCGTTGAATTGGTATATGACTAACGCTGAGTCTCGATATATTTTTTGGTATTTAATCCTTAGATCAATAACAACTTTTAAATCCAAGGTGCCAGCTTCATATTCAACAATATTGTTGGTGCAATCAAAACATAACCTTGCAGTATAAGGTTTGTGTAAGTTCTTTGGAGAAGTAGATACAACCCAAATATCATGTCTTATGGCGTTTAAAGCACCATTAAACATGAGTGTCCATCGAGCCCCTAGTTCATGTCCTTCGTCAGGTTCTGGTATTTCGTAGTTTCCTATAACCATGATGTCTTCACCTGGAAAGTCAAACTTCATCTACAACTATTCTGCCAATGGTTAATGAGCTAAATGATCAGCTAGTACACTGCCTTTAATGGCCTTTTGAGTAACATATTAGATGTCGTATTCGGATAACAACATCTTCCATATGGAAATTCTTCTTGTGAGAGCTGGCTTTTTGAACACATACTTCAAAGGATCCATTCCTGCTATTGACCACATGGTATGGGTTAACATATACTGTATCAATCATTTAGTGGCCTAAGCTAGACCACAACAAGTCTTCTCAATGAATGAGTACCAGGTTTCGAAGTCGGTAAATGTTTTGATTAGGTAGTAGATAACATGATCTTTTCTACCTGTTTCATCTTGTTGACCAAATACACATCCCATAAATTGTTCAAGAACTGTCAAGTACATGATAAGTGTTCTTCCAGGAACATGTGGCATTAGATCTGGTGGTTCTTGTAAATATTACTTTGTTGTTTTAAAGGCTGTTTGACAGTCTTCATTCCACTCCACTGATTGATCCTTTCTGAGTAGTTTGCATATAGGCTTGCAAGTGGCAGTTAGGTGCAATATGAACCTTGAGATGTAGTTCAATCATCCTAAGAAACCACAAACATCTTTTTCTATTTTTGAAGCTAGAATTTCTTGTATGGATCTTACTTTGTAAGGATCCACCTTAATACCTCGTTGGCTTACGATATAACCCAATATTTTTCCTGACCTGACATTAATTGTACATTTGTTCGGATTCAACCCCAATCTAAATTTTCGTAGACGTTTGGATAGTTTCTGTAAGTGAATGATGTGATATTCTTTTGTGTAGGACTTAGAAATCATATCTTTCACATAAAATTCGACTTCCTTGTGGATCATATCGTTAAATGACGTGAATATTACTCGTTGATAGGTTTCCCCTGCGTTCTTTAGTCCGAAGGGCATTACTTTGTAGAAGAAGGTTCCCCAAGGACTCATGAAGGTAGTATTTTCCATATCCGCAGGATCCATTTTTATCTGACTATATCCTAAAAAACCTTCCATGAAAGAAAATACCGAAGCTTGAGCTGTATTGTCCACCAAATCATCTATGTGAGGTAACAGGAAATCGTCTTTAGGACTTGCTTTGTTTAGATCCCGTAAGTCCACAGACATATGCACTTTACCATCCTTCTTGTGTACCGGCAGGATGTTAGCAATCCATGGTGGATATTCTACCACGACTAAGAAACCTACATCAAATTGCTTAATGACTTCTTCTCGAATTTAACTTGTCATGTTTGGACGAGTTCTTCTGAGCTTTTGTCTAATAGGAGAACAACCTTCCTTGAGTGGTAGTTTATGTACGATAATTTATGTATCCAAACCCCACATATCTCGGTAAGACCAAGAAAATATATTAACATTCTCATGCAAGAGCTTGATCAACCTTTCCTTCATGCTTTCTTTAAAGGTTGCACCTATCTTGATCTCTTTCTTGTATTTCTCTGTCCCAAGATTGATGATCTCTATAGGTTCCTTATACGATTTTTTTCATTTGATTTCTGCTCTAGTAACCTTACTAACTCTTCAGAGAGTTCATGATCTTTCTCACCCCCTCTTAAACTTGGTTAATTGGTGAGTTTAAGTGTGGATCTGCATATTTTATCATGTTTTGGTTCTTTTTAGAATTCTATATTGGAAAGTACGAGTGAAGAAAAAGTATTGCCATTTTGAAAAAGGTAGTAAATAAAAGAGAAAGGCATGAATCTCAATTGAATGCAAAATAATAAATTTTATTAATTGGAAATACTGTTTAAAAATAAATGGAAGCCCTTACAAGCTACCCCTATGCCTCGGGCAGGACATAGGTTCTTTTAAAACAAAAATATTACTTTAGAAAGAAAAAGATCTCTGAAATCTCTACAGCCATCAAATTCTTGAGCTCTTTGCCTGTATCACATTCACAGATGAAGTTGAATTCTCATTTGTTGTTTCTTTTGTTGGATATCATTGACACTTGTCCACCATGTTCTACCCCTTTATTGATGAAGGTCTCCTGGATGGGAGGAAATTGCCCTTTATCGGTTTTAGTAGCCTTTGACGCTTTATAGCCAAAACTAAAGTGGTCTTTCTTTTCAAGTATCTCCATGAGCTTTCCCCAGCCTCTAGATGCTCAGTCTTCCACGACTGTTTGTAAGTCTCTCCATGAAGCTATGGTAGTTCCAGGTTTCTTGACTTTCTCTATCGATAGGGTAACCACTGTAGCTATTTCCAGGACTTGGAATGATGTTGCTACACAGTCTTCTTCCACACTGATGTATCTGTAGGACTCCAAGTGACTGACAAAGATATCCCCCTCTCTATCAATCCCAACCAATTTTCCTTTGGCTAGGAACTTCAATTTTTGATGCAGGGTTGAGGTGACGGCCCCCGCTGCATGGATCCAAGGTCTCCCGAGCAGGGATATATATGTTGATTCTATAATTATTACCGGAAAGCTAATATAAAAAATATGCGGACCAATATTTATTGGAAGATCCACCTCTCCAAATATTATGCTTTGTGAGCCGTCGAAATCTTTAACCACCATAGAACTTGGTATTATAACTATGCCATAGATTGTTAGTTTCATCAGGCTAGTCTTAGGTAACATGTTTAGGGAAGAACACATATCAGTGAGTACCCTAGACAGAATAATGTTTCCATATTAGATTGAAACGTGTAGTGCCTTGTTGTGAGCTCTACCTTGTGGAGGTAATTCACTGTCATTGAATCTTAGGCGTGTTCCTGATGTCAGATTATCCACGACTCCATCAAATTGATCCAGTATGATCTCCTTTGTTACATGAGCTGCACTCAGTATTTTCATCAGAGAATCTCTGTGCGCTTCTAGATTCAATAATAATGAGACTATTGAAATTTTGGATGAGGTTTGGTAAAGTTGATCCACCACCATATAGTCACTCGTCTTGATCATTTTTTTAAGGACTCATCAACCTCTTGTTAAGTGAAGGCTTTTCTTGGAGGCTCTTTCCCTTGGCTAGTTTCAACCACAACTTTTCCTTTATCTTTAACCAAGGTGTCATCCTTCTTTTGTTGATCTGAAGCATATATGCAACCACTGCGGGTCATTCCCGCTGCTCCTGCTATATTCATAATTGTAGGCCCTTTACTTATTGAGGGATCATATTCTTGTTTCAACCCATTATCATAAACAATAGTGTCGTAATTCCATGGCACAACTTTATCACTTTCTTAAGGAGTGGGAGATGGCCCCTTGATCACCATTGTACTCTTCAGAGGCATCAATATCTTCAAAGTTTGACCTTGGCATGTGTGATCGGTGGATTTAGAACTGACTGTTTAACGCTGGTTCACGAAATGTCGCGGAAGCAAGAGTCGCCACCGTCTTTTATTTTCTCCAACATGGACAGGACAAAAGCACAGCAAAATTCCTTATGAGATAGTTTCTCGGTTCGGGAGGTAGATTTATAGAAAGGGAAGGTGTTAGCACCCTTTCTATCCATGGTTATCCATGGGCTCTTAGATACTTGCTCATTGTGTTTTCAAAAGTGTTTTCTTTTCAAGTGTGAGTGGGTTTGAAAAAGTTTCGTTTAAGATTTCAGAATGACTCTTGTATCAGTCCTCAAGAGTGTTTGAAAATTTGTTTTGAAAGCTTTTTTTGAAAGTGTCGGTGTGAAAAGAGTTTTGATTTGTTTTTGAAGAGAGCAAGTATTTATGAGTCATCTACCTACCCTAAGGAATTAGGCTGCGTAAATGTCCTTAAGGTAGTGCCATCCCACCATTGAGAGGTAGGTAGCACCACCGTTGGAGGTATTCGGGTCAATTCGTTTGTAGGGACAGTGTGGTCACCAGAGCAAAAGTAAGACACCTTAGAAGCTACCCTTATGCCCTTGATCCTTTTTTAATCTGAGGCAACCGTTTCGAGGCAACTGGATCATGGATATAAGGACTTACTAAAACGTCCTATACTCGACGACCACGTTTCGAAGGTAAGGCAACAGGTGAGGCGTACCCTAGAAGTGGTGTGTGAATTTGTATGTTATTTTCATGTCAATATTTATCTTTGATCAGGGCATTTGTGAGCTACGAGTTATTTTTAATTAGCCATACATTCTTTCATGCAATTAGAATTTAAAAGTGCTGAAATTTAAATGCGGAAAGTAAAATCCTACGCTATTACAAGGCGCGGGTCTATACATCGCCAAATTACAAAGACCCGTTTGATAAAAAATGTGGAAAGTAAAAAAGACCTAATTACTATTACAAGCCTTGAGCAGTTACATAATATTCGAAAGAAAATAAGAATAAATGCGCGAAAGAATAAAAGTTAGGACGTCCGAGGGTTTTGACCCTTTTGAAATTAAATTGAATTAAAAAGCTAATTAATTATTTAATTAAGGAAAAGAAATATTTTTTAGGTTTTTGTATTTATGAAAATAAAGAATTTACAAGGAAACCCTAATTCTAGATTATTTTTAATTATTTAAGAAAATATTCAAGTTAATCTAATTTACACTAATTAATTAAATTACATGTTTACTTACAAAAATAATAATTAATAAGAATAATAAATAATGAGAAAAATGATTTAATTAAGAAAAAGAATAAAATGTCAAAAAACCCTAATTTACTAAATTAATGGTTAGAGTTTATTTACAAAATAAATTAATGGTGAATTAATAAATAAATATTTTTTGCAATTTTGGTTTCTGATTTTTTTATTATGAAAATTAATTTATGAAATTAAAGAAAACAATCAAAAACAAATTAAAACAATTTAAAAAAAGAATTAAAATTGAAAAGAAAATAAAATTAAAAGATTGCAAACCAGGGGGGTTTCAGGCCCATTAGGGAGGTATTTGCAGCAATTCAGGCCCATCAGAACTAAGCCTTGTTGACTTTACACACTTGCGTGCATGTCCATTGACTGAGGTACATGGTAGAACTCCTGTTGTAGCCTTCAGATTGACCATCATGAGTGCGTGGCAAGCCTGAGCGTGAGTGCGCATGGTGAACCTTTGAGAGCATGCTGCATATGAATATGTTAGGATAAAAATTATGAAATAGGTGGGGGGACCTGGGAATCGAACCCAGGTCCCAGCGTTTACCAAGCAAATGCCTTGCCACTTGAGCTGTTTGCGCGCGTTTGTATATGCAATGGACAACAAATAATATGTATGAAAAAAGGCCATTGTGCTGGCACGTTGAAAAACCGCGCCAGAGTTTGAATTGTCCAACCATTCAATGACACGCTAGCCTTCTTCTTCATCTTTGTACCTGCAACATAACCAAATAGCGGGGGTTTTAAACCCCCACAAACTGCAACACATGAAAATAGCGATTACGCCTATGGATCAAATAAATTGGGCGCGAGGTGTTGGTTTGCTTCGTCTTGATACCACGAATTCAATGGCATAGGTTTTAAGGGCCAATTTTTCCATATGTGAGAACCCCTAATTTGGAGCTTCTGAAACCCTAGGTTTCATCAATGGTAGATTTTGATATAGGATTCTATAGTTCAATTGAATGGTACCAACAGCTTCAGAATGTCCCTATGAGTATGAATCAATCCAAAAAAAATGTTAAAAGCGCATGAATGATGATATACGAATTTAGAAAATATAGCAAACCGTGTCACTTGTATCTTCTGATTCTCTGCGCGTTTGGAATGATTCTTGATGCTAACAGGTTCTTGGAAGGTCTACCAATGTATTAGAATCGTTTTTAGGCCTTGAATTGTCCTCTAACCATGAAATCAGTTTCAAGCTTTTTATCCAAATTTAGCAACTTGGTTCTGAGTTCTTTAGCAGTTTTTCGTGTCTATTTGCATTAGGTTAGGTTATGGCTCTGTATCTGAATGGAATTAGGTCAAGAACCAAGCCCATATGTCCATCAATTAATGTTTTGAAGTATTGATTTTCAACATATCTTTTTCAATCTTTTTGCCATGAAACCCTTGCCAATTGTGGAAGATATTGCCTTGTTGAACATGAAACGACTTGCCACCTTGCCCTAGTTTGATTTGCTGCACAAAAATATTTGAAAAAGCATGATTTGATATTTTTCTCATATTTAAAACTAATTAAATGAATTAATAATAATAAAAATTCAATTAATTAATTAAAAATAAGAAAATAAATCCCTTTGAGCTCAATGGGTCGTGCATATGCTTTGGGTAATGATTCAAGGAATAATTTGAGGCCCATTAGCATTTTTGAAGTGTTTGAAGCAAAGTTGACTTTTCAAAATTCCCAAGAATTTCCCAACTTCTCCAAGGCATATCTTGCTCAATTTTGAAGCTATGATCATGTTCTTGGACATTTTGGAAAGTTCTTGAAGTCCTATAACCAATTCCTTTGGTCCCGTGTCATTTTGATTTACCAATCTCAAGTTATGGTCTTTGACTCAAAGTGCCTTTTTGTTGACTTTTGAAAATGACCTATAATGTTGAAATTGATAACTTTTTGTGAGAGAATTTCTTGGACTTGAAGTGTGAAGATGAGTTGTAGGAAATGTCATCCTCTTCAAAATAAGCTTTGGATGGAATTTTTCTGATAAACCATGAAGAAGTTATGCCTTGGTCAATTTGCAGTTGACTTTTCACCTGTCCAAAAATAGAAACTTTTGCATCTTGAGACTTTTTGAGCCATGCTTTGAGAATCATGATCAAGAATTGATCAAATGATGTTTGTGGCTTCAAAATAAGATGTTGACCAAATTTTTTGACTTTTGACTGTCAAATGACCATTTTGCCCCTGCAGTTGACTGTGAAGCATTTAGGGTTTTTGACTGTGCAATTTGATGCTGTGAGTCTTGAAACTTGGCATATGGATGCTTGACAATGTATATAGGCATGTGGGACTTGATTGGACCCTTTAAAACCTCAATTTCTTTGCAAGAACCAAAACCCTAATTTTGACTGTGTTAGGAGGCAAATGGACTGTGCAACCTTTGAGTGATTTTGAATCATCTGAAGATTGATCTTGGCAAATTTTGAAGAATATGGGAGGGAAAATTTTGGGGTACAACAACATGGTATTGCTACCAGTATTTTTATTGAACTTGGCTCCCCACAAGGAATTACAAGTGGTCTCTTCATAGATTTCAGACCTTGGCAAGGGATCACCAATGGTCTTCTTGTATTTCCATTAATTGCTACTATGTAATCTTCCTCAGGGTAATGCCTAAATTGAGCTATCCCTTGATCCACCAATTTTTGCAAAGTGTTCTTGAAAGCGTTGTGTTCCGAAAGAAAGCCATATTCCAATAAATGCTCCTTTAGGATATCTATCAAAGCTTTTACTCGTTTAGTCTTTTCATGATTAGTGACTATCTTTATTGCGTTCACAGTTGGACTACCATGTTGAGGCATGTGGTTTGTCTTGATAATAGCTTTTTCAAAAGTGATATCTTGGGAGTCTATCAGATCTTGCCCCTTGTTTTTGAAGGCCCAATATTTATCAATGGTACGCCCTAGAGAATTAGCATGATATTCACACCTTAAATTCGCATCATATTTTGGTGGGAGTGCCCCAATTGGAGGAACAAGTGGCTTCAGCTCTACCAATGATGCATTGAGCAAGTGTTGTAGTAGTTGAGTGTGTAGCATAGGGAGAGGATCAAATCTTCTCGGAGGTATTTCAAACCTATTTTGTTGTTGTTCTCATGGGATCACCAATGGTTGTTGTGCCTTCTGGTGTGTTGCGACAACATTAGTTTCCCCTTGCTTCTTTTTCAAGTAGTTCAAAATATGCTTCTTTGGGTTGTAAGAAGCCCTGGATGCCCATTATCTCTTGCCACTTTTCAAACCAGCTTCAATTCTTTCGCCAATTATCACCAAATTAGAGAAACATGATGAGACACTGCCTACCATCTTCTCATAATATAGACCTTGTAAAATACTCAAGAACATGTCTACCAATTCTATTTCAAGGAGTGGTGGTTGTACACGGGCTCCATTTCTCTCTAGCGTTGAGCATACCCTTTAAAAGGTTTGTCCTTCTTTTGAGACAAAAGTTTGAGTTGAATGCGGTTAGGAGCCATGTCCAAGTGGTATTTGAATTGCCTTTAAAAGGCATTAGTGATGCCTGCCCATGATCGGATGTATGCTTGCTCCAACTGCATATATCAATCTAGAGATGCCCCACTCACACTGTCTTGGAAAAAGTGGATCATCAGCTTTTGATCGAGAGCATAGACATGCATTTTCCTATAGAACATGCATAAATGATTCCTTGGGCACGTGAGTCCCTTATATTTCTCAAAGTTAGGTACCTTGAATTTAGAAGGAATTACTACATCCAGGACTAAGCACATTTCTAGGGCACCAATGTCGAAAGTGTCATAACCCTCTACGACCTTTAGTATTTATTCAATATCTTTAAATTAAATAATCGCCATAGGATCTTCAAGAGTATTAGTGTGGAGTGCCTTTTGTTGAGGCACTTTACTTATACCCTCTAAGTCATGGTGTCCATATTGTAGGTCCAAATACTTATCCATGTTAGGGGATTGTTGTCTGGAATATGCAAAGTGTGGGATGCCCCCACCTTCAGAGGAAGTGGAACGAAACCTTCAGTCAAGATGATTTCTTGTTGGGCAGCAGTTGACTTGACAACACCATATTCTTGCTCATGTCTTGGCTGGTGACCGCTTGATGTACCAATAGTTTAGGATACTTCTTCAAAGGCTTCCTTGGGAATTTCATCTTGCCTTGCTATTATGTTCTTCAAGGTGAGTAGAACTTGACTCATATCTCCTTTCATTGAGTCCATGTTTCCTTTCACTTGTTCCAAATCTTCTTGGAAGATAACTTGATTCTGCTCAATTTGTTCTATTACTTTCTTTTGATGAGCTCTAGTTTGATATTGAGATCGAGAAGTCAACTTGTGTTGCTCAATGAGTTAACTGGAGATGGTATGAAAAATATGAGTTTTTTGTATGAAATATGAATGGATGCTTGTGGTTGGATGAATGTGTATGGATATGCTAAGAATTTGCTTAGATGTCTTATTCACTAGGAATTTCCTTTTTATTATTCATTATTTTTTTAGGTTCTTATTTTTTATTGGTGAGCATCCCAAAAAATACACAGATAAATACTTGAAACAAAGTACTTTTATTGAATTAGAGAAACCATAATCCTCAAAAGGTAAATATAAATTGAACGGAAACAAATACTGAATGAAGATACTGAATACGGGAAATCAAAAAAAATGCACAATACTAGAAACAATAACAAAAAGGGAAACTAAAAATTCCTAAGAATGCTTGCGAAATTCTTCCCTAGAACCATCAACCATCTCCCTAAAAAGTTTGAGGAAGTCTTCAATGTCCTTCGGGAGCGGGACCATTGTAGCTTCTGCATCCTTCAAGATCCTAGGAATATCCTCAATGAAATTGTTTGCTAAGAAGTTGAGATTTTTCATGCTTGTCTTTATACCTCAGATACTCCTTGTAAAGTGTCAGGATTATGGTCTTGTTATCTTCTCTCGCTTAGGCAATCTTGGTATATTGTTCTTCCTAATATTTCTTTTCAGCTCTCATCTCCTTATAGAGTTCCCTTTGTATGAGGAAATATTTTCGGAGGCCTTCCAACTCTTGGCAAACTTCTTCATACTCCTCTACTCGTTGGGAAATGAGTCTTTCTTCTCTCATCTTGCTAAGACGTTCCATCACTTCTAACTCTTGGCTTTCTTGGAGACTTGTAACAAGGTTTTGGATCTGCTTCTCATGATCTTGAGCACCTTCCTCTAATCCTCGGATTTGGATTCTCATAACCTCTTCCAACTCCCTTTTGTCTTGCAGTTCTTGATTGTACCAACCCTTTAGTCTTCTAATTTCTCTAGCATCATCATCCAACCGTTGATTATGGGAATCAAGATTAAAATTAGCACTTAGAAACCCTTCAATTGCACGCTTTTGTATAAGCCTTTCTTTGTCATCTAATTCATGATCTTTTTGAATCTGTTGGTCTTTTAGCTAAATCTCTTATTGCAACTGATTCTTATTATAAGCAAGGTCATAAACGATATGCTCTAATCCCTCCTTTTCTCTGTGGGCTTGTTCAAGTGCATCCCTTAGTTCTCCCACTTCTTCTACTGATATTGGAATATGGTCTGGTATGTCTGATTTGTATGTAAGATCAATGTCGAATGGTAGTTTATTGATTCAGACCCTATTCAAAACCCATTGATTATAGGCTCTCTTTCCACAACATTCTTCCATCCAAGTTCACCTCCTTTTTTATGAACTTTTCTCCATGCTTAGATGACTTTCTTAAGTAACTCGGGGTTAGTTCTACCCATATCATGAAGGACCAATTGTTGAAGTTGCTCGTCGGAAGATTTATCTTTCAAAGGGTACCCAAGTTTATGTAAAGTCAAATTAGGGTTGTCATTAATGCGTCCTCTTGTCCCAATCAAAGGAACGTTCAGAAACTCTCCACAACTAAAAATAATTTCTTCTATATTTAGCTTTCTAGTATACCACAAGATAGAATCAACGCTAAGATCTCTCAATTTTTGAGACCATTCATTCTTGGTTATATCCTTGAACATGTAACTTTCTTTGTACAAGTGAATAAGCCAAGAGTACAATAGAGGAATACAATAAAGTAGGACACCTTTCCCTTTTTCATAATGAGTATGAAGGGAGTAATACACATCAGCAAGTAAAGCAGGAATAGGATCAACATTTAGTATTTTTACGGCCCAAAATACATTAATGGCTGCAGAATATATATAGTCCATCATATTTGGAAACCAAATCAAACCAAATATAAGTAAATCCAAACAATCTCCACAAGCCTCCCATTCCTTCTTATCAACAAAAGAAAGAGCCTTAGATTCTAAGTACTATCTTTTGATACCTTGTACTTCACCATCCATCTTGTAATTGAGTACTAGGTCAGTGAATAGTATCCCTATCTCTTTAGCCAAGTCTCAGACTTTGATAGTATTCCCAATTCCTATGTAAGCTTCATCCTTGATTTGAGAGAATCCTAAAATCCTATCAAAGTCCCCCAAAGTAGGTGCCAATTTAAAATATAGAAAGTGAAACACCTTATTGAAGGGTCATAGAATTGAGCAAGGGTAGTAATAGCTTTCACTTGTACATTCATTTTGATCAGATCTATAATATCTCCATAGCGGCGAACAAAACCCTTCACAACTTTTCAGGTAATTTCCCTCTATCAAATTCGTTTTCTTGATATCTAGAATTGTGGCGCTAATGAGGATGGTTGGTTTCTTATTATTAATTTTGAGATGCTCACCAAAAACCTATCTTCTTTTTTTTGGTATTATTTTTTCAACGAAATCATGTGAATAAGACACAAAAATGCAAAATAAAAATAAAAATTTAAATGTAAGATGTATGTATGCATGGTGATGCAATTTAGTTATGGGATTATAAGAGTATCCTTGGTAGATAGGTTCATAAGTTTGTCCTAAAAATATTCTACCCTTCCCCATAAAGGTGGCTTCTTTAAGGGTTTCATGGATAACAATATAGGGAAAAATCACAAGATCCTCCCTTAAGCGGAGCCTCTTTGTAGACCGAGACTTTTGTCTCGTAGGTCATACAAGGTCTTACCACGAGATTTTATTTTTGGTTATACAAAGATTAATTGGTTAAATCCAAAGTCCTATCTCCAAGAGAGGCTAGCCCTCTAGATATATTTTTCGAAATTCAACCCACTATAGGAGAAGTCGTCTCAAAAACTCATAGGGATGTTAAACCCCCTTGGCCAATTGACAATCCTTCTTCTAAGGTTTAATATTTATTTCAACAAAAATTCCACCAACAATATAAACAATATGATAATAAATGAAATAATAATAAATAAACAAATAATAAACAAAAGATAACAACAATATGTCATATATAGAAAAAAAATCCAAAAACCCTAGACCTACAAGGATGGCTAAACCCTAGGGTCGTGTCCCCGACAGAGTCTCCAGCTTTCGTAACCGGAAAAAGAAATTACGAGTCACCACTACTACTTTTTGTCCTAAGTATGGGAAAAGAACGGTTAACCCTAAATTTTTAGAGATTCTTGATTCGCGAGTTGGTTAGACAAAGAGATTCTTGATCCTCTATATGCTATTTATAGGGTTTCTATTCAAGGTGCTGCAATGATCAGGTTAGCTTCCTTGAGTCTCTAGGAAGCTAGGGCAATGCTTAGCTTGAGTTAAGAGTGGTTGAAATGCCCTAGAGAAGTCCAACTGCAATGCTCTGTTTTTGGTTATGGAGGTTAAGGTAAATTGTGTTACAGTTCTGGAAATAGGATGGGGATGAGTTGTATTTGATATGAGGAAGCTTTTGAAACTAAAAGGCCAAGAAATGCACGAGGGAAATGGAAGTTTGATATGTAAAGTCAGAACTTGCACACCAATGGTGTTTTGAGGCAATTTCTGGATAGAGGGAGTTTGGGAGTGTTTAAAAATCGTGCCTTTGCTTGCAATAGACTTGTGTATATGTATGGAAAAGGTTTTTGATCAAATGTACTCAAGACTTCTGAGTTTTAGCCTTTTGGCTCTATAACTTGCTTTTGAAGAAAAGTGAAAAGACAAATCTCCAAGTATTGTACAAGCATGTTCTAAGTTCCAAGAGGCCTTAGACACATTGCTTTTGGTTTATAGGGGTTGTGTGTGCAGAAAGAACAAGTTAGAAGCTCAAGACAAGTTGACTTTGTGATTAAAGCAACTTTTCAAGAATGGAATGGTAACTTTGTGCCATAAATGGAAATGCAACTTGGATAATGGCTCAAATGCTTGGAAAATGGCTCTATCAGTTGTGTAAGAATTTGATTATGGAGTGGCAAACAAGTTTGAGGCCTGAAAAGCAAAGATTATGCAGCCTAAAATGGATTTGGTTCATGTGTTCATCAAAAAATGGATTGTAATTCAAGTTTGAAAACCCTAACTTATTTCCTTCGATTCTCCTTGCTCAAGTATGATCTCAATGAGTTCTCTGACATTTTGGAAAGCTTGTAACATTCTATACAATCCCTATGTTGTACATTTTTGAAAATTCATCTTGGAACTATGTGAAGAATTGTCATGAAGTTAGGTCAAAATCCTGCTTAAACAAGGGCAAAATTTCACTACGTTTCCAAGTTTCATAAACATGTATTCACAAAATCATAACTTGAAACCCATGCATTTATAGGAGAAGTTATGTTATACAATATTTTAGATCTCATGGAGATCTATAACTTTCATTTTGGAAGTTTCCTTTGAATCATCTTGCATCATAGTGAAAAATTGGCTCAAAGTTGTGAAAAAATATGAAATTTTCAACACTTAGAAAAATTTCAAAGTTTAGAAATTTTGACTTTTCAAAATGAAATCTTGAGTTTTTGATTTCTTGATGAACAAGTTTCATATTTTGACATGTTTTGATGATTTGTGATCTTTGATACTTGATTTTGACCAAAAAGTCAAAGTTTGACTTTTCAGTGTACAATTGACTTTTCATCAGTTAACTGAAATTCATCTGCCAACCAATCTATCTTGAGAGATGTTTTGAGCCATGCCAATAAGTCAAAATGATGCATTTGAATCCTTGAGATCATAACTTAAACCAATCAGTCATTTTCTAGGTCAAAAATCAGAAATTGCATCTTCTTAGCCAAAACCCTAATTTTGACCATTTTGCCCTTTTGATGACCTGTTCAAATTTCTTGTGGAATTGTGATCCAAACTTGATAAAATTAGATATATGAGTTCATGATATTGATATGAATAAAAAATTATGAAGTTTGATTGTAAATTGACCACCGTTGACGTTTTCCCCAATACAACTGATTTTAGGTCAACTGATCAATTGACTGAGCAAAAATGTGATCTAAGACTTGAAACTTGACATGAGCAATCTTGAGAGTCCAAAATTATCCATGAAAGTTATATGGGACATTAAAAGTCCATTTGTCCTTGTGCAAACTCAAACCCTAGTTTTCAGTCATTAGTGCTTGAGGAGGTGTCTTGAGTTCATAAACCCTTGTGCAGTCTTGAACCAAAGAAGATCTTGTGAGAGATTACTTGATAAATGAGAGGTCAAATTTTGGGGTTCAATAGCTTCCCCTGTTCAATCTTCTTAAACCTGAAGAGTTAGATTGGCGGATCTGCCATTCGTGACTTGAAGGTGGAAGATGATTGAACACTAGAGTGCCCAGAAATTTGCACTCGAAGATGTATTATGAATGGGCTTATAGATGCCATTTTGAGGAATGTTGTTAAAAACTGGAAGAAGTATCAGCACAAATCTTTGGTTGATTTAGACTAAAACTTGATGTTCTACCTGTAGGAAAAAGAGGTTAGTTAAATGCAGATGTATGCATGATGTTCACAAGATATGGTATTATGCTAAATGCATTTGTATATATATGCTATGATGTATGAATGTGAGATGCGTGTTTGTCCGGGAAAATAAATCCCTGACTACTGCTGAGGAATTTTGGGAAGCTAAATCCCGGATCACTGTTGGGGATGAAGAGTATACATATCTTGAAACTTTGTTGGAAGAATGCTTCTGCTGGGGAATATCTCTTGAATGTCAGTTGTTATCTTGTCAGATTCAGGCTTCATAATTTGCTGAGAATGAGGAAGTCAACTGCTATTTGGTCGGGTTTCAGGCTTCACGATAACTTACTGGGGAAGAATAAATTATCTGTTATCTGGTTGGATTATAGGCTTCATAGAAGATTTTTTGAAGTTGAATTGTTATCTGGTCGGATCCAAGCTTCACAATAACTTGTAGGGGATGAGGAAGTTAACTGTTATCTGGTCGGACTCCAGGCTTTGCAGTAACTTACTAGAATGGATGAAGTTGAACTGATATCTGGTCGGATCCAGGCTTCATAGTAACTTTGAAATGGTAACTAATATCTGGTTGGGTCCAGGCTTCATAGTTTTTGAAAAGTTATACTATTATCTGGTTGGGTCCAGGCTTCATAGTGTCTTTGTTGGGAATTATAGCTAGTTGTTATCTGGTCGGGCTCCAGGCTTCATAATAACTTGCTTGAAAATACGAAGTTGAGCTGATATTTGGTCGGGTCCAGGCTTTACAGTAACTTAATGACATTGAACCGCTATCTGGTTGGATTCCAGGCTTTGCAGATTTCTGAGGTGGATGAGGTTAACTGTTATCTGGTCGGGTCCAGGTTTCATAATAAAATACTTGGGAATTTAGTTGTTATCTGGTCGGATTCCATGTTTCGTAATGAATTTTTGAAGGGAATTGCTATCTGGTCGAATCCACGCTTCACAATAACTTGTCTTGAAAAAGATGAAGTTGAAAACTGATATCTGGTCGGATCCAGGCTTCACAATAACTTGTTAGGGTAGTGGCAAAATCTACTGGGGAAAAGAAGTTAAACCCTGGTCTGGTTGAGTCCATGTTCTTCTATATCTTTGAAGTGTCAAACTATTATCTGGTCGGGTCCAGGTTTCATAGTTTTTGAAAGTTGTACTTATATCTAGTCGGGCCCAGGCTTCATAGTAGCTTGAAAGTTGCACTAATATCTGGTCGGGTCCAGGATTCATAGTATTTTGAAATTTATACTAATATCTGGTCGGGCCCAGGCTTCATAGTATATTTTGGAGATAGAAAAGGTTTTGTTGACGGCTTTACTGGGGATTAAGGGTTGTGGCCCTATGATTTGTAATAGTCTGAAAGGAAAACTCAAGCTGGGGAGTGTGGACTCAGTCGGGGAAGACAGACTGAGCTTGGGGAGGATACACTCAACTTGGGGAAGATATACTCAGCTGGAGAGGATATACTCAGCTGGGGATTACAGGCTCAACTGGGGAAGATAGACTATGCCAGGGGAATACAAACTCGGCTGGAGAGTTATGCTACTCGTTGTTTGTTGAGGAAATAAACCATGTTGGGGAAATAAACCAGGTTGAGGAATACTTGATGAACTGCTGACGAGGCGAGTTCTTTGAGGAAGAGATCTACAAGGCTTCTACTTGTAGGATCAACTTAACTGGGGAAAGATCTTCCAAGAGATTGAGACTCTGGTTGGAGATTAACCTGTGCAAAGAAACTTTGTGGGTAACTTTGTTGAGGGTTGGTTTATTATAACCGTCTTGTGCGGATAATGCTAATGAAATAACTCTGTGGGGATATTCCAAATACATTAAAGAGATGTTTGTTGCTGCTTAGCAGGACACATGTGCCAAATAGTTTTAATTATGTTCATATGCATATGATCGTTCAATTTTAGTCATTGGACAATTATGCATTCAAAAAAAAAACAGAAATTTGCACTTCAAAGTATATTTGTATTGATATTTTACCCATGAATAGGCTTTTTGTACAAAGAGACGGAGATCCTAGTAAGAGTAAATCGTCGAAAGGAAAAAAAAGATTGAAAACAAAAACAAATAGCCATGTGAAATGATCTCATTGCATTCCAACTCTACTATTGCCCCCAATGTCTTTGAATGCCTCTTGCCGTTGACAGAAGTTGATTGGATTGTCTTGGACTGTTTGAACTCTGACCTTGGTAATAAAGTTGACTGTGGTGATTCCACGAGACATAGTCATACGCTTTCAATCCTTAACTTTTGCCTGGACCTCCCTTTCGGGTTTTGAGCTCACCAGGATACCCATTTTTGCCCAAGTCGCCCTTTCGGGTTTTCAACTTGCCGGGAGTACAATCTTTTGCATATATCCCTAATTTTTCCCAAACCTTTTGGTTTGCCGGGATGCCCTTATTTTTACTAGGTGTGTCAACCTAGCGGGTTTCTTATGCATAGTGTTTTTAACTATGTCCGCGTTTATAGGATGTGGGAAGTCTTCTCCATCCATGGTAGTCAGCATCATGGAACCGCTAGAGAACACTCTCTTGACAACAAATGGCACTTTGTAGGTGGGAGTCCATTTGCCTCTGGGGTTGCCTTGTGGCAGAATGATGTGCTTTATCACCAAGTCACCAGCTTGATATACTCAAGGCTTAATCTTTTTGTTGAAAGCCTTGATCTTCCATTTTTGGTACGTCTGACCATCACAAACAGCAGCCAGTCGCTTTTCGTCGATCAAGTTCAATTGATCCAATCTCGTTTGAATCCACTCATCTTCGCCTAAGCCTGCCTCATTCATGATCCTTAGTGAGGGAATCTGAACTTCCACTGGTAAAGCAGCTTCCGTGCCATAGACTAGAGAAAAGTGAGTCGCCCCAGTTGATGTCCTAGCTAAAGTGCGGTAGCCATGTAGAGCAAACGGTAACATCTGATGTCAGTCCTTATAGGTTACCACCATCTTCTACACAATCTTCTTAATGTTTTTGTTGGCTGCTTCGACTACGCCATTCATTTTAGGTCTATATGGAGAAGAATTGTGATGCTTGATTTTGAACTGAGTGAAAAGCTCGGTAATCATAGCATTGTTGAGGTTAGTCCCATTGTCGCTGATGATCCTTTCGGGGATACCATATCGGCATATGAGGTTATGTTTGATGAATCCGGCTACCACATTCTTGGTGACTGAGGCAAATGAAGCTGCTTCGACCCATTTGGTGAAATAGTCGATAGTGACAAGAATGAAACGATGTCCATTGAAAGCGGTGGGCTTGATCTCTCTAATCATGTTAATGCCCCATATTGCAAATGGCTACGGAACGGTCATGACGTTCAGAGGGATAGGAGGCACATGGACTTTGTCAGCATAGATTTGGCATTTGTGACAAGTCCTTGCGTATTGATGGCAATCAGTCTCCATCATTGACCAATAGTAACCAGCTCTAAGGATTTTCTTGGCCATCGTATGTCCGCTTGAGTGAGTCCCAAAAAGACCATCGTGCATGTCTTCCATAATTTCCTCTTCCTCCTTCTTGTCCACACATCGGAGTAGAGTAGAGTCATGGTTGCACGTGTACAATATTCTATTGCTTAGGAAGAATTTGGCTGAAAATCTTCGTAAGAACTTTGTCATTGATGGATGCTACCTCAGCATACTCTTGTGCTTCAAGATATCTCATCACCTCACGATACCATGGACTTTCTGCATCAGTGTCAAGCTCACAGCAGTGTGCAAGCTCGTTGAATCTTTCAATTGTAATCATAGGGGCTTCGTTGTCCCATGTGACCTTGAACATTGAAGACATGGTTTCCAAGGCGTTGACCAACTGATTTTCTTCCCTAGGGAAGTGCTCAAAGGTGATCTCTTCTAAGTAGGAAATCAAGGATAGCACAAGTTCCTTGTAAGGGATAAGATTAGGGTGCTTGGTGTCCCAATCTCCTTTTACTTGGCTAATCACTAGAGCAGAATCCCCAAATATATTCAAATGTTTGATCCTCAAATCAATGGCAGCTTTCAGACCCAAGATGCACGCTTCGTACTCAGCCATATTGTTCGTGCAATCGAAGCATAATCTGGCAATTAAAGGGGTGTGGCAACCTTCAAGAGATATGATCAAAAAACCAATTCTGTTACCTAAGGCGTTGGAAGCCCCATCGAAGACTGTGATACGGTGGGAGAACTGACTTGAGGTTTGCGTTTGTATTCGCAAATGTTGCGGTTAGCAAGAGTCGCCACCGACTTTTTATTTTATCCTAAGGAAAGGTTAAAAAGCACAGCAAAAACCTTTTGAGATGTTTTCTTGGGTTCGGGGAGTAGATTATAGAAAGGGAAGGTATTAGCACCCTTTCTATCCATGGTTATCCATGGGCTCTTAGTTACTTGCTTAGATCACTTGCCTTTTTGTTTTCAATTGTTTGAAATGGTGCTTGAGTATGTGGGTTTGAAAATGTTTTGAAAAGATGCCAATGTGGTGGCAACCTTTGTAATGATCCATGTGGGGATGTATACAAAGATGTATGTCTTTTGAAAAGGTTTTCATTTGTTTTTGAAAGTTGTTTTGAAAGTGTTGTGGATTGTGGTTTTGAAATTAGGCAAGTGTTTTGTTTTGCAAGTTAATTCAAGTAACTAAGAGGTTATCTACTCCTAAATTTCTCAAAAGATCATTGCTATACTTTAACCCTTTTAACAAGTTTGCTCCACCATTGTATTTGGTAGGCAACCTTGTGTTAGGATGTGAAAGGGACAGGCGCGGGTCATCGTTTAGACCATAATTGCAACGGCGTTAAATGTCTTTGGGCAATTTTCTTTAAGGGACTTGATCATTTGTTTTTGTTTGTTTTGAAAAGCTTTATCGAGGGACTATGATCATTCAAACTGTTTGTTTTGCCCAAAGAAGTTCAACATGCAATATGGCCCGTTATTGAAGGCAACAAGTGGAATACCCTAGGGGGTGCAAGTGTGATTTGTGTGTCCATTTTCATGCTTGTTTATCTTGTATTAGGTCAAACTATTTTTTATCGTTTTTTCGCACACAAACCCTAATTCTAACATGTTATCATTAGAAAGCAATAAAGTGCGAAATTAAAATTACTAAGCTATTACAAAACCAAATATGGGAAGGGGGGTACAAATGTTCAAATGGGGATATTGACAAGAATTTAAATCTAAATTATTACATCATTTGAATATTTGCAAGGTAAATAAATGGCATAATTAAATGGAAATTAAATAAATATGTGAAATGCAAAAAGAAAGTTTTTATGTGTATGAGAAAATATTATTTAGGTAAAATGGAAAAGAAAATAAAAATGTATTATTTTTTTGGAGTATTTTGAATTTAGGGCAAAAAACCCTAATTTTAAAGAAAAGGTATTATTATCTAATTTAATTCAACTATTTATTTATTATTTATAAAAATAAAATAAAATGAAGTATATTGTGAAAAAAGTATTTTTGTATCAAATATTAATAAAAATGAAAAATTCAAGTATTTTTTTATATTTTAGCTTAAATATATTAATAAACATATATATATATATATATATATATTAAACCTTAAATAGGTATTATACACAAAGATAAATATTTATTTAATATTTTAATAAAATAAATAAAAAGAGTATTTTTTGTGTGAAATATTTTCAGAATGTAAACAAAAATAAAAATTGTATTTACACTATTTTCTATTTATTCTAATAATAGTACATATGTATTTTATATACAAACAAAAGAAATAAACAAATAAATATGCAAATAAATACAAAAATGATGGAAAAAAATATTTTTAATTTTTAAATGTCATGAGAAAAAATAAACAAAGTTAATCAAAAAAGAAAAAGTCAAAAATGTTAAAATATGAGCAAATGGGCCCAGGGGGGTGTGAATCAAAAAAGATGGTGTGAAAAGCAAAATAACACAGGCCCAGCCCACTGATCATTGTCTTCAACCTCCAGCTCAAACATTTGAAAAAAAACGCGCGCCCCTGTTCTTCAATGTCTAACTCCTGATTCTTGGCTTTTCAGCAAAAACTCATAACACAAGAAATGTTCAGCATGAAGAGACGGTTTCAACCATATAAATAGCTTGACCTATCTCTCTAAGATGAGGGAGAATTTCTCCTCCCCCAATTTCTGACCTAACTTTTCATCAATGTTCAGACATGAAATTCTCTAAGCACACGAAACATAAATGAAATCTAATCATATGAGCATGTTCAGGGCTATGATTGTGACATGTTTTCTTCAGAAACCTAAAGCTAACAATGCCTAATAAGAGAGATAGAACTCCATGAATATACCTGTTCAGTTGGAATCGAGCTTGGCAATGGAGGATGTTTCAGAGGGAAATGATGACTTGTACAGCTTCCTTGAAGTGTAAGGATGCTTTTCCAATTCCTACTTTGTCTTGAAACTCCCTGAATCGAGCTAGTGAACTCCAACTGCAAAACAGAAAATTAAAAATGGTGAAGTGGCTTGGAGGTGTTACAGGTCTGATTTTAGGACATGGTTAGCTTGCATATGTTGTAGGGAAGGTAGAGGAAAAGGTTTGGATCAAAATGCTCGAAGGGATTGGGAGTTTGCACTCAAACTGCAGGGGCTCCCCTGTTTGTGCAGTTTTGAGGTGATTAGAGTAATGGGAGTGTTTCAGATGGCAAGGGCTCGTGGGTTAGCTTGGATTTGGTCTATGGAATGTGTTTGATAGCTTTTGTGTTGTGTGTCTATGCTGAAGGGAGAGTTAGCATATGTTATGGACTTTTCTTCTATCTTAAGCAACAAAAGCAAGTTGGTGGTTTTAGGTTAGTAGGGGGCCTCCTAATGTGCTGCATAAACATCTCTTGATCAGTGTGTTATGCACATAATCTTGTGCCAAGCAGATCTTTCATGTACTTGTTGGATTACAAACTTGACATAAAGTTAACCTTTTCAAAAATGGAAATTTCACTTTATCTAGTTTAGGATTAATCTTGCATACAATGCTTGCACTCAAAGAACAACACCTTAACACATTGAATATGCATTAAATTATTGATTATGAAATGGTTCAAGGACTTGTAATCAAGCATAAAGCAAACTGATTTCAAATTGGCAAGATTATGAACATGTCTTGATTAAGAACAAAAAGTGAATTTTTGCCAACTTGTGAAATTCGAATCTCTCAAGTTATGAGGTTGTTTGATGAGTTCTTGGACATTTTGGAAAGCTTGGAATGTGTACTACAATCCATATTTGAAATGAAAATTAAAATTCCAAGTGGAAGGGTATGAAAAGTGGCCTTGAAGTAGGGTAGAAAACCTTGTCAAAATAGGTCAAATTTCACTAAGTTAAAAGATGGTTTAGTGCCCTTATTCAAAAAATTATAACTTGAGATACAAGCTTCAAATGAGAAAACTTTGTGAATCAAAGTTGTAGATTATGCAACAAGATACAACGTTCATGTTTTGACTTTTGTTTGAATCCAAATGGATCATGGTGAAAAGATGGGGCAAAGTTGGGAAAAAATTAGGGTTTTTCATAACTTAGAAAAATTCTAAGTTATGAAAAATTCCATTTTCAAACCCTAATTTGCATTTTGTGATTTCTTGGTGAACAAGTTTCATGATTTGGCAAGTTTTGATGAAAAATGAATCTTGACTCTTGATTTTGACCAAAAAGTCAAAGTTTGACTTTTCAGTATACAATCAAAATTGATCAATTGGCTGGGAATTCAACTGTCAATCTTGTGTACTTGGGATCTTTTGAGCTTGATGAACATGTCAAGATAATTCCATGGGGTCCTTGAGTCCATATGTGAACTTGGTTTGCCATTGGCTAGGTCAAACAGTCAAAAAGTGCCTTTGTGCAGTCAAAACCCTAAAAATGACCATTTTGCCCTTTTGATGATCTGATCAAATTTCTTGGAGAATTGTGATCCAAACTTGATCAAATGGTCCATATGAGTTCATAATGTTGATGTGGATCAAATTTCATGAGATTTGACTGTCAATTGGCCACAGTTGACTTTTTCCCCAATACAACTGATTTCTAGGTCAACTGTCCAATTGACTGGGCAAAACTTGGAATCAAGACTTGAAACTTGGTATAGGTAAGCTTGGGAGTCCAATATGAAGCATGAAAGTCATCTTAGGCATTTTAGGTCAAAACATCCTTAGACAAACACAAACCCTAATTTGAGTCCACAGTGCAAGGAGAAGTCTTGAGCAGAGGAAACCCTAACTGGATCTTGATCTTCAAAGGTCTTGTGATGAGAAAATGTTGAGGAAATGGGAGGGCAAATTTTGGGGTACAACAGTTTCCCCTGTTCAATCTTCTTGAACCTAAAGAGTTAGATTAGCAAGTTTGCCTTTCGTGACTCGAGGGTAAAAGAAGATTGGACACTAGAGTGCCCGGAAATTTGCACTCGCATGCTGGAGTCTCAATAATACGGTGTCGGGAATGGGCTTATAGATGCCATTTGGAGAGATGGTGGATAGGGAGATGGGCTTATAGATGCCATCTGGAAGTGTCGATCGCATAAGAGATTCCTTAGCGAGAACTTGTGTATTTAAGAAAGACGGATGTTTTCCTGGCTTGTTACAGGTGTTTGATCTTCAATATCCTTTTGCAGATATGCCCTGGCTAGATACAGGTATCGAGTCTACAATCGGTTTGCTCACAGATGTGCTCTGGCTGGATACAGGAGTCGAATCTGGAAATAGTCGTTAATAGATGTGCCCTGGCTGGATACAGGAATCGAATCTTTGGACTCTTCAGACGTGCCCTGGCTAGATACAGGAATCGAGTCTGGAGATGGTTGTTAACAGATATGCCCTGGCTGGATACAGGAATCGAATCTGGAGATGTTGTAGTTGGTAGATGTGCCCTGGCTGGATACAGGAATCGAATCTTTGAACTCTTCAGACGTGCCCTGGCTAGATACAGGAATCGAGTCTGGAAACTGGTCACTCTCAGATGTGCCCTGGCTAGATACAGGTATCGAATCTGGAATTGTGACAGTTGAAGGTAGTTGTCTTTGGGATTGTCTTTTTCCCTGAAGAGATAAAAACATAAGTTGTATGCAATGTCATGATGTATGATATGCATGATGCCATGATGTTCAACATGAGATAGTGTTGTATGCACTTTATCATGTATGTAAGCAAAATGTATGAAAATGTGAAATGTTTATGAGTGTAATTTCATCTTAGGAAAATAAATCCTTGACGAACGGCCGGAGAATTGCTCTGTGGAAGAGATACTTGGCCGAAGCTTGGATGCGAGGCCTGTTGAGGACTTTAATGATGGATTCTGCTGGGAATAATGATGATAAACTCCGCTGGGGGATACCAAAGATAAACTCCGCTGGGGATACCAAAGATAAACTCCACCGGGGATTGGAAGAACTTTGCCGAGAGCGGTCTTCCGTGGCTTTTAGTTGAGGATAACCCAGTTATAAGTCCTTGTGAGGAAATAACTCTAAATAAAACTCGGGTGAGACGTCCGTGTCTCGCAGGGGATAAGCTTGCAGAATCTACTGGGGATGAGCCTTAAGACCCGCCGGGGAATGTTGTGCTTTTTCAGGATCGTCAGGGAGTCAACTCCGCTTGGGGGAAAGTATTGCTGAGCCTTGTTTTACTCTGCGGGGAGTTGAGATGATTTGGCCACTTCCTTCAGTTGAATCTACCTTAGTACCTTGGCGGACAAAACAAACAGACTGCTTAAGATAATTTCACATTGCCCCTGTCTCTGATGTCACCTGTAATCGATCTCTCGTTTCATATGTAAACATTTATGAATCAGCAATTTAATGTCAAATGCATATATCAAAAAATGAACATTGGACGTTCTTCGCAAGACAAAACAGAAAAAGAAAACAATTGGCACTTTTAACTGAAAAGTATATTTATATTGATTTAAACTTTGCCTGTGAATAGGCGTTTTTTGTACAAGAGGCTGATATCCTAGTAAGAGGATATCGCCAAATAGTATAAAGTTTATAATTTGAAAAAAGGAAACAAAACAGCTATGTGAACAATCCCACTGGGTTCCTAACTCTGCTATCGCCTTTATGTCTTTGAACGTCTCATCGCCTTGCTGCCTAATTGAAGATGAAGCTGATTGGTCGATGCCGAAATCTTGAGCCAGATAGTTGATGCCGAATTCCGGATGCGAAGTGATCCAATGAGACATAGTGTTACGCTTTTATCCCTAACTTTTGCCTGGACCGCCCTTTCGGGTTTTCAGTCCACCGGGATACCCATTTTTGCCCAAGCCGCCCTTTCAGGTTTTCGACTTGCCGGGTGTACAGATTTTTTATTCATTTCATCCCTTATTTTTTCCCGAACCCTTTTGGTTCGCCGGGAAACCCTTATTTTTGCCTAGGTATGTCAACCTAGCGGGTCTTTTATTTATGCGTAGTATTTTTTCACTATGTCTGCATTGGCGGGGTGAGGAAGGTCGTCACCATCCATGGTGGTTAGGATCATGGCTCCTCCTGAGAACACACGTTTAACCACAAATGGCCCTTCATACGTAGGGGTCCATTTGCCCCTGGGATCACTTTGAGGAAGGATGATGCGTTCGATTACCAGGTCCCCAACTTGATACTCTTGTGGTCTGACTTTCTTGTTGAATGCCCTGATCATCCGTTTTTGATACGTTTGACCATGACAGATAGCAGTGAGCCTCTTTTCGTCAATCAGATTTAATTGATCAAGTCGAGTCTGGATCCAATCATCTTCATTCAAGTCTGCATCCTTCATTATTCGGAGAGAGGGTATCTGGATTTCAATTGGCAAGACCGCCTCCATTCCATAGACCAAGGAGAAGGGAGTTGCCCCGGTTGACGTCCTTGCTGAGGTACGGTACCCATGGAGGGCGAACGGTAACATCTCGTGCCAATCTTTGTAGGTCACTGTCATCTTCTGCACAATTTTCTTGATATTTTTGTTGGCTGCCTCTACAGCCCCATTCATCTTCGGCCGGTAGGGAGAAGAATTGTGGTGCTGTATCTTGAATTGTTCACAGAGTTCAGTGATCATTTTGTTATTGAGATTGGTACCATTATCCGTAATGATTCTTTCTGGGACGCCGTACCGACAGATCAGATTATACCGGATGAAACGTGCCACGACGCTCTTGGTTACTGTGGCATAGGAAGCTGCCTCAACCCATTTCATGAAGTAATCGATCGCCACCAAGATGAAGCGATGCCCATTGGATGCCGTTGGTCGGATCTCACCGATCATATCGATGCCCCACATTGCAAAAGGCCAAGGTGCCGTCAGGACATTCAAAGGAACCGGAGGGATATGCACCTTGTCAGCATAGATCTGGCATTTATGACAAGTTCGGGAGTGTTGGTAACAATCGGCTTCCATTGTGGACCAGAAATATCCTGCCCGAAGGATTTTCTTAGCCATGGTGTGTCCACTGGAATGTGTTCCAAATGTACCTTCATGCAGTTCTATCATGATTTTCTCTGCTTCAGCCTTATCCACACAACATAGCAGAGTCGAATCATGATTCCGTTTGTAGAGAATGCCGTTGCTGAGGAAGAATTTTGCAGCAAACCTCCTCATGAACTTCTTGTCATTGACAGATGCACCTTCAGGGTATTCCTGAGCTTCCAAATACCTCCTCACCTCATGATACCAAGGTTTTTCAACAACCTTCTCAGCCTCGAGCTCGCAACAGTATGCCGGTTCATCCAACTTCCAGATAATGATTCGGGGAGCCTCATTGTCCCATTTAACTTTGAACATTGAAGACATCGTGGCTAGTGCGTCCGCTAGCTGATTCTCCTCTCTGGGGAAATGCTCAAAAGTTATCTCTTCAAAGTGGGGAAGCAAGGTCGACACATACTCCTTGTAAGGAATAAGATTAGGGTGTTTCGTATCCCACTCGCCTTTGATCTGATTGATCACGAGAGCGGAATCTCCGAAGACACTTAGAAATTTGATCCTTAAGTCGATTGCAGCTTGTAAGCCCATGATACATGCCTCATATTCTGCCATATTGTTGGTGCAGCTGAAACATAATCGGGCGGTGAGGGGAGTATGAGTTCCTTTGGGAGATATGATTACAGCACCGACGCCGTTACCCAAAGCATTGGAGGCTCCATCAAAATGCATAGACCATCGGGATCCCTCCTCAGGTCCTTCATCCGGTCCAGGTACTTCACAGTCAGTTACCACCATGATGTCTTCGTCCGGAAAATCAAAGTTCAATGATTGGTAATCGTCCACAGGTTGGTGTGCCAAATGATCGGCCAGTACACTTCCTTTAATTGCTTTCTGAGTTGTATACTGGATATCATATTCTGTTAAGATCATTTGCCATCTTGCTATTCTTCCAGACAGAGCGGGCTTTTCAAATATGTACTTGATGGGATCCATCTTTGAAATCAATAAGGTAGTGTGAGTCAGCATATACTGTCTCAGCCGGCGAGCAGCCCATACAAGAGCGCAGCAAGTTTTCTCAAGCAGTGAGTAACGAGACTCACAGTCGGTAAACTTTTTGCTCAAGTAATAAATAGCATGCTCTTTTCGGCCAGACTCGTCATGCTGTCCCAGCACACACCCCATTGAACTGTCAAGCACTGTCAAGTATAGTATCAGAGGTCTTCCTTCCACTGGTGGCATAAGAATGGGTGGCTCTTGGAGGTATTCCTTTATTCTTTCAAAGGCGACCTGACATTCATCATTCCAGCGTACTACTTGATCTTTCTTCAGCAATTTGAAGATTGGTTCACAAGTAGCAGTCAGATGCGAGATGAATCGAGCAATGTAATTCAGTCGTCCTAGGAAACCTCTGACTTCTTTCTCTGTTTTTGGAGTCAGCATCTCTTGAATAGCTTTTACCTTGGCAGGGTCCACCTGAATACCCTTATCACTCACAATGAAACCTAGCAATTTTCCGGACCTTACCCCAAAGGTGCATTTGTTGGGATTCAATCTCAGCTTGTACAACTTGAGTCGGTCAAACAACTTCCTCAGATGGTCAAGATGCTCTTCCTCAGTTTGAGACCTCGCAATCATGTCATCAACGTATACTTCAATCTCATGATGGATCATATCATGAAATAAAGCAACCATGGCACGTTGATAGGTTGCCCCAGCATTTTTCAATCCGAATGGCATGACCTTATAACAGAAGGTGCCCCACTGAGTCACAAAGGTAGTCTTCTCCATATCTTCAGGAGCCATCTTGATCTGATTATACCCTGAAAAACCATCCATGAAGGAGAACACCTTGTGTTGAGCTGTATTGTCAACAAGGACATCGATGTGAGGTAGGGGGAAGTCATCCTTGGGGCTGGCCCTGTTCAAGTCCCTGTAGTCGACACACATTCTGACTTTACCGTCCTTCTTCGGTACTGGCACCACATTGGCAACCCACTGGGGGTAGGAAGTCACTGCAAGGAACCCGACATCAAACTGTTTCATAACCTCGGCCTTGATCTTTTCAGACATCTCCGGACGCATCCGTCGGACTTTTTGCTTTACCGGAGGGCAATCTTCCTTGGTTGGCAGGTGGTGAACTACAATGTCGGTATCCAAACCAGGCATATCTTCATAGGACCAAGCAAAAATTTCCATGTAGTCTTGTAGCATCTGGATCAATCGTTTCTTCACGCTGAGCTCTAGATTGGCACCAATCTTGACCTCTTTCCTATCTGTCTCAGTACCCAGGTTAATTGTCTCCACCGGCTCTTCATGTGGTTGAATAGCCCTCTCTTCCTGGAGTAGCAGTCTTGCGAGTTCACCAGGCACTTCGCAATCATCTTCACCTTCGTCTTCGGCCAAGTTGATCGGATTTTCGAAGTCATAACTGGCGGTAGCAGAGCTGTTACCAGTGAGATCCAGAGTGGATTGAAACCTGTATAAGTGAGTGTGTGTAAATATAGCTGTTTCGCAATATATATAACACAGAAAGGAAAAGAGCACAAGATTTGAAATGCAACAAACGTCCAATGTTTTGATTGATGATATATGAAAATGTCATACAAAAAGCCCTCACAAATGGAGCTACGATGCCCCGGGTAGGACACCGAGCCAACAAAGTTTTAACATATTGTTTGTTACAAATTTGGAAATCAAAAGAAATCAATTACTGCGTGACAAATGTGATAGGGGTAAAATCCTTTGCCGTCCAGTTGCTTGGTCCGTCGCTGGTAGTCGGGTAGATCCAACTGTCAAACTCTGCTTCCTCTACATCCTCCTCGATAGCATTCACCCTTGAGCTGGAAATAAACACCGGAGCCTTTCTGATCTTCTCTTTGCGCACCTCCCTCTGAGCTTCCGCAGTAAAGCCTAGCCCAAACTTGTCGTTCTTCTGAGTGAAGTCAGGAAGCTGACCCCAGTTTGCACAATTGCCTTTCTGAACCACAGCCCGGGCATCCCTTAGGGAAGCCATCTTCAAGGAAACATTCTCTTCGACTGCTGTCTCTGCTGCTGCTGAAATTGGATGTACCTCTTCGAAATGCTGAAAGGGGGTTTCAATAAACTCCCCGTCCATCTCAATGTATCTGAAGGAATTCAAATGGCTCACCATATACTCCTCTTCTCCTTGCACAGTGACGATCTTCCCCCTGACGGGATACTTCAGCTTCTGGTGTAAGGTGGAGGTCACTGCCCCAGCTTTATGGATCCAAGGTCGACTCAGCAGACAAGAGTATGATGGACGTATATCCATCACATAAAAGGTAGAGTCAAACACTTGAGAGCCCACACGAATAGGGATGTTAACCTCTCCATGAACCATCCTTTTTGAACCATCAAAGGCCCTGACGATGATATTGTTGGGTTTCAATTCCAGGCCTTCATAATCCAGACGATCTAAAGCCTTTTTCGGTAGGACATTCAAGGAAGAACCAGTATCCACCAATACATGCGCCAGAGTAGTGCCCCTGCATTCGATAGAGACATACAGGGCATCATTGTGGTCTCTTCCCCTCGCGGTCAGGTCAGCATCTGAAAATCCCAAGCCATTGTCTGCTGTCAGATTTGCTATGCAATCAGTGAACTGGACTGCAGACGTCTCCTGCGGCACATGGGCCGTCTTGAGAAATGAGATCAAGGCCTTAGCATGAGCCTCGAAGCATAGCAGTAAGGAGAGCAGGGAGATCTTGGAGGGTGTATGCCCCAACTGCTCGACAACATTGAAATCACTTTTCTTTATTATTTTCAGAATCTCCTCCATTTCTTGTCGGGAGGCCTCAGCATTTATGGGTATTGGTGCCTCCATCCGGGCAGGCTCTTCTTCAATCCCTTTGCCCCGAGCATTTGATGACTCAGCAGCAGGGGAAACAACTTGATCAGCAGCAGGAATATGTAAACTTGTAGGTTTTATCAGGAGGGGCTTTCGAATAGCGGGCGGCGCAATGTCAGGCGAAAAAAGCCTGCCACTGCGGGTAACTTTGGCTGGACCAGTGATATCGCAGATACTGGCGCCAGCGTCGAATTCTTGTTTGATTCCATTTATATACACGTCTGCCCCATAATGCCAGGGGACAGCTTTATCAGATATGTAGGGGAGAGGCCCCGGGACAGTAATAATCACAGGTGCAACAGTCATAATTTGAACAGGCTTCTTCGGGGAAGCCTTGATTGGATTTTTGAAGATGGTAATCACATAAACTTCTTTCATTAGAACCAATTGAACAGCAGACTTTTTGAATAGAATTTCCTTGCTATCCATTAGGCTTTGGACGCCTAACCTCAGCAAGGGGCAATCAGACGGGGAAACGGCACAGGACAGGCAACCATCACTGCAACCCGGAAATAAATCGGCCCGCAGTAGGTTCTTCTTGACGGTCTTCAGAGGGGTAACAACTTCATCTATCGAAACAGCATACATTTCTTCCTCAATGGCATTTACTCTATGCTGGGGCATAGGAGCAGTTACAACATTTGGTCTTTCCGGTGCTTCAAACTGAATTTCCTTTGCGTCGATCAGATCTTGCACCTTGTTTCTTAAGGCCCAGCAATCATCAGTAGTGTGCCCGGGACTATCAGAATGATAAGCACACCAGGCATTTGGGTTATACTTAGGAGACGCAGTGTTGACGACCTTAGGAGCTTCTTTGAGGGTCACCAGGTTGGTGGATAATAGTTGGGGTAAAATTTGAGATAAGGTCATACTTAGTCGAGTATACTGCCTCTTGGGCCTTTCACTTCTTTGTTGATTGTACTGCTGAGGAGCAGCAACAGGTTTTGAGATGACCAAAGCATTGACGGCTTGGCGACTTTCGGGCTTGACTTGTCTTCTAGGACCATAGACGGCACTAGCTTCTTTCTTAAACGGCCTCTTCTCAGCACTTGTAGAGGCAGCCTTCTGTATCTTGCCTGACCTGATGCCATCTTCAATTCTCTCCCCTGTTAATATCAAATCTGTAAACCCAGCTGAGGAGTTACCAACCAAATGATTGAAAAACGGACCAGACAACGTCCCTAGAAACATGTCAACCAGCTCTCGATCAGTTAACGGAGGCTGCACCCTGCCAGCCAAATCTCTCCATTTTTGAGCGTACTCTTTGAACCCTTCACCCGTTCCTAGAGACATACCCTGAAGTTGGGTACGCGTGGGAGCGAGATCAGAATTGTATTGGTATTGTCTGTAGAATGCGGTTGCCAAATCTTCCCAGTGTCGGATGCTAGCTCCGTCCAATTGGTAGAACCATTCAAGCTGTGACCCCGAGAGGCTATCTTGGAAGAAGTGAATCCAGAGGTTCTTATCTGCCGTGTAAGGTTGGATTTTCCTTACGTACGACCTCAGATGTAACTTTGGACAGGAGACCCCATCATATTTGGCGAAGGCAGGTGCCTTAAACTTGTGTGGAATTACTACTCCAGAAGATAATCCCAAATCTCCGAAATCCAGCCCCGGCACATTCTGAATCTCCATGGCGCTCAAGCGGTCCTCCAATTGCTTGTATCTGTCAGCAGCAGGTGGGTATTGTTCGTCGTTATAGTCCGTCTCGTTGTCGGAGACTGCGGGACTAGGAGCTCCTCCCCCTTGGGGACTGTTTTTCTCAGCAGAAGAAGTGGTTGGATCAGCTTCATTGTGGAGTGTGTTCCCAAATCTGCGTCCGGTGTTGAACAATGCAGTCCTCTTCTTCTTCTTCTTTTTCAGGAGTAGAGTCTTCAACTCTTGCTGACCTTGGGCTAGGCTTAGGACCATCTCTTGAAACTGTGCACTTTGGGCCTGAAGGGCCTTGATTGCTTGCTCACTGGATGATTCTGGATTCATGATGACTGTTCACACAAACAGCGAAGAAAATTAAGCAACCTGCGAAATAGGGTACCTGCTATGCATATGGTGCAATGGAATGTGTATGTAATGCATTCAAGGATTTAGAATATTCAAAATTTGTTGTAGACAAAAAGGAGCGCACATTATATTAATAAGGAGAAATTTGTTAATACATAAATGCCCCATGGGCCAAATACTACAAAATGACTCCTTAAGGTAAAAAGACATTGCGCATCCTCTTTGGCGCGATGTAGGTGTTGAGATTCCTTTCCTCGTGCAGCAGGCGGGTGAGTTCCAGGACCTTCTTTTCACTAGCATGTAGACTGGTCTCAAGAGAATTCCGTTCTTCCTTAAGCTGGACCCAGCTCTTCTGCATCTCTTCCCAGGAGGTGGGCATGTCGGGATGTTGAATGGTGTAGGATGCTTCTCCTTCCAAGACTGGTTCTTTGATCACAGGGAGCATATGAGGATAAGGCATTACTAACTTCTGGGAGCGGGCTCGTATCCACTTGAGATAAGGTTCCAACGGGATGGAGTTCCTGTGCCCCAGTGTCTTGCTGTCTATCCTACTCGGCATCCTCCAAGCTCTGATAAATCTCTGACGAAGTCCTTGAGTATCGTTGTCGAAGTCAAAAACTATGTTAGGAATTAACATGTCATGAGGGCCATCCCTCCGAGCATAACCAAACTGTCTCCAAGCCAGGCATGGGTTGTAAGTAATACCCCCTTTGATTCCAAATAAAGGAACATTGGGGTACTCCCCACATCGATCAATGATAGTGATGTCTTCCCTAGACCTAGGGCACCAATGTATATCCGCATGCGTGAGAGCCATTAACCGTTGTGACCATCTCAAACCCCGCTCGTTCTTTAAAACTGATTGTGGAAGGTGCGAAATAAACCACCTTCCCAGGAGAGGAGTGCAACACAAAAGGACACCCCTTCTTCTCATGGTTCGAGTGTAACATGAGTGAAGGATGTCCCCCAGCAGTGTAGGTATAGGATTCCTGGTTATGAAGATCTGGACAGCACTGATATCAATAAGTTGATCTGGGTTAGGGAATAACACCAAACCATAGACAAGTAGGGCCATAACTTCTTCAAAAGCTTGTAGGTCAAGGGAGTTCCAACATTCTTGGGCCTTCTCAAACAGAAACCTGGCTAGGAAACCCTTGATACCACCTCTAACTTCCCAATGTCCCTTGAGGTCAGATGTCTGTAGGTGCAAGGCTTTAGCAATCTCTTCAAGCTTGGGTTCCTCTTCCGTACCGTTGTAGGGTAGTTGATCAAGGATAGGGACCTTCAGAAGTCGGGAGAACTCTTCCAATGTAGGCACCAACTGATAATCCGGAAAAGTGAAGCAGTGATGCAGAGGGTCAAAGAATTGGAACAGGACCTTTATCAAGTCCTCCTCAATGTTGGTGTTAACCAAGCTGATGAGTCTTCCATGTCTCTCACTGAATGAAGAGCCTTCGGGAATCCTGGACAGAAGTTCCTTAAGCTGAGGAGGGATCTTTACAAGGCTAACCTGAATTGTCTTTCTGCGAGCAGTTTCCATGTCCTATAAAACAAGAACAAAGATGAAGATTCGAAACCCTTGAAATGGTTAGTCAATGCTCATGATGTTGTATGATGTAATGATGTGATGATTAAATACACCATAAATATTCACAAAGGCAAACATGGTAAGGCACACAAGTCACACAAACCCTTAGAGTTTAGGCCTGCATGGGGTCTGGGTATTACCCTCTTGAAGTTTGGTGGGCTCAACCTGTCCTATCAAAAGTAACCGGGTTCTAAAGGTCCCAATATCACTGGATTGCTTTCATTGTTCATCGTTTCGATTTAGCCACTGAACTGGCGACCGAAATATTCCAGGAAAGCAACCCTCAATTGAGTGTAGTATCGAGTATCAACCAACCTCGGACTGCACCAAAGTCAGTTATCTCACTACCCTAAGAAGGCCAAGATGGTTCAATTAAGGTTCCTAAGGTCAGTTGATGCTTCATGACACCACGCGGCGGCCCCGTACTCTCCTTGACTGAACTCAAGGGTTACCGGTACACACCAAAGTGCCACATCAACGTAGCAGACTGCTTCAACCATGTCGGTATACCCCGCACAGTTCCCTCACAGCCTTGTTGCTACTTTCTAAGAAGGTATCCCCAGATCCGGGTTAGGATCTATAAAACTCCGATACAAAGCCCACAAATGTAAAAGCAAACAAGACAATCAATTGAAAACAAAGGTGATCTAAACCCTAAGGTTACTCCACTTTTAAGTTGTTTCCCCAGCAGAGTCGCCAGTTCTGTGATACGGTGGGAGAACTGACTTGAGGTTTGCGTTTGTATTCGCAAATGTTGCGGTTAGCAAGAGTCGCCACCGACTTTTTATTTTATCCTAAGGAAAGGTTAAAAAGCACAGCAAAAACCTTTTGAGATGTTTTCTTGGGTTCGGGGAGTAGATTATAGAAAGGGAAGGTATTAGCACCCTTTCTATCCATGGTTATCCATGGGCTCTTAGTTACTTGCTTAGATCACTTGCCTTTTTGTTTTCAATTGTTTGAAATGGTGCTTGAGTATGTGGGTTTGAAAATGTTTTGAAAAGATGCCAATGTGGTGGCAACCTTTGTAATGATCCATGTGGGGATGTATACAAAGATGTATGTCTTTTGAAAAGGTTTTCATTTGTTTTTGAAAGTTGTTTTGAAAGTGTTGTGGATTGTGGTTTTGAAATTAGGCAAGTGTTTTGTTTTGCAAGTTAATTCAAGTAACTAAGAGGTTATCTACTCCTAAATTTCTCAAAAGATCATTGCTATACTTTAACCCTTTTAACAAGTTTGCTCCACCATTGTATTTGGTGGGCAACCTTGTGTTAGGATGTGAAAGGGACAGGCGCGGGTCATCGTTTAGACCATAATTGCAACGGCGTTAAATGTCTTTGGGCAATTTTCTTTAAGGGACTTGATCATTTGTTTTTGTTTGTTTTGAAAAGCTTTATCGAGGGACTATGATCATTCAAACTGTTTGTTTTGCCCAAAGAAGTTCAACATGCAATATGGCCCGTTATTGAAGGCAACAAGTGGAATACCCTAGGGGGTGCAAGTGTGATTTGTGTGTCCATTTTCATGCTTGTTTATCTTGTATTAGGTCAAACTATTTTTTATCGTTTTTTCGCACACAAACCCTAATTCTAACATGTTATCATTAGAAAGCAATAAAGTGCGAAATTAAAATTACTAAGCTATTACAAAACCAAATATGGGAAGGGGGGTACAAATGTTCAAATGGGGATATTGACAAGAATTTAAATCTAAATTATTACATCATTTGAATATTTGCAAGGTAAATAAATGGCATAATTAAATGGAAATTAAATAAATATGTGAAATGCAAAAAGAAAGTTTTTATGTGTATGAGAAAATATTATTTAGGTAAAATGGAAAAGAAAATAAAAATGTATTATTTTTTTGGAGTATTTTGAATTTAGGGCAAAAAACCCTAATTTTAAAGAAAAGGTATTATTATCTAATTTAATTCAACTATTTATTTATTATTTATAAAAATAAAATAAAATGAAGTATATTGTGAAAAAAGTATTTTTGTATCAAATATTAATAAAAATGAAAAATTCAAGTATTTTTTTATATTTTAGCTTAAATATATTAATAAACATATATATATATATATATATATATATATATATATATATATATATTAAACCTTAAATAGGTATTATACACAAAGATAAATATTTATTTAATATTTTAATAAAATAAATAAAAAGAGTATTTTTTGTGTGAAATATTTTCAGAATGTAAACAAAAATAAAAATTGTATTTACACTATTTTCTATTTATTCTAATAATAGTACATATGTATTTTATATACAAACAAAAGAAATAAACAAATAAATATGCAAATAAATACAAAAATGATGGAAAAAAATATTTTTAATTTTTAAATGTCATGAGAAAAAATAAACAAAGTTAATCAAAAAAGAAAAAGTCAAAAATGTTAAAATATGAGCAAATGGGCCCAGGGGGGTGTGAATCAAAAAAGATGGTGTGAAAAGCAAAATAACACAGGCCCAGCCCACTGATCATTGTCTTCAACCTCCAGCTCAAACATTTGAAAAAAAACGCGCGCCCCTGTTCTTCAATGTCTAACTCCTGATTCTTGGCTTTTCAGCAAAAACTCATAACACAAGAAATGTTCAGCATGAAGAGACGGTTTCAACCATATAAATAGCTTGACCTATCTCTCTAAGATGAGGGAGAATTTCTCCTCCCCCAATTTCTGACCTAACTTTTCATCAATGTTCAGACATGAAATTCTCTAAGCACACGAAACATAAATGAAATCTAATCATATGAGCATGTTCAGGGCTATGATTGTGACATGTTTTCTTCAGAAACCTAAAGCTAACAATGCCTAATAAGAGAGATAGAACTCCATGAATATACCTGTTCAGTTGGAATCGAGCTTGGCAATGGAGGATGTTTTAGAGGGAAATGATGACTTGTACAGCTTCCTTGAAGTGTAAGGATGCTTTTCCAATTCCTACTTTGTCTTGAAACTCCCTGAATCGAGCTAGTGAACTCCAACTGCAAAACAGAAAATTAAAAATGGTGAAGTGGCTTGGAGGTGTTACAGGTCTGATTTTAGGACATGGTTAGCTTGCATATGTTGTAGGGAAGGTAGAGGAAAAGGTTTGGATCAAAATGCTCGAAGGGATTGGGAGTTTGCACTCAAACTGCAGGGGCTCCCCTGTTTGTGCAGTTTTGAGGTGATTAGAGTAATGGGAGTGTTTCAGATGGCAAGGGCTCGTGGGTTAGCTTGGATTTGGTCTATGGAATGTGTTTGATAGCTTTTGTGTTGTGTGTCTATGCTGAAGGGAGAGTTAGCATATGTTATGGACTTTTCTTCTATCTTAAGCAACAAAAGCAAGTTGGTGGTTTTAGGTTAGTAGGGGGCCTCCTAATGTGCTGCATAAACATCTCTTGATCAGTGTGTTATGCACATAATCTTGTGCCAAGCAGATCTTTCATGTACTTGTTGGATTACAAACTTGACATAAAGTTAACCTTTTCAAAAATGGAAATTTCACTTTATCTAGTTTAGGATTAATCTTGCATACAATGCTTGCACTCAAAGAACAACACCTTAACACATTGAATATGCATTAAATTATTGAGTATGAAATGGTTCAAGGACCTGTAATCAAGCATAAAGCAAACTGATTTCAAATTGGCAAGATTATGAACATGTCTTGATGAAGAACAAAAAGTGAATTTTTGCCAACTTGTGAAATTCGAATCTCTCAAGTTATGAGGTTGTTTGATGAGTTCTTGGACATTTTGGAAAGCTTGGAATGTGTACTACAATCCATCTTTGAAATGCAAATTAAAATTCCAAGTGGAAGGGTATGAAAAGTGGCCTTGAAGTAGGGTAGAAAACCTTGTCAAAATAGGTCAAATTTCACTAAGTTAAAAGATGGTTTAGTGCCCTTATTCAAAAAATTATAACTTGAGATACAAGCTTCAAATGAGAAAACTTTGTGAATCAAAGTTGTAGATTATGCAACAAGATACAACGTTCATGTTTTGACTTTTGTTTGAATCCAAATGGATCATGGTGAAAAGATGGGGCAAAGTTGGGAAAAAATTAGGGTTTTTCATAACTTAGAAAAATTCTAAGTTATGAAAAATTCCATTTTCAAACCCTAATTTGCATTTTGTGATTTCTTGGTGAACAAGTTTCATGATTTGGCAAGTTTTGATGAAAAATGAATCTTGACTCTTGATTTTGACCAAAAAGTCAAAGTTTGACTTTTCAGTATACAGTCAAAATTGATCAATTGGCTGGGAAATTCAACTGTCAATCTTGTATACTTGGGATCTTTTGAGCTTGATGAACATGTCAAGATAATTCCATGGGGTCCTTGAGTCCATATGTGAACTTGGTTTGCCATTGGCTAGGTCAAACAGTCAAAAATTGCCTTTGTGCAGTCAAAACCCTAAAAATGACCATTTTGCCCTTTTGATGATCTGATCAAATTTCTTGGAGAATTGTGATCCAAACTTGATCAAATGGTCCATATGAGTTCATAATGTTGATGTGGATCAAATTTCATGAGATTTGACTGTCAATTGGCCACAGTTGACTTTTTCCCCAATACAGCTGATTTCTAGGTCAACTGTCCAATTGACTGGGCAAAACTTGGAATCAAGACTTGAAACTTGGTATAGGTAAGCTTGGGAGTCCAATATGAAGCATGAAAGTCATCTTAGGCATTTTAGGTCAAAACATCCTTAGACAAACACAAACCCTAATTTGAGTCCACAGTGCAAGGAGAAGTCTTGAGCAGAGGAAACCCTAACTGGATCTTGATCTTCAAAGGTCTTGTGATGAGAAAATGTTGAGGAAATGGGAGGGCAAATTTTGGGGTACAACAGTTTCCCCTGTTCAATCTTCTTGAACCTGAAGAGTTAGATTGGCAAGTTTGCCTTTCGTGACTCGAGGGTAAAAGAAGATTGGACACTAGAGTGCCCAGAAATTTGCACTCGCATGCTGGAGTCTCAATAATACGGTGTCGGGAATGGGCTTATAGATGCCATTTGGAGAGATGGTGGATAGGGAGATGGGCTTATAGATGCCATCTGGAAGTGTCGATCGCATAAGAGATTCCTTAGCGAGAACTTGTGTATTTAAGAAAGACGGATGTTTTCCTGGCTTGTTACAGGTGTTTGATCTTCAATCTCCTTTTGCAGATATGCCCTGGCTAGATACAGGTATCGAGTCTACAATCGGTTTGCTCACAGATGTGCCCTGGCTGGATACAGGAGTCGAATCTGGAAATAGTCGTTAATAGATGTGCCCTGGCTGGATACAGGAATCGAATCTTTGGACTCTTCAGACGTGCCCTGGCTAGATACAGGAATCGATTCTGGAGATGGTTGTTAACAGATATGCCCTGGCTGGATACAGGAATCGAATCTGGAGATGTTGTAGTTGGTAGATGTGCCCTGGCTGGATACAGGAATCGAATCTTTGAACTCTTCAGACGTGCCCTGGCTAGATACAGGAATCGAGTCTGGAAACTGGTCACTCTCAGATGTGCCTTGGCTAGATACAGGTATCGAATCTGGAATTGTGGCAGTTGAAGGTAGTTGTCTTTGGGATTGTCTTTTTCCCTGAAGAGATAAAAACATAAGTTGTATGCAATGTCATGATGTATGATATGCATGATGCCATGATGTTCAACATGAGATAGTGTTGTATGCACTTTATCATGTATGTAAGCAAAATGTATGAAAATGTGAAATGTTTATGAGTGTAATTTCATCTTAGGAAAATAAATCCTTGACGAACGGCCGGAGAATTGCTCTGTGGAAGAGATACTTGGCCGAAGCTTGGATGCGAGGCCTGTTGAGGACTTTAATGATGGATTCCGCTGGGAATAATGATGATAAACTCTGCTGGGGGATACCAAAGATAAACTCTGCTGGGGATACCAAAGATAAACTCCGCCGGGGATTGGAAGAACTTTGCCGAGAGCGGTCTTCCGTGGCTTTTAGTTGAGGATAACCCAGTTATAAGTCCTTGTGAGGAAATAACTCTAAATAAAACTCGGGTGAGACGTCCGTGTCTCGCAGGGGATAAGCTTGCAGAATCTACTGGGGATGAGCCTTAAGACCCGCCGGGGAATGTTGTGCTTTTTCAGGATCGTCAGGGAGTCAACTCCGCTTGGGGGAAAGTATTGCTGAGCCTTGTTTTACTCTGCGGGGAGTTGAGATGATTTGGCCACTTCCTTCAGTTGAATCTACCTTAGTACCTTGGCGGACAAAACAAACAGACTGCTTAAGACAATTTCACATTGCCCCTGTCTCTGATGTCACCTGTAATCGATCTCTCGTTTCATATGTAAACATTTATGAATCAGCAATTTAATGTCAAATGCATATATCAAAAAATGAACATTGGACGTTCTTCGCAAGACAAAACAGAAAAAGAAAACAATTGGCACTTTTAACTGAAAAGTATATTTATATTGATTTAAACTTTGCCTGTGAATAGAGTGGTATGAGTTAACATATACTGTCTTAGCAGACGAGCAACCCATGCCAGAGCACAACAAGTTTTCTCGAGCAGTGAATATCTGGTTTCACAGTTGGTAAACTTTGTTCTCAGGTAATAAATAGCATGCTCTTTTCGGCCAGACTCGTCATGTTGGCCCAAACACACCCCATAGAGTTCTCTAGTACTGTCAAGTACATGATCAAGGGTCTTCCTTCAACTGGAGGCATGATAATAGGAGGTTCTTATAGATATTATTTGATTTTGTCGAAGGCATCTTGGCATTCATCATTCCATTTGACTACCTGATCTTTCTTCAAGAGTTTGAAGATTGGTTCACAGGTAGCAGTCTAGTGAGATATGAAGCGGGCGATGTAATTGAGACGACCCAAGAATAATCTAACTTCCTTTTCAGAGTGGGGGAATGGTATTTATTGAATGGCCTTTACCTTGGCAGGATCAACTTCAATGCCTTTATTGCTGACAATAAAACCTAGAAGCTTTACAGATCGTACTCCAAATGCGCACTTCTTAAGGTTTAACCTCAACTTGTACTTTTTAACCTTTCGAATAGCTTGTACAGGTGATCGAGATGTTCCTCTTCAGTTTGTGATCTGGAAATCATATCATCAACATATACCTCTATTTAAAGGTGAATCATATAATTTAATAAAGCTACCATATCCCTTTGATATGTTGCCTCTGCATTCTTCAATCCGAACGGCATGACCTTATAGAAAAATGTGCCCCATTGTGTAATGAAAGTTGCCTTCTCCATGTCTTCGGGAGCCATCCTTATCTGATTATAAACGGAGAAGCCATCCATGAAAGATAAGACTTTATGCTAAGCAATATTATCGACCAAGACGTCAATATATGGTAGAGGGGGAAGTCATCCTTGGGACTTTCCCTATTCAGATCCCTATAGTCTACACACATGCAAACTTTTCCGTCTTTCTTCGGTACTGGCACCACATTGCCAACCCATTGGGGGTAAGATGTCACAACTAGGAACCCTGCATCAAATTGTTTCATCACTTCAGCTTTTATCTTCTCAGACATATCAGGCCTCATGCGATGAACCTTTTGTTTGACAGGCGGACAATCTTCTTTTATCGGCAGATGATGAACTACAATATCGGTATCCAACCCTGGCATATCTTCATAAGACCAAGAAAATACTTCCACATAATCATGCAACATCTGAACCAACTTGCTCTTGACACTGCCTTCTAAGTTAGCACCAATCTTGACTTCCTTCTTGTCTGTCTCAGTACCAGATTGATGACTTCAACTGACTCTTTGTGTGGATGAATAGCTTTTTCCTCTTGTAACAGAAGTCTGGCTAGTTCTCCCGGTATTTCATAATCTTCCTCGCCTTCATCTTCGGCTTGGTTAATTGGACATTCGAAGTCATAGTTGGCAACAATAAAGTCATTAGCAATAGGATCTAGAGTGGATGAGGACCTGCAAGAGTGTGTCTGTGTGCATGTAAGATACATGGCTATTTTGAAAAATGTATTTGAAGAAAAGAAAGACAATGAACACAAAAATTTGAATGCAAAAGAGTCCAATGATTTGTATTGAATGATCATATGATTAGATGAACATAAATAAAACCCTTGACAAATGAACCAAAGTGCCCCGGGCCAGGCTCATGGCTTAAAAGTCATTGTTAAATATCACAGACAAAATGTTCTTGAATTGAAAGAAAAGCAATAACAAGTAGATTACTCCTCAATGAAGGAGATGGGCACGAAGTCCTTTGCATGCCAATTCTTCATCTCCGTTGTAGTTGGATACACCCATTCTTCAAATACAACTTCTTCATTAGAATCACCTACATCATTGACTTCATTGCTTCCAATACGAAGAGGTGGCTTTCCTGCACGAGCACGCCTCACTTCCTTCTGGGCCTTGACGGTGAAACCCAAACCAAACTTGTCCGCTTTGAATGAGATATCGAGGAGTTGCCCCCAAGTATCACAACTTCCTTCTTCAATTGCAACACAAGCATATTTGAATGAAACCATCTTCGACACGACTTTAACAACTTTGGACTCATCAGATGAACATTTAGTAGCAGCAACCATTGATGGTACAACCTCAAAGGCTTGACACGGGGTCTCAATGAATTCTCCATCCATCTCTACGTACTTGAAAGAGTTAAGGTGGCTTACCATAAACTCCTCCTCTCCACAGATGGTGACAATTCTTCCCTTGACCGGATATTTGAGTTTTTGATGAAGAGTGGACGTTACTGCCCCAACTTTATGGATCCAAGGGCGACCCAACAAACAAGAATATGCAAGACAAATATCCATTATGTAGAAGGTGGAGTTGAAAATTTGGGAGCCCGCCTTGATTGGAAGATGTACCTCCCCATGAACTATTCTTTTTTATCCATCGAAGGCCCTCACAATGATATCACTTGGCTTCAATATTAAACCTTCACAGTCTAGAAGGTCTAACTCCCCATTGGATAGTACGTTTAGAGAAGAACCAGTGTTGACCAGCACATGTGCTAGGGTGGTCCCCTTGCACTCGACAGAAACATGTAGAGCTCTATTGTGGTTCTTCCCAAGCGGAGTTAGGTCAGTATCTGAAAATCCCAAGCCATTATCAGCCGTCAAGCTAGCCACGCAATTCTCAAATTGGTCTGTTATGGTCTCATGAGGGAAATGAGCCTTTTTCAGGAATTTGATTAATGTTCGAGCATGGGCATCTGAACAGAGTAGCAAAGACAGCATAGAAATCTTAGAAGGGGTTTGCCCCAACTTTTCCACAATCTTGAAGTCGCTCCTTTTTATTATCTTCAAGATTTCGTCCATCTCACGAGGGAGGATTCTCCATCAGCAACGTCCTTTGCGAGTATTTCTATCACGACTGGCTCAACAACCTTCTCCTTCCCTCTTGTATCGGTACTTGGGTTAGTGGAAGAGATACAAACAAGTGTCTTTGCAACAACTGGTGATGAAATATTGGGTGAAAAGATTCTCCCAGTTCGAGTTACTTTACTTGAGCCAGTTATGTTACCAACATCATTAGCTTTGTCTTCTTCGATCCAAGCGTCTTGTTTTATCCCATGATAAAACACCCCAGCACCATAGTTCCATGGCACTGCCTTGTTTGAAGAATAGGGAATTGGTAATTATTAAGGGAGAAACAGTGGGTTCATTTTAAATCCTAATAGGACCTTTGGAGGAGATCCTAAGAGGCTTGTTTGAGATGGTGATAATAGAGAGATCTTCACATTTGTTAGTCAAACTTTCGGCAAGTGGAGTCTTCTCAAATAGAATTTTGTGGCTATCCATCAGGTGTTGAATGCCTTCCTTCAGCCCTTCGCATCCATTGAGTTGTTTGGCACAACAAACACAATCTTTTACACAGCCATGGAAAATACCAACTTTCAACAGGTTCTTTTTGATGATATTCAGCGGAGTAGTCAAGTCTTCAACAGAAGCAACAAAAATTGCATCTTTAACAACATTAACACCCTTGCCATGATTTGGCATAGGCACGATGATTACATTTAGAGTTGGAAGAGGATCGAACTCAATATTCTTGTTATCAATCAAATCTTGAATTTTATTCTTCAAAGCCCATCATTGGTCAGTCTCATGCCCGGGGCTGCTTGAGTGGTAAGCACATTTAGAGTTTGGATTATACTTTGGTGAAGAGGAATCTGGGTTGGCAGGAGGATCGCACAATGTCACCAAATTATCCTTGAGTAAGTGTTGTAAGGCTTGAGACAGTGACATGCCTAACCTCGTAAATTGTCTTCTCGGAGTTTCAAAACATTGATGATTAGAAGATGGTCTTGGAGTAGGAGTTGGATTGGAAATTCAAACAACATTAACAGACGGATGATCATTCTTCTTGGTACGGGCCCTTTCCCCGTACACATCATTGATTTCCTTCTTTGCAAGAAAAGGTTTCTTTACAAGATTGGAAGTGGAGGCAGATGCTAGAGAGATCTTCCCACTTTTGATGCCGCTTTCAACTCTTTCACCAGTTAAGATTAATTCGGTGAATCCGGAAGAAGAACAACCAACCAAAAAGTTAAAGAAAGGACCAGATAAAGTGCCCATAAACATGTCAATGTGCTCTCTATCAGTCAAAGGTGGTTGAACCATACTGGCCAGGTCTCTCCACTTTTGTGCGTATTCCTTAGATCCTTCGTTCTTCCCCATGGTCATATCTTGCAACTGAACTCTTGTTGGTGCCATGTCAGTGTTATATTGGTACTGATGGTAAAATGCAGTAGCTAAATCCTCCCAAGTAATGATACAAGAACCATATAACTAGTAGAACCATTCTAGTTGCGTTCCGATGAAGCTCTCTTGGAAAAAGTGAACCCAGGGTTTCTTATCAGCAGTGTGCGGCTGTATCTTGTGCACATAGGATTTCAGGTGAAGTTTTGGACAAGAAACTCCATCGTACTTTGTAAAGACTGGTATTTTGAATTGTGGGGAATAACAACCCCATAGATCAAACCCAAATCATCAAAATCTAAACCAGGGACGACTTGGATTTCAACAGCTTTCAATCTGTCTTCCAACTGCTTGTACTTGACATCGGCGGGTGGATACTACTCGTCAAAATAATCATCATCAGACGCTTGATCATTAACACAGTCAGCTTGGGTACTCTTACCTCACCAATCTGATTCTCGTCTTCTTCAGATGAGTCTTCCACTACCGGGATCTGACGAACCAACTCTTTGAACCTTCTTCCCATGTTGACCAGGGCTCTCTTCTTGGGATTCTTCTTAACTGCCATCAATGCCATCATATATTGCTACCCCTTGGCTAGGGCTAGTAGAGTCTCTTGGAATTGAGAGTTTTGTGCCTGAACATCCTTCACAGTTTTCTCTAGATCCATCTTGCTTAAATAAACAGCAGAAAGATAAGGAAACCTGTTATGTGAAAACCTGTCATGTTATGATGCATGGAAAATGTATATGCAAATAATTTCAAGTATTTATGGAATTTAAATTTGCATAGACAAAGGAATGAACAAACTTCAATTTTCATTAATTAGTTCAAAAGATTACAACATGCCTCTTGGGCTTACAAAATAACTTTCTAAGATAAAAAGACTGAACGAATCCTCTTCGGTGCAAGGTAGGCGTTCACACTTTGCTCTTCTTGTAGCTGCTTTGTAAGCTCCAATACCCTCTTCTCGCTAGCATAAAATTAAGCTTCGAAAGTATCTCATTCTTCCTTTAGCTGAATCCAACCTTTTTGTAAGTCTTCGAGAGAAGTAGGCATGTCGGGATGGAGGATAATGTAGGGAACATCTCCTTCAACCACAGGCTCTATGATAACCGGTAAGATAGAGGGATAAGGCATCACAAGTTTTGAGCACGAGCTCGTACCCACTTAAGGTAAGGCTCGAGGGAAATGGAATTCTTGTGTCCCAGCGTCTTGCTATCCACTTTTCTCACCATCCTCCAAGCTCGTATAAACCTCTGGAGGTAACTCTGATCGTCGCTCTCGTAGTCGAATACCACTCCTTGAATGAGCATCTCATGTGGACCATCCCTTTGGGCGTAACCAAATTGTCGTAAGGCTAAGCAAGGGTTGTAAGTGACACCTCTTATAATGCCAAGTAAAGGGACATTATGGAATTCACCACAACGGTCGATGATAGTAACGTTCTCCAAGGATTGGGAACACCAATGAACATATGAATATCTGAGCGTTATTAACCTATGGGACCACCTCAAGCCTTGCTCATTCTTCAACACAGATCGGGGATGATGCGAAATAAACAATCTGCCAAGAGAGGAGTGAAACAAATGAGTATCCCTCTCTTCCTGATAGTGCGAGAGTGAAAAGAATGTAAGATATCTCCCAACAAAGAAGGCACTGGATTGCGAGACATGAAAATTTTGACAGTGTTTACATCTATGAGTTGGTCAGGATTTGGAAAGAAAACCATCCCATAGATGATAAGGGCCAAGATTTCTTCAAAATCTTGTAAGTCCAAAGAGTTCTAACAATCTTGAGCTTTCTCGAACAAGAACTTGGCTAAGAAACCTTTGACACTACTCCTTGTTTTCCAATTAGTTATGATATCAGATTGTTGCAAGTGTAGTGCTTGGGCAATCTCTTCAGGTTTTGGATCTCTTTCCGTACCGTTGAAGGGTAGTTGATTGAGAATGGGAATCCTCAAGAGTTGAGAGAATTCTTCTAGAGTAGGCACAAGTTTATAATCGGGAAAAGTGAAGCAATGGTGTAGAGGATCAAAGAATTGTAAGAGCACCTTCATCATATCTTCATCAGTGTTGGAGGTAACCAAGTTTAGGAGGCGACCATGTCTTTCGGTGAATGGAGAATTCTCAGGAACCCTTGATGCTAACTCTTTAAGTTGAGGAGGAATTCTTATGAGATTGACTTGGATAGTATTCATACGGATAGAAGCCATGTCCTACAAAATAGAATAAAGATAAATCCCAAATATCTTTGAAATGGTTAGTGAGAATGAGTATGATGTTATGATGTTTATGATGTCATGTAAAAGTAAGTATATACAAACAAGGCAAACAAGTCCTTAGGTTTAGGCTTGCATGGAGTCTCATAGGTAAGTACCCTCTTGAAGTTTAGTTGGCTCAAACCTGTCCTAGAAATAGTAACCGAGTTCTAAAGGATCTCAATATCACTGATTTCTCTTCTCGGGCGTTGTTTCAGCGCAAGCCTCTTTCATGGCGACCAAAATAGCCCAAAAATCAAACCTTAATGAGTGTAGTATCGAGTATCAACCAACTTTGGACTGCACCAAAGCCGGTTATCTCACTATGTTCTAATGGCCAAGTTGGTCAAGTAAAGGTTCTAAAAGTCAGTTAGTGCTTCATGACATCACTCAGCGGCCCCGTATTCTCCTTGACTACTCAAGGGCTATCGGTACCCACAAATATGTCACACTAACGTAGCTATTGCTTAGACCATGTCGGTATACCCCACACAATTTCCCCAATGTATTGCTACTTACCTATAAGGTATCCCAAAATCCGGGTAGAGGATTAGAACAAACCCAAACAAGGAACAAAAAATGTAAAGCAAACAAATCAAACAAATGAAAGAAAATAAAGGTGATCTAGCCTTAAGGTAACCCCACTTTTAAGTTTGTCCCCAGTAGAATCACCAGTTATGTGATACGGTGGGAGAACTGACTTGGTGTTTTACGTTTTATCACAAATGTTGCGGTTAGCAAGAGTCGCCACTGACTTTTCTTTTATCGAAAAGGAAAGGCTGAAAAGAAAAGGAAATACCTTTGAGATTATTTCTTGAGTTCGGGGGGTAGAATATGAAAATGGAAGGTATTAGCATCATTTTCATCCATAGTTATCTATGGGCTCTTAGTTGTTTTCTAGATCAATTGCTTTTGTTTGCAAATGTGCTTTACGTGGTTTTTGAAAGTATTTTGAAAAGGGGCCATTGTTTAGGAAAACTTTGTAATAACTCTCGTTCGTAAGAACGTATACAAAGTGTTGAGCTTTTGAAAATGTTTCAAGTTTGGAGAATGTTTTGAAAGTGTTTGGTGTTTTTTTGAAAATAGAAAGGATGTTTGATTTGAAAATGAGCAAGTAACTAGGAACAATCTAACTACTCAAAAGTCTTAGTTCATTTCTTCCTTTCCTTTGATATTGCTATCTTACCAGTGATTTGGTAAGAAGCCCTATCTTTGGATGTAAAGGGACGGGCGTGGGTCATCGTATAGCCATGATAGCAATGTTGTAAGATATCTTAGTATTTCTCTTTGAGGGACTAAGATTATTTTGAAAGGCAACATTTGTAGCGTCATCGAGGGACTATGATCTTGTATTTTTTATTGCTTTTTGCTAAGATATCCCACATGCATAACATGTCCATTTTTGTAAGGAAACAAAGTGGAATTACCCTAAGGGTGTAAGTGTGCAAGTGTGTTGATTTACATGCATTGTTTTGTCTTGAATTAAGGTTTGCTATTTGTTGATTTTAATCTTTCCATACAAACCCTAATTACTAGCATTTATATAAAGCGATAAATTGCGGAAAGTAAAAATACTAAGCTATTGCATTATTAGGGGAGGGGGTATACAAATTTACAAATGGGGATTTTGTAAGAAAATTAAACCTAATTATCTATTACAACCATATTGAATAAATGTACAAAAATCGGAACATATAATGCACAAATGCAAATGGAAAAAGAAATGATTTTGGTTTGGTTTTCATGAAAGGGTTTTAACCTAATTAAGAGAGATGATTAACTAAAAATTAAACAAAACTCAAACCTAAATTAATTAAGAAATAAATTAAGTTAAAAAATGTTTTTTTAGGGTTTTTTTTGTGAAAAAAGGTTTTAAGTTAATAAAAATAAGATGAAAATTAATTAATTAAACGAAACCTAAGTTCTAAATTAATTTTAAATGAAAAGAGAAAATAATATAATAATTAAATCTAAGTCTAAATATTTATTATTTAAGAAAAAAATTAATTATTAAAAAAAATGTTTTTTTAGTCTTTTTGTTTTATAGAGAAAATAAAATATATAAATGTAAATAATAAATAAAAATATTTTTATATTTTTTTCATTAATAATAATAATAATAATAATAATAATGAAGAAAAAATTAAATCCAAATAAAATAAAAAAATAAAAAAATAAATAAAATAAAAAAAAGTTGGGCCAGGGGTGTAAAAATAGGCAGGGGGTCAGAAGAATCAAAAAAATGAAAAGCCCAATAAAAAGGGCCCAAGCACTGCAGCTGAAACAAAAAAAAAGGGTGAAAATGTGAAAAATGAACAAAAGGGTACCACAGGGGCTCGAACCCAGGTCCCAAAGGTTAACAGGCGTGCGTTTTACCACTGTGATGGCTATACATTCGTTGATATAAACAAAACAATAATATGTAACATAAGTTATGCCCTGAATACAACTTCATCTTCAACCTCCATCCATGGATCCTGTAACTTCACCATTTCTCAACAAAAATGAAAAGTGCAAACATGAAAGTTGCTCTATTTTTTCATATGAATCCAACCAAATAAATATCATAAGTTATAAATCAAAGATGAATGAGAATTTCTAAAAGTAGCAAATTTTGACCTAAATATTTCAGAAAGTTCAAACTCAAAATTCTCCTAGCTCAATCAAAATAAATGATATCTATGGACATGTACAACTTCAGGGCAATGATGTCTACATTTTATCTTCACAAATGCAAGCCTAACGATGCCTAAATGAGAAGATAGAAGTTCAAGAAAAATACCTCAAAACTGGAAATCGTGAAACGAGTTTGAGCTTGATTCAAGGTGCTTCAATGATCAGGTTAGCTTCCTTGAGTCTCTAGGAAGCTAGTGCAATGCTTAGCTTGAGTTGAGAGTGGTTGAAATGGTCTGGAGAAGTCCAACTGCAATGCTCTATTTTTGGTTATGGAGGTTATGGTAAATGGTGTTACAGTTTTGGAAATAGGATGGGGATGAGTTGTATTTGGTATGAGGAAGCTTTTGAAACTAAAAGGACAAGAAATGCACGAGGGAAATGGAAGTTTGATATGTAAAGTCAGAACTTGCACAACAATGGTGTTTTGAGGCAATTTATGGCTAGAAGGAGTTTGAGAGTGTTTCAAAATCTTACATTTGCTTGCAATAGATTTGTGTATATGTATGGAAAAGGTTTTTGATCAAATGTACTCAAGACTTCAGAGTTTTATCCTTTTGCCTCTATAACTTGCTTTTGAAGAAAAGTGAAAAGACAAATCTCCAAGTATTGTACAAGCATGTTCTGAGTTCCAAGAGGCCTTAGACACATTGCTTTTGGCTTATAGGGGTTATGTGTGCAGAAAGAACAAGTTAGAAGATCAAGACAAGTTGACTTTGTGATTAAAGCAACTTTTCAAGAATGGAATGGTAACTTTGTGCCATAAATGGAAATGCAACTTGGATAATGGCTCAAATACTTGGACAGTGGCTCTATCAGTTGTGTAAGCATTTAATTATGGAGTGAAAAACAAGTTTAAGGCCTGCAAAGCAAAGATTATACAGCTTAAAATGGATTTGGTTCATGTGTTCATCAAGAAATGGCTTGTAATTCAAGTTTGAAAACCCTAACTTCGTGCCTTCGATTCTCCTTGCTCAAGTATGATCTCAATGAGTTATTGGACATTTTGGAAAGCTTGTAACATCCTATACAACCCCTATGTTGGATATTTTTTAAAAATCATCTTGTAACTATGTGAAAAACTTCCATGAAGTTAGGTCAAAATCCTGCCTAAACTAGGGCAAAATTTCACTAAGTTTCCAAGTTTCATGAACATGTATTCACAAAATCATAACTTGAAACCCATGCATTTATAGTAGAATTTGTGTTCAACAATGTTTTATATATCATTGAGATATAAAACTTTCATGTTGTAAGTTTCCTTTGAATCATCTTGCATCATGGTGAAAAATTGGCTCAAAGTTGTGAAAAAATATGAAATTTTCAACACTTAGAAAAATTTCTAAGTTTAGAAAATTTGACTTTTCAAAATGAAATCTTGACTTTTTTATTTCTTGATGAACAATTTTCATATTTTGACATGATTTGATGAATTGTGATCTTTGATACTTGATTTTGACCAAAAAGTCAAAGTTTGACTTTTTAGTGTACAATTGACTTTTCATCAGTTGACTGAAATTCATCTGTCAACCAATCAACCTCGAGAGATGTTTTGAGCCATGCCATTAGGTAAAAATTATGCATTTTAATCCTTTAGATTATAACTTAAACCAATCAATCATTTGCTAGGTCAAAAATCAGAAATTGCACCTTCTCAGCCAAAACCCTAATTTTGACCATTTTGCCCTTTTGATGATCTGATCAAATTTCTTGTGGAATTGTGATCCAAACTTGATCAAATGACATATATGAGTTCATGATGTTTATATGAATAAACAATTATAAAGTTTGACTGTAAATTGACCATAATTGACTTTTTCCCCAATATAGCTGATTTTAGGTCAACTGATCAATTGATTGAGCAAAAATGTGATCTAAGACTTGAAACTTGACATGAGCAATCTTGAGAGTTCAAAATGATCCATGAAAGTCATATGGGACATTAAAAGTCCATTTGTCCTTGTGTAAACTCAAACCCTATATTTTAGTCATCAGTGCTTAAGGAGGTGTCTTGAGCTGATCAACCCTTGTGCAGTCTTGAACCAAAGGAGAAATTGTGAGAGATTACTTGATAAATGAGAGGGAAAATTTTGGGGTACAACAACTGGTAAACCAAGTTGGAGGATGCTTTATGGGCATACAAGACTGCATTCAAAACATCGATAGATATGTCTCCTTATCAGTTAGTTTACGGTAAAGCATGTCATTTACCGCTCTAATTAGAACACATAGAATTTTAGGCCTCTAAATTCCCGAATTATGATCTGACAAGAGCCGGTGAATCCCGAATTCTTCAACTCCATGAGTTAGAAGGATTTAGGAATTAAGCTTATGAGAATGCTAAGATTTACAAAGAAAACACCAAAAAATGGCATGGTCAAAGGATTCATAAAAAATAATTTTGGGAGGGACAATTGGTTCTAGTGTTCAATTCTAGGTTGACGTTGTTCCCTAGAAAGCTGAGATCAAGGTGGTCCAGACCGTTTGTAGTTCACAAAGTGTTTCCCCATGGAGCGATATAACTAAAAAAAAAGCAAACGGGAACACTTTTAAAGTGAATGGGCAGAGATTGAAACCATAATACCAAGGATAAGAGAGTGGTCTGGTAGAGGATGTTCATCTTATAGGATAAGATGTACGACCGTCGAGCCATGTGACGTTAAACGAAATGCTTCTTGGGAAGCAACCCAAGGAAGGTACTAGTTCATTTTAATTGTTAGTCATGTATTATATTTGATTTTTTATTTTCTTTTACATTTCTTTCATTTTATTGTAATTTAAGAGTCATTCAAGGAGGTGAGATTTGGGGCACAATATGGAAAAATGCGTGCCAACGTGCGTGCTTGATAAAAAATAAGCCTCATGCTGAAATGCACGCCAAAACACATTTCAGATGGCCTGCCTCAGCAAAGGCACGCCAACACGCGTTTTATTTTTCACACGCATGCCCGCCCATGCTTTAGTGTTCCACCTGCATTATAGATACTTTTCCACCATTCTCACACGCGTTTTCAGATATAACACCCATTGTTGTAGTGAAATTTTTTTTGTGTTTTTCAGTATTCTCCTTCACCCTACTCACCAACATACCTCTAATGGCAAAAAAAATCTAAAAAAGGTAAGGAATCAATGCCCTATTCATCTACTATTTTTGATAATCTCAGATTTTCATCCGCTTCCCACCAACTGAGATATGATAATTTGGGTGAGCGGAACTTTGTTGAAGAAAGGAAGTTCGACTTACAAAGAGGGGAATACACAAACATCTAAGCCACCTTAAAAAAATACAAGTTCACTACCTTCAATAATGCTATTCTACCTATTTCTTATGAATTGGTGAGGGAATTTTATGCAAATGCCTACCGGGTTTCCTCAGATGCACCAAAGTTTAACAGTTATGTGAGAGGAAAAACCATCTAATTTGAGTGGAAGGTTATCGATACATTGTTGAGGCTAAAATTCAAAGAGCCTCAGTGCAAGTATGCTGGAAAAAAAGTAGTGATGCATAGGAGTTGGTCATATGATAAAATGTTAAGAAAATTGGCCATTCCAGGACAAGAATGGTATAGATTCATGCCTAGTAGTGACCCGAATAATGTACTGAGGAAAAATTTGTCTCGATATCTTGCACCCATACCAAAAGCATGGGTTTCTTATTATCATCACAACTTCAATACAAACATTAGTGGTTCGGAGTTAACCACTTTGAGAGCTTTGGGGATTTACTATATGTTGAACAATGAGCCTGTTAATTTAGGGTGCATTATTGCTGATGATATGGATGCCATTGCCCAATCCAGATCAAAGAAAGCTCTAGGTCATACAACAATGATACTACTTTTGTGTATGAAAGTGGGAGTTGAATCGACGACAGGTGGAAGTCAGGTGTTTCCATACAAAGAAATTGATGCAACATGGATTGGTAAGATGAATGTGGTGGCTAAAACTAAGGATGCAAATAGACAGGGAGAAGGAAATCAACCCGGTGAGAATGTTCAAAGGTCCGACCCAATGGCTGAGTTTCCTTCGGGAGTGACCCTTACTTATTGTTATCACCACTATATGGATGAGGAGTCCTATGCACACCAAGTCGAGATGCGTAATTTCTACTTCATGTAGGATATGTGCGCAACGTTTAATATGTCGGGGCTATACCTTACACCTGAGATTAGTGTGTGGAGTGCTATTTCAAACTCGCCTGCTCCTTATCATGGATGATATCAGATTCCAGCTTTCTCGTATGACATGGAGATAGGAGGACACATAGCTCTTCAGATACCTCGTTAACCTCAGCCACCACCGGCCAATACGGATGATCATGAGATATTTCGTAGCATTCACAGGGACCTTGGCTTGGAGAATGAAGATGATGACACTTATAATGCTTGTGGTTGAATGTTTTTGTTTGTTTTTTATTTGCTATTATTTTATTTTCTAGTCTTGTTTATTTTGTGTCTGTAGTATGGTTATTTCAGTTTCTTGTTTATGTTTCCTTCCCGTCAATGTTAATTAATGTAGTTCACCTTTTAATCTTCTCATTGTGTGTACTGATGAAACATAGTTATAATGTGTGATGCTTGCTTCCTGGAAATTTTGAATCCTCCCATATACTGGTTTCATCTAATTATTTTTTATCTCTATTGCTCTCTTGTGGTAAATTACATGATGTGAAAGTGATACAAGTTTTCCTTACTTGATTGAGACAAAACATCAAGCTAGATACATTGTATAAGTTGTTCATCTCTACCCAACCCGGTGAGCGTCAAAAAAAGCCAAACACTACATTTCATCATGAGGCAATTCTGGTATGTCGCATTATTAAGAACATGCACTTATTCTTTGATGATTTATACTAGACTTGACACACACACACACCGATGAAATCTTTTTCTTTCGTTTTAACCCAAAGCCTTGCAACCATCCATGTTTATAATTATCCATCCATAACCCATTTGAGCATATATGTTTGTTATTTTTACTACCATATCGTTTAATCCATGGCCCAAACACTCTCTTACCTTGTTCAGAGTAATTGGTATTGTTTTTGTATCTTTGTTTCATTCCAATTTTGGGGTTGCTGTTGGGATAACAACCTTAAAGTTTGGGGTAGCTACACAAAAATTGGAACATGATGAGTGCAGCTGAAAAGAAAAAAAAAGATGGTGAAAGGGAATCTCAAGAAAGAAAAAACATTGAAAAAAAGAAAACTTCACAAAGAAAAGACTCAATTGAAATTCAAGAAATAAAATCCAAAAACTGAGTAGTCAAGTTGACCAGGAAAAAGAACAATGGCATTTACTCTTAACCTAAAAACCTGCTTTTCCTTTTCATATTCCACCTTAACCCAAGCCCTGTTACAATCCTAAAGACCTCAAAAAGTGTGTGTGTCGGTATAGTAGAATCTATTAAGAAAATTTCCAACCTTATGGGTATAGTGTGCATGCCAAGAATTGGAGCGAATAAACACATTTTACCATCTGAGAGATTTAGTGAGAGTGTGATATGAGATGGCGGCTTATGCAATAACATCGTGTGAGATTGTGGTGGATCCGTTGACTATGGTGAAACTGTGAAGCTAGAAACTTCTGCTGGAAATGATCATGGTAGAGCACAAGAGGTAGGAAGTCATGAGGAGTGTATGTAAAAATATTTTGTTTCTAATAATTTGCTTGAGGGAAAGCGACAAGCTAAGTTTAGGGTTGTGATCAGTCACATATTTGCTATGTTTTATCAATTGTTTCTGTCAATCTTTTGTAGTACTTCTTTGTCAAATGATAATATTTAAAATAGGTTTGTTATGGTTTTAAATTTGTCCACTTGATTATATCAATTTAGATGCTTTTGATCTTTTTAGAAATGTATTGTGTGTTTTACAGGAAAAAAATGCAGAGAATAGAGTGAGAATGGTGGAGCAGCTTGCCAAACCATGGGAAACATCAAAATTAAAGTCCTCTGTCCAGATGCATGCCAACTTATGCAGACATCCAAAATTGGGTCTCCTTGCCCATGTGTGTGCCAACACGCATGTTCCATGCAGAGAAATCAAAGAAGATGCATCCATCTGGTCAACCATGTGTTAAAACGCGTGTCAGTAACCATGTGCATCCCCAGACATACACCAATTGCCCAATAAGCAGATTTCTGCCACAAACGTGTTTACACACGCATGCAAGATCCCTAGATGCGTCCCAAAACACGTGTGGACGTATAATTATGGATTTTATTTGTCTGAAGATTCAGAAAAGTAGGAAGAAAAGGCAGGAACATGATGGCGCAGGAGTTAAACAATTTTTGACAACAAAGAACACTGTCTGAAGAACTCATATTTTATGCATGGAATCAAGATTTTCATGAGCTTTTGCAATTGAAGGCCCAATTTCCATCATTAATCTGTAATGTCTACACTTAATACTAAGTTTTTTGTTAACTTTATGAGTAGCTAAACCCCCCAAGGCTAGGGGATGTCCCTAATTTGATTTTGTAATAAATAAAATTATATGTGTGCAATAACAAGTTGGTTTAAGTTATATTTGATTTATTCTCTTACTGTTCTTATTGCTTTCTCTGTCAGACAAACGGAGTTTGATGTGTGTGATACAACTAAGTTGGATAACTATTGTTCATGATCTATTTGAGAACTTATTTTAGTATATACCACCTAAGACTAGGGATATCCTTCAATAATCGGAATATTCTTGATATTATAACGCTTAATTTCAATCGCAGTTTCCTATGGACATAGTAATTCGATTGAAGGATCAAAGAGTTTCTTTCTGATGACTTAGGAGTAATTACCCTTAAGAACCGATAATCTATTATTTAAACCAGTTGTTGCACTGTACGGTTGGAGTTGTTACATAACCGAATTATACACCATCCTTACTATTTTAATCATATATATTTCAACCATTCACACACTTTATTTATTTAATTCTCAAATTAGTTATACTTATAAAATTCCAAAACCATAGTTTTTGTTTAACTGAAGTGAAAACAAACTCTGTATTAATTCGCAATCCTTGAGATCCATTTTTGGGAAATCTTCCCTACTATTACTACATTGGAAAAATAGTACACTTGCTATTTTTCCGATCAGGGATCAAGCCATGGTGGCCATGTTGGTGCAGTCAAACATTAATCTTGCAGAGAAAGGAATATGAGCACATGTAGGAGTAATGATAATTACCCCCAACTCCATTTCTATAAGCATTAACAGCTCCATCAAAAATTAAACCCCAACGAGATTCAAGATCTGGTCCTTCTCTGAACTCAGGTTTATCACAATCTTTGACCTTTAAGTACATAACATCTTCATCTGGGAAATCATATCTGACAGATTGGTAATCATCAATAGGTTGGTGTGCCAAATAGTCAGCTAGAACACTTCCTTTGATAGCCTTCTGAGTGTAATAGTCAATATCATATTTTGATATCAGCATCTGCAAATTATCTGTTCTTTCGATTATAGGTGGTTTCTCAAAGATGTACTTGATTGAGTCCATTTTAGATATAAACCAAGTAGTATGATTAATCATATACTAGTGAAGACGCTTAGAAACCCAAGCCAGAGCACAATAAGTTTTCACAAGCATGGAGTAATGAGACTCACAATCTATGAATTTCTTTCAAGTAATAAATGGCGTGCTCCTTTCTTCCGATTTCATCCTGTTGGCCTAACACACATCCAATAGATTCTTCTAACACAGTTAAATATATGATCAACGTTCTTCCTTCTACTGGAGGGATCTGAATGAGAGGTTCAAGTAGATACTTCTTGATGCTATCAAATGCTTTTTAAAAATCTTCGATCCATACACAACCTTGGTCCTTTTTGATAATTTTGAAGATCGACCCACAAGTAGATGTCATATGCGATGTGAATCTAGATATATAGTTTAATCGTCCAAGGAAACCTCTCACTTGTTTTCCATTTTGGGTGAAGGCATCTCTTGAATGTCTTTAACTTTGTCGGGAACTACTTCAATACCACTTTGACAGACGATGAATCCTAGCAACTTTCCTGTTCGAACACCGAAAGTACATTTATTGGGATTCAAACGAAGTTGATACTTTCTTAGGCGCTGAAACAACTTCAGTAAATTTTCCAAATGGTCTTCTTCACTTTGTGACTTGGCAATCATGTCATCTACATATACCTTGATCTCCTTATGCATCATATCATGAAACAGAGTAGTCATAGCTATTTGAAATGTCGCACCAACATTTTTCAATCAGAAAGGCATCACTCTATAGCAAAATGTTTCCCACGGTGTAACAAAAGTAGTCTTCTAGATGTCTTCAGGCATCATCTTGATCTGATTGTAGTCGGAGAAACCATCCATAAAGGAAAATATGTTAAACTTCACAGTGTTATCAACCAACATGTTAATGAGTGTGTTGTACCCCAAAATTTGCCCCCCCCCCCCCTTTTTCACAAGAAATCACAACCCTAGGGTTTTCTCTGATTTTTAAGATTGGCTCAGGAATTGATCAAACAGACCTTTCTTTGGCAGTAAATCAAGAATCAGGTTTTCTATCGCATTTCTCAGAAGAAATTGAATCCACAAAAATCCAGTTTACTGTTACTTTGCTTTCACACTTTTTCAAAGTTTGCTGAAAGGTCAACTGATTGTTCTCAAAGCCTGATTATCTGGGATAAGAGCTGAGACTCTTATTTGGAATATTAAGGAATCTGCTTGTTAGTAGAGTGAAAGGTTTTCCAGTTAATGGAATGCTTGCTTTTTTATTATACAAGGCGGATTGTGATGGGAATACTGATGCAAAGTTATGAGATTGCAGAGTTTTTAGGGATTACTTGGATTTTAAGTTATCTGTATTGGAAATGCTGAAATGAAATTTTAGTTATTTTTAATCAGGAATCTTAAATAAAAAAAAGTGAAGAGGCAAAGGGAAAAATTGAAAGATATTTGACAGTAGAAATATTTCTTTTGGATAAAGACTCTTTTATTCATTTTCAAATATTGTTACAAAAAGATAATTTATTATTTTTAAATATTGTAAGTTTTTACAACTTATAGTATTTTAAAAAGAAATAAATGTTTACAACAAATGAAAAAGTCTATCTATTTCTAAGCTTAAATCTCCTAAGCTTCAGTGTTCCCATGTCCAAGGTCTCTTGCTTCCTCTGTTTCCTCTATTGTCCAAGTTGCTTTCACCTGAAAAAGAAGAAGAAAAAGAAATTAGTACAGTTAATTTTTCAAGCAAAAAAGGAAGAAAAAAAATCATCATTAAAGTTTGCCGGCCAGAATCAGAATGCTATTTGTTCATCATGTTCTTATTTTTCTCTTTGCAAATCACAAGAAGATCGCTCTTCTTGGTTCACAAAGAGAAAAGTAAAAGATAAAAAATGCAAGCATACAATTGGTTCAAATGTAAAAACATAGGCATTGCAAAGGCAAAGCAAGGCGACAAATTTCAAACTGTCTAAGCACTGCACAACATCACAAAGGCAGTAACCAAAGCATACTAAAGCAAAGCAAACTGAGTTGCAAAACAAGTCAAGATGCATTGCTAAATATGGCATACAAAGTAACATTGCAAGCATAAAAACTGTACGAAGTCAGCAACTAAAGCAAACTGAGTTACAAAGCAATTGGAAGCTACCAAGTACAATGCAGAAAGTAGCATGGAAAATTAAATAGCAGGCAAAGGCAGAGAAAACCCAATTCCCAAGTCAAAGACTTGTCAAAACCATCATCAGTTTCTAGCCAGCAAACTTTTCAGAAAATATAATATAATAAGCAAAAGTTCTTATTTGAGAGAGAGAGAGAGAGAGAGAGAGAGAGAGAGAGAGAGAGAGAGAGAGAGAGAGAAAGAGGGGACCTGTGTGAAAAGTTTGCAGTTTGGCTAAGGCAGTCTGGCATAAGTTAAAGAAAAAAACAGAAAGATATAAAAGAAAGGACTGCATAACAGTCTAAAGGAGGAGAACATTTTAACCAAGCCAGAAATCACAAAAACTCTCCAAAACCTGCACAACTGAAAAACTGGCCAAGCCCAGCAAAACTGTTAAACCAAACAGCTCAACACCACAACCAAACTACATAACTTGCAAAATCTGCAAGCATAGCCAAAACACCCCAAACAGTAAACTTGCATAAGCTTAAGCAAACCACAAGCTAGCTACATAACAGCAAGCCAAACCCTGCATAACTGTAAACAACCTACATAAGCCTAAGCAAACCACAAGCTAGCTGCATAACAGGCCAAACCAAAACAACCATAAATCAATAAACTCAGTTCAAACCATCATCAGGTTTCAAAAGCAAGAAATCATCATTCAAAGGCAACGAGTTTCAGAGGTATATCATCATCAACAAAGAGAAAGGAAGAGATTCATAAGCAAAGCATAGTTTCTGAATTTTCTTCATCATCAACAAAATCAAATCAACACAATTTCAGAAGCTATCAATCACTAACAAACAACAAGTTTCATTTGAATTTTCAAGTTGTAATATCTTTTGTTATTCAAATAATTATCTATTGATGTTAAACTCTGTTTCATTAATACATTGTATATGTTTGTCTTGAATTCATCCATTCGTTTTCACTATCCTTGAATTATGCTTCCTACTTTCTTTATGATATTTAACTCTTGCTAAAAGTTACAAGCCTTTAGAGGGAGGATGACGAAACAATGCCATAATCTCATACAATATGCTTTTGGACAGACCTTGCTGACGATGTACAAGCGTTTCTTTCAAATCCTAAACACTGGAGTTATAAGGAAGATAATCCCTAGTCAACCCCTTCGAGCCAAAGAAGTAGAAGTTTTCTGTTTTAAACACAAAACTGAAACCTTTAATCAAACCTGGGGCAGGGTAGTCTCTCAGTTAATTCAAAATGCGCGTTTAGTCGCAAACTCTCAGTTCGTAATACAACGAACGACATCAAAAACATTCATTTGGAACCAAAAGACAAGTGATGGTTCCTTATCTCATAGGCAGTCATTATCTCTCAAAAAGAAAAAGCCCACTGAGTCAAAACCTACGAAGGAGACTTAAGAAAGCTGGGGCATCCCGCTGACTGTAATCTCAAAAATAAGAACGGTCAGGCAAAAATTAGGGATAATGAAGAACGAGGCCACTACAAATCCTCAACAACATGAAAAATGTTGCAAAAAATGATGATGATTGTCTTCCAACAAATTCAACTTGTGTGAACCATCACCAAAAAACATCGTTCCAAACTCGAATAGAGTTTGACGCACAATTAATTGAGTTTAGGATTGAAGAACATCACGAAGAGCGGGTGGGTACAAATATACTTTGAGCTTTTATCCTTTGTTTCTTAAACCGTGAACCAAGCCACGTTACAACCCTTCAAAAGTCCTAATTGAAGCGCGGGTTCGTTCGAAAGCATACTATTACAAAAGGTATCCTGACTCCTATAAGGCTTTGCTCTCAATCTTGTGTTGAATTTGTCTTATAAAAGTTTTCTGCTAAAAAACGCATTTTTCAAAAAAAAAAAATTTCGAGACAAGCATAAACTTTGCAATATTTGAATATCGTTGTTTGCACATCGTTATTTTGTTTGACAGCGAAGAAATTCACACGGTGAATGTTCGGATGAATGAAAGCTCTCTCAGCGAACAAAATCACTTCAAGTGGGATGACACTCCCGTTGCAAAAATCTCCTATCAGCAAAAAGGGGACTTGGTATTGTCCAGTTAACCTGGGGCAGTGCAGTCAAGATTTCAACAAATCTTTCAAAGCCCAGTAAACCTGGGGCAGTCCAGTCAAGATTTCAAGAAATCTCTCAATTGCATATTAACCTGGGGCAAGCCTCCATCACCATCACTTGGGGCATTAAAACGTCAATCTCATCAAAGGGTTACGTACAATCCAAGTTTCCTTGCAATGCCACAAACATTTGATACTAGGGGCAGTGACGAATCTCTCCAAAATCTTTCTGAAAAGAAATTCAAGAATCCTCGAGAAATTCATCACCTCTCTAACAGACCAGCAGTCATGGGTTTATTTCCCCAACACTCGTCAAGGATTTATTCTCTAAAACGAAATTACATTTCAACGACATTCATGACATATGCAGATTGATCAACAGGTAAAGGTTATCATTACCTTTTGAAGTTACGATCGTCGAAGATTCCTTCATCACTTGTTGGAAGTTACGATCGTCGAAGATTCCTTCATCACCTATTAGAAGTTACGGTCGTCAAAGATTCCTTCATCACCTGTTGGAAGTTACAGTCGTCGAAGATTCCTTCATCACTGTGATCGGTGGATCTGGAACTGACTGTTTAACGCTGGTTCGCGAAATGTCGCGGAAGCAAGAGTCGCCACCGTCTTTTATTTTCTCCAAATGGAAAGGACAAAAGCACAGAAAAATTCCTTAAAGAGATTGCTCTCGGTTCGGGAGGTAGATTATAGAAAGGGAAGGTGTTAACACCCTTTCTATCCATGGTTATCCATGGGCTCTTAGATACTTGCTCATTTGTGTTTTCAAAATGGTTTGTTTGCTTTTCAACTGTGGGTTTTAAAAAAGTTTCTTTGAAAATTCCAGTTCGACTCTTGTATCGGTCCTCAAGAGTGTTTGAAAAAATGCTTTCGAAAGCTTTTTGAAAATGTGTTGGTGTGAAAAGTATTTTTGAATTTTGTTTTGAATTTAGAGCAAGTATCTAGAGTCGTCTACCTACCCTAAGGAATTCGTCTGTGTAAATGTCCTTTAAAGTAGTGCCATCCCACCATTGAGAGGTAGGTAGCACCACCGTTGGAGGTGTTCGGGTCAATTCGAGGTTCGGGACATGGTGATCACCAGAGCAATGGGAAGACACCTTAGAAGCTACCCTTATGCCATTGATCTTTTATTCCGAGGCAACCGTTTCGAGGCAACTTTATTCGAGGCAACTTTGTTTTAGACAACTAGATCAATGGACACAAGGACTCACTAAGACGTCCTATAGTCGACGATCACCTTTCGAGGCAAGGCAACAGTGAGGCGTACCCTAGGGGTGGTGTGTGCGAATTGTGTGTCATGTTTCAATTATTTGTCTTGTCATGTTTATTTGTGATCTACGCTTGATTTTATTTTTAAAGCCATTCATTCTTGCATGCTTTTTAACAGTTAACTTGCGGGAAAATAAATCTAAACTATTACAAATGGCGCGGGTCCACATCGCCAAAATTAAACCGGACCCGATTTGACGGAAAATAAATAAAGCAATAAAATAAAAGTGCGAGAAATAAAATCGTTACAACGCTTTGGGAGAATTACATAATTATAATAAACGACAAAAAATAAATGCACGAAATTAAATAATTAAAACAATGGGCGTTGGACCCTTTTGCAAAAAATTAAAGTTAATGAAGAATTAAAATTAAAATTAAATGTTTTTTGGTATTTTTGTATTTTTTAAGATTTAATGAAAAAAATAATTAACTAAAATTAAAATGAAGCGTCAAACCCTAATTCTAATGTTTTTTAAGTTTATTGTGAAAATACTAAGTTTTAACCTAATCTAAATCTAAGTTAATTTACATGTCAAATTTAATTATAGAATATAAATAAGATAAATATTATTATTGTAAAAAAAGAAAATTAAAAGGGAATAAAAAGTTATTAAACCTAATTCTATATTTTTTTTTATTTATTATGAAAAGAATTAAAGTGAAAGCACCTAATTAAAACTAAATTTATTTACATATTAATTTATTTATAAAAATAATTAAATAAAATAATTTATTATATTTTTATCTTTTTCTGATTTTTCTGTATTTTTTATGTATTGCAAAAATATTGAATTAAATTAAAACAAGAAAACAAATAAAAATAATAATTAAAAGAGATGAGAAAAAATAAAAATATTTGCAAACCAGGGTGGGGTGTAGTCCCAATTTGTGAGGTTTTGGTTCAGCAAATCAGGCCCAATAAGCATGGCCTTGTGGACTTTTCAGAATCGCGTGTAGCAGCGTTGACTCACGCTCATGGTGTACACCAATCTTCAGCCTTGGATGGGAACCTCCTGGACACGTGGGCATCTGGATGATGGTGGTACATGATATGCTTCAACGTTATGCCTGCATAGGAACTTAAATTGAAAAATAATATGAAATACTACACAGACCTGGGACTTGAACCCAGGTCTTTAACGTTGCCAGCGCTTGTTCCAACCAACCGTGTCAATCAATCTATTTGATATATAAATAAACAGCGAATAATAAAAGAGAAAACGTGGGTTAGTTATTTGGAAATGCGCGAAATTTAAACCCACGTATCACTGGCTGCCACGAGGTCTTCTTCCTCGTTTCCCCTGAGATTAAAACATTGAGCCACGGTTTTCAGGGCGTGGTCTTAGAGGACTTTTGGAAAAATAGCGAATAGCGCTATAAGCTTCATAAATTGTTCGCGAATAGTGTTTCTTCTTCGTCTTTCTACACTGAGTTGGATGGCCATGGTTTTGAGGCTTAATTTTGCCTTATTGCAAAAGCCCTCTTTGAACAACCTGTAAACCCTAAAATCTAAGCATGGTGAAATCGCGTGTGTAACCTAAAAACTCAATTAAACATATCAGTTAGCTTTGAAATCATATCAGGAATAAGAATCAATCAATGAAATGTCATGAAAATGCATAGAATATAGAATACGATTTTGGAATTTTCATGGAATATCTTGAGTTCTGTACACCGATTCCTTGCCTTTTGATGAGGGTTATGAATTGGAATGTGATCAGTGAACCACAAGGAAGCTTTTGGGATGGAAATCAAGGCTTGAATCGACCTAGAACACTGAATTCAGTTTTTGAGTTTTATGGCAATTTTCAAGTTTTGTAGAGAGCTTCTTGCGCAGCTTTTTAGTGTAATGCCATTAGGTTTGTATTCCTGATTATGTATAGAAGCTTTTAGGTCAACAAAATTGCACAAAATCCATGGCATTCAATGATTTGCATATTTGATTTTGTAAGATCTTTTTGAATCTTTTTTCACATGGTTCTTTGTGTCAATTAGCTCCAATCACACCAATTCTTTCCATAATTGCACAAGCACGAAATATTGAGTCCAAATCATGCATAAAAAGATTGGTTTTGTTAGGTTAGATATTTTTCATGTATTTAAATAATTTAAATGAATTAATATTAATATAAACTCAAATAAATAAATAAAAATTGAGAAAATACTTCCCTTTGGGCCAAGTGGTCGTGCATAGGCTTAGAATGATGAATCATGGAAGAAAAATGGGCCCATTAGCAATTTTGGATCATTTGCATCAATGTTGACTTTTCAAAATTCCCAAAAATTTCCCAACTTCCACAAGGCATAACTTGCTCAATTTTTAAGCTTTTCACATGTTCTTGGACATTTTGGAAAGGTCTTTGAGTCCTTTAACCAATTCCTTTGGTCCCATGTCATTTTGATTTACCAATCTCAAGTTATGGCCTTTGAGTTAAAGTCCCTTTTTGTTGACTTTTGAAAATGACCTATAATGTTGAAATTGATAACTTTTTGTGAGAGCATTTCTTGGAATTGGAATATGAAGATGAGTTGTAGGAAATGTCTTTCTCTTCAAAATGAGCTTTGGATGGAATTTTTCTGATAATCCATGTGAAAGTTATGCCCTGGTCAATTTCAGTTGACTTTTTCAGCTGTCCAAATATAGCATCTTTTGCATCTTGATGATTTTCTGAGCCAAATTTTGAGAATCATGATCAAGCATTGATCAAATGATGTTTGTGGCTTCAAAATGATATGTTGACCAAAAATTTGAACTTTTGACTGTCAAATGACCATTTTGCCCCTACAGTTGACTGTAGTGCAATCTAGGGTTTTGACTGTGCAATTTTGAGCTGAATGCCCTGAAACTTGATATGAGGATACTTGACCATCTTTGTAGGCATATGAGACTTGATTGGGCCTTTGAAAACTTCATTTTCTTGATCAGAACACAAACCCTAATTTTGACTGTATAGGAGACAGTTGCACTGCACAACCCTTGGGGAATTCTGTGACTTGGCTTGGCAATTTCTTGAAGAATATGGGAGGGCAAATTTTGGGGTACAACAGTTGCCCCTGTTCAATCTTCTTAGACCTGAGGATGCAGATTGGCTGGCGTGCCTTTCGTAATCCGAGGGTAGAAGATGATTGAACACTAAAGTGCCCAGAAATTTGCGCTCACATGATAGCAGTGTGGTGGAATGGGCTTATAGGTGCCATTTAGGAGATTGCTGGACAGGATGATGGGATTATAGATGCCATCTGGATGCTGATTGCGTAAGAGATTCCTTAGCGAGAACCTGCTTACCTGCAAAAGAAAAATGAGTACCTGACACGTTACAGGAGCTGATTTTAGATGCTTGGTATAGATATGTCCTGACCGGTTACAGGAGCTGAGTCTGGAGCTTCAAACGCTGATGAATGAACCAGGGATGGTTACTGCCTTAGCATGAATGGTAAGAGAACCTTGGATGACTTTAACTTCAACAACGCTCGTTGAGGAAAATCTTGGTGGAAATTACCATCTTTGTAATATCGGAACGAGAACCATAAGCAGTTATAATCTGAAAGGGAATCACCTCACTCGCCGTCGGAGAGGGGAATCATAGGAAAAGGAATTGTCACCTCACACACCGTCGGAGAGAGAAACATAAGAGACTATTACCTCACACTCATCGTCGGAGAGGGAATCATCTGAAAAGGACTTACTACCTCACACACCGTCGGAGAGGGAACCATGGGAGACTATCACCTCACACTCATCGTCGGAGAGGGAAACATCTGAAGAAGGAATTACCACCTCACGCACTTGCCGGAGAGGGGACCATCACTTCTGCTGAGTCTTTATCAGAAAAATCTGTTGGGAGTCGATTTAGCTGGACTAGAGAAGGCCTTGAAATATGTTTGAGAATGATGTGATGAAGGAATTTGAGACGATTGCTACTCCAAATCTATGATGAAGGAATCTGGGACGATTACTACCTCAGCAGAATGATGAAGGAATCTGGGACGATTGCTACCTCAGCAGGATGATGAAGGAATCTGGGACGATTACTACCTCAACGGGTGACGAAGGAATCTGGGACGATTACTACCTCAGCAGGATGATGAAGGAATCTGAGACGATTGCTACCTCAACGGGATGATGAAGGAATCTGGGACGATTACTACCTCAGCAGGATGATGAAGGAATCTGGGACGATTACTACCTCAGCTGGATGATGAAGGAATCTGGGACGATTACTACCTCAGCAAGATGATGAAGGAATCTGAGACGATTGCTACCTCAACGGGATGATGAAGGAATCTGGGACGATTACTACCTCAACAAGATGATGAAGGAATCTGAGACGATTGCTACTCCAAATATATGATGAAGGAATCTGGGACGATTACTACCTCAACCGGTGGATGAAGGAATCTGGGATGATTGCTACTCCAAATATATGATGAAGGAATCTGAGACGATTGCTACCTCAACGGGATGATGAAGGAATCTGGGACGATTACTACCTCAGCAAGATGATGAAGGAATCTGAGACGATTGCTACTCCAAATATATGATGAAGGAATCTGGGACGATTACTACCTCAACCGGTGGATGAAGGAATCTGGGATGATTGCTACTCCAAATATATGATGAAGGAATTTGGGACGATTACTACCTCAACCGGTGGATGAAGGAATCTGGGATGATTGCTACTCCAAATATATGATGAAGGAATCTAGGACGATTACTACCTCAGCAGGACGATGAAGGAATCTGGGATGATTGCTACTCCAACGGGTAACGACTTTTATCTGTTCTTTCCTGAAAAAGTAACGAATTAGTTGTATGCAATGTCATAATGCATGAATTGCCTGATTTTAAGATGTTCTTAAAAATAAATGAGATTGGGGTGATATGATGCGTCTATGCATGCTATAATGATGTATGTGACGTTTTATGAATGTATTTTTCGTCTAGGAAAGTAAATCCTTGACGAGTGCAGGGAAGTCGTATCCTGGGCTGATGTTGAAGAATAGATTTTGCTTCCGCTGGGGATGATAACTGCAAGAATACCGGTAGGAGAAGATGACTCCGTTGCGGAATAAACTTGGCAAATGGAAGATTCTGCGGGGAGAAAAGATACTCTAGCGACCATGCTGGGAAGCAACACTCTGTGGGGAGAGAGATGCTTTGCTGATTGTTGATAGTAACTTGCTGAGGATCTCTTGTTGTATTGGAAGTGCTGATAGACTTCGCTGGGGATAAGAAGATTCTGTCGACGACAATCTTTCCGTGGCTTGTGGCTGAGGATAACCCAGTTATATCCTGTTAAGGAAATAACTCTTTAAATAAAGCCGGATGACGCGTTCGTGCTCTGCGAGGATAAGCTTCCAGAATTTGCTGGGGATAAGCTTACTGCTTGGGGATATGAATTCCAACTTTCCTGGGGAAACTGGAGTGGACTCTTCTGGGGAAGTTTTGAGCTATGCCGGGAAAGTAATTCTTTTGAACATTGAGATACCGCCGGGGAACAATCTTTAGATCAAGACTGCCGGGGATACCTGTTAAGACTGTATATGTATTGCTGCTGGGGAATGTAGATATCTGCTGGAGGATACCCAACTTCCTTGAGACTTGATAACTTTGCTTGGAGAGGAATGCACTGACTTGCCGACTCACTCTCTAGGGAATTAGGATATCTGGTTATGTCCTTTAGCTGATCCTACCTTGGTACCTTGGAGGATGGAACAATTAGATTGCTCAGACAACTCTTTATTGCCCCTGTTTCTGAGGTGGGAGAGGAAGACCTGTGAAGCGCTGATAGTGGTTGATGGACAAACCTTCTTCTGGTAGGCAGGTGATAAGATGACAGGACATAGTCGTACGCTTTGACCCCTAACTTTTGCCTGGACCGCCCTTTCGGGTTTTCAGTCCACCGGGATACCCATTTTTGCTCAAGCCGCCTTTTTAGGTTTTCGACTTGCCGGGTGTATAGATTTTTCATTTCATCCCTTCATTTTTCCCGAACCTTTTTGGTTCGCCGGGAGGCCCTTATTTTTGCCTAGGTGTGTCAACCTAGCGGGTCTTTGACTTTGCGTAGTATTTTTCCGACTATGTCCCTGCTCTCAGAATGTAGGGAGTTGCCCCTGTTTGCATTGTTTTGTCATATTACCAGAAGGTGTCTGATCGTGCAAGATTCGTTGCTGGAGTGCCCCAAGTGACTCAAGCAGAGATTTGCCCCAGGCTGTTTGGCCTTTGAGAGATTCTCCGAATCTTGATTGGACTGCCCCAGATAATAGACCATGATCATATCATGCCCCTTGATTGGAGATACTCTTGTTCACCAGACTTTCATTGTGCGAATTTCCCTGTTGTTCAAACAAGAAGTCATATGCAAACAAAGTTATGTTAAAAATGCAAAGCCTATGTCTGTCTTGAAGTTTTTGAAAATGCATTTTTTCCATAAAACAAGTGAATATTTGTAAAACGTGATGTCAACTCCGTATTTTACCGTAGGCCTTAAGGAGTCAGGATACCTTCGTAACAATATGCTTTCGAACTAACCCATGCTTCAGCTAGGACTTTTGAGGGTTATAACGTGGCCTGGTTCACGGTTTAAGAAACAAAGGATAAAGGCTCAAATTATTCGTACCCACCCGCTCTTTGTGATGTTCTCCAAACCTAAACTCAGTTGATCATACGTTAGACCTTGTTTGAGTCTTTGCTCTGATTTTTCGGTGATGATTCGGATATTGATAACTTATTTTGAATAGGCAGTCCTTCCTTTTTTTGTTGAGGGTTTGTAAGACCTCTTTCTTTTTGGTTTTTTGTTATCCCTTTCTTTTTTGCCTGAACTGTTTCCTTTTTGGAATTACAGTCAGCGGGATGCCCCGGTTTCATAAGTCCCTTTTATAGGTTTTGACTTCTTGGGCTTTTCATTTATGATTTTTTTGATAATGACTGCCTGTCCTTATGATTGTTCGGAACCATCACTGTCTTTCTTTTTTCGTAAGGATCTCTTTGGTGCCATTCGTTATGCACTTGGATCAACTGAGAGACTACCCTGCCCCAGGTTGTGATTAAGGGTTTTAATTTTCGAAAAGAAAAACTCCTACTTCTTTGGCTCAGAGGGGTTGACGAGGGATTATCTTCCTTATAACTCCAGTGTTTAGGGATTGAAACAATGCCTGTACCTCATCAGCGGGGTCTGTTCAAAAGCATACTGTAATGATCGCGGTATCATTTTCGTCATCCTCCCTCAAGAGGCTTAGAATTAACGAGAGTTGTCATCAGAAAAAATATGAAAAGAATTTGCATATAGTGAATGCGAATATATTGATTCAAAATAGACATAAGCGATGCATTAATGTGATAACAATGTTTAACATGAATAAATGTTTGAACAATCAAAGAAAAATACAACTTGAATATTTGAATGAACAAAAGACATTCTCGACGATTTGGTGTAGGATCAGTGTTCAAACTCGACCTCCTTGGCGTCAATCAAATCCTGGATCTTGTTCTTCAAGGTCCAACAGTCGTCGGTGTCATGTCCAGGACTGTCAGAATGGTAGGCACATCTCACACCCGGGTTGTACTTGGGAGAGGAAGTGTCAGGATTTTGAGGAGGGTCCTTAAGTGTGATCATTTTCGCCCTCAGCAATTGCTGTAATGCCTGAGACAAAGACATGTTGATGTCAGTATACTTCCTATCTTGATGCTTTATCCTACGCCTATTGCTCTTTCTTGGTTGAACGGGCGTGGGATCGGAAATCTGGATTGCCCCTACATCATGACGACCCTTTTTCACATGCATAGCATTGGATTCTTTCTTCCCACTGTGGGGCTTTTTCTGAGCATCAGCAGATGCAGCTTCTTGAATCTTCCCCGACTTGATACCAGCTTCGATTCTCTCCCCAGTCAAGACAAGATCTATAAACCCAGCAGCCGAATTCCCAATTAGGTGGTTGAAGAATGGGCCAGACAGGGTCCCCAAGAACATGTCGACGAGCTCGCGGTCCGTCAGAGGTGGTTGTACCCTTCCAGCAAGGTCCCTCCATTTTTGAGCATACTCTTTGAAGCCTTCGCCTGTACCCATAGACATCCCCTGAAGCTGAGTACGCGTGGGAGCGAGGTCGGCATTATACTGGTAGTGTTTGTAAAATGCAGTGGCTAAGTCTTCCCAGGTACGGATGTTGGCTCCATTCAGTTGATAGAACCACTCGAGCTGAGTCCCTGAAAGACTCTCTTGGAAGAAATGGATCCATAAGTTTTTGTCAGCTGTATAGGGCTGGATCCTCCTTGCATAAGCCCTGAGATGCAACTTAGGACAGGATGCCCCGTCGTATTTAGCAAAGGCAGGTATCTTGAATTTGTGCGGGATCACCACTCCAGAAGACAGACCTAGATCCTCGAAGTCCAGACTAGGCACCTTTTGTATCTCTATAGCACTTAACCGGTCTTCCAACTGTTTGTACTTATCCTCAGCCGGAGGGTACTGTTCGTCGTCGAAATCTGTCTCGTTGTCGGAGACCACTGGACTAGGCACCTCTCTCTCATGGTGACTGTTTTCCCTCACAGATGGGGTAGTCCTCTCAGTTTCAGTCTGCGGTGTATTCCCAGATCTGCGTCTAGGGCTGAACAAAATAGTCCTCCTCTTCTTCTTTTCTTTCTTCAAGAGCAGCGCCTTCAGATCTTGCTGCCCCTGGGTCAGATTCATGATCAGCCCTTGGAATTGGGCGTTCTGAGCCTGGAGGTCCTTGATGGACTGCTCAGCTGATGATTCAGGGTTCATGACGATCGGCTGAAATAAACAGCGAAGAAGGGTAAGCAACCTGTCAAAGGGATACCTGCAATGCAATGAGATGTATGATATGCATGTAATGATTTCAAGGATTTCGCGGGGTAAACAGAGAAACTTGTTAGAGTTTAGAAGCTGGTAACTTGATTGAAGGTACTTCATGTTGTTGAGAGTCCTTCTTCAAGGGTCAAAGGCTCACCATATCCAGTGGGTCATAGCCCCTGACAACCCTGGCTGGAGGAAAATAAATCCTCTTTGCCCCTGGCTAGATGTTTGATTTATCATGACCTGCATCACAAGCCCTTGAGATCCTTGAAATGGGTTAGGATGTATGCAATGGTATGATGTCATGCTATGCATGGGGTAATGTAGGTAAACCCTGTTATGAGCCCTTATTAAGGACTATAAACAGACCCTGCAAGAAATTCAGTATACTTTGTTATGAGTCCCAATTAAGGACTATAAACAAAACCTGCAAGATATCTAGTAAACCCTGTTATGAGTCCCCAATTAAGGACTATAAACAAGACCTGCAAGAAACAAGTGTCAGGTAACAAGCACGCGGATAGTCAAGTACGAAGGCACACAAGTCACACAAAAGAGCCCTTAGAGTTTAGGCCAGCATGAGGTATAGGTATTACCCTCTTTCAGTTTGTTGGTTCATACCTGTCCTATCAAAGTAACCGGGTTCTTAGAGGATCCCAATATCATTGACTACCCTCAATCGGTCATAACTCCAGCATCGCAATCTTTTCTTGCGGCCAGAACCATCACGAGAGTTTAGCCTCAATGGGCGTAGCGTACTGCTAGTGTTCTAATGGCCAAGTTGTGTCATTTAAGGTTCTAAGGTTGTTGGTGCTTAATGACTCCTTGGAAGACCCATATTCTCCCCGTTTCAACACGAGGGATATCGGTACAGACCAAGGCGCCACACCAATGTAGCCACTGCTTCACCCATGTCGGTATACGCCGGACAGGTCCCTCACAGCTTATGCTACCTAAACAGGGTATCCCCAGATCCGGGTTAGGATCTATGTAACTCCGATGCAACCCACAATAATAAAGCAAGCAAAACAATACAAGTGAAAACACAATTATGACCTAGCCCTAAGGTACACCTCACTTTATAAGATTAAATCCCCAGCAGAGTCGCCAGTTCTGTGATCGGTGGATCTGGAACTGACTGTTTAACGCTGGTTCGCGAAATGTCGCGGAAGCAAGAGTCGCCACCGTCTTTTATTTTCTCCAAATGGAAAGGACAAAAGCACAGAAAAATTCCTTAAAGAGATTGCTCTCGGTTCGGGAGGTAGATTATAGAAAGGGAAGGTGTTAGCACCCTTTCTATCCATGGTTATCCATGGGCTCTTAGATACTTGCTCATTTGTGTTTTCAAAATGGTTTGTTTGCTTTTCAACTGTGGGTTTTAAAAAAGTTTCTTTGAAAATTCCAGTTCGACTCTTGTATCGGTCCTCAAGAGTGTTTGAAAAAATGCTTTCGAAAGCTTTTTGAAAATGTGTTGGTGTGAAAAGTATTTTTGAATTTTGTTTTGAATTTAGAGCAAGTATCTAGAGTCGTCTACCTACCCTAAGGAATTCTTCTGTGTAAATGTCCTTTAAAGTAGTGCCATCCCACCATTGAGAGGTAGGTAGCACCACCGTTGGAGGTGTTCGGGTCAATTCGAGGTTCGGGACATGGTGATCACCAGAGCAATGGGAAGACACCTTAGAAGCTACCCTTATGCCATCGATCTTTTATTCCGAGGCAACCGTTTCGAGGCAACTTTATTCGAGGCAACTTTGTTTTAGACAACTAGATCAATGGACACAAGGACTCACTAAGACGTCCTATAGTCGACGATCACCTTTCGAGGCAAGGCAACAGTGAGGCGTACCCTAGGGGTGGTGTGTGCGAATTGTGTGTCATGTTTCAATTATTTGTCTTGTCATGTTTATTTGTGATCTACGCTTGATTTTATTTTTAAAGCCATTCATTCTTGCATGCTTTTTAACAGTTAACTTGCGGGAAAATAAATCTAAACTATTACAAATGGCGCGGGTCCACATCGCCAAAATTAAACCGGACCCGATTTGACGGAAAATAAATAAAGCAATAAAATAAAAGTGCGAGAAATAAAATCGTTACAACGCTTTGGGAGAACTACATAATTATAATAAACGACAAAAAATAAATGCGCGAAATTAAATAATTAAAACAATGGGCGTTGGACCCTTTTGCAAAAAATTAAAGTTAATGAAGAATTAAAATTAAAATTAAATGTTTTTTGGTATTTTGTATTTTTTAAGATTTAATGAAAAAAATAATTAACTAAAATTAAAATGAAGCGTCAAACCCTAATTCTAATGTTTTTTAAGTTTATTGTGAAAATACTAAGTTTTAACCTAATCTAAATCTAAGTTAATTTACATGTCAAATTTAATTATAGAATATAAATAAGATAAATATTATTATTGTAAAAAAAGAAAATTAAAAGGGAATAAAAAGTTATTAAACCTAATTCTATATTTTTTTTATTTATTATGAAAAGAATTAAAGTGAAAGCACCTAATTAAAACTAAATTTATTTACATATTAATTTATTTATAAAAATAATTAAATAAAATAACTTATTATATTTTTATCTTTTTCTGATTTTTCTGTATTTTTTATGTATTGCAAAAATATTGAATTAAATTAAAACAAGAAAACAAATAAAAATAATAATTAAAAGAGATGAGAAAAAATAAAAATATTTGCAAACCAGGGTGGGGTGTAGTCCCAATTTGTGAGGTTTTGGTTCAGCAAATCAGGCCCAATAAGCATGGCCTTGTGGACTTTTCAGAATCGCGTGTAGCAGCGTTGACTCACGCTCATGGTGTACACCAATCTTCAGCCTTGGATGGGAACCTCCTGGACACGTGGGCATCTGGATGATGGTGGTACATGATATGCTTCAACGTTATGCCTGCATAGGAACTTAAATTGAAAAATAATATGAAATACTACACAGACCTGGGACTTGAACCCAGGTCTTTAACGTTGCCAGCGCTTGTTCCAACCAACCGTGCCAATCAATCTATTTGATATATAAATAAACAGCGAATAATAAAAGAGAAAACGTGGGTTAGTTATTTGGAAACGCGCGAAATTTAAACCCACGTATCACTGGCTGCCACGAGGTCTTCTTCCTCGTTTCCCCTGAGATTAAAACATTGAGCCACGGTTTTCAGGGCGTGGTCTTAGAGGACTTTTGGAAAAATAGCGAATAGCGCTATAAGCTTCATAAATTGTTCGCGAATAGTGTTTCTTCTTCGTCTTTCTACACTGAGTTGGATGGCCATGGTTTTGAGGCTTAATTTTGCCTTATTGCAAAAGCCCTCTTTGAACAACCTGTAAACCCTAAAATCTAAGCATGGTGAAATCGCGTGTGTAACCTAAAAACTCAATTAAACATATCAGTTAGCTTTGAAATCATATCAGGAATAAGAATCAATCAATGAAATGTCATGAAAATGCATAGAATATAGAATACGATTTTGGAATTTTCATGGAATATCTTGAGTTCTGTACACCGATTCCTTGCCTTTTGATGAGGGTTATGAATTGGAATGTGATCAGTGAACCACAAGGAAGCTTTTGGGATGGAAATCAAGGCTTGAATCGACCTAGAACACTGAATTCAGTTTTTGAGTTTTATGGCAATTTTCAAGTTTTGTAGAGAGCTTCTTGCGCAGCTTTTTAGTGTAATGCCATTAGGTTTGTATTCCTGATTATGTATAGAAGCTTTTAGGTCAACAAAATTGCACAAAATCCATGGCATTCAATGATTTGCATATTTGATTTTGTAAGATCTTTTTGAATCTTTTTTCACATGGTTCTTTGTGTCAATTAGCTCCAATCACACCAATTCTTTCCATAATTGCACAAGCACGAAATATTGAGTCCAAATCATGCATAAAAAGATTGGTTTTGTTAGGTTAGATATTTTTCATGTATTTAAATAATTTAAATGAATTAATATTAATATAAACTCAAATAAATAAATAAAAATTGAGAAAATACTTCCCTTTGGGCCAAGTGGTCGTGCATAGGCTTAGAATGATGAATCATGGAAGAAAAATGGGCCCATTAGCAATTTTGGATAATTTGCATCAATGTTGACTTTTCAAAATTCCCAAAAATTTCCCAACTTCCACAAGGCATAACTTGCTCAATTTTTAAGCTTTTCACATGTTCTTGGACATTTTGGAAAGGTCTTTGAGTCCTTTAACCAATGCCTTTGGTCCCATGTCATTTTGATTTACCAATCTCAAGTTATGGCCTTTGACTTAAAGTCCCTTTTTGTTGACTTTTGAAAATGACCTATAATGTTGAAATTGATAACTTTTTGTGAGAGCATTTCTTGGACTTGGAATATGAAGATGAGTTGTAGGAAATGTCTTTCTCTTCAAAATGAGCTTTGGATGGAATTTTTCTGATAATCCATGTGAAAGTTATGCCCTGGTCAATTTCAGTTGACTTTTTCAACTGTCCAAATATAGCAACTTTTGCATCTTGATGATTTTCTGAGCCAAATTTTGAGAATCATGATCAAGCATTGATCAAATGATGTTTGTGGCTTCAAAATGATATGTTGACCAAAAATTTGAACTTTTGACTGTCAAATGACCATTTTGCCCCTACAGTTGACTATAGTGCAATCTAGGGTTTTGACTGTGCAATTTTGAGCTGAATGCCCTGAAACTTGATATGAGGATACTTGACCATCTTTGTAGGCATATGAGACTTGATTGGGCCTTTGATAACTTCATTTTCTTGATCAGAACACAAACCCTAATTTTGACTGTATAGGAGACAGTTGCACTGCACAACCCTTGGGGAATTCTGTGACTTGGCTTGGCAATTTCTTGAAGAATATGGGAGGGCAAATTTTGGGGTACAACAATCACCTATTGGATTTACGATCGTCAAAGATTCCTCCATCATTCGGTTAAGTCAAAGTTAATCCAAAACCATCTCTATTTTGGTCAGATCGACACTAAGATCTCCAAGATCCTTATTCCAGTGGAAGATATTCCGGATTTTGCTGTCTCAAATAAATCTCTCAATGATTTATTCTGATTCACTCCCAGATTTTTCACTATCAGAAATGAAGAATCCAACTCTCTTCTCCATCGTCAGCTCTGGATTTATTTTCCCCAGCGATAGGTCGTCTTGAAAAACATTATACCTCTGTGCATCAGGACATCATGCAACGCAATCTCCGTTATTTTGAGAACATCATTGTTTAATATATGCCACTAACCTTTACCTTTCAGGAAAGGTACAATCAAATTCAAGCGACAAAGCTTTTCTTCAGTCAAATTACGGACAAATTCCTAAATCTCGACAAAGTTTTTACTTCAGTTGAATTACGGACAAGTTCCTAAATCTCAGCAGAAATAACCCACCAGCAGAATAACAGACAAATGAAGCTCCTGAAATTCTTTTTCTCTCAAGAATGAAGATTCTCATCTTTAAAACCTCAGAAGATTGGTATACTCCCAAGCTCCTGATACCGTTAACAGAATGAAGATTCTCATCCTTAAACCTCAGAAGATTGGTATACTCCCAAGCTCCTGATACCGTTAACAGAATGAAGATTCTCATCCTTAAAAACTCAGAAGATTAGTATACTCCCAAGCTCCTGATACCGTTAACAGAATGAAGATTCTCATCCTTGAAACCTCAGAAGATTGGTATACTCCCAAGCTCCTGATACCGTTAACAGAATGAAGATTCTCATCCTTGAAACCTCAGAGGATTGGTATACTCCCAAGCTCCTGATAACGCCTGAATGAAGATTCTCATTCTTGCTTCCCCAGTAGATTGGCATACACCCAACCTTATGACCCAAACACCTGAATGAAGATTCTCATTCTTGCTTCCCCAGTAGATTGGCATACACCCAATATTCTGACCCAAATGCCTGAATGAAGATTCTCATTCTTGCTTCCCCAGTAGATTGGCATACACCCAACCTTCTGACCCAAACGTCTGAATGAAGATTCTCATTCTTGCTTCCCCAGTAGATTGGCATACACCCAACCTTCTGACCCAAACGCCTGAATGAAGATTTTCATTCTTGCTTCCCCAGTAGATTGGCATACACCCAACCTTCTGACCCAAACGCGTGAATGAAGATTCTCATTCTTGCTTCCCCAGTAGATTGGCATAAACCCAACCTTCTGACCCAAATGCCCGAATGAAGATTCTCATTCTTGCTTCCCCAGTAGATTGGCATACACCCAACCTTCTGACCCAAACGCCTGAATGAAGATTCTCATTCTTGCTTCCCCAGTAGATTGGCATACACCCAACCTCCTGATATTCCCGACAAAATGAAGATTCTCATTCTCAAAGTGGCATACAACTTTAACTCCTGAACTTATGCCAAACAAGAATAAGCTTTTTCCAGAGTCCTCCAACAGGATAGCTACTCTTCAGCAGTACAGCTACTCCCCACAGAGTTTTTACTCCCTGACAAAATCAAGATTCTTATCCTTGATTCTCTAGTGAAGTTTCCAGAGCTTCATTTACCCTCAGCATAAATTTGTCATAATTTTTAATCCTCTGCAGATCGAAGATTCTCGTTCTCGGCTCTTCAGTACAAATCCCCCTGGCAGAATGAAGATTCTCATTCTCGATTCTCCATAGAGTTTTCAGATATTCCCCAGCGGAGTTCTCCTTAAACGACAAAAGAGGAATCCCCAGTAGATTGGCATACAACCCAAACTCCTGACTTTCCCCAGCAGTATAATTTCTCCCTGCAGAGGTTATCAAAAAGCTTGAAGACACACATACTCTTCAACAGTGTTCCCAGGACTTCTCATTCTCAAACGATCAAAGATTTTTTCAATCCCCAGCAGCAGTCAAGGATTTATTTTCCCCGACAGCGGTCAAAGATTTTATTATCTCTAGCTATCCAGGATTTATCTTCCTCAGCAAGATAGCTCATCAGCTCACATGCGCATACATTGCATTCATATATCATAAACATTGATGAAACACATATTGCATCATACATTTCATACAACATAACTTTGTGTTTCAGCTAATATTTTACCCTTTTCAGGATAAGATTAGCAAGCTTCGGGTTCAGGATCATGAAAACAGTTTACAGATGCTTCCCAACAGGGATGTCAATCTATCGCTTGTTCAGATTCAACTTTTGAAAACAGTTTACGGATTCTCCAAACACGGATGCTAATCTATTGCTTATTCAGACCCCTAGCTCAGAGACGTTCCAGACCTAGATACCTTTTTGATACTCATTCTTTCGCCTATAACATACAATTTAATAAACATTTTTGGGTGGCATCTTTAAGCCCATCTCCGACAAGGTTTTGTCACATCTCCAAATGGCATCTTTAAGCCCATTCCCTCAACTTTGCTTTGACGAGTGCAAATTTATGGGCACTCTAGTGTCCAATCATCTTTTACCTTCGAGTCGCGAACGAAAAAATTTCCAATCTAACTCTTCAGGTTCAAGAAGATTGAACAGGGGCAACTGTTGTACCCCAAAATTTGCCCTCCCCTTTTCACAAGAAATCAAAACCCTAGGGTTTTCTCTAATTTTTAAGATTGGCTTAGGAATTGATAAAACAAACCTTTCTTTGGCAGTAAATCAAGAATCGCGTTTTCTCTCACATTTCTCAGAAGAAATTGAATCCACAAAAATCCAGTTTACTGTTACTTTGCTTTCACACTTTTTCAAAGTTCGCTGAAAGGTTAACTGATTGTTCTCAAAGCCTGATTATCTGGGTTAAGAGCTGAGACTCTTATTTGGAATATTAAGGCATCTGCTTGTTAGTGGAGTGAAAGGTTTGCCGGTTAATGGAATGCTTGCTTGTTTATTATACAAGGCGTATTGTGATGGGAATACTGATGCAAAGTTATGAGATTGCAGAGTTTTTAGGGATTACTTAGATTTTAAGTTATCTGTATTGGAAATGCTGAAATGCAATTTCAGTTATTTTTAAGGCAAAATACCCTTTTTAGTCCTTTAAGTTTACCCCAAGGTCCATTTTGGTCCTTTATCTAAAAAAAATGTCAAACTGGTCCTATAATTCTTTCAAAAGGACCATAGGAGTCCTTTCCGTCCATTTTGGTCCTTTTTGGTTCATTGGAGAAGCTGCAAAATGAGCTTGATGGAGCAAAGATGGAGATACATCATCTAAAGGAAAGGAAGGATGGGCTGAAACATAAGATAATGGAGTTACAAATTGAAATAAAGAAGGATGGGCTGAACCAAAAAGGACCAAAATGGACGGAAAGGACTCCTATGGTCCTTTTGAAAGAATTATAGGACCAGTTTGACACTTTTTTTAGATAAAGGACCAAAATGGACCTTGGGGTAAACTTAAAGGACTAAAAAGGGTATTTTGCCTATTTTTAATCAGGAATCTTAAATAAAAAAAGTGAAGAGGCAAAGGGAAAAATTGAAAGATATTTGACAGTAGAAATATTTCTTTTGGATAAAGACTCTTTTATTCATTTTCAAATATTGTTACAAAAAGATAATTTATTATTTTTGAATATTGTAAGTTTTTACAACTTATAGTATTTTAAAAAGAAATAAATGTTTACAACAAATGAAAAAGTCTATCTATTTCTAAGCTTAAATCTCCTAAGCTTCAGTGCTCCCATGCCCAAGGTCTCTTGCTTCCTCTGTTTCCTCTATTGTCCAAGTTGCTTTCACCTGAAAAAGAAGAAGAAAAAGAAATTAGTACAGTTAATTTTTCAAGCAAAAAAGGAAGAAAAAAAAATCATCATTAAAGTTTGCCGGCCGGAATCAGAATGTTATTTGTTCATCATGTTTTTATTTTTCTCTTTGCAAATCACAAGAAGATCGCTCTTCTTGGTTCACAAAGAGAAAAGTAAAAGATAAAAAATGCAAGCTTATAATTGGTTCAAATGCAAAAACATAGGCATTGCAAAGGCAAACCAAGGGGCCAAATTTCAAATTGTCTAAGCACTGCACAACATTGCAAAGGCAGTGACCAAAGCATACTAAAGCAAAGCAAACTGAGTTGCAAAACAAGTCAAGATGCATTGCTAAATATGGCATACAAAGTAACGTTGAAAGCATAAAAACTGTACAAAGTCAGCAACTAAAGCAAACTGAGTTACAAAGCAATTGGAAGCTACCAAGTAAAATGCAGAAAGTAGCATGGCAAATCAAATAGCAGGCAAAGGCAGAGAAAAACCAATTCACAAGTCAAAGACTTGTCAAAACCATCATCATTTTCCAGCCAACAAACTTTTTCAGAAAATATAATATAATAAGCAAAAGTGCATATTTGAGAGAGAGAGAGAGAGAAAGAGAGGACCTGCGTGAAAAGTTTGCAGTTTGGCTAAGGCAGGCTGGCATAAGTTAAAGAAAAAACAAAAAGATACAAAAGAAAGGATTGCATAACAGTCTAAAGGAGGAGAACATTTTAACCAAGCCATAAATCAAAAAAACTCTCCAAAACCCGCACAACTGAAAAACTGGCCAAGCCCAGCAAAACTGTTAACCAAACAGCTCAACACCACAACCAAACTACATAAATTACAAAATCTGCAAGCATAGCCAAAACACCCCAAACAGCAAACCTGCATAAGCCTAAGCAAACCACAAGCTAGTTGTATAACAGCAAGCCAAACCCTGCATAACTGTAAACAACCTGCATAAGCCTAAGCAAACCACAAGCTAGCTGCATAACAGGCCAAACCAAAACAACCATAAATCAATAAACTCAGTTCAAACCATCATCAAGTTTCAAAAGCAAGAAATCATCGTTCAAAGGCAACGAGTTTCAGAGGTGTATCATCATCAACAAAGAGAAAGGAAGAGATTCAGAAGCAAAGCATAGTTTCGGAATTTTCTTCATCATCAATAAAGTCAAATCAACACAGTTTCAGAAGCTATCAATCACTAACAAACAACAAGTTTCATATTCAACATCAATGTATAGAAGATAGGTTCAGAAGTGATAGAAAAAACAAGTTTCAGAGGTTATCAATCATCATTAACAAGCCAAAAAAAGAGGAAGAGATTCAGAAGCAAAGCAAATAGAGTTTCAGAAATCAAGTTCATCATCAACGAAATCAAGAAACAAGTTTCAGAATCAAGTTCATCATTAACAAGTCAAGAAAAGAGATACCAGAAGCGAAACATCATCTTTTCCCTCCTTGCGCCGCTAAGCCTCCAAGGAGCGCCTCCGTCTCACATCTCTCACCCTCCATCTTTTTTTCCAGTAACAAAACGCTCAAGGTATGTTTTTCTCAACCCCTTTACTGCATCTCAAGCATAAAAGCCATGGATTAAAACATGCAAGCGAGAATTAAACAAATGAACACAACTGTAAAAAACCCTAAAAGACAAGAAGCAAATCGTACCGTTTAGTCAAATGTAGGATCGTTGCAAGGAGAGTGAGAGAGTGAGGTGGCGCAACCGGCGACCTAGGGCTCATGGAGGGAGTATCAAAGTATCGTGACTGAGAAAGATGAAAATGGAGAAGAAGAACAAATGGGGCGCCGCTGTTGTAACCAAACGCACAAACCCTAAAACTGATCAAACCCCTAAAACATTATACAAGCTTTCATCTGGGCCTGACCCGCTCCAAAAATTTCCTTAAGACCATAATAATTTGCCAGTGTACCCCCCCCAGTTTCATCCCTTCTGGCTTTTGTTCTTCTTCCATTTGGGCCTAACCCCCAACTAACTCTTAAGCCCATCCTTTTTTTTCTTTTCTTTAATTTCTTTTCTTTATACCAATACTTTTTTTAATTAATTATTTTCATTCTAAATAAATTGTTTTCTTTCCTTTTGTTAATAATAAAACTAAAAATATATTAAAATTTTGTTTTGATTTTCTTAATGTAGTTTTTTTTTAATAATTGTTACATTAATAAAATACAAGGATAATAGAAATTTTATTAATTTTGTCTTCTTTAAAAAATATGGGAATGATAGAAATTTTGTTTAGCTAATTTTTTCTTTAATTTTTTTCTTTCATAATTAACAAAACACAAAGAATAATAATAAATTTTAATCTTTCTTTTTTAGAATAGATTTTTTATCTGTTTATTTGTAAATTTATACATGCATTTCATATTTTATTAATTCTCTTTATTTTTATGTTTTGTTATAGCTCTATATTTGAATTGCGATAATTCGATTTGGTTGTAACACATAATATTTGGACATTATTATTCTTATGAGACTCATCCCCATTTGTAAATAATTGTACCCCCATCCATGGATACTTTTTTTGTAATAACTTAGACTTTAAATTCCCGCAATTTATTGCTTTCAATATACTGTATAGTAATTAGGGTTTGTATGCGAAGATCTAAAATCAATCGCTAGATGACCTAATACAAGACAAATGCATGAAAATCAATGCATAATTCACACTTGCACCTCTAGGGTAACCTCGCTTGTTGCTTTGGAAAATGCAATCATGTCCCTCGAGTATGAGACACTCTAGCAAATTCCCCTTCGATAAACAAAGATCATAGTCCCTCGATGACCCTCTATGTTGCCTTCGATAAAACGATCCCTTCCCTTACAAAATTGCTAGAGCGTCTCACAAGTTGCTTTCAATGATTGTATACGATGATCCGCGCCTGTCTCGTTTAACATCCTAACACAATGTTGTTCACCAAATGCAATGGTGAAACAACACTGTCAAAAGGGTTAAAAACATAAGAAAGATCTTTGAGTAAAATAGGGTAGATAACTCTTAGTTACTTGATCAAAAAGCTTGCAAAAACATCCTTGCTACTTTCAAACACACATCACAACACAATTTCAAAACAAACTTTCAAAACATTGAAATATCTTTTCAAAAAGACACACACCTTTGTATATATTCAAACAAGAATCATTACAAAGGTTGCCTAGACAAGGCCTTTTTTTCAAAGTATTTTCAAAACCATACACACAAAGCACCATTTCAAACAATTGAAAAGCAAATGCAAGTGATCTAAACAAATAACTAAGAGCCCATGGATAACCATGGATGAAAAGGGTGCTTGCACCTTCCCTTTTCATAATCTACTCCACGAACCCAAGAAAACATCTCAAAGGTCTTTCCTGTGCTTTTTGACCTTTCCTTAGGATAAAATAAAAAGTCGGTGGCGACTCTTACTAAACCGAAACATTTGCGAACACAAACGCAAAACCTCAAGTTAGTTCTCCCACCGTATCACAGTGTGGAAACGAGAAATCATTTTTTGGGCTAGACTTGTTTAGGTCTCGGTAATGTAAACACATCATAACTTTGCCATCTTTCTTAAAAACGGGAACTATGTTGGCCAACCAAGGAGGGTACTCAAAAGTAACAAGAAAACCTACATGAATCTTTTTTTGAACTTCCTCTTTATTCTTTTTATCCATATCAGGGTGAGTTCTTCTAAGCTTTTGCTTCAACGATGGACATTCTGGTTTCAATGGTAAATGATGCTTCACTATATTGGTGTCCAACCCTGGCATGTCTCGATAGGACCAAGCTAATACATCAACAAAATCTTTAAGTTTTATTATCCTTTATTTAACATCTGGGTCAAGCAGTGCCCCAACCTTGACTTCTTTCCTATCTTCCTTAATGCCAAGATTGATCTATTATATTGGTTCTTTATGAGGTTGAATGGCTTTCGCTTATTTCTCCCACAATCGAGAAATCTCCTCAGGAATTTCTTTTATTTCTTCCTCTTCAGCTTCAAACACAAGGAACTCAAAGTCGGGAGAGGGCATACGATAGTGTTTTTTAATGGTTTTATGATCTTATCTGCACATATGATTTATGTTTGACTTTAGAGACATGTAAACAGAGTGAGAAAGTATATACAGATTTTTGAAAGTGATTTTTTTATTTATCGGGTCTTTTTTAGGATTACCATTTTGAGAAAAAGAGAAAAGTAAAGATAACAATATAGGAGACATTATGACTTTTATTAATGATGATAAACTTGAAACAAAAGCCTAATACAAGATCTTTTCTACCTTAGGCATAGTGGAAAGAATTATTTTTAATAAAGCCCTACAACCACTCTTTCTCCTTGGGCAGAGCAAAAGGTTTTGAAACAACAACAAGAGTATTACTCAGAAATGTGAACAACAGAGGGAACATTAATGGAAATCCAGTTCTAGATGATCCTTCCATGCGTCACAAAGTTTTATGTGAATTCTCTTCAGGATCATCTTTGAGAATGGCGTTGACTTCAGGTTTTATTAGGAAAATAAAGCATGCACTACAAAATGTCTCTTGAATAAGATGAGTGATAGTATCTCTTTTATCAACTTTGGTGACTGTAGGGGAAAATCCCAAACCTTCTCCGAACTATTTTTCTAGTAAGTCCAACACAACACCCCAACTGATATTTGCACTAATTTGTACCATTCGTTACGCATCTTTGTATAAAGAAATGAATGCCCCACCTTTCTTAGTACTCTCATCAGCGATAGAAAGTTCCTGAAACTGAGTGCCAACATTTTCACTAGTGTCAATGTAGGAGAAAGACGAGAGATGACTCACTATTAGAGCTTTCTCTCCACCTACCACAAACAACTTTCCATTGTTCAAAAATTTCATCTTTTAGTGGAGCGTAGAAGTGACAGCTTCCGCATCATTATTAGCTTTGCCGTCCCAATATACAACTATAAACATCCTGTGTATCCATTAATTGGAATGTTATCTGGAATGAGTGAGGACCAATCTTCATTGGTAAGTCTATTTCACCAATTACCGTCTTTCTCGAGCCATCAAATGCTTTAACAATAACCCCACTACTCCTCATAGGAGCGCCTTGGTATGAGAGCCTAGATAATGTAGATTTAGGCATGACATTTAGCAAAGAACCGATGTCTACCAACATGTTGGACATGCCATCTGATAGACAACTCATGGATATGTGCAGCGCAAAGTTGTGATTCTTTCCTTGCTCCAGGAGGTCTTCATCACTAAAGTTCAGGTTGTTACATGCAGTGATATTTCCCACTATTCCACTGAATTGGTCAATTGTTACATCATGGTCAACAAATGATTGGTCTATCACTTTCATCAGTGCTTCTCTATGGGTGTCAGAATTCATCAGCAAAGAGAGTACAGAGATCTTGGAAGGCGTCTGTAACAACTGATCAATCACCTTATATTCACTCTTCTTAAAAAATGTTAAGACTTCATCAATATAATTATTCAAATTGGTCTCACTGGATTGTCCACTCTCTATCTCAGGATTAGGAATTACAACATAAGCTTCAATTGGGACACTCCAGACTTTCCTCAGAGATACAACAGATAAACACACGACTGTTGTAGGTTAAACCACTAACCTCAGCTATGTTAATAATATAAGAGGGAGAAGGAATGGGAACTTATTTCCTATTTTCAATCATAGTAACATTGTACTTATATAGCACAAACTTATAAGAATCATAGAGAATAGGTACCAGAAAGTACACAACCACCATAGGAGAAACGAGATCTCCTTGTCTGCTATATGTTACTTCTAAAGGCTCGGGTATGTTGAAATGCAGGACTATAAGATTCACTTCAGTGTCCTCATATTTTCATTTATAAATATTAACCTCCACATTTGTATCAAGAGAGTCCTCAATTGACAGCATAGGTTTAACTGACTCCTCCTCCTTTCTTCTTCTATCAGCAACGATAGCTATTGCTCCATCTTTAAACAGGCCCATGCCTTTCAATATCTAGAGAGTTTCTCTTGCAACAACACACCCATGAGGTTTTCCTTTATAGTTTGGGAAATAATCATGACTGGCATCAAACACACCCAATTCAACGTACTTGGCATGTGTTGTACCCCAAAATTTTCCGTCTCACTTATCAATTATTTTCTCACAAAAGATCTCTCTTGGTTCAAGACTGCACTAGGGTTGATCAACTCAAGACACCTCCTAAAGCACTGATGACCAAAATTAGGGTTTGAGATTGCACAAGGATAATTGAAATTTCAATGCCTCATATGACTTTCATGGATCATTTTGGACCCCCAAGATCACTCGTGTCAAGTTTCAAGCCTTAGATCACATTTTAGCTTAGTCAATTTAGCAGTTGACCTAAAAACCAGCTGTATTGGGGAAAAAGTCAATTGTGGGCAATTTACAGCCAAACTTCATAATTTTTTATCCATAGCAAAATTATAAACACATATGTACGATTTGATCAAGTTTGGACCATATTTCCTCAAGAAATTTGATCAAATCATCAAAAGGGCAAAATGGTCAAAATTAGGGTTTTGATTGAGGAGAGGCAATTTCTGATTTTTGACCTAGAAAATGGTTAAGTGGTTTGAGGCATGATCTCAAGAGTTCAATTTCATCATTTTGACATAATGGCATGACCCAAAACATCGCTCAAGAGCAATTGGATTGATAGTGAATTTTCAGTCAACTGATCAAAAGTCAATTGTACACTGAAAAGTCAAACTTTGACTTTTTGGTCAAAATCCAATGTCAAAGATCACAATTAATCAAACCATGTCAAAATATGAAACTTATTCATCAAGAAATAAAAAAAGTCAAGATTTCATTTTGAAAAGTCAAAGTTTTCTAACTTAGAAAATTTTCTAGGTGTTTAAAACTTCATGTTTTTTCATAACTTTGAGCCAATTTTTCACCATGATGCAAGATGATTCAGAAGAAACTTTCAACATGAAAGTTGTAGATCTCCATGATATCTACAACATTTCTTTACACAAATTCTTCTAAAATTACTTATATCTCAAGTTATTAATTCATAAAGTCATGGTCTTGAAATTGAACACTTAGTGAAATTTTGCCCTAGTTTTGGTCAGGATTTTAACCGAACTTCTTACCCAAGTTTCACTTAGTTCCAAGGGTAATTTTCAAAAGTGATTCAAAGAGGGGTTGTAGATAACATTACAATATTTCCAAAATGTCTAAGAACTCCTTGAGATCATTTGTGATCAAGGAGAATCGAAGGTCAGAAGTTGGGGTTTCAAGTTGTTTTGCAAGGCAAAATTGGTGATGCACAATGAACCAAATCCATAACCATGCTGCATAATCTTCACTTTTCAGACCTCAACCTTGAAATTCACTCCTTAATTAAATGTTTACACAACATATGGATCCATTGTCCAAGCATTTGAATAATTATCCAAGTTCCATTTCCATATTTGGAAGAAAGGCACCATTGCTATTCTTCAAAAGTGACTTTAATCACAAAGTAAACTTGTATGGAGCTTTGCACTTGTTCTTTTTGCACAAGCATACTCTATAAACTCAGAGCAAACATGTTTAAAGTTGCTAGCCATCCTATAAGACATGTACCTTGCATTGAAACCATGTTTGTCTAGATAACTTAAAAAACAAGTCAAGAACTCATAACATGTGATTCTTTGTTTCTGATCATTTCAAACCTCAAAAAGTTTCCTCTATAAATAGAGATAATATTTTTAGGAGAACACACGAATACACAAGCTCCAAAACTTCCCCAAACTCAGAACTGCATCACAAACCACCATTGTTGCATATTCTGACCAAGAACTTCAAACTTTCATTTCACTCATGTGTTTCTTGGCCTTTTGCTTCCAAAAGCTTTCAAACAGCATACATAAGCCATCCATATCCCTGTTACATGACTGTAACACTATCTTCATCCATTTCCAAGTTCAAAAATAGAGCATCATAGTTGGACTTCTCCAGACAATTCTAGCCACCTTCAGCTCAAGCCAGCCATTGCATTAGCTTCCTAGAGGTCCAAGAAAGCTAACCTGATCAGCACCATCACTTAAAACAAGCTCAAACTCATTTCACAATTTCCAGTTATGAGTTATTTTTCTTGAACTTCTATCTTATTATTTAGGCATTGTTAGGTTTGCATTTGTGAAGATAAAATGTAGATATCATTGCACTGAAACTATAAATGTCCATATATTTCATTTATGTTTCTTGAGAATGGTGAATTTTGAGTTTAAACTTGCTGAAACATTTAGGTCAGAATTTGGTACTTTCAAAAAATCTCATTCATCTTTGATTTATAGCTTATGATATTTATATGGCTGGATTCGTGTGAAAAAATGGAGCAATTTCCATGTTTACATTATTTCAAATGGTTGAGAAATGAGCAAGTTACAGATCCTTTGGCTGGAGGTTGAAGATGAAGTACAGTCAGGGCAGGTTTCATGTTATGTATTTATCATTTCATACAAGTATACGGATGTATCACCACCCCAGTGGTTAAAGCGCGCGCCTGTCACTATGAGGTCCTGGGTTCAAGCCCCAGCGTGACCTTTTTTCCACTTTTTTTTTGACATTTTTGTGTTTTTGCAGCGCTGGGCCTCCCCTTCTTTGGGCTTTGTTGTTTTTACTAACTTCTAAGCCCCTATTTCATTAATCCACCTCCCTGACTTATTTTTATTTTATTTTTTACTTTTTCATATTTTATTTATTATTATTATTATTATTATTATTATTATTATTATTATTATTATTATTATTATTATTATTATTTTCATTAATCATGAAAAATCCAAAAATATTTTATTTATTATTTACACTTATTTATTTTATTTTCTTATGAAACAAAAATACTAAAAACATTTTCTTTTAACAAATTAATTTCTCTTTTAAATAATTAAACATTTAGACTTAGGTTTAATAATTATTTTATTTTCTTAATTAAAATTAACTTAGAATTTAGTTTTCTTTTAATTATTTAATTTTCATTTATTATTATTATTTAACTTAAAACCCTTTTTCTTCATAAAAACCCTAAAAATATTTTTAATTTAATTTCTTTTCTCAATTAGTTTAAGTTAATTTTATTTTAATTTTAACTAATCATTTTTCTTAATTAGGTTTAGGTTAAACGCTTTTTATGAAAAACAGACAAAAATCATCTCTTTTTTTATATTCTTGTATTTACATATTATTATTTATTCAATTATTTGTACATATTCAATATGGTTGTAATAGGTAATTAGGTTTAATTTTCTTGCAAAATCCCCAATTGTAATTTGTATACCCCCTCCCCGAAGTATTGTAATAGCGTAGTAATTTTAAATTCCGCACTTTATCACTTTATATACAAATGCTAGTAATTAGGGTTTTGTATGGAAAGACTAAAACTAATCAATAACAAACCCTAATCAAAGATAAAGCAAGCATGAAAGATCAATACACTTGCACACAAGCACCCCTAGGGTAAATCCACTTGGTTGTCTTACAAAAATGGCCATATTACGCATGTGAGGTATCTTAGCAAAGACAAGCAAAATACAAGATCATAGTCCCTCGATGACGCTATCAAAAGTTGCCTTTCAAAATGATCTTAGTCCCTAAAGAAAAATGCTAAGATACCTTACAACATTTCTAATCATGGTTATACGATGACCCACACCCGTCCCTTTTACATCCAAAGATAGGGTTACTTACCAAATCAATGGTAAGATAACAATGTCAAAAGAAAGGGGAAATGAACATGAAAGACTTTTGAGTAGGTAGAATGTTCCTAGTTGCTTGCTCAATTTCAAAACCAAACATCCTTGTTATTTTCAAAAACAAACACCAACACTTTCAAAAAACATCTTTCAAACTTGAAAACATTTTCAAAAGAATCATTACAAAGTTTGCCTAAAAAATGGCATATTTACAAAATATTTTCAAAAACCACACAAAGCACATTTTCAAACAAAAGCAAGTGATCTAGCAAGTAACTAAGAGCCCATGGAAAATCATGGATGAAAAGGGTGCTAATACCTTCCCTTTTCATAATCTACCCCCCGAACTCAAGAAACAATCTCAAAGGTCTTTCCTGTGCTTTTTCACCTTTCCTTTTAGATAAAAGAAAAGTCGGTGGCGACTCTTGCTAACCGAACCATTTGCAATCAAATGCAAAACACCCAAGTCAGTTCTCCCACCGTATCACATAACTGGAGACTCTGTTGGGGATAATTTTAAAAGTGGGGTTACCTTAGGGTTAGATCATATTTACTTGCTTTCATTGTGTGACTTGCATGCTTTACATTATGGTTATGTGTTTGGGTTTGAATCCTCTACCCGGATTTGGGATACCTTATAGTTAAGTAGAAATACGTTGTGGAAACTGTGCGGGGTATACCGACATGGTCTAAACAATAGCTATGTTAGTGCCACATATTTGTGGGTACCGGTAGCCCTTGAGTAGTCAAGGAAAATACGGGGCCGCTGAGTGATGTCATGAAGCACTAATGAACTTTTAGAACCTTTACTTGACCAACTTGGCCATTAGGACGTTGTGAGATGATCGGCTTCGGTGCAGTCGAAAGTTGGTAGATACTCGATACTACACTCATTGAGGTTTGGTTTTTTAGGATTTTTCGGTCACCATAAAAGAGGCTTGCGCTGAAACAATGCCCAAGGAAACAAATTAGTGATATTGAGCTCCCTAGAACCCGATTACTATTACTAGGACAGGTTTAATCCAACTAAACTTCAAGAGGATACTTACCTGTGAGACTCCATGCAAGCCTAAACCTAAGGACTTGTTTGCTTTGTTTGTATATATACACTTGTACATAACATCATAAACATCATGACATCATACTCATGTTCACTAACCATTTCAAGGATCTTGGGATTTATCTTTGTTCTGTTTTCTAGGACATGGATTCTATTCGCATGTGTGATACAGTGGGAAAGAACTGACTGTTTTTTGAAATGCTGGTTTGCGTTTTTGTTTGTTATTCGCAAAATGTCGCGGTAAGCAAGAGTTGCCACCGACTTTATTTTATCCAACAAGGAAAGGAAAAAAGCACAGAAAAATTCCTTTTTCGAGATATTTCTCGGGTTCGGGGGGTAGACTATAGAAAGGGAAGGTGTTAGCACCCTTTCTATCTGTGGTTATCCACGGGCTCTTAGGTACTTGCTCATATTGTTTTAAAAATTGATTTTATTTGTGCTTGTGGGTTTGAAAAAAGTTTTTTGTTTGAAAAACTTCGATTTAACTCTTGCTTCTGTCCTCAAGAGTGTATGAAGTGTTTTTGAAAACTTTGTTCGAAAAGTGTAAGTGTGAAAAGTTTTTGATTTTTGAAAGAGCAAGTATATAAGAACCATCTACCTACTCGAAAAAGAAATTGTTCTATGCTAATTTCCTTTAGACAATGCTATCCCACTATTAATGAGTAGGTAGCACCGTCGTTGGAGTTTAAGGGTCAATTCGAATGAGGGACTTACGGTCACCAAAGCAATGTTAGGACGCCTTAGCGGTAACCCTAATGTCTTAGATCATTTGTTTGAGGCAATCATATCTGAGGCAACCGTTTCGAGGCAACTATGATCTTTAGACAAGAGGGCGACCTATAAAGTGACCTATACTTAATGACCGCGTACGAAGGCAACCAAGTAGGGTGTATCCTAAGAGTGCGCATGTGCGAGTGTGTCGTTTTCAGTTAATTTTATCTTTGTACATGTTAAGGGCGATCTAAGTCAATTTTAGGTTAAAACATTCAGTCTTGTCATGCCGTCCTATTATCAAACATCTAACAGTTATATTTTGCAGAAAATAAATTGCAGAATTTAAATTACAAGGCGTCGGGTATTTACATCGCCAAAGACAAACCCTTTAAAATTAAATAAAGCGATAAAAAAAAGTAAAGGTCCTATTTAACTATTACGAACCGGGAGCAAGTACATTATTGGATAAAATAAATAAATCGCGTGCGGGAAATTAAATCGAGTGTAAGATTAGGGTTTCGACCCTTTTTGTTAAAGAAAAGATTTTTTTTTGTTGTTTTTTGAATTAATAAAGAAATTACTTAAGTTAACTACTAAATTAAATTAAACAAATTAATTAATAAAAATAAATTATTTTTTGGGTTTTTGTTATTTAAAGAAAGAAGATAAAATAATTAAGTTAGTAATTAAAACCTAATTATGTCTAGTTAATTTTAATTATTTACAAAAATGTTAAAGTTATTCTAATTAAAGCCTAAATTAATTAATAGATTTGTTAATAAAAATACTAAAACTTAATTTGATAAAGAAAATATTTTTTTGTGGTTTTAATTTTATAAAGGAAAAAATTTGATTGGTTAGAAAATAATAAATCAATTAAATCAATAAAACAAATATTAAATAAAAGAAATAAAGAGAAGAGGTCTGGGCCTGAAAAGGGTGTCTAGATAGCAATCCTGTGGCCCATTAAGCGCTAGCCTGGTTTGACTTTTCAGATCTGATGCTTGCACACTGACTTGGACTATGGTGGACCATCATCTCTTGGCCACCAGATTTGGCCATGGGCCATCTAGCAATTGATTGAGCGAGGGAGTATGGTACGCTGCGCGCCTCAATATGTACATGATAACCTGAAGGAAAAAATCAAAGAGCAATTTGGAGGACATGGGATTCCAACCCAGGTCGTGTAGGCGTTTGGAATGCTTGCTTTGCCACTAGGCCACTTGACTTCATCTGTTAATAATATATAATAAAAGAAATCAGCGCTTATGGATCAGAAAAGCAAAACGCGCGAAAATCATTTGAACTGGCCAATCGGAAGCTAACACGCACTCGTCCCTGTCCTTCCACTACTGTATTTTTACCTGCAGATTTGAATCTGCAGATAAAAGCGCAACTCGATCCAAAAATCAATTCCAGGCCATAAAAATGACCTTCAAAGGCATGGTTAGGTTCGTCTCCTTCTCCTGAGTGCAACCATGCCTTTTATAGGGATCAATTTCACCTGAAACAAGAATCCCTAGAAAATAAAACGTAACCCTAGCCATGGTATTTTGGGGTTACAGTCCATATAAACCAAATTGAATATTGCCAAAAGTTTAGAAATGCTATAAGGATTATAAATATGCCAAGAATTTGTTCAAATGATGCAAGAATGAGGATTTACAGTACCAAGAATAGAGCTTGGCATCATGATACTTACAACGCTTTTGAAGTTTTGAGGACGCGTGCTTTTGATCCAGGAAGGTTATGTGATCACCCAGGAATCGATTGGGATGCTTCTTGGCTTCTGAGATTGCCTCTAAGTATGAATTCGAATTCAAGCTTTTTGCCTCTTTTTTCAAGTTTTGTTCTGTCTATGCTTGCAGCCTCTAACCTATATTTTCGTGTGCCTCTCTTTCTTATGTATGATACAAGGTGTTAGGGTAACAAATATGGATGAAATCCCTCTAAATCAATGCCTTATGATTTGATTTGATTCAGCCTTTAAAGCTTGCCAAACTTATCAAATCTCCATCTTTTTGTACATGATATGGTGAGATACGAATTTGATGCTGATCATGATGATAATTAAGACCTGAAACAACCAAAAAGATCTTAAGTAATCAATATTTGGATTTTATATGATTTAATTTGATTTAAAATGTAATAATTCAATAAAAAATCAAATAAAATTATAAAAAAGAAATATGATCTGAAGGCTAAAGATAGGACACGTGTGCAATGGTGCAAGCTCAAATCAAGTGGAAAATAATGGGCGCATTTGACAAAATTTGAAGTTTTGGGGATACTTGACTTTTGGCAATTTTGCAAAAATGTCCAACTTCAACAATGCATAACTTCTAAAATTTTGAACTTTTGGAAGTGTTCTTGGACTTTTTAGAAATATTGAGATGTCCTCTAACCAACTCTTTTGGTCTCATCTCATTTTGATATTCCATGCTCAAGTTATAAGCTTTGGAAAAAAAAGGTGTTTTTGTTGACTTTCAAAAATGACCTATAATGTCCAAATTTATAACTTCTTATGAGTGCATTTTCTGATCTTGGGGTATGAATATGGATTGTAGTAAATTGCATCCTATTCAAAATGAGCTTTGGATGGGTCATTTCTCATAAAGTATGAGAATGTTATGCTTGGTCAAAGTTGAGTTGACTTTTCCTACAAAACCCTAATTTAACAACTTTTGAGTCTTGATGAATTTTGAGCAATCCTTGATGAATCATGATCAACCGTTGATAAAATAATGAAATATCCTTCAAAATGAGAATGTTGACAAAAAATCTTGAAGTTTGACTGTTTATAGGTCACAGTTGACTTTTGCCCTAGCACAGTCGATTTTTGGACCCTTTGAGCAATTGATTGAGCAAACTTCCTCTCCAAGGCTTGAAACTTGACATGGATGACCTTGAAAACATATAAGGATATTTGGGGACACTTGAGGTCATTTGGAGTCAAAGATCTTGATGCAACACAAAACCCTAATTTGGGGTTTACTGCCTTAGGAGATGACTTGTCTGACCAACTCTTGAGCAACCTTGAGCCACTTGGAGATTTTTCTTGCAATGTTTTGAGAAATATGAGAGGGATAATTTTGGGGTACAACAGCTGCCCCTGTTCAATCTTCTTAAACCTGAGGATGTAGATTGGCTTTCGTGCCTTTCGTGATCTGAAGGTGGAAGATGATTGAACACTAGAGTGCCCAGAAATTTGCACTCGCATGAAGTGGTATCAGCCTGGTGATGTCGGGAATGGGCTTATAGATTCCATGTGGAGATTGTTGGTAGGAGGATGGGCTTACAGATGCCATCTGCAGGAGCGTCGATCGCATAAGAGATTCCTTAGCGAGAACTTGCATACCTGTTGTTGTAGAAGATTCCGCTGGGGAAGTCTAACTTTTATTGAGATTTAGGAACTTGCCTCTACCTCAGCTGAGAGAACATCTTTGCTGAGTTTTAAGAAATTGTCCGTAATTCAACTGGGGGAAACATCTTCATCAAGATCTAGGACTGTCTGGTCTTCAACGGAGATAATTCTATTGAGATTTTAGAACTCGTCCACACTTCGACGGAGGAAAATTGTCGAGATTTAGAACCTTATTTGTAATTCAACCGAGAATAATTCAGTTGAGATTTAAGAACCAGTCAGGTCTTCGACTAAGGGGAACATCTTCATCAAGATTTAGGAACTTTCTGGTCTTCAACGGAGTATAATTCTGTTGAGATTGTAGAACTCGTCCACACTTTGACGGAGGAAAATTGTCGAGATTGAGAACCTTATCTGTAATTCAACCGAGAATAATTCAGTTGAGATTTATGAACCGGTCAGGTCTTCGACTGAGGGAAACATCTTCATCAAGATCTAGGACTGTCTGGTCTTCAACAGAGTATAATTCTATTGAGATTGTAGAACTCGTCCACACTTCGACGGAGGAAAATTGTCGAGATTGAGATCCTTATCTAAAATTCAGCCGAGAATAATTCAGTTGAAATTTAAGAATTGGTCAAGTCTTCGACTGAGGGAAACATCTTCATCAAGATCTAGGATTGTCTGGTCTTCAACGGAGTATAATTCTGTTGAGATTGTAGAACTCGTCCACACTTCGATGGAGGAAAATTATCGAGATTGAGAACCTTATCTGTAATTCAACCGAGAATAATTCAATTAAGATTTAAGAACTGGTCAGGTCTTCAACTGAGGGAAACATCTTCATCAAGATCTAGGACTGTCTGGTCTTCAACGGAGTATAATTCTGTTGAGATTGTAGAACTCGTCCACACTTCGACGAAGGAAAATTGTCGAGATTGAGAACCTTATCTAAAATTCAACCGAGGATAATTCAGTTGAAATTTAAGAACCGGTCAGGTCTTCGATTGAGGGAAACATCTTCATCAAGATCTAGGACTGTCTGGTCTTCAACGGAATATAATTCTATTGAGATTGTAGAACTCATCCACACTTCAACGGAGGAAAATTGTCGAGATTGAGAACCTTATCTGAAATTCAACCGAGGATAATTCAGTTGAAATTTAAGAACCGGTCAAGTCTTCGACTGAGGGAAACATCTTCATCAAGATCTAGGAACTGTCTGGTCTTCAACAGAGTATAATTCTGTTGAGATTGTAGAACTCGTCCACACTTCGACGGAGGAAAATTGTCGAGATTAAGAACCTTATCTGTAATTCAACCAAGAATAATTCAGTTGAGATTTAAGAACCGGTCAGGTCTTTGACTGAGGGAAACATCTTCATCAAGATCTAGGACTGTCTGGTCTTCAATGAAGTATAATTCTGTTGAGATTGTAGAACTCATCCACACTTCGACGGAGGAAAATTGTCGAGATTGAGAACCTTATCTGAAATTCAACCGAGGATAATTCAGTTGAAATTTAAGAACCGGTCAGGTCTTCAACTGAGGGAAACATCTTCATCAAGATCTAGGAACTGTCTGGTCTTCAACGGAGTATAATTCTGTTGAGATTGTAGAACTCTTCCACACTTTGACGGAGGAAAATTGTCGATATTGAGAACCTTATCTGTAATTCAACCGAGGATAATTCAGTTGAGATTTAAGAACCGGTCAGGTCTTCGACATAGCTGAGAACTTAATTGTATCCTTCCTGAAAGGTAAAGGTCAGTCATATGCAATGCATGATATGGATCAAGCAATGATGTTCTTAAAATAAATGAGATTGTGTTGTATGATGCGTATATGCATGTATCATGATGTATGGAAATGTAATGTTTCTAGCTTGGGGAAAATAAATCCCGGATAGCTGCTGGAGAATAGAGTTGAATTCTTCGTTTCCGCTGGGGATGGTGAATGAAGGTGATTGCGAGAATAAAACTGCAAGAGGGTATAATTCCGTTGGGGCATAAAACTGATGAGGAGATTACTCTGTGGGGAAGAGATGTTCTGCTGAGGATTCCACTGATAAATTCCGTTGGGGACGAATTACCGTTGCTGGTGATACTGAATCCTGTTGGGGATTAAATTCTTGTTTGTGAAAGGAAAGAACTCCGCTGGGGATGATCTTTCCGTTGCAACTTCACTGGGGATAACCTTTTAGGCTCTAACGGGGATAATACTTTGAGCTTTGCTGGGGACAATCTTCCTTTGAACTCCGCTGGGGATATTTATTTTTATACTCTGCCAGGGACGAACTTCCAGAGTCTACTGGGGATGATTCTGCAACTCCACTGGGGAATCTTTTTCAGACTGCGCTGGGAAAATTTTAACTCCACTAGGGATATCTTGTATTCTGCCGGGGAATATTCTTATACTCCGTTGGGGAATATTAAGACTGCCTGGGATATTAAGCCTTTTTAGTGTTGATGGTAGATAAACTCTGCTTGGGGGGAGAATATTACTGATTCATTCATTCACAGTTGCAAGTTTCAGTTAGGGAGAGCTATCATTACTGCCTTACTCTGCGGGGAGTGAAAGTATCTTAGCCATATTCTTCAGCTGAATTTACCGTTGTACCTGGTGGATAGAGCAAATGTATAGTTTGGACAATTTTTATTGCCCCTGTTTTTGATATTACCAGTAATCGTCTTTTGTTTCGCATGTAAATATTTATGAGCAACAATTAATGTCAAATGCATATATCAAAAATGAACATTGGACGTTCTTTGCAAAACAAAACAGATAAAAGAAAAACAGTTTGAAATTTCTCTGAAAATGAATTGTATTGATTTTGAAGTTTGGCCTGTAAATAGGCGTTTTTGTACAAGAGGCTGACGTCCTAGTAAGAGAACGCCACCGAACAATAGAATTTACATAATTTGTGAAAAACTAAACAAAACAGTTAAGTGAACAATCCCACTGGGTTTCAACTCTACTATTGCCTTTATGTCCTCGAGCATCTCATCACTTTGCTACTTGATTAAAGGTAGGTCAGATTGATTAGTGTCGTCCGAGCTTGATAGTTGATACCGAAGTCTGGATGCAAGGTGATCCAATGAGACATAGTGTTATGCTTTAATCCCTAATTTTTTCCTGGACCTCCCTTTCGGGTTTTCAGTCCACCGGGATACCCTTTTTTGCCCAAGCCGCCCTTTCATATTTTCGACTTGCCGGGTGTACATATTTTTTTTTCATTTTCATCCCTTATTTTTTCCCGAACCATTTTAGTTTGCCGGGAAGCCCTTATTTTTTCCTAGGCCAGTCAACCTAGCGGGTCTTTGATCATGCGTAGTATCTTTTCACTATGTCTGCATTGACGGGGTGAGGAAGGTCGTCACCATCCATGGTGGTAAGAATCATAGCTCCTCCTGAGAAAATGTTCTTAACCACAAATGGCCCTTCGTAAGTAGGGGTCTATTTGCCCCTGGGATCACCTTGAGGTAAGATAATGCGCTTGATTACCAGATGCCCAACTTGATACTCTTGTCGTCTAACTTTCTTGTTAAATGCCTTGATCATCCGTTTTTAGTACGTCTGACCATGACAAATAGCAGTAAGTCTTTTTTTGTCGATTAAGTTCAGCTGAGCAAGCCGGGTCTGGATCCAGTCGTCTTCGCTCAAATATGCATCCTTCATAATCCGAAGAGAGGGTATCTGAACTTCAATGGGCAAGACAGCCTCCATACCATATACCAAGGAATAGGGTGTTGCCCCTGTCGACGTCCGCGCTGAGGTACGGTACCCATGAAGAGAAAATGGTAACATCTCGTGCCAATCTTTGTATGTCACCGTCATTTTCTGCACGATCTTCTTAATGTTTTTATTAGCCGCTTCTACAGCCCCATTCATCTTTGGCCGGTAAGGAAAAGAGTTGTGATGCTGTATCTTGAACTGCTTGCAGAGCTCAGTGATCATCTTATTGTTGAGATTGGTACCATTGTCCGTAATGATCCTATCTGGTACACCATATCGACAGATCAGATTATGCCGAATGAACCGTGCCACGACGTTCTTGGTCACTGTAGCAAATGAAGCTGCTTCAACCCACTTCATGAAGTAATCAATCGCTACCAGGATGAAACGATGCCCATTAGATGCCGTAGGTCTGATCTCGCCGATCATATCAATGCCCCACATTGAAAAAGGCCAGGGAGCTTTCAAAACATTCAGAGGTACTGGAGGTATGTCACCTTATCAGCATAGACTTGGCACTTGTGACAGGTCCGAGAATGTTGATAACAGTCGGCTTCCATTATGGACCAATAATATCCTGCCCGAAGGATTTTATTTGCCATGGTGTGTCCATTGGAATGGGTTCTGAAAGTACCTTCGTGTAAGTATGCCATGATCCTTTCTGCTTCATTCTTATCCACACAACGCAGTAAGGTCAAATCATGGTTACGGTTGTAAAGAATACCATTGCTGGTGAAGAACTTTGCCACGAACCTCCTCAGAAACTTCTTATCATTAACAGATGCACCCTCGGGGTGTTCCTGAGCCTCAAGATACCTCTTCACCTCATGAAACCAGGGTTTATCTTCTACCTCTTCAGTCTCAATGTCACAACAATGTGCAGGTTCATCCAATCTTTCAATGATAATTCGGGGAGCTTCGTTGTCCCAATTGACTTTAAACATAGAAGACATTGTAGCCAGCGCGTCCGCCAACTGATTCTCCTCTCTTGGGAAGTGTTCAAAGGCTATCTCTTCGAAATGGGGAAGTAATGTCAATACATACTCCTTGTAAGGAATAAGATTTGGGTGTTTTGTATCCCACTCGCCTTTGATCTGACTGATCACGAGAGCGGAATCTCCGAAAACACTTAAGAACTTAATCCTTAGGTCAATTGCTGCTCGAAGACCCATAATGCACGCTTCATACTCCGCCATGTTGTTGGTGCAGTTGAAACATAGTCGGGCGGTAAAAGGAGTATGAGAGACTTTAAGAGATATGATCACGGCGCCAATGCCATTACCCAAAGCGTTTGAAGCTCCATCAAAGTACATATACCATCGGGATCCTTCCTCAGGTCCTTCATCCGATCCAGGTTCCTCACAGTCAGTCACTATCGTGATACTCCCATCTGGGAATTCAAAGTTCATAGACTGGTAATCATCCACTGCCTGATGTGCCAAATGGTCCGCCAACACAATTCTTTTGATTGCCTTTTAGGTTGTGTATTGGATGTCATACTAAATCAAGATCATCTGGCATCTTGCTATCCTTCCGGACAAGGAAGGCTTCTCGAAGATATACTTAATTGGATCCATTTTTGATATCAATAGAGTAGTGTGAGTTAGCATGTACTGTCTCAGCCGGCAAGCAGCCCATGCCAAAGCGCAACAAGTTTTCTCAAGCAACGAGTATCGGGTCTCGCAGTCGGTAAACTTTTTGCTAAGGTAATAAATATCATGCTCTTTTCGGCCAGACTCGTCATGCTGCCCCAGCACACACCCCATTGAGTTGTCGAGTACCGTCAAGTATAAGATCAAAGGTCTCCCTTCCACTGGAGGCATCAGAATGGGTGTCTCTTGGAGATACTCTTTGATCCTTTCGAAAGCGGCCTGACATTCATCATTCCGTCGTACCACTTGATCTTTCTTCAGTAACTTGAAGATTGGTTCACACGTAGCAGTCAGGTGCGAGATGAATCGGGCAATGTAGTTCAGACGTCCCAGAAAGCCTCTGACTTCTTTTTCTATTCTGGGAGCCAGCATTTCCTGTATAGCCTTCACCTTTGCAGGATCCACTTGAATACCTTTATTGCTTATGACGAAACCCAGCAGCTTACCGGACCTCACCCCGAAGGTGCACTTGTTCGGGTTTAACCTCAGCTGTACAACTTCAACCTGTCAAATAACTTCTGAAGGTGGTCAAGATGCTCTTCCTCCGTCTGGGATATTGCAATCATGTCGTCGACCTATACCTCAATCTCGTGATGGATCATGTCGTGAAACAAAGCAACCATGGCGGGCTGATACGTTTCCCCAGCATTCTTCAATCCAAAAGGCATGACCTTGTAGAAAAAGGTACCCCATTGAGTAACAAAGGTTGTCTTTTCCATGTCTTCGGGAGCCATTTTAATCTGATTATAACCGGAGAAACCATCCATAAAGGAGAATACCTTATGTTGTGCGGTGTTGTCAACCAGAACGTCGATATGAGGTAGAGGGAAATCATCCTTGGGGCTTGCCCTGTTCAGATCCCTATAGTCAACACACATCCGAACCTTACCGTCCTTCTTCGGCACAGGAACCACATTGGCAACCCACTGCGGGTAAGAAGTAACTTCTAGAAAACCGGCGTCAAATTGTTTCATTACCTCAGCCTTGATTTTCTCAGACATCTCTAGGCGCATTCGGCGGACCTTCTGTTTTACTGGAGGACAGTCTTCCTTGGTAGGCAGGAGGTGAACCATAATATCGGTATCCAACCCAGGCATATCTTCATAAGACCAGGCAAAGATCTCAACATAGTCACGCAACATCTGAATCAACCATTGCTTGACACTAGGTTCCAGATTTACACCGATTTTGACCTCTTTCTTGTCCTCTTCTGTACCCAGATTTACCGTTTCCACCGGCTCTTCATGCGGCTGTATAGCCCTCTCTTCCTGGAGTAGCAGCCTAGAAAGTTCACCAGGAACTTTGCAATCATCTTCACCTTCATCTTCGGCTAAGTTGATCAGACTTTTGAAGTCATAACTGGCAGTAGCAGAGTCGTTACTAGTGAGATCCAGAGTGGATGTAGACCTGTATATGTGAGTGTGTGTAAAATAACTGTTTTGCAATATATAATAAAATAAAAACAAGGAGCGCAAAATTTGAAATGTAAGAAACGTTCAATGCTTTTATTAATGATATATGTAGATGACACACATAAATCCCTCACAAATGAAGCCACAGTGCCCCAGGTAAGACACCAAGCCGTAAAGTTTAAAACATTGTCTATTATAAATTCAAAACAAAAAGTCTCATTACTGGGTAACAAAAGAAATTGGAATGAAGTCCTTTACTGTCCAGTTGCTTAGTCCACCGTCGATCGTTGGGTAGATCCAACTGTCAAACTCAGACTCTTCAACATCGTCTTCAATGGCATTCACTCCTGAATTGATGATGAACAAGGGAGGTCTTCTGATCCGTGCATTCCGAACAGCCTTCTGAGCTTCTGCAAGGAAACCCAAACCAAACTTGTTATTCTTATGTGCGAAATCAGGGAGTTGGCCCCAATTTGCACACCCACCTTTCTCGACAATAGCCCGAGCATCTTTGAAAGAAGCCATCTTCATTGGAGGATCTCCAACAACAGTCTCAGTTGATGCCAGCGTCTGGGGAGACTCTTCAAAATGTTGGAATGGGGTCTCAATGAACTCCCAATCCATCTCTACATATCGGAAAGAGTTGAGGTGGCTCACCATGTACTCCTCTTCTCCTTGCACTGTCACAATTTTCCCTTTCACCGGGTACTTTAGCTTCTGGTGGAGCGTAGACGTCACTGCCCCAGCTTTGTGGATCCATGGACGACCCAGCAAACATGAATAAGATGGCCGAATATCCATCACATAGAATGTAAAGGTGAAGACCTGAGAACCAACCTTAATCGGAATATCCACTTCTCCATGCACCATCCTCTTAGACCCATCAATGGCCCTGACGATGATGTTGCTTGGTTTCAGCTCCAACCCTTCACAGTCCAACCGATCTAGAGATTTCTTAGGCAAAATGTTCAATGAGGAACCAGTATCCACCAATACATGAGCAAGAGTAGTGCCCTTGCATTCAATGGAGACATGCAGGGCATCATTGTGATTCCTCCCCTTAGCAGTCAAGTCGGTGTCAGAGAAACCCAACCCATTATTAGCCGTCAGACTAGCCACACAATCTTTAAACTGATCAGCTGATGTCTCTTGCAGTATGTGTGCAGTCTTCAGGAAAGCAATCAGGGCCTTAGCATGGGCCTCTAAGCATAGCAACAGTGACAACATAGATATTTTGGATGGGGTTTGCCCCAGCTGTTCGACTACATTGTAGTCGCTCTTTTTGATGATCTTTAAAATTTCCTCCATCTCTTGTCTAGAGGCTTCAACAGTAATCTTCTTTGGTGCCTCCATCTGGGCAGGCTCACTGGTGGTCTCTTTGCCCCGAGCGTCAGATGACTCAGCAATAAGGGTGAGAATTGGGACTTGAACAAGGACAGTAGTAGGTACACTGGTAGGTGTAATAACAATAGGCTTCTGGATAGTTGGTGGAGAGATCTCAGGAGAGAAAAGTCTTCTGGTGCGGGTGACTTTGGTAGGCCCAACAATATTGCTGACGTCAGTATCAGCAGCCAAATCTTATTTAACTCCGTGATAATACACGTCAGCCCCGTAATGCAAGGGATAACTTTATCAGATGTATAGGGGATAGGCCCAGGAACAGTGATGATCAATGGTGCGATTCTTGGAACAGATGTAATTCTAACAGGCTTTCTTGAGGAAGCCTTGGAAGAATTGTCGAAAATGGTGATTATAGCAACTTCTTCAGTAGGAACCAAAGGAACAACAATCTTCTAAAACAGAATTTCTTTATTATCCATCAGGCGTTGGACACCTGACTTCAAAAGATGGCAACCGGTAGGTAGTACGGCACACATACGACAATCTTCGTCACAACCTGGAAATAAACCGGCTAACAAAAGGTTCTTCTTCACAGTCATCAAGGGAGTAACAATGTCTTTCACAGAAACCACAAACGAGTCTTCATCTATAGCATTCACTCCATGCTTGGGCATAGGAGCAGTCATAACATTAGGTCTTTCGGGTGCTTCGAATACAATCTCCTTAGCATCAATCAAGTCTTGTACTTTGTTCTTCAAGACCCAGCAATCATCTGTATCATGCCCCGAGTTATAAGAGTGAAAAGCACAACGGGCATTAGGGTTGTACTTCGGTGATGTTGTATTTGGATCCTTCGGGGACTCCCTTGGAATCACTAGATTGGTTTTCAATAACTGTGGCAGAATCTGGGATAAAGTCATGTTGAGCTGAGTGAATTGTCTTCGAGGTCTCTCGGCCTTTGACTGATTGTTGCACTGAGGAGTGCCAGCAGGTCTTGAAATAACAACCGCATTAATAGCTGGGCGGCGTTCAGGTCTATTATGGCTTTTCGAACTGTAAACAACGCTGGATTCCTTCTTAAAACGTTTCTTCTCGGTGCTCGATGAAGCACCCTTATGTATTTTACCGGATTTGATGCCAGCCTCAATTCTTTCCCCGGTCATGATCAGCTCTAAACCCGGATGATGAACTTCCAATTAGATGGTTGAAATATGGACCAGATAAGGTCCCCAAAAACATATCCACAAGCTCCCTATCAGCCAAGGGTGGTTGCACTCTTCCAGCAAGGTCCCTCCACTTCTAAGCATAATCTTTGAAACCTTCGCCCGCACCCATTGACATACCCTGGAGTTGGGTACACGTAGGAGCGAGGTCGGCATTGTATTGGTACTGCTTGTAGAAAGCAGCAACCAAATCCTCCCAATTACGGATGCTAGTTCCTTCCAACTGGTAAAATCATTCAAGCTGAGTCCCTCAAAGACTGTCTTGAAAGAAGTGGACCCATAGGTTCTTGTCAGCGGTGTACGGCTGAATCTTCCTAATATACGAACGGGGGTGCAATTTCGGACAAGAAACTTTGTCGTACTTAGCAAAGGTTAGTGCTTTTAACTTGTGGGGAATCACCACCCCGGATGACAGACCCAAATCACCAAAGTCCAGACCAGGCACTTTCTGTACTTCCATCGCACTCAACCGGTCTTCCAGTTGCTTGTATCTATCCTCAGCCGGAGGATACTGGTCTTCGTTGAAGTCCGTCTCGTTGTCTGAAACCACAGGGCTAGGAGCCCTCCTTTCTTCCTGACTATCTTTCCCTCCAAATGAGGGGGTCAAATCAACTTCATCTTGTAGCCTGTTTCCAAACCTGTGGCCCATGTTGAATAAGACCGTCTTCTTCTTCTTCTTCTTCTTCTTCTTCTCTTTCAGGATAAGGGCCTTCAGATCTTGTTGACCCATAGCCAGGTTCATGAACAACTCCTGGAACTGGGTGTTTTGAGCCTGTAGAGCCTTGATTGCTTGTTAAGTTGATGGCTTAGAAGACATGATGCTGAAATAAACAGCGAAGAAGATGAGAAAAACCTGTAAGGGTACCTGTTATGAGGTGCATGGAATGAAATGCGTATGCCATGATTTCAAAGACATCGAGAGATTCAAATTCGTAAACCAAACATGAAACACACTTTTATTAGATAAACTTGAAATTCAATTGTTCAACAAATGCCCTTAAGGCGTTACAAGAAAGGAAATACTAAAAAGTAAATCAAAACTGGAAATAATCAAAAAGACAATCAGTGCTCCCATGGTCACTTCTTGTCGGTGCGGACATAGTCATTGAGGATCCGCTCGTTCTCCAGCTTCCTAGTCAACTTCTGAATCTTCTGCTCTTGCTCGTGATACTTTTCTCTGTAAGTATCCTGCTCTTCTCTCAGCTGCATCCACGATCTCTTTAATGCCCCTATGTTAGTAGGCATGTACGGATGGAGGATAGTAGGAGGAACCCCTTCCTCATCAGCAACTTCAACAATGATAGGCAATACGGCTTCATACGGCATTCCCAGCTTTTGGGCACGAATACGAACCCATCGGAGATATGGCTCCATCGGAAGAGAAGTTTTTGCACCCAGCTCGTGCGAATCAGACCTGTGTACTCTATCCCAAGCTCTTATGAATCTTCGGCGTTGCTCGTCACTATCCCCTTGTAAATCAAAGACAATGCTAGGCATTAGCAACTCATGAGGTCCTTCCCTTCTAGCACGCCCAAACTGACGTAAGGCCAAGCATGGATTATAAGTGTTAGAACAAAGTTTGAATCTACTACCCTATATTTAAGTTTTGATGATAACAAAGTGAAAAGATATATCATCTATGTGATTCATGTATGAACTATCTGCTGCCTAAATTATTATGTTCTAATTTGCAGATACTCTGATTGATATAAGCAAGAACACACCTATTCAGCATCAGAATTTGGTTCCTGACATCAGCATCAGAAGTTGCCATATCAGAATGTCAGAATCAGATGTTCAACTCACGTACATGCTGAAGCCTGATGAATAAGACTGCGCTCAATACTCTGATAAAGAAACACAACAGTTCATCAGCAGCTAAGCAGAATCAGAATGAGCCAAGCCAGAACTTGCATTAAGTAAGCAACGGTACTATGCATTGAAAGCAAATTAATACCAACGGCCTCATTCCAGACAAGATCTGCTCAATAAGGAAAGTTTGTTATTAGCATTGAATCAAGAATATTGCATCCAACGTTCAACATCTCAGTGCTATATAAACAAGACTTTGAAGATTGAATTGGCTAATGCTCTCCAAATCTTTACACGCATAAAAGCTGATCAAAATCTTCTTTCTCTCAGTTTTGCTAAACACTACACATTCTGATATTCTATCATTGTTTAGCAATCTAGTTTCTAAGCTTTAATTTGTGTATACATCACAGTTGTGATACAGTTTTGTAGAAAACATTCACACACTTAGATTCGATTTCTTTGTAAGAAAGTGTTTCCTTGACAAACCGGGTTGTGGTTTGGATCAAGAAGGCTTTAGCAGTTGTTAAAGCAGTCGGTAATATTCAGTTGAATATAGTGCATTAAGACCTCGTTGGAGAGAGGCGAAATCACCTTGACGGGTGGACTGGAGTAGTTTGAGATCAAACGAACCAGGATAAAAATATCTTGTTCATTGCATTAGATTTCAGTTTTACAATTCAACCCCCCCTTCTTGTGTTTTCCACTACTTCAATTGGCATCAGAGCGCCTGATTCTGAGCTAAAACACTTAACCGTGTCAGTACAAGATCCGGCGTCAGAAAAACACAATGGCAGGAAACAATTCTCACATCAGCAATGACAACAATGAGGACAGAGACAGATTCAGCGGCAAACCTCCAGTCTTTGATGGAGAAAACTTTGATTACTGGAAAGACAGAATTGAAAGCTTCTTTCTGGCACATGATGCTGATCTGTGGGATATGGTGACAGATGGATACACGCACCCTGTGAATGCAAGCGGTCAGAAGATTGATAGAAAAACAATGTCTGACCAACAAAAGCGTGACTTCAAGAATCACCACAAGGCCAGAACCATCATCCTCAGCGCCATCTCCTATACTGAGTATGAAAAGATCTCCAACAGAGACACAACAAAGAATATTTTTGACTCACTCAGAATGACGCATGAGGGCAACGTTCAGGTCAAAGAAACTAAAGCTCTGGCGCTCATTCAGAAGTATGAGGCGTTCAAAATGGAAGAATCTGAATCCATTGAAACAATGTTCTCAAGATTCCAGATTCTGGTAGCTGGTCTCAAGGTTCTGGACAAAGGATACTCTACTGCTGACCATGTCAAGAAAATCATCAGAAGTTTACCCAAGCAGTGGAGACCAATGGTTACAGCTCTGAAGCTAGCTAAAGATCTCAACAAAATCACTCTGGAGGAACTTATCAGCTCCCTCAGAAGTCATGAGATAGAGCTAGAAGCTGATGAGCCTCAGAAGCAAGGTAAGCCTTTAGCATTAAAATCTAACAAAAAATTTGAGTCTAAAGTTTTGCAGGCAGTTGAAGAAACATCTGATGGATCCTCATCAGAAGAAGACGAACTCTCTCTCCTCTCCAGAAGAGTAAATCAACTGTGGAAGCAAAGACAAAGGAAGTTCAGGAATCCCAGAAGATCTGATCAGAACGAGTCTTCTTCCAGATACAGAAGGACAAATTCTTCCTCTGGATACAGAAGATCTGAAGGCTCCTCCAGTAGCAAAAAGCCAAACACCAAGGACATCATCTGCTATGAGTGCAATGAGCAAGGACACTATAAGAGTGACTACCCAAAGCTTCAGAGGGAAAAGCCCAAAAAGAAGTTTGGAAGAGAGAAGAAGAAAAGTCTCATGGCTACATGGGATGACTCTGACTCGTCTGAAGCTGACTCAGAATCAGATGATAAGAGGGCAAACATAGCTCTCATGGCTAACATCTCAGAAGATAGTGAAGCTTCTGAATCAGACTCAGAATCAGATACTGAAGAGGTATTTCCTAACTTTGCTGTTAATTTTACAAAGGCTGAACTTGCTGAAAGCCTCAATGAGATTTTGGAACGGTATCAGCAAATTAGAGTTAAATTCAGAGACCTGAAAAGGAATCTTGAATCTGACTCTAATAAGACTGAGAGTCTCAAATTGGAGAATTCTGAGCTGAGAAATAAGATTTCAAAATTAGAAAACTCTTTACAAAACTCTCAGAAGGAACCAATTTCTGAAACTCCCAACAACGCTGATGAGATCATCAAGGAGTATGATCACAGTTTCCAGAAGTTCCTAGCTAAAAGCATAGATAGGAGCAAAATGGCTTCAATGATCTATGGAGTTAGCAGAAATGGCAGGAAAGGAATAGGATACCAAGGTAAGGTTCCTACACCAAAGAATGTCATGGACTTAACCATTAAACACACTCCTCTGAATTCACACTTTGTGTATGGTCACACACATGATATTAAATACACTAGCAGTAAGCACTCTGTGAAACCAAAATTCAACCAGAGTTTTGGTAAAACTAACAAATCAGGACCCAAGAAAATCTGGGTACCTAAGGATAAAATAATACATGTTGCAGATATCTTTAGCAGCAAGTCAGAAACACCAGTCATGGTACCTGGACTCTGGCTGCTCACGACACATGACGGGAAGAAGGCATATGTTCCAAAGCCTGGAACTTAAGCCTGGAGGCCACGTTGGCTTTGGAGGCAATCAGAGGGGAAAGATAATTGGCTCTGGAACTGTAGGTAATGGAAATCTTCCCTCTATTAATAATGTTCTACTAGTAGATGGATTGATGCATAATCTGTTATCCATAAGTCAATTAAGTGATAACGGTTATGATATAATCTTTAATCAAAAATCATGTAAAGCTGTTAGTCAGAAAGATGGGACTATCCTGTTTAATGGTAAGAGGAAAAACAACATTTACAAAATCAAACTTTCTGAATTAAAAAGTCAGAATGTAAAATGTCTTCTGTCTATTAACAACGAGCAGTGGATCTGGCACAGAAGATTGGGGCATGTTAGTATGAGAAGAATATCTCAGATTAACAAACTCAATCTGGTCAGAGGACTTCCTAATTTGAAGTTCAATTCAGATGCTCTGTGTGAAGCATGTCAGAAAGGAAAATTTGCAAAACCTTCTTTTAAATCCAAAAATGTTGTTTCTACCTCTAAGCCATTAGAACTTCTGCACATTGACTTATTTGGACCAGTTAAAACTGCTTCAGTCAGTGGCAAGAAGTATGGGTTAGTAATCGTAGATGACTATAGCAGATGGACATGGGTAAAGTTATTAAGACACAAGGACGAGTCACACTCTGTGTTTGTTACCTTCTGTAACCAAGTTCAGAATGAAAAGGATCTTAGAATCGTTAAAGTCAGAAGTGATCATGGTGGAGAATTTGAAAACAAAGACTTTGAGTCATTCTTTAATGACAGAGGCATTCTGCATGATTTCTCTTGTCCTAGAACTCCCCAACAAAATGGAGTTGTAGAACGAAAGAACAGAACATTGCAAGAAATGGCCAGAACCATGATCAATGAGACAAACGTTGCTAAGAACTTCTGGGCAGAGGCAATAAACACAGCGTGCTACATTCAGAATAGAATCTCAATAAGACTTATTCTAGAAAAGACTCCATATGAATTGTGGAAGAACAGAAAGCCCAACATTTCATATTTTCATCCATTTGGATGTACTTGCTTTATATTAAATACAAAGAATTATTTGAACAAGTTTGACTCTAAGGCACAAAAGTGTATTATGTTAGGATACTCTGAACGCTCAAGAGGGTACAGAGTATACAATACAGAAACACAGATTGTGGAAGAATCAATCAGTGTTCGTTTTGATGATAAGCTTGACTCTGAGAAGTCAAAGCAGAATGAAGTTTTTGCAGGTATGGAAATTGAATTTACAGGTTCTGAAGACAAGTCATCAGAAGCTCTCAATACAGACACTCCTTCAACGTCTGAAAGGAGCACTGCTAGCAATCCTACAGCAGCTGCTGATCAACCTCAGAAGAGATTACCCAGAAGCAGCTTGGATCACCCAGAAGAGACTATATTAGGAAGAAAGGAAGATCCAATCAAAACAAGAGCAAGCTTCAGAAACTCTGAAGAAACTCTCATGGGACTTGTGTCTCTGATTGAACCTTCTTCTATTGATGAAGCACTTCTGGATAATGACTGGATTCTGGCAATGCAAGAAGAGCTGAATCAATTCACCAGAAACGACGTATGGGATCTCGTTCCCAGACCAAAAGGATTCAACGTCATTGGAACAAGATGGGTGTTCAGAAACAAGCTAAATGAACAAGGTGAAGTCATCAGAAATAAGGCACGACTGGTTGCACAAGGTTATAGTCAGCAAGAGGGGATAGACTATACAGAAACCTTTGCCCCAGTCGCCAGGTTAGAATCTATCAGACTTTTAATTTCATTTGTTGTTAATAGAGGCATCACTTTGTATCAGATGGATGTCAAAAGTGCATTCTTAAATGGTTATATAGAAGAAGAAGTTTATGTACACCAACCCCCTGGTTTTGAAAATACAAAACATCCAGAACATGTTTTCAAACTAAAGAAGTCACTATATGGTCTGAAACAAGCTCCCAGAGCTTGGTATGAAAGGCTAAGTAACTTTCTGTTAGAAAATGAATTCACCAGAGGGAAAGTGGACACTACTCTATTCTGTAAATCAGTTAAGAGTGACATCTTAGTCTGTCAAATTTATGTTGATGATATTATTTTTGGTTCTACTAATCCTTCTCTTGGAAGAAAATTTGCTAAGTGTATGCAGGCAGAATTTGAGATGAGCCTCATGGGGGAACTAAAATTCTTTCTAGGAATTCAGATCAATCAAACTCCAGAGGGAACTTACATTCATCAGAGCAAATACATCAGAGATCTTCTAAAGAAATTTGACCTCTCAGAATGTAAGCCATCAAAGATTCCAATGCATCCCACGTGCATTCTGGAAAGAGAAGAGGTAAGCAAAAATGTAGAACAGAAAGTCTACAGAGGTATGATTGGTTCTCTCCTCTATCTGACTGCTTCAAGACCTGACATATTATTCAGTGTTTGTATCTGTGCTAGATTCCAATCAGATCCTAGAGAATCTCACTTAACAGCTGTTAAGAGAATTTTCAAGTATCTGAAAGGTACTACTAATCTGGGTTTGTTTTATAGAAAATCTAGTGATTACAGCTTAGTAGGCTACTGCGATGCTGATTTTGCTGGAGACAGAGTGGAACGTAAAAGTACTTCTGGAAGCTGCCAGTTTCTGGGAGAAAATCTGATCTCTTGGTCCAGCAAAAGGCAATCAACAATTGCACTATCAACAGCAGAACCTGAGTACATAGCAGCAGCAGGATGTAGCACACAAATGCTCTGGATGAAAAGTCAGCTTGAAGACTTCCAGATTTTTGAGAGTAACATTCCTATACTCTGTGATAATACTTCTGCTATTTGCTTAAGTAAGAATCCCATTTTACATTCTAGAGATAAGCATATAGAAATAAAACATCACTTCATTAGGGACTATATTCAGAAAGGAATTTTGAACTTAAAATTTATAGATACAGACCATCAATGGGATGATATCTTTACTAAACCCCTTTCAGAAGATAGGTTTAATTTCATTCTGAAACATCTCAGCATGAAAATCTGTCCAGAGTGAAAATGTTTTAATTCCATATATTTACCTTCAGAATGTAATTGTTTTACTGTGAACTTCTGATCAATCTTCTTTCAGAAAGATAGAACATGCAGATTGTGTCAGATGCAAGTCTAAAGATCTGAGAGTCTAAGCTCAAAGACAAACGTGCTGATCACTACATCAAACAAGTGTCATCTAATCATCAGCAAATCTCTGAAGCAGAACGCGTGCACGCTTCTGATAAGGCAAAGCGCTGATTGGGTGCATTGAGACACATGTCTGGTAACCGTTTTTAAGTATCTTTCTCAAATCCCCCAAAATCAGCAAGCATTTAATGAAAAGTAATCATGCTTTTAAATTGCAATCATGATTTTTCTCTTTCTTAAAAACGTTTATTTTTTCAAAATATTCTGAAACTCTATTTAAACACATTAATCTCTCATTCTCATTCTTTACGTTTTCTCACTAATACTCAAGCATTCTCTGCATATTTTTGTGTTCATCTCTTGCAAAACCTTTTTCTCAGTTCTTCTCAAAACCTTTTTAGTGTGAACATGGCAACCTCCAGCAGTGCTTCTGCAGGTCCTCAGAAGAAAGCATCATCTGAGTAGTATCAAGTGCCATTCAGAACTCTCCTCACTCCTGTGAAGAATCTTGAAGTGTTATCTGAATTAATCATTGATTTTGGAAGCTTGAAGGAGAACGATTTTGACCTAACTGAAGAAGTTAGGGCACAAAAGTGGGAAAGGTATTTTGACAGATTGGTTGGACCAACATTCCCTATGTTAGTCAAGGAATTCTGGATTCACGCCAAGGCTTCAACGCATCTGGTCACCTCCTTTGTTATGGGGAAGAAGATTGTGATCACTGAGGATCACATTGCAAGGTTAATCAGTTACAGTGGTGGTGGCGTCCGTTGTGTGGACATGGCTGAAAGATGTGCTAATGTGGGCGTGATAGCTGCAAGGATTTTCACCCATGGGGTGCCCAGCAGCAAGATCAAAGATCTGAAGGATCATTACAGAGGTTGGGCTAAGATAATTCTGTGGTGCTTCAACCATAGGAAGCCAACCAGTTCACCTGATTATATAAATGTGGATCAGCAGTTTCTGATCTACTTTATTGATCAGAAGGTAAAAATCAATTTGGCTCATTTTCTGTTCAACCACCTCAGAACAAGTGTGAAGGAAACCAGGGAAGAAGAAAGAACCAAGAGGGATTGGATACCCTTTGGAAGGTTGATATCAGATATTCTGACAGAGAATAGGCTGATTGAACATCTGATAGAAGCTCAAGAGCTAAGCACCATTGAACCAAAGTTGGGAAACCTCTGAACGCAAAGAACTTAAAGAAAATGAAGCTGATAGAGAATATCCAAAAGGAACCCAGAGCTACTCCTATTGCTGATATCACCAGCAGAAGAGTTCCTCTGAGTGACTTTCCTTTATTTTCTGAAATAGAATCTAAACCAGAGGTAGTTCTCAGGTACTTGGATGCATGCAAGGCAGATGGTACAGATCCAAATCTGATTATCAAAGCTCTGCATCAACCTCAGCAAGAAGTGACTCTGAAGAAGACGAAGAAGAGGAAGGCACCTTCAGAAGGATCATCCCAGCAGACACCCAAGAAAAGAGGTAATTTATCTGCTGCTTTTGTTTTAAATTCTTCTACTATTCCAGCATCTATTCCTCCTCAAACCTCTCATAGAATCTCAATCCCCATCCCTACCATAGATGAAACTGTACCAGAAGAGGACCCTTCTGAGGCATTAAAACTCAGAAGACCCAGAACCACACATCCCAAACCAACAATCTCAACAACATCAGCAATTGACCAAGTGCTGTCTGACATTGATCAACACACCTCTGATCAACCAAACTCTGAACCACAAATTGTTCCTCCTCCACAACCACAACAACAACAATCTGCTGAAGAACTAGAACAACAACAACCACTCTCACCAATTCCAGAAGAACCCCTTATCCCTGAACAACCAGATATTCCAACAACTTCTCCTCAACCAGCAATTCCGTCTCCCTCTCCTCAACCAGAAATTAATCAACCATCACCTCAACCAGAGTTTCATCACTCTGAAACTCCTTCTCCTCAACCATCTGAACCTCATTCACCTCAACCATCACCTTTGGCAATCCATCTTCCAGGTGGAACAACAATCACCTTAGCACAGTTGACATGCTCACCAGAATCTACACCACCAAATACTCCCAAAACACCACCCAGTCCAATCATAATTTCTGATTCTGAAACTCCATCTCCAAAACAAACTGCTGCCAAGCAAACCTCTGAAAACCCCAGTAGGACCTTCATAGACTTAACCAGTCTTGACCGTCTTGCTGATATGAAACATAAAATAGCCATCCCCAAAACCAAAACAACCAGATGTTGGCTCTGGTATTATGAATTTTGAAACAGGTGTGCAGCAATGGATTGCTTCTTTGAAGCAAGTCTGTCCTGGAATGATTGACCAAGCTGCTTCTGATCAGCTCTGGTCACAATTCAGACTTTGGGTACGTGCTGAAGCCCTCAAGTTGCAGGATATCAACTATGAGCAGGCACAACAGAATTTCAGCAAGCTTCTGAATGAAGTTGGAAGTCAGCTTCTGAAAGAAGACGTGCTCCCTCTGGATAGTGAACCTTGGTCTGAGAAATAGCTAGCTTCAAAGGTGCAACCAGAAGAAGACAAGACCATTCAAGCTGAAGAAAGTCAAGCAGAAGATGTTGCAGAAAGCTCTCAGAAGCTTCCTGCTTCTGATGCTTCTCAAGCTGCCTTGGACAGGCAGACTCTGGAAGAACTAAAGCTGAATGACATGCGTCTGTAGCAGAGGATGGATGAAAACGACCAGAAGATGAAAGAAAGAATGGATGTGCAGGATAGCAAGATTGACACTGTTGTCAGCATGGTGCACAAGCAGAATGAGACTGCTGATCAGATCAAAGCCATGCTGGAGAACCTGTTCACACGCTTGCCTCCTCAACCTTAGTCTTTTTTCATTCATGTCTTTTTCATGTTTTCTCTGATTTTCTGATGTACTATTTCATCTTAAATTGTTTTAGCACTCACCTACACTTTTTGATTGCTGACAAAAAGGGGGAGAACAAGAATGATATTTTAAACAATAACGGTTAACTAAGACAGAAATTCTCAAACATTCTAACTCTATTACTTGAAAATGTTTTTTCTGTTTTGCTTAAAGTCTACAGGTACAAGGAAGCTCCTGGACACTCTGAAGACTAAAAGCTATGAAGCTCTGATCACTATGAAGCTCTGATCCGCTCTGAGACTCTGATCCAAAGCAAAGCTCTGACAAGAAAAGCTCTGACACGCTGATCTGAAGCTCTGCTCTGATATGCTGATCCAAAGCTTCTGATAGTCAAAGACTCTGATACTCTGATGTTCAAAGAAAGGCAAAAAGATCTGATCCTGAAGAACACTTGTAATCAAAGGGAACTAATAAACTCAGGGGGAGTATCTCTCAACTCTGATATCTTTTTACTCCTTATCCTTTTTACCTCTTACTCTGATGCATCTCTCTGATGCCTTTTCACGTTATTTTCATTTAAAAATATCCAGTTTTTGTCATCATCAAAAAGGGGGAGATTGTTAGAACAAAGTTTGAATCTACTACCCTATATTTAAGTTTTGATGATAACAAAGTGAAAAGATATATCATCTATGTGATTCATGTATGAACTATCTGCTGCCTAAATTATTATGTTCTAATTTGCAGATACTCTGATTGATATAAGCAAGAACACACCTATTCAGCATCAGAATTTGGTTCCTGACATCAGCATCAGAAGTTGTCATATCAGAATGTCAGAATCAGATGTTCAACTCACGTACATGCTGAAGCCTCATGAACAAGACTACGCTCAATACTCTGATAAAGAAACACAACAGTTCATCAGCAGCTAAGCAGAATCAGAATGAGCCAAGCCAGAACTTGCATTAAGTAAGCAACGATACTGTGCATTGAAAGCAAATTAATACCAACAGCCTCATTCCAGACAAGATCTGCTCAATAAGGAAAGTTTGTTATTAGCATTGAATCAAGAATATTGCATCCAACGTTCAACATCTCAGTGCTATATAAACAAGACTTTGAAGATTGAATTGGCTAATGCTCTCCAAATCTTTACACGCATAAAAGCTGATCAAAATCTTCTTTCTCTCAGTTTTGCTAAACACTACACATTCTGATATTCTATCATTGTTTAGCAATCTAGTTTCTAAGCTTTAATTTGTGTATACATCACAGTTGTGATACAGTTTTGTAGAAAACATTCACACACTTAGATTCGATTTCTTTGTAAGAAAGTGTTTCCTTGACAAACCGGGTTGTGGTTTGGATCAAGAAGGCTTTAGCAGTTGTTAAAGCAGTCTGTAATATTCAGTTGAATATAGTGGATTAAGACCTCGTTGGAGAGAGGCGAAATCACCTTGACGGGTGGACTGGAGTAGTTTGAGATCAAACGAACCAGGATAAAAATATCTTGTTCATTGCATTAGATTTCAGTTTTACAATTCAACCCCCCCTTCTTGTGTTTTTCACTACTTCAAAAAGTGATTCCTCCATTGATTCCTATCAGTGGAACATTGGGGTATTCCCCACAGCGATCAATAATAGCCACCTCGTCCATACCCTTGATAGTCCAAATGATGTCATTATGAGAGAGAGAGAGAGACATAACCCTATAAGCCCAGCCCATGCCTTCTTTGTTATTCAGAACTGATTTGAGGAGGTGAGAAATAAACCACCTCGCCAATAATGGAGCACAGCACACCAGGGTTCCCCGCTTCCGAGCAGTACGGGCATAAAGCTGATGAAGAATGTCACCCAAGAGAGTGGGCGCATGATTACCAGACATAAAAATCTTCACTGCATTCACGTCGATGAAAGCATCTGAGTTAGGAAACAATATTAAACCATATATGAGTAGAGCCGGAGTATCTTCAAATGCCTGGAAGTCTAGACTGTCCCAGAACTGATTAGCTTTACCAACCAAGAATTTAGTCAGAAAGCCCTTTGCTCCACTTCTAGTCTCCCAATTAGACATTACTTCAGCCTTTGTCAGGTGGAGGGCTGAAGCAATCTCTTCTGGCCTAAGGATCTTCTCCCAACCTGTGAATGGGGTCTGCTCTAGAATAGAGATACCAAGCAGATCAGAGAACTCATCCAAGGTAGGGACCAACTGGTAGTCTGGAAAAGTAAAACAATGGTACAGTGGATCAAAGAACTGGACTAAGACACTCATCATCTGCTCGTCCAATTTGGAAGTGACCAAACCCAAGAGGTGACCATGTATTCTAATGAAGGAGGTAGTATCTAACATCTTTGCAACCAATTCTTTAAGCATAGTGGGAACCTGGACAAAGTTGATCCGGATGGTGTTCCTACGCATGGGTGCCATGACCTACAAAACAGAACAAAGATGAATCCCTCCTGTCTTTGAAATAGGTTAGTCCAATGCAAGGTGCATACAATGTCATGATGTCATGATAGAAAACACACCACAAGTATCCACAAATAGCAAACATGGTAAAGGCACACAAGTCATACAGATAACCCTTAGATTTCAGGCTGACAAGGAGTCTAGGTACTACCCTCTTTCAGTTCAGTTGGTTCAAACCTGTCCTAAAAATAGTAATCGGGTTCTAGAGGATCTCAATATCACTGAATACCCTCGATCGGTTATAATTCCAGTTTAGCAACCTTTTCTTGCAGCCGGAATCATCACGAGAGTTTAGTCTCAATGAGTGTAGCATACTGCTACTGTTCTATGGCCAAGTTGGTCAATTTAAAGGTTCTAAGGTCAGTTGGTGCTTGATGACCCCTTAGCAGACCCATATTCTCCTTGTTGCGCCACAAGGGATATCGATACATACTAAAGTGCCACACCAACGTAGCTACTGCTTCAACTGTATCGGTCTACACTGTACAGTTCCCTCACAATTTATTGCTACTTACCTAAAGGGTATCCCCCAGATCCGGGTTAGGATCTATAGTAACTCTGATACAAGCTCACAAATATAAAGCATACAAGTCAAGCAAGTGAAAACATTATGAACTATTCCTAAGGTACACCCCACTTATAAGCGTCCCCAGCATAGTCGCCAGTTCTGTGATACAGTGGGAAAGAACTGACTGTTTTTTGGAATGCTGGTTTGCGTTTTGCGTTTGTTATTCACAAAATGTCGCGGTAAGCAAGAGTCGCGTCCGACTTTTATTTTATCCAACAAGGAAAGGAAAAAAGAACATAAAAATTCCTTTTTCGAGATATTTCTCGGGTTCGGGGGGTAGATTATAGAAAGGGAAAGTGTTAGCACCCTTTCTATCCATGGTTATCCACAGGCTCTTAGGTACTTGCTCATATTGTTTTCAAAATTGCTTTTCTTTGTGCTTGTGGGTTTGAAAAAAGTTTTTTGTTTGAAAAAAGTTTTTTGTTTGAAAAACTTCGATTTAACTCCTGCTTCTGTCCTCAAGAGTGTATGAAGTGTTTTTGAAAACTTTGTTCGAAAAGTGTAAGTGTGAAAAGTTTTTGATTTTTGAAAGAGCAAGTATCTAAGAACCATCTACCTACTCGAAAAAGGAATCGTTCTATGCTAATTTTTTTTAGACAATGCTATCCCACTATTAATGAGTAGGTAGCACCGTCGTTGGAGTTTAAGGGTCAATTCAAACGAGGGACTTACGGTCAACAAAGCAATGTTAGGACGCCTTAGCGGTAACCCTAATGTATTAGATCATTTGTTTGAGGCAATCATATCCGAGGCAACCGTTTCGAGGCGACTATGATCTTTAGACAAGAGGGCGACCTCTAAAGTAACCTATACTTAATGACCGCGTACGAAGGCAACCAAGTGGGGTGTACCCTAAGAGTGCGCATGTGCGAGTGTGTCGTTTTCAGTTAATTTTATCTTTGTACATGTTAAGGGCGATCTAAGTCGATTTTAGGTTAAAACATTCAATCTTGTCATGCCGTCCTATTATCAAACATCTAACAGTTATATTTTGCGGAAAATAAATTGCAGAATTTAAATTACAAGGCATCGGGTATTTACATCGCCAAAGACAAACCCTTTAAAAGTAAATAAAGCGATAAAAAAAAGTAAAGGTCCTATTTAACTATTACAAACTGGGAGCAAGTACATTATTGGATAAAATAAATAAATCGCGTGCGGGAAATTAAATCGAGTGTAAGATTAGGGTTTTGACCCTTTTTATTAAAGAAAAGATTTTTTTTTTGTTGTTTTTTGAATTAATAAAGAAATTACTTAAGTTAATTACTAAATTAAATTAAACAAATTAATTAATAAAAATAAATTATTTTTTGGGTTTTTGTTATTTAAAGAAAGAAAATAAAATAATTAAGTTAGTAATTAAAACCTAATTATGTCTAGTTAATTTTAATTATTTACAAAAATGTTAAAGTTATTCAAATTAAAGCCTAAATTAATTAATAGATTTGTTAATAAAAATACTAAAACTTAATTTGATAAAGAAAATATTTTTTTGTGGTTTTAATTTTATAAAGGAAAAATTTGATTGGTTAGAAAATAATAAATCAATTAAATCAATAAAACAAATATTAAATAAAAGAAATAAAGAGAAGAGGTCTGGGCCTGAAAAGGGTGTCTAGATAGCAATCCTGTGGCCCATTAAGCGTTAGCCTAGTTTGACTTTTCAGATCTGATGCTTGCACGCTGACTTGGACTATGGTGGACCATCATCTCTTGGCCACCAGATTTGGCCATGGGCCATCTAGCAATTGATTAAGCGAGAGAGTATGGTACGCTGCGCGCCTCGATATGTACATGATAACTTGAAGGAAAAAATCAAAGAGAAATTTGGAGGACCTGGGATTCCAACCCAGGTCCTGTAGGCGTTTGGAATGCTTGTTTTGCCACTAGGACACTTGACTTCATCTGTTAATAATATATAATAAAAGAAATCAACGCTTATGGATCAGAAAATCAAAACGCGCGAAAATCATTTGAACTGGCCAACCGGAAGCTGACACGCACTCGTCCCTGTCCTTCCACTACTGTAATTTTACCCGCGGATTTGAATCCGCAGCTAAAAGCGCAGCTCGATCCAAAAATCAATTCCAGGCCATAAAAATGACCTTCAAAGGCATGGTTAGGTTCGTCTCCTTCTCCTGAGTGCAACCATGCCTTTTATAGGGATCAATTTCACCTGAAACAAGAATCCCTAAAAAACAAAACGTAACCCTAGCCATGGTATTTTGGGGTCACAGTCCATATAAACCAAATTGAATATTGCCAAAAGTTTAGAAATGCTATAAGGATTATAAATATGCCAAGAATTTGTTCAAATGATGCAAGAATGAGGATTTACGGTTTCAAGAACAAAGCTCTGCATCGTGATACTTACAACGCTTTTGAAGGCTTGAGGACGCATGCTTTTGATCCAGGAAGGTTGTGTGATCACCCAGGAATCGACTGGGATGCTTCTTGGCTTCTGAGATTGCCTCTAAGTATGAATTCGAATTCAAGCTTTTTTCCTCTTTTTTCAAGTTTTGTTTTGTCTATGCTTGCAGCCTCTAACCTCTTTTTTCGTGTGCCTCTCTTGCTTATGTATGATACAAGGTGTTAGGGTAACAAATATGGATGGAATCCCTCTAAATCAATGCCTTATGATTTGATTTGATTCACCCTTTAAAGCTTGCCAAACTTATCAAATCTCCATCTTTTTGTACATGATATGGTGAGATACGAATTTGATGCTGATCATGATGATAATTAAGACCTGAAACAACCAAAAAGATCTTAAGTAATCAATATTTGGATTTTATATGATTTAATTTGATTTAAAATGAAATAATTAAATAAAAAATCAAATAAAATAATAAAAAATAAATATGATCTCAAGGCTGAAGCTAGGACACGTGTGCAATGGTGCAAGCTCAAATCAAGTGGAAAAGAATGGGCCCATTTGACAAAATTTGAAGTTTTGGGGATAGTTGACTTTTGGCAATTTTGCAAAAATGTCCAACTTCAACAATGCATAACTTCTTCAATTTTGAACTTTTGGAAGTGTTCTTGGACTTTTTAGAAAGCTTGAGATGTCCTATAACCAACCCTTTTGGTCTCATCTCATTTTGATATTCCATGCTCAAGTATAAGCTTTGGAAAAAAAGGTGTTTTTGTTGACTTTCAAAAATGACCTATAATGTCCAAATTTATAACTTCTTGTGAGTGCATTTTATCATCTTGGGGTATGAATATGGATTGTAGGAAATTTCATCCTATTCAAAATGAGCTTTGGATGGGTCATTTATCATAAATTATGAGAAAGTTATGCTTGGTCAAAGTTGAGTTCACTTTTCCTGCAAAACCCTAATTTAGCAACTTTTGAGTCTTGATGAATTTTGAGCAATCCTTGATGAATCATGATAAACCCTTTATCAAATGATGAAATATCCTTAAAAATGAGAATGTTTACAAAAAATCTTGAAGTTTGACTGTTTATAGGTCACAGTTGACTTTTGCCCTAGCACAATCGATTTTTGGACCCTTTGAGCAATTGACTGAGCAAACTTCCTCTGCAAGGCTTGAAACTTGACATGGATGACCTTGAGAACATATAAGGACATTGGGGAACACTTGAGGTCATTTGGACTCAAATATCTTGATGCAACACAAAACCCTAATTTGGGGTTGACTGCCTTAGGAGATGACTTGTCTGACCAACTCTTGAGCAACCTTGAGCCACTTGGAGATTTTTCTTGCAATGTTTTGAGATATATGAGAGGGAAAATTTTGGGGTACAACAACATGAAAACTATTCAAGTCAACCTTGTAAGGATCCCTCCTCAACTTAAAGAGTTAGAATCAAGGGATCTTGAAAACTCTCCATTTACCGAAAGACATGGTCGACTGCTAAACTTGGTCACCTCCAACACTTATGAAGACATGATGAAGGTGCTCTTCCAGTTCTTTGATCCTCTACATCATTGCTTCACATTTCCCGATTATCAACTTGTGCCAACTTTGGAAGAATTCTCCCGACTCTTGAGGATTCCCATTCTCAATCAACTACCTTTCAACGGTACGGAAAGAGATCCAAAGCTAGAAGATATTTCTCAAGCTCTACACTTGCAATCATCTGATAGCACAACTAATTGGGAAACAAGGAGTGGTGTTAAGGGTTTCCTAGAAAAGTTCTTGTTTGAGAAAGCCCAAAACTGTTGTAACTCTTTGGATCTTCAAGCTTTTGAGGAAATTGTGGCTCTCCTCATCTATGGGATAGTTTTGTTTGCAAATCCTGACCAACTCATAGACGTGAACGCCATCAAGATCTTCATGTCTCGTAACCCGGTTCCTACTTTGCTAGGAGACATTCTACATTCTTTTCACACTTGCACTATGAGAAAAAGAGGTATCCTTATGTGTTGTACTCCTCTCTTGTCAAGATGGTTTATTTCGCATCTTCCCCAATCTGTATTGAAGAACGAGCAAGGTTCAAGGTGGTCACATAGGTTGATGGCACTCAAACATTCAGACATTCATTGGTGTTCCCGATCTATAGAGAATGTTACTATTGTTGACCGTTGTGGGGAATTACTTAATGTCCCTTTACTTGGCATTAGAGGAGGTATCACCTATAACCCATGCTTAGCCTTAAGACAGTTTGGTTACGCCCGAAGGGATGGACCACATGAGATGCTCATTCAAGGTTTGGTATTTGACTACGAGAACAACGATCAAGGTCATCGCCAAAGATTTATCCGAGCTTGGAAAATGTTGAACAAGGTAGATAGCAAGACATTGGGGCATAAGAATTCCATCCCTATTGAGCCTTACCTCAAGTGGGTACGAGCTCGTGCTCAAAGTCTTATAATGCCTTACCCATCCATTCTCCCGGTTATCATAGAGCCTGTTATGGAAGGAGATGTCCCATACACTACCCTGCATCCTGACATGCCCACCTCTCTTGAAGACTTACAAAGGGATTGGATACAATTTAAGGGGGAGCGATACAACTGAACGCCTACATCGCACCAAAGAGGACGCGTACAACTTTTTCATCTTAGAGTTTTTGTATTTCTTTGTAAGCCCAAAAGAGGCATGATGTACTCAAGCTTTTATTTATTAATATAACGTGTATTCCTTCTTGGTCTAAAGCAAATTTAAATCTCTAATTTCCTTGAAATCATTGCATATGCATTTACCATTCATCATAACATAAGAAGGTTTCTTACGACAAGTCTCCTCATCTTTCTACTGTTTATTTCAGTAAGATGGATCTCGAGAAGACAATGAAAGACCTCCAGACGCAGAATGCTCAGTTTCAGCAGATGTTCTTGACTCTAGCCAAAGGACAAGATGATCTGAAAACTTTGCTAGTTGAAGAAAAGAAGAAGAAAACAAAGAAAATAACCAGAGTTCTGAATATGGGAAGAAGGTTCCAAGGACAAGCCAGACGGACCCTAGACTTTGCAACGTCATCTAGTGAAAAGGATAATCAATAAGTGAAAGGAAAGGAAGCGGTTGTCCAGCTAGAATCTGAAGAGGAAGAAGAATAAGATTACTCTAAAGAGCAATATCCCCCGGCCGATGACAAATACAAACATCTGGAAGAACGTCTAAGTGAAATGGAAATTCAAAAAGTGCCCGGGCTAGACTTTGAAGAGCTGGGTTTGGTGTCTGGGTTTGTCATTCCACCAAAATTCAAGGCACCAATATTTGCTAAGTACGACAGAGTTTTGTGTCCCAAGATGCACCTCTGATCCTATGTGAGGAAGATACAGCCTCACACGGTTGATAGAGATTTGTGGGTACACTTCTTTCAAGACAGACTACCCGGAACTCAGCTTGATTGGTTCTATCAACTAGAAAGGGCCAATATCCATAATTGGGAAGACCTTGTCGCTGCTTTCTATAAACAGTATCAATACAACACATACCTTGCTCCTACCCGTACTCAACACCAGAGTATGGCTATGGTTTCAAATGAAGGTTTCAAAGACTATGCTCAGTAATGGACGGACTTAGCAGGGAGAATCCAACCTCCCCTTTCTGAAAGAGAGCTAGTAGACATGTTACTGGGTACCCTGTCTTATCCTTTCTTTAATCATTTAATTGGAAGCTCCTCAGCAGGCTTCACTAAATTAATCTTGACCGGAGAAAGAGTGGAAGCTAGGATTAAGAGTGAGAATATTCAAAAAGATGCGTCCTCTGCTGCTGTGAGAAAACCATTTATCGGGAAGAAAGAGGTTGGTGTTTTGTATCCTCAAAGGAATCAAGAAAGAACTGAACGCCGTCTAATGGTAGGGGTTGTCATGATCCCTAAGCCTGCACCTACTCAACAAAGAAACGATCAGCCTAGAACAGAAAGACCAGTAAGACAATTTACCTAGATTAATATGACACTATCTCAAGTCTTGCAACATTTATTGAGATCTAATCTGGTAACTTTGAAATAAGCTCCAAGGAATCCTAACACAACCTCTCCTCACTACCATCCTAATGCTCGTTGTGCATACCATTCAAAAAGTCCAGGCCATGATACTAACAACTGTTGGGCTTTGAAAAACAAGGTGCAAGACCTTCTTGAAGCCAAAGAATTTGAGTTTGATGCTCCTAAGATCCAAAATCTTATCACCGCTCCTATGCCCAAGCATGGTCGGGGTGTTAACACTGTCGAAGATAATATGTTTGTTACTGCTGTTGATGAACTTATTACTCCTCTCCTGACCGTCAATAAGAACCTATTGAAGGCTGGTTTATTTCCAGGATGTGACGAAAGCTGCCACCTCTGTTCCTCCCTACCAACTGGCTGTCATTTATTGAAAGCAGGTGCTCAACGCCTAATGGATGACAAAGAGATTTTGTTTTAAAAGACTCCCGTTCCAACCACTTCTTACAATGATGTTTCAATAGTAACCATTTCCGCCAATCCTTCCAGGTTCTCCACCAAAAGACCCATTAGGATTAGATCAGTTCCCGAAGTAGCTCCACTAATAATTACTATGCCTGGACCAATCCCGTACTCATGAGATAAAACTGTCCCATGGAACTATGGGGGCGATGTCTACTATCACGGCGTCAAGCAGGATTGACCGGCTGTTGAAGACTCAATTTCTGAGAAGACTGACCCCGACATCAGCAACATTGCGGGAACCAGCAAGATAACCCGAAGTGGCAGAGTATTCTCTCCAGAGATTGCCCCTCCAAAGACTGTTATCAGTCCTGTGATCATCCATGTTGTTTTTCCCGTTGACACTACTACAACTACAATTCCTATAGTTACACCTGTTGATACTCCTACCACCGAGTCGAACGAGACTCGGGGCAAAGGCATTCTGGTTGAGCTTGTCCAGATGAAGGCGCAATCAGTATCTATCCCCGAGGCCTCCCAAAAGGAGATGGATGAATTTATGAAAATTATAAAGAGAAGAGACTACAACATAGTCGAACAACTAGGGCAGACTCCGTCAAAGATTTCCATGTTGGCTTTATTGTTGTGCTTCGAGGCTCATGCGAAAGCCTTAGTGAAATTTCTTAAAACTGCCCATGTACCACAAGAAACCTCTGCTGATCAGTTCCAAGACTGTGTGGCCAACTTGACCTTGGATAATGGTTTAGGCTTTTCTGATGCTGATTTGACACCTAGAGGGAGGAAGCACAATGAGGCATTGCATGTCTCTGTCGAATGCAGGGGCACAACCTTGGCACATGTCTTAGTAGATACCGGTTCATATTTGAATGTGCTGCCTAAGAAGGCTCTTGATAGACTCGATTGTGGAGGTTTGATCTTAAAACCCAGCAATATAGTGGTAAGTGCCTTCGACGGTTCAAAAAGGATGGTGCATGGGGAGGTAGACATCCCCATAAAAGTTGGAACCCAAACCTTTGATTCAACTTTTTACGTGATGGACATTCACCCTTCCTATTCCTGTTTATTGGGCCAACCATGGATTCACAATGCTGGTGCAGTTACCTCTACATTACATCAAATGCTGAAATATCCGACCGAGGGGAAGATCATTACTGTCCACGGAGAAGGGGAATATATGGTCAGTCACTTAAACTCCTTCAGATACGTGAATTGGATGGTGAATTCATTGAAACTCCATTTCAGCACTTCGAGGAACTCCGGCAAACTGTGGCAGCAACCAAGGTTGTTTGCCAAGTCCCAAAGATTACAAGACCTCCGCTAAAGATGCCTTCTCAGAAAGATGCCAAGGCAGTGATCAAGGAAGGTGGGTGTACTATTTAGGGCCAACTCCCTGATATCCCATACAAGTCTGACAAATTTGGTTTGGGTTTCACTTCAGGAGCCCATAAAGATGTACACCGTGCTCGTACCGGGAGACCACCCTTGAAGATCAGCAACCACGGAATCAACACAGTGGAGGATAATGAGGACAGCTACGACCTGGAGGAGTGGATTTTCCCAACTGTCAATGGAGGACTCAACAACTGGGAAGCTAAAGACTTTGTCCCAATTACTTTTATCCAACAGTAATTTTCTTTAATTTTTTGTCGGACCTGTAATAATTAAACATCTCAGACTTTTAAAACCTTGTGTCTTGCCCGAGGCACAACGGTCCATCTATAAGGGTTGTTACCTCATTTTCATATGTCATCAATGAATCATGGACGTTTTTGCATACAAAATTTGTGCTCTTTGTCTTTATTTTTACATTTTTATTCGTTTTCAAAGATAGCTATACTCTTACACACACTCACATACAAAATGCAAACCTACATCCATTCGGGATCCCATGGGTAACGATTCTGCTATGGCTTTCTGTGACTCTGAAAATCTAATCTACCAAGCCGAAGACGAAGGTGGGGAAGATTGTGAAGTGCCAGGGGAATTAGCCAGGTTACTACAATAGGAAGAGAGGACCATACAGCCCCACGAAGAACCAGTGGATATAGTTAATCTAGGTACCGAAGAGAACAAGACAGAAGTTAAGGTGGGTGCCAATCTAGAACCCAGTGTCAAGAAATGTCTGATTCAGTTGCTACATGATTATGTCGAAGTATTTTCCTGGTCGTACAAAGACATGCCAGGACTGGATGCTGATATTGTGGTATATCATTTACCAACAAAAGAAGACTGTTCTCCGATAAAGTAGAAAGTCTGTCGCATGCGACCAAACATGTCAGAGAATATCAAAGCAGAAGTCATGAAACAATTCAACACTGGATTCTTGGCCGTCACCTTCTATCCGCAATGGGTTGCCAATGTTGTTCCCCTGCCTAAAAAGGATGGCATAGTGTGATTATGCATGGACTACAGAGATTTGAATAGGGCAAGCCCTAAGGATGATTTCCAACTTCCCCACATCGATATTCTAGTTGACAATACAACACAACATAAGGTGTTTTCCTTCATGGATGGTTTCTCAAGTTACAATCAAATAAAAATGGCACCTGAGGACATGGAGAAAACAACCTTTGTCACACAATGGGGAACTTTCTGTTACAAGGTTATGCCATTCGGGTTGAAGAACGTTGGGGCAACCTATCAACGTGCCATGGTTGCTCTATTTCACGACATGATACATCACGAAATAGAGGTCTATGTGGGCGACATGATAGCCAGATCTCAAACTGAAGAGGAACATCTTGAACATTTACAGAAGCTCTTTGAGAGACTAAAGAAATACAAGCCGAGGTTGAACCCGAACAAATGCACATTTGGGGTGAGGTCTGGTAAACTCCTAGGCTTTGTCGTTAGTGGTAAAGGTATTGAAGTGGACCCTGCCAAGGTGAAAGCGATACAAGAAATGCCTGCTCCTCACACCGAGAAGGAATTCAGAGGATTCTTGGGAAGTTTAAACTACATTGCCAGATTCATTTCTCACCTGACAACTACTTGTGAACCAATCTTCAAATTACTGAAGAAAGATCAAGTAGTCAAATGGAATGATGAGTGCCAAACTGCCTTCAACAAGATCAAAGAGTACCTGTAAGAGCCTCCTGTTTTGATGCCACCAGTCAAGGGCATACCCTTGATCATGTATCTAACTATTTTGGAAAATTCAATGGGGTGTGTGCTGGGGCAGCATGACGAGTCTGGCCGAAAAGAGCATGTTATTTATTACCTGAGCAAAAAGTTTACCGACTGTGAACCAAGATATTCACTGCTCGAGAAAACTTTTTACGCTCTGGCATGGGCTGCTTGCCGGATAAGACAATATATACTGACCCATTGATATCAAAGATGGATCCAATAAAATACATATTCGAGAAGACTGCCCTCTCTGGGAGAGCAAGATGGCAGATGATCCTGACGGGATATGACATTTAGTATACTACCCAAAAAGAAATAAAGGTAAGTGTACTGGATGATCACCTTGCCCATCAAGCCGTGGATGACTACCAGTCCATGAAGTTCGAATTCCCATATGAATACATCATAATGGTAAACAACTATGAAGAACTCATACCATATAACGGACCTGAACAAGGATCCCGGTGGACCCTGGTTTTTTATGGGGCATCCAACGCACTCGGCAATTGCATAGGTGTTGTACTCATATCCCCTTAAGGATGTCACACTCCCTTCACTGCAAGACTCTGTTTCAAGTGTACAAATAACATGGCAGAATACGAAGCGTGCATTTTTAGTCTCAAAGCTGCCATAGATTTGGGGATCAAGTCCTTAAGTGTATTCAGAGATTCAACTTTAGTTATCAGCCAAATCAAAGGAGAATGGGACACGAAGCACCCTAACGTCATCCCCTACAAAGAACATGTGTTGACATTAATCCCACATTTTGAGAAGATTACCTTTGAGCATTTCCCGCGAGAAGAAAATCAGCTAGCAGACGCACTAGCCACAATGCCATCCATGTTTAAACTTAAATGGGATAACGAGGCTCCCCAGATCACCATTGAATGAATGAATGAACCAGATCACTTTCACGAGATCAATACAGAAGAAGTAGTGGACCGACCTTGGTTCCACGAAGTCAAGAAGTATCTCGAGGCTCAAGAGTATCCAGAAGGAGCTTCGGTCAATGATAAGAAGTTCTTAAGGAGATTCTCTGCTAAGTTCTTCCTTATTAATGGAATTCTCTATAAACGCAACCATGACTCTGTTTTGCTCCGTTGCATAAACAAGGTTTAGGCAGAGAAGATCATGGCTGATCTACATGAAGGCACTTTTGGAACCCATCGTAGTGGGTATACTATGGCAAAGAAGATCCTACAGGCAGGTTATTACTGGTCTACCATGGAAGCAAATTTCTATCAACACTCTCGAACTTGTCATAAGTGTCAAATCTATGCTGACAAAGTGCATGTACCTCCAGTTCCTTTAAATGTCTTGACGGCTCCTTATCCCTTTGTTATGTGGGGGATTGATATGATTGGAGAAATCAAGCCCACGACCTCTAATGGACATCGTTTCATCTTAGTGTTCATTGACTATTTCACAAAGTGGGTTGAGGCGGCTTCTTTCGCTTCCGTCACCAAGAATGTTGTTGCCCGATTAATCAAACAAAATCTCATCTATCGTTACGGTATCCCAGAGAGGATCATCATAGACAATGGTACGAATCTCAAAAATACTATGATCACCGCACTATGCACGCAATTCAAGATCCAACACCATAATTCTTCCCCTTACCGGCCAAAGATGAATGGTTTTGTCGAAGCCGCAAATAAGAACATAAAAAAGATCATACCGAAAATGATAGTAACCTACAATGACTGTCATGAGATGCTACCATTCTCCCTCCACGGTTACTGTACCACGACGCGCACATCAACCGAGGCAACACCTTACTCTTTGGTATACGACATGGAGGTTGTCTTGCCTATTGAGGTCCAGATCCCTTCTCTAAGAATCGTGAAGGATGTAGGGTTGGATGAGGATGATTGGATCCAAACTCGACTTGATCAACTGAACTTGATTAATGAAAAAAGGCTTACTGCTGTCTGTCATGGTCAAATGTATCAAAAACAGATGATCGAGGCTTTCAACAAAAAGGTTAGACGCCAAGTGTATCAAGCCAGGGATTTGGTGATCAAGCGCATCATACTGCAGCAAGGTGATCCCAGGGGCAAATGGACTCCTACATATGAAGGGCCATTTGTGATCAAAAGCATATTCTCTGGTGGAGAAATGATCTTGACCACTATGGATGGCAACATCCCGCCGCACCCTGTGAACGCGGACATAGTCAAAAGATACTATGCATAAGAGACCCGCTAGGTTGACACACCTAGGAAAAACAAGGGCATCCCGGCGAACCAAAGAGGTTCGGCCAAAAATTAGGGATAAAACAAAAAATATATACACCCGGCAAGTTGAAAACCCGAAAGGGCGACTTGGGCAAAAAAGGGTATCCCGGTGGACTGAAAACCCGAAAGGGCGGTCCAGACAAAAGTTATGGATTTAAAGCGTATGACTATGTCCCGTTGGATCACCTTACAAACAAACTTTGGATTTTGTGATGCGGTGGGAGAACTGACTTGGGTGTTTTACGTTTGATTGCAAATGTTGCGGTTAGCAAGAGTCGCCACCGAATTTTCTTTTATCCAAAAGGAAAGATGAAAAAGCACATGAAAGACCTTTGAGATTGTTTCTTGAGTTTGGGGGGTAGATTATGAAAAGGGAAGGTATTAGCACCCTTTTCATCCATGGTTTTCCATGGGCTCTTAGTTACTTGCTAGATCACTTGCTTTTGTTTGAAATTGTGCTTTGTGTGGTTTTTTGAAAGTATTTTGTAAAGAGGCCATTGCTTAGGCAATCTTTGTAATGATTCTCGTTCGTAAGAATGTATACAAAGATGTTTGATCTTTTTGAAAATGTTTTCAAATTTTGTGAGATGTTTGGAAAGTGTAAGTGTTTGAAATGGAGCAAGTAATTAGGAGAAATTTACCTACTCAAATGTCTTTCTTGTTCATTTTCTTTTCCTTGGACATTGTTGTCTTACCATTTATTTGGTAAGCAACCCTATCTTTGGATGTAAACGGGACGGGAGTGGGTCATCGTATAACCATGATTATTAATATTTGCAAGGCATCTTAGCATTCTCTTTTAAGGACTAAGATCATTTGTAATGCAACTTAGATAGCGTCATCGAGAGACTATGATCTTGTATTTACTTGTTTTTGCTAAGATACCTTACATGCGTGATATGGTCATTTTGTATAAGGCAACCAAGGGGAATAACCTTAGGGGTGTATGTGTGCAAGTGCATCAATTTTCATGCTTGTTTTTGTCTTGAATTAGGGTTTTCTAAGCATTGGTTTTAGTCTTTCCATACAAACCCTAATTACTAGCATTGTAAAGAAGATGAATTTTGTTTGATTTTCATAAAGAAAGACTTTTTTATCTTAACCTAATTTAAATAAATAAAATAATTAATTAAATTTGAATTTATTAATAAAATTATTTTTAAAAGAAAACCCTAATTCTATTAATTAACTAAAAGAAAATAATTTCTAAGGAAAGTATTTTTGGCACTTTTATCTTGAAAATATTTATAGCTATAAAACTATTTTTAGTCTTTTTTTGGTATTTAAATAATATATTTTTAAATGGTATGAAGAAAAATAAATAATATAATATTAATTAAGTTTATAAGAAAAATAAATAAAGTATAGTAAATAAAATATTTTTGTTCATGGAAAAATAAAATAAAATAAGTCAAAATATAAAATGTATCATTTTTGTATTTTTCATGATTTTTAGTATTTTAGAAAATATATTTAAAAGGAAAAATGAAATAAATAAGTAAATAAAAATAAATGGGCCAGGGGGTGCCAAAAGTAGGCAGGGAGGTGAGTTAGTAATAAAAAAACAATGCCAGGCCCAAAGGGCCCAACGCCTGCAAAAACAAACAATGTTAGAAAATCAGAAAATATGCAAAAAATAAAAAAGGGGGTTCACATTGGTTCGAACCCTCGCCCTTTAGGTAAGAAGTGACTTAGTACGCGCGCGCTTGCCACTGAGGTGGTTGTTTCATCCGGTCATACAACCAAATCATAAATATATATTAGAAACTGCTTCCTGAAGACCACTTCATCTTTAACCTCGCGCATAGCCAGACCACCTGTATCTTCTTCATCTCTCCATAAAAATGGAAAGTTCAAACATGAAAGTTGTGGTGTTTCTTCCCACGAATCCAACTACATAACTTATGTAAGCTAAAAGTCAAAGATGAAAACTAATTTTGTTGGCCCTAAATTGAAACCTAATTTTCTCAGAAATTTCAAATCCAAAATTCTCTATACACAGTCAATATAAATGGGAACTATGAACATGGTCAGCTTTAGAGCAAAGATATCTATATTTTGTCTTCACAAATCAGGATCAAAAGATGCTTGTATGAAGAGATAGAAGTTTGAAAACTTACCCCTTGCAGCTGAAATCGTGAATGGAGTTTGAGCAACTTTTGAGATGGCTTGAGGATCTGTTTAGCATGCCTGGACCTCCTTGAGTGATTTCAACTCCTACTTTGTCTTAAAAGTTCCTGAATCTCTTTACTCAAGTCAACCTGCAAGCTTGATGTTTGAAAATGGTGGATGGTGTTGGAGGAGTTACATTCTTGAAACAGGGGCCTGGATTGCTTTGGTATGGTGTATAGAAGGTGTTTGAATGATTGGTTTTCGAAACGCACGAGTGGAAATGAAGATGATGAGTTTTGGTTCAAAACTGTATATCAATGGTGTTTCTGAGCAGATTTATGGTTTTTGAGTGTTTGAGATAGTTTCAGGGCACTAGCATTCGTGTTTCATCTTGAAAATAGAGTATGTACTTAAAGGCAAGAGGTTTTGAGGCTTGAAACAACTCAGAAATTGAAATCACATGTTATGGCTTGGTTACTTGTTTTTTAAGCAAAGTTGACAAACATGGTTTCAATGTGAGGTACCAGGATTTGCAGGGTGGTTAGTAGGCTGTAGATATGTTTCTTCTTACATTTAAATGTTTTTGAGTCAGAAACAACAATGTATGGGCTCAAGAAGAGTTGAGATTATGATTAAAGTCACTTTTCCAAAATGGAAGTGGTGACTTTCTTCCCAAAATGGAAATGCAACTTGGATAATGGCTCAAATGCTTGGACAATGGATCTATCAGTTATGTAAAAATTAAATTATTGAGTGATTAGCATGTTTGAAGCCTGTAAAGCAAGATTTGTACAGCATGCTTGAAGATTGGAGCAAGTGTTCTTCACAAAATGGCTTGTAATTCAAGTTTGAAAACCCTAACTTATTTCCTTCGATTCTCCTTGCTCAAGAATTATCTCAAGGAGTTCTTAGACATTTTGGAAAGCTTGCAATGTGATATTCAACTCATGTTTGAATTACTTTTGAATATTCCCCTTGGAACTATGTGAAAAATTGCCATGGAATTAGGTAAAAAAATCTGCCTAACTAGGGCAAAATTTCACAAAGTCTTTTTTTAGTTCATGAGCATGTATTCAGAAAATTATAACTTGAGATCCAAGCACTTTTAGGAGATGTTGTGTGAAGAAAAGTTGTAGATTTCATGTATATCTAAAACTTTCATATTGGAGGTTTCCTTTGAATCATCATGCATCATGAAGAAATTCTTTCTCAAAGTTATGAAAAAATAAGAAATTTTCAACACTTAGAAAAAATTTCTAAGTTTAGAAATTTTGACTTTTCAAAATGAAATCTTGATTTCTTGATTTCTTGATGAATAAATTTCCTATTTTGACACGTTTTGATGAATTGTGATCTTTGGCACTTGAATTAGACCAAAAAGTCAAAGTTTGACTTTTCAGTATACAATTGACTTTTGATCAGTTGACTGCAAAATTCATTTGTCAATCCAATGGATTTTTAATGTTTTGAATCATGTCATTAGTTCAAAATGATGCAAATGGACTCTTGAGATCATGCCTTAAACCAATCGACCATTTTCTAGGTCAAAAATCATAAATTGCCTTTTCCCAGTCAAAACCCTAATTTTGACCATTTTGCCCTTTTGGAGATTTGATCAAATTTCTTGAGGAATTGTGGTCCAAACTTGATAAAGTGATACATATGGGTTTAAAATGTTGATGTGGATCAAAAATTATGAAGTTTGAATATAAATTGGCCATGATTGACTCTTTCCCCAATACAGCTAATTTTTAGGTTAACTATTCAATTGATTGATCAAAATGTGATCCAAGGTTTAAAACTTGACATGAGTAATCTTGGGGCTCCATAATGATCCATGGAAGTCATATGGGGCATTAATAGTTCAAAAATCCTTGTGCAAACTCAAACCCTAATTTTGGTCATTAGTGCATAAGGAGGTGTCTTGAGCTGATCAAACCCTAGTGCAGTCTTGAGCCCAATGAGATCTTGTGAGAAAATTCTTGATAAGTGAGAGGGAAAATTTTGGGGTGCAATATCTGCCCCTGTTCGATCTTCTTAAGCCTGAAGAGTTAGATAGGCGTGCTTCTCCAATCGTGACTCAAAGGTGGAAGATGATTAGATACTAGAGTGCCCAGAAATTTGCGCTCAGTGATGTGATGGTTGAGGGAATGGGCTTAAAGATGCCATTTGGAGAAGTGATAGAAAGCTATAGGAGATGGGCTTAAAAGATGCCATCCAAAAGTGATTGTTTGTATTGTAATTTGTAAGCTGAAAGAAATGAGTATCAGAATGGCATCCGTGTCTGAAGTGTATCTGAACTATATCTGGGAGCTGATTTTGACTGATTATCATAATGGCATCCGTGTCTGGAGCGTATCTGAACTGTATCTGAAAGCTAATTTTGAATGAGTGTCAAAATGGCATCCGTGTCTGGAGCGTATCCAAACTGTATCTGAGAGTTGAATTTGAATGATTATCAGAATGGCATCTGTGTCTGGAGTGTATCTGAGTTGTATTTGGAAGAGGCTTTGACTGAGCATCACAATGGCATCCGCGTCTAGAGCGTATCTGTACTGTATCTGAAAGTTGAAACTGAATGAGTATCAGAATAGCATCTGTGTCCGGAGCGTATCTGAACTGTATCTAAAAGTTGAATCTGGATGAGCATCAGAATGACATATGTGTCTGGAGCGTATATGAACTGTATCTGAAGACTGAATCTTGAATGAGTATCAGAATGGCATCCGTGTCTGGAGCGTATCTGAAAGTTCTGAACATTGTTAATGGTAAGTGTTTTAATCTTATCCTGAAAAGGGTAAAATGTTAGCTAAAATTTATGTTTATGTTGTATGAAATGCATAGTATAACGCATTCGTGTTATCAATGTTTATGAGATATGGATGCAATATATGCGTATGTGAGCTAGTTTGATGTACTGTTGTGGGATTGGGGAAAATAAATCCCTGACTGCTGCTGAGGATATGGAGTATAAGTCTTCATGTTATGAAGTGTTGATGAATTTCCACTTAGAGAAATAAACTTTGTCATAAGGGAAATTCCGTGTAGTGCTTGTAAAATCCTGTTGTGAAACCCTGAGAATTTTGACGACTTCTACTGGGGATTGATAATTGGAAGCTTGTTCCGCTGGGAATTAAACTGCAAACTGTGGGGAATTTATGGAAATATCTTAGAGAGATTTCCCTACCTCTTAAAGCCATTAGTAATTGTCTTTTATTTTGTTTATTTGTAAACAGTAATTATGTTCAAATGCATATGTTCAATAATGAATCATTGGACATTTTTATAAACAAAACACAAGAGTAAAGAAAAATAGATACTTTTGCACTTTCAAAGGAATATCTTTGTATTGACTTTGAGTAAGTATTTGTACAAGGAGACAAACATTCTAGTAAGAGAATGGCATCGTAAAAAATGAAGATTTTAATACAAAGAAAAGATAGCTATGTGTAATAATCCCATGGGGTTCCCATTTTGCTATAGCCTTTGTATCCCTGAGCATCTTGTCTATTTGTTGCCTCATCCGAAGGTGATTGAATTGATTAGAACCTCTGAGTTTGTCAGTTGAAGCCAAAGGTTGTCCGTAAGGTGATCCAATGGGACATAGTCATATGCTTTAATTCCCTAACTTTTTCCTGGACCGTCCTTTCGGGTTTTCAGTCCACCGGGAAACCCTTTTTTGCCCAAGTTGCCCTTTCGGGTTTTCAACATTCCGGGTGTACAGATTTTTTTTGTTTTATCCCTAATTTTTTCCCGAACCTTTTTGGTTCGCCGGGATGCCCTTGTTTCGCCTAGGTATGTCAACCTAGCGGGTCTCTTATGCGTAGTATCTTTTGACTATGTCCGCATTTGTAGGATGCAGCAGGTCGTCACCATCCATGGTGGTCAAAATCATTGCTCCGCCAGAGAATATGTTTTTGATTACAATTGTTCCTTCGTAAGTAGGAGTCCATTTTCCCCTTGGATTACCTTGTGGCAGTATGATGCGTTTAATCACCAGATCTCCAACTTGATACACTTGGCGTCTGACCTTCTTATTGAAAGCCTTGATCATCCGTTTTTGATACATTTGACCATGAAAATAGCAGTAAGTCTCTTCTTATCAATCAAGTTCAATTGATCAAGTCGAGTCTGGATCCAATTGTCTTCGTTCAGCCCTGCATCCTTCATAATCCTAAGAGAGGGGATCTAGACCTCGATAGGAAAGACAACCTCCATGCTGTAAACCAGAGAAAAGGGTGTTGCCCTGATTGAGGTGCGAGTTGTGGTACGATACCCGTGGAGAGCGAACGACAACATCTCATGCCAGTCTTTGTATGTGACTGTCATTTTCTGTATGATCTTTTTAATGTTTTTATTTGCAGCTTCGACAACACCATTCATCTTCGGCCGATAGGGAGAAGAATTGTGATGCTGAATCTTGAATTGCTCGCACAATGTGGTGATCATAGTGTTGTTGAGATTTGTACCATTGTCAGTGATGATCCTTTCCAGGATACCGTACCGACAAATGAGATTTTGCTTGATGAGACGGGCAAAAACATTCTTGGTAACGGAAGCGAAGGAAGCTTCCTCCACCCACTTTGTAAAATAATCAATGGCCACTAAGATGAAGCGGTGTCCATTGGAGGCCGTCGGCTTGATTTCCCCAATCATATCAATTCCCCACATAGCAAAGGGCCAAGGAGCCGTCAAGACATTCAGAGGAACCGGAGGTATGTGCACCTTGTCAGCATAAATCTGGCATTTATGGCAGGTTCGAGAGTGTTGATAACAATCTTCTTCCATGGTAGACCAGTAGTAGCCTTCCCGTAGGATTTTCTTGGTCATCGTATGCCCACTGGAATGGGTGCCAAAAGTGCCTTCATGCAATTCATCCATGATCCTTTCAGCTTCAACCATATCTACGCACCAAAGTAACACAGAGTCATGATTGCGTTTGTACAGGATGCCATTACTAAGGAAAAATTTAGCAGAGAATCTCCTTAAGAACTTCATATCATTGATTGAAGTTCCTTCTCGATATTCTTGATCCTCGAGATACTTCTTGACTTCGTGAAACCAAGGTTGGTCCACTACTTCTTCAGTGTTAATCTCGTGATAATGCGCTGGTTCTTCCATTCGTTCGACGGTGATCTGGGGAGCCTCATTATCCCAATTAAGTTTAAACATAGATGACATTGTGGCTAGAGCGGCTGCTAGCTGATTTTCTTCTCGCGGGAAATGCTCGAAGGTAATCTTCTCAAAATATGGTAGCAATGTCAAAACATGTTCTTTATAAGGGATAAGGTTAAGGTGTTTGGTGTCCCATTCCCCTTTGGTCTGACTGATAACCAAAGCTGAATCTTCGAATACATCCAAGGATTTGATCCCTAGGTCTATGGCGACTCTGAGACCAAAGATGCATGCTTCGTATTCCGCCATGTTGTTTGTACAATTGAAGCAGAGTCTTGTGGTAAAGGGAGTATGACACCCTTCCGGAGATATGAGTACAACACTAATACCATTTCCAAGTGCATTAGATGCCCCATCAAAGAACAGTGTCTATCAGGATCCTTGTTCAGGTCCGTCATATGGCCTGAATTCTTTACAGTTATCTAACGTCATGATGTCTTCATCCAGAAATTCGAACTTCATGGACTGGTAGTCTTCTACAGCTTGGTGAGCAAGGTGATCAGCTAATACACTGCCTTTTATTGCATTTTGGGTAGTATACTGTATGTCATATTCTATCAAGATCATCTGCCATCTCGCTATTCTCCCAAAAAGGGCAGGCTTCTCAAAGATGTATTTTATCAGATCCATTTTAGATATCAACAAAGTAGTATGAGTCAGCATATACTGTCTTAGCCGGCGAGCAGCCCATGCCAGAGCGCAACAAGTTTTTTTGAGCAGTGAATATCTGGTTTCACAGTCGGTAAAATTTTTGCTCAGATAGTAAATAACATGCTCTTTTCGGCCAGACTCGTCATGCTTCCCCAATACACACCCCATTGAGTTATCTAAAACAGTCAGATACATGATCAACAGTCTTGTGGCATCAACATAGGAGGCTCTTGTAAGTATTCTTTGATTTTGTCAAAAGAAACTTGGCACTCGTCATTCCATTTGACTACCTGATCTTTCTTCAATAATTTGAAGATTAGTTCACAGGTAGCTGTCAGGTGAGAGATGAATCTGGCAATGTAGTTCAAACGTCCCAAGAACCCTCTGACTTCCTTCTTAGTACGAGGAGCAGGCATATCTTGTATTGCTTTTACCTTGGCAATATCGACTTTGAGACCTTTGTTGCTAACGATAAAGCCTAGGAGTTTACCAGACCGTACCCCAAATGTGAATTTGTTTGGATTCAACCTCAGTTTATACTTCTTCAGTCTCTCAAACAGTTTTTGTAAGTGATCAAGATGCTCTTCTTCTGTTTGAGATCTGGCTATCATATCGTCCATGTAGACCTCTATTTCATGATGTATCATGTCATGAAATAGAGCTACCATGGCACGCTGATAGGTGGCCCAAACATTCTTCAGTCCGAATGGCATCACCTTGTAGAAGAATGTGCCTCATTGTGTGACAAAGGTTGTCTTCTCCATACCCTCAGGCGCCATTTTGATTTGGTTATAACCTGAGAAACCGTCCATGAAGGAAAACACTTTGTGTTGTGCTGTATTGTCTACTAGAATGTCAATGTGGGGGAGTGGAAAATCATCCTTAGGGCTTGCCCTATTTAAATCTCTGTAGTCTACACACGTTCGCACTTTTCCGTCCTTTTTGGGCACGGGAACAACATTGACAACCCATTTGGGATAAAGAGGTGATAGTGAAGAATCCAGCATTGAATTGCTTCATGACTTCTGCTTTAATCTTTTCTAACATATCAGGCCTCATGCGGCGAACCTTTTGTTTTACTGGAAGACAACCCCCTCTTGTAGGCAGACGATGTACCATAATATTTGCATCAAGTCCTGGCATGTCTTCATATGACCAGGCAAAGACTTCGACATAATCGTGCAACAACTGAATCAGACGCTCCTTGATACTGGGTTCCAGATTGGCACCCACCTTGACCTCTTTTTTATCTTCTTCGGTACCTAGGTTGATCGTATCCACGGGTTCCTCGTGAGGCTGAATGGTTCTCTCTTCTTGTTGTAGTAGTCTGGCAAGTTTGCCTGGTACTTCACAATATTCCTCACCTTCGTCTTCGGGTTGGTAGATTAGATTCTCAGAGTCACAAAAGGCCATAGCAGTATCGTTACTCATGGGATCCCGAACGCATGTATACCTGCATTGTGAGTGTGAGCGTGTGTAAGGGTATAGCTATCCTTGAAAGAAATAAAAATGTAAGAAGAAAAAATAATGAGCATAAAAGTTTGTATGCGAAAACGTCCATGATTCATTGATGTCATATGAAAATGAGATAATAACCCTTACAAATGGACCATTGTGCCTCGGGTAAGACACAATGTTTTAAGAGTGTGAATTGTTTTAATATTACAGATCCTACAAAATGTAAAGATAAATTATTGTGGGATAAAAGTGATCGGGACAAAATCTCTAGCCTCCCGGTTGTTGAGCCCTCCATTGACATTTGGGAATATCCAGTCCTCCAAGTCACATCTATCTTCATCATCTTCTACGGTGTTGACCTCACAATTTCGGATCTTCAGGGGTGGTCCTCCGGCACGAGCGCGGCGTACAGTCTTCTGAGCATTTGAAGTGAAACCTATGCCAAACTTGTCAGACTTATATGGGATATCTGGGAGTTGTCCCCAGATAGTGCACCCACCTTCTTCTACCACCGCTTTGGCATCCTTCAGAGATGACATATGGAGCGGAGGCCTTGTAATCTTGGGAACAACCTTGGTTACTGCTATATCTTGCGGGACCTCATCAAAGTGTTGGAATGGAGTTTCAATAAATCCACCATCTAATTCCACATATCTGAAGGAATTGAGATGGCTGATCATATACTCTTCTTATCCATGAACGGTGATAATCTTCCCTTGAGTCAGATATTTCAGCATTTGGTGCAACGTAGAAGTGACAACTCCAGTATTGTGAATCCATGGTCGGCCTAACAAGCAGGAATATGAGGGACATATATCCATTACATAAAAAGTTGAATCAAATGCTTGTGTTCCAACTTTTATGGGAATGTCTACTTCCCCATGTACCATCCTTTTCGAGCCGTCAAAAGCCCTTACTACTATGTTACTTGGCTTCAATGTTAATCCCTCACAGTCAAGCCTATCAAGAGCTTTTTTAGGCAATACATTCAGAGATAAGCTAGTTTCCACCAAAACATTGGCCAAGGTTGTGCCCCTACATTCAACTGAGACATGTAAAGCCTGATTATGCTTCCTTTCTCTCGGTGTTAAATCAGCATCCGAAAAACCTAGACCATTATCTGCAGTCAAGCTGGCCACGCAGTCTTGGAATTGATCGGCAGATGTCTCTTGGGGTACATGGGCAGTTTTCAGGAATTTTACCAAGGCTTTTGCATGCGCCTCAGAACATAGTAGTAATTCCAGCATGGAAATTTTAGAGGGAGTTTTCCCCAGTTGTTCAACCAGATCGTAGTTGCTTCTTTTAATGATCTTCAAATTTTCCTCCATCTCTTTCCGGGAGGTCTCAGGGATAGCCAATGATTGTGTCTTCATCTTGACAGACTCAACCAGAACACCTTTTCCTCGAGTCTCGGTTAATTTGGCAGCAGGTGTGTTGGTAGGAATGATAATAGGGGTTGTGACAGCTTTGTCAGTTGGAGTATTGTTGGAGATAATTGTAGGACCGGGAACAGCTTTTGGGGGATCAATAGCAGGAATGATTACGAGTCCAGAAATTTCTTTTGGGGGAGCAATTTCTAGAGAAAAGATCCTACCACTTCGGGTAATCTTGCTAGTTCCTGCAATATTACTGATGTCGGAGTTGACTTTCTCGGAGCCTGAATCTTCGGAGGCTGGCCAGTCCTGCTTGATACCATGGTAATAGACATCCCCTCAATAATTCCATGGTATGCTCTTGTCTGATGAATATGGGACTAGTCCAGGCATTGTAATTATTAAAGGAGTTGCTTTCGGAACTGATGTAATTCTAACTGGTCTTTTGGTGGAGACCCTGGAAGAATTAGCGGAAATGGTAATCATAGAAACATCTTCAAAAGGAATAGGTGGAATAGAAGTATTTCAAACAAAATTTATTTGTTATCTATCAGGCACTGAACGCCTGCTTTCAACAAAGGACAGCTGGTTGATGGGGACAAACAGAAATGGAAAACTTCATCACAGCTCGGGAACACACCGACATTCAACAAGTTCATTTTTATAGTCAGAAGTTGGGTCATAAGTTCATCAACTGAAGTAACAAACAATCCTTCTTCAATGGCATTGGTATTATGGCCATGTATGGGCATAGGGGCGGAAATGATATTTGGCTTTTCAGGCGCATCGAATTCAATCTCTTTTGCTTCAATGAGGTCTTGTATTTTGTTCTTTAAAGCCCAACAATTATTAGTGTTATGGCCGAGACTTTCAGAGTGATATGCGTAACGGGCATTGGGATGATAGTGAGGAGATGTTATATTGGGGTTTTTTGGAGCTTCTTTCAAGGTAACCAAATTGGATCTTAGTAGATGCAGTAATACTTGAGATCGGGTCATGTTAATTCTGGTGAACTGCCTGACTGGTCTTTCCATCCTCAGTTGATTATTTCTTTGTTGATCAGGCGCAGGCTTAGGAATCATAACAGCCCCCACCATTGGTCGGCGTTCGGCCCTATCTTGGTTTCTTTGCGGATATACAGCAACCACCTCTTTATTTCCGATGAAAGGCTTCCTTTCAGTTGCAGAAGAAGATATATCTTTCTGAATCTTCCCACTCTTTATACCGGCTTTTACCCTTTCTCCGGTTAATATTAGTTCAGTAAAGCCTGCCGATGAACTTCCGATTAAATTATTGAAAAAGGGACCAGACAAGGTGCCTAAGAACGTGTCTACCAATTCTCTCTCAGATAGAGGGGGTGGAACTCTTCCAGCCAAGTCTCTCCATTTTTGCGCATAGTCCTTGAAACCTTCATTAGAAACCATGGCCATACTCTGGAGTTGAGTACGGGTAGGCGCAAGATCAACATTGTATTGATATTGTTTGTAGAAGGCTGCATCAAGGTCTTCCCAATTGTGAACGTCGGTTATTTCTAGTTGGTAAAACCAGTCAAGTTGAGTTCCAGACATAATGTCTTGAAAGAAATGTACCTATAAGTCTTTGTCGGCGCTTTGGGGCTGGATTTTCCTTACATATGACCGGAGATACATTTTAGGCCATGAGACTCCGTCATACTTGGCGAACACAGGTGCTTTGAATTTCGGAGTAATGACAATCCCCGATACTAACCCCAATTCCTCAAAGTCCAAACCAGGCACTTTTTGGATTTCCATCGCACTCAACCGCTCTTCGAGATGTTTATACTTGTCATCAGCTGGAGGGTATTGTTCTTCAGAATAGTCTTATTCTTCCTTTTCCTCTTATGATTCTGACAGGACAACTGTTTCCTTGCCTTTCCCGTCTTGGTTGTCTTTTTCACCGGATGTTGTTGCAAAGTCTAAGGTCCTTCTTGTCTTCCCATGAAATCTTCTTCCCATGTTTAGGACTCTGGTTACCTTCTTTGTCTTCTTTTTCCTCTCTTAAGCCAGCAATGTCTTTAATTCTTCTTGTCCTTTGGCTAGGGTCAAGAGCAACTGTTGAAATTGTGTATTCTGAGCTTGGAGGTCTTTCACTGTTTGCTCGAGATCCATCTTACTGAAATAAAAAGTAGAGAGATGAGGAGACTTGTTGCAAAAGACATGCTTATGTTATGATGAATGGTATATGCATATGTAATAATTTCAAGGATTTTAAGATTCAAATTTGTTTCAGACAAAAAAAGGAAAGACACGTTATATTAATAAGTTAAAGCTTGAGTACATCAATGCCTCTTGGGCTTATAAGGAAATACAAAATCTCTAAGATAAAAAGGTAGTGTGCATCCTCTTTGGTGCAATGTACGCATTGAGAGTCTGCTCCTCATGAAGTAGCCTAGTGAGTTCCAAAACCTTCTTCTCACTTGCGTAGAATTGGGTTTTGAAAGTATCTCGCTCCCCCTTGAGTTGTATCCAATCTCTTTTTAGGTCTTCAAGAGAGGTGGTCATATCAAGATGTAGGATAGTGTATGGAACATCTCCTTCCATGACAGGCTCAATGATTACCGGGAGATGGAGGGGTAAGGCATCATAAGATTCTGAGCACGGGTTCGTACCCATTTGAGGTAAGACTCAAGAGGGATGGAATTTTTATTCCCCAAAGTCTTGCTATCTACCTTGTTTAACATCCTCCAAGCTCGGATAAATCTCTGGCGAAGACCTTGATCGTTATTGTCATAGTCAAATACCAAACCTCGAATTAGCATCTCGTGCGGGCCATCCCTTCGGGCGTAACCAAACTGTCTTAAGGCTAAACATGGGTTGTAGGTGATACCTCCCCTAATTCCAAGTAAAGGGACATTATGGAATTCTCCATAATGGTCGACAATGATAACATTCTCTTTGGATCGGGAGCACCAATGAATGTCCGAATGTTTGAGCGTCATCAACCTTTGTGACCACCTTGAAACTTGCTCATTTTTAATACATATTGGGGAAGATGAGAAATAAACCATATTTCCAAGATAGGAGTGCAACAAATAAGGACACCTCTTTTCCTCATTGTGCGAGTGTGAAAAGAGTGTAGGATATCTCCTAGCAATGTAGGCACCGGGTTGTGGGATATGAAGATTTTGACGGTGTTGACATCTATGAGTTGGTCAGGATTTGGAAACAAAACCATCCCATAGATGAGGAGAGCCACAATTTCCTCAAAGGCTTGCAAGTCCAAGGAATTCCAACAGTTTTGGGCTTTCTCAAACAGGAACTTTGCTAAGAAACCTTTGACACCACTCCTTGTTTCCCAATGAGTTGTGATATCAGATGAGTGCAAGTGTAAAGCTTGAGGAATCTCTTCTGGCTTTGGGTCTCTTTCCATACTGTTGAAAGGTAGTTGAATGAGAATGGGAATCCTCAAGAGTTGGGAGAATTCTTCCAAAGTTGGTACAAGTTGATAGTCGGGAAATGTGAAGCAATGGTGTAGAGGACCAAAGAACTGAAAGAGCACCTTCATCATATCCTCATCTGTGTTGAAGGTGACCAAGTTGAGTAGGCCACCATGTCTCTCGGTAAATAGAGAGTTTTCAGGAATCCTTGAAGCTAGCTCCTTGATTTGTGGAGGGATCCTTACAAGGTTGACTTGAATAGTTTTCCTGCGAAGTGAATCCATATCCTACAAAACAAGAACAAAGATGAATCCAAAAATCCTTGAAATGGTTAGTAGATGTATATGATGTTCATGATGTTATGTATAAATACGCATATACAAACAAAGCAAACAAATCCTTAGTTTTATGCTTGCATGGAGTTTTATAGGTACGTACCCTCTTGAAGTTTAGTTGGCTCAAACATGTCCTAGTAATAGTAACCGGGTTTTAAGGATCTCAATATCACTGGTTTGTTTCCTTGGTCATTGTTTCAGCACACACCTCTTTAATGGCGACCGAAATATCCCAAGAAACCAAACCTAAATAAGTGTAGTATTGAGTATCTACCAACTTCGAACTGCACCAAATCTGATCATCTAACTACATCCTAAAGGCCAAGTTGGTCAAGTAAAGGTTCTAAAAGTTCATTAGTGCTTCATGACATCACTCAGTGGCCCGTATTCTCTTTAATTAACTCAAAGGCTACCGGTACCCATAAATATGTCGCACTAACATAGCTATTTCTTAGACCATGTCAGTATACCCCACACAGTTTCCACAACGTATTGCTATTTACCTATAATGTATCCCAAATCCGGGTAGAGGATTCGAATCCAAACAAAGAACCATAATGTAAAGAATACAAGTTAAACAATGTAATCAAATAAATGTTATTTATCCCTAAGGTAACCCCACTTTTAGAATTATCCCCAGCAGAGTCGCCAGTTCTGTGATGCAGTGGGAGAACTGACTTGAGTGTTTTACATTTGATCGCAAATGTTTCGTTTAGCAAGAGTCGCCACCGACTTTTCTTTTATCCAAAAGGAAAGGTGAATAAGCACAAGAAATACCTTTGAGATTGTTTCTTGAGTTCGGGGGGTAGATTATGAAAAGGGAAGGTACTAGCATCCATTTCATCCATGGTTTTCCATGGGCTTTTAGTTACTTGCTGGATCACTTGCTTTTGTTTGAAATTGTGCTTTGTGTGGTTTTTTGAAAGTATTTTGCAAAGAGGCCATTGTTTAGGCAATCTTTGTAATGATTCTCGTTCGTAAGAATGTATACAAAGATGTTTGATCTTTTTGAAAATGTTTTCAAATTTTGTGAGATGTTTGGAAAGTGTAAGTGTTTGTTTTTGAAAATAGCAAGGATGTTTCGTTTGAAATAGAGCAAGTAATTAGGAGCAATTTACCTACTCAAATGTCTTTCTTGTTCATTTTCTTTTCCTTGGACATTGTTGTCTTACCATTGATTTGGTAAGCAACCCTATCTTTGGATGTAAACGGGACGGGCGTGAGTCATCGTATAACCATGATTAGAAATGTTTGCAAGACATCTTAGCATTCTCTTTTAGGGACTAAGATCATTTTCAAGGAAACTTAGATAGCGTCATCGAGGGACTATGATCTTGTATTTGCTTATTTTTGCTAAGATACCTTACATGCGTAATATGATCATTTTGTATAAGGCAACCAAGTGGAATAACCTTAGGGTTGTTTGTGTGAAAGTGCATCAATTTTCATGCTTGTTTTTGTCTTGAATTAGGGTTTTCTAAGCATTGGTTTTAGTCTTTCCATACAAACCCTAATTACTAGCGTTGTATATAAAAGCGATAAATTATGAAATTTAAAGTTACTACGCTATTACAATATTTGTGGGGAGGGGGGTATACAATATATGAATGGGGATTGCAATAATATAAACCTAATTAATCTATTATAACCAAATTGAATATGTACAAAAATTACATAAATGCAAAGTATAATGATAGATATATGTATAAGGATAAAAATGTAAAGAAAATGAATTTTGTTTGATTTTCATAAAGAAAGACTTTTTTTATCTTAACCTAATTTAAATAAAGAAAATAATTAATTAAATTTTAATTTATTAATAAAAATATTTTTAAAAGAAAACCCTAATTCTATTAATTAACCAAAAGAAAATAATTTTTAAGGAAAGTATTTTTGGCACTTTTATCTCAAAAATATTTATAGCTTTAAAAATATTTTTAGTCTTTTTTTGGTATTTAAACAATATATTTTTAAATGGTATGAAGAAAAATAAATCATATAATATTAATTATGTTTATAATAAAAATAAATAAAGTATAGTGAATAAAATATTTTTGTTCATGGAAAAATAAAATAAAATAAGTCAAAATATAAAATGTATCATTTTTATATTTTTCATGATGTTTAGTATTTTTGAAAATATATTTACAAGGAAAAATGAAATAAATAAGTAAATAAAAACAAATGCGCCAGGGGGTGCCAAAAGTAGGCAGGGAGGCGAGTTAGTAAATAAAAAAACAATGTCAGGCCCAAAGGGCCCAGCGCCTGCAAAAACAAACAATGTTAGAAAATCAGAAAATATGCAAAAAATACAAAAGTGGGGTTCACATTGGTTCGAACCCTCGCCCTTTAGGTAAGAAGTGACTTAGTACGCGCGCGCTTGCCACTGGGGTGGCTGTTTCATCCTTTCATATAACCAAACCATAAATATATATTAGAAACTGCTTCCTAAAGACCACTTCATCTTCAACCTCGCGCCTAGCCAGACCACCAGTATCTTCTTCATCTCTCCACAAAAATGGAAAATTCAAACGTGAAAGTTATGGTGTTTCTTCCTACGAATCCAACTATATAACTTATGTAAGCTAAAAGTCAAAGATGAAAACTAATTTTGCTGGCCCTAAATTGAAACCTAATTTTCTCAGAAATTTCAAATCCAAAATTCTCGATACACAATCAATATAAATGGGAACTATGAACATGGTTAGCTTTGGAGCAAAGATATCTACATTTTGTCTTCACAAATCAGGATCAAAAGATGCTTGTATGAAGAGATAGAAGTTTGAAAACTTACCCCTTGCAGCTGGAGTCGTGAATGGAGTTTGAGCAACTTTTGAAATGGCATGCGGATCTGTTTAACTTGCCTGTACCTCCTTGAGTGTATTCTAACTCCTACTTTGTCTTGAAAGTTCCTGAATCTATCTACTCAAGTCAACCTGCAAGCTTGATGTTTGAAAATAGTGGATGGTGATGGAGGAGTTACAGTATTGAAACAGGGGCCTAGATTGCTTTGGTATGGTGTATAGAAGGTGTTTGAATGATTGGTTTTCAAAACGCACGAGTGGAAATGAAGATGATGAGTTTTGGTTCAAAACTGTATATCAATGGTGTTTTTTAGAAGATTTATGGTTTTTGAGTGTTTGAGATAGTTTCAGGGCACTAGCATTTGTGTGTCATCTTGCAAATAGTGTATGTACTTATAGGCAAGAGGTTTTGAGGCTTGAAACAACTCAGAAATTGAAATCACATGTTATGGCTTGGTTACTTATTTTTGAAGCAAAGTTGACAAACATGGTTTCAATGTGAGGTACAAGGATTTGTAGGGTGGTTAGCAGGCTGTAGATATGTTGCTTCTTGCTTTTAAATGCTTTTGATTCAGAAACAACAATGTATGGGCTCAAGAAGAGTTGACATTGTGATTAAAGTCACTTTTCCAAAATGGAAGTGGTGACTTTCTTCCCAAAATGGAAATGCAACTTGGATAATGGCTCAATTGCTTGGACAATGGCTCTATCAGTTGTGTAAACATTAAATTATTGAGTTATTAGCAAGTTTGAAGCCTTCAAAGCAAGATTTGTACAACATGCTTGAAGATTGGATCAAGTGTTCTTCACAAAATGGCTTGTAATTCAAGTTTGAATACCCTAACTTATTGCCTTCGATTCTCCTTGCTAAAGAATGATCTCAAGGAGTTCTTGGACATTTTGGAAAGCTTTCAATGTTCTATTCAACTCATCTTTGAATTTCTTTTGAATATTCCCCTTGGAACTATGTGAAAAATTGCCAGGAAATTTATTCAGTTCATGAGCATGTATTCACAAAATTATAGCTTGAGATCCAAGCACTTTTAGGAAATGTTGTGTGAATCAAAGTTGTATATTTCATGGATATCTACAACTTTCATGTTCTAGGTTTCCTTTGAATCATCTTGCATCATGATGAAAAAATTGCTCAAAGTTATGAAAAACTAAGAAATTTTCAACACTTTGAAAAAATTTCTAAGTTTAGAAATTTTGACTTTTCAAAATGAAATCTTGATTTCTTGATGAATAAATTTCCTATTTTGACATGTGAAATCTTTATTTCTTGATGAATAAATTTTGATTTCACATAGTTAGGCAGATTTTTGACACTATGTGAAATCTGCCTAACTATGTGAAACCTTGATTTCTTGATTTCTTAATGAATAAATTTCTTGATGAATAAATTTCCTATTTTGACTTTTTAGTATACAGTTGACTTTTGATCAATTGACTGCAAAATTCATCTGTCAATCCAATGGATTTGTAATGTTTTGAATCATGTCATTAGGTCAAAATGATGCAAATGGACTCTTGAGATCATGCCTTAAACCAATTGACCATTTGCTAGGTGAAAAATCAGAAATTGCCTTTTCCCAATCAAAACCCTAATTTTGAACATTTTTCCCTTTTGGAGATTTGATCAAATTTCTTGAGGAATTATGGTCCAAACTTGATCAAATAATATATATGGGTTTAAAATATTGATGTGGATAAAAAATTATGAAGTTTGACTGTAAATTGGCCATGGTTGACTCTTTCCCCAATACAACTAATTTTTAGGTCAATTGTTCAATTGACTAATCAAAAGTATGATCCAAGGCTTGAAACTTGACATGAGTAATCTTGGGGGTCCATAATGATCCATGGAAGTAATATGGGGAATTGATAGTTAAAAAATCCTTGTGCAAACTCAAACCCTAATTTTGGTCATCAGTGCATAAGGAGGTGTCTTGAGCTGTTCAAACCCTAGTGCAGTCTTGAGCCCAATGAGATCTTGTGAGAAAATTATTGATAAGTGAGAGGGAAACTTTTGGGGTACAACAACTTCGAATGACAAACTCAGCAGTTCTGATCAATCCAATCAACTTCGGACAAGGCAGCAAATAGACAAGACGCTCAGAGACACGAAGGCTATAGCAGAATGGGAACCCCGTGGGGTTATTGCACATAGCTATCTTTTCTTTGCATCAAATTTTCATTTTTTTATGATGAAATTCTTTTACTAGAAAGTTCGTCTCATTGTACAAAATACTTATTCAATTTAATACGAAGATACCCCTTTGAAAGTGCAAAATTATCTGTTTTTTCTTTATTCCTGTGTTTTGTTTACAAAAACGTCCAATGATTTATTTTTGAACATATGCATTTGAACGTAACTACTGTTTACAAATGAACAAAAAAGAATAAAAAGTAGAAAGACAATCGCTAATGGCTTTAAGAAATAAGATAATATCTTTAGGCTATTCCATAAAATCCACCACAACATGCAACTTAATATCCAGCGGAACAAAACTTCCAGTTATCACTCCCCGGTAGAAGTCGCCAAATTTCTCAGAATTCCCCAACATGATTTCACAAGAAACACACGTCGTTTCCCTTACAACTGAGTTTATTTCTCTAACAAGTAGTAGCTCATTAAAACATGAAGACTTACACTTCACGTCCCCAACAACAGTCAGGAATTTGTTTTCCCTAATCCAACAGTATTACAGCATCGTAGCTTACATGCCCATAAATCGCATCCATACGAACGCATACAACATAATATAATTCATTTTATTGAGAACATCATCATACAATGATTTTCATACATCATGACATTGCATACAACTAATATTTCATCTCTTCAGGAAAGATCAGTTAGTCAATGGCTATCATAAACAATTTACAAAAAAAGTCAGAGATTGATACTTGAAACAAGTCAGGACAATTATCTACACGACCAGCTGAACTTTCCGATACAGTTCAGATATGCTCCAGATACGGACGCCATTCTGATACTCATTCAGATTCAGCTTTCAGATACAGTTTAGATACGCTCTAGACATGAACTCCATTCTGATACTCATTCAGATTCAACCTTCAGATACAGTTCATATCTGCTCTAGATACAGATGTCGTTCTGATACTCATTCGGGTTCACCTTCAGATACATTTCAGATATGCTCCAGACATGGATGCCATTCTGATACTCATTCATATTCAACCTTCAGATACGGTTCAGATACGCTCCAAATACGGATGCCATCCTGATACTCATTCAGGTTCACTTTCAGATACAGTTCAGATACGCTCCAGACACGGATGTCATTCTGATACTTATTCAGATTCAACCTTCAGATACGGTTCAGATACGTTCCAGATACGGATGTCGTCCTGATACTCATTCGTGTTCACCTTCAGATATAGTTCAGATACGCTCTAGACACGGGTGCCATTCTGATACTCATTCAGATTCAGCCTTCAGATACGGTTCAAATATGCTCCAGATACGGATGCCGTCCTGATACTCATTCTGGGCACTTTAGTGTCCAATCATTTTCCACCTTCAAGTCACGAATGGAAAATCCGCCAATCTAACTCTTCAGGTTTAAGAAGATTGAATAGGGGAAGCTGTTGTACCCCAAAATTTTCCCTCTCACTTATCAATTATTTTCTCACAAAAGATCTCTCTTGGTTCAAGGCTGCACTAGGGTTGACCTAACTTCTGACCCAAGTTTCACCTAGTTCCAAGGGTAATTTCAAAAGTGATTCAAATAGGGGTTGTAGAGCACATTACAAGCTTTCCAAAATGTCCAAGAACTCCTTGATATCATTTGTGAGCAAGGAGATTCGAAGGTCAGAAGTTGGAGTTTCAAGTTGTTTTGCAAGGAAAAATTGGTGATGCACAATGAACCAAATCCATAACCATGCTGCATAATCTTCACTTTTCAAGCCTCAAACTTGCAATTCACTCCTTAATTAAATGTTTACACAACATATGGAGCCATTGTCCAAGCATTTGAATCATTATCCAAGTTACATTTCCATTTTTAGAAGAAAGGCACCATTGTTATTCTTCAAAAGTGACTTTAATCACAAAGTCAACTTGTATGGAGCTTTGCACTTGTTCTTTCTATACAACCATACTCTATAAACTCATAACAAACATGTTTAAAGTTGCTATCCACCCTACAAGACATGTACCTTGCATTGAAACCATGTTTGTCAAGATAACTTCAAAAACAAGTCAAGAACTCATGACATGTGATTCTTTGTTTCTGGTCATTTCAAATCTCAAAACCGTTCCTTTATAAATAGAGATACTATTTTCAAGAGAACACACGAATACACAAGCTCCAAAGCTTCCCCAAACTCAGAACTGTATCACAAACCACCATTGTTGCATATTCTGACCAAGAACTTCAAACTTCCATTTCACTCGTGCGTTTCTTGGCCTTTTTCTTCCAAAAGCTTCCAAACATCATACATAAGCCATCCCTATCTCTGTTACACGAATGTAACACCATCTTCATCCATTTTCGAGTTCAAAAATAGAGCATCACAGTTGGACTTCTCCATACCATTCCAGCCACCTTCAGCTCAAGCCAGCCATTGCATTAGCTTCCTATAGGTCCAAGGAAGCTAACTTGATCATCACCATAACTTGAAACAAGCTCAAACTCATTTCACGATTTCCAATTTTGAGGTATTTTTCTTTAACTTCTATCTCATTATTTAGGCATTGTTAGGTTTGCATTTGTGAAGATAGAATATAGATATCATTGCACTGAAACTATTCATGTCCATAGATTTCATTTATGTTGCTTGATCATGGAGAATTTTGAGTTTAAACTTGCTGAACATTTAGGTCAGAATTTGGTACTTTCAAAAATTCTCATTCATCTTTGATTTATAGCTTATGACATTTATATGGTTGGATTCATGTGAAAAAATGGAGCAATTTCCATGTTTACATTTTTGCAAATGGTTGAGAAATGAGCAAGTTACAGATCCTTTGGCTGGAGGTTGAAGATGAAGTACAGTCAGAGCAGGTTTCATGTTATGTATTTATCATTTTACAAGTTAACGGATGTACCACCACCCCAGTGGTTAAAGCGCGCATCTGTCACTATGAGGTCCTGGGTTCAAGCCCCAGCATGACCTTTTTTCCATTTTCCCACTTTTTTTGTTGACATTTTTGTGTTTTTGCAGCGCTGGCCCTCCCCTTCTTTGGGCTTTGTTGTTTTTACTAACTTCTGACCCCCTGTTTCATTAATCCACCTCCCTGACTTATTTTTATTTTATTTTTTACTTTTTCATCTTTTATTTATTATTATTATTATTATTATTATTATTATTATTATTATTATTATTATTATTATTATTTTCATTAATCATGAAAAATCCAATAATATTTTATTTATTATTTACACTTATTCACTTTATTTTCTTATGAAACAAAAATACTAAAAACATTTTCTTTTAACAAATTAATTTCTCTTTCAAATAATTAAATATTTAGACTTAGGTTTAATAATTATTTTATTTTCTTAATTAAAATTAACTTAGAATTTAGTTTTCTTTTAATTATTTAATTTTCCTTTTTTATTATTATTCAACTTAAAACCCTTTTTCTTTATAAAAACCCTAAAAATCTTTTTAATTTAATTTTCTTTCTCAATTAGTTTAAGTTAATTTTATTTTAATTTTAACTAATCATTTTTCTTAATTAGGTTTAGGTTAAACCCTTTTTATGAAAAACAAACAAAAATCATCTCTTTTTTATATTCTTGTATTTATATATTATTATTTATTCAATTATTCGTACATATTCAATATGGTTGTAATAGGTAATTAGGTTTAATTTTCTTGCAAAATCCCGATTTGTAATTTGTATACCCCCTTCCCTAAGTATTGTAATAGCGTAGTAATTTTAAATTCCGCAATTTATCGCTTTATATACAAATGCTATAAATTAGGGTTTTGTATGGAAAGACTAAAACCAATCAATAACAAACCCTAATCAAAGATAAATCAAGCATGAAAAATAAATACACTTGCACACAAGCACCCCTAGGGTAAATCCACTTGGTTGCCTTACAAAAATGGCCATATTATGCATGTGAGGTATCTTAGCAAAGACAAGCAAAATACAAGATCATAGTCCCTCGATGACGCTATCAAAAGTTGCCTTTCAAAATGATCTTAGTCCCTAAAGAAAAATGCTAAGATACCTTGCAACATTGCTAATCATGGTTATACAATGACCCACGCCCGTCCCTTTTACATCTAAAGATAGGGTTACTTACCAAATCAATGGTAAGATAACAATGTCAAAAGAAAGGGGAAATGAACATGAAAGACTTTTGGGTAGGTAGAATGTTCCTAGTTGCTTGCTCAATTTCAAAACCAAACATCCTTTTTATTTTCAAAAATAAACACCAACACTTTCAAAAAACATCTTTCAAACTTGAAAACATTTTCAAAAGATCAACACTTTGTATACATTCTTACGAACAAGAATCATTACAAAGTTTTCCTAAACAATGGCATCTTTAAAAATATTTTCAAAAACCACACAAAGCATATTTTCAAACAAAAGCAAGTGATCTAGAAAGTAACTAAGAGCCCATGGAAAACCATGGATGAAAAGGATGCTAATACCTTCCCTTTTCATAATCTACCCCCTGAACTCAAGAAACAATCTCAAAGGTCTTTCCTGTGCTTTTTCACTTTCCTTTTGAATAAAAGAAAAGTTGGTGGCGACTCTTGCTAACCGCAACATTTGTGATCAAACACAAAACACCCAAGTCACTTCTCCCACCGTATCACAACATGTATCTCTACAGGAGTTACTGTGTTAAGTTCTGAAAATGTAGGCTTATCCAAATAGCTTCCAACCATATTCACTCTATCATCCATGTCGTCAGTGATGTTGATTGTTATCTCATCCATCAACCTCTGAATATCTCTTCTTACAGAAAGGCATCGACATGGGTTTCTAGGGAAGACTCCACATGTGGAGTGGTTGTTTCTGATAAGAGTAAGCATGTATAAACTGGCATGTATCTGGACCAATGATTCCCTAACATACTGGATATCAAAAACTTGATACTTTCTAGGGAAACCATCCACCATATTTACTTCATGCTCGTTCCTATTTTTTATGACTTGAAAGGTGCCTTCATCTAGCAGGTGTTGGAGGCCCCACTTCACAAAAGAGCATCCACGGGAGTTTCTACAACAAATTCGACAAGAACCATAGTTGTGCTGTTCTTAACCATTCATACCGCAAAAGGTAGCGTGCCTTTGCAATAGATCTCCTCTCAACAGATAGGCATAAAAAATATGATACTTACCAGGACATCCATACATCATATTCACAACATGTTCTTAATGATTAGGTAGTGGATTAGCTTGCACATTTGGGCCTACATCTCTAAATGATAAGAGATCGCTTCTGACCAATTTTTGTACTTCAATCTTCAATGGGAAACAATTCTCAGTACTGTGAGTTATAGTTCCTTGGTGAAACGCACAGTGAGTATTTGCCTTATACCAATATCGAATGTCTTTTGGGATAGCAGGTGGTTCTCTTGTTTGAACCAAATTCTTTGGCAATAATCCAGGTAATAACTCTTCATAATTCATTGAGATTGGGTCAAAACATGGCGTGTTTCTTACTTTATTTTGCTGATTGTTGTATGTTAATAGTTGATTGTTGTAATCCTATTGTTGAGGCTGCTGAATTCTTTGTTGCTTAGGGAACTGTGGCTGTTAAGCTAGGACCACAAGTGATGGATTAATGACGGGAGTGACAGCTGCAACATGATATTATGGATACCTTCTTCTTGGTCTTCCAGTTGATACTACACTGTCACCTTGGTATTTCTTCTTTGGGAAACTACTTCCAAATTTTCTGACCCCACTTGATGAAACAACTTCTTTCGTTAACCTTTCTGCACAGAAACCTCCCTCGAGTCGCATTCCCATATTAGCCATTTCAATGAAATCATTTGGCGCACTCGTAATCATTATTTCATAGTAAAACAGGCCCAAGGTATTCAGAAAGATTTTGGCCATTTCCTTCTCTTTTAGAGGAGGACAGATCTAGGTGGCAACCTCACGCCATCTTTGTGTATATTCCTTGAAGATTTCCTTGTCTTTTGGGGACATAACTTAGAGATGATCTCTGTCCAGAGCCATGTTAACATTATATTTATACTGGCGAACAAAGGCTTCACCAAGGTCTCTAAAAGCATGGATTTGTGTGCTATACAAACCCATGTACCACCTGAGAGCAACACCAGATAGACTATCTTGAAAGTAGTGGATCAATAGCTGGTCATTATCAATTTGTGTTGACATCTTTCTCGCATACATGACTAAGTGACTTTCTGGACAAGAATTCCCTCTATACTTTTCAAAGTCAGATACTTTGAACTTTGCTGGTATCTTCACATTTGAAACCAAGAATAAGTCATAAGCATTCTTTCCAAATAGGTTTTTCCCACTAAGGGCCTTAAGTTCTTTATGCATTTCTTGAAATTAGTTCTAGAAATTATCCATCCTTTCCTCAACACCCAAACATTCAGACGGTTTAACATGGTAGACTTGTTCATTTCCAAATGGGACAATATGTACTATTGGAGGAGGAATAAATATCAAAGGAGGAGGAATAGCCATCCCATGACGGGGAGCAGACATCACATGTTGCATTGTAGGAATATCGATAGTAGGTTGGTATTTTTCAGGAATAAAGTTGAGTGGCATGCCCCAAGGATATTCCTTAGGCATCTGACACTATGGAGCGCTGACTGGAGCTACATAAATAGGAGCGGGGACGACTTCAAAGATCACCGTGGTCTGGAACTGTGCTTGAGTTTAACAAGGATATGGGGGAGTCAATGACTGATTCTGAATAGTCACTAAGTTATCCACCATAGTTGTCAATACTTCCATTCCTGCCCAAAGTGTAGTCACCTCTTCGTGAAGCTCGTAATTCTCTTATTCTAGTGTGATACCCATTCTTTCAATGATTAACCCGAGTGCAAATTGACTCTATTGGGAGAGAAAATGCACGAGTGAGACTCTAGAATGTGAATACTGAATGATGAATGATATGAGATACACAATTTTTATTTTAGTTTTCAAGGAACTCATTAATCATGAACTTGAAAACAATACTTTTAAAATAGATGAAAAACCTCATTTCTTTAATCATTGAAGCATTACATTTGAAGTATACTTTCAAAAGATCCTAAAAATACAAGAGGAAAATAACTAAATTCTTCGGATCTTAAGGAGTCCCATCTGAACAACTATCCTCCTTGCAACACAAGTCTCTTGATCTTCTCTTTGTAAAAATCTTCCATCTCAGTTGTCATACGGTGGGAGAACTGACTTGGGTGTTTTGTGTTTGATCGCAATTGTTGCGGATAGCAAGAGTCGCCACCGACTTTTCTTTTATCCAATAAGGAAAGGGTGAAAAGAACAAGAAAGACCTTTGAGATATTTTCTTGATTTTGGGGGGTAGATTATGAAAAGGAAAGGTGTTAGCACCCTTTTAATCCATAGTTATCTATGGGCTCTTAGTTACTTGCTAGATCACTTGAAAATTCTTTGTTTGAAAGTGTGCTTGTGGTGGGTTTTGAAAGTATTTTGAAAACGCCTTTGTTTCGGCAAACTTTGTAATCATTCTCGTCTCTATAAGAATGCACACAAAGTGTTGGTTTTGAAAATAGTTCAAAGAGATGTTTGTTTTTGAAGATATTTTTAAAAGTGTAAGTGTGGAAATGGTTTTAGTTTAAGAGCAATCAACTACGAGCGTCCTACCTACTCAAAAGGTCTATATTATTTTCCTCCTCCTTTAGATGTTTCTATCTTACCATTGATTGGTAAGAAGCCTTATCTTTGGATGTAAAGGGACGGAGGTCATCGTGTAGTCATGAATAGAAATGTTGTGAGATATCTTAGCATTTCTCTTGAGGGACTAAGATCATTCGTAAGGCAACATTTGAAGCGTCACCGAGGGACTATTTGATTGATTGTTTCAAGGAAACAAGTGGAGTTAACCCTATAGGTGTAAGTGTGCAAAGTGTTTGTTTTTCATGCTTGATTTATCTTGGATTAGTGTTTTCTAAGCATTAATTTTATCTTTTCATACAAACCCTGAGTTACTAGCATTTTATATGAAAGTGATAAATTGCGGAAAGTAAATTTACTACACTATTACATCACTTGGGGATGAGGATACAAATTTACAAATGGGGATTGCGAGAAATTAAATCCTAATTATCTATTACAACCATATTGAAACTTGAATAATATAGAAGAATTAAAAGGAAAATAATGTACAAGACATGAATGAAAAGAAAAAATGAATTTGTTTTGATTTTGTTAAAGGAAGATTTTGGCCTATTTAACTAAAAGGAAATTTAATTAAACTAAAGAAAAATTAAGATTAAGTTAAAGAAAAGAAAATAAATAGAAAATTTTTTTTGGTCTTTTCATTATAAAAAGTTAAATAAACTAAATAATTTAAATATATTTTTGGTGTTTTTGTGTAGAAAACAGTTTTTGTATTTAAAACGGTTTTTGTGTAGAAAACAGTTTTATATTTGGGCTCAGGGCCTATTTGTTTGTTAGTAAGCAGGGGGTTAAGAAAATGGAAATGTCAAAGCCCAACTGTGGAGGCCCAGGTGTGCTTCTTGCAAACAAGACAAAGTGAAAAAATATGAAAAATTAACAAAAGGTCTCGCTGGGGCTTGAACCCATGACCTTCTATATGGAAAGGCTTTTAGCGCGCGCTGTTTGTACCACTAGGGTGGTCTGTTTCGTCCGTTGGTTATACAACTTGCACTAAATATAAAATGAGCTCAGCTCTGAATGGTTAAACATGGCTTCATCTTCTTTCTTCGAGCACGAGGATATATAATTCATTTGTTAAGCTTCGAAAGGCTTCATTTTTCAGCCAAATCGAAAGATATAAATATCAAACCTATCAAAAGTTTGAAAACGAATGTAACCACATAATTTCAACAGTTATGGGTCAAAGGTTAGCATGAATTTGTTCAGTACCAAAATCAAAACTTAACTAGTCATATTTGAAATTCTCAAGACACAAGCAATGAAAATCAAAACTATGAGCATGCTCAGCTTCCTAGACATGATGTCTACATATTTTCTTTACAATGTATATACAAATGATGCTTGAATGAAGAGTTCTATGTTTTGAAAGAAACTTACCTCTTGAAGTGAAATTTTAATGAGCTCTGCATGACTTCCAGGAATGATTCTATGATGGGTTAAGCCTGCTTCGACCTCCCAGAAGCTATTCCAATTGCTACTTTGCTTTGAAAGTCACTGAATTGAACGGTTAATATATGCAAGCTAGGAGTGAATCAGAAAGGCTAGTATATGGAAGCTAGGGAATGAATCGAAAGGCTGATATTGGCAGCTATGGAGTGAATCGAAGGCTGGTATATGGAAGCTAGGGGGTGAATCGAAAGGCTGGCTAACGCATGAAGGGATTTGAGATTTTTATGGGTAAGGTCAGGATGTGCCAAGTTTTATGCTTGGCTTTATACTTGTATGCAGGTTTTGAGTTGTTGAGAGCTTTATTTGAAGATTTTTTCAACACAACAAGAAGCTAGACCTTGTGATTTGTAAATGGTCTCTATATTTATAGAGAAAAGGTTAGAGATGTTTTACACAAGGGATCTATCTGTCATAGGGTTTTGACTAGGTGACTTGCTTTTTTGAAGAAAAGTGGAAAATAAGTTTCAATGTGTTGTACAAGCATGGTCTGAAGTTGTTGGGTAAAGGAGATTTGACTCATGCTTTTGACGTTGATAACACTAAAATATATAGTATATTTGGTATGATTAACATAATTTATGTCTCTATTTTATTTTAATGCTGGTATTTTAATGTATTTCAGGAATTTAATGTTTACAAGGCTTATTTGAGAAAAGGAAGAAAAAGGGGGTACAACTGAAGTAAAAATGCATAAAATATAAAAGTAAAGAAAAATTCCCACGAAGAACCAAAGGCCCACAGAGAAAAAAGGTGTGTGGCCCATGTACGCAAGGTGCAACGGTCGTCACACCCACCATAACTACCGACACAAGAAAAAAGGAAAGGGTGACAGTCGTCACACTCACCGTAACGATCGGCACAAGTAAAAAGGAAAAGGTGACGGTCGTCACCCACCCTTGACGGTCGGCATGCCCCACACAGTGAGACCTTTTATTTGTGCCATGTAACTATATTTCTACAAAGTTTTCTCATAGTCAAATATCAAACCTACTGCTCCTACTTTTTCTCCACACACTAAGTCCTCTAAGACTGAAACCAACTAACCACTTCATCCTATTTTTTCTCCAACCAAGTCTTCCTTAATACTCTCTCCATGACCACACCACATCTTCCTATTTTCTCTCACCAAAACAAGTTATCAAAGGAGTATATATTGGAAGGCAGTTTGCAACAAGAATCTCTCTCTCTCTCTCTCTCTCTCTCTCTCTCTCTCTCTCTCTCTCTCTCTCTCTCTCTCTCTCTCTCTCTCTCTCTCTCTCTCTCTCTCTCTCTCTCTCTCTCTCTCTCTCTCTCTCTCTCTCTCTCTCTCTCTCTCTCTTGTCCATTTTTCCACCATTTTTCGTTCATAGATTTTTCTTAGAATGTAAAAGTAATAGTTCTCCACATCGAGGGACTATTACCAAATTAGTTTTAGGATTTATTTTTACCGTTTAATTTATGTATCAGATCTAAGTTTGTCGGCTATTTGAATTCAAGATTTCTTTGTTTCCATTTTCTGCATTTACAGGTTCTTCATTTTACCGTTTTTTTATTATTATTATCATTGCTATTATTTTTTTATCGCATTATTTATTATTACTATTTTGTTTGTCAAATTTAATTGCTATGTCGTTTTTCATCATAACTATAATTATTCATGTGTTTTTAATTAGTAACATGTCTGCCTAAATAGTCTTGATTCCGGTGTGTAAGGACCATTGTTGCCAACGGACTCGGTAGAAAATAATAGGTGCAAATTTATGATTAGAATTATGTTTTGGTTTTAAGTTCCAAGTCTAATTTAAATAACCTTGTCATGAGAGTGAAAGATTGTTTAACACGATTTTGTCCTGAGAGTGATAAATCAATTAAGGTTAGAGTCGTCACTGCGAGAGTGTGGGGATCGAACGAGATAATGGAAATTAGGCAACAAAACTAAATACAGCGAGAGCGCTTTAAATGCGTCTAGGATATTATTGGCTTTCAAAATATATTTCTTAGTTACCGGGCGAGCGAGAGCAAAATCTTGGGAATAGGAAGTATGGCTTTAGTTAATAACGCGAGAGCATGAGACTGAGTCTTTAAGTTAGTATATTCTATGGAACTAAGTTATAGTCGTTATTAGTACCCATTTTCTATAAGTCCAGGAACGTGGAAATCATATCCCGGCCTCGTTTTAGTATTATTTTCAAACCTTTAGAATTTAGTACTTTTATTCCCCTTAATCAATTATTAATTAGCCTTAGCTTTACAAAGTGACGATTGATTACGGTAGGTTGACATTGGTCTCTGTGGTTCGACAATATTTTATATTACTTCAATATTTCCGTGCACTTGCGGACGCATCAAGTTTTTGGCGCCGTTGCCGGGGACCAACAGTCAATATTATTATTCCGTTGTCACACCGTATAGACTAAGGCACTCTTGTCCCAATTATTATGTATCACCCAAATTTTTTCTACAACTCCCATTCTGAGTATTTTGCGGAATCACAAGAACCCCATAAATCCAACCTCGAAATACTATTGGAGAATTTCAATGCGTCACAAAATCATTCTCACCCGAATTACCTTTCCAACTACCAATCCCAACATTTTGAGGAATCGCATGAATATTATAATTCCAACCAAACTTATCCTCAACCAAATTTCCCCTATAATCACTACACCCAATATTTCGAGGAGACACAAGAATCCTATAATTCCGACCTCGAAATATTAATGGAAAATTTTAATGAAATATCTATGATGACAGAGCACTTTGTGGAAACACAAAATGCGACTCTAACTCACTTTGAAGAATCTGAAGAATCACATGATTTCAACTTCGAAACATCAATGGAGTATTCCGATGCGACGCTAATTCACTCTAGGTTAGAATCTATGATGGAGCACTTTGTAGAGACACAAACTGTCCAGAACAAAGAGTTTAGCAAACAAAGTCTTCAAAACAGTGAAAACCTTAGGCAACTGACCATTGTGGTTGAGTCGCTTGCGACTCACAATATAGCCTTAGAGACTCAAATCTCCCAGCTTGAACAAAACCCTCTAGGACCCTTCCCTGAGGAGAAAATGGATGTTGTAACAACCAGTAGTAAAAAACAAATTGAAAATCCTAAGGAGAGTGATATTGAGGTTGAGGATAGTGATGATGTGGTTGAGGATAGTTTCAACGAGAAAAGAGTAAAGATTGAGAAAAATCCTCCAACACCATCTGAAAGGGAGGTTGTAGAAGAGGTAGAGAAGGAAGCACCTATTGTTGTTCCTCATCCCTATACCCCGCTGTTTCCTTTCTCAAAATTTTTTATGGAAGCTCAGGTAGACTCCCAATCTAAAACATATGAAGAGGTATTGGAAAATATCCACACTAATGCACCCTTGTTTGAAGTCTTGCATAAAAAGAGAAAATTAGAGGACCGTAAAACTAGGGATATAATTAATGTTAAGAGGGTAAGGTTAACCTTTGAGGTGGTGGATGAAATCACTAAGCCCAAACTGGAATATATGATACTTAGGATAGATCCAGAACCACCACCACAAGTTTAAAAGAATGAACCACCCCACAGAAGAAAGAAAAGAAAAGGCGAGGGATATTTGAGATGGCTTGATAAGTGGCCATGGAAAACGACAACTACTAAAAGTTCAACCGAGGAGTCATTCTCGAGAGAACCACCATGAGTGCTTGCACTCCTGAGCCGCCGAGCTATCGACGTTAAACAAAGCATTGTATGGGAGGTAACCCGCGAGCTTTTAATTTAATGTTTTGTTTTTATTGTCTGAATTTGCAGAAAATAAAGATATGGATTTCTCCTCACATCTCGGCCATCTCTAGGCAGAAAATTTTTAGATGATCATCTCGAAGATGAGCCGATGCCCAAGCACATTCCTACGAATGTCGTTGCTGGTGGTGACACTGTTGATGAGTACGATAGGAGAAGGTACTTCCTCTGGATGCAGAGAGGATTTGGTCGTGATAGCCCATCAATAGCATTCATACAGGTTTTGTCTTTCCTATTTCCAGCTTTTATCAAAACATTGAGGATAATGTTTGGTTTAAGTATGGGGAAGGAACTCTACCGCTTTCCATTTATCTCTTTTTAGTTCGATTGATCGTTTTCTAAGTTTATTTCATGTTTTAGAATTTTACTTGTTTTAGGTATTTGGTCGAGTCATAGCATATGTTGTCAAGTTTGTATGCTTATTTTCAGTTGTTATCGAATTTCCCTGTATTTTTAAAATTTTAGCCTCCAACAAAAATTTTCTTTTTTATTCATGGTACCACACTCAGAAAGTTTATAGGCTGTCTAGGCTTTGTTAGAGAGACTAAGGAAAGTTTCGATAAAATCAATACCATTATGACACCCTAAACCCCTCATTATGTGATATCAATCTGGGTACCCATTATGTCAAGATCTTAGGCTCAAGTTTTCAAAGTAGCTCTTAAGTAGTTTATATTAGCAGTCAGCACCATCTTAAACATAAACTACGTAGGGAGTCGATGAATATAACTGAGTGATCCTGTTTTTAATAAATAAATGATTTAATTGAAAAATAACCTTCTAAGTTAGGTGACCCTCACCCGATCATTTAGCCCAACAGTTGTTAAGCCTGTAAGGATTTAACAATAAGCACCCATTATTGGTTTGTCCAGAGGTCACTGGTACTGGACTTGGTAAGGCGAGCTACATTCTGATCCCCCGTAACCGCAGTTGGGAAAAATGGGTTACACCACTTAAATACCAAAACCCCGTGCTAAAGAAAAGAAAAGGATCATAGTCGCTAACCGATTTCCCCTACTATGTGCGTATACAGATAATAGGCTTAATGTGATTGCGCTTGAATGAATAGAGTGAAATAAAAACGAGAGATATAGGTTGAGTTATAATGGCATGATTCGAATTGGTTTGCATAAAGTGGGAGTCTTTGAAAATTGTATCATTACAACATCCTTGGTATTGAATACTTAGTACCTATCAAACTGACATTAGCCTAGCAGCCACATATGATTAGGAGTCGTGTTGTGCCCTTATTTCAAAGCTCTCTTGTCATTTTTTTACCGTGTTGGTTGATTTCTTGAGGACAAGAAATGGTTTAAGTATGGGGGAGTTTGATAACACGATAATATATAGTATATTTGGCATGATTAAAATAATTTATGTCTCTATTTTATTTTAATTATGTTGCTTTATGTTGGTATTTTAATGTATTTCAGGAATTTAATGTTTATAAGGCTTGTTTGAGAAAAGGAAGAAAAAGGGGGTACAAATGAAGTAAAAATGCATAAAATATAAAAGAAAAGAAAAAGGCCCATGAAGAACCAAAGGCCCACAAAGAAAAAAAGGTGTGTGTCCCATGTGCGCAAGGTGCAACGGTCGTCACACCTACCGTAACGACCGACACAAGCAAAAAGGAAAGGGTGACGGTCGTCAAACTCACCGTAACGATTGGCACAAGCAAAAATGAAAAAGTGACGGTCGTTACCCACCCTTGACGGTCGGCATTCCCCACACATCGAGACCTTTTCTTTGTGCCACGTAACTATCTTTCTGCAAAGTTTTCTCATAGTCAAATATCAAACTTACTGCTCCTACTTTTTCTCCACACACTAAGTCCTCTAAGACTGAAACCAACTAACCACTTCATCCTATTTTTTCTCCAACCAAGTCTTCCTTAATACTCTCTCCATGACCACACCATGTCTTCCTATTTTATCTCACCAAAACAAGTTATCAGAGGAGTATATATTGGAAGGCAATTTGCAACAAGAATCTCTCTCTCTCTCTCGTCCATTTTCCACCATTTTTCGTTCATAGTTTTTTCTTAGAATGTAAAAGTAATGGTTCTCCATATCGGGGGACTATTACCAAATTAGTTTTAGGATTTATTTCTACCGTTTAATTTATGTATCAGATCTAAGTTTATCGGCTATTTGAATTCAAGATTTCTTTGTTTCCATTTTCTATATTTACAGGTTCTTCATTTTACCGTTTTATTATTATTATCATTGCTATTCTTTTTTTATCGCATTATTTATTATTACTATTTTGTTTGTCAAATTTAATTGCTATGTCGTTTTTCATCATAACTATAATTATTCATGCGTTTTTAATTAGTAACATGTCTGGCTAAATAGTCTTGATTCCGGTGTGTGAGGACCATTGTTGCCAACAGACTCGGTAGAAAATAATAGGTGCAAATTTATGATTGTAATTATGTTTTTGTTTTAAGTTACAAGTCTAATTTAAATAACCTTGTCACGAGAGTGAAAGATTATTTAACACGATTTTGTCCCGAGAGTGATAAATCAATTAAGGTTAGAGCCGTCACTGCGAGAGCGTGGGGATCAAACCAGATAGTGGAAATTAGAAACAAATCTAAATACAGCGAGAGCACTTTAGATGCGTTTAGGATATTATTGGCTTTCAAAATATATTTCTTAGTTACCGGCCGAGCGAGAGAAAAATCTTGGGACTAGGAAGTATGGCTTTAGTTAATAACGCGAGAGCGTGAGACAAAGTCTTTAAGTTAGTATATTCTACGGAACTAAGTTATAGTCGTTATTAGTACCTGTTTTCTATAAGTCCTTCAGGAACGTGGAAATCATATACCGGCCTCGTTTTAGTATTATTTTCAAACCTTTAGCATTTAGTACTTTTATTCCCCTTAATCAATTATTAATTAGCCTTAGCTTTACAAAGTGACGATAGATTACGGTAGGTTGACATTGGTCTCTGTGGTTCGACAATCTTTTATATTACTTCGATATTTCCGTGCACTTGCGGACGCGTCAATTTTTTGGCGCCGTTGTCGGGGACCAACAATCAATATTATTATTCCGTTGTCACACCGTATAGACTAAGGCACTCTTGTCCCAATTACTATGTATCACCCAAATTTTTTCTACAACTCCCATTCTGAGTATTTCGCGGAATCACAAGAACCCCATAAATCCAACCTCGAAATACTATTGGAGAATTTCAATGCGTCACAAAATCATTCTCACCTGAATTACCTTTCCAACTACCAATCCCAACATTTTGAGAAATCGCATGAATATTATAATTCCAACCAAACTTATCCTCAACCAAATTTCCCCTACAATCACTACACCTAATATTTCGAGGAGACGCAAGAATCCTATAAATCCGACCTCGAAATATTAATGGAAAATTTTAATGAAATATCTATGATGATAGAGCACTTTGTGAAAACACAAAATGCGACTCTATCTCACTTTGAAGAATTTGAAGAATCGCATGATTTTAACTTCGAAACATCAATGGAGGATTCTGATGCGACGCTAATTCACTCTAGGTTAGAATCTATGATGGAGCACTTTGTAGAGACACAAACTGTCCAGAACAAAGAGTTTAGCAAATAAAGTCTTCAAAATAGTGAAAACCTTAGGCAACTGACCATTGTGGTTGAGTCGCTTGCGACTCACAACATAGCCTTAGAGATTCAAATCTCCCAGCTTGAACAAAACCCTCTAGGACCCTTCCCTGAGGAGAAAATGGATATTGTAACAACCAGTAGTAAAAAACAAATTGAAAATCCTAAGGAGAGTGATAATGAGGTTGAGGAGAGTGATGATGTGGTTGAGGATAGTTTCGATGAGAAAAGAGTAAAGATTGAGAAAAATCCTCCAACACCATCTGAAAGGGAGGTTGTAGAACAGGTAGAGAAGGAAGCACCTATTATTGTTCCTCATCCCAATACCCCACTGTTTCCTTTTTCAAAAAGTTTTATGTAAGCTCAGGTAGACTCCCAATTTAAAACATATGTAGAGGTATTGGAAAATATCCACACTAATGCACCCTTGTTTGAAGTCTTGCATAAAAAGAGAAAATTAGAGGACCGTGAAACTATGGATATAATAACTGTTAAGAGGGTAAGGTTAACCTTTGAGGTGGTGGATGAAATCACTAATCCCAAACTGGAATGTATGATACATAGGATAATTCCAGAACCACCACCACAAGTTCAAAAGAAAGAACCACCCCACAGAAGAAATAAAAGAAAAGGTGAGTGATATGTGAGATGGCTTGATAAGTGGCCATGGAAAACGACAACTACTAAAAGTTCAACCGAGGAGTCATTCTCGAGAGAACCACCATGAGTGCTTGCACTCCTGAGCCGTCGAGCTATCGACGGCAAACAAAGCACTGTGTGGGAGGTAACCCATGAGCTTTTAATTTAATGTTTTGTTTTTATTGTCTGAATTTGTAGAAAATAAAGATATGGATTTCTCCTCACGTCTCGTCCATCTCTAGGCAGAAAATTTATAGATGATCATCTCGAAGATGAGCCATTGCCCACACACATTCCTACGAATGTCGCTGCTGGTTGTGACACCGTTGATGAGTACGATAGGAGAAGGTACTTCCTCTGGATGCAGAGCGGATTTGGTCGTGATAGCCCATCAATAGCATTCACACAGGTTTTGTCTTTCCTATTTCCACCTTTTATCAAAACATTAAGGATAATGTTTGGTTTAAGTTTGGGGGAGGAACTCTACCGCTTTCCATTTATCTCTTTTTAGTTCGATTGATCATTTTCTAAGTTTATTTCATGTTTTAGAATTTTACTTGTTTTAGGTATTTGGTCGAGTCATAGCATATGTTGTCAAGTTTGTATGCCTGTTTTCAGTTGTTATCTAATTTCCCCGTATTTTTAAAATTTTAGCCTCCAACAAAAATTTTCTTTTTGATTCATGGTACCACACTCAGAAAGTTTATAGGCTGTCTAAGCTTTGTTAGAGAGACTTAGGAAAGTTTCGATAAAATCGATACCATATGACACCCTAAACCCCTCATTATGTGATATCAATCTGGGTACCCATTATGTCAAGATCTTAGGCTCAAGTTTTCAAAGTAGCTCTTAAGTAGTTTATATTAGCAGTCAACACCATCTTAAACACAAACTACGTAGGGAGTCGATAAATATAAGTGAGTGATCCTATTTTTAATAAATAAATGATTTAATTGAAAAATAACCTTCTAAGTTAGGTGACCCTCACCCGGTCATTTAGCCCAACGGTTGTTAAGCCTGTAAGGATTTAACAATAAGCACCCATTATTGGTTGGTCCAAAGGTCACTGGTACTAGACTTGGTAGGGAGAGCTACGATCTGATCCCCTGTAACCGCAGTTGGGAAAAATGGGTTACACCGCTTAAATACCATAACCCCGTGCTAAAGAAAAGAAAAGGATCATAGTCGCTAACCGATTTCCCCTACTATGTGCGTATACAGATAACGAGCTTAATGTGATTGTGCTTGAATGAATAGAGTGAAATAAAAACGAGAGATATAGGTTGAGTTATAATGGCATGATTCAAATTGTTTTGCATAAAGTGGGAGTCTTTGAACATTGTATCATTACAGTATCCTTGGTATTGAATACTTAGTACCTATCAAACTGACATTAACCTAGCAGCCACATATGATTAGGAGTCGTGTTGTGCCCTTATTTCAAAGCTCTCTTATCATATTTTTTACCGTGTTGGTCGATTTCTTGAGGACAAGCAATGTTTTAAGTATGGGGAAGTTTGATAACACGATAATATATAGTATATTTGGCATGATTAACATAATTTATGTCTCTATTTTATTTTAATTATGTTGCTTTATGTTGGTATTATGCTGGTATTTTAATGTATTTCAGGAATTTAATGTTTATAAGGCTTGTTTGAGAAAAAGAAGTAAAACGGGGTACAAATGAAGTAAAAATGAAGAAAATATAAAAGAAAAGAAAAAGGCCCATGAAGAACCAAAGGCCCACAAAGAAAAAAAGGTGCGTGTCCCATGTGCGCAAGGTGCAACGGTCATCACACCCACCGTAATGACCGACACAAGCAAAAAGGAAAGGGTGACGGTCGTCACACTCACTGTAACGATCGGCACAAGAAAAAAGGAAAAGGTGACGCTCGTCACCCACCCTTGATGATCGGCATGCCCCACACATCGAGACCTTTTCTTTATGCCACGTAACTATCTTTCTGCAAAGTTTTCTCATAGTCAAATATCAAACCTACTGCTCCTACTTTTTCTCCACACACTAAGTCCTCTAAGACTGAAACTAACTAACCACTTCATCTTATTTTTTCTCCAACCAAGTCTTCCTTAATACTCTCTCCATGACCACACCATGTCTTCCTATTTTCTCTCACCAAAACAAGTTATCAGAGGAGTATATATTGGAAGGTAATTTGCAACAAGAATCTCTCTCTCTCTCTCTCTCTCTCTCGTCCATTTTCCACCATTTTTCGTTCATAGTTTTTTCTTAGAATGTAAAAGTAATAGTTCTCCACATCGGGGGACTATTACCAAATTAGTTTTAGGATTTATTTCTACCATTTAATTTATGTATCAGATCTAAGTTTGTCGGCTATTTGAATTCAAGATTTCTTTATTTCCATTTTCTGCATTTACAGGTTCTTCTTTTTACCATTTTATTATTATTATTATTATTATCACTGCTATTCTTTTTTATCGCATTATTTATTATTACTATTTTGTTTGTCAAATTTAATTTCTATGTCGTTTTTCATCATAACTATAATTACTCATGCGTTTTTAATTAGTAACATGTCTGGCTAAATAGTCTTGATTCCGGTGTGTGAGGACCCTTGTTGCTAACAGACTCGGTAGAATCGGTAGAAAATAATATGTGCAAATTTATGATTAGAATTATGTTTTGGTTTTAAGTTCCAAGTCTAATTTAAATAACCTTGTCATGAGAGTGAAAGATTATTTAACACGATTTTGTCACGAGAGTGAGAAATCAATTAAGGTTAGAGTCGTCACTGCGAGAGCGTGGGGATCGAACCAGATAGTGGAAATTAGGAAACAATTCTAAATACAGTGAGAGCATTTTAGATGCGTTTAGGATATTATTGGCTTTCAAAATATATTTCTTAGTTACCGGGAGAACGAGAGCAAACTCTTGGGACTAGGAAGTATGGCTTTAGTTAATATCATTGTGATGCGGTGGGAGAACTGACTTGAGGTTTTGCGTTTGTGTTTGCAAATGTTGCGGTTAGCAAGAGTCGCCACCGACTTTTCTTTTATCCAAAAGGAAAGGTAAAAAAGCACAGGAAAGACCTTTGAGATGTTTTCTTGAGTTCGGGGGGTAGATTATGAAAAGGGAAGGTGTTAGCACCCTTTTCATCCATGGTTTTCCATGGGCTCTTAGTTACTTATTTAGATCACTTTCTTTGCTTTGTTTTGTTTGAAATGGTGCTTGGTGTGGTTTTGAAAGTATTTTGAAAAGAGGCTTTTGTTTAGGCAATCTTTGTAATGATTCTCGTTCGTAAGAATGTATACAAAGATGTTTGTCTTTTGAAAATGTTTTCAATGCTTTGTAAGATGTTTTGAAATGTGTGTGTGTTTGTTTTTGAAAATAGCAAGGATTGTTTTGAAATGGAACAAGTAACTAGAAGCTATCTACCTACTCAAATGTCTTTCTTGTGCATTTTTCATTCCTTTGACATTGTTGACTTACCATTGATTTGGTAAACAACCCTATCTTTGGATGTAAACGGGACAGGCGTGGGTCATCGTATGACCATGATAGCAATGTTGCCAAGTATCTTAGCATGTTTGAGGGACCAAGATCATTTTGTTTTAGGCAACCTTTGTATAGCGTCATCGAGGGACTATGATCTTATACTTGTTTTGTTTTGCCAAGATACTTTGCATGTGTAACATGGCCATTTTAATTTAGGCAACCAAGTGGGAGAAACCCTAAGGGTGCTTGTGTGCAAAGTGTGTCATTTTCATGCTCTTGTCTTGCATTTAGGTTTTCTATTTTATTTTGTTTTTGTTCTTGTCATGCAAACCCTAGTTTACTAAACATGGTATATGAAAGCAATAAATTGCGTAAAATAAACTAAGCTATTACAACAATTATTATGGGAGGGGGGATACAAGTTTTGAATGGGGATTTTGCACAAATATAAACCTAAATATATTATTACAACCCAATCGAATATTGCGCGAATTAAATAAATATACAAGTATTGAAAATGCAATGCAAATGTATTTATGTAAAAAATGTTTTGTGTTTGTTTTTTGTATGAGAAATTGATTTAAATTAACCCTAAAAAATAAGAAAAAAAATAGTATTATTTTTGGAGGGGTGAAACCCTAATTTTTTAATTCAAAGAAAATAATGTTTCCTATTATTATTCTGTCCATTTATGTACAAGAAAATAATAAATAATATTACATATAAATATTAAAAATTAAGTACGTATAGAAAATAAATATTTTATGAGTATAAATAATATAATAAAAATAATAAGTATTTTTTATTGTATTTACAAACTATTTAAGAAAATAAGTTCTATCTATTAAAATAAACTATTTTTCATGTGAAAAAAATAATATACAAAAATAAAATTGTAAAAAATAAAGAAATTATTTTTAGGATTTTTATCAATTAGAAAAAATAAACAAAAGCTATAAATATAAAAATATAAAGAAAAATGCAAAAATATAAAAAGTTAGTCAGGGGGTGTAGTAACAATTCAGGAGGTGCAAAAAGCAAAAACAAAAAGCTCAAGGCGCTAAAAAGCCCAGACTTCATCCTTGTCCTCCAGCCAGCTTCCTTACGCGCGTTCTTCCATTCAAACTGTAACTCTCATATGCTTGCACAAAAACAAAAACTCATAACATGAAACATGTGGCATTTGAGCTCACGATTCCAGCCATATAAATTATGTGACCTAACTCTAAAAGATCATAGAGAATTTTAGCAGCCCTAATTTGTGACCTAAAAATTTCAGAATATTCAACCTTCAAATTCTCTCAGCATAGTTAATATAAATGAAAAGTATGCATATGTACAGCTTCACCATGTTATGGACTACATTTTTTTTCACAAATCGTGGCTTGAGGATGCTTATTCAGAGAGATAGAGTTCAAGAAAATATCTCCTTCAGTTGGATTCGAGTAGAGCAATGTAGGGACTTTAATGGAGGCCTGAGGATTGTGTGAGCTTCCTTGAACTTCCTTCAAGCTATTCCAATGCTTACTTTGCTTTGAGGATAGCTGGAACTCGCTGGACAAGTCAAGTTGCAAGCTTCAAAAGTGAAAATGGTGGATGCTGAAAAAGGGCTTACAGAACCAGGGTAAGGGCTTGGCTTGCTTTGGTATGATGTGTATGAGATGTTGTAAGTGTTGAAACACAAAACGCACAAGCCAAAAATGAGTTGGCTATGGTTTTGCAGCAACTGTGTGTTTGGACAGAATTTTGGATTTTTTAAGTTTGAGTGAGTTCTGGATTCAATCCAACCGTGTCTTGCATTGTGACAAGTTTGTATACTTGTATAGAATGGATACAAAGTCAGCTTCTCAACAGATGTGCAAGCTTTGGACCTTTTCACCAACTTTCTTGCTTTTGAAGTAAAGTGAAGTGACCATACTTACATGCCTGTCCTTGCTTGCTTGAGGGCTGCAAAGAGCTTGTACCAAATTCCTGAGAGTTGTGTAAGTTGCTTGTACCAAAGAGACAGGTCCAAGGCTCAAGATTAGCAAAGTTGCAAAAGTTTCCCTTTATGAAAAATGGCATTGTGAACTTTTGGTCAAAAATGGAATTATCTCTTGTACAAAGCTCCAAAAGCAAAAATAATGCCTTTAGCCTCTGAGTTTGCATTTAATTATGGAGTGTAAAGTGAGTTTAGGGCCTGTAAAGCAAGATTCAAACATCATGGATTGGATTTGCAACTTGATGCTTTGTGAAAATGGCATGAACAAAAGTGAGAAAATGCCAACTTCCCTTCTTCGATTATCCCTACTCAAAAATGATCTTGGAGAGTTATTGGACATTTTGGAAAGCTTGCAGTGTGATCTATAATCCATATTTGAAATGCATCTTGAGATACCTCTTGGAACTAGGTGAAAAATATCCATGAAGTTGGGTCCAAAACCTGCCTAAATTAGGGCAAAATTTCACTAAGTTATTTAGTTCATGGACTTATATTCACAAATTCATAACTTGAGATCCAAGCATCTTTTGGGAAAATTTTGTGAATCAAAGTTGTATATTTAATGGAGGACTAAAACTTTCATGTTGTAAGTTTTCTTTGAATCAAATTGCATCATGGTGAAAAGTTGGGAAAAAATAAGAAAAATTTTATACTTAGAAAAATTCTAAGTTATGAAAATTTTCAAATTCAAAACCCTAATTTTCAAAATTGGTTTTCTTGGTGAACAAGTTTCATATTTTGACATATCTTGATGAATTATGACCCTTCTCACTTGATTTTGACCAAAAAGTCAAAGTTTGACTTTTCAGTGCACAGTTAACTTTTGATCAGTTGACTGCAAAATTCATCTGTCAATCCAATGAACTTGAGATCTTTTGAACCATGTAATTAGGTCAAGATGATGCAATTGAAACCTTGAAATCATGTTTGAACTCAATTGGTCATTGGCTAGGTTAAAAATCAGAAATTGCCCTTTCTTAGTCAAAACCCTAATTTTGACGATTTTGCCCTTTTGATGATTTGATCAAATTTCTTGAGGAGTTGTGATCCAAACTTGATCAAATGATACATATGAATCTAAAATGTTTATGTGGATAAAAAATTATGAAGTTTGACTGTAAATTGGCCATAGTTGACTTTTTCCCCAATACAGCTGATTTTTAGGTCAACTGTCCAATTGACTGATAAAAAATGTGGTTCAAGGCTTGAAACTTAACATGAGCAATCTTAGGGGTCCAAGATGATGTATGAAGGTCACATGAAGCATTGGTTGTCCAAAAATACTTGTGCAAACTCAAACCCTAATTTTGGGTGATCAGTGCAAGATGAGATGTCTTGAGCTGACCAAACCCTAATCTTGTATTGAGTCCAAGAAGTCTTGTGAGAAAAATCTTTATAAATGAGATGGCAAATTTTGGGGTACAACAGCTGCCCCTGTTCAATCTTCTTGAACCTAAAGAGTTAGATTGGCGAGTTTTATCGTTCGTGACTCAAAGGTAAAAGATGATTGGACACTAGAGTGCCCATAAATTTGCACTCGATAAAGTGTAGTTGAGGGAATGGGCTTAAAGATTCCATTTGGAGAGGTGATAGAATCTTGTTTGAGATGGGCTTGTAGATTCCATCCAAGAATTTTTGTTGAATTGTAAGTTGTAGGTCAGAAGAATAAGTATCAGAATGGTGTCTGCGTCTGGAACGTATCTGAACTGTATCTGGAGACTGAAATCTGAATGAGAAACGGAATAACATCTGTGTCTGGAGCGTATCTGAACTGTATCTGAACTTGAAATCTGAATAAGGGCCAGAATGACATTCGTGTATGGAGAGTATCTGAACTTGAAATCTAAATGAGTGTCAGGAAGGCATCCGTGTCTGGAGCGTATCTAGACTGTATCTTGAAGTTGAGGTTGGAATAAGTAACAGAATGACTTCTGTGTCTGGAGTGTATCTGAACTGTATCATGAAAGTTGAAATCTGAATGAGTAATAGAATGACTTCCGTGTCTGGAGTGTATCTGAACTATATCTGAAAGTTGAGGTTTGAATAAGTAACAGAATGACTTCTGCGTCTGGAGTGTATTTGTATTGTATCTGAAATCTTTGAACATTGTCAATAGTAGCTGTTAATCTTATCCTGAAAAGGGTAAAATGTTAGCTGAAAAACAAAGTTATGTTGCATGAAATGTATGATGCAATAAATGTGCTTTATCAATGTTTATGGTATATGGATGTAATGTATGCGCATGTAAGCTGATTTGCTGTATTGCTGAGGAAAATAAATCCTTGACTGCTGAGGATAATAAATCCTTGGCGACTTCTCTGGGGATATAGGGATCCTTCATGTCTTGAAGTTGGAGTATTGACAAAAAATTCTGTTGCGAGCAATGCCATACTGCTTGAGTAATCTGCTCGGGGAATCCATAGAATTTTTGATGACTTTTGCTGGGAATTAAACAATGGGAATCCTTGTTCTGTTGGGGAACCAAGAAAACTCTGGGGAAGAAAACTCATTCCTGTTTGGAAAAAAGTTCGGGAGTTTCAGTCGTCTACCACTCTACTGGGGAATTATCCTAGGCCAGGGAGAAGCAGAATTTTAACTGTTATCCGGTTAATTTTCAGGTTTCAAGACAACTTGCTGGGGAATTTGAAGAAACTGAATGGTTTCCGCTGGGGATTGGTAGTTTGAAATTCCAGCTCCACTGGGGATTGGAAGTTTCAGCTCCACTGGGGATCTTAATGATGTACTGTAGGGATTGCTCATGGAATAGCCTAAAGACGTTTTCCTATTCTTTCAACCTGTCAGTAATTATTCTTTTCCATTTTATTTATTTGTAAACAATAATTATGTTCAAATGCATATGTTCATTAATGAATCATCGGACGTTTTTGCAAATAAAAGCACAAGTGTAAAGAAAAAGGAAAATAGTTTTCTATACTTTGAAAGAGATATATTTGTATTTACTTTGAATGAGTGTTTTGTACAAAGGAGACAGACATCCTAGTAAGAGGATGGTGTCATAAAAGTAAGAAAAGTTTTATACAAAGAAAGATAGCTATGTGTAAAAAGCCCATGGGGTTCCCATTCCGCTATAGCCTTCGTATCTCTGAATATCTTGTCCATCTGTTGCTTCGTCCAAAGATGATTGAATTGACCGGAAGCTCAAAGTTTGTCAGTGAAGACATTGTCCTTAAAGTGATCCGACGAGACATAGTCATACGCTTTAATTCCCCAACTTTTTCCTGGACCGCCCTTTCGGGTTTTCAGTCCAACGGGAAACCCTTTTTTGCCCAAGTCGTCCTTTCGGGTTTTCAACTTGCCGGGTGTACAATTTTTTATTTATTTTATCCCTATTTTTTTCTGAACATTTTGGTTCGTTGGGATGCCCTTGTTTTGCCTAGGTGTGTCAACCTAGCGGGTCTCTTATGCATAGTATCTTTTGAATATGTCTGCGTTCGCAGGGTGTGGCAGGTCGTCACTGTCCATGGTGGTTAAGATCATTGCCCCACCAGAAAAGATGTTCTTGATTACAAATGGTCCTTCATAGGTAGGAGTCCATTTGCCCCTGGGATCACTTTGTGGCAAGATGATGCGCTTGATCACTAGATTTCCAACTTGATATACCTGGCGTCTGACTTTCTTGTTGAAAGCCTTGATCATCCGTTTTTGATACGTCTGACCGTGGCAAACAACAGTAAGCCTCTTTTCATCAATCAAGTTCAGTTGATCAAGCCGGGTCTGGATCCAATCGTCATCACTCAAACCTGCATCCTTCATGATTCTCAAAGAGGGAATCTGAACCTCGATAGGTAAAACAGCCTCCATGCCATAAACCAAAGAATAGGGTGTTGCCCCAGTTGATGTGCGAGCCGTGGTACGGTACCCGTGGAGAGCAAACGGTAGCATCTCACGCCAGTCCTTGTAGGTGACTGTCATTTTTTGTATGATCTTTTTAATGTTTTTATTAGCAGCTTCGATTGCACCATTCATCTTTGGCCGATAGGGGGATGAATTGTGATGTTGAATTTTGAACTGCTCGCACAAGGCGGTGATCATAGTATTGTTAAGTTTTGTACCGTTATCGGTGATGATCCTTTCTGGGATACCGTACCGGCAAATAAGATTCTGCTTGATGAAGCGAGCAACAACATTCTTAGTAACGGATGCGAAGGAAGCTGCTTCGACCCATTTGGTGAAATAGTCAATGGCCACCAGAATGAAGCGGTGTCCATTGGAGGTTGTAAGCTTAATCTCCCCAATCATGTCGATTACCCACATAGCAAAGGGCCAAGGAGCTGTTAAGACATTTAGAGGAACCAGAGGCACGTGCACCTTGTCTACATAGATTTGACACTTATGACAGGTTCGGGAGTGTTGATAGCAGTCTTCTTCTATGGTAGACCAATAATAGCCTTCCCGTAGGATTTTCTTCGCCATTGTATGCCCGCTAGAGTGAGTGCCAAAGATGCCATCATGTAATTCAGCCATGATCTTTTCAGCTTCAATCTTGTCCACACAACAGAGCAGAATAGAATCATGATTGCGCTTGTACATGATGCCATTACTTAGGAAGAACTTAGATGAGAATCTCCTTAAGAACTTTTTGTCATTGACTGAAGCTCATTCTGGATATTCTTGAGCCTCGAGATACCTTTTGACTTCATGAAACCATGGTTGGTACACTACTTCTTTGGTATTAATCTCGTGACAGTGTGCTGGTTTGTCCATTCATTCAATGGTGATCTGGGGAGCCTCGTTATCCCAATTAAGTTTAAACATAGATGACATTGTAGCTAGAGCATCTGCTAGCTGATTTTCTTCTCGCGGGAAATGCTCTAAGGTAATCTGCTCGAAATGTGGTAACAATGTAAAAACATCTTCTTTGTGAGGGATAAGGTTTGGATGCTTAGTGTCCCATTCTCCTTTGATCTGACTGATGACCAAATCTAAATCCCCAAACACATCTAAAGATTTGATTCCCAAGTCTATGGCAGCCTTGAGACCAAAGATGCATTCTTCATACTCTGCCATGTTGTTCGTACAGTTGAAGCAAAGTATAACGGTGAAAGGAGTATGGCATCCTTCCAGAGATATGAGCATAACGCCGATACCGTTACCAAGTGCATTGGATGCCCCATCAAAGTACAGGGTCCATCGGGATCCTTGTTCAGGTCCGTCATATGGTCTGATCTCTTCGCAGTTGTCTACTGTCATGATGTCTTCGTCAGGGAAGTCGAACTTCATGGATTGATAATCTTCTACAGCTTGATGGGCCAGATGATCAGCTAGCACACTGCCCTTTATAGCTTTTTGTGTCATGTACTGTATGTCGTATTCTGTTAGGATCATCTTCCATCTAGCTATTCTCCCAGACAGAGCAGGCTTCTCAAAGATGTACTTGATCGGATCCATCTTAGATATCAGCAAAGTGGTATGAGTCAACATATACTGTCTTAGCCGGCGAGCAGCCCATACCAGAGCACAACAAGTTTTCTCAAGCAGTGAATATCTGGTTTCACAATCGGTAAACTTTTTGCTCAGGTAATAAATAACATGCTCTTTTCGTCCAGACTCGTCATGCTGCCCCAGTACGCACCCCATTGAATTCTCTAAGATGGTCAGATACATGATTAGTGGTCTTCCCTCGACTGGTGGCATCAAGACAGGAGGCTCTAGTAAATACTCCTTGATTTTTTCGAAAGCAATCTGACATTCATCATTCCATCAGACTACTTGATCTTTCTTCAACAGTTTGAAGATTGGTTCACAAGTGGACCTTAGGTGAGAAATGAATCTGGCAATGTAGTTTAGGCGTCCCAAAAAACCTCTGACTTCCTTTTCAGTGCGAGGAGCAGGCATTTCTTGTATCGCTTTAACCTTGGCAGGATCAACCTCGATGCCTTTGTTGCTGACAATGAACCCTAAGAGTTTACCGGACCGGACTCCGAATGTACACTTGTTTGGATTCAACCTTAACTTGTACTCCTTCAATCTGACAAACAACTTTTGCAAGTGATCAAGGTGTTCTTCTTCAGTTTGTGATCGGGCTATCATGTCATCTACGTATACCTCTATCTCATGATGTATCATATCATGAAACAAAGCTACCATGGCGCGTTGATAGGTTGCCCCGGCATTCTTCAGTTCAAATGGCATCACTTTGTAGCAGAACGTACCCCACTGTGTGACAAATGTAGTTTTCTCCAAGTCCTTAGGTGCCATTTTGATCTGGTTATAGCCTGAGAATCTGTCCATGAAAGAAAATACTTTGTGTTGGGCTGTATTGTCGACCAGGATGTCGATGTGTGGAAGTGGAAAATCATCTTTAGAGATGGCCCTGTTTAAATCTCTATAATCCACGCACATTCTCACTTTGCCGTCCTTTTTAGGCACGGGAACAATGTTGGCCACCCATTGAGGATAAGAAGTAACAGCCAGAAATCCAGCATTGAACTGTTTCATAACTTCTGCTTTGATCTTCTCTGACATGCCAGGTATCATGCGGCGGACCTTTTGTAGCACTGGTGGACAGTCTTCTCTTGTGGGTAGACGATGTACCACGATGTCTGTATCAAGTCCCAGCATGTCTTCGTATGACCAGGAAAAGATCTCAACATAATCATGCAATAGCTTAATTAAGCGCTCCTTGACACTCAGCTCTAGATTGGCACCCACTTTGATTTCCTTTTTATCTTCCTCAGTACCCAAGTTGATTGTATCCAATAGCTCCTCATGAGGCTGAATATCTCTTTCCTCTTGTTGTAGTAGTCTGGCCAATTCTCCTGGCACTTCACAATCTTCCTCACCTTTGTATTCGGCTTGGTAGATCAGATCTTCAGAGTCACTGAAGGCTATAGCAGTATCGTTACCCATGGGATCCGGAATGGAAGGGTACCTGCATTTGTGAGTGTGGGTGTGTGTAAGGGTATAGCCATCTTAAAACAATAAAATGTAAAAGAAAGATAATGAGCACAAAAGGTTTATATATTAAAAAGCGTTTATGATTCATTGAATGACATATGTAGATGAAATAAAAACCCTTACAAATGGACCATTGTGCCTCGGGTAAGACACAAGGTTTTTAAAGTGTGAATTGTTTGTGAATTATTACAAGTCCAACTGAAATGTAAACGATAAATTACTGAGATATGAAAGTTATCAGGACAAAGTCTTTGGCTTCCCAATTGCAAAGTCCTCCGCTGACAGTAGGAAATATCCAATCTTTTAAGCTGCCATCCTCTTCATTGTCCTCCACTGCATTGACCCCTTGGTTGGTAATCTTCACAGGTGGTCCCCCAGCACGGGCACGGCACACAGCCTTCTGAGCAGTCAAAGTAAACCCCAAGCCAAACTTGTCTGATTTGTACGGAATGTCTGGAAGCTTCCCCCAGATGGTGCATCCCCTTTCTTCCACTACTGCCCTTTCATCCTTTAGAGATGACATCTGAGGTGGAGATCTTGTGATCTTAGGAATTGAGGATACCGCCTTGGTCGCTGCTATTTCTTCAGAGACTTCTTCAAAATGTTGGAAAGGGGTTTCAATGAATTCACCATCTAACTCCACATACCGGAAAGAATTCAGATGACTAATCATATACTCCTCCTCCCCATGGAAAATTATGATCTTTCCTTGGACTGGGTACTTTAGCATCTGATGCAAGGTGGAGGTGACAGCACCAGCATTGTGGATCCAGGGGCATCCCAACAGATAAGAATAAGAAGGACGGATGTCCATCACGTAGAATGTTGAGTTGAAAACATGAGTTCCCACCTTAGTTGGGATATCCACCTCCCCATGGACCATCCTCTTCGATCCATCTAAAGCTCTCACCACTATATTTCTAGGTTTTAAAGTCAGCCCCTCGCAATCCAATCTATCAAGGGCTTTTTTCGGCAAGACATTCAGAGATGATCCGGTATCGACCAAGACATGATCTAGGGTTGTTCCTCTGCACTCCACTGAGACATGTAACGCCTCGTTGTGTTTTCTCCCTCTGGGTGTCAAGTTAGCATCAGAGAATCCCAGGCCATTATCAGCTGTCAAACTGGCCACACAGTCCTGGAACTTGTCAGCAGATGTCTCTTGTGGCACATGAGCCATCTTCAGAAATTTTACCAGAGCTTTGGTATGTGCTTCAGAGCACAACAACAAGGCTAGCATAGAGATCTTGGAAGGGGTCTGCCCCAACTGTTCAACCACATCATAATCACTCTTCTTAATTATCCCCAGGATTTATTCCATCTCCTTCTTGGATGTTTCAGGAATAGCTAGTGATTGAGCCTTCGTCTGGACAGGCTCCTCTTGAACGTTCTTTCCTTTATTCTCAGCAGTGGAAGTAGGGATATGAATTGTATTGTCTTTGTTGGTAGGTACGCTTGCGGGTACAATCACTGGTACAGAGGTAATCTTCGGAACATCCACGAGTCCAAAGATTGTCGTTGGAGGGGCAATCTCTGGAGAGAAGATTCTTACACTACGGGTAATCTTGCTTGTTCCAACAATATTGCTAATGTCAGAACTGTCCTCTTCGAAGCTTTCTTCTTCAACAGTCAGTTCATCCTGTTGAATACCATGATAGTAGATTTCTCCACCATAGTTATATGGTACTGTTTTATCTGATTTGTATGGGGCAGGCCCGAGCATTGTAATATTAAGCGGAGCAGTCTTTGGAGCAGGTGTAATCCTAATGGGTCTTTTAGGGACCCTGGAAGGATTGGCGTAGATGGTTATTATTGAAACCTCTTTAACTGGAACGAGTGAAATAGGAGCTTTCTCAAACAAAATTTCTTGGTTATCCATCAATCGTTGGATACCTTTCTTTAACAGAGGGCAGTCAAATGATGAGGACAGGCAAACATGGCAGTCTTTGTCACAACCTGGGAATATGCCAGCTTTTAACAAATTCAACTTAATAATCGGGAGCGAAGTCAACAATTTATCCACGGTAGCAACAAACAGGTCTTCTTCAATAGCGTTGGCATTGTGACCATGCCTAGGCATTGGAGCGGAAATAACATTTGGTTTCTCAGGCGCTTCAAACTCAACTTCCTTCGCGTCTATCAGATCTTGAATCTTGTTCTTCAGAGCCCAACTGTTGTTGGTGTCGTGCCCTGGACTTTCAGAATGGTACGCGCATCTGGCGTTCGGATGGTAATGTGGAGAAGTAGTATTAGGATTCTTTGGGGCCACTTTTAGAGTGGCCAGATTCAACTTTAGGAGATGTGGTAGAACTTGAGCCGGAGTCATGTTAATCTTGGTAAATTTCCGAACTGGCCTTTCTACCCTTTGCTGATTAGTTCTTGGTTGGTCTGATGCAGGCTTCAGAATCATAACGGCCCACACTATTGGTCGGTGCTCGGTTCTTCCCTGATTCCTCTATGAATAGACAGCAGATACTTCCTTTCTTCCCGTGAAGGGCTTTTTTACAGTTGTTGAGGCAGACGCGTCCCTTTGAATCTTCCCACTTCTTATACCAGCCTCCATCCTTTCGTCGGTTAAGATCAATTCAGTAAATCCTACAGAAGAACTCCCAATCAGATGGTTGAAGAAAGGACCTGATAGAGTTCCCAAGAACATGTCCACCAACTCCCTATCAGAAAGAAGTGGTTGCACCCTTCAGGCCAGGTCTCTCCACTTTTGCGCGTAATCTTTAAAGCCCTCATTGGAAGCCATAGCCATACTCTATAGCTGAGTACGGGTAGGTGCCAAGTCGGTGTTGTATTGATACTGTTTATAGAAAGCTGCTGCCAAGTCTTCCCAATTATGGACATCTTCCCTTTCTAATTGGTAGAACCAATCAAGTTGCGTTCCTGATAAACTGTCTTGGAAAAAGTGGACCCACAGGTCTTTGTCAGAAAAATTTGGTTGAATCTTCCTAACATGTGATCTGAGGTGCATTTTAGGGCAAGAAACCCCATCATACTTGGAAAATAGTGGCACCTTAAACTTTGGAGGGATTACAATTCCTGACACCAGCCCTAACTCCTCAAAATCTAGCCCTGGTACTCTCTGGATTTCCATAGCGGTTAGACGCTCTTCCAGGTGCTTGTACTTGTCATCAGCCGAAGGGTATTATTGTTCAGAGTAGTCCTTTTCTTCCTCCTCTTCTTCAGAATCTGATGGTACTTCCGTTTCTTTTCCTTTTCTTTCCCCTTCTTCAGATGTTGTTGGAAATTCTAAGGTCCTTCTGGCTTGTCCCTGAAATCTTCTGCCCATGATTACCACACCAGCTGGCTTCTTCTTCTTTTTCTCATTTTCTTTTTCTAGCAGAGTCTTCAGTTCCTCTTGCCCCTTGGCTAAGGTCATGAGCAACTATTGAAATTGTGAGTTCTGAGCTTGCAGATCTTTACCGTTTGTTCGAGATCCATCGTACTGAAATAAACAGTAGAGAGATGAGGAAACTTGTAGCAAAAACCTGCTTATGTTTATGATGAATGATATGTATTCATGCAATGCTTTCAAGGATTTAGAAATTCAAATTTGTTTTAAACAAAAAAGAAACACACGGCATATTAATTAAAATAGAGTTTTGAATACATCAATGCCGCTTGGGCAAAATAATACAAAATTCTAAGGTAAAAAGACATTGCGCATCCTCTTTGGTGCAATGTAGGTGTTGAGAGCCTGATCTTCGTGAAGTAGCCGAGTGAGTTCCAAAACCTTCTTCTCACTTGCGTAGAATTGGGCTTCAAAAGTATCACGCTCTCCCTTGAGTTGTATCTAACTCCTTTGTAGGTCTTCGAGTGATATCGGCATGTCAGGATGTAGGATGGTGTATGGAACCTATCTTTCCTTAACAGGCTCTATAATCACTGGGAGAATGGATGGATAAGGCATCATAAGACCTTGGGCGCGGGTTCGTACCCACTTGAGGTAAGGCTCAAGAGGGATGGAATTCTTGTGTCCCAAAGTCTTTCTATCCACCTTGTTTGGCATCCTCCAAGCTCCGATGATTCTCTGACGGAGTCCTTGGTTGTTGTTGTCGTAGTCGAAAACCAATCCTTGAATCAGCATATCATGTGGGCCATCCCTTCAGGTATAACCAAACTGTGTTAGAGCCAAGAAAGGGTTATAGGTGATTCCTCCCCTAATGCCAAGTAGAGGAACATTAGGGAATTCCCCACAACGGTCAACAATGGTAACATTCTCTTTGGATTGAGTACACCAATGAATATCTGAATGTTTAAGTGTCATTAACCTTTGTGACTACCTCAAACCTTGCTCGTTCTTCAAGACTGATTGGGGAAGATGAGAAATAAACCATCTTTCCAGGATAGGAGTGAAACACATGAGAACACCTCTTTTCCTCATTGTACGAGTGTGAAAAGAGTGGAGGATATCCCCAAGCAATGTAGGCACCGGGTTGTGAGTCATGAAGATTTTGACAGCACTCATATCTATGAGTTGGTCAGGATTAGGGAATAAGACCATCCCATAGACGAGAAGAGCTACAATCTCCTCAAACGCTTGCAAGTGTAGGAAATTCCAACATCTTTGGGCCTTCTCAAACAGAAACTTTGCCAAGAAGCCCTTGACACCACTTCTAGTTTCCCAATGAGTTGTGACATTAGATGAGTGCAAGTGCAGGGCTTGAGCAATCTCTTCTGGCTTTGGATCTCTTTCCGTACTGTTGAAAGGTAGTTGATTGATAATAGGAATCCTCAAGAGTTGAGAGAATTCTTCCAAAGTAGGCACAAGTTGATAGTCAGGAAATGTGAAGCAATGATGCAAAGGGTCAAAGAACTGGAAGAGAACTTTCATCATATCCTCCTCTGTGTTGGAAGTGACCAAGTTGAGTAGACGACCATGTCTCTCGGTGAATGGATAATTCTCAGGAATCCTTGAAGCTAGCTCCTTGAGTTGTGGAGGAATTCTTACAAGGTTGACTTGGATAGTTTTCCTGCGAAGTGAATCGATATCCTACAAAACAAGAACAAAGATGAAATTCCAAAATCCTTGAAATGGTTAGTGAATGCATATGATGTTCATGATGTCCATGATGTTATGCACAAGTATATATGTACAAGAAAATCACATAATTTCCTAGTTTAGGCTTGCATGGGGTTTCATAGGTAAGTACCCTCTTGAAGTTTAGTTGGCTCAACCTGTCCTAGTAATAGTAACTGGGTTCTAAGGAGCTCAATATCACTAGATTGTTTCATTGTTCATTGTTTCAGTTCAAGCCTCTTCACTAGAGACCGAAATATTCCAAGAAACCAAACCTCAATGAGTGTAGTATCGAGTATCTACCAACTTCGGACTGCACCAAAGCCGGTCATCTCACTACATCCTAAAAGCCCAAGTTGGTCAAGTAAAGGTTCTAGAAGTTCGTTAGTGCTTCATGACATCACTCAGCGGCCCCGTATTCTCTTTGATTGACTCAAAGGCTACCGGTACCCACAAATATGTCACACTAACATAGCTATTGCTTAGACCATGTCGGTATACCCCGCATAGTTTCCACAATGTATTTCTATTTACCTATAATGTTTCCCAAATCCGGGTGGAGGATTCAAACCCAAACAAAGAACCATAATTGTAAAGCAAACAAGTCAAACAATTGTAAGCAAATAAAGGTGATCTAAACCTTAAGGTAACCCTACTTTTAAAATTTTCCCCAGCAGAGTCGCCAGTTCTGTGATACGGTGGGAGAACTGACTTGAGGTTTTGCGTTTGTGTTTGCAAATATTGCGGTTAGCAAGAGTCGCCGCCGACTTTTCTTTTATCCAAAAGGAAAGGTAAAAAAGCACAGGAAAGACCTTTGAGATGTTTTCTTGAGTTCGGGGGGTAGATTATGAAAAGGGAAGGTGCTAGCACCCTTTTCATCCATGGTTTTCCATGGGCTCTTAGTTACTTGTTTAGATCACTTGCTTTGCTTTGTTTTGTTTGAAATGGTGCTTGGTGTGGTTTTGAAAGTATTTTTAAAAGAGGCCTTTGTTTAGGCAATCTTTGTAATGATTCTCGTTCGTAAGAATGTATACAAAGATGTTTGTCTTTTGAAAATGTTTTCAATGCTTTGTAAGATGTTTTGAAATGTGTGTGTGTTTGTGTTTGAAAATAGCAAGGATTGTTTTGAAATGGAACAAGTAACTAGAAGCTATCTACCTACTCAAATGTCTTTCTTGTGCATTTTTCATTCCTTTGACATTGTTGACTTACCATTGATTTGGTAAACAACCCTATCTTTGGATGTAAATGGGACGGGCGTGGGTCATCGTATGACCATGATAGCAATGTTGCCAAGTATCTTAGCATGTTCGAGGGACCAAGATCATTTTGTTTTAGGCAACCTTTGTATAACGTCATCGAGGGACTATGATCTTATACTTGTTTTGTTTTGCCAAGATACTTCGCATGCGTAACATGGCCATTTTAATTTAGGCAACCAAGTGGGAGAAACCCTAAGGGTGCTTGTGTGCAAAGTGTGTCATTTTCATGCTTTTGTCTTACATTTAGGTTTTCTATTTTGTTTTGTTTTTGTTCTTGTCATTCAAACCCTAGTTTACTAAACATGGTATATGAAAGCAATAAATTGCATAAAATAAACTAAGCTATTACAACAATTATTATGGGAGGGAGGATACAAGTTTTGAATGGGGATTTTACACAAATATAAACCTAAATATATTATTACAACCCAATCGAATATTGCGCGAATTAAATAAATATACAAGTATTGAAAATGCAATGCAAATGTATTTATGTAAAAAATGTTTTGTGTTTGTTTTTTGTATGAGAAAATGATTTAAATTAACTCTAAAAAATAAGAAAAAAATAGTATTATTTTTGGAGGGGTGAAACCCTAATTTTTTAATTCATAGAAAATAATGTTTCCTATTATTATTCTGTCCATTTTTGTACAAGAAAATAATAAATAATAATACATGTAAATATTAAAAATTAAGTATGTATAGAAAATAAATATTTTATGAGTATAAATAATATAATAAAAATAATAAGTATTTTTTATTGTATTTACAAACTATTTAAGAAAATAAGTTCTATTTATTAAAATAAACTATTTTTCATGTGAAAAAAATATTAATATAAAATAAAATTGCAAAAAATAAAGAAATTATTTTTAGGATTTTTATCAATTTAGAAAAAATAAACAAAAGCTATAAATATAAAAATATGAAGAAAAATGCAAAAATATAAAAAGTTAGTCAGGGGGTGTAGTAGCAATTCAAGAGGTGCAAAAAGCAAAAACAAAATGCCCAAGGCGCCAAAAAGTCCAGACTTCATCCTTGTCCTCCAGCCAGCTTCCTTGCGCGCATTTTTCCATTCAAACTGTAACTCTCATATGCTTGCACAAAAACAAAAACTCATAACATGAAACATGTGGCATTTGAGCTCACGATTCCAGCCATATAAATTATGTGACCTAACTCTAAAAGATCAGAGAGAATTTTAGCAGCCCTAATTCGTCACCTAGAAATTTCAACATATTCAACCTTCAAATTCTCTCAGCATAGTTAATATAAATGAAAAGTATGCATATGTACAGCTTCACCATGTTATGGACTATATTTTTTCTTCACAAATCGTGGCTTGAGGATGCTTATTCAGAGAGATAGAGTTCAAGAAAATACCTCCTTCAGTTGGATTTGAGTAGAGGAATGTAGGGACTTTAATGGAGGCCTGAGGATTGTGTGAGCTTCCTTGAACTTCCTTCAAGCTATTCCAATGCTTACTTTTCTTTGAGGATAGCTGGAACTCTCTGGACAAGTCAAGTTGCAAGCTTCAAAAGTGAAAATGGTGGATGCTGAAACAGAGCTTACAGAACCAGGGTAAGGGCTTGGCTTGCTTTGGTATGATGTGTATGAGATGTTTCAAGTGTTGAAACACAAAACGCACGAGCCAAAAATGAGTTGGCTATGCTTTTGCAGAAACTGTGTGTTTGGACAGAATTTTGGAGTTTTTGAGTTTGAGTGAGTTCTGGATTCAATCCAATCGTGTCTTGCATTGTGACAAGTTTGTATACTTGTATAGAATGGATACAAAGTCAGCTTCACAACAGATGTGCAAGCTTTCGGCCTTTTCACCAACTTTCTTGCTTTTGAAGTAAAGTGAAGTGACCATACTTACATGCCTGTCCTTGATTGCTTGAGGGCTGCAAAGAGCTTGTACCAAATGCCTGAGAGTTGTGTAAGTTTCTTGTACCAAAGGGACAGGTCCAAGGCTCAAGATTAGCAAAGTTGCAAAAGTTGCCCTTTATGAAAATGGCATTGTGAACTTTTGGCCAAAAATGGAATTATCTCTTGTACAAAGCTCCAAAAGAAAAAATAATGCCTTTAGCCTCTGAGTTTGCATTTAATTATGGAGTGCAAAGTGAGTTTAGGACCTTTAAAGCAAGATTCAAACAACATGGATTGGATTTGCAACTTGATGCTTTGTGAAAATGGCATGAACAAAAGTGAGAAAATGCAAACTTCCCTTCTTCGATTCTCCCTACTCAAAAATGATCTTGGAGGGTTCTTGGACATTTTGGAAAGCTTACAATGTGCTCTATAATCCATATTTGAAATTCATCTTGAGATACCTCTTGGAACTAGGTGAAAAATTGCCATGAAGTTGGGTCCAAAACCTGCCTAAATTAGGGCAAAATTTCACTAAGTTATTTAGTTCATGGACCTATATTCACAAATTCATAACTTGAGATCCAAGCATATTTTGTGAAAAGTTTGTGAAGAAAAGTTGTGTATTTCATGGAGGACTACAACTTTCATGTTGGAAGTTTTCTTTGAATCAAATTGCATCATGGTGAAAAAGTGGTGAAAAGTTGGGAAAAAATAAGAAAATTTTTATACTTAGAAAAATTCTAAGTTATGATGAAAACTTTCAAATTCAAAACCCTAATTTTCAAAATTGGTTTTCCTGGTGAAAAAGTTTCATATTTTGACATATCTTGATGAATTATGACCCTTGGCACTTGATTTTGACCAAAAAGACAAAGTATGACTTTTCAGTGCACAGTTGACTGCAAAATTCATCTGTCAATCCAATGAACTTGAGATCTTTTGAACCATGTAATTAGGTCAAGATGATGCCATTTAAACCTTTAAATCATGTTTGAACTCAATTGGTCATTGGCTAGGTTAAAAATCAGAAATTGCCCTTTATAAATCAAAACCCTAATTTTGACCATTTTTCCCTTTTGATGATTTGATCAAATTTCTTGAGGAGTTGTGATCCAAACTTGATCAAATGATACATATGAGTCTAAAATGTTGATGTGGATCAAAAATTATGAAGTTTGAATGTAAATTGGCCATAGTTGACTTTTTCCCCAATACAGCTGATTTTCAGGTCAATTGTCCAATTGACTGATCAAAAATGTGGTTCAAGGCTTGAAACTTAACATTAGCAATCTTAGGGGTCCAAGATGATGTATGAAGGTCACATGAAGCATTGGTGGTCCAAAAACCCTTGTGAAAACTCAAACCCTAATTTTGGGTGATCAGTGCAAGATGAGATGTCTTGAGCTGACCAAACCCTAATCTTGTCTTGAGTCCAAGAAGTCTTGTGAGAAAAATCTTGATAAATGAGAGGGAAAATTTTGGGGTACAACAAACACGAGAGCGTGAGACGGAGTCTTTAAGTTAGTATATTCTACGGAACTAAGTTATAGTCGTTATTAGTACCCGTTTTCTATAAGTCCTTCAGGAACGTGGAAATCATATCCCGGTCTCGTTTTAGTATTATTTTCAAACCTTTAGCATTTAGTACTTTTATTCCCCTTAATCAATTATTAATTAGCCTTAGCTTTACAAAGTGACGATAGATTACGGTAGGTTGACATTGGTCTTTGTGGTTCGACAATCTTTTATATTACTTCGATATTTCCGTGCACTTGCAGACGCATCAAGTTCAGACAAAAATCAGGTTGGGTGCTCAAGAAGCTAACTTAAAGTAATCTTTATGAAAATAGATGAGTATCTTTTTTCCATTTCATCCAAAAATGGTATAATCCAGTGGATAAAGCTTCGAATCTTTGTGTAATGCATCACAAATTTGTGTAAACTTTTGATTATGTATAGATTTAGAAGCAACATAGCCTGACAAGTGAGATTTGGAGGATAAGGTTATGAGATTTTATCAATGTTCTTCAAATCAGGTTGCTCGAAGGGTTTAGATATGTATTTGAAGTAGGTTGCTTCAAAGGAAACTGATGCCCCAATCGAAGCCTGTGGATTAAAGTAGGTTTAGAGGTGGATTCGAAGTGGGTTGCTTCGAAGGAAACCAATACCTCAATCGAATCCTATAGATCGAAGCATATTTAGAGGTGGATTCGAAGTAGGTTGCTTCGAAGGAAACCAATTCCCTAATCAAATCATGTGGATCAAAGCATGTTTAGAGGTGGATTCGAAGTAGGTTGTTCGAAGGAAACCAATGCCCTAATCAAAGCTTGTGGATCAAATCAAGCTTTCTCTTCTTCGATTTGCTTTTCCCTTTCTAACAATTTCCTCTCCCTCCTTTCTTTGACCTGATGCTTGAGAGCCCAATATGATCTATGAGAATCATATGAAGCAATAAAAGTCCAATTATACTTGTACAAACCCAAACCTTAATTTTAGTCCAGTGTTAAGGAATTGTCTTGAGCTGATCAAACCTTGTGCAGTCTTGACCCAATAGAAATTTTGTGAGAAAATTCTTGAGAAATGAGAGGGCAAATTTTGAGGTACAACAGCTGCCCCTGTTCAATCTTCTTGAACCTGAAGAGTTAGATTGGCGGATCAGCCATTCGTGACTTGAAGGTGAATGATGATTGAACACTATAGTGCCCAAAAATTTGCACTTGACTATGTGTTAGTTAATTGTGTCTGGAATGGGCTTAAAGATGCCATTTGGAGAGAGTTGTCAGAGATGGGCTTATAGATTCCATCTGTAATGACTGTTGGTAGAAATTGGAAGAAATATCATAATAAATATCTGGTCGATTTATACTGAAATAGTAGATGTAATGGGATGAGTATCAGAATAATATCCATAACTGGATCGTATCTGAAAGATGTACTGAATGAGTGTCAGAATGACATTCGTATCTAGATCGTATTTGAACCGCTTTTTAAATATGTATTGAATGAGTGTTAGAATGACATCCATCTATGGATCATATCTGAATTGTATTTGAAAGATATATTGAATGAGTGTCAGAATGACATCCGTCTCTGGATCGTATCTGAACTGTACTTGAAAATTGTATTGAATGAGTGTCAGAATGACATCTGCCTCTAGATCGTATCTGAACTGTATTTGAAAGATGTATAGAATGAGTTTCAGAATAACATCTGCATCTAGATCGTATCTTAAATGTATTTGAAGAGAATCTAGAATAAGTGTTAGAATGTCATCCGTCTTTGGATCGTATTTGAACCGTTTCTAGAAGAGAATCTGGAATAAGTATCAGAATGGCATTCGTCTCTGGATCGTATCTGAAACATTTCTAGAGTGAATCTGGAATAAGTATCAGAATGTCATCCGTCTCTGGATCGTATCTGAATCGTTTCTAGAGTGAATCTGGAATAAATATCAGAATGGCATCCGTCTCTGGATCGTATCTGAATTGTTTCTAGAAGAGAATTTGTAATAAGTATCAGAATGTCATCCGTCTCTGGATCGTATCTAAATTGCTTCTAGAATAGAATCTGGAATAAGTATCAGAATGTCATCCGTCTTTGGATCGTATCTGAAATGTTTCTAGAAGAGAATCTGGAATAAGTATCAGAATGTAATCCGTCTCTAGATTGTATCTGAACTGTTTCTAGAAGAGAATCTGGAATAAGTATCAGAATGTCATCCGTCTATGGATCGTATCTGAATTGTTTCTAGAAGAGAAACTGGAATAAGTATCAGAATGTCATCCGTCTCTGGATCATATCTGAACTATTTCTAGAAGAGAATATAGAATAATTATCAAAACGTCACTCGTCTCTAGATCGTACCTGAACTGTTTCTAGAAGAGAATCTGGAATAAGTATCAGAATATCATCCATCTCTGGATCGTATCTGAACTATTTCTAGAGTGAATCTGGAAATTCATGAGAAGGAGCCTGGGTAGGGTTGCTTTAGGATGAGTCTGTGTGAAACTTCATCTAGAAATGCAAGAGAAGGAACCCGTGTAAGATTATTTCATGATGAGCCCGTATGAAGCTGCATATGGAATTTAGAAGAAACCCGTGTAATATTGATTCAGCTGGTTGTGTAGTTAGTAGCTATGTCTTGTTTCAAGAACAAATCTTGGACCTGTTGAAAATTGTTGATGATAATTATTTGTTGATTGATATTTTCCTGAAAAAGTGTTAGCTGTATGCAATGTCATGATGTATGAAATGCATTGTGTAATGGTGTTCTCAAAATAAATGAGATTGTGCTATATGCGTTTTGTATGCATATGCTATGATGTATGAAATGTGAAATGTTGTTGAAGTGTATCTTTGTCTGGGAAAATAAATCCTTGACAAATGCTGGTGAGCCTTGGGAATGAAATCCCGGAATGCTACTGTGGATGAAGAGTATGCTCCTCTTCAGAACTTGTTTTAGGATGTTTCCGCTGGGGATTCCTGTTTTGTTGTTGAGGAGAATTCCACTGGGGAATGTTGACTTTGCTTGAGGTAAACTCTATCGAGAGTGTTGATTTCTTCTTGAGGGGGTAGAGTTTAGGAGTTTTAGTTGTCCATCGCTCTACTGGGGAGTTATCTCTTGATTGGAGAGAATGGAAGTTAACAACTTGTTGGGGGTAAAGAAGTTAATTGTTATCTTGTTGGATTCCAGGCCTCACAGCAACTCACTGAGGATAGTGAAAAATTCTACTGGGGTAGAGGAGCTTTTAAACGGTTGTCCGGTCGGATCCAGGCTTTGCAGCAACTTTCGCAGATAGCAATGACTTTGTTGATGACTTTATTGGGGACTAGGGGTTGTGGTCCCTTAATTTGTAGTAGTCTGAGAGTCAAACTCAAGTTGGGGAATCTGTAGTTTGTTGGGGAAATAAACCTTGTTGAAGAGAATATTTGACAAACTGTTGGGGAGGTGTTTTCTTTTGGCAGAACTCATCAAGGATTCTTCTTGAGACCAACTCAGCTTGGGAGAGGTTTTCCGGCGACTGAAACTCTGGTTGGGGATTACATGGATCCAACTTTATGGGGATCATTTTGTGGGGATATCCTTATAGAGATTGCTCTGGCGACTTCACTGGGGATCTCCTTATGAAAGGGACTTTGTGAGGAAATGTCACCATTCATAATAGTAAGTGTTGTAGCACTGCCGGAAAATTTTTCCTTGATTGTACGTGCCCCTTTGATGGAAATCTTGCTCGATGTCCCAAGTGATGGAGACTTGCCCCTGGTTATTCAACATTTCTTGAGAGATTTCTTGGAATCATGACTTGACTGCCACAAATGAGTTGGACAGTAACATGTCATGCCCCCTTGATTATGGGAGACTTGTCCTTGGAAGTGTCTTCCAATTTGAAGTGATTCTATTTCTTGAGAGAACTTTCGTTCATTGGATATTCGCCGTGCGAATTTCTCTGTTGTAAAAAAAATAGCCATATGCAAACAATGGTATTCAAACAATGCAAAGTTTATGTTTGTATTTGAAGTTTGAAATGCATCTTTAGCATATAAAAGAAATTTGTAAGAATGTGAATTCAACTCAAGATTTACATTAAAGCCTTACAGGAGTCAGGATTCCTTTTGTAACAGTATGCTTTCGAACTAACCCATGCTTCAATTAGGACTTTTAAAGGGTTATAGCATGGCCTGGTTCATGGTTTAAGAAATAAAGGATAAGGCTCAAAATGTATTTATACCTGGCCTGTTCTTCATGATGTTCTCCAATCCTAAACTTAGTTAATTGCGCGTTTTAAATTCCAATTGAGTTTGGAATGAATTTTTGGTGATGGTTCCGAAACTTGGAAGTTTATTTGATAAGGCAGTTGTTTTTGCAACATTTTTTCATGTTGTCAAGGATTTGTAGCGACCTCTTTTTTTTGTCCCTTATTTTTTTTCCTGACTTTTACAGTCAGCGGGATGCCCCAGTTTTTTTAAGTCTCTTTCGTAGGTTTTGACTTAGTGGGCTTTTCTTTTGAGAGATAATGACTGCCTATTTTATGGGGAACCATCATTGTCTTTTGATTCAGAAGGACTTTTTTGATGTCATTCGTTGTGTATAAAGTGAACTCTTGTGACTGAAAACACATTTGAAATAACTGAGAAACTACCCTGCCCCAGGTTTTGATTGACGGTTTCAATTTGTGTGAAAAAGAAAACTCCTACTTCTTTGGCTCAAAGGGGTTGACTAGGGATCATCTTCCTTATAACTCCAGTGTTTAGGGATTGAAAGAACGCCTGTACATCGTCAGCAAGGTCTGGCCAAAAGCATATTGTATGAGATTATGGTATTGTTTTCGTCATCCTCCCTCTAAAGGCTTACAACTTTTAACGAGAGTTGAATAAAAAGCACAGTTTAAATATAGTGAAAACGAATGGATTAATTCAAGACAAACACATGCAATGCATTAATTGAAACAAAGTTTAACATTAATAGATAAGTGTTTGAACAAACAAAAGAGATTACAATTGAAATTTCAAAATGAAATGGACGCTCTCAATGATTTGGCATGGGAGAAGTGATCACGTTGGGAGTTGACAGAGGGTCGAATTCAATCTCCTTGGCATCAATCAAATCTTGAACTTTGTTCTTCAGAGACCAGCAGCCATTCGTATCATGTCCATGACTATCAGAATCGTATGCATATCTTTCATTGGGATGGTAACTAGGAGCAGAAGTATTGGGATTCCGTGGAGGAGCCTTTAACGTAATCAACTCTTCCTTCAACATGCGTTGTAAAGCTTGAGCCAGTGACATGTTGATTTTAGTAAATTGTCTTTTAGGTGCGACCTCTTTATGCTGATTCCCTTGTTGATGTTGTCCAACAAATGTAGGGTTAGAGATTAGCACAGGTCCCACAGATTGGTTGTGGTTACCTCTAGCGTGTCCCTTTTGTCCATATACAACGTTGGGCTCTTTCCTTCCAATGTACGTCCTCTTTTCAGTACTTAAAGATGCAACCACTTGGATCTTTTCGCTTTTAATTCCATTTTCGAATTGTTCTCCAGTTAGAATCATCTCGGTGAATCCAGCTGAGGAGCTTCCAATTAGGTGATTGAAGAAAGGTCATGTCAAAGTTCCCATAAAGATATCAATCAGCTCCCTGTCAGATAAGGGTGGCTGCACCCTACCAGCCAGGTCTCTACACTTTTGGGAATACTCTTTGAAGCCCTCATTGGAACCCATGGTCATATTCTGCAACTGTATACGAGTTGGTGCAAGATCAGCGTTGTATTGGTACTTCTAGTAGAAAGAAGCAGCCAGATCCTCCCAGGTGTGGATATTGATCCCTTCCAGTTGGTAAAACCATTCTAACTGCACCCCAGATAGACTCTCTTGGAAAAGGTGAAACCACACCTTCTGATAAGTGGTGTGTGGCTGAATCTTACGGACATAAGATCTCAGATGCATCCTAGGACAAGAGACCCTGTCATACTTGGAAAAGATATGGATCTTGAATTTGTGGGGAATGACCACCCCAAGAACCAAACCCAAGTCTACAAAGTCCAAGCCAGGCACAACTTGGATCTCCACAACCTTTAGTCTGTCTTCAAGATGTTTGTATTTTTCATCCGTCGGTGGATACTGCTCCTCAGAATAGTCTTCTTCATCAGTATCTTGGTTAGCTCTAGTGCTTCTATCTTCCTCTTCTTGATCGTCTTCTTCTTCAGAAGAAGTATCATCTTTTTGAGCTAGTTGGGAAGGCCCGTTGAACCTTCTTCCTATGTTGAGGGTGACAACCTTCTTCTTAGTCTTCTTCTTACTCTCTTTGGTGAAGAGTGTTTTCAGATCTTCTTGTCCCTTGGCTAAGTTCAGGAGCCCTTGTTAGAACTAGGCATTCTGAGCTTGGAGATCTTTAATTGTTTGCTCTAGATCCATCTCTACTGAAATAAACAGTAAGCAGATGAGAAAACCTGTATGGGGAAAACCTGTCATGATATGATGCATGGTATGTGGATGCAGTGTTTTCAAGGATCTCGTGGGGTAAACACAAGAAGATGTCAGAAACTAAACTTTGATCATATATTTGATTGGAGAACTTCGTATTGTTGAATGTCCTTCCACGAGAATCAAGCTCACCCTGTCGAGTGGGTCATAGCCCTCGACTAAAGTTATTGTGCTTTGGTTCTTGACGGCATTTGGTTAGAGGAGAATAAGTCCTCCCTCCCCTTGATAGACGTCTGGTTAAACATATCCCTGCATCACAGGCCCTTTGGATACTTGAAATGGTTATTGACAATGTTATGATATGATGTCATGATGTTATGTACAAGTAATTGATACACAAGCAAAAGCAAACAAGTCGTTACGTACAAACAAACAAACAAATCCTTAGGTTTAGGCTTGCATGGAGTTTGTAGGTAAGTACCCTCTTGAAGTTTAGTTGGCTCAACCTATCCTAGAAAGTAATCGGGTTCTAGGGGATCTCAATATCACTAATCTTTCTTCATTTGGCATTGTCTCAGCATAATCAATCTTTTCTTGTTGTCGAGATATCTCAAAAGTCCAATCTCAATGAGTGCAGCATCGAGTATCAACGAATCTTCAACTTTAAACCAAATTCGGCTATCTCACTACTTCCTAATGGCCAAGTTGTTCAATTAAGGGTTCTAAGGTTAGTTAGCGCTTAATGATACTATAAGGAAGCCTAATGTTATCCTTGACTGACTCAAGGAACATTAGTACAAGCAAGAGAATCACGCTAACATTGCTATCACTTTGTCTGTATCGGTCTACGCCGTACAACTTCCATGATTTATTGCTACTTACCTAAAAAGGTGCCCCAGATCCGAGTGTAGGATCTTTAATAATAACCCAAACAAGGACCCAAAAAATGTAAAGCAAGCAAGTCAAACAAGGAAAGCAAATAAATGTGATTTAGCTCTAAGGTAACCCCACTTTTAAGTAGTCCCCAGCAGAGTCGCCAGTTCTGTCATACAGTGGGAGAACTGACTTGGGTGTTTTGCGTTTGATCGCAATTGTTGCAGATAGCAAGAGTCACCACCTACTTTTCTTTTATCCAATAAGGAAAGGGTGAAAAGAACAAGAAAGACCTTTGAGATATTTTCTTGAGTTCGGGGGGTAAATTATGAAAAGGGAAGGTGTTAGCACCCTTTTCATCCATAGTTATCTATGAGAACTTAGTTGCTTGCTAGATCACTTGAAAATGCTTTATTTGAAAGTGTACTTGTGGTGGGTTTTGAAAGTATTTTGAAAATGCATTTGTTTCGGCAAACTTTGTAATGATTCTAGCCTCTATAAGAATGCATACAAAGTGTTGGTTTTGAAAATAGTTTAAAGAGATGTTTGTTTTTCAAAATGTTTTTGAAAGTGTAAGTGTGTAAATGGTTTTAGTTTAAGAGAAATCAACTATGAGCGTCCTACCTACTCAAAACATCTATGTTCTTTTCCTCCTCCTTTAGATGTTGCTATCTTACCATTGATTGGTAAGAAGCCTTATCTTTGGATGTAAAGGGACGGGCGTGGGTCATCGTATAGTCATGAATAACAATGTTGTGAGATATCTTAGCATTTCTCTTGAGAGACTAAGATCATTCATACGGAAACATTCAAAGCGTCATCGAGGAACTATGATTTTGTATTTTTGATTGTTTTTGCTAAGGCGTCTCACATGCGTATTATGACCATTTTCGCAAGGCAACAAGTGGAGTTAACACTAGAGGTGTAAGTGTGCAAAGTGTTTATTTTTCATGCTTGATTTATCTTGGATTAGTGTTTTCTAAGAATTTATTTTATCCTTCCATACAAACCCTAAGTTACTAGCATTTTATATGAAAGCGATAAATTACGGAAAATAAATTTACTACACTATTACATCACTTAGGGGATGGAGATACAAATTTACAAATGGGGATTGCAAGAAATTAAATCCTAATTATCTATTACAACCATATTGAAACTTGAATAATGTACAATAATTAAAAGGAAAATAATGTAGAAGACATGAATGAAAAGAAAAAAATGAATTTGTTTTGATTTTGTTAAAGGAAGATTTTGGCCTATTTAACTAAAAGGAAATTTAATTAAACTGAAAAAATATGAAAAATTAACAAAAGGTCTCGCTGGGGTTTAAACCCAGAACCTTCTATTTGGCAAGGCTTTTAGCACGCGCTGTTTGTACCACTGGGGTGGTCTGTTTCATTTGTTGGTTATACAACTTGCACTAAATATAAAATAAGCTCAGTTCTGAATGTTTAAACATGGCTTCATCTTCTTCCTTCGAGCGCAGGGATGTATAATTCATTTGATAAGCTTCGAAAGGCTTCATTTTTCAGCCAAATCGAAAGATATAAATATCAAACCTGTCTAAAGTTTGAAAATGAATGTAACCACATAATTTCAACAGTTATGCGTCGAAGGTTAGCACGAATTTGTTCAGTACCAAAATCAAAACTTAACTAGTCAGAGTTGAAATTCTCAAGACATAAGCAATGAAAATCAAAACTATAAGCATGGTCAGCTTCCTAGACATGGTGTCTACATTTTTTCTTTACAATGTATATACAAATGATGCTATAATGAAGAGTTCTAAGTTTTGAAAGAAACTTACCTCTTGAAGTGCAATTCGAATGAGATTTGTATGACTTCCAGGAATGATTTGATGATGGGTTAAGCCTGCTTCGACCTCCCTGAAGCTATTCCAGTTGCTACTTTGCTTTGAAAGTCACTTAATTGAAAGGTTAATATATGGAAGCTGGGAGTGAATCATAAAGGCTAGTATATGGAAGCTAGGGAGTGAATCGAAAGGCTGATATATGGAAGCTAGGGAGTGAATCGAAACGCTGGTATATGGAAGCTAAGGGGTGAATCGAAAGGATGGCTAACACATGAAGGGATTTGAGATTTTTGTGGGTAAGGTCAGGATGTGCCAAGTTTTATGCTTGGCTTTATGCTTGTATGGAGGTTCTAAGTTGTTGAGAGCTTTGTTTGAAGATTTTTTCAACACAACAAGAAGCTGGACCTTTTGATTTGCAAATGGTCTCTATATTTATAGAGAAAAGGGTAGAGATGTTTTACACAAGGGATCTATCCGTCGTAGGGTTTTGACTAGGTGACTTGCTTTTTTGTAGAAAAGTGGAAAACGAGTTTCAATGTGTTGTACAAGCATGGTCTGAATTTGTTGGGTGCAGAAGATTTGACTCATGCTTTTGATGTTCAGACAAAAATCAGGTTGGGATCTCAAGAAGCTGACTTAAAGTAATCTTTATGAAAATGGATACGTAGCTTTTTGCCATTTCATCCAAAAATGGTATAATCCAGTGGATAAAGCTTTGAATCTTTGTGTAATGCATCACAAATTTGTGTAAACTTCTAATTATGTAAAGATTTAGAAGAAACATAGTCTGGCAAGTGAGATTTGGAGGATAAGGTTATGAGATTTGATCAATGTTCTTCAAAGCAGGTTGCTCGAAGGGTTTAGAGATAGATTCGAAGTAGGTTGCTTCGAAGGAAACCAATGCCCCAATTGAAGCCTGTGGATTGAAGCATGTTTAGAGGTGGATTTGAAGTGGGTTGCTTCGAAGGAAACCAATTCCCTAATCGAAGCCTGTGGATCGAAGCAAGTTTAGAGGTGGATTTAAAGTAGGTTGATTTGAAGGAAACCAATGCCCCAATCTAAGTTTGTGGATCGAAGCAAGCTTGCTCTTCTTCGATTTGCTTTTCCCTTTCGAACAGTTTCCTCTTCCTCCTTTCTTCGACCTGATGCTTGAGATCCCAATATGATCCATGAGAATCATATGAAGCAACAAAAGTCTAATTGTACTTGTCCAAACCCAAACCTTAATTTTAGCCCAGTGTTAAGGAAGTGTCTTGAGCTGATCAAACCTTGTGCACTCTTGACCCAATAGAAATCTTGTGAGAAAATTCATTAGAAATGAGAGGGAAAATTTTGGGGCACAACATCAGTCATCTCTTTGACAAACAAATCAACTACTTTCTTCAAAGCATCAGGAGCAGGACCAACATCTATCAAATATTCTTGTTGCCTCTTCCACTCCTTAGCACACTGTTTGAGCAAAGCGTCCTTTCTTAGAAGCTTCCCATCTTGTTCCATAAGCCAACCATCTTGAAGAAAAATCATATCCTCTTTGTCCTTCAATTGTCTATTCAAATCCCTCTTTTCATACTCCGAGATGTGATACTTTTCTTTCCAAGTGTCTCTTTGCAACTTCATCCTGGCTAAAATTTCTTGATACTCCTCCATTTTTTCAATGGGAATGATGGAATACGAAGGTGTGACTGCAAGTTGAAAAGGCTTTTCAGGGGAATAAGGCATTTTGAGCTTGTAAGCCTTATCATGGACCCACTGAGTAAAGGGTTTAAAGGAAATGCAATGCTTCTTTCCCATCTAATCTTTACCCTTCCTGTGAATCTTCCGCCAAGCATCCACAATATCCTCCTTCAAATATAGATTATCCTCATCATTAAGGTAAAAGAAACTTGATAATAGAATATTATGGGGTTTGTCCTTTATAGGGTATCCAAACTCGCGCCTAACAAGAATAGGGTTATAGTTGATTCCTCCTTTTATACCAAGAAGAGGTACATTAGAAAAAATTCCACAACTGTTAATGATTACTCCAATGTCATAAATAAACTATACCAAGTTAAATCTACTTGAGTAATGAACATAAGACTTTGGGACCACCTAAGCTTTTCCAGATTGTCCTTTAAGAGATTGGATTGTGGCAAGTGAGAATTAAGACACTTTTATAATCGAGGTGCATAACAGGTGATGGTTTCGTATCCCTTTTGAGTTCTATGATGAATAGAGTGGTAGGCATCTCCAAGAAAAGTAGGCCCCAGGTTACCAATCAAGAATATCCTAATAGAATTAATATCAACAGAATACTCAATGTTTTGGAAGAGCACAAGACCATAAATGAGTAGAGAAAGAATTGCCTCAAAAACATCCCTATTATTTTCTTTGCCTAAGACAATAGCTTTTTCCATCAAGAACTTGGAATTCAATCCTTGGAAACATTTTCTGAAAGTGATATTTGCCTTTACCTCAGATGCCTCTAAGTGAAGGACTTTAGCAATAAAATGGGGCAAGGGGACCTATTCAAAATAATTGAAAGGAAAATCATCTGTTACTGGCAAATCAATCTAAAAAGAGTACTCTTCTAAGGTAGGAACCAACTAGTAATCGAGGAACATGAAGAAATCGTAAAGAGGATCATAGAACTGAACAAGAGTCTCAAGAATTTAATTTGGAACCATAACTTAGAAGATATTTAAAAGCCTCCCATAACATTTTCTGAAATCTTCACGATTAGATACCAACATCCTAGCTTTCTTAACTCTCGTAACTCAGGACTCTTGAAATCATGCTTCTTAGTGTTCCTCTTTTAGATATCCATGATCTCAAATCCTATTTATATTTGCAATGAGAATTTACAAGTTCCTTGAAAAAAATTAAAAGATTTTCATGGGTGCATGAATGCATGGTCATGCAGTAATCAATAGACATGGTTCAATGGTTTAACATCACAAGCATGGAGCCATAGGTAAGAATCACCCCATAAGGTATGTACTATGGGTTCATTGTACCTGTAGAACAAGGTTCTAAAATTTATCGGAGTCGTGATTCTTCTTTCGAATATTACTAGTTCACACAACTACTTGTGAGTACCAATAATATTCTCATGAAAAACTCATCCGAGTGTAGTATTGGGTAACAACTAATACAATACTACTTTTGAATTGTCACCGCACTACATCCTAAAGGCCAAGATGGGTTAAGGGGTTCTACGGTACTCAACTTCTCAGGCTCTCATGTTGAAAATAATAATTCTTTTCAACTGGCTTGTTTAGCATTATCACGCCCAAAGAGGCCTCCAATGAGTGGGCTTATCATATGCTACTCATGTCATGATTATTCCAGTCATGTAACTTTTGATTATACCACCATCCTAATCCTTAAGTGTGAACTTTAGTTCGGGTGTAGGAATTGTCTTTTGCAAAAATCACCAAAACACCCCCAAGGAAACATAAAACATCACATATATACAAGAAAAGAAATAATACAAATTAGGCTCGAACCCTTTTGAGGATAGTCCCCGGTGAATTCACCATTTCTGTCGCGGTGAAAAATCGAGGAAACCAAACTATTGAGAAACTTGACTCACAATGACTTAAGAAGTCACCACCGAACTTTATTGTTTCCAAGGGAAAGAGAAAAGATCTAAACCCTATTATTTGAACATACAATGCAAAAAGTAAAGACTAAAAGAAAAGCACGAAGAAAAGATCTAAGGTGCAGGGGTTAGTTTATACAAAGGGAAGGTATTAGCACCCAATGTATTTGTAGTACTCTATAAGAACCTTTTATAATATTTGTTTTTAGTTCAAATTTCTTGCTTTTAAAAGATTTTAGTGATAAGAAAAGAAGTATGTTTTATTATATTTTTTTGGAAAGACATAGTCTTATACCTACGTATCAATTAAGGATCAAAACCTCGTAGTTCATGGTAAAAATAACAAAAGAGTTTGTTGTGGTTGATTTTAGGAGAAGAGATATTTCATCATGTTTTAGGGAGAGAGCTTAACTAATACCACCACAAGTATGAAAAGATGAATATTGCATCATCATAAAGGAATGACTACTAACTTAGACATAAGATCAATAAGTTGCCACTAATTTCCTTAAGTGGAAAGGTTCAACATTTGCTTTAATCATTACTATGGGGATATGAGAATCATATCTCAACTATAAAGAAGATTCATATCTAATCTTTTTTAGAATAGGTTTTAAATTGAAAAGCCAAGTGGAAAAAGTATTTGAGTGAGGGTAAATCACTTTTCGTATTTTGAAATTTGTTTTGATATGCTTAAGTATATTGAAGCATTTATTTAAGAAAAAGAGTTTTGAAAATGCAATGACACAGAGTCAAGGTTTTTATATGAAAGTGGTGAAAGTTTTAAAAATGAATATTTATGGTTAAAAGGTTCTTAGAGTACATAAGAACACATAGGGAAAACATTCACAAGGGTTTTATATAAATGTAAATACACAAGGGTAAACCTAAAGTAATACACATGATTATGACTAAAAAAAGTCAACAATACTATCCATTTTCCTTGGATTTTAACACAAGATATAACAAAATATAAATTACTACTATAAGAGCAAACACACACATCACAAGTGTTAAGGACAAGATCACAAAATTACATGGTTTTTAAGAGAGTCATTTAAGAAAAAGGTTGAATCAAAGATGAACAAGTATTAAAAGGGGGAAGTCAACATGTTTATCAAGTAAAAATTATGATAAAAGATGAAAAGTGGAAACATAATTTTACAAGGCAATCAAACATGGATATCATGGGTATACAACAAACACACAAGGTACATGGCAAGGAAGTCAACTTGCAAGCTTGAAAAGTGAGATATGGAAGATGATGGTGGAAATATTACAATCGTGCAATGAGGGTTTGGATGATCTCTATATGATTTATAGAATGTATATGGATGGTTAACTTACAGAGAAATTATAAGGATTGTGAAACTCAAAGAAATGTACTTTGAGTTTCAATGGAGTTTGGAATTTTTCAATTCTGAGTTTGAGAGAGATTTGAGAGGTTTTGTGTGAGTTCCAAGCCTGTTTTTGCAATGAGAAGTGATCTCTATTTATAGATAATGTGATACGGTGGCCAGAACCGGGACGTGTTTCCCTTTTTTAAGGAATTTGCTGGTTTGCGTTTTGCATTTGTATTCGCAAAATGTCGCGGTAAGCAAGAGTCGCCACCGACTTTTATTTTATCCAACAAGGAAAGGAAAAAAGCACAGAAAAATTCCTTTTTCGAGATATTTCTGAGTACGTGGGGTAGATTATAGAAAGGGAAGGTATTAGCACCCTTTCCATCCGTAGTTATCTACGGGCTCTTAGGTACTTACTCATCATTTTCAAAATTGCTTCTCTGTGTTTGTGTGCTTTGAAAAGTTTTTGTTTTGACTTCGATTTAACTCTTGCTTCTGTCTTCAAGAGTGTAATGAAGTGTTTTTGAAAACTTTGTTTGTAAAGGAGTGTAAGTGTGAAAAAAAGTTTGTTTGGATTGAGCAAGTACTTAAGAGCTAATCTACCTACTCGAAAAAAGAATCGTTCTATACTTGTTTCCTTTAGACAATGCTATCCCACTATTAGTGAGTAGGTAGCACCGTCGTTGGAGTTTTGAGGGTCAATTCGAAAAGGAACGTACGGTTACTAAAGCAATGTTAGGATGTCTTAGTAATAACCCTAATGTCTTAGATCAATTATCCGAGGCAACAATATCTGAGGCAACCTTTCCGAGGCAACTTTGATCTTTGGACAAAAGGACGACCACTAAAATATCCTATACTCAATGACCATTTACCGAAGGCAACCAAGTGGGAGTGTACCCTAGGAGTGCGCATGTGCGAGTGATTCACTTTCAGATTATTTATCTTTGCACATTTTAGGGTTATCTAACTGTTTTAAAGTTAATCATACATTCTTGTCATGCATCCTAATATCATACATCTAACAGTTAAATATTTGCAGAATTTAAAATGCGGAAATTAAACTACGCTATTACAAGGCTACGGGTATTTACATAGCCAAAAACAAACCCTTTGAAATAAAGTGGTAAATGGAAATAAAAAAGTCCTAATTAAACTATTACAAAATGTAGGCAGTTACATCAATATGATAAATAATAAAAATAAAGCGCGCGATAAAAATTAAAATCGGGAGAAAATTAGGGTTTTGACCCTTCTAGCCTAATCAAAAGAAAAATGTTTTTTTGTTGTTTTTAATATTTTAAAGAAAAGAATTTAGGTTTTAAAAATAAATGTACAAATTAATTAGCTAATTTAAATTAATTAATGAGAATAATAAAATGACCTATTTTTGGTTTTTTTTGGTTATTTTAGGAAAAAAATAAAATATAATTAAGTTAGTAATAAAACCTATTTATTCTAATTATTTTTAAGTTATTTACAAAATAATTAAAGTTTTACCTAAAATTAAATCTAATTAATTAATAAGTTTATTGATAAAAAATACCTAAATCTAATTGGTGAAAAATATTTTTTATGATTTTTTGATAAAAAGAAAATAATTAATTGGTTAGTAAATAAATAAATAAATTAAATTAAATATAAAAAGGAAAATAAATAGAAAACTTGGGCCTGATTAGCAGCTTGAGGGGGTGCAAATAATAAGCCTTGGCCCAAAACAAAAGAGGTATGTTTGACTCTCAGGATCTTGTGTTGCACATTGACTATGCTCCATGGTGTTCCTCTTTTTAATGGCCTTTGGATCTGGGTCTTAGGACACTTGGCTGGCTGGATTGTGAGGTCACATGATGGACCTTGGACTTGTAAACGCATGTGATTACCTGAAAGAATTTAAGAAAAATAACAATGTTGGAGGCAGGGGTCGAACCCCTGACCTCAAGCTTTCCAACGCCTTAACGCTTGCCTGGCTACCACTGGGCCATTTGTGTTAGTTGTAATAATATTACAAAACAATACACAAATATTAAAAAAGCCACAAATATCAATTCAGCGCGCGAAATTTGAACAAGCCAATGGAGGGGTGCCAACTGGTCATCTTCTTCCTCTCTCTGTGGGTAAAAGTCCCAGACTTTTACCTACGGACGTTTGTCCATTGCTATAAACAGGGTTCGTTCCAAAATCTTCCATGGGCCATATAAATGACATCTAATTCCATGGTTGGACTCGTCTCGTCCTCCTGAACATGATGGTACCATTCATGAAAGCTAATTTCACCTGCAAGCAAAAACCCTAAAACGGAATCCAAAACCCTAACAATGGTGAAATCCACCACAGGCCATATAAATACAATTAATCAATACAGGAAGCTTGTAAGTGTTCCATGGATCAACAATATATGATTAATTCATCCTAACAATACCTAAATCATGCTAACCAAATTCAAAATTTCATGGATATCGTGATGGACTTACACCGCTTTTGGGTACTGGAAAGGCTTGGTTCCTGATTGCTTTGGCTTGCTGGCACTCCCAGGAATCGATTGGGATAGCTATAAGGCCTTGAGGATGCCTGGAACACTGAATTCAATCTTGCACTTTTTCTTGATTTTTCAAGTTTTTGTTCTTGATGTTGCGCCTCTTTCTAACCTAATTTTGAGTCTGCACACGTTCTATATGTATCACGGAATGGATTAGGGTTGATAGGCTGTACTCAATCTTCTTCCATTATTGAATTTGATTATGATTTGATCCTCTTGAATATCGTTCCAAAATTGGCCTAAATCCAATCTTTTTGTCCACCCTAATGCCTTGCACGAGTTTGATTTGATGCTAGCTGTAATTGAAACCTGAAACAAGCACAAAATATTTTATTTTCAATATTTTGGATTTTATATGATTTATTTTGATTAAAATTTATTTAAATCAAATAAAAATCAAAATAAATAATAAAAATATGATAATGACAAGTGACAAGGGCTAGAGCTCGTGGACTATGTTTCCAACTCAAAACAAGTGAAAAAGATTGGGCCCATTTGACTAAATTTGAAGTTTTAGGCATAGTTGACTTTTGGCAATTTTGCAAAAAAGGTCAACTTCACCAATGCATAACTTCCTCAATTTTGACTCTTTGGAAGTGTTCTGGTACTTTTTAGAAAGATTGAGATGTCCTCTAATCAACCCTTTTGGTCTCATCTCAATTTGATATTCCATGCTCATCTATGAAGCTTTGACAAAAAAGGTGTTTTTGTTGACTTTCCAAGATGACCTATAATATCCAAATTCATAACTTCTTGTGAGTGAATATTTTGAACTTGGGAGCTGAAGATGAATTGTAGAGAATGGAATATTATTTAAAATTAGCTTTGGATGGGTCATTTATCATAATTTATGAGAAAGTTATGCTTGGTCAAAGTTGAGTTAACTTTTCCTGCAAAACCCTAATTTAGCAACTTTTGGTTCTTGAGGAATTATGAGCAATCCTTGATGAATCATGATCAACCCTTGATCAAATGATGAAATATACTTCAAAATGGGGATGTTGACCAAAAATATTAAAGTTTGACTGTATGGGGTCACAGTTGACTTTTGCCCTAGCATAGTCGATTTTTAGGCCTTTGAGCAATTGACTGAGCAAACTTCCTCTGCAAGGCTTGAAACTTGACATGGATGATCTTGAGAACATATTAGTACATTGGTGAGCATTTGTAATCCCTTGGAATCAAGTATCTTTGATGCAACATGAAACCCTAATTTGAGGTAGACTGCCTTAGGAGAGAGCTTGTCAGGCCAACTCTTGGACTACCTTGAGCAACTTGAGTATCATTCTTGAAATGTTTTGAGAAATATGGGAGGCCAAATTTTGGGGTACAACAGATAACATTAAGGGTTTGAAACTGATTATGTTTTGCAACTTGAAATTTTGAAATTTAGTTGGAAATCAAGTGAGAGTTCAAGCAAATCCATGGTTGCAAGGAAACATACAAGCTTTTTAGGGTGGTTACACTTTTAGAGGTGTTGCTTATGATGTTTTCTATGGAGTTTTATAAGAGGAAACAACCACAAGTCTCAATGCATTTATTTTGGTTAAAGTCATCTTTAAGGGAATGGAAATGGAGCTTTTTGCAAAACACTCCAAATATGGCATGATGAATTGGATAAAGCCTCAATTATTTGAGTAATGCACTTAGGGTTTATGTAAATATCATATTATGGAGATATTTAGAGATTTCATGACCTGCAAAGTAAGATTATATGGTATGGTTTAGAGATTTGATCAAGAACTTGTCACAAAATGAACCTCTAATGCAACTTTGGACATCCAACTTCATCTCTTCGATTCTCCTAGCTCAAGCATGATCAATTTGTTCTCTTGGGCATTTTGGAAAGCTTGAAACATTCTATGCAACTTTCATGTTGAACACTTTCCTTGAATCATATGGGATTTTGGTGAAAATGCCTTATAACTTTGGTACTTTGGACTGAAATAAATACTTCAGAATTTTTCTAAGTGTTTGAGATTTTGACAATTTTGAGGTGCTAATTTCATTCATTCATATATTCAAATCTATTTATTTTTTGGAGATCAACCCTCATTGACAAAGTTTTAGTATGAAACATTCTGTTCAATTTGAGAATTTAAGCAAGAAAATTGGTTGCTTGATGAAGAAGTTACAAGCTTACAAAGTAGCATACTTGAACATGAATTTTTAAAAGACTTGGTGATTTTTTTCAAAACCCTAATCTTGATATTTAATTATTTCTCTTGGTTTTCTTGATTAAACTTGATCAAATGACTTTGTTAATCATATTTTCATGATCACTGGCGTGAGAAGTCCGGTTTACCAAAAACTTCAAAAAGTCAAAGTTTGACTTTGTAGTTGACTTTGTACCAGATGAATCTAAATTTGTCTAATTTCAATGGAAACACTTGATTATGGTGCAACCCTTAGCATGTTGAGATTTATTTGAGGTTCATAAGATGATGATATGGTGAAGCCTTGAGTGATACACAATTGGATACCTCAAACCTTAATTCTTGATTTTTTCATCTAAGGCACCCAAGCCTTAGTTTACTTGATGAACCCAAAGAAACCCTAATATGATGATTCTATGGTGAATATGATGAGTATTTGATAACCATGAATGAGGGGCTTGAATCTATGAGGAACACAAGCCCTCTGATCAACCAAATTGTTGGATATTCTAACATACCTTGCACAAGCAATAAACAAGCATATTTTTGCAATCTCATAAGGTTAGTGGATGCAAATATGAATGAGATGATCCTTTAATGGTATGCAAATGGTGAAAAATGAAGTGAGATATTAGGTAAAAAATTAGGGTACAACAGTAGGTACTACATCACCTTGGTAAGAGGACCTTTTCTGCTTTCACCATTACCATCATCTATACCATTATTCTTCACCTTGCAGCGCAACTTCCCACACCCCAAACACACATTTTTTCATACTATGTCTTGTATAATATGAAATCTTATGACATGCATTTAGTTTAGCCTCATAAGTATGGCTCAACAACGTGCTTACTTTCAAAAGCACGCCTTTAAAAAATCCAAGCAATTTTGTGAAACTTTTATCCGTCCACCTACTTTTTGCCTTTGTAAAATTTTTGCACTCAGAAATAACGACTATTTCTTGTGACTATGTAAATTATCATACACATGAGCTCTCCTAAAAGAATCTTCTAGAATATCAAATATCATATATTCTAGTTGATCATCTATATCTTCATCAACTTCATCTCTAGTTTATTTTTTTCACTTCACCGTGTCACATCCATGTCGTATACTTTTGAGAAATTCCACCACAACATAGATAATTGAATATTTATTCCTTTCCACGTTTTTTCATATTCCCGCATATTTTACAAGGACAATAAAAATATTCATTTATTATCAAGAAGGTTTCTTTCGACAAATTCAAGAAATTGAACCACTTCATTCTCATACTTATCACTTAATCTATAGACATTCATCAAAGTATAATCAATAACTACGTACTTTTTGAAAATTAAATCAAAATCCTACACAAATTAATCATTTATTTTGAATGAAAACTTTAATAAGTTCAAAACCATGCTAAGTCACATTGGTAACTCATGTTCTAATAATTCTAAACTTACATAAGAAACATGTAAAGACTTAAGTAAGTTAACATAACAACAACAACAATGAACATTCAATCTCAACAACAACAATAACATTTAATCTTTAATCTCAACTGTAACGCGGTGGGAGAACTGACTTGGTTATTTTGTGTTTTATCACAATTGTGCGCTTAGCAAGAGTCACCGCCGACTTTCCTTTTATCCATTAAGGAAAGACTGAAAAGAACAGGAAAGACCTTTAGAGATGTTTTTGAGTTCGGGGGGTAGATTATGAAAAGGGAATGTATTAGCACCCTTTCCATCCATAGTTATCTACGGGCTCTTAGTTGCTTGCTAGATCACTTTCTTTTTGTTTGAATGTGCTTGTGGTGTGGGTCTTGAAAGTATTTTGAAAATGTCTTTGTAATGGTTCTCGTTTCTATAAGAATGCGTACAAAGTGTTTATTTAAAAAATAGTTCAAAGAAGTGTTTATGGAATGTGTTTTTGAAAGTGATTTTGAAAATATGTCTTTGTAATGGCTCTCGTTTCTATAAGAACGTGTATAAAGTGTTGTCTTTTGAAAATGTTTCAAATGAATGTGTTGGTGTATAAAATGTTTTTATTGTGAGTAAGCGAGCAACTAAGAGCGAATCTACCTACTCAAAAAGGTCTTAAATGTTTTTTTCCTCCTTCTTTAGATGTTGCTATCTTACCATTGTTTTGGTAAGAAGCCCCATCGTTGGATGTGAAGGGACGGGTGTGGGACGTTTGTATAGTCATAGAAGGCCACCTATGAGACGTTTTAGCAATTTCGTTTTAGGGACTAGATCGTTTACCGAAGGCAACATCGAGGGTCATCGAGGGACTACGATCTTTTATCGAGGGTTTTTGCTAAAAAGCCCATATTCGTGGGACATGACTATTTTCCGAAAGGCAACAAATGGTGTGTTTAATTTACATGCATATTAGTCTTGCTTAGGGTTATCTATTTGTTGATTTCATATCTTGCCATACACACCCTAATTACTAGCATTTACATTTGGAAGCGATAAATTGTGGAAATGTAAAATCCTACGCTATTACATCATTTAGGGATGGGGGTACAAATTTACCAATGAAGGGTTGCAAGAATTTATATCCTAATTAACTATTACGACCATATTGAAATGTACAATGCAAGAAAGAAAAAGGACTTGTTTAGAAAATGGTTTTTTGTCTTAATGAATTAAGAAAAAGAAGTAAATTAATTATAAAAAAAATATTTTTATGTCTTTTTTATATAAATAAATAGGGTATTAATATTGAAAATGATAAAAAGGAAATAATGAGAGATAGGATTAGCATGCTACTGAAAGCAAAACAAAGGGGATTAGAAGTTCTGATGCCAGGCGCGTTATGACTTAGAAAGAAACGTCAATGGGCATCAGAAGTTCTGGGTTGATACACTTTGAGGTCCTGCAAGAAACGTTAGAGGGAAAGGAAATATAGGTTCTGGGTGGTGTTTGGACAGTGAGCAAAATGTCATAACTTCTGCGTTGTGTTAAATAGTGGGTGAAAAGTCATAAGTTCTGTGTTTGTGTTAAACAGTGAGCAAAAGTCAGAAGTTCTGTGTTTGTATTAAATAGTGAGTAAAAGTTAGAAGTTCTGTGTTTGTGTTAAAACAATGGGAAAGAAAATCCAGAAATTATATGTTACATTTCAACTCCTTCCTCATATTAATCAGTATATCAGCAATTTATTCAGTTCTAAACAACAAATCAGATAGATAAACGCATAACAGTTGATAGAAGTTCTAACCCTAATTCCGAGCCTAGCTTTACTTAAGAAAGTTCTGATCTACTGTTTCTTCTACTTATGCAATGATATGGTCAACATTAATACTATGATATCTACATATTAATGAGGTTCAGAATGAAAATGTGCAAGGTCAGAAAGACTTACCTTGAATCTGAAGCGTGTATTAGGGACTTGAGCTAGTGCCTTCAGGTGTTCTAGAGTTAGCAAGAGCAACAGAACAAAAATGCTACGTTCTTAGATTCAAAGGGAAGAACAAAGGTTTTGGTTTTTTCTTGGGAATTCTGAATTTATGAATGCTTTAATGTTTTCTTTTCTCTCGTTTGATGATTCCCTCTCTCCAAAAGTCATCCCCTTAAAAGTGTGATGGAGCCATTTATTTATAGATGAGTTTTGTTGTGGTTTTGGGGGGAAAAACAAATGGTATTTAAACCTTTTGGCATACTGTCACATTTCTTTTTAAACACAGTTTTTGTATGCTAATTTGGTGCAATTATGGTGTCTAAGAAAACGCATGCGTGAACTGGATCAACAACACCTTGGATTATTGTGGCAACTGGTGGCAGGACTGTGCTATAGTAGTGCAGCAGGTTTCTCAAACGAGGTTTTTGGATTTGGTGATGTTCTGATCACAGAAGACCAGAGTGAGACTCGAAGGGTGATATTCTGACCGAAGCGTTAAACATAGCCTTCATATGCTGAAGAATCATTTTCTCACTAAAGGGCATCGCTTCCACATGTTCTAATTGAAGCATCATATTCTGAAGCATCTTTGCAAATTCTGACTGCACTTGCGTGGAGTCTGGCTCAGAAGTTCTGAAGTACCATATTCTCTTAACACTTAGAAAAATTTCTAAATGTTTAGAAATTTGGATTTTTCAAAGTAATTTCTAACTTCTGATTTTTTAATGAACCAATTTCATGTCTTGACGAAATATAATTGTTGAAACTTGATTTTTGATCTAAAAGTCAAAGTTTGACTTTTCAGTGTGCTTTTGACCATTTTTGCCCTTGTGAATGATTTTTGGAAAATTGTAATTCAAAATTTGAAACTTGATAGAAGAAAATTTGAGGGTCCAGGATGATCCTTTGAGAAATGAGAGGGAAAATTTTGGGGTATAACAGTTGCCCTTGTTCAATCTTCTTAACTTGAAGAGTTAGGTTGGAGGGTCCGCCATTCGTGAATTGAAGGTGGAAGATGATTGGACACTAGAGTGCCCAGAAATTTGCACTCGAAGATGAAATGGGAATGGGCTTATAGATGCCATTTGGAGGAATTATGGAGATTTACCGGAGATGGGCTTGTAGATTCCATCCAAAGGTGACTGTTGATAGGAAACTAGACCAAGTCTAAACTTGACTTCAACTGGAAAAGAATCAGAATAAATCTTGGAGTGATTTATCTGAATCCAGAGAAATGTCTACCAGAAAGAATCAGGATAAACCATTGAGAGATTTAAACTGAACCAGTAGAGGTCTTTGAATTTTCTTTAACTGGAAAGAATCAGAAAAAATCTTAGGGTCGATTAACTGAACTAGACGAAAGTCTCGGAATATCTTTAACTGGAATAAGAATCAGGGAGATCTTAGTGTCGATCTGACTGACCCAGAGAAGGTCTTGGATTAACTTTGACTGGATAAGAATCAGAAAAATCTTAGGATCGATTTAACTAAACTAGACAAAAGTCTTGGAATATCTTCAACTGGAATAAGAATAAGAGAGATCTTAGTGTCGATCTGAATGAACCAGAGAAGGTCTTGAATTAACTTTGACTGGATAAGAATCAGAAAAATCTTAGGATCGATTTAACTGAACCAGACAAAACTCTTAGAAAATATTCAATTGGAATAAGAATCAGAGAGATCTTAGTGTCGATCTGACTGAACCAGAGAAGGTCTTGGATTAACTTTGACCGGATAAGAATCAGAAAAATCATAAGATTGATTTAACTGAACCAGACAAAAGTCTTGGAATATCTTCAACTGGAATAAGAATGAGAGAGATCTTAGTGTCGACCTGACTGAACCAGAGAAGGTCTTGGATTAACTCTGAGTGGATAAGAATTAGAAAAATCTTAGGATCGATTTAACTGAACCAGACAAAAGTCTTGGAATATCTTCAATTGGAATAAGAATCAGGGAGATCTTAGTGTCGATCTGACTGAACCAGAGAAGGTCTTGAATTAACTCTGAGTGGATAAGAATCATAAAAATCTTGGGATCGATTTAACTAAACCAGACAAAAGTCTTGGAATATATTTAACTGGAATAAGAATCAGGGAGATCTTAGTGTCGATCTGACAGAACCAGAGAAGGTCCTGAATTAACTTTGACTAGATAAGAATCAGAAAAATCTTAGGATCAATTTAACTGAACCAGACAAAAGTCTTGGAATATTTTCAACTTGAATAAGAATCCGTGAGATCTTAGTGTCGATCTGACTGAACCAGAGAAGATCTTGAATTAACTTTGACTAGATAAGAATCAGAAAAATATTAGGATCTATTTAACTAAACCAGACAAAAGTCTTGGAATATTTTCAACTAGAATAAGATTTAGAGAGATCTTAGTGTCGATCTTACTGAACCAGAGAAGGTCTTGGATTAACTTTGACCGGATAAGAATCAGAAAAATCTTAGGCTCGATTTAACTGAACCAGACAAAAGTCTTGGAATATCTTCAATTGGAATAAGAATCAGGGAGATCTTAGTGTTGATCTGACTGAACCAAAGAAGGTCTTGGATTAACTCTGACTGGATAAGAATTATAAAAATCTTAGGATCGATTTAACTGAACCAGACAAAAGTCTTGGAATATCTTCAACTGGAATAAGCATCAGGGAGATCTTAGGGTCGATTTGACTGAACCAGAGAAGGTCTTGAATTAACTTTGACTAGATAAGAATCAGAAAATTCTTAGGATCGATTTAACTGAACCAGACAAAAGTCTTGGAATATCTTTAACTGGAATAAGAACCAGAGATCTTAGTGTCGATATGACTGAACCAGAGAAGGTGTCTGCGGAAAAGAATCAGCATAAACCGCTGAGAGATTTAAACTGAACGGGCAGAGATCTTTTTTGATAATGATGTGTGATGAAGGAATCTGAGATGATTGCTACTCCAAAAAGATGATGAAGTAAGATTGGATGATTTCTACTCCAAAAAGATGATGAAGGAATCGTGGATGATTGCTACTCCAAAAAGATAATGATCTTTTTCTATTGATTGATCTTTCCTGAAAAGGTAAAGAGTTATTTGTATGCAATGTCATGATGTATGAATTGCGTAATGATGTTCTCAAAATAAATGAGATTTGTGTTATATGTATTTTGTATGCATATGCTAGAAACGTTATTGAAGTGCATCTTTGTCTGGGAAAATAAATCCTTGACAAAATTCCCGTGGATCACTAAATCCCGGACTGCTGTCGAAGAGTAGGTGCATCTTCATATTTTTCTTAGAATGTTTCCACCGGGGATTCATGTTTTTCTGTTTGAGGAGAGCTCTGAAGATTTGAAAAACACAAGAGGGGGGGGGGGGGGGGGGGGTTGAATTGAAAACTTGAAATCAAAAGCACAATGACACAATATTTTTATCCTGGTTCGTTTGATCTCAAACTACTCCAGTCCACCCGTCAAGGTGATTTCGCCTCTCTCCAACGAGGTCTTAATTCATTAATCACAAAAGGATTACAATCACTACTTTAACAATTGTTAAAGTCTTTTTTAGTACAACCACAATCCGGTTAATCTCAAGGAACACTATTTTAAAACAATTATACAAGAATGTGGGTTGTTGTTTTTCGTTACAAAAACTGTTATCACAACTATGATAATTTACACAAAATTATAGCTTGAAAGATGATGAATATTGCTTGCAGCTTTTAGAGTTCACGTTAGTGGTATTGGCAAATTGTAAACAATTTGAACACTAAGCTTGTTTATATAGGAAATGGATTTATGTTGATCATCAAGCGTGTTTAATGTTATTAACTCACTTTCCATTTGGAGAAGATCCTGTCTGAAAGAAGCCGTTGGAATTGATGTTGTCTTGAATGATCAGTAATGCTTCAGAATCTTACATCCTTACCTGCTGCTGACGCTTCAGAATATTGATGACTTGGATTAACATGTTCTTGTTCAGAATCAAAGTTTACTTTGCTTAAGCGCAGGTTCTGATCATCAATCTTCAGCGCACATTTTCATTGCTTCAGCGTGTAGCTCTTATGGCTTATCTTCTGATGCTGCATTGGTCAGAACTTTTTCATACACAAAACATAATTTTTAGGGTACATATTTGTTATTTGTATTTGTTATCATCAAAACTCTAACTAAGGGTTGTAGAATCAAACTATTTTCTAACAAGCTCCGTTGAGGAAAATTGAAAACTATGTGGAGAGTGTTGATCCTTTCTTGGGGAAAAAGAGTTCAGGAGTCTCCTTTGTTTGTTGCTCTACTGGGGAGTCGAAGTTTAACTGATATATGGTCAGGTCCAGGCTTCACAATAACTTGTTGGGGATTGTAGAGTAGTCTATTGGGGAAAGGGAGTTGTGGTCCTTTGATTTGTAGTAGTCAGAGAGGCAAACTCAAACTGGGGAATCTGTAGTTTGTTGGGGAAATAAACCTTGTTGCTGGTTTATTGGAGAGGCGGCGACTTCACTGGTAGAAATCCTCGAGGATTCTTGAAGTCGACTCAGTTGGGAAGAGGTTTTCAGAGATTGAAACGTTGGCTGGAAGTCATCTTATGAGAAGGACTCTGGGGAGATTTGTAACTGCCCTTAGTAGTAAGTGTTTGTGGCACTGCTAGGAGATGTTGGACTGTACGTAACCCATTCAATGCCCCCGAGGATGGAGATGGTGACCTGCCCCTGGTTATTCCGCATTTCTTGAGAGATTTCTGGGAATCTTGACTTGACTGCCCTAGGTGTGCTGGATAGTAACATGTCATGCCCCCCTTTTTGATATGAGATTTATCATGGAAGTGTCATACCACTTGAAGTAATTTTGTTCAGAGAGAGCTTTCGTTCACTGGATATTCGTTGTGTAAATTTCCCTTCTGTCAAACAAATAGCCATATGCAAACAACGATATTCAAATAATGCAAAGTTTATGCTTGTCTTGAAATTTTGAAAATGTGTTTTAGCAAGTAAAGAAGTTTTGTAAGAAAATTCAAACTCAGGATTTAGAGTACAACCTTACAGGAGTCAGGATACCTTTTGTAACAGTATGCTTTCGAACTAACCCATGCTTCAATTAGGAATTTTTAAGGGTTGTAGCGTGGCTTAGTTCACGATTTAAGAAACAAAGGATAAGGCTCAAAGTGTGTTTGTACCCACCCGTTCTTCGTGATTTTCTTCAGTCCTAAACTTAGCTAATTGTGCGTCCAAACTCCAACTGAGTCTGGAATGACGTTTTGGTGATGGTTCAGACAAGTTTAGTTTATCGGAAGGAAGTCATTTTTGCAACATTTTTCATGTTGTTAAGGATCTGTAGTGACCTCTCTTTTTTATTATCCCAAATTTTTGCCTGACTGTTCTTGTTTTGAGATTACGGTCAGTGGGATGTCCCAGTTTTCTTAAGTCTCCTTTGTAGGTTTTGACTTAGTGGGCTTTTTTTTTAGAGATAATGACTGCCTATTTGGTAGGAAATCATCAATGTCTTTTGATTCCAGGGGAATGTTTTTGATGCCATTCGTTGTATTACGAAGTGAAATTTTGTGACTAAACGTGCATTTGAATTAACTGAGAGACTACCCTGCCCTAGGTTTTGATTAAAGGTTTCAATTTGTATAAGAAAGAAAACTTCTACTTCTTTGACTCGAAGGGGGTTGACTAGGGACTATCTTCCTTATAACTCCAGTGTTTAGGATTTGAAAGAACGCTTGTACATCGTCAGCAAGGTCTGTTCAAAAGCATATTGTATGAGATTATGGCATTGTTTTTGTCATCCTCCCTCTAAAGGCTTGTAACTTTTAGCAAGAGTTGAGAGTAAAAAGCATAGTTTAAATATAGAGAAAATGAATGGATGAATTCAAGACAAACATATGCAACGCATTAATGAAACAAAGTTTGACATTAATAGATAATTGTTTGAATAACAAAAGAGATTACAATTGAAAATTCAAATGAACAACAAATTTCCTCTCCCAGATCGTTGCTTCATGTGGATGCCCTTGAGGGGTGATAGAAGAGTTCTAGTTGATCGTCTTGTGTAAACTCCAACACTCCTTCATCAATTAGGTCTTGAATCCTGTTCTTCAGAGCCCAACAATTGTTCGTGTCGTGCCCAGGACCATCATAATGGTATGCACACCTCTCACAGCAGTGTTGGGATACCAGTGAGGAGCCTTTAATGTAATTAGCTCCGCCTTCAACAAGTGTTGTAGCACTTGAGCTAGCGACATGCCAATACTGGTAAATTGTCTCTTAGGTGCAGCCTCCTTGTGTTGATTCCTTTGTTGTTGGCGAGGTTGTTGTTGGATTAGAGGGGCAGTGTCAATTTGGAACGATCTACTTTCCACCACACCGGTTCCTTGTCTCATGGGGGGCTGAAAGGTGACTTGATCCCCAATCTTGACCGTTTGTTTCATACGGTTGCAACCGTCTTGATGAAGTTGGTTGACAAGAACTTTCAACTCTTCTTGTCCTCGAGCCAGATTTTGGATAAGAGCCATCTGGCCCACCAGTTATCCCATCATTTGGACCTTCATTATGGCTATCTCGATTTGTAGCCGCTCCAGCTGGTCATCTCTGTCGTCTCCAGGATTTCCCAAGATTATGCCCCTGGTGAGAAGAGTTTTCACCTCTTCTTGTCCCTTGGACAGATTCAAGAATATCTCTTGAAGTTAGGCGTTTTGAGCCTGGATGTATTTCACCGTTTGTTCCATATCCATCTTACTGAAATAAACAGTAGGAAGATAAGGAGACCTTTATGGGAGAAACCTGTTATGATATGTGGATGCATGTTTTCAAGGAAATTAGAGATTTAAATTTGCTTTAGACAAAAAAGGAACACACGTCATATTGATAAATCAAAGTTTAAGCATATCATGCCTCTTTGGGCTTACAAAGAAATACAAAAACTCTAAGATAAAAAGGTTGAACGCATCCTCTTTGGTGCGATGTAGACGTTCAGACTCCGCTCCTTATGAAGCTTCCTGGTGAGTTCCAGAACCTTCTTCTCGCCGTCGTAGAATTGGGCCTCGAAAGTGTCTCACTCCCCTTTAAGTTGTATCCAATCCCTTTGTAAGTCTTCGAGAGAGGTGGGCATGTTAGGATGAAGGATAGTGTATGGGACATCTCCTTCCAGAATAGGCTCTATGATAACTGGGATAATAGAGGGGTAAGGCATCATAAGACTTTGAGCACGAGCTCGTACCCATTTGAGGTAAGGCTCAAGAGGGATGAAATTCCTGTGCCCTAGTGTCTTGCTATCAACTCTATGTACCATGCCCCAAGCCCGCATGAACCTTTTGCGGTAATCCTGAGTATCATTCTCGTAGTCGAAAATGATTCCTTGAATAAGTGCATCATGTGGACCATCCCTTCTTGCATATCCAAATTGTCGTAATGCCAAACAAGTATTGTAAGTGATTCCTCCCCTAATGCCTAAGAGTGGGACATTAGGGAATTCTCCGCATCGATCAATGATGGTAACATTCTCCGAGAATCAGGGACACCAATGAATGCCTGAATGTATAAGAGTCATTAGCCTTTGAGACCATCTTAAGCTCTGTTCATTCTTCAAGACGGGTCGGGGTAGGCGTGAAATAAACCACCTAGCCAAAAGAGGTGTGCAACATAGAAGGGTTCCTCTTCTTTTTATAGTGCGAGTATGCAACGAATGTAGGATATCTCCAAGCAGAGTATGTACTGGATTACGTAACAGGAAAATCTTAACCGCATTCACGTCTATGAGCCGGTCCGGATTAGGAAACAGTACCAAACCATAGATGAGAAGGGCTAACATCTCTTCAAAATCTTGTAAGTCCAAGGTATCCCATAAGTGATGAGCTTTCTCGAACAAGAACTTAGCCAAAAAACCTTTGACACCTTTCCTGGTTTCCCAATTGGCTACTACGTCATACCGTTGTAAGGGTAGAGCTTTGGCAATATCTTTAGGTTTAAGATCTCTTTCCACACCATTGAAAGGTACCTCATTAAGGATAGGAACCCCCAACAGCAGAGAAAACTCCTCCATATTAGGCACTAACTGGTAATCCGGAAAAGTGAAGCAGTGATGCAGAGGGTCAAAGAACTGAAAGAGCACTTTTAACATTTCTTCATCAAGGTTTGAATTGATCAAGCTGATAAGTCTAGCATGTCTTTCAATGAATGGAGAGCTTTCAGGAACCCTTAATACCAAATCCTTAAGCTGAGGAGGTACTTTTACCAGACTTACTTGGATAGTGAATATGCGGGCGAGAGCCATGTCCTATAAAACAACACAAAAATAAACCCTAAGAATCCTTGAAATGGTTAGTATGACATGCTATGTTATTATGTCATGATTATGCTCAGATATAGCAGATATAGCAAGCACAAGAAAATCACACAGAGACCTTAGGTTTAAGGCTTGCATGGATTTTAAGGTGATACCCTCTTGAAGTTGGGTTGGTTCAACATGTCCTAAATATAGTAACCGAATTCTAAGGGATCTCAATATCACCGGCCTTTCCCCCAAATCGCATTTCAATAGACAATTGACTTGCCACAAAACAAAACTCAAGGGTTAAACCTCAATGAGTGTAGCATCGAGTATCAACCAACTTTGGGCTTACACCAAAGACGGCTATCTCACTACGTCCTAAAAGCCAAGTTGGTCAATTAAGGTGCTAAGGTCAGTTGACGCTTTATGATACCACGAAAGTCCCCGTATTCTCCTTCATTACTCAAGGGCTACCGGTACACACCAAAGTATCGTATCAACATAGCTACTGTTTCAACCGTGTTGGTATACCCCGCACAGTTCCCTCATAGTTTATTGCTACTTACCTAAAAAAGGTACCCCAAATCCGAGTGTAGATCTTTAGTAAGCCCAAACAAAGAACCATAATGTAAAGCATACAAGGCAAACAATGAAAGAAAATAAATGTGATTTAGCCCTAAGGTAACCCTTTTTTTCAATATTCCTCAGCAGAGTGTCCAGTTCTGTAACGCGGTGGGAGAACAAACTTGGTTGTTTTGGGTTTTATCGCAATTGTGCGGTTAGCAAGATTCGCCACCGGATTTTCTTTTATCCAATAAGGAAAAGCTGAAAAGAACAGGAAAGACCTTTAGAGATGTTTTTCTGAGTTCGGGGGGTAGATTATGAAAAGGGAAGGTATTAGCACCCTTTCCACTTGTAGTTATCTACGGGCTCTTAGTTGCTTGCTAGATCACTTGCTTTTTGTTTGAATGTGCTTGTGGTGTGGGTTTTGAAAGTATTTTGAAAATATCTTTGTAATGGTTCTCGTTGCTATAAGAACGCGTACAAATTGTTTGTTTCGAAAATAGTTCAAAGAAGTGTTTATGGAATGTGCTTTTGAAAGTGATTTTGAAAAGATGTCTTTGTAATGGCTCTCATTTCTATAAGAACGTGTATAAAGTGTTGTCTTTTGAAAATGTTTCAAATGAATGTGTTGGTTTATAAAATGTTTTTGTTGTGAGCAAGCGAGCAACTAGGAGCGAATCTACCTACTCAAAAAGGTCTTAAATGTTCTTTTCCTCCTCCTTTAGATGTTGCTATCTTACCATTGTTTTGGTAAGAAGCCCCATCGTTGGATGTGAAGGGACGGGCGTGGGACATTTGTATATTCATAGAAGGTCACCTATGAGACGTTTTAGCAATGTCGTTTTAGGTACTAGATCGTTTACCGAAGGCAACATCGAGGGTCATCGAGGGACTACGATCTTTTATCGAGGGTTTTTTCTAAAACGCCCATATTCGAGGGACATGACTATTTTCCGAAAGGCAACAAAGTGGGATTACCCTAAGAGTGCAAGTGTGAATGGTGTGTTTAATTTACATGCATTTTAGTCTTGATTAGGGTTATCTATTTGTTGATTTCATATCTTGCCATACACACCCTAATTACTAGCATTTACATTTGGAAGCGATAAATTACGGAAATGTAAAATCCTACGCTATTACATTATTTAGGGATGGTGGTAAAAATTTACCAATGGGGGGTTGCAAGAATTTAAATCCTAATTAACTATTACAACCATATTGAAATGTACAATGCAAGAAAGAAAAAGGACTTGTTTAGAAAATGGTTTTTTGTCTTAATGAATTAAGAAAAAGAAGTAATTTAATTTAAAAAAAAAATATTTTTATGTCTTTTTTATATTAATAAAAAGGGTATTAATATTGAAAATGATAAAAAAGGAAATAATGAGAGATAGGATTAGCATGCTGCTGAAAGAAAAACAAAGGGGATCAGAAGTTCTGATGCCAGGCGCGTTCTGACTCAGAAAGAAACGTCAATGGGCATCAGAAGTTCTGGGTTGATACACTCTGAGGTCCTGCAAGAAATGTTAGAGGGAAAGAAAATATAGGTTATGGGTGGTGTTTGGACAGTGAGCAAAATGTCAGAAGTTCTGCGTTGTGTTAAATAGTGGGTGAAAAGTCAAAAGTTCTGCGTTTGTGTTAAACAGTGAGCAAAAGTCAGAAGTTCTGTGTTTGTGTTAAACAGTGAGTAAAAGTTAGAAGTTCTGTGTTTGTGTTAAAACAGTGGGAAATAAAACCCAGAAATTATATGTTACATTTCAACTCCTTCCTCATATTAATCAGTATATCAACAATTTATTCAATTCTTAACAACAAATCAGAAAGATAAACGCACAACAATTGATAGAAGTTCTAACCCTAATTCTGAGCCTAGCTTTACTTAAGAAAGTTCAGATCCACTATTTCTTCTACTTATGCAATGATATGGTCAACATTAATACTATGATATCTACATATTAATGAGGTTCTGAATGAAAAGGAGCAAGGTCAGAAAGACTTACCTTGAATCTGAAGCGTGTATTGGGGACTTGAGCTAGTGCCTTCAGGTGTTCTAGAGTCAGCAAGAGCAACAGAAAAAAAATGCTATGTTCTTAGATTCAAAGGGAAGAACAGAGGTTTTGGTTTTTGCTTGGGAATTCTGAATTTACGAATTCTTTAATGTTTTCTTTTCTCTCGTTTGATGATTCCCTCTCTCCAAAAGTCAGCCCCTTGAAAGTGTGATGGAGCCACTTATTTATAGATGAGTTTCGCTGTGGTTTTGAAGGGAAAACAAATGGTATTTAAACCTTTTTGGCATACTGTCCCATTTCTTTTTAAACATAGTTTTCATATGCTAATTTGGTGCAATTATGGGGTCTGAGAAAACGCAGGTGTGGACTGGATCAACAGCACCTTGGAGTATTGTGGCAGCTGGTGGCAGGATTGTGCTATAGCAGTACAGCAGGTTACTCAAACAAGGTTTTGAGATTTGGTGATGTTCTGATCACAGAAGACTAGAGTGAGACTCAAAGGATGATGTTCTGACCTAAGCGTTGAACATAGCCTTCATATGCTGAAGAATCACGTTCTGACTGAAGGGCATTGCTTCCACATGTTCTGATTGAAGCATCATGTTCTGAACCGTGTTTGCAAATTCTGACTGCGCTTGCGTGGAGGTTGGCTCAGAAGTTCTGAAGTACCATATTCTCTTAACACTTAGAAAATTTTCTAAATGTTTAGAAATTTGGATTTTTCGAAGTAATTTCTGACTTCTGATTTTTTGATGAACCAATTCATGTCTTGACGAAATATAATTGTTGAAACTTGATTTTTGATCTAAAAGTCAAAGTTTGACTTTTCAGTATGCTTTTGACCATTTTTGCCTTTGAGAATGATTTTCTTGGAAAATTGTAATTCAAAATTTGAAACTTGATAGAAGCAAATTTGAGGGTCCAGGATGATCCTTTAAGAAATAAAAGGGAAAATTTTAGGGTACAACATCAACGAAAACTATAACAATACCAACAACAATAAAAACAACAAAACTAACATTAAACTTTCAAGAATTTTGCGAATTTTGCAAATTTTTGGAATTTTTGGGGTTTTCAATGTTAGTAAAGATTTAATGATCTCGGTCTTGTTGTTAAGTCTGATTAAGAATAGGCTTGTCAATGTTATCAGGCAATGCAATCAAGAAATCATTAAATTTTTTCCTTGTAAGACAATATTGATAAATTATTCCTAAAAATAACAACTTTGTTAGACGATGACAACATATCTAGAGGAGGTGAATAGATACCTAATTAAAAATTCCATAAAAATTCTGGTTTTGAAAATTTATTTAGCAAAGAGTGTGAGCGAAAGATTTTTAAAACAAGTCGTCTATACAAACCGTTATTGTAAGTCAGATATGCAAATATAATAAATTGAATATGGAATGAAGATAATAAATGGAATTAATATAATTCAATCAATTAACAAATTATTTAACATTTATAGAAAATTACTAAGTAATGTTATTTCTAATAAAAACAATCAAAAGACTAAACTGAACAATTTGTCAAACACTTGACATGCAACATATTTTTCAGAATTTTCTTTTGAGTTAAACAAGCTACACAATTTGTCAAACACTTAATGTGCAGTTAAATTTTTATAGTTTTCCTCTGAGGTATGTTGATATGAAAAAGTAATTATAATCAAAAGTTATTATAAGCAAATCAACACACAATTCAAAACAAAAACAATATCAAAAAATTCCTACGCATCGATAGATTACTCAATGATATTTTAAAAATTGATGTATACAAATTAAAGCAAGTAAATCAATAATAGAAAAGAGACACGAGGTTTTGTCTTCACAGTTCCCAACTTTCGTCCTCACGAGTGGGTACCTCTGAGCCTAATTCCAATGGAATTAGGATAATTCTTACTATGCAAAAAGTTGATACAGGAGAATTGTTTAAGAGCAACTCCACAAACCCTAATGTTTGTTGTTGATTCAACCTATTCTCTTCCTTTGATCTTGAGAAAGACCAAGACACAATAGCTGCCAATTGGTTATCTGGATCTTGCTACTCCTTTGCGTACTTTATCTCCAAAACTTACACACACCACCAATTTTAACTATTGTAACACAAGACTTCAATTCGACTCGTCGTTCTCGCGCTACTTCCTTTGTGTTCTATATCTCTAAAGTATCCTTTGCGCTATTTATCTCCAAAGGCTTTCACTAGGCCGCAACCCTCTCTTTATTGTCTTGCTCGAAAACCCCCAAATTAATCAATGAACTTGGAGGACAAACCCACGGTTTTTTCGGATGAAGACTGTCATACCAAATTTTTAACCTAAGATCCCACCCTCCATTTGTACCATTGCATAACAAGTGTTCATGAGTGGTTTGACCTTTTTTTTTTGCCAATTCTTGAGTTAGATTTCAAAATTTTATAACTTCTTCAAATTTCGAAATTTTTTAACGGTTCTTTTTGCATATGATTCTCCTTAACATCATCTACAATTTCTCTTTACAAGTCAAGAGCTGATTATGCTTTGAAAAGCCACGAAAAATAGAAACGTTAGAAGTCGTTTATGAATCTAGTGGAATTTTATTTTTATTGTGTTTTATTCATGATTTCTTTTCCATTTAAAAAATCACAAAAAAATGTATTTAACATCATGTTATTTTTTTATTTACTATTTTTACTCCTTTACTAAAAAATTATCAAAAATATGTTCTTTTATTAATTTAAATTTATATATTGGTATCATTTATTTCAAAAAAAAATATAGAAAAATTTATATAAGTCCTTTTACTTTCTTATATGTATTTTATTTTTTATCTTTTAATTTGCACTTATATTTTCATTTATTTTAATTCAAGAAAAAATCATAAATAGTTAATTTAATGTCTCTTTTATTTTCTATTTTGTATTTATTATTATTACTAACACTTTTAGTTTTTGTTATTATTATTATTATTATTATTATTATTATTATTATTATTATTATTATTATTATTATTATTATTATTATTATTATTATTATTACTTTGTCCTTTTGTTTTTTATGTCAATAAAGAAAAGTTGAGACCACTATAATATAGTACAAACACTTCACATGGATTGTAAACTTGTACTTATCAATGGCCAAGAATCATTCCCACACTTCACATGGACTGTCAATATAGACTAATCAATAACCAAGAACCATTTTCATAAAGTCACATGGATTATCACATCAACGCTCCTACATGATTCAACTTATAAATAAGACCTTTCTTTCTTTCATTCGAAAAAATAATACCATAAATCATTCACTAAACTAATGCAAAACTCTCTTCTTTTTTTCTCTTCATTTTCTTTCAAGTCATTTCTTCCTTTTATTGAATAGGTAGGCTATTATACTTGTTCTTTATTTAATTCTATTGCATTTTTACTATTTATTTATTTATTTAGTACCATAATTATCACCATTTTGGAAAGAAACTCCATTGATCCAAAATCAAGAGTTGAAAAGTATTATTTAACCTCCAAAAGCAAAAATGATTTTTTGTTATTTAATTTTCATTTTTTTCTGTAATTTTTTGTTGTTTATTTACTTATTTTGAGCATGGATCCTTGATCGTGAAATTGAGTAGATAAACTTTCATTATTCATTTGTTTAATTTCATGAAAAATTGAGAAAATTATGACTTTTATACTATTTTTATTATAGACTTCATCTTATTATTCTTTATCTATTTTATTTTTATTTTTATTTGGATCAATTTAGAAAGCATTTAAGTTTGTTTTAGTTCATCCAAGCTTGTCGGATATTTGATGAACTTTCATCATTTCTAATCTACCTCTAAATGGTCATTTGATCATTCAAGGTACTTGGGATTGATGATAAGTTTGTCATAATGTATCTTCCTTGACTATGTCTTGATCCCCCATATTTGTTAATTGTACTACATGTATAACAGAATGAACTTCAAAGTGTCATTTCTCTAACATGTATGGGTATATACATTCTATGCTTCATATGAAGTTACACTTATCCCAAATCAGATTATTAACTTTATATTATACTAACTTCACTTTAATATCATTTATATTTCCGCACTTTATATTTTCTTCTCTATACTTTTATGTCATTTATCATCCATATCATTTTATTTTCTTTACTTTATACATTTTTTCTTTGCTCACTTGAGAATTTATCTTCTCTTTGATCACTTGAGCTTCTTATTTTCTTTTGCTTGTTATAAGCCACTTAATAAAGAAAAAAAAACCTAAAATTGGTTCTTTAATCCTTGGACTATGGTTACTATCCATTTTTATCCGATGCATGGTTCTTGTCTGGTCTTCATCTGATTATTATCTTTGTGTTTGAATCCAATGGAAAGGATCGTCTCGTTGACTTTATGTTATTGTGAGTCTTTATATTTTGTCCCTCATATTTGTTTTCCATTATTTGAAACCTTTAAAACATTATTTTCAAATTTATACCCTTTTAAGCCAAAATCTCGACATTAGGTCGTTGCATTTTCAAAACTTCTCATCTCACCGATCCTTTTTGCAAACAAACTTTTTAACTAAAAATACAGATATTTCAAAAGGTTCTTATAGATACATAGGGTTCTAGTACTTTCCCTTTGTATAACCAACCCCCGAACCTCCGATCTTTTCAAATACATTGTATTTTTCTTTACTTTAGGTATTGCACTTACTTTGCATATTTATGGGTTTTATTTCGCACTTTTCCCTTTTCCCTTGGAAATGATAAAGTGCGGTGGCAACTCTTGCTTATTTATGAGTCAAGTTAATTAATAGTTTGATCTTCAATTTTCACCACTACAAAATTAACGACTCTGCTAGAGAAAGATTGACCTCTTGTTGGTCCATCCCTAAGTGGGTTAAGCCTAATTTGTCATATCTGTTTTTGTTATTATACTTGTTTGTTGGATTATATGTGATATATTGTGGTTATTTGGGTGTTGATTACAAAGGATAAGTCCTATACCCGGACTATCTTACACTTAAGATTAGGACGGGTGATATAGTCATGTTAACTTTGAGGGAGTAATCCCGAAGAAAGAGGCATGAAATCCCCCACTTAGTGGAGGTCCCATTGAATGTAGTATTTGTTTACCAAGTAATCGGGAAGACATTATTGCTTTCAACCTGGGAGCCAGAGAATATGAGATCCGTAGAACCTATAACCTATCTTATCCTTTTAGATGTAGTGCGGAGACTATGACGGAGTAATTTGGAAGTAGTTGTCACGCGATATTGCACTCAGACGAGTTTTTCTTGAGAATATTTCTAATTACCGAAAGAAAAATGTAGACTTTGGGATTCCTTAGAACCTTGATCTACAGGTGATTTGAAGACCTTAGTCCATACCTTGTGGGTGGTTCTTACCTTTGACTCCATGCTCATGACGTTGAATCTTTCAACTTTGTTTGTGACCTTGTTTGTGGTTGTTGCATATCCATGCCTTCATGCATCCATGAAACCTTTTTTCACTTGATTTTCAAGGAATTTGGAAGTCTTTTTTCGTAAACATCACAAGTTTTGTCAAGCTCAATTGATCTTGGGTGTTGATGGAGTGAAAACCCTAATCCACCAAAATGGATGATTGATCCTGATGATAACTTGATCAATGCTTTGATCCAATTTAAAATTCATCTTATATCTTCATACTTTGATGTGTACAACTTAATATCTTGAGTTCCTTGAAAATCAAATAAAAAATCTACTTTGCATATCATGCATCATTCTACATTTTTGTGTTTCACTTTCAAAGGTCATTTCCAAGTCTTATTTTTCCTTCGGCCACACCAGTACAAGACTCGCACTAATAGAACAATGGATAAAATCAAGCAAGAGGTTTCTGAACTCCACAAAGAGATGATTAATTTGAAAGCTAATATGGAGCACTTAACTGCTTTGGTTGAAATTTTGGTTTCCGCCCAAGTCAATCCTTCTAAGAAGGAAGAAGCAATGGCAAAGATCTTCACTGAAACTCTGAAATCATTCTTTCATGAGAAGATGATAATTAATTCACCTAGTGACTTTCTTGATAAGGTCAATGTGGGAGTGCGTCTAGAAGAAGATGTTCAAAAGGGATTTTTATATGAAGATGGTGGCTCAGCTAGTGGTGTGAAGAATTTTTATAATGACTTTTCCAAGAAGAGAGTCAGAGGAAGAAATAATCATCTCCAGAATCATCTTGTTTCTTCTGTCATCCCTGTGTTCAATTTACCATATGCAGCTCCAATTCATCAACATAATCAGCAAGTTCCTAATAAGAGAAAAACTCAGTTTGATCCAATTCTAACTACCTATAAAGAGTTGTTCACTGTCCTGATGTAGAGGAATTTGGTTCAGACCCGATCTCCACTGAAGATTCCTGAGAAGATGTCGTGGTACTACAAAGCTGATTTGACTTGTGTCTTTCATCAATGAGCCCCTGGGCATAGTATCGAATATTGTTATTCATTGAAACTGAAGTCCAGAAATCGGTCAGAAGTGGTATCTTGTCATTTAAGGATATTGGTATTGAGGTTTAAGTCAAGCCTTTGCTGAAGAGTGAAGGATACCTTGGAGTTTAAATAAGAGAGTCTTCTCAGTTTAATTAGCAATTTTACTTCTTTTTAATTTGTAATTTTTCTTGTTTATTAATGCATTATTTGCATGTAAGAACTTGTTTGCATTTGAATGATTATCTTAATACAATGAATATGTTTGTCTTGAGGAAACCCATTCGCTTCACTCGTATTTGTTTTCAATTTTAAATTGATTTTTGCATTAAGATACCAACTTGTTATCCATTATCTTGCCTAGGCAGAGATTGGAGGGGAGATGATGATTTTAAAATTCAAAATTTATGGTTGTATACTTTTGGATAAAACCATGTTGACGATGTACAAGCATTGTTTCAAATTCCCAAACACTGAAGATATAAGGGAGATAATCCGTTGCTAACCCCTTTTGAGCCTTGAAGTAGGAGTTTCTTTTCTATACAAAAAACCCTTAATTTTAACCTGGGGGATGGTAGTTTTCAGTTAACCTGATCGAGTGTTCAAAATTCATAAGGAAGATATTTCTGAACAGAAACCGCGATGGTTATCCTTCATTTATGATGAGGCCAGAAGATGCGAAACCACAATGGTTATCCATCGTCCATCAAGAAACGAGGCAGTCACAATCCTCTCAACAAGTCAAGACAATTTAATGTCACACATTTTGTTCAAAAATTAAGAAAAGAAAGCCCGCTAAGTCGAAAACTTGAAAACAAGAGACTTAGGCAAAAATTAGGGCATCCCGCTGGACTATCAATTCAAAAGAATTAGTTCAGGAAAAAGTTAGGGAAAATAAAAATTGCAAAGAAAGGACTACAGAGAAAAGTCCACAGCCAAGAACAAATTCGTGTAACTACAAACACAAAAACAAGAAGGGTGACTGCTACTCTGAAATCCTTATCACTTCCTTAACCATCACAAAATATTTTTTTGAGAAATGAACACTAGTGTTGAATTAACTGAATATAGGACTGAAGAACATCATGAAGGGGTGGGCACATAATATTTTGAGCCTTAAAATCTTTTTTCTAAAACCGTGAACCAGGCTACGTTACAACCTTCAAAAGTCCTAATTGAAACATGGCTTATTTCAAAAGCATACTCCAACGAGATAGTGTTGGTAATATATGCTTTTGTTATCTTTCATACAAAAATAAATAATGCACTAATTCGCAAGCTATGTGCCATCTTTTCAAAAAACATTCAAGGCTTACATAACTGTTGTATTAGAATTTTCATTCACAAAATAAACTTTTCTGCTTGTAAAAAAATTGCTTAATGTCAAGGAAGCTTACATATAAGCACCAGTGATGATTTAAACCTTTGAGGTCTAAAACTTTGTTAAGTAATTGGTGAATCATTTCTAAGATTGATCATAGCCAGGGGCATGTCGCCTGAAGACCTTCAGCATGAACATGTTGCTACTATTATAGTTTGACTGTCCTCATGGGGCAAACTTGAAGACTATGTCTTGCAAAATACAGTCAATCTGGAGCAGTCATGTCCAGATTCAACGAATCTCTCCAAGAGTTTGAAGATAATATGGCATTTTGGATGCCAGGTCTTTTGTAAAATACTCTTAAGACGATTTATTCTCGTAAACCACGTAATTTGGGGCATTTAAGAAGTGAAGTTATTCACAAGAATTGTCGTGCATCATGCAGTCTATCAGCAGTAAACTTGGGGCATCCAAAAATAGTTCCAGGAGCAATCCATATTTGTCAAGATATGTGACCTGCTTTGCACACATTATCAGATGGTGGTGTTCCCCAGTAGTTCCAGCTAAGTAAGATTTTTCTCCAGCTGCAGCAGAGTTCATGTTGTTCTCTTTTCAATGGATTATTAATGTTAGAAGATTGGACTATGAATTTTCTCTCGAAAAGTATCTTCTTCTCCAGAGAGATTAGAGCCTTATAGCAGAAATATGCTCTGCCAATGGCTTTTGTTCTATCTCCAGTAATGTTCCATCTTGTCGAGATTAGTCGAGTATTTGTTTGTACTGTGATATCTTTTCATCTCCAAATTATCTATTTTGTCTATTTTGTCAGCATATACATGACATTTCATTTATTCATTCACTATTACATCATTCATGCACGTTCGTATTTCTCTAGGTTTTTGGGTCCATCTTAGTTGGTTTTGTTTATCCCAAATAAATTATTTCCTCTTTCCAAATAGAGTGTCAACTTAAGTAGAAAGTGTGCCTCCTTTCTAATTCTCCACTGAGTTAACTCTCGTGGAAGAATCACGATTTAGCTTTCCTTTTCCATCTCTGGATAGGATAAATCCCCAATTGAGTTGTTTCCTCATTGGGTGGACTCTTGTTTGACTATTTTCTCTCAAGTTTATTCTTGGATTGAGCTTTGTCTCTTGCGGATGCTACCCCGTGGATCTCTCTAGGTTGTGAAACCTAGATGGAGAGTGCATTTATTTTGCACATTTAAATACTTAGTCTCCCCAGGAAGAATCTATTCATGGTTTCCCATTGAAGATGAATTTTGTTTCCCAGTAGTGTTGTTGCAACACTCTTTTGGAATCTCAATATGACAACAAGTGGTTGCCTCTTCATGATCAGCTTGTGTATTATTGATATCTTTAGAAAGCATCAAGTGACAGACTCTTCATGAGCAGCTTGTGTATTATTGATATCTTTAGAAAGCAGCAAGTGGTAGACTCTTCATGAGCAGCTTGTGTATTATTGATATCTTTGGAAAGTAGCAAGTGGCAGACTCTTCATGAGTAGCTTGTGTATTATTGATATCTTTGGAAAGCACCAAGTGACAGACTCTTCATGAGCAGCTTGTGTATTACTGATATCTTTGGAAGATAGCAAGTGGCGGACTCTTCATGAGCAACTTGTGTATTAATGACATCTTTGGAAGATAGCAAGTGGCGGACTCTTCATGAGCATCTTGTGTATTATTGATATCTTTGTAAAATAGCAAGTGGCAGACTCTTAATGAGCATCTTGTGTATTATTGATATCTTTAGAAGATAGCAAGTGGCGGACTCTTCATGAGTAACTTGTGTATTATTCATATATTTGGAAAGTAGCAAGTAACAGACTCTTCATGAACAGCTTGTGTATTATTGATATCTTTGGAAAGCAGCAAGTGGCAGACTCTTCATGAGCAGCTTGTGTGTTATTGATATCTTTGGAAAGCAGCAAGTGGCAGACTCTTCATGAGAAGCTTGTGTATTATTGATATCTTTGGAAAGCAGCAAGTGGAGGACTCTTCATGAGAAGCTTGTGTATTATTGATATCTTTAGAATATAACAAGTGGCAGACTCTTCATGAGCAACTTGTTATTGATATCTTTGGAAGATAGCAAGTGGCGGCCTCTTCATGAGCAGCTTGTGCATTATTGATATATTTGGAAGACAACAAGTGGCGGCCTCTTTATTTGAGCAGCTTGTGTATCCCCAACAATATGTTATTTCAACAGTAAATGGCGTCTCTTTTGAGAATTTTGCTCATCGACAGCAAACGGAATCTCTTCGAAAAAGTCTCGTCGGGAAGTCTGTACATTATCCTTCAAGTGGAAGACTCGACAAAGAAGAAACTGGAATCCGTTCATTGTGGAAAGGTTTATTATCTTTCCTACCTTCATCTATTGAGTTGGTAGTTTACCGTCATCTGTGAGTCGGTATCTTATTGATTTTCTACCTTCATCTATTGAGTTGGTAGTTTACCGTCATCTGTGAGTCGGTATCTTATTGATTTTCTACCTTCATCTATTGAGTTTGTAGTTTACCGTCATTTGTGAGTCGGTATCTTATTGATTTTCTACCTTCATCTATTGAGTTGTTAGTTTACCGTCATCTGTGAGACGATATCTCTTACTTTTCTATCTTCAACTATTGAGTTGATAGTTTATCATCATCTGTGAGTCAGTATCTTTTTTACCTTTCACACTGAGCTGGAAATTTACCATCATCTTGAGTCAGTAACCATTTATCTTTTCACAACCTATGCAAGGCGTCTTCCATAATAGAGTCAATAATTTTTCTTCTCTCGAAGTTGTTCCCCAATAAGAGTCTCTGATTCGAAGTTTGTGGCTCTGTTCCCCAGTGGAGTTATAATCTCTTCCCTCGTGGGATTACTTTATCATGTGCTTGATTTCTCCAGCAATAGTTTATCTCATGTGGCGTTATTCCCCATAAAATTCAGAGCATTACATTCATATCATATCATAAACATCACTATTGTATCTTAGGACCAAAAATTGTGTATTCTATATTTAAGTATCTTCAATCTCGTCGAAACTAAGATTTCAATCTTCATATCTCTAAATAGAAGAAACTTAAATAGGGGAAGCTGTCATACCCCGATTTTTGACCTAAGATCCCACCCTTCATTTGCATTTATGAATAACAAGTGTTCACGAGTGGTTTGACCTATTTTTTTTCTTCAATTCTTGAGTTAGATTTAAAATTTTTATAACTTCTTCAAATTTCGATATTTTTGAGGGTTCTTTTTGCATATGATTCTCCTTGACATCATCTACAATTTCTCTTTACAAGTCAATAGTTGATTATGCTTTGAAAAACCACGAAAAATAGAAATGTTAGAAGTCGTTTATGAATTTAGTGGAATTAAATTTTTATTGTGTTTTATTCATGATTTCTTTTCTATTTAAAAAAATCACAAAAAATGTACTTAGCATCATGTTATTTTTTTATTTACTATTTTAACCTCTTTACTAAAAAATTATAAAAAATATGTTCTTTTATTAATTTAAATTTATATATTGGTATCATTTATTTCAAAAAAAAATCTAAGAAAATTTATATAAGTCATTTTACTTTCTTATATGTATTTTATTTTTTATCTTTTAATTTGCACTTATATTTTCATTTATTTTAATTCAAGAAAAAATCATAAATAGTTAATTTAATGTCTCTTTTATTTTCTATTTTGTATTTATTATTATTACTATTATTATTATTATTATTATTATTATTATTACTTTGTCATTTTGTTTTTTTGTGTCAATAAAGAAAAGTTAGGACCACGATAATGTAGTACAAACGCTTCACATGGATTGTCAACTTGTACTTATCAATGATCAAGAATCATTCTCACACTTCACATGGACTGCCAACTTGAACTTATCAATGACCAAGAACCATTCTCATAAAGTCACATGAATTTCTATATCAACACTCTCACTTCATTCACCCTATAAATAAGATATTTCTTTCTTTCATTTAAAAAAATAATACCATAAATCATTCATTAAACTAAGTCAAAACTCTCTTCTTTTTTCTCTTCATTTTCTTTCAATTCATCTCTTATTTTTATTAAATAGGTAGGCTATTATACTTGTTCTTTATTTAATTCTATTGCATTTTTACTACTTATTTATTTATTTAGTACCATAATTATCACCATTTTGGAAAGAAACTCCATTGATTCAAAATCAGGAGTTGAAAAGTGTTCTTTAACCTCCAAAAGCAAAAATGATTTTTTGTTATTTAATTTTCATTTTTTTCTGTAATTTTTTGTTGTTTATTTACTTATTTTGAGCATGGATCTTTGATCGTGAAATTGAGTAGATAAACTTTCATTATTCATTTGTTTAATTTCATGAAAAATTGAGAAAGTTATGACTTTTATACTATTTTTATTATATACTTCATCTTATTCTTTTTTATCTATTTTATTTTTATTTTTATTTGAATCAATTTGGAAAGCATTTGAGTTTTTTTTAGTTCATCTAAGCTTGTCGGATATTTGATGAACTTTCATCATTTCCAATCTACCTCTAAATGGTCCTTTGATCATTCAAGGTACTTGGGATTGATGATAAGTTTGTCATAATGTATCTTCCTTGACTTTGTTTTGATCTCCCATGTTTATTAAGTGTACTACATTTATAAGAGAATGAACTTCAAAATGTCATTTCTCTAACATGTATGGGTACATACATTCTATGTTGCATATGAAGTTACACTTATCACAAATCAGATTATTAACTTTATATTCTACTAACTTTACTTTAATATCATTTATATTTCCGCACTTTATATTTTCTTCTCTTTACTTTTATGTCATTTATCATTCATAACATTTTATTTTCTTTACTTTATGTATTTTTTCTTTACTCACTTAAAAATTTATCTTCTCTTTGCTCACTTGAGCTTCTTATTTTCTTTTGCTTGTTATAAACCACTTAATAAAGAAAAAAAACATAAAATTGATTCTTTAATCCTTAGACTATGGTTACTATCTATTTTTATCTGATGCATGGTTCTTGTCCAGTCTTCATCTGATTATTATCTTTGTGTTTGAATCCAATGGAAAGGATCGTCTCGTTGAATTTATGTTATTGTGAGTCTTTATATTTTGTCCCTCATATTGTTTCCCATTAGTTAAAACCTTTAAAACTATATTTTTAAATTTACACCCTTTTAAGGCAAAACCTCGATATTAGGTCGTTGCATTTTCAAAACTTCTTATCTTCCTGATCCTTTTTGCAAACAAACTTTTTAACTAAAAACACAGATATTTCAAAAGGTTCCTATAGGATACTATAGATACATAGGGTTCTAGTACCTTCCCTTTGTATAATCAACCCCCAAACCTTCGATCTTTTCAAATGCATTGTATTTTTCTTTACTTTTAGTATTGCACTTACTTTGCATATTTATGAGTTTTATTTCACACTTTTTCCTTTTCCTTTAGAAATGATAAAGCGCGGTGGAGACTCTTGCTTATTTGCGAGTCAAGTTAATTAATAGCTTAATATCTGATTTTCACTGCTACAAAGACCTCTGCAAATCTCAACCCAATATTCTCGGCTACACAAGAACCTAATTAGACGTTATTCAACCTCGTCTAAATGGCACCCCAACAAAAGATCGTTACAATGGAATATTAGTGTGTATGCATATGTTGGAGGTTGAAGGAGAAGTGCAATTGTAAATTTTTATGGTATCATCAAGTTGGAATGATGCATGAAAGATTTGTTTATTGTTATGGAAATGTTGGGGCAACAGAGAGAAACTCGAATTTAAAAGAAAATAAAAATTTTAACCCATGAAACAGTATGAGTCGGCCTGTAGTTTGGATGAGTTGGCTCATAGTATTAATTTTAACAATATGAGACGGCCTGAAATGGCCTATGAGCCGGTCTAAACCAAACAGAAGAGAACTCCTTATTTATGATAGTACATGTGTTGTCGTGAAGTGGCTTATAATCCAGTCTGACCCAAACGTAAGAGAACTCCTTATTTAGGACAGTACATGTGCTGATCTGTAATGGCTTATGAGTCGGTTTGTATATGCATTTTTAGTGCAGAAAATTATTTTTCAAGATTAGGTCAATTTTGACTATGTTTCAAATGATTCCTAAGACCTCTAAATGCTTAGGGTGTCACCCAAACTCAGGGATATCACTCAATATACATAAATGATATTCTTGTAATTTTGACATCATGTAAAATACATCTTAAAGAAAATTGTACTCACAAACTACATCAACACAAGTGATTAGGAATATGTTTCTCAATGTTGACAGTCAAGACAAACAATAAATCATTGAATTTTTGTCTTGGATGACAATATTGAGAAATCATTCCTAAATATAACAACTACACCAACACAACAACAACAGAACAACAGAAATAACAACAAAATCAACAATAACAAGAACAATACTAAATAGAATTTACTTTAGGAGAGAAATATAAATTCATAAATGAAAAATGAAATTTGAATACAGAAAGATGAGTTAGGTTTAGGTTAAGAGTGAAACAACACGATGTTTTATATATAAAAGTAGATAACATTTCTCTCGATTTTACCAAATAAAGAAATAAATAGATTATTTATTTTTAATTTTAAAATAAAAGGAGAATGTATCATTTTAATTATTAATAAACACAAAATGCTGGAGCTAAGAATCAAAATTTATCCTTAAAAGACTGTTTTCCTCGATTTTCCGAATAACTGATGAAATAAATAGTACATTTTTAATTAAAAATTAGAGCATAATAAAAACATGAGAGGAAAGATATGAGAAGATTCAAATTCATAATAATATTTGAAAAAAATCTTGAATATTAACTTTTTTGTGATCCAATTGAAAAGTGAGCAAGTTTATGAAATATTTTGAAATTAGAGGATACATTAATCTTTGGTTGAACTCTAATATTAAGGTTTGAACTTTATCTCTTATCTAAAAGGTTAAAGTGATATGTGAGTGAGTTCTCCCACTTTTAAATGACTCATGATATTATTTGTTAGTGCAACAATCAGAGGAGGGTTGAGGGAGGAACATTTATATTTTTGGAACTTTTCGTTTGAGTAAAACATCTTTGTGGGAGACGCACCATTTTTCTATCTAAAATTTTAAGGTAATATATGAGTGAATTCTCCTATTTATAAATGCTCAAGTTAACACATTTTTATCGAATGTAAAACTATTTCTCACACTTATTATATTCTCGACCGTTATTATCATTTTGTTTACAGATTAAAAAAATTCACTTTAATTTCATTTCACATAAAAGAGAACTTTCTTAGATATCATTTTTCCAAAAGAGAACTTTATTAGATCAAAACTTGATAGTCATTGGTAGACATCACTGTTATGTCTTCATTTGCGCACTAAGAAAATTTCTTAGATGGATTTATTACATTGCTCTCTCTTGTTTTAGTTAAGCATAAATAAATTAAGTGCTCGTTTTATTGAGTTGGTAAATATAGACAAAACTTGAACAAATTGAAAGACCACCAACGGCTTCTCAAGGAAAGCTTCAATGTGAAGCATAACACATACAATTATGTCAAAATCCTTTGGAAGTTGAAATTTTGTCGTGGCTTAGTTTTTGTACCAACCATGCATGCTATGTTATATCTTTTGCAAGATTAAAACTGATGTCTAGCCAAACCAAAAAGGGACCAACAAACCATTAAGAAAAACAATACAAGCTATCGGAATAAAGGCAAATTTTTAGTAACGGTAAAGCATTTTAGTAATGCTATCGGAATTAATAGCCTTAGTCAAATCTTACGTTCCTCGTTTTCTTATATATTTCATCTTGTTGAGCTAAATGAGATATACATTCAACTTCCACGTCAAGTAGTGAGAAGAAAAAAAGGTGGAGTGTTAGTATAAATAAAGAGTTACTTTGAGTTTTTTCACTACAATAAATCTAACCTAGTGGATGCAATGAGACTTGGGTAGTTATGTGTCCTGAGATGCTTTATAATTTTTGTGTAAAAATTAAAGTTGAGAGAATTTGCTTTTTTTTTCAGGACAAAAAAGTTTTAGCTTAGTATTTGTAATTTTTCTGTGAAAATTTTATAGTCCTGAGAATTTGCAATTTTTTAATGCGAAAATTGTGATGGAGAGAATTTACAATTTTTTCGTTCAAATATTATAGTTGAGAGAGTTTGCATTTTTTTTGTCCAAATAATTGTACTTGAAAGACTTGTACATTTTTTCCTTGTAAATTGCAATTGTATGAGAGAGAATATAAATTTGTTCATGTAAAAATTCCAGGTTAAATAAAAATATTATTTTTGTTGGGATACCATGATTGTTGGTATGAAGTTTCGGACCACAATAAAGTCTCTACGATTGTGGGCGTGCTTCCGCATTCATAGAGATTTTTTTTCGTTGCTTTTTCAACAATTGATTTGAGAGAAATTATTTCGATCAAAGGATGATGGAAGAGAAGCAAGAGTTTCGATGAAGTGAGGAAGAAAAATAATATTCATTCAATTGACGCGACATGCGTGTCATTTAAAGAAATGTTAGCTATCATCTCTTTTGCATTTTTATTTAATAATCTTGTGACTATATAAAAGTTGGACATTCCTTTATTTGATGGGAGACTGAACTTCTCCTTATGAAAATGTATAACTTCAAGTTAATGGAGGATTCACGTAGTACAAAAGAGAAGGGGGGAAAGCTAAAGAGTAATATGAGATATTGGATGAAGGGAGGATATGTTGAATTAAAGTATCTAAGTTCTACATAAAGTGGCGGGAAGAAAAGAAATGGAGTATTAGTATAAATAGAAAGAGTTATTTTGAGTTTTTTTCACCATAATAACTCTAACCTCAGTGGGTGTTATAGGGCTTGGATTGTTATGTGTCATAAAAGAGTTTATAATTTTTATCTAAAAAAATTATAGTTTAGAGAGTTTGCAGTTTTTCTCTACAAAAAAGTGTAGATGAGAGGATTTTCAATTTTTTGTTCAAACGTTGTTGTTGAAAGAGTTTGCAATATTTTTTTGTTGTTTACACACTCTATTTTATATGCTTGCTCATATGTTCAGCTCTTTCTTCCAATCTTTTAATTATTTCAATCACTTTCATTATTTTCAAACCCTAATTTCATTGTGTACTCATCCAATTCACGAAATCCTTCTCATAACTATGGAGATGATGAGGAACCCATTCCATGATATCCCCATTCTTCGTATTTCTCTTTAATCTATGTTGGTAATAACACACCAAACCTTCTTTGGACTCTTTACACCAAATTAAGATCACTTTACCTTGTGTCGTTCCATAACTGTGGTAGCCACATGGGTGGTGTTTCTAGAGTCTTGCTTGCATCCCACTGACTTCTACAATCTTTAGACCATTTGTGATTGGTTCATAATTGAGGGGAGTCCAAGATACTTCAAAATAATCTTTCTTCCATCGTGTGATTATTTGACGTGGTTGAAATGAATGAAAATTGATAAGGCCAAAGATTGAGAGAAATATGGCATATATGACATGATTATGCTTTCAAGGATATAAATGAAATTTTAAATAAAACACTTCTTTTGTCTCATCAAATATTGGCCAATAAATTCCAACACATTTATCTATCCTTGAGATATGATGATCTTTACCCTAATTGATGCGGATGCCATTCTTGATTTTCTCATCACTGAGTTTTAGGCTCCAACAACCGATGTTGCCCATATTTCAAAGTTAGAATTTAATTTTTCAAATCCAACAATAAGTACTCATAATTTTTTTTGAAGGTAATGAAGATGAAACAAAATGAAAAGCTTAATTCATTCTTGTTGTATTAGTGCAACGATTTTTTTTTGTTTGTACTAGCTCTATGGCTATTTTTCAGGAAATTTAGTTATACTTTGTCATGCTACAAGCAAGGACAAGCATATCGTGAAAATCTTTATTTCTTTATCGCTTATCATTTCATATATTCTATTTTGGATTTGTTATCTGAAAAGAAATGATAAATATCATGAATGGACCTATTTGGATCCCCAATCATAGTTTCACCTTTATTTTCATGAATTTCTTCATGAGACGTTTGATCCCAACTCGGTTCCTAACACTAGAAAATATATGTGAGAACAAATAATATTTTATTCAGGTATTATCGACTATGCTGTTTTTCATGGAAGAATAAAAATACCATTTAACATGTATTGTGGCCAAATTTACTCTAATATTTTGAAAAGAACGTAGTCTAACTTGGATTTTGTATACAAATTAAATAACTTTCTAGAACTAGCTAAAGGAAATGTGAACTTTAATTAGGATAAGATCTGGATGGGTAGATACATACTTTATAGGTTAAAGATATGATGCAGGAATGGAAAAAATTAAGTACAACATCATAACCTAAAATGTGACACAAAATTTGGGTTTCTTCAACATATTCCCCTCTATTGTGATTCGATTGTACCAATCCCTACAAGGGTTTTTAGAATCATTAAAAGTATAAAAATAGTTGGCCTAAAATGGAAAAATGTGAAAGCATTCAATATTGAACAATTTCCTCGCTATCTTGGAGAGAAGATTGTTTTCCAAATGGAGGTTTTCTACGATCAACACGCATTTCAAATATATGACTATCTACGGTGTGTTTAATGTCGAACAAGTCATTTAGTGAAGAATTAGTCTTGTAAGTTAAACCAATAAATATGGTGTTTTTGTTCTATTTATATGTACAAGTATTCATAGTCAAATAGTAGCAAGTGATATAAAAGTAAGAGAATCAATCCCACAGAGATTGCAATAATGGGTTGTCACATGTTCAGGTTGAAATGAAATAGTTAATAATAAATAGGTTAAATAAAAAGTGAGAGGAGTGTTGGATAATAATCCATCAAATAATGTTCATATTTTTTATTTGTTTTATGAGATTTTTTGTGACAAATAAGGCAGAAAATGATCTAGTGGTATAAGTCTACAACATCAAAGCATATGCATTAAGTCAAAGGAATACCTCTCGAGGTCTCACAATAACATTGAAGAATGTCTATTTTTATCTTTTTATTTCCCCTATGGTTATATCCCTTTATCTCTAAAGTGACTAATTAAGTGAATGTGTTTATCTTACTATTTTCAACAATATTTACTTATGAATTCTATTGGTTAATAGATCTCTCAATCCTTAACCAACTTTTACCTAAATCTAAGGTGATCAAGCAAAGAAGCATATGTATATCATTTTTAACATAGTAAAATGCATCATTTTAAACCACATCATTTTAATACAAAATACTACTTTTCATTAAAATTCACATTGCTCAACATAAAGAGGTTTAGCTCATGATGAGCAAAAGAAATACAACAACACAAGTTGCCACATTTCCCCTTACGCCAATGAACTTCACTCCTTCTAGAATTTGTTGCTTCTAAGTCCTATTGGGAAGTGAGGTTTAATTGATACTCCAATCCTGTCATGCTAGAACTTATCATAGAGACTTCTTACACAAGTGACAAATACATAAAACTCACAAAAGATATCTCCTATATGCTCCACATAAAATAAACTAAAACAATATCTACTTGAATTAACATAATAAGCTCGTTAATAACAAAATAAAGTCAAGTAATAAGAGCTTGAACCTCTCACAAATAGTGAGTTACCAGATGTATTCTTATTCCTAAAAACCAACAACTTGGAGAAAAACACCATCTACTACTAAAAAAAATCTTTTTAAGTTTTAACTTTCATGTTTGTTATTTTGGTCCTTTGTAACTTCTTATTAGCTATTTTTTTAAGTAAAAGACCAATTGTATCAGATTTAGAAGAAGAAAAAGAGATTTTAATCTCCATGAAGGCCCATTGAAATTAGGATTAACAAACCATCTTCCCCATAAAACCTGGTGTTAATTAGAAGTAGTTAAGAAATATTAATGACATTAGCTGAAATATGAAAAAAGGATAAGATAAATCATATTTTCTAAACTTTCTTATAATTTAACAACTTCCTTATCGTAACTTCACTCTTATTCCTCATTTCCGCACTTTATTGCTTTCTAGATATCATGAGAAGTAGGAAATAAAGAGCGTGCGCTCGAAGTTGCTATTTAAATACCTGTACCAGACATTCCTCACTTCATTTGCTATATGTGTTGTGCTTGTGTTTGTTTACTTTCTTGTTGATCGATGAGTCACTCAATTTAGAAATTGAGATCACGACTTCGCTCTCAGTGCATGCTCCCTATAGGATTTTATCGCTTTTCTTTACTTCTTGTTGATCGATGAGTCACTCAATTTAGAAATTGAGATCACGACTTCACTCTCATTGCATGTTCCCTATAGGATAGTTTTGTTAGACTTTCTTTGGCATGCTAACTTAGATAGGATCTCTCTAGGCGTGCTCTCTTGAGCTTATAAGCGTGTTTTCTTTATCCTTGTACATACCATGTCCCCTAGGGATGCGCGTGCTTTGTTCGGACGCAAGTTAGAACTTAGGTTGTAAACCATGCATGCTAACAGTAGGTAGAAACTTCCCCTTTCATCCTCGACGTAGGACTATCATTGTATGATAACATTAGGTTAGAAATAGGCTAGTCTCCCTTAGACTCTTTTCTTTCCCTTTTTGCATCCTTGCATCTAAAACAAAAAATTCTTTTCTTAGAAAATCAAAAACATGCTAATCATATCTAAACCCTTTTTTAAGATAATAAACACAAACCAATTCAAACCATTTTGTGCGCTCGAGCACCTTTTCTCTAAAAACCCTTTTCAGGTAAGGACATGATTAGTTTACTTTTGTGCCAACGCATAATTCTCCAAAGGTCGAGCTGCGGAAGAAGGAGGAATTAACTTTGTCCATAAAAAACACAAACAAACAAAAACATATGAGCCGAACTACGGTAGCTCTGATTCCTCAAAAAGGATACGTAGGCATTGGGGTAGGGCCCAAGCGAGCATAATTTTATTTTCCCTACATTCTTTTCCCCTTTATTTTGCATGCATTCTCCCTTCAGTGGTATAGCAAACAGTAAGCATAGATTAAACACACCCATAAGATATATAACAAGAGTGGATACCATAGAGTACTACGAGCGTCTGGGGTGCTAATACGTTCCCCTCGCGTAACAAACTCCCTTATCCGATCTCTCAGTCGCAAGATCGTGACTTCTCCCTTCTCAGGTTTTATCGATGTTTACCTTTCCCTACATGTGGGATAAAAGACTTTTTATGGCGACTTCATTGTTTGATGATTTTCAGCCGGTTGTTTCACCTTGAATCACATTTTTGCTTAGTCAATTGAGCAGTTGACCTAAAAATCAGATGCATTGGGGAAAAAGTCAACTATGGCCAATTTACAGTCAAACTTCATAATTTTTTATCCACACCAACATTATAAACTCATGTATCATTGGATCAAGTTTGGACCATAATTCCTCAAGAAATTTTATCAAATCATCAAAAGGGCAAAATGGTCAAAATTAGGGTTTTGATTGAGAAAGGACAATTTTTGATTTTTGGCCTAGAAAATGGTCAATTGGTTTGAGGCATGATCTCACTAGTTCAATTGCACAATTTTTACCTAATGGCATGACCCAAAACATTGCTCAAGATCAATTGGATTGATAGTGAATTTTCAATCAACTGATCAAAAGTCAATTGTACACTAAAAAGTCAAACTTTGACTTTTTGGTCAAGATCAAAGGTCAAAGATCACAATTCATAAAAACATGTCAAAATATGAAACTTATTCATCAACAAATAAAAAAGTCAAGATTTCATTTTGAAAAGTCAAAGTTTTCTAACTTAGAAATTTTTCTAAGTGTTTAAAACTTCATATTTTTTCACAATTTTAAGCCAATTTTTCACCATGATGAAAAATGATTCAGAAGAAACTTTCAACATGAAATTTGTAGATATCCATGATATCTACAACATTTATTTACACAACTTCTCATAAATATGCTTGTATCTCAAGTTATTAATTCATAAAGTCATGGTCTTGAAATTAAACACTTAGTGAAAATTTTCCCTAGTTTAGGCAGGATTTTGACCTAACTTCATGGCACTTTTTCATATAGTTCCAAGGGGAATTTTCAAAAGTGATTTAAATAGGGGTTTTAGAGAACATTACAAGATTTCCAAAATATCCCAGAACTCCTTGAGATCATTCTTGAGCATGGAGAATCGAAGAGAGGAAGTTAGGGTTTTCAAACTTGAATTACAAGTCATTTTTGATGAACACATGAACCAAATCCATGCTAGGCTGCATGATCTTTGCTTTGAAGGCCTCAAACTTGTTTGTCACTCCATAATTAAATTATTACATAGATGTTAGAGCTTTTATCCAAGAAATTGAGCTATTATCCAAGTTGCATTTCCATTAATAGCACAAAGTTGACATTGCCATTCTTGTAAAGCAAGATTTTTGCATAAAGTCCATTCTTGAGCCTCTAACTTGTACCCTCTGATCACACTTCATCCACAAAGTCAGAAGCAAGTATGTTTAAAGCATAACCGCTCTATCTAAGCAAGTACACAAGGCTTTGAAACTTGAATTTCTCAAAAAATCACATGTTATGCATAAACTTGTGATTTTGAATTCTGATCAACGACAAGTCTCCAAACTTGTTGATTATAAATAGAGTCACTATTTGTGAGCTAGGACATGAGCTTAAGCACCCTGAAACACTCCCAAACTCCCTCTAGCCAAAAATTGCACAAAAAACTCCATTGATACACAGTTCTGACCTTAAACTTGTATCTCTAATTTCCCTCGTGTGTTTTCCCTCAAATTCATTCCCAAAGCTTCCTTACATCAAATATAGTCCATCCCTGTCCTTTGTTTGGAATTGTAACATCTCCATCACCATCCTCCATAACCAAAAACGGAGGTCTGCAAATTGACTTCTCCAGACCATTCTAGACATCCATTGCTCAAGCAAATCATTGCATTAGCTTCCTGGGAACTTGAGGAAGCTAACCTGATCATTGTAGCACCTTGAATCAAGCTCATCTGCGTTTCACGATTTCCATTTTTGAGGTATTTTTGTTGAACTTCTATCTTCATATTTAGGCATTGTTAGGCTTGCATTTGTGAAGATAAAATATAAACATCATTTCCTTGAAACTATACATGTCCATAGATTCCATTTATTTTGATTGAGCTAGGAGAATTTTGAGTTTGAATTTTCTGAAATATTTAGGTCAGAATTTGGTACTTTTAGAAATCCTCATTCATATTTAATTTATAGCTTATGATATTTATATGGTTGGATTCGTGTGGAAAAATGGAGCAACTTTCATGTTTGCATCTTTCATTTTTGTTGAGAAATGAGCAAGTTACAGATCCTTTGGCTGGAGGTTGAAGATGAAGTACAGTTAGGGCATATTTTATGTTATATATTTATCATTTCATACAAGTTAATGGATGTATCACCACCCCAGTGGTTAAAGCGCGCGCCTGTCACTATGAGGTCCTGGGTTCAAGTCCCAGCGTGACCTTTTTCCATTTTCCCCACTTTTTTGACATATTTGTGTTTTTTTTTTGCAGCGCCTGGGCCATCCTTTGGGCCTGACTCTTTTTTCTCACAATACCCCATGTTTCACTTATCAACCCCCCTGACTTTTTTATTTTTTATTTTTTATTTTACTTTTTTATCTCTTATTTATTATTATTATTATTAATACTATTATTATTATTTTCATTAATCATGAAAAATCCAAAAACATTTTATTTATTATTTACACTTTTTTATTTTATTTTCTTATAAAACAAAAATGGACTAAAATTTTTTTTTCTTTTAACAAATTAATTTCTCTTTTAAATAATTAAACATTTAGACTTAGGTTTAATAATTATTTTATTTTCTTAATTAAAATTAACTTAGAATTTAGGTTTTTTGTAATTATTTAATTTTCACTATTTAACATTATTTAACTTAAAACCTTTTTCATAAAAACCCTAAAAAACATTTTTAATTTAATTTCTTTCTTAATTAGTTTAAACTTAATTTTGTTTGTTTCTAATTAATCATCTTCTTCAAATTAGGTTAGAAATCTCCCTTAACAAAAACCAAACAAAAATAATTTTTTTTTCATTTATATCCTTGTACATTATTTACTTAATTCTTGTATATTATTCAATATGGTTGTAGTAGATAATTAGGTTTAATTTGTTTGCAAATCCCCATTTGTAAATTTGTATACCCCCTCCCCTAATGATGTAATAGCGTAATAATTTTAAATTCCGCAATTTATCGATTTATATACAAATCCTAGTAATTAGGGTTTTGTATAGAAAGACTAAAACCAACAAAATAGAAACCCTAATCAAGACAAAAACAAATAATGAAAATCAATACACTTGCACCCAAGCACCCCTAGGGTAAATCCACTTGGTTGCCTTACAAAAATGACCATATTACGCATGTGAGGTATCTTAGCAAAGACAGGCAAAAATATAAGATCATAGTCCCTCGATGACGCTATCTATGTTGCCTCTCAAAATGATCATAGTACCTAAAGAAAATGCTAAGATATCTTGCAACATTGTTAATCAAGGTTATACGATGAGTCACGCCCATCTCTTTTACATCCAAAGATAGGGTTACTTACCAAATCAATGGTAAGATAATAATTTCAAAGGAAAAAGGAAATAAACATGAAAGACTTTTAAGTAGGTAGAATGTTCCTAGTTACTTGCTCCATTTCAAAATAAAAACATCCTTGTTATTTTCAAAACAAACACCAACACTTTCAAAACATGAAAACATTTTCAAAAGATCAAACACTTTGTATACATTCTTACGAACGAGAATCATTACAAAGTTTGCCTAAACAATGGCCTCTTTTCAAAAATACTCAAAACCACACAAAGCACAATTTCAAACAAAAGCAAGTGATCTAGCAAGTAACTAAGTGCCCATGGAAAACCATGAATGAAAAGGCTGCTAATACCTTCCCTTTTCATAATTAACCCCCTGAACTCAAGAAATAAATCTCAAAGGTCTTTCCTGTTCTTTTTTACTTTTCCTTTTGGATAAAAGAAAAGTTTGTGGCGACTCTTGCTAACGGCAACATTTACGACCAAACGCAAAACAACCAAGTCAGTTCTCCCACTATATCACAGAATTGATGACTCTGCTGGGGAAAATTCTAAAAGTGGGGTTACCTTAGGGTTAGATCATATTTACTTGCTTTCTTTGTTTGACTTGTATGCTTTACATTATGATTCTTTATTTGGGTTTGAATCCTCTACCTGGATTTGGGATACCTTATAGGTAAGTAGCAATACATTGTGGAAACTGTGCGGGGTATACCGATATGGTCTAAGAAATAACTACGTTAGTGTGAAATATTTGTGGGTACTGGTAGCCCTTGAATAGTCAAGAAGAATACGGGGCCACTGAGTGATGTCATGCAATAATGAACTTTTAGAACCTTTACTTGACCAACTTGGCCTTTAGGACGTAGTGGGATGAACGACTTTGGTGCAGTCTGAAGTTGGTAGATACTCAATACTACACTCATTGTGGTTTGGGTTTTTGGGATATTTCGGTCGCCATTAAAGAGGCTTGCGCTGAAACAATGCCCAAAGAAACAAACCAGTGATATTGAGCTCCTTAGAACCCGATTACTATTACTAGGACAGGTTTGAGCCAACTAAACTTCAAGAGGGTACTTACCTATGAGACTCCATGCAAGCCTAAACCTAAGGATTTGTTTGCTTTGTTTGTATATATTTATTGTATATAACATTATAAACATCATAACATCATACTCATGTTCACTAACCATTTTAAGGATCTTGGGATTTATGTTTGTTCTGTTTTGTAGGACATGGACTCTATTCGTAGGAAAACTATTCAAGTCAATCTTGTAAGGATCCCTCCTTAACTTAAAGAGTTAGCATCAAGGATTCCTGAAAATTCTCCATTTACCGAAATACATGGTCGCCTACTAAACGTGGTTACCGCCAACACTGATGAAGGTGCTCTTTCAGTTCTTTGATCCTTTACACCACTGCTTCACATTTCCCGATTATCAACTTGTGCCACCTTTGGAAGAATTCCCCAAATCTTGAGGATTCCTATTCTCAATCAACTACCCTTCAATGATACGGAAAAAGATCCAAATCCAGAAGAGATTGCTCAAACTCTACACTTGCAACCATCTGATATCACAACTAATTGGGAAACAAGGAGTGGTGTCAAGGGTTTCCTATCAAAGTTCTTGTTTGAGAAAGCCCAAAAATGTTGGAACTCTTTGGATTTGCAAGATTTTGAGGAAATTGTGGCTCTCTTCATCTATGGGATGGTTTTGTTTCCAAATCCTGACCAACTCATAGATGTGAACACCGTCAAAATCTTCATGTCTCGTAACCCGGTGCCTACTTTGCTAGGGGACATCCTACATTCCTTTCACACTCGTATTATGAGGAAAAAAGGTATCCTTATGTGTTGTACTCCTATTTTGGCAAGATGGTTTATTTCGTATCTTCCCCAATCTGTATTGAAGAACGAGCAAGGTTCAAGGTGGTCACATAGGTTGATGAGACTCAAACATTTAGACATTCATTGGTGTTCTCAATCTATAGAGAATGTTACTATTGTCGATTGTTGTGGAGAATTCCCTAATGTCCCTTTACTTGGCATTAGAGGAGGTATCTCCTATAACCCATGTTTAGCCTTAAGACAGTTTGGTTACACCCAAAGGGATGGCCCACATGAGATGCTCATCCAAGGTTTGGTATTTGACTACGAGAACGACAATCAAGGTCACCGCCAGAGGTTTATCCGAGCTTGGAGGATGTTGAACAAGGTAGATAGCAAGACATTGGGGCATAAGAATTCCACCCCTCTTAAGCCTTACCTCAAATGGGTACGAGCTCGTGCTCAAAGTCTTATAATGCCTTACCCCTCCATTCTCCCAGTAATCATAGAGCCTGTTGTGGAAGGAGATGTTCCATACATTATCCTGCATCCTGACATGCCCACCTCGCTTGAAGACTTACATTGGGATTGGATACAGCTTAAGGGGGAGCGAGACACTTTCGAGGTCTAACTCTACGCTAGCGAGAAGAAGGTTTTGGAACTCACTAAGCAACTTCATGAGAAGCGGAGCCCGAACGCCTACATCGCACCAAAGAGGATGCATATAACCTTTTTATCTTAGAGTTTTTGTAAGCCCAAAAGAGGCATGATGTACTCAAGCTTTGATTTATTAATATAAAGTGTGTTCCTTTTTGGTCTAAAGCAAATTTAATCTCTAATTTCCTTAGAATCATTGCATATGCATTTACCATTCATCATAACATAAACAGTTTTCTTACAACAAGTCCCTCATCTTTCTACTGTTTATTTCAGTAAGATGGATCTCGAGCAGACAGTAAAGGACCTCCAGGTGCAGAATGCTCAGTTTCAACAATTGTTCTTTACTCTAGCCAAAGGAAAAGAAGATTTGAAAACTTTGCTGATTGAAGAAAAGAAGAAGAAGACAAAGAAAGTAACCGGAGTTCTGAATATGGGAAGAAGGTTCCAAGGAAAAGCCAAACGGACCCTAGACTTTGCAACGTCATTTGGTGAAAAGGATAATCAAGAAGTGAAAGGCAAGAAAGCAGGTGTCTATCTAGAATCTGAAGAGGAAGAAGAAGAGGATTACTCTGAAGAGCAGTATCCCCCGGCCAACGACAAATACAAACATCTGGAAGAACGACTAAGCGCAATGGAGATTCAGAAAGTGCCTGGGTTGGACTTTGAAGAGTTGGGTTTAGTCTCTGGGATTGTCATTCCTCCAAAATTCAAGGCACCAGTATTCGCTAAATACGACGGAGTTTCGTGTCCCAAAATGCATCTCCAATCCTATATGGGGAAGATATAGCCTCACACTGCTGACAGAGATTTGTGGCTCCACTTCTTCCAAGACAGTCTATACGGAACTCAGCTTGATTGGTTCTATCAACTGGAAAGGGCCAATATCCACAACTGGGAAGACCTTTCCGCTTCTTTCTATAAATAGCATCAGTACAATGTAGACCTTGCTCCTACCCGTACTCAACTCCAGAGTATGGATATGGTTTCAAGTGAAGGTTTCAAAGACTACGCTCAAAAATGGAGGGACTTAGCAGGAAGAGTCCAGCCTCCCCTTTCCGAAAGAGAGTTAGTAGACATGTTTCTGGGTACCTTGTCTGGTCCTTTCTTTAATCATTTAATTGGAAGCTCCTCAGCAGGCTTCACTGAATTAATCTTGACCAGAGAAAGAGTGGAAGATGGGATTAAGAGTGGGAAGATCCAAAAAGACGCATCCTCCGCCGCTGTAAGAAAACCATTTATTGGGAAGAAAGAAGTTGGTACTGTGTATCCTCAAAGTAATCAAGATAGAACTGATCACCGTCCAATGGTGGGGGTTGTGATGATCCCTAAGCCTGCACCTACTTAACAAAGGAACGATCTGCCTAGAACAGAAAGATTAGTAAGAAAATTTACCTGGATTAATATGACACTATCTCAAGTACTGCCACATTTTTTGAGATCTAATTTGGTAACTTTGAAAGAAGCTCCAAAGAATCCTAACACGACCTCTCCTCACTACCATCCTAATGCTCGTTGTGCTTACCATTCAGAAAGCCCAGGGAATGATATCAATAATTGTTGGGCTTTGAAAAACAAGGTACAAGACATTCTTGAAGCAAAAGAAATTGAGTTTGATGCTCCTGAAATCCCAAATGTTATCACCGCTCCTATGCCCAAGCATGGTCGTGATGTTAACGCTGTTGAAGATGATATGTTTGTTACTGCTGTTGATGAACTTGTTACTCCTCTCCTGACCGTCAAGAAGAACCTATTGAAAGCTGGTTTATTTCTGGGATGTGATGAAAGCTGCCACTTCTGTCTATCCCTACCAACTAGTTGTCATTTATTGAAAGCAGGTGTTCAACGCCTAATGGATGACACAGAGATTTTGTTTGAAAAGACTCCCATTCCAACCATTTCCTACAATGATATTTCAATCGTAACCATTTCCGCCAATACTTCCAGGGTCTCCACCAAAAGACCTGTTATGATTAAATCAGTTCCTAAAGTGGCTCCACTGATAATTACTATGCCAGGTCTGATCTCGTACTCATCAAATAAAACTGTCCCATGGAACTATGGGGGAGACGTCTACTATCACGATGTTAAGCAAGATCAGACGGCTGATGAAGACTCAATTCATGAGAAGGCTGACCCCAACATTAGTAATATTGCGGGAACCAGCAAGATAACTCGAAGTGGCAGAGTATTCTCTCCCGAGATTGCTCCTCCGAAGACTATTATCGGTCCTGTAATCATCCCTGTTTCTATTCCTATTGACACTACTACTACTATTCCTATAGTTATACCTGCTGACACTCCTACCGCCTAGTCGACCGAGACTCGGGGAAAAGGTATTATGGTTAAGCTTGTCCGGATGAAGGCGCAAACAGTATCTATCCTTGAGGCCTCTCGAAAAGAGATGGAAGAAATTCTGAAAATTATAAAGAGAAGCGACTACAACGTAGTCGAACAGCTAGGGGAGACTCCGTCAAATATTTCCATGTTGGCTTTATTGTTGTGCTCCGAGGCTCATGCGAAAGCCTTGGTGAAATTTCTTAAAACTTCCCATGTACCACAAGAAACCTCTACTGACCAGTTCCAAGAATGTGTGGCCAGCTTGACCGTAGATAATGGTTTAGGATTTTCTGATGCTGACTTGACACCTAGAGGGAGGAAGCACAACAAGGCATTGCATGTCTCTGTCGAATGTCAGGGCACAACTTTGGCCCATGTCTTGGTTGATACCAGTTCGTCTTTGAATTTTCTTCCTAAGAAGGCTCTTGATAGACTTGATTGTGAAGGTTTGACCTTAAAACCCAACAATATAGTGGTAAGGGCCTTCGACGGTTCAAAGAGAATGGTGTATGGGGAGATGGACATCCCCATAAAAGTTGGAACCCAAACCTTTGATTCAACTTTTTATGTGATGGACATTCTCCCTTCCTAATCCTGCTTATTGGGCCGACCATGGATTCATAATGCTGGTGTTGTCACCTCTACATTACATCAAATGCTGAAATACCCAACCAAGGGGAAGATCATTACTGTCCATGGAGAATAGGAATATATGGTCAGTCATTTAAACACCTTCAGATACGTGGAATTGGATTGTGAATTCATTGAAACTCCGTTTAAGCATTTCGAGGAAGTCCCACCAATCGTGGTAGTAACCAAGGTTGTTTCCCAAATCCCGAAGATTATAAGACTGCCACTAAAGATGTCTTCTCTAAAAGATGCCAAGGCAGTAACCGAAGAAGGTGGGTGCACTATTTGGGGCCAACTCCCGGATATCCCATACAAGTCTGACAAATTTGGTTTGGGTTTCACTTCAGGAGCCCAAAAAGTTGTATGCCGTGCTCGTGCCGGGGGACCCCCTTTGAAGATCAGTAACCACAGAGTCAATTCAGTGAAGGATGGTGAGGATAGCTACGACCTGGAGGAATGGATTTTCCCAACTGTCAATGGAGGACTCAGAAAATGGGAAGTTAAAGATTTTGTCCCAATTACTTTTATCCAATAGTAATTGTCTTTAAATTTTTGTCGGATTTGTAATAATTAAACAATTCATACTTTTAAAGCCTTGTGTCTTACCTGAGGCACAACGGTCCATTTGTAAGGGTTGTTACCACATTTTCATATGTCATCAATGAATCATGGACGTTTTTGCATACAAACCTTGTGTTCTTTATCTTTCTTTTTTTTATTTTTTATTTTTACATTTTTATTTCTTTAAAATATAGCTATATGATTCCTAGTATTCGCAAGTGTACGAATCGCGTCAGAGTAATATAAAAGATTATCGATCCATAGAGGCCAATCGTCAATCTATCATTTCCTATTGTTACGGTGTTTAGCTAAATCAATATTAAACAGGGAATTGATCATGCAAGAAAGTAAAGTGTGGCAAAATAAACTTCAGATATAAAAGCAGGGTCGAATGTAATTCACATAGTCAGATGATATTCGTAATTCTTCGGAATAGAACTACTTATAGGGAAATATTTTCTACTAAAGAAAATAACTAATTTAACAGGAACTGTCGCTTTGGCGTAATCAAAACCGAGTTTACTCTCTAATCAGAACTTCTTATCGTCACTTATAAAAAGGCGTGCATTGCGTTAAAGTAATAAACCTATTTTTAAGAAATAAAGTACTTGACCAAGTTGAAAATTATTTTGATCTGGAATTTCTAATAAAAAGGGGACCTAACTTTAAATCTATAAACGCGTCCAAAAATAGTTTCAAAATTGATTTCTTTGATAATAAAAATCCCTAACTAACCGGACAATGCGCTTTCGCTTCCTTTGACCAGTTAGAACTAACCAAGTTTAACAAAGGGTTGGACGACTTTCGATCTTACCCAACAACAATAAAGTACAGAAAACTCGTATTAAAAACCAAAATAGCCCATAAGCATTTCTATTGACACATTATTTGGAATATCGATATAACTAGATGCCTTACATTCTAGCCTAGTAAGGTTCAGTCTGACATGGGAACATAAACAGACATGTTAAAATAAATCATGCGAGAAAGTAAATAATTTAAAGTGCGGTACGGGAAATAAACAAATAAAAACCAGTGCAGAAAATAAACAAAGTAAATGCAGGTGCGGGAAATAAACAAAGTAAAAGCAGTGCGGAAAATAGACAAAGTAAAAGCACGTGCGAGAAATAGACAAATTAAAAGCAGGTGCGGGAAATAAACAAAGTAAAAGCAGGTGCGGGAAATATAAATAGAAACCTGCTCCAAACGGGGAGGTTTTAAATCTCGTACAAACTGGAAGTAAAATGCGACTGGAAATAAACAGCAGTTGAAAATAAATGTGGCAGGATAAAATTCTGCCGGAGTGCTCCAAACTCGATTACAGACTCAATCTACGAACTCGATCACAGACTCAATCAATAGTGCAATAATTCCCCGATGTGAAGAATTATCGATTTACAATGGTGAAATTATATGGCTTAAGTTTGCAACTAAGCTTGGGTGAATTGAAATGAAATCAGGAACTTCTATTTATAGAGGATGAAGAATGCAGGAAATCACTGGAATGCCCCCCAACTCCTTTTTTTGGGGGGGGGGGAACATTGTCCAAAGGTGGCGCCCGCCATGAGTGTAAATGAAAGGAAGTGGGGAACGTGGCAGTTGAGGTCAGCAAGAGGTGGTCCACGTCATGGCCTACCATATGGCTTGCGCCATGGTGGACGCCATGAGTGCAAATTTGACCTAAACTCCTGTTTTTCAGCCTATTTTCCTTCATTTCTTCAGGGGGAGCTCTGGATACTTGAAATACCTGAAAAGGAAACAAAAGCTAGGCATAATACGAGAAAACAATAATAAAATACCTAAATAACATGTGAAATCAGAGTAAAAAACAAGTGTAAAGTAAGTGTTATCAAATTCTCCCACACTTAAACCTTTGCTTGTCCTCAAGCAAAAACTCTAAATAGATTAAGAAGAAAAACAGTGTTAGTGAACAAGTTGGGCTGCAAGGGGCCTCTGGAATTAAAACAGGGATGTATTGATAGGTACTGACTGATTCAAACCAAGGATATCGTAGTGACACTCTTCCGTAAAACGGACATAAGCTTCGTTCTATTACGAACCAATCCATATCATTCCACTATGCTTAGGCCTATATTTTCCTTTTTTTCAAATCCTTTTTCATTCAGGCACAATCACATTAAGCCCGTTATTCGTACATGCTGATAGTAAAGTGACGGAGTAGTGATTCTGATCATAAAATGCAGGGCTCTGGTACAAAAAGTTGGTGTAACCCCTTTTATTGACCCATTTATAGTTGCGGGGGATCAGATCATAATCCGCCCTACCAAGTTCAGCACCAGATACCTCTGAACCAACTAAAGATGGGTAAAGAATTTTCTTTTTCTTTTTCTTCTTCTTCTTCTTTTGCTTTTGCTTTATTTTTCAACATACAACTTTTGTTGAGTTAAATGACTTTGTGAGGGTCACCTATCCCGGGGTTGTAGTTTATAATAAGAACATAGCATATAGATCATTCACTTCTCTTCGGTCCCCTATGTAGAGCATGCTTAGACCGAAGCTGACTACTAAGATAAACTATTCAAGGATTTAAGAATGAAAATTTTAAGGCCACGACATAGGGGGTATCGGGATCGAATTCCTAAATTTACGAAGCTTAAGGTGTAAAAACGATGCCGATGCTTCAAAAGGGATTTCCCAAGTCATACTACATCCTATCTCAACCAGGTCTTATAGCCCAACTAAGTTCAAAACACAGTGTTTTTCTTAGAATTTTTTTTTGGTTAGGCTCAAGAAATGGGGGAGTGGACATACACTAGACCATACAGATATAGATGACTCGTCAAACACATGTATTATTTTGAAAAGAAAGCAAACAAGCAAACTAAAGCAAATAAAGAAGTAAAATAACGAGAAGGAAAATGCAGGAAAGGAAAAATAAAGCGAGAAAAAAAAAGCGAGAAAAGTAAAGCGAGTAAATCTCCTCCCACACTTAAATCGAAAATTGTCCCCAATGTTATGAAATAAGATAAGGAAAGAGTCGCCTAGTAAATTACTAAGGCTGGCTGGGTCCCTCGCAATCCTACAGTGAATGTCTAGGATGACGGGATCGAGTGCGACGACGACTGCTCTGAGAAGCCTCGAACTGGTCGAATTTGGCGGACAAGGCAATATGTGAACTTTGAATCTTGCGAAGGTTACCTAAAAGGGAACCTTGAGTGGCCTCCATGATGGAGGAGTGCCTCTGAAACTGGGCTTATTGCATATGTTGCTCGTGGGATATCGCCAATTGAGATTCTATAATACTTTGAAAAGAGTGGTATGTCTGCTGTCGTGACGCCTCCATAAAACTCATGTTATCTGCCAGCTGCTATTGGATGGCAGAAAGTAAACCATCTCTTCTCTCCTCCCGGGCTAGTTGGTCACGCCACATCTCTTCAGTGATGTAGAAGCCAAGAGTCGTACTTAAAAAAGTGTTAGAAGTAGAAGGTGCAGAGTGTGCGGGTGAAGCATGGTGGGGGGACACAGGTGGGGCATGAGGTCCATCCCTCTGCTCGTATTCTTCATCAGTCTCGTGTCCGTCCCCAAGTGGAACATTAGGAGGTAATGGATCCGTAAAAGGTGGAGCATCTAGATCGTAGGTCCAGTTCCTCGCAATTCGTACATCAGTATGTCTAGTGCAAGGCAGAACGACTGATGGGATAGCGACACCCCGAACCATAAGTTCAAAGCCACCCGCTCTCCTCACCTTGCACAATTTCATATCTTTTAGAAATTTCAAATTAATTGTGCGGGGAGGCAGGGGTGCTAGGGTAGCTATCTCAGCGTCGAGGTGCAGAGCTCTAGCAATAGATGTAACTAGTCCTCCAAAAGCTATGGTCCCTGTGTGTCTCAGGACAACAATCATGTGAGCAATCATAAACGGGACTGAATTAATTCTTCTATTAGTGAGACTACCTTGAAAAAATAGAAGTTCTCTAGCATTTACCTTGTTTGTATTCTCCCGGCCAAAAATAGTACATGCGAGCATATATCAAAAAATTTGAATAGCCGGGTTATGGATCAATGATGCTAAAATTCCTTCAAAAGAATTTATAAAAGAGTTTGACAATTGACGCCAGAAGGAAAATGCATCAGTGGACCATTCAGAATCCAAAGGGGTCTCACAAATAGCGCCATCACCATGAGGAATACCCAACAGAGTTGCTAGTTTGTCGGTGCTATATTCATATTCAACATTAAACAAACGGAATTTAACCGTACCGACGGTACAAGTAGTGTCGGGGTGAACCAAATAAATTAGGGAACTTAAGAATTCCCGAGTTAGCCTCTCAAAGGTGGGCTCTTTTCTAGTAAAAATCTCGTGCAATCCTAGGATGTCAGCTAAATGAAAAAAACTATGATAAAGTCCTAAAGTATACAGACAGTCTTCATCGACATACCTGGTTGAGACAATTTCTAGTCCTTGCAATTTTTCAAGGATTTTACATTGTAGGTCTTCGGGTTTGCCTTCCCGAAGAACGTATCCGTTGAACTCCATTGTTGCTCCTTTGGAAGAAAATTGAAAAAAAAAATGGGTTTCAAAATGGGTGTTGGAGATTGGGAGGAGGAAGTTTGAATTTTTATGAAGGTTAGAAAAATGGATGTTGGAGTGGTTAATGGGGTAGTAGGTGGTTGATAAAATGAGATTTTTTGGGTGGTTTTGGGGTTGAAAATTGAGAAAGTGGGAGGTTTTTGAAAATCTGCCTGTTATAGTCCCAGACCCCATGGCGGGCACCATGGTCTTGGTGGCGTGCGCCATGCTTGGAATTTGGGCTGGGCTCAAATTTATTTGTTTTGTTGGTTTGGGCTTCTTATTCCAATTTCTTCTCGTAGGTGCAAATAACAGTTCTTCATTTGATGCTTCCAAGGATTGGTGTATTGAATTTTTTTCTTTTATGTTTATAACTTGAAAATAATAAACTCATAAAAATAAAATAAACAATTAATTAAATAGAAAAAAAAATAAAAGAAAGTAGAATTCAAGAGTTAAGCATAAAAATAGATAAGTCTGAAAAAGGAAACAATATGATAAAAGAAACAACAAAACAACAAAACAGTGCAGATATGAATCAAGATCATCAAGGAGTAGAAGGGTCCTTGATCGACTCAGAACCATGAGCTGCAGCTAACTTACTGCGAAGATCATTAATTTCCTGCTGTAGGAGGCCTGCCTCAGTAAAGTGAGTAGCATCTGAAACCATAACCTGAAGAGAGAGGTCTTCAATTGTCTGACGAAGTTGGGCTACCTCTCTACGCAGCTCAGCAACCTATGCATAGATGTCGGGTTGCTGCAAAGAGAAATTATTAGAGAATACAGTGGTCCTTTCTGGCGATGGACTTGGATGACACTCAGGTACCGGAGGTGATTTTCGCTCGTCCAAGGTCTCTCCAAGACCTTCTAAGGCATATGTCCAATTGGCAGGGTTATGGACATTGGTCATCATGGGATCAGGCAAGGTAAAATAGTGAACGATTTCATTATCAATCAGGAGTCTATACTGGTTAGGATTAAAGTACACTCTTCTCATCAGCCCATGATCCAAACAGAAATCAATGTCCATTTTAGTATATCCACAATAAGAGGTAAGGTGAGATAACTTACTTGTATGACCCAAAGCAGAAGCAATCTGAGTCATTGTCCCTCCCACATGGAGGATACCTTCAGCAGACTTAGAAGTCATCATGAGATTCCACAGCTGAAAATTTCCGCGGGCTACAGGGCGAGACTGGGTCGCACAGTAGAGGAAAAAGATCTCCTCCTCGCTAACATGGGTATCAGTGTCGGCCTTCCCTAGGAAAGTGTAAGCAATAACCATCTAAAAATACCTGAAATAGGGGTTGTGAATAACAGGGGATAGCTGAATGGAAGGATCAAGGCTCCCTCCAACAATAATATCTCTCCAGAATTTCTCTATGTCCCTAGTCATTAAATAGACACCTGGTAGCTCAGGTATAGCATCGGGTGTGGTCTGGAAGCCTAGAAAGTCACCAAACTCCCCCTGGGTAAAACAGTATTCTATCCTGAATAGTATGAAAGTGATATATCCATCCTGGCCATTATAGGGCTTAAACTCAAATGAACTGAGGAGTTCTAAGGTGAGGTTCTTGTAGGTCACATTTAGGTCATCTGCATACTCGTCCCACTTTAGCTGGTTGAATAGATACTTGATACTAGCTTCAAAGCCAAGAACTTCAATGCAAATCTGGTCTGGATATCTAGTCGGTGCCACAGGTCGCTGTGAAAGGACCGCATAGCGTTGTCTCTGAGTGTCATCTCGGAAGGAAACATGCATGTCATTGAAATGCTCCATCCTGAAAAATGTAGTTAGCAAAGACGGCTAGCAGGTGATACCTGAAATCATAAATTTTGCAACTGTTAGTATAAAGATAAAAATAAAATTTGATAAAGTAAAAAGTAAATAAATGCAAAAAATAAAAATAAACCCATGGGTTGCCTCCCATGCAGCGCTTGCTTAACCTTGTTAGCTTGACGAGTAAACTTCATATATCGGAAACTGGTATTGGTGGATCAATTAGAGTGTGGCTGGAGTAGTTGGTGGGAATGTCACCTCCTTCATAGTGCTTCAACCTCTGCCCATTGACAATGAATGGGCTACAAGAATTGTTCTTGATCTCGACTGCTCCAGGTCTTAGGATTCTAGAGACCTCAAAAGGATCAGTCCATCTTGAACGTAGCTTGCCAGGAAAAAGTCGCAACCTGGAATTGAAAAGGAGAATAAGCTCGCCTATATTGAAATATTTCTTTACAATTCTTCTGTCATGCCATGTTTTGGTTCTTTCTTTATATATTATAGCATTCTCATAGGTAGACTGGCGGAATTCCTCTAATTTATGAATGTCAAGGATGCGCATTTCACCAGCAGTCAAATATTCCAAATTCAGGGTCTTAATGGCCCAATAGGCTTTATGCTCTAACTCGAAGGGTAAATGACAATATTTTCCATAGACTAATTGGTAAGGGGTCATTCCTATAGGGGTTTTAAAAGCTGTTCTGTAGGCCCATAGTGCTTCATGTAGCTTCTGAGACCAATCTTTTTTGGAAATTGAAACGGTTTTTTCTAAGATTAGTTTAATCTCCCTATTAGACACTTCTACTTGGTCGTTAGTCTGGGGATGATAAGGTGTTTCTACTCTGTGCTTTACTCCATACTTACTCAAGAGCTTATCAAAGATTTTGGATATGAAATGTGATCCTCCATCACTTATAACGAGACGGGGTGTTCCAAACCTCGGAAAAATGATATTCTTAAATAACTTGACTACCACTCTTGTTTCATTTGTGGGTGATGCAAGAGCCTCAATCCATTTAGAAACGTAGTCCACAGCTACCAAAATGTACCTATTTCCCATTGAAGGTGGAAATGGTCCTATAAAGTCTATACCCCAAACATCAAAGAGTTCAACTTCCTGGATATTCCTCATTGGCATCTCGTCACGTCTTGATATGTTCCTGGTGCATTGACATCGATCGCACTTGACAATGTAGGCATGAACATCGCGCCATAAAGTTGGCCAATAGAGGTCTGCTTGAAGAATCTTGGTGTGCGTTTTAGATATACCTGCATGTCCACCATAAAGTGAAGAATGATAGTGTCTGATGATGTCTTCTATTTCCTATTCTGGGACGCAGCGCCTGAAAATTTATCTATTCCTCTCTTGAATATGAGTAGTTCATCCCAGTAGAAATGTTTAACATCTTTGAAGAACTTCTTTTTCTGTTGGTAATTTAGATCAGGGGGTATGATATCTGCAGCTAGGTAGTTTACAAAATCAGCGTACCAAAGTACGCTCTTCATTACTGAAATTTATTCAAAATCTTTATCTCTGTAAGGCTCGAAATCATCAGTCTTAGCTATAAGTCTGTCATAGGTGAAATAATCATTTATAGGCAATAAGTCAAGTTTTAAGTGTTCTAATCTAGAGAGGTGGTCAGCGACAACATTCTCTGTGCCTTTGTTATCCTTAATGTCTAGATCAAACTCTTGGAGTAACAAGATCCATCTATGTAATCTAGGTTTAGCATCCTTTTCATTTAATAGATAACGTATGGTAGCATGATCAGTGTAAACAATTATCTTTGCTCCAACTAGGTAGGACCTAAACTTATCTATCGCAAAAATTACTGCCAGTAATTCTTTCTCTGTTGTTGCATAGTTGATCTGGGCGGTATCTAGGGTTCTACTGGCATAATATATAACATGTAATTTCTTGTATTTTCGTTGTCCTAGAACAACACCAATTGCATAATCGCTGGCATCGCACATGATTTCAAAAGGTTATGTCCAATCTGGGGGTTGCATGACCGGAGCTGAAATTAGTGCTTGTTTCAAAAATTTAAAAGCTTCGAGACATTTCTCATCAAAAACAAATTCAACGTCCTTTATTAGAAGATTAGTCAAAGGTTTTGTTATTTTAGAGAAGTCTTTTATAAAATGCCGATAAAAACCAGCATGTCCAAGAAAACTTTTAATCTCCCTAATGGTTTTAGGTGGGCTGAGGTTTTCTATAACTTTAATTTTGGCTCTATCGACCTCAATGCCTCTTTCGGAGACAATGTGTCCTAATATTAAACCTTCATTAACCATAAAATGGCATTTTTCCCAGTTTAGCACTAGGTTCACCTCTACGCATCTTTCAAGGATTTTTTCGAGGTTGGAGAGACAATCTTTAAAATTGAGTTCACACACTGAGAAATCGTCCATGAAAACTTCCATTATTCCATCTAGGTAATTTGCAAATATAGACATCATGCAACGTTGAAAAGTGGCAGGGGCATTACAGAGTCCGAAGGGCATTCGTCTATAGGCGAATGTTCCATAAGGACAGGTGAAGGTTGTTTTCTCTTGATCCTCAGGGTGAATAGATATTTGGAAAAATCCAGAGTATCGATCTAGATAAAAAAGTGCGAGTGTCTGGCTAGACGTTCGAGCATTTGATCTATAAATGGAAGAGGGAAATGATCCTTCCTGGTTGCTTTGTTTATTTTTCTATAATCTATACACATATTCCAAACTCCTTTTGTTCATTTAGAAATATGCTCACCTTTCTCATTTTCTATGATTGTGATGCCTCCTTTCCTTGGCACCACATGCATAGGGATCACCCAATTACTATCTGATATTTGGTAAATTATACCAGCTTCTAGTAACTTAAGAACTTCTCTTTTAACAACATCGCTCATTATAGGGTTTATTCTTCTTTGATGTTCTCTTGAGGGTTTTGAGTTTTCCTCTAACAAGATCCGGTGCATGCACACCGATGGACTTATTCCTTTTAAATCAGAGATGTTCTACCCTAAAGTTGAGGGATATTTTTGTAAGATCTCTAAGAGTTGATTTGTCTCGTCTTGACTTAAAATAGCGTTAACTATAACAGGACGGTTTATCTCTTTATCTAAGAATTTGTATCTGAGGTTCTTGGGAAGTTCCTTCAGTTCTAAAGATGCTTTCAAAGGGAAAAGCATGGGATCAGGAGTAAGCGATAAACATTCATAGAGGTCTTCATCGATGTAAGGTTCTAAACTTTTAAATCCATCGTCCTCCATAATGGGGGTCGAAGGTAACTTGATATTTTTGTTAGATTCCTCTCGCTTAAGTTCCAATATACACTCGTCAATGACGTCGATGGCATAACAGGCATCTCCTATGACTAGTGCTATTAAGAAATTTGAAAGAATAAATTCTATATTTTCATCTCCCACCTCAAATATTAATTTTCCTTTCTTAACGTCAATTATGGCTCCGCTGTTGATAGGAATGATCTACCTAAGAGGATTGGGATTTCTTCGTCTTATTTAATATTCATAACCAAGAAATCAGTTGGGATATATAGCTGACCGATCTTAACTGGTATGTCTTCAAGTATGCCTATAGGATACTTAACTGATCTATCATCCAGCTGGAGAGACATTTTAGTCGGCTGCAATTATCCTAAGTATAACCTTCTACAAACTGCTAAAGGCATAAGGCTGACGCTAGCTCCTAGATCTAAGAAGGCTTTGTCAATAGTATGATTTCCTAAGATACAAGGAATGGAAAAACTTCCTGGATCCTTTTCTTTCTTGGCAAGTTTATTTTCTGAAATAAAATTGCACTCGATAGGTTTGGGATCATCAAGTCTACGCTTGTTGGTGAGGTTGTCTTTTAGGAATTTAGCATAAGATGGTATCTGAGTGATGGCTTCGGTGAAAGGAATCTATACATGGAGTTTTTCTATAACTTTAACGAATCTCCGGTATTGATTGTCAAGTTTGGGTTGTTTAAGTCTTTGCGGAAATGGGACTGGGGGTTTGTACGGGGGTGGTGATTTATTAGTTTTATCTTTTAATTCTGGTTCTTTTTGATTTTCGGGTTCCTCTGGTTCCTCCACTTGGTCTGTAGGCAAAATATTTGTCTTAGGTTGTGAGGGTGTACTCATGGCTGGATTCTTGGGTCCATCGTAAGTAGTCCCACTTCGTAAGGAAATGGAATTAGCTTGCCCTTTAGGATTTGGTTGAGGTTGTCCAGGGAATTGTCCTCTAGGTGTAGTTTGTGGTGCTTGTGTTTGGGCTATCTGCGAGATCTGGGTTTCAAGCAACTTGTTATGCGTAATTATCTGATCAGCCTTAGTTCCTAATTGTGTGATTAGTTTGTTTACGTGAATATTCTGATTTAGGAACTCTTTGTTTTGCTGGGTTTGAGCTGAAATGAAATTTTCCATGATTTTCTCAAGGTTTGATTTGGGTGCCACAGCTTGCATAGGTTGATTTGGTCTTTAGGCTTGGAAACTTGTAGGTCTCGGAGGTGCAGAGTTTTGTATTGGGCTATTGTTTTTATAAGAAAAGTTTGGGTGATTCCTCCATCTGGGGTTGTAAGTGTTTGAAAATGGGTTTCCTTGGGTGTAATTTACTTGGTCTAAGCAAGGCTCATTTAACAAGTTACATTCCGTAGGTTGATGTCCTTGGGTCCCATAGAGTTCGCATTCTGAAGCTACTGCGGATACAGTATTAGGGTTTTGAGACATGTTTTGAACTTTTAAGGAAAGAGCGTCCATTTTAACTTGCATCATGTCTAGAGAAATTATCTCATGTTTTCCTCCTTGGGTCTCCTTTTTCTCTACCGTAGCTCGTTCTGTTCCCCATTGGTAATGGTTTTGGGCCATGTCCTCAATAAGAGCGCAAACTTCTAGGTAAGGTTTATTCATCAATGCGCCACCAGCGGCAGCATCGATAGACATCTTTGTGTTTTAATAGAGTCCATTATAGAAGGTGTGGATGATTATCCATTGTTCTAGGAAATGGTGTGGACAGGCTCTTAACAGGTCCCTATATCTCTCCCATGCTTCAAAAAGTGATTCTTCCAGTTTTGGTTAAATCTGGTGATTTGGTTTCTAAGTACAACAGTTTTGCTGGGCGGAAAATATCTTGCGAGGAATACTCTCCTAAGGTCTTCCCATGTTGTTATTGAATTGGGTGGAAGGGAATCCAACCAATCTCGTGCTTTATCTCTGAGGGAAAAAGGGAATAATCTTAGTCGTATCACCTCAGGCGAAGCACCATTGCATTTTAAAGTGTCTGCAATTGTATAAAAGTTTTTAAGTGTTGATTCAGGTTCTCAGTAGCGAGACCACCAAATTGGTTTAGTTGCACCAATTGTATCAATGAGGGTTTTAGTTTGAAATTATTTATGGTTATAGCTGGGTTTACGATACTTGAACTAGGTTCCTCATCTGACGATTGGGCAAATTCCTTAAGGGGTCTTTGGTTACGATTGTGGGCCATAGTTTTTCTAATTCTACGGAGAAAATGGATGTAACGTTCAAGTTCTGCAAAAGGATTGAATAAGGTTCCGGTGCTGTGAGATCTTCGCATTAACCATACTGTAAAACTTAGTTTAGACTGTGCGACTATAGGGTGCAAAATTTGACGAAATTGATCCCCAGCAACGGTGCCAAAAACTTGATGCCTAGTATTCGCAAATGTACAAATTGAGTCAGAGTAATATAAAAGATTATCGATCCACAGAGACCAATCATCAATCTATCATTTCCTATTGTTACAGTTCTTAGCTAAGTCAATACTAAACAGGGAATTGATCATGCAAGAAAGTAAAGTGCGGCGAAATAAACTTCAGATATAAAAGCAGGGTCGAATGTAATTCACATAGTCAGATGATATTCGCAATGCTTCAGAATAGAACTACTTATAGGGCAATATTTTCTACTAAAGAAAAGAACTAATTTAACAGGAACTGTCGCTTTCGTGTAATCAGAACTGAGCTTACTCTCTAATCAGACCTTCTTATCGTCACTTATAAAAAGGCGCGCATTGCGTTTAAGTAATAAACCTATTTTCAAGAAATAAAGTACTTGATCAAGTTGAAAAGTATTTTGATCTGGGATTTCTAATAAAAAGGGGACCTAACTTTAACTCTATAACCGCGTCCAAAAATAGTTTCAAAATTGATTTCTTTGATAATAAAAATCCCTAACTAACCGGATAAAGCGCTTTCGCTTCCTTTGACCAGTTAGAACTAACCGAGTTTAACAAAGAGTTGGATGGCTTTCGATCTTACCCAACAACAATAAAGTACAAAAAACTCGTAATAAAAACCAAAATAGCCCATAAGCATTTCTATTGACACATTATTTGGAATATCGATCTAACTAGATTCCTTACATTCTAGCCCAGTAAGGTTCATCCTGACATGGGAATGTAAAGAGACATGTTAAAATAAATCATGCGAGAAAGTAAATAATTTAAAGTGAGGTGCAGGAAATAAACAAAGTAAAAGCAGTGTAGAAAATAAATAAAGTAAAAGCAGGTGCGGGAAATAAAGAAAGTAAAAGCAGTGCGGAAAATAGACAAAGTAAAAGCAGGTGCGGGAAATAAACAAAGTAAAAGTAGGTGCGGGAAATAAACAAAGTAAAAGCAGGTGCGGGAAATAAACAAAGTAAAAGAAGTTGTGGGAAATATAAATAGAAACCTGCTCCAAACGGGGAGGTTTTAAATCTGGTACAAACTGGATGTAAAATGCGACTGGAAATAAACAACAGTTGAAAATAAATGTGATAGGATAAACTTCTGCAGAAGTGCTCCAAACTCGATTACAGACTCAATCTACGAACTCGATCATAGACTCAATCAACAGTGCAATAATTCCCCGACATGAAGAATTATCGCTTTATAATGGTGAACTTATATGGCCTAAGTTCGCAACTATGGTTGGATCAAGTTTGCAACTAAGCTTGGGTGAATTGAAATGAAATCAGGAACTTCTATTTATAGAGGATTAAGAATGCAGGAAATCACAGGAATGCCCCCCAACTCCTTTTGGGGGGGGGGGGGGGGAACATCGTCCAAAGCTGGAGCCTGCCATGGAGGCCATGGCGCCCTCCATGAGTGTAAATGAAAGGAAGTGGGAAACGTGGCAGTTGAGGTCAGCAGGAGGTGGTCCACGTCATGGCCTACCCTATGGTTGGCGCCATGGTGGACGCCATGAGTGCAAATTTGACCTAAACTCCTGTTTTTCAGCCTACTTTCTTTCATTTCTTCAACGGAGCTCTGGATAATTGAAATACCTGAAAAGGAAACAAAAGATAGGCCTAATACGAGAAAACAATAATAAAAAACCTAAATAACATGTGAAATCAGAGTAAAAAACAAGTGTAAAGTAAGTGTTATCACTATACTCTTCCACACACTCACATTCAAAATGCAGATCTACATTCATTCGGGATCCCATAGGTAACGATTCTGCTATGGCCTTTTGTGACTCTGAAAATCTAATCTACCATGCCGAAGACGAAGGTGAGGAAGATTGTGAAGTTCTAGGGGAACTAGCCAGGTTACTACAACAAGAAGAGAGGACCATTCAGCCCCACGAAGAACCAGTGGACACAGTTAACCTAGGTACCGAAGAGGACAAGAAAGAAGTCAAGCTGGGTGCCAATCTGGAATCCAGTGTCAAGAAGCGCCTGGTTCAGTTGCTTCATGATTATGTTGAGGTCTATGATCGGTGGAAATAGAACTGACTGTTTTTAGCTGGTTTCGCGAAATGTCGCGGTAAGAAAGAGTCGCCACCGTCTTATATGTTCTCCAACAAGGAAAGGACAAAAGCACAGCAAAATTCCTTTTCGAGATGTTTCTCGGTTCGGGAGGTAGATTATAGAAAGGGAAGGTGTTAGCACCCTTTCTATCCGTGGTTATCCACGGGCTCTTAGGTACTTGCTCACTATGTTTTCAAAAGATTTTTGCTTTTCAAGTGTTTGTGGGTTTTGAAAAAAAGTTTCGTTTTGAAAACTTCTAGGTAACTCTTGTATCAGTCCTCAAGAGTGTATGAAGTATTTGTTTGAAAACTTTTAGAAAGTGTCAGTGTGAAAAGTTGTTTTTGTTTGTTTGAAAAGAGCAAGTACCCATGAGATCTACCTACTCTAAGGAATTAGGCTGTGTAAGAGTCCTTTAGACAGTGCTATCCCACTATTGAGAAGTAGGTAGCACCATCGTTGGAGGTATTCGGGTCAATTCGATTATAAGGACCAGTGTGGTCACCAAAGCAATAGTAGGACACCTTAGAAGTAACCCTAATGTCCTAGATCCTTTTTTATCCGAGGCAACCGTTTCGAGGCAACAAGATCTTTAGACAAGAGGGCGACCTCTAAAACACCCTATACTTGACGACCACGTTCGAGGTAACCAGTGAGGCGTACCCTAGGAGTGGCATGTGCTTGTGTGTTGTTTTTCAGTTAATGTTTATCTTTGATCATGCATTTATGAGCTACGGATTAATTTTATTTGGCATACAGTCTTGCAAGCATAATTAACAGTTAAGAGTGCGGAAAATAAAGTGCAGAAATATGAATCTACGCTATTACAAGGCGCGGGTCTATACATCGCCAAAAACAAAAACCCGTTTTGGAAAATAAATGTGAGAAAGTAAATAAAAGCGGTAAATCCTAATTAACTATTACATCCTTTGAGCAGATACATAAATAATCAAAATAAGAATAATGTGCGAAATTAAATCGGGACGTCCTTAGGGTTTTGACCTTTTTTGAGAAATAAAGAAAGTAATTTGTCCTTTTTTGTAATTTAATTAAAAATATTAAACCTAGTACTAATTAATTATTTAATTAAAAAGGAAAAAAAATGTTTTTTTGGTGTTTTTTAAGTCTTTAATGAAAATAAAAAGAAAAAGGAAATTAAAAGTCAAGAAAACCCTAATTCTAAATTATTTTACTTATTATAAAAATGTCAAAATTACCTAATTAAAACTAAGTCAATTTGGTTAGTATTTATTTACAAAATAATGAATTAAAGTGAAATTAATAATTAATAAAAATAAATAATATTTTAAGTTCCTGATTTTCTTATGAAAATTAATTTATGAGTTAAACTAAATAATAATAATAGTTATAATAATTAAAAAAAGGAAATAAAAAGAAAGAAAAAAGAAATAGAAAGAAAACCAGGGGGGGTGTGTTGGACCCATGGGAGGTAAAAGTTAAGCAATTCTGGCCCAATAGCACAAAGCCTTTGTTGACCTTCCTGGTTGTCCACGCCTGCGTTGACTCATGAGCACCATGGTCTTCATTCTTTGACCACTGGATTGAGGGTTGTGGACACTTGGCATGATGATGCCTGGAGGGCATATGGTGTACCAACCTTGGAACGCTGCATGCAAGTATGAGAAGAAAAATAATATAACGCGTTTAGGGGGACCTGGGGATCGAACCCAGGTCCCAATGGTTATTGGACACGCTTTTTACCAACTCAACCACCTGCTTGCTTTTGTTAATACAATGATCAATAAATAATATATTAAGAAACCAACAATTATGCTATAAAGCAAAACGCGCGCATATTATTTGAATAGACCAATAGCCTGCTTCCACATCTTGTCTTCTTCGTTGAAACCTGTAGAAAAACAAATCAAATAGCGGGGGTTTTTAACCCCCACAATATGGAAAAGGAAAAATAACGATTAGGATTCTATGCTATATAAATAGGGTGCGAGCATGGATTTGTGTTTGTCTCGTTCCAGCGATCTCAACCATAGGCGTTGGAGGTTCTAATTTTACCTATATAGCAAAGCCCCAAATCAAGAGCTTGGAAACCCTAGAATTCTCCAATGGTGATTCGCGTTTCAGGGCACTATAAGACAATTAACCAATACCAAAAGCTTCAGAAAGGTTAGAGCAATGCAAAGCATACAAAAAATCACATTAAATATGCAGGAATTATGAGCTTCGATTATGGAAAAGAAACCAAACTGTGTGACTTCTTCTGGGAATTTCCTTGAGGTAAAACACTTGGTTTCGATTGCAAATTGTTTCTGAGTATGCTAGCAACGTGTTTGAGTCAAGAAAAGGCTTTGAATTATGCTGGAAGGTTGATTTCAGTTTTCAACTTTTTCTTAATTTTTTGGAATTTGGTTATCGTGTTTTACAGCAGCTTGCACGTGAATGGATTTAGGTTTGGCTTCAGCATATATATCATAATGGAATTAGGGTAAATCTTGCACAAGAAATCCTTTGAATTCATGTTTTCAATATTTGATTTCAATCAAATCTTTTTGCATATTTTTGATTGACAAAACTTGCCAAACATGGAGCTTTTGATGTCCTTGATATGTACACGAATTGTCAGCTTGCCCTGAGTGTATTTGCATCACAAAAAGATTTGAAAACCATATCTTTTGAATTTTCCTACAATTAAGTCAATTAAATGAATTATTAATAAATTAAAAATCCAAATAATTAATAAAAATAAGAAAATAGTTCAAATTAATCTCAATGGGTCGTGCATAAGCCTTGGGTAAAGATTCAAGAAGGAATTTGGGGCCCATTAGCAAAAACAAGGTGTTTTAGGCAAAGTTGACTTTTGCAAATTCCCAAAAATTTCCCAAATTCTCCAATGCATATCTTGCTCAATTTTGATCATATGAACATGTTCTTGGACATTTTGGAAAGGTACTGAAGTCCTCTAACCAATTCCATTGGTCCCATGTCATTTTGATTTACCAATCTCAAGTTATGGTCTTTGACTTAAAGTGCCTTTTTGTTGACTTTTGAAATTGACCTATAATGTAGAAATTGATAACTTTTTGTGAGAGCATTTCTTGGACTTGGAATGTGAGTATGAGTTGTAGGAAATGTCATCCCCTTCAAAATGAGCATTGGATGGGATTTTTCTGATGAACCATGAAAACGTTATGCCTTGGTCAAGTTACAATTGACTTTTCAGTTGTCCAAAAATAGAAACTTTTGCATCTTGATGATTTTTGAACCATGCTTGTGGAATCATGATCAAGACTTGATCAAATGATGATTGTGGCCTCAAAATAAGATGTTGACCAAATTTTTTGACTTTTGACTATAAAATGACCATTTTGCCCCTGTAGTTGATTGTGAACCAAATAGGGCTTTTGACTGTGGACCTTGATGTTGTGAGACTTGCAACTTGGCATGTAGATGCTTGACAATGTATATAGGCCTATGGGACTTGATTGGACCATTGAAAACCTCAGATTCCTTGTAAGAACCAAAACCCTAATTTTGATTGGCTTAGGAGGCAATTGGACTATGCAACCCTTGAGAGATTTTGAACCATTTGGAGATTGACCTTGACAATTCTTGAAGAATATGGGAGGGCAAATTTTGGGGTACAAAAGTTGCCCCTGTTCAATCTTCTTATACCTGAGGATGTAGATTGGCTTGCGTGCCTTTCGTGATCCGAATGTGGAAGATGATTGAACACTAGAGTGCCCAGAAATTTGCACTCGCATAGTGGAGTATCAGCAATGTGATGGCAGGAATGGGCTTATAGATGCCATTTGGAGAGATGGTGGATAGGAGGATGGGCTTATAGATTCCATCTGGAGATGTGACAGAACCTTGTTGGGAATGGGCTTATAGATGCCATTTGGAAATGTCATGGATAGTTGAATCTGATTAAGCAATAGAATAGCTTCCGTGTCTGGAGCAAATCTAGTCTGTGTCTAATTGCTGACGTCTGAACAAGTAGTAGAATGACCGCCGTGTCTAGGGTATATCCATATTGCATCTGAATGAGTGACAGAATGTCATCCGAATCTGGATCGTATCTGGAATGTCTTTTGAATGAATATGGACTAAACAGTAGAATAGCATCCGGGTCTGGAGCATTTCTAAGTTGTCTTTAGAAGTTTGAATCTGAATAAGCAATAGAATAGCGTCCGCGTCGGGAGCATCTCGTAGATGTTTCTGAAAGGAAATATGGAATAAGTATCAGAAAGTCGCCATGCCTGGGTCGCAACTGGACTATCTCTAGAAGGAATCTCTGAATAAGTATCAGAATGTCGCCATGCCTGGGTCGCAACTGAACTATATCTAGAAGGAATATCTGAATAAGCGATAGAATAACATCCGGATCTGGAGAATCTCTAGGCCATCTCTGAAAAGCAACTCTGAATAAGCAACAGAATAGCGTCCAGTTTAGAGCATATCTGAACTATCTCTGAGAAGAAACTTTGAATAAGCAAAAGAATAGCATCTGGTTTGGAGCATATCTAGGCTATATCTGGGAAGAAACTCTGAATAAGCGATATAATAGCATCCGGGTCCGGAGCATCTCTAAGCCATCTCTGAGGAGAAACTTTGAATAAGCAATATAATATCATATGTGTCGGGAACATCTCTAAGCTATCTCTGAAAGGGAATCTGGAATAAGTATCAGAATGTAGCCATATCAGGGTCGCATCTGAACCATCTCTAGAAAGGAATCTGGAATAAGTATCAGAATGTAGCCATGTCTGGATCGTATCTGAACCATCTCTAGAAGGGATCTGAATAAGCAATAGAACAGCATCCGTGTCTGGAGCATCTCTAAGCTATCTCTAGAAGGAAGTTTGAATAAGCAAAAGAACAACATCCATATCTGGAGCATCTCTAAGCCATTTCTGAGGAGAAACTTTGAATAAGCGACATAATAGCATCCGGGTCCGGAGCGTCTCTAAGCCATTTCTGAAATCTCTTTAATGTAGATATGCCCTGGCTAGATACAGGTATCGAATCTACAATCAATCGCTCACAGATATGCCCTGGCTAGATACAGGTATCGAATCTGGAATTGCGACAGTTGATAGTAATCATCTTTGGATTGACCTTTTTCCTGAAAAGGCAAAACATCAGTTGTATGCAATGTCATGATGCATGAAATGCGTGATGTCATGATGTTCAAAATGAGATAGTGTGATATGATGCGTATATGCATGCAAATAGGAGGTATGAGATGTGATATGTTTATCAATGTATTTTCGTCTAGGAAAATAAATCCTTGGCGAATGCCAGGAAATTGTGGAATCCTGGGTTGATGTCTGAAGAGTAGAGTTCTTCATTTCCGCTGGGGATGATGATTGCAAGAATAAACCGGTAGGAGAAGATGACTCCGTTGGGGAATAAACCTGATGGAGAGATTACTCTGCGGGGAATTACTCTGTGGGAAGAGATACTTCGCTGAGATTTTGATGATAACTCCGCTGGGGATTCCATTGATAAGTTATGTTGGGGAATTTGATGAACTCCGCTGGGGGATAGGAAGAACTTCGCCGAGGACGATCTTTCCATGGCCATTAGCTGAGGATAACCCAGTTATAAGCTTTGGTGGGAATAACCTTGAATAAAGCCGGGGAGAGATATGTACTCTGCAGGGGATAAGCTTCCAGAATCTACTGGGGATAAGCTTCCAGAATCTACTGGGGCTATTGATTCAACTCTCCTGGGGAGACTTTTGGACTGTACCGGGGAGTGGCTCCACTGGATGTCTGGTATTCCTCCGGGGAACAATCTTATACTAAGACTGCCGGGGATGCTTGCTTAGGAACATCTGTATACTCCGCTGGGGAATATTGAGATTTTATGGGGATACCCAACTTCCTTAAGACTGTCAGTAGGCTAACTCTGCTTGAGGAGAGAATCGCTGACTTGCTGGAGATACTATGCCTTTTTAGGGCTGACGGGAGACCAACTCTGCTCAGGGGAGAGTATTGTTGAACCTTGTCTTACTCTACGGGGAGTGAAGGTATTTTGGTCGTATTCTTCAGCTGAACCTACCTTTGTACCTGGTGAGCAAAGCAGCTGTACAGTTGGGACCATTTCTATTGCCCCAGCTTCTATGGGAGAAGGTACCTGTGAAGGTGCTTGATGACTGCCGATTTGACAAATCTTCTTCTGGTAGGCAAGTGACGAGATGCCGGGACATAGTCATACGCTTTGATCCTTAATTTTTGCCTGGACCGCCCTTTCGGGTTTTTAGTCCACCGGGATACCCATTTTTGCCCAAGCCGCCTTTTCAGGTTTTCGACTTGCCGGGTGTACAGATTTTTTTCATTTTCATCCCTTATTTTTGCCCGAACCCTTTTGGTTAGCCGGGAAGCCCTTATTTTTGCCTAGGTGTGTCAACCTAGCGGGTCTTTGATTATGCGCAGTATTTTTTCGACTATGTCCATTCCCTCAGGATGTAGAGAGGTGTCACTGTCAGTAGTGTTGTGTTGTCGTATTACCAGAAGATCTTCGTTTGATCGTCCAATGCCCCAAGTGATCCAGATGGAGATTTGCCCCAAGTTGGTTGGCCTTTTGAGAGATTCTCCGAATCTTGACTAACTGCCCCAGATGATAGACCATAATCATGTCTGCCCCTTGGTTGGAAGTACTTTTGTTCACTTAGATATTCGTCGTGCGAGCTTCTATGTTGTTCAAACAAATAGTCATATGCAAGCAATGTTATATTAAAAATGCAAAGTTTATGTCTGTCTTGAAGTTTTTTGAAAATGCATTTTTTCATAAAAACAAGTGAATTTTTTGTAAACTGTGATGTCAACTCGTTATTTTACCGCAAGCCTTAAGGAGTCAGGATACCTTTCGTATCAGTGTGCTTTCGAACCAACCCATGCTTCAGCTAGGACTTTTTGAGGGTTGTAACGTGGCCTGGTTCACGGTTTAAGAAACAAAGGATAAAGGCTCAAATTTTATTTGTACCCACCCGTTCTTCGTGATGTTCTTCAATCCTAAACTCAGCTAATCGTGCATTAGACCTTGTTTGAGTCTTTGCTCTGATATTCCGGTGATGGTTCGGATATTGACAGTTTATTTTGAATAGGCAGTCATTTCCTTTTTTGGTTGAGGGTTTGTAGGACCTCTTTCTTTTTGATTTCGTTATCCCTGCTTTTTGCCTAAACCGTTTCTTTTGTGTTTACCGTCAGCGGGATGCCCCATTTTTTGCAAGTCTCCTTCATAGGTTTTGACTTAATGGGCTTTTATTTTGAGAGATAATGACTGCCTGTCCTTACGATTATACAGAACCATCACCGTCTTTTGTTTTGGAAGGACTTCCTTGACATCATACATTGTGCACCTGGATCAGCTGAGAAAACTACCCTGCCCCAGGTTATGATTAAGGGTTTTAATTTTTGAAAAGAAAAACTCCAACTTCTTTGGCTCAAAGGGGTTGACTAGGGATTATCTTCCTTATAACTCCACTATTTATGATTTGAAACAATGCATGTACCTCATCAGCGGGGTCGGTTCAAAAGCATACTGTAGATCGTGGTATCGTTTTCGTCATCCTCCCTCAAGAGGCTTAGAATTATTAACCGAGCGTTGATCATCACAAAAAATATGAAAGCAATTTGAATATAGTGAATATAATTGGATTAATTCAAAACAGACATATGTGATGCATTAATGGAATAAACAAGTTTGCTATGACATTAATTGTTTGTATAAGCAAAGAAAAATACAACTCGGAAATTCAAATAAACAAAAGCCTTCAGTGATTTGGCAAAGGAGCAATGATTATGTTTGGAGTCTCTGGTGCTTCAAACTGGACTTCCTTAGCATCAATCATGTCTTGGACCTTGTTCCTCAAGGCCCAGCAGTTGTCCGTAGTATGCTCCGGGCTATCAGAATGATATGCGCACCTTTCATTGGGATGATAGTTAGGAGCAGAAGTGTTTGGATTCCGGAGAGGAGCCCTTAAGGTAATCAGCCCTGCCTTCAACATTTGCTGTAATGCTTGATCCAGTGTCATGTTGATCTTAGTGAACTGTCTCTTGGGTGCGACCTCCTTACGTTGCTGCCCCTATCTTTGCTGAGCAGGCATAGGATTGGAGATCTGGGTTGCGCCTACCTGTTGATCATGACGACTCTTTCTACCATGCACAGCATTGGACTCCTTTTTCCCATGGTAAGGCTTTTTATGAACATCAGAAGGTGCATCTTCTTGAATCTTTCCAGCCTTGATACCAGCTTCAATCCTCTCCCCGGTCAAGATCAAATCTGTAAACCCAGCAGAAGAATTACCAATCAAATGGTGGAAGAACGGACCAGACAGGGTCCCCAGGAACATATCAATAAGCTCTCGGTCAGTCAACGGTGGTTGCACCCTTCCAGCAAGGTCTCTCCACTTTTGCGCATATTCCTTAAATCCTTCACCCGTCCCTAGTGACATACCCTGGAGTTGGGTACGCGTAGGAGCGAGGTCGGAATTGTACTGATACTGCTTGTAGAATGCAGTCGCCAAGTCCTCCCAGTTACGAATACTGGCTCCTTCCAGCTGATAGAACCATTCGAGTTGAGTCCCTGAAAGACTTTCCTGGAAGAAATGGATCCATAGATTCTTGTCAACAGTGTAAGGTTGGATCTTCCTTACATATGATCTGAGATGCAGCTTAGGACAGGAAGCCCCGTCGTACTTTGCAAAAGTAGGTGCCTTGAACTTGTGTGGGATCACCACCCCAGAGGATAGACCTAGATCTTCGAAGTCCAGGTCGGGCACTTTCTATATCTCCATAGCACTTAACCGGTCCTCTAGCTGTTTGTACTTATCCTCAGTAGGAGGATACTGTTCATCATTGTAATTTGTCTCATTGTTGGAGACCACAGGACTAGGAACCCTTCTCTCTTGGGGACTGTCCTTCCCTACAGATGAAGTAGTCAGCTCAGCCTCATTCGGTAATCCATTCCCAGATCTGCGTCTACGGTTGAACAAAACAGTCATCTTCTTCTTCTTCTTCTCTTTCAGAAGCAGAGTCTTCAAGTCCTGTTGACCCTGGGCTAGGCTCATAACCATCTCTTGGAACTGGGCATTCTGGGCCTGGAGGGCCTTGATAGCTTGTTCACTGGATGATTCAGGATTCATGATGATAGCTGAAATAAACAACGAAGAAGGTAAGTGACCTGTCAAAAGGGTACCTGTAATGCAATGATACGCGTGAGATATGTATGCAATATTTTCAAGGATCTCACGGGGTAAACAGAGAAAAATTGTTAGAATCTGAATTTTGTAGCTTGATGGAAGGTACTGCATATTGTTGAGAGTCCTTCTTCAAGAGTCAAGGCTCACCATATCGAGTGGGTCATAGCCCCTAACTCAAGTCATCAACCTGGCTAGAGGAAAATAAATCCCCTTTGCCCCTTGCTATTGGTTCATCATGACCTGCATCACAAGCCCTTGAGATCCTTGAAATGGGTTAGTCCTTATGTAGGATTTATGCAATGGTATGATGGTATGCTATGCATGGAGTGATGTGAGTAGGCCCTGTAATGAGTCCCAATTAAGGACTGTAAACAAAACCTACAAGGAACTCGGGTTGTTAGATAACAAGTATGCAAGTAGTTCAAGTGTGAAGGCATACAAGTCACACAAAAGAGCCCTTAGGTTTTAGGCCAGCATGAAGTTTAGGTACTACCCTCTTTCAGTTTCGTTGGTTAAGACCTGTCCTAGAAAATAGTAACCGGGTTCTAGAGGATCTCAATATCACTGACTACCCTCGATCGGTCATAACTCCAGCATCGCAATCTTTTCATGCGGCCAGAACCATCGCGAGAGTTTAGCCTCAATGAGTGTAGCATACTGCTACTGTTCTATGGCCAAGTTGGGTCAATTTAGGGTTCTAAGGTCGGTTGGTGCTTAATGACTCCTCAGAAGACCCATATTTTCCTCGTTGCAACACAAGGGATATCGGTACAGACCAAGGTGTCACACCAACGTAGCCACTGCTTCACCCGTGTCGGTCTATGCCGGACAGGTCCCTCACAGCTTATGCTACCTAAAAGGGTATTCCCCAGATCCGGGTTAGGATCTATGAAACTCCGATGCAAGGCCCACAAATATAAAAGCAAACAAGACATGCAATTGAAAACATAAGAGTGGTCTAATCCTAAGGTACACCTCACTTATTAATATCCCCAACAGAGTCTCCAGTTCTGTGATCTGTGGAAATAGAACTGATTGTTTTTAGCTGGTTTCGCGAAATGTCGCGGTAAGCAAGAGTCGCCATCGTCTTTTATGTTCTCCAACAAGGAAAGGATAAAAGCACAACAAAATTCCTTTTCGAGATGTTTCTCGATTCGGGAGGTAGATTATAGAAAGGGAAGGTGTTAGCACCCTTTCTATCCGTGGTTTTCCACGGGCTTTTAGGTACTTGCTCACTATGTTTTCAAAAGATTTTTGCTTTTCAAGTGTTTGTGGGTTTTGAAAAAAAGTTTCGTTTTGAAAACTTCTAGGTAACTCTTATATCAGTCCTCAAGAGTGTATGAAGTATTTGTTTGAAAACTTTTAGAAAGTGTCAGTGTGAAAAGTTGTTTTTATTTGTTTGAAAAGAGCAAGTACCCATGAGATCTACCTACTCTAAGGAATTAGGCTGTGTAAGAGTCCTTTAGACAGTGCTATCCCACTATTGAGAAGTAGGTAGCACCGTCGTTGGAGGTATTCGGGTCAATTCGATTATAAGGGATAGTGTGGTCACCAAAGCAATAGTAGGATACCTTAGAAGTAACCCTAATGTCCTAGATCCTTTTTTATCTGAGGCAACCGTTTCGAGGCAACAGGATCTTTAGACAGGAAGGCGACCTCTAAAACACCCTATACTTGACGACCACGTTCGAGGCAACCAGTGAGGCGTACCCTAGGAGTGGCATGTGCTTGTGTGTTGTTTTTCAGTTAATGTTTATCTTTGATCATGCATTTGTGAGCTACGGATTAATTTTATTTGGCATACAGTCTTGCAGGCATAATTAATAGTTAAGAGTGCGGAAAATAAAGTGCAGAAATATGAATCTACGCTATTACAAGGCGCGGGTATATACATCGCCAAAAACAAAAACCCGTTTTGGAAAATAAATGCGAGAAAGTAAATAAAATCGGTAAATCCTAATTAACCATTACATCCTTTGAGCAGATACATAAATAATCAAAATAAGAATAATGCGCGAAATTAAATCGGGACGTCCTTAGGGTTTTGACCCTTTTCGAGAAATAAAGAAAGTAATTTGTCCTTTTTTGTAATTTAATTAAAAATATTAAACCTAGTACTAATTAATTATTTTATTAAAAAGGAAAAAAATGTTTTTTTGGTGTTTTTTAAGTCTTTAATGAAAATAAAAAGAAAAAGGAAATTAAAAGTCAAGAAAACCCTAATTCTAAATTATTTTACTTATTATAAAAATGTCAAAATTACCTAATTAAAACTAAGTCAATTTGGTTAGTATTTATTTACAAAATAATGAATTAAAGTGAAATTAATAATTAATAAAAATAAATAATATTTTAAGTTCCTGATTTTATTATGAAAATTAATTTATGAGTTAAACTAAATAATAATAATAGTTATAATAATTAAAAAAAGGAAATAAAAAGAAAGAAAAAAGAAATAGAAAGAAAACCAGGGGGGGTGTTAGACCCATGGGAGGTAAAAGTTAAGCAATTCTGGCCCAATAGCACAAAGCCTTTCTTGACCTTCCTGGTTGTCCACGCCTGCGTTGACTCATGAGCACCATGGTCTTCATTCTTTGACCACTGGATTGAGGGTTGTGGACACTTGGCATGATGATGCTTGAAGGGCATATGGTGTACCACCCTTGGAACGCTGCATGCAAGTATGAGAAGAAAATTAATATAACGCGTTTAGGGGGACCTGGGGATCGAACCCAGGTCCCAATGGTTATTGGACACGCTTTTCACCAACTCAACCACCTGCTTGCTTTTGTTAATACAATGATCAATAAATAATATATTAAGAAACCAACAATTATGCTATAAAGCAAAACGCGCGCATATTATTTGAATATACCAATAGCCTGCTTCCACATCTTGTCTTCTTCATTGAAACCTGTAGAAAAACAAATCAAATAGTGGGGGTTTTTAACCCCCACAATATGGAAAAGGAAAAATAACGATTAGGATTCTACGCTATATAAATAGGGCGCGAGCATGGCTTTGTGTTTGTCTCGTTCCAGCGATCTCAACCATAGGCGTTGGAGGTTCTAATTTTACCTATATAGCAAAGCCCCAAATCAAGAGCTTGGAAACCCTAGAATTCTCCAATGGTGCTTCGCGTTTCAGGGCACCATAAGACAATTAACCAATACCAAAAGCTTCAGAAAAGTTAGAGCAATGCAAAGCATACAAAAAATCACATTAAATATGCAGGAATTATGAGCTTCGATTATGAAAAAGAAACCAAACCGTGTGACTTGTTCTGGGCGTTTCCTTGAGGTAAAACACTTGGTTTCGATTGCAAATTGTTTCTGAGTATGCTAGCAACGTGTTTGAGTCAAGAAAAGGCTTTGAATTGTGCTGGAAGGTTGATTTCAGTTTTCAACTTTTTCTTGATTTTTTGGAATTTGGTTATCGTGTTTTGCAGCAGCTTGCACGTGAATGAATTTAGGTTTGGCTTCAGCATATATAGCATAATGGAATTAGGGTAAATCTTGCACAAGAAATCCTTTGAATTCATGTTTTCAATATTTAATTTCAATCAAATCTTTTTGCATATTTTTGATTGACAAAACTTGCCAAACATGGAGCTTTTGATGTCCTTGATATGTACACGAATTTCCAGCTTGCCATGAGTGTATTTGCATCACAAAAAGATTTGAAAACCATATCTTTTGAATTTTCCTACAATTAAGTCAATTAAATGAATTATTAATCAATTAAAAATCCAAATAATTAATAAAAATAAGAAAATAGTTCAAATTAATCTCAATGGGTCGCGCATAAGCCTTGGGTAAAGATTCAAGAAGGAATTTGGGGCCCATTAGCAAAAACAAGGTGTTTTAGGCAAAGTTGACTTTTGCAAATTCCCAAAAATTTCCTAACTTCTCCATTGCATATCTTGCTCAATTTTGATCATATGAACATGTTCTTGGACATTTTGGAAAGGTCCTGAAGTCCTCTAACCAATGCCTTTGTTCCCATGTCATTTTGATTTACCAATCTCAAGTTATGGTCTTTGACTTAAAGTGCCTTTTTGTTGACTTTTGAAATTGACCTATAATGTAGAAATTTATAACTTTTTGTGAGAGCATTTCTTGGACTTGGAATGTGAAGATGAGTTGTAGGAAATGTCATCCCCTTCAAAATGAGAATTGTATGGGATTTTTCTGATGAACCATGAAAAGGTTATGCCTTGGTCAAGTTACAGTTGACTTTTCAATTGTCCAAAAATAGAAACTTTTGCATCTTGATGATTTTTGAACCATGCTTGTAGAATCATGATCAAGACTTGATCAAATGATGATTGTGGCCTCAAAATAAGATGTTGACCAAAATTTTTGACTTTTGACTGTAAAATGACCATTTTGCCCCTGCAGTTGATTGTGAACCAAATAGGGCTTTTAACTGTGGACCTTGATGCTGTGAGACTTGCAACTTGGCATGTAGATGCTTGAAAATGTATATAGGCCTATGGGAATTGATTGGACCATTGAAAACCTCAGATTCCTTGTAAGAACCAAAACCCTAATTTTGACTGGCTTAGGAGGCAATTGGACTATGCAACCCTTGAGAGATTTTGAACCATTTGGAGATTGACCTTGACAAATCTTGAAGAATATGGGAGGGCAAATTTTGGGGTACAACAAGGTCTTTTCCTAGTCGTATGAAGACATGCCAGGACTTGATACTGATATCATGGTACATCGTCTATGGACAAAAGAAGAATGTCGTCTAATAAAATAAAAGGTATGTCGCATGCGACCCGACATGTCAGAGAAGATCAAAGCGGAAGTCATGAAACAATTCAATGCAAGATTCTTGGTTGTCACCTCCTATCCACAATGGGTCGCCAATGTTGTTCCCGTGCCTAAAAAGGACGGAAAAGTGCGGATGTGCGTGGACTACAAAGATTTGAGTAGGGCAAACCCTAAGGATGATTTCCCACTTCCCCACGTCGATATTCTGGTTGACAATACAGCACAACATAAGGTGTTTTCCTTCATGGATGGTTTCTCAGGCTACAACCAAATCAAAATGGCGCCTGAGGACATGGAGAAAAAAACCTTTATCACACAACGGGGGACATTCTGTTACAAGCTTATGCCATTCAGGTTGAAGAACGTTGGGGCAACCTATCAGCGTACCATGGTAGCTCTATTTCACGACATGATACATCACGAAATAGAGGTCTATGTGGACGACATGATAGCCAGATCTCAAACTGAGGAGGAACATCTTGACCATTTGCAGAAGCTGTTTGAGAGACTAAAGAAATACAAGCTGAGGTTGAACCCGAATAAATGCACATTTGGAGTAAGGTCCGGTAAACTCCTAGGCTTTGTCGTCAGCGGTAAAGGTATCAAAGTGGATCCTGCCAAGGTGAAAGCAATACAAAAAATGCATGCTCCTTGTACTGAGAAGGAAGTTAGAGGATTCTTAGGACGGCTAAACTACATTGCCAGATTCATTTCTCACCTGACAGCTACTTGTGAACCAATCTTCAAGTTACTGAAGAAAGATCAAGTAGTCAAATGGAATGATGAATTCCAAACTGCTTTCGACAAGATCAAAGAGTACCTACAAGAGCCTCTTGTTTTGATGCCACCAGTCGAGGGAAGACCATTAATCATGTATCTAACTATTTTTGAAAATTCAATGGGGTGTGTGTTGGGGAAGCATGACGAGTCTGGCCGAAAAGAGCATGTTATTTATTACCTGAGCAAAAAGTTTACCGACTGTGAAACAAGATATTCACTGCTCGAGAAAACTTTCTGCGCTATTCCTTAGTAATAGTATTCTATACAAACGCAACCATGACTCTGTTTTGCTCTATTGTGTAGACAAGGTTGAGGCAGAGAAGATCATGGCTGATCTACATGAAGGCACTTTCGGCACCCATTCCAGTGGGCATACGATGGCAAAGAAGATCCTACAGGCAGGTTATTACTGGTCTACCATGGAAGCAGGTTGTTATTAGCACTCTCAAACTTGTCATAAGTGTCAGATCTATGCCGACAAGGTGCACGTGCCTCCGGTTCCTTTGAACGTCTTGACGGCTCCTTGACCCTTTGCTATGTGGGGCATCAACATGATTGGGGAAATCAAGCCAACAACCTCTAATGGACACCGCTTCATCTTGGTGGCCATTGACTATTTCACAAAGTGGGTTGAGGCGGCTTCTTTTGCTTCCGTTACCAAGAATGTTGTCGCCCGGTTCATCAAACATAATCTCATCTGTCGGTACGGTATCCCAAAGAGGATCATCACTTACAATGGTACGGATCTTAAAAACACTATGATCACCGCACTGTGCGTACAATTTAAGATCCAACACCATAATTCTTATGCTTACCGGCCAAAGATAAATGGTGTTGTCGAAGCCGCAAATAAGAACATCAAGAAGATCATACATAAAATATCAGTCACATACAAAGACTGGAATGATATGCTACCATTCTCCCTCCACGCTTATCGTACCATGACACACACATCAACCAGGGCAACACCCTACTCTCTGGTATACGGCATGGAGGTTGTCTTGCCTATTGAGGTCCAGATCCCCTCTTTGAGAATTATGAAGGATGCAGAGCTGAATGAAGAAGATTGGATCCAAACTCGTCTTGATCAACTGAACTTGATTGATGAGAAAAGGCTTACTGCTATCTGTCATGGTCAAATGTATCAAAAGCGGATGATCAAGGCTTTCAACAAAAAGGTCAGACATCAAGTGTAGCAAGTCGGGGATTTGGTGATCAAGCGCATCATACTGCCGCAAGGTGATCCCAGGGGAAAATGGACTCCTACATACGAAGGACCGTTTGTGATCAAAAGCATATTCTCTAGTGGAGTAATGATCTTAACCACTATGGATGGCGACGACCTTCCGCACCCTATGAACGCGGACATAGTCAAAAGATACTACGCATAAGAGACCTGCTAGGTTGACACACCTAGGAAAAACAAGGGCATCCCAGAGAACCAAAAAGGTTCGGGCAAAAATTAGGGATAAAATAAAAAATCTATACACCCGGCAAGTTGAAAACCCGAAAGGGAAACTTGGGCAAAAAAGGATATCCCGGTGGACTGAAAACCCGAAAGGGAGGTCCAGGAAAAAGTTAGGAAATTAAAGCGTATGACTATGTCCCGATGGATCACCTTACAGAAAACCTTTGACTTTGATTGACAAACTCAACAGTTCTGATCAATCTAATCAACTTCGGATAAGGCAGAAAATGGACAAGACACTCAGAGACACGAAGGCTATAGCAGAATGGGAACCCCATGGGATTATTACACATAGCTATCTTTTCTTTGTATCAAATTTTCATTTTTTTATGACGATGTTCTCTTACTAGGATGTTCGTCTCATTGTACAAAATACTTATTAATACAAAGATATTCCTTTGAAAGTGAAAAACTATCTGTTTTTCTTTAATTTCCGTGTTTTGTTTACAAAAACGTCCAATGATTTATTTTTGAACATATGCATTTGAGCATAACTATTATTTACAAATGAACAAAAATAGAAGACAATCACTAATGGCTTTAAGAAATAGGATAATATTTTTAGACTATTCCATAAAATTCCTCACAGTGTGCAGCTTAATGATGCCAAGCTCTCTCATATCCCCGGCGGAACAAAACTTTCAGTTTATCACTCCCTAGTAAAGGTCGTCCAATTTCTCATGATTCCCCAACAGGATTTCACAAGCAATACACGGCGTTTCCCTTACAACAGAGTTTATTTCTCTAATAAATATGAGCTCATTAACTCATCAGCACTTCAAAACATGAAGACTTACACTCCACGTCCCAAACAGCAGTCAGGGATTTATTTTCCCAAATCCAACAATTTTACAACATCATAGCTTACACACCTATACATCGCATCCATACGTCATAAACATCTATGACACGAATGCATACAACATAATTGCATTCATTTGTTAGACATCATGCATCATGACATTGCATACAACTAATCTTTCATCTCTTCAGGAAAGATGAGTCAACAGATGGTTATCATCATCAATTTCCAAAAGGTTAGAGATTCATACCGGCAACAAGCCAGGACAATTATCTATACAAACAGTTGAAGTGATCCTACACGGGTTTCTTCTAATTCATCTTTCATATACAGTTCAGATACGCTCCAGTCACGGCCGCCATTCTGATAGTCATTCAGATTCAGCTTTCAGATACAGTTCAGATACACTCCAAACACGGACGCCATTATGATACTCATTCAAATTCCGCTTTCAGATACAGTTCAGATACGCTCCAGACACAGATTTTATTCTGATACTCATTCAGATTCAGCTTTCAGATACGATTCAGATACGCTCTAGACACGGCCACCATTCTGATACTCATTCAGATTCCTCTTTCAGATACAGTTCAGATACTCTCCACACATGTATGCCATTCTGATATTCATTCAGATTCAACTTTCAGATACAGTTCAGATACGCTCCAGACACGAACTCCATTCTGATACTCATTAAGTTTCAACTTTCATAAACGAGTCAAATATAATCCATTTATGAATATTATTCTGGTACTTAACCTCACACATCCAGTACTTCAGTACAAATCAAACAGATTTATTCTGAAACTTCTTCCCTTCCCATCAACAATCATTTTTGGGTGGCATCTGAAAGTCCATCTCCAATAGCTTCTCATCTCCTCTCCAAATGGCATCTTTTAAGCCCATCACATCCCCTAGTACAAATTTTTGGGCACTCTAGTGTCCAATCATCTTCCACCTTCAAGTTACGAATAGTAAATCTGCCAATCTAACTCTTCAGGTTTAAGAAGATTGAACAGGGGCAGCTATTGTACCCCAAAATTTTCCCTCTCACTTATCAAATATCTTCTCACAAAGATCTCTCTTGGTTCAAGACTGCACTAAGGTTGATCAGCTCAAGACACCTCCTTAAGCACTGATGACTGAAATTAGGGTTTGAGATTGCACAAGGATAATTTGACTTTCAATGCTTCATATGAATTTCATGGATCAATATGGACCCCCAAGATTACTCATGTCAAATTTCAAGCCTTGAATCACATTCTTGCTCAGCCAATTGAACAATTGACCTAAAAATCAACTATATTGGGGAAAAAGTCAACTATGGCCAATTTATAGTCAAACTTCATAATTTTTGATCCACATCAACATTATAAACTCATATGTATCATTTGATAAAGTTTGGACCATAACTCCTCAAGAAATTTGATCAAATCATCAAAAGGGCAAAATGGTCAAAATTAGGGTTTTGACTGAGAAAGGGCAATTTTTGATTTTTGGCATAGCAAATGGTCAATTGGTTTGAGGCATGATCTCAAGAATTCAATTGCATCATTTTAACCTAATGGCATGGCCCAAAACATTTCTCAAGATCAATTGGATTGATTGTGAATTTTCAGTCAACTAATCAAAAGTCAACTGTACACTAAAAAGTCAAACTTTGACTTTTTGGTCAAGATCAAATGTCAAAGATCACAATTCATCAAAACATGTCAAAATATGAAACTTATTCATCAAGAATTCAAAAAATTCAAGATTTCATTTTGGAAAGTCAAAGTTTTCTAACTTAGAAATTTTTGTGTTTAAAACTTCATATTTTTTCACAACTTTGAGCCAATTTTTCACCATGATGCAAGATGATTCAGAAGAAACTTTCAACATGAAAGTTGTAGATCTCCATGATATGTACAACATCTCTTTACACAACTTCTCCTAAATATGCTTGGATATTAAGTTATTAATTCATAAAAGTCATGGTCTTGAAATTAAACACTTAGTGAAATTTTGCCCTAGTTTAGGCAGGATTTTGACCTAACTTCATGGAACTTTTTCATATAGTTCCAAGGGGAATTTTCAAAAGTGATTCAAAGATGTGTTTTATAGAACATTACAAGCTTTCTTAAATGTCCAAGAACTCCTTGAGATCATTCTTGAGCAGGGAGAATCGAAAAGAGGAAGTTAGGGTTTTCAAACTTGAATTACAAGTCATTTTTTATGAACACATGAACCAAATCCATGCTAGGCTGCATGATCTTTGCTTTGCAGGACTCAAACTTGTTTGTCACTCCATAATTAAATGATTACACAGTTGTTAGAGCTTTTATCCAAGCAATTGAACTATTACCCAAGTTGCATTTCCATTAATGGCACAAAGTTGACATTGCCATTCTTGTAAAGCAAGCTTTTTGCATAAAGTCCATTCTCGAGCCTCTAACTTGTACCCTCTGATCACACTCCATCCACAAAGTCATAAGCAAGTATATTTAAAGCATAACCACTCTATCTAAGCAAGTACACAAGGCTTTGAAACTTGAATTTCTCAAAAAATCACATGTTATGCATAAACTTGTGATTTTGAATTCTGATCAACAAAAAGTCTCCAAACTTGTTGCTTATAAATAGAGTCACTATTTGTGAGCTAGGACATGAGCTTAAGCACCCTGAAACACTCCCAAACTCCCTCTAGCTAGAAATCACACAAAAAACTCCATTGATACATTGTTCTGAATTTAAACTTGTATCTCTCATTTCCCTCGTGCGTTTTCCCTCAAATTCATTCCTAAAGCTTCCTTACATAAAATATAGTTCATCCCTGTCCTTGGGTTAGAACTGTAACATCTCCATCATCATCATCCATAACCAAAAACATAGGTCTGCAACTTGACTTCTCCAGACCATTCTATTCATCCATTGCTCAAGCAAACCATTGCATTAGCTTCCTAGGAACTTGAGGAAGCTAACCTGATCATTGCAGCACCTTGAATCAAGCTCATTTGCGTTTCACGATTTCCATTTTTGAGGTATTTTTCTTGAACTTCTATCTTCATATTTAGGCATTGTTAGGCTTGCATTTGTTAAGATAAAATATAGACATCATTGCCTTGAAACTATACATGTCCATAGATTTCATTTATTTTGATTGAGCTAGGAGAATTTTGAGTTTGAATTTTCTGAAATATTTATGTCAGAATTTGGTACTTTTATAAATTCTCATTCATCTTTGATTTATATCTTATGATATTTACATGGTTGGATTCGTGTGGAAAAATGGAGCAACTTTCATGTTTGCATCTTTCATTTTTGTTGAGAAATGAGCAAGTTACAGATCCTTTGGCTGGAGGTTGAAGATGAAGTACAATCAGGGCACGTTTTATGTTATATATTTATCATTTCATACAAGTTAATGGATGTATCACCACCCCAGTGGTTAAAGCGTGCGCCTGTCACTATGAGGTCCTAGGTTCAAGCCCCAACGTGACCTTTTTCCATTTTTCCACTTTTTTGACATTTTTTGTGTACTCCCCTGAATTATTTTTTTTCTTTTTATCTCTTATTTATTATTATTATTAATACTATTATTATTATTATTATTATTATTATTATTATTATTATTATTTTCATTAATCATGAAAAATCCAAAAATAATTTATTTATTATTTACACTTTTTTATTTTATTTTCTTATAAAACAAAAATGGACTAAAAAACATTTTTGTTTTAACAAATTATTTTCTCTTTTAAATAATTAAACATTTTGACTTAGGTTTAATAATTATTTTATTTTCTTAATTAAAATTAACTTAGAATTTAGGTTTCTTTTAATTATTTAATTTTCATTATTTAAAATTATTTAACTTAAAACCTTTTTCATAAAAACCCTAAAAAACATTTTTAATTTAATTTCTTCGTTAATTAGTTTAAGCTTAATTTTGTTTGTTCCTAATTAATCATCTTCTTCAAATTAGGTTATAAATCTCCCTTAACAAAAGCCAAACAAAAATCATTTCTTTTTTCATTTATATCCTTGTACATTATTTATTTAATTCTTGTATATTATTCAATATGGTTGTAATAGATAATTAGATTTAATTTTCTTGCAAATCCCCATTTGTAAATTTGTATACCCCCCCCCCCCCCTTAATGATGTAATAGCGTAATAATTTTAAATTCTGCAATTTATTGCTTTATATTCAAATGCTAGTAATTAGGGTTTTGTATGGAAAGAGTAAAACCAACAAAATAGCAAACCCTAATCAAGACAAAAACAAAGCATGAAAATCAATACACATACACACAAGCACCCCTAGGGTAAACCTACTTGGTTGCCTTACAAAAATGAATATATTACGCATGTGAGGTATCTTAGCAAAGACAAGCAAAAATACAAGATCATAGTCCCTCGATGATGCTATCTATGTTGCCTCTCAAAATAATCTTAGTCCCTAAAGAAAATGCTAAGATATCTTGCAACATTGCTAATCATGGTTATACAATGACCCACGCCCGTCCCTTTTACATCCAAAGATAGGGTTACTTACCAAATCAATGGTAAGATAACAATGTCAAAGGAAAAAGGAAATGAACATGAAAGACTTTTGAGTAGGTAGAATGTTCCTAGTTACTTGCTCCATTTCAAAACAAAAACATTCTTGCTATTTTCAAAACAAACACCAACACTTTCAAAACATCTTTCAAAACTTGAAAACATTTTCAAAATATCAAACACTTTGTATACATTCTTACGAACGAGAATCATTACAAAGTTTGCCTAAACAATGGCCTCTTTTCAAAAATACTTTCAAAACCATACAAAGCACAATTTAAAACAAAAGCAAGTGATCTAGCAAGTAACTAAGAGCCCATGGAAAAGCATGGATGAAAAGGGTGCTAATATCTTCCCTTTTCATAATCTACCCCACGAACTCAAGAAATAAATCTCAAAGGTCTTTCCTGTGCTTTTTCACCTTTCCTTTTGGATAAAAGAAAAGTCGGTGGTGACTCTTGCTAACCACAACATTTGCAATCAAACGTAAAACAACCAAGTCAGTTCTCCAACCGTATCACAGAACTGGCGACTCTGTTGGGGAAAATTCTAAAAGTGGGGTTACCTTAGGGTTAGATCAAATTTACTTGCTTTCTTTGTTTGACTTGTATGCTTTACATTATGGTTCTTTATTTGGGTTTGAATCCTCTACCCGGATTTTGGATACCTTATAGGTAAGTAGCAATACATTGTGGAAACTGTGCGGGGTATACCGACATGGTCTAAGAAATAGCTACGTTAGTGCGACATATTTGTGGATACCGGTAGCCCTTGAGTAGTCAAGGAGAATACGAGGCTGCTGAGTGATGTCATGAAGCACTAATGAACTTTTAGAAACTTTACTTGACCAACTTGGCCTTTAGGACATGGTGATATCACCGGCTTTAGTGCAGTCCGAAGTTGGTAGATACTCGATACTAGACTCATTGTGGTTTGGGTTTTTGGGATATTTCGGTCGCCATTAAAGAGGCTTGTGCTGAAACAATGCCTAAAGAAACAAACCAGTGATATTGAGCTCCTTAGAACCCGGTTGCTATTACTAGGACAGGTTTGAGACAACTAAACTTCAAGAGGGTACTTACCTATGAGACTCCATGCAAGCCTAAACCTAAGGACTTGTTTGCTTTGTTTTTATATATTTACTTGTACATAACATCATAAACATTATAACATCATACTCATGTTCACTAACCATTTCAAGGTCTTGGGATTTATCTTTGTTCTTTTTTGTAGGACATGGACTCTATTCGCAGGAAAACTATTCAGGTCAGTCTTGTAAGGATCCCTCCTCAACTTAAAGAGTTAGCATCAAGGATTCCTAAAAATTCTCCATTTACCGAAAGACATGGTCGCCTACTAAATTTGTTCACCGCCAACACCGATGAAGACATGATGAAGGTGCTTTTTCAGTTCTTTGATCCTTTACACCACTGCTTCACATTTCCCCATTATCAACTTGTGCCAACTTTGGAAGAATTCTCCCAACTCTTGAGGATTCCTATTCTCAATAAACCACCTTTCAACGGTATGGAAAGAGATCCAAAGCCAGAAGAGATTGCTCAAACTCTACACTTGCAACCATCTGATATCACAACTAATTGGGAAACAAGGAGTGGTGTCAAGGGTTTCCTAGAAAAGTTCTTGTTTGAGAAAGCCCAAAACTGTTGGAACTCTTTGGATTTGCAAGATTTTGAGGAAATTAAGGCTCTCCTCATCTATGGGATGGTTTTGTTTCCAAATCCTGACCAACTCATAGATGTGAATACCGTCAAAATCTTCATGTCTCGTAACCTGGGGCCTACTTTGCTAGGGGACATCCTACATTCCTTTCACACTCGCACTATGAGGAAAAGAGGTATCCTTATGTGTTGTACTCCTCTTTTGGCAAGATGGTTTATTTCGTATCTTCCCCAATCTGTATTAAAGAACGAGCAAGGTTCAAGGTGGTCACATAGTTTGATGACACTCAAATATTCAGACATTCATTGGTGTTCCTGATCTATAAAGAATGTTACTATTGTCGACCATTGTGGAGAATTCCCTAATGTCCCTTTACTTGGCATTATAGAAGGTATCACCTACAACCCATATTTATCCTTAAGACAATTTGGTTAGGCCCAAAGGGATGGCCCACATGAGATGCTCATCCAAGGTTTGGTATTTGACTACGAGAACGATGATCAAGGTCATCTCCAGAGGTTTATCTGAGGTTGGAGGATGTTGAACAAGGTAGATAGCAAGACATTGGGGCATAAGAATTCCATCCCCATTGAGCCTTACCTCAAATGGGTACGAGCTCGTGCTCAAAGTCTTATAATGCCTTACCCCTCCATTATCCCAGTAATCATAGAGCCTGTTGTGGAAGGAGATGTTCCGTACACTATCCTGCATCCTGACATGCCCACCTCGCTTGAAGACTTACAAAGGGATTAGATACAACTTAAGGGGGAGCGAGACACTTTCGAGGCCCAATTCTACGCCAGCAAGAAGAAGGTTTTCGAACTCACTAAGCAACTTCATGAGGAGCGGAGCCTGAACGCCTACATCACACCAAAGAGGATGCGTACAACCTTTTTATCTTAGAGTTTTTGTAAGCCCAAAAGAGGCATGATGTACTCAAGCTTTAATTTATTAATATAACGTGTGTTCCTTTTTGGTCTAAAGAAAATTTAAATCTCTAATTTCCTTGGAATCATTGCATATGCATTTACCATTCATCATAACATAAACAGGTTTCTTACAACAAGTCTCCTCATCTTTGTACTGTTTATTTCAGTTAGATGGATCTCGAGCAGACAGTAAAGGACCTCCAGGCGCATAATTCTCAGTTTCAATAGTTGTTCTTGACTCTAGCCAAAGGACAAGAAGATTTGAAAACTTTGTTGATTGAAGAAAATAAAAAGAAGACAAAGAAAGTAACCAGAGTTCTGAATATGGGAAGAAGGTTCCAAGGACAAGCCAGACGGACCCTAGACTTTGCAACGTCATTGGTGAAAAGGATAATCAAGAAGTGAAAGGCAAGAAAGCGGTTGTCCAGCTAGAATTTGAAGAGGAAGAAGAAGAGGATTACTCTAAAGAGAAGTATCCCCCGGCCGACAATAAATACAAACATCTGGAAGAACGACTAAGCGCAATGGAGATTCAGAAAGTGCCTGGGTTGGACTTTGAAGAGCTGGGTTTAGTCTCTTGGATTGTTATTCTTCCAAAATTCAAGGCACCAGTATTCGCTAAATACGACGGAGTTTCGTGTCCCAAAATGCATCTCCGATCCTATGTGGGGAAGATACAGCCTCACACTGCTGACAGAGATTTGTAGGTCCACTTCTTCCAAGACAATCTATTTGGAACTCTACTTGATTGGTTCTATCAACTGGAAAGGGACAATATCCACAATTGGGAAGACCTTGCCGCTGTTTTCTATAAACAGTATCAGTACAACGTAGACCTTTCTCTTACCCGTACTCAACTCTAGAGTATGGCTATGGTTTCAAGTGAAGGTTTCAAAGACTACGCTCAGAAATGGAGGGACTTAGCAGGAAGAGTCCAACCTCCCCTTTATGAAAGAGAGTTAGTAGACATGTTTCTGGGTACCTTGTCTGGTCCTTTCTTTAATCATTTAATTGGAAGCTCCTCAGCAGGCTTCACTAAATTAATCTTGACCCGAGAAAGAGTGGAAGCTGGGATTAAGAGTGGGAAGATCGAAAAAGATGCATCCTCCTCTGCTATAAGAAAACAATTTATTGGTAAGAAATAAGTTGGTGCTATGTATCTTCAAAGGAATCAAGATAGAACTGAACACCGTCCAATCGTGGGGGCTGTCATGATCCTTAAGTCTGCACCTACTCAATAATGGAACAATCAGCCTAGAAAAGAAAGACCATTAAGAAAATATACCCGGATTAATATGACACTATATCAAGTACTGCCACATTTGTTGAGATCTAATTTGGTATAGTTGAAAGAAGCTCCAAATAATCCTAACACGACCTCTCCTCACTACCATCCTAATGCTCGTTGTGCTTACCATTCAGAAAGCCCAGGGCATGATACCAACAACTATTGGGCTTTGAAAAACAAGATGCAAGGCCTTCTTAAAGCAAAAGAAATTGAGTTTGATGCTCCTGAAATCCCAAATGTTATCACCGCTCCTATGCCCAAGCATGGTCGTGATGTTAACGTTGTTGAAGATGATATGTTTGTTACTGATGTTGATGAACTTGTTACTCGTCTCCTGACCATCAAGAAGAACCTATTGAAAGTCGGTTTATTTCTGGGATGTGATGAAAGCTGCCATTTCTGTCTATCCCTACCGACTAGTTATCATTTATTGAAAGCATGTGTTCAACGCCTAATGGATGACAAAGAGATTTTGTTTGAAAAGACTCTCATTCGAACCATTTCCTACAATGATATTTCAATAGTAACCATTTCCGCCAATCCTTAAAGGGTCTCCACCAAAAGACCCGTTAGGATTACATCAGTTCCTAAAGTGGCTCCACTGATAATTACTATGCCAGGTCTGATCCCGTACTCATCAGATAAAATTATCCCATGGAACTATGGGGGCGACGTCTACTATCACGGTGTTAAGCAAGATCAGCCGGCTGATGAAGACTTAATTCTTGAGAAGGCTGGCCCCGACATCAGTAAAATTGCAGGAACCAGCAAGATAAATCGAAGTGGCAGAGTATTCTCTCCCGAGATTTCTCCTCTGAAGACTATTATCGGTCCTGTAATCATCCCTGTTTCTATTCCTGTTGACACTACTACTACTATAATTCCTATAGTTACACCTGCTGACACTCCTACCGCCGAGTCGACTAAGAATCGGGGAAAAGGTATTCTGGTTGAGCCTGTCCGGATGAAGGTGCAAACAATATCTATCCCTGAGGCCTCTCGAAAAGAGATGGAAGAAATTTTGAAAATTATAAAGATAAGTGACTACAACGTAGTCGAACAGCTAGGAAAGACTCCATCAAAGATTCTATGTTGGCTTTATTGTTGTACTCTGAGGCTCATACAAAAGCCTTGGTGAAATTTCTTAAAACTGCTCGTGTACCACAAGAAACCTCTGCTGACCAGTTCCAAGACTGTGTGGCCAGCTTGACTGCAGATAATGGTTTAGGCTTTTCTGATGCTGACTTGACACCTAGAGGGAGGAAGCACAACGAGGCATTACATGTCTCTATCGAATGTCGTGGCACAACCTTGGCCCATGTCTTGGTTGATACTGGTTCATCTTTGAATGTGCTTCCTAAGAAGGCTCTTGATAGACTTGACTGTGAAGGTTTGACCTTAAAACCCAACAATGTAGTGGTAAAGGCCTTCGAAGATTCAAAGAGAATGGTGCATGGGGAGGTGGACATCCCCATAAAAGTTGGAACCCAAACCTTTGATTTAACTTTTTACATGATGGACATTCTCCCTTCCTACTCCTGCTTATTGGGCCGACCATGGATTCACAATGCTGGTGCTATCACCTCTATATTACATCAAATGCTGAAATACCCAACCAAGGGGGAGATCATTATTGTCCATGGAGAAGAGGAATATATGGTCAGTCATTTAAACTCCTTCAGATACGTGTAATTGGATGGTGAATTCATTGAAACTCCGTTTCAGCATTTCGAGGAAGTCCCACCAACCGTGGCAGTAACAAAGGTTGTTTCCCAAATCCAGAAGATTACAAGACCGCCACTAAAGATGTCTTATTTGAAAGATACCAAGGAAATAATCGAAGAAGGTGGGTGCATTATTTGGGGCCAACTCCCAGATATCCCATACATGTCTGACAAATTTGGTTTGGGGTTCACTTCAGGAACACAGAAAGTTGTACGTCGTGCTCGTGCCGGGGGACCCCCTTTAAAGATCAGAAACCATAGAGTCAACGCAGTGGAGGATGATGAGGATAGCTACGACCTGGAGGAATGGATTTTCCCAACTGTCAATGGAGGACTCAGCAACTGGAAAGCTAAATATATTGTCCCAATTACTTTTTTCCAACAGTAATTGTCTTTAAATTTTTTTTGGATCTGTAATAATTAAACAATTCATACTTTTAAAGCCTTGTGTCTTACCCGAGGCACAACGGTCCATTTGTAAGGGTTGTTACCTCATTTTCATATGTCATCAATGAATCATGGATGTTTTTGCATACAAACTTTGTGTTCTTTGTCTTTTTTTTTACATTTTTATTTCTTTCAAAGATAGTGTGATACGGTGGCAGAACTGACTGTTATACTGGTTTGTGTTTTTGTTTACAAATGTTGCAGTAAGCAAGAGTCGCCACCGACTTTTATTTCATCCAACAAAGGAAAAGGAAAAAGAACAGAAAAAACCTTTTTCGAGATGTTTCTGAGTACGGGGGGTAGATTATAGAAAGGGAAGGTGTTAGCATCCTTTCTATCTGTGGTTTTCAACGGGCTCTTAAGTACTTGCTCATTTTTAAAATTGCTTGTGTGTGCTTGTTTTGAAAAAGTAATTGTTTACTTCGTGATAACCCCTTGTATCGGTCCTCAAGAGTGTGACGAAGTTGTTTTGAAAACTGTTTTGCAAAGTGATTGTGTGAAAAAGTTTTTATTTTGAGCAAGTACTTAAGATTTCTACCTACTCGAAAAAAGGTCTGTTCATTTTCGTTTCCTTTAGACAGTGCTATCCTACTATTAAGGAGTAGGTAGCCCTATCGTTGGATTTGTAAAGGGACGTTTCAATGGACGAAATGGTCTCTGAAGGAAACAAGTAAAGATACCTTAGCGTTTCGAATGGACTATCATCATAAGATCAATTCGTAGGCAACTCGAGGGACAAGTAGGGACTATGATCATTGTGATGATTTTTGAATCGCGTGTCATTGCTAAGGCATCCCTACATTCGAGGGACACGATCATTATTTCTGAGGCAACCAAGTTGGGAAAACCATAGGAGTGAACATGTGCGAGCGTGTTTTTTCAGTTAATTATCTTTGCACAATTAGGGTTTTCTACTGTATTAATCATTTATCTTTCACATGCAAGCCTATTGTCCATACATCTAACAGTTAAATAGTTGTGGAAATTAAAAGCAAGAAATTAAAACCCTAACTATTACAAGGCTTTGGGGGAGGGAATTACATGATCAAAAACCCGGGAAAAATGATAAGCGAAATAGTAAAGCTAATTAACTGTTACAACTTGGGAATAATTACATTAATTAATAAGAATAAAGAAAGTAAGGACGCGTGTGGCGAGATAAATACGAGAATGAAGTATAAGTCCTAAAAATCTTTCAATTAAAGGGAAAATATTTTTGTATTTTATTATTAATAAAAATATTTTAAATCTTTAACCTAGCTCTAATTAATTAAAAAAACATTTTTTATTATTTTTTATTTTATTGAGAAAGTAAAATAAATTTTGAAATTTGCAAGTTAGTCCTAATTTCTATTTAATTTTAATCACAAAGAAAATGTTTAAGTTAACCTAATTAAACTAATTAATTAAATGCAAATAAATATTTTATGATATTGATTAACTAAATCTAATTTTTTATTTTATTTTTTTCTGATTTTATGATTTAATAAAAAATATTTTTTATTGTAAAATAATTCAAATAAATAAATAAAATTAAAAGTTAAAAGAGAGAAAAGGAATTTGGGCCTGATGTTGGAAGGAAAAGGGGGGGTATGCTGCCCAAATTTCCTGTTAGGCGCAGAGCTGGGGCCATGCGCTTGGTTCAACGCATCTCTCCTCTGATGGTTCACGGTGGACCCGCATACGTGGCACGTTGGATCTGTGATGGAGATTAATCCAAGAGATGAGACCATAGGGAACGTGGAGTCTTCAGTAAGCGAAAAGCACTGGATTTGCAATCAAATAATCAGTAAAATGTAAAAGCAACGCGCCTGGGATCGAACCCATGATGCTTGCTTCAAACCCTTCACCTTTAACCGTCTGCGCTGCTTGTTAACTTGTTCATATAAACAAAAAAAATTAATATAATATGAAAACAATATCTAATGTTGAGTCAACCTAACACGCGTGCATTGTGGGCCCCTGTAATTTAAATGAACGAATCATAAACTTCTATCCTGCCACATCTGCACAGGGAGGGTCAAACCACCCCTCACGGTGGTTGACCACCATCTTCTCCAGCGATCTCAAAAGTCCAACCTGCGATATAACGTGATTCCGATCCAGAGATTTGGCCTACCCTTCCCCCCCTAAATCATAGGTTGTGAGTTCAACCACGGGGTTAGTTTAACCTAAAATGACCTGCATCTTTAAGAACGAAACTTGTACTTCTCTAAACCCTAGCAATGGTGATTTGCAGTTGCGAATATGTTCCTTGCATGTGAAATGTTAGATAATTCGCAAATAACAACAACATTATAAATATGCAGCAAAAAACGATTTATATCAAGAGTTAAGTGAGTTTTGAGATCCATAATTTTACCAATATGGGAAGATCGGGTTGGGACGATTCAATGTGCTTTGGCCTTCAAGGGTGGATGAGATGAGGTGTTGGGATCCTCAGGATAATGATATGATGCTTGGTTTTGATTGAAGGAGGCTGGATCGTATGTTATGGAGTTGCACCTTTCTTTTCAATTTTTGAAACCCTTGTTCTTGGTTTTGAGGCAGCCTCTTCGTGTGCATCAGGGTTGGGATTGATGTGCTTTTATATTGAATCATTTTAGGTCAACAAAAATGCCAAGAGATCAAAGATATCAATGCCATTCAAAATTGCTTCAAATCTTTCCAATTTTGAATACCTTCCCTCTCATGATTTGGCACGACTTTGTTTGATACTATACAGCATATTTGGATTGCCCTTTAATGCAAAATCAAATCAAAACAACCTTTTATTATTTTGTATCATTTACTTGATTTTATTAGGGATAAAATCAAAATAAATTAAATAAACAAACCCAATAATGTACGGAGTAGTTCATGGGTCGTGGACCATATTAGGAACATGATACAAGCATAAAAAGTTAGACCCATTTGAGAAAAAAATGCAATTTTGGGCATTGTTGACTTTATGCAAATTTCCAAAAATGACTAACTTTGACAATGCATATCTCTCTCAATTTTGACCTTAAGAGGGTGTTTTTGGACTTTTTAGAAATCTTAGGATGTCCCCTAAGCAACCTCTTTGGTTTCATCTCAATTGGATCTTACATGTTCATGTAAGGAGCTTTGACCCACAAGGTGTTTTTGTTGACTTTTTGGAATGACCTATAATGTCTGAATCCATATCTTTTGATGAGTGCATTTCTTGAACTTGAGGGATGGAGATTAGTTTTAGGGAATTGGATTCTCTTAAAAATGAGCCTTAGATGATAAATTTCCGATAAAGTATGAAAAAGTTATGCTTGATCAAAGTTTGGTTGACTTTTCTTGAGAAACCCTAATTTAACAACTTTTGTGTTTTGATGAATTAGGAGCATTCCTTGGGGAATCATGATCAACCCTTGATCCAATGATGGATATCACTTCAAAATGTTGATGTTGACTAAAAATCTTGAAGTTTTACTGTATGTGGGCCACAATTGACTTTTGACCTAATACAGTTGATTTTCAAGCATCTGAGCAGTTGACTGAGCGAAATTCTTGTGCAAGGCTTGAAACTTGACATGGAGGGTATTAAGAACATATTAGGACTATGGAGGGCATATGAGGCCTTTGAAGCTCATCCATCTTGATGAAAATTGAAACCCTAGTTGGAGGTCCATTGCTTTAGGAGAGAGTTTGTCTGGTCAACTCTTGGGCATTCTTTAGCAAGTTGAGGATCTCAATGAGCATGTGTTGGGTAAAATGAGAGGGAAAATTTTGGGGTACAACAGATAGCTATACTCTTACACACACTCACATTCAAAATGAAGATCTACATCCATTCGGGATCCCATGGATAACAATTATGCTATGGCCTTTTGTGACTCTGAAAATCTAATCTACCAAGCCAAAGACGAAGGTGAGGAAGATTGTGAAGTGCCAGGGGAACTAGCCAGGTTACTACAACATGAAGAGAGGACAATTCATCCCCACGAAGAACCAGTGGACACAATTAACCTAGGTACGAAGAGGACAAGAAAGAAGTTAAGGTGGGTGCCAATCTGGAATCCAGTGTCAAGAATCGTCTGGTTCAGTTGCTACATAATTATGTTGAGGTCTTTGCCTGGTCATATGAAGATATGCCAGGACTTGATGTTGATATCGTGGTACATCGTCTACCGACAAAAGAAGACTGCCCTCTGGTAAAACAAAAGGTCTGTCACATGCGACCCGACATGTCAGAGAAGATCAAAGCGGAAGTCATGAAACAATTCAACACCGGATTCTTGGCCTTCACCTCCTATCCACAATGGGTCGCCAATGTTGTTCTCGTGCCTAAAAAGGACGGCAAAGTGCGAATGTGCATTGACTACAGAGATTTGAATATGGCAAGCCCTAAGGATGATTTCCTGCTTCCCCAAATCGATATTCTGGTTGACAATACAACACAACATAAGGTGTTTTCCTTCAGGATGGTTTATCAGGCTACAACCAAATCAAAATGGTGCCTGAGGACATGGAGAAAACAACCTTTGTCACACAATGGGGGACATTCTATTACAAGGTTATGCCATTCGGGTTGAAGAATGATGGGGCAACCTATCAGAGTGCCATGGTAGCTCTATTTCATGACATGATACATCACGAAATAGAGGTTTATGTAGATGACATGATAGCCAGATCTCAAACTGAGGAGGAACATCTTTACCATTTGTAGAAGCTGGTTGAGAGACTAAAGAAATACAAGCTGAGTTTGAACCCGAATAAATGCATATTTTGGGTAAGGTCCGGTAAACTCCCAGGCTTTATCGTCAGCGGTAAAGGTATCGAAGTGGATCTTGCCAAGGTGAAAGCAATAAGAAATGCCTGCTCCTCATACTGATAAGGAAGTTAGAGGATTCTTAGGATGTCTAAACTACATTTCCAGATTCATTTCTCACCTGACAGCTACTTGTGAACCAATCTTCAAATTACTGAAGAAAGATCAAGTAGTCAAATGGAATGATGAATTCCAAAATGCTTTCGACAAGATCAAAGAGTACCTATAAGAGCCTCCTGTTTTAATGCCACCAGTCCAGGGAAGACCATTAATCATGTATCTAACTATTTTGGAAAATTCAATGGGGTGTGTGTTGGGGCAGCATGACGAGTCTGGCCGAAAAGAGTATGCTATTTATTACCTGAGAAAAAAGTTTACCGACTGTGAAACAAGATATTCACTGCTTGAGAAAACTTGTTGCGCTCTGGCACAGGCTGCTCGCCGGCTAAGACAGTATATGCTGACCCATACTACCTTATTGATATCCAAAATGGATCCAATAAAATACATATTCGAGAAACCTACCCTCTCTGGGAGAATAACGAGATGGCAGATGATCCTGACAGAATATGACATTCAGTATACTACCCAGAAACCAATAAAGGGCAGTGTACTAGCTGATCACCTTGCTCATCAAGCTGTGGTTGACTACCAGTCTATGAAGTTTGAATTCTCAGATGAATACATCATGATGGTAAACAACTGTGAAGAACTAAGACCATATGACGGACCTAAACAAGGATCCCGATGGACCCTGGTTTTTGATGGGGCATCCAACGCACTCAGCAATGGCATTGGTGTTGTACTCATATCCCCTTAAGGATGTCACACTCCCTTTACTGCAAGAATTTGCTTCAACTGTACGAATAACATTGCAGAATACGAAGCGTGCAATTTTGGTCTCAAAGCTGCCATAGATTTGGGGATCAAGTCCTTAAGTGTATTCGAAGATTCAGCTTTGGTAATTAGTCAGATCAAAGGAGAATGGGACACAAAGCACCCTAACCTCATCCCCTACAAAGAACATGTGTTGACATTAATCCCACACTTTGAGAAGATTACCTTCGAGCATTTCCCGCAAGAAGAAAATCAGCTAGCAGACGCGCTAGCCACAATGTCATCCATGTTTAAACTCAAATGGGATAACGAGGCTGCCCCAATCACCATTGAACAAATGGATGAACCAGCTCACTATCACGAGATCAATATTGAAGAAGTAGTGGATCGGCCTTGGTTCCACGAAGTCAAGAGGTATCTCGAGGCTCAAGAATATCCGGAAGGAGCTTCAATCAACGACAAGAAGTTCTTAAAGAGATTCTCGGCTAAGTTCTTCCTTAGTAATGGCATTCTCTACAAACGCAACCATGACTCTGTTTTGCTCTGTTGCATAGACAAGGTTGAGACAGAGAAGATCATGGCTGATCTACATGAAAGCACTTTCGGCACCCATTCCAGTGGGCATACGATGGAAAAGAAGATCCTACGGGCAGGTTATTACTGGTCTACCATGGAAGCAGATTGCTATCAGCACTCTCGAACTTGTCGTAAGTGTCATATCTATGCTGACAAGGTGCACGTTCCTCTGGTTCCTTTGAACGTCTTGACGACTCCTTGGCCCTTTGCTATGTGGGGCATCAACATGATTTGGGAAATCAAGCCAACAACCTCTAATGGACACCGCTTCATCTTGGTGGCCATTGACTATTTCATGAAGTGGGTTGAGGCGGATTCTTTCGCTTTCGTTACCAAGAATGTTGTCGCCCGATTCATCAAACAAAATCTCATCTGTCGGTACGGTATCCCAGAGAGGATCATCACTGAGAATGGTATGAATCTAAATAACACTATGATCACCGCACCGTGCACATAATTTAAGATCCAGCACCATAATTCTTCTCCTTACCAGCCAAAGATGAATGGTGTTGTCGAAGCCGCAAATAAGAACATCAATAAGATCATACAGAAAATGACAGTCACATACAAATACTGGCATGAGATGCTACCATTCGCCCTCCACAATTATCGTACCACGACACACACATCAACCGGTGAAACACCCTACTCTCTGGTATACGGCATGGAGGTTGTCTTGCCTATTGAGGTCCAGATCCCCTCTCTGAGAATTATGAAGGATGCAGGGCTGAATGAAGAAGATTGGATCCAAACTCGTCTTGATCAACTGAACTTGATTGATGAGAAAAGGCTTACTGTTGTCTGTCATGGTCAAATGTATCAAAAGCGGGTGATCAAGGCTTTCAACAAAAAGGTCAGACGTCAAGTGTATCAAGTCGGGGATTTGGTGATCAAGTGCATCATAGTACCGCATGGTGATCCCAGGGGAAAATGGACACCTACATACGAAGGACCATTTGTGATCAAAAGCATATTCTCTGGTGGAGCAATGATCTTAACCACTATGGATGGCGACGACCTGCCGCACCCTATGAACGCGGGCATAGTCAAAAGATACTACGCATAAGAGACCCGCTAGGTTGACACACCTAGGGAAAACAAGGGCATCCCGGCGAACTAAAAAGTTTCAGGCAAAAATTAGGGATAAAACAAAAAATCTGTACACCCGGCAAGTTGAAAACCCGAAAGGGCGACTTGGGGAAAAAAGGGTATCCCGGTGGACTGAAAACCCGAAAGGGCGGTCCAGGCAAAAGTTAGGGAATTAAAGCGTATGACTATGTCCCGATGGATCACCTTACAGAAAACCTTTGACTTCGATTGACAAACTCAGCGGTTCTGATCAATCCAATCAACTTCGGACAAGGCACCAAATGGACAAGACACTCCGAGACACGAAGGCTATAGTAGAATGGGAATCCCATGGGATTATTACACATAGCTATCTTTTCTTTTTATCAAATTTCCATTTTTTTTATGACAATGTTCTCTTACTAGGATGTTCGTCTCATTGTACAAAATAATTATTAGTACAAAGATATTCCTTTGAAAGTGCAAAACTATCTGTTTTTCTTTAATTTCCGTGTTTTGTTTACAAAAACATCCAATGATTTAATTTTGAGAATATGCATTTGAACGTTACTACTGTTTACAAATGAGAAAAAATAGAAGACAATCACTAATGGCTTTAAGAAATAGGATAATATTTTTAGACTATTCCATAAAATTCCCCACAGTGTGCAACTTAATGATGTCAAGCTCTCTCATATCCCTGGCAGAACAAAACTTTCAGTTTATCACTCCCCATTAAAGGTCGTCCAATTTCTCAGGATTCCCCAACAGGATTACACAAGCAATACACGGTGTTTCCCTTATAACAGAGTTTATTTCTCTAACAAATAGGAGCTCATCAACTCAGCAGCACTTCAAAACATGAAGACTTACACTCCATGACCCCAACAGCAGTCAGGGATTTATTTTCCCTAATCCAACAATTTTACAATAGCATAGCTTACACACCTATACATCGCATCCATACATCATAAACATCTATGACACGAATGCATACAACATAATTGCATTCATTTGTTAGAACATCATTGCATCATGCATCATGACATTGCATACAACTAATCTTTCACATCTTTAGGAAATATCAGTCAACAGATGGTTATCATCATTAATTTGCAAAAGGTCAGAGATTGATACCGGCAACAAGCCGGTACAATTATCTACACAAACATTTGAAGTGATCCTACACGGGTTTCTTCTTATTCGGATTTCATATACAGTTCAAATACGCTCCAGACATGGATTCCATTCTGATACTCATTCAGATTCAGCTTTCAGATACAGTTTAAATACGCTCTAGACACGGACGCCATTATGAAACTCATTCAAATTTCACTTTCAGATACGCTCCAGACACGGATGCCATTCTGATACTCATTCTGATTCAGCTTTCAGATACGATTCAGATACGCTCCATACATAGACGCCATTCTGATACTCATTCAGATTCCGCTTTCAGATATAGTTCAGATACGCTCCAGACACGTATGTCATTCTGATATTGATTCAGATTCAACTTTCAGATACAGTTCAGATACGCTCCAGACACGGACGCCATTCTGATACTCATTCACTTTCAACTTTCAGAAAGGAGTCAAATACAATTTGTTTATGGATATTATTCTAGTACTCAACCCCACACATCCAGTACTTCAGTACAAATCAAACAGAGATTTATTCTGACACTTCTTCCCTTCCTATAAACAATCATTTTTGGATGGCATATGCAAGCCCATCTCCAACAACTTCTCATCTCCTCTCCAAATGGAATCTTTTAAGCCCATCACATCCTCGAGTACAAATTTTTGGGAACTCTAGTGTCCAATCATCTTCCACCATCAAGTCACGAATAGAAAATCTGCCAATCTAACTCTTCAGGTTTAAGAAGATTGAACAGGGGAAGCTATTATACCCCAAAATTTTCCCTCTCACTTATCAAATATCTTCTAACAAAGATCTCTCTTGGTTCAAGACTGCACTAAGGTTGATCAACTCAAGACACCTCCTTAAGCACTGATGACTGAAATTAGGGTTTATTGCACAAGGATAATTGAACTTTAAATGCTTCATATGACTTTCGTGGATCATTATGGACCCCCAAGATTACTCATGTCAAGTTTTAAGCCTTGAATCACATTTTTGCTAAGTCAATTGAGCAGTTGACCTAAAAATCAATTGTATTGGGGAAAAAGTCAACTATGGCCAATTTACAGTCAAACTTCATAATTTTTTATCAACATCAACAATATAAACTCTTATGTGTCATTTGATCAATTTTGGATCACAATTCCTCAATAAGTTTGATCAAATCATCAAAAGGGCAAAATGGTCAAAATTAGGGTTTTGACTGAGAAAGGGCAATTTCTGATTTTTGGCATAGCAAATGGTCAATTGGTTTGAGTAATGATATCAAGAGTTCAATTGCATCATTTTAACCTAATGGCATGACCCAAAACATTTCTCAAGATCAATTGGATTGATAGTGAATTTTCAGTCAACTGATCAAAAGTCAATTGTATACTAAAAAGTCAAACTTTGACTTTTTGGTCAAGATCAAATGTCAAAGATCACAATTCATCAAAACATGTCAAAATATGAAACTTATTCATCAAGAAATCAAAAAAGTAAATATTTCATTTTGAAAAGTCAAAGTTTTCTAACTTAGAAATTTTTCTAAGTGTTTAAAACTTCATGTTTTTTCACAACTTTGAGCCAATTTTTCACCATGATGCAAGATTATTCTGAAGAAACTTTCAACATGAAAGTTGTATATCTCCATGATATATACAACATTTATTTTCACAACTTATCCTAAATATTCTTGGATCTCAAGTTATTAATTCATAAAGTCATGGTCTTGAAATTAAACACTTAGTGAAATTTTGCCTTAGTTTAGGCAGGATTTTGACCTAACTTCATGGAACTTTTTCATATAGTTTCAAGGGGAATTTCAAAAGTTATTCAAAGAGGGGTTGTAGAGAACATTACAATCTTTACAAAATCTCCAATAAATCCTTGAGATCATTCTTGAGCAGGGAGAATCGAAGAGAGGAAGTTAGGGTTTTCAAACTTGAATTACAAGTAAATTTTGATGAACACATGAACCAAATCCATGCTAGGCTGCATGATATTTAATTTGCAGGCCTCAAAATTGTTTGTAACTCCATAATTAAATGATTACACAATTGTTAGAGCTTTGATCCAAGAAATTGAGCTATTATCTAAGTTGCATTTCCATTAATGGCACAAAGTTGACATTGCCATTCTTGTAAAGCAAGCTTTTTGCATAAAGTCCATTCTTGAGCCTCTAACTTGTTCCCTCTGATCACACTCCATCCACAAAGTCAGAAGCAAGTATGTTTAAAGCATAACCACTCTATCTAAGCAAGTACACAAGGCTTTGAAACTTGAATTTCTCAAAAAATTACATGTTATGCATAAACTTGTGATTTTGAATTCTGATCAACAACAAATCTTCAAACTTGTTGCTTATAAATAGAGTCACTATTTGTGAGCTAGGACACGAGCTTAAGCACCCTGAAACACTCCCAAACTCCCTCTAGCCATAAATTGCACAAAAAACTCCATTGATACATAATTCTGACCTTAAACTTGTATCTCTCATTTCCCTCGTGCGTTTTCCCTCAAATTCATTCCTAAAGCTTCCTTATACATGTCCATAGATTTCATTTCCCTATCCTTGGTTTGGAACTGTAACATCTCCATCACCATCCTCTATAACCAAAAATAGAGGTCTGGAACTTGACTTCTCCAGAACATTCTAGCCATCCATTGCTCAAGCAAACCATTGCATTAGCTTCCTGGGAACTTGAGGATGCTAACCTGATCATTGCAGCACCTTGAATCAAGCTCATTTGCATTTCACGATTTCCAGTTTTGAGGTATTTTTCTTGAACTTCTATCTTCATATTTAGGCATTGTTAGGCTTGCATTTGTGAAGATAAAATATAGACATCATTGCCTTGAAACTATACATGTCCATAGATTTCATTTATTTTGGTTGAGCTAGGAGAATTTTGAGTTTAAATTTTCTGAAATATTTAGGTCAGAATTTTGTACTTTTATAAATTCTCATTCATCTTTGATTTATAGCTTATGATATTTATATGGTTGGATTCGTGTGGAAAAATGGAGCAACTTTCATGTTTTCATCTTTCATTTTTGTTGAGAAATGAGCAAGTTACAGATCCTTTGTCTGGAGGTTGAAGATGAAGTACAATCAGGACACGTTTTATGTTATATATTTATCATTTCATACAAGTTAATGGATGTATCACCACCCCAATGGTTAAAGCGCGCGCCTATCACTATGAGGTCCTGGGTTCAAGCCCCAACGTGACCTTTTTCATTTTTTTTGACATTTATGTGTTTTTTTGCAGCGTCTGGGTCATCCTTTGGGCCTGACTCTTTTTTCTCACAATACCCCCTATTTCACTTATCAACCCCCCTGACTTTTTTTTATACTTTTTTATCTCTTATTTATTATTATTATTATTATTATTATTATTATTATTATTATTATTATTATTATTATTATTATTATTATTATTACTATTATTATTATTATTATTATTATTATTTTCATTAATTATGAAAAATCCAAAAATATTTTATTTATTATTTACACTTATTTATTTTATTTTCTTATAAAACAAAAATGGACTAAAAAATATTTTTCTTTTAACAAATTCATTTCTCTTTTAAATAATTAAACATTTAGACTTAGGTTTAATAATTATTTTATTTTCTAAATTAAAATTAACTTAGAATTTAGGTTTCTTTTAATTATTTATTTTTCATTATTTAATATTATTTAACTTAAAACCTTTTTCATAAAAACCCTAAAAAAACATTTTTAATTTAATTTTCTTCCTTAATTAGTTTAAACTTAATTTTGTTTGTTTCTAATTAATCATCTTCTTCAAATTAGGTTAAAAATCTCCCTTAACAAAAATCAAACAAAAATCACTTCTTTTTTTCATTTATATCCTTGTACATTATTTATTTAATTCTTGTATATTATTCAATATGGTTGTAATAGATAATTAGGTTTAATTTTCTTACAAATCCCCATTTGTAAATTTGTATACTCCCTCCCCTAATGATGTAATAGCGTAGTAATTTTAAATTCCACAATTTATCGCTATATATACAAATGCTAGTAATTAGGGTTTTGTATAGAAAGACTAAAACCAACAAAATAGCAAACCCCAATCAAGACAAAAACAAAGCATGAAAATCAATACACTTGCACACAAGCACCCCTAGGGTAAATCCACTTGGTTGCCTTACAAAAATGACCATATTACGCATGTGAGGTATCTTAGCAAAGATAAGAAAAAATGCAAGATCATAGTCCCTCGATGACGCTATCTATGTTGCCTCTTAAAATGATCTTAGTCCCTAAAGAAAATGCTAAGATATCTTGCAACATTGCTAATCATGGTTATACGATGACCCACACCCGTCCCTTTTACATCCAAAGATAGGGTTACTTACCAAATCAATGGTAAGATAACAATGTCAAAGGAAAAATGAAATGAACATGAAAGACTTTTGAGTAGGTAGAATGTTCCTAGTTACTTGCTCCATTTCAAAACAAAAACATCCTTTCTATTTTCAAAACAAACACCAACACTTTCAAAACATCTTTCAAAACTTGAAAACATTTTCAAAAGATCAAACACTTTGTACATATTCTTACGAACGAGGATCAATACAAAGTTTGCCTAAACAATGGCCTCTTTTCAAAAATACTTTCAAAACCACACAAAGCACAATTTCAAACAAAAGCAAGTGATCTAGCAAGTAACTAAGAGCCCATGGAAAACCATGGATGAAAAGGGTGCTAATACCTTCCCTTGTCATAATCTACCCCTCGAACTCAAGAAATAAATCTCAAAGGTCTTTCCTGTGCTTTTTCACCTTTCCTTTTGGATAAAAGAAAAGTCGATGGCGACTCTTGCTAACTGCAACATTTGAAATCAAATGCAAAACAACCAAGTCAGTTCTCCCACCGTATCACAATTGTCATATTTGAAATTTTGGCACTATAAAACAGATGTCAAGTTTGATATCCCAACACCAAAACACAATGTCAAGACTAATGGTAAGGAATCATTACTGACAGAAAACATTTTTCCCAAAATAATATTTATGCATAAGTAAATTGTAGAAGGTAAAAGAGACAATCAATTGTTAACTCAGTTCAGTACAACTCACATACTCTGGGGGCAACTAAGCCATGGAGGAAATTCACTATGATACTATTAGTTTGAAGATAAACAAACATAGTTTAAAATTTATCACCTAATCACTACCTTGTGCAACTTCTACCTAAAAATCTTCTAGATATGAGATCCCCCTCTCACTTCCTAGAGTTAGCTCAGTGACAATACCAAAAACAGAAGAACACACTTCCAATTACAATACTTTGTTTTTCTTAAAAGCTTTAAACTAAGAACAATAACTTGACACACAATTAACTCTTTGCTTAAAATCTCATGAGTGATGGGCAAGTAACAACGAAGAAATCTCGATGTGTTAAAAGATACATTGGTGACACACAAAAACAAATAACGCACCTAAAGTACTCTCAAAACCCTAAACCCTTATTTTATGCACCCACGATTTTTTATGTGAATGCTTGCTTATTTTAGGTTTATCAAGTCCTTATATATAGATTCTTGCAGTATGGGCTTAGAATCTTCAATTAAATCCAATCTTTTAATTTTAAGTAAGCTGCAAGATCTTCTTCAAAAATAGGAATCAATCTTCAAAGTTTCTTAAAAAGTCTTAAAGATCCTTTTTGTGAAACCAAAACAAATATGCATTGTTCCTAATAAATTCTTCTTGACCTGCAAAAATCAGTGAGATATATCCAAGAGGATCTCACAAATCAAATCAAATTTGTCAAGAAAAATAACAGTAACACCTGTTGTACAATTAGCGAAGATGTCAAGACATTTGGCTCAACATCTGTCGGATATTCATGACAGCAGAACCTGTCATGAAAATTGGTAAAGATGTCATCACATCTTGCTCAACATCAGCTATGAACTATGTTTTAGCAAAATTTATGCCAATCATAAAACCATGAATCTAACAACATTGTTTCTTATTGTCACCGGAAGAAAAATCATGAATCAAATAAGAAAAGAATTCCTAACAATGGTATGGTTTCCACTAATGTTAGAGGACTCAAAATGATTTAGGTATCAAAGTTTAAAAATTCGTCGTGTGATGCATGTATGATTTACAACCCCGAGATAAAATCCTAACATTAGTTGTTAAAATCACTGAATCATAGATTTTAATAAGTTTTTGTTCTCTATTCCAAAAGGGGAAGATGATACTTCATATAGAAAAAAATTCAAAAATATTATAAAGAGAAAATCCTTAGAAGAAATGGAAAATGAGGTGGATTCCTACAATATTAAATCCTTTAGAAAGATTATAAGAAAAAGTCTATGAAGAAGAAATATGACTCAAGTTTTAATGACATCGTGATATATTTTTTTTCATTTGAACAAGGAAGTATTCCTATGTTAAGAAAGTATAGGTAAGTATTTTTAAATAATATCACTTATTTATCCATATAAAATGTTATTTTCATCTTTTATTCGTTCAAGGTTCTAATAACTTTAGTTATTTTTGTTTGTTAAAGTGCTACTAGATTATGCGGTTAGCAAAAATGGAAGTGCAAAAATTAAATGGGCTAAAGATCAAGCTAAAAAATCCTAAAAGCCAGAGAATATGGTTTTCTTTCCACCAAGTTGATTATTCCATAAGCATAATTGATTATGCCATAAGCATAATTGATTATGCAAGTTAAAAATAAAAAGATGCACTCAATAATCAATTATTCATTCAACATAATTGACTACAATTTGAAATTTGTAATAATTGATTATCCGTGCCTCTTAATCGATTAGACAAATACATCATAATCGATTACATGAATCTTATAATTGATCATGAATCGATTATAAAAGGTCACGAGTTTTTTATTTTAATTTGTCCATTTTCTCTCAATCTTTTTCTCATTTCATATTTACTACTTTGTGAAAAATCATCATCTTCATCATCATTATCTCACATTCCAATGATATAAAAAGAGTTAGAATTTCGCCGTTTTCTTGGCCATCAAGCTACAAATTAGCCTTTTCTTGCTCATAATCAAACCTCTAAATTTTTTTTTATGACTAGCTCATCGTTTTTTCTCTCCTACAATATTAGGCATTCTTCTTTGACACGGGTATGTCTCTAACTTACACGTGATTGCACGTGTAAAGAAATATTCTTTTTGATGCATTTTCCTCCCACATATCAATGATTTCACTTGCGACATTCATGTATGGACTTCTATCAGAAATTTTAAATCATCCCTTATTCACCTATTTTTGAATCATGTCCCTGAAAAATATATTTAATAATAGTGTGACCGATCACAATGTGAAATTTGTAATATCTTTGGTCTTTAATTCACCAGATCATAAGTATATGTTTTTGTTAAACAAAATTAATTGTTTATCTTTCAACAATATGTCAAATATTTTATCGATATTTGTAACATCAAAGATATAAACCTTAGTATTATCATGAGTCATATTATTTTTTGTCTTATAGGATATAAGGTTTTGCATAGATAGAGACATGCATCTTAGTTTAGTAACAAAGATAATGTGGGTTTCTAACTCATAATTGTCATCTTCAAACATTTTTGAACCTACAAAATGAATTTTCTTCGAGAATCTGGCCCTTCTGAACCTACAAAATGGATTTTCTTTGGGATTTTGGCCCTTCAATTTACCTTTTCTAAGCGGAGGTGCTCGATATGTCAACTTTTTTATCCAAATGGGTTAAGTAGACTAGATGATGATCAATAAATTTCTTTGGAATGTAGAAATTGAGGCCACTAATAGAAATTTTAACCATTTCCAACTCGGATATACCACCTAATTTTTAATTACCTAAATTTGGCCAAATAGTCATCAACAAAATTTTCATCGTCTCTCGACATTAAACAAATCTATCAAGTTTAATTTTAAATAACAACTGAAAATTTGACTATAGGATCTTCTAAATTTAAGCCTATGCAATGCACATGAAAATTGAAGACGTTCATGACATTACTTGTTACACAAGTCATTGAAGTTGGCTGTGAAGTTAGTTGTAACTGTCATAACAAAATTTTAAAATTTTGTTATGTTCATCCAAGTGATGGACCATCCTCAATTAATGTTTCTATCAAGATTAATGGCTTTAATTACCATTCTTGGGCTTGCTCAATACGTCAAGCACTTCGAGGTAAGCTAAAACTTGAATTTGTTGATGGAACCATTATTCCATTCACTAATACTTACTATCCTCTCTATTGTGCATGGAACCAATAAAATATGCTTATGCATTTGTGGATTCTCAATTTTGTATATAAATCAATTGCTAAATCCATTATTTTTATGGAAAATGCAATTGATGTTTAGAACAATTTAAATGAGCGTTTCTTTGAATGTGATTTTTTTGCACATTTCTGAATTAATGAAAGAAATCTATGAAATGCGAAAAGATTCTAGGGCGGAGATTGATTTGTATTATTATTTAAAGATATTATAGGAAGAACTTGAGATTTACGTTCTCATTTATACATGTATTTATAGAGTCAATTTTGCATGTGATATGCGCAATGCTAGACAACATCACACTATCTTGTATACAATTTGAAATTTGACTAGCTTAAGTGCAAATTTTTCTATTGTGAAATCTCAAATTTTGCTTATGGATCATCTTCCTCATATGAAATAAATATCCTCCATGGTGTTACAACATGAGAGACAATGTAATTTTCCCCCTTAAGGAATATAAAGGTATTCTTAATGTAATTGATTCATAAATATTTAAAGGCAAGCCCTATGGATTTGCATCTTTTGGAAAAGGTGGTACTCATGTGTGTACTCATTATGGCAGAACCAATCATACAGTTGAGAACTTCTATGCCAATCATGGATTTCCATTTCATATGTAGAGAAAATTTGCTAATCACACTTCCACAAATGTCAATGATCAAGATATGAAGTTGTTGTACCCCAATTGTTTCCCCTAAGAACCCTTCATCATACCATATTGTTTCAACCACCACAAAATCACATTAGGGCTTTTGGTTCTTCTACTTATCTTTAGCTTTGCTCTATGAGGAGTTACCAAGCACCTTAACTTGTTTTCTCTTATGATCGTGGATATTTTTCTTTGATTTTATCTCTAAATTAACAAAATGCAATATTGGTTTGTCTCACTTATTGATAATGTAGGTCAAGGCAATGGGGTTTTAGCATGTTGCTTCATGGGTTCATGAGTTTATTTCCATGCCCTGGTCAAAGTCTTGAGAAATTTAAACCTCACCATTGAATTTGTTTTGAAGTTGGTATGAAATTGGTTGGTGGCCATAGGTCATCATCATCATCATCAACAATTTCTATTCACAAAGGAAGAGTATTGGCACAAAAAGTTTGTTCAAATTTGGCAAAGTTCCACCAAGGATTCTCTTGATCTAGAGGCTAGGGTTTTGGACTTCAAAGGGGTATATCTTGCTCATCTTTTGGTATTTTTGAGTGATTCCAAAAAAATTCTTCTCTTCAATGAGTTACCAACAAATCACTTTAAAATTTTCAAGGAGTTTTCATGTGGAAAGAACTTGGTGAAGAAGAAAGGTTACAAGTCATCCAGATGAACCCCTAATTCTCCATTTGTGATTTCAAATGGTCATAACTTGGTCAATTTTTATTACCTTGATCCCATCCTTTTTCCATGATTATCTTAAGGATGTGTACTTCATGCTTTCTTTTATGTGCAAAGTGAGAAAATGGATGGAAGTTGCCTTAAGAATGCAAAAGATTATAGGTCATTTCATGATTTTTGGCCAACTTCAACAAGTCATAACTTGCTCAATATTTGGAGATTTTGAGTGGTTCAAATTGCAAAATTTCATTCAAGATGTCTACTTCATTCCATATTTTTTGATCAAGAGCAAATTCTAAGTGCAAGGCCATGTTTGGAAGCAAGAGATTATAGGTCATTTTTAAAGAAGAATTTGAAATATTTCTAAGTATGGAAAGTCAACTCTTTTTCCTCAACTTTGACTCCATGTAACTTTCAGCTCAAACATCCATTTGATTCCATTATTTTTCCATTATAAATCTTGTAACATCATCTTTCCAAAGCATCAAGAATCTTGCCCTAAGACCCCTTGAGGTGGAAATGCCATTATATTGAACTTGGTAACTTGGAACTGAAGTTTCACCATAAGTCAGAATTTGAAATCCATGTTTTGGCCTTTAAACATCAAATTAGCACGCGTTTGTGATCTAAACATGTTTAACCAAGTTGCCAAAGTGGATTAGAGCCTTGAAACGCAAGGATTTGATGAGTTTTGATGCAAATCAGATCACACTTTGATCGTGTATCAGGTTCACACGATTTCCCTCAATTTTGCATCATTCCACGTGCTTGAGCATTCCATTTGATTCCCTATAAATAGAGGGTCATTCCCCATTCAATTTCCCAAGCTTAGATAGCCAGAATCACCCTGCCAAACTTGCTTCCCAACTCAGAATTCAGCTACTTCAAATCCTATTCTCAAGCCTTTTTCAATCCATTTTCTCCATCAATTCACCTTCCCTGATCTTCCCTGAACCTAACCATACATTTACATTCAAGAATCGTGCCCTACATTGCTCCATAGAAGTCCAGTTTCAGATTTCTGCAACTCAACTTCAATAGGTAGATTCCTTCATCAATTCTTCCAAACTTTGGTATCATTGTGTTGCTCTCATTGCCCTGGTTGTAGTTGCAATAGTTACTTTCTTCTGGAAACACGTTTGGACCATGTATTTTCAAATCCCCTTTTAAAACTTTCTTTCCAAATTGCTTGAGTTACAGTTTATATAAAAATGGCGCGAGGGTATGGTTGTCTTCGTCTTGAAGAGACAAAACGAATGGCATAGGTTTGAGCTTCTAATTTTACAGTTTGAGAGACCTACAATTCGTGAGGCTGGAGGTTGAAGATGACCAATGTGTCACCTTCTAACCAATAAAAGTGTGCCATTTGTTTTTTTTTTAATTTCTGATTTTACATTTGATTCAGTGTTTTATTCAGTAAAGACCATGATATGCACGGCGCGCTAGATCCTTTGGATTTGATTACTAACGCGTTTTGACTCTCATCTAATGGTCCACATATTTTTCTTTTATTTTCTTTTTCTGATTTTTATATTTTAATTGTTTTAAATTTTAAAAAATCATAGAAAATTCATTTTTAGTCCAAAAAATCTGAAAAAATTATGAAAAATATGTTTGATTATTCTCTTTCTGATTTTCATTTTTTCACAATTTATTTTTGTGTTTTGGTATTTTTTATGAATTTTACACTTATTTGATTTGTTAAAAATGTTTAAAAATAGTTTTACATATTTTTTAATTCTGAAAAATTATGGAATGATCCAATGACATTGTGACAAATATTGGTGATTTTTTTTCCTGACTTTACTATTTTTTTACCATTTTTGTTTATTTTACTCATTTATTTTAATTTTTAAAAATAGTTTCTGACTTTTAAAAATTCCCAAATTTTTTATAAAAATATTTGGACCCATTTCTGATTTTTCTATGGTTTTATTTTTCATTGCTTGATTAATTTGAATATTATGGATATTTTCCCCATTATTTTTTTAGTTTATTTTAACATTTTTTCATTCTTTAATATATATTAAATATTATATCATTTTGTGAATATTTTTCTGGCTGACTTGAGTTCATTTTTTGATCATGACTTTATTAACATCATTGGATCTTGGGTGTTGAGTTCAACTCCACCAAAATGGATGAATGATTTTAATAATAGTTTGATTAAATATTAATTCAAAAGTGGTTTATTCTTTTTTACCCTAATCCCTCTTCATCTCATCCCCTTCTCCTTGAACTAAATGTTGTTGGAGAATGATCCCTATATCATGTCTCAAAACAAATGGTTCATAGATTGCTATTGAATGACCTCAAAATAGGTGTGACTTCTATATAAATCCACTTACGATTGCTTAACATAGCGCTAAATTTTGTCCCGATTCGAATAAATGATCATTCGTGGCCCAAACTTATGATTGCAAGCCCAAGTATGTTAATTTGATCTCTTAGATCCAATAACCTTGAGATTCATTGTGTGGAGCCTTTGGTTCTACCAATCCTCTAATGGATCTACAACACCTTTGGTCAACGCGGATCACTTAAACATCGTTGATCATTAAATGGTACTTATGAGAATTCTAAATGGATGATATACTTGACAAAAAGCAAATACAACTGGTTGTGTGGAGGCTTTGGTTCTACCAATCCTCTAATGAGTTCCAAATGCAAGTTTCAAGATGGTCATCCAACTAACCACTAATTATTAACTTGCCTTATTTTATGTTTTTTTATTCTTTTATGCTTTATGCACTATTTATTTTTTATCATTTTACATTTCATGCCATTTTCATCTTTGCTCATTTGAGCATTTATTTTCTTGTCATTTTTAGTTTGCTCACTTGAGCTTTTCTTTTTTTCCCTTTTCCTAAGATACTTAATAATCAAGATAAACCCTAAAAAACTCTTAAAGGTACTTGGACTATTTGGTTACTATCCTTGGCATGATGGAGCAGTGGACTTTTCTTGGACTTAGGATTAGAAACCTTGGGCTATCTTGGAGACCTTGTGATCTTATCTGATTATTTTGTCTGGAGTTCTTGAGGTTTACCTCAAGACATTGGGTTGCTTATTTGTTTTTGTGTGCAGGTTTTTGTGATTGCATCCTTTGTTTGTAATCTGGAATTCACCCGCATACAGTCGTTACTCTGCCCAATTTTTAAGAAAACTTAATACACTTGAAGAGGTCTTGTATCTTTGCTTGCTTGGTTTCAATCCAAAGAATTAGAATTCTATCTTGACTCGTAATGTCATGTTGTGGCTTCTTGTTGGTTAGATGGTCCTTATCCTTAGCTTTTACCTTATGCTTTAGGATAGCCTCTTCTTCTCCTCCCATCTTCTTTAATTTCAAAAATCTTCTCCCTCCTTTTGAAAACCCTTCTTTTTTTTTCATTTGAACCCCTTTCATAATAAACTTGGGCTTATGTCCATGTATTTTCAAAAATATTTTCATAAATAAACTCCAATCAATTTAATAATACCTTGACATTTTTGTGAGAAGACTAAAAGTCAAATAATCTCATTTCAAACTATTTTGCCACTTTGTTTTTTATCTTTAAACTTTTCTCAAAAGGTTGGACTATTGTCAATCCTTGTAGTGATGTAAACAACTATACTTCTACATTATGTAGTGAAGAGAGATATTTTCCACTTGGGTGTTGAGTGAGGCATTGTTGATTTTAAAATCCAAGCCATATCATCCACTTTGAGATGATGCAAATTCTTTGTTCTCATGATTGTGGGTAGTAAGTATGTTTTCCACACGGACAATGACAATGATGTCTTATCTCTTAAAATTAACCAACATACTTGTTTCAAACCTTTTAAAAGAGGAACTACGTGTACCCTGATCCCCTATTGCATGAAAGGTGGTACGTAAGCACTAAAGGTTCGCAACCACGGCGGGTGAAAAAATCATAAAAAATACTTCTCTTCTCACCTCCACCATTTATTTCTATATAACACATTTTATAGCCAAAATACACAGATTTTACAAAGAGGTTCCTGCGGAGTAATGTAGATGTTTAGGGTGCTAATACCTTCCCTTTGCATAACCAACCCCCTTACCTTGAATCTTTCCCCTTTTTTGGGTTATTCGCTATTTTCCCATTCCTTTGGAAACAATAAAGCGCGGTGGCGATTTTTATTTTGATTTGTATAAAGTCTAGTCAATCCAATGGCTTAGTCTTGAACATTTCTACCGCTACAGAAGCCAGGACCACCGTCAATCACTCCTGAGAAATATGATTAAATCATACATCTACTTCAGCAGTCTACCATTAACCAACAACCTTCTGCTTCTTCCAATCAGATCCAATTTTCCACACCAGCTGGACATTCATCAATTGGTAAGAAAGGTACAAGTTTCTCTCATTCAATTTCTTGTCAAAACTTTACTCTAGACTATTATATTATTGATTCAAGAGCAAGTGATCACATGTGTGGATCAATTCAGTGGTTTCATTCATACAATGGAATCACTCATATTCATGTTAAGATGTCCACTGGCCAATATGCAATAGCTAGACATGCTGAAACCATTAAATTATCTTCTGATTTTATTTTTAACAAATATGATTTATGTGCTTTCCTTTTCTTTAAATATAATATTTGTGTCTAAGTTTTGTCAAACATTTAGTTGCATAATTTTTTTTAATAGTTTCACTTGCTTGATTCAAGAAAAGAACACCAAGAAAATGATTGGTTATAGTGACAGAGTTCAATACTTGTATTACCTATTCATGTCAAATAAGATAGTATGCAGCTCTAGCTCAACATCTGTCATTGTACCTGATAATGTCATTTAGAATTTAGCATTTGTCATTGTACCTCAACATATTTGTAAATAGAATGGACACTTTAATTCCCAATTCCCTTTCATCAATTTTGATAGCAAAGCTTTTTGTGATGTTTTCTATTTTTCAAAATTAAGAAACTTGCATTTTTCAAATAGTTCAAATAAATTTATACATCCTTTTGATCTTATGAACTTTAATATTAAGGGGTCAATTATTGTTCCATATACACGTGGCCATGTATATTTTCTAACTGCCATAAATGATTATAATAGATTTACCTAACTTCCCCTTATGAAGAATAAAAGTGAGGCTAGGCAACACGTCATAGATTTCATAAACCTAGTCCTAACCCAACACAATCACAAAATCAAGACTCTCCGAACTGACAATGGATCAGAGTTCAAAATCCCTTCATTTTATGCCTCATATGAGATTATCCATCAAACCAGTTGGGTAGAGTCTCCCCAAAAAAATGGGCTTGTTGAGAGGAAATATCAACAAATTCTAAACATTAGAATATCTCTCCTTTTTCAAGCAAACTTACCAAATTCTTATTGGTCATTTGTTGTCCTACATGCTACATTCATTATGAACAAAATTCCTATCCTTATTCTTAAAAAAATCACCATATTTCATTATGTACGAACAAGATCCTAACAGGAATGATCTCAAACTTTTTTGTTCTTTAGCCTTTGAATCCACCTTACATGCACATATAACCAAGCTTGTTGCCTCTAGAGCAAGAAAGTGCATATTTCTTTGTTACAAAACTACTATGGAGGGTACAATCCTCTTAGATATTAACATCAAAGAAATATTAGTTTTAAGAAACCTAATACATCATGAACATGTACTACCTTACAAATCCTCATCCTCACTTTCAAATTTGAATTATCACACCAAACGTGACCACATAACCATATATGACCATATAGAACAAACTCAAAGCCCAAACCAACCTCAAAATATCGAGAATGATGCCTCACCCAACATTTACCAACTAACCACAAATAACTGCACAGACCAAAATCAAAGCCAAAAAAACTTCACCCGTTGAAATTTCAATCAGTTTTGACAATACACAAGAGACACACCCTAGACCTGTTAGGAAAAGACATGATTCATCCTATTTGAATGATTATGAATGTTGTGATATGGTGGCAGAATTGACTATTAATACTGGTTTTCCATTTATGTTTGCAAATGTTACGGTAAGCAAGAGTCTCCATCGACTTTTCTTTTATACAAATTAAGGAAAGGGTGAAAAGAATAAAAAAATACCTTTTCGAGAATTTTATGAGTAAGGGGGGTAGATTATGGAAAGAGAAGGTGTTAGCATCCTTTCCATCCATAGTTATCTACGGGCTCTTAGATGCTAGCTCATTTTTTGAAAATTGCTTGTGCTTTGTGCTTTTGAAAAGCATTTGAAAATGCCTTAGTACGGTGATTCGCTTTGCATTAACTCTTGTATCAGTCCTCAAGAGTGTTGACAAAGCAAATATTTTTTAAGGTTGTTTTTGAAATGTGTAAGTGTAAAACGTTTGTTTTATTTTGAGCAAGCATCTAATAGCTATCTACTTTACTCAAAAAGGTCGTTCTTTTCCTCATATCCTTTAGACAGTGCTATCCTACTATTTGTGAGTAGGTAGCCCTATTGTTAGATGTATGAGGGACATTCGAAGGGACGTTACGGTCACGAAGGCAACTTGGCAAGGAATTTTAGTAATTGTCCTAAAGTTCTAAGATCACTTTTAACCGGGGAAACGTCGAAAGGGTCATCGAGGGACTTGTGATCTTTCAAACTAGAGGACAACCACTAAAGCTTCTCACATTTTGAGAATTGTAACCGTTTTCCTAAGGCAACCAAAGTGGGGTACCCTAGAGGTGAACATGTGCATGGTGTGTTATGTTCAGTTATTTTAGTCTTATGTTAAGTTTACTAGCATTTTATTATTAGTCTTTCCATACAAGCCTAATTACTAGCAGTTAATATTTTGCAGAAAATTTAAAGTGCGGGAATTTAAATCCTTCACTATTACAATATTTTAGGGAGGGGGTATTTACATGTCCAAATGGGGGAGAAATAAAGAAAGCGGTAAAATCCTATTTTAATCTATTACATATTGTCAGCTGATACATTATTATAAAAAATGAGAAAGTAAAATAATTCGCGCGAAATAAAGAAACGTCTATGAAGTCCTAAGAATTAAGCTAAGTAAAATAAGAATATCTTTTTGGTTTTTGTTTATTTTAAGAAAATAATTAAACTACCTTAAATCTAATTTTAATTTAAAAAAAGGTAATTGCTAAATGAATTTAAAGCCTAATTCTAATATTTTTGTATTTTTGTTTGAGAAAATAAATTAAACATAAATTAAACCCTAAGTTCTAACTTACTTTAATTAAAAAAATGTTAAAGTTAATTAATTAATTAATTTTCAGAAATTAGTTATTTAATTAAAAAAAGAACTAATCATAAGTTTTGTTGGTTTTTTTTGTTTGATAAAAAAACTTGTTGATCGAATAAAACAAACAAATTAAAAGAATAAAAATAAAATAAAATTCAAATGGATCAGGGTGTTATGAAGCAAATAGGGGGTATGCATCTGAAATTGCTAGGCTCAGAAGATGACAAGCCCAGGCCACACTGGATCTTGTGTTGCTGACCCATGAGGGTGCATGATGGGCTAGTACCCCAGGGGCGTTGGATCTTTAGCATGTTGATGTTTATTGGCCCAGATGTGGAGGCCTATGAAGCGCGGGTGGATCTGTCTAACACTGGATCTGAAAGAAAAATATGAGAAAAATGTAAAAACTGGGGATCGAACCCAGGTTTATAAGCTTCACACACGCATGTTTTACCACTAGGCCAAGATTGTTCATTCGTTAGTACAGGGTGGTGATAATATTATATATGAAATCAGTTATTATTTTCATTTTTCCAAACATGCACCCAATCAGATTTGAATGGACCAACCATGATGCAACAAAATGCCACGTATGCATGTGATACGATGGTGAACTAACTTGGGTGTTTTGCGTTTGATCGCAAATGTTACGGTTAGCAAGAGTCGCCACCGACTTTTCTTTTATCCAAAAGGAAAGGTGAAAAAGCACAGGAAATACCTTTGAGATTATTTCATGAGTTTGGAAGGTAGATTATGAAAAGAGAAGGTATTAACACCCTTTTCATCCATGGTTTTTCATGGGCTCTTAGTTACTCGCTAGATCACTTGCTTTTGTTTGAAAATTTGTTTTGTGTGGTTTTTGAAAGTATTTTGAAAAGGTGCCATCGTTCAGGCAAACTTTGTAATGATTCTCGTTCATAAGAATGTATACAAAGTGTTGATCTTTTGAAAATGTTTTCAAGTTTGAAAGGTGTTTTGAAAGTGTTGGTGTTTGTTTTGAAAATAACAAGGATGTTTTTGGTTTTGAAATTGAACAAGCAACTAGGAACAATCTACCTACTCAAAAGTCTTTCATGTTCTTTTCCCTTTTTCCTTTAGATGTCGCTATCTTACCATTGATTGATAAGAAGCCCCAACGTTGGATGTGAAGGGACGGGCATGGGACGTTTGTATAGTCATAGCAAGCAACCCATGGAACATTTTAGCAATGTCATTTTAGGGACTAGATCGTTTACCGAAGGCAACATCGAGGGTCATCGAGGGACTACGATCTTTTATCGAGGGTCTTTGCTAAAACGTCCATGTTCGAGGGACATGACTATTTTCTGAAAGGCAACAAAGTGGGATTACCCTAAGGGTGCTAGTGTGCAAGTGTGTTTGATTTTCATGCATTTAGTCTTGGTTAGGGTTATCTATTTGTTGATTTTATGTCTTGCCATACACACCCTAATTACTAGCATTTATGTTTGAAAGCAATAAATTGTCGAAATGTAAAGGTCCTACGCTATTACATCATTTAGGGACGGGGGTACAAATTTATAAATGGGGGGGTTACAAGAATTTAAATCCTAATTGAAATGTACAATGCAAGAAAGAAAAAGGACTTGTTTTAAAAAATGGTTTTTTTTGTCTTAATGAATTAAGAAAAAGAAATAAATGAATTAATAAAAAGAAAATATTTTTATGTCTTTTTTATATTAATAAAAGGGTACTAATATTAAAAATGATGAAAAAGGAAAATAATGAGAGATAGAATTAGCATGCTGCTGAGAGCAAAACAAAGGGGATCAGAAGTTCTGATGTCGGGTACGCTGTGGTTCAGAAAGAGGCATCAGAAGCAATCAGAAGTTCTGAGTTAATACACTCTGAGGTCCTACAAGAAACGTTAGAGGGAAAACACAAGAGTTCTTAGTTGCTACGTGCTGAAGTTCTGAATGTGAGAACAATGAGAAAATCTTAGAAGCTCTGTACGTGTTAAAACAATGGGGAGAACTCAGAAGTTCTGTATTGTGCTAAGACAGTGGGTGAACATCAAAAGTTCAGTGTGTTATCAGCGTGTGAAAATTAGAAGTTCTGAGTGTTAAAATGGTGAGTGGAAACATCAAAAGTTCAGTGTGTTTAACAGTAAGGAGAACTCAGAAGTTTTGTGTTGTGCTAAAACAGTGAGTGAAAATCATAGGTCATGTGCCACATTTCAACTCTTTCCTCATATTAATCAGAACATCAGCAATTTATTCAGTTCTTAATAAACAACAAATCAGAAGGCTAAAAGCACAACAGTTTATAGAAGTTCTAATCCTAAATCTGAGCCTAGCCTTACTCAAGAAGTTATGATCCACAACTTTTCTACTTATGCAATGTATGGAAAACATTAATATTATGATATTTATATATTTAATGATGTTCTAAATGAAAAGATGCAAAGTCAGAAATACTTACCTTGAATCTGAAGCGTGCGCTTGGAACTTGAGTTGCTGCCTTCAGATGTTCTGGAGTCAACGAGAGCAAAGGAACGGAAAAAATTGTGTTCTTTTTCAAAGGGAAGAACAAAAGTTTAGTTTTCTGTTTTGGAATTATGGGTTCTTGCGAAGGTTTTACAGTTTTATTTTTTCTCTTTTGACAATTCTTTTTCTCTCTCCAAAAGCCATCCCCTTGAAAGTGTGATGAAGCAACTTATTTATAGGTGAATTTGTTGTGGTTTTGGGGGGAAAAACAAATGGGATTTGAACATTTTTTGGCACACTATTGTATTGCTTTTTTATCATAGTTTTTTGTATTTGGTGCAAATATGGGATTTGGGAATATACAGGTGTGGACTGGAATAGCTTCTGGTTATAGTACTGTGTTGTAGCAGTGTAGTAGGTTGTTTAAACGAACTTTTGGGATCTAGTGATGTTCTAATCGCATAAGACCAGAATGAGACTCGAAGAGTGATGTTCTGACTGAAGCGTTGAACATAGCCTTCATATGCTGAAGGGTCATGTTCTGACCAAAGAGCATCGCTTCCACATGTTTTAATTGAAGCATCATGTTCTGAACTGTGTTTGCAAATTCTGACGGCATTTGCGTGGAGGTTGGCCCAGAAGTTCTGAAGTACCATGTTCTCTTAACACTTAGAAAAATTTCTAAATGTTTAGAAATTTGGGTTTTTCAAAGTAATTTCTGATGAACTAATGTCATATCTTGGTGAAATATAATTGTTGAAACTTGATTTTTGACCCAAAAGTCAAAGTTTGACTTTTCAGCATACTTTTGACCATTTTGCCCTTGTGAATAATTTTCTTGGAAAATTGCAATTTGAGACTTGAAACTTGCCAGAAGCAAACCTGAGGGTCTAGAATGATCTTTTGAGAAATGAGAGGGAAAATTTTGGGGTACAACAGCTTCCTCTGTTCAATCTTCTTAAACCTGAAGAGTTAGATTGGCGAGTCTGCCATTCGTGACTTGAATGTGGAAGATGATTGGACACTAGAGTGCCCAAAAATTTTCACTTGATGATGTGGTGGTTGATTATGTAAGGAATGGGCTTAAAGATGCCATTTGGAGGAAAGTTGATAAATATTGGAAGAAGTATCATCACAAATCTCTTGTTGATTTATACTAAAACTCGATGCTTTACCTGTGAGAAAAAGAGTTAGTAAAATGCAGATGTATGCATGATGTTTTCTAGATGTGGTATTATGATAAATGCATTTTGTATGTACATGTTATGATGTATGAGTGTGGGATGTATGTTTTTGTCTGGGAAAATAAATCCATGACTGCCGCTGAAGAAAATCTGGGGGGTTGAATCCCTGATTGCTGTTGGGGATGAAGAATATGCATATCTTCAAATTTTGTTGAAAGGATGCTTTCGTTGGGGAATATCTTTGAATTTCAACTGTTATCTGGTCGGATCCAGGCTTTACAATTTGCTGAGGATGAATTAGTCAACTGTTATCTGGTTAGATCAAGGCTTCACGGCAACTTACTGGGGATACAGAAGTTAACTGTTTTCTGATCGGATCCAGTTTTGCGGTAACTTGAAGTGATAACTACTATTTGGTCGGGTCCAAGTTTCATGGTTTTTTGAAAGTTGTACCATTATCTGGTCGAGTCCATACTTCATAGTGTTTCTTTGGGGATCATAATTAATTGTTATCTGGTCAGGCTCCAGGTTTTAAAATAAACTGTTTGAAAAACTATCATCTAGTCGGGTCTAGGCTTTGCATATTTCTGAGGTTGATGAGGTCAACTAATATCTGGTCGGGTCCAGGTTTCACAATAAACTGTTTGAGGATTTAGTTGTTATCTGGTCGGTTTCCATGTTTCACAATGAATCTCTGAGGGTAATTGTTATCTGGTCGGATTCAGGCTTCACAATAACTTGTTGGGGGTAGAGGCAAACTCTACTTGGGAGAAGAAGTTAAACCTTGGTCCAGTTGAGTCCAGGTTCTTCTATATTTTGAAGTTTTAAACTATTATCTGGCTGGATCCAGGCTTTTAGTAACTTGAAATTGAGATCAACTACTATCTGGCCGGGTTCAGGTTTCAGACACTCAAACTATTATCTGGTCGGGTCCAGGTTTCAGTAATTTACTAGGGATAGTGGCAAACTCTACTGGATAATAGGAGTTTTGCTAATGATTTTGTAGGAATTTAAACTGCTATCTAGTCGGGCCCAGGCTTCAACAATTGAAGAAGTCAAACTATTATCTGGTCGGGTCCAGGCTTCAGTAATAACTTGAAAATTGTACTAATATCTGGTCGGGCCCAGGCTTCTTAGTATCTTTTTGGAAATAGTAAAGGTTTTGCTGACAGCTTTACTGGGGATCAGGGGTTGTGGCCCTATGATTTACAATAATCTGAAATGAAAATTCAAACTGGAGAGTGTAGACTCAATCGGGTAGGATAGACTCAGCTTTGGGTAACAGGTTCAGCTGGGTAAGATAGACTATGTCGGGGGAATACATACTCGGTTGGGGAGGATGTACTTGGCTGGGTAATTTTGGTTCCTTGATTGTTGTTGGGGAAATAAAACCTGTTGAAGAGGTGAGTTTCTTTTAGGAAGAGATCCACGAGGCTTCAACTTGTAAAATTCGACTTAGCTTGAGAGATAGCTGCCAAGAGATTGAGACTCTGGTTGGGGATTATCCTACGCAAAGAGACTTTGTGAGTAACTTTGCTGAGGAGGAAGTTAATGAAATAACTTTGTGAGGGTATTCCCTATTCATTAAAGAGGTGTATGTTACTTCTTAGGTCATATGTGCCAAACAGTTTTAATCATGTTCATATGCATATGTCCACTCGATTTTAGTCATTGGACAAATTTGTATTCAAAAGAAAGACAGAAATTTTGCACTTCAAAGTATATATGTATTGATATTTTTCCCATGAATAGGCGTTTTTGTACTGAGAGACGTAGATCCTAGTAAGAGGAAATCGTCGAAAGGAAAACAAAATTGAGAACAAAAACAAATAGCCATGTGAAATGATATCATTGCCTTCCAACTCTACTATTGCCCCAATGTCTTCGAATGTCCCTTGCCGTTGATAGAAGTTGATTGGATTGATCTTGGACCGTTTGAACTTAGACCTTGGTGATAAAATTGATCGTGGTGATTCCATGGGACATAGTCATACGCTTTCAATCCTTAATGTTTTCCTGGATCGCCCTTTCGGGTTTTCAACCCATCAGGATACCCTTTTTTCCCAAGTCGCCCTTTCGGGTTTTCAACTTGTCGGGTGTACAATCTTTGGCATATATCCCTAATTTTTACCCAAACTTTTGGTTTGCCGGGATGCCCTTATTTTTCCTAGGTGTGTCAACCTAGCGGGTCTCTTATGCGTAGTATTTTTTAACTATGTCTGCGTTTATAGGATATGGGAAATCTTCACCATCCATGGTAGTCAACATCATGGCACCGCCAGAGAAAACTCTATTGACAACAAACGGCCCTTCATAGGTGGGAGTCCATTTGCCTCTGGGGTCACCTTGTGGTAGAATGATGCGTTTTATCACCAAGTTACCAGCTTGGTATACTCGAGGCTTGATCTTTTTATTGAAATCTTTGATCATCCGTTTTTAGTACGTCTGACCATGGCAAACAGCAGCCAATCATTTTTAGTCGATCAAGTTCAGCTGATCCAATCTAGTTTGAATCCAATCATATTCGCCTAAGCCTGCCTCATTCATAATCCTCAGCGAGGGAATCTGAACTTCCATCGGCAGAACAACTTCCATGCCATAGACTAAGGAAAAGGGAGTTGCCCCAGTTGATGTTCTAGCTGAAATACGGTAGCCATGTAGAGCAAATGGCAACATCTCATGCCAATCCTTATAGGTTACCACCATTTTTTGCACAATCTTCCTGATATTTTTGTTGGCCACTTCGACTGCACCATTCATTTTCGGTTTATATGGAGAAGAATTATGATGCTTGATCTTAAACTGAATGCAAAGCTCAGTAATCATAGCATTGTTGAGGTTAGTCCCATTGTCGGTGATAATCCTTTCGGGGATACCATAACGGCAGATGAGGTTGTGTATGATAAATCTGGCTACTACATTCTTTGTGACTGAGGCAAAAGAAGCGGCTTTGACCCACTTGGTGAAATAATCAATAGCGACCAAAATGAAGCGATGTCCATTGGAAGCAGTTGGCTTGATTTCTCCAATCATATCAATGCCCCACATTGCAAATGGCCACGGAGCAGTCATGACATTCAGAGGGATAGGAGGCAAATGGACCTTGTCAGCATAGATTTGGCATTTGTGACAAGTTCTTGAATGTTGATGGCAATCAGCCTCCATTGTTGACCAATAGTAGCCAGCTCTCAAGATTTTCTTAGCCATCGTATGTCCACTTGAGTGAGTACCGAAGAGACCATCATGCATGTCTTCCATGATTTCGTCTTCCTCTTTCTTGTCCACACATCGGAGTAGAGTTCAATCATGGTTGCACTTGTACAATATTTTGTTGCTTAGGAAGAATTTGGCTGCAAATCTTCGTAAGAACTTTCTGTCATTGATAGATGCTCCCTCTGGATACTCTTGTGTTTCAAGGTATCTCATCACCTCATGGTACCATGGATTTTCCGCATCAGTGTCAAGCTCATAGAAATGTGCAGGTTCGTCGAATCTTTCAATTGTAATCATAGGGGCTTTGTTGTCCCATCTGACTTTGAACATTGAAGACATTGTTGCCAAAGCGTCAGCCAACTGATTTTCTTCCCTAGGGAAGTGCTCAAAAGTGATCTCTTCGAAGTAAGGAATTAGGGATAACACAAGTTCCTTGTAAGGGATTAGATTAGGTGTTTAGTGTCCCAATATCCTTTTACTTGGCTGATCACTAGAGCGGAATCCCCAAACACATTCAAATGTTTGATCCTCAAATCAATGGCAGCTTTCAGACCCAAAATACATGCTTCGTACTCGGCCATGTTATTCGTGCAATCGAAGCATAATCTGACAGTGAATGGAGTGTGGAAACCTTCAGGAGAGATGATTAAAGCACCAATGCCATTGCCGAGTGCGTTGGACTCCCCATCGAATACCATAGTCCATTGGGATCCTTCTTCAGGTCTGTCATACGGTCCAAGTTTCACGCAATCGGTTACTAGCATGATGTTCTCATCAGGGAAGTCGAAGTTTATTGACTGATAATCATCCCCGTCTTGATGGGCTAAATGATCAGCTAGTACGCTTCCTTTGATGGCCTTTTGTGTAGTGTATTGGATGTTGTACTCAGTCAAGATCATTTTCCATCTGGTTATCCGACAGAAAAGGGAAGGTTTCTCGAAAATATACTTGATTGGGTCCATTTTAAAAATCCACAGAGTGGTATGAGTCAACATATACTGTCTTAGCCAGCGAGCAGCCCATGCCAGAGCGCAACAAGTTTTATTGAGCAGTGAATATCTGGTTTCACAGTCGGTAAACTTTTTGCTCAGGTAATAAATAGCATGCTCTTTTCGGCCAGACTCGTCATGTTGGCCCAAAACACACCCCATAGAATTCTCTAGTACTGTCAAGTACATGATCAAGGGCCTTCCTTCAACTGGAGGCATGAGAATAGGAGGCTCTTGTAGATATTCTTTGATTTTGTCAAAGGCAGCTTGGCATTCATCGTTCCATCTGACTACCTGATCTTTCTTCAAGAGCTAGAAGATTGGCTCACAAGTAGCAGTCAAGTGAGATATGAAACAGGAAATGTAATTGAGACGACCCAAGAATCCTCTAACTTCCTTTTCAGAATATGGGACTGGCATTTCTTGGATGGCCTTTACCTTGGCAGGATCAACTTTAATGCCTTTATTGCTGACAACAAAACCTAGAAGCTTTCCAGATCGTACTCCGTACATACACTTGTTAGGGTTTAACCTCAACTTGTACTTTTTCAGCCTTTCGAATAGTTTGTACAGGTGATCAAGATGTTCCTCTTCAGTTTGTGATTTAGCAATCATATCGTCCACATAGACCTCTATTTCATGATGTATCATGTCATGAAACAAAGCTACCATATCCCTTTGATATGCTGCCCCTGCATTCTTCAATCCGAATGGAATGACCTTGTAGCAAAAGGTGCCCCATTGCATAATGAATGTAGTCTTCTCCATGTCTTCGGGAGCCATCCTTATTTGATTATAGCTTGAGAAGCCATCCATGAAAGAGAAGACTTTATGTTGAGCAGTATTATCAACTAAGACGTCAATGCATGGTAGAGGGAAGTCATCCTTGGGGCTTGCCCTATTCAGATCCCTATAATCTACGCACATGCGAACTTTCTCGTCTTTCTTTGGCACTGGAACCACATTGGCAACCCATTGAGGATAGGATGTCACCGCTAGGAACCCTGCATCAAATTGTTTCATCACTTCAGCTTTGATCTTTTCAGACATATCAGGCCTCATGCGACGAACCTTTTGTTTAACAGGAGGACAGTCTTCTCTTGTCGGCAGACGATGAACTACGATGTCGGTATCCAACTCATGCATATCTTCATAAGACCAAGCAAATACTTCCACATAATCATGCAACATCTGAACCAACCTGCTCTTGACACTTCTTTCCAAATTGACGTTGATCCTAATTTCCTTCTTATCTGACTCAGTACCCAGGTTGATAACTTCAACTGACTCTTCGTGCGGTTGAATAGCTTTTCCTTCTTGTAATAGAAGTCTGGCTAGTTCTCCTAGTATGTCACAATCTTCCTCGTCTTCGTCTTCGACTTGGTTGATAGGAAATTCAAAGTCATAGTCGGCAATAGTAGAGTCATTGGCAATAGGATCCAGAGTGGATGTGGACCTACAAGAGTGTGTGTGTGTGTGCATGTAAGATACATGGCTATTTTTTTTTTTGAAAAATGTATTTGAAGGGAAGGAAAGACAATGAACACAAATATTTGAATGCAAAACAGTCCAATGTACTGAATGATCATATGATTAGATGAACATAAATAAAATCCTTGACAAATGGACCAAAGTGCCCCGGGCCAGGCTTATGGCTGAAAAGTCATTGTTAAAATATTACAGACAACAGGTTCTTGAATTGGAAGAAAAGCAATAACAAGTAGATTACTCCTCAATGAAGGATATGGGCACAAAGTCCTCTGCATGCCAATTCTTCAGCTCTGTTGCAGTTGGATACACCCAATCTTCAAATGCAGCTTCTTCATCAGAATCACCCATGGCGTTGACTTCATGGCTTCCAATGCGGAGAGGTGGCTTTCCAGCACGAGCACGCCTCACTTCCTTCTGAGCTTTGACAGTGAAGCCCAAACCAAACATGTCCGCTTTAAATGGGATATCGAGGAGTTTCCCCCAAGTATCACAATTTCCTTCTTCAATTTCCGAACGGGCATCCTTGACAGAAACCATATTTGGCATGGCCTTAACAGCTTTAGACTCATCAGAAGAACATTTGGTAACATAAATCATCGGTGGCATGACTTCAAAGGCTTGACATGGGGTTTCAATGAATTCTCCATCCATCTCTACGTATTTGAACGAGTTAAGGTGGCTTACCATAAACTCTTCTTCTCCACTGACGGTGACTATTCTTCCCTTGACTGGATATTTGAGTTTCTGATGGAGAGTTAAGGTTACTGCCCCAGCTTTATGGATCCAAGGGCGACCTAATAGAAAATAATAGGCAGGAAGAATATCCATAATATAGAAGGCAGAGTTAAAGATTTGGGAGCCCACTTTGATCGTAAGATCTACTTCCCCATGGACAGTCCTCTTTGATCCATCAAACGCCCTTACAATGATATCACTTGGCTTCAAGACTAAATCTTCACAGTCAAGACGATCTAACGCCCCCTTGGGTAATACATTCAGAGAAGAACCAGTGTCTACTAGCACATGCACTAAGGTAGTCCCCTTGCACTCGACGGAAACATGTAAAGCTTTATTATGATTCTTCCCAAGGGGCGTTAAGTCAGCATCTGAAAATCCCAAGCCATTATCAGCTTTCAGGCTAGCCGCGCAATTCTCAAATTGGTCTGTTGTTGTCTCATGGGGGACATGAGCCTTTTTTAGGAACTTGATTAACGTCCGAGCATGGGCATTAGAACAAAGCATCAATGACAACATTGAAATCTTAGAAGGGGTTTTCCCGAACTATTCCACAATCTTGAAGTTGCTTCTTTTTATTATCTTCAAAATCTCGTCCATCTCACGAGCGGAGGGTTCTCCATCAGCAACATCCTTTGAGGGTATTTCAGTTAAAACCGACTCAACAACCTTTGCCTTCCCCCATGTATCGGTATTTGGCTTGACAACAGTAATGCGGATGTGCGTCTTTGTAACCACTAGTGGTGAGATATTGGGTGAAAATATTCTCCCAGTTCTGGTTACTTTGCTTGAGCCATCTATGTTATCAACATTGTCATATTTTTCTTCTTCGATCCAAGCGTCTTGTTTAATCCCATGATAGAACACCTCATCACCATAATTCCATGGTACTGCCTTATTTGAAGAATAGGGAATCGGCTCGGGATTGATAATTATTAAGGGAGCAACAATGCGTTCGTTTGAAATCCTAATAGGACCTTTAGAGGTGATCCTAAAAGGTTTGTTTGAGATGGTAATAATGGATAGATCTTCACATTTGTTAATCAAACTTTTGGCAAGTGGGGTCTTCTCGAATAGAATTTCGTGGCTATCCATCAGGCGTTGTATTCCTTTCTTCAGCCCTTCACATCCATTGTGTTATCTTGTACAGCACACACAGTCTTTTACACAGCCTGGGAAAATCCCAACCTTCAACAGGTTCTTTTTATGGTATTTAGCGGAGTAGTCAATTCTTCAACAGAGGCAACAAAAATTTTATCCTCAATGGCATTAACACCCTTGTCATGCTTCGGCATTGGAGTTGTGATTACATTCGGCATTGGAGGAGGATCAAACTCAATAGTTTTGTTATCAATTAAATCCTGGATTTTGTTCTTCAAGGCCCAACACTGGTCAGTCTCGTGCCCAGGACTGCTGGAGTGGTAAGCACACTTAGCGTTCGGATTATACTTTGGTGACGAGGTATAAGGGTTGGCGGGAGGATCGCGCAATGTCACTAAATTATCCTTGAGAAAATGTTGAAGGGCTTGAGACTGTGACATGCCTAACCTCGTAAATTGTCTTCTTGGAATTTCAAAACATTGATGATTTGCAGATGGTCTTGGAGTAGGAGTCGGATTGGAGATTCAGACATCATTGACAGACGGACGATCATTCTTCTTGGTATGGGCCCTTTCCCCGTACACAACATTGACTTCTTTCTTTGCAGCAAAAGGTTTCTTGATAGGATTGGGAGTGGAGGAAGATGCCACAGAGATCTTCCCACTTTTGATGCCACTTTCAAATCTTTCACCGGTTAAGATTAATTCGGTGAAACCAGAAGAAGAGCAACCTACCAACAGATTAAAGAAGGGACCAGACAAAGTACCCATGAACATGTCAATGTGTTCTCGATCAGTCAAGGGTGGTTGAACCCTAGTGGCAAGGTATCTCCAATTTTGTGCATATTCCTTAAATCCTTCATTCTTTCCCATGGTCATATCTTGCAACTGAACCCTCGTTGGCGCCAATTCGGTGTTGTACTGATACTGATGGTAGAAGGAAGCAGCTAAATCCTCCCAAGTATTGATACGAGAACCATCTAACTGATAAAACCATTCAAGTTGAGTTCCAGCTAAGCTTTCTTGGAAAAAGTGAACCCAGAGCTTCTTATCAGAGGTGTGTGGATGTATTTTGTGCACATAAGATTTTAGGTGGAGTTTTGGACAAGAAACTCCATCGTACTTTGCAAAGACTAGTATTTTGAATTTATGGGGGATGACTACCCCAGAGATCAAACCCAAATCATCAAAATCTAATTCGGGGATGACTTGGATTTCAACAGCTTTCAATATGTCTTCTAACTGCTTGTATTTGATATTGGCGGGTGGATATTGCTCGTCGAAATAATCATCATCAGATACTTGATCATTAACACAGTCATCCTGAGTACTCTTGACCTCACCGATCTGGTTCTCGTCCTCTTCAGATGAGTCTCCTCCTACTGGGATTTGACGGATCGTCTCCTTGAACCTTCTACCCATGTTGAGTAGAGCTTTCTTCTTTGGCTTCTTCTTAATAGCCAGCAAAGCCATCATATCTTGATGCCCCTTGGCTAGGGCTAGGAGAGTCTCCTGAAACTGAGAATTCTGGGCTTAGAGATCCTTCATAGTTTTCTCTAGATCTATCTTGCTGAAATAAATAGCAGAGAGATAAGGAAACTTGTTATGCGAAAACCTGTCATGTTATGATGCATGAATATGTACATGCAAATGATTTCAAGGATTAATGAGATTTAAATTTGTATAGACAAAAGAATGAACAAACATTCATTTTCATTAGACAAAACATGAAAGATTACATCATGCCTCTTGGGCTTACAAAATAACTTTCTAAGATAAAAAGACCGAACGCATCCTCTTTGACGCGAGATAAGCGTTCACGCTTTGCTCTTCTTGTAGCTGCTTCGTAAGCTCCAAGACCCTCTTCTCACTAGCATAGAATTGAGCTTCAAAAGTATCTCGTTCTTCCCTAATCTGAATCCAACCCTTTTGCAAGTCTTCGAGAGAGGTAGGCATGTCGGGATGGAGGATAGTGTAGGGACCATCTCCTTCAACCACATGCTCCATGATGACTGGTAAGATGGAAGGATATGGCATCATAAGTTTCTGAGCACGAGCTCGTACCCATTTAAGGTAAGGCTTGAGGGGAATGGAGTTCTTGTATCCTAACGTCTTGATATCTACCTTGTTCAACATCCTCCAGGCTCGGATAAACCTCTGACGGTAACCTTGATCGTCATTCTCGTAGTCAAATACTACTCCTTAGATAAGCATCTCGCAGGGACCATCCCTTGGGGCGTAACCAAATTTTTGTAGGGCTAAGCAGGGGTTGTAAGTGATACCTCCTCTAATGCCAAGAAAAGGGACATTAGGGAATTCTCCACAATGGTCGATGATAGTAACATTCTCTAAAGAGCGAGAACACCAATGAATATCTGAATGTCTGAGTGTCATCAACATATGGGACCATCTTGAACCTTGCTCATTTTTCAACATAGATTGGGGAAGATGCGAAATAAACCATCTTTCCAAGAGAGGAGTGCAACACATGAGAATACCTTTCTTCCTTAAAGTGCGAGAGTGAAACGAATGTAGGATGTCTCCTAACAAAGTAGGCACCGAGTTATGAGACATGAAGATTTTGACGGTGTTTACATCTATGAGTTTATCAGGATTTGGAAACAACACCATCCCATAAATGAGAAGCGCCACAATTTACTCAAAAGCTTGTAAGTCCAAGGAGTTCCAACAATCTTGAGCTTTCTCAAACAAGAATTTTGCTAAGAAACCTTTGACACCACTCATTGTTTCCCAATTAGTTGTGACATCAGATGGTTGCAAGTTTAGGGGTTGAGCAATCTCTTCTGGTTTTAGATCTCTTTCCGTACCGTTGAAGGGTAGTTGATTGAGAATGGGAATTCTCAAGAGTTGGGAGAATTCCTCCAAAGTTTGCACAAGTTGATAATCGGGAAAAGTGAAGCAATGGTGTGAGGATAAAAGAATTGGAAGAGCACCTTCATCATATCTTCATCGATGTTGGAGGTAACCAAGTTTAGGAGGCGACCATGTCTTTCGGTAAATGGAGAATTCTCATAAACCCTTGATGCTAGCTCTTTAAGTTAAGGAGGGATCCTTACAAGATTGACTTGAATGGTTTTCCTGCAAATAGAATCCATGTCCTACAAAACAGAACAAAGATAAATCCCAAGATCCTTGAAATGGTTAGTGAATATGAATATGATGTTTATGATGTTATGTACAAGTAAATATATACAAACAAAGAAAACAAGTCCTTAGGTTTAGGCTTGCATGGAGTCTCAGAGGTAAGTACCCTCTTGAAGTTTAGTTGGCTCAAACTTGTCCTAGTAATAGTAATCGGGTTCTAAGGGTCTCAATATCACTGGTTTGTTTCTTTGGGCATTGTTTCAGCATAAACCTCTTTAATGGAGACCGAAATATACCAAAAAACCAAACCTCAATGAATGTAGTATCGAGTATCTACCAACTTCGGATTGCACCAAAGTCGGTCATCTCACTACGTCCTAATGGCCAAGTTGGTCAAGTAAAGGTTCTAAAAGTTCATTAGTGATTCATGACATCACTCAGCGGCCCCATATTCTCCTTGACTACTCAAGGGCTACCGGTACCCACAAATATGTCGCACTAACGTAGCTATTGCTTAGACCATGTCGGTATACCCCGTATAGTTTCCATAATGTATTGCTACTTACCAATAAGGTATCCCAAATCCGGGTGGAGGATTCAAACCCAAACAAAGAACCATAATGTAAAGCATACAAGTCAAACAAAGAAAGCAAGTAAATGTGATTTAACTCTAAGGTAACCCAACTTTTAGAATTATCCCCAACAGAGTCTCCAATTTTGTGATATAGTGGGAGAACTGACTTGGGTGTTTTGCGTTTGATTGCAAATGTTGCGGTTAGCAAGAGTCGCCACCGACTTTTCTTTTATCCAAAAGGAAAGGTGAAAAAGCACAGGAAAGACCTTTGAGATTGTTTCTTTAGTTCAGGGGGTAGATTATGAAAAGGGAAGGTATTAGAACCCTTTTCATCCATGGTTTTCCATGGGCTCTTAGTTACTCGCTAGATCATTTGCTTTTGTTTGAAAATGTGCTTTGTGTGGTTTTTGAAAGTATTTCGAAAAGGTGTCGTCGTTCAGGAAAACTTTGTAATGATTATTGTTTGTAAGAATGTTACAAAGTGTTGATCTTTTGAAAATGTTTTTAAGTTGTAAAGGTGTTTTGAAAGTGTTGGTGTTTGTTTTGAAAATAGCAAGGATGCTTTTGGTTTTCAAATTGAGCAAGCAACTAGAAAAAATCTACCTACTAAAAAGTCTTTCATGTTCTTTTCCTTTTTTCCTTTAGATGTTGCTATCTTACCATTGATTGATAAGAATCCCCACCGTTGGATTTGAAGGGACGGGCATGGGGCGTTTGTATAGTCATAGAAAGAAACCCATGAAACATTTTAGCAATGTCGTTTTAGGGACTAGATCATTTACCGAAGGCAACATCGAGGGTCATCGAGGGACTACGATCTTTTATCGAGGGTCTTTGATAAAACGCCCATGTTCGAGGGACATGACTATTTTCCGAAAGGCAACAAAGTGGGATTACCCTAAGGGTGCTAGTGTGCAAGTGTGTTTGATTTTCATGCATTTAGTCTTGGTTAGGGTTATCTATTTGTTGATTTTATGGCTTGCCATACACACCCTAATTACTAGCATTTATGTTTGAAAGCAATAAATTGTGGAAATGTAAAGGTCCTACGCTATTACATCATTTAGGGATGGGGGTACAAATTTATAAATAGGGGGTTGCAAGAATTTAAGTCCTAATTAACTATTACAACCATATTGAAATGTACAATGCAAGAAAGGAAAAGGACTTGTTTTGAAAAATGGTTTTTTTTGTCTTAATGAATTAAGAAAAAGAAATAAATTAATTAATAAAAAGAAAAAAATTTATGTCTTTTTTATATTAATAAAAGGGTATTAATGTTAAAAATGATAAAAAAAGGAAAATAATGAGAGATAGAATTAGCATGTTGCTAAGAGCAAAACAAAGGGGATCAGAAGTTCTGATGTCGGGCATGCTGTGGTTCAGAAAGAGGCGTCAGAAGCAATCAGAAGTTCTGAGTTGATACACTATGAGGTCCTGCAAGAAACGTTAGAGGGAAAACACAGGAGTTCTGGGTTGCTACGTGTTGAAGTTCTGAATGTGAGAACAGTGGGAAAATCTTAGAAGCTCTGTACGTGTTAAAACAGTGGGGAGAACTCAGAAGTTATGTATTGGGCTAAGACAGTGGCTGAACATCAGAAGTTCAGTGTGTTATCAGCGTGTGAAAATCAGAAGTTCTGAGTGTTAAAATGGTGAATGGAAACATCAGAAGTTTAGTGTGTTTAACAGTAAGGAGAACTCATAAGTTCTGTTTTGAACTAAAACATTGAGTGAAAATCAGAGGTCCTGTGCCACATTTCAATTATTTCCTCATATTAATCAGCACATCAACAATTTATTCAGTTTTTAACAAACAGAAAATCAGAAGGATAAAAGCACAACAGTTTATAGAAGTTCTAATCCTAAATCTGATCCTAGCCCTAATCAAAAAGTTCTAATCCACAATTTTTCTACTTATGCAATGATATGGGAAACATTAATACTGTGATATTTACATATTTAATGATGTTCTGAATGAAAAGATGCAAAGTCAGGAAGACCTACCTTGAATCTGAAGCGTGCGCTTAAAACTTGAGTTGCTGCCTTCAGATGTTCTGGAGTCAACGAGAGCAAAGGAACAGAAAAGATTATGTTCTTTTTCAAAGGGAAGAACAAAATTTTAGTTTTCTGTTTGGGAATTCTAGGTTCTTGCGAAGGTTTTACAGTTTTCTTTTCTCTCTTTTGACAATTATCTCTCTCCAAAAGCCATCCCCTTGAAAGTGTGATGGAGCAACTTATTTATAGGTGAGTTTGTTGTGGTTTTGGGGGGGAAACAAATGGGATTTGAACATTTTTTGGCACACTATTCTATTGCTTTTTTATCACAACTTTTTGTATTTGGTGCAAATATGGGATTTGGGAAAATGCAGGTGTGGACTGGATTAACTGTTGGTTATAGTACTGTGTTGTAGCAATGTAGCAGGTTGTTTAAACTAGGTTTTGGGATCTGGTGATGTTCTGATTGCAGAAGACTAGAATGAGACTCGAAGAGTGAGGTTCTGACTAAAGCGTTGAACATAGCCTCCATATGCTGAAGGATCATGTTCTGACCAAAGAGCATAGCTTCCACATGTTCTGATTGAAGCATCATGTTCTGAACCGTGTTTGCAAATTCTGACCGCACTTGCGTGGAGGTTGGCCCAGAAGTTCTGAAGTACCATATTCTCTTAACACTTAGAAAAATTTCTAAATGTTTAGAAATTTGGGTTTTTCAAAGTAATTTCTGACTTCTGATTTCTGATGAACTAATTTCATATCTTGCTGAAATATAATTGTTGAAACTTGACTTTTGACCCAAAAGTCAAAGTTTGACTTTTCAGCATGCTTTTGACCATTTTGCCCTTGTGAATGACTTTCTTGGAAAATTGCAATCTGAGACTTGAAACTTGCCAGAAGCAAACCTGAGGGTCTAGAATGTTCTTTTGAGAAATGAGAGGGAAAATTTTGGGGTACAACAATGCCCCTTGTCGGAGTCAAACTCTGGTCATCCTCTTTGAGCAAACAAAATCGTGAACCTGCAAAAAAAAGAGAGATTAATGGCAAAATGTTTAGGCTACCTCCCTAAATTGGGGTCTGTAAATTCAGTGGTGGTGGCCGTTTGGATCGAATGTATCTGTGCTCAGAGATACGAAGCAAACAACTTCTTATGCCCTAACAATGGTGCAATCTAATTCCTGCATAAAATCTTGCATGTAACACGTTGGTCATGCTCAAATGATGTGTATGAATTGATTCCATAGGTTAGTATCTGTGATACGGTGGCAGAACCGACTGTTTAATACTGGTTTGCATTTTGCGTTTTTTGTTCGTAAAATGTCGCGGTAAGCAAGAGTCTCCACCGACTTTTATTTCATCCAATCATGGAAAAGGAAAAAGAACAGAAAAAACCTTTTTTCGAGATATTTCTGAGTACGGGGAAGGTGTTAGCACCCTTTCTATCCATGGTTTTCCATGGGCTCTTAGGTACTTGCTCATCTTTTTAAAATTGCTTGTGTATGTGCTTGCTTTGAAAATGTTTTACTTCATGATAACCCTTATAACAGTCCTCAAGGGTGTGACAAAGTTGTTTTTGAAAGCTGTTTTTGAAAGGTGTTTGTGTGAAAAGTTTTTATTGAGAAAGTATCTACTAGCATCTAACTACTCGAAAAAAGATTGTTTTTGTTCTATTTCCTTTAGACAGCGCTATCCCACTATTAAGGAGTAGGTAGCATCATCGTTGGAGTTTGTAAGGGACGTTCAAAAGGGAAGAATACAGTCACTAAAGCAATAGTTAGAAAACTTTAGTAGTAACCCTAGAGTCTTGAGATCTTTTTGAGGCAACGTTTCTGAGGCAACATTTCCCAGGCAACATTCAAATGGGACAATTTGATCTCTTTAGACTGGAGGGCAACCACTAAAATCCCCTATGCTTAATGATTGTGTACCGAATGCAACCGAAGTGAGGTAAACCCTAGGAGTGAACATGTGCGAGTGATTTGTTTCAGTTATTTTAATCTTTTCACATTAGGGTTTTCTAACTGTTTTAATTTTTCATGCATTCTTACCATACAATCCTATTAGCCATGCATCTAGACAGTTAAAGATTGCGGAAATTAAAAGTGCGAGGAAGTAAAACCTAGCTATTACAAGGCTTCGGGGAGGGGGATTAATTACATAACCAAAAATCGGGGATTTAAAGCAAGAAATAAAACCCTAATTTAACTATTACAAACCCTGAACAGTTACAAAATAATGGAAAAAATAATTAACAAGCGCGCGACAAATTAAATACGAGGACGGTAATTAATAACTTAAAACCCTAATTGAGAGAAAGAAATTTTTGTGGATTTTTATTTGAGAAGACAATTAAATCACAAATTAATTAAACCTAATTTATAATTGTTTTTAATTATGAAAGAAATTAAAGTTGCCCTAAATTAATTAAACTAATTAATTAAATATAATATTTATTAAGAAAATAAGTCTTTTTGTGATTTTTTTTATTTGTTAATTTAATAAAATAATTTTTGTATTGATTAAAAAAACAAAATAATTAAAGAAAAGAAATTAAAGAAAAATAGTAGAAATAACCAAATGGGTCTGCTGTTAGCAAATCTGGGGGTGTATGCTTAACTTCTGAAACCCAGAAGGATGGCCCAGAGTCTGGCGCCTGATCCAATGAGACCATCTTCTGGGGACTCATGGTGGACCTGCGTATGCTGGTGTTGGATCTGGCTGGAGATGGATCCAGAGGATGAGATCAGAGGGCGTGTGATGATCCTCAAAAGGTGAGGTGTGTTGGATCTGGCTAGAGATGGATCCAGAGGATGAGATCAGAGGGAGCTTGATGATCCTCAGAAGGTGAGGTGTGTTGGATCTGGCTGGAGATGGATCCAGGGGATGAGATCAGAGGGTGCTTGATGATCCTCAGAAGGTGAGGTGTGCTGGATCTGGTGAAAATAATGGAGAAAATTCCAAAAGCTCACGCCTGGGATCGAACCTAAGACATGAGCTTCTGACTTCCTTCCTCTGACCAACTGTGTTGGATGTCTCAATTGTTAATATAATAATGAACATATAATATATTGGAAAACGAGTTAGTGGCCAGAAAACGTGCGCCAAATTTGAATTGACCAACCATGCTTTGACACGCATCATCTTCTTCCTTGGACCGTCGTCTTAGGCTCTGGTACTTTTACCTACGGACAAAGGTCTGTAGCAACAAACCTGTCCATCTCAAAAATCCTATACATGCAATATAAATCAATTGTAATGGTACCAATCAACTCCTCTTGGTCTCACGAGTGTCATGGTACCCCATTCATGGTCCAATTTTCCCTGTAACAAAAAACCCCAAATCGAGCACTTAAACCCTAGCAATGGTGAATATGGATTTCTGCACTGTTAGTACAATTAAGCTATACATAAAGCTTGCAATCATGATTATGAACAAGAATATATGGATAACATGCGTTTAGGATGCATAAAACATTGAAATCGAGTTTGAGTTTTTTGAGCAAACCGTGAGGTCGTAATGTGATGATTATGGACGCTTCAAGGCTAGAAAACGATGTTATTAGCTTCCTGAGATGTCCAGGAATGGATTAGAACCCTTGGAATGGTTCGAATTATCCTATGGAAGAAGATAGGTCTCACACTTTTCTTTGAAATTTTTGAGTTTTCTTCTTGCAGTTTCACGCCTCCAATCCTTGTTCTCTTGATCTGGAATTGTTATGCCCTTATAGTAGACTGAATTAGGTCAACAAATTTGTATCAAATCTTTGAGAATTATGAAAATTGGATTTGATTTGCTTCATGTATGATTTCTTTCCAAACTCGCTCCAATCCAATCTTTTTCAACCCTAATGCACCTTGCACGACTTGGCTGGCATACTAGGTGTACATGGACTCAAAATATGCATAAAAATCTCAATATTGGATTTGTTTTCATTATTTTACCATTTAATTTGATTTATTTTGATTTAAATGAATAAAAAATAAAAATAAATGATAAAAATAATAAAGTAAGAGGTGAATGAGCTCAGGGGTTGTGGGTCCTATTAGAAACATGTTTCAAGCAAGAAAACATGGCCCCTTTGGAAAAAATGCAAATTTGATCAATGTTGACTTTTGACAATTTTCCAAAAATTGCCAACTTTGACAATGCAAAACCCTCTCAATTATGACCCTAGGAAGGTGTTCTTGTACTTTTTAGAAATCTTAGGATGTCCCCTAACCAACCCTTTTGGTCTCATATCAATTGGATCTTCCATGTTCATGTATGAAGCTTTGACCCAAAAGGTGTTTTTGTTCACTTTTCAAAATGACCTATAATGTCAAAATTCATATCTTTTTGTGAGTGCTTATTTTGAACTTGTGAGATGAATATGTATTGTAGGGAATTGTATCCTCTTCAAAATGAGCTTTGGATGGAAAATTTATGATAAATTATGAAGAAGTTATGCTTGGTCAAAGTTGGGTTGAGTTTTCCTACAAAACCCCAATTTGGTAACTTTTGGGTTTTGATGAATTTGGAGCATCCCTTGAGGAATCATGATCAACCCTTGATAAAATGATGGATAACACTTAAAAATGATAATGTTGACCAAAAATCTTGAAGTTTGACTGTATGTGAGCCACAATTGACTTTTGACCTAATACAGTCGATTCTCAAGCATCTGAGCAGTTGGCTGAGCAAACTTCTTGTGCTAGGCATGAAACTTGACATGGATGATATTGGGAACATATTAGGACCTTGGAAGGCATTTGGGATCCTTTGGACTCAAGCATCTTGATGAAAAATGAAACCCTGGTTTGAGGTATACTGCCTTAGGAGAGAGTTGGTCTAGTCAACTCTTGGACTTCCTTGAGCAACTTGGGGACCTCAATTGACATGTATTGAGTAAAATGAGAGGGAAAATTTTGGGGTACAACAGCTGAACCTGTTCAATCTTCTTAAACCTGAGGATGTAGATTGGCTGCTCTGCCTTTCGTGATCTGAAGGTGGAAGATGATTGAACACTAGAGTGCCCAGAAATTTGCACTCGCAGGAAGTGGCATTTGATTTGTGATATCGGGAATGGGATTACAGATGCCATTTGGAGGTCGAGCATTGAAGATTGTCGGAGATGGGTTAAAGATGCCATCCTAGATGCGACGTAGGATTGCAGGAGATGGGCTTAAAGATGACATCTAAAGGATGTTGATTTCCTGTCTTGGGGGAACTAGAGTTTTAGGAGCTTCAGTTGTTCGTCTCTCTACTGGGGAATAACTTCGGCTTAAGGAAGAGGAAGTGTACTGCGTATTTGGTCAGGGTACAAGTTGCACCGTGATTTACTGGGGAAATGCGAAACTGATCTTGTTTGATCAGGTTCTAGTCTTACAGTGTTGTGGACCTCTGTTTGGAGATAAGAGAAAAGAAACCTGGATGGTAAGGTTATAAGAAGGAACCTGGATAGTAGGGTTGCTTCGATATGAATTCCTGGATAGTAGGGCTGTGAGAAGGAACCTGGATAGTAGGGTTACTTTGATATGAAAGCCTGGATAGTAGGGTTGTGAGAAGGAACCTGGATAGTAGGGTTACTTCGATATGAAAGCCTGGATAGTAGGGCTGTGAGAAGGAACCTGGATAGTAGGGTTACTTCGATATGAAAGCCTGGATAGTAGGGTTGTGAGTAGGAACCTAGATATTAGGGTTACTTCGATATGAAAGCCTAGACAGTAGGGTTATGAGAAGGAACCTGGATAGTAGGGTTACTTCGATATGAAATCCTGGATAGTAGGGCTATGAGAAGGAACCTGGATAGTAGGGTTACTTCGATATGAAAGCCTGGATAGTAGGGTTGTGAGAAGGAACCAGGATAGTAGGGTTACTTTGATATGAAATCTTGGATAGTAGGGCTGTGAGAAGGAACCTGTATAGTAGGGTTACTTCGATATGAAAGCCTGGATAGTAGGGCTGTGAGAAGGAACCTGGATAGTAGGGCTGTGAGAAGAAACCTGGATAGTAGGGTTACTTCGATATGAAAGCCTGAATAGTAGGGCTGTAAGAAGGAACCTAGATAGTATGGTTACTTCGATATGAAAGCCTGGATAGTAGGGCTATGAGAAGGAACTTGGATAGTAGGGTTACTTTGATATGAAAGCTTGGATAGTAGGGTTGTGAGGAGGAACTTGGATAGTAGGGTTACTTCGATATGAAAGCCTGGATAGTAAGGCTGTGAGAAGGAACCTGGATAGTAGGGTCACTTCGATATCAAAGCCTGGATAGTAGGGCTGTGAGAAAGAACCGGGATAGTAGGGTTACTTCGATATGAAACCTGGATAGTAAGGCTGAGAGAAGGAACCTGTATAGTAGGGTTACTTCGACATGAAAGCCTGGATAGTAGGGCTGTGAGAAGAAAACTGGATAGTAGGGTTACTTCGATATGAAAGCCTGGATAGTAGGGTTGTGAGAAGGAACCTGGATAGTAGGGTTACTTCAATATGAAAGCCTGGATAGTAGGGCTATGAGAAGGAACCTGGGTAAGGTTGTTTCATGAAGAGTTTGGATAAAATTGCATCTGAACCGAGAAGGAACCTGGGTAAGGTTGCTTTGTGAGGAGTTTGGGTAAAACTGCATCTGAACTGGAAAGGAACCTGGGAAAGGTTTCTTTGTAAGGAGTTTGGGTAAAACTGTGTTGTACCCCAAAATTTTCCCTCTCATATTTCTCAAAACATTTCAAGTGAGGTCCTCAAATTACTCAAGAAAGTCCAAGGGTTGACCAGACAAGCTCTCTCCTAAAGGCAGTCTACCTCAAATTAGGATTTCATGTTGCATCAAGATACTTGAGTCCAAGGGATCCAAAATGCTCACCATTATCCTAATATGATCTCAAGATCATCCATGTCGAGTTTCAAGCCTTGCAAAGGAAGTTTGCTCAGTCAATTGCTCAAAAGCTTGAAAATCGACTGTGCTAGGGCAAAAGTCAACTGTGGCCTCCATACAGTCAAACTTCAAGATTTTTGGTAAACATCCTCATTTTGAAGTATTATTCATAATTTTATCAAGGGTTGATCATGATTCATCAAGGATTGCTCACAGTCCATCAAAACTCAAAAGTTGCTAAATTAGGGTTTTGCATGAAAAGTAAACTCAACTTTGATCAAGCATAACTTTCTCATACTTTATGAGAAATGACCCATCTAAAGATAATTTTTAAGAGGATGTAATTCTATACAATCCATCTTCATCTCCCAAGTTCAAAATATGCACTCACAAGAAGTTATGAATTTGGACATTATAAGTCATTTTGAAAAGTCAACAAAAACACCTTTTTTTTCAAAGCTTCATACATGAGCATGGAAGACTCAATTGAGATGATACCAAAATGGTTGCTTATAGGACATCTCAAGCTTTCTAAAAAGTCCAAGAACACCTTCAAAGAGTAAAAATTGAGGAAGTTATGCATTGGTGAATTTGACCTTTTTTGCAAAATTGTCAAAAGTCAACTATTCCTCAAATTGCAATTTTTGCTAAATGGGCCTAAGTTTTTGCACTTGTTTTGAGTTGGTAGCATAGTTCACGAGCCCTATCCCTTTCCACTTGTCTTTATCTTATTTTTATTATTTATTTTGATTTTTATTTCAATTAAATCAATTTAAATCAAAACAAATCATGAAAAAAAAATCAAATCATTGAAACATCAAGATCTTGTGCATATTTCAGGTCCTATATCCAGTTGGCAAGTGAATCAATTTGTGCAAGGCCTTTGTATGCATGAAAAGATTGGTTTTGACCTATTTTTGGAAATATTTTCAAGTGAATCAAATCAAGATCAAAAGCCATGATGGAATAAGATTGAGAGCATGATTTCAACCCTAATTCAATCCTTGGTATATAGTGAACATTTGCAGACCTAAAACACAAGGATTGAGAGGCGTGAAAAGGCAGAACAAACTTGGAAAAATCACAAAAAAGTGCTGAGTTGATTTCATAGTTCCAGGCGATTACAAGGCTCCCTGACCATCTCATTCACTTCCTGGGATCACAAGCAAGCTATACCAATCAAGAACAAGAATTTTCCTACGCTAAAACCCCACTGTAAGTCAGCCACGACAATGGCTTCTTCTTGAAATCGAATTGCATGATTTTGGCATCTATAGCATGAAATACTTATATATTCTTGCTCCTTGAAACATTTGCAAGCTATCTATAACATTCAATTGCATTTTATGGATTGTATCAAAATTTTCCATTATTAGGGTTTTATGCTTCGTTTTAGGATCTTTTGGTACAGGTAAAATTGGCCCCCAAGAAGGGCACCATAATGCTCAGCAGGTCAAGACGGTTCAATTCATGGCCTTAGACTTTATTTATCATGCCCATGGAAGATTTTGAAACAAGCCAGGGATGTAGCGACGGATGGTGTCCGTAGGTAAAAGTTTTAACTTTTACCAATGGGGAGAGGACAGGGATGATGGCGTGGCATCCCCCTACTCGTCCATTTGAATTTTCGCGCGGATATTTCTTTATTTCGTTGGTTTTTACTATAATGATTATTGTTTATTTTGTATACAAAGAAAACACGCAGCGCTGTTGGTAGAAAGGTGAGTGGGAAAGGCTTTGGGGCCTGGGTTCGAATCCCAGGTCCCCCCATTATTTCACATTATTTTCCTTTCCATGATCAGGCGCATGTATAGGCAAGAAGATCACCATGCATCCTCAAGATTCAACCTTTGGATCTCCAGATGGCCAGATCTAAAGCCATCATATGAAGGACCACCAACAACCACAATCAACGCATAGCATGGGAACATGGGAGTCAACATGGATCACTTCCTTTTGGGCCCAGGGCTTGCTATTCACACCCCTCATTTTGCTAATTTCTCAGGCCCAATTCTTCTTCTTCTTTTTTATATTTTGTCTTTATTAATTGTTTTAATTATTTTTACTAACACAAATTAATTTTTCTTTTTATAAAAAATCATAAAAATAACATTTTCATCCAATTATATTTAGAATTTATTTTTTATACAAATATTAATTTAATTAGTTTATTTAATCTTAGGGTAACTTTAATTATTTTGTAAATAAATTTAAAAACAATTAGAAAATTAGGGTTTTAGCTTAATTTAATTTCTATTTTCTTTTTCTTAACAAATAACCAAAATATAAAAATAGGCCAGGTAAATTATTTTATTTAATTTAATTTAATTACTAATTAGTTTTCTATTTACTTTAAAAACATTATTCTTTTTCCTTAAAAATAATCAAAAAACAACAAAAATATTTTTTTTTTCTTTTAATTAGGATAGATGGTGTCAAAACCCTAATTTCCCTTCGCTCTCTATTCGTCGCGCGTTTAATTATTTTTAACATATTGATGTAATTGCTCACAAGTTGTAATAGATTAATTAGGACTTTTACTTTCGTTTATCGTTTTTTTACGGGTTGTTTTTGGCTATGTAATTAATACCCGAAGCCTTGTAATAGCTTAGCTTTATTTTCCGCATTTTTAATTTCCGCAAAATATTAACTGTTAGATGTATGATATTAGGGTTGCATGACAAGAATGTATGATTAACTTTAAAATGGTTAGCAAATCCTAAATGTGCAAAGATAATAAACTTGAAATTGAATCACTCGCACATGTGCACTCTTAGGGTATACTCTCACTTTGGTTTCCTTCGGTAAACGATTATTAAGTATAGGGTATTTTAGTGGTCGCTCTTTTGTCTCAAAGATCAAAGTTGCCTCGGAAAGGTTGCCTCGAAATTGTTGCCTCGAATATTGATCTTAAGACATTAGGGTTATTACTAAGACGTCCTAACATTGCTTTAGTGATCGTACGTCCCTTTCGAATTGACCCCTTAAAACTCCAACGACGGTGCTACCCACTCACTAATAGTGGGATAGCATTGTCTAAAGGAACCGAGAATAAAAATGATCTTTTTTCGAGTACGTAGATGCTAGTAGGTACTTGATCAAAATCAAACTTTTCCACACTTACACTCTTTTCAAACAAAGTTTTCAAAACAACTTCGTAACACTCTTGAAGACAGAAGCAAGGGTTAAATCGAATTAAAACAAAAAAAAAATTCAAATCAAACACACACAAGCAATTTTGAAAATGATGAGCAAGTACCTAAGAGCCCGTAGAAAACTACGGATAGAAAGGGTGTTAATACCTTCCCTTTCTATAATCTACCCCCGTACTCAAAATCTCAAAAAAGGTATTTTTCCACTACAAGAAAAATGATAGATTGGGACGGTTATTTTGGCTGATTACGACGGTTAAAACCGTCACAATTTACAATCTACGACGGTAGAAGTACCGTCGCAGAATCGTGCGTCCCCAGCCTATTTCGCGACGGTTGTAAAAACTGTCACGCACAATAGTCGCAAATGATCACGACGGATTAAACTAAATATAGCGACGGTTATATACCGTCGTGAATTTGACTTTATTTTTTGTTTTTGTTGTTGTTTGCGACGGTTATTCTACCGCCGTAGGTTAGAAATTGCGGCGGTTTTAACCGTCGTAATCTGATTTGTAAATTTCAAATAATATTTTTATTTAAATTATTATTTAGTAAAATAATTTTAAATATAATATTATTTTACTATAATATTTTACTATTATATTTAAATTATTATTTACTTTAATATTTTTTTATTTATAGTATTTTTATTTTATTTTCTATCACTTTTCAACATAATAAAGTTAATTACAATAAAGACATTTAATATCAAATAATCATCAATAATATCAAAAAAATGTGATCAAAGGTAAAAAGAAGTGCAAATTTTACCAATAAACAAGAAAAATTCAAATATCATCAAAGGCCAAATATCATTTTATTATTTACATTGGTTTGCTACAACTTGAGAGAATTACAAAAAATGTTACAATATTCTACAAAATTCATGAAAGTCCTTAGTGTTAAGTGATTTTGTGTTAAACTTCCATGCTAGGACCATGATCCTTCCTTGACTACCATTTGGTCCAAGCTACGCATACCTACCAGCCTGCAAGATTCACACAAAACATATTTTTGTACTCACAAGAACATGTGGCAGGTTTTTGGCATCATAATATGCCTCAGATGGCTTAGTCAATGTCTTTGTGATGACATGTTTTTCCAATTCTACTTGTCCATTTTGCGCTTCTTCTTGTACCTGCATTACAAAACTAACTGTCAATTATGGGCTGGCAGAATAACTCTCACAATCAAACTCCAATTGTATGAAAAGTTATAAGGTACAGAAAAATCAACTACAACAAAATCTCCAATAAAATAAAATTCACTTTCCGCTAAGGAGAAACCTAATCAAATTTGGATATGTATCAAGGCGTCTTGGCGACAAACTTCCCTGTTATAGCATTTGAATTTTCAGCAAAGTGTAGGAAGCTCAAAGATCCAAGTATATTTCTTTTTAAATTCTACAATCGCATGCGTTTACGATAAGAAAAAGTATGATACAATAAGACACCACAAATATTTACTCTTCCAATTTAAAAAAGAAAACATTAAGTTAAGTTGGGGCATTTTTAAAAAACCATTGATGTTAATAATCGCATAACAGATCTTTGTTGTTTGACATAACAGAAAATATGTGAACTTGTATCTGTAATGCATGCGAGTTTTTTTACCATAGTGAAATTATTATAAAAAGTAACATGAGTGTTATACTTACATTCAAAAAGTAAAATTGGAAAACATTTCCAAACAACATGTAGATCAATAAAGAATTTGTTGTGCTTAATTGACAAATACCTCAGGTTTCTTGATATAGTAATTTGAGTGGCAGCCATATAACATTGCCAATGCTCCGTGTGAAGCCATGGCTTTTTGCGTGAAAGAGTGAACACCCTGCTCCAGCCTTATGATAGTCCGCTTAGTTTCTTCGTGTTGATATATTGATACTAAATTGTAATCAGAATATAAATTGTTAATCTATAATAATGTCAAAAGAAAACGATGAATTACACAAGCAAATTAAATTAAATTTTTATAGAGACATGTGGATTTTTTGTTCTTTTGATAGACATAGGTTATGGCAAAAACATTCACGAGAACTGAGCCTATCCATTGCCTAAATAGCTGAAGCACCCTCACATACCATGAGATAGCATAAAAAATGCAACAGGAAATAGAAGTGTTCTTTAGTTGAGCCACTAATTAATACTAGTTGTCTCTTTTTTCAATAGGAAATACAAAAGCAAATTAGCAAGTAGCACAAACCAATAGTATTACCTTCTTCATTCTCATATAAATCCTGAACATCAGGTTCCAAGTCCATTTCAATTATCTGTAGGAGAGAATCATAAATAACTTAGAAAATTGCAAAAATTGTGGAAAAGGTTAAGCCAACTGTTGACCGAAAGGTCAACAAAACATGCCTTACCATCGCCTCTATATCAGAATAATAAGGAATATCATTATCACTTTTGATATATTGCTCTTCCCCGTCTAAGTTTTCAGGAATAACCACCCGCTCTGACCTTAGAACTTCTGTAGATCCCATTTCAGCATGTTGCAATTTATTATCTACAACTGGCAAAGCTACATTTTGTTCCTGTCTCAAGCAAGAACCATTAGGTTGGACATGATCTATGAAACTATTTCCGAGGGATGGGTTCTCATGTGACAGACTTGCCACATTATTGCTTTGATGTTTTACGAAGCTAGCATTGACAAGCTTTTCCTTAGGATTTGCATGTAGAGCAGTATGAGTTTTGTTTGTTAAACTGTTGCTTCGACCTAAGCCACTGGAAGCAATAACTTCACTCCTAGACAGTGTGTCTGATGAATGGTTGTTAGGTAACTCATTTATTTTAGAACCACAAACAGGCCCTGAATTTCCTCGGCTTCCTGTTGTCTGCGAAGGCACATGACTCCTAACTCTTGTTCCTCATCCCACCATGACTCCCAACTCTTGTTTGAAGAAACACCAATACCACCTCGACTACTAATCCATTTATTCCAATCATCCCAGTCCTCAACTATCTTCTGCCATTAAAATCCTGATGGATTGAAAAGGAAAGGAGCAAACAACCAAGAGCTAACCAAAAACCACATTGACCATGACAGAAATGCGTATGCTGCTGAGTCAGTTGTTGCTGATCCATAAATCATATAACAAATGAGCAATATTGTGAGCTCAATCCCTTTGACAAAGTGACTCCTAGAGTACATCCTGTAATTGTCTGCAAACTTTTCATGACGAACGACAAATCCATGCCCAGTTGCTCTGTACTTTGCCCCTCCATGCAGGAGAGTGCGCCCAAAATGGTGCATTTTCGTTCCAAGCGAGAAAGTAAAGAAAACAGGTGCCAGCTGTAACTGCATTATTATGAAGTCACCTAGAGCAGTTCTGAACCCTCTCTCTAGTCCAATTTCCATGACCATGGGCAAAGTCGTTAGAAGTCCAATTTGAACAATTAATTGTGAAGCTATTGCCGCCATTAATGTATCCTCTCCCTTTCTCTTAGCAAATTTCACTATTGCAGCCTCAAATCCACTTAGTGACAGGTACAGTTTACCATATAGGAAAGCATAAGACGTAAGGACCACAATCTGTGAATCAGAAAAATAAATACTTATTGCCATATGCAGAATATCAAAAGAGAAAAACAAAAATTCTAGTAGGTTACATTTAATAGTTCCCCACAAGAAATTTTCAGATCTCAATGTAACAACAATCATTCAAGTATTTTAAAGCAGGAACAAATTTATTACCAGATCCACTGCTCATATTGGGATTGATTTTTTTAAAAGGATCTGTTAGTCTCATTTTAATAACCAAGTCTATAATTGCCTTTGAAGTGTTTAATCATATCAACTTCTTATAAGACAAGTTAAAATTACTATATATAACAAAACACAAGTTGAAGCTGTGTTGGATTCAGGTCAAAATACTAACAAAATCAAACGGCTAAAAGTTGTTACTCTTGGAAAGACTTATTGATATACTGTACTATACAACACAACATACAATTTATTATTTCAAGATTGTTTGTCTTACTATGCAGTAGTTGAATGGGAAATGTAGATGCTGGCCTCTCAAGAACCAAGCTAAAAGAACTTGTTTACTCATTTAGCACTTTCCTGAGGAAACCAAAAGACTGAAAAAAATGAAAACAAAACAATGATGAACAGAATAGATTATGAAGATGATGGCATAGTAACTTTGCATCTTTCTACATTATCTTACAACTAAAGGCCTATTTGTAGTATACAAAAAATAAGGTAGAGAAGCTGTTGCAAACCAAAAACACTCTGCAAAGAATCACAGGAAAATGTAGACAGGAAGAAGATAGAAAAGGGATGAATATTTATGATAAAAAGTAATTAAAAAAATGAAGAGGGATAAATATATTGTGAACGAAAAAGGAAACAAACACCAAATCTTGGCAAAATGATGACTGGAAAAAAGTCGACATCGACGTATAGTGATGAAGAGACTGGTTCATGGTCCCTTGGGATTTCGACTCGTTGTCGCAATTGTCGAATCAGGAATTGCATGCGACAGTAACAAGGATAGAAGTCGCACGAGTTTTACCGTACTCCCATCGACATCTAAAACGTTGATTCCTCTGGACACCGCTCCACAGTCATAATTACTACCTCCGGTCCTTTTTTATAAGAACACTTTCTTTACCTTTCTAAATACATTGAATAAATTAATGTACATGGTCTGTATTATAGACCAAATATATTAATGTATTATAGACTAGATATATTAATTATTTAATTAATCTAAAAAGGTGAAATGTTTCTTATAAAAAGGAACGGAGCGAGTATTAGTTGTCTATGAAGCCCCATATACTTCAAAAATAGAAAAGTATGGATTTATGATTATCCAATATTGATACATGTCTGATGCTTTGTGATGCATACTTATAGAGTATCCAATAACTTTTCTATTTATTTTGGAAATATTTTAATACTTCTCATATACATCTTTTATACTTCTCAGACACGTCTTTTATACTTCTTACCAACTAAAGAAACATTTTCACAGTTGTCTTCCAGATACCATAATTTTCCCTATGTCATACTAACTAGACAAAAAATTGCATGTTCTTTGTGACGCATTCATAGTAGAAATAACACATACTAATATAAGTGGAAATATATGCAGCTATGTCTATGCATTGTATATTGGCTTCAGTGTAAATAATTCTCACACTTTCAAATAATCAGAACCATCCACTTATAAAAGCTACAAATCATGATTCATCAAGTAGAATTAACTGCTAAATATGTTCTTAACCCCTATAATTAGTTAACTTCCTATGTTAATTCCCTAATTAATTATTGAAAACCACATTCAACTCAAAAAGTAAAATCAGAAGCCATACTGTGTATCTCCAACGTCTTTAACAAGACTATTCTGAGATGAATCACCAGCTTTCTTCAAAGTATCACCGACCATAATTATTCTGGACTTCTCCGCATTACCCTACAATAAAAACAACACAAATCACAAACCTTCGTCGGTTTATCAAAATGAACCTCAATGAACCTTCATCGATTTATTACTTGAATATATTAAGAAGCTGCTGATATTCAGAATCCCCCGGAAACAAAGCATGTCTCCTCACCATTTCAGCTGCATAAACAAACAAACAATCAATCAATCAATCAATTACATTTCCATCATTAATAGAGAAAGAAAAGTATCCAAATCACAAAAACCGTCTTAAGAGATTCACGATATTCTCCCTCATGAAAATAATCCCCAACTCAATTCCATTCAATTTGATTCCTAAAGTCATATTTGGGATGCAATCCAACTCAACCGAAATCATGAAATACTTTAAGGCACCTTAGGTATTATCAATAGCAGATCAAAAATTTTCATTTGAGTTCCGCTACACATCACTGCCGCGAATCCACCTAATTTTACACAAAACCCTAACAATTTGTTCAAATTATACTATGTAGTGCAACAATTCTACTATGAGATCCAAAACCCTAATTATGGTAAATTAGCAGCAACAACAAGAAGAAGTAGAAAAAAGAATTGAAATCGAGAGAATGACGTACCAAAGATACATCCAACAGACCAGATATCAACTCTAGTAGAGTAGGTAGTAGATCCAAGCAAAACTTCAGGAGCTCTATACCAAAGAGTAACAATCTCATGAGTATAACTCTTAAGCGGGACGGTAAAAGCCCTCCCAAGACCAAGATCAGCAATCTTCAAAATCCCTTGTTGTTGATCGAGAAGCAAATTCTGTGGCTTCAAATCCCGATGAGATTGAAGCGAAGAAGGTGGTGGTGGTTGTTGTAGAAGATGGAGAGGGAAGTGGGGGAGAAGGAAGAAATGTTGTTGGTGGTGGTGAGTAGTGGAGATGAAGATGGAGGGAGTGGATGGAGGTTGAAATGAAGAGAAGACATGGTTGTGGTGGAAGCCGGTGATGTCGGGCAGCGACGAGAAGAGAAAAAAGGAGAAGCTTTTGGACCTGTTATGTTCTTTTGTTAGAAAATCTTTTAATTTTTTTATATTAATTTAATTTGATAAATATATAAATATATTATATTATTATCACTTTTTTGTAGTGTATGGGGCGACGGTTGTTATACCGTCGTGATGTGTATTTTATGGCGGTTTGTTAACCGTCGCGACATTGATTTTAGGGCGGTTTAATAAAAAACTGTCGCAATATTTAATAATTTTTTAAATATATAAGGACGATTGGTGTATACCGTCGTGAAATGTGTCTCTATATTAGAATTACGACGGTTATCAAGTAACTGTCGCAATTTTTGTGTCGTAAAATCCTAATTTTCTTGTAGTGTTCTGTGCTTTTTTCCTTTCCATGTTGGATAAAATAAAAGTCGGTGGTGACTCTTGCTTACTGCGACATTTTGCAAACACAAATGCAAAATTCAAACCAACATTCGACAGTTCCGATTCTGCCACCGTATCACAGAACTGGCGAATCTACAGGGGAAATATAAGTGGGGTATACCTTAGGATTAGTTCATCATATTTACTTCTATTGTATGATTTGATTGCTTTATCTTTGTGGGCTTTGTATTGGAGTTACTATAGATCCTAACTCGGATCTGGGGAACACCTGTTAGGTAAGTAGCAATAAACTGTGAGGGAACTGTACGGCATAGATCGATATGGTTGAAGCAATAGCTACATTGATATGGCACATTGGTTGGTACCGGTATCCCTTGTGGAGAAACAAGGAGAATACAGGGCTGTTATATGGGTCGTTAAGCATCAACTGACCTTATAACCTATAATTAACCAACTTGGTCATAGGAAGTAGTGAGATAGCCGGCCTCGGTATAGAGATGAGAACTGGTTGATACTCGATACTACACTCATTGAGACCATACTCTCGAGATAGTTCCAGCCGCAAGAAAAGATTGCGTGAGCTGAAACCATGACCGATGTAGGATGGTCAGTGATATTGAGAACCTCTAGAACCCAGTTACTATTATTAGGACAGGTTGAACCAACTGAACTTCAAGAGGGTAGTACCTAGACTCCATGCAAGCCTAAACTTAAGGGCTATTGTGTGACTTGTTTTCCTTTACCATGTTTGTTATCTGCTATACATATTGTGTGTTTTATCATGACATCATGCATCATGACATAGCATGCATACTTCATTGTACTAACCATTTCAAAGACCGAGGGGATTTATCTTTGTTCTGTTTTGCAGATTATGGCTTCCATACGCAGAAATACCATTCGAGTCAACTTCGTGAAAATCCCTGCTCAGCTCAGGGAGTTGGTCTCAAAAGTTCCTGATACTTCTTCATTTGTTAGAAGACATGGTCATCTCCTTAGCCTGGTCACTTCAAAGTTGGATGAGCAGATGATGAACGTACTTTTCCAGTTCTTTGATCTGGTACATCATTACTTCACCTTCCCAGATTATCAGCTAGTTCCTACTTTGGAGGAGTTTTCTGACTTACTAGGCATATCCATCCTTGAGCAGACACCCTTCACAAGTTTGGAGGAGGTCCCTAGACCTGAGGACATTGCTTCAGCCTTACATCTAAAAAGGGCTAATGTAATATCCAATTGGGAGACACGGAGCGGGGTTAAAGGTTTCTTGGCTAAGTTTCTAATGGATCAAGCTCAACAGTTCTGGGATAACTTGGATTTTCAAGCATTTGAAGACATCTTGGCTCTCCTCATCTACGGCTTGGTTCTTTTCCCGAATCCAGATTCCTTCATAGATGTGAATGCGGTCAAGATCTTCTTGTCTCGTAATCTAGTGCCTACTCTTCTGGGTGATATCCTACATGCTCTCTATACTCGTATTGTGCGAAGAAGGGGAACTCCCATGTGTTGCACGCCGCTACTAGCGAGGTGGTTTATTTCGCACCTCCCCAAGTCTGTATTGGATAATGAAGAAGGGTTAGGTTGGGCTTACAGGATAATGTCCCTTGCCCATACGAACATTCTTTGGAGTTCTAAGGATATGGAAAGAGTAGCTATCATTGATCGATGTGGGGAATACCCTAATGTCTCGTTGCTTGGAATTAGAGGGGGAATAACCTACAGTCCTTGCTTGGCTTTACGACAGTTTGTTCGCGCTCGGAGAGACGGTCCTCATGAGCTGCTTCTTACAGATATTGTCTTTGACTACAAGGGAGATGTGGATGAGCATCGCCGAAGGTTTATACAAGCCTGGGGCAGGGTGAACAGGTCTGACCCACACAAGCTAGGACCGAAGACTTCTCTCCCTATGCAACCTTATCTCTAGTGGGTTCGAGCCCATGCTCAAAAGTCGGGGATGCCTTATGAAGCTGTTTTGCTAGTGGTTGTGGAGCATACTAATGAAGAAGGTGTTCCTTATACAGTCCTCTATCCCTATATGCCTACTGATCTTGGGGCATTAAAGAGATCTTGGATCCAGTTGAAGGAAGAAAGGGATACCTACCGAGAGAAGTATCATGAGCAGGAAAGGAAGATCTTGAAGCTCACGAGGCAGCTTGAGAATGAAAGGACAATCAATGATTATGTCAGCACGAAGGGAAAACGACCATGGGATTTCTGATGTCTTTTATTGTTTCTAGTTAGATTTTATTTTCAGTTTATTTCTTTTGTAACGCCTTGAAGGCATTGGTAAACATTGTTTAAAGTTTAATCTAATAAAGTGTGTTTTATTTTGTTTTACAAATTTGAATCTCCCAAAGTCTTTGAAATCATTTCATATGCATTCCATTACCATGCACCTCATCACAGGTACCATTACAGGTTTCTTATCTTCTTCGCTGTTTATTTCAACACAGAATGTCTTCTGAAATGCCTACCGATCAAGCCATTAAAGCTCTTCGGGCTCAGAATGCTCAATTCCAAGAGATGTTCTTGAACTTGGATAAAAGACAACAGGATTTGAAGACTCTCATCCTGAAGAAGAAGAAGAAGAAGAAGAAGAAGAAGAAGAAGAAGGTGGCTCTGTTAAATATGGATCACAGATTTGGGAATAGGTTGCGACAAGAAGCTGATATGTCTCATTCATCTGGAGGAGGAGAGAATCAAGAGGAAGGAAAGGGTCCTAGTCCTGTAGTCTCTGATAATGACACTGATTTATTTGTGACCTCCATGGAAGAAGTTTCTACTCCTTTGATGACAGTAAAGAAGAATCTATTGTTGGCTGGTTTATTTCCGGGCTGTGGTGAAGGTTGCCACCTATGTTCCATCCTGCCTGTTGGTTGCTATTTACTGAAAACAGGTGTTCAGCACCTGATGGATAACAAAGAGATCTTGTTCGAGAAAACTTTGATTCCGTTGATTCCTGTTGAAGATATTTCCATCATAACCATTTCCGTCAATCCTTCCAAGGCTTCCTCGAGAAAGCCTGTTAGGATTACATCTGTTCCAAGAGTTTCTCCATTAATCATTACTATTCCTGGTCTTATCCCATACACTTCGGAGAAGGCTGTCCCGTGGCACTATGGGGCTGATGTGTATTATCATGGGATCAAACAAGACTTGAAGGTTGAAGAGGTTGATGCTGATGTCAGCAATATTGTAGGGTCTAGCAAAGTCACAAGAAGTGGAAGACTCTTCTCTCCTGAGATTTCCCCTCTGACTGTTCAAAAGCCTGTTGTCATTCCATCTGCCAGTACATCAGCTACTGTTCCAATTCTTACTCCAGTTATCACCCCTATCGTTGATTCATCCGACACTCGGGGCAAAGAAGTTATAGGTGATCCTGCCTGGATGGAGGCGCCTAAGAAGATCATCGTAGAAACCTCTAAGCAGGAGATAGAGTAAATTTTGAAAATTATCAAGAAAAGCAACTACAACATAGTCGAACAGCTGGGGAAAACCCCATCGAAGATCTCCATGTTATCTTTATTGTTATGCTCAGAACCCCATGCAAAGGCTTTAATTGCTTTCCTTAAAACTGCGCATGTGCCGCAGGAAACATCTGCTGATCAATTCAAAGACTGTGTGGCTAGTTTGACCGCTGACAACGAGTTAGGTTTCTCCGACGCAGATCTGACTGCCAAAGGAAGAAATCATAATGATGTTCTGCATGTCTCGATCGAGTGCAGGGGCACTACTCTGGCCCACGTACTGGTGGATACTGGGTCCTCATTAAATGTTTTACCCAAGAAAGCATTAGATCGGATGGATTGTGAAGGGTTGGTTCTGAAGCCAAGTAATATTGTGGTTAGGGCCTTTGATGGGTCCAAAAGGATGGTGCACGGGGAGGTGGACGTCCCTATTAAAGTTGGCTCTCAGACTTTTGCATCTACTTTCTATGTGATGGATATCCGACCATCTTATTCTTGCTTGTTGGGTCGCCCTTGGATTCATAAGGCTGGGGCAGTGACTTCTACGCTCCATCAGATGTTGAAATATCCAGTAAAAGGGAAGATTGTTACGGTGTAGAGTGAGGAAGAGTACATGGTAAGTCATCTTAATTCCTTTCGGTATGTGGAGATGGATTGAGAGTTCATTGAAACCCCGTGTCATAACATTGAAGAGGTCCCCCAAACTCTGGAGTCGGCTGAAGTTGATGTTGAAGAACCTCCAATGAAGATGGCTTCCTTCAAGGATGCCAGGGCTGTTATTGAAAAAGGTGGGTGTGCAAATTAGGGCCAGCTCCCCGACTTCGCACACAAAACTGACAAGTTTGGTTTGGGCTTTACTGCAGAAGCTCAAAGGGCTGTTTGGCGTGCGTGAATTAGAAGACCTCCTCTGCGCATCAGTAATCCGGGAGTGAATGCAATTGGAGATGATGAAGTAGAGTCAGATATCGACAGCTGGATTTACCCGACTACCAACAGTGGCTTGAACAACGGGACGGTGAAGGACTTCGTGTCCATTTCTTTTATTACACAGTAATAGACTTTTTTTTTTATTTGTAACAGACAATTTCAAACTTTACGGCTTGGTGCATTGCCAGAGTCACCTTGGCTTTGTTTGTGAGGGCTTATCATTTGTCATTTTCATATATCATCAATAAAGCATTGGACGTTTTCTTGCATTACAAATGTTGCGCTCCCTGTTTTTCTTTTCTATCTTGCACTTTATCAAAACAGCTATTGTCTTACACACACTCACATATCATAATACAGGTCCACATCCACTCTGTATCCCATTGGTAACGACTCTGTTACTGTTAATTATGACTTCGAAAATCCGATCAACCAAGCCAAGGACGAAGGTGAGGATGATTGTGAAGTGCCTGGAGAACTTGCTAGACTGTTACTTCAGGAAGAGAAAGCCATATAGTCACGGGAAGAGCCAGTGGAATCAGTGAATTTGGGTACAGAGGAAGATAGGAAAGAGGTCAAAATAAGTGCCAAATCTATGCTGATAAGGTGCATATACCTCCAGTTCCTTTGAATGTCTTGACAACTCCTTGGCCTTTTGCAATGTGGGGCATCGATATGATCGGCAAGATCAGACCTACTGCGTCTAACGGGCATCGTTTCATTCTGGTAGCTATTGATTACTTTACAAAGTGGGTTAAAGCAACTTCCTTTGCTACAGTAACCAAGAACGTCGTGGAACGGTTTATTCGACACAACTTGATCTGTCGATACGCTGTACCAGAGAGGATCATTACGGACAATGGTACAAATCTCAACAATACGATGATCACCGAGCTCTACAAGCAGTTTAAGATACAGCATCACAACTCTTCTTCCTACCGGCGGAAGATGAATGGGGTTGTTGAAGCGGCTAATAAGAACATCAAGAAGATTGTGCAGAAGATGATAGTGACATACAAAGACTGACACGAGATGTTACCATTCGCTCTTCATGGGTACCGTACCTCAGTGCGGACATCGACAGGGGCAACACCCTACTCTTTGGTGTATGGCATGGAGGCAGTCTTGCCCTTTGAAGTCCAAATACCCTCTCTTCGGATTATGAAGGATGCAGGTTTGAGTGAAGACGATTGGATTCAGACCCGGCTTGATCAGCTGAACTTAATCGATGAGAAGAGACTTACTGCTATTTGTCATGGTCAGACGTATCAAAAGCGGATGATCAACGCATTTAACAAGAAAGTCAGACGACAAGAGTATCAAGTCGGTGATTTGGTGATCAAGCGCATCATATTGCCTCAAGGTGATCCCAGGGGCAAGTGGGCCCCTACGTATGAAGGGCTATTTGTGGTTAAGAAAATTTTCTCGGGAGGAGCTATGATTCTAACCACCATGGATGGTGACGACCTTCCTCACCCCGTCAATGCAGACATAGTGAAAAAATACTACGCATAATCAAAGACCCACTAGGTCTACTGGCCTAGGCAAAAATAAGGGCTTCCCGGCGAACCAAAAGGGTTCAGGAAAAAGTAAGGGATGAAAATGAAAAAATATGTACACCCGGTAAGTCGAAAACCTGAAAAGGCGGCTTCGGCAAAAAAGGGTATCCCGATGGACTGAAAACCCAAAAGGGCCGTCCAGGCAAAAATTAGGGATTAAAGTGTAACATTATGTCTCATTGGGTCATCTTGCAACCAACCAGACTTCTGTATCAACTATCAAGCTCGGACGGCGCCAATCAATTTGATCTATCTTCAACCAAGTAGTAAAGTGATGAGACGCTCGAAGATATAAAGGCAATAGCAGAGTTGGAACCTAGTGGGATTGTTCACATAGTTGTTCTTCTTTATTTTTCAGAAATTGTATAATTCATCTTTCGGCGGCATTCTCTTACTAGGACGTCAGCCTCTTGTACAAAAACGCCTATTTACAGGCCAATTTAAAAATCAATACAATTCATTTTCACAAAGAAATTTCAAAATTGTTTTTCTTTTTCTGTTTTTTTTTGCAAGAACGTCCAATGATTCATTTTTTATATATGCATTTGACAATAATTGCTGCTCATAAATATTTACATGCGGGACAAAAGACGATTACTCGTAATTTCAGAAACAGGGGCAAACAAGAAATGTCCAAAGCTTACAGTCGCTCTATGCACCAGGTACAGGGATAGACCTAGCTGAAGAATATGACTAAAAATGTATACACTCCCCGCAGAGTAGGAAGTACCAGAATACAGTATTATCAACTCTCCCCAGCTGAGGTTCACAATCGCGAGTGAGTTGGTAAGATTCTCCCCAAGCAGAGTTCATCTTTCACCAACAATGGAAGACCATCCCCAGTGGAGTTTATTTCTCCCATAAATAGAAAGTTTATCCCCGATAGAGTCCATCACCGCCCGCAACGGTAATTCATCCACAGCTAAGGTTATTGCTCCAAGTCAGCAGACCTTCTGGCAGAGTATCTTTTCCCCACAAAGTCATTCTCTCGCCAGTTTATTCTCCAGAAGAGTTATTCTCAGATCATCTTCAGTCGTTACCCCCAGCGAACGAAAATCTTTATATTTTCCAGCAGCAATCCGGGATTTATTTTCCCCAGCTAAAGAACATCACAAAAACATCACATTTCCATACATCATGACATGCATACGCATCATACAACACAATCTCATTTATTTTGAAAACATCATTGCTTGATACATATCATGCATTACATACGACTAACCCTTTACATTTCAGGAAAAGATACAATCAAATTCTCACAAAGTTTAAGCTATGAAGCTCGGGTACGACCGGATAGTATCTTGATTTCTCCATCATATTGTGAAGCCCGGAGAACGACTGGATAACAGTATCAAAGCACCACGAAGCCTGGAATCTACCAGAGAATGGTTTATCTTAAAGCTATGAAGCCTGGATTCGATCGGATAATAGTTTAATCCCAAGCAAGTTACTATGGAGCCTGGATTACGACCAGATAGCAGTACAAAGACACCATGAAGCCTGGATTTGACCAGATAGTGGCATATCATAAACACAAGCCGTGAAGCCCGGACTCGACCGGATAACAACTCAGTAAGTTATTGTGAAGCCTGGATTATAACCAGTTAGCAACGCAAGTTTCTGTGAAGTTTGGATTACGACCAGATAGCAGCCAAGAATACTACGAAGCCTGGATTATGACCAAATAGTGGTATGTCTTTAATGCAAGTTATGAAGCCCGGGTTCGACCGGATAGTATCTTGATTTCTCCGAACGCCATGAAGCCTAGATTCGACCAGATAATGGTATATTACATCGTGAAGCCTGGATTACGACCAGATAGCGGTAAGAGACACTAAAGCCTGGATTACGACCAGATAACAGTGAGGGACGCTGTGAAGCTTGGATTTCGACCAAATAGCAGTTTACCCAGCCAATTACTATGAAGCCCGGAGTCGACCGGATATTAGTAGGCCTTAAAATCAAATGGAAGCCCGGATGCGACTGGATAACCACTTGATTTCTTTTGAAGCCTGTATTTCGACCAGATAAGAAGGGAGGTATTGTGAAGCCTGGATTCGACCAGATAACAGTACGAGACACCATGAAGACTGGATTTGACCAGATAATGGTATAAAACATCGTGAAGCCTGGATTACGACCAGATAATGGTACAGGACACTATGAAGCTTGGATTTCGACCAAATAGCAGTTTACCTGGACAATTACTAAGAAGCCCGGAATCGACCGAATATTAGTGTGCCCTAGATTCAAGTTGAAGCCCGGAGGCGACCGGATAAAAACTTAATTCCTTCTGAAGCCTGGATTACGACCAGATAAGAATCGAGAAATTGTAAAGCCTGGATTACGACCGGATAGCAAGTTTAATCTCATCTCCCCAGTAAGTCACTGTAAAGCCTGGATTACGACCAGATAGCAGCCGATCTTATCACTATGAAGCCTGGATCACGACCAGATAGTAGTTACATTTTCACCTCTTCGACCGAGAGACGATTCCCCAGTAGAATAACGGACGACTGAAGCTCCTAAAATTCAACTTTTCTCAAGACAAGAGACCAACATTCCCCAGCGAAATCTTCCTCAACAACAGGTATACAAGCTCTCGCTAAGGAATCTCTTATGTGATTAACACTCCTTCAGATGGCATCTTTAATCCCATCTCCCATCATTAATCTCCAAATGGAATCTTTAAGCCCATTCCCGACATCATAAGACAAGTACCACTTCATGCGGGTGCAAATTTCTGGGCACTCTAGTGTTCAATCATCTTCCACCTTCGGATCACGAAAGGCAGGCAAGCCAATCTACATCCTCAGATTTAAGAAGATTGATCAGGGGCATCTTTTGTACCCTAAAATTTTCCCTCTCATATTTCTCAAAACATTTCAAGTGAGGTCCTTAAATTACTCAAGGAAGTCCAAGGGTTGACCAGACAAGCTCTCTCCTAAAGGCTGTCTACCTCTAATTAGGGTTTCATGTTGCATCAAGATACTTGAGTCCAAGGGATCCCAAATGCTCACAATTGTCCTAATATGTTCTCAAGATCATCCATGTCTAGTTTCAAGCCTTGCAAAGGAAGTTTTCTCAGTCAATTGCTCAAAAGCCTGAAAATCGACTGTGCTAGGGCAAAAGTCAACTGTGGCCTCCATATAGTCAAACTTTAAGATTTTTGGTCAAAATCCTCATTTTGAATTATTATTCATCATTTTATCAATGGTTGATCATGATTCATCAAGGATTGTTCACAATCCATCAAAACTCAAAAGTTGCTAAATTAGGGTTTTGTAGGAAAAGTCAACTCAACTTTGACCAAGCATAACTTTCTCATACTTTATGATAAATGACCCATACAAATATAATTTTGAAGAGGATGTAATTATATACAATCCATATTCATCTCCCAAGTTCAAAATATGCACTCACAAGAAGTTATGAATTTGGACATTATAGGTCATTTTGAAAAGTCAACAAAAACACCTTTTTTGTCAAAGCTTCATACATGAGAATGGAAGACTCAATTGAGATGAGACCAAAAGGGTTGCTTATATGACATCTCAAGGTTTTTAAAACGTCCAAGAACACCTTCAAAGAGTAAAAATTGAGGAAGTTATGCATTGGTGAAGTTGACCTTTTTTGCAAAATTGTCAAAAGTCAACTATGCCTCAAATTGCAATTTTTGCTAAATGGTGTAGCGGTAGAAATGTTCAAGACTAAGCCATTGGATTGAATAGACTTTATAAAAGTCAAAATAAAAATCGCAACCGCGCTTTATTGTTTCCAAAGGAATGGTAAAAGAGCGAATAACCAAAAAAAAAAGGGAAAGATTCAAGGTAAGGGGGTTGGTTATGCAAAGGGAACGTATTAGCACCCTAAACATCTACGGTACTCCGCATGAACCTCTTTGAAAAATCTGTATATTTTGGCTATAAAAATTTGTTGTATATAAAATGGATAGTGGAGGTGAGAAAAGAAATATTTTTTATGATTTTTGCACCCGCCGCGGTTGCGAACCTTTAGTGCCTATGTACCACCTTTCGTGCAATAGGGGATCAGGGTACACGTAATTCCTCTTTTAAAAATTTGAAACACAAGTGTGTTGGTTAATTTCATGAGATAAGACGTCATCGTCATTGTCCGTGTAGAAAACATACTTACTACCCACAATCATGAGAAAGGAGAATTTACATCATCTCAAAGTGGAGGATATGGCTCGGATTTTAAAATCAAGAATGCCTCACTCAACACCCAAGTGGAAAATATCTCTCTTTTCTACATATTGTAGAAGCATACTTGTTTGCATCACTACAAGGATTGACAAGAGTCTAATCTTTTAAGAAAAGTTTTAAAATAAAAAAGCCAAAGTGGCAAAAATGGTTTGAAATGAGATTGATTGACTTTTAGTCTTCTCACAAAAAAAATGCCAAAGTATTATTAAATTGATTGAATTTTATTTTTGAAAATGTTTTTAAAATGCATGGACCTAAGTCCAAATTTATTATGAAAGTGTTTCAATTTTAGAAATAAGAAGAATTTTTAAAAGGAGGGAGAAGATTTTTGAAATTAAAGAAGATGGGAGGAGATGAAGAGATTATCCTAAAGCATAAGGTAAAAGCTAGGGATAAGAACCATCTAACCAACAAGAAGCCAATACTTGACATTATGAGTCAATATAGAATTCCCATTCTTTGGATTGAAACCAAGCAAGCAAAAATACTAGACCTCTTGAGAGAACCAAACTTCAAGTGTATTAAGTCTTCGCAAAAATTGGGCAGAGTAACGGCTGTATACGGGTGAATTCCAGATTACAAACAAAGTATGTAATCACAATAACCTGCACACAAAATAAACAAACAACCCAATGTCTTGAGGTAAACCTAAAGAGCTACAGACAAAATAATGAATTAAAGTCACAAGGTCTCCAAGATAGGCCAAGGTCTCTAATCCTAAGTCCAAGAAAGTCCATCACTATAATGCCAAGGATAGTAACCAAATAGTCCAAGTATCATTAAAGATTTTTATGGTTCATGTTGATTATTAGGTGTCTTTAAAAGGAAAAGAAAAGCTCAAGTGAGCAAAATAAAAATGACATAAAATTAAATGCTCAAGTGAGCAAAATAAAAATGGCATAAGAATAAATGCTCAAGTGAACAAAAATAAAAATGGCATGAAATGTAAATGCTTAAATTAAATGGTACATAAAGCATAAAAAATAAAAGCATAAAGTAAAGTCAATTGTTAGAAATTAGTGGTTAGTTGGATGACCATCTTGAAACTTGCATTTGGAACTCATTAGAGGATTGGTAGAACCAAAGCCTCCACACAACAAGTTGCATTTGCTTTTTTGTCAAGTATATCATCTATTTTAGAATCCTCAAAAGTAATGTTTAATGATCAACGATTTTTAAGTGATCCCCATTGACCAAAGGTGTTATAGATCCATTAAAGGATTGGTAGAACCAAAGCGTCCACACAATGAATCTCAAGGTTATTGGATCAAAGAGATGAAATTAACATGTTTGGGCTTGCAATCATAAGTTTGGGCCACGAATGATCATTTATTCGAATCGGGACAAAATTTAGCGCTATGTTAAGCAATTGTAAGTGGACTTATGTAGAAGTAGCACCTATTTTGTGGTCGGTCAATAGTAATCTATGTACTTCATGTTTGGATAAATGATATAGAGATCACCATCCCTTCGACATGTAGCACAATTAAAAAAGAAAGGGATAAGATGAAGAGGGAGGGGAATGATAAGCTAATTTGGATCACCATTTCAAAATTATTTCATCTTTAAATTCAACCACTCCTCTAGATGGATTAAAGCACTAAACATATCATTAATCCAAAGCACCAAAAATGAATTAAATAATTCACTCTTATGTAGATTTTAATTGATAAACATTTATCCAACTTCATCTACATCACAAATTCCATTGAGTTTAAAGACAAATTGGACATTTCAAATTGCAATCCAAATTGTCCATCAAAGAGAGTGAGCAGAAAAAATATTTGAGTCAAAACAGCCCCAAAATAAGGTAGAAAAAGTATTTTCGACACTGTTGCAATCAATTGTGCTTCGACAGCTACCAATTGCATCAGTGCAGTTTTTTTTCAAATCAACTTTATGTGACAAACAATTGCAATGTTACAACAATTGATTGCAACCTGTTAAAATCATTCGAAAACAACATCTCAAGGATCAAATTCTTGTTCCAACTTTTCATCAAACACCTTATGATTATGGATCCAATTGAGCATGAAAATTCCATCAAATCATGAGAAAATAGCACTAATGGAATCATAAAATAGTGCTCAATGAATCAAAACCATAAATCCATAAGAGATCACATTGTGAAAGATGATGATCCAACTTACCAAAGGTAGAATTAGAGAATTATCAAACAACTTCCAGAATTTGCTTCAATTCAACCATAAGAATCAATTACCAAAGCTTGGATGTAAAGAATTGATGAAGAAAAAGTGTTTGGATGAAGGGTTAGCTCAAAGATTAGTAAGCTTCAATGCAAAGCTTACTAACTTTTTTGAAAATGGAGCTTTGAGTGAATTTGGTAGATGGAGAGAATTGAGAGATTTTTTAGCAAGATGAGTTTGGCTATCAAAAGCTTGTAATTTGAATGAGATGAGGGCTCTATTTATAAAGTTTAGGATTGGGATTAGTGGTAATTTGGTAATTGATTCATGGAGCCAAAAATTGAATTAATGATATAATTTTCAAATTATGCAGAAAAATTGGAGCCAAAAAGATGACATTTTGAAATTGCTGGCTTTTTTCAAAAATCACGTGTATTTTGCTGCTATGTGTCGACACAAGAGTCGTATGCATCGACACATCCTAGTTGTATAACACAGCATGAGTCGACGCAAGCTTCTATGTATCGACACATTCTGCTATCTCAACACAATACAGAATCAAACAATTTGCATGAGTCGACACATAACACCTATGTGTCGACACATGCTAGTTATACAAAGCAGGATGAGTCGATACATGCCTTTATGGGTCGATGCAAGCTGCCTTTCGACACAATACATAATCCATCAATTTGCATGAGTTCGACACAAGCCTCTATGGATCAATACAAGCTGCCTTTCGACACAATACATAATCAATCAATTTGCATGAGTCGAAATAAGCCTCTATGGGTCAATACAAGTTGCCTTTCAACACAATACAGAATTGATTTCTTTGCATGAGTTCGACACAAGCCTCTATGGATCAATACAAGCTGCCTTTCGACACAATACAAAATTTATTGCTTTGCATGAGTCGATACATAACATGTATGTGTCGACACATGCTAGTTATACAAAGCAGGATGAGTCGACACATAACACGTATGTGTCGACACATATTGAATTTTTTTGATTTTTAAAGGCTGAAAACACAATTTTTTTTTCAAAGGTTGTGCACAATACACTTTGTGCCATTGATTGCGCTATGGGAGCAATCGATTGTACAGGACAACAAAAATGATTTTTTTTCTTTTGCAAATAGAGATTTTAGGGAAATAATACCGGAAAACCTTATTTGTCGGATGCTTTGACTTGGTACCTACAAAATACAATTTTGCAAAGACAAAGACAAATATTTTTTTTTAATTTTGGTTAGAGGTTAATTATCAACGCATATACAAAATACACAACTAAGGTGCTTGGATATTCCTCAAGAACAAACTTATAGATAGGAGATAGGAAAAAGAGGAAGAACCAACCCTAATGTGATTTTGTTTTGATCAAGTTGACATGATATGATAGGGGAATCTTAGGGGCAAAAATTGGGGTACAACAACTACCCTTATTTAAGTGTCTTCTATCCGGAGATACGAAGGTTAAAAATCTTCGTGTCGACGCGGTTGAAAATACTTAAATATAAAACAAGACCTATTTTTGTCCCTAAGATGCCATGCAATGCTTATGATTATGAATGCAAATGGACAAATCTAAAGTGACGCAAGACACCACTGGGGATGCAACAAAAATGAAGAAACAAAGGAGTAACCCCACCAGGAAAATAAATCACTGGTGAACAAAAGACATGACTCTATTGGTGTAAAACCCAAAGAAGAGATAAGGTAGCATCAGCTCAAATATTGAGGAAAAAGTAAAGAATGACAACGATTGACAAATAACTGTGAACTACCAACTCAATAGACGAAGGTAGAAAAGTAATAAGATACCGGCTCACAGATGACGGTAAACTACCAACTCAATAGTTGAAGGTAGAAGATAAAAAAGATACTGACTCACAGATGACGGTGAAATACCAACTTAATAGTTGAAGGTAGAAGATCAAAAATATACCGACTCACAAATGACGGTAAACTACCAACTCAATAGTTGAAGGCAGAAGATCAAAAAGATACCGACTCACAGATGACAGTGAAATACCAACTCAATAGTTGAAGGTATAAGATCAAAAAGATACTGACTCACAGATGACGGTGAAATACCAACTCAATAGTTGAAGGTAGAAGATCAAAAAGATACTGATTCACAGATGACGGTGAAATACCAACTCAGTAGTTAAAGGTAGAAGAAAATATATCATGTCACTGTCGTTCACTGAAGATGAACTATCAACGTTCACTGATGATAGCAAAAAGATAACAAACACTGATGTTCACTACCGATGTACTACCAACATTCACTGAAGGTAGAGAGAAAATATCATGCCACCGCCGTTCACTGACGATGAACTATCAACGTTCACTGATGATAGCAAAAAGATAAGAAACACTGACGTTCATTGCCGATGTCCTACCAACGTTCACTGAAGGTAGAAAGAAAATATCATATCACCGCCGTTCACTGACGATGAACTATCAATGTTCACTGATGATAGCAAAAAGATAAGAAACACCGACGTTCACTGCCGATGTCCTACCAACGTTCACTGAAGGTAGAAAGAAAATATCATATCACCACCGTTCATTGACGATGAACTATCAACGTTCACTGATGATAGAAAAAAGATAAGAAACACTGACGTTCACTGCCGATGTCCTACCAACCTTTTATGAAGGTAGAAAGAGAATATCATACCACCGCCATTCACTGACGATGAACTATCAACGTTCACTGATGATAGAAAAAAGATAACGAACACCGACATTCACTGCCGATGTACTACCAACGTTCACTAAAGGTATAAAGAAAATATCATACCACCACCATTCACTGACGATGAACTATCAACGTTCACTGAAGATATAAAAAAGATAAGAAACACCGATGTTCACTGCCGATGTACTACCAACATTCACTGAAGGTAGAAAGAAAATATCATACCACCGCCGTTCACTGACGATGAACTATCAACGTTCACTGATGATAGCAAAAAGATAAGAAACACTGACGTTCACTTCCGATGTACTACCAACGTTCACTGAAGGTAGAAAGAGAATATCATACCACCGCCGTTCATTGACGATGAACTATCAATGTTCACTGATGATAGCAAAAAGATAACAAACACCAACATTCACTGCCGATGTACTACCAACGTTCACTGAAGGTAGAAAGAAAATATCATACCACTGTCGTTCACTGACGATGAACTATCAATGTTTACTGATGATAGCAAAAAGATAACAAACACCGACGTTCACTGCCGATGTACTACCAACATTCACTGAAGGTAGAAAGAGAATATATCATAAGTTTTCCCCAAAATTCTGGTGTTTCACCTAGAACGGGTCTCAACTTCTTCTTTAACCAAGGAAATCTGCTTGGAAATGGTAATCTGTAATCTGTCTTAAATAAAGAGACTTCCACTTATTGTCAAGGGGAATTGCAAAGAGAAATGACTTTCTGGGGATAGAAATATGGCTTCCTGGGGAAAGAGATATGACTTCCTGGGGAAAGAGATATGACTTCCTACTGAGGAAAGAGATATGACTTCCTGAAGAAAGAGATATGGCTTCCTGGTGAAAGAGATATGACTTCCTGGGGAAAGAGATATGACTTCCTAGGGAAAGAGATATGACTTCCTGGGGAAAGAGATATGACTTCCTGCTGAGGAAAGAGATATGACTTCCTGCTGAGGAGATAAAGTCTTCTCGTGCAAAATAAATGCACAAACCAAAACTCAAAGTTCTCAGAAATCCAAAGTAAATAATATCGTCATGCAACCACAAATCCAATTCAGAAATAAACTGGAGCAAGACAGCCAACAAAGATACATCCTTTGAGAAATAAACTCAAGAGGGAAAACCAAATCCACCTAAGCAAGGAGCGCTGCAGAAAGGTTAGAACACAATGTCAATAAAAATGATTTGTAGCAATGCATGATGCATGTATGAATGTATGAGTGATATCGTGCATATGCTGGTAAAAGGATACATAATCAGTACAAACAAACAAAACTGCCTCAGGTACCAACAACAATGGGCTAAACTTCAACCAGAAAGCTCAATCCAAGAAAGGTAAAAGCAATTGTGGAAACCAAACCTATTGCCTGTCCTAACTTCACTCAGGAGAAACATAATCCAGATGTAGCTAAATCAAACAGATACCGGGATAGAACATCTTTCTTTCGGTTTCATCGGAGAAACCAGTTTTTAAAAAGCAACATGCCTACTGGAGATTGCAAGACCAGCCTCAAATAAAGCATACTGACGCCGAGACAATCAAACCTCACTGGGGAATTCAGACCCACTTTGAAGGAGGAAAAACATACAGACTTCACTAAGGGAGATAATGCTTCATCATCGAGACATCTACTGGGGACTTCATTCTGACTTCATTGGGGAGGTCAAAACCACATCATCGAGGGGAAACCAATATATGTTCTTCACTGGGGAAACCGGAGATACGTGTTCTTCGAGAGTAATTATTGCACCAACTTCTTTGGGGCGAAAGGACTTCTATCAAATAAACGAGGCCTTCACTGGAGAATATCGGATTGAGTCTTCATATCATACAAACCTATAACAACAAAAGATGCCCTGGTATAGTCTTCCTGGGAAATCAAGAAGTCAACACTAATGCCAATACTGCAAAAAGAGCGATATCTTAGCACACCGAGGGAATAAAACCTTTAATCATATGAGGGAAAACTTCGCTGGGGAATATTGGAGGGAGGCTTCTGACCATGCAAACCCAAAATCAAAAGCGAACCAAGACTTGGCTGGGGATAATGGGACCACAAACCCAATATTGTACCTTGCACCCACTGGTATCGTTTTTAACTACCTGAGAAACACACAAAGATTGTGCACATGCCTGGAAAATGACCTGAGAGAACCTTCCTGGGGAACCAAGAAGTTAACAGCACAGTAAGAAGTCAAATTTATGGGGATTTTAAATCAAACTCAACACTTGGTGAGAGAAAACCCAAAAAAATGACAATTGTCTCAACACTTCTTAGAAAATATACTGCCCTTGTCTAGCTGCTTAGGGAGCACATAACAACAATAATGTCGTAACTGGAGAAAGTAATGCTCTACAAGAGATTACATATCAATAAAAAGGGGGAAAGAACTCCATCAAATGATCAAAGGCTTCATAGCTCTTTTTAATCTCCATTTGATCACCACCTGGCTGGGTAAAGAATCACACTCAGCTGGAGAAGTCTGCAACAAGACTGGAAAATGGGATCATAAACCCAATAACATAACATAACCTGTAGGAAACCCTTTAATTGATCATTAAATTGTTAGAGGAAGCCAGACATACATCTACAAAACAGATCACAAGAAATAATCATATTTGAGGAAGATTCTCGGCTTGGGGTAGACATAGTAGCCATCTTGACAAAATCTGGATATGCCCTTGGAAACCAATCTGGTGTCTCAAGCTTACCGTGTTGATAAAGGTATCTTTCATAACTTGCCCTTGGATGCATGCTTTTAAGATAACCTTTCTGATCAAATGGCTTCTAGAGATTTGTTGAATCTTGACGTAACTGCCCCGGATTGGCTGAATGTTACATCCTCTTTGCTCCACAACTCTTCTCGGCAACATGCCTTTTGCTGATACTCAAATGTAAACTTTCATGATATCAAGCAGTTGTTTTACAAGCAAAAAATGTTTATTCTAAGAATGAAAAATTCTAATGAAATAATTATGTAAGTCTTGAAGATTTTATTTGAAAAGATGTCGCAAAATCTTGTGAACAAATCACTAGCCATGATGCGACATGGATTTTTTGTATGAAAGATAACAAAAGCATATGATACCAATCACAATAATTTATCAAAATTAATGGGAGTCAGGAAACACTATCTCATTGGAGTATGCTTTCGAAATAAACCTTGTTTCAATTAGGACTTTTGAGGGTTGTAACATGGCCTGGTTCACAGTTTTAGAAAAAAAAAGTTTTAAGGCTCAAAAATATTTGGTGCCCACCCCCTTCATGATGTTCTTCAGTCCTAAGTTCAGTTAACTTGACACGAACATTCATCTCTCAAAAGAAATTTCGAGATGGTTGAGGAATCAAACAAGGTTTTCTTTGGACATGCAAGTCACTCATTCCTGCTTCTTTTAGGTTTCTTGTCACGCGACTCCGTTCTTTGCTGAGGATTTCAAATTGTAATCCTTTATCACATTTTAGGCTTTTCATTTCTTCCTTTCCTTCTAGACAAATTGCTTTTGACTTTGACTCTGAAGTGCAACGGGATGCCCTGACTTTTGCCTAAGCGACTTGTTTTTTCAAGTTCCGACTTAGTGGGGCTTTTTGTCTCTTTCTTTTTCATCATAATTTTTTTTATTCATGTCATCTCTTTTTTTTTGTTTTTTTTTTGAACATGTCGCGTGACTTAGAGTCATTTGTGACTTGTCGGAAGAATTGTGACTGCCCTATTTCTGGGTAGATGAAAGATAACCATTGTTGTATCGTCATCTGCTGAATTCCTGGTGTGCGAGAGATAGCCATTAAGATATCGTCAATTCACACACCCTCCTAATAAGTGAAGATTAACCATTGTGGTTTTGACTTTCCTCAACCTGTTGAAAGATAACCATTATTGTATCCTTAGATGCGCACTCTTGATGAGATCTGAATACTCAATCAGATTAACTGAACACTACCATGCCCCGGGTTAAAAAAAATGAGGATTTTTTCTGAATAGAAAAAGAAACTCATACTTCAAGGCTCAAAGGGGTTAACAAAGGTTTCACTCCCTTATATATCTTGTGTTTGAGGATTTGAAATAATGCATGTACATCGTCAACAGGGTTTTATCCAAAAGCATACAACCAGAAAATTTGTGTTTTAATATCATCATCCTCCTCCCAATCTCTACCTAGGCAAGAGAATGGGTAACAAGTTGGTATCATAAAGCAATTTAAAATTGAAAACAAATACGAGTGAAATGAATGAATTTCTTCAAGACAAACATACTCATCGTATTAAGATTAAACATTCAAATGTAAACAAGTTCTTACATGCAAACAGTGCAATGATAAACAAGAAAAATTACAAATGAGAAAGCAGTAAAAATGCTAATAAACTAAGATGACTCTCTTATCTAGACTTGCTCTGAAGGTAACATTTCCCAAGCTTTGGAACTATCAACGATAGAGATTCATTCATGCCCTACTAACGAATTGTTTTGAACATTAGGGCCAATGTCCTTAAACAACAAGATACCGCTTCAGACCAACCTCTGAACTTCGACCTTCAAAGCAAAGAAATCTTCTAAATCGTGCCCAGGAGCATCCTGATGAAAGGCACAGGAAGCGTCAACCTTATATCCTCTTGGCATTTTTTCAGGAACAACTGGTTTAGCTCGAGTTTGAACCGAATTCTTCTTCAATAAAGAAGGATACAACTCTGTGTATGTCATTGGAATTGGATCAAAGCTCATTTTCCTCTGATGACATTGCCCTTGATTTCCTTGTTGAGGTGCCCTCTGATATGCAACAGTAGTCGGAGCGGCATTTATAACAGGAGTAACTAAGGCGACTTGCTGATGACGTTGATAATTCTTTCTAGGAACGTTTACCCTTCTCTCATGTATAACAGCATTTGTATCCCCCTCTTTCTTCTTTGTAAACCCATAAGCTGGATTTTTCACCCCTCCGGATCCTTCACCCTTAGTCAAACGGCCCTCTCTTACTGCCTCTTCTAGGAGGACACCCATTCCTACCATCTCTGTAAAATCACTTGGGGCACTTTCTACCATTCTTTCATAGTAGAAAGCGCCTAGCGTCTTCAGAAGAATCTTAGTCATTTCTTTCTCCTCCATGGGAGGAATCACTTGTGTAGCCACTTCGCGCCATCTCTGTGCATACTCTTTGAACGATTCTCTGTCTTTTTGAACCATGGCCCTAAGCTGGTCACAGTCAGGCGCCATGTCCACATTGTAATTGTATTGTTTAATGAATGCTTCTCCTAAATCATTAAAAGTATGGATGTTGGCACTGTCTAAACTAATGTACCATTTCAACACTGCGCCGATCAGACTATCCTGAAAAAAGTGAATCAGTAGACGCTGATCATCGGTGTGGGTAGACATTCTTCTTACATACATCACCAAATGAGCACGAGGGCAAGTGTTGCCTTTGTACTTCTCAAATTCCGGGACCTTGAACTTAGCAGGCACTTTAACATTCGAGACCAAATACAGCTTATTCACATTCTGCCCAAATAACTCTTTTCCTCTAAGAGCCTTCATATCTCTTTGCATTCTATTAAACTGCTCTTGGAAATCATCCATTATGTCATAAAGACCCAAGTCTTCACTCGGCAGAGGGAAAGGACGACACATATCTTCATTAACAAATGAAACCAAATTCACCTAAGGAGGTGCAGCAGGAACAGTATGCACCACAGGAGGTGCAGGAGTAACAACATTTTGAACCACTGGAGCATCTTGAGGGCCAAGATTGAAACCTTCAGGTGAAAAATTTTCTGGCATTCCCCATGGATAAACCTGAGGCATACAGTTTTGAACAACAGCCGGAGTAGCGGACACAGGAACAGTAGGAACTTCAGCATTTGCCCTTGCTGGTTGAGGTTGAACACTCGGTGGCTGATTCTGAGCAACTACCAGAGCTTCCATCAGAGTAGTCAAGTTGGTCAAGCCAACCTTCAAAGCGGAAACTTCTTCGCACAGCTCGCGATTCTCCTGTTTTAAGTTGTCCATCTTCTTTTTGAAATTAGCCTGAGTGTTGTAATGATGAGTCAGCTTGCTGAGTGAAGTAAAGAAGCTGGGTAAGATACCTGGATATGCATAACAAATGCAAGAAATATGTGCAATATGATGCATGATATGCAATGCATATGATTATTTTTACTTTATCATTTAATATTTCAAGGGATTTATGGTTTATAGACACATTGCAAACATCCAAGTAATAAAGCTTTTGAAATACCAATTTTTTTTATTATAATAACTTCAAAATGGATTACAAGTTTCAATGATCCCAAATACAGGATGAAAATACAATCTAAAATTCTGAGAAAAGGAGCTGATGGAGATCAATCTGTACACTGGCGCTTCCCTGTGAGCCTGACAATCCGAGCCCTCAACCTCTGGTTTTCTTCCACATGTTTGATGGCAACTTCCCTCCACTCATCTGAAGCAGGAAGTGAGTAATCAGCACCTTTTTTAGGCTTAGGGGAAAATAAATCCCCTTGCCTCTCCATAGACTCCACCGCTCGATTCTCAAGAATCTCGATCAAATCGTCTTTCTCCTTCAGGTCGGCATCAACTGATAATCAGGAAAAGTAAAGCAGTGATATACTAGATCATAAAACTGGACCAAGGTAGAGAGACTACCGTCCTTCATCTTCAGCTTCATGAGAGGAATAATGGATCCATACTACTTCTGAATGTCTGCAGAACACTCGATCTCTGGAATTAGACTGATCAACTCGTATATCTTAGGATCCTTGAAACTGTATTTCCCGGTCTTTCTCTTTCCAGAATCCGTGGTTAAAAGTACCTGAGATATTCACAAATAGTCAATCTTTAAATCCCTTGAAATATTGTTTTCTCCAAAAGATGCTTATGAGTGCATGGATGCATGATGCAACAATCACACACAAGATAACACATATAGGGTTCATAGGTTCAACATCACGAGCATGAAGCCAAAGGTACTACCCATAAGGTTTTGGTCTAAAAAGTTATCACCTGCCGAACAAGGTTCAAAGAGGTTCCCAGAGTCTACATCCTTCCTTCGGATATTACCAACTTCCCGATTAACTCGGTAATTAGTAATATTCTCAAGAAAGACTCGTCTGAGCGTAGTATCGCGTGACAACTATTTCCGGATTACTCCGTCATAGCTTCCGCACTACACCTAAAAGGCCAAGATGGGTTAGGTAATCTATGGTCCTTAGCTTCAGCAGGCTCCCAGGTCGAAAGCAGTGCGTCTTCCCGATTACTCGGTAAACGACACTACAGTCAAAGGGGCCTCCACTGAGTGGGGGATCTCATGCCTCCTTTTTTGGGATTACTCCCTCAAAGTTAACATGACTATACCGCCCGTCCTATCTTAAAGTTTTCCCAAGTCCGGGTATAGGACTTATGAGTAATCACCAAGCACCCTGTAAACCAGGAAAATCTAGACAAACATATATACAAAATATAACACATAAACACAATAACACATATACAGATATAAACAAAGATAGGCTCAACCCACTTAGGGATGGACCAGCAAGAGGTCAATCTTTCCCCAGAGAAGTCGCCATTTTTCTGTAGCGGTAGAAATGTTCAAGACTAAGCCATTGGATTGACTAGACTTTATACAAATCAAAATAAAAATCGCCACCGCACTTTATTGTTTCCAAAGGAATGGGAAAAGAGCGAATAACCCAAAAAAAAGGGGGAAAGATTCAAGGTAAGGGGGTTGGTTATGTAAAGGGAAGGTATTAGCACCCTAAACATCTACGATACTCTGCAGGAACCTCTTTGAAAAATATGTATATTTTGGCTATAAATTTGTGTTATATATAAAATGGATAGTAGAGGTGAGAAAAGAAATATTTTTTATAATTTTTTGCACCCGCCGCGGTTGCGAACCTTTAGTGCCTACGTACCACCTTTTGTGCAATAGGGGATCAGGGTACACGTAGTTCCTCTTTTAAAAATTTGAAACACAAGTGTGTTGGTTAATTTTATGAGATAAGACGTCATCGTCATTGTCTGTGTGGAAAACATACTTACTACCCACAATCATGAGAAAGGAGAATTTGCATTATCTCAAAGTGGAGGATATGGCTCGGATTTTAAAATCAACAATGCCTCACTCAACACCCAAGTGGAAAATATCTCTCTTTACTACATATTGTAGAAGCATACTTGTTTGCATCACTACAAGGATTGACAAGAGTCTAATCTTGTAAGAAAAGTTTTAAAATAAAAAAGCCAAAGTGGCAAAAATGGTTTGAAATGAGATTGATTGACTTTTAGTCTTCTCACAAAAAAAAATGCCAAAGTATTATTAAATTGATTGAAGTTTATTTATGAAAATATTTTGAAAATGCATGGACTTAAGTCCAAATTTATTATGAAAGTGTTTCAAGTTTAGAAATAAGAAGAATTTTTAAAAGGAGGGAGAAAATTTTTGAAATTAAAGAAGATGTGAGGAGATGAAGAGATTATCATAAAGCATAAGGTAAAAGCTAGGGATAAGAACCATCTAACCAACAAGAAGCCAATACTTGACATTATGAGTCAATATAGAATTCCCATTCTTTGGATTGAAACCAAGCAAGCAAAAATACTAGACCTCTTGAGAGAATCAAACTTCAAGTGTATTAAGTCTTCGTAAAAATTGGGCAGAGTAACGGCTGTATACGGGTGAATTCTAGATTACAAACAAAGTATATAATCACAATAACCTGCATACAAAACAAACAAACAACCCAATGTCTTAAGGTAAACCTAAAGAACTCCAGACAAAATAATGAATTAAAGTCACAAGGTCTCCAAGATAGGCCAAGGTCTCTAATCCTAAGTCCAAGAAAGTCCATCACTATAATGCCAAGGATAGTAACCAAATAGTCCAAGTATCATTAAAGATTTTTATGGTTCATATTGATTATTAGGTGTCTTTAAAAGGAAAATAAAAGCTCAAGTGAGCAAAATAAAAATGACATAAAAGTAAATGCTCAAGTGAGCAAAATAAAAATGGCATAAGAATAAATGCTCAAGTGAGAAAAAATAAAAATGGCATGAAATGTAAATGCTTAAATTAAATGGTACATAAAGCATAAAAAATAAAAGCATAAAGTAAAGTCAATTGTTAGAAATTAGTGGTTAGTTGGATGACCATCTTGAAACTTGCATTTGGAATTCATTAGAGGATTGGTAGAACCAAAGCCTCCACACAACAAGTTGCATTTTCTTTTTGTCAAGTATATCATCCATTTTGGAATCCTCAAAAGTAACATTTAATGATCAACAATGTTTAAGTGATCCGCGTTGACCAAAGGTGTTGTAGATCCATTAGAGGATTGGTAGAACCAAAGCCTCCACACGATGAATCTCAAGGTTATTGGATCAAAGAGATAAAATTAACATATTTGGGCTTGCAATCATACGTTTGGGCCACGAATGATCATTTATTCAAATCGGGACAAAATTTAGGGCTATGTTAAGCAATCGTAAGTGGACTTATGTAGAAGTCGCGCCTATTTTGAGGCCGGTCAATAGTAATCTATGTACTTCATGTTTGGATAAATGATATAGAGATCACCATCCCTTCGACATGTAGCACAATTAAAAAAGAAAGGGATAAGATGAAGAGGGAGGGGAATGATAAGCTAATTTGGATCACCATTTCAAAATTCTTTCATCTTTAAATTCAACCACTCCTCTAGATGGATTAAAGCACTAAACATATCATTAATCCAAAGCACCAAAAATGAATTAAATAATTCACTCTTAGGTAGATTTTAATTGATGAACATTTATCAAATTTCATCTACATCACAAAGTCCATTGAGTTTAAAGACAAATTGGACATTTAAAATTGCAATCCAAATTATCCATCAAAGAGAGTGAGCAGAAAAAATATTTGAGTCAAAACAGTCCCAAAATAAGGTAGAAAAAGTATTTTCGACACTGTTGCAATCAATTGTGCTTCGACATATACCAATTGCATCAGTGCAGTTTTTTTTCAAATCAACTTTCTGTGACAAACAATTGCAATGTTACAACAATTGATTGCAACCTGTTAAAATCAGTCGAAAACAGCATCTCAAGGATCAAATTCTTGTTCCAACTTTTCATCAAACACCTTATGATCATGGATCCAATTGAGCATGAAAATTCCATCAAATTATGAGAAAATAGCACTAATGGAATCATAAAATAGTGCCTAATGAATCAAAACCAAAAATCCACAAGAGATCACATTGTGAAAGATGATGATCCAACTTACCAAAGGTAGAATTAGAGAATTATCAAACAACTTCCAGAATTTGCTTCAATTCAACCACAAGAATCAATTATCAAAGCTTGGATGTAAATAATTGATGAAGAAAAAGTGTTTGAATGAAGGTTTAGCTCAAAGATTAGTAAGCTTTAATGCAAAGCTTACTAACTTTTTTGAAAATGGAGCTTTGAGTGAATTTGGTAGATGGAGAGAATTGAGAGATTTTTTAGCAAGATGAGTTTGGCTATCAAATGCTTGTAATTTGAATGAGATGAGGGCTATATTTATAGAGTTTGGGATTGGGATTAGTGGTAATTTGGTAATTGATTCATGGAGCCAAAAATTGAATTAATGATATAATTTTCAAATTATGCAGAAAAATTGGAGCAAAAAAGATGACAGTTTTGAAATTGCTTGCTTTTTTCAAAAATCACGTGTATTTTGCTGCTATGTGTCGACACAAGAGTCGTATGCATCGACACATCCTAGTTGTATAACACATCATGAGTCGATGCAAGCTTCTATGTATCGACACATTCTGCTATCTTAACATAATACAGAATCAAACAATTTGCATGAGTCGATACATAACACTTATGTGTCGACACATGCTAGTTATACAAAGCAGGATGAGTCGATACATGCCTTTATGGGTCGATGCAAGCTGCCTTTCGACACAATACAGAATCCATCAATTTGCATGAGTTCGACACAAGCCTCTATGGATCAATACAAGCTGCCTTTCGACACAATACATAATCAATCAATTTGCATGAGTCGAAACAAGCCTCTATGGGTCAATAGAAGCTGCCTTTCGACACAATACATAATTGATTGCTTTGCATGAGTTCGACACAAGCCTCTATGGATCAATACAAGCTGCCTTTCGACACAATACAAAATTGATTGCTTTGCATGAGTCGATACATAACATGTATGTGTCGACACATGCTAGTTATAAAAAGTAGGATGAGTCGACACATAACACGTATGTGTCGACACATATTGAAATTTTTTGATATTTGAAGGCTGAAAACACAATTTTTTTTCAAAGGTTGTGCACAATACACTTTGTGCCATTGATTGCGCTATGGGAGCAATCGATTGTACAGGACAACAAAAATGAAAAAAATTAATTTTTTTTCTTTTGCAAATAGAGATTTTATGGAAATAATACCGGAAAACCTTATTTGTCGGATGCTTTGACTTTGTACCTACAAAAACCAATTTTGCAAAGACAAAGACAAATATTTTTTTTTATTTTGGTTAGAGGTTAATTATCAATGCATATACAAAATACACAACTAAGGTGCTTGGGGATTCCTCAAGAGAAAACTTAAAGATAGGAGATAGGAAAAAGAGGAAGAACCAACCCTAATGTGATTTTGTTATGATCAAGTTGACATGATATGATAGGGGAATCTTAGGGGTAAAAATTGGGGTACAACAAATGGGCCTAACTTTTTGCACTTGTTTTGAGTTGGTAGCATGGTCCACGAGCCCTAGCCCTTTCCACTTGTCTTTATCTTATTTTTATTATTTATTTTGATTTTTATTGCAATTAAATAAATTTAAATCAAAACAAATCATGAAAAAAATCAAATCTTTGAAACCTCAAGATCTTGTGCATATTTCAGGTCCTATATCCAGTTGGCAAGTGAATCAATTCGTGCAAGGCCTTTGTGTGCATGAAAAGATTGGTTTTGACCTATTTTTGGAAAGATTTTCAAGTGAATCAAATCAAGATCAAAAGCCATAATGGAAAAATATTGAGAGCATAATTTCAACCCTAATTCAATCCTTGGTATATAGTGAACATTTGCAGACGTAAAACACAAGGCTTGAGAGGCGTGAAAAGGCAGAACAAACTTGGAAAAATCACAAAAAAGTGCTGAGTTAATTTCATAGTTCCAGGCGATTACAAGGCTCCTTGACCATCTCATTCACTTCCTGGGATCACAAGCAAGCTATACCAATCAAGAACAAGGATTTTCCTGCGCTAAAACCCCACTGTAAGTCAGCCACGACAATGGCTTCTTCTTGAAATCGAATTGCATGATTTTGGCATCTATAGCATGAAATACTTATATATTCTTGCTCCTTGAAACATTTGCAAGCTATCTATAACATTCAATTGCATTTTTGTGGACTGTATCCGAATTTGACATTATTAGAGTTTTATGCTTCGTTTTAGGATCTTTTGGTACAGGTAAAATTGGCCCCCAAGAAGGGCACCATAATGCTCAGCAGGTCAAGACGGTTCGATTCATGGCCTTAGACTTCATTTATCATGCCCATGGAATATTTTGAAACAATCCAAGGATGTAGCGACAGATGGTGTCCGTAGGTAAAAGTTTTTAACTTTTACCAACGGAGATAGGACAGGGATGATGGCATGGCACCCCCTACTCGTCCATTTGAATTTTCGCGCGAATATTTCTTTATTTCATTGGTTTTTAATATAATGATTATTGTTTATTTTGTATACAAAGAAAACACGCAGCGCAGTTGGTAGCAAGGTGAGTGGGAAAGGCTTTGGGGCCTGGGTTCGAATCCCAAGTCCCCTCATTATTTCACATTATTTTTCTTTCCATGATCAGGCGCGTGTATAGGCTGGAAGATCACCATGCATCCTCAATATTCAACCTTTGGATCTCCAGATGGCCAGATCTAAAGGCCGTCATATGAAGGACCACCAACAACCACAGTCAACGCATAACATGGGAACATGGGAGTCAACATGGATCACTTCCTTTTGGGCCCAGGGCTTGCTATTCACACCCCCCATTTTGCTGATTTCTCAGGCCCAATTCTTCTTCTTCTTTTTTATATTTTGTCTTTATTAATTGTTTTAATTATTTTTACTAACACAAATTAATATTTCTTTTTATCAAAAAATCATAAAAATAACATTTTCATCCAATTAGATTTAGAATTTATTTTTTATACAAATATTAATTTAATTAGTTTATTTAATCTTAGGGTAACTTTCATTATTTTGTAAATAAATTTAAAAACAATTAGAAAATTAGGGTTTTAGCTTAATTTCATTTCTATTTTCTTTTTCTTAACAAATAACCAAAATATAAAAATAGGCCAGGTAAATTATTTTCTTTAATTTAATTTAATTACTAATTAGTTTTGTATTTACTTTAAAAAGCTTATTCTTTTTCCTTAAAAATAATCAAAAAACAACAAAAATATTTTTTTTCTTTTAATTAGGATAGACGGGGTCAAAACCCTAATTTCCCTTCGCTCTCTATCCGTGACACGTTTAATTATTTTTAACATATTGATGTAATTGCTCACAAGTTGTAATAGATTAATTAGGACTTTTACTTTCGTTTATCATTTTTTTACGGGTTGTTTTTGGCTATGTAATTAATACCCAAAGCCTTGTAATAGCTTAGCTTTATTTTCCGCATTTTTAATTTCCTCAATATATTAACTGTTAGATGTATGATATTAGGGTTGCATGACAAGAATGTATGATTAACTTTAAAACGGTTAGCAAACCCTAAATGTGGAAAGATAATAAACTTGAAATTGAATCACTCGCATATGTGCACTCCTAGGGTATACTCTCACTTCGGTTGCCTTCGGTAAACGATCATTAAGTATAGGGTATTTTAGTGGTCGCTCTTTTGTCTCAAAGATCAAAGTTGCCTCGGAAAGGTTGCCTCGGAATTGTTGCCTAGAATATTGATCTTAAGACATTAGGGTTATTACTAAGACGTCCTAACATTGCTTTAGTGATCGTACGTCCCTTTCAAATTGACCCCTTAAAACTCCAACGACGGTGCTACCTACTCACTAATACTGGGATAGCGTTGTCTAAAGGAAACAAGAACATAAATGATCTTTTTTCGAGTAGGTAGATGCTAGTAGGTACTTGCTCAAAATCAAACTTTTCCACACTTACACTCTTTTCAAACAAAGTTTTCCAAACAACTTCGTAACACTCTTGAAGACAGAAGCAAGGGTTAAATCGAAGTAAAACAAAAACTCTTTTTCAAATCAAACACACACAAGCAATTTTGAAAATCATGAGCAAGTACCTAAGAGCCCGTAGAAAACTACGGATAGAAAGGGTGCTAATACCTTCCCTTTCTATAATCTACCCCCCGTACTTAAAATCTCGAAAAAGGAATTTTTCTGTGCTTTTTTCCTTTCCATGTTGGATAAAATAAAATCCGGTGGCGACTCTTGCTTACCGCAACATTTTGCGAACACAAATGCAAACCAGCATTCGACAGTTCCGGTTCTGCCATTGTATCACAAACTGCATCTGAATTGAGAAGGAACCTGGGTAAGGTTTCTTTGGGAGGAGTTTGGGTAAAACTGCATCTGAACTGAGAAGGAACTTGGGTAAGGTTGCTTTGTGAGGAGTTTGGGTAAAACTGCATCTGAATTGAGAAGGAACCTGGGTAAGGTTTCTTTGTGAGGAGTTTGGGTAAAACTACATCTGAATTGAGAAGGAACCTGGGTAAGGTTGCTTTGGGATAAGTCTGAGTGAAACTTCAGAAGGAACCTGGGTAAGGTTACTTTGGGATAAGTTCGTGTAAAACTTCAGGAGGAACCTGAGTAAGGTTACTTTGTGATAAGTTCGTGTAAAACTTCAGAAGGAACCTGGGTAAGGTTACTTTGGGATAAGTTCGTGTAAATCTTCAGAAAGAACTTGGGTAAGGTTACTTTGTGATAAGTTCGTGTAAGACTTCAGAAGGAACTTGGGTAAGGTCACCTTGGGATAAGTTCGTGTAAAACTTTATTCGAAAATATATGAGAAAGGACCCGTGTAAGATTGCTTCGTGACGAACCCGTGTAAAGCTGCATTTGATCATGCAGATAATTACTCTGTTTAGTTTCAGGAGCTAATCTTGAACTTGCTGGAAGTTGTTGATGATAACCATCTTTCCTGAAAAGGTACATGATTGATCGTATATGATGCATGAAATGCATTGTATGATGACGTTCTCAAAATAAATAAGACTATGTTGTATGCAATGTGTATGCGTATGTCATGATATATGAACTTGAAATGCTATTGTGACATATCCGAGTGGGAAAATAAATCCCTGGCCGCTGCTGGAGAGTAACGGAAATTGAGTTCTTGACCGTTATAGAAAAAGTGGTTCTTCTACTTCCGCTGGGGATGGTGAACCGGAGATGACTATGTTGGGGATTTGCTTCCGCATTCAGAGAAATAAACTCTGCTCGGGAGAAAACTATATGAACCGCTTGCAATTACAAAATTCGGCTGGTGAATATAGACGTTGGCTCTCCGAAAGAGCTTGGCTGGGGAAAGTAACTCCTGTTTGGGGAAGAAGAGATCAAAACTTTGGTTGCCTCTACTATGTGGGGAGTGTAGATGTTACTGGGACGCATGTCGGGGATATGACAATGACTTTGTATCAAGACTTTTCTGCCCATGTACCTGCTGGAGAAAGTGTTGGCGGTGGCCTCCTGGATTGAGTGTTATCCCAACTTATGAGGTACTTGGTAACTGCCGATCGGAATGATAAGTCTTCTACTGATAGGCAAGTGACAGGATGACGGGACATATTCGTACGCTTCAAATCCCTAACTTTTGCCTGGACCACCCTTGCGGGTTTTCAGTCCACCGGGATACCCTTTTTTTCTCAAGCCTCCTTTTCAAGTTTTCGACTTGCCGGGTGTATGTATCTTTTTTGTTTTTATCCCTAATTTTTGCCTTAACCCTTTTGGTTCTCCGGGATTCCCTTATTTTTTCCTAGGCCAGTCAACCTATCGGGTCTTTGTTCATGCGCAGTATTTTCTAACTATGTCCATGTTTACCGGGTACGGAGAATTGTCCATAGTAGTAAGTGTTGTCGCACTGCTAGAAGATGCTCGTTTGATCATACATGATTCGTTGCTGGAATTCATGTCCAATGCCCCAAGTGATTCAGATGGAGATCTGCCCCTGGCTATTTGGCATCTTTGAGAGATTCCTTGAATCTTGACTTGACTGCCCCAGATGATGGACAATGATCATGCCGTGCTCCTTGGTTGGAAGTGTTTTTCCACTTGAGGTGATCCTTTTTATTGAGAAGCTTTTTTGTTCACTGGATAATCGTCATGCGAATCTCTATGCTGTTGAACAAATAGTCATATGCAAACAATAATATTTTAAGAATGAAAATCTTATGTCTGTCTTGAAATTTTTGAAAATGCGTTTTTCAGTAAAACAAGCAAATTTTTTAAAATGTGATGTCAACTCAGGATTTACAGCAAGTCCTACAGGATTCAGGATACCTTTTGTAACAATATGCTTTCGAACTAACCCATGCTTCAACTAGGACTTTTAAGGGTTATAACGTGGCCTGGTTCACGATTCAAGAAACAAAGGATAAAGGCTCAAAATTTATTTGTACCCACCTGCTCTTCGTGATATTCTTCAGTCCTATGCTCAGTTAATTGCGCGTTTAGAATCCCAGTTGAGTTCTGGAATATTGTCCTTGATATTCTGGTGATGGTTCGGATACTGAAAGTTTACTTGAAAAAGGCAGTCATTTTGTAATCTTTTTTTTGACGGGGATTTTTAGTAACCTATTTTTTTGGTTTTACTATCCCAGTCTTTTGCCTGAACTGTTTCTTTTGTGATTATAGTCAGCGGGATGCCCTAGTTTTTTCTTAAGTCTCCTTCATAGGTTTTGACCTAGCGGGCTTTTATTTTGAGAGATAATGACTGCCTTTCTTGACGATTATATAGAACCATCACCGTCTTTTGATTTGGAAGGACGTCTTTGATGCCATTCATTGTGTATGAAGTGGAAGATTGTGACTGAATGCGCCTCTGAATTAACTGAGAAAACTACCCTGCCCCAGGTTATGATTAAGGGTTTTAAATTAGTGTGAAAAGAAAAACTCCTACTTCTTTGGCTCAACGGGGTTGACTAGGGATTATCTTCCTTATAACTCCATTGTTTGGGATTTGAAACAACGGTTGTACATCGTCAGCAGCGTCTGTTCAAAAGCATAATGTAGAGGTTGTGGTATCATTTTCGTCATCCTCCCTCTAAAGGCTTACAGCTTTTTAGTTGAGAGTTGAATATCACAAAAAGTAACGGAGTTTAAATATAGTGAATATGAATGAATTGATTTAGAATAGACATATACAATGCATTGATAAAGTAACAAAGTTTGACATGAATAAATATTCGAACAATCAAAAGAAAATTACAAATTGAAAATTCTAATGAACGAAAATCCCTCTTGTTAGAACTTGTCACTTCAAATGATGGGCCTTGGAGGATTGACAGAAACATTCCAGTTGACCATCTTGTGTGAATTCTAATGCTCCTTCATCAATCAGGTCTTGAACTTTGTATCTCAACCTCCAACAGTCATCAGTATCATGCCCCTGACTGTTTGAGTGATATGCACATCTTGCATCAGGATTGTAGTTAGGCGAAGAAGTCTTGGGATTCATATGAGGTCCTATCAACGTAACCAGATTCATCCTTAACATGTGTTGTAAAGCTTGAGACAGTGACACGTTGATTTTGGTAAACTGCCTTTTGGGTATATCCGGCTTACTCTGATTAACCTATTATTTTTGGCGAGGTTATTGTTGGACCCGTGATGTAGTAGAAATTTGAAAAGGTCCACTCTTCTCCAAACTAACCTTTTGTCTTCTTGGAGGTTGATCAATGACTTGGTCCCCGGCCTCGACCGTTTGCTTCATACTGTTGTATCTGTCTTGATGAAGTTGGTTGATGATGGCTTTCAGCTCTTCTTGCCTTTGGACTAGGCCTTGGATAAGAGTCATCTGCCCCAACATCTGGGTTCTCATTGCACCTACCTCAGATTGCAGTTGTTCCAGCCGTTCGTCCTTATTGACCTCAGGATTTTTCTTGACCAAGTTCCCAATGAGGAGTGTTTTCAACTCTTCCTTCCCCTTTGATAGGTTTAGGAATATTTCCCTGAACTGAGCTTCTTGAGTTTGAAGATCTTTGTTGTCTTGTTTGAGAGCCATTGTTGAAATAAACCGCGAGAACATGAGAGACCTGTTATGCAATTATATGTATGATATATGTATGCAATGTTTTCAAGGATCTCGCGGGGTAAACAAGAAACTGTTAGAATTTGGTTGCAGCTTGATTGAAGAAACTTTGTGTCGTTGAGAGTCCTTCTTCAAGAGTCAAGCTCACCATATCGAGTGGGTCATAGCCACTGACTCAAGTTATCGTGTTTTGATCTCTAGGCGGTATTGGCTAGAGGAAAATAAATCCCCTTGCCCCTTGCTAGACGTCTGATTTACCATAACCTGCATCACAAACCCTTGAGATCCTTGAAATGGTTAAGGAAATGTTAAGGCATGATGTTATGATGTGTATGCTATGCGTTTAAGCAAAAGTGTGAGGTGATGTAAGCAAGTAAACCCGACAAGAAATCCAAGTTATTGGACAAGGACTGTAAATAAAACGTGCAAGAAACTCATGTTGTCAGATAATAAAACTGTGCAAGTAGTTCAAGTCAAAAGCACACAAGTCACACAAGAAGCCTTAGGTTTAGGCTTTCATGGGTTTTAAGGTAGTACCCTCTTGAAGTTTAGGTTGTTCAAACCTGTCCTAAAAATTAACTGGGTTCTAGAGATTCTCAATATCACTGACCATCCTTTATCGGGCATTGTTTCAGCTCTCAATCTTTTCTTGCATCCAAAATATCCCGAAAGTATGATCTCAATGAGTGTAGCATCGAGTATCAACCAGTTCTCAGCTCTACACTGAGGCCGTGTATCTCACTACTTTCTAATGGCCAAGTTTTTCAACTAAGGTTCTAAGGTCCGTTGGTACTTCACGACACCACGCGGTGGCCCCGTATTCTCATCGTTTCCCCACGAAGGATATCGGTACCAACCAAAGTGCCACACCAACACAACCATCGCTTAAACCATATCGGTCTATGTCGTACAATCTCCATGATTTATTGTGTTTACCTAAAAGGTGCCCTCAGATCCGGGTGTAGGATCTATAGTAACCCCGGACAAAACCCTTAAAAGTAAAGCAATCAAGACAATCAAGAGAAGCAATTTAATGATCTATATCCTAAGGTAAACCCCACTTTATCTTTCCCCAGCAGAGTCGCCAGTTCTGTGATATGGTGGCAGAACCGACAGTTTAATACTGGTTTGCATTTTGCGTTTTTTGTTTGCAAAATGTCGCGGTAAGCAAGAGTCGCCACCGACTTTTATTTCATCCCATCATGGAAAAGGAAAAAGAACAGAAAAAAACCTTTTTTCGAGATATTTCTGAGTACGGGGGGTAGATTATAGAAAGGGAAGGTGTTAGCACCCTTTCTATCCATGGTTTTCCATGGGCTCTTAGGTACTTGCTCATCTTTTTAAAATTGCCTGTGTATGTGCTTGCTTTGAAAATGTTTTACTTCGTGATAACCTTTGTATCAGTCCTCAGGGGTGTGACGAAGTTGTTTTTGAAAGTTGTTTTTAAAAGGTGTTTGTGTGAAAAGTTCTTATTGAGCAAGTATCTATTAGCATCTACCTACTCGAAAAAAGATTGTTTTTATTCTATTTCCTTTAGACAACGCTATCCCACTATTAAGGAGTAGGTAGCATCGTCGTTGGAGTTTGTAAGGGACGTTCGAAAGGGACGAATACAATCACTAAAGCAATAGTTAGAAAACTTTAGTAGTAACCCTAGAGTCTTAATATCTTTTCGAGGCAACGTTTCTGAGGCAACATTTCCGAGGCAACATTTGAATGCGACAATTTGATCTCTTTAGACTGGAGGGAAACCAATAAAATCCCCTATGCTTAATGATTGTGTACCGAAGGCAACCGAAGTGAGGTAAACCCTAGGAGTGAACATGTGCGAGTGATTTGTTTCAGTTATTTTAATCTTTGCACATTAGGGTTTTCTAACTGTTTTAATTTTTCATGCATTCTTGCCATACAATCCTATTAGCCATGCATCTAGACAGTTAAAGATTGCGGAAATTAAAAGTGCGAGGAAGTAAAACCTAGTTATTACAAGGCTTCGGGGAGGGGGATTAATTACATAACCAAAATTCGGGGATTTAAAGCAAGAAATAAAACCCTAATTTAAATATTACAAACCCTGAACAATTACAAAATAATGGAAAAAATAATTAACAAGCGCACGGCAAATTAAATACGAGGACGGTAATTAATAACTTAAAACCCTAATTGAGAGAAATAAATTTTTGTGGATTTTTATTTGAGAAAACAATTAAATCACAAATTAATTAAACCTAATTTCTAATTGTTTTTAATTATGAAAGAAATTAAAGTTGCCCTAAATTAATTAAACTAATTAATTAAAAATAATATTTATTAAGAAAATAAGTCTTTTTGTGATTTTTTTTATTTGTTAATTTAATAAAATAATTTTTGTATTGATTAAAAAAACAAAATAATTAAAGAAAAGAAATTAAAGAAAAATAGTAGAAATAATCAAATGGGCTTACTGTTAGCAAATTTGGGGGTGTATGTTGAACTTCTGAAACACATAAGGATGGCCCAGAGCCTGGCGCCTGATCCAATGATACCTTCTTCTAGGGACTCATGGTGGACCTGCGTATGCTGGCGTTGGATCTGGATGGAGATGGATCCAGAGGATGAGATTAGAGGGCGCGTGATGATCCTCATAAGGTGAGGTGTGCTGGATCTGGCTGGAGATGGATCCAGAGGATGAGATCTGAGGGTGCTTAATGATCCTCAGAAGGTGAGGTGTTCTGGATCTGGCTGGAGATGGATCCAGGGGATGAGATCAGAGGGCGTTTGATGATTCTCAGAAGGTGAGGTATGCTGGATCTGGTGAAAATAATGGAGAAAATGCCAAAAGCTCACGCCTGGGATCGAACCCAGGACATGAGCTTCTAACTTTCTTCCTCTGACCAACTGCACTGGATGTCTCAATTGTTAATATAATAATGAACATATAATATATTGGAAAACAAGTTAGTGGCCAGAAAACGTGTGGCAAATTTCAATTGGCTAACCATGCTTTGACACGCATCATCTTCTTCCTTGGACCATCGTCTTAAGCTCTGGTACTTTTACCTACGGACAAAGGTTTGTAGCCACAAACCTGTCTATCTCAAAAATCATGTACATGCAATATAAATCAATTGTAATGGTACCAATCAACTCGTCTTGGTCTCACGAGTATCATGGTACCCCATTCATGGTCCAATTTTCCCTGTAACAAAAATCCCCAAATCGAGCTCTTAAACCCTAGCAATGGTGAATATGGATTCCTGCACTGTTAGTACAATTAAGCTATACAGAAAGCTTGAAATCATGATTATGAACAAGAATATATAGATAACATGCATTTAGGATGCGTAAAACATTGAAATCGAGTTTTAGTTTTTTGTGCAAACCGTGAGGTCGTAATGTGATGATTTTGGATGCTTCAAGGCTGGAAAACGATGTTATTAGCTTCCTGAGATGTCCAGGAATGGATTAGAAGCCATGGAATGGTTCGAATTGGCCTGTGGAAGAAGATAGGTCTCAAACTTTTCTTTGAAATTTTTGAGTTTTCTTCTTGCAGTTTCACGCCTCCAATCCATGTTCTCTTGATCTGGAATTGTTATGCCCTTATAGTAGACTAAATTAGGTCAACAAATTTGTATCAAATCTTTGAGAATTATGAAAATTGGATTTGATTTGCTTCATGTATGATTTCTTTCCAAACTTGCTTCAATCCAATCTTTTTCAATCCTAATGAACCTTGCACGACTTGGCTGGCATACTAGTTGTACATGGACTCAAAATATGCATAAAAATCTCAAGATTGGATTTGTTTTCATTATTTTACCATTTAATTTGATTTATTTTGATTTAAATGAATAAAAAATCAAAATAAATGATAAAAATAATAAAATAAGAGGTGAATGAGCTCAGGGGTCGTGGGTCCTATTAGAAACATGTTTCAAGCAAGAAAACATGGCCCCTTTGGAAAAAATGCAAATTTGATCAATGTTGACTTTTGACAATTTTCCAAAAATTGCCAACTTTGACAATTCATAACTCTCTCAATTGTGACCCTAGGAAGGTGTTCTTGGACTTTTTAGAAATCTTAGGATGTTCCCTAACCAACCCTTTTGGTATCATCTCAATTTGATCTTCCATGTTCATGTATGAAGCTTTGACCCAAAAGGTGTTTTTGTTCACTTTTCAAAATAACCTATAATGTCAAAATTCATATCTTTTTGTGAGTGCATATTTTGAACTTGTGGGATGAATATGGATTGTATCGAATTTTATCCTCTTCAAAATGAGCTTTGGATGGAAAATTTATGATAAATTATGAAGAAGTTATGCTTGGTCAAAGTTGGGTTGACTTTTCCTACAAAACCCCAATTTGGCAACTTTTGGGTTTTGATGAATTTGGAGCATCCCTTGAGGAATCCTGATCAACCCTTGATCAAATGATGGATAACACTTCAAAATTATAATGTTGACCAAAAATCTTGAAGTTTGGCTGTATGTGGGACACAGTTGACTTTTGACCTAATACAGTCGATTCTCAAGCATCTGAGCAGTTGGCTGAGCAAACTTCTTGTGCTAGGCATGAAACTTGACATGGATGATCTTGGGAACATATTAGGACCTTGGAAGGAATTTGGGATCCTTTGGACTTAAGCATCTTGATGAAAAATGAAACCTTAATTTGAGGTATATTGGCTTAGGAGAGAGTTGCTCTAGTCAACTCTTAGACTTCCTTGAGCAACTTGGGGACCTCAATTGACATGTATTGAGTAAAATGAGAGGGAAAATTTTGGGGTACAACAGTATCCATTGAAACTATATAGAATGAAAGATCTGATTCTTACTAAAACTTATCAACCGGTGATTCTACGTGGGATGTTCTGGGTCGTTCGAGAGTAAGCTAGGAGTATGGATGGCTCCCTGGAACCTTCAGGAAGACAATATGAGGATTGGTTTGGCCTATGAGCAATTGGATCGTATGCTGTGAGTTTTGACAACTTTTTGATTTTTTTGTGAAATTTTGTATGGTTCTTTGAGGTAGTTTTCGCGTGGTTCTTTCTAGGCTGTGTATCTTTTTTTAGGCTTGAAAATGTCACCTTTATATAGAGCAGATGGAGGGGACAAGGTAGGAGGGAAATAAGCATGATCAATAATGCTCTTTAAGATCCATAAACAAATATTTAAAACTTGGCCAAAGGTATGGAATTCTTGTCTCTTTTTTGAATTTGAATGAATGCGGACACCTTTGACTTTCGAATACCTTCAGTCCCTGCCCTTCGATTGGACCTCTTGCGTACCCTTCGAATGGTTCTTTTGAATGAACCTTTTGTGTACCCTTCGAATTGGTCTTTTGAATGTCTCCTTCGAATGGATCATTTATGTGTATCTTTGAAAGGGCCAAATATGTGTCCTTCGATTGGACCATATGCATCATTTGTGTGCACCATTTGAAATTCTTCGAATGGGCCACCAAGACATGTATTTTGAATGGGTTATATGTGTATCTTTGAAAGGGCCAAATATGTGTCCTTTGATTGGACCATATGCATAATTTGTATGCACCATTTGCAATTCTTCGAATGGGCCACCAAGACAAGTCTTTTTAATGGGTCATATGTGTATCTTTGAAAGGGACAAATATGTGTCCTTCGATTGGACCATATGCATCATTTGTGTGCACCATTTGCAATTCTTCGAATGGGCCACCAACACATGTCTTTTGAATGGGTCATATGTCTACCTTTGAAAGGGCCAAATATGTGTCCTTCGATTGGACCATATGCATCATTTGTGTGCACCATTTGTAATTCTTCGAATGGGACACCCAAACATGTCTTTTGAATGGGACACCCAGACACGTCTGTCGAATGGGACACCAATTTTATGCCATAGTGTAGGAATTATGTGTCATCGAAACAGACTGTTTCCAAAGGAAATATTTCCCATTCGAAGCTAGCGTGAAAAACCGCCAATGCTTTGTGGGCACTAGCATGAAGGGAAACCATTGCCTTGTGAATTTGGCAGACATGCAAGACCATTGGCTTTTGAGTCGAAGGATAGTTGTAGGAGGCTTTTGCCTTGTGCCTGCTGGCTTGAAGAAGGTCTTTCCCTTGTGAATTGGTGGCAAGCGTAAATAAGGCATTTGTCTTCTGAATCGAAGAAGGCTAGTATGAAGCCACCAATTTCTGAATTGAAGGACATCAACAGGAGGATTTTCCTCTTTGAATTGAAGGAGGCTACAAGGGGTTTTTTTCCTTGTGTCTGCTGTCCTGGTGGGAGCCCCTTGCTTTGAAACATGCAAGAAGGAAGCTATTTCTCAATCGAAGGCTACATGCAGCTAGCCATCACTTTGTGAATCAAAGCAAGCATGGAGGGAATTATTTGTCCAATCAAAACAGGAATGCATGCATCAAATGTTCAATCGAAGCAGGCATGTAGACAACCGTTGCATTGTGAACCGTGTGAGGCCAATGGTGCAATCGAAACTTGCATGCAAGAGGTCATTGCTTTGTGGATCAAAGGAGGCACAAAGGATGGGTCGAAGGAGGCACACATGATGGATCGAAGGAGGCATGAAGAAGACCATAGTCTAATCGAAGAAGTCTTGAAAGAGACTAAAGTCCAAGGAAACAAGGTAAATCTAAGAAGGCTTGCAGGAGACCAAAATCCAATCGAAACCTTGTGAATCGAAGTAAACTTATTTTTTTCAATTTTGTCAAAAAGATTATATTTATCTGCTTTGCCATTTTTTAACAGTTTCCTCTTCAACTTGATGCTGAAAAATCCAATTGTACTTGTGCAAGCTTTAATTTTGAGAATCCTTGTGAGAAATGCCTTGAGAAATGAGAGAGAAAATTTTGGGGTACAACAGCTGCCCCTGTTCAATTTTCTTAAAATTGAAGATTTAGATTGGCTTATCTGCCTTTTGTGATCTGGAGGTGGAAGATGATTGAACACTAGAGTGACCAGAAATTTTCACTCGCATGTAGTAACACCGATGGTTGATGATGGCGGGAATGGGCTTACAGATGCAATTTGGAGAAGATGACGGAGAGACGTCGGAGAGGGGCTTAAATATGCCATCCAAAGTAGATGATGATTTCACACATGGTCCCTTTGGGGTTCATGTTCCTGCTGTTTGAGGAGGAGTCCTATGGGGAATGTGGGTTTTTGGAGTTCTCCTGCTTGACGAAACTCTGGGGAATAGAGTCTAGGAACTTCAGTTTTCCATTACTCTACTGGGGAAGCTATCTCTTGACTGGAGAGATGAAAGTTTGTTGCTTTCTGGTCGAAATCCAGGCTTCACAGTAACTTGTTGAGAATAATAAAAGTTGACTGTTATATGGTTGTATTCCAGGCTTCACAGCAATCTACTGGGGAATATGAAATTAAACTGTCATCTGGTTGTACCCCAGGATTCACAGTAACTCAAATTGTTATCTGGTCGGAATCCAGGCTTTAGTGACTTGAACTGTTATCTGGTCATGTCCAGGCTTCAGTGATTTGAAAAGATTAAGTTATTTCTAGTCGGATCCAGGCTTCAACTTGAATTTAAGGTATACTATTATCTAGTCGAGTCCAGGATTCACAGTAAAACGAAATTGAACTGTTATCTGGTCGTACTCCAGGCTTTACAGTAACTCAAACTGTTATCTGGTTAGAATCCAGGCTTTAGTGACTTGAATTGTTATCTGGTCGTGTCTAGGCTTCAGTGATTTGAAGAAATTAAGTTGTTATCTGGTCGGATCCAGGCTTCAACTTGAATTTGAGGTATACTATTATCTGGTCGAGTCCAGGCTTCATAGTAATTTGACAGAGTAAATTGCTAACTGGTTGGATTCTAGGCTTCGCAGTAAAATGAACTTGAACTGTTATCTGGTCGTACTCCAGGATTCACAGTAACTCAAACTGTTATCTGATCGGAATCCAGGCTTCACAGTGTTGTAAACTGCTATCTCAATATATAATGAAGGAATCTTGGACGATTGCTGCCTCAATAGATAATGAAGGAATCTTTGACGATTGCTACCTCAATAGATAATGAAAGAATCTTGGACGATTTCTACCTCAACAGAGTATGAAGGAATCTTGGACGGTTTCTACCTCAATAGATAATGAAGGAATCTTTGATGATTACTACTTCAACAGAGTATGAAGGAATCTTGGACGATTTCTACCTCAATAGATAATGAAGGAATATTGGACGATTGCTACCTCAACAGATAATGAAGGAATCTTGGAAAATTTCTACCTCAACAGAGTATGAAGGAATCTTGGACGATTGCTACCTCAACAGAGTATGAAGGAATCTTGGACGATTGCTACCTCAACAGAGTATGAAGGAATCTTGGACGATTGCTACCTAAATAGAGTATGAATGAATCTTGGATGATTGCTACCTCAACAGAGTATGAAGGAATCTTGGGCGATTTCTACCTCAACAGAGTATGAAGGAATCTTTGATGATTGCTACCTCAACAGATAATGAAGGAATCTTGGACGATTTCTACCTCAACAGAGTACTAGAAATTCGTCTGGTCATATGAAAATTCGTCATGTATAGACTTTACCTGAAAAGATAAAGGTTTAGATGCATGCGATGCCATGATGCATGAAGTGCAAATAATGTACTAAAAAAACGAGATTATGACATATGCATTTGTACTGCGTATGCTATGATGTTTGTAAAATGATGTATGAATGCAATGTTTGAACGTGTCAGTTGTTCCATTGCGGTATTGTTAAACTAGGGAAAATAAATCCCTAATTACTGTTGGGGGTGAAGAATGTAGGTCTTCAGATTTTAAAACGCTGGGAGGAGAACTTCCGTTGTTAGAGAAATAAACTCTTTTGGGGAAGGTAAGCTCCATGAACTGAACTGTTGCTAGAAGATAGTCTAGAATAAGTATCAGGATGACATCCATTTTTGGATCGTACCTGAACCGTTTCTAGATGAGAATCTGGAATAAGTGTCAGGATGACATCTGCCTTTGGATTGTACCTGAACCATTTCTAAATGATGATCTGAATAAGTATCAGGATGACATCCGTCTCTGGATCGTACCTGAACCGTTTCTAGATGAGAATCTGGAGTAAGTGTCAGGATGACGTCCGTCTCTGGATCATACCTGCATCATTTCTAGATGAGAATCTAGATTAAGTGTCAGGAAGACATTCGTCTTGGGATCGTACCCGCACCGTTTTTAGATGAGAATCTAGAGTATTCAGAATGTTTCCGCTGAGGATTCCTGTTTTTTTGTTTTGAGAAGAAATCTGTTGGGGAATCCTGAGAAGCTTGGAGACTTCGCTGGGGAATTCTTAGATGTTTGAGCAGTAATTAGAGATTCTTGCTCTGCCGAGGGTATGAGAACACCTGATATTGTTAGGATGCATGCTAAGAATATGGAAGTGGCTTTGTATTCGAATGCCCCTGCCTCAGTATCTGCTGGAGAAGGTATCTGTTGGGGATTTTGTAGATGGTTTGACTATTATCCCAACTCTTGGAGTCCTTGGTGAATGCAAATAAGGGTGATAAACCTTCTACTGATAGACAAGTGATGAGATGACGAGACGTAGTCGTGCACTTTAATCCCTAACTTTTGCCTGGATTGTCCTTTCATATTTTCAGTCCATCGGGATACCCTTTTTTGTCCAAGCCGCCTTTTTAGGTTTTTGACTTGTCGTGTGTATAGTTTTTTTTTTCATATGTATATCCCTAATTTTTGCTCGAACCCTTTTGGTTCGCTGGGATGCCCTAATTTTTTCCTAGGCCAGTCAACCTAGCGGGTCTTTGTTCATGCATAGTATTTTCTAACTATGTCCATGTTCACCGGGTACGGAGAATTATCATTGTCCATAGTAGTAAGTGTTGCCACATTGCTAGAAGATATTTGTTTGATCGCGCATGATTTGCGGCTGGAATTCATGTCCAATGCCCCAAGTGATTCAGGTGGAGATCTATCCCTGGCTATTTGGCATTTTTGAGAGATTCCTTGAACATTGACTTGACTGCCCCAGATCAGCTGGACACCATGCTATGCCCCTTGACTATGACAGTCCTATCACTGGAATGTCTTTCCATCTGAGGTGATTATGTCCACTGAGAGGATTTCTGTCCATCAAATATCTATCGTGCAAATTTCTCTCTTGTTGAACAAATAGTTATATGAAAATAATGGTATTTTAAGAATGCAAAGCGTATGTCAGTCTTGAAGTTTAAAAATTCATTTTTTAGTAGATCAAACAAATTTTGTAAGAGTGTGATATCAGCTCAGGATTTATAGCGAACCCTACAAGAGTCAGGATACCTTTTGTAACTGTGTGCTTTCGAACTAACTCATGCTATAGTTAGGACTTTTAAGGGTTGTGACGTGGCCTGGTTCACAGTTTAAGAAATAAAGGATAAAGGATCAAAATTTATTTGTACCTAACCCATTGTTCGTGAAGTTCTTCAGTCCTATGCTCAGTTAATTGTGCGTTTAAATCCTGATTGAGTCTGGAATCTTTGCCCTAATATTCTAGTGATGGTTCAGAAATTGAACCTTTGTTTGAGAAGACAGTCATTTTTTTGTAACCCCTTTTTTGTTGAGGATTTGTAGCGACCTCCTTTTTTTATTTTTTTATCCCTACTTTTGCCTGAACTGTTTCTTTTTCAATTACAGTCAGCGGGATGCCTCAGTCTTTCTTAAGTCTCCTTCGTAGGTTTTTGACTTAACGGCCTTTTCTTTTGGAAAATAATGACTGCATGTCTTGAAGATTATGTGGAATCATCACCATCTTTGGGAAGGCATCTTCTACACTATTTGTCGTGTATGAAGGATGAGCTTGTGACTGAATGCACCTTTGAATTAACTGAGAAAGCTACCATGCCCCAGGTTATGATTAAGGGTTTTAATTTGTGTGAAAAGAAAAACGCCTACTTCTTAGGCTCAAAGGGGTTGACTAGGGATTATCTTCTTTATAACTCCACTATTTAGGATTTAAAACAACGCATGTACATTGTCAGCGGGGTCTGTTCAAAAGCATACTGTAGAGATTGTGGTATCGTTTTCGTCATCCTCCCTCTAAAGGCTTAGAGATTTTGATTGAGAGTTGAATATCACAAAAAGAAGTAAGAAAGCAATTTAAATATAGTGAATACGAATGAATTGATTCAAAACAGACATATGCAATGCATTGATAAAATAACAAAGTTTGACATGAAACAAATGTTCGAACAATCAAAAGAAAATTACAACTTGAAAATTCTAATGAGTAAAAGCCTTTTTGTCTGAACTTGTCACTTCAGATGTTGTGCCTTTGAGGGATGGCAGAAGAATTCAGTTTGGCCATCTTGTGTGAACTCCAGCACTCCTTCGTTGATCAAGTCCTGAATCTTATTTTTCAATTCTCAACAGTCATTCGTATCATATCCAGGACTATCAGAATGGTAGGCACATATTGCATCAGGATTGTAGTTAGGGGAAGAAGTTTTTGGGTTTGGATGAGGTCTTATCAACGTAACCAAATTCATCCTCAACATATGTTACAATTCCTGAGACAATGGTATGTTGATTTTGGTAAGTTGCATCTCGGGTTTGTTTAGCCTTTGTTGATTACCCCGTTGTGGTTGGAGAGGCCGTTGTTGGACCCTTGGCGTAGCAGCCATTTTGAAAGGTGTTTTTTTAACCAAATCCTCTTGTTTCAACTGAGGCTGATTAAAGACTCGATCCTGAATTCTCGTTGTTTGCTCTATATAATTGCATCCATCTTGATGAAGCTTGCTGATGAGAAATCTCAACTCTTCTTATTGTCGTCAGGATGTTTCTTGGTCAAGTTCCCATTGAGGAGTGTTTTCAATTCTTCTTGTCCCTTGGATAGGTTGAGGAACATTTCCATGAACTGAGACTCTTGAGTTTGGAGATCTCTATTGTTCTGTTTGAAAGATATTTTCCTTGCTAGAATAAACAGCGAGAACATGAGAGATCTGTACTGGAAGACCTGTTATGTAATGACATGCATGATGTGTAAATGTTTTCAAGGATCTCGCGGGGTAAACTCAAGAAAATGTTAGGAGTTGACTGCAGCATTGATTGAAGAACTTCGTATCGTTGAAGGTCCTTCTACGAGAGTCAAGCTCACCATATCGAGTGGGTCATATCCCCTGACTCAAGTTGTCGTGTTTTGGTCTTTTGAAGGCATTGGTTAGAGGAAAATAAATCCCCTTGCCACTTGCTAGACGTTTGGTTCATCATAACCTGCACCACAGGCCCTTGATATCCTTGAAATGGTTAAGGAAATAATATGTTATGATGCTATGATGTGTATGCTATGCGTCAAGAAAAAATGTAGGGTGATGAAGACAAGTATGTCTTTCTAGAAATCCAAGTTATTGGACAATGACTCATATCATCAGATGATAAACAAAACCTTACAAAGAGTTCAAGTCATTAGATAATGAAAGCAAACAAATCACACAAGTAGCCTTAGGTTCAGGCTTGCATGGGGTTTATAGATAAGTACCCTCTTGAAGTTTAGTTGGCTCAACCTATCCTAGTAATAGTAATCGGGTTCTAAGGAGCCTCATATCACTGACCTTTCTTTTAAGTATTGTTCTATCTCAAGCATCGAAGTATTGCGGCCAAAATATCCCAAAAGTCTAGTCTCAATGAGTGTAGTATCGAGTATTAACCAATCTTTGGTCGGATAGCTGCAGGAGGCTTTTAGCTTGTGCCTACTAGCTTGAAGAAGGTCCTTGCCTTGTGAATTGGTGGCAAGCATAAATAAGGCATTTTCCTTCTGAATTGAAGGAGGCTAGTAGGAAGCCACCAATTTCTGAATCGAAGGACATCAATAGGAGGCTTTTCCTCTTTGAATCGAAGGAGGCTACAAGGGGTTTTTCCTTGTGTCTGCTGGCCTGGTGGGAGCCCCTTGCTTTAAAACATGCAAGAAGGAAGTTATTGCTCAATTGAAGGCTACATGCAGCTAGCCATCACTTTGTGAATCAAAGAAAGCATAGAGGGAATTATTTGTCCAATCAAAACAGGAATGCATGCATCAAATGTTCAATCGAAGTAGGCATGCAGGAAACCATTTCATTGTGAAGCATGTGAGGCCAATGGTGCAATCGAAACTTGCATGCAGGAGGTCATTTCTTTGTGGATCAAAGGAGGCACAAAGGATGGACCAAAGGAGGCACACAGGATGGATCGAAGGAGGCATGAAGGAGACCATAGTCCAATCGAAGCAGTCTTGAAAGAGACTGAAGTCCAAGGAAACAAGGGAATCGAAGAAGGCTTGCAGGAGACCAAAATCCAATTAAAACCTTGTGAATCGAAGTAAACTTATTTTTTTCAATTTTATCAAAAATATTATTTTTATCTGCTTTGCCATTTTTTAACAGTTTCCTCTTTAACTTGATGTTGAAAAATCCAATTGTACTTGTGCAAGCTTGAATTTTGAGAATCCTTGTGAGAAATGCCTTGAGAAATGAGAGGGAAAATTTTGGGGTACAACAAATGTAATTCTTCTTTTAGTCACACAAAATCATCACCTTCAGGTATTCATTACCCTATTGAATATTTTCATTTTTATCATTTGTCTCTTTCTCAAAAGGCATTTTCCATGTCTGTCACAAATTGTGTTGAGCTTAGGACCTATAAGGAAGCATGTCAGCATGATCATTAATTGAAGGCTATAAAAATTGAGTTAGATGCATTAGCTACAAACAATCACATCTGAAACCTATTGGTAGCAAGTTGGTGTATAAGGTAAAACATAAAGTTGATGGTTCAATTGAGAGATACAAAGCCACAATCAAATCAAAGGCCTAGATTTTTTTATACTTTTTCACCTGTGGCAAAATTAACTATAGCCAGAATTCTCATCGCTCTTGCTTCTATGAAGAAATAGCACATCCGTCAAATGGATGTCAACAATACATTTTTGCATGAAGATCTATAAGAGGATGTGTACATGTCCATACTGGATGGAGTTCCATCAAAGCCTAAATTGGTATGCAAGTTGCAAACAAGCTTGTATGGATTGAAGCAAGCAATAAATAAATGGCATGAAAAATTGACTCATCCCTACATCCATAAGGGATATCATTGATTACTCTTTGTTCACTCTTAAACAAATAGATAATTTCATTCTAGTTTATAACTTCTCAAGAGGAATTCACTAGAATCAAAGGCATCCTAGACAACAACTTCAATATCAAGGCACCCTTAAGTACTTTATATTCTTAGAAGTAGCACACTCTCAAGAAGGCATATGTATTTCTCAAAGGAAATATTGCTTATATTTTCTTGAATCATTTGGGATCCTTGGATTAAAACCAGTTAACACTCATCTTGATCCCTCTACAAAACTCCATCAAGATAAAAGCAAACCACTTGAGGATGTTTAAACTTATAGAAGGCTCACTGGTAACTTATTATACCTCAACACCACTAGATATGATATTATGCCATACAACAACTGAGTCAATTCCTAAATTCACCAACCATCACTCATTTCAAGGTTGCTTGTAGAGTAATCTGATATTTAAAATGAAACCCTGGTAAAGGCCTTATGTTTCGTAGAAGTTATGAAGCACAAATTCCAGGTTATGTGGATGCAGACTGAGCATTTCTCTAATTCAAGAAGATTAACCACTGAATTTCTCTTTTTCTTAGGCAATTAACTTGTATCATGGAGAGAAAAGAAGCAACAAACTATCTCAAAGTCATCTTCAGAAGCAGAGTATCGAGCTTTGTCAACTGCAGTATGTGATTTACAAAAAAAATTATATCTTTTGAAAATCTGGATATCAAATGTAGTAAACAAATCATTTTGTATTGTGAATCACAAAGTGCAATTCATATTGCATTGAATCTGGTTTCCATGTGAGAACAAAATAATTAGAGATATATTCCATTTTATGAGATAAAAGGTTCAAAGGAATGTTCTCAAGTAAAGCCTTGTAATCAGATTGCAAAGGTTGAGTTGTATAACTGGTCATCAACATAAGGTGTAGGCGAAAGGACGTCATCGACAAGTATCCCAACATCAGAAGACCCAACATCATTTGTATGCTCAATAGGTGACGTGTGATACAGTAAAGTACCACTTCAGGTAACCATCTCCATACTACACATTATACTGAACCCTCACTACATTATCTCTAATGGCACAAACATAGTTAATGATGTTACTCTGAAACCGCATGTTAATGCGCGAAGCTGGAACATCTGGGACGTGGTAAGTGACTCTAAAACAAATGCTGAAACATATGTCCATAATATTATGTTAGCCATCAGAATAAAGATTGGAGGAAAAATGATTCCTTTAAATGTTGATGATACTCCACCGGATAATGTGTTATTCCATTCTGAAACATGTACTAAAAAAATGGAAATTTGTATATCAAAAAAGGACTTTGTGTGAAAGAGAGCTGAACAAAGATGTTCTTGACCGAAAAGAAGTCATAAAAATGTTAAAGGACTCAAAACTAATAAAGACAGTCTTAGACATATGACCTTACTATAAAATACATTGCTTCTCTTTTTTTTTCTCGAAGTTGTTGTGCTCCATTCATGAAATTCATACTATAATAACAATAATAATAAAATGATAATAATAATAATAGTAATATAATTATTATTTTATATGTATATAGAGATAAATAGAAAATGTTTGTGCACTTCTCATATACTTTCAATTGTCTTTTTAATTTCTTTTTATAAAAAAATTAAAAATAATTATTCTGTTAACATTAATACTTAAAACATCTTCACTTCAAAAAAAAAAAACTCTTGTTTAACATAAAAGAGCAACACAAATTTCTAACTTATAACACTATGTTATAATGTTGTTTCTTTAAACATATCATTATATTGTATAATTATATCTATCATTAATCTCATATAATTAAATTTATAATGGATTTTCAAAATATTTAAAATAAATTTGTGAACATACAATTATATGATTTATCCATAAAATTTAACTTTATATTCTTAATTTATTTAATTAACAGTTCGACCATAAATTTAACCGATTAAACTAAATAAATTTTAAACTTAAAAGTGTTGCTGGTTTGACCTCCATCCAATTTTTACAACATTGTTTCAAACATGGCATTGGATAGAACGTGACATAACTCGTTAGAGAGAGCAAAGAATGTGGTATTGCATAGATTTGGGTCTAATTTTAAATTTAAACCTCATAACTGCATATTTTGACCCCTAATTACAAGATAGTTATGTGTACACTAAAATAAACTATACAAAATATAAGAGGTGTGGCGTAGTGGGCATCAAACATGTAAACATCATGCCTTATTACTTTTGACCACCACTTTGTTGCATGATGTGTTAACCACATCTAGCTTTCTTGTATGAGATAAATATATAGAGAGAATGAAAGCGAAAAGAGATAGGAGATAGATAGATAGATTGTAGATGTGGCAAAGCAAATGGACCTCAACTAACCCAACTCATCATAAATACAAATGGACCCACAAATTCTATCAATTTGAAAAATACATATTTTGGATTAGAACATAAACTACATATTTATTTCCACCAATGAAACCAAATCTATTAATCTTCAAATACATGGTAACATGGCTACTTGATTATCTGATTCATATCCACATCAGCAACAGTTACTTCATTAAACTGTTGCTATAAAAGAACAAAATACAAACATGGATTAAGTATGGTGTTTGTATTGTATGTTTGTTGATTAATATATAAAATATATAGATATACATTCTTATCCTTAAAGCAATGTGACGTAAAGACATTGCTCTTCCAATAACAAGTTATCCAATTCAAAGTTTTCTTGCACACAAAAGTTCTTTAGGCCATGCTAAAGTACTACAAGAATCAATCATTATTTTTAATATTAATTATTACATGAATTGATTTAACAATTATTATTCACTAGTTTTTCATTAATACGAAACTTTGACTTGACATTTCAAAGATTTTACCTACCTAATTTTGAAGATTTTTATTAGTTCTATTATTTAAATTTATCTTATTTTGGTCTATGTTCATTGTTCTTATTTTCATGGGTCTATATACATAGCTAATCTTAAAACTAAGCTATTTCTATCTTCAGATGCAGATGAATTATTGATTTGAGTTTTACTCTAACAATAATGAAATAAGTGTATAGTGGGGACATGCATGATTGAAAATTGGAATCAAAGTTATTATAAAAAAAATTTGCATGCAATATCAAAGTCTAACTATTGCAAAGAGAATCAATCAAATCAAGGTAGTTAAAAAATATTGAAATTGTGGTATCAATATCAATCATGCTAAGAAGATCACTTTAAATCAAACCATTATCCAGATAGTTTAAGTTTATTTCACGCCACTTCCAATTTATTTTTATATAAAATCTAAGTTTTCTAGAGTCATTACTCAAATCATATTTTTGAGAAAAAGACATGAAGATTATCATTTCTGTATACAAGTAGATAATTAGTTGTCACAATTGATCTAACGTAGTGGCAGACCAATAACTGATTAATGTGTGACTGCATGCCAACCCTAAATTTATGATCAATATTGGAATTTTATTTATTTTTTAAAATAATACAACTTTGATTCTTTTTTGTAGCCATCCAATAATGATTTGGTATATTATATGTGTGCATGTATATATAGATCAGTATAAATTCGTATAGCAGATAAGAACAAACTGTTTCAAACTGTCAAAAAAAGTATTTGCTGATGTGCTTTGAGGGAATAATCCAAAATAAAAATGTAGCACTAGCTATAAAAGCAAGCCTAAAGTCCAATTGCGGTTGATTCAAGTAACAAAGTTTCTGGCCCAACATTTGCATATATATAAACAAACAAGCCAATAAAGCATAACATATATAATTAACATTTTGTTTAGCAATTTTTTTGGTTTCCAATATTAACAAATATATGAGCACTATCAATAGCGTGTATGTCCGTTTAAAACAAAATGATTGAAGTCAGGTTCCCTCATAAAAAAAAAAAACTTAACTTTAAAATGTCAATGAAATTCAATTAGTTAATATTTTCATTTCTGTTATTATGCTAATAAAGTCGTCTTTGAAGGCGTGTAATACGGATTATAGCACAAGATTTAAAATTTGTAGCTATTAATACATGATTAAATAAAATCTCATAAAATATTTGTTATGGTTATGCCGTGACATTATATGATTTTTATTTATTTTGTAGTGATTGAACTATTTCTAAATTAGACGGCTATGTTTGTCAATCAAAAGGTTGTTTATACATGCTTTGTAGAGAATGTGATTCTATGTGACCTAGTGATACGTGCTAAAGTTTTGAGACTATTTTCTTGGTCAATGACCAATACAAACCCCGCTTCATCAAGGAGTAGTGTAGTGGATGACTCACCCCAATGACTATCTCAAGATATGGCGACATCGCCCACATGTCGAGCTCATGCTCTAGCTCGTCGAACCTTAGTTGAAGTCTCTCATGCTCCTCACGTAACCGTAAATGAGTGGACCATGTTAGTGTGAGTGCACTATTCTCTTAGATGTTTTTATAGATGTCAAAACGAAGTAGTATTTAGTATTTGTACATTGGACTTTTTTTTCTCTATGTCTAAGATTGCATTTTTATCTTAGGACACTTATAGAACAAGTCAAAAGCATTTGTATAAGTAAAAAATGTGTTTTCATGAAAAACTATACTTGGAGTTGACACATCTATGTTAGGAGTCGACTCCCTCTGAAGAAAAATGAAAACAAAATTCTTTGTTGCTTAGGAGTCGATACATTAGTATTTCTGGAGTCGACACACAACACGAATGGGTTAACTCCCACTTAAAGCATTTTTGAATCAAAATATTTGTCTCGATTGAGTCAATACATAGGCCTTATGAGTTGACACACAACACAGATGAGTCGACTCTCTCGAGTTGTGGGTCGACTCCTTTTGTAGCTTTTTTTTTTCAAATTTTTCTGTCCTCTTGGAGTCGAATCGTAGGTTGCATGGGTCGACTCCCAATGCAAATGGGTCGACTCCCACTTACTTAAAATGTCAAAAACTAAAATTTTGCAAATCTAGTATTTCTATTACTTCTTTCACACATACACACATATATAAAGGCATTCATGCATCATTTCAAGGTGATTGAAACCAAAAATATACAAATAATATGTCTTTATCTTCATCCTTTCTCATTGCATACATACAATAACTACTCATAATCATTTTTGTTGTGTGATCAAGAGATAGTGTGATAAGGTCCAATTAGATTGATTGTAATCCATTGGGTTGAAAATTCTTTGGGGTTTCAAGATAAATCTAGGTGGAATTTTTTTCTAAGATCAAGGTTGATTTGGGAGTTTTTCACAAGATTTTGCAAATTGGATTTAATCGAGTGAAAGCTTTAAAGAAAAATGTTTATGTTAAATGAGTAACAGTAACTAGAGAATCAATTTGGTAATCTTGGGTTACAATAGTTTGTAATTTGAATTCAGTCGAGTGAAAACTTTGAAGAATGGACTTTTTATCAAAGGAGTAGCGATAACTAGAGGATTAAATTAGAAGTATTGGGTTACTTGATCGAGCTTAAGATCAAGGAAAGAGAAGAATAAATGATCAACATCAAACATAGGGTTTGGAGGATTGTGTTGCTACTTTTTCTCTTGTAAACAACATTTGCAAAAGTTAATTTTCATTATCTCAGTTTTATTGAAATTAGGGGAAGACTTACCTGTAGCTAGACCGATTGGAGAACTGCCTAAACAAATTCATCTCTCTCTCTCACTCACTTTTATTGCAAATTGTGAATCCATTGATTGTGCAATCAAAACTTAAAGATAATTTCTTTGTCAGTAATATTTCAAACAATTTTTGTTGAGTTGATTGTAATCTATAAAATTGCAATTGGTTTTTCATATCAACAAAACCAAAGAAAAATCTGATTAGAATTGATTTCGCACCTAGTGTTCGAGTTAAGTTTTTGTTTAATATTTCATTAAAAATCGATTCTCATTGTGTGATTTTATTCAAACGTTATAGTTTAAAATATATTGATTAATTTTCTCATCATTCGAATATGTTCGTTACGGTTTAAACGCATATCTGATCATTTTGATAACGGTCCGGGATAGACGATTGTCAATCAGGAATTTCTTCCGCTTTCCATAGTTAAACAATTTTTTAAAAAAACTTTTAAACAAGAACATTTCATTAGTGATCTATTCACCCTCTTCTAGATTGTTGCATATCGTCTAACAGTTAGATGCTGTTATATGGGACAAAACTATTATACTCACGAAGATCCACATCCCCCAACCACAAAGCCTGCAAGGGAAAACTAATTAGGGATAAACATAATGGTTCATTTCCCTCAAATCACGAGGTCTATAATGGTAATGTGGTTAAGGAGACAATCTCATTTTAGACACACTATCCACTTTTGCTTGTTTGGGGTTTGGTTAATAATAATCGTATGATATTAACGATGATTTAGGATTATCATCCAATAGTTTCTTATGAAGGTCTTTTGGCTATTCCTATCAAGCAGTTGTGATGGATTCATACTTATTAAGAAAAACCATTTGATATGAGAATTTGATTGTTTGTATGCATGGAGGCAAGTGCATTGATCTTTTGACAAAAATAATATGGATGTGTGGATTGACTGATTTATATGAATTCTAGGGAAACCTACAACATCTTTCATAGATTTCTTGTTCGTATACACTTTGCTCGTGAATAATTCTTATTCAATCTTATTTTCTTACTCGACCTTGTTAAAATGGTCACCTTCCCCCCAAGATTCCCCTAGTGCATGTATTGTTTCCTTCCTTTTCTTAATTCATTTTCTCGCTTTCTTCAAGCATGGTTTTACTTAATGGAAATGTAGTTGAACTACATAAATGCAAAGAGAGCTTCGAGTAGTGGTCTCACTACATTGAGAACTCTAGATAAACAAATATGAATGTTGGTTGGGACTTATTTGAGAGTGAAATGTTTGGGGGTGACATTTGTAGTAGCACTAGTGACAACATAGATGTTGACTTGTCAAGAGACAAGGATATAAATTTGGTCTCTTATTTCTCAAAATCGAAGAGAAAGACAATGAGATCGGTGATGGCCTCTACTAACACAAACTTGGATAATTTCAGTGACAATGTGGAAAACATTGAATATCTCTTCATCATTGAAGCAAGACTTAAGTCAATTTCAAGAGGAGATAAAGATGTTTTCTACTAGCAATGAGGAATTTGTTCTTTTGGAACCATGTTAGAAAGGAGAGAAGGCATGCATGGGGCATCCTCGAGAATTAGTAGGCGAGTACTTCTCGATGTTTGTGCGTGTTTTATTATATCTAGAGAGAATATCACCCCCACTCTCTTTGAGTTTGTGGTCTTAAGAACAATTAACACCCCCCCCCCCCATATTTTGGATTTCGTGTTGGGGTTCAAAATCTTATGCAGGGTTCTGGGGATCACACCTACCATGGGTATTTTCTTCTCTTAACTTCTATGGATCAAAAAAGGTTGATAAGGGGAAATAGGTTTCCATAAGTTCCCTCTCGAATAGGGGGAGGTTCTTTCTATTTCTCAAACTACAAGAATTGGAAGAAGAAGAAGAAGAAATTATTTCGAGTCTATGGCAATGACTACTACCCCAATGTCATTTTAGAAAGCAAGGGAGGACATGGATTTCATATGTAGTGGATGGGAGACAATATATACATCTCTAACTTCAATTATGATTGACTCAGCGAGTCTGAGAAGAATGCAATATATACATCTCTAACTTCAATTATGATTGACTCAGCGAGTCTGAGAAGAATGCGGTATATATATATATATATATATATATATATATATATATATATATATATATATATATATATATATATATATATATATATATATATATATATATATATATATATATATATATATATATATATATATATATCATAAGTGTTAGGGATTTAATTAAAGTGGAAGGAAACCAAGTGGGTCTTGATGCTTTACTAGGTAAGTTTAAATTATGATTAATTCTAGCATTTTATTATTATTTTAGGATAATTTCTTGATATCTCTAATGCAGAAAGAATGGATCCAATTTCATTAGCAGAAATAAAGGAGTTCCTTGATATGGCCAAAGCAAATAGCGGTTAGGATGGTGGTTGTTGAAGCGGTAAAGCGGCAAGCAACCTAAGTTTTGGAAATATTTATCAGAGAATTTATCGTGTCCACAGAGATTGGTTATTGAATTGTCGTTCGACAATTTCTCGCTTTTATGAGTTTGGGAAAAGAATGGGTTTTTTTGTAAGTTGCGGGAATTAAAAGTCAAAGACATAAAAAGAATTTCATTCTTCGATTAGTAAAGAACTCTCGAGTTTGTATTTAGTCTACCCTATCAAATAATTAAACTTACTACCCAGTTGAATTTAACCTTAAATACTCGTCAATATCATCACGTATCGCTCATACATAGGTCATCTCTAACACAGAGTGAGATATCAACCGTATCGCTCTATGTCGATGATCTCTCAGCACAACATAATCAACACGGAGGCATTAAGAGTTGATACCTAAGTGATTACTAATCCTAAATATATCTCTAGAATCTAAGCCTAATAGATATTCATCCTAAGCTCGGATTCAATCTGTCCATCTCTGCAACATCTCAAACCCAAACCCTTAGCAAGCTAAAATGGATAAACATCAATAAATATTTGTAAAGAAAGTTTCATACAACACCATAAGCAATAAATATACATATAATCAAGGTAAAGTTACATACAAAATCCAACAAATAATGGTTACAAAGAGAGGAAGAGGAGAGAAAACCAAATTTCCCGTGGTGTCAACGCGATCCGTCAAGCTCCCGACCCCAGATCATCCAATTGCAAGCCATAAATGTTGTTTTCTAAGCTCTAAATATCAAAGAATGAAGGTGATGGAGTTTGGGAACAAATACCCCAAAACCATGACCTAGAAAATGAGTAAAATATGTTTTTATAAAACTTTTCTCAGCAGACCGCGCTAAGCGGCCTCAGCGCGCTAAGCGGGCTGTGCAATATTTACACACTAAACCGACCTAAAACGTGATAAGCACGCTAAGCGGGCTGCACAATATTTACACACTAAACCGACCTAAAACACGCTAAGCGCGCTAAGCGGACTTCAAACATTTGGTTCTACCAAAACAATAAATGCAAGCAGTGCGCTACAAAATGCGCTGAGCGCCACTCACACTTCACGGCCTCTTACACGCTAAGCGGGCTCTTCTGGACAACAAGTCTCAAACTGATCTTTTAAGATGAAAACACGCATCTGGAGATGTGTCTTTGACACCTTATTCCTCGATGCTCTAAATATGCGTCAAATACCTATAAACTAGACCAAAACTATCAAGCGGTACATTATTTATATAAAAACACAATTATTCGCAAAGTAAACATATTTACAAACAAAGCGGGAAATTATTCAAAGAATATTAACAAAAGTATCGATTAGTGCAACAAAACTTATATACAAAAATAGCTACAATTTACACTTATCAAACTCTCCCCAACTTGAACTTGTTTGTCCTCAAACAAGGCCAAACAACTCAAAGAATAAATAAACAATAATCAAAGAATCACGAATCAACAGGTTTTTAAAACGGAAAACAAATGTATGGTTCCGGAATAAAAACCTACACACAAGGCAAAACTTACTACTAAACTACAACGATAACATGAAAATGAAACAACTCCTAAATACAAAGCACATGTCAAAAATTCTAAAAAAATACAATGTTCACAATTGAATCACACCTAGCACACACTTTATCAGTAGATGAAAAACACAAAAATGAGGTGCTCAACTCTCACTCAACAATCTTGCTAACAACAACTACATTATGCATTCATCAAAGCAAATTCATATTGAAAAGCACAAAAGAAAAATCACAAGGGCTTCAAGGGTTGTAATGTGGCTTGGGTAACAAGGAAGGGATGATATTTAGAGCTAATTGAAACAAACAACCATACCTAATCCTATGGGAGTGATCAATTCATAAAGTCTCAAGCATCTCTCAATCAACTTTTTCAACTATCTCAATTGTTACACAAACACACATCACTTATTTGTACATTTTTTTATTTCTTTTTCAAAACTTTTTCTCTTTTTTTCTTTATTTTTCTTTTTCTATATTTTTTTCCTTCACCACGCAATTTATTTTCAACCTCAAACAACCATCTTATAAACAAGCAACATTTCTCTCCCCAACTTAAACACGACCACACATAGTGATAAATTGTTCCCACTTTCTAAGGCAAGGAAAAATTCAACCACAATACATGGTTGGGGTTAAGTACTAACAAACGACATTAGAATCCATGATGAATTCTAACTAAAAGGCTCAAAGGGTTTCACAAATGATCGCTCACTCACAAGGTGAATTGGTTTTGGTTAGGTGGTTTTTCTCAAAATCAAACAAAATGCCTTGATAATTTCATGCTTTCATACGAATCAACATAAATACAAGATTAAATATAATAAAATTGAGTTAAGACAAGATTGTTGGACTCCTGTGCATATAGTAAACAATGAAAGCAACCTCACAAGGGGTTTAGTCCTAAAGTAATTCAAAATTGAACACAAATTGCAAAAGAATGAATGAAATGAAAATTTGTACAAAAGAAAAGTCTCATAAACATGCTATGTTCTAAAAGCGATAAATGAGTACCTGATGTGTACCAACTTAAAAACACTACCGTTACCATACATCCGCAAGTTGAAACACACAGACTTGGAAAATCGCCTAACAATTCCTCAAGAAATTGGACCAAATTTGGAATCCAAACAACAAACAAAATAATTAGAAAAAATAACTATTGTTTATTAATCTAAAAAGCATAGGTGAGAGTGGTAAAAAGGAAAGCAAGTGAAAAAATTAAAAGAATTCACTGGAGCGCGCTTAGCATGCTACACCAGATGCAGGAAAAAACAGGACATCAGCATCTGGTGCATCTGGTATGCAACTCCACAAGCACCTACACACTTTATGTACAGAATATTTACAACATTAACAAACACACTTCCACAAGCTAAACACGACAAGCTTGCAGAAAAACACAAATTAACTCAACGAAACAAACAATTTGAAAGTGTATTAACAAGTTGAAAATTGAAATTTAGAAATTTAAAAACTAATCTAAGTTTAACTTGTTAAAACACAAGTCAACACATACATAAACGAATACAAATAAAAACAATACAACATGCTTGTTTTACATCGTAAGTTCGATGCCTTTATTGTGCGAGCTAGTAACCTTCTCTCGTCATGCGATGGTATTTGTCACACCGCGCAAACCTAAAGAAAGTGTCCTAACATCCACACAACAAAATTAATGAAAACGAGACAATTCACAACAATACGTGAAAACAAAGAAAACACACATATATGCACAAGTATCATATACAAGTTAATGTATAATTTCTATACAACATATACAATAATTACAAAACTAAAAAACAAAGAAACTATCTCAATACGAAAACAGTGGAACCAATCCCCAACAACGGAGCCATTTTGTTGAAGCGGTAAAGCGGCAAGCAACAAAAGTTTTGGAAATATTTATCTGGGAATTTATCGTGTCCACAGAGATTGGTTATTGAATTGTCGTTCAATAATTTCTCGCGTTTATGAGTTTGGAAAAAGAATGGGTTTGTTTGTAAGGTGCGGGAATTAAAAGGTATAGACATAAAAAGAATTTCATTCTTCGATTAGCAAAAAATTCTCGAGTTTGTATTTAGTCTACCCCATCAAATACTTAAACTTACTACCCAGTTGCACTTAACCTTAACTACTCGTCAATATTATCATGTATCGCTCACACAGAGGTCATCTCTAACGCAAAGTGAGATATCAACTGTATCGCTCTATGTCGACGATCTCTCAGCACAACATAAATAACATGGAGGCATTAAGAGTCAATAATTAAGTGATTACTAAGCCTAAATCTATCTCTAGAATCTAAGCCTAACAGATATTCATCCTAAGCCCGAATTCACCATCCATCTCTGCAACATCTCAAACCCAAACCCTTAACAAGCTAAAAAGGATAAACATCAATAAAGATTTGTAAAGAAAGTTTTATACAACACCATAAGCAATAAATATACATATAATCAAGGTAAAGTTACATACAAAATCCAACAAATAATGGTTACAAAGAGAGGAAGAGAAGAGAAAACCAAATTTCTCGCGGTGTCAACACGATCCATCAAGCTCCCAATCTCGGATCATCCAATTGCAAGCCACAAATGTTATTTTCTAAGCTCTAAATATCAAATAATAAAGGTGATGGAGTTTGGGAATAAATACCCTAAAAACCATGACCTAGAAAATGACTAAAATATGTTTTTATAAAACTTTTCTCAGCAGGCCGCACTAAGCGGCCTCAGCGCGTAAAGCGGGCTGCGCAATATTTACACATTGAACCAACCTAAACCACATTAAGCGAGCTAAGCGGGATTCAAACATTTGGTTCTGCCAAAACAGTAAACACAAGCAGCATGCTACAAAATGCGATGAGCGCCACTTGCACCTAGCAGCCTCCTACACGCTAAGCAGGCTCTCATGGACAACAAATCCCAAAACTGATCTTTTATGCTGAAAACGCGCATCTGGAGCTGTGCCTTTGACACCTTATTTCTTGATGCTCCAAATATGCGACAAATACCTACAAAATAGACCAAAACTATCAAACGGTACACTATTTACATAAAAACATGATTATTCGCAAAGTAAACGTATTTACAAACAAAGCGGAGAATTATTCAAAGAATATTAACAAAAGTATCGATAAGTGCAACAAAACTTATATACAAAAATAACTACAATTTGCACTTATATGTGGCACCAGTGAGAAAGCGACCCAACTGAGGTAATGATAACGTTGTATTTTGTTGGGCTTTGTATTCCCTTATTAATATATTATTTTTCCTTTAAAAAAAGGTAATGATACTGAAGCAGAAAACTGAGGTTGTGTATAAAATCATACACGACAAGCCCCTTAACAAAATTATTCTTTCTAGATATAGTGGAGCAACAACATTGTCGGCCAAAAGGAAGAAGTTAGATATGGGGAAGGATGTTCTCATTTACAAAGACATTCCAGGCTCCCTTCAGGAGGTGCACCAAGTGATACCTCCCCAAGGTCATGTGGTTCCTTCGTTGTGGTATAATATGTTCAAGAGTGTAATTTTTATTTATTGATGCCCTAATTTTTCTAACTGATGTTCAGAGGACGTGACATATGGGTTCTTCCAAGATGGTCCAAATGATGAAGACCTATCTATTGAATAACGCGTTTATGAGGAAGGTTTTCATGGACAATTTTGCCTCATTGCAACAAAGTGGAAAAAGGATGAAGTTTAAGCTTCAAGAGCTGCAAGAGAGTTTAGAATTGTATCAAGTTATATCTACGTCGACAGGGGAACACTTGTTGTCTACAAAGAGAAAATATCCATATGCTCAACATTCTTTGGAGAAGACAAAGGGAGAATAACTTTGAAGGACGAAGTGAAGAGTCTGAAGTTGGCGGTTGCATCCGACGCCATTACCAAGAATAACTTTGAATTTGATTTAGATAAATCAATGATGGATGATATTTTTTTATGGAGAAATCTTTTGATAAGGCCAAAGAGAAATGATGCCTCTTAGGGGCTCAATGATACCCTTTTAGTGTGCAATAATACCCCGGAGAGTGAAACGATACTTGTGATACGGTGGGAGAACTGACTTGGGTGTTTTGCGTTTGATTGCAAATATTGCAGTTAGCAAGAGTCGCCACCGACTTTTCTTTTATCCAAAAGGAAAGGTGAAAAAGCACAGGAAAGACCTTTGAGATTATTTCTTGAGTTCGGGGGGTAGATTATGAAAAGGGAAGGTATTAGCACCCTTTTCATCCATGGTTTTCCATGGGCTCTTAGTTACTTGCTAGATCACTTGCTTTTTGTTTGAAATTGTGCTTTACGTGGTTTTTGAAAGTATTTTGTAAAGAGGCCATTGTTTAGGCAATCTTTGTAATGATTCTTGTTCGTAAGAATGTATACAAAGATGTTGATCTTTTGAAAATGTTTTCAAGTTTTGTAAGATGTTTTGAAAGTGTAGGTGTTTGTTTTTTAAAATAGCAAGGATGTTTGTTTTGAAATGGAGCAAGTAATTATGAGCAATCTACCTACTCAAATGTCTTTCTTGTTCATTTTATTTTCCTTTGACATCGTTGTCTTACCATTGATTTGGTAAGCAATCCTATCTTTGGATGTAAACGGGACGGGCGTGGGTCATCGTATAACCAAGATTAGCAATGTTGCAAGGTATCTTAGCATTCTTTTGGAGGGACTAAGATCATTTGTAAGGCAACTTAGATAGCGTCATCGAGGGACTATTATCTTGTATTTTCTTGTTTTTGCTAAGATACCTTGCATGCGTAATATGATCATTTTATATAAGGCAACCAAGTGGAATAACCCTCGGGGTGCTTGTGTGAAAGTGTATTATTTTCATGCTTGCTTTTGTCTTGAATTAGGGTTTTCTAAATATTGGTTTTAGTCTTTCCATACAAACCATAATTACTAGCATGTTATATAAAAGCGATAAATTGCGAAATTTAAAGTTACTACGCTATTACAACATTTGTGGGCAGGGAGTATACAATTTGTAAATGGGAATTGCAAGAATTTAAACCTAATTAGTCTATTACAACCATATTGAATTGGTATGAATATACAAGGAATTAAATAAATACAAAGTATAAAAATGAATAAATGTACAAGGATGCAAAATGTAAAGAAAAGGAATTTTGTTTGGTTTTCATGAAAAAAATATATTTTGTCTTGACCTAATTAAATAAATAAATTAGTTAATTAAGTTTGAATTTATTAAGAAAAGATTTTAAATGAAAACCCTAATTCTATTAATCAAAAGAAAATAAGTTTAAGAAAAGTATTTTTTGGTATTTTTTTATCTTGAAAATATTTATAGTATTATAAAACATTTTTAGTCTTTTTTATATTAAAATAATGTATTTTAAATGGTGTGAAAAATAAATAAATAAAATCATAATATCAATTAAGTTTATAATACTTGTTTACTAAAATAAATAAAGTATAATAAATAAAAATATTTTTTATAAAATAAGTCTATATATATATATATATATATATATATATATATATATATATATATATATATATATATATATATATATATATATATATATAATTTTTTTTTTGTATTTTTATGTTTTTTTAGTATTTATAAAAATATATTTAAAAAGAAAAATGAAATAAATAAGTAAATAAATAACTTGGGCCAGGGGGTGCCAAGAGGAAACAGGGAGGTTAGTGAGCAAAAAACAAAAAAAAAACAAGCCAGACCCAAAGGGGGCCCAGCACCTGCCAAAAGAAACAAACAAAGTCAGAAAAATGTAAAAAAAATGAAAAAGGGTACCACTGGGGCTCGAACCCAGGTCCCATAGGTTAGAGGCACGCGCTTCTACCACTGGGGTGGATATACATCTGTTAACTCAAATGAAACAATAAATATGTAAGGCAAGACGCTCCCTGAAGACTTCATCTTCAACCTCCAGCCAGACCAATTGTAACTTGCTCATTTCTCATCAAAAATGAAAACTGTAAACATGAAACTTGTAGCAAATTTTCTCACAATTCCAGAAATGTAAAGTATTAAAACTATAGATCAAAGATAAGGAAGAATTTTAATGGTCCTAATTTGAACCCTAAAAATTTCAGAAATTTCAGTTTCAAAATTCTCTAAGCTCAAGCAAAACTAATGGAAACTAAGGATATGGTTAGCTTCAGGGAAATGATATCTACATGTTTTATTCCTAAATAAACTATTGATGATGCCTGTATGAAGAGTTCCAAGTTGAGAAAACTTACCTCAAAACTGGAAATCGTGTTTGGAGTTTGAGCTTGTTTCAAGTTATAGTGATGATCAGGTTAGCTTCCTTGAGGTCCTAGGAACCTAATGCAATGGTTTGCTTGAGTTGAGAGTGGCTGAAATGACTTGGAGAAGTCCAACTATAATGCTCTTTTTTTAGCTATGGAAGTTGAGGAAGATGATGTTACATTCGTGTAACATGGACATGGATAAGTTATATTTGATGTATAGGAGCTTTAGGAACTAAAAGGACAAAGAACGCACGAGGGAAATAGAAGATACAAGTTCAAGGTCAGAACCTGCACAAAAATGGAGTTTGTGTGCAATTTCTGGCTAGAGGGAATTTGAGAGAGTTTCAGGCTTGCAAAAATCGTTTCCTAAGTTGCATAATAGTGTCTCAATGTATAGGAAAAGGTTTTGAGAGCTTGGGTGATCAGAAGTACAAGTTCACATGTTATGGCTTTTTGGCTTGTTTTTGAAGCAAGCCTGACAAGCATTGTTCCAAGGCAAGGTACAAGGCTATCTAAAGTGGTTAGGCACTTTAAACATGCTCATCTGATTATGTATAGGATGCTTGTGCATAAAGAACAAATGCAAAGCTCAAGAGAAGTTGACTTTATGATTAAAGCCACTTTACTAGAATGGCAATGTTACTTTGTGCTATTAATGGAAATGCAACTTGGATAAAGCTTGAATCAAGTGGATAATAGCTCAAAAGCAAGTGTTATCTTCTGATTATGGATAGATATTGAGGTTTATAGGCCTTCAAAACAAGATTGTGCAGCATAGGTTTGAAATTGAATTCTTGTTCATCAGAAAATGCCTTGTAATTCAAGTAACAAAACCCTAACTTCATCTCTTCGATTCTCCCTCCTCAAGAATGATCTCAAGGAGTTCTTGGAAATTTTGGAAAGCTTGAAATGTGCTCTACAACCCATATTTGAATTTCTTTTGAATATTCCCCTTGGAACTATATGAAAAAGTGCCATGAAGTTAGGTCAAAATCCTGACCAAATTAGGGCAAAATTTCACTAAGTGTTTAGTTTCATGACCACTGTTCATAAAATTATAACTTGAGATCCAAGCATTTTTGGAAGGATTTTTGTTAAGAAAAGTTGTAGCTTTCATGGAGATCTACAACTTTCATGTTGTAAGCTTCTCTTGAATCATCTTGCATCATGGTGAAAATTTGGCTCAAAGTTATGAAAAATATGAAATTTCCAACACTTAGAAAAATTTCTAAGTTTAGAAATTTTGAATTTTCAAAATGAAATCTTGACTTTTTGATTTCTTGATGAATAAGTTTCATATTTTGACATGTTTTTATGAATTGTGATCCTTGGTACTTGAATTTGACCAAAAAGTCAAAGTTTGACTTTTCAATATACAGTTGACTTTTGATTAGTTGACTGCAAAATTCATCTGTCAATCCAATGGTCTTGCAATGTTTTGAATCATGTTATTAGGTCAAAATGATGCAATTGGACTCTTGAGATCATTCCTTAAACCAATTGACCATTTTCTAGGTCAAAAATCAGAAATTGCCCTTTCCCAATCAAAACCCTAATTTTGACAATTTTGCCCTTTTGGGGATTTGATCAAATTTCTTGAGGAATTGTGATCCAAACTTGATCAAATGATACATATGAGTCTAAATGTTGATGTGGATCAAAAATTATGAAGTTTGACTGTAAATTGGCCACAATTGACTTTTTTCCAAATACAACTAATTTTTAGGTCAACTACTCAATTGATGGGCAAAAATGTTATCCAAAGCTTAAAACTTGACATGAGTGATCTTGAGGGTCCATAATGATCCATGAAAATCAAATGGGACATTGGAAGCTCAAAAATCCTTGTGCAAACTCAAACCCTAATTTTGGTCATCAGTGTTTAAGGAGATGTCTTGAGCTGATCAAACCCTAGTGCAGTCTTGAGTCAATGAGATCTTGTGAGAAAATTCTTGATAAGTGAGAGGGAAAATTTTGGGGTACAACAGCTGCCCCTGTTCAATCTTCTTAAGCCTGAAGAGTTAGATTGGCGAGTTTTGCCATTCGTGACTCGAAGGTGGAAGATGATTGGACACTAGAGTGCCCAGAAATTTGGACTCGGTGATGTTGATGGTTGATGGTATAGGGAATGGGATTAAAGATGCCATTTGGAGATATGATGGAAAGTTGTTGGAGATGGGCTTGTAGATGCCATTCAGAAATGATTGTTGAATCATAAGCTGAAACTGAATGAGTATCAGGATGGCGTCCGTGTCTGGGACGTATCTAAACTATATCTGAACTGTATCTTAATTCGAATGAATATCAGAATGGCATTCATGTCTGGAGTGTATCTGAACTGTATCTGAAAGTTGAACCTGAATGAGTATCAGAATGGCATCCGTGTCTGGACCGTATCTGAACTGTATCTGAAAGTTGAATCTGAATGAATATCAGAATGGCATTCGTGTCTGGAGCATATCTGAACTGTATCTGAAATCTGAATCTGAATGAGTATCAGAATGACATCCATGTCTAGAGCGTATCTGAACTATATTTGAAAGCTGAATCTGAATGAGTATCAGAATGGCATCCGTGTCTGGAGCGTATCTGAACTGTATCTGAAAGTTGAATCTGAATGAGTATCAGAATGGAATCCGTGTTTGGAGCATATCTGAACTGTATCAAAAACTTTGAACAATGTCAATGGTATTCGTTAACCTTATCCTGAAAAGGGTAAAATGTTAGCAAAAATGCAAGGTCGTGTTGTATGAAATGCATGGTATAATGCATTTGTGTTAATGTTTATGATATATGGATGCAATGTATGCGTATGCAAGCTAATCTGCCACACTATTGTTGGATTAGGGAAATAAATCCCTGACTGCTGCTGAGGATATGGAGTATAAGTCTTCATGTTGTGAAGTCTAAGTGTTGATAAATTTCTTCCTGGAGAAATAAACTCTGTTGTAAGGGGAATGCCGTGTACTGCTTGTAAAATCCTATTGGGGAAATCTTGAGAAATTTGACGACTTCTACTAGGGATTGATAACTGGAAGCTCTGTTCCGCTGGGGATTAAACTGCACACTGTGGGGGATTATGGAGATAGCATAGAGAGATTTCCCTACCTCTTAAATCCATCAGTGATTGTCTTCTATTTTGTTTATTTGTAAACAGTAATTATGTTCAAATGCATATGTTCAACAATGAATCATTGGACGTTTTTGTAAACAAAACACAAGCGTAAAGAAAAACAGATAGTTTTTCACTTTCAAAGGGATATCTTTGTATTGACTTTGAGTAAGTATTTTTTGTACAATGAGAGAAATATTCTAGTAAGAGAATACTGTCGTAAAAAAATGAAAATTTTGATACAAAGAAAAGATACTATGTGCAATAATACCATGGGGTCCCATTCTGCTATAGCCTTTGTATCTTCGAGCATCTTGTCTATTTGTTGCCTCGTCTGAAGTTGATTGAATTGATCAGAACTGTTGATTTTGCAGGTTGTCCATAAGGTGATCCGACGGGACATAGTCATACGCTTTAATTCCCTAACTTTTGCCTGGACAGCCCTTTCGGGTTTTCAATCCACCGGGAAACTCTTTTTTTCCCAAGTCGCCCTTTCGGGTTTTAAACTTGCCGGGTGTATAGATTTTTTTGTTTTATCCCTAATTTTTTCCCGAACCTTTTGGTTCATCGGGATGCCCTTGTTTTGCCTAGGTGTGTCAACCTAGAGGGTCTCTTATGCGTAGTATCTTTTGACTATGTCTGCATTCGCAGGGTGCGGTAGGTCGTCATCATCCATGGTGGTTAAGATCATTGCTCCACCATAGAAAATGTTTTTGATTACAAATGATCCTTCGTATGTAGGAGTCCATTTTCCCCTGGGATCACCTTGGGGCAGTATGATACGTTTGATCACTAGATCTCCAACTTGATACACTTGACATCTAACCTTTTTGTTGAAAGCCTTGATCATCCATTTTTGATACATTTGGCCATGGAAAACAGCAGTAAGCCTTTTCTCATCCATCAAGTTTAGTTGATCAAGTCGAGTCTGGGTCCAATCATCTTCATTCAGCCCTGCATCCTTCATAATTCTCAGAGAGGGGATCTGGACCTAAATATGCAAGATAGCTTCCGTGTTGTATACCAGAGAATAAGGTGTTTCCCCGGTTGATGTGCAAGTTGTAGTACGATACCCGTGGAGAGCGAATGGTAGCATCTCATGCCAGTCTTTGTACGTGACTTTCATTTTATGTATGATATTTTTAATGTTCTTATTTGCAGCTTCGACATCACCATTCATCTTTGGCCGGTAAGGGGAAGAATTGTGATGCTGAATCTTGAATTGCTCGCACAAGGCGGTGATCATAGTATTGTTCAAGTTTGTACCATTGTCTGTAATGATCCTTTTTGGGATACCATACCGACAGATGAAATTTTTCTTAATGAACCAGGCTACAACATTCTTGGCAACGGAAGCAAAAGAAGCTGCCTCCACCCACTTGGTAAAATAGTCAATGGCCACTAGGATGAAGCGGTGTCCATTGGAGGTTGTTGGCCTGATTTCCCCAATCATATCTATTCCCCACATAGCAAAGGGCTAAGGAGTCGTCAATACATTCAGAGGAACCAGAGGTACGTGGACCTTGTCAGCATAAATCTGACACTTATGGCAGGTTCGAGAGTGTTGATAGCAATCGGCTTCCATGGTAGACCAATAATAGCCTTCCCGTAGGATTTTCTTCGCCATCGTATGTCCACTAGAATGGGTGACAAAAGTTCCTTCATGTAACTTAGCCATGATTCTTTCAACTTCAACCTTGTCTACACACCGAAGTAACACAGAATCATGGTTGCATTTGTAAAGAATGTCATTACTAAGGAAGAATTTAGCAGATAATCTCCTTAAGAACTTCTTATTGTTGACTGAAGATCCTTCTGGATATTCTTGAGCCTCGAGATACCTCTTGACTTCATGAAACCAAGGCTAGTCCACTACTTCTTCAGTATTAATCTCGTGACAGTGTGCTGGTTCATCCATTCATTCAATGGTGATCTGGGGAGCCTCGTTATCCCATTTAATTTTAAACATAGATGACGTTGTGGCTAGTGCGTCTGCTAGCTGATTTTCTTCTCGCGGAAAATGCTCGAAGGTAATCTTCTCAAAATGTGGGAGCAATGTCAAAACATGTTCTTTGTAAGGGATAAGGTTAGGGTGTTTGGTGTCCCATTCCCCTTTGATCTGGCTGATGACCAGAGCTGAATCTCCGAATACATTTAAAGTTTTGATCCCTAAGTCTATGGCAGCTTTGAGACCAAGATGCACGCTTCGTATTCCTCCATGTTATTTGTACAATTGAAGCAGAGTCTTGCCGTAAATGGAGTATGACACCCTTCAAGAGATATGAGTACTGCACCAATACCATTTTCGAGTGCGTTAGATTCCCCATCAAAAACCAGGGTCCATCGGGATCCTTGTTCAAGTCCGTCATATGGCCTGAATCCTTCACAGTTGTTTACCATCATGATGTCTTCATCTTGGAATTCGAACTTCATGGACTGGTAGTCTTCCACAGCTTGGTGAGCAAGGTGATCAGCTAGTACACTTCCCTTTATAGCTTTCTAGGTAGTATATTGTATGTCATATTCTGTTAAGATCATCTGCCATCTCTCCATTCTCCCAGACAGAGTAGGTTTCTTGAAGATGTATTTTATTGGACCCATTTTAGATATCAACAAGGTAGTATGGGTCAGCATATACTGTCTTAGCCGGCGAGCAGCCCATGCCAGAGCGCAACAAGTTTTCTCGAGCAGTGAATATCTTGTTTCACAGTCGGTAAACTTTTTGCTCAGGTAATAAATGGCGTGCTCTTTTCGGCCAGACTCGTCATGTTGCCCCAGCACACACCCCATTGAATTTTCCAAAACGGCCAGATACATGATCAATGGTCTTCCCTCGACTGGTGGTATCAAAACAGGAGGCTCTTGCAGGTACTCTTTGATCTTGTCGAAAGCAGTTTGGCACTCATCATTCCATTTGACTACTTGATCTTTCTTCAATAGTTTGAATATTGGTTCACAAGTAGCTGTCAGGTGAGAAATGAATCTGAAAATGTAGTTTAAACGTCCCAAGAATCCTCTGACTTCCTTCTCAGTATGAGGAGCAGGCATCTCTTCTATAGCTTTCACCTTGGCAGGATCTACTTTAATACCTGTATTGCTGATGACAAAGCCTAGTAGTTTACCAGACCTTACTCCAAATGTGCACTTATTTGGGTTCAATCTTAGTTTGTATTTCTTTAGCATCTCAAACAGTTTCTGTAAATGATCAAGATGCTCTTCTTCTGTTTGAGATCTAGCTATCATGTCGTCCATGTAGACCTCTATTTTGTGATGTATCATGTCGTGAAATAGAGCTACCATGGCACGCTGATAGGTTTCCCCAGCATTCTTCAGTCTGAATGGCATAACCTTGCAGCAGAATGTGCCCCACTGTGTGACAAATGTTGTTTTCTCCATGTCCTCAGGCGCCATTTTGATTTGGTTGTAACCTGAGAAACCGTCCATGAAGGAAAAAACTTTGTGTTGTGTCGTATTGTCAACTAGGATGTCAATGTAGGGAAGTGGGAAATCATCCTTAAGGCTTGCCCTATTTAAATCTCTATAGTCCATGCACATTCGTACCTTGCCATATTTTTTGGGCACGGGAACGACATTGGCAACCCATTGTGGATAGGAGGTGACGACCAAGAATCCAACATTGAATTGTTTCATGACTTCTGCTTTAATCTTTTCTGACATATCTGGTCGCATTCGACGAACCTTTTGTTTTACCAGTGGACAATCCTCTTTTGTAGGCAGACGATGTACCACAATATCTGCATTAAGTCCTGGCATGTCTTCATACGACCAGGCAAAGACCTCAACATATTCGTGTAGCAACTGAATCAGATTCTCCTTGACACTGGGTTCCAGATTGGCACCCACCACGACCTCTCTTTTGTCTTCCTCGGTACCTAGATTGATTGTATCCACGGGTTCCTCATGAGGCTGAATGGTTTTCTCTTCTTGTAGTAGTAATCTGGCAAGTTCCCCTGGTACTTCATAATCTTCCTCACCTTCGTCTTTGGCTTGGTAGATTAGATTTTCAGAGTCACAAAAGGCCATAGCAGAATTGTTACCCATGGGATCCCGAATGGATGTAGGCCTGCATTGTGAGTGTTGTAGCGGTAGAAATGTTCAAGACTAAGCCATTGGATTGACTAGACTTTATACAAATCAAAATAAAAATCGCCACCGCGCTTTATTGTTTCCAAAGGAATGGGAAAAGAGAGAATAACCCAAAAAGAGGGGGAAAGATTCAAGGTAAGGGGGTTAGTTATGCAAAGGGAAGATATTAGCACCCTAAACATCTACGGTACTCCGCAGGAACCTCTTTGTAAAATCTGTATATTTTGGCTATAAAAATGTGTTGTATATAAAATGGATGGTGAAGGTGAGAAAAGAAATTTTTTTTTAATGATTTTTGCACCTGCCGCGGTTGCGAACCTTTAGTGCCTACGTACCACCTTTCGTGCAATAGGGGATCAGGGTACACGTAGTTCCTCTTTTAAATATTTAAAACACAAGTGTGTTGGTTAATTTTATGAGATAAGACATCATCGTCATTGTCCGTGTGGAAAACATACTTACTACCCACAATCATGAGAAAGGAGGATTTGCATCATCTCAAAGTGGAGGATATGGCTTGGATTTTAAAATCAACAATGCCTCACTCAACACCCAAGTGGAAAATATCTCACTTCACTATATATTGTAGAAGTATAGTTGTTTGCATCACTACAAGGATTGACAAGAGTCTAATCTTTTGAGAAAAGTTTAAAGATAAAAGCCAAAGTGGCAAAATGGTTTGAAATGAGATTGATTGACTTTTAGTCTTCTCACAAAAATGTCAAGGTATTATTAAATTGATTGAAGTTTATTTATGAAAATGTTTTTGAAAATGCATGGACGTAAATCCAAGTTTATTATAAAAATGGTTCAAGTTTCAAAACAAGAAGAGTTTTTTAAAAGGAGGGAGAATATTTTTGAAATTAAAGAAGATGGGAGGAGATGAAGGGACTATCCTAAAGCATAAGGTAAAAGCTAGGGATACGAACCATATAACCAACAAAAAGCCAATACTTGACATTATGAGTCAATATAGAATTCCCATTCTTCTAATTGAAACCAAGCAAGCAAAGATACTAGACCTCTTGAGAGAACCAAACTTCAAGTGTATTTAGTCTTTGCAAAAATTGGGCAGAGTAACGGCTGTATACGGGTGAATTCCAGATTACAAACAAAGTATGTAATCACAATAACCTGCACACAAAACAAACAAACAACCCAATGTCTTAAGGTAAACCTCAAGAACTCCAAACAAAATATCAAATAAAGTCACAAAGTCTCCAAGATAGGCCAAGGTTTCTAATCCTAAGTCCAAGAAATCCAATGCTCCATAATGCCAAGGATAGTAACCAAATAGTCCAAGTATCATTAAAGATTTTTATGATTCATGTTGATTATTAGGTATCTTTAAAAGGAAAAGAAAATCTCAAGTGAGCAAAATAAAAATGACATAAAAGTAAATGCTCAAGTGAGCAAAGATGAAAATAGCATGAAATGTAAAATGCTAAAAGTAAATGGTACATAAAGCATAAAAAAATAAAAGCATAAAGTAAAGTCAATTGTTAGAAATTAGTGGTTAGTTGGATGACCATCTTGAAACTTTCATTTGGAACTCATTAGAGGATTGGTAGAACCAAAGCCTCCACACAACAAGTTGCATTTTCTTTTTGTCAAGTATATCATCCATTTGGAATCCTCAAAAGTAACATTTAATGATCAATGATGTTTAAGTGATCCGCGTTGACCAAAGGTGTCGTAGATACATTAGAGGAATGGTAGAACCAAAGCCTTCATACAATGAATCTCAAAGTTATTGGATCAAAGAGATCAAATTAACATACTTGGGCTTGCAATCATAAGTTTGGGCCACGAATGATCATTTATCCGAATCGGGACAAAATTTAGCGCTATGTTAAGCAATCGTAAGTGGACTTATGTAGAAGTCACACCTATTTTGAGGCTGGTCAATAGCAATCTATGTACTTCATGTTTGGATAAATGATATAGAGATCATCATCCCTTAACATGTAGCACAATTAAAAAAAAAAGAAAGGGATAAGATGAAGAGGGAGGGGAATGATAAGCTAATTTGGATCACTACTTTAAATTTCTTTCATCTTTAAATTCAACCACTCCTCTAGATGGATTAAAGCACTAAACATATCATTAATCCAAAGCACCAAAAATGAATTAAATAATTCACTCTTAGGTAGATTTGAATTGATGAACATTTATCCAACTTCATCTACATCACAAAGTCCATTGAGTTTAAAGAGAAATTGGACATTTAAAATTACAATCCAAACCAACAATCAAAAGGAGTGAGTAGAAAAAGCATTTTGGATCAATGCTACCCCAAAACAAGGCAAAAAAGTGCATTATGTCCCTGTGTAAATCGATTGCACTATTGTGTAAATCGATTTACATAGTACAGTTTTCAAATATCTGCGCGAAATTGCTTCTGTGCAATCGATTGCACTGTTACTGCAATCGATTACACGCTGTTATAGACAACAAAACAACATTTTAAAAGGCCAAATTCTTGTTCAAACTTTCCATCAAATACCTTATGATCATGGATCCAATTGAGCATGAAAATTACATCAAATTATGAGAAAATAAAACCATTGGAATCACAAAATAATGCTCAATGAATCAATCTCAAAGATCACCAAGAGATCACATTGTGAAAGATGAATTATCCAACTTACCAAAGGTAGATCTAGAGAATTATCAAAACAACTTCAAGAATTGGCTTCAATTCAACCACAAGAATCAATTGCTTAAGCTTGGATGTAGAGAATTGATAAAGAAAAAGTGTTTGGATGAAGGTTTAGCTCAAAGATTAGTAAGCTTCAATGCAAAGCTTACTAACTTTTTGAAAATGGAGCTTTGAGTGAATTTAGTAGATGGAGAGAATTGAGAGATTTTTTAGCAAGGTGGATTTGGCTATCAAAAGCTTGAAATTTGAATGAAATGAGGGCTCTATTTATAGAGTTTAGGATTGAGATTAGTGGTAATTTGGTAATTGATTCTTGGAGCCAAAATTTGAATTAATGATAATTCTTTCAAATATTAGAGCCAAAATTTGAATTAATGATAATTCTTCTTAAAAATGAAAGATTGACACTAAAATTTGAATTAATGGTACATCTTTCAAAAATGAAGGAAAATTGGAGCCAAAATTTGACAAGTTTAAAATTGATGATGTTTTCCAAATTTTCACGCTGTGTGTGATCGGTGGAAATAGAACTGACTGTTTTGGAATACTGGTTCGCGAAATGTCGCGGTAAGCAAGAGTCGCCACCGTCTTTTATTTTCTCCAACAAGGAAAGGACAAAAGCACAGCAAAATTCCTTCTTTGAGAATGTTTCTCGGTTCGGGAGGTAGATTTATAGAAAGGGAAGGTGTTAGCACCCTTTCTATCCATGGTTATCCATGGGCTCTTAGGTACTTGCTCTTATGTTTTCAAAAATTTGTTTGCTTTTCAAGTGTGTGTGGGTTTTGAAAAAGTTTCGTTTGAAAGATTTCTAAGTAACTCTTGTATCTGTCCTCAAGAGTGTATAAAATTTGTTTGAAAACTTTTGAAAGTGTGAGGTGTGAAAAGATGTTTTTGTTTTGTTTTGAAAAGAGCAAGTACCCATGAGTCATCTACCTACCCTAAGGAATTAAGCTGTGTAAGTGTCCTTTAGATAGCGCTATCCCACCATTGAGAGGTAGGTAGCACCATCGTTGGAGGTATTCGGGTCAATTCGATTGTAGGGACAGTGTGGTCACCGAAGCAATAGTAGGACACCTTAGAAGCTACCCTTATGTCCTTGATCCTTTTTTTAATCTGAGGAAACCGTTTCGAGGCAACTGTTTCGAGGCAACTGGATCATGGACATAAGGACCGCTAAAACGTCCTATACTTGACGACCACGTTTCGAAGGCAACGAGTGAGGCGTACCCTAGGAGTAGTGTGTGTATTTGTGTGTTGTTTTCATGTTAACAGTTATCTTTGATCATGGCATTGTGAGCTACGCTTGTTTTTATTTAACATACATTCTTTCATGCAATTTAGAATTTAAGAGTGCGGAAAATTAAAAGACAGAAAGATAAAAGCTACGCTATTACAAGGCGCGGGTCTATACATCGCAAAAATACAAAGACCCTTTTTTTATAAAGAATGCGGGAAGTAAATAAATACCTAATTACTATTACATCCGGAAAGCAGTTACATAATAATCGATAAGAAAATAACACGCGAAAAGAATTAAATTGAACGTCCGGGGGTTTTTACCCTTTGCTTGAAATTAAATTGAATTAGGACTTAATTATTATTTAATTAAAAAAATAAAGTGTGTTTTTTTAAGATTTTTTTCGTATTTATGAAAATAAAGAAAATTAAAATCAAGAGAAAACCCTAATTCTAAGTTTTATTTTAATTATTAATGAAAATGTCAAAGTTGACCTAATTTACTAATTAATTAATTTACATATTTATGTACAAAAATAATAATAATTAAGAATGAATGATGATAATAATGAAAAAGAATCAAAACCTAATTCTATAGAATTTTATTAATTAAGAAAAAGATTGAATTTCAAACCTAAATTAACTAAGCTAATTATTTATATTTATTTGCAAAAATAAATTAGTGAGGAAATTAATAAATAATTAAACATATTTTGTATTTTGATTTTCTGTTTTTATTATGGAAAATTTTATTTTATGGTGAATTAATAAAAATAATTAAAGCATTAAAACAATTGAAAGAAATTAAAAGAAAGAAAAGAAAATTAAATTGCAAACCAAGGGGGGTGTCTGGCCCATATGGAGGTGTTTATGAGGAATTCAGGCCCATGAACACAAGGCCATCTTTGACTTTTCTGGTTGTGTGTACATTGTTGACTGGAGTGTACCATAGGCTTCAATCTGTGGCCATTGGATGAGTGATTAAGGACACTTGGCAAGCTACGCGTGAGGATGCATGGTGGACCTTTGGATGAAAGCTGCACTAGAATATGTTAACACAAAAATTATGAATTATGTGGGGGGACCTGGGAATCGAACCCAGGTCCCAGCGTTTGCAGGACACGTTGCCAGCCATCTGAGCCATGATGCACATTTGTTAATGTAATAACTACTGAAAATAATATACGTAAAGCAATAATTATGCTGAGAATGCAAAAGCGCGCGCCACATATTTGAATCCACCACTCACGTCCATCCACGCATCATCTTCTTCATCTGTTCTGAAACAAAAAAGAGCAAATAGCGGGGGTTTTAAACCCCCACAAACTGGAAATATGAAAATAGCGATTAGGCATACACTCAATATAAAAAGGGCGCGATGGTCTTAATAGTTTCGTCTTGTTGCAACGAGTTTGTCTATGTTGGTCTGGAGGTCTAATTTCACAGTATATGCAAAGCCCTAATTTTCAAGCTTTGAAAACCCTAGATGTCGTTCATGGTAAATCTTGATTCAGGCAACGTTAGTTCAATTAAATTGTACCAATCGCTTCAGAAGGTCACCATTAGTGTAAATCAAACAAGAAAAAGGATTAAAAGCACGTGAATCATGTTATGCAATTTTGAAAAACAAGACAAACCGAATGGCTTATGTTCTTGGATTCTTCGCGTGTTAGGATTGATTCTTGATTGCAAACGCTTCCTGGAGACTTAGGCAACGTATTGGAATCCTTTTTAGGCGTGGAAAGGCACTGCAAGTATGAAATCAGTTTCCAAGTTTTTATGAAAATTTTGCAAGGTGATTATATGGCTTCAGCAGCTTTCACGTGTATGTATGAGTAGGGTTTCACTCAGCATATGTATGTGAATGATTCTAGGTCAAAAATAAGCCCACAAGTCCATGGATTAATGACTTGAATATTTGATTTTCAATTATGTGATTTTCAATCTTTTTTCCATGAAAACCTTGCCAATTATGGAAGATCTTGTCCCCTTGAGTGATGCACGAAATCCTTAGCATGTGTGGAGTATATTTGCTGCATAAAAAGATTTGACAACCATGCTTTGATATTTTTCTACAATTAAAACCAATTAAATGAATTAATAATATTAAAAATTCAATTAATTAATTAAAAATAAGAAAATAAATAATTTTGAGCTCAATGGGTCGTGCATAGGCTTTGGGTAATGATTCAAGAAAGAATTTGAGGCCCATTAGCAATTTTGAAGCTTTTTAGGCAAAGTTGACTTTTGAAAGTTCCCAAAAATATCCCAACTTCTCCAATGCATATCTTGCTCAATTTTGAAGCTATGAACATGTTCTTGGACATTTTGGAAAGTTCTTGAAGTCCTCTAACCAATGCCTTTGGTCCCATGTCATTTTGATTTACCAATCTCAAGTTATGGTCTTTGACTTTAAGTGCCTTTTTGTTGACTTTTGAAAATGACCTATAATGTTGAAATTGATAACTTTTTGTGAGAGCATTTCTTGGATTTGGAGTGTGAAGATGAGTTGTAGGAAATGTCATACCCTTCAAAATGAGCTTTGGATGGGATTTTTCTGATAAACCATGAAGAAGTTATGCCTTGGTCAAGTTGCAGTTGACTTTTCAGCTGTCCAAAAATAGAAACTTTTGACACCTTGATGAATTTTGAGCCATTCTTGTGGAATCATGATCAAGAATTGATCAAATGATGATTATGGCTTCAAAATGAGATGTTGATAAAAAATTTGGACCTTTGACTGCCAAATGACCATTTTACCCCTGCAGTTGACTGTGAAGCAATTAGGGTTTTTGACTGTGCAACTTGATGCTGTGAGTCTTGAAACTTGACATATGGATGCTTGACAATGTTTAGAGGCATATGGGACTTGATTGGACCCTTGAAAATCTCAATTTCTTTGCAAGAACCAAAACCCTAATTTTGACTGTGTTAGGAGGCAATTGGACTGTGCAACCCTTGAGATATTTTGAAGCTTGATCTTGCCAAATCTTGAAGAATATGGGAGGGCAAATTTTGGGGTACAACAGTTGCCCCTGTTCAATCTTCTTATACCTGAGGATGTAGATTGGCTGGCGTGCCTTTCGTAGTCCAAAGGTGGAAGATGATTGAACACTAGAGTGCCCAAAAATTTGCACTCGCATAGTAGAGTATCAGCAGTGTGATGTCGGGAATGGGCTTATAGATGCCATTTGGAGAGATGGTTGATAGGAGGATGGGCTTATAGATGCCATCTAGGTGTCGATCGCGTAAGAGATTCCTTAGCGAGAACTTGCGTACCTGAGAAAGAAAGATAATTATCTGGCCTGTTACAAGGGTTGATCTTCAAACTCTTCATGTAGATATGCCCTGGCTGGATACAGGTATCGGATCTTCAAACTCTTCAGACGTGACCTGGTAAGATACAGGAATCGAGTCTGGAAAATAGTCGTCAACAGATACACCCTGGCAAGATACAGGAATCGGATCTTCAAACAGTTACTCACAGATGTGCCCTGGCTAGATACAGGAATCGAATCTGGAAATAGTCGTCAACAAATACACCATGGCAGGATACAGGAATCGGATCTTCAAACTCTTCAGACATGCCCTGGCAGGATACAAGAATCGAGTCTGGAATTAGTCGTCAACAGATACACTCTGGCAAGATACTGGAATCGGATCTTCAAACTCTTCAGACGTGCCCTGGCAGGATACAGGAATCGAGTCTGGAATTAGTCGTCAACAGATACACCCTGGCAAGATACAGGAATCGGATCTTCAAACTCTTCAGACGTGCCCTGGCAGGATACAGGAATCGAGTCTGGAATTAGTCGTCAACAGATACACCCTGGCAAGATACAGGAATCGGATCTTCAAACTCTTCAGACGTGCCCTGGCAGGATACAGGAATCGAGTCCGGAAAATAGTCGTCAACAGATACACCCTGGCAAGATACAGGAATCAGATCTTCAAACTCTTCAAATGTGCCCTGGCAGGATACAGGAATCGAGTCTGGAAATAGTCGTCAATGGATACACCCTGGCAGGATACAAGAATCGGATCTTCAAACTCTTCAGACGTGCCCTGGCAGGATACAGGAATCGAGTCCAGAAAATAGTCACTCACAAACATGCCCTGGCTAGATACAGGTATCGAATCTGGAATTGCGACGATTGATAGTAATTATCTTTGTATTGACCTTTGTCCTGAAAAGACAAAATTTTAGTTGTATGCAATGTCATGATGTATGACATGCGTGATGTTCCCAGAATAAATGAGATTGTATGTTCATGATGCGTATGTGCATGCTATAATGTATGAAGATGTGATGTTTATGACTGTATTTTTGTCTAGGAAATTAAATCCTTGACGAATGCCGGGAGCTTGACTCCTGGGCTGATGTTTGAAGAGTAGAGCTCTTTGTTTCCGCTGGGGATAATGGTTGCAAGAATAAACCGGTAGGAGAAGATGACTCCGTTGGGGAGTAAACTTGGCGAATAGATTACTCTGCGGGGAGTGAGCTCTGTGGGGAAAGAGAGGTACTTTGCCGAGGTTGATGATAACTCCGCTGGAGATACCATTGTTAAGCTCTGTTGGAAGATTTGATGAACTTCGTTGGGGGATAGGAAGACTTCGCCGGGGACGATCTTTCCGTGACAATTGGCTGAGGATAACCCAGTTATAAGCTCTGGCGAGGAGTAACCTTTGAATAAAACCGGGGAGGCGTGTTCGTACTCTGCAGGTGATAAGCTTCCAGAATCTACTGGGGATAAGCTTCATGAATCTATTGGGGAGATTGATTGAGTTCTCCTGGGGAGACTTTTGAGATTGCACTGGGGAAGTGGCTCCACTGGGGTGTTCAGATTCCGCCGGGGAACAATCTTAGATCAAGACTGTCGGGGATACTTGTTAGGAATGTCTGTATGCTCCGTTGGGGAATGTTGAGATCTGCTGGGGATAATCCAACTTCCTTAAGGCTGGCAATATACTAACTCTGCTTGGGGGAGAGCGTTACTGAATGCTGGAGATATTGCTCCTTTGTTAGGGTTTATGAGAGACCAACTGCTTGGGAGAATTGTTGAATCTTGTCTTACTCGGCGGGGAGTGGAGATATCTTGGTTACATTCATCAGTCAAACATACCTTGGTACCTTGGTGGACAGAGCAATTAGATTGCTTAGATAACTCATTATTGCCCCTGTTTCTGATGTTACCTGTAATTAATCCTTTGTTTCGCATGCAAATATTTATGAGTTAGCAATTAGTGTCAAATGCATATATCAAAATTGAACATTGGACGTTCTTCGCAAAGCAAAACAGAAAAAAGGAAAAACAATTGACAGTTGGTCTGAAAAGTGAATTTGTATTGATTTTTGAATTTGCCTGTAAATAGGCGTTTATGTATAAGAGGCTGACGTCCTAGTAAGAGAACGCCGCCGAACAACAGAGTTTATACAATTTTGTGAAAAGGGAAAACAAAACAGCTATGTGAAAAGAGTAATCCCACTGGGTTCCAACTCTACTATCGCCTTTATATCTTCGAGTGTCTCATCACTTGGCTGCTCAGTTGAAGATGAAGCTGATTGATCGATGCCGTCTGAATCTGATGATTGATACCGGATTCTGGATGCAAGGTGATCCAATGAGACATAGTATTACGCTTTAATCCCTAACTTTTGCCTGGACTGCCCTTTCGGGTTTTCAGTCCACCGGGATACCCATTTTTGCCCAAGCCGCCTTTTCAGGTTTTCGACTTGCCGGGTGTACAGGTTTTTTCCATTTCATCCCTTATTTTTGCCCGAACCCTTTTGGTTCGCCGGGAAGCCCTAATTTTTGCCTAGGTATGTCAACCTAGCGGGTTTTTTATCATGCGTAGTATCTTTTTACTATGTCTGCATTGGCGGGGTGAGGAAGGTCGTCACCATCCATGGTGGTTAGAATCATGGCTCCTTCTGAGAACACATGTCTAACCATAAATGGCCCTTCGTACGTAGGGGTCCATTTGCCCCTGGGATCACTTTGAGGAAGAATGATGCGCTTGATTACCAGGTCCCCAACTTGATACTCTTGTGGTCTGATCTTCTTGTTAAATGCCCTGATCATCCGTTTTTGATACGTTTGACCATGACAAATAGCAGCGAGTCTCTTTTCGTCAATTAGGTTTAATTGATCAAGTCGAGTCTGGATCCAGTCATCTTCGCTCAAACCTACATCCTTCATTATCCGGAGAGAGGGTATCTGGACTTCAATCGGCAAGACTGCCTCCATGCCGTAGACCAAGGAAAAGGGGGTTGCCCCGGTTGACGTCCGTGCTGAGGTACGGTACCCATGAAGAGCAAACGGTAACATCTCGTGCCAATCTTTATAGGTCACTGTCATCTTCTGCACAATCTTTTTGATATTCTTATTCGCCGCTTCTACAGCCCCATTCATCTTCGGCCGGTAGGGAGAAGAGTTGTGGTGCTGTATCTTGAATTGCTTGCAGAGCTCAGTGATCATCTTGTTGTTAAGATTGGTACCATTGTCCGTAATGATCCTCTCGGGTACACCGTATCGACAGATCAGGTTATGCCGAATGAACCGTGCCACGACATTCTTGGTTACGGTAGCATAGGAAGCTGCTTCAACCCACTTTGTAAAGTAATCAATCGCTACTAGGATGAAGCGATGCCCGTTGGATGCCGTAGGTTTAATCTCGCCGATCATATCAATGCCCCACATTGCAAAAGGCCAAGGTGCTATCAAGACGTTCAAAGGAACTGGAGGAACGTGCACCTTATCCGCATAAATCTGGCACTTATGACATGTCCGAGAATGTTGGTAACAGTCGGCTTCCATTGTGGACCAGAAATATCCTGCCCGAAGGATTTTCTTTGCCGTGGTGTGTCCACTGGAATGTGTTCCGAAGGTACCTTCATGTAGCTCTGCCATGATCTTTTCTTCTTCAGCTTTATCCACACAACGTAGTAAGGTCGAATCATGGTTTCGCTTGTATAGAATGTCGTTGCTGAGGAAGAACTTTGCAGCGAACCTTCTCAGGAACTTCTTGTCATTGATGGATGCACCGTCGGGGTATTCTTGAGCTTCCAGATACCTCTTCACCTCATGATACCAGGGTTTTTCAGTTACCTCTTCAGCCTCAAGATCACAGCAATATGCAGGTTCGTCCAGTTTCTAGATAATGATCCGGGGAGCCTCGTTATCCCATTTGACTTTGAACATAGAAGACATCGTAGCTAACGCGTCTGCCAACTGATTATCCTCTCTTGGGAAGTGTTCAAAAGTTATCTCCGTGAAATGGGGGATCAATGTCAACACACATTCTTTGTAAGGAATAAGATTTGGGTGTTTCGTATCCCACTCGCCTTTGATCTGATTGATCACGAGAGCGGAATCTCCGAAGACACTCAAACTTTATCCTTAGGTCAATTGCAGCTTGAAGACCCATGATGCATGCCTCATACTCCGCCATGTTGTTGGTGCAGTTGAAACATAGCCGGGCAGTAAGTGGAGTATGAGTGCCTTGAGGGGATATGATTACAGCGCCGATACCGTTACCCACAGCGTTGGAAGCTCCATCAAAGTGCATAGACCATCGGGATCCTTCCTCAGGTCCTTCATCCGGTCCAGGTACTTCACAATCAGTCACTACCATGATGTTCTCGTCAGGAAATTCAAAGTTCATTGACTGGTAGTCATCCACTGCCTGGTGTGCCAAGTGGTCTGCCAATAGACTTCCTTTGATTGCTTTCTGAGTCATGTACTGGATGTCGTATTCCGTCAAGATCATTTGCCATCTTGCTATTCTTCCAGACAGAGCAGGCTTTTCGAATATGTACTTTATTGGATCCATTTTTGAAATCAACAGAGTAGTGTGAGTCAGCATATACTGTCTCAGCCGGCGAGCAGCCCATACCAAAGCGCAACAAGTTTTCTCGAGCAGTGAGTATCGGGTCTCACAGTCGGTAAACTTTTTGCTAAGGTAATAAATGGCGTGCTCTTTTTGGCCAGACTCGTCATGCTGCCCCAGCACACACCCCATTGAGTTGTCAAGTACTGTCAAGTATAGTATTAGAGGTCTCCCTTCAACTGGTGGCATAAGAATGGGTGGTTCTTGGAGATACTCTTTAATTCTGTCGAAAGCGGCCTGACATTCATCATTCCAACGTACTACTTGATCTTTCTTCAGCAACTTGAAGATTGGTTCACAGGTAGCGGTTAGGTGTGAGATGAATCGGGCAATGTAATTCAGACGTCCTAGAAAGCCTCTGACTTCTTTCTCTGTCTTGGGAGCTGGCATCTCTTGTATGGCTTTCACCTTGGCAGGGTCCACTTGAATACCTTTGTCTCTTACGACGAAGCCTAGCAACTTTCCAGATCTTACCCCAAATGTGCACTTGTTTGGGTTCAATCTTAGCTTATACAACTTCAGACGATCAAACAGCTTCTGCAGATGGTCAAGGTGTTCCTCCTCAGTTTGGGACCTTGCAATCATATCATCGACGTATACTTCAATCTCATGGTGGATCATGTCATGAAATAAAGCAACCATGGCACGTTGGTAGGTTGCCCCAGCATTTTTCAGTCCAAAGGGCATGACCTTGTAGCAGAAGGTGCCCCACTGAGTAACAAAGGTAGTCTTTTCCATGTCTTCAGGAGCCATCTTGATCTGATTATAACCTGAAAAACCGTCCATGAAGGAGAAAACCTTATGCTGAGCAGTATTATCAACCAGAACATCGATGTGAGGCAGAGGGAAATCATCCTTGGGGCTGGCCCTGTTCAAATCCCTGTAGTCGACACACATTCTGACTTTACCATCTTTCTTCGGTACCGGAACCACGTTGGTAACCCGTTGAGGGTAAGAAGTCACTGCTAGAAAACCGGCATCGAATTGCTTCATAACCTCAGCTTTGATCTTCTCGGATATCTCTGGACGCATACGGCGGACCTTTTGTTTAACCGGAGGGCATTCTTCCTTGGTAGGCAAGTGATGGACCACAATGTCGGTATCCAACCCAGGCATGTCTTCGTAGGACCAAGCGAAGATCTCCACATAATCATGCAACACCTGGATCAACCGTTGTTTCACACTGAGCTCTAGATTAGCACCAATCTTAACTTCCTTTTTATCTGTCTCAGTACCCAGATTTACCGTTTCCACTGGCTCTTCATGTGGCTGAATGGCCCTCTCTTCCTGGAGTAACAGTCTTGCAAGCTCACCAGGCACTTCGCAATCATCTTCACCTTTGTCTTCGACTAAGTTGATCGGATTTTCGAAGTCATAACTGGCAGTAGCAGAGTCGTTACGAGTGAGATCCAGAGTGGATTGAAACCTGTGTAAGTGAGTGTGTGTAAATATAGCTGTTTTGCAATATATAACGAAAGAAAGGGAACACAAGATTTGAAATGCGAAAAACGTACAATGTTTTTATTCATGATATATGGAAATGACAAGTAATAAGCCCTCACAAATGAAGCCAACGGTGCCCCGGGTAAGACACCGGGCCATAAAGTTTCAATTTATTATTCATTACACATTTAAAAAACAAAGGAATTCATTACTGAGTAACAAAAGTAACAGGTATGTAGTCTTTTGCAGTCCAATTGCTCAGTCCACTGTCGGTCGTCGGGTAGATCCAACTATCAAACTCTGATTCCTCCGCATCGCCTTCAATAGCATTCACTCCCGGGTTGGTGATGAACACGGGAGGTCTTCCGATCCTTGCTTTGCGTACAGCCCTCTGAGCCTCTGTAGTAAAACCCAGCCCAAACTTGTCAGTCTTAGGAGTAAAATCAGGGAGCCTGCCCCAGTTTGCACATTCACCTTTTTCAATCACAGCCCGGGCGTCCTTCAAGGAAGCCATCTTCAAAGGAGAGTCTTCTTCAATTACTGTCTCTGCTGACGCCAATGTTGGAGGTACCTCTTCAAAATGTTGAAAGGGGGTTTCAATAAACTCCCCGTCCATCTCTATATACCGGAACGAGTTCAGATGACTAACCATGTATTCTTCCTCCCCCTGCACTGTAACAATCTTCCCTCTGACAGGGTATTTGAGCTTCTGGTGAAGAGTGGAGGTCACAGCCCCAGCTTTGTGGATCCAAGGAAGACCCAGCAAACAAGAATAGGATGGACGGATGTCCATCACATAGAACGTTGAGTCAAAGACTTGAGAACCAACACGAATCGGAATATCCACCTCACCATGTACCATCCTCTTCGATCCGTCAAAGGCTCGGACAATAATGTTACTAGGCTTCAACTCCAAACCCTCACAATCCAACCTGTCTAAGGCCTTCTTGGGCAATACGTTCAGCGAAGAACCGGTGTCCACCAACACGTGTGCAACAGTAGTGCCCCTGCATTTAATGGAGACATGCAGGGCATCATTGTGGTTCTTCCCCTTAGCGGTCAGATCAGCATCCGAGAAACCCAAACCATTGTCAGCGGTCAAATTGGCCACATAATCAATAAATTGGTCCGCAGATGTCTCTTGTGGCACATGAGCCGTCTTCAGAAATGAAATTAGGGCCTTGGCATGGGCCTCTGAGCACAACAACAATGATAGCATAGAGATCTTAGAGGGGGTATGCCCCAGCTGTTCAACGACATTGAAATCGCTCTTCTTGATGATCTTAAGGATTTCCTCCATCTCTTGCTGGGAGGCTTCAACATTAACAGTCTTTGGTGCCTCCATCTGGGCAGGCACATCAGCAATCCCTTTGCCCCGAGTGTCAAATGACTCGGTAGCAGGGGTAGAAACTTGATCAGAAGGGGAAACAGGCGCCCTTGTAGGCGTGATGATAAGGGGTCTTCGGATAACTGGTGGCGCAATGTCAGGCGAGAAGAGCCTGCCACTGCGAGTAACTTTAGCGGGACCGGTGATGTTACTGATACCGGTACTAGTGTTAAATTCCTGCTTTACTCCAAGCACATACACATCTGCCCCATAGTGCCATGGGACATCCTTGTCATATTTATAGGGGAGGGGCCCCGGAACAGTAATAATGATGGGTGCAACAGACATGATTTTGACTGGCTTCCTCGGGGGAGCCTTGGTAGGATTGTTGAAGATGGTGACAACGGATACTTCTGCAGTAGGAACAGCAGGAATAGCGGTCTTCTTGAACAAGATTTCTTTGCTATCCATCAGGTTTTGGACGCCTGACTTCAGCAACAGACAACCAGCAGGGGAAACGGCACACAGAAGGCAACCCTTGCCACAACCCGGAAATAAACCGGCTAGCAACAGGTTCCTCTTGACAGTCAATAAAGGGGTAGCAACATCATCCACAGAAACTGCATACAGGTCTTCCTCAATAGCATTTACTCCATGCTGGGGCATAGGAGCGGTCACAACGTTGGGCCTTTCTGGCGCCTCAAACTGTATTTCCTTCGCATCAATAAGGTCCTGAACCTTATTTCTTAGGGCCCAACAATCATCAGTAGAATGCCCCGGGCTATCAGAGTGATAAGCACAGCGGGCGTTGGGATTATACTTCGGAGAGGTTGTGTTTACCACCTTCGGAGCTTCTCTGATGGTTACCAAGTTAGTCGATAGCAGTTGCGGCAAGATCTGCGACAAGGTCATACTAAGCCGAGTGTATTCTCTTCTGGGTCTCTCACCCCTTGGTTGGTTAGGTTGCCGAGGAGCGGAAGCAGGCTTTGCAATCACCACCGCGTTGACAGCTTGGCGGCGTTCTGGTTTGTTTTGCCTCCTAGGGCCATACACAGCACTTGCTTCCTTTTTGAAAGGCTTTTTCTCAGAACTTGAGGACGCACCTTTCTGTATCTTCCCTGATTTCATACCAGCCTCTATCCTTTCCCCAGTCAGAATGAGGTCTGTAAACCCTGCAGACGAATTACCAATGAGATGGTTGAAGAACGGCCCAGATAGGGTCCCCAAGAACATGTCCACAAGTTCACGGTCGGTTAACGGCGGCTGCACCCTTCCAGCCAGGTCCCTCCACTTCTGCGCGTACTCTTTAAAACCTTCTCCCGATCCTAGCGACATACCCTGGAGTTGGGTACGTGTAGGAGCGAGGTCGGCATTGTACTGATACTGCTTGTAAAAAGCAGTAGCCAATTCCTCCCAGTTACAAACCTTGGTTCCATCCAGCTGATAGAACCATTCGAGATGAGTCCCTGAAAGACTCTCCTGGAAGAAATGGATCCATAAGTTCTTGTCCACAGTATACGGCTGGATCTTCCGCACATAAGATCTGAGATGCAGCTTAGGGCAGGACGCCCCGTCATACTTTGCGAAAGATGGTGCTTTGAACTTATGTGGGATTACCACACCAAAAGATAGACCCAAGTCTCCAAAATCCAACCCAGGCACTTGTTGAATTTCCATGGCGTTCAGGCGATCCTCTAACTGCTTGTACTTGTCTTCAGCTGGAGGGTACTGCTCCTCATTGAAATCAGTCTCGTTGTCAGAGACCACAGGACCAGGAACTCTTCCCCCTTAGGGACTGCCTTTCCCTACAGAAGAACCAGCTTGATCAACCTCATTCTGCAGTGTATTGCCAAACCTCCAGCCAGTGTTGAATAGTACAGTTCTCTTCTTCTGCTTCTTGACCAGCAGAGCCTTCAATTCCTCTTGACCTTGGGCTAAGCTCATGATCAGCTCTTGGAACTGGGCGTTCTGAGCCTGGAGGGCCTTGATGGATTGCTCAGTAGATGACTCAGGATTCACGATGGCTGCTGAAATAAACAGCGAAGAACATTAAGCAACCTGAAAAGAAGAGTACCTGTAATGCATATGATGAATGGAATGCGTATGATTTATGTTTTCAAATACAATCGGGATTCAACTTTGTAAACAAAAAGGAACACACTTCATTAGATTTAAACTTTGGAATTTAGATTGTTCAACAGATTGCCCTTAGGCGTTACATAAAATGGAAATACTGAAAAGGGAAATAAAACTGTAAAAGAACATCCAAAGCTCATCATTGATCCCAGGGTCTCCTCTTCTCAGTACGGATGTAGTCATTCAAGGCCCGCTCGTTCTCCAACTGCTTTGTCAGCTTCTGGATCTTCAATTCCTGCTCGTTGAACTTTTTCCGATAAGAATCCCGTTCTTCTTGTAGTTGCGCCCAAGACCTTTTTAGTGTATCAACATCAGTAGGTATCTGAGGAAGGAGAACAGTTGGAGGAGCCCCATCTCTATCAGGATATTCAAGAATGATGGGTCTGACAGCTTCATATGGCATACCATAATTTTGAGCACGGATGCGGACCCATTTGTAGTAGGATTCCATAGGTAGAGAAGTCTTCGATCCCAATTCATGTGGGTCAGCTTTGTGAATTCTGTCCCAAGCCTTGATGAACCTACGACGCAGCTCGTCACTATCTACCTGAAACTCAAAACTGATGTGAGGCACCAACATCTCATGAGGCCCTGCTCTTCTGGCTCTTCCAAACTGACGGAGAGCTAGACATGGATTATAAGAGATTCCTCCTTGGGTACCAATCAAAGGAACATTAGGATATTCTCCGCAACAATCAATGACAGCTACCTCATCCAAACCCCTGAAAGTCCAAATGATGTCATTATCGGTGAGAGACATTAATCTATGAGCCCAGCCTCTTCCTTCTTTGTTCTTCAGCACGAACTTAGGGAAGTGCGAAATAAACCACCTCACTAACAAAGGGATACAACACCACAGAGTTCCTCGTCTTCGGGCAGTACGAGCATAGAGTTGTTGCAGGATATCACCCAAGAGAGTGGGCACATGGTTCCGAGACATGAAGATACTTATGGCAGTGATGTTAATGAAGTTATCCGGATTAGGAAACAAAACTAGACCATAGATTAAGAGAGCCAGAATGTCTTCATATGCCCTGAAGTCTAGGTCATTCCAGAAACTGTTAGCTTTACCGATCAGAAAATTGGCCAAGAAACCCTTAACTCTGCTTCTAGTCACCCAGTTGTCCATTACCTCCTTGTGGGTCAAGGGAAGGGCTGCAGCAATCTCCTCAAGCCTAAGAGTCTTTTCCCAACCAGTGAAGGGAGTTTGATCCAAGATAGGGATGCCAAGCAAATCAGAGAATTCTTCCAGGGTAGGGACCAGCTGGAAGTCTTGAAAAGTGAAGCAATTATACAAGGGATCATAGAACTGGGTCAGGACGCTCATCAGTTGTTGGTCCCACTTTGCAGTGACTAAACCGAGAAGAGAACCATGCCTCTGGATGAAAGAAGTGGTGTTTGGAATTCTGCTAACCAATTCTTCAAGCAACTCAGGTGGGTGAACAAAATTGAACCGGATAGTGTTCCTTCGCACAGGCATCATGATGTCCTACAAAACAGAGCAAAGGTGAAACCCTCTTGTCTTTGAAATGGTCAGTCCTTATGCATGATGCATGCAATGTTTATGATGGTATGATGTCATGGTAAAGCACACCACAGATATTCACAAAGGCAAACATGATAAGGCACACAAGTCACACAAGACAGCCCTTAGGGTTTAGGCCAGCATGGGGTCTAGGTATTACCCTCTTGAGGTTGGTGGGCTCAAAACCTGTCCTATCAGAAGTAACCGGGTTCTAGGGGTCTCAATATCATCGGATTGTTTTCTATGTTCATCGTTTCGATTTAGCCACTGAACTGGCGATCGAAATATTCCAAGAAAACAACCCTCAACTGAGTGTAGTATCGAGTATCAACCAACCTCGGACTGCACCAAAGTCAGTTATCTCACTACCCTAAAGAGGCCAGGATGGTTCAATTAAGGTTCCTAAGGTCAGTTGATGCTTCACGACACCACGCGGCGGCCCCGTACTCTCCTTGACTTGACTCAAGGGTTACCGGTACTCACCAAAGTGCCACATCAACGTAGCAGACTGCTTCAACCGTGTCGGTATACCCCGCACAATTCCCTCACAGTCTTGTTGCTACTTTCTAAGAAGGTATCCCCCAGATCCGGGTTAGGATCTATAGAACTCCCAAGATAGTGCCCACAATAATAAAGCAAACAAAACAAAGCAATTGAAAACACAAGTATGAGCTATCCTAAGGTACACCTCACTTTAAAGTATCCCCAGCAGAGTCTCCAGTTCTGTGATCGGTGGAAATAGAACTGACTGTTTTGGAATGCTGGTTCGCGAAATGTCGCGGTAAGCAAGAGTCGCCACCGTATTTTATTTTCTCCAACAAGGAAAGGACAAAAGCACAGCAGAATTCCTTCTTTGAGAATGTTTCTCGGTTCGGGAGGTAGATTTATAGAAAGGGAAGGTGTTAGCACCCTTTTTATCCATGGTTATCCATGGGCTCTTAGGTACTTGCTCTTATGTTTTCAAAAATTTGTTTGCTTTTCAAGTGTGTGTGGGTTTTGAAAAAGTTTCGTTTGAAAGATTTCTAAGTAACTCTTGTATCTGTCCTCAAGAGTGTATGAAAAATTTGTTTGAAAACTTTTGAAAGTGTGAGGTGTGAAAAGATGTTTTTGTTTTGTTTTGAAAAGAGGAAGTACCCATGAGTCATCTACCTATCCTAAGGAATTAAGCTGTGTAAGTGTCCTTTAGATAGCGTTATCCCACCATTGAGAGGTAGGTAGCACCATCGTTGGAGGTATTCGGGTCAATTCGATTGTAGGGACAGTGTGGTCACTGAAGCAATAGTAGGACATCTTAGAAGCTACCCTTATGTCCTTGATCCTTTTTTTAATCCGAGGCAACTGTTTCGAGGCAACTGTTTCGAGGCAACTGGATCATGGACATAAGGACCGCTAAAACGTCCTATACTTGACGACCAAGTTTCGAAGGCAACGAGTGAGGCGTACCCTAGGAGTGGTGTGTGTATTTGTGTGTTGTTTTCATGTTAACAGTTATCTTTGATCATGGCATTGTGAGCTACGCTTGTTTTTAATTAACATACATTCTTTCATGCAATTTAGAATTTAAGAGTGCGGAAAATTAAAAGACAGAAAGATAAAAGCTACGCTATTACAAGGCTCGGGTCTATACATCGCCAAAATACAAAGACCCGTTTTTGATAAAGAATGCGGGAAGTAAATAAATACCTAATTACTATTACATCCGGAAAGCAGTTACATAATAATCGAAAAGAAAATAACACGCGAAAAGAATTAAATTGAACGTCCGAGGGTTTTGACCCTTTGCTTGAAATTAAATTGAATTAGGACTTAATTATTATTTAATTAAAAAAAGAAAGTGTGTTTTTTTATGTTTTTTTTTTGTATTTATGAAAATAAAGAAAATTAAAATCAAGAGAAAACCCTAATTCTAAGTTTTATTTTAATTATTAATGAAAATGTCAAAGTTGACCTAATTTACTAATTAATTAATTTACATATTTATGTACAAAAATAATAATAATTAAGAATGAATGATGATAATAATGAAAAAGAATCAAAAACCTAATTCTATAGAATTTTATTAATTAAGAAAAAGATTGAATTTCAAACCTAAATTAACTAAGCTAATTATTTATATTTATTTACAAAAATAAATTAGTGAGGAAATTAATAAATAATTAAACATATTTTGTATTTTGATTTTCTGTTTTTATTATGGAAAAATTTATTTTATGGTGAATTAATAAAAATAATTAAAGCATTAAAACAATTGAAAGAAATTAAAAGAAAGAAAAGAAAATTAAATTGCAAACCAAGGGGCGTGTCTGGCCCATATGGAGGTGTTTGTGAGGAATTCAGGCCCATGAACACAAGGCCATCTTTGACTTTTCTGGTTGTGTGTACGTTGTTGACTGGAGTGTACCATAGGCTTCAATCTGTGGCCATTGGATGAGTGATTAAGGCCACTTGGCAAGCTACACGTGAGGATGCATGGTGGACCTTTGGATGAAAGATGCACTAGAATATGTTAACACAAAAATTATGAATTATGTGGGGGGACCTGGGAATCGAACCCAGGTCCCAGCGTTTGCAGGACACGTTGCCAGCCATCTGAGCCATGATGCACATTTGTTAATGTAATAACTATTGAAAATAATATACGTAAAGCAATAATTATGCTGAGAATGCAAAAGCACGCGCCACATATTTGAATCCACCACTCACGTCCATCCACGCATCATCTTCTTCATCTGTTCTGAAACAAAAAAGAGCAAATAGCGGGGGTTTTAAACCCCCACAAACTGGAAATATGAAAATAGCGATTAGGCATACACTCAATATAAAAAGGGCGCGATGGTCTTAATAGTTTCGTCTTGTTGCAACGAGTTTGTCTATGTTGGTCTGGAGGTCTAATTTCACAGTATATGCAAAGCCCTAATTTTCAAGCTTTGAAAACCCTAGATGTCGTTCATGGTAAATCTTGATTCAGGCAACGTTAGTTCAATTAAATTGTACCAATCGCTTCAGAAGGTCACCATTAGTGTAAATCAAACAAGAAAAAGGATTAAAAGCACGTGAATCATGTTATGCAATTTTGAAAAACAAGACAAACCAAATGGCTTATGTTCTTGGATTCTTCGCGTGTTAGGATTGATTCTTGATTGCAAACGCTTCCTGGAGACTTAGGCAACGTATTGGAATCCTTTTTAGGCGTGGAAAGGCACTGCAAGTATGAAATCAGTTTCCAAGTTTTTATGAAAATTTTGCAAGGTGATTATATGGCTTCAGCAGCTTTCACGTGTATGTATGAGTAGGGTTTCACTCAGCATATGTATGTGAATGATTCTAGGTCAAAAATAAGCCCACAAGTCCATGGATTAATGACTTGAATATTTGATTTTCAATTATGTGATTTTCAATCTTTTTTCCATGAAAACCTTGCCAATTATGGAAGATCTTGTCCCCTTGAGTGATGCACGAAATCCTTAGCATGTGTGGAGTATATTTGCTGCATAAAAAGATTTGACAACCATGCTTTGATATTTTTCTACAATTAAAACCAATTAAATGAATTAATAATAATAAAAATTCAATTAATTAATTAAAAATAAGAAAATAAATAATTTTGAGCTCAATGGGTCGTGCATAGGCTTTGGGTAATGATTCAAGAAAGAATTTGAGGCCCATTAGCAATTTTGAAGCTTTTTAGGCAAAGTTGACTTTTGAAAGTTCCCAAAAATTTCCCAACTTCTCCAATGCATATCTTGCTCAATTTTGAAGCTATAAACATGTTCTTGGACATTTTGGAAAGTTCTTGAAGTCCTCTAACCAATGCCTTTGGTCCCATGTCATTTTGATTTACCAATCTCAAGTTATGGTCTTTGACTTAAAGTGCCTTTTTGTTGACTTTTGAAAATGACCTATAATGTTGAAATTGATAACTTTTTGTGAGAGCATTTCTTGGATTTGGAGTGTGAAGATGAGTTGTAGGAAATGTCATCCCCTTCAAAATGAGCATTGGATGGGATTTTTCTGATAAACCATGAAGAAGTTATGCCTTGGTCAATTTGCAGTTGACTTTTCAGCTGTCCAAAAATAGAAACTTTTGACACCTTGATGATTTTTGAGCCATTCTTGTGGAATCATGATCAAGAATTGATCAAATGATGGTTGTGGCTTCAAAATGATATGTTGATCAAAAATTTGGACCTTTGACTGTCAAATGACCATTTTACCCCTGCAGTTGATTGTGAAGCAATTAGGGTTTTTGACTGTGCAATTTGATGCTTCGAGTCTTGAAACTTGACATATGGATGCTTGACAATGTTTAGAGGCATATGGGACTTGATTGGACCCTTGAAAATCTCAATTTCTTTGCAAGAACCAAAACCCTAATTTTGACTGTGTTAGGAGGCAATTGGACTGTGCAACCCTTGAGATATTTTGAAGCTTGATCATGCCAAATCTTGAAGAATATGGGAGGGAAAATTTTGGCGTACAACACTGTGCAATCGATTGCACTATAGTGCAAGTCGATTTGCACAGTATCTTTTTTCAAAAATGGCGCAAAATGCACTATGTGCAATCGATTTCACTCTAAGAGCAATTGATTGCATCAGTGAAAAAATGAATTTTTGTTAATTTTTCCTTTGCAAATAGAGATTTTAGGAAAATAATACCAGAAATCCTTATTTGTCATATGCTTCGACTTGGTACCTACAAAACAAAAATATACAAAGACAAAGATAAATATTTTTTGTATTTTGATTAGAAGTTAGTCAACAACACATATGAAAAATACACAACTAAGGCGCTTGGAGATTCCTCAAGAGAAAACTTAAAGATAGGAGATCGAAAAAGAGGAAGAACCAACCCTAATGTGATCTTGTTATGATCGAGTTGATATGATATGATAGAGGAATCTTAGGGGCTAAAATTGGGGTACAACAGCTGCCCTTATTTAAGTGTCTTCTATCCATAGATACGAAGGTTAAAAATCTTCGTGTCGACGCGATTGAAGATACTTAAATATAAAACAAGCCCTATTTTGTCCCTAAGATGCCATGCAATGCTTATGATTATGAATGCAGATGGACAAAACAAAAGAGACGCAAAGTAACACTTGGGATGCCACAAAAATGAAGAAACAAAGGAGAAACCCCACCAGGAAAATAAATCACTGGTGGACCAAAAGAATTGAATCAGAGAGGAGGATAACAAGCATCGACGTTCACTGCCGATGGTCTACCAACGTTCACTGAAGGTAGAAAGAGAAAATATCATATCATCTCCGTCCACTGATGATGAACTATCAACATTCACTGAAGATAGCAAAAAGATAACAAACACCGACGTTCACTGCCGATGTACTACCAACGTTCACTGAAGGTAGAAGGAGAAAATATCATATCACCTCCATTCACTGACGATGAACTATCAACATTCACTGAAGATAGCAAAAAGATAATAAACACCGACGTTCACTGCTGATGTACTACCAACGTTCACTGAAGGTAGAAAGAGAAAATATCATATCACCGCTGTTCACTGACGATGAACTATCAATGTTCACTGAAGATAGAAAAAAGATAATAAACATCGATGTTCACTGCCGATGTACTACCAACGTTCACTGAAGGTAGAAAGAGAAAATATCATATCACCGCCATTCACTGACGATGAACTATCAACATTCACTGAAGATAGCAAAAAGATAACAAACACCAACGTTCACTGCCGATGTACTACCAACGTTCACTGAAGGTAGAAAGAGAAAATATCATATCACCGTCGTTCACTGACGATGAATTATCAACGTTCACTAATGACAGCAAAAAGATAACAAACACCGATGTTCACTGCCGATGTACTACCAACGTTCACTGAAGATAGAGAGAAAATATCATATCACCGCCGTTCGCTGACGATGAACTATCAACGTTCACTGAAGATAGAAAAAAGATAACAAACACCGACGTTCACTGCCGATGTACTACCAACGTTCACTGAAGGTAGAAGGAGAAAATATCATATCACCGCTGTTCACTGACGATGAACTATCAACGTTCACTGAAGATAGAAAAAAGATAATAAACACCGATGTTCACTGCCAATGTACTACCAACGTTCACTGATGGTAGAAAGAGAAAATATCATATCACCGCCATTCATTGACGATGAACTATCAATGTTCACTGAAGATAGCAAAAAGATAATAAACACTGACGTTCACTGCCGATGTACTACCAACGTTCACTGAAGGTAGAAAGAGAATATCAAGTTATCCCAAAATTCTGGCGTTTTACCTAGAACGGGTCTCAACTTCTTCTTTAACCAAGGCATTCTGCCTGGAAAAGGTAATATGTAAGTTGTCTCAAATAAAGAGACTTCCACTTACAAAGGTTTCACAACGAGCAGTTTCTTTGAATTTGAAAGTCTTGCCATCCACTGGCGTAAACTGACGACGGACTGCAAACTAACCACTCATAGAGGAAATAGCAAAAAAAATTATGTCGACCTGTACAGGGAAGCACGAGTTGCTCAAATAAAGAGACTTGTTACTTGTTTTCATGGAGGATTGTAAAAAGAAACGACTTTCTGGGGATAGGAATATGGCTTCCTAGGGAAAGAGATATGACTTCCTGGGGAAAGAGATATGACTTCCTGGGGAAATGCCAGGATATTCCTGCTGAGGAGATAAAGTCTTCTCGTGCAAAATAAATGCACAAACCAAAACTCAAAGTTCTCAGAAATCCAAAGTAAATAATATTGTCATGCAACTACAAATCCAATCCAGAAATAAACCGAAGCAAGACGGTCAATGCAGATACATCCTTTGAGAAATAACCTCAAGAGAGAAAACCAAATTCAACTAAGCAAAGAGCGCTGCAGGAAAATCAGAACACAATGTCAATGATCGATGATTCTTAGCATGCATGATGTATGTATGAATGTATGAGTGATATCGTGCATATGCTGGTAAAAGGATACATAATCAGTACAAACAAACAAAACCGCCTCAGGTACTAACAACGTTGGGCTAAACTTCAACCAGAAAGATCAACCCAAGAAAGGTAAAAGAAACTACGGAAACCAAACCTATAGCCTGCCTAACTTCACTGAGAAGAAACATAATCCGGATGTAGCTAAATCAAAAAGATACCGGGATAGAACATCTTTCTTCCGGTTTCATCGGAGAAGCAGTTTTCCAAAAACAACATGCCTACTGGAGATTGCAAGATCAGCCTCAAATAAAGCAGACTGACGCTGAAACAACCAAACCTCACTAGGGGATTCAAGTCTACCTCCCTGGAGAAAAAACTATGGATTGAAAACTTTTCATCACGAATTCTCATTCCAACAAGAGATGCCCTGGGATAACTGTTATACCCCAAAATTTGCCCTCCCATATTCCTCAAGAAATTGCCAAGCCAAGCTAGAAAATTCCCCAAGGGTTGTGCAGTGCAACAGTCTCCCATACAGTCAAAATTAGGGTTTTGAGTCTGATCAAGAAAAGGAAGTTTTCAAAGGCTCAATCAAGTCTCATATGCTTACAAACATGGTCAAGCATCCTCATATCAAGTTTCAAGGCATTCAGCTCAAGATTGCACAGTCAAAACCCTAAATTGCACTACAGTCAACTGTAGGGGCAAAATGGTCATTTGACAGTCAAAAGTTCAAATTTTTGGTCAACATATCATTTTGAAGCCACAAACATCATTTGATCAATGCTTGATCATGATTCTCAAAATTTGGCTCAGAAATCATCAAAGATGCAAAAGTTGTTATATTTGGACAGCTGAAAAAGTCAACTGAAATTGACCAGGGCATAACTTTCACATGGATTATCAGAAAAATTCCATCCAAAGCTCATTTTGAAGAGAAAGACATTTCCTACAACTCATCTTCATACTTCAAGTCCAAGAAATGCTCTCACAAAAAGTTATCAATTTCAACATTATAGGTCATTTTCAAAAGTCAACAAAAAGGGACTTTAAGTCAAAGGCCATAACTTGAGATTGGTAAATCAAAATGACATGGGACCAAAGGCATTGGTTAAAGGACTCAAAGACCTTTCCAAAATGTCCAAGAACATGTGAAAATCTTAAAAATTGAGCAGGTTATGCCTTGTGGAAGTTGGGAAATTTTTGTGAAATGGCAAAAGTCAACTATCCTTGAAAATCCAATTTTGACAAAAGGGCCCCATTTTTCTCACTTTGTTCATCCTTGTCATGCCACACACGTGTTCCATGGTTGATTTCAAGACCAAATATTGATTTTTTTATTTTATTTAATTTTTGATGATTTAATTCATTTTAATTCTTTGAAAATTCAAATAAAATTTAAAAACCAATGGAATAGTGTCAAATGAACTTGGACAATTCCTATGTATCATGAACCAACTCAAGAAATCAGGCTAGGGTTCATTTGCATACTAAGTCTAGGTTTTGGCTAAAAAGTAGGAAAATGGTTAATGGAAGAAACCCTAAGACCAATTCTTTCCCAAGCATGAATTAAGGCCAAAAAACTAGCCAATTCCATTCCATGAGATGCATTGAGTCAAACCCTAACCATAGTGCAGCAAAAGGCTCGCTCAAAAGTGGATTGGCAATTTGAAAAAATGAGCCATATAAGTCAAAACTGATTTCAAAGTTAGGGACAATTTTAAGGCTTGATTCATATACCATTAGCTTCTTGGACAATCACTGAACACATCCCAACCCTTAGCCTCAATCAAAACGTGAAGAAACGGTAGTTACCACTAAAACTGTACAGAAGAATTTTTGAAATCGTACTCTCTATTTTAAGCATCTTCATTACATTTCAATTGTACATTCTTGTTCCATGTGAAGTTTCTAAGCTAACCATAACTGTTAATTGCATTTTCGTGTACTTTTGGCCAAGTTACCATGTTTGGTTATTAGGGTTACAGGTTTTTGAATTTAGGGCTTTTGCAAACAAGGAAAATCAGAGCTTCAGACTATGGCCATTGAATTCATGGTGTTGAGACGGACACATACCACTATTCGCGAACAATTTATGGAGCCTATAGCTCTATTCGCTATTTCTCCAAAAGTAGCCTAACACCACACTTGCAAAACCGTGGCCATACCCTTTTGTTTACAGGGACACGAAGACGAAGATACCGTGGCGCTTGCTGATACGTTGGTTTAAAAAAACGCGCGCGTGGAATCATTAACGTTTGTTTATTCTTTTTATTATTTATTAACTATATTATGTTAATTGAAATCAAGTAGCTCAGCTGGCAAGCTCTCCATGCGTTAACCTCAATGACCTGGGTTCAAGTCCCAGGTCTGGCCAATTTCTCATATTATTTTTCACTTCAAGGTTCCATGCAGCGCTGACGTTAGTACATACCATACGTCCTCCTCATCTAATGCACACGTGTCCCAGGAGGTCTATCAAAGGGTCTAGAACAAGGGCATATGGTGGAGGCCAGTCAAAGCATCACACAGGATCAGAAAAGTCAACCAATTCAAGCAAAAATGGGCCAGGCTTTTTCAAATCTGCACCTCCAATTCTGGGGACTACACCCCCCTGGTTTGCCTTGTCATTTTTTTTATTTCTTTCTTTAATTTTTCTTTTCATTTCTTTTATTTGCTTAATTTAATTAATTTATCTTTCTACAAAACATAAAAAACATTCAAAAATCAGAAAAGTAAAAAATTTTAATAAGTGTTTTATTTTAAATATTGTTTTTTTGTATAAATAATAACATGTAAAATGTTTAGTTTAATTAAGTTTTCAACTTTAATTCCTTTTAATAAAAATTCAAAAAACATAGAATTAGGTTAATTAACAAATGTTCATTTTTTTTCTTCTTTTTTTCATAATATAATTATTAATTTATTCTATTTTATAATTAAATGTATATAATTAACTTAGACTTAAATTAGGTTAAAATTTAAATCTTTTTTTATAATAAACTTAAAAAACATTAGAATTAGGGTTTAACACTTTAACTTTAATTAATTTTTTCCTTTTTCTTTTAAATCTAAAAAACACAAAAAAATACTATTTTTCATTTAATTTTAATTTTAGATTCCTTGATTAATTTTAATTGTTTGTAAAAGGGTCCAACGCCCTAATTTTGTTTAATCTCTTTATTTCGCGCATTTGTTTTATATTGTTTAAATAATTCTGTATATCCCCCAAAGCCATGTAATTTAAAATTCTCGCACTTTTTATTTATTCGCTTTATTTATTTTCAGTCAAATCGGGTTCGGTTTTTTTGGCGATGTGGACCCGCGCCAGTTGTAATAGTGTAGATTTATTTTCTCGCAAATATAACTGTTAATAAATATGCATGAAAGAATGAATGCCCAAAAATAAAATCGAATCGTTAGATCACCATTGCATGACAAGACAAACAATAAACTGAAAATGACACACAATTCACACACCACCCCTAGAGTACGCCTCACTGTTGCCTTTCGAAAGGTGATCGTCGAGTAGAGGGCGTCTTAGTAAGTCCTCATGATCCAGGAACCTGGCATGAGGGTAGCTTCTAAGGTGTCTTCCCATTGCCCTGGTGATCACCACGTTCCTAAAACTCGAATTGACCCGAACACCTCCAACGGTGGTGCTACCTACCTCTCAATGGTGGGATAGCACTACTTTAAAGGACATTTACACAGACGAATTCCTTAGGGTAGGTAGGTTCTCGTAGGTACTTGCTCTAATTTCAAACAAATCAAAATACTTTTCACACCAACACATTTTCAAAAAAACTTTCGAAACAAACTTTTCAAACACTCTGACGTACGAGTTGACTTGAAACTTTTCAAAGAATATTTTGAAACCCACAATTGAAAAGCAAGCAAACAATTTTGAAAACACATTGAGCAAGTACCTAAGAGCCCATGGATAACCATGGATAGAAAGGGTGCTAATACCTTCCCTTTCTATAACCTACCTCCCGAACCGAGAGCAATCTCTTTAAAGGAATTTTTCTGTGCTTTTGTCCTTTCCATTTGGAGAAAATAAAAGACGGTGGCGACTCTTGCTTCCGCGACATTTCGCGAACCAGCGTTAAACAGTCAGTTCCAGATCCACCGATCACAGAACTGGCGACTCTGCTGGGGAATTCAAACTTAAAGTGAGGTATACCTTAGGGCTAGGTCATAACTATGTTTTCAATTGTCTTCTTTGCTTGCTTTATTATTGTGGGTTGCTTGGGAGTTCTATAGATCCTAACCCGGATCTGGGGGATACCTTCTTAGAAAGTAGCAACAAGACTGTGAGGGAACTGTGCGGGGTATACCGACATGGTTGAAACAGTCTGCTACGTTGATGTGGCACTTTGGTGTGTACCGGTAACCCTTGAGTCAGTCAAGGAGAGTACGGGGCCTCCATGTGGTGTCATGAAGCATCAACAGACCTTAGGAACCTTAATTGAACCATCTTGGCCTCTTTAGGGTAGTGAGATAACTGACTTTGGTGCAGTCCGAGGTTGGTTGATACTCGATACTACACTCAATTGAGGGTTGCTTTCCTGGAATATTTCGGTCGCCAGTGCAGTGGCTAAATCGAAACGATGAACAATGAAAGCAATCCCGTAATATTGGGAACCTTAGAACCCGGTTACTTTAATTAGGACAGGTTGAGCCCACCAACTTCAAGAGGGCACTACCCAGACCCCATGCTGGCCTAAACCCTAAGGGTTTCTCTTGTGTGACTTGTGTGCCTTTGTACTTGCCTACTTGCATGCTTGTTAGCTGACACATGAACTACTTACAGGTTTTGTTTATAGTCCTTAACTAGGACTCATGACAAAGTATACTGAATTTCTTGCAGGGTCTGTTTATAGTCCTTAATTGGGACTCATAGCAGGGTTTACCTACATCACCCCATGCATAGCATGACATCATACCATTGCATACCATTGCGTACATCCTAACCCATTTCAAGGATCTCAAGGGCTTGTGATGCAGGTCATATAAATCAAACATCTAGCAAGGGGCAAAGAGGATTTATTTTCCTCTAGCCAATGTTGTCAGGGGCTATGACCCACTGGATATGGTGAGCCTTTGACCCGTGACGAAGGACTCTCAACAACATGAAGTACTTTCAATCAAGTTGCCAGTTTCCAACTCTAACAAGTTTCTCTGTTTACCCCACGAGGTCCTTGAAATCATTGCATGCATATCATACATATCATTATATAACAGGTACCCTTCCTCTGCAGGTTGCTTACCTTCTTCGCTGTTTATTTCAGCAGTCTCGTCATGAATCCTGAATCATCAACCGAGACATCTATCAAGGCTCTTCAGGCGCAAAATGTCCAACTTCAGGCGCAGAACGCCCAATTTCAGGAGCTGATCAAGGGCTTGGCTCAGGGTCAACAAGAGTTGAAGACCATGCTTCTGAAGAAGACTAAGAAGAAGAGGAGGACTGTGCTATTTAACACTGGGCGCAGACTCGGGAACACTTTGGTTGAAGCTGAAAGGACTCCTCCATCTGTGACGGAAGGTAGTCACCAAGAAAGGGAGGTCACTACTCCTGTGGGCTCTGATACTGAAACAGACTTCAACGACGAACAGTACCCTCCTGCTGAAGACCGGTACAAACAGCTGGAAGACAGATTAAAGGCTATGGAAGTTCAGCAGGTGCCTGGATTGGATTTCGGAGACTTGGGGTTATCTACTGGGGTGGTGATCCCCCACAAGTTCAAAACACCTGCCTTCGTGAAGTATGATGGGGCTTCCTGTCCCAAGATGCATCTCCGTTCTTATGTAAGGAAGATCCAGCCTTACACAGCAGACAAGAACCTTTGGATCCACTTCTTCCAGGAGAGTCTTTCAGGGACTCACCTCGATTGGTTCTATCAGCTAGATGGAATCAGCATTCGTAACTGGGAGGATCTGGCCACTGCTTTTTACAAGCAGTATCAGTATAATGCCGACCTCGCTCCTACGCGTACCCAGCTCCAGGGTATGTCGCTAGGGTCGGGTGAAGGTTTTAAGGAGTACGCACAAAGATGGAGAGACCTTGCTGGAAGGGTGCAACCTCCATTAACTGACCGGGAACTCGTTGATATGTTTTTGGGGACCCTATCCGGGCCATTCTTCAATCACCTCATTGGTAATTCATCTGCTGGATTTACCGACCTCATCCTGACTGGCGAAAGAGTTGAAGCTGGTATCAAGTCGGGGAAGATTCAAGAGGCCACACCTTCTGATATTCATAAAAAACCTTACACGGGAAAGAAGGAATCCAATGCTGTATACAGTCAAAAGAGTCGCCATGATCAACATGCAGGGGCAGTCATGATCTCTGGTTCTGCACCACGCCGTCAACCACAAAGGGGAAACCAGCAAAGGCCGGAAGGGCCTAAAAGGCAATTCACCAACATTAACATGCCTTGGTCACAAGCATTGCAGCATATGGTGAAGATGAACCTGATTGCAGTAATCAACCCTCCCGCCAATCCTAAGACCTCCTCTCCTAGCTACAATCCAGAAGCAAGGTGTGCTTATCATTCTGATAGCCCGGGGCACGATACTGAGGACTGTTGGGCACTGAAATACAAAATTCAGAACATGATCGATGCCAAAGAGATCGAGTTCGAGCCTGCGGAGACTCCCAACGTGACCACCGCTCCATTGCCAAAGCATGGCTAAATTTTTGTTCATTTGATTTCAAGTTGTATTTTTTTCCTTTTCTTGTTCGGATAAACAACTATTGTGTTAAACTCTTTTATTTCATGAATGCATTACACATGTCTGTCTTGAATTAATTATGTTTACTATGCTTAAAACTGCTTTCATATTTTGCGATGGTCAATTCTTAATTGATAATTCTAAGCCTCTTGAGGGAGGATGACGAAAACGATACCATAATCTACAGTATGCTTTTGAACAGACCCCGCTGATGAGGTACAGGCATTGTTTCAATCCCTAAACACTGGAGTTATAAGGATGATAATCCCTCGTCAACCCCTCTGAGCCAAAGAAGTAGGAGTTTTTTATTTGCGAAAGTTAAAACCCTTTATCATAACCTGGGGCAGGGTAGTTCTCTCAGTTGATCCAAGTGCATAACGAATGGCGCCAAGGAGGTCCTTACAAAACGAAGAAAAACAGTGATGGTTCCGAATAATCAATAAAGAAAGTCAGTCATTATATCTCAAAAATAAGAACCCAATAAGTCAAAACCAATAAAGAAGACTTACCAAACTGGGGCATCCCGCTGACTGTAACTCCAAAAAGGAAACAGTTCAGGCAAAAAAAGAAAGGGATAACAAAAATCAAGAAAGAGGTCTCACAAACCCTCAACCAAAGCAAAAAATGACTGCCTGTTCAAAAGAAATCATCAACATCCGAATCATCACCGGAAAATCAAAACAAAGACTCAAACAAGGTCTAACGCATGATCAACTGAGTTTAGATTTGGAAAACATCCCGAAGAGCGGGTGGGTACAAATAATTTGAGCCTTTATCCTTTGTTTCTTAAACCGTGAACCAGGCCACGATATAACCCTTAAAAGTCCTAGCTGAAGCATGGGTTAGTTCGAAAGCATACTGTTACGAAGGTATCCTGACTCCTGAAGGTTTGCTGTAAAATATTGAGTTGACATCACACTGTATTACAAAAAATGCATTTTCAAAATTCAAGACAGACATAGACTTTTGCATTCTTAAAATAACCTTGTTTGCATATGACTATTTGTTTGAACAGCAGGGAAATTCGCACGATGAACACCTTGTGAACAGAAGTACCTCCAATCAAGGGGCACAGTAGGAGCATTGCCCATTATCTGGGGCATGGCAGAATACTTCCAACAGGGGCAACTCCCTACATTCTGAGAGCATGGACATAGTCGAAAAATACTGCGCCTAATCAAAGACCCGCTAGGTTGACACACCTAGGCAAAAATAAGGGCTTCCCGGCGAACCAAAAGGGTTCGGGCAAAATGAAGGGATGAAATGAAAAAACATGTACACCCGGCAAGTCGAAAACCCGAAAGGGCGGTTCAGGCAAAAGTTAGGGATCAAAGCGTACGACTATGTTCCGGTATCTCGTCACTTGCCTACCCGAAGATTTGTCAATCACCCACACAGGTATCCTCTTCCCTCACCTCCGAAGCAGGGGCAATAATGAGTTATCCAGGCGATCCAATTGCTTTGTCAACCAAAGTACAAAGGACAGATCAGCATAAGAATGATTACCATCTACCTTTACGAATTCCAGATCGTGGGCTAACGTCCGAGACCAAACAGGACCATCATCCACTTAATCAAAGTCATGCGACCCAACACCGGTTTCTTTTCAAACTTCAGACAAAGTCATACACAGACTCCTCCTCCACAAGTTCATCAAGAAGTTTTACACGAACTTATCCTGCAGTAACCTTACCCCGGTTCCTCCAGAAATCTTACACGGATTTATCTCAAGATAACCTTACCCCGGTTCATCAAGAAGTTTCACACGAACTTACCCTGCAGTAACCTGACCCCGGTTCCTCCAGAAGTCTTACACGGACTTATCTCAAGGTAACCCTACACCGGTTCCTCCAGAAGTTTTACACGAACTTATCCCAAAGTAACCCTACACAGGGTATCTCTTTCCGGACGTAGTTTTACACGAACTCGTCATCAGAAACCCTACCCAGGTTTTACCTCTTCCAAGATGCAGTTTTACACGAGCTCATCGTCAAAGTAACCCCACACAGGTTCCCTTCTCAAGCTCCAGACGTAGTTTTACACGGACTCGTCATCAGTAAACCCTACACAGGTTCCTTCTCCATTTCAGATGCAGTTTTATACGGACTCATTGTCAGTAACCTTACACAGGTTTCCTTCAACTCCAAATGCAGCTCCACACGAGCCCAACCTCAAAGTAACCCTACACAGGTGTCTTTCTTTCCAAAATACGGTTTTACACGAGCTCACCATCAGGCAACCCTACATAGGTTCCCCTCTTTCAGCTTACAAAAATTACAGTTAAAAAAAAAACTTCCCCAGGAGAGTCCGATCCAGTTTCCCCAGGAAAAGTTGGAATTCATCTCCCCAAGCAGCAAGCTTATCCCCAGTAGATTCTGGAAGCTTATCCTCGCAGAACACGAACGCGTCTCCCGGCTTTATTCAAAGAGTTATTTCCTTAACAGGATATAACTGGGTTATCCTCAGCCAAAAGGCCACGGAAAGGTCGTCGTCAATATGGTTCTTTCCTATCCCCAACAAAGTCTATTCACACTTCCAATACAACAACGGTATCTCCAACAGAGTTACTATCAACATTCAGCAAAGCATCACTCTTCCCACAGAGTATTGCTTTCCAGCATGATCGTTAGAGTATCTTTTCTCCCCGCAGAATCTTCCATTCGCCAAGTTTATTCCGCAACGAAGTCATCTTCTCCTACCGGTATCCTTGCAGTTATCATCCCCAGCGGAAGCAAATCTATTCTTCGACATCAGCCCAGGAAACGATTTCCCGGCACCCGTCAAGGATTTACTTTCCTAGACGAAAACATACATAAAACGTCACATACATCATTATAGCATGCATAACGCACTGCATCATACAAATCTCATTTATGTTGAGAACATCATTGCTTGATCCATATCATGCATTGCATATGACTGACTTTTACCTTTCAGGAAAGATCCAGTTAAGTTCTCAAGCTACATTTCAAGACCTAGACCGGTTCAGTTAAATCGTCCCAAGATTTTCCTGATGCTTATCCAGTCAAAGGCCTTCTTTGGTTCAGTTAAATCGTCCCAAGATTTTCCTGATGCTTATCCAGTTGAAGACATTTCAAGACCTAGACCGGTTCAGTTAAGTCGTCCCAAGATTTTCCTGATTGCTTATCCAGTCAAAGGCCTTCTCTGGTTCAGTCAGATCAACCTTAAGATCTCCCTGATGCTTATCCCATTGAAGACATTTCAAGACCTAGACCGGTTCAGTTAAATCGTCCCAAGATTTTCCTGATGCTTATCCAGTCAAAGGCCTCTCTGGTTCAGTCAGATCGACCTTAAGATCTCCCTGATTCTTATCCCAGTAGAAGACATTTCAAGACCTAGACCGGTTCAGTTAAATCGACCCTAAGATTTTCCTGATTTTTACCCAGTCAAAGGCCTCTCTGGTTCAGTCAGATCGACCCTAAGATCTCCCTGATTCTTATCCCAGTAGAAGACACCCCAGATTTTTCTCAACGAGCGTTGTTGAAGTTAAAGTCACCCAAGGCTCTCTTACCATTCATGCTAAGGAAGTAATCATCCCTGGTTCTTTCATCACCGTTTGAAGCTCCAGACTCAGCTCCTGTAACCAGTCAGGACACATCTAAACATCAGCTCCTGCAACGTGTCAGGTACTCATTTTTCTGTTTTGCAAGTATGCAGGTTCTCGCTAAGGAATCTCCTGCGCGATCAACATCCAGATGGCATCTATAAGCCCATCATCCTATCCAACAAACATCCAGATGGCATCTATGAGCCCATTCCCCCATCACTGCTACCATGTGAGCGCAAATTTCCGGGCACTCTAGTGTCCAATCATCTTTTACCCTCGGATTACGAAAGGCACGTCAGCCAATCTACATCCTCAGGTCTAAGAAGATTGAACAGGGGCAACTGTTATACCCCAAAATTTGCCCTCCCATATTCCTCAAGAAATTGCCAAGCCAAGCTAGAAAATTCCCCAAGGGTTGTGCAGTGCAACAGTCTCCCATACAGTCAAAATTAGGGTTTTGAGTCTGATCAAGAAAAGGAAGTTTTCAAAGGCTCAATCAAGTCTCATATGCTTACAAACATGGTCAAGCATCCTCATATCAAGTTTCAAGGCATTCAGCTCAAGATTGCACAGTCAAAACCCTAAATTGCACTACAGTCAACTGTAGGGGCAAAATGGTCATTTGACAGTCAAAAGTTCAAATTTTTGGTCAACATATCATTTTGAAGCCACAAACATCATTTGATCAATGCTTGATCATGATTCTCAAAATTTGGCTCAGAAATCATCAAAGATGCAAAAGTTGTTATATTTGGACAGCTGAAAAAGTCAACTGAAATTGACCAGGGCATAACTTTCACATGGATTATCAGAAAAATTCCATCCAAAGCTCATTTTGAAGAGAAAGACATTTCCTACAACTCATCTTCATACTTCAAGTCCAAGAAATGCTCTCACAAAAAGTTATCAATTTCAACATTATAGGTCATTTTCAAAAGTCAACAAAAAGGGACTTTAAGTCAAAGGCCATAACTTGAGATTGGTAAATCAAAATGACATGGGACCAAAGGCATTGGTTAAAGGACTCAAAGACCTTTCCAAAATGTCCAAGAACATGTGAAAATCTTAAAAATTGAGCAGGTTATGCCTTGTGGAAGTTGGGAAATTTTTGTGAAATGGCAAAAGTCAACTATCCTTGAAAATCCAATTTTGACAAAAGGGCCCCATTTTTCTCACTTTGTTCATCCTTGTCATGCCACACACGTGTTCCATGGTTGATTTCAAGACCAAATATTGATTTTTTTATTTTATTTAATTTTTGATGATTTAATTCATTTTAATTCTTTGAAAATTCAAATAAAATTTAAAAACCAATGGAATAGTGTCAAATGAACTTGGACAATTCCTATGTATCATGAACCAACTCAAGAAATCAGGCTAGGGTTCATTTGCATACTAAGTCTAGGTTTTGGCTAAAAAGTAGGAAAATGGTTAATGGAAGAAACCCTAAGACCAATTCTTTCCCAAGCATGAATTAAGGCCAAAAAACTAGCCAATTCCATTCCATGAGATGCATTGAGTCAAACCCTAACCATAGTGCAGCAAAAGGCTCGCTCAAAAGTGGATTGGCAATTTGAAAAAATGAGCCATATAAGTCAAAACTGATTTCAAAGTTAGGGACAATTTTAAGGCTTGATTCATATACCATTAGCTTCTTGGACAATCACTGAACACATCCCAACCCTTAGCCTCAATCAAAACGTGAAGAAACGGTAGTTACCACTAAAACTGTACAGAAGAATTTTTGAAATCGTACTCTCTATTTTAAGCATCTTCATTACATTTCAATTGTACATTCTTGTTCCATGTGAAGTTTCTAAGCTAACCATAACTGTTAATTGCATTTTCGTGTACTTTTGGCCAAGTTACCATGTTTGGTTATTAGGGTTACAGGTTTTTGAATTTAGGGCTTTTGCAAACAAGGAAAATCAGAGCTTCAGACTATGGCCATTGAATTCATGGTGTTGAGACGGACACATACCACTATTCGCGAACAATTTATGGAGCCTATAGCTCTATTCGCTATTTCTCCAAAAGTAGCCTAACACCACACTTGCAAAACCGTGGCCATACCCTTTTGTTTACAGGGACACGAAGACGAAGATACCGTGGCGCTTGCTGATACGTTGGTTTAAAAAAACGCGCGCGTGGAATCATTAACGTTTGTTTATTCTTTTTATTATTTATTAACTATATTATGTTAATTGAAATCAAGTAGCTCAGCTGGCAAGCTCTCCATGCGTTAACCTCAATGACCTGGGTTCAAGTCCCAGGTCTGGCCAATTTCTCATATTATTTTTCACTTCAAGGTTCCATGCAGCGCTGACGTTAGTACATACCATACGTCCTCCTCATCTAATGCACACGTGTCCCAGGAGGTCTATCAAAGGGTCTAGAACAAGGGCATATGGTGGAGGCCAGTCAAAGCATCACACAGGATCAGAAAAGTCAACCAATTCAAGCAAAAATGGGCCAGGCTTTTTCAAATCTGCACCTCCAATTCTGGGGACTACACCCCCCTGGTTTGCCTTGTCATTTTTTTTATTTCTTTCTTTAATTTTTCTTTTCATTTCTTTTATTTGCTTAATTTAATTAATTTATCTTTCTACAAAACATAAAAAACATTCAAAAATCAGAAAAGTAAAAAATTTTAATAAGTGTTTTATTTTAAATATTGTTTTTTTGTATAAATAATAACATGTAAAATGTTTAGTTTAATTAAGTTTTCAACTTTAATTCCTTTTAATAAAAATTAAAAAAACATAGAATTAGGTTAATTAACAAATGTTCATTTTTTTTTTTCTTTTTTTTCATAATATAATTATTAATTTATTCTATTTTATAATTAAATGTATATAATTAACTTAGACTTAAATTAGGTTAAAATTTAAATCTTTTTTTATAATAAACTTAAAAAACATTAGAATTAGGGTTTAACACTTTAACTTTAATTAATTTTTTCCTTTTTCTTTTAAATCTAAAAAACACAAAAAAATACTATTTTTCATTTAATTTTAATTTTAGATTCCTTGATTAATTTTAATTGTTTGTAAAAGGGTCCAACGCCCTAATTTTGTTTAATCTCTTTATTTCGCGCATTTGTTTTATATTGTTTAAATAATTCTGTATATCCCCCAAAGCCATGTAATTTAAAATTCTCGCACTTTTTATTTATTCGCTTTATTTATTTTCAGTCAAATCGGGTTCGGTTTTTTTGGCGATGTGGACCCGCGCCAGTTGTAATAGTGTAGATTTATTTTCTCGCAAATATAACTGTTAATAAATATGCATGAAAGAATGAATGCCCAAAAATAAAATCGAATCGTTAGATCACCATTGCATGACAAGACAAACAATAAACTGAAAATGACACACAATTCACACACCACCCCTAGAGTACGCCTCACTGTTGCCTTTCGAAAGGTGATCGTCGAGTAGAGGGCGTCTTAGTAAGTCCTCATGATCCAGGAACCTGGCATGAGGGTAGCTTCTAAGGTGTCTTCCCATTGCTCTGGTGATCACCACGTTCCTAAAACTCGAATTGACCCGAACACCTCCAACGGTGGTGCTACCTACCTCTCAATGGTGGGATAGCACTACTTTAAAGGACATTTACACAGACGAATTCCTTAGGGTAGGTAGGTTCTCGTAGGTACTTGCTCTAATTTCAAACAAATCAAAATACTTTTCACACCAACACATTTTCAAAAAAACTTTCGAAACAAACTTTTCAAACACTCTGACGTACGAGTTGACTTGAAACTTTTCAAAGAATATTTTGAAACCCACAATTGAAAAGCAAGCAAACAATTTTGAAAACACATTGAGCAAGTACCTAAGAGCCCATGGATAACCATGGATAGAAAGGGTGCTAATACCTTCCCTTTCTATAACCTACCTCCCGAACCGAGAGCAATCTCTTTAAAGGAATTTTTCTGTGCTTTTGTCCTTTCCATTTGGAGAAAATAAAAGACGGTGGCGACTCTTGCTTCCGCGACATTTCGCGAACCAGCGTTAAACAGTCAGTTCCAGATCCACCGATCACAATAACCTTCCCGGGAAATCAAGAAGTCAACACAAATGCCAATACTACAAAAAGAGTGATATCTTAGCACACCAAGGGAATAAAACCTTTCATCATATGAGGGAAAACTTCGCTGGGGAATATGGGACGGAGGCTTCTGACCATGAAAACCCAAAATCAAAAGCGAACCAAGACTTGGCTGGGGATAATGGGACCACAAACCCAATACTGTACCTTGCACCCACTGGTATCGTCTTTAACCATCTGAGAAACACACAAAGATTGCGCACATACCAGCAAAATGACCTGAGAAAAACCTTCATGAAGGAAATAAATCTTCTTAAAACAACCGGAGTTTGTTCATTCTTGGGATCACCATTCTTGTTGTCATTGTTTCATAATAAATCCCAAAGTAAATTTAATTGTAAAGATCTCTTTTTTTTGAAAAATCAATTTTTATTTTTAATCTTTTTGCTTTGAAAGTTATTATCAGTAATAAATGGAGTCTTTGCAAGCTAAATAAAATAAGAACACAAAGAATTGGGCAAAAGCTGAATTTCATTAATAGAATGGTAGTCTGCGAATGGTGAGACTCCATGGATGATTACAAAGTTTGGGAAACGGTAATATATAATGGAAAAGATACATTGAGATACAATGACCACTATCCCCTCTGGCAACTTTTGAAATCCTGAGCAGCAGCTTTTGTTGAAGTATGGTGAGGATTCGAGAAGATTGTTGCTTCAACGATCAAGTCTTGTCTAACGTAGTTACTTTCCAAGAGAATCCCTAACTTTTGCCTAAGTTGCCCTTGCGGGTTTTCAACTTAGCGGGAAATTTATTCTGTTTATGTCTCTAATTTTTGCCTAGACCGCCCTTTCGGGTTTTTGGCCTACCGAGACGCTCCTTTTTTCCTAAGCCGCCCTTTCGGGTTTTCAACTTAGCGAGTTGTTCTTTTATTTCTTTAGGCAAAGTATTTCTTGACTGCATCAGCATTCATGGGACGTGGGAACTCCTCCCCATCTATAGTTTCAAGAATTAATGCACCACCAGAGAAGGCTTTCTTGACAACATACGGGCCTTCAAAATTGGGAGTCCACTTGCCCCTAGAATCAATGTTGAAAGACATAATCTTCCTGAGCACGAGGTCGCCTTCTCTGAATTCACGAGGTTTGACCTTTTTATCAAATGTTTTCTTCATTATTTTCTGATATAACTTCCCATGACATAAAGCTGTCATTCTCTTCTCTTAAATCAAATTCAATTGGTCAAACCTGTTCTGGACCTATTCAGCCTCTGTCAACTTGGTTTCCATTATCACACGCAAAGAGGGAATCTCTACCTCAATTGGGAGTACGGCTTCCATTCCATATACTAGGGAGAACGGAGTTGCTCCTGTTGAAGTGCGGACAGATGTACGATATCCATGCAGCGCAAAAGGAAGCATTTCATGCCAATCCTTATAAGTAACAACCATTTTCTGGATAATTCTCTTGATATTCTTATTAACAGCCTCAACAGCCCCATTCATCTTTGGCCTGTACGGAGATGAATTATGATGGACAATCTTGAATTCTTCACACAATTCTGTCATCATCTTGTTGTTCAAATTCGAGCCATTGTCAGTGATGATTCTACTCGACACACCATACCGGAATATAAGATTGTTTTTGATGAAACGCACAACCACCTATTTGGTAACATTGGCATATGAAGCAGCCTCTACCCATTTGGTAAAGTAGTCAATTGCTACCAAGACGAAACGGTGTCCATTCGAAGCTTTGGGTTCTATCATCCCGATCATGTTAATATCCCACATAGAGAAATGCAATGGGGAGGAAATCACATTGAGAAGTGTCGGAGGCACATGGACCTTATCTGCATAAATCTGGCATTTATGGCACTTCTTTGCAAATTTGTAACAATCAGACTCCATTGTCAACCAATAGTACCGCCCTTAGCATCTTTTTATCCATCGAATGTCCATTAGCATGAGTGCCAAATGAACCTTCATGAATCTCATTCATCAACATGTATGCTTCGTGTCTATCCACGCATCTGAGCAAGACCGCGTCATAATTTCTCTTGTATAACACATTTTCACTGAGGAAGAAACTGCCTACCAATCTTCTCAGTGTCTTTCTATCTTTCCTCGAGGCACCAATTGGGTATTCCTGAGTCTGAAGAAAATGCTTGATATCATAATACCAAGGTTTTTAATCTGCTACCTCCTCTATTGCAAACACATGAGCGGGCCTATCCAGCCGTCGAATTGTAATTCAGGGTATATCATTCCAAGTATTTACTTGGTACATGGAAGCCAGAGTTGCTAGAGCATCCGCCATTGTATTTTCATCTCTAGGAATGTGATGGAATTCAACTTTATTGAAGAAGGGTAATAATCTTCTAGCATAGTCTTTGTAAGGGATCAAACCATGGTGACGAGTATCCCATTCTCCTTTAATCTGATTTATTACCAAAGCTGAATCACCATACACATCTAGAATTTTGATTCTGAGATCAATAGCTTCCTTAAGACCCATGATGCAAGCCTCATATTCTGCCATATTATTAGTGCAATCAAATGTTAACCTTGCAGTAAAAGGAATGTGTGATCCATCAGGAGTGACAATCACAGCACCAATTCCTTTTCCATAAGCATTCACCACTCTATCAAAAATCATACTCCAACGAGATTCAGGGTCAGGGCCTTCCTCAGGCAATGGTTCATCACAATCTTTCACTTTCAGAAACATCACATCCTCATCGGGGAATTCATATTATGCAGACTGATGATCTTCCACCGGCTGGTAAGCAAGGTAATCTGCCAACACACTACTTTTAATATCCTTTTGAGTGCGGTACTCAATATCATATTCAGATAACAACATCTGCCAGCGGGAAATTCTCCCAGTAAGAGCAGGCTTCTCAAAAATATACTTGATTGGATCCATTTTGGAGATCAACCAAGTGGTATGATTCCACATATACTGCCGCAAACGCTTTGTCGTCCAGGCCAAAGAACAACATGTCTTTTCCAGCGTGGAATACTGCAACTCACAATCAGTGAACTTTTTGCTGAGATAATAAATGGCGAACTCTTTCTTCCCTTTTTCATCCTGTTGTCCCAGAATACAACCCATGGATTTATCTAACATTGTTAGATACATAATCAACGGTCTTCCTTCTACGGGAGGGAGCAAGATAGGAGGTTCAAGCAGATACTCTTTAATTCTCTCAAATGCCCTTTGGAAGTCATCCATCCACACACAACCTTGATATTTCTTTAACAACTTAAAGATCAGTTCACACGTTGTAGACATGTGGGAAATAAATCTGGAGATATAATTCAAACGCCCAAGGAAACCCCTGACTTGCTTTTCAGTTCTTGGTGCTGGCATTTCTTGAATTGCTTTGACTTTATCAGGTTCAACTTCAATTCCTTTCTGGCTAACAATAAAACCCACCAATTTCCCCGATCTAACTCCGAAGGTGCATTTATTTGGATTCAAGCGGAGACGATATTTCCTCAAACGCTGAAACAACTTCAACAAATCTTCTATATGCCCTTCTTCAGTTTGGGATTTGGAAATCATATCATCAACATATACTTCGATTTCTTTGTGCATCAGATCATGGAATAGGGTTTTCATAGCCCTCTGGTACGTTGCACCAACGTTCTTCAACCCGAAGGGCATCACTCTGTAACATAATGTTTCCTAGGGTGTGATAAACGTTGTTTTTTCCATGTCCTCTGGAGCCATTCTTATTTGATTATACCCGGAAAATCCGTCCATGAACGAGAATACTTTGAATTTTGCAGTGATGTCTACTAACATGTCAATGTGAGGCAATGGAGAATCATCTTTTGGACTAGCTTTATTTATATCTCTGTAATATACGCACATGCGGACTTTTCCGTCTTTTTTCGATACTGGGACAATATTGGCAATCCATTGAGGATACACTGACGTCACAAGAAAACCAGCATTAATCTGCTTTAAGACCTCCTCTTTGATTTTTACTGCCATATCTGGGTGGGTTCTTCTCAACTTTTGTTTAACTGACAGACACTCTGGCTTCAACGGAAAATGATGCTCGACAATGTCTGTATCTAGACCAGGCATATCTTGATAAGACCAAGAAAAAATATCCACATACTCTTTCAACAGCTCAATCAACTCGCTCTTTACATCAGGATGCAACGATGCTCCAATCTTGACTTCCTTCGGATCTTCTTCTGAACCTGAATTAATCACTTCCAAAGGCTCCTTATATGGCTGAATGGTATTTTCCTCGTGTTCAAGCAACCGCGAGACCTCTTCTGGAATCTCACCATGATCTTCTTCTTCAGCCCCAAACACAGGACATTCAAAGATTGGAGAGGGTGCAGGGTCATTATACTCAACGAGTTTTTTAATTAATCTGCACATGTGATTTATGATTTCTTTTAGAGACTGACACATATAACAAGTGATCAGGCAGATTAATTTTCAGTTATCATTTATTTTGAAAGGGTTTTTTTATTTATTACCATTTCCCAAGAAAAAGCAGAAAATAAAGACATATTTTTGGAAGCAAAGACAACTTTTATTAATGATCTTAACAGTCAAAGCAAACAGATAAGTCCTGCAACATTAATACTTCCACCTTGGGCAGAGTGAAAGCTTTTCAAAAGAAAGAAACAAATTTAACAAAACAAATTACTTAGAAATATGTATGCAAGAAGGAACATCAATGGCGACCCTGTTCTGAACTCGGACTCCATGCGTCACATAATTCGGTACTTCCTCCTCTGCTTCATCTTCCATAATAGCATGCAATTGCACAAGATCCTCATTCAAATACTTCACATCAAAAATTATGAATTCACCCGGACATCCAGAAACCATATTCACTTTCTCTTCATATTCTGCCCTAGGCCTGATTATATGGATTAAACCCTCATCCACCATCTCCTGTAAATCAGCCTTTATCTTCTCGCAACCATGTATATCTATACTACAAATAGCACAACCGGCGTGGTCATGCGTATAGTAACTGAATTCACAGAGGTCTGCATGCATCTTCACCGAATCTCCTCTAACCAGATTAATGTCAAAAATTTGAAAGTCGCCTGGACAACCGGCCACCATATTTACAGCATTCACCCCACCGTGCTTGGGTAGAGGATTGTCTTTCACATTATGTCCCACGTCTTTGAAAGATAAAATTCCAGACTTCACCAACCTTTGCACTTCAGTCCTCAAAGGATAACAATTTTCAACACTATGCCCTGGTGCTCCCTGATGAAAGGCACACGTCTGGTCTGCTTTGTAATACCAAGGCAATGGTGATGGTATGGCTGGAGGTGGTCGTGTCTGGACCAACTTCTTCTGAATCAATGCTGGTAGTAGATCTGCATAGCTCATGGGAATAGGGTCATAGTTCTCCCTTCTCTGATTATGCCTTTGATTCCCCTGCTGGGATGGTCTCTGATAAGCAATGGTAGTTGTAGTGGCACTCATTACAGGAGTAACTGAGGCGACTTGCTGATGACGCTGATAATTCCTTCTACGAGCATTTACCCTTCTCTCTTGTATAACAGCATTTGCATCTCCCTCTTTCTTCTTGGTAAACCCATAAGATTGCTTCTTCACACCTCCAGATCCTTCACCCTTTGGAAAACGGCCTTCTCTTACTACCTCTTCTAGGCGGACACCCATTCCTACCATCTCTATGAAATCACTTGGGGCACTTGTTACCATTCTTTCGTAGTAGAAAGCACCTAGCGTCTTCAGAAAAATTTTAGTCATTTCTTTCTCTTCCATGGGAGGAATCACTTGGGAGGCTACCTCGCGCCATCTCTGTGCATACTCTTTGAACGATTCTCTGTCTTTCTGAACCATGGCCCTAAGTTGGTCACAGTCGGGCTCCATGTCCACATTGTACTTGTATTGGTTGATGAATGCTTCTCCCAAATCATTAAAAGTATGGATGTTGGCGTTGTCTAAGCTGATCATCGGTGTGGTTAGACATTCTCCTCACATACATCACCAAGTGAGCACGAGGGCAAGTGTTGCCCTTGTACTTCTCAAACTCCGGGACCTTGAACTTAGCAGGCACTTTAACATTCAGGACCAAACACAGCTCATTCACATTCTGCCCAAATAACTCTTTTCCTCTAAGAGCCTTCATCTCTCTTTGCATTCTATCAAACTGCTCTTGGAAATCATCCATTATATCATAAAGACCCAAGTCTTCACTCGGCAGAGGGAAAGGACGACACATATCTTCATTAACAAACGGAACCAAATTCACCGAAGGAGGTGCAGCAGGAAAAGTATGCACCACAGAAGGTGCTGAAGTAACAATGTTTTGAACCACTGGAGCATCTTGAGGGCCAAGATTGAAACCTTCAGGTGCAAAATTCTCTGGCATTCCCCATGGATAACCTTGAGGCATACGGTTTTGAACAACAACCGGAGTAGCGGATACAGGAATAGTTGGAACTTCAGCATTTGTCCTTGTTGGTTGAGGTTGAACACTCGGTGGCTGATTTTGAGAAACCACCAGAGCTTCCATCAGAGTAGTCAAGTTGGCCAAGCCAGCCTTCAAAGCGGAAACTTCCTCGCGCAGCTCGCGATTCTCCTGTTCTAAGTTATCCATCTTCTTTTTGAAATTAGCCTAAGTGTTGTAGTGATGATTCAGCTTGTTGAGTGAAGTAAAGAAGCTGGGTAAGGCACCTGGATATGCACGACAAATGCAAGAAATATGTGCAATATGATGCATGATATGCAATGCACATGATTATTTTTACTTTATCATTTAATATTTCAAGGGATTTAAGATTTATAGACATATTGCAAACATCCAAGTTATAAAGCTTTTGAAATACTGAAATATTTTATTATAATAACTTCGAAATGGATTACAAGTTTCAATGATCCCAAGTACAAGATGAAAATACAATCTAAAATCCTGAGAAAAGGAACTAATGGAGATCAATCTGTACGCTGGCGCTTCTCTGTGAGTCTGGAAATCTGAGCCCTCAATCTCTGGTTTTCTTCCACATGTCTGATGGCAACCTTCCTCCAATCATCTGGATCAGAAAGTGAGTAATCAACACCTGTTTGAGGCTTAGGGGAAAATAAATCCCCTTGCCTCTCCATAGACTCCACCACTCGACTCTCAAGGATCTCGATCAAATTGTCTTTCTCCTTTAGGTCTGCTCTGTAGGAACTCTCTAAAGTCTGGAACTTGTTCTTCCAAGCATCCCTTTTCTGTTGCATCCTAACCAAACCGAGTTGCAGTTCTTCTAGACCATCTAATAAGGGAGGAGTGGTCTTCACAAACAAATCAGGCATGGGTGTCTCCCGAGTATACGACATCTTCAACTGAATGGCTCTCGATCGGGCCCACTGAAGATATGGCTCCAAAGAAACAACACCCCTAGGTCCCAAGTCCTTCCTACTCTTCTTATGAATGTGACACCAGCCCTTCGCAATCTGCTCCCTAGCTTCCCTATGGTCTTCTCCTCCCTTCAGAAAGAAACTACTCAAATGAATATTATTCGGTCTATCCCTCATCGGATAACCAAGTTGTCGCCGTGCAAGAATAGGGTTATAGTTAATTCCTCCCTTTGTACCAAGAAGAGGCACATTGGGGAAACTACCACAACTGTCAATAATCTTCACATCATGGTAAGCTCGATGATACCAATCAATATCCGAGTGAGTAAGTGCCATGATCTTAGGAGACCAACGAGGTTCCTTCTTGACATCCCAAAAAGCATCAGACTGAGGCATATGAGATATGAACCACCGGTATAACAGAGGAGTGCAACATATAATCATTCCCCCATGATAGGAACTTTGAAGATGAAGAGTAATAAGCATCACCCAACAATGTAGGAACTGGGTTTCCAATTATGAAGATCCCGATAGCGTTAATGTCGACAAACTTGTCTACATTAGGGAATAAGAATAATCCATAAGCAAGTAAAGCGAAGATGGCCTCAAAAGCAACCGTACTCTTCATCCTGGAAAAGTAACGAGCTTTCTCCAATAAGAAATGAGCTGGTAATCCTCTAATCCCTCCTTTAGTAGTCATATGGGCTTCCACCTCAGACTTCCCCAGGTGAATCAAAGCAGCAACCTCATGTGGTTTTGGCTCGCCCTCTAAACCAGTAAAAGGAACATGATCGGTAACGGTTAAATCCAATAGATAAGAATACTCCTCCAGTGTAGGCATCAACTGATAATCGGGAAAAGTACAATAGTGATACACCGGATCATAGAACTGGACCAAAGTTGAGGGAATGCCCTCCTTCATCTTCAGCTTTATGAAAGGAATAATGGATCCATACTTCTTCCGAAAGTCTGCAGGACACTCAATCTCTGGAATTAGACTGACCAACTCATCTATCTTAGGATCCTTGAAACTGTATTTCCCAGTCTTTCTCTTTCCATAATCCATGGTTAAAAGTACCTGAGATATTCACAAATAGTCAACCTTTAAATCCCTTGAAATATTGTTTTCTTCAAAAGATGCTTATGAGTGCATGGATGCATGATGCAATAATCACACACAAGATCACACATATATGGTTCATAGGTTCAACGTCACGAGCATGAGGTCGAAGGTACTACCCATAAGGTATTGGTCTAAAAAGTTATCACCTGCCGAACAAGGTTCTAGAGGTTCCCAGAGTCTACATCCTTCCTTCGGATATTACCAACTTCCGAATTAACTCGGTAATTAGTAATATTCTCAAGAAAGACTCGTTCGAGCGTAGTATCATGTGACAACTATTTCCAGATTACTCCGTCATAGCTTCCGCACTACACCTAAAAGGCCAAGATGGGTTTGATATTCTACGGTCCTCGGCTTCAGCAGGCTCCCAGGTCGAAAGCAGTACGTCTTCCCGATTACTCGGTAAACGACACTACAGTCAAAGGGGCCTCCATTGAGTGGGGGATCTCATGCCTCCTTTTTTGGGATTACTCCCTCAAAGTTAACATGACTATACCGCCCGTCCTATCTTAAAGTTTGCCCAAGTCCGGGTATAGGACTTATGAGTAATCACCAAGCACCCTGAAAACCAGGAAAATCCAGACAAACATATATACAAAATATAACACATAAACACAATAACACATATACAGATATAAAAAAAGATAGGCTCAACCCACTTAGGGATGGACCAGCAAGAGGTCAATCTTTCCCCAGTGAAGTCGCCATTTTTCTGTAGCGGTAGAAATGTTCAAGACTAAGCCATTGGATTGACTAGACTTTATAAAAATAAAAAAAAAAATCGCCACTGCGCTTTATTGTTTCCAAAGGAATGGGAAAAGAGCGAATAACCCAAAAAGAGGGGGAAAGATTCAAGGTAAGGGGGTTGGTTATGCAAATGGAAGGTATTAGCACCCTAAATATCTACGGTACTCCGCAGGAACCTCTTTGTAAAATCTATATATTTTGGCTATAAAAATGTGTTGTATATAAAATGGATGGTGGAGGTGAGAAAAGAAATATTTTTTTTAATGATTTTTGCACCCGCCGCGGTTGCGAACCTTTAGTGCTTATGTACCACCTTTCGTGCAATAGGGGATCAGGGTACACGTAGTTCCTATTTTAAAAATTTAAAACACAAGTGTGTTGGTTAATTTTATGAGATAAGACATCATCGTCATTGTCCGTGTGAAAAACATACTTACTACCCACAATCATGAGAAAGGAGAATTTGTATCATCTCAAAGTGGAGGATATGGCTTGGATTTTAAAATCAACAATGCCTCACTCAACACCCAAGTGGAATATATTTCACTTCACTACATATTATAGAAGTATAGTTGTTTGCATCACTACAAGGATTGACAAGAGTCTAATATTTAGAGAAAAGTTTAAAGATAAAAGCCAAAGTGGCAAAATGGTTTGAAATGAGGTTGATTGACTTTTAGTCTTCTCACAAAAAATGTCAAGGTATTATTAAATTGATTAAAGTTTATTTATGAAAATGTTTTTGAAAATGCATGGACATAAGTCCAAGTTTATTATGAAAATGGTTCAAGTTTCAAAACAAGAAGATTTTTTTAAAAGGAGGGAGAAGATTTTTGAAATTAAAGAAGATGAGAGGAGATAAAGGGAATATCCTAAAGCATAAGGTAAAAGCTAGGGATAAGAACCATCTAACCAATAAGAAGCCAATACTTGACATTATGAGTCAATATAGAATTCCCATTCTTCAGATTGAAACCAAGCAAGCAAAGATACTAGACCTCTTGAGAGAACCAAACTTCAAGTGTATTTAGTCTTTGCAAAAATTGGGCAGAGTAACGGTTGTATACGGGTGAATTCTAGATTACAAACAAAGTATGTAATCACAATAACCTGCATACAAAACAAACAAACAACCCAATGTCTTGAGGTAAACCTCAAGAACTCCAGACAAAATATAAAATAAAGTCACAAAGTCTCCAAGATAGGCCAAGGTTTCTAATCCTAAGTCCAAGAAGTCCAATGCTCCATAATGCCAAGGATAGTAACCAAATAGTCCAAGTATCATTAAAGATTTTTATGGTTCATGTTGATTATTAGGTGTCTTTAAAAGGAAAAGAAAAGCTCAAGTAAGCAAAATAAAAATGACATAAAAGTAAATGCTCAAGTGAGCAAAGATGAAAATAGCATGAAATGTAAAATGCTAAAAGTAAATGGTACATAAAGCATAAAAAAATAAAAGCATAAAGTAAAGTCAATTGTTAGAAATTAGTGGTTAGTTGGATGACCATCTTAAAACTTGCATTTGGAACTCATTAGAGGATTAGTAGAACCAAAGCCTCCACACAACAAGTTGCATTTGCTTTTTGTCAAGTATATCATCCATTTTGGAATCCTCAAAAGTAACATTTAATGATCAACGATGTTTAAGTGATCCGCGTTGACCAAAGGTGTTATAGATCTATTAGAGGATTGGTAGAACCAAAGCCTCCACACAATGAATCTCAAAGTTATTGGATCAAAGAGATCAAATTAACATACTTGGGCTTGCAATCATAAGTTTGGGCCACGAATGATCATTTATCCGAATCGGGACAAAATTTAGCGCTATGTTAAGCAATCGTAAGTGGACTTATGTAGAATTCGCACCTATTTTGAGGCCGGTCACTAGAAATATATGTACTTCATGTTTGGATAAATGATATAGATATCATCATCCCTTAACATGTAGCACAATTAAAAAAAAGAAAGGGATAAGACGAAGAGGGAGGGGAATGATAAGCTAATTTGGATCACTACTTTAAATTTCTTTCATCTTTAAATTCAACCACTCCTCTAGATGGATTAAAGCACTAAATATATCATTAATCCAAAGCACCAAAAATGAATTAAATAGTTCACTCTTAGGTAGATTTGAATTGATGAACATTTATCCAACTTCATCTACATCACAAAGTCCATTGAGTTTAAAGAGAAATTGGACATTTAAATTTGCAATCCAAACCAATAATCAAAAGGAGTGAGTAGAAAAAGCATTTTGGATCAAAGCTGCCCCAAAACATGGCAAAAAAGTGCATTTTGTCCTTGTGTAAATCGATTGCACTATTGTGTAGATTTACACAGTACAATTTTCAAAAATCTGCACGAAATTGCTTCTGTGCAATCGATTGCATGCTGTTACAGACAGCAAAACAGTATTTTAAAAGGCCAAATTCTTGTTCAAACTTTCCATCCAATACCTTATGATCATGGATCCAATTGAGCATAAAAATTCCATCAAATTATGAGAAAATAACACCATTGGAATCACAAAATAATGCTCAATGAATCAATCCCAAATATCACCAAGAGATCACATTGTGAAAGATGAATTATCCAACTTACCAAAGGTAGATTTAGAGAATTATCAAAACAACTTCAAGAATTGGCTTCAATTCAACCACAAGAATCAATTGCTCAAGCTTGGATGTAGATAATTGATAAAGAAAAAGTGTTTGGATGAAGGTTTAGCTCAAAGATTAGTAAGCTTCAATGCAAAGCTTACTAACTTTTTGAAAATGGAGCTTTGAGTGAATTTGGTAGATGGAGAGAATTGAGAGATTTTTTAGCAAGGTGGATTTGGCTATCAAAAGATTGAAATTTGAATGAAATGAGGGCTCTATTTATATAGTTTAGGATTGGGATTAGTGGTAATTTTGTAATTGATTCTTGGAGCCAAAATTTGAATTAATGATAATTCTTTCATATATTAGAGCCAAAATTTGAATTAATGATAATTCTTCTTAAAAATGAAAGATTGGCACTAAAATTTGAATTAATGGTACATCTTTCAAAAATGAAGGAAAATTGGAGCCAAAATTTAACAAGTTTAAAATTGCTGATTTTTTCCAAATTTTCACGTTGTGCAATCGATTGCACTATAGTGCAAATCGATTTGCACAGTGTCTTTTTTCAAAAATGGCACAAAATGCACTATGTGCAATCGATTGCACTCTAAGAGCAATCGATTGCATCAGTGAAAAAAATGAATTTTTGTTAATTTTTCCTTTGCAAATAGAGATTTTAGGAAAATAATACCAGAAATCCTTATTTGTCAGATGGTTCGACTTGGTACCTACAAAACAAAAATATACAAAGACAAAGACAAATATTTTTTGTATTTTGATTAGAAGTTAGTCAACAACACATATGCAAAATACACAACTAAGGTGCTTGGAGATTCCTCAAGAGCAAACTTAAAGATAAGAGATAGAAAAAGAGGAAGAACCAACCCTAATGTGATCTTGTTATGATCAAGTTGATATGATATGATAGAGGAATCTTAGGGGAAAAAATTGGGGTACAACAAGTGTGAGTGTGTGTAAGGGTATAACTATCTTTGAAAGAAATGAAAAATGTAAAAGAGAAAAACAATAAGCACAAAGTTTGTATGCAAAACGTCCATGATTCATTGATGTCATATGGAAATGAGATAATAACCCTTACAAATAGATCATTGTGCCTCGGGTAAGACACAAGGTTTTAAGAGTTTGAATTGTTTTAATATTACAGATCCAACAAAATGTAAAGACAAATTACTGTGGGATAAAAGTGATCGGGATAAAATCTCTAGCCTCCCAATTGCTGAGCCCTCCACTGACAGTTGGGAAGATCCAATCCTCCAGGTTGTAGCCATCTTCATCATCCTCTATCGCGTTGACCTCACGATTGCTGATCTTCAAGGGTGGTCCTCCAGCACAAGCGCGGCGTACAGTCTTCTGAGAACCTGAAGTGAAACCCAGGCCAAAATTGTCAGACTTGTATAGGATATCCGGGAGTTATCCCCAAATAGTGCACCCACCTTCTTCTATCACTGCTTTTGCATCCTTCTAAGATGACATCCTTAGTGGAGGCCTTGTGATCTTGGGAACTGTCCTGGTTACTACCACATCTTATGGGACTTCCTCAAAGTTTTGGAATGGAGTTTCAATAAAGTCACCATCTAACTCCATATATCTGAAGGAATTGAGATGGATGATCATATACTCTTCTTCTCCATGAATGGTGATAATCTTCCCTCGAATCGGATACTTCAGCATTTGGTGCAATGTAGAAGTGACAGTGCCAGCATTGTGAATCCACGGTCTACCTAGCAAGCAGGAATATGAAGGGCGGATATCCATTACATAAAAAGTTGAATCAAATGTTTGGGTTCCAACCTTTATGGGGATATCTACTTCCCCATGCACCGTTCTTTTCGAGCCGTCAAAATCCCTCACTACTATGTTGCTTGGCTTCAATGTCAATCCCTCGCAGTCAAGCCTATCAAGAGCCTTTTTAGGCAATACATTCAGAGATAACCCAGTGTCCACCAAAACATGAGGCAAGGTTTTGCCCCTACATTCAACTGAGACATGCAATGCCTCATTATGTTTCCTTCCTCTTGGCGTTAAATCAGCATCTGAAAAACCTAGACCATTATCTACAGTCAAGCTGGCTACGTGGTCTTGGAACTGATCGACAGATGTTTCTTGGGGTACATGAGTAGTTTTCAGGAATTTTACCAAGGCTTTTGCATACGCCTCAGAACATAGTAGTAAAGCCAGCATGGAAATTTTAGATGGAGTTTACCCCAGTTACTCAACTACATCATAGTCGCTTCTTTTTATGATCTTTAGAATTTCCTCCATCTCTTTCCGGGAGGTCTCGGGGATATCCAATAATTGTGCCTTCGTCCGGACAGGCTCAATAAGAATACTTTTACCTCGAGTCTCGGTTGACTCAGCAGTAGGAATGTCAGTAGGAGTGATAGCAGGGATTGTAACAGCTTTGTCAGTTGGAGCATTGGTGGAGATGATTGTGGGACTAGAAATAGCCTTCGGAGGAGTAACAACAACAGGAATGATTACGTGTCCAGAAACTGCTTTTGGGGGAGCAATTTCTGGAGAGAATATCCTTCCGCTTCAGGTAATCTTGCTAGTCCCTGCAATATTACTGATATCGGAGTCAATCTTCTCAGAACTTGAATCTTTGGCAGCTGGCCAATATTGCTTGATACCGTGGTAGTAGACATCCCCTCCATAATTTCATGGTACGGTTTTGTCTGACAAATACGGGACTGGTCCAGGCATTATAATTATCAAAGGAGCTACTTTTGGAACCGATGTAATTCTAACGGGTCTTTTGGTGGAGACCCTGGAAGAATTGTCGGAAATCGTCACGATGGAAACATCATTATAAGAAACAGGTGGAACAAAAGTCTTTTCGAATAGAATCTCCTTGTTATCTATTAGGCACTGAATGCATGCTTTCAACAAAGGATAGCTGGTTGGTGAGGACAAACAGAAATGACAGCTTTCATCACAACCCGGGAAAACACTGCATTCAATAAGTTCTTTTTGATAGTCATAAGTGGGGTCATAAGTTCATCAATTGAAGTAACAAACATATCCTCTTCAATAGCATAGGCATTATGGCCATGTTTGGGCATAGGGGCAGAAATGACATTGGGCTTTTCTGGCGCATCGAATTCAATCTCTTTGGCTTCAAGGAGGTCTTGTACTTTGTTCTTTAAAGCCCAACAATTGTTAGTGTCGTGGTCGGGATTCTCTAAATGGTATGCGCAATGGGCGTTAGGATGATAGTGAGGAGATGTTGTGTTAGGGTTCTTTGGAGCTTCTTTCAAAGTCACTAGGTTGGATCTTAACAGATGTGGTAATACTTGAGATAGGGTCATATTAATTCTAGTGAATTGTCTGACTGGTCTTTCCATTCTTGGTTGGTTGTTTCTTTGCTGATCAGGCGCAGGTTTAGGAATCATAACAACCCCCACCATTGGACGGCGTTCGGCCCTATCTTTATTTCTCTGAGGATAAACAGCAACCACTTCTTTCTTTCCGATAAATGGATTCCTTATAGCAGTAGAGGATGCATATTTTTGAATCTTTCCACTTTTTATCCCGGCCTCTACCCTTTCTCCGGTCAATATCAGTTCAGTAAAACCCGTCGATGAACTCCCAATTGGGTGATTGAAGAAGGGACCAGACAAGGTGCCCAAAAACATGTCTACTAATTCTCTTTCAGATAGAGGAGGTTGAACTCTTCCGACCAAATCTCTCCACTTTTGTGCATAGTCCTTGAAGCCTTCATTTGAAACCATGGCCATACTCTGGAGTTGAGCACGGGTAGGCGCAAAATCAGCATTGTATTGGTATTGTTTGTAAAAGGTTGTAGCAAGACCTTCCCGGTTATGAACATTGGCTCTTTCTAACTGATAAAACCAATCAAGTTGAGTTCCAGACAGACTGTCTTGGAAGAAGTGTACCCATAAATCTTTGTCAGCAGTATGGGGCTGGATCTTCCTTACATAGGACCGAAGAGGCATTTTGGGGCATGAGACTCCGTCATATTTGCCGAACACATGTGCTTTGAATTTTAGAGGAATGACAATTCCTGATACCAGTCCCAACTCCTCAAAGTCCAATCCAGGCACTTTTGGATTTCCATTGCACTCAACCGTTCTTATAGATGCTTATACTTGTCGTCGGTTGGAGGGTACTATTCTTCAGAATAGTCTTCTTCTTCCTCTTCCTCTTCTGAATTATACTGAACAACTGTTTCCTTACCCTTCCCATCTTGGTTGTCTTTCTCACCGGATGTCGTTGCAAAGTCTAAGGCCCTCCTTGTCTGCCCATGGAATCTTCTTCCCATGTTCAGAATTCCGGTTATCTTCTTCGTCTTCTTTTTCTTCTCCTAAACTAGCAAGGTCTTCAACTCTTCTTGTCCTTTGGCCAGAGTTAATAACAATTGTTGAAATTGTGTATTCTGAGCTTAGAGGTCCTTCACCGTTTGCTCGAGATCCATCTTACTGAAATAAACAGTAGAGAGATAAGGAGACTTGTTGTAAGAAACCTGTTTATGTTATGATGAATGATAAATGCGTATGCAATGAATTCAAGGATTTTAAAATTCAAATTTGTTTTAGACAAAAAGGAAACACACGTTATATTAATAAATTAAAGCTTTTGAGTACATCAATGCCTTCTTGGGCAAAATAATACAAAAAACTCTAAGATAAAAAGGTAGTCTGCATCCTCTTTGGTGCAATGTAGGCATTCAGAGTCTGCTCCTCATGAAGTAGCCTAGTGATTTCCAAAACCTTCTTCTCGCTTGCATAGAATTGGGCTTTGAAAGTATCTCGCTCCCCCTTGAGTTGTATTCAATCTCTTTGCAAGTCTTCAAGAGAGGTGGGCATGTCAGGATGTAGGATAGTGTATGGAACATCTCCTTCCATGACAGGCTCAATAATTACTGGGAGAATGGAAGGATAAGGCATCATTAGAATTTGAGCACGAGTTCGTACCCATTTGAAGTAAGGCTCAAGAGAGATAGAATTCTTGTTCCCCAAAGTCTTGCTATCTACCTTGTTCAACATCCTCCAAGCTTGGATAAATCTCTGGCAAAGACCTTGATCGTCGTTGTGGTAGTCAAATACCAAACCTTGAATCAGCATCTCGTGCAGGCCATCCCTTCGGGAATAACCAAACTGTCTTAAAGCTAAACAGGGGTTGTAGGTGATACCTCCCCTAATGCCAAGTAAAGGGACATTAGGAAATTCTCTACTACGGTCGATAATAGTAACATTCTCTATGGATCGGGAGCACCAATGAACGTCTGAATGTTTGAGTGTCATCAACCTTTGTGACCACCTTGAACCTTGCTCATTCTTTAGTACAGATTGAGGAAGATGCAAAATAAACCATCTTGTCAAGAGAGGAGTGCAACACATAAGGACACCTCTTTTCCTCATTGTGCGAGTGTGAAAAGAGTGTAGGATATCCCCTAGCAATGTAGGAACCGGGTTGCGGGATATGAATGTTTTGACGGTGTTCACGTCTATGAGTTTGTCAGGATTTGGAAACAAAACTATCCCATAGATGAGGAGAGCCACAATTTCCTCAAAGGCTTGCAGGTCCAAAGAATTCCAATAGTTTTGGGCTTTCTCAAATAAGAACTTTGCTAGGAAACCTTTGACATCACTCTTTGTTTCCCAATGAGTTGTGACATCAGATGAGTGCAAGTGTAGAGCTTGAGCAATCTCTTCTGGCTTTGGATCTATTTTCGTACCAATGAAAGGTAGTTGGTTGAGAATGGGAATTCTCATGAGCCGGGAGAATTCTTCCAAAGTAGGCACAAGTTGATAGTCGGGAAATGTGAAGCAATGGTGTAAAGGATCAAAGAACTGAAAGAGCACCTTCATCATGTCCTCATTTGTGTTGGAGGTGACCAAGTTGAGTAGGCGACCATGTCTCTCGGTGAATGGAGAGTTTTCACGAATCCTCGAGGCTAGCTCCTTAAGTTGTGGAGGGATCCTTTCAAGATTGACTTGAATAGTTTTCCTGCAAAGAGAATCCATATCCTACAAAACAATAACAAAGATGAATCCAAAAATCCTTGAAATGGTTAGTGAATGTGTATGATGTTATGATGTTAATGATGTTATGTACAAGTATGTATTTACAAACAAAGAAAATAAGTTCCTAGGTTTAGGATTGCATGGAGTCTTATAGGTAAGTACCCTCTTGAAGTTTAGTTGGCTCAACCTGTCCTAGTAATAGTAACCGGGTTCTAAGGAGCTCAATATCACTGGTTTGTTTCCTTGGTCATTATTTTAGCACAAGCCTCTTTAATAGCGATCGAAATATCCCAAGAAACCAAACCTCAATGAGTGTAGTATCGAGTATCTACCAACATCAGACTGCACCAAAGCCGGTCATCTCACTACATCCTAAAGGCCAAGTTGGTCAAGTAAAGGTTCTAAAAGTTCATTAGTGCTTCATGACATCACTCAACAGCCCCATATTCTCCTTGATTAACTCAAAGGCTACCGGTACCCACAAATATGTCGCACTAACATAGCTATTGCTTAGACCATGTCGGTATACCCCGCACAGTTTTCATAATACTTTGCCACTTACCTATAATGTATCCTAAATCCGGGTAGAGGATTCAAACCCAAACAAAGAACCATAATGTAAAGCATACAAGTCAGACGATGAAAGCAAATAAATGTGATCTAGACCTAAGGTAACCCCACTTTTAGAATATTCTCCAGCAGAGTCGCCAGTTCTGTGATACGGTGGGAGAACTGACTTAGGTGTTTTGCATTTGATCAGAAATATTATGGTTAGCAAGAGTCACCACCGACTTTTCTTTTATCCAAAAGGAAAGGTGAAAAGCACAGGAAATACCTTTGAGATTATTTATTGAGTTCGAGGGATAGATTATTCCTCAAAAGCTTGTAAGTCCAATGAATTCCAGCAGCTTTGGGCCTTCTAAAACAGAAACTTTGACAAGAAACCGTTGACACCACTTCTAGTCTCCCAATGGCCTATGATATCAGATGGTTGCAAGTGTAGGGCTTGAGCAATATCTTCAGGCTTTGGATCTCTTTCCGTACCGTTATAGGGTAGTTGATGGAGAATAGGAATCCTCAGGAGTTGAGAAAATTCCTCCAAAGTGGGCACAAGCTGGTAGTCAGGAAATGTAAAGCAGTGGTGTAGGGGGTCAAAGAACTGGAAGAGAACTTTCACCATGTCTTCCTCAGTGTTGGTGTTGACTAAGTTAAGAAGACGACTATGCCTCTCGGTGAATGGAGAATTCTCAGGAATCCTTGAAGCTAGCTCCTTGATTTGAGGAGGAATTCTTATAAGGTTGACTTGGATAGTTTTCCTGCGAAGTGAATCCATTACCTACAAAACAGGAACAAAGATGAAGATCCAAATCCTTGAAATGGTTAGTGGATGCATATGATGCTTCATGATGTTATGATGTTATGCACAAGTATATATGTACAAACAAATCACACAAGTTCCTAGTTTCAGGCTTGCATGGGGTTTCATAGGTAAGTACCCTCTTGAAGTTTAGTTGGCTCAACCTGTCCTAGAAATAGTAACCGGGTTCTAAGGAGCTTAATATCACAGGGTTATTTTCTATGTTCATTGTTTCAGTTTAGCCACTTTACTGGCGACCGAAATATTCCAAGAAAACAACCCTCAATGAGTGTAGTATCGAGTATCTACCAACTTCGGACTGCACCAAAGCCGGTCATCTCACTACCCCTAAAAAGGCCAAGTTGGTCAAGTAAAGGTTCTAAAAGTCCATTAGTGCTTCATGACATCACTCAGTGGCCCCGTATTCTCTTTGATTAACTCAAAGGCTACTGGTACCCACAAATATGTCGCACTAATATAGCTATTGCTTCAACCATGTCGGTATACCCCGCACAGTTTCCACAACGTATTGCTATTTATCTATGAATGTTTCCCAAATCCGGGTAGAGGATTCAAACCCAAACAATAGAACCAAAGTGTAAAGAAATCAAGTCAAACAAAATAAGCATATAAATGTGATCTAAAACCCTAAGGTAACCCCACTTTTAAGAATCTCCCCAGCAGAGTCGCCAATTCTGTGATGCGGTGGGAGAACTGACTTGGAGGTTTTGCGTTTTTTGTTCGCAAATGTTTCAGTTTAGCAAGAGTCGCCACCGACTTTTATTTTATCCAAAAGGAAAGGTAAAAAAGCACAGGAAAGACCTTTGAGATTGTTTTTGGGTTTGGGGGGTAGATTATGAAAATGGAAGGTGCTAGCACCCTTTTCATCCATGGTTTTCCATGGGCTCTTAGTTACTTGTTTTAGATCACTTGCTTTTGCTTTTCAATTGTTTGAAATGGTGCTTTGTGTGTGTGATTTTGAAAATATTTTGAAAAGAGGCCTTTGTTTAGGCAACCTTTGTAATAATTCTTGTTTGAATATATACAAAGGTGTTTGTCTTTTGAAAAATGTTTCAATGTTTGAAAGTTTGTTTTGGGAAATGTTTTGAAATTGTGTTGTGTGTTTTTGAAAATAGCAAGGATGTTTGCAAGTTTGATCAAGTAACTAGGAGTTGTCTACCCTACTCAAAGATCTTTCCTACACATTTTAACCCTTTTGACATTGTTGTTTCACCATTGCATTTGGTAAACAACCTTGTCTTTGGATGTTAAACGGGACAGGCGTGGGTCATCATATGGACATGATAACAATATTGCCAAGTATCTTTAGCAAGTTTTTTGAGGGACTAGATCATTTTTGTTTAGGCAACCAAGATAGTGTCATCGAGGGACTATGATCTTTTGTTTTTTGATTTTGTTTTTCCAAGATACCTAGCATGCATACCATGGCCATGTTTTTAAGGCAACAAGTGGATGAAACCCTAGGGGTGCTTGTGTGCATTGTGTTCTCATTTTTCATGCATTTTTGTCTTGTATTTAGTCATGCTATTTGTTTAATTTTGGTCTTTTGCATACAAACCCTAATTTTACTATCATGCATATCAAAGCGATAAAATGCGTAAAAGTAAATCTAAGACTATTACAACATTATTATGGGGAGGGGGTACAAGTTTGAATAGGTGGATATTGCACAAAAATAAACCCTAAAACTACTACAACTATATTGAATTTATTTGTACAAATAAATAAATAAGCAAAATATTTAAATATGCAATGAAATATAAATATGCAAAAATGTTTTGGTATTTATTTGATGTATGTAAAAATAAGTTACTTAATGTCATAAAAAAGGGAAAATAAAAATGATTATTTTTTTGAAAGGGTGGAAACCCTAGTTTTGTTTTAAGAAAAAAAAAAAAAAAAAAAATATATATATATATATATATATATATATATATATATATATATATATATATATATATATATATATATATATATATATATATATATATATATATATATATATATATATATATATATATATATATATATATATATATATATATATATATATATATATATATATATATATATATATATATATATATATATATATATATATATATATTATTTATTTATGTACAAGAAAATAAATAAAAATATATACAAAGGTGTTAAAAATGTAAAATGTGTGAGAAAATATTATTTAAGTGTATAACTAATAAAAATAAAAATATATAATATTTTTGTATTATTTATAAATTTATTTAAGAAAAATCAAAGTATATATTACTTAATAACTATTCTTATGCTAAAAAAAATAATAAAAATAATAAAATAAAATGTGAAAATTTAATAAAATATTTTTGATGTTTTTTAATGTTCAAGAAAAATAAATAAAGTCATAAAATGAAAATAGAAATGGAAAATATGAAAAATAAAAACAATGGGCCAAGGGGGTGCAAAGAGTAAGCAGGGGGTGTCAAAAGCAAGGCAAGCAAGCCCAGCCCATTTCCTTCATCCCTGTCCTTGAGACAGAAGCAAAACACGCGTTTCTTGTTCAAACTGGTAACTTCTGCATTTGTGCTTAAAAACAAAAACTTGCAACATGAAAGTTATAGCTCTTGATCACACGATTTTAACCATGTAAAAAACTTAATCTAACTCTCAAAGACCAGAGACAATTTCATTATTCCTAAATCTTGACCTAGTTTTTTTCATAAAGTTCAACTATCAAATACTCCTAGCTCAGTTAACATAAATGAATTCTATGCATATGTACAGCTCAAGGACAATGAGGGCTACATTTTTGCTTTACAAACCTAAGCCTATTGTTTCCTAAATAGAGAGATAGAAGTTTGAAATTTACCTGTTTCAGTCAAGCTCGAGTATGGTAATGCAGCAACTTTCAGTGAGGCCTGAGGTTCTTTTGAGCTTGCTTAATGTTCCTTTGAGCGTTCCCAATGCTTAGCTTGCTTTGAAATGGTCTGAAACTTCTTGTAGAACTCAACCTGGAAACTCAGAATTTGAAAATGGTGAAGTGTGTAAATGGAGTTACAGTGGCTTGGGAATGGTTGGGATAGTTTAGGTATGTTGTATGGAGTGTGTTGGAAGAGGTTTGGGACAAAACGCACGAGGCAATGTGAAGATGGAAGTGATTCTGCAGGGCCTGCCCTGTTTTTGCAAGAACTTGGTGTTTTGATGTTAGAGGGTGTTTTAGAACTTGCTAGCTCGTGTTTCTGACCTTAGGCAATGTGTAAAACTTGTTTGAAATGTTACAAAGACTTGGTTTTATCAGATACCAAAGTTCTGTGCTTTTTGCACAATTGCTTGGTTTTGAAGAAAAGGTTGAATTGACAATGCAAAGGCTTGTACAATCTAGCTTAGGGTCTACACATAGTTGGTATAGCTTTCCTGATATTAGTGAACTTTGTTTGCTGCAAAATATTGGGTCCTTGGCTCAAGGGAAACAAAATTGCATAAAGTAACCTTTATCAAAATGGCATTGTTATCTTTTTGCCAAAAATGGATTAATCCCTTGTATAATGTTTCATAGATCAGAACAAAACCTTAATCCAATGTGTTTGCATTTAATTTATGAGTGTGGAAAGGTTTAAGGCCTGTAAACCAAGTACAAGCATGCTCCAAACTGATTTGCAACTTGTATCAACATGAAAAATGCCATGGACAAAAGTGAGAAATGACCATTTTCTTTTCTTCGATTCTCCCTAACCATAAATGGTTTTGGAGAGTTTTTGGACATTTTGGAAAGCTTGTAACATGATATACAATCCAAATTTGAAATGAATTTTGATATTACACTTGGAACTATGTGAAACATTGCCATGAAGATAGGTCAAAATCCTGCCTAAACTAGGGCAAAATTTCACTAAGTTAGAAAGTTTTTGTGGACCCTTGTTCAAAAAATCATAACTTGAGATCCAAGCATCTTTTGGGAAAACTTTGTGAATCAAAGTTGTAGATTTTGTGGAGTACTACAACTTTCATGTTGGAATCTTTGTTTGAATCCAATTTCATCATGGTGAAAAAGTTGGGCAAAGTTGAAAAAAAATAAGAAATTTTCATAACTTAGAAAATTTCTAAGTTATGAAAATTTTCCATTTTAAACCCTAATTTTCAAAATTAGGTTTCTTGGTGAACAAGTTTCATGTTTTGACACATCTTGATGAAAAATGACCCTTAGCACTTGATTTTGACCAAAAAGTCAAAGTTTGACTTTTCAGTGTACAGTTGATTTTTGATCAGTTGACTGGAAAATTCATCTGTCAATCCAATGCTTTTGAGATCTTTTGAACCTTGTGATTAGGTCAAGATGATGAAATTGAGTCCTTGAAACCATGCTTGAAGCCAATTTTCCATTGGCTAGGTTAAAAATAAAAAATTGCCTTTCTGCAGTCAAAACCCTAAAAATGACCATTTTGCCCTTTTGATGATCTAATCAAATTTCTTGAGGAGTTGTGGTCCAAACTTGATCAAATGGTTCATATGAGTCTATAATTTTGATGTGGATTCAAAATTATGAGGTTTGACTGTAAATTGGCCACAGTTGACTTTTTCCCCAATACAGCTGATTTCTAGGTCAACTGTCCAATTGACTGGGCAAAAATTTAATTCAAAACTTGAAACTTGGTATGAGCAATCTTATAAGTCCAACATGAAGTATGAAAGTCACATTGAGCATTGGAAGTCCAAAAATCCTTGTGCAAACTCAAACCCTAATTTCAGGTCATCAGTGCAAGGAGATGTCTTGAGCAGAGCAAACCCTAATCCTGTATGGAGTCCAAAGAGTCTTGTGAGGGGAAATCTTGATAAAATGAGAGGGAAAATTTTGGGGTACAACAGCTGCCCCTGTTCAATCTTCTTGAAGCTAGTGAGTTGGATTGACGAGTTTTCCGTTCATGACTCGAAGGTAAAAGATGATTGGACACTAGAGTGCCCGTAAATTTGCACTCGTCAAAATATAGTTGAGGAAATGGGCTTAAAGATGCCATTTGGAAAGGTGACAGAATCTTGTCGGAGATGGGCTTAGAGATGCCATCCAAAGAAGTGTCGATCGCATAAGAGATTCCTTTGCGAGAGCCCGTATACCTGTTGTTGAGGAGGACTACGTCGGGGAATGCTTGTCTCTGTCGTGGTAGAAATAGAATTTTAGGAGCTTCAGTCATCCTTTATTCTACTGGGGAATCATCTCTTGGTTGAAGAAGTGAAAATGAACTGCTATCTGGTCGTGCTCCAGGCTTTACAGTGACTTACTGGGGGGGATGAGATTAAACTTGCTATCTGGTCGTTCTCCAGGCTTTAGAAGGAATTAAGTTGTTATCCGGTCGCCTCCTGGCTTCAACTTGAACTTAAGGCACACTTATATCCGGTCGATTCCGAGCTTCTTAGTAATTAGCCAAGTAAACTGCTATTTGGTCGAAATCCAAGCTTCGTAGTGTCTTAAACTGTTATCTGGTCGTGCTCCATGCTTAAGTGGGAATTAAGTTGTTATCCGGTCGCCTCCGGGCTTCAACTTGAATTTAAGGCACACTAATATCTGGTCGATTCCTAGCTTCTTAGTAATTAGCCAAGTAAACTGCTATTTGGTCAAAATCCAAGCTTCGCAGTGTCTTAAACTGTTATCTGGTCGTGCTCCAAGCTTCAGTGTCTTTGGAGATATCAAGATACTATCCGGTCAAACACGGGCTTCATAACTTGAATATAAGGTGTATCACTATTTGGTCGAGTCCAGGCTTCATGGTGCTTTATACTGCTATCTGGCCGATTCCAGGCTTCACAGTAATTTGCTGGGGATTCAACTATTTTCCGGTCTATCTCCGGGCTTCATAGTATGATGGAGAAAAAATCAAGATATTATCCGGTCGAATCCGGGCTTCATAACTTGAACTGGAACAGAAATCTGAGCATTGATTTGACTGAACCAGAGAGCTTGCGAGAATTTGATTGTATCTTTCCCTGAAAGGTAAATAGTTAGTCCTATGTAATGTCATGATGTATGCCATGTATTTTATCAATGTTCAATATATGAATGTAATGTATGCGCATGTAAGCTGATTAGCTGTCTTGCTGAGGAAGATAAATCCTTGATAGATGGAGATAATAAAAATCCTTGACTGCTGCCAGGGAAAATAAATCCATGAGCGCTGCTGGAGGTTCAAAATCTCTGACCACTGAGGATGAGAAATCCTTGTTGACTGCTGTTGGGGATATAAAATCCTTGGCAACTCGTGGGGATTATCAAAAACTTTGACAACTTCTGTGGGGATGTGAGAATCCTTCATGACTTTCCTGGGGATATAGGGATCCTTCAAGTCTGCTTGAGAAACCTGTTTGGGGAATCCATAAATTTTTGACGACTATGGCTGGGGATTACACCATGGGACTCCTTACTCGGCTGGGGAATAAGGAAATTCTGATGATTTCTACTGGGGATCAAACAAAGGAAAACCTTGATCTGCTGGAGAAACAAGGAAGGTTCTGATGGCTTCTGCGGGGAATTGAGAATGAGAATCTTCAATCTGCTAGGGGAATTTGAATCCTTGGGGACTTCAAGCTGGGAAGTCAAGAATGAGAATCTTCGATCTGTAGGGGATTAAAAATTTTGACAAATTCAAGTTGGGGAGTAATGAAGATTCGGGCAACTTCACTGGGAACTCAAGAATGAGAATCTTCACTCTGTTGGGGAGTAAAAGTTCTGTGGGGAATAGCTATACTCCTGGGGAGTAGCTATCTTGCTGGAGAGTGAGTTCAGGACTCTGGGGGAAAAGCTTATTCTCGTTTGGAAGAAGTTCAGGAGTTTAGGTTGTATGCCAATCTACTGGGGAATTACCCTAGTTTGGGGATAAGACAAAAGTTAACTGTTATCTGGTTGACTTCCAGGCCTCAAGACAACTTGCTGGCGGATCTGGGGAAAACTGAATGGTTTCCATTGTGGATTGGTAGTTGGAAATTTGACTTGACTAGGGAAGAAGGTTTCATCTCCGCTGATGGTCTGTAGTTCAAAGTTTTTACTCTGCTGAGGATCAGGAGTTTGAAGTTTTAACTTTGGTGGGAATTAAAGGTTGGAAATTATAACTCCGCTGGGGATATGTATTTCAAGGTTTTATCTCTGTTGGGGATCTTGATGACGTGCTGTAGAGATGGCTCATGGAAATGGGCTTAAAGATGCCATCCAAAAGTGATTGTTGACGAAAAGTTAAACTGGATCTGAACAGAGAATGAATCAGAATAAACCATTAGGAGATTTATCTGAAACAGTAAAAGTCCGGAAATATATCAGAATAAATCGTTGAGAGATTTATCTGAACCAGTAAAGGTCTTGGAAGTGAATCAGAATAAACCGTTTGAGATTTATCTGAAACAGCAAAAATCTAGAATATCTTCAACTTGAATAAGAATCAGGGAAATCTTAGTGTCGATCTGACTGAGCCAAAGAAGGTCTTGAATTAACTTTGACTGGATAAGAATCAGAAAAATCTTAGAATCAATTTAACTGAGCCAGACGAAAGTCTTGGAATATCTTCAACTGATGCCGGGGAAAATAAATCCTGGACTGCTCTTGAAGAGTACGTGTGTCTCCAAACTTCGCTTAGCATGTTTCCACTGGGGATTCCTGTTTCTTTGTTTGAGGAGGATTCCGCTGGGAAATGTTGATTTTGTTTTGTTAAAAGTTGAAATTTAGGAGCTTCGGTCGTCTGTTATTCTACTGGGAAATCGTCTCTTGGTTGAAGAGGTGAAAATGAACTACTATCTGGTCGTGATCCAGGCTTCATAGTGATAAGACTGACTGCTATCTGGTCGTAATCCAGGCTTCTCAATAACTTGTTGAGCTGTTATTCGGTCGTAATCCGGGCTTTATGGCTTGTTGGGGATTAAACTATTATCCGGTTGAATCCGGGCTTCATAGCTTAAAAATAAACCACTAGCTGGTTGAATCCAGGCTTCGCGGTGTTTGATACTGCTATTCGGTCGTTCTCCGAGCTTTACAATATGCTGTAGAACTCAAGATACTATCCGGTCGAATCCGGGCTTCATAGCTTGAATTTGGTGAGAATTTGATTTTATCTTTCTTGAAGGGTAAAGGTTAGTTGCATGAAATATATCAAGCAATGACGTTCTCAAAATAAATGAGATTATGTTGTATGATGTCCTGATGTACGGATATGTAATGTTTTCAAGATGATCTCACGCTGAGGAAAATAAATCCTGAATTGGTGCTGGAGAAAAGAGTTGAATTCTTCGTTTCCGATAGTGAAAATTCTGGCGACTTCAATGGGAAAAATCCTCAGGGATTCTTGAGGTCGACTTAGCTGGGAAGAGGTTATCAAAGATTGAAACTCGGGCTGGGAGTCCTCTTATGAGAAGGATTTTGGAGAGATTCGTCACTGCCCCAAGTAGCGAGTGTTTATGGCTTTTCCAGGAAATGTTTGACTGTATGCAACCTGTTGTACCCCAAAATTTTCCCTCCCATATTTCTCAAGACATTGCAAGAAAAATCTCCAAGTGGCTCAAGATTGCTCAAGAGTTGGTCAGACAAGCTTTCTCCTAAGGCAGTCTACCCCAAATTAGGGTTTGGTGTTGAATCAAGATTCTTGAGCCCAAATAACCTCAAGTGCTCACCAATGTCATAATATGTTCTCAAGATCATCCATGTCAAATTTCAAGCCTTGCAGAGGAAGTTTGCTCAGTCAATTGCTCAAAAGGTCCAAAAATCGACTGTGCTAGGGCAAAAGTCAACTGTGACCTACAAACAGTCAAACTTCAAGATTTTTTGTCAACATTCTCATTTTGAAGGATATTTCATCATTTGATAGATGGTTGATCATGATTCATCAAGGATTGCTCAAGATTCATCAAGATTCAAAAGTTGCTAAATTAGGGTTTTATAGGAAAAGTCAACTCAACTTTGACCAAGCATAACTTTCTCATACTTTATGAGAAATGACCCATCAAAAGATCATTTTGAAGAGGATGCAATTTCCTACAATCCATATTCATACCCCAAGTTCAAAATATGCACTGACAAGAAGTTAAGAATTTGGACATTATAGGTCATTTTTGAAAGTCAACAAAAACACCTTTTTTGCCAAAGCTTATAACTTGAGAATGGAATACCAAAATGAATAGAGACTAAAAGGGTTGATTAAAGGACATCTCAAGATTTCTAAAAAGTCCAAGAACACTTCCAAAAGTTCAAAATTGAAGAAGTTATGCATTGTTGAAGTTGGACTTTTTTGCAAAATTGCCAAAAGTCAACTATCCCCAAAACCTCAAATTTTGTCAAATGGGCCCATTCTTTTCAACTTGATTTGGGTTTGTATCATTGCCCACGTGCCCTAGCTTCAGCCATGTGCCCATATTTCACTTTTATTATTTAATTTGATTTTTAATTGAATTTATTCATTTTAAATCAAATCAAATCTTAAAAAAATCCAAAGAATTAATAACTCATGATTTTCAGATTGTTTTAGGCTTTGTTCACAGCTAGCATCACCATGAAATTCGTATCAAATCAAATCATGTGCAAAAAGATTGAAATTGGACAAATTTGGAAGGTTTTTCAATGGAGATCAAATCACATTCATGTGCATTGATATGGAGGGATTTGGTCCATGTTTTTTACCCTAATGCAGTACATATAACATAAGCAAGCAAAAGCATACGAAATCAGGGTTGGAAACTGTTGAGAGAGCCAGAACAAGAATTGGAAAATTCACAAAAAAGTGAGAGATCAAAGTCCAAGTTAGAGGCAATTTCAGGACACGAGACATGTTCCAATCGTTTCCTAGGTATTCACACAAGCTACCTGGATCAAAACCAAGCATTTTCAGACTCCCTAACGCACTGTAAGTCGCACGAAACACATCCCTGTTCTTGAAATCGATTTGACTTGTTCTTGCATCCTTTGAGAAAACTATTGACATATTTGTAATCATAAGAATATTTCCAAGCTATTTGCATCATTTAATTTCATTTATATGGTCTGTATTGCAATTCGCCATAGCTAGGTTTTGCTTGGAGTTTTTGGGTGTTTTTATTTCAGGAAGAATTGAAGCACAAAATGGACATGGTTGTGACCGGGAGGGTGAGACGAACACAACCATGCCCTTGAAATCCATTTTTGTAGCCTGTAGCAAATTTGGGAGATGAACATGCTTATAGCTACGGACTTCTGTCCGTTGGTATAGGTAGTTGATGTTTTAGCCATTGACGAGAGGTTGGGGACGATGCGTGGCATCCCCCTCACTGGCCAATTCGAATATCACGCGCGCTTTTTGTTCTTTCTGGCAATTATTGTGTTTTTCATATAATATTATTTGTTTGTATTATAATAACAACTAAAGCAGTGTAGCATGGTGGCAAGAGTGTTAGTGCAATCTCCTTCAGGACCTGGGTTCGAATCCCAGGTCCTCCACTTTCTCAATAATTTTGCTTTTCAGGTATTCCCATACAAGCGCCCATATGCAGTCCATCATACTCCCTCATGCATCCAAATGCCAGATGGCCAAGAGCCAGATCTGGTGGTCCAAAACTGAAGGTCTACCATGAGCCAAGTCCATGCGTGCATACTGGATCCCAGAAAGTCAAAAAGGCCAGCATAAGTGGGCTTATGGAATTGCTACCAATACCACCTAATCAGGCCCAAACTCCTCTCTTTATTTATTTTGTTTGTTTTATTAATTATTTTATTTTATTTATTTAATATTTCTAACCAATCAAAATTCTTTTTTTTTATTAAATAAAATCACAAAAAAAAACATTGTTTTATTTCAATCAATTTTTTAACTTTTATTTTTCTTAATAAATTTATTAATTAACTAGGTTTTTAATTAGAAAACTTTAATTTATTTTTGTAAATAATTTTAATTAATTAGATTTAATTAGATTTAACCACTAATTTAATTATTATAATTTCTTTCCTAAATAACCAAAAACTCCAAAAATAATTTATTTTTTCATTTAATTAATTTATTAATTTAATTTAGTAATTAATTTAGGATTTATTTCTTTCTTAAAATAAAAACAACAAAAAGATATTTTCTTTAACCAAAAGGGTCAAAACCCTAATCATGCGCCCGATTTAATTTTGCGTCGCGATTTACTTTTTTATCCAATTATGTATCTGCTTACGGACTGTAATACTTAAATAGGACAATTTAATTATTTTTATCGCTTTATTTTATTTTTCAAAGGGTTTGTCTTTGGCGATGTAAATATCCGATGCCTTGTAATTTAAATTCCGCATTTTATTTCCGCAAATTGTAACTGTTAGATGTTTGAAAATAGGGTTTGCATGACAAGACTGAATGTTAATCTTAAAATCAAATTAGATCACCTTTAACATGTACAAAGATAAAATAACTGGAAACGACACACTCGCACATGCGCACTATTAGGGTACAACCCACTTGGTTGCCTTCGTACACGGTCATTGAGTATAGGTCGTTTTAGAGGTCGCCCTCTTATCTAAAAGATCATAGTCACCTCGAAATGGTTGCCTCAGATATTGTTTCCTCAAACAAATGATCTAAGACATCAGGGTTACCACTAAGGCGTCCTAACATTGCTTTAGTGACCGTAAGTCCCGCATTCGAATTGACCCTTAAACTCCAACGACGGTGTTACCCACTCATTAATAGTGGGATGGCATTGTCTAAAGGAAAATAGCATAGAATGATTCCTTTTTCAAGTAGGTAGATGGTTCTTAGATACTTGCTCTTTCAAAACAAAACTCTTCACACTTACACTTTTCGAACAAAGTTTTCAAAACACTTCATTACACTCTTGAGGACAGAAGCAAGAGTTAAATCGAAGTTTCAAAACAAAAACTTTTTTTCAAACCCACAAGCACAAAGAAAACAATTTTGAAAACAATTGAGCAAGTACCTAAGAGCCCGTGGATAACCACGGATAGAAAGGGTGCTAACACCTTCCCTTTCTATATTCTACCCCCCGAGCCCGAGAGATATCTCGAAAAAGGAATTTTTCTGTGCTTTTTTCCTTTCCTCGTTGGATAAAATAAAAGACGGTGGCGACTCTTGCTTACCGCGACATTTTGCGAACACAAACGCAAAACGCAAACCAGCAAATTCCTTAACGAAATAGGGAAACCACGTCCCGGTTCTGGCCACCGTATCACAGAATTGGCGACTCTGCTGGGGAAATATAAGTGGGGTGTACCTTAGGAATAGTTCATAATGTTTTCAATTGCTTGACTTGTATGCTTTATCTTTGTGGGTTGAATCGGAGTTACTATAGATCCTAACCCGGATCTGGGGGATACCCTTTAGGTAAGTAGCAATAAACTGTGAGGGAACTGTACGGCATAGACCGATACGATTGAAGCAGTAGCTACGTTGGTGTGGCACTTTAGTTTGTACTGATATCCCTTGTGGCGCAACGAGGAGAATATGGGTCTTCTAAGGGGTCATTAAGCACCAACTGACCTTAGCACCTATAATTGACCAACTTGGCCATAGAACAGTAGCAGTATGCTACACTCATTGAGACTAAACTCTTGCGATGATTCCGACTGCCAGAAAAGGTTGCCAAACTGGAATTATGACCGATCGAGGGTAGTCAGTGATATTGAGATCCTCTAGAACCCGGTTACTATTTTTAGGGCAGGTTTAAACCAACTAAACTGAAAGAGGGTAATACCTAAACTCCTTGCCAGCCTGAAATCTAAGGGCTATCTGTGTGACTTGTGTGCCTTTACCATGTTTGCTATTTGTGAATACTTGTGGTGTCTTTCTATCAAGACATCATGACATCATGACATTGCATGCATATTGCATTGAACTAACCTATTTCAAAGACAAAGTGGATTCATCTTTGTTCTGTTTTGTAGGTCATGGCACCCATGCGTAGAAACACTATTCGGATCAACTTTGTTCAGATTCCTACCCAGCTTAGAGATTTGGTTGCAAAGGTCCCAGATACTACCTCCTTTATCAAAAGACATGGGAACCTCCTCAGCCTAGTCACCTCCAAGCTGGATGAACATATGATGAGTGTTCTGTGTCAGTTCTTTGATCCACTGTACCAATGCTTTACTTTTCCGGACTACCAGTTGGTCCCTACCTTGGAAGAGTTCTCTGATCTACTTGGTATCTCCATTCTAGAGCGGACCCCATTTACAGGTTGGGAGAAAGTCATTAGGCCGGAAGAGATTACTTCAGCCCTCCATCTGACAAAGGCTGAGGTAATGTCAAATTGGGAGACTCGAAGTGGGACAAAAGGCTTATTGGCTAAATTCTTGGTTGATCGGGCTAATCAGTTCTGGGACAGTCTAGACTTTCAGGCATTTGAAGACATTTTGGCTCTTCTCATATATGGTTTGGTGTTGTTTCCTAACTCGGATTCCTTTGTCGACGTGAATGCGGTGAAGATCTTAATTTCCTATAACCTTATACCCACTCTCTTGGGTGACATTTTACACTCTCTTTATGCCCGTACTACTCGGAAACGGGGAACCCTTATGTGTTGTGCACCATTGCTGGCGAGGTGGTTTATTTCTCACCTCCCCCAAATCTGTTTTGAAGAACAAGGAAGGCATGGGCTGGGCCTACAGGATTATGTCTCTCTCTCACAATGACATCATCTGGAGTAATAAGGACATGGAAGAAGTGGCTATTATTGATCGCTGTGGGGAATACCCCAATGTTCCACTACTTGGAATTCGAGGAGGGATTACCTATAACCCTTGTTTGGCCTTACGTCAGTTTGGGCGAGCTAGGAGGGAAGGACCTCATGAATTGTTGATGCCAAGCATTGTATTTGACTTCCAAGGGGATAATGACGAGCATCGCCGCAGGTTCATACGAGCTTGGGACAAGGTGCACAGGTCTGATCCACACGAGTTAGGTATGAAGACCTCTCTTCCGATGGAACCGTATCTCCGATGGGTTCGTATACATGCTCAAAAGCTGGGAATGTCGTACGAAGCTGTCTTGCCCGTAATTGTTGAGATTGCTGATGAAGAAGGGGTTCTACCTACCATCCTACATCCGCACATGCCTACTGACATTGGGGCATTAAAGAGGTCTTGGATGCAGCTGAGAGAAGAGCGGGATACTTAAAGAGAAAAGTATCATGAGCAAGAGCGGAAGATCCTAAAGTTTACAAGGCAGTTGGAGAATGAGCAGATCCTCAACAACTATGTCAGCATCAAAGGGAAACGTCCATGGGAGCGCTGATGTCTTTTGTTATTTCTAGCTTTGATTTATTTTTCAGTATTTCTTTCTTGTAACGCCTTAAAGGCATTTATCAAACATTGTTTCAAGATTATCTAATAAAAGTGTGTTTCATTTTGGTTTACGAATTTGAATCCTTCAACGTCTTTGAAATCATATCATACGCATTTCATTCCATACACCTCATCACAGGTACCCATTACAGGTCTCTTATCTTCTTCGCTGTTTATTTCAGTACATCATGTCTGATGAAACATCAACTGAACAAGCTATCAAGGCTCTACAAGCTCAAAATGCTCAATTCCAGGAATTGTTCATGAATTTGGCTAAGGGTCAGCAAGATCTGAAGACTCTTATCTTGAAGGATAAGAAGAAGAAGAAGAAGAAGAAGAAGACGGTCCTCCTGAACATGGGTCACAGGTTTGGAAATAGGCTGCGAGACGAAGTCAATCTATCCCACTCATCTGGAGGGGGAGAAAACCAAGAAGAAAGGAGGGTTCCTAGCCCTGTGGTATCTGACCACGAGACTGACTTTGACGAAGACCAGTATCCTCCGGCTGAGGATAGATATAAACAGCTCAAAGACCGGTTAAGTGCGATGGAGATTCAGAAGGTCCCTGGATTGGACTTTGGTGATCTGGGTTTGTCATCTGGGGTGGTGATTCCCCACAAGTTCAAAGCTCCAGCCTTTGCTAAATACGACGGAGTTTCTTGTCCAAAGCTGCACCTCCAGTCGTATGTTAGAAAGATCCAGCCGTACACTGCTGATAAGAACCTCTGGACCCAATTCTTTCAAGATAGTCTCTCAGGGACTCAACTTGAATGGTTTTACCAGCTGGAAGGATCTAGTATCCATAATTTGGAAGACCTTGCTGCTACTTTTTACAAGCAGTACCAATATAATGCTGACCTCGCTCCCACGCGTACCCAACTTCAAGGTATGTCTATGGGCGCGAGCGAAGGTTTCAAAGACTATGCTCCGAAATGGAGGGACCTTGCTGGAAGAGTAAAACCCCCGCTGGCTAACAGGGAGTTAGTAGATATGTTTCTGGGGACCTTGTCTGGTCCGTATTTTAACCATCTGATTGGAAGTTCATCGTCCGGGTTTACAGAGCTGATTATGACCGGGGAGAGAATTGAGGCCGGTATCAAGAGCGGCAAGATACAGAAGGGTGCTTCATCAAGTACTGAGAAGAAGCCTTTTAAGAAGGAGTCCAGCGCTGTTTACAGTTCAAAGAGCCATAATAGACCTGAACACCGCCAAGCTGTTAATGCGGTTATTATATCAAGACCTGTTATTGCTCCTCAGCGCAACAATCAGCCAAGGGCCGAGAGGCCGCGAAGACAGTTCACTTAGCTCCCTATGACCCTGTCTCAGATTCTGCCGCAGTTGTTAAAGACCAACTTGTTGATTCCGAAGGAAGCCCCGAAGAACCCCAACACAACATCACCGATGTACAATCCAAACGCCTGCTGTGCTTTTCATTCTGATAGCTCGGGGCATGATACGAATGATTGTTGGGTTTTGAAGAATAAAGTGCAGGATTTGATTGAAGCTAAGGAGATTGAATTTGAAGCGCCAGGAAATCATAATGTCATAACAGCTCCTATGCCAAAACATGACGCGGGAGTGAATGCTATCGGGGATGATGATGATGATGAAGAGTTTGCTATTGATAGCTGGATTTACCCAACTACCGATGGTGGCCTGAGAAATTGGACGGCGAAGGATTCCATGCCAGTTTCTTATATTACCCAGTAATGAGACTTTTGTTTCGAATTTGTAACAGACAATTTCAATTTTTAAACTTTACGGCCCAGTGCCTTACCCGGGGCACCGTGGCTTTGTTTGTGAGGGCTTTATGTGTGTCATTTCCATATATCATTAATAAAAGCATTGGACGTTTCTAGCATTTCAAATTTTGCACTCCTTTTCTTTCTTTTGTTATATATTGCAAAACAACTATTTTACACACACTCACATATACAGGTCTACATCCACTATGGATCCCACTGATAACGACTCTGCTACTGCCGGTTATGACTTCGAAAGTCCGATCAACTTAGCCTAAGACGAAGGTGAAGATGATTACGAAGTGCCTGGTGAACTTGCTAGACTCTTACTTCAAGAAGAGAGGGCCATACAGCCGCATGAAGAGCCAGTGGAAACAATGAATCTGGGTACAGAGGTAGACAAGAAAGAGGTCAAGATCGGTGCAAATCTGGAAGCTAGTGTTAAGAAACGGTTGATTCAGATGCTGCGTGACTACGTTGAGATCTTTGCTTGGTCTTATGAAGATATTCCTGGGTTGGATACCGATATCGTGGTTCACCAATTTCCTACCAAGGAAGACTGCCCTCCAGTGAAACAGAAAGTTCGCCGAATGCGCCTAGAGATGTCTGAGAAAATCAAGGCCGAAGTTATGAAACAGTTTGACGCCGGTTTTCTAGCAGTTACTTCTTACCCACAGTGGGTGGCCAACGTGGTTCCAGTGCCGAAGAAGGATGGTAAGGTCCAGATGTGTGTTGACTACAGGGATCTGAACAGGGCAAGCCCCAGGGATAATTTCCCTCTGCCTTATATCGACGTTCTGGTTAACAATACCGCACAGCATAAGGTCTTCTCTTTTATGGATGGTTTCTCTGGTTATAATCATATTAAAATGGCTCCTGAAGACATGGAGAAGACAACCTTTGTTACTCAATGGGGTACCTTTTTCTATAAGGTCATGCCTTTTGGATTGAAGAATGCTGGGGCAACGTATCAGCGCGCCATGGTCGCTTTGTTCCACGACATGATCCATCATGAGATTGAGGTATACATCGATGATATGATTGCAAGATCCCAGACTGAGGAAGAACATCTTGACCACCTTCAGAATTTATTTGACAGGTTGAAGTTGTACAGGCTAAGGTTAAACCCGAACAAATGCACCTTCGGGGTGAGATCTGGTAAGCTACTGGGTTTCGTCGTAAGCAATAAAGGTATTCAAGTGGACCCTGCAAAGGTGAAGGCTATACAGGAAATGCCGGCTCCCCGAACAGAAAAAGAAGTCAAAGGCTTTCTGGGACGTCTGAACTACATTGCCCGATTCATCTCACACCTGACTGCTACTTGTGAGCCAATCTTCAAGCTACTGAAGAAAGATCAAGTGGTAAGATGGAACGACGAATGTCAAGCCGCTTTCGAAAGGATCAAAGAATATCTCCAAGAGCCACCCATTCTGATGCCACCAGTTGAAGGGAGACCTCTGATCTTATACTTGACAGTACTCGATAATTCAATGGGGTGCGTGCTGGGACAGCATGACGAGTTTGGCCGAAAAGAGCATGTTATTTACTACCTTAGCAAAAAGTTTACCGACTGCGAGACCCGATACTCGTTTCTCGAGAAAACTTATTGCGCTTTGGCGTGGGCTACTCGCCAGCTGAGACAGTATATGTTGACTCACACTACTCTATTGATATCAAAGATGGATCCAATCAAGTATATCTTCAAAAATCCCGCCTTGTTCGGAAGAATAGCAAGATGGAAGATGATCTTGACTGAGTATGACATCCAGTATACGACCCAAAAGACAATTAAGGGAAGTGTGTTGGCAGATCATTTGGCACGTCAGGCAGTGGACAATTACCAGTCTATGAAATTTGAATTCCCGGATGAGAACATCATGTTGGTAACCGACTGTGAGGCACCTGGACCGAATGAAGGACCTGAGGAGGGATCCCGATGGTATATGTACTTTGATGGAGCTTCGAATGCTTTGGGTAATGGCATTGGCGCCGTGATCATATCTCCTGAAGGCTCTCATACTCCGTTCACCGTCCGACTATGTTTCAACTGCACCACAACATGGCGGAGTATGAAGCGTGCATTATGGGTCTTCGAGCAGCTATTGACCTAAGGATTAAGTTCTTAAGTGTTTTCGGAGATTCCGCTCTCGTGATCAGTCAGATCAAAGGCGAGTGGGATACGAAACATCCTAATCTTATTCCTTACAAGGAGTATGTTTTGAGTTTGCTGCCACAATTCGAGAAGATAACCTTTGAACACTTCCCTAGAGAGGAGAATCAGTTGGCGGACGCGCTAGCTACGATGTCTTCTATGTTCAAAGTCAATTGGGACAACGAGGCTCCCCAGATTACCATTGAAAGGTTGGACGAACCTGCACATTGTTGTGATATTGAGACTGAAGAGGCAATGGATAAACCTTGGTTTCATGAGGTAAAGAGGTATCTTGAAGCTCAGGAGTACCCCGAGGGTGCATCTTTTAATGATAAAAAGTTTCTGAGGAGGTTCGCGGTGAAGTTCTTCATCAGCAATGGAATCCTTTACAAGCGTAACCATGACTCAACCTTGCTGCGTTGTGTGGATAAGAATGAAGCAGAAAATATCATGCTTGAGTTACATGAAGGTACTTTCGGGACTCATTCCAGTGTACACACCATGCAAAGAGAATCCTACGGGCAGGATATTATTGGTCCATAATGGAAGCCAACTGTTATCATCATTCTCGGACCTGTCACAAGTGCCAAGTCTATGCTGATAAGGTGCATATACCTCCAGTTCCTCTGAATGTTTTGACGGCTCCTTGGCCTTTTGCAATATGGGGCATTGACATGATCGGCGAGATCAGACCTACGGAATCCAACGGGCATCGCTTCATCCTGGTAGCTATTGATTACTTTACAAAGTGGGTTGAAGCAGCTTCCTTTGCTACAGTGACCAAGAACGTCGTAGCGCAGTTTATTCGGCACAATCTGATTTGTCGATATGGTGTACCAGAAAGGATTATTACGGATAATGGCACAAATCTCAACAATAAGATGATCATCGAGCTCTGCAAGCAGTTCAAGATACAGCATCACAACTCTTCTCCCTACCGGCCGAAGATGAATGGGGCTGTTGAAGCGGCAAATAAGAACATTAAGAAGATTGTGCAGAAGATGACGGTGACGTACGAATATTGGCACGAGATGTTACCATTTTCTCTTCATGGGTACCGTACCTCAGCGTAGACATCAACAGGGGCAACACCCTATTCCTTGGTTTATGTCATGGAGGCCGTCTTGCCCATTGAAGTTCAGATACCCTCTCTTAGGATTATGAAGGATGCAGGTTTGAGCGAAGATGACTGGATTCAGACTCGGATTGATCAGTTGAACTTAATCGACGAAAAGAGACTTACTGCTATTTGTCATGGTCAGACGTATCAAAAACGGATGATCAAGGCATTTAACAAGAAAGTTAGACGACAAGAGTATCAAGTTGGGGATCTGGTGATCAAGCGCATCATACTGCCACAAGGTGATCCCAGGGGCAAATGGACCCCTACTTATGAAGGGCCATTTGTGGTTAAGAACATTTTCTCAGGAGGAGCTATGATTCTAACCACCATGGATGGTGACGACCTTCCTCACCCCGTCAATGCAGACATAGTGAAAAGATACTACGCATAATCAAAGACCCGCTAGGTTGACTGGCCTAGGCAAAAATAAGGGCTTCCCGTCGAACCAAAAGGGTTCAGGCAAAAATAAGGGATGAAAAAAAACTGTACACCCGGCAAGTCGAAAACCTGAAAAGGCGGCTTGGGAAAAAAAGGGTATCCCGTTGGACTGAAAACCCGAAAAGGCGGTCCAGGCAAAAATTAGGGATTAAAGCGTAACACTATGTCTCATTGGATCACCTTGCAACCAGACTTCGGTATCAACTATCAAGCTCGGACGACACTGATCAATCTGATTTACCTTCAACCAAGTAGAAAAGTGATGAGATGCTCGAGGACATAAAGGCGATAACAGAGTTGGAACTCAGTGGGATTATTCACATAGCTGTTTTGTTTAGTTTTTCACAAATTGTGTAAATACTATTATTCGGCGGAGTTCTCTTACTAGGACGTCAGCCTCTTGTACAATAAATGCCTATTTACAGGCCAAACTTCAAAATCAATACAACTCATTTTCAGAGAAATTTCAAACTGTTTTTCCTTTATCTGTTTTGTTTTGCAAAGAACGTCTAATGTTCATTTTTGATATATGCATTTGACATTAATTGTTGCTTGTAAATATTTACATGCAAAACGAAAGACGATTACTTGTAATGTCAGAAACAGGGGCAAATAAGAATTGTCCAAGCTTTACAGTTGCTCTGTCCACCAGGTACAAAGGTAGATTTAGCTGAAGAATATGGCTAAGGTACTTTCACTCTCCGCAGAGTAAGAAAAGACAGTAATGATAGCTCTCCCCCAGCTGAGACTTGCAACTGTAAATGAATCGGTAATACTCTCCCCAAGCATAGTTTATCTACCATCAGCACTGGAAGGTCTTAATAATCCCCAACGGAGTATAAGAATATTCCCCGGCAGAGTACAAGATATCCCCAGTGGAGTTTTAAATTTTTTCCCAGCGCAATCTGAAAAAGCTTCCCCAGTGGAGTTTGGAGAATCATCCCCAGTAGACTTTGGAAGATTGTCCCCAGCAAAGCTCAAAGGATTATCCCCATTAGAATCTAAAAGGTCATCCCCAGTGAAGCCACAACTGAAAGATCATCCCCAACGGAGTTCATCCCTTTCACAAACAGGAATTCAATCCCCAACAGGATTCAGTATCACCAGCAATGGTAATTCATCCCCAGCGGAATTTATCAGTGGAACCCTCTACAGAGCATATCTTCCCCACAGAGTAAGCTCCTCATCAGTTTATTCCCCAACAGAGTTATCCTCTCCTGCAGGTTTATTCTCATAATCATCTTTGTTCGCCGTCCCCAGCGGAAACAAAGAATTCTACTCTTTTCTCCAGCAGCTATCCGGGATTTATTCTCCCCGGCTAAAAACATTACATTTTCATATATCATGACACATGCATATACGCATCATACAACACAATCTCATTTATTTTGAGAACATCATTTCTTGATGAATATCATGCATTACATACGACTAATCTCTACCTTTCAGGAAGGATGCGGTCAAATTCTCATAAAATTCAGAGCTTTGAAGCTTTTCCAGTCGAATTACTGACCAATTCTTAAATCTCAACGGAATTATCCTCGGTTGAATTACATATAAGGTTCTAAATCTCGACAAAGTTCCTCCGTCGAATTAAATCTCGATGAAGATGTTTCCCTCAGTCGAGTTACTGACCAGTTCTTAAATCTCAACGAAATTATCCTCGGTTGAATTACAGATAAGGTTCTAAATCTCGACAAAGTTCCTCCGTCGAATTAAATCTCGATGAAGATGTTTCCCTCAGTCTAATTACTGACCAGTTCTTAAATCTCAACGGAATTATCCTCGGTTGAATTACAGATAAGGTTCTAAATCTCGAGGAAGATGTTTCCCTCAATCGAATTACTGACCAGTTCTTAAATCTCAACGGAATTATCCTCGGTTGAATTACAAATAAGGTTCTAAATCTCGACAAAGTTCCTCCGTCGAATTAAATCTCGATGAAGATGTTTCCCTCAGTTGAATTACTGACCAATTCTTAAATCTCAACGGAATTATCCTCGGTTGAATTACAGATAAGGTTCTAAATCTTGACAAAGTTCCTCCGTCGAATTAAATCTCGATGAAGATGTTTCCCTCAATCGAATTACTGACCAGTTCTTAAATCTCAACAGAATTATCCTCAGTTGAATTACAGATAAGGTCCTAAATCTCGATAGAGTTCCTCCGTTGAATTATAGACGAGTCCCTAAATCTCAGCAGAGAAGTTTTTCTCAGTTGAATTACGGGCGAGTTCTTAAATCTCGATGAAGATGTTTCCCCCTCAGTTGAATTACGGACAAGTTCTTAAAACTCAACAGAGATATTCTCTCAGTTGAAGTACATGCAAGTTCCTAAATCTCAACAAGATTAGACTCCCCCAGCAGAATCTTCCACAACAACAGGTATACAAACTCTCGCTAAGGAATCTCTTACGCGATCGAAACTTCTCCAAATGGCATCTGTAAGCCCATTCCCGACATCACAAGGCTGATACCACTTCATGTGAGTGCAAATTTCTGGGCACACTAGTGTTCAATCATCTTCCACCTTCGGATCACGAAAGGCACAAAAGCCAATCTATATCCTCAGGTTTAAGAAGATTGAACAGGGGCAGCTATTGTACCCCAAAATTTTCCCTCCCATATTTCTCAAAACATTGCAAGAAAAATCTCCAAGTGGCCTAAGATTGCTCAAGAGTTGGTCAGACAAGCTCTCTCCTAAGGCAGTCTACCCCAAATTAGGGTTTTGTGTTGCATCAAGATACTTGAGCCCAAATGACCTCAAGTGCTCACAAATGTCCTAATATGTTCTCAAGATCATCCATGTCAAATTTCAAGCCTTGCAGAGGAAGTTTGCTCAGTCAATTGCTCAAAAGGTCCAAAAATCGACTGTGCTAGGGCAAAGGTCAACTGTGACCTACAAACAGTCAAACTTCAAGATTTTTTGTCAACATTCTCATTTTGAAGGATATTTCATCATTTGGTCAAGGGTTGATCATGATTCATCAAGGATTGCTCAAGATTCATCAAGATTCAAAAGTTGCTAAATTAGGGTTTTGCAGGAAAAGTCAACTCAACTTTGACCAAGCATAACTTTCTCATACTTTATGAGAAATGACCCATCCAAATCTCATTTTGAAGAGAATGCAATTTCCTACAATCCATCTTCATACCCCAAGATCAAAAGATGCAATGACAAGAAGTTATGAATTTGGACATTGTCAAAAAGAAATGAGACCAAAAGGGTTGGTTAAAGGACATCTCAAGATTTCTAAAAAGTCCAAGAACACTTCCAAAAGTTCAAAATTGAAGAAGTTATACATTGTTGAAGTTGGACTTTTTTGCAAAATTGCCAAAAGTCAACTATCCCCAAAACTTAAAATTTTGTCAAATGGGCCCATTCTTTTCCACTTGATTTGGGTTTGTATCATTGCCCACGTGCCCTAGCTTCAGCCATGTGCCCATATTTCACTTTTATTATTTAATTTGATTTTTAATTGAATTTATTCATTTTAAATCAAATCAAATCTTAAAAAAATCCAAAGAATTAATAACTCATGATTTTCTGATTGTTTTAGGCTTTGTTCACAGCTAGCATCACCATGAAATTCGTATCAAATCAAATCATGTGAAAAAAGATTGAAATTAGACAAATTTGGAAGGTTTTTCAATGGAGATCAAATCACATTCATGTGCATTGATATGGAGGGATTTGGTCCATGTTTTTTACCCTAATGCAGTACATATTACATAAGCAAGAAAAAGCATACGAAATCAGGGTTGGAAACTGTTGAGAGAGGCAGAACAAGAATTGGAAAATTCACAAAAAAAGTGAGAGATCAAAGTCCAAGTTAGAGGCAATTTCAGGACACGAGACATGTTCCAATCGTTTCCTAGGTATTCACACAAGCTACCTGGATCAAAACCAAGCATTTTCAGACGCCCTAACGCACTGTAAGTCGCATGAAACACATCCTTGTTCTTGAAATCGATTTGACTTGTTCTTGCATCCTTTGAGAAAACTATTGACATATTTGTAATCATAAGAATATTTTCAAGCTATTTGCATCATTTAATTTCATTTATATGGTCTGTATTGCAATTCTCCATAGCTAGGTTTTGCTTGGAGTTTTTGGGTGTTTTTATTTCAGGAAGAATTGAAGCACATAATGGACATGGTTGTGACCGGGAGGGTGAGACGAACACAACCATGCCCTTGAAATCCATTTTTGTGGCCTGTAGAAAATTTGGGAGATGAATATGCTTATAGCTAGGGACTTCTGTCCGTTGGTATAGGTAGTCGATGTTTTAGCCACGGACGAGAGGTTGGGGATGATGCGTGGCATCCCCCTCACTGGCCAATTCGAATATCACGCGCGCTTTTTGTTTTTTCTGGCAATTATTGTGTTTTTCATATAATATTATTTGTTTGTATTATAATAACAACTAAAGCAGTGTAGCGTGGTGGCAAGCGTGTTAGTGCAATCTCCTCCAGGACCTGGGTTCGAATCCCAGGTCCTCCACTTTCTCAATAATTTTGCTTTTCAGGTATTCCCATACAGGAGCCCATATGCAGTCCATCATACTCCCTTATGCATCCAAATGCCAGATGGCCAAGAGCCAGATCTGGTGGTCCAAAACTGAAGGTCTACCATGAGCCAAGTCCATGCGTGCATACTGGATCCCAGAAAGTCAAAAAGGCCAGCATAAGTGGGCTTATGGAATTGCTACCAATACCACCTAATCAGGCCCAAACTCCTCTCTTTATTTATTTTGTTTGTTTTATTAATTATTTTATTTTATTTATTTAATATTTCTAACCAATCAAAATTCTTTTTTTTTATTAAATAAAATCACAAAAAAAAACATTTTTTTATTTCAATCAATTTTTTAACTTTTATTTTTCTTAATAAATTTATTAATTAACTAGGTTTTTAATTAGAAAACTTTAATTTATTTTTGTAAATAATTTTAATTAATTAGATTTAATTAGATTTAACCACTAATTTAATTATTATAATTTCTTTCCTAAATAACCAAAAACTCCAAAAATAATTTATTTTTTCATTTAATTAATTTATTAATTTAATTTAGTAATTAATTTAGGATTTATTTCTTTCTTAAAATAAAAACAACAAAAAGATATTTTCTTTAACCGAAAGGGTCAAAACCCTAATCATGCGCCCGATTTAATTTTGCGTCGCGATTTACTTTTTTATCCAATTATGTATCTGCTTACGGATTGTAATAGTTAAATAGGACATTTAATTATTTTTATCGCTTTATTTTATTTTTCAAAGGGTTTGTCTTTGGCGATGTAAATACCCGACGCCTTGTAATTTAAATTCCGCATTTTATTTCCGCAAATTATAACTGTTATATGTTTGAAAATAGGGTTTGCATGACAAGACTGAATGTTAATCTTAAAATCAAATTAGATCACCTTTAACATGTACAAAGATAAAATAACTGGAAACGACACACTCGCACATGCGCACTCTTAGGGTACACCCCACTTGGTTGCCTTCGTACACGGTCATTGAGTATAGGTCATTTTAGAGGTCGCCCTCTTGTCTAAAAGATCATAGTCGCCTCGAAATGGTTGCCTCGGATATTGGTGCCTCAAACAAATGATCTAAGACATTAGGGTTACCGCTAAGGCGTCCTAACATTGCTTTAGTGACCGTAAGTCCCGCATTCGAATTGACCCTTAAACTCCAACGACGGTGTTACCCACTCATTAATAGTGGGATGGCATTGTCTAAAGGAAAATAGCATAGAATGATTCCTTTTTCAAGTAGGTAGATGGTTCTTAGATACTTGCTCTTTCAAAACAAAACTCTTCACACTTACACTTTTCGAACAAAGTTTTCAAAACACTTCATTACACTCTTGAGGACAGAAGCAAGAGTTAAATCGAAGTTTCAAAACAAAAACTTTTTTTCAAACCCACAAGCACAAAGAAAACAATTTTGAAAACAATTGAGCAAGTACCTAAGAGCCCGTGGATAACCACGGATAGAAAGGGTGCTAACACCTTCCCTTTCTATATTCTACCCCCCGAGCCAGAGAGATATCTCGAAAAAGGAATTTTTCTGTGCTTTTTTCCTTTCCTTGTTGGATAAAATAAAAGACGGTGGCGACTCTTGCTTACCGCAACATTTTGCGAACACAAACGCAAAACACAAACCAACAAATTCCTTAACGAAATAGGGAAACCACGTCCCAGTTCTGGCCACCGTATCACACAACCCTATGTTGGGATTGATGTTCAATGCCCCAAGTGACGGGGACGGAGACTTGCCCCTGGATACTCTGCACTTTGAGAGATTTCTTGAAATCTTGACTGGACTGCCCCTGGTTTATTGGATAGTGACATGTCATGTCTCCTTGTTGATAGGAGATTTTTGCAAAGGAATTGTCATCCCACTTGAAGTGATTTTGTTCACTGAGAGAGCTTTCGTTCATCGGATGTTCACTGTGTGAATTTCTTCGCTGTCAAACAAATAGCCATATGCAAACAAAGATATTCAAATAATGCAAAGTTTATGCTTGTCTTGAAATTTTGAAAATGCGTTTTTTAGCAGAAAGCTTTTGTAAGAACAATTCAATTCAGGATTTAGAGCAAAGCCTTATAGGAGTCAGGATACCTTTTGTAACAATATTCTTTCGAACTAACCCATGCTTCAATTAGGACTTTTGAAGGTTTGTAACGTGGCTTGGTTCACGGTTTAAGAAACAAAGGATAAAGGCTCAAAGTATATTTGTACCCACCCGCTCTTCGTGGTGTTCTTCAGTCCTAAACTCAGTTAATTATGCGTTAAACTCCAATTGAGTCTAGCATGATATTTTGGTGATGGCTCACACAAGTTGAGTTTGTTGAAAGGCAGTCATTTTTACAACATTATTTTTGTTGAGGATTTGTAGTGACCTCTTTCTTTCTGTTTATTATCCCTAATTTTTCCTGACTGTTCCTGTTTTTGAGATTACAGTCAGCGGGATGCCCCAGTTTTTTCTTTAAGTCTCCTTCGTAGGTTTTGACTTAGTGGGCTTTTCTTTTTGAGAGATAATGATTTCCTATGTGACCGGGAACCATCATTGTCTTTTGATTCCAGAGGAATGTTACTTGACGTCATTCGTTGTATTACGAGATGAGAGTTTGCGGCCAAACGCGTGTTTGAATTAACTGAGAGACTACCCTGCCCCAGGTTTTGATTAAAGGTTTCAATTTGTGTTAAAACAGAAAACTTCGACTTCTTTGGCTCGAAGGGGTTGACTAGGTATTATCTTCCTTATAACTCCAGTGTTTAGGATTTGAAAGAATGCCTGTACATCATCAGCAAGGTCTGTCCAAAAGCATAATGTATGAGATTATTGCATTGTTTTTGTCATCCTCCCTTTAAAGGTTTGTAACTTTTAGCAAGAGTTGAATGTCATAAAGCGAGTAAAAAGCATAGTTTAAAATGTAATGAAAATGAAATAAATCAAGACAAACATACGCAATGCATTAATGAAACAAAGTTTGAAAATAACAGATAAATGTTTGAATAACAAAAGAAATTACAAATGGAAATTTAAAATGAACAGAAGCCTCTTTGTTCGAAATTGTCATTTTAGGTGGAGAGCCCTCAGCGGAAGATTTTCATCTGGCCATCTTGCATGAACTCCAGTGTTGTCTCTTTAATCAGATCTTGAATTTTGTTTCTCAATGTCCAACAGCTATCGGTGTCATGTCCAGGACTGTTGGAGTGATACACACATCTTGCATTTGGATTGTACCCTGGAGAGGCTGTGTTGGGACTCCGAGGGGGGTCCTTTAATACAATCAGCTTGACTTCCAACAAGCGTTGCAGCACTTGAGATAATGACATGTTAATCTCAGTGAAGCGCTTTTCAGATATATCTTCCTATGCCGGTTACCCTGTTGACGTTGGTGAGGTTGTTGTTGGGCTTGTGACCCTGAAGCAAAATGGGGAGGTTTTCCCTCGGCTTCTTGTCTCAAGTGAGGCTGAACGATAACTTGATCCTCAACCTTAGTTGTTTGCCCCATTTGGTTACATTCATCTTGATGAAGCTTGGTGATGAGGACTCTCAGCTCCTCTTACCCTCGAGCCAGGTTTTGAATAAGAGCCATTTGGCCCACCAGTTGTCCCATCATCTGAATTTTCATTGTTGCCATCTCAATTTGTAGCCCTTCCAACTGATCATTCCTGATGCCCTCTGGATTCCCTATTACCATGCCCCTTGTGAGGAGAGCTTTCACCTCTTCTTGTCCCTTTGACAGGTTCAAGAACATTTCTTGGAGTTGAGCATTTTGAGTTTGGGCATCCTTGATAGTCTGCATTAGAGCCATCTTACTGAAATAAACAGTAAGAAGATAAGGAGACTTGTTGCAAAGACCTTCTTATGCATATGATGAATGATATGTATTCATGAAATGCTTTCAAGGATTCAGAAATTCAAATTTGTTTTAAATAAAAAAGGAACAAACGTCATATTAATAAGATAGAATTTGTTAGTACATCAATGCCCCAAGGGCAAAATAATACAAAAATTCTAAGGTAAAAAGACGTTGCGCATCCTTTTTGGTGCAATGTAGGTGTTGAGAGTCTGCTCTTTGTGAAGTTGACGAGTGAGTTCCAAAGCCTTCTTCTCGCTTGCATAGAATTGGGCTTCGAAAGTATCGTGCTCTCTCTTGAGCTGTATCCAACTCCTTTGTAAATCTTCAAGTGATGTTGGCATGTCAGGATGTAGGAGGGTGTATGGAACCTCTCCTTCCATAACAGGCTCTATAATCATAGGCAGAATGTAGGGGTAAGGCATCATAAGACTTTGGGCGCGTGTTCGTACCCACTTGAGGTAAGGCTCAAGGGGGATATAATTCTTGTGTCCCAAGGTCTTACTGTCCACTTTATTGGGCATTCTCCAAGCTCGGATGAACCTTTGTCAAAGTCCTTGATCGTCGTTGTCGAAGTCAAATACCAAGTCTGGAATCAGCATGTCATGTGGGCCATCCCTTTGGGCATACCCAAACTGTCTCAGAGCCAAGCAAGGGTTGTAGGTGATACCTCCCCTAATGCCTAGTAGAGGGACATTAGGAAATTCCCCACAACGGTCAATGACGATGACATTCTCTTTTGATCGAGAACACCAATGAATATTTGAATGTGTAAGGGTCATCAACCGTTGTGACCACCTCAGACCTTGCTCATTATTCAAGACTTATTGGGGAAGATCAGAAATAAACCATCTTACCAGTAGAGGAGTACAGCACATGAGAACACCTCTTTTCCTCATTGTTCGAGTGTGAAAAGAGTGGAGGATATCCCCAAGAAATGTAGGCACCGGGTTGCGAGCCATGAAAATTTTGACAGCACTCACCTCTATAAGCTGGTCAGGGTTTAGGAACAAGACAAACCCATATATGAGAAGATCTACAATCTCCTCAAAAGCTTGTAAGTCCAATGAATTCCAGCAGCTTTGGGCCTTCTCAAATAGAAACTTTGACAAGAAACCCTTGACACCACTTCTAGTCTCCCAATGGCCTATGATATCAGATGGTTGCAAGTGTAGGGCTTGAGCAACATCTTCAGGCTTTGGATCTCTTTCCGTACCGTTGTAGGGTAGTTGATGGAGAATAGGAATCCTCAGGAGTTGAGAAAATTCCTCCAAAGTGGACACAAGCTGGTAGTCAGGAAATGTAAAGTAGTGGTGTAGGGGGTCAAAGAACTGGAAGAGAACTTTCACCATGTCTTCCTCAGTGTTGGTGTTGACTAAGTTGAGAAGACGACCATGCCTCTCGGTGAATGGAGAATTCTCAGGAATCCTTGAAGCTAGCTCCTTGATTTGAGGAGGAATTCTTATAAGGTTGACTTGGATAGTTTTCCTGCGAAGTGAATCCATTACCTATAAAACAGGAACAAAGATGAAGATCCAAATCCTTGAAATGGTTAGTGGATGCATATGATGCTTCATCATGTTATGATGTTATGCACAAGTATATATGTACAAACAAATCACACAAGTTCCTAGTTTCAGGCTTGCATGGGGTTTCATAGGTAAGTACCCTCTTGAAGTTTAGTTGGCTCAACCTGTCCTAGAAATAGTAATCGGGTTCTAAGGAGCTCAATATCACAGGGTTATTTTCTATGTTCATTGTTTCAGTTTAGCCACTTTACTGGCGACCGAAATATTCCAAGAAAACAACCCTCAATGAGTGTAGTATCGAGTATCTACCAACTTCGGACTGCACCAAAGCCGGTCATCTCACTACCCCTAAAAAGGCCAAGTTGGTCAAGTAAAGGTTCTAAAAGTCCATTAGTGCTTCATGACATCACTCGGTGGCCCCGTATTCTCTTTGATTAACTCAAAGGCTACTGGTATCCACAAATATGTCGCACTAATATAGCTATTGCTTCAACCATGTCGGTATACCCCACACAGTTTCCACAACGTATTGCTATTTACCTATGAATGTTTCCCAAATCCGGGTAGAGGATTCAAACCCAAACAATAGAACCAAAGTGTAAAGCAATCAAGTCAAACAAAATAAGCATATAAATGTGATCTAAAACCCTAAGGTGACCCCATTTTTAAGAATCTCCCCAGTAGAGTCGCCAGTTCTGTGATGCGGTGGGAGAACTGACTTGGAGGTTTTGTGTTTTTTGTTCGCAAATGTTTCGGTTTAGCAAGAGTCGCCACTGACTTTTATTTTATCCAAAAGGAAAGGTAAAAAAGCACAGGAAAGACCTTTGAGATTGTTTTTGGGTTTGGGGGGTAGATTATGAAAAGGGAAGGTGCTAGCACCCTTTTCATCCATGGTTTTCCATGGGCTCTTAGTTATTTGTTTTAGATCACTTACTTTTGCTTTTCAATTGTTTGAAATGGTGCTTTGTGTGTGTGATTTTAAAAATATTTTGAAAAGAGGCCTTTGTTTAGGCAACCTTTGTAATAATTTTTGTTTGAATATATACAAAGGTGTTTGTCTTTTGAAAAATGTTTCAATGTTTGAAAGTTTGTTTTGGGAAATGTTTTGAAATTGTATTGTGTGTTTTTGAAAATAGCAAGGATGTTTGCAAGTTTGATCAAGTAACTAGGACTTGTCTACCCTACTCAAAGATCTTTCCTACACATTTTTACCCTTTTGACATTGGTGTTTTACCATTGCATTTGGTAAACAACCTTGTCTTTGGATGTTAAATGGGACAGGCGTGGGTCATCATATGGACATGATAACAATATTTCCAAGTATCTTTAGCAAGTTTTTTGAGGGACTAGATCATTTTTGTTTAGGCAACCTAGATAGTGTCATCGAGGGACTATGATCTTTTGTTTTTTGATTTTGTTTTTCCAAGATACCTAGCATGCATACCATGGCCATGTTTTTAAGGCAATAAGTGGATGAAACCCTAGGGGTGCTTGTGTGCATTGTGTTGTCATTTTTCATGCATTTTTGTCTTGTATTTAGTCATGCTATTTGTTTGATTTTGGTCTTTTGCATACAAACCCTAATTTTACTACCATGCATATCAAAGCGATAAAATGCGTAAAAGTAAATCTAAGACTATTACAACATTATTATGGGGAGGGGGGTACAAGTTTGAATAGGGGGATATTGCACAAAAATAAACCCTAAAACTACTACAACCATATTGAATTTATTTGTACAAATAAATAAATAAGAAAAATATTTAAATATGCAATGAAATATAAATATGCAAAACTGTTTTTGTATTTATTTTATGTATGTAAAAATAAGTTACTTAATGTCCTAAAAAAGGGAAAATAAAAATGATTATTTTTTTGAAAGGGTGGAAACCCTAGTTTTGTTTTAAGAAAATATATATATATATATATATATATATATATATATATATATATATATATATATATATATATATATATATATATATATATATATATATATATATATATATATATATATATATATATATATATATATATATATATATATATATATATATATATTATATTATATTATATTATTTATTTATGTACAAGAAAATAAATAAAAATATATACAAAGGTGTTAAAAATGTAAAATGTGTGAGAAAATATTATTTAAGTGTATAACTAATAAAAATAAAAATATATAATATTTTTGTATTATTTATAAATTTATTTAAGAAAAATAAAAGTATATATTATTTAATAACTATTCTTATGCTAAAAAAAATAATAAAAAAAATAAAATAAAAAGTGAAAATTTAAGAAAATATTTTTGATGTTTTTTAATGTTCAAGAAAAATAAATAAAGTCATAAATGAAAATAGAAATGGAAAATATGAAAAATAAAAACAATGGGCCAAGGGGGTGCAAAGAGTAAGCAGGGGGGTGTCAAAAGCAAGGCAAGCAAGCCCAGCCCATTTCCTTCATCCATGTCCTTGAGACAGAAGCAAAACACGTGTTTCTTGTTCAAACTAGTAACTCTTGCATTTGTGCTTAAAAACAAAAACTTGCAACATGAAAGTTATAGCTCTTGATCACACGATTTTAACCATGTAAAAAACTTAATCTAACTCTCAAAGACCAGAGACAATTTCATTGGTCCTAAATCTTGACCTAGTTTTTTCAGAAAGTTCAACTATCAAATACTCTTAGCTCAGTTAACATAAATGAATTCTATGCATATGTACAGCTCAAGGACAACGAGGACTACATTTTTGCTTCACAAACCCAAGCATAATGTTTCCTAAATAGAGAGATAGAAGTTTGAAATTTACCTGTTTCAGTCAAGCTCGAGTATGGCAATGCAGCAACTTTCAGTGAGGCCTGAGGTTCTTTTGAGCTTGCTTGATGTTCCTTTGAGCTTTCCCAATGCTTGGCTTGCTTTGAAATGGTCTGAAACTTCTTGTAGAACTCAACCTGCAAACTCAGAATTTGAAAATGGTGAAGTGTGTAAATGGAGTTACTGTGGCTTGTGAATGGTTGGGATAGTTTAGGTATGTTGTATGGAGTGTGTTGGAAGAGGTTTGGGACAAAACGCACGAGGCAATGTGAAGATGGAAGTGATTCTGCAGGGCCTGCCCTGTTTTTGCAAGAACTTGGTGTTTTAATGTTAGAGGGTGTTTTAGAACTTGCTAGCTCGTGTTTCTGATATTAAGCAATGTGTAAAACTTGTTTGAAATGTTACAAATACTTGGTTTTATCAGATACCAAAGTTCTGTGCTTTTTACACAATTGCTTAGTTTTGAAGAAAAGGTTGAATTGACAATGCAAAGGCTTGTACAATCTAGCTTAGGGTCTGCACATAGTTGGTATACCTTTCCTGATATTAGTGAACTTTGTTTGCTACAAAAGATTGGGTCCTTGGCTCAAGGGAAACAAAATTGCATAAAGTAACCTTTATCAAAATGGCATTGTTATCTTTTTGCCAAAAATGGATTAATCCCTTGTATAATGTTTCATAGATCGGAACAAAACCTTAATCCAATGTGTTTGCATTTAATTTATGAGTGTGGAAAGGTTTAAGGCCTGTAAACCAAGTACAAGCATGCTCCAAACTGATTTGCAACTTGTATCAACATGAAAAATGCCATGGACAAAAGTGAGAAATGGTCATTTTCTTTTCTTCGATTCTCCCTAACCATAAATGATTTTGGAGAGTTCTTGGACATTTTGGAAAGATTGTAACATGATATACAATCCATATTTGAAATGAATTTTGATATTACACTTGGAACTATGTGAAACGTTGCCATGAAGATAGGTCAAAATCCTGCCTAAACTAGGGCAAAATTTCACTAAGTTAGAAAGTTTTTGTGGACCCTTGTTCATAAAATCATAACTTGAGATCCAAGCATCTTTTGGGAAAACTTTGTGAATCAAAGTTGTAGATTTTGTGGAGGACTACAACTTTCATGTTGGAAGCTTTGTTTGAATCCAATTGCATCATGGTGAAAAAGTTTGGCAAAGTTGAAACAAAATAAGAAATTTTCATAACTTAGAAAATTTCTAAGTTATGAAAATTTTCCATTTTAAACCCTAATTTTCAAAATTAGGTTTCTTGGTGAACAAGTTTCATGTTTTGACACATCTTGATGAAAAATGACCCTTGGCACTTGATTTTGACCAAAAAGTCAAAGTTTGACTTTTTAGTGTACAGTTGATTTTTGATCAGTTGACTGGAAAATTCATTTGTCAATCCAATGCTTTTGAGATCTTTTGAACCTTGTGATTAGGTCAAGATGATGCCATTGAGTCCTTGAAACCATTCTTGAACCCAATTTGCCATTGGCTAGGTTAAAAATCAGAAATTGCCCTTTTGTAGTCAAAACCCTAAAAATGACCATTTTGCCCTTTTAATGATCTGATCAAATTTCTTGAGGAGTTGTGGTCCAAACTTGATCAAATGGTTCATATGAGTCTATAATGTTGATGTGGATTCAAAATTATGAGGTTTGACTGTAAATTGGTCACAGTTGACTTTTTCCCCAATACAACTGATTTCTAGGTCAACTGTCCAATTGACTGGGCAAAAATTTGATTCAAAACTTGAAACTTGGTATGAGCAATCTTATAAGTCCAACATGAAGTATGAAAGTCACATTGAGCATTGGAAGTCCAAAAATCCTTGTGCAAACTCAAACCCTAATTTCAGGTCATCAGTGCAAGAAGATGTCTTGAGCAGAGCAAACCCTAATCCTGTATGGAGTCCAAAGAGTCTTGTGAGGGGAAATCTTGATAAAATGAGAGGGAAAAATTTGGGGTACAACAGCAAGTAATTAGGAGCAATCTACCTACTCAAATTTCTTTCTTGTTCATTTTATATTCCTTTGACATCGTTGTTTTACCATTGATTTGGTAAGCAACCCTATCTTTGGATGTAAACGGGACGGGCGTGGGTCATTGTATAACCATGATTAGCAATGTTGAAAGGTATCTTAGCATTATTTTGGAGGGACTAAGATCATTTTTAAGCCAACTTAGATAGCGTCAAAGAGGGACTATGATCTTATATTTGCTTGTTTTTGCTAAGATACCTTGCATGCGTAATATGGCCGATTTATATAAGGCAACCAAGTGAAATAACCCTAGGGTGTTGTGATAAAGAGGGAGAACTGACTCGGGTCATTTTGTGTCTGATCGCAATTGTGCGGATTGCAAGAGTCACCACTAACTTTTCTTTTATCCAAAAGGAAAGGTAAAAAAGCACAGGAAAGACCTTTCGAGATTACTTCTCGGGTTCGAGGGGTAGATTATGAAAAGGGAAGGTATTAGCACCCTTTTCATCCGTAGTTATCTACGGGCTCGTAGTTACTTGCTAGATCACTTGCTCTTGTGTGCTTGTGGTGTGGGCTTTGAAAGTATTTTGAAAATGTCTTTATATTGATTCTCGTTTCTATAAGAACACGTACAAAGGTTTGTTTCGAAAAATAGTTCAAAGAAGTGTTTGTGTGGTGTGTTTTTGAAAATGATTTTGAAAAGGTGTTTTTGTAATGGTTCTCGTCTCTATAAGAACGTATACAAAATGTTTTGTCTTTTTGAAAATGTTTTGAGATGAAAGTGTTTGTGTGAAAATGTTTTTGTCATGAGCAAGCAAACAATTAGGAGCGAATCTACCTACTCGAAAGGTCTTAAATGTTCTTTTCTTCCTCCTTTAGATGTTGCTATCTTACCATTGATTTGGTAAGAAGCCTCATCGTTGGATGTGAAGGGACAGGCGTGGGTCAATCATACAGTCATCGAAAGCAACTTATGAGACGCTTTTAGCAATTTTCGTAAGGGACTAGATCGTTTTATCGAAGGCAACATCGAGGGGCATCGAGGGACTACGATCTTTTTTATTGAAGGGTCTTTGCTAAAGCGTCTCATATTCGAGGGACATGACTGTGTTTCCAAGGCAACGAGCAAGGTTACCCTAGAGGTGCGCGTTTGAAAAGTGTGTTCGATTAAAGTTAATTTTGTTCTTTTGATTAGGTTATCTAGCGATTGTTTTTATGTCTTGCCATACACGCCTAATTACTATACGGTATAAAGAAAACAGTAAATTGCATAAATGGAAATTCTACGCTATTACAGAGCTTTCGGGAATGGGGGTATAATTTTTTCACAAATGGGGATGAGTCGAATGCGATTAAAAAGTCTAAATAGCAAACAATACAACCAAATCGAATTTTTTGCGATTAATTAAAGTTATAACAGTCTAGGAAATAAAAATTAATTAACAAAGTATGGAAGTAAGATTCTTGTTATTTGTTGGAAAAGTTTGAAAGGAAAAATAGGAAAACCTATTCTATCAATTAATTAAAGAATTAAATCAAAATACATGTATTTTTGTCTTTTAAAGTTTTTTTGTTATTAAAAAAAAATTAAATGAACCAAATAAAACTTAATATACAAAAATTACTTAGTAAAATAATTTTACAAAATCCTAAACTAGTTGAGAAAATAAATTAATTTTGAAATTGTACATTTTTTATTTAATTGAATTAGAACTAAATCATAAAAGAAATTCTAAAAAGTATTAAGTTAAACCTAAACTTAATTAACAAGCTAAAATTTACTAATACTATATTTAAGCTAAACTAAATGTAAATCAATTTAATTACAAGAAAAGGGTGTGAAATAAAAAAATAGGGGGTGAGGCTGGGAAAAAAAAGCATTGGGCTTGGGGTATAGCTCAACAGGGATTGTTTGGTCCAATAATGCACAAAAAAAACAGAAATGAAGAAAAATGAAAATGAAAATGTCCCTTGGGGGTCTCGAACCCGGGACATCAAGCTTGCATACCAACGCCCTAACCATTACACCATTCTGCTTCATTCGTTTATTTAAAGTTTCATTAGTACATAAGTCAAAACTTGGAAATTGGGTTGGGCCAAAGCAAACCAGGCCCAAACCCGATTTTATGGACAAAGAGGAAAGGGTTGAAACTAAAGCATCAGGTTGTTGTTCCAGGATCGTGAAAAGGGGAAAAAACAAGAGAGAAAAAACCCTAATCTCTCTTTCTGATTTTTACGCTAATCTCTTCCTCCCTATCGATCAACACCTCTGTGTTCTAATGGGGAATCAAGCTTCTATCTTTATTAACCTTCCTACTTCTAGCTAACTTGTCCCTAATGAAACCCTTGAATCCCAAATCGGAAGTTTCTGTGATCGTAAAAGGGTAAGAACAAAGATGCGTTACCTTTTCTATTCAGCTTCTGAGGTATGTTCTGAATCCTATTTTTGTTCTTTCTTCTGATTTCGTGAATTGTTGATTTTGAAGAAATCCCTAATAGTTTGATTTGAGTAAGTACCTCTGAGTTGCTGTGATGAAGGGTTTATCGAAATTTGTTGGTTCTGAGTTTTTTTATGATAAAGGGTTTGTGGAGATTTGTTGGCTCTGGGTTGTTTGTGATTTAGGGTTTGTGGGGATTTGTTGGCTCTGAGTTGTTTGCGATTTAGGGTTTGTGGAGATTATGTTTGATTTTGTGGTTTGTAATTTTTCTGTAGAAAATGTTATGCTATTTTTTTCTTAATGAGAACTAAGAAAACTCTCTCTCGTCTGTTATGTGCAAATTGTTTTCTTTATAGCAGTAGGATGATGAAACTTTTTTGGGGGAAAAAAGAACTGAGTTTGAATTGTTGGGATATGCCTTCTGCTTTCTTGAACCAGGTTTTGGTTTTGCTCATTTGTGTGAAAGTCTCTTTGGACTGATATGGCAGGTTTGGGATAGCAGCATTACAGGTTTTTGCAATGCTGGTTTGTGGGGCTGTTTTTTGCAGTTAGTTAGCAGACTGTAGCAGGGCAATTTGCAGGTTGTTTGGACTGTTTTGGTTTAGGGCTTTGTACTGTTGCTTGCTAGGTAATTTATTTCCTCTTTCCTTTTCATTTTTCCATGAAACAAAAGCCATGTTTGGCTTTTCAATATATTCTGAAGGGTTTGTATGATTTTAAGGAAAATGATGATAAATTTGTTTTGATGAGCAAGTTAACTTGTTGTTTTGCCTTGTTCCATTTTTTACTCATTGCTGCCTTACACATGTGTTATTGCCTGCTTTGTTTACAGCCTTTATTTATTGCAGTTTGACTTTGCTTCTGCAATATTTGTTCTGCTTTTCTGCTGTAGTTTAGGTTGTTGTTTTATTAGCTGCTATTTGGCAGCCTTGCCTTGTTGGTTTTGTGTATCTGTTTTCTTGTTTTGCTTTTCTTTCTTGTGAACCAAGGTCCAACCTTGTGATTTGCAAGGAGGAGAGGGATTATGATAAAACAAACAGACTAAAATTCTGATTCCTGTCTACAAACCCTAGTGATGAAGTTTTTTCTTTGAACAAATACTCTTTGCCTGAATTATTTCTAACTTCTTTTCTTTGTTTCATGAACATGAGGCGTGGATGGAAAGCGAGGATTGGATGGCTTGAAGATGAGGCAAAGAAGACTTGAAGAAATAAAACAAGATTTCTCTCTTTGTAAACAAAATTTGTGATTCTTTGTAGACAAAAACAAAAAAAAATCTTGTAATTTATTTCATTTGTAATATAATAAATACAAACTCTTGAATAAATTTGGTGTAATGAAATTTATTGCACAAAACTTGAATTTACTTAAACTTTGCAATTCTCAATTGAATATTTTGGATAAAATAACTTGGCTTGGTAACTTGTACTTCAAGCAATCACAAAATGATCAGATAAACCATGTGCCTTTGTACTCCAATCAAATTCTTAAACAAAATAAATGCTTAAGATCTCAATTCTATTTGACTAATTGAATCCACAATCATGGTTGTTTAAATGATAGTCTTAATCTTCACATCTTGTCCAAATCAAATTTGCACTTAAAAGGAACTCGCGTGCCATGCTCGATAAAAAAATGGAACTTCATTGCCAAACAAACATGCTCTGAGAATATCTGTCAATCTTTCAATAAATTATGGTTAAGAACATTCAAAATCAACAAATGCCTTGCGACGATTTGATAATTTTAAAGTCTTCCAAACACAACTTTCCTTCGACTCTTTGAAAATAAACCCGTGAGCAACATCACTTATGACCACATACAGAAATAATCGTCTCAAGGTCTTGTAATTTGAAGAAATCACAAATCTTAGAAATCGGGCGATTGTTATTTAAAATTAGGTCAAATTCCATGATGCGACTTCTAAGGCATTCAAATTTTGGTGATCTTCTACGTGTAATCAGTTCTTGAGAGAAATTTGAGATGGTATCAAGGAGAATCATATGCAAGAAAAACCGCTCAAAAATATTGAATAATGAAGAAGTTACAATCGTTTGAATTTGTTCTTGCAAAAGGTCAATTTTTTGGGTCGACGTGGTCGTTTTCAGTTATCTGGACCCTTGGTTGAATAAACTTGCGATGCGAGGTTTGAAACTTGGAATGAACATCCTTGGGGAGACATGAAGATCTGTGAGGACCATTTGAAACCTTGAAGACTCAATTTTCTTTGAGAAATGCAAAACCCTAATTGCTGATTTACTGCTTAGGAAGAGAATCTGTCTGATCAAATTCTGAGCCAAATTGAGTATTCGAGAAACCCTAGGATAGTATCTTGAATGAAAAATGGGAGGGAAAATTTTGGGGTACAACAGCTGCCCCTGTTCAATCTTCTTAAACTTGAAAATTAAGATCGACATGTTTGCCATTCCTAGCTTGAAAGTGGAAGATGATTGAACACTAGAGTGCCCAGAAATTTGCACTCAATGATATGTTGGTTGATTGTGTAGGGAATGGGCTTAAAGATGACATTTGGAGAAATGATGGAGAATTATCGGAGATGGGCTTAAAGATTCCATCCAAAGGTGATTGTTGACAGAAATGGACTAAGTCTGAACTTGACTTCAACTGGAAACGAATCAGAATAAATCTTTGGATTGATTTATCTGAAACAGAAAAAGTACCTATTAGGAAAGAATCAGAATAATCATTGAGAGATTTATCTGAACCAGCAGAGGTCTTAGATGAGCAACATAATAATATTCATAAATGAATTGTATCTGACTCGTATCTGGACCGTATTTTGAATGAGTGACAGAATGACATCCGAATCTAGAGCGTATCTGAACTGTATCTGAAAGCTGAATCTGAATGGGTATCAGAATGGCATCCGTATCTGGAGCGTATCTGAAAGCTGAATCTGAATGAGTATCAGGGTGGCATCCGTATTTGGAGCGTATCTGAATTGTATATGAAAGCTGGATCTGAATGAGTATCAGGATGGCATTCGTATTTGGAGCGTATCTGAACTGTATCTGAAAGTAGAATCTGAATGAGCATCAGGATGGAATCCGTATTCGGAGCGTATCTGAACTGTATCTGAAAGTTGAATCTGAATGACCATCAGAATGGCATCCGTATTTGGAGCGTATCTAAACTGTATCTGAAAGTTGAATCTGAATGAGCATCAGGATGGCATCCGTATTTGGAGCATATCTGAACTGTATCTGAAAGTTGATTCTGAATGAGCATCAGAATGGCATCCGTATTTGGAGCGTATATGTACTGCATCTAAAAGTTGAATCTGAATGAGTATCAGGATGGCATCCGTGTCTGGAGCGTATCTGAAATGTATCTGAAAGTTGAATCTGAATGAGTATCAGAATGGCATCCGTGTCTGGAGCATATCTGAACTGTATCGATGATGATTTGAATATTGTTAGTGGTAGCTGTTGATTAATTTTATCCTGAAAAGGGTAAAATGTTAGCCAATATGCAATGTCATGTTGCATGAAATGTATGCATAATGGGATTAGGTTGTATGCATTCATGTTGTCAACGTTTATGATATATGAATGTGGTGTATGCATATGTGAGCTGATCCATTGCACTGCTGTTGGATTAGGGAAAATAAATCCCTGACTTCTGCTGAGGATATGGAGTGTAAGTCTTCATGTTGTGAAGTTGAAGTGTTGATGAATTTCCTTTTCGAGAAATAAACTCTATTGTAAGGGAAATGTCATGTACTTCTTGTGAAATCCTGTTGGGAGATCCTGAGAAATCAGGTGACTTCTACCGGGGATTGTTAACTGAAAGCGTTGTTCTGCTGGGAATTATACTGTATACTGTGGGGATTTTTTAAATATCCTAGAGAGATTTCCCTATCCCTTAAATCCATTAGTAATTGTCTTTCTATTTTGTTTATTTGTAAACAGTAATTATGTTCAAATGCATATGTTCAACAATAAATTATTGGACGTTTTTGCAAACAAAATACAAGAGTAAAGAAAACAGATGGTTTTTGCACTTTCAAAGGGATATCTTTGTATTGACCTTGAGTAAGTATTTTTGTACAATGAGACAAACACTCTAGTAAGAGAATGCCGTTGTAAAAAAATGAAAATTTGATACAAAGAAAAGATAGCTATGTGAAATAATCCCATGGGGTTCCCATTCTGCTATAGCCTTCATATCTCCGAGCATCATGTTTATTTGTTACCTCATCCGAAAATGATTGAATTGATTCGAACTTCTGAGTTTGTCAATGGAAGCCAAAGTTTGTTCGTAACGTGATCCAACGGAGCATAGTCATACGCTTTAATTCCCTAACTTTTGCCTAGACCGCCCTTTCGGGTTTTCAGTCCACCGGGAAACCCTTTTTTACCCAAGTCGCTCTTTCGGGTTTTCGACTTGTCGGGTGTATAAATTTTTTGTTTATCCCTAATTTTTTCCAGAACCTCTTTGGTTCGTCGGGATGCCCTTGTTTTGCCTAGGTGTGTCAACCTAGGGGGTCTCTTATGCGTAGTATCTTTTGACTATGTCTGCGTTCGCAGGGTGCGGCAGGTCGTTGCCATCCATGGTGGTCAAGATCATTGCTCCACCAGAGAAGATGTTTTTGATTACAAATGGTCCTTCGTATGTAGGACTCCATTTTACCCTGGGATCACCTTGCGGCAGTATGATGCGCTTGATCACCAGATCCCTGACTTGATACACTTGGCGTCTGACCTTTTTGTTGAAAGCCTTGATCATCCGTTTCTGATACATTTGACCATGGAAAACAACAGTAAGCCTTTTCTCATCAATTAAGTTCAGTTGATCAAGTCAAGTCTGGATCCAATCTTCTTCGTTCAGCCCTTCATCCTTCATAATTCTCAGAGAGGGGATCTGGACCTCAATAGGTAAGACAACCTCCATATCATATACCAGAGAATAGGGTGTTGCCTCAGTTAATGTGCGAGCTGTAGTTCGATACCCATGGAGAGTAAATGGTAGCATCTCATGCCATTATTTGTATGTGACTGTCATTTTTTATATGATCTTCTTAATGTTCTTATTTGCAGCTTCGATAGCACCATTCATCTTTGGCCGGTAAGGGGAAGAATTGTGATGCTGGATCTTGAATTTCTCCCACAAGGCGGTGATCATAGTGTTGTTTAGATTCGTACCATTGTCAGTGATGATTCTCTTTGGGATACCGTACTGACAAATGAGATTCTGCTTGATGAACCGAGAGACAACATTCTTGGTAACGGAAGCGAAAGAGGCTGCCTCCACCCATTTTGTAAAATAGTCAATGGCCACTAAGATGAAGTGGTGTCCATTGGAGGCCGTTGGCCTGATTTCCCCAATCATATCAATTCCCCACATAGCAAAGGGCCAAGGAGCCGTCAAGACATTCAGATGAACCGGAGGTACGTGCACCTTATCAGCATAAATCTGACACTTATGGCAAGTTCGAGAGTGTTGATAGCAATCTGCTTCCATGGTAGACCAATAATAGCCTGCCCGTAGGATTTTCTTTGCCATCGTATGCCCACTGGAATGGGTACCAAAAGTTCCTTCGTGCAATTCAGCCATGATCCTTTCAGATTCAACTTTGTCTATGCACCAAAGTAACACAGAGTCATGATTCCGTTTGTACAGAATGCCATTATTAAGGAAGAACTTAGCAGAGAATCTCCTTAAGAACTTCTTATCATTGACTAAAGCTCCTTCCGAATATTCTTGAGCCTCGAGATACCTCTTGACTTCGTGAAACTAGGGCCGGTCCACTACCTCTTCAGTATTAATCTCGTGACAGTGACCTGGTTCGTCCCTTCGTTCAATGGTGATCTGGGGAGCTTCGTTGTCCCATTTAAGTTTAAACATGGATGAAATTGTGGCTAGTGTGTCTGCTAGCTGATTTTCTTCTCGTGGGAAATGCTCGAAGGTAATATTCTCAAAACATGGGATCAATGTCAACACATGTTCTTTGTATGGGATAAGGTTGGGGTGTTTGGTGTCCCATTCCCCTTTGATATGACTGATGACCAAAGCTGAATCTCCAAATACATTCAAGGATTTGATCCCCAAGTCTATGGCAGCTCTGAGACCAAAGATGCACGCTTTGTATTCTGCCATGTTGTTTGTATAATTGAAGTAGAGTCTTGCGGTAAAGGGAGTATGACACCCTTCGGGAGATACGAGTACAACGCCAATACCATTGTGTAATATGGTGGGAGAACTGACTTGAGGGTTTTGAGTTTTTTGTTCGCAAATGTTGCAGTTTATCAAGAGTCGCCATCGACTTTTCTTTTATCCAAAAGGAAAGGTGAAAAAGCACAAGAAAGACCTTTGAGATTGTTTCTTGAGTTCGGGGAGTAGATTATAAAAAGGGGAGGTGTTAGAACCCTTTTCATCTATGGTTTTCCATGGGATCTTAGTTACTTGCTAGATCACTTGCTTTTTGTTTTGAAATTATGCTTTGTGTGGGTTTTGAAAGTATTTTGGAAAAGAGGCCGTTGTTTAGGCAATCTTTGTAATGATTCTCATTCGTAAGAATGTATACAAAGATGTTTGTCTTTTTTTTTAGAAAATGTTTTCAATGTTTGTAAGATGTTTTGGAAATGTGTGTGTTGGTTTTGAAAATAGCAAGGATAGTTGTTTGAAAATGGAGCGAGTAACTAGAAGTAATCTACCTACTCAAATGTCTTTCTTGTTCATTTTCTATTCCTTTGATATTGTTGTTTTACCATTGATTTTGTAAGCAACCCTATCTTTGGATGCAAAAGGGACGGGTGTGGGTCATCGTATAACCATGATTAGCAATGTTGCAAAGTATCTTAGCATTTTGAGGGACCATGATCATTTTGTAAGGCAACTTTGAATAGCGTCATCGTGGGACCATGATCTTATATTTGTTTGTTTTTGCCAAGATACTTCGCATGCGTAACATGGCTATTTTTGTATAAGGCAACCAAGTGGAGAAACCCTAAGGATGCTTGTGTGCAAGTGTGTTATTTTCATGCTTGACCTTGTCTTGGACTAGGGTTTTCTATTTGATTTGTTTTTGTCTTGCCATAGAAACCCTAATTACTAGCATGGTATATAAAAGTGGTAAATTGCGTTATTTAAAGATTACTACGTTATTACAACATTTTATGGGAGGGGGAATACAAATTATGAATGGGGATTTGCAATAATGTAAATCTAATTAAGCTATTACAACCAAATCGAATTTGTACAAGCATTTGAATAAACAATATACAATATAATTAAATATGCAATGGTATGTATATATGCAAGAAATAAGGTTTTTGTTTTGTTTTTCATATGCAAGAGAGTTTTGACCTAATCCTAATAATTTAAGAAAAGGAAATTTATTTTTATACATTGATTAACCCTAATTTTAGGTTATTAAAAGGAAATAAAGTTCTTTAAATATCTTTTTTTTGTGTATTTTTGTCTTAAAATAATAAATAATATTTATGAAAATATTTGGTCTTTTTATATGTCAAAAATAAATATTTAGAAGTATGAAAAAAAAGTATAAAAATATATCTAAATTTAATTTATTTTTACAAGTTTATTTAAGAAAAATATTAGTATATAATAAAGTAAAAATATATTTTTTATGTAAAAATAAAATAAAAGAAACAAAAATGCAATATTTAACATATTTATATTTTTTTATGATTTTTATAATATTTACGAAAATATATTTGATGAAAAAAAGGAAATAAAAAATAAATAATAAAAGATTGAGCCAGGGGTGCTGTAAGGAGGAAGGGAGGTAAATGTTAGAAAAAATGAGAGGCCCAACAGCTTGAGCCCACGCTGCCAAAAATGCCAAAAATGAAGCTGAAAAAATAAGAAAAATGCAAAAGGTAGCGCCAAGGCTCGAACCCATGACCTATGTATTTCCAGCGCGCTACCTTGCCATTGGGGTGGCTGTACATCCGTTAGTTCATATGAAATAAAATATACATAACACAAAACAACTCCTAGCCCTGTACTTCATCTTCTTCCTCAAGCTAGCCAGAACCTCTGTATCTTTCTCATTTCTCCATGAAAATGGAAACTTCCAACATGAAAATGATAGTACTCTTTCTCATGATTTCAACCATGTAACTCATGTTAACTAACAATCAAAGATCAAAACGAATTTTAAAGGCCCTAATTTTAAACCTAATTTTTATAGAAATTTGAACTCTAAAATTCTTTATACACAATTAATATAAATGAAATTTATGAACATGGTTGGTTTTAGCCCAAGGATATCTACATTTTATCTTCACAAATCGTGACCAATAGATGCCTGTATGAAGAGATAGAAGTTGGAGTTCTTACCTCTTTCAGATGAGATCGTGAATGGAGTTTTAGTGAGATTTATGAAGGCCTGAAGATCCCTTTAGCTTGCCTGAACCTCCCTGAGTGTGTTCCAATCCTTGCCTTGCTTTGAAAGTGCCTGAATCTCTCTATCCAAGTCAACCTGCAAACTTGAAAAACAAAAATGGCAGATGAAGAAGGAGGAGTTACAGTGAAGGGGTGATGGTCTGGAATACTTAGATATGAGGTAGGTAAAGTGTTTGAGTGATTAAAACTTGAAACACACGAGTAGATTTGTGGATTGCTATGCTTGGTCTCAAACTGCAAGTTTTTGACAGGTTTTTGGTGATAGGGAGTTTTAGAGAGTTTCTGGCCTTTAGCAATCGTGTTCTAAGTTGTAATGTGTTTGTGTATAAGTATAGAGAAGGTTTTAAGTCAGCTCCACAACAGATTTTTGAGTTCTAGCCTTTTTGCACTCTTACTTGCTTTTTAAGAAAAGTGAAGAGACCACTCCCTACATGCTTGTACGGGCCTGCTTGGAGTTGGTACAGGTTCTAGACAACTTGCTTTTGGTTTATAGTACTTTTGTGTGCAGAGAAAACAGGTCCAATGCTCAAGAAGTTAAAAGTTGCAAAAGTTATGCTTTTCCAAAATGGCAATGGCAACTTTGTGCTATTTATGGAATTAAAGCTTGGACAAAGACTCTTGTGCTTGAATTAAGGCTTTATCATCTGTGTAATAATTAAATTATGAAGTGAGAAACAAGTTTGATACTTTTAGAACAAGGATTAGGCAGCATAGGTTCAGATTTGAATTTTGTTCTTCATGAAATGGCTTGAAATCAAAGTGAGAAATTTCCAACTTCATCTCTTAGATTCTCCCTACTCAAAAATGATCTCAAGGAGTTCTTGGATATTTTGAAAAGCTTGCAATATGCTCTATAACTCATATTTGAAATGAATTTCAAGACTCTTCTTGGAACTAGGTGAAAATTTTCCATGAAGTTAGGTCAAAAACCTGCCTAAATTAGGGCAAAATTTCACTAAGTTATTTTAGTTCATGAGCATGTATTCACAAAATTATATATCTTGAGATCCAAGCATCTATAGGAAAAAATGTGTGAATAAAAGCTATAGATCTCATGGAGATCTACAACTTTCATGTTGGGAACTTTCTATGAATCATCTTGCATCATGGTGGAAATTTGGCTTAAAGTTGAGAAAAAATAAGAAATTTTCTATACTTAGAAAATTTCTGTTAAGAAAATTTCAAATTTTAAAACCAAAACTTCAATCTTTGATTTCTTGATGAACAAGTTTCACATTTTGACATGTTTTGATGAATTGTGATCCTTGGCATTTGATTTTGACCAAAAAGTCAAAGTTTGACTTTTCAGTATACAGTTGACTTTTGATCAGTTGACTGAAAAATTCATCTGTCAATCCAATGGATTTGTAATGTTTTGAACCATGTCAATAGGTCATGATGATGCAATTGAATCCTTGAAATCATGCTTCAAATCAATTGGTAATTTTCTAGGTCAAAAATCAGAAATTGCCCTTTCTCAGTCAAAACCCTAATTTTGACCATTTTGCCCTTTTGATGATTTGATCAAATTTCTTGAGGAATTGTGGTCCAAACTTGATAAAATGATACATATGAGTCTAAAATGTTGATGTGGATCAAAAATTATGAATTTTGACTGTAAATTGGCCATGGTTGACTTTTTTCCCAATACAACTGATTTTTAGGTCAACTGTCCAATTGATTGATAAAAAATGTGATTCAAGGCTTAAAACTTGACATGAGTAATCTTAGGGGTCCATGATGATGCTTGAAAGCCATATGAAACATTGATAGTCCAAAAATCCTTGTACAATCTCAAACCCTAATTTTGGGTCATCAGTGCATTAAGAGATGTCTTGAGCTGATCAAACCCTAATCCAGTCTTGAGTCAAAGAGATCTTGTGAGAAAAGTCTTGATAAATGAGAGGAAAATTTTAGGGTACAATAGCTTCCCATGTTCAATCTTCTTAAACTTGAAGAGTTAGATTGGCGAGTTTTTCCATTTGTGACTCGAAGGTGAAAGGATGATTGGACACTAGAGTGCCCATAAATTTGCACTTGATGATGTGTTGATAGAAGGAATGCACTTACAGATGCCATTTAGAGAGGTGGTAGAATCTTGTCGGAGATGGGCTTGTAGATGTCATCCAAGAATGTTTGTTGAATTGTAAGTTGTAAGCTGAAAGAATGAGTATCAGAATGGAGTCCGCGTCTGGAGCGTATCTGAACTGTATCTGAAGACTGAATCTAAATGAGTATCAGAATGGAATCCGGGTCTGGAGCGTATTTGTACTGTATCTGAAAGCTGAATTTGAATGAGTATCAGAATGGCATCCGTGTCTGGCGAGTATTTGAACTGTATTTGAGAGTTGAATCTGAATGAGTGTCAGAATGGCATCTGTGTCTGGAGCATATATGTACTGTATCTGAAAGCTGAATTTAAATGAGTATAAAAATGGAATCCGTGTCTGGAGCGTATCTGAACTATATTTGAGAGTTGAATCTGAATGAGTATCAGAATGCCATCCGCGTCTGGCGCGTATCTGAACTGTATCTGATTGCATATTGTCAATGGTAATTGTTAATCTTATCCTGAAAAGGGTAAAATGTTAACTAAAATACAAAGTTATGTTGCATGAAATGTATGATGCAATATATTTGTTTTATCAATGTTTACGAAATATGGATGCAATGCATGTGCATGTAAGATGATTTGCTTTATTGCTATTTGATTGAGGAAAATAAATCCCCGAATACCGTTGAGGACATGTTGAATTTTATGTCTTGAAGTTGAAGTATTGATGAACACCTTGTTGAGAGAAGTAAATTTTGTTGTGAGGGCATTGACATGTACTGCTTGTAAGATCTGCTTGGGGAATCCTGAGAAATTTGACGATTCCTACTGGGGATTAATAATATGAAATTTTGTTCCGCTGGGGATTTAAATGACGTACTGTGGGGATTTCTTGGGTAATAGCCTAGAGACATTTTCTTATTCTTTCATCCTATCAGTAATTGTCTTCCTCATTTTGTTTATTTGTAAACAGCAATCATGTTCAAATGCATATGTTCATCAATGAATCATTGGACGTTTTTGCAAACAAAAACACAAGCGTAAAGAAAAAGACCAATAGTTTTTTGCACTTTCAAAGGGATGTCTTTGTATTGATTTTGAATAAATATTTGTACAAAGGAGACAAACATTCTGGTAAGAGAATGCTATCGTAAAACAAGAAAACTTTGATTCAAAGAAAGATGACTATGTGTAATAATCCCATGGGGTTCCCATTCTGCTATAGCCTTCATATCTCCGAATATCTTGTCTATTTGTTGCTTCGTCCAAAGATGATTGAATTGATCAGAAACTCCGAGTTTGTCACTAGAAGCCAGAGGTTGTCCGTCAAATGATCCGACGGGACATAGTCATACGCTTTAATTCCCTAACTTTTGCCTGGACAGCCCTTTCGGGTTTTCAATCCACCGGGAAACCCTTTTTTGCCCAAGTCGCCCTTTCGGGTTTTCAACTTGTCGGGTGTACATATTTTTTTTAATTTTATCCCTAATTTTTGCCCGAACCTTTTGGTTCGCCAGGATGCCCCTTGTTTTTCCTAGGTGTGTCAACCTAGCGGGTTTTTTATGCGTAGTATCTGTGATGCGGTGGGAGAACTGACTTGAGGTTTTGCGTTTGTGTTTGCAAATATTGCGGTTAGCAAGAGTCGCCACCGACTTTTCTTTTATCCAAAAGGAAAGGTAAAAAAGCATAGGAAAGACCTTTGAGATGTTTTCTTGAGTTCGGGGGGTAGATTATGAAAAGGGAAGGTGCTAGCACCCTTTTCATCCATGGTTTTCCATGGGCTCTTAGTTACTTGTTTAGATCACTTGCTTTTGCTTTGAAATTGTTTGAAATGGTGCTTTGTGTGATTTTGAAAGTATTTTGAAAAGATGCCATCGTTTAGGAAATCTTTGTAATGATTCTCGTTCGTAAGAATGTATACAAAGATGTTTGTCTTTTGAAAAATGTTTCAATGTGTTGAAAGTTGCTTGGAAATGTTTTGAAATGTGTGTGTTTGTTTTTTAAAATAGTAAGGATTGTTTGGAAGAGAGCAAGTAACTAGGAGCTATCTACCTACTCAAATGTCTTTCTTATGTATTTTTATTTCTTTGACATTGTTGATTTACCATTGCTTTGGTAAACAACCCTATCTTTGGATGTTAAACGTGACGGGCGTGGGTCATCGTATAACCATGATAGCAATGTTGCCAAGTATCTTTAGCATTTTGAGGGACCAAGATCATTTGTTTAGGCAACCTTTTGATAGCATCATCGAGGGACTATGATCTTTTGTTTTGTTTTTCCAAGATACTTTGCATGCATACCATGGCCATTTTATTTAGGCAACCAAGTGGGTGAAACCCTAGGGGTGCTTGTGTGCAATGTGTGTCATTTTACATGCTTTTTGATTGTCTTGTATTAGGTCATTCTATTTGTTTGATTTTTGTCTTATCATGCAAAACCCTAGTTTTAGTAAACATGGTATAATGTGATAAATTGCGTAAAATAAATCTAAGTTATTAAAACAATTATTATGGGGGGGGGGGGGGGGGGGATACAAGTTTTTGAATGGGGATATTTGCACAAAATAAAACCCTAAAATACTATTACAACGCAATTGAATATTTGCAAATTAAATAAATAAAAAAATATTAAAAATGCAATAAAATTGTAAATATGCAAAAAAAATGTTTTGTATTTGTTTTATGTGTGAGAGAATAATATTATTTAAGTCCTAAAAATAAGAAAAATAATATTGTTGTTTTTGAAAGGGGTAAAACCCTAGTTTTTGATTAAAAGAAATATATATTCTATATTTATTTTATTTTGTCTACTTTTATACAAGAAATAATAAATAATATTATTAATAAATATTAAAAATTAAAGTATGTATGGAAATAATATTTTATGTATATGAATAATAAAAATAAAAATATATAGTATTTTTAAATTATTTACAAATTTTATTTAAGAAAATAAAGTATAATATCCTAATAAACTATTTCTTATGCAAAAATAATATATATATATATATATATATATATATATATATATATATATATATATATATATATATATATATATATATATATATATATATATATATATATATATATATATATATATATATATATATATATATATATATATATATATATATATATATATATATATATATATAATAAAATACAAAAAATAAAGAAAATATTTTTGTGATTTTTTAATGTCCAGAAAAGAAAAAAAATGCAAGTCAAAATATAAAATATGCAAGAAAAATGCAAAAATATAAGAAAATAGGTCAGGGGGTGCAAATAGGAATATGGGGGGGGGGGGGGGGGTGAAAAACAAAACAAGCAGGCCCAAGGCGCGCCAGGCCCAGGACACTTCATCCCTGTCCTCCCGCTTCCATATGCGCGTGTTTTTGCTTCAACCTGTATCTTGCTATAGCTTGCATAAAATCAAAAACTCGTAACATAAAAAATGTAGCTTGTAAACTCACGATTCCAATGATATAAAATTCATGACCTAACTCTCAAAGATCAGGGAGAATTTTAATGGCCCTAATTTCTGACCTAGTTTTTTCATGAACTTCAAGCTTCAAATTCTCACTACTTAGTTAATATAAATGACAACTATGCATATGTACAGCTTCAGCAAGTTAAGGACTTCATTTTTGCTTCACAAATCGTGGCTTGAGGATGCCTAAATAGAGAGATAGAGTTTTGAAAAATACCTTGTTCAGTTGAGTTTGGATATGGCAATGTGGAGACTTTGAGTGAGGCTTGAGGATCGTGTGAGCTTCCTTGAAGTTCCCTCAAGCTATTCCAATGCTTAGCTTGCCTTGAGGATGCTTGAAACTCCCTGTAGAAGTCAACCTGCAACCTTCAAGTTTGAAAATGGTGATGTCTGAAATAGAGGTTACAGTTGCAAGACAAGGGCTTGGATAGTTTTGATGTGATGTATGGAAGGTGTTTGAAGTGTTACAAGGCAAAACGCACGAGCAAATCTTGAGTTGGCAAGAGTTTTGCGGAAGCTGCCCTGTTTGGGCAGAAAAATGTGGTTTTTGTATTTGGGAGAGTTTCAGATGTTGTGCACTCGTGTTCTAGCTTGCAACAAGTTTTGTGAATGTGTTTTGAATGATGCCAAGCCTTCCCTTTATCAGCTTGTACAAGTTTTTGACTTTTGGCCACTTTTCTTGCATTTGAAGAAAGTTGAAGTGACTTAAGCCAAAATGTTGTACTTGCTTACTTGCTAGCTGCAGAGGGTTGGTATGCTTTGCTTGTGATCTATGTAAAATGCTTGTACTCAAGGAACAAGTCCAAGGCTCAAGGCTGATAAAGTTGGAAAAGCTTGCTTTATCAAAATGGCATTGTGAACTTTTGGCCATTTATGGAATTATTTCTTGTATAATGCTTCAAAGGTCAAAATAAAGCCATTATCCATTGAGTTAGCATTTAATTATGGAGTGTAGAAGGTATTTAGGACCTGTAATGCAAGGTACAAGCATGCTTGATCAGATTTGCAACTTTATGCAATGTGAAAATGGCTTGAACCAAAGTGACAAAATGTCATTTTCTCTTCTTCGATTCTCCTAACCACAAATGATCTCAGAGAGTTCTTTGACATTTGGAAATATTTCAATGTGCTATACAATCCATATTTGAAATGAATTTTGAGATACCTCTTGGAACTAGGTGAAAAATGCCCATGAAGTTAGGTCAAAAACCTGCCTAAATTAGGGCAAATTTTCACTAAGTCTTTTAGTTCATGGACCCCTATTCACAAATTCATATCTTGAGATCCAAGCCTCTTTTTGGAAAACTTTGTGAATCAAAGTTGTATATTTCATGGAGGACTACAACTTTCATGTTAGAAGTTTTCTTTGAATCCAATTGCATCATGGTGAAAAAGTTGTGGAAAGTTGGGAAAAAATAAGAAAATTTCCATACTTAGAAAAATTTGAAGTTATGAAAAATTTCAAATTAAAACCCTAATTTGCAATTTTAGGTTTCTTGTCCAATAATTTTCACATTTTGACATGTCTTGATGAATTATGACCGTTGGCACTTGATTTTGACTAAAAAGTCAAAGTTTGACTTTTCAGTGCACAGTTGACTTTTGATCAGTTGACTGCAAAATTCATCTGTCAATCCTATGCATTTGAGATCTTTGAACTATACAATTAGGTAAAGATGATTCCATTGGATCCTTGACACCATGCTTGAACCCAATTGGTCATTGGCTAGGTAAAAAATCAGAAATTGCCCTGTTCTCATTCAAAACCCTAATTTTGACCATTTTGCCCTTTTGATGATTTGATCAAATTTCTTGTGGAGTTGTGATCCAAACTTGATAAAATGGTTCATATGAGTCTAAAATATTGTTGTAGATCAAAAATTATGAAGTTTGACTGTAAATTGGCCATGGTTGACTTTTTCCCTAATACAACTGATTTTTAGGTCAACTATCCAATTGACTGGTCAAAAATGTGGTTCAAGGCTTGAAACTTGGTATGAACAATCTTAGGGGTCCAAGATGGTGTATGAAAGTCACATGAAGCATTGATGGTCCAAAAATCCTTGTGCAAACTCAAACCCTAATTTCAGGTCATCAGTGCAAGATGAGGTCTTGAGCTGGGCAAACCCTAATTTTGTCTTGAGTCTTGTGGGGAAAATCTTGATAAATGAGAGGGAAAATTTTGGGGTACAACATCTGCCCCTGTTCAATCTTCTTGAACCTGAAGAGTTAGATTGGCGAGCTTTGTCGTTCGTGACTCGAAGGTAAAAGATGATTGGACACTAGAGTGCCCGTAAATTTGTACTCGTTAAAGTGTAGTTGAGGAAATGGGCTTAAAGATGCCATTTGGAGAGGTGACAGATTCTTGTTGGAGATGGGCTTAGAGATTCCATCCAAGAATGTTTGTTGAGTTGTAAGTTGTAAGTCAAAAGAATGAATATTCAGAATGGTGTCCGTGTCTGGAACGTATCTGAGCTGTATCTGGAGACTGAATCTGTATGAGCAATAGAATAGCATCCGTGTCTAGGATGTCTTTGAGCTGGGGAGAATCAAAATAAGTGACAGAATGGCTACTATGTCTGGAGCGTATCTAAACTTGAAATTGAATAAGTGACAGAATGACTTCCATGTCTGGAGTGTATCTGGACTGGAATCTGAAAAAGTAGCAGAATGACTTCTGTGTCTAGAGTGTATCTGAACTATATCTGATATCTGAGTCTGAATGAGCAATAGAATGACTTCCGTGTCTGGAGTGTATCTGTATTGTATCTGAGATCTGAGTCTGAATGAGCAATAGAATGACTTCCGTGTCTGGAGTGTATCTGTATTGTATCTGAGATCTGAATAAGGGCCAGAATGGCATCCGTGTCTGGAGCGTATCTGAACTTGAAATCTGAATGAATAGCAGAATGACTTATGTGCCTGGAGTGTATCTGAATTGTATCTGATAGTTGAAATCTGAATAAGTATCAGGATGGCTTCCGTACCTGGAGCGTATCTGAACTGTATCTGAAATCTGAATCTGAATGAGCAACAGAATGACTCCCGTGTCTGCAGTGTATATGTATTGTATTATGATTGTATACCGTTAACGGTAGCTTGTTAATCTTCTCCAGAAAAGGGTAAAACGTTAGGTGAAACATAAAGTTATGTTGCATGAAATGTATGATGCAATATATGTGCTTTATCAATGTTTATGATATATGAATGTAATGTATGTGCATGTAAGCTGATTTGTTGTATTGCTGAGGAAAATAAATCTTTGACAGTTGGGGATAATAAAACCCTTGACTGCTGCCGGGGAAAATAAATCCCTGACTGCTAAGGATAAGAAATCTTTGGCGACTGTTGGGGACAAGAAATCCTTGACAACTTCTGTGGGGATATAAGGATCCTTCATGTCTTGAAGTTGGAGTATTGACAAAAATATCTGTTGCGAACAATGCCAAATACTGCCTGAGTAATCTGCTTGGGGAATCCAGAGAATTTTGATGACTTCTACTGGGGATTGCACAATGGGAATCCTTGATCTGCTGGAGAATAAGGAAGACTCTGATGACTTCTTCGGGGAATTAAGAATGAGAATCTTCATTCTGTTGAGGAGTAATGAAAACTTTGGCGGCTTCACTGGGGAATTAAGAATGAGAATCTTCATTCTGTTGAAAAATATTTAAAAAAAACTTTGTGGGGGAGAAGGCTTACTGTTGGGGAGTAAGTTCAGGAGATTGGGTTGTCTGCCACTCTACTGGGGAATCATCCTAGGTTGGGGAGAGACAAAGGTTAATTGTTATCTGGTTGATTTTCATACTTCAAGACAACCTGCTGGGGAATTTTGGATAAACTGAATGGTTTCCGCTGGGGATTGATAGTTTAGAGGTTTTAACTCTGATGGGGATTAAGGGTTTGAAATTTTAGCTCCGCTGGGGATCTTAGAGTTCAAAGTTTGGGCTCTGCAGGGGATTGGGAGTTTGAATTTTTAACTCCGGTGGGGATCTAGATGATGTACTATAGGGATTGCTCATGGAATAGCCTAAAGACGTTTTCCTATCCTTTCAATCTGTCAGTAATTGTTCTTTTCCATCCTATTTATTTGTAAACAGTAATTATGTTCAAATGCATATGTTCATCAATGAATCATTGGACGTTTTTGCACAAATAACACAAGTGTAACAGAAAAAAGGCAAATAGTTTGTTGTATTTTGAAAGATGACATCTTTGTATTTACTTTGAATAAGTGTTTTGTACAAAGGAGACAGACACCCTAGTAAGAGGATGGTGTCATAAAAGTATGAAAATTTTCATACAAAGAAAGATAGCTATGTGTATATAAAAAATCCCATGGGGTTCCCATTTCGCTATAGCCTTCGTATCTCCGAATATCTTGTATGTCTGTTGCTTCGTCCAAAGATGATTGAATTGATCAGAAGCTCAAAGTTTGTCAGTGAAGATATTGTCCTTAAAGTGATCCGACGAGACATAGTCATACGCTTTAATTCCCTAACTTTTGCCTGGACCGCCCTTTCGGGTTTTCAGTCCACCGGGAAACCCTTTTTTGCCCAAGTCGCCCTTTCGGGTTTTCAAATTGCCGGGTGTACAGATTTTTTTTATTTTATCCCTAATTTTTGCCCAAACCTTTTTGGTTCGCCGGGATGCCCTTGTTTTGCCTAGGTATGTCAACCTAGCGGGTCATTTATGCGTAGTATCTTTTGACTATGTCTGCGTTCGCAGGGTGTGGCAGGTCGTCGTCGTCCATGGTGGTTAAGATCATTGCTCCACCAGAAAAGATGTTCTTGATTACAAATGGTCCTTCATAGGTAGGAGTCATTTTCCCCTGGGATCACTTTGTGGTAAGATGATGCGCTTGATCACTAGATCTCCAACTTGATAGACTTGGCGTCTGACTTTCTTGTTGAAAGCCTTGATCATCCGTTTTTGATACGTCTAACCATGGCAAACAGTAGTAAGTCTCTTCTCATCAATTAAGTTCAGTTGATCAAGCCGGGTCTGGATCCAATCGTCTTCACTCAAACCAGCATCTTTCATGATTCTCAAGGAGGGAATCTGAACCTCGATAGGTAAAATAGCCTCCATGCCATACACCAAGGAAAAGGGTGTTGCCCCAATTGATGTGTGAGCCGTGGTACGGTACCCGTGAAGAGCAAACGGTAACATTTCATGCCAGTCCTTGTAGGTGACTGTCATCTTTTGTATGATCTTCTTGATATTTTTGTTAGCAGCTTCGACTACACCATTCATCTTTGGCCGATAGGGAGATGAATTATGATGTTGAATTTTGAACTGCTCGCACAAGGAGGTGATCATAGTATTGTTAAGGTTTGTACCGTTATCAGTGATGATCCTTTCGGGGATACCATACCGGTAAATAAGGTTCTTCTTGATGAAGCGGGCAACAACATTCTTAGTAACGGATGCGAAAGAAGTTGCTTCGACCAACTTGGTGAAGTAATCAATGACCACTAGAATGAAGCGTTGTCCATTGGATGTTGTAGGCTTGATCTCTCCAATCATGTTGATTCCCCATATAGCGAAGGGCCAAGGAGCTGTTAAGACATTTAGAGGAACAGGAGGCATGTGGACCTTGTCTGCATAGATTTGACATTTGTGACAGGTGCGGGAGTGTTGATAGCAGTCAGCTTCCATGGTAGACCAGTAATAGCCTGCCTGTAGAATCTTCTTCGCCATCGTATGCCCACTAGAGTGAGTGCCAAAGGTACCCTCATGCAATTCAGCCATGATCTTTTCAGCTTCAATCTTATCCACACAACGGAGCAGAATAGAATCATGATTACGCTTGTATAGGATGCCATTACTTAGGAAGAACTTAGCTGAGAATCTCCTTAAGAACTTTTTGTCGTTGACTGAAGCTCCTTTTGGATATTCTTAAGCCTCGAGATACCTTTTGACTTCATGAAACCATGGTTGGTCCACTACTTCTTCGGTGTTAATCTCGTGACAATATGCAGGTTCGTCCATTCGTTCAATGGTAATTTAGGGAGCCTCATTGTCCTAGTTAAGTTTAAACATTGATGACATTGTAGCTAGAGCATCTGCTAGCTGATTTTCTTCTCGCGGGAAGTGCTCGAAGGTAATCTGCTCGAAATGTGGTAGTAATGTCAAGACATGTTCTTTGTAAGGGATGAGGTTTGGTTGCTTAGTGTGCCACTCTCCTTTGATCTGACTGATGACCAAAGCTGAGTCCCCAAACACATCTAAGGATTTGATTCCCAAGTCTATGGCAGCCTTGAGTCCAAAGATACAGGCTTCGTACTCTGCCATGTTGTTCGTACAGTTGAAGCAAAGTCTGGCAGTGAAAGGAGTATGGCATCCTTCTGGGGATATGAGTACCGCGCCGATACTGTTGCGAAGTGCATTAAATTCCCCATAAAAGTACAGGGTCCATCGGAATCCTTGTTCAGGTCCGTCATATGGTATGATCTCTTCAATGTTGTCCAATGTCATGATGTCTTCGTCAGGGAAGTCAAACTTCATGGATTGATAATCTTCTACAGCTTGATGAGCCAGATGGTCAGCTAGCACACTCCCCTTTATAGCTTTTTGGGTCGTGTACTGTATATCGTATTCCGTTAGGATCATCTGCCATCTAGCTATTCTTCCAGATAGAGCAGGCTTCTCAAAGATGTACTTTATCGTATCCATCTTAGATATCAGCAAAGTGGTATGAGTCAACATATACTGCCTTAGCCGGCGAGCAGCCCATACCAAAGCGCAGCAAGTTTTCTCGAGCAGTGAATATCTGGTTTCATAGTCGGTAAACTTTTTGCTAAGATGATAAATGGCATGCTCTTTTCGGCCAGACTCGTCATGCTGCCCCAGTACGCACCCCATTGAATTCTCTAAGACGGTCAAATACATGATTAGCGGTCTTCCCTCGACGGGTGGCATCAAGATAGGAGGTTCTAGCAAATACTCCTTGATTTTATCGAAAGCAATCTGACAGTCATCATTCCATCGAACTACCTGATCTTTCTTCAACAGCTTGAAGATTGGCTCACAAGTAGATGTTAGGTGAGAAATGAACCTAGAAATGTAGTTTAGGCGTCCCAAAAAACCTCTGACCTCCTTCTCAGTGCGAGGGGCAGGCATTTCTTGTATAGCTTTGACTTTGGCAGGATCAACCTCGATGCCTTTGTTGTTGACAATGAAACCTAAGAGCTTACCGGACCGGACTCCGAATGTACACTTGTTTGGATTCAGTCTGAGCTTGTACTCCTTCAACCTGACAAACAGCTTTTGCAAGTGATCAAGGTGTTCTTCTTCAGTTTGTGATCGGTCTATCATGTCATCTACGTAGACCTCTATCTCATGATGTATCATATCATGAAACAAAGCTACCATGGCGCGTTGATAGGTTGCCCCGACATTCTTCAGTCTGAATGGCATCACTTTGTAGAAGAACGTACCCCAATGTGTAACAAAAGTAGTTTTCTCCATGTCCTCAGGTGCCATTTTGATCTGGTTATAGCCTGAGAATCCGTCCATGAAAGAAAATACTTTGTGCTGAGTCGTGTTGTCAACTAGGATGTCGATGTGCGGAAGTGGAAAGTCATCTTTAGGGCTGGCCCTGTTTAAATCTCTATAATCCACGCACAATCTCACTTTGCCGTCCTTTTTAGGCACGGGAACAATGTTAGCAACCCATTGAGGATAGGAAGTAACTGCCAGAAATCCTGCATTGAACTGCTTCATAACTTCTGCTTTGATCTTCTCTTACATGTTAGGTCTCATGCGGAGGACCTTTTGTTTCACTGGTGGACAGTCTTCTCTTGTGGGTAGATGGTGTACCACAATGTATGTATCCAGTCCCGACATGTCTTCGTATGACCAGGCGAAGATCTCAACATAATTATTCAACAGCTGAATTAGGCGCTCTTTGACACTCGGCTCTAGATTGGCACCTATCTTGATTTCCTTTTTATCATCCTCAGTACCCAAGTTGATTGTATCCAACTGCTCCTCATGAGGCTGAATTGCTCTTTCCTCCTGCTGTAGTAGTCTGGCCAATTCCCCTGGCACCTCACAATCTTCCTCACCTTCGTATTCGGCTTGGTAGATCAGATCTTCAGAGTCACTGAAGGCTATAGCAGTATCGTTACCCATGGGATCCGAAATGGAAGGGTACCTACATTTGTGAGTGTGGGTGTGTGTAAGGGATAGCCATCTTAAAACAATAAAATGTAAAAAAAAAACAATGAGCAAAAAGTGTATATGTGAAAAAGCGTCCATGATTCATTAAATGACATATGAAAATGAAATAAGAACCCTTACAAATGGACCTATGTGCCTCGGGTAAGACACATGGCTTTTAAAGTGCGAATTGTTTGTGAATTATTACAGTCCAACAGAAATGGAAAAGATAAATTACTGAGATATGAAAGTAATCGGAACAAAGTCTTTTGCTTCCCAGTTACAAAGTCCTTCGCTGACAGTAGGAAATATCCAATCTTCCAAGCTGCCCTCCTCTTCACTGTCCTCTACCGCATTGACGCTTTGGTTGGTGATCTTCACAGGTGGCCCCCCAGTACGGGCACGGCGCACAACCTGCTGACCAGTCGAAGTAAACCCCAAGCCGAACTTGTCTGACTTGAAAGGAAAGTCTAGAAGCTGCCCCCAGATGGTGGATCCGCCTTCTTCCACTACTGCCCTAGCATCCTTGAGAGATGACATTTGAGGTGGTGGTCTTGTGATCACAGGAGTTGAGGATACCTCCTTGGTTACCGCTATTTCTTCAAAGACTTCTTCAAAATGTTGGAAAGGGGTCTCTATGAACTCGCCATCTAACTCCATATATCGGAAGGAATTCAGATGACTAATCATATGCTCCTCCTCCCCATGGACAGTTATAATTTTCCCTTGGACGGGGTACTTGAGCATTTGATGCAAGGTGGAAGTGACGGCACCGGCATTGTGGATCCAGGGGCGTCCCAATAGACAGGAATAAAAAGAACGGATGTCCATCACATAGAATGTGGAGTTGAAGACTTGAGTTCCCACCTTGATTGGGATGTCCACCTCCCCATGGACCATCCTCTTAGATCCATCAAAAGCTCGCACCACTATGTTACTGGGTCTTAGAGTCAGCCCTTCATAATCCAACTTATCAAGGGCTTTCTTTGGCAAGACATTTAGAGATGACCCAGTATCAACCAAAACATGAGCTAGGGTTGTTCCTCTGCACTCCACTGAGACATGTAATGCATCGTTGTGTTTTCTCCCTCGGGGTGTCAAGTCAGCATCGGAGAAACCTAGGCCATTGTCAGCTGTCAGACTGGCTACACACTCTTGGAATTGGTCCGCAGACGTCTCTTGCAGCACATGAGTTGTCTTCAGAAATTTGACCAGAGCCTTGTGTGATCGGTGGATCTGGAACTGACTGTTTAAAGCTGGTTTCGCGAAATGTCGCGGTAAGCAAGAGTCGCCACCGTCTTTTATTTTCTCCAACATGGACAGGACAAAAGCACAGCAAAATTCCTTATGAGATAGTTTCTCGGTTCGGGAGGTAGATTTATAGAAAGGGGAGGTGTTAGCACCCTTTCTATCCATGGTTATCCATGGGCTCTTAGATACTTGCTCATTTGTGTTTTCAAAATGTGTTTGCTTTTCAAAAGTGCGTGGGTTTGAAAAAGTTTCTTTGAAAACTTCAATTCGACTCTTGTATCAGTCCTCAAGAGTGTTGTGAAGCGTTTGTTTTGAAATCTTTTGGAAAGTGTCGGTGTGAAAAGAGTTTTTGATTTGTTTTTGAATAGAGCAAGTATCTATGAGTCATCTACTTACCCTAAGGAATTAGGTTGTGTAAATGTCCTTAAGGTAGTGCTATCCCACCATTGAGAGGTAGGTACCACCACCGTTGGAGGTGTTCGGGTCAATTCGTTTGTAGGGACAGTGTGGTCACCAGAGCAACAGTAGGACACCTTAGAAGCTACCCTTATGCCATTGATCCTTTTTAATTCCGAGGCAACCGTTTCGAGGCAACTGGATCATGTCATGGACATAAGGACTTACTAAGACGTCCTATACTCGACGACCACAATTCGAGCTTGTAGGGACAGTGTGGTCACCAGAGCAACAGTAGGACACTTTAGAAGCTACCCTTATGCCATGTTCATGGACATAAGGACTTACTAAAACGTCTTATACTCGACGACCACGTTTCGAGGGGCAAGGCAACAGTGAGGCGTACCCTAAGAGTGGTGTGTGAATTGTGTGTCATTTTCAATTATGTTTTATCTTGATCATGCATTGGGTGAGCTACGCTTTGATTTTATTTGGGCCATTCATTCTTTCATGTGATGTTTAGCAGTTAAAAGGGTGCGGAAATTAAAGTACGTAAAATAAAGTTCCTACGCTATTACAAGGCGCGGGTCTATACATCGCCAAATTAACAAAGACCCGTTTTTTAGTAAATAAAGTGCGGAAAATAAAAAAAAAACAGTAAGAGGTCCTATTTACTATTACATATCCGGAGCAATTACATAATAATTAAAAGAAACATAAGAATACGCGCGAAAAGAAATTAGAATCGAGGGTGCGAGGGCGTTGGACCCTTTAAAGAAATTAAATTGAAATTACAAATTAATTAATGATTAAATAAAGAAAAGAAATTATTTTTTATGTTTTTTTGTATTTAATGGAAATAAAGAGAATTAATTAAAAGAAACCCTAATTCTAAATATTTTTTAATTGTTAAAGAAAGAATTAAAGTTTTAACCTAATTTATACTAATTATTTAATGTCATGTTTATTTACAAAATTAATTAATAGTTAATAATAATAATAATAAGAAGAAAAAATTATTTATTAAAAGAAAAGGTAAAAATGCTAAAAACCCTAATTTCTATGTATTTTAGTTATTAAGAAAAAGATTAAAATTTGAACCTAAATTAACCTAAATTGATTATTAAAAGATTTATTTACAAAATATTAATGAACTAAATATTAAATAAACATATTTTTTTAGTTTTTGAATTTTTCTAGTTTTTTATTTTATTATGAAAATTAAATTGGTGAATTAAAAGAAAATAATTAAAAGAATTTAAGAAAGATAATCAAATAAAAATAAGTGAGAAAAATGTGCAAACCATGGGGTATTCAGACCCAATTGAGAGGTGTATGCAAGGAATTTAGGCCCATTAGAAAGCTGGCCACGTTGACTTTTCCAGTTTGAATGCTCATTCATGGACTGAGGCACATGGTGGACACCTTTTGGTAGCCTTCAGATTGAATTTCTAGGCGCGTGGCAAACTAGGAGATGGAGTTGTATGGTGGTCTTTTGATGAAGCGCTGCGTAGAAACATGTTATGAAGAAAAATATGAAATATGAGAGGGGGACCTGGGAATCGAACCCAGGTCCCAATGCTTACCAGCGAATGCCTTGACCAAGTGAGCTATTTGTGCGCGCTTGTAGTGTAATAGATGACAAATATTATAAAACAAAACCAAAATCAATGCTATGAAATAAAAAAAACGCGCTGGAATTCAAACCCCCCAGTCATGTCTCGCCACACAGTCTTCTTCTTCATTTGTGTACCTGTAACATGAGCACATAGCGGGGGTTTTAAACCCCCCCAAAACACCACCTGCAAAAAATAGCGAACAGCTCATATGCAAACATAAAAAGGGCGCGAATAGTGGATTAGTTTCGTCTGGATGTCCTGAATCCAATGGTATAGGTTTGATTGGCCAATTTTTCCTTATGTGCAAACGCCTAATTTCAAGGTTCTGCAACCCTAATGTCCATCAATGGCAAATCTTGATATGGGATGCTATTGCTCAATTGAGTAATACCAAAAGCTCCAGGATGTTAATATGAGTGTAAACCAATTCAAAAAAATGTCAAAAAATGCATGAGTGATCACATAGAATTCAAGAAAAAAAGCAAACCGTTTGGGCCTGAGTGCTGAGATTCTGGGCACGTTTGGATTGGTTTTTGATTGCAAAAGTTTCCTTGAGATGCCAGGAATGTGTTTGGATGGGAATGGGGACTTAAAACGTGCTGTAAGGAGGTTTACAGTTTTGCTCTTTTGCTTGAAATTTTTGAAATGTGTTTTTGCAGTTTGGGAGCTTCTTAGGTCGTGAATGTGCTTGTGTTAGCTTGCATACCTGTTATGTAATGTGTCTTGATCAAAATTAAAGCCAATAATGCAATGCATTCATGCTTGGGATTCTCCATAAACTCCATTGAAGCACTTTCTGTTCTTAAGCCAAAATTTGAATTCTTGCTTCTTTTAAGCCCTTGCACGAAATTGGAATGTCAATGATGGTGATTCAAAGCTAGTCAAAGCAAAATATGTCCCTTAATTAACTTCTTTGATTTTATTTGATTTTAAATGATTTAAAATGAATTAAATCAAATAAAATTAAATAAAAATGAAAAAATTAATTTTAAATTTTGAAATAATTTGTGGGACACGTGGGAAGCATGGTCAAGCTGAATCAAGTGGAAAAAGTGGGCTCCTTTTGTCAAAAAATGAAATTTCAAGGATAAATGATTTTGGCCATTTCACAAAAATTTCCCAACTTCTCCAATGCATATATTGCTCAATTTTGAAGTTATGAACATGTTCTTGGACATTTTGGAAAGATCTTGAAGTCCTCTAACCAATGTCTTTGGTCCCATGTCATTTTGATTTACCAATATCAAGTTATGGTCTTTGACTTAAAGTCCCTTTTTGTTGACTTTTGAAAATGACCTATAATGTTGAAATTGATAACTTTTTGTGAGAGCATTTCTTGGACTTGGAATGTGAAGATGAATTGTAGGAAATGTCTTCCCCTTCAAGATGAGCATTGGATGGGATTTTTCTGATGAACCATGAAAAAGTTATGCCTTGGTCAAGTTACAGTTGACTTTTCAACTGTCCAAAAATAGAAACTTTTGCATGTTGAGTCTTTTTGAGCCATACTTTGAGAATCATGATCAAGAATTGATCAAATGATGTTTGTTGCTTCAAAATAAGATGTTGACCAAAAATTTTGACTTTTGACTGCCAAATGACCATTTTGCCCCTACAGTTGACTGTTGAGCAAATGGGACTTTTGACTGTGCAACTTGACCTTGTGAGCCTTGAAACTTGACATGTAGGTGCTTGAAAATGTATATGAGCATATGTGACTTGATTGAGCCCTTGAAAACCTCAACTTCCTTGCAAGAACCAAAACCCTAATTTGATTGGCTTCAGGAGAGTGGTTGACTGTGTGGCCCTTGAGTAGACCTTGAAGCTTTTGAAGAGGATGTTTGGCAAAACTTTGAAGATTATGGGAGGGAAAATTTTGGGGTACAACACCTTGGCATGTACTTCAGAGCAAAGCAGCAGGGCTAGCATTGAGATCTTGGAAGGGGTCTGCCCCAACTGTTCAACCACATCATAATCACTCTTCTTAATAATCCTCAGGATTTCTTCCATCTCCTTCTTGGATGTTTCAGGCATAGCTAGTGATTGAGCCTTCGTCTGGACAGGCTCCTCTTGAACATTCTTTCCTTTATTCTCAGCAGCGGAAGTAGGGATGGGAATTGCATTATCTTTGTTGGCAGGTACGCTTGCAGGTACAATCACTGGTACATATGTAATCTTTGGAATGGCCACGGGTCCAAAGACTGTTGTTGGAGGAGAAATCTCTGGAGAAAAGATTCTTCCACTACGGATAACCTTTCTTGTTCCGGCAATGTTACTGATGTCAGAATTGTCCTCTTCAGAGCTTTCTTCTTCGACAGTCTGTTCAATCTGTTTAATATCATGGTAGTAGATTTCTCCACCATAATTCCATGGTACTGATTTATCTGATTTGTATGGGGCAGGCCCGGGCATTGTTATCTTAAGCGGAGCAGTCTTTGTAGCAGGTGTAATCCTAACGGGTTTTTTAGGAACCCTGGAAGGATTGGCGTAGATGGTTATTATTGAAACTTCTGGAACTGGAATGGGTGAAATAGGAGCTTTCTCAAACAAAATTTCTTGGTTATCAATCAATTGTTGGATTCCTTTCTTCAACAGAGGACAGTCAAATGAGGAGGACAGGCAAACATGGCAGTCTTTGTCACAACCTGGGAAAATGCCAGCTTTCAACAAATTCAACTTGACAATCGGGAGCCGAGTTAGCAGTTCATCCACGGCAGCAACAAACAGATCTTTATCCACATCATTGGCATTGTGTCCATGCCTCGGCATCGGAGCGGAGATAACATTCGGTTTCTTAGGAGCTTCAAATTCAACTTCCTTTGCATCAATCAAATCTTGAATCTTATTCTTCAGAGCCCAACAGTTGTTGGTGTCGTGCCCTGGACTTTCAGAATGGTACGCGCATCTGGCGTTAGGATGGTAATGTGGAGAAGAAGTATTAGGATTTTTTGGTGCCTCTTTCAAAGTGGCCAGATTCAACTTCAAGAGATGGGGTAGCACTTGGGCTGGAGTCATGTTAATCTTGGTAAATTACCTTACAGGCCTTTCCACCCTTTGCTGGTTATTTCTCGGTTGATCATTTCTCGGTTGGTTGTTTCTTGGTTGGTTTGATGCAGACTTTTGAATCATAACGGCCCCCACTGTTAGTCGTCTTTCGGTTCTTCCCTGATTCCTCTGTGCATAGACAGCAGACACATCCTTTTTTCCTGTGAAGGGCTTTTTTGCAACAGTTGAGGCAGACACGTCCTTCTGAATCTTCCCATTTCTTATACCAGCCTCCACTCTTTCGCCAGTTAGAATCAACTCGGTAAACCCTACAGAGGAACTCCCAATCAGATGATTAAAGAAAGGGCCTGAAAGAGTCCCCAAGAACATGTCCACTAACTCTCTTTCAGATAAAGGTGGTTGTACCCTTCTGGCTAGATCCCTCCACTTCTGGGTGTAGTCTTTGAAGCCCTCATTGGTAGCCATAGCCATACTCTATAGCTGAGTACGGGTCGACGCCAAGTCGGCGTTGTATTGATACTGTTTATAGAATGCTGCTGCCAAATCTTCCCAATTATGGACATCTGCTCTCTCCAACTGGTAGAACCAATCAAGCTTCGTTCCTGATAGACTATCCTGGAAAAAGTGGACCCACTGGTCTTTGTAAGAAGAATATGGTTGAATTTTCCTGACATAGGATCTGAGGTGCATCTTAGGGTAAGACACCCCATCATACTTAGCAAACAGTGGCACTTTAAACTTAGGAGGGATTACAATTCCAGAAACCAACCCTAACTCCTCAAAATCCAGCCTCGATACTCTCTGTATCTCCATAGCAGCTAGACGTTCTTCCAAGTTTTTGTATTTGTCATCGGCCAGAGGGTACTGTTGTTCGGAGTAGTCCTCATCTTCCTCTTCTTCAGCTTCAGAATCTGATGGCACTGCCGCCCCCTTTCCTTTTCCTCCCCCCTCTTCAGATGTTGATGGGAATTCCAAAGTCCGTCTGGCTTGTCCCTGAAATCTTCTACCCATGAGAACCACACCAGTTGGATTCTTCTTCTTTTTCTCTTTCTCCTTTTCTAGCAGAGTCTTGAGCTCCTCCTGCCCCTTGGCTAAGGTCAAGAGTAGCTGTTGAAATTGTGAATTCTGAGCTTGCAAATCTTTGACCGTTTGTTCAATATCCATCTTGCTGAAATAAACAGCAGAGAGATGAGGAAACCTGGTGTGAAGACATGTTTATGCATATGATGAATGATATGTATTCTTGTAATGCTTTCAAGGATTCATAAATTCAGATTTGTTTTAAACAAAAAAGAAACACACGTCATATAGAATTGTTAGTACATCAATGCCCCTTGGGCAAAATAATACAAAATTCTAAGGTAAAAAGACGTTGTGCATCCTCTTTGGTGCAATGTAGGTGTTGAGAGTCTGCTCTTCGTGAAGTAGCCGAGTGAGTTCCAAAACCTTCTTCTCGCTTGCGTAGAATTGGGCTTCAAAAGTATCGCGCTCTCCCTTAAGCTGTATCCAACTCCTTTGCAAGTCTTCGAGTGATGTTGGCATGTCAGGATGTAGGATGGTGTATGGAACCTCTCCTTCCATAACAGGCTCTATAATCACTTGGAGAATGGAAGGGTAAGGCATCATAAGTCTTTGGGTGCGTGTTCGTACCCACTTGAGGTAAGGCTCAAGAGGGATGGAATTCTTGTGTCCCAAGGTCTTACTGTCCACCTTGTTGGGCATCCTCCAAGCTCGGATGAACCTCTGACGGAGTCCTTGGTTGTCGTTATCGAAGTCGAAAACCAATCCTTGAATCAGCATATCATGTGGGCCATCCCATCGGGCATAACCAAACTGTCTCAGAGCCAAGCAGGGGTTGTAGGTGATGCCTCCCCTAATGCCAAGTAGAGGGACATTAGGGAATTCCCCACAACGATCAACAATGATGACATTCTCTCTGGATCTAGAACACCAATGGATATTTGAATGTGTAAGTGTCATTAACCTTTGTGACCACCTCAAACCTTGCTCATTCTTCAAGACTGATTGGGGAAGATGAGAAATAAACCATCTTGCCAGGAGAGGAGTACAACACATAAGAACACCTATTTTCCTCATTGTACGAGTGTGAAAAGAGTGGAGGATATCCCCAAGCAATGTAGGCACCGGGTTGCGAGACATGAAGATTTTGACAGTGCTCACATCTATGAGTTGTTCAGGGTTAGGGAACAAGACCATCGCATAGATGAGAAGAGCTACAATCTCCTCAAAAGCTTGCAAGTCTAGAGAATTCCAACAACTTTGGGCCTTCTAAAACAGAAACTTTAACAAGAAGCCTTTGACACCACTTCTAGTTTCCCAATATGTTGTGACATCAGATGAGTGCAAGTGCAAGGCTTGAGCAATCTCTTCTAGATTTGGATCTCTTTCCGTACCGTTGAAGGGTAGTTGATTGAGAATAGGAATCCTCAGAAGTTGAGAGAACTCTTCCAAAGTAGGCACAAGTTGATAGTCAGGAAATGTGAAGCAATGATGCAAAGGGTCAAAGAACTGGAAGAGAACTTTCAGCATATCCTCCTCTGTATTGGTGGTGACCAAGTTGAGTAGACGACCATGTCTCTCAGTGAATGTAGAATTCTCAGGAATTCTTGAAGCTAGCTCTTTGAGTTGTGGAGGAATTCTTACAAGGTTGACTTGGATAGTTTTCCTGCGAAGTGAATCCATAACCTACAAAACAGGAACAAAGATGAAATTCCAAAATCCTTGAAATGGTTAGTGGATGCATATGATGTTCATGATGTCCATGATGTTATGCACAAGTGTACATGTACAAGCAAATCACACAAGTTCCTAGTTTAGGCTTGCATGGGGCTTCATCGGTAAGTACCCTCTTGAAGTTTAGTTGGCTCAACCTATCCTAGAAATAGTAACCAGGTTCTAAGGAGCTCAATATCACTGGATTGTTTCCTTGTTCATTGTTTCAATTCAGCCTCTTTACTGGCGACCGAAATATTCCAAGGAACCAACCCTCAATGAGTGTAGTATCGAGTATCTACCAACTTCGGACTGCACCAAAGCCGGTCATCTCACTACATCCTAAAAGGCCAAGTTGGTCAAGTAAAGGTTCTAGAAGTCCATTAGTGCTTCATGACATCACTCAGCGGCCCCGTATTCTCTTTGATTGACTCAAAGGCTACCGATACCCACAAATATGTCACACTAACATAGCTATTGCTTAGACCGTGTCGGTATACCCTGCACAGTTTCCACAATGTATTGCTATTTACCTATGAATGTTTCCCAAATCCGGGTAGAGGATTCAAACCCAAACAATAGAACCAAAGTGTAAAGCATACAAGTCAAACAAGATAAGCATGTAAAGGTGATCTAAAACCCTAAGGTAACCCCATTTTTATATTAAATCCCCAGCAGAGTCGCGAGTTCTGTGATAAGGTGGAAGAACTGACTTGAGGTTTTGCGTTTGTGTTCGCAAATGTTGCGGTTAGCAAGAGTCGCCATTGACTTTTATTTTATCCAAAAGGAAAGGTAAAAAAGCACAGGAAAGACCTTTGAGATGTTTTCTTGAGTTCGGGGGGTAGATTATGAAAAGGGAAGGTGCTACCACCCTTTTCATCCATGGTTTTCCATGGGCTCTTAGTTGCTTGTTTAGATCACTTGCTTTTGCTTTGAAATTGTTTGAAATAGTGTTTTGTGTGATTTTGAAAGTATTTTGAAAAGAGGCCATCGTTTAGGCAATTTTTGTAATGATTCTCGTTCGTAAGAATGTATACAAAGATGTTTGTCTTTTGAAAAAAATTTCAATGTTTTGAAAGTTGTTTGGAAATGTTTTGAAATGTGTGTGTTTGTTTTTGAAAATATAAAGGATTGTTTGGAAGAGAGCAAGTAACTAGGAGCTATCTACCTACTCAAATGTCTTTCTTATGTATTTTTATTCCTTTGACGTTGTTGATTTACCATTGCTTTGGTAAACAACCCTATCTTTGGATGTTAAACGGGACGGGCGTGGGTCATCGTATAACCATGATAGCAATGTTGCCAAGTATCTTTAGCATTTTGAGGGACCAAGATCATTTATTTAGGCAACCTTTTGATAGCGTCATCGAGGGACTATGATCTTTTGTTTTGTTTTGTTTTGCCAAGATACTTTGCATGCATACCATGGCCATTTTATTTAGGCAACCAAGTGGGTGAAACCCTAGGGGTGCTTGTGTGCAATGTGTGTCATTTTACATGCAAAACCCTAGTTTTACTAAACATGGTATAATGCGATAAATTGCGTAAAATAAATCTAAGTTATTACAACAATTATTATGGGGGGAGGGGGAGGGGGATACAAGTGTTTGAATGGAAATATTTGCACAAAATAAAACCCTAAAATACTATTATAACCCAATTGAATATTTGCAAATTAAATAAATAAACAAATATTAAAAATGCAATAAAAATGTAAATATGCAAAAAAATGTTTTGTATTTGTTTTATGTGTGAGAGAATAATATTATTTAAGTCCTAAAAATAAGAAAAATAATATTGTTGTTTTTGAAAGGGGTAAAACCCTAGTTTTTGATTAAAAGAAATATATATTCTATATTTATTTTATTTTGTCTACTTTTATACAAGAAATAATAAATAATATTATTAATAAATATTAAAAATTAAAATATGTATGGAAATAATATTTTATGTATATGAATAATAAAAATAAAAATATATAGTATTTTTAAATTATTTACAAGTTTTATTTAAGAAAATAAAGTATAATATCCTAATAAACTATTTATTATGCAAAAAAAAAAAAAAATATATATTATATATATATATATATATATATATATATATATATATATATATATATATATATATATATAATATATATATATATATATATATATATATATATATATATATATATATATATATATATATATATATATATATATATATATATATATATATATATATATATATATATATATATATATATATATATATATATATATATATATATATATATATATATATATATATATATATATATATATATATATATATATATATATATATATATATATATATAATATATATATATATAATATATATAATATATATATATATATATATATATATATATATATATATATATATATATATATATATATATATATATATATATATATATATATATATATATATATATATATATATAATAAAATTCAAAAAATAAAGAAAATATTTTTGTGATTTTTTAATGTTCAGAAAAGAAAAAAAATGCAAGTCAAAATATAAAATATGCAAGAAAAATGCAAAAATATAAGAAAATAGGTCAGGGGGTGCAAATAGGAATATGGGGGGTGTGAAAAACAACACAAGCAGGCCCAAGGCGCGCCAGGCCCAGGACACTTCATCCCTGTCCTCCAGCTTCCATACGCGCGTGTTTTTACTTCAACCTGTATCTTGCTATAGCTTGCATAAAATCAAAAACTCATAACATAAAAAATGTAGCTTGTAAACTCACGATTCCAATGATATAAAATTCATGACCTAACTCTCAAAGATCAGGGAGAATTTTAATGGCCCTAATTTCTGACCTAGTTTTTTCATGAACTTCAAGCTTCAAATTCTCACTACTTAGTTAATATAAATGACAACTATGCATATGTACAGCTTCAGTAAGTTAAGGACTACATTTTTGCTTCACAAATCGTGGCTTGAGGATGCCTAAATAGAGAGATAGGGATTTGAAAAATACCTTGTTCAGTTGAGTTTGGATATGGTAATGTAGAGACTTTGAGTGAGGCCTGAGGATCGTGTGAGCTTCCTTGAAGTTCCCTCAAGTTATTCCAATGCTTAGCTTGCCTTGAGGATGCTTGAAACTCCCTGTAGAAGTCAACCTGCAACCTTCAAGTTTGAAAATGGCGATGTCTGAAATAGAGGTTACTGTTGCAAGACAAGGGCTTGGATAGTTTTGATGTGATGTATGTAATGTGTTTGAAGTGTTACAAGGCAAAACGCACGAGCAAATCTTGAGTTGGCAAGAGTTTTGCAGAAGCTGCCCTGTTTGGGCAGAAAAATGTGTTTTTTGTATTTGGGAGAGTTTCAGATGTTGTGCACTCGTGTTCTAGCTTGAAACAAGTTTTGTGAATGTGTTTTGAATGATGCCAAGCCTTCCCTTTATTATCTTGTACAAGTTTTTGACTTTTGGCCACTTTTCTTGCATTTGAAGAAAGTTGAAGTGACTTAAGCCAAAATGTTGTACTTGCTTGCTTGCTAGCTGCAGAAGGTTGGTATGCTTTGCTTGTGATCTATGGAAAATGCTTGTACTCAAGGAACAAGTACAAGGCTCAAGGCTGATAAAGTTGGAAAAGCTTGCTTTATCAAAATGGCATTGTGAACTTTTGGCCATTTATGGAATTATTTCTTGTACAATGCTTCAAAGGTCAAAATAAATCCAGTATCCATTGAGTTAGCATTTAATTATGGAGTTTAGAAGGGATTTAGGACCTGTAATGCAAGGTACAAGCATGCTTGATCAAATTTGCAACTTGATGCAATGTGAAAATGGCTTGAACCAAAGTGACAAAATGCCATTTTCTCTTCTTCGATTCTCCCTAACCACAAATGATCTTGGAGAGTTCTTGGAAATTTTGGAAAGCTTTCAATGTTCTATACAATCCATATTTGAAATGCATTTTGAGATACCTCTTGGAACTAGGTGAAAAATGCCCATGAAGTTAGGTCAAAAACCTGCCTAAATTAAGGCAAATTTTCACTAAGTCTTTTAGTTCATGGACCCCTATTCACAAATTCATATCTTGAGATCCAAGCCTATTTTGGGAAAACTTTGTGTATCAAAGTTGTAGATTTCATGGAGGACTACAACTTTCATGTTGGAAGTTTTCTTTGAATCCAATTGCATCATGGTGAAAAAGTTATGGAAAGTTGGGAAAAAATAAGAAATTTTCCATACTTAGAAAAATTCTAAGTTATGAAAAATTTCAAATTAAAACCCTAATTTTCAATTTTAGGTTTCTTGGCCAATAAGTTTCACATTTTGACATGTCTTGATGAATTATGATCCTTGGCACTTTATTTTGACTAAAAAGTCAAAGTTTGACTTTTCAGTGCACAGTTGACTTATGATCAGTTGACTGCAAAATTCATCTGTCAATCCTATGCATTTGAGATCTTTTGAACTATACAATTAGGTCAAGATGATGCCATTGGATCCTTGAAACCATGCTTGAACCCAATTGGTCATTGGCTATGTAAAAAATCAGAAATTGCCCTGTTCTCAGTCAAAACCCTAATTTTAACCATTTTGCCCTTTTGATGATTTGATCAAATTTCTTGTGGAGTTGTGATCCAAACTTGATCAAATGGTTCATATGAGTCTTAAATGTTGTTGTAGATCAAAAATTATAAAGTTTGACTGTAAATTGGCCATGGTTGACTTTTTCCCCAATACAGCTGATTTTTAGGTCAATTGTCCAATTGACTGGTCAAAAATGTGGTTCAAGGCTTGAAACTTGGTATGAACAATCTTAGGGCCCCAAGATGGTGTATGAAAGTCACATGAAGCATTCATGGTCCAAAAATACTTGTGCAAACTCAAACCCTAATTTTAGGTCATCAGTGCAAGATGAGGTCTTGAGCTGAGCAAACCCTAATTTTGTCTTGAGTCTTGTGAGGAAAATCTTGATAAATGAGAGGGAAAATTTTGGGGTACAACAGCTGCCCCTGTTCAATCTTATTGAACCTGAAGAGTTAGATTGGCGAGCTTTGTCGTTCGTGACTCGAAGGTAAAAGATGATTGGACACTAGAGTGCCCGTAAATTTGCACTCGTCAAAGTCTAGTTGAGGAAATGGGCTTAAAGATGCCATTTGGAGAGGTGACAGATTCTTGTTGGAGATGGGCTTAGAGATGTCATCCAAGAATGTTTGTTGAGTTGTAAGTTGTAAGTCAAAAGAATGAATATTCAGAATGGTGTCCGTGTCTGAAACGTATCTGAGCTGTATCTGGAGACTGAATCTGTATGAGCAATAGAATAGCATCCGTGTCTGGAGCGTCTCTGAGCTGGGGAGAATCAGAATAGGTGACAGAATGGCAATTGTGTCTGGAGCGTATCTGAACTTGAAATTGAATAAGTGACAAAATAACTTCCGTGTCTGGAGTGTATCTGGACTGGAATATGAATAAGTAGCAGAATGACTTCCGTGTCAGGAGTGTATCTGAAATGTATCTGAGATCTGAGTCTGAATGAGCAATAGAATGACTTCCGTGTCTGGAGTGTATTTGTATTGTATCTGAGATCTGAGTCTGAATGAGCAATAGAATGACTTCCGTTTCAGGAGTGTATTTGTACTGTATTTGAGATCTGAATAAGGGCCAAAATGGCATCCGTGTCTGGAGCGTATCTGAACTTGAAATCTGAATGAATAGCAGAATGACTTCCGTGCTTGGAGTGTATCTGAACTGTATCTGATAGTTGAAATCTGAATAAGTATCAGGATGGAAACTGTATTTGGAGCGTATTTGAACTGTATCTGAAATCTGAATCTGAATGAGCAACAGAATGACTTCCGTGTCTGCAGTCTATCTGTACTGTATCATGATTGTATACCGTTAACGGTAGCTTGTTAATCTTATCCTGAAAAGGGTAAAACGTTAGCTGAAACATAAAGTTATGTTGCATGAAATGTATGATGCAATATATGTGCTTTATCAATGTTTATGATATATGAATGTAATGTATGTGCATGTAAGCTGATTTGCTGTATTGCTGAGGAAAATAAATCTTTGACAGTTGGGGATAATAAAACCCTTGACTGTTGCCGGGGAAAATAAATCCCTGACTGCTGAGGATAAGAAATCTTTGGTGACTGTTGGGGACAAGAAATCCTTGACAACTTCTGTGGGGATATAAGGATCCTTCATGTCTTGAAGTTGGAGTATTGACAAAAATATCTGTTGTAAACAATGCCAAATACTGCCTGAGTAATCTGCTTGGGGAATCCAGAGAATTTTGATGACTTCTACTGGGGATTGCACAATGGGAATCCTTGATCTGCTGGAGAATAAGGAAGACTCTGATGAGTTCTGCGGGGAATTAAGAATGAGAATCTTCATTCTATTGAGGAGTAATGAAAACTTTGGCGGCTTCACTGGGGAATTAAGAATGAGAATCTTCATTATGTTGAAAAAAAACTTTGTGGGGGAGAAGGCTTACTGTTGGGGAGTAAGTTCAGGAGATTGGGTTGTCTTCCACTCTACTGGGGAATCATCCTAGGTTGGGGAGAGACAAAGGTTAATTGTTATCTGGTTGATTTTCATACTTCAAGACAACCTGCTGGGGAATTTTGGAGAAACTGAATGGTTTCCGCTTGGGATTGATAGTTTAGAGGTTTTAACTCTGATGGGGATTAAGGGTTTGAAATTTTAGCTCCGCTGGGGATCTTAGAATTCAAAGTTTGGGCTCTGCAGGGGATTGGGAGTTTGAAGTTTTAACTCCATTGGGGATCTAGATGATGTACTGTAGGGATTGCTCATGGAATAGCCTAAAGACGTTTTCCTATCCTTTCAGTCTGTCAGTAATTGTTCTCTTCCATCCTGTTTATTTGTAAACAGTAATTATGTTCAAATGCATATGTTCATCAATGAATCATTGGACATTTTTGCACAAAAAACACAAGTGTAACATAGGAAGTGATCATAGTGTTATTGAGATTTGTACCATTGTCAGTGATGATCCTTTCCGAGATACCGTACCGGCAAATAAGGTTTTGCTTGATGAAGCGGGCCACAACATTCTTGGTAACGGAAGCGAAGGAAGCTGCTTCGACCCACTTTGCAAAATAGTCAATGGCCACTAGGATGAAGCGGTGTCCATTGGAGGCTGTAGGCTTGATCTCTCCAATCATATCAATTCCCCACGTAGCAAAGGGCCCAAGAGCCATCAATACATTCAGAAGAACCGGAGGTACGTGCACCCTGTCAGCATAAATTTGACACTTATGACAGGTTCAAGAGTGTTGATAGTAATCCGCTTCCATGGTAGACCAATAATAGCCCGCCCATAGGATTTTCTTTGCCATCGTATGCCCACTGGAGTGGGTGCCAAAAGTTCCTTCATGTAATTCAGCTATGATCTTTTCAGCTTTATCTTTATCCACACACCGAAGCAAAATGGAGTCATGATTGCGTTTGTATAGGATGCCATTACTAAGGAAGAACTTAGCAGAGAATCTCCTTAAGAACTTCTTATCATTGATCGAAGCTCCTTCTGGATATTCTTGAGCCTCGAGATACCTCTTGACTTCATGAAACCAAGGCTGGTCCACTACTTATTCAGTATTAATCTCGTGACAGTGTGTCGGTTCGTCCATTCGTTCGATGGTGATATGGGAGCCTCGTTATCCCAATTAAGTTTAAACATAGATGACATTGTGGCTAGAGCGTCTGCTAGCTGATTTTCTTCTCACGGGAAATGCTCGAAGGTAATCTTCTCAAAATGTGGTAGAAATGTCAAAACATGTTCTTCATAAGGGATAAGGTTTGGGTGCTTAGTGTCCCATTCCCCTTTGATTTGACTGATGACCAAAGCTAAATCTCCAAATACGTCTAAGGATTTGATTCCCAAGTCTATGGCAGCTCTGAGACCAAAGATGCATGCTTCGTACTCCGCCATGTTGTTTGTGCAGTTGAAGTAAAGTCTGGCAGTAAAAGGAGTAAGACATCCTTCCAGAGATATGAGTACAGCGTCGATACCGTTACCAAGTGCATTAGAAGCCCCATCAAAGAACAGGGTCCATCAGGATCCTTGTCCAGGTCCGTCATATGGGCTGATTTCTTCACAGTTGTCTAATGTCATGATGTCTTCATCCAGAAATTCAAACTTCATGGACTGATAGTCTTCTACAGCTTGATGAGCAAGATGATCAGCTAGCACACTGCCCTTTATAGCTTTCTGGGTAGTATATTGTATGTTGTACTCTGTTAGGATCATCTTCTATCTCGCTATTCTCTCAGAAAGAGCAGGTTTTTCGAAGATGTACTTTATCAGATCCATTTTAGATATCAACAAGGTAGTATGAGTCAGCATATACTGTCTTAACCGGCGAGCAGCCCATGCTAGAGCGCAACAAGTTTTCTCGAGCAGTGAATATCTGGTTTCACAGTCGGTAAACTTTTTTCTTAGGTAATAAATAGAGTGCTCTTTTCGGCCAGACACGTCATGCTGCCCCAATACACACCCCATTGAGTTTTCTAAAGCAGTCAGATACATCATCAGTGGTCTTCCCTCGACTGGTGGCATCAACACAGGAGGCTCTTGTAAGTATTCTTTGATTTTGTCAAAAGCAACCTGGCATTCATCATTCCATTTGACTACTTGATCCTTCTTCAATAGTTTGAAGATTGGCTCACAAGTAGCCGTTAGGTGAGAAATGAATCTGGCAATATAGTTCAAGCGTCCCAAGAATCCTCTGACTTCCTTCTCAGTACGAGGAGCGGGCATCTCTTGTATTGCTTTTACTTTAGCAGGATCGACTTCTATACCCTTGTTACTGACGACAAAACCTAAGAGTTTACCGGACCGTACTCCGAATGTGCACTTGTTTGGATTCAACCTCAGCTTATACTTCTTTAGTCTCTCAAACAGCTTTTGCAAGTGGCCAAGGTGTTCTTCTTCTGTTTGTGATCTGGCTATCATATCGTCTACGTAGACCTCTATTTCATGATGTATCATGTCGTGAAATAAAGCTACCATGGCGCGTTGATAGGTTTCCCCAGCGTTCTTCAGTCCGAATGGCATCACCTTGTAGCAGAATGTGCCCCACTGTGTGACAAATGTAGTTTTCTCCATGTCCTCAGGTGCCATTTTGATTTGGTTCTAACCTGAGAATCCATCCATGAAGGAAAACACTTTGTGTTGGGCCGTATTGTCAACCAGTATATCAATGTGGGGGAGCGGAAAATCATCTTTAGGGTTGACCCTATTCAAATCTCTATAGTTCATACACATTCGTACTTTGCCGTCTTTTTTAGGCACGGGAACAATGTTGGCAACCCATTGAGGATAGGAAGTGAGAGCCAAGAATCCAGCATTAAATTGCTTCATGACCTCTACTTTGATCTTTTCTGACATATCAGGCCTCATGCGGCGGACTTTTTGTTTTACTTGTGGACAATCTTCTCTTGTTGGCAGACGATGTACCACGATGTCCGTATCAAGTCCCGGCATATCTTCAAATGACCAAGCAAAGATCTCAACATAATCATGCAACAGCTGAATCAGATGCTCCTTGACACTGGATTCCAGATTGGCACCCACCTTGACCTCTTTTTTATCCTCCTCGGTACCCCAAGTTGATTGTATCCACAGGTTCTTCGTGAGGCTGAATGGCTCTTTCCTCTTGTTGTAGTAGTCTAGCCAGTTCCCCTGGTACTTCACAATCTTCCTCACCTTCGTCTTTGGCTTGGTAGATTAGATCCTCAGAGTCACAAAAGGCCATAGCAGTATCGTTACCCATGGGATCCAGAATGGAAGGGTACCTGCATTTGTAAGTGTGGGTGTGTGTAAGGGTATAGCCATCCTTAAAAAATAAAATGTAAAAGAAAAACAATGAGCACAAAAATATTTATGCGAAAAACGTCCATGATTTATTGAATGTCATATGAAGATGAAATAATAACCCTTACAAATGGACCATTGTGCCTCGGGCAAGACACAAGGTTTTAAGTGTGCGAATTGTTTTTGAATATTACAAGTTCAATCAAAATGTAGAGATAAATTACTGAGGGATGAAAGTTATTGGGACAAAGTCTCTGGCCTCCCAATTGCGAAGTCCTCCGCTGACAGTTGGAAATATCCAATCCTCTAAGCTGCAGCCCTTTTCACCATCTTCTACCGCATTGACCTCCCCGTTGCTAATCTTCAAGGGTGGTCCTCCAGCACGGGCACGACGTACAGCCTTCTGAGCACTTGAAGTGAACCCTAAGCCAAACTTGTCAGATTTATACGGAATATCCGGAAGTTGCCCCCAGATGGTGCATCCACCCTCTTCCACTACTGCCTTGGCGTCCTTCAGAGATGACATCCGGAGTGGAGGTCTTGTAATCTTGGGAATCTGGGACACATCTTTGGTCACTGCTACCTCTTGGGGGACTTCTTCGAAATGTTGAAAAGGAGTTTCAATGAACTCGCCGTCCAATTCCACATACCTGAAGGAATTGAGGTGGCTAATCATATATTCTTCCTCTTCGTGGACAGTGATAATCTTTCCCTGGACCGGATATTTCAGCATCTAGTGCAGTGTAGAGGTGATAGCGCCAGCATTATGGATCCATGGTCGTCCTAGCAGACAGGAGTAAGAGGGGAAGATGTCCATTACATAAAAGGTTGAATTGAAAGTTTGAGTCCCAACCTTTATGGGGATATCCACCTCCTCGTGTACCATCCTCTTTGAGCCATCAAATGCCCTTACGACTATGTTACTTGACTTTAACGTTAGTCCTTCGCAGTCCAGTCTGTCGAGAGCTTTCTTCGGTAAGACATTCAGAGATGAGCCAGTGTCCACCAAGACATGGGCCAAAGTTGTGCCTCTACATTCCACAGAGACATGTAATGCCTCTTTGTGCTTTCTTCCCCTTGGTTTCAGATTAGCATCTGAGAAGCCTATGCCGTTATCCGCTGTCAAGCTGGCCACACAATCTTGAAATTGATCAGCAAACGTCTCTTGAGGCACATGGGCTGTCTTTAGGAACTTCACCAAGGCTTTCGCATGTGCCTCGGAACACGGTAACAATGCCAACATGGAGATTTTGGAGGGAGTTTTCCCCAACTGTTCAACTACGTCGTAGTCGCTCCTTTTTATGATTCTCAAGATCTCCTTCATTTCTTTCTTGGAGGTCTCGGGGATAGTCAGTGATTGAGCCTTCGTCCGGACAGACTCTATTTGAATACCCTTTTCTCGATTTTCTGCAGCAGAAGTGTTGGTAGGAATGACAGCAGGGGTTATATCGTCTTTGTCAATAGGAGCACTTGCAGAGATGATTAGCGGTACGGAAGTAACCTTTGGCGCAGCCACGGGTCCAAAAACTGCCTTTGGGGGGGCAATTTCTGGAGAGAAGATTCTACCGCTTCGGGTAATCTTACTAGTTCCGGCAATATTTCTAATGTCAGAGTCTTCTTCGGAGTTTATCTCTTCAGAGGCCAGCCCATCTTGTTTGATGCCATGGTAGTAGATGTCCCCACCGTAATTCCACGGCACAATTTTGTCTGATTCATATGGGACTGGCCCAGGCATTGTGATTATAAGAGGAGTAGTTTTTGGAACCGATGTAATTCTAACGGGTCTTTTGGGGACCCTGGAAGAGTTGGTGGAGATGGTGATGATTGAAACGTCTTCAACAGGAACAGGTGAAACAGGAGTACTTTCAAACAGGATCGCTTTGTTGTCTATCAAGTGTTGAATGCCTGTTTTCAACAAAAGGCAATCAGTTGGTGGGGATAAGCAAAGGTGGCAGTCTTCATTACAACCCGGGAATACACCAGCTTTCAACAAGTTTATCTTAATGATTAGGAGTGGAGTTACGAGTTCATCAACTGTGGTAACAAATAAATCTTCTTCAATAGCATTGGCATTGTGACCATGTCTGAGCATAGGAGCAGAAATGACGTTTGGCTTCTCAGGCGCATCAAACTCAATTTCTTTCGCCTCGATAAGGTCTTGAATTTTGTTCTTCAATGCCCAACAGTTGTTAGTGTCGTGACCCGGACTTTCAGAGTGATATGCGCAACGGGCGTTTGGGTGATAATGAGGGGAAGATGTGTTGGGGTTTTTTGGAGCTTCTTTCAGAGTTGCCAAATTGGATTTCAGAAGATGCGGTAATACCTGAGACAGAGTCATATTGATTCTGGTGAATTTCCGGACTGGCCTTTCCACCCTCGGTTGATTATTTCTTGGTTGATCAGATGTTGGCTTCGGGATCATAACAGCCCCTACCATTGGTCAGCGTTCGGCTCTCCCTTGGTTCCTTTGTGGATATACAGCAGCTACTTCTTTCTTCCCAATAAAAGGCTTCCTTACAGCTGTAGAGGTAGATGAATCCTTCTGAATCTTTCCACTTTTTACGCCAGCTTCCACCCTCTCTCCGGTCAGTATTAACTCAGTAAATCCTACAGATGAGCTCCCAATCAAATGGTTGAAGAAAGGGCTCGATAGAGTGCCTAAGAACGTGTCCACCAATTCCCTTTCAGACAGAGGGGGCTGAACTCTTCCAGCTAGATCTCTCCATTTCTGTGCGTAATCCTTGAAACTCTCATTGGAAGCCATAGCCATACTCTGAAGTTGAGTACGGGGAGGCGCCAAATCAGCATTATATTGATATTGCTTGTAGAAAGTTGCGGCAAGATCTTCCCAATTGTGGACGTTGGCTCTTTCTAGTTGGTAAAACCAGTCGAGTTATGTTCCAGAGAGACTATCTTGGAAAAAATGCACCCACAAGTCTTTATCAGCGGAGTGTGGTCGGATCTTCCTCACATATGACCGGAGATGCATCTTAGGATATGACACCCTATCATATTTTGCGAACAAAGGCACTTTGAATTTCGGAGGAATCACAATCCCCGACACTAGTCCCAATTCTTCAAATTCTAGACCTAGAACCTTTTGTATTTCCACAGTGCTCAAACGCTCTTTGATATGTCTGTACTTATCATTAGCTGGAGGATACTGTTCCTCAGAGTAGTCTTCCTCTTCTTCCTCCTCTTCAGATTCTGACGGGACCATTATTTCCTTTCATTTCCCCTCTCCTTCACTGGATGTTGTTGCAAAATTCAAGGTTCTTCTAGTCTGCCCCTGAAATCTTCTCCCCATATTAAAACCCCAGTGATTTTCTTTGTTTTATTTTTCCTTTCCTCAGCCAGCAGAGTCTTCAACTCTTCCTGCCCCTTGGCTAGGGTCATGAGCAACTGTTGAAACTACGTGTTCTGAGCTTGGAGATCTTTGATTGTCTGTTATAGATCCATCTTACTGAAATAAATAGTAGAGAGATGAGGAAACTTGTTGCAAAAGACTTGTTTATGTTATGATGAATGATATGTGCATATGCAATGTTTTCAAGGATTTCAAAGATTCAAGTTCGTTTTAGACAAAAAGGAAACACACGTTATATTAATAAGATAAAGTTTAAGTACATCAATTCCCCTAGGAAAAAAGAATACAAAACTCTAAGATAAAAAAGTAGTGCACATCCTCTTTGGTGCTATATAGGCATTTAGAGTCTGCTCCTCATGAAGTAGCCTAGTGAGTTCCAAAACCTTCTTCTCGCTTGCGTAGAATTGGGCTTCGAAAGTATCTCGCTCTCCTTTGAGTTGTATCCAATCCCTTCGACTGGTGGCATCAACACAGGAGGCTCTTGTAAGTATTCTTTGATTTTTTCAAAAGCAACTTGGCACTCGTCATTCCATTTGACTACTTGATCTTTCTTCAACAATTTGAAGATTGGTTCACAAGTAGCTGTAAGGTGAGAAATGAATCTGGCAATGTAGTTCAAATGTCCCAAGAATCCTCTGACTTCCTTCTAAGTACGAGGAGCAGGCATCTCTTGTATCGCTTTAACCTTGGCAGGATCAACCTCGATACCTTTGTTGCTGACGACAAAGCCTAGGAGTTTACCAGACCGTACCCCGAACGTGCATTTATTTGGGTTCAACCTCAGCTTGTATTTCTTCAGCCTCTCAAACAGTTTCTGTAAATGATCGAGATTCTCTTCTTCCATTTGAGATCTGGCTATCATATCGTCCATGTAGACCTCTATTTCGTGATGTATCATGTCGTGAAATAGAGCTACCATGGCACACTGATATGTTTCCCCAGCATTCTTCAGTCTGAATGGCATAACCTTATAGCAGAATATGCCCCACTGTATAACAAAGGCTGTTTTCTCCATATCCTCGGGCGCCATTTTGATTTGGTTGTAGCCTGAGAAACCATCCATGAAGGAAAACAATTTGTGTTGTCCTATATTCTCAACCATAATATCAATGTGGGGGAGTGGAAAATCATCCTTAGGGCTTGCCCTATTCAAATCTCTATAGTCCATGCACATTCATACTTTGCCGTCCTTTTTGGGGACAGGAATAACATTGGCAACCCATTGCGGATAAGAGGTGACAGCCAAGAATCTAGCTTTGAATTGTTTCATGACTTCTGCCTTAATCTTCTCCGATATGTCTGGTCGCATACGATGGACCTTTTGTTTTACTGGTAGACAATCTTCTCTTGTAGGTAGACGATGTACCATAATGTCTTCATCAAGTCCTAGCATGTCTTCATACGACCAGGAAAAGACTTTGACATATTCGTGTAACAACTGAATCAGACGCTCCTTGACACTGGGTTCCAGATTGGCACCCACCTTGACTTCTCTTTTGTATTCTTTGGTACCTAGATTGATCGTATCCATGGGTTCCTCGTGGGGCTGAATGGTCCTCTCTTCTTGTTGTAGTAATCTGGCAAGTTCCCCTGGTACTTCGTAATCTTCCTCACCTTCGTATTTGGCTTGGTAGATTAGATTCTCAGAGTCACGAAAGGCCATAGCAGTACCGTTACCCATGGGATCTCGAATGAATGTAGATCGGCATTATGAGTGTGAGTGTGTGTAAGAGTAAAGTTATCTTTGAAAGAAATGAAAATGTAAAAGAGAAGAAAAAATTGTGCGAAAGTTTGTATGCAAAACGTCCATGATTCATTGATGTCATATGGTAATAAGATAATAACCCTTACAAATGGACCATTGTGCCTCGGGTAAGACACAAGGTTTTAAGAGTCTGAATTGTTTTAATATTACAGATCCAACAAAATGTAAAGACAAATTACTGTGGGATAAAAGTGATCGGGACAAAATCTCTAGCCTCCCAGTTGCCGAGCCCTCCACTGACAGTTGGGAAAATATAATCCTCCAGGTCACAGCTATCTTCATCATCTTCCACGGCATTGACTTCGTGGTTGCTGATCTTCAATGGTGGTCCTCCGGCACGAGCGCGGTGTACAGCCTTCTGGGCACCTGAAGTGAAACCCATGCCAAATTTTTCAGACTTATATGGGATATCTGGGAGTTGTCCCGAGATAGTGCACCCACCTTCTTCTACCACTGCCTTGGCATCTTTCAAATATGACATCCTGAGCGGATTGTAATCTTGGGCACTTGAGACACAACCTTGGTCACTGCCACATCTTGCGGGACTTCTTCAAAGTGTTGAAATGGAGTTTCAATAAATTCACCATCTAATTCCACATATCTGAAGGAATTGAGGTGGCTGATCATGTACTCTTCCTCTCCATGAATAGTGATAATATTCCTTTGAATTGGATATTTCAGCATTTGGTGCAACGTAGAAGTAACGACACTGGCATTGTGAATCCACGAAAGGCCTAGCAAGCAGGAATATGAGGGGCGAATATCCATTACATAAAAAGTTGAATCAAATGTTTGGATTCCAACTTTTATGGGAATGTCTACTTCCCCATGCACCATCCTTTTTTAGCCGTCAAAGGCCTTCACCACTATATTGCTTGGTTTCAATGTCAATCCTTCGCAGTCAAGCCTATCAAGAGCCTTTTTAGGCAACACATTCAGGGATGAACCGGTATCAACCAACACATGAGCCAACGTCGTGCCCCTACATTCAACCGAGACATGCAATGCCTCATTATGCTTCCTCCCTCTTGGCGTTAAATCAGCATCCGAAAAACCTAGACCATTATCTGCAGTCAAGCTGGCTACGCATTCTTGGAACTGATCGGCAGATGTTTCTTGGGGTACATGGGCAGTTTTCAGGAATTTTACCAAGGCCTTTGCATGCGCCTCAAAACATAATAGGAGAGCCAGCATGGAAATTTTTGATGGAGTTTGCCCCAGCTGTTCGACTACATTGTAGTCGCTTCTTTTTATGATCTTTAGAATTTCCTCCATCTCTTTTCGGGAGGTCTCATGGATAGATACCGATTGGGCCTTCGTCTGGACAGGCTCAATCAGAATACTTTTACCTTGATTCTCGGTTGAGTCGGTAGCAGGAACATCAGTAGTGGTGATAACAGGGATTGTAACAGCTTTGTCAACAGGAGCGTTTGCAGAGATGATTATGGGACTAGGAGTAACCTTCGGAGGAGCAACAACAACAGGAATGATTACGGGTCCAGAAACAGCCTTTGGGGGAGCAATTTCTGGAGAGAAAATCCAACCACTTCGGGTAATCTTACTAGTCCCTGCAATATTACTGACATCGGAATCATCTTTCTCAGAACTTGAATCTTCGACCGCTGGCCAATCTTGCTTAATACTGTGGTAGTAGACATCCCCTCCATAATTCCATGGCACGGTTTTGTATGACGTGTACGAGATTGGTCCAGTCATTGTGATTAATAAAGGAGCTACTTTTGGAACTGATGTAATTCTAACGGGTCTTTTGGTGGAGACCCTGGAAGAATTGGTGGATATGGTAATGATGGAAACATTATTATAAGGAACAGCTGGAATAGAAGTCTTCTCGAATAAAATTTCTTTGTTATCTATTAGGCACTGAACGCCTGTTTTCAACAAAAGACAGTTGGTCGGTGAGGTCAAACAGAAATGGCAGTTTTCATTACAGCTTGGGAAAACACCGACTTTTAACAAGTTCTTTTTGATAGTCAGGAGTGGGTTCACAAGTTCATCAACTAAAGCAACAAACATATCCTCCTCAATGGCGTTGGCATTATGGCCGTGTTTGGGCATAGGGGCAGAAATGACATTGGGCTTTTCTGGCGCATCGAATTCAATCTCCTTAGCTTCAAGGAGGTCTTGTACCTTGTTCTTTAGAGCCCAACAGTTATTAGTATCATGGCCAGGACTTTCAGAGTGATATGCGCAACGGGCATTGGGATGATAGTGAGGAGAGGTTGTATTAGGGTTCTTCGGAGCTTCTCTCAAGGTCACCAAATTGGATTTTAACAGATGTGGTAATAGCTGAGATAGGGTCATGTTAATTCTGGTGAACTGCCTGACTGGTCTTTCCATCCTTGGCTGATTGCTTCTTTATTGATCAGGCGCAGGTTTAGGAGTCATAACAACCCCCACCATTGGTCGGCGTTCGGCCATATCTTGGTTTCTTTGAGGATATACAACAACCACTTCTTTCTTTCTGATGAATGGATTTCTTACAACTGCGGAAGAGGATGCATCTTTTTGGATCTTTCCATTCTTTATCCCAGCTTCTACTCTTTCTCCGGTCAATATCAATTCAGTAAAACCGGCCGATGAACTCCCAATTAGATGATTGAAGAAGGGACCAGACAAGGTGCCCAAGAACATGTCTACCAATTCTCTTTCCTATAAAGGAGGTTGAACTCTTCCGGATAAATCTCTCCATTTTTGCGCATAGTCCTTGAAGCCTTCACTTGAAGCCATAGCCATACTTTGGAGTTGAGTACGGGTAGGCGCAAGATCAGCGTTATATTGGTATTGTTTATAAAAGTCTGCAGCCAGTTCTTCCCAATTGTGAATGTTGGCTCTTTATAGTTGGTAAAACCAGTCAAGTTGAGTTCCAGACAGACTGTCTTGGAAGAAGTGTACCCATAAATCCTTGTCAGCGGTATGAGGCTGGATTTTCCTTACATAGGACCGAAGATGCATTTTGGGACATGAGACCCCATCATATTTGGCGAATACTAGTGCTTTGAATTTTGGAGGGATGACAATCCCAGATACTAACCCCAATTCCTCAAAGTCCAATCCAGGCACTTTTTGGATTTCCATCGCACTCAACCGTTCTTCGAGATGTTTATACTTGTCATCAGCTGGAGGGTATTGTTCTTCAGAATAGTCTTCTTCTTCCTCTTCCTCTTCTGATTCTGACGGGACAACTGTTTCCTTGCCTTTCCCATCTTGATTGTCTCTCTCACCGGATGTCGTTGCAACGTCGAGGGTCCTTCTTGTCTTCCCATGAAATTGTTTTCCCATGTTTAGAACTTTGGTCACCTTATTTGTTTTCTTCTTTTTCTTTTCAACCAGTAAGGTCTTCAACTCTTCTTGTCCTTTGGCTAGAGTTAAAAGCATCTATTGAAACTGTGTATTCTGAGCTTGGAGGTCCTTCACCGTTTGCTCGAGATCCATCTTACTGAAATAAACAGTAGAAAGATGAGGAGACTTGTCGCAAGAAACCTGCTTATGTTATGATGAATGGTAAATGTGTGTGCAATGATTTCAAGGAACTTAGAGATTCAAATTCGTTTTAGACAAAAAGGAAACACACGTTATATTAAGATATTAAAGCGTGAGTACATCAATGCCTCTTTGGGCTTACACAAAAATACAACAAAAAGCTCTAAGATAAAAAGGTTGTTCGCATCCTCTTTGGTGCAATGTAGGCATTCAGGGTCCTTTCCTCATGAAGTTGCTTAGTGAGTTCTAAAACCTTCTTCTCACTAGCGTAGAATTAGGCCTCAAAAGTGTCTCGCTCTCCCTTGAGTTGTATCTAATCTCTTTGTAAATTTTCAAGAGAGGTGGGCATGTCAGGATGCAGGATGGTGTATGCAACATCTCCCTCCATGACAGGCTCGATGATTACTGGGAGAACGGAGGGATAGGGCATCATAAGACTCTGAGCACGAGTTCATACCCATTTGAGGTAAGGTTCAAGAGGGATGGAATTCTTGTGCCCCAAAGTCTTTCTATCTACCTTGTTCAGCATCCTTTAGGCTCGGATAAACCTATGGCGAAGACCTTGATTGTCACTTTCGTAGTCAAATATTATCCCTTGAATTAGCATCTCATGTGGACCATCCCTTCGGGCGTAACCAAATTGTCTTAATGCCAAACAGGGGATATAGGTGATACCTCCCCTAATGCCAAGTAAGGGGACATTAGGGAACTCTCCACAATGGTCGACGATGATAACATTCTCTAAAGATTTGGAACACCAATGGATGTCTGAATATTTGAGCATCATCAATCTTTGTGACCACCTTGAATCTTGCTCGTTCTTTAAGACAGATTGGGGAAGATGCGAAATAAACCATCTTGCCAAGAGCTGAGTACAACACATAAGGATACCTCTTTTCCTCATAGTGCGAGTGTGAAAAGAATGTAGGATGTCTCCTAGCAAAGTAGGCACCGGGTTGCGAGATATGAAGATTTTGACAGCGTTCACATCTATGAGTTGATCAGGATTTGGAAACAAAACCATCCCATAGATGAGGAGAGCCACAATTTCCTCGAAGGCTTGCAAATCCAAAGAGTTCCAACAGTCTTGGGCTTTCTCAAACAAGAACTTTTCTAGGAAACCCTTGACACCAATCCTTGTTTCCCAATAAGTTGTGACATCAGATGGTTGCAAGTGTATAACTTGAGAAATCTCTTCTGGATTTGGGTCTCTTTCTGTACCGTTGAAAGGTAGTTGATTGAGAATGGGAATCCTTAAGAGTTGGGAGAATTCTTCTAGAGCTGGCACAAGTTGATAGTCGGGAAATGTGAAGCAATGGTGTAAGGGATCGAAGAACTGAAAGAGCACCTTCATCATGTCCTCATCAGCGTTGGAGGTGACCAAGTTGAGTAGGCGACCATGTCTCTCGATGAATAGAGAATTTTTCGGAATCCTTGAAGCTAACTCCTTAAGTTGTGGAGGAATCCTTACAAGGTTGACTTGAATAGTTTTCCTGCGAAGAGAGTCCATATCCTACAAAACAGAACAAAGATAAATCCCAAGATCCTTGAAATGGTTAGTGAATGTTTATGATGTTATGATGTTAATGATGTTATGTACAAGTAAAATATACACAAACAAAGCAAACAAGTCCTTAGGTTTAAGCTTGCATGGAGTCTCATAGGTAAGTACCCTCTTGAAGTTTTAGTTGGCTCAAACCTGTCCTAGCAATAGTAATCGGGTTTGAAGGAACTCAATATCACTGGTTTGTTTCCTTGGTCATTGTTTCAGCGCAAGCCTCTTTAATAGCGAACGAAATATCCCAAGAAACCAAACCTCAATGAGTGTAGTATCGAGTATCTACCAACTTCGGACTGGACCAAAGTCGGTCTTCTCACTACATCCTAAAGGCCAAGTTGGTCAAGTAAAGGTTCTAAAAGTTCATTAGTGCTTCATGACGTCACTCAGCGGCCCCGTATTCTCCTTGACTACTCAAGGGCTACTGGTACCCACAAATATGTCGCACTAACGTAGCTATTGCTTAGACCGTGTCGGTATACCCCGCACAATTTCCACAACGTATTTCTACTTACCTATAAGGTATCCCAAATTCGGGTAGAGAATTCAAACCCAAACAAAGAACCATAATGTAAAGCATACAAGTCAAACAATGAAAGTAAGCAAATGTGATCTAAACCCTAAGGTAACCCCACTTTTAAGATTTTGTCCCCAGCAGAGTCGCCGGTTCTGTGATACAGCGGGAGAACTGACTCGGGTCGTTGTGCGTTTGATCGCAATTTTGCGGATAGCAAGAGTCGCCACCGACTTTTCTTTTATCCAAAAGGAAAGGTAAAAAAGCACAGGAATAACCTTTCGAGATTATTTCTCGGGTTCGGGGGGTAGATTATGAAAAGGGAAGGTATTAGCACCCTTTTCATCCGTATTTATCTACGGGCTCTTAGTTACTTGCTAGATCACTTGCTCTTGTATGCTTGTGGTGTGGGCTTTGAAAGTATTTTGAAAGTATTTTGAAAATGTCTTTGTAATGGTTCTCGTTTCTATAAGAACGCGTATAAAGTTTTGTTTCGAAAAATAGTTCAAAGAAGTGTTTGTGTGGTGTGTTTTTGAAAATGATTTTGAAAAGGTGTTTTTATAATGGTTCTCGTCTCTATAAGAACGTATACAAAATGTTTTGTCTTTTTGAAAATGTTTTGAGATGAAAGTGTTGGTGTGAAAATGTTTTTTTCGTGAGCAAGCGAGCAATTAGGAGCGAATCTACCTACTCGAAAGATCTTAAATGTTCTTTTCTTCCTCCTTTAGATGTTGCTATCTTACCATTGATTTGGTAGGAAGCCCCGTCGTTGGATGTGAAGGGACAGGCGCGGGTCAATCGTACAGTCATCGAAAGCAACTTATGAGACGCTTTTAGCAATTTTCGTAAGGGACTAGATCGTTTTATCGAAGGCAGCATCGAGGGACATCGAGGGACTACGATCTTTTATATCGAAGGGTCTTTGCTAAAGCGTCCCATATTCGAGGGGCATGACTATGTTTCCGAGGCAATGAGCGAGGTTACCCTAGAGGTGCGCGTGTGAAAAGTGTGTTCGATTCAAGTTAATTTTGTTCTTTTGATTAGGTTATCTAGCGATTGTTTTTATGTCTTGCCATACACTCTTAATTACTATACGGTATAAAGAAAATAGTAAATTGCAGAAATAGAAATTCTACGCTATTACAGAGCTTTCGGGAATGGGGGTATAATTTTTTTACAAATGGGGATGAGTCGAATGCGATTAAAAAGTCCAAATAGCAAATAATACAACCAAATCGAATTTTGAGCGATTAATTAAAGTTATAACAGTCTAGGAAATAAAAATTAATTAACAAAGTATGGAAGTAAGATTCTTGTTATTTGTTGGAAAAGTTTGAAAGGAAAAATAGGAAAACCTATTCTATCAATTAATTAAAGAATTAAATCAAAATACATGTATTTTTGTCTTTTAAAATTTTTTTGTTATTAAAAAAAATTAAATGAACCAAATAAAACTTAATATACAAAAATTAGTTAGTAAAATAATTTTACAAAATCCTAAACTAATTGAGAAAATAAATTAATTTTGAAATTGTACATTTTTTATTTAATTGAATTAGAACTAAATCATAAAATAAATTCTAAACTAACTTAAAATTCTAAGTACTTAGATTAATTCTAAAATTAAGTAAATAATAATTAAGTAAATAAAAATAAATAAAAAATTCTAAAAATATTAAGTTAAACCTAAACTTAATTAAAAAGCTAAAATTTACTAATACTATATTTAAGCTAAACTAAATGTAAATCAATTTAATTATAAGAAAAGGGTGTGAAATAAAAAAAATAGGGGGTGAGGCTGGAAAAAAAAAAGCATTGGGCTTGTGGTATAGCTCAACAGGGATTGTTTGGTCCAATAATGCAAAAAAAAACAGAAATGAAGAAAAATCAAAATGAAAATGTCCCCTGGGGGTCTCAAACCCGGGACATCAAGCTTGCATACCAACGCCCTAACCATTACACCATTCTGCTTCATTCGTTTATTTACAGTTCCATTAGTACATAATTCAAAACTTGGAAATTGGGTTGGGCCAAAGCAAACCAGGCCCAAACCCGGTTTTATGGACAAAGAGGAAAGGGTTGAAATCGAAGCATCAAGTTGTTGTTGTTCCAGGATCGTGAAAAAGGGAAAAAACAAGAGAAAGCAAACCCTAATCTCTCTTTCTGATTTTTACGCTAATCTCTTCCTCCCTCTCGATCAACACTTTGTGTTCTAATGGGGAATCAAGCTTATATCTCTATTAACCTTCCTACTTCTAGCTAACCTCTCCCTAATGAAACCCTAGAATCCCAAATCAGAAGTTTTTGTGATTGTAAAAGGGTAAGAACAAAGATGCGTTACCTTTTCTATTCAGCTTCTGAGGTATGTTTCGAATCCTGTTTTTGTTCTTTCTTCTGATTTCGTGAATTGTTGATTTTGAAGAAATCCCTAATAGATTGATTTGAGTAAGTACCTCTGAGTTGTTGTGATAAAGGGTTTATCGAAATTTATTGGTTCTGAGTTTTTTTGTGATAAAGGGTTTGTGGAGATTATTTGGCTCTGGGTTGTTTGCGATTTAGGGTTTGTGGGGATTTGTTGGCTCTGAGTTGTTTGCGATTTAGGGTTTGTGGAGATTGTCTTTGATTTTGCTGGTTTGTGATTTTTCTGTAGAAAATGTTATGCTGCTTTTTGCTTAATGAGAACCAAGAAAACTCTCTCTCTTCTGTTATGTTCAAATTGTTTTCTTTATCGCAGTAGGATGATGAAACTTTTTTGAGGGAAAAAGAACTGAGTTTGAATTGTTGGGATATGCCTTCTGCTTTCTTGAACCAGGTTTTGGTTTTTCTCATTTGTGTGCAAGTCTTTTTGGACTGATATGGCAGGTTTAGGATAGTAGCATTGCAGGTTTTTGCAATGCTGGTTTGTGAGGCTGTTTTTTGTAGTTTGTTAGCAGACTGTAGCAGGGAAATTTGCAGGTTGTTTGGTCTGTTTTGGTTTAGGGCTTTGTATTGTTGCTTGCTAGGTGATTTCTTTCCCCTTTCCTTTTCATTTTTCCATCAAACAAAAGCCATGTTTGGCTTTTCAATATATTCTGAAGGGTTTGTATGATTTTAAGGAAAATGATGATAAATTTGTTTTGATGAGCAAGTTAACTTGTTGTTTTGCCTTGTTCCATTTTTTACTCATTGTTGCCTTATACATGTGATGCTGCCTACTTTGTTTACAGCCTTTGTTTATTGCAGTTTGACTTTGCTTCTGCAATGTTTGTTCTGCTTTTCAGCTGTTGTTTTATTAGCTGCTATTTGGCAGCCTTACCTTGTTGGTTTTGTGTATCTGTTTGCTTGTTTTGCTTTTCTTTCTTGTGAACCAAGGTCCAACCTTGTGATTTGCAAGGAGGAGAGGGATTATGATAAAATAAACAGACTAAAATTCTGATTCCTATCTACAAACCCTAGTGATGAAGTTTTTTCTTTGAACAAATACTCTTTGCCTGAATTCTTGCTAACTTCTTTTCTTTGTTTCATGAACATGAGGCGTGGATGGCAAGCGAGGATTGGATGGCTTCAAAATGAGGCAAAGAAGACTTGAAGAAATAAAACAAGATTTCTTTCTTTGTAAACAAAATTTGTGATTCTTTGTAGACAAAAACAAAAAAAAAAATCTTGTAATTTATTTCATTTGTAATATAATAAATACAAAGTCTTGAATAAATTTGGTGTAATAAAATTTATTGCACAAAACTTGAATTTACTTAAACTTTGCAATTCTCAATTGAATATTTTGGATAAAATATCTTGGCTTGGTAAATTATACTTCAAGAAATCACAAAATGATCAGATAAATCATGTGCCTTTGTACTCCAATCAAATTCTTAAACAAAATAAATGCTTAAGAGTTCAATTCTATTTGACTAATTGAATCCACAATCATGGTTGTTTAAATGACAGTCTTAATCTTCACATCTTGTCCAAGTCAAATTTGCACTTAAAATGAACTCGCGTGCCATGCTCGATAAAAAAATGGAACTTCATTGCCAAACAAACATGCTCTAAGAATATCTGTCAATCTTTCAATAAACTGTGGTTAAGAACATTCAAAATCAACAAATGCATTGCGACGATTTGATAATTTTAAAGTTTTCCAAACACAATTTTCCTTTGATTCTTTGAAGATAAACCCGTGAGAAACATCACTTATGACCACATACAGAAATAATCGTCTCAAGGTCTTGTAATTTGAAGAAATCACAAATCTTAGAAATCGGGCGATTGTTATTTAAAATTAGGTCAAATTCCATGATGCGACTTCTAACGCATTCGAATTTTGGTGATCTTCTACGCGTAATCAATTATTGATTTGTGAAGAGAAATTGGAGATGGTACAAGGAGAATCATACGTAAGAAAAACCGCTCAAAAATATTGAATAATGAAGAAGTTACGATCGTTTGAATTTGTTCTCACAAAAGGTCGATTTTTTGGGTCGACGTGGTCGTTTTCAGTTATCTGGACCCTTGATTGAATAAACTTGCGATGCGAGGTTTGAAACTTGGCACGAACATCCTTGGGGAGACATGAAGATCTGTGAGGACCATTTGAAACCTTGAAGACTCAATTTTCTTTGAGAAATGCAAAACCCTAGTTGTCAATTACTGCTTAGGAAGAGAATCTGTCTGATCAAATTCTGAGCCAAATTGAGTACTCAAGAAACCCTAGGATAGTATCTTGGATGAAAAATGGAAGGGTAAATTTTGGGGTACAACATGTGCTTGTGTGCAAGTGTATTGTTTTCATGCTTATTTTTGTCTTGAATTAGGGTTTTCTAAATATTGGTTTTAGTCTTTCCATACAAACCCTAATTACTAGCATGTTATATAAAAGCGATAAATTGCGAAATTTAAAGTTACTACGCTATTACAACAATTTGTAAATGGGGATTGCAAGAATTTAAACCCAATTAGTCTATTACAACCATAATGAGTTGGTATGAATGTACAAGGAATTAAATAAATACAAAGTATAAAAATGAATAAATGTACAAGGATGCAAAATGTAAAGAAAAGGAATTTTGTTTAGTTTTCATGAAGAAAAAAAGATTTTGTCTTGACCTAATTAAATAAAGAAAATAGTTAATTAAGTTTGAATTTATTAAGAAAAAATTTTAAATGAAAATCCTAATTCTATTAATCAAAAGAAAATAAGTTTAAGAAAAGTATTTTTTTGGTATTTTTTTATCTTGAAAATATTTATATTATTATAAAACATTTTTAGTCTTTTTTATATTAAAATAATGTATTTTAAATGGTGTGAAAAATAAATAAATAAAATCATAATATCAATTAAGTTTATAAGATTTGTTTACTAAAATAAATAAAGTATAATAAATAAAAATATTTTTTATAAAATAAGTCTATATATATATATATATATATATATATATATATATATATATATATATATATATATATATATATATATATATATATATATATATATATATATATATATATATATATATATATATATATATATATATATATATATATATATATATATATATATATATATATATATATATATATATATATATATATATATATATATATATATATATATATATATATATATATATATATCATTTTTTTAATGTTTTTTTAGTATTTAGAAAAATATATTTAAAAAGAAAAATGAAATAAATAAGTAAATAAATAACTTGGGCCAGGGGGTGCCAAGAAGAAATAGGGAGGTTAGTGAGAAAAAAACAAAAAAAACAAGTCAGGCCCAAAGGGGGCCCAACGCCTGCCAAAAAAAACAAACAAAGTCAGAAAAATGTGAAAAAGTGAAAAAGGGTACCACTGGGGCTCGAACCCAGGTCCCATAGGTTACATGTGCGCGCTTCTACCACTGGGGTGGCTATACATCCGTTAATACAAATGAAACAATAAATATGTAAGGCAAAACGCGCCCTGAAGACTTCATCTTCAACCTCCAGCTAGACCAACTGTAACTTGCTCATTTCTCATCAAAAATGAAAACTGTAAACATGAAACTTGTAGCAAATTTTCTCACGATTCCAGAAATGTAAAGTATTAAAATTATAGATCAAAGATAAGCAAGAATTTTAATGGCCCTAATCTAAACCCTAAAAATTTCAAAAATTTCAGTTTCAAAATTCTCTAAGCTCAAGCAAAAATAATGGAAACTAAGGACATGGTTAGCTTCAGGGAAATGATATCTACATGTTTTATTCACAAATAAACTATTGATGATGCCTGTATGAAGAGTTCCAAGTTGAGAAAACTTACCTCAAAACTGGAAATCGTGTTGGAGTTTGAGCTTGTTTTAAGTGATGGTGATGATCAGGTTAGCTTCCTTGAGGTCCTAGGAAGCTAATGCAATGGTTTGCTTGAGCTGAGAGTGGCTGAAATGACTTGGAGAAGTCCAATTGTAATGCTCTGTTTTTAGCTATGGAAGTTGAGGAAGATGATGTTACAGTCGTGTAACAGGGACAGGGATAAGTTATATTTGATGTATAGGAGCTTTAGGAACTAAAAGGCCAAAGAACGCACGAGGGAAATAGAAGATACAAGTTCAAGGTCAGAACCTGCACAAAAATGGAGTTTGTGTGCAATTTCTGGCTAGAGGGAATTTGAGAAAGTTTCAGGCTTGCAAAGATCGTGTCCTAAGTTGCATAATAGTGTCTCAATGTATAGGAAACGGTTTTGAGAGCTTGGGTGATCAGAAGTACAAGTTCACATGTTATGGCTTTTTGGCTTATTTTTTAAGCAAGCTTGACAAGCATTGTTCCAAGGCAAGGTACAAGGCTATCTAAAGTGGTTAGAAACTTTAAACATGCTCATATATAGGATGCTTGTGCAAAAAGAAAAAATGCAAAGCTCAAGAGAAGTTGACTTTGTGATTAAAGCCACTTTACTAGAATGGCAATGTTACTTTGTGCCATTAATGGAAATGCAACTTGGATAAAGCTTGAATCAAGTGGATAATAGCTCAAAAGCAAGTGTAATCTTCTGATTATGGAGAGATCTTGAGGTTTAGAGGCCTGCAAAACAAGATTGTGCAGCATTGGTTTGAAATTGAATTCTTGTTCATCACAAAATGCCTTGTAATTCAAGTGACAAAACCCTAACTTCATCTCTTCGATTCTCCCTCCTCAAGAATGATATCAAGGAGTTCTTGGAAATTTTTGGAAAGCTTGCAATGTGCTCTACAACCCATCTTTGAATTGACTTTGAAGATTCCCCTTGGAACTATATGAAAAAGTGCCATGAAGTTAGGTCAAAATCCTGACCAAATTAGGGCAAAATTTCACTAAGTGTTTTGTTTCATGACCACATGTTCATAAAATTATAACTTGAGATCCAAGAATTTTTGGAAGGAGTTGTGTAAATAAAAGTTATAGGTTTCATGTAGATCTACAACTTTCATGTTGGAAGCTTCTCTTGAATCATCTTGCATCATGGTGAAAATTTGGCTCAAAATTATGAAAAAATATGAAATTTCCAACACTTAGAAAAATTTCTAAGTTTAGAAATTTTGACTTTTCAAAATGAAATCTTGACTTTTTGATTTCTTGATGAATAGGTTTCATATTTTGACATGTTTTGATGAATTGTGATCCTTGGTACTTGAATTTAACCAAAAAGTCAAAGTTTGACTTTTCAGTATACAGTTGACTTTTGATCAGTTGACTGCAAAATTCATCTGTCAATTCAATGGTCTTGCAATGTTTTGAATCATGTTATTAGGTCAAAATGATGCAATCGGACTCTTGAGATCATTCCTTAAACCAATTGACCATTTTCTAGGTCAAAAATCAGAAATTGCCCTTTCCCAGTCAAAACCCTAATTTTGACCATTTTGCCCTTTTGGGGATTTGATCAAATTTCTTGAGGAATTATGATCCAAACTTGATCAAATGATACATGTGAGTCTAAAATGTTGATGTGGATCAAAAATTATGAAGTTTGACTATAAATTGGCCACAGTTGACTTTTTTCCAAATACAGTTAATTTTTAGGTCAACTTCTTAATTGACTGGGACAAAAATGTGATCCAAAGCTTAAACCTTGACATGAGTGATCTTGATGGGTCCATAATGATCCATGAAAATCAAATGGTACATTGTAAGCTCAAAAATCCTTGTGCAAACTCAAACCCTAATTTTGGTCATCAGTGTTTGAGGAGATGTCTTGAGTTGATCAAACCCTAGTGCAGTCTTGAGTTAAGGAGATCTTGTGAGCAAATTCTTGATAAGTGAAGAGGGAAAATTTTGAGGTACAACAATACCCCGATAGGGATCAATGATTCTCCATAAGGCACAATATTACCCTTGATGGGGGCAATAATATTACATGTCATAAGATGTAAATTCGATATATATATATATATATATATATATATATATATTATATATATATATATATATATATATATATATATATATATATATATATATATATATATATATATAGGAAACAAGGCGTCTAGTTTAAAACCCTTACATTTGCATGGGAAAAGAGTTCCACCCATCAATTTATTAATACTTTAAATCATAAAAACCAAAAGAGCAGTTAATGGAGGGTTAAACAACATAACCATTTTATTAGCTAAAAAATATAAATATAGTAATGCCATATATTTATAATGAAAAAGCAAGTACGTAAAATATCGTATCCATAAAAACCATTTCTATTTTAAAGACCGTTCAATAGTTTTTATGATTCTAAGAGAAGGGTTTTTTAGATTGTTTGTTTGTGAAAATGAAATGATAGAAAATAAATTGATATTTCGGTGTTTTAATAGTGATAAAATTTGTCGGGCGTTAGAATTCAATATTCTTATCCTCATGTATAACCATTGTTCAGCAATATGCTTTTTTTTTACTCAGATATTAATACTCCTACATGTTTCTCTCACTGTAGTTCGTCTCTGAGTCAACAACGTGAGATTAATTTTACTTCCTAATAGACGGCCTCTCACCCTATTAACCAATACAATAATATTAAGTTTCAACAGTGAATGGAAATATTAATGTGCCTTTGACCAATATCGTTATTCAGTTAGATATTAAACATAACCCTATCTCTAATAATTAGTATCCAATAGATGGAGACTTGGATATAGAAAGGACCAACGCCTCTCGAATTTCAAGTCATACCATAGAAACATGTTTTAGGTAGCTAAGCCAAAACAAGCATTAAGAACGAAGTATCATCAATATTAAACCTTAAGTAGAATTACACAAAATGTAATGACTATAATTAATACACGAGTATAATGGTGACTACATCAAACCCCAACAAAAGATAATTAGCTACACTAACCCACAATAGCTTTATAATTAAACCCTAGAATAAAGAGCTTGAACAATATATATAGGAAATTCTCGAGCAGCCCTTCCACCTTCGATCTTCCTCTCCTTATTCTCTTTTGATGAGATTAAGGTAAAAATACTTTATTTCTACACTGCCTTGAATCCACCGAACTTGGGCACTCCTATTTATAGACTAGGAAAAGGTAGGCTCGATAAGCACTCATTCATATTTTCCTAGCGTACCTACTTCATTACTTGTTAAGAAATACTAGTTGTCCTGCAACTTTCCATAGTCGCTCTATGTCACTAGGTGCACCATCCCATCTTCGACTAGTGCACAAAACCGTCCTTCATTATGAATTAACTTATCCTTTAAGTCTTATTGGTTGTATGTGCTCGCGCCGTGTTCCTATGAACCTAGATTAGAGAGAATTGCTTGTAGGAAAGTGTCTTGGCAAGGTCTCTATGTGTTGTTTGCTAGTTTTTTCAGTCCTTTTCACCTTTTTTTTGTTAATGTAGAGCTTAAAAAGTTCAAGTAGGTACTTTATAATTTTTCATTGATAAATCTGAGGTTTTTATTGATTACTTGTAAAATAAGTCATAAGTGCGTACATATTTTATTAATTTTGGCCCTTATAAAACTCTCCCCAACTTATCTTTTTGTTTTTCCTCAAACAAAATCCATTCAAACAGTTCAAAACTTTTGAAATGCATGTTTTATGGGAGGTTGAATGACTAGTTCAAAAAAAAATGGAAAAACATTTGTGTATAGCATGATATTCTCTAATTCAAGTTCATGATTAACATCATAAATATTCACACAAATCATAGTATGAAGATAAACCATTTTCTTGACTAAAGTAAGTTCTTAAAATATGTCTAAATCAACAGTCAATTATTCATCAGAATCATGATCACACTAAGTATCTCTCAATGGTTAGTGTTTTTCTCATAACTATAAAATGCATGAACTATAGAAACATTTTGCATTTTATCCAAGCAAATATTACAATATATCTTATCATTCATGGATCATTAAGATCTTTATTTTTATTGTAACGTGGTTTAGCTTACAAAAACGATTGGTTTTCTTTGGATCAAAATGTCTAGAGAGAGAGAGAGAGAGAGAAGAAAGAGAGGAGAGAGAGAGAGAGGGAGAGAGAGAGAGACGAGAGAGAGAGAGAGAGAGAGAGGAGAGAGAGAGAGAGAGAGAGAGAGAGAGAGAGAGAGAGAGAGAGGAAGAGAGAGAGAGAGAGAGAGCATATTGGTAAATATTTTGAAATAGTATTTTTCTTTTGAGTCTGTTTTTACAATCATTTTTCTGTTGGTGATTTTCATTTTGATTGTATGTTTTGACATTTGTTTTATTTTTTCAAAACATATTCTTTTCTTTTATTTTTACCATTACTACTTGATTTCCTTTTTTGCAACATTTCCCTTTATCCCCAATTTTGTTTTTGAAATATCCTTGTATTTTTATATGCTCTCATATCCTTAAGACAAGGTGGTGAATGTTGTTTTTCTTTTAAAATTAGTAAGGATTGTAATGTTGAAAGAACATAAGTTTTCATTTTAGGATCAAAGGGGTTGTCAAAGGATTACACTCTCATAAGATAGGCTTTTTGGTCAAGTAGTTTTTTATTCAAAATCAAACAATGCCTTAATCATATACATAACTTCAAATATATCAAGCAATACATATGATGCAAAACTACATAGTTAACATGAATGTTCACTCTCATTATTTATGTAAAAATGAGTTTGCTTACTTCTCACTTTGGTAATCTTATGATTATTGATTACATTGTCATGTTTTTACTAAATAGCGGTAAAATCAAATTTTATGTAAGCAACTAGTTCATAGTCTTGCTATAATTCACCTATAGTCAAATCATTAATTATGAATGATTCATTTACAAGAATAAAACCTTGTTCATGTCATTTTTTATTGACCTTTTTCATTAACCTAGCTTTTCTGATTCTAATGCATTTGGCTTCTCGGATTATCAACTGGACCATCTGCAGACAAACTTCTTAGAACAAGTTTTAAATTTTTTTTTTTCAAATTGACTAAGTACTTAATCATGAAAACAATTTAAATTTCACATGTATAAGCTTTAGATTTTAGCTTTGACCAACCTTACATTTTAACCCCTATAGAAAGATTTTCTTGTCCTTGCACAGGGTCGGCCCAATACATCTCGAGGCCTGTGGCAAAATTTATAATTTAAAAATTTTAATATTATAAAAAAAATTCTAAAATTAATATATCTTAGATGTTTTTAAAACTAAAATTATTCTAATTGATTTTACTTAATACTTTATTTTAATTCATAATAAAATTAACTCATCTAAACACTCTTCTCATTATTTAAAAAAAAAATCATAATTAAACAATAATGCTAAAATTATTTTAAAAATTTTTAGATATAAAGTCTCCTATTATATTAAAAAAACTCAAAAAATTTATGATATATATGTGTAATTTTTTAAATTAACCAAATCAAACAAAATATATTGTAAATAATTATTATTATGATTAAATATGTTTTTGGTTCCTATTTTATTTTTGGTTCCTATAAAAAAAAGCTACCATGTTGGTTCCTATAAAAAAGCTGTCATGTTTTAGTCCCTACAAAATTATTATGCACGTATTTTTAATCTCTGTTGTTAAATCGATGTGTATTTTTGATTGATTGTTTTGGAGACATGTTTAGAACATTATAAATAGTTCTTAAAAAAAGAACTCAAAATTTGATTTCTAAGTCGAGATTTTCTTTGCTTTTATCAATATCTTTTAAAATTTAAAAAATTCATATTTAATTCTTCTCATTTTAAAAAATTCTAAAATTTGGTAAATAAATAATTTATAGTATTCTAAACACTTAGGAAAAAAATTATTCAAAAATTCAAAAATTTAAGGGTAATTAAACAGTTTTCAAAATTTTAGAAGATAATAGAAACTAAAATTGCACAAATAAATTTTTTGTAAAGATCAAAATATATTATTTTTTTAATAGGGGACTAAATATGAAATTTGAGATATTTATAGGGACTAAAAACATATTTAACTCTTGTTATTATATACTCTAAATATTTGTAAATTATTATTATTATTATATACTTTAAATAGATGTCATTATTTAATTAGTATATAACATAACTTAAAGAGTTATTTTAAAAAACTAATAAATTAAAATTATATAAATATAACATGAAAATGTGAGGCCCTAGACAGTAGCCTTGGTGGCCTACCCCTAAGATCGGCTTTGTCCTTGCGCATCAGACTAGGAATGGGGTTCATAGAGATTCTCCCTTAGCTCAAAATTGTAGCAAAGTGTGTTAGGCACACACAAGACTTAACTAACTAGCTTTCTTCATCAGTACATTGTACATGTTTGTACTTTTCAACTTTTCAATTACCACGTACCATAATTCAAGGAAAAGTAGTCTATAGCATCATTCTAGTAATCACTCTCACTAGTTGTTTCTTCATCATCCTCTTCTTCAGTTTCTTCTTTTCCAATAGCTTGGTTTAGCTCCTCTCTTGTCTCATTGTCACTAGAATCACAATTTCCAAACTCAGAGCAAAATTATTGATTGATAAATTAGCAAGTTTATTATTTAAATAGGCTTTTAGGCCATGACATGCTTTTAAAAAGGTCTGGTCATGCCTAAAAAAAGAGCTTATAGTAGGCCATAGGTCAGCCTCAGACCTTAAAAGTTTATCGTAGGCTAGGTTCAAGCATTCTTAAGCCTACCTTATTCTGACCAATTTCCATCCCTATTCATGGGAATAACACTACCAATGTCACCACTTAAAATAAATCTTAGAAAATGATAAAGAGAATATGGTGTGTGGACTAAAGAAGAGTTCGTATGGTCTGAAACAAGCTTCAAGATAGTTGTATATGAAGTTTGAAAGCTTTAGGTACCAGATAGGTTTCAAGAAGTGTAATATCGACCACTATTGTTTCTTCAAGACCTATAACTCTAGTTATATCATTTTGTTACTTTATATCGATGATGTGTCTATAACAAGTTCAGATATAGACGAGATTAGAAACTTGAAGATGCAGTTGTCAAAAGAGTTTTACATGAAGGATTTAGGTCCTACAAAAAGGATTTTTGGTATGCAAATTACAAGAGATAAGCAAAGAAGATTTTATCTCAAGCATAGTACATCAATCGTATTTTGCAAAGATTTAACATGGAAAATACCAAACTAGTTAGCACACCTTTGACGAGTCATTTTCGCATATCCTAGGATCAATCTTCTGATACAGAGAAATAAAGAGAACCATGTCTAACATTTCACATGCTTAAGCCATTATAAGTATGATGTACGCAATGGTTTCAATTAGCCCAAATATTAGCCATGCAGTGGGAGTTGTTAGCAAGTTTTTGTCGAGTCCAGGTAAAGCTCATTAGGAAGATGTTAAGTGGATTTTGAGGTATCTACGAGACACCACTAAAAAATATTTGTACTTTGGAAAAGAATAAATAAAAGTACATGTATATCTTGATGTAGACTTTGATGGCAATATTGATCACCAAAAAAGTACTATCGACTATATATTTATTGTTCATACTGGAGAAGTTATTTGAATATCACGAATACAAAATATCGTTGGCTTATTCACTATAGAGGTTGAGTATGTAGTAGTAGTAGTAGTAGTAGAAGAAGCAATTGATATGGCTACAAGGATTGTTAACAAAGTTGAGTTTTATACAGGAGAAAAAATTGTATCCATTGATAGTCAGAATAAGATACACCAGACAAAGAATTCAGCATTTCTTTCTAGATCAAAACACATTAATCTTTTTAATCACTTCATTAGATCTCTGCATGGGAATGAAGTGCTGACATTGATCAAGACTCAAGAAAGTTAGAACCCATAAGACATGTTAATAAAGGTGGTGACAATTTGCAAATTGAAATTGTGTTCGATTTCAATTGACCTACTAGAATAAAAGACTGAGATAGGATGTTGTTTGAACAAGATGTGAAGACAAATTAAAATCATTCTTCAAGTGAGAGATTATTGGTCAAAATAGAAGAGGGAAGGAAGGAGAAATAAAAAACATATAGAAATAAGGATGGTAATGAAAAATTCAAGGATATATATATATATATATATATATATATATATATATATATATATATATATATATATATATATATATATATATATATATATATATATATATATATTATATATATATATATATATATATATATATATATATATATTCACTTTGTATATTTTAACACTTTGTATATTTTACTTTATATTAAATTTAGTGTGTTTTCGCATTATTTGTTTTTCCGCATATTTGAAAATATGAGAAGATTTTGTATAATTTTCTAATAATTAAAAGATAGAGTCTAATAAGTGTTTATATAGAGTGACACTCATTAGCTTACAATTCAATTTTATAAATATTAATTAGGTCAAATTATAAATCTAATATGATATCAAGAGTATATCCATTGAATCACTTATCGTTTATATCCACACATGATTTATATAGAATAACACCTCACCTTACAAATCAATTTTCTAAAGAAGAGTTAAATCAAATTCTAACTCACATAAATTTTGTTTAGGGAATTTCTTATTCCATCCCATGCTCAAAAGAAATACCTTTTGTAATTTCAAAATTTCCCCTTGTAAATCGGAAGTATGTTTCTGGTGCGCACCTTTTTGAAGTTGCACTTACGCAAACTCGGAAATACATTTCCGATATGAATCAGAAATATATTTATGATTCCTATATAAAACAAAAGACCCACCAAACATGGGTACCATGCAGTGCATTTCTGTGAGTGTGACCGTTGGTTTTATCAATAGCAATAATTCAAAGATTATTCTTTGACTAAAACTAAATTCACTAATTCACTATAATATCATTTTAGAAAATTTAGAAGGAGTGAATTTTGTTGTTTCATTTTTAAGTTAGAGTATGTGTAACACGGTGGGAGAAATAACTTGGGTGTTTTGCGTTTGATCACAATTGTTGCGGGTAGTAAAAGTCGCCACCGACTTTTCTTTTATCCAATAAGGAAAGGTTGAAAAGAACAAGAAATACCTTTCGAGATTTTTCTTGAGTTCGGGGGGTAGGTTATGAAAAGGGAAGGTATTAGCACCCTTTTCATCTGTAGTTATCTACTGGCTCTTAGTTGCTTGCTAGATCACTTGCTTTTGTTTGAAAATATGCTTATGGTGTGGGTTTTGAAAGTATTTTAAAAAACGTATTTGTAATGGCTCTCGTTTCTATAAGAATGCATACAAAGTGTTGTTTTGAAAATAGTTCAAAGAGGTGGAATGTGTTTTTGAAAGTGATTTTGAAAAGTGTCTTTGTAATGGCTCTCGTTTCTATAAGAACACATACAAAAAAAAACTTTGTCTTTTGAAAATGTTTCAAATGAAAGTGTTGGTGTATAAAATGTTTTTGTTGTGAGCAAGCGAGCAACTAGGAGCATCCTACCTACTCAAAAGTTATAGTATTCTTTTCCTCCTCCTTTAGGTGTTTCTATCTTACCATTGATTTGGTAAGAATCCCCATCATTGGATATGAAGGTACGGGCGTGGAACATTTGTATAGTCATAGAAGATAACCTATGAGACATTTTAGCAATGTCATTTAGGGACTAGATCGTTTACCGAAGGCAACATTGAGGGTCATCGAGGGACTACGATCTTTTATCGAGGGTCTTTTCTAAAATGCCCATATTCGAGGAACATGGCTATTTTTCCGAGGCAACAAGTGAGATTACCCTAGGGGTGCATGCATGTGAATGGTGTGTTTGATTGCATGCATTTTGTCTTTGAATTTTTAGGTTATCTACTTGTTATTTTTTTTATCTTGCCATACATCCTAATTACTAACATTTGTAGAAAAGCAATAAAAATGCAAAAAAATAAATCCTACACTATTACAACCATATTGAATAGCAAGAAAATATAAAGACAAAATAAAATAAAGAAAGGAAAATGGGCTTTTCGATTTGGGCAGCAGAACCCTTCGATTATGCTTCTCTGGCCCCCTTCGATTTGGCCTAGAAGTAGTGAAGGTGTGCCTTTCGATTGGGCCTGGAATCAGTATGAGATGCAGTCTGCCTTTCTGCTTCCTTCAACTGGGGCCTGGAAGTCAGTGTGGGCGTGCCTTTTGACTGGGCCAGGGAGTCAGCATGGACACTTTTCATTTCCCCCTTCTGGCTCCTTTGTTCGGATTGTGAAGCAGTGCACTCTTCACTTCAAGTCCCTTACTGCCTCCTTCGGTTGGGGCTTGGAAGTCAGTGTGGAAGCCTAAGGCTTTGTTTCATACTTCCTTCCTCCTATTTCTTTCATTTGGGATTTTAAATAGCAACATGGCCTGAGGCCATGCTAGCATTGTCTTATGGTCAAGTTAGTTCTTAAAGCATATATAATAAATCAAGAAACAAAACCAAAAAGATTAGCCATGAAAACAAATTAAAATGGTGGAAACGAAAAGGAAATAAATGTGATGTACATGTTTGGAATGAAAGGAAAGATTATTCATATGTTATGTTAGAAACGAAAGGTTCAAAGTTAAGAATGACTTACCTTGTTTAGAGATGGAACGTGTGCTGGACCTTGAGTGGCTGCCTTGGATTTCCCTAGATTTAATGAAAAGAAACAAAGATGACGTTTCTAATGCTGGACTCGAAGGAGAAGAACAAGTGTGGTGTTCTTTCTACTGGATTCGAAGGAAAACAAAGTGTGGGGATGTTTCAGATTCGAAAGAGGAAAATGTTTAGATTCTGGGTTTGAATATGTGTTTAAGTGTTTGAGAGTGTTTGGGAGTGTTTGATGATTTTGAAGATTCATTTCCCCCAGCCAAAAAGGTCCTCCTTTGAGCTTGCAAATGCTTCTCTATTTATAGAGAAAAGGTTGAAGGTGTTTGAAGTAACCAGGTTTGTAGGATAACAAACCATGGTTTGGTTGAAAATGAAACAAGTTTTGTCCCTTTTCGTTGATCCCAAGTTTTTAGTACAAGTGGGGGCCTGCTGACAGGAGATTGGACTTGTGCTTCTGGCACTACTTTTCATTCAGACACAAATCAGATTGGGAGCTGAGTTTGTGATAAAAATACTCTTTATGAAAAAAGGGTACGCAGCCTCTTGCTATTTTAACCAAGAATGGTATTATCCAATAGACAAAGCTTCAAACCTTTGTGTAAGCCTCTGATCATGTAAAGATTTGGAAGCAACATAGCTTGACAAGTAGGGTAAGGTTATGAGATTTTCTCAAAGCTATTAAAATAAACTTGCTTCGAAGGGTCCAGAGTTGGGTTTGAAAGATGTTGATTCGAAGGTAATCAAGGTTCCAATCAAAGCCTTGTGCGAAGGTGGTTTTTGTCTAGTCGAAGGCTTGCCTGCCAGAGGTTACATGGCCAAACGAAAGGGTGCATTCATAGGGTCCATGCTTTGGGGTGCTAGCACAAAGGGGAAATTCTGCCTTGAGAGTTTGGAAAACATGCAAAACCAAAGGCTTTTGAGTCAAAGGGGAATTGCAGGAGGCCCTTGCATTGTGACTTCAAACAAAACATGTAAGAGGCCTTTGCTCAAACGAAAGTTTGCCTGACAAAGGTCCATATGGCCAAACAAACTTGTATTTGAAGGAAACCACAAGCCCAAACAAAGAATATAAGTCCAAGCTCGTCTTGAAGAAAGTCACACGCCTAAACGAAGAAAGCATGCAGGAAGTAAAACGCACAAACAAAGCTTGCAACAAAGGGGGCCACATGCCCAAACGAAATAGGCATACTAGGCTTGCAAAGATGCTCAGAAGAAAGAGGCATGCAGGAAGAAAATTGTGCAATCAAAGGATGCCAAAATGAGGCTTTTTGCCTTGGAGTCGAAGGAGGCTACATGAGGCTTTTTGCCTTGTGTATGCTAGCATGGTGGGAACCTCTTGCGCGCAAGAAAGAATTTATGGCTCAATCGAAGGCTTGTATCCAGCTAGTCGTCAACTTGTGAATCAAAGAAAGCATGGAGGGGAAAAATTTTCCAGTCAACACAGGCATGCAAGCATCAAACATCCAATCAAATTAGGCACATAGGCAGCCATTGCATTGTGAACCCTGTGAGGCCAAATATGCAATCGAAGGTGGCATGCAGGAAGCTCCTGCCTTGTGAATCAAAGCCAGCATGCCAGAGGCCCACGCCCAATCTAAGTATGCAAGCCAAGCTTGCATCGAAAGATGCCAGAAGTCCAATCGAAAGATGTGAATCGAAGGAAACTTTTTTTCCTTCAATTTTGTCAAAAAGATTATTTTTATCTGTTTTTCCCTTTTTTAATAGTTTCCTATTTAACTTGATACTGAAAAATCCAATTGTACTTGTGCAAGCTTGAATCTTGAGAATCCTTGTGAGAAATGCCTTGAGAAATGAGAGGGAAAATTTTGGGGTACAACAATTGCCCCTGTTTAATCTTCTTAAACCTGAAGAGTTAGATTGGTGAGTTTGCCATTCGTGACTTGAAGGTGGAAGATGATTGAACACTAGAGTGCCCAGAAATTTGCACCTGATGATATGGTGGTTGATTGTGTAGGGAATGGTCTTAAAGATGCCACTTGGGGAGATGATAGAGAGTTGTTGGAGATGGTCTTATAGATGCCATCTAAAGGTGATTGTTGACAGAAATTAGACTAAGTCTAAACTTGACTTCAACTGGAAAAGAATCAGAATAAATCTTTGGAGCGATTTATCTAAAACAGAGAAAAATGTCCACCAGAAAGGAATCAAGATAACCATTGATAGATTTAAACTGAACCAGCAGAGGTCTTAAATATTCTTTAACTGGACAGAATCAGAATAAATCTTGGAGCGATTTATCTAACTAGAGAAAATGTCTACGTGAAAGAATAAGGATAAACCATTGATAGATTTAAACTGAACTAGCAGAGGTCTTGAATATTCTTTAACTAGAAAGAATCAGAATAAATCTTAGAGCGATTTATCTGAACCAGAGAAAATGTCTACGGGAAAGAATCAGGATAAACCATTGATAGATTTAAACTCAACCAGCAGAGGTCTTGAATATTCTTTAACTGGAAAGAATCAGAATAAATCTTGGAGTGATTTATCTGAACCATAGAAAATGTCTACGGGAAAGAATCAGGATAAACAATTGATAGATTTAAACTGAACCAGCAGAGGTCTTGAATATTCTTTAATTAGAAAGAATCAGAATAAATCTTGGAGCGATTTATCTGAACCATAGAAAATGTCTACGGGAAAGAATCAGGATAAGCCATTGATAGATTTAAGCTGAACCAGTAGAGGTCTTGAATATTCTTTAACTGGAAAGAATCAGAATAAATCTTTGAGCGATTTATTTGAACCAGAGAAAAAGTCTACGGGAAAGAATCAGGATAAACCATTGATAGATTTAAACTCAGCCAGCAGAGGTCTTGAATATTCTTTAACTGGAAAGAATCAGAATAAATCTTGGAGCGATTTATCTGAACCATAGAAAATGTCTACGGGAAAGAATCAGGATAAACAATTGATAGATTTAAACTGAACCAACAGAGGTCTTGAATATTCTTTAATTGGAAAGAATCAGAATAAATCTTGGAGCAATTTATCTGAACCATAGAAAATGTCTACAGGAAAGAATCGGGATAAACCATTGATAGATTTAAGCTGGACCAGCAGAGGTCTTGAATATTCTTTAACTGGAAAGAATCAGAATAAATCTTTGAGCGATTTATTTGAACCAGAGAAAAAGTCTACGGGAAAGAATCAGGATAAACCATTGATAGATTTAAACTGAACCAGCAGAGGTCTTGAATATTCTTTAACTGGAAAGAATCAGAATAAATCTTAGAGCGATTTATCTGAGCCAGAGAAAATGTCTACGGGAAAGAATCAGGATACACCATTGATAGATTTAAATTGAACCAGCAGAGGTCTTGAATATTCTTTAACTAGAAAGAATCAGAATAAATCTTGGAGCAATTTATCTGAACCAGAGAAAATATCTACGGGAAAGAATCAGGATAAGTCATTGATAGATTTAAACTGAACCAGCAGAGGTCTTGAATATTCTTTAACTGGAAATAATTAGAATAAATCTTAGAGTGATTTATCTAAACCATAGAAAATGTCTACGGGAAAGAATCAGGATAAACCATTGATAGATTTAAATTGAACCAGCAGAGGTCTTGAATATTCCTTAACTGGAAAGAATCAGAATAAATCTTAGAGCGATTTATCTGAAACAGAGAAAATTTCTACGGAAAAGAATCAGGATAAACCATTGATAGATTTAAACTGAACCAGCAGAGGTCTTGAAGGAAGTATCTGTCATGTAGATAGTCACCCAATCCTGTTTCGGGAATTGATCTACAATTGATTTGTTCACAGATAGTTGTCCTGTCTTGTCGGAAATCTGTTAATGATAATTTTCTGTTGATTGATCTTTCCTAAAAAGGTAAAGAGTTAGTTGTATGAAATTCCATGATGTATGAAATGCATGGCCTATTTACGTTTCTCAAAATAAATGAGATTGTTATGTATACATTTCTGCTGTATACATTTATCATGTATGTAAATATGATGCATGAAATGTTGTTGGAATTTAATTTTGTCTTGGAAAATAAATCCTTGACAAGTGCTGGGGAGTTTTGGGAAGCTGAATCTCGGATGGTTGTTAGGGATGAAGAGTATGCACACCTTTCCATACCTTGCTTTTAGAATGTTTCTGCTGGGGATTCCTGTTTTTTTTTGTTTGAGGAGAACTTTGCTGGGGGATGTTGACTTTGCTTGAGAAGAAAACTCTGTGGAAAGTGTTGACTTCTGCTTGGGGAAAAGAGCTCAGGAATCTTAGTTGTCAGTTTCTCTACTGGAGAGTTATCTCTTGATGGAAGAGAAAGGAAATTAACAACTTGTTGGGGATAAAGAAGTTAACTGTTATCTGGTTGTTTCCCGGGCTTTGCAACAACCTACAGGGGATTGTAGAAAAGTCTATTGGGTAAGAGGGGTTGTGGTCCCTTGATTTGTAGTTTGTTAGGGAAGTAAACCATGTTGACAATCTGCTGGAGAGGTGTTTTCTTTTGGCAGAACTCCTCGAGGATTCTTGAGATCGACTCAGTTGGGGAGAAGTTTTCAGAGATTGATACTTTAGCTGGGGATTTCCTGAATCCAATCTTGTGGGGGTTTGATTGGGGGTCATCCTATGAAAAGAACTTTGTGGGAGATTTGTCGTACGTAACCCTTTACAGGAATTTCAATGTTCAATGCCCCAAGCGACTCAAATGCAGATCTGCCCCTGGTATATTCAGTATTTCCTGAGAGATTTCTTAGAATTTTGACTTGACTTCCCCCACGAGAATTGGATAATGACATGTCACGCCCCCTTGTTTATAGGATATTTGTCATTGGAAGTGTCATCCCATTTGAAGCGATTCTATTTATTGAGAGAGTTTTTTGTTCGCTGGAAATTTGTCGTGTGAATTTCTCTGTTGTTAAACAAATAGCCATATGAAAACAACGATATTCAAATGATGCAAAGTTTATGCTTGTCTCGAAGTTTTGAAAATGCATTTTAGCAAGACAAAAGAATTTTTGTAAGAAAATTCAACTAAGTATTTAGAGTAAGCCTTACAGGAGTCAGGATACCTTTTGTAACAGTATGCTTTCGAACTAACCCATGCTTCAATTAGGACTTTAAAAGGGTTGTAGCATGGTTTAGTTCACGGTTTAAGGAACAAAGGATAAGGCTCAAAGTGTATTTGTACCCGCCCGTTCTTCGTGATGTTCTTCAATCCTAAACTCAGACAATTATGCATTTGAGCTCTTATTGAATCTGGAAAGATGGTTCAGATATTTAAAAGTTTATTTATTGGAAGGCAGTCAATTTTGCAACACTTTTCATGTTGTCAAGGATTTGTAGTGACCTCTTCTTGATTTATTATCCCTGATTTTTGCCTGACTGTTCTTGTTTTGAGATTATAGTCAGCGGGATGTCCCAGTTTTTTTCTTAAGTCTCCTTCGTATGTTTTGACTTAATGGGATATTCTTTTAAGAGATAATGACTGCCTATTTGTTAGGGAACCATCGCCATCTTTTGATTCCATAGGAATGTTTTTGATATCATTCATTGGGTACAAAGTGAAAGCTTGCGAGTGAACACGCATATTAACTAAGAGACTACCCTGCCCCAGGTTTTGATTAAAGGTTTCAATTTGTGTAAAAAGGAAACTCCTACTTCTTTAGCTCGAAGGGGTTGACTAGGGATTATCTTCCTTATAACTCCAGTGTTTAGGATTTGAAAGAAACACCTTTACATCATCAGCAAGGTTTTTCCAAAAGCATACTGTAAGAGATTATGGCATCGTTTTCGTCATCCGCCCTCTAAAGGCTTGCAACCTTTTAAAACAAGAGTTGAATAGCATAAAGGGAGCAAAAAGAATAGTTTTAAGTATAATGAAAACGAATGGATTAATTCAAGACAAGCATATGCAATTCATTAATGAAACAAAGTTTGGCATTAATAGATAAGTGTTTTAACAAACAAAGAAATTACAACTGAAAATTCGAATAAACAGAAAATTTCCTCGCCCAGATCATCACTTCATATGGATGCCCTTGAGGGGTGATAGAAGAGCTCTAGTTGACCGTCTTGTGTGAACTCCAATACTCCTCTGTCAATCAGGTTTTGAATCTTGTACTTCAGCGCCCAACAATCGTTTATATCATGTCAAGGACTATTAGAATGATAGGCACATCTGGCATCAAGATTGTAGTTAGGAGAAGAAGTTTTGGGGTTTGGATGAGGTCTTATCAACATAATCAGATTCATCCTCAACATGTGTTGCAATGCTTGAGACAGTGGCATGTTGATGTTAATAAAATATCTCTCGGGCTTGTTTTGCCTTTGTTGATTTTCTCGTTGATGTTGACGGGGTCGTTGTTGGGCCCGTGACGTAGCAGCAATTTGGAAAGGTCCACTCTTCAACGGACGCTGATTAATGAATCGATCCACAATTCTAGCTATTTTCCCATTTTGGTTGTGTCCGTCTTGATGGTGCTTGTTGACAAGGGCTCTCATCTCTTCTTGTCCTTGAGCCAAGTTTTGGATAAGAGCCATCTGGCCTACCAGTTGTCCCATCATTTGGACCTTCATTATAGCTATCTCAGTTTGTAGCTGCTTCAACTGGTCATCCCTGTCGTCCTCAGGATTCTCCATGGTCAAGCCCCTAGTGAGGAGTGCTTTCACTTCTTCTTGCCCATTGGATAGGTTCAAGAACATTTCTTGAAGTTGAGCGTTTTGAGTCTGAATGTCCTTTATAGTCTGCTCTATCCGTCTCTACTGAAATAAACAGTAAGCATATGAGAGACCCGTGTGGGAAAAGCCTGTCATGATATGATGCATGGTATATGGATGCAATGTTTTCAAGGACTTAGAAGATTTAAATTTGTTTTAGACAAGAAAGGAAAAACAGCAATTGTATTAATAAGTTTAAATTGATTACAACCATGCCCCTTGGGCTTACAATGGAGGAAATAAAGCAAACTAAACTCCTAAGACAAAAAGGTCGAATGCATCCTCTTTGGCGCGATGTAGGCGTTCAGATTACGCTCTTCATGAAGCTGTCTTGTAAGCTCCAGAACCTTCTTTTCACTCGCGTAGAACTGGGCTTCGAAGTTGTCTCTTTCTTCCTTCAGTTGGATCCAAGCTCTTTGTAAGTCTTCAAGAGAAGTAGGCATGGTAGGATGAAGGATAGGATACGGAACATCTTCTTCAACTAAAGGCTCCATGATGATAGGCAAAATGGAAGGGTATGGCATACTGAGTCTTTGAGCACGAATTTGTACCCACTTAAGATAAGGCTCCAAAGGAATGGAGTTCTTACGCCCCAATGTCTTACTATCCACTTTGTTTATCATTCTCCAAGCTCGTATGAACCTTTCACGGTAGCCTTGGTTGTCTCCCTCATAGTCGAATACCAAACCTTGGATGACTGCATCGTGATGACCGTCTCTTCGTGCATAGCCAAATTGTCGTAATGCGAGAGAAGGGTTATAGGTGATACCTCCCCTAATGCCTAAGAGTGAGGCATTAGGGAATTCCCCATAACGGTCAATGATATTAGTATCCTCCAAGGATCGAGAACACCAATAAATGTCAGAGTGTGTGAGGTACATCTCCTTTGAGACCAGGTTAATCCTTGCTCGTTCTTCAATGTTGATCAAGGTAAGTGCAAAGTAAACCACTTGGCGAGTAGGGGAATACAACACAAGATAGTACCTATTTTCTTCATGGTGCGAGTGTGGAAACAATGTAAAATGTCTCCAAGCAAAATAGGTATAGGATTGCAAGAGAGGAAGACCTTGATGGCATTCACATCTATGAATTGGTCTGGATTTGGAAATAGAAGCAAACCATAGATTAGAAGGGCCAAGACATCTTCAAAGGCTTGAAAATCCATATCCTCCCAGAATGAACGAGCTTTCTCCAACAGAAACTTGGCTAGGAAACCCTTAACTCCGCTTCTTGTCTCCCAATTTGCTATGATGTTGGCTCTCTTCAGATGTAGTGCTTCGATAATGACTTCAGACTTTGGAGTCCCTTCTACACCAGTGAACGGTATTTGATCAAGCACAGGAACTCCTAACAATTGAGAGAACTCTTCTAGTGTAGGGACCAACTGATAGTCAGGAAAGGTGAAGCAATGATGCATGGGATCAAAGAATTGGAAGAGCACACACATCATTTCTTCTTAGAATTTAGAGGTAGCCAAGCTGAGAAGTCGACCATATTTCTCGATGAAGGGAGAATCTCCATGCACCCTTGATGCTAATTCTTGGAGTTGATGGTGTGCTTTCACGAAGCTGATTTGGATGGTATTCCTTAGGATGGGATTCATGGCCTACAAAACAAAACAAAGATAAATTCCTAAATTCTTGAAATGGTTAGTAAGAATGCTTATGATGTCATGATGTTTATGATGTTATGTACAAGTATGCAAAGCAAGCAAGTTGTTATGTACACACAAAGCAGACAAGTCCTTAGGTTTAGGCTTGCATGGAGTTTGTAGGTAAGTACCCTCTTGAAGTTTAGTTGGCTCAACCTGTCCTAGTAATAGTAACCGGGTTCTAAGGGATCTCAATATCACCGACATTTCTTTTAGACATTGTCTCAGCTCAATCAATCTTTTCTTGCGGGCGAGATATCCCAAAAGTCTGATCTCAATGAACGTAGCATCGAGTATCAACCAATCTTAGGTCAAAACCAAAGCCGGCTATCTCACTACTTCCTAATGGCCAAGTTTTTCAATTAAGGTTCTAAGGTAAGTTAGTGCTTCATGACGCTACTCAGCGGCCCCGTATTCTCCTTGATTCAACACAAGGGATACCGATACCAACAAATGTGTCACACTAACCTAGCCATTGCTTCAACCGTGTCGGTCTATGATGTACAGTTTCCACAATCTATTGCTACTTACCTAAAAGGTGCCTCAGATCCTGGTAGAGGATCAAAACAAGCCTAAACCAGGAACCATAATGTAAAGTAAGCAAGTCAAACAAGGAAAACAAGTAAAGGTGATCTAGCTCTAAGGTAACCCCACTTTTAAGTAGATTTCCCTAGCAGAGTCGCCAGTTCTATAACACGGTGCGAGAACTGACTTGGGTGTTTTGCGTTTGATCGCAATTGTTGCATATGGCAAGAGTCGTCACCGACTTTTCTTTTATCCAATAAGGAAAGGTTGAAAAGAATAGGAAAGACCTTTCGAGATTATTTCTTGAGTTCAGGGGGTAGGTTATGAAAAGGGAAGGTATTAGCACCCTTTTTCATCTGTAGTTATCTACGGGCTCTTAGTTGCTTGCTAGATCACTTGCTTTTGTTTGAAAATGTGCTTGTGGTGTGGGTTTTGAAATTATTTTGAAAAATGCCTTTGTAATGGCTCTCGTTTCTACAAGAACACGTACAAAGTGTTGGTTTTGAAAATAGTTCAAAGAGGTGGAATGTGTTTTTGAAAGTGATTTTGAAAAGTGTCTTTGTAATGGTTCTTGTTTCTATAAGAACACGTACAAAAAAAACATTGTCTTTTGAAAATGTTTCAAATGAAAGTGTTGGTGTATAAAATGTTTTTGTTGTGAGCAAGCGAGCAACTAGGAGCATCCTACCTACTCAAAAGGTCTAGTATTGTTTTCTCCCTCCTTTAGATGTTGCCATCTTACCATTGATTTGGTAAGAAGCCCCATCATTGGATGTGAAGGGACGGGCGTGGAACATTTGTATAGTCATAGAAGACAACCTATGGGACATTTTAGCAATATAGTTTAGGGACTAGATCGTTTACCGAAGGCAACATTGAGGGTCATCGAGGGACTACGATCTTTTATCGAGGGTCTTTGCTAAAACGCCCATATTCAAGGAACATGACTATTTTTTCGAGGCAACAAGTGAGATTATCCTAGGGGTACATGCGTGTGAATGGTGTGTTTGATTGCATGCATTTTGTCTTTGAATTTTTAGGTTGTCTACTTGTTATTTTTTTTATCTTGTCATACATCCTAATTACTAACATTTGTATAAAAGCAATAAAAATACAGAAAAATAAATCCTACACTATTACAACCATATTGAATAGCAATAAAATATAAAGACAAAACCATTCGATTCTGCTTCTCTGGTTCCCTTTGATTTGACCTGGAAGTAGTGAAAGTGTGCCTTTCGATTGGGCCTGGAATCAGTATGAGATGCAGTATGCCTTTCTGCTTCCTTCGATTGGGGCCTAGAAGCCAGTGCGGGCGTGCCTTTTGACTGGGCCAGGGAGTCAGCATGGACACTTTTCGTTTCTCCCTTCTGGCTCCTTCGTTTGAACTGTGAAGCAGTACACTCTTCACTTCAAGTCCCTTGCTGCCTCCTTCGATTGGGACTTGGAAGTCAGTGTGGAAGCCTAAGGCTTCGTTTCATACTTCCTTCCTCCTGTTTCTTTCATTTTTTATTTTAAATAGCAACATGGCCTGAGGCCATGCTAGCATTGTCTTATGGCCAAGTTAGTTCTTAAAGCATATTTAATAAATCAAGAAACAAAACCAAAAAGATTAGCCATGAAAACAAATTAAAAGGGTGGAAACGAAAAAGAAATAAATGTGATGTACATGTTTGGAACAAAAGGAAATAGTATTCACATGTTATGTTAGAAACAAAAGGTTCAAAGTTAAGAGTGACTTACCTTGTTTGGAGCTGGAACGTGTGTTGGGCCTTGAGTGGATGCCTTGGATGTCCCTGGATTTGATGGAAAGAAACAAACATGACTGTGATACGGTGGGAGAACTGACTTGAGGGTTTTGCGTTTTATCGCAAATATTGCGGTTAACAAGAGTCACCATCTACTTTTCTTTTATCCAAAAGGAAAGGTGAAAAAGCACAGGAAAGACCTTTGAGATTGTTTCTTGAGTCCGGGGGATAGATTATGAAAAGGGAGAGTATTAGCACCCTTTTCATCCATGGTTTTCCATGGGCTCTTAGTTACTTGCTAGATAACTTGCTTTTGTTTTGAAATTATGCTTTGTGTGGTTTTTGAAAGTATTTTGTAAAAGATGCCATTTGTTTAGGCAATCTTTGTAGTGATTCTCGTTCGTAAGAATGTATACAAAGATGTTTGTCTTTTTGAAAATGTTTTCAATATTTGTAAGATGTTTTGAAATGTGTGTGTTTGTTTTGAAAATAGCAAGGATAGTTGTTTGAAGATAGAGCAAGTAACTAGAAGTAATCTACCTACTCAAATGTATTTCTTGTTCATTTTCTATTCCTTTGACATTGTTGTCTTACCATTTATTTGGTAAGCAACCCTATCTTTGGATGTAAATGGGACGGGCGTGGGTCATCGTATAACCATGATTAGCAATGTTGCAAGGTATCTTAGCATTTTTCTTTAGGGACTAAGATCATTTTGTAAGGAAACTTTGAATAGCGTCATCGAGGGACTTATGATCTTATATTTGTTTGTTTTTGCCAAGATACTTCGCATGCGTAATATGGCCATTTTTTGTGTAGGGCAACCAAGTGGAGTAACCCTAAGGATGCTTGTGTGCAAGTGTGTTATTTTCATGCTTGATTTTGTCTTGGATTTAGGGTTTTCTATTTGATTTGTTTTGATCTTGCCATACAAACCCTAATTACTAGCATGGTATATAAAAGCGGTAAATTACGTAATTTTAAAGATTACTACGCTATTACAACATTTTATGGAAGGGGGATATACAAATTATAAATGGGGGATTTGCAATAATGTAAATCTAATTAAGCTATTACAACCAAATCGAATTCGTACAAGTATTTGAATAATATACAATATAAATTAAATATGCAATGTTTATGTATATGCAAGAAAAAGAAATTTGCTTTGTTTTTCATATGCAAAAGAGTTTTGACCTAATCCTAATAATTTAAGAAAAGGAAATTATTTCTTGAAAAGTGATTAACCCTAATTTCTAATTTAAAAGAAAATAAAGTTCTTTAATTATTATTTTTTGTGTATTTTTAGTCTTAAAATAATAAATAATATTTATGAAAATATTTAGTCTTTTTATATGACAAAATAAATATTTACAAGTATGAAGGAAAAGAAATAAAAATTAACCTAAATCTATTTTATTTTTACAAGTTTATTTAAGAAAGGATAGTTAATATATAATTTAATAAAAATATTTTTTCATGAAAAAATAAAATAAAGTGAACAAAAATAAATATTTAACATTTTGATATTTTTTATGATTTTTGTAATATTTAAGAAAAATATTTAATGAGGTAAACAAAAATAAAATAAATGAATGAAAGTAAATTGGGCCAGGGGTGTTGTAAGAGAAAGGAAGGTAAGTGTTAGAAAAAAAATGGGAGGCTCATAAGCTGAGCCCACGCTGCCAAAAATGTCAAAAAATGAAGCTGGAAAATGAGAAAAGTGCAAAAGGCAAGCACCAAGGCTCGAACCCATGACCTTGACATTTTCAGCGCGCTGTCTTGCCACTAGGGTGGCTGTACATCCGTTAGTTCAAATGAAATAAGAAAAACATAACACCTAACTCCTCCTTGCCCTGTACTTCATCTTCTTCCTCAAGCTGGCCAGAACCTCTGTATTTTTCTCATTTCTCCATGAAAATGGAAACTTCCAACATGAAAATGATAGTACTCTTTCCCACGATTTCAACCATGTAACTCATATAAACTAACAGTCAATGATCAAAACTAATTTCAAATGCCCTAATTTTAAACCTAAATTTTGCAGAAATTTGACTCTAAAATTCTCTATACACAATGAATATAAATGAAATCTATGAACATGGTTGGTTTTAGCACAAGGATATCTATATTTTATCTTCACAAATCGTGACCAATAGATGCCTGTATGAAGAGATAGAAGTTGGAGTTCTTACCTCTTTCAGCTGAGATCGTGAATGGAGTTTGAGTGAGTTTTATGAAAGCCTGAAGATCCCTTTAGCTTGCCTGGACCTCCCTGAGTATGTTCCAATCTTTACCTTGTCTTGAAAGTGCCTGAATCTCCCTATCCAAGTCAACCTACAAGCTTGAAAAACAAAAATGGCAGATGGAGAAGGAGGAGTTACAGTGAAGGGGTGATGGACTGGAACACTTAGATATGAGGTAGGTTAAGTGTTTGAGTGATTATAACTTGAAACGCACAAATGGATTTTTGGATTGCTATGCTTGGTATCAAACTGCAAGTTATGACAGGTTTTTGGTGACAGGGAGTTTTAGAGAGTTTCTGGCCTTGAGCAATCGTGTGTTAGGTTGCAATGTGTTTGTGTATAAGTATAGAGAAGGTTTCAAGTCGGCTCCACAACATATTTTTCAATTGTAGGTTTTTTGCTCTATTGCTTGTCCTTTAAGAAAAGTGAGGAGACAACTCTCCACATGCTTGTACAGGTCTGCTTGGAGTTGGTACAAGTCCTAAACAACTTGCTTTTGGTTTATAGGACTTGTGTGTGTAGAAAAAACAGATGCAAGGCTCAAGGAATGAAAAGTTGCTAAAGTTATGCTTTTCTAAAATGGCAATGACAACTTTGTGCCATTTATGGAATTAAAGCTTGGACAAAGACTCTTATGCTTGGATTAAGGCTTTATCAACTGTGTAAGCATTAAATTATGAAGTGAGAAACAAGTTTGAGACCTGTAAAGTAAGGATTAGGCAGCATAGGCTCAGATTTGAATTGTGTTCCTCATGGAATGGCTTGAAATCAAAGTGAGAAATTTCCAACTTCATCTCTTCGATTCTCCCTACTCAAAAATGATCTCAAGGAGTTCTTGGAAATTTTGGAAAGCTTGCAATGTGCTCTATAACTCATCTTTGAAATTCATTTCAATATTCCTCTTGGAACTAGGTGAAAAGTTGCCATGAAGTTAGGTCAAAACCTGCCTAAATTAGGACAAAATTTCACTAAGTTATTTTAGTTCATGGGCATGTATTCACAAAATTATATCTTGAGATCCAAGCATCTTTAGGAGAAAATGTGTGAAGCAAAGTTGTATATTTCATGGAGATCTACAACGTTCATGTTGGGAACTTTCTATGAAACTTCTTGTATCATGGTGAAAAATTTGCTTAAAGTTGAGAAAAAATAAGAAATTTTATATACTTAGAAAAAATTTTAAGTTAAGAAAATTTCAAATTTCAAAACTAAATCTTCAATCTTTGATTTCTTGATGAACAAGTTTCACATTTTGACATGTTTTGATGAATTGTGATCCTTGGCACTTGATTTTGATCAAAAAGTCAAAGTTTGACTTTTTAGTATACAGTTGACTTTTGATCAGCTGACTGTAAATTTCATCTGTCAATCCAATGGATTTGCAATGTTTTGAACCATGTCATTAGCTCATGATGATATAATTGAACCCTTGAAATCATGCTTCAAACAAGTTGGTCATGTGCTAGGTCAAAAATCAGAAATTGCCCTTTCTTAGTCAAAACCCTAATTTTGACCATTTTGCCCCTTTTGATGATTTGATCAAATTTCTTGAGGAATTATGGTCCAAACTTTATCAAATGATACATATGAGTCTAAAATGTTGGCGTGGATAAAAAATTATGAAGTTTGACTGTAAATTGGCCATGGTTGACTTTTTCCCCAATACAGCTGATTTTTAGGTCAAATGTCCAACTGGTTGATAAAAAATGTGATTCAAGGCTTGAAACTTGACATGAGTAATCTTAGGGGTCCATAATGATACTTGAAAGCCATATGAAACATTGGTAGTCCAAAAATCCTTGTGCAATCCCAAACCCTAATTTTGGGTCATCAGGGCATGATGAGATGTCTTGAGCTGGTCAAACCCTAATCCAATCTTGAGTCAAAGATATCTTGTGAGAAAAGTCTTGATAAATGAGAGGGAAAATTTTGGGGTACAACAATGACGTTTCTAATGTTGGATTCGAAGGAGAAGAACAAGTGTGATGTTCTTTCTACTGGATTCGAAGGAAAACAAAGTGTGGGAATGTTTCAAATTCAAAAGAGGCAAATGTTTAGATTCTGGGTTTGAATATGTGTTTAAGTGTTTGAGAGTGTTTGATGATTTTGAAGATTCGTTCCCCCCAGCCAAAAAAGTCCTCCTTTGAGCTTGCAAATGCTTCTCTATTTATTGAGAAAAGGTTGAAGGTGTTTGAAGTAACCAGGTTTGTAGGATAACAAACCATGGTTTGGTTGAAAATGAAACAAGTTTTTTCCCTTTTTATTGATCCCAAGTTTTCAGTACAAGTGGGGGCCTGCTGGCAGGAGATTGGACTTATGCTTCTGGCACTGCTTTTTGTTCAGACACAAATCAGATTGGGAGCTGAATTTGTGATAAAAGTACTCTTTATGAAAAAAAGGGTACGTAGTCTCTTGCTATTTTAACCAAGAATGGTATTATCCAATAGACAAAGCTTCAAACCTTTGTGTAAGCCTCTGATCATGTAAATATTTGGAAGCAACATAGCCTAACAAGTAAGGTAAGGCTATGATATTTGCTCAAAGCTCTTTAAACAAACTTGTTTCGAAGGGTCAAGAGTTAGGTTCGAAAGATGTTGATTCAAAGAATAAAGCTTCCAATCGAAGCCTTGTGTGAAGGTGGTTTTTGTCCAGTCGAAGGCTTTCCTGCCAGAGGTTACATGGCCAAACGAAGGGGTGCATGCCAGAGGTCCCTGCTTTGGAGCGCTAGCACAAAGGGGAAATTATGCCTTGAGAGTTTGGCAAACATGCAAAACCAAAGGCTTATGAGTCGAAGAGGAATTGCAGGAGGTCCTTGCTTTGTGACTTCAACAAAACACGTAAGAGGCCTTTGCTCAAACGAAAGTTTTCCTGCCAAAGGTCCATATGGCCAAACGAACTTGCATTTGAAGGAAACCACAAGCCCAAATGAAGAATGTAAACCCAAGCTTATCTTGAAGAAAGTCACATGCCCAAACGAAGAAAGCATGCAGGAAGTAAAGGGCACAAACAAAGCTTGCAACAAAGGGGGCCACATACCCAAACAAAAGAGGCATGTTAGGCTTGTAAAGATGCTCAGACGAAAGAGGCGTGCAGGAAGAAAATTGTGCAATCGAAGGATGCCAAACAGAGGCTTTTTGCCTTAGAATCGAAGGAGGCTACATGAGGCTTTTTGCCTTGTGCATGCTAGCATGGTGGGAGCCTCTTGCGCGCAAGAAAGAAGTTATGGCTCAATCGAAGGCTTGTATGGAACTAGTCATCAACTTGTGAATCAAAGCAAACATGAGGGGGGAAATTTGTCCAGTCAACACAGGCACGCTAGCATCAAACATCCAATCGAAGCAGGCACATAGGCAGCCATTGCATTGTGAACCCTGTGAGGCCAAAGATGCAATCAAAGGTGGCATGCAGGAAACTCCTGCCTTGTGAATCAAAGCCAGCGTGTCAGAGGCCCACGCCCAATCGAAGGATGCAAGCCATGCTTGCATCAAAAGATGCCAGAAGTCCAATCGAAAGATGTGAATCGAAGGAAACTTGATTTTCTTTCAATTTTGTCAAAAAGATTATTTTTATCTGTTTTCCCCTTTCTTAACAGTTTCCTATTTAACTTGATACTGAAAAATCCAATTGTAGTTGTGCAAGCTTGAATCTTGAAAATCCTTGTGAGAAATTCCTTGAGAAATGAGATGGCAAAAATCAAATGGAAAGAGCAATAATAATAATGTACTCAGTTCCACATGAAGGGTAAGTTTCACTAAAAAGTTCTCAGAGTTTTTTTTAAAGGAAAAACAAATAAAGGGGTATTTAGAGAATCAAACTCCAGACCTTTCGCACTCAAAACGAAAATCATACCACTAGACCAAATGCACAACTATTAACATAAGTATACTTGCGAAGAAAGGTTTGTTTAATTACAACAATGAGGAGGAAAATATTAATGAAATGAAAAAGTGTATTTAACACTTTGTAGATTAACGGTTATTGATAACACAAACAAGGATATTTATGAGTTTGAAAAGATTCAATAATCATTTAATAAGATAGACAAATATTAGAACTAAAACATTTACCGATAGTAATGCAACATAGTATTGTAGCGCCAAATCTCTATATAAAACACAAGCCCTTATTTAAAACAAATGTGTGGTGCATCATCAGATAAGTTATGAGTAAATCCTACACAATATTAAAACAAACAAAGTATACACCAAGTGTAAATTCTAAAATATTAAGCATAGTACTTCAGGTTGATACTGACTAAATGTCTACTAAAACGCATTTGGTTCTGATAATTTCAAGATACACTAGAGACTCTTCAATCTAATTTAAGTTGGATGTGTTATCCCCATATGATATATATAGTTGATAGCTCAGTAGCAAGATACTGCTATGGAAATTGCAAACATATCACACTACTTGTTAACGGTATAGACTCAATCAAGCGCATGTACCGTGTTTTCTTTCTAGTTTGTCAGGTGCATTCATTTCGGTTGTAATACACTTGTTTTTGGAATGACTATTTTTCTTACTTCGCATTTGGTTGTTGTGTTAAACAATTTCCTCTTTATACGCAGGTTAATAATTCTTTTTTACTACTACTAAAAAGTCATTGTTGTATACACTGAGCAAGGTCTCGGCCTTGTAAGCGGAAGATAGAAGTGATAATGCATTTTGATGAGCATACGTACATGTTGCAATGACATGAGAGTAAGGCATATGAAATGCTTGAAACTTTTTGCAGTCGCACCAACGAGATGGTAATAGAAACCTATACTCTTGTCTTGGCGGCCCTTTGTTGTGGTCAACCGTCTCTTTGACAATGAACTTGTGGTTATAAAGGTCGAATCTTGTAATATTATGGGTGATGACTTTGGTACTTTCTTCCTTCATAAATTTCATGCAACTTTCACTACATAATTGTTCTGATTGTAACACTGCACTCCACTTTTCACCTATTTTTGCGAGCAGGGAAGCCATCCTAAAATAGGTTTATTTCACCAAAGCGGTTACGGGAAAGTTTCATATTCCTTTGAAGACATTGTTCCTTGATTCAACAATATTTGTTGTCATATGACTCCATCGTTGTCCATTGTCATATGAACTCGTCCATTTCTCTAATGGAAGATTATCAACCCACCTCCCCGCATCTAGATTTGACGATATGATCTAGCCGCGATAGTGTTGAAATGATCGTTGAGTTAATACATATCGCGAATTCACAAGAGTTTTTTAAGAGCTCTGTCTTTAATCTCCCGCATGAAATTTTGTGTGATATGTCTAATGCAGTAGACATGCGTAGAAGGGAGGTCGTGCCAACCATTAGAACGATTGTTGTATACACTTAATAGAAGTCTGTCTATCATAAATCAAAGAGAAACCAGGTTGTGGAGCAACGTATATTTGTAGATTCTTGAGAAAGAAACTTCAACCACCATCAGTATCTCCTTCTACCAGAGCGAAGGCAATTGGAAAAATGTTATTGTTGTCATCTTGTGTGACTGCCATCAGTAGCGTTCCTTTATATTTCATGTACAACCATGTTCCATTTATTTGAATAACAGGTTTGCAGAACGCAAACTCTTTGATGCTAGGTTGAAACGCCCAAAACAATTGATGGAATATTTCATTTTTGTTGACACAAGTATCGTCGGGGGCATACACCGATAATGTTTCTATAATAGAAACATTTCCATTAGCATATGTGTGAAGTGCATGCAAGTAGCGCAGAAGTTCTTTGTACGAATCCTCCCAGTTTCCATATACTTTTTCAATCGTCTTGGTCTTTGCTAACCACGCATTTCTATATAACGGAGTATAATTGTATATTGTAATTATGTGAGAGATTAGGGTACTCACCTTTAATGACAGATCATTGCTTACGAGAGGTAAGATTTCTTAGCATATAAGATCATAACTTAGTTTACGATGATATTGTGTCTAATTAGTGCTAACGTAAGTGTGGGCTTGAGAAATAGAGCCTATCACCAAGGAATTACTTCTTAACTTGTATGATTCTACCATTCTAAACATACACTCTTTGTGCATACACCGAATTTTGTATCTCTCTGCATTTGTGCGATCTACTTTCAAATCTATAGAGTTTACCATGTGAAACTTTTTTATAGCTCGCACATAGTTTTCTTTAGAATGTGCCAGTTTTATACATGTTATCAATATATCAAACTGCACCATTGATTTGAAGTTTATACTCGCATTGTTAGAAAGGTGGAGACCCAAAACCCACACTTTTTGTCTCCCAATTGATGAATGTACTTTAACACTAGAGGACGTGTACATGTTGTTCGGTCTCCTTATTAAGGGTAAGGCGGTTAATGGATCAGTTCAACAAGCCAATGCCCTATGCGAGGAATTGTTAGACAAAGATATGATAGATGTAACAAGGGCGAGGGGCCAAGGTATTTTGCCAACGGACCTTAAAGAGCATTATGCATCTCTTCACTTGGATGAAAATTTGTCTGAGGCAGCTAAATTAGTTAAAGCTAGAAATATATTATGATACTATTTGGAAGCTTGTTATTTCCCGAAAGTACAGGTAATAGTGTTAATTTTATGTATTTAAGTTTGTTTAGGGACATTGATAAAATAAGAGGGTATAGTTGGGATTCCGCCGTTTTAGCTTATCTATGTAGTTCACGGTGTAAAAATGCTAATAAAAACACTTGTACATTTTATGGGTGCGCTTTCTTGCTCCAAGCATGGGGTTGGTGGAGAATTGAATCCTTTTCCCCCGTCAACAACAACACCTTCATGTTCCCCTATGCAACAAAGTAAGTCTATAACAATATTTCTATTATATCACTTTATGCTAAATAGCTTTACATAATTTTTTTAATCTCTCTTTGCTTTAGGTTTTATGTAAGAGGGGTGGATTACAGCAAAAATGGTAGACAAAATGTTGGCCTGTATTTGTTGGTGCGGTGTAGCGGTAAGCAACAAAAGTTTTGGAAATATTTATCCGGGAATTTATCGTGTCCACGGAGATTGGTTATTGAATTGTCGTTCAACAAATCTCTCGTTAATGAGTTTGGGGATAAATGGGTTTGTAAAGAAAATGTTATCAACAGAAAATAAATGTAAAAAAAAAGTAAAAACTAAGGAAGAACTTATCAAGCTTGCATATAATTTACTCATCACAGACTTAAATCTATCGACCATTTACATTCAACCTAACAATACTCATCAATGTCACTATGTACCACTCACAACTTAAGTAATTTCTAACCCAAATCGAGAGACTGACCGTATCACCAAGAAAATGATCTCTCTACCTCCTCAACAACACAGAAGACAACTATGTAATCACACTGATGATGTATCAGCACAACATAACCACACAGAGGCGTTAAGCTATGATACCCAAGTAGATGTCAGCTCTAAATCTATCTCTAGAATTCATAAGCTAATAGATAATCATCCTAGATAAGAATCTAAGCAGTATATGTCTATAACAACTCAAATCCCTAGCAAAGAGCAAAAATCCAGGACAACAATCGACAAAGATTTGTAAAGCAAGTTTAATATAACGCCATGGACGACAAATATACATAAGTTCAGAGTAAATACATGTACAAACTCAACACATAAAGAATAAACAAAGAGGAAGAGAAATGAACCACAAATCTCCCAGTTTGTCAGTGTCGATTGATGAGCAATCCACCCCGGATCATCTGTATGCAAGCTTCAATGTTGTTTTCTAAGCTAATCATATCCAAAAATGAAGGTTGATGGAGTTGGGATCAAAAATACCCAAAACCATCACCCTCCAAATGAAACAAAAAGGAAATATAAAGAAAATTTGATCCGCAACCATCGTCTGACGATATAAAAGTGTCACCCGGCGACAGCTCTTATTTACAAGGCCCGGGAAAAGCCACGTCCTCAACTGAAACAAATATCTACTGTCGTCTGGCGACCATAATTCATCGCTCGGTGACTCTTCTTATTTTCGGCCAGCGACGCATGGCAGGAATAACATGGAAATTTGACTTCAAATTTCTCCCTGTGACGACTTCCTTTCGCCCGGCGATCCATGACAGGAAGGCAACTTCTGTTTCTTTCTCTGCATAACTTCCAATGGCTTCCAATCTTGGCCTGATTCCTTTATTGATCCAAAAATGCATCTTGGAGCTTTATTCCTATTGCTCCAATAATGCTTAAATACCTACAAAATAAATACAAAATTGTCAAACAATACACTTTATACAAGAAAACACATTACACACAAACTAAACGTATTTACACAAAAGTCGGAATTATTCAACAATATTAACAAACAAAAAGTCGATAAGTGCAACAAAACTTATATACAAAAATAGCTAAAATTTGCACTTATCAAACTCTCCTCAACTTGAATCATTGTTTGTCCTCAAACAAAGTCAAATAAACCTAAAGAAGCAAAAGACAATAATCAAAGAATCACGAATCAACAGGTTTTTAAAAATGGAAAATAAATGTTATGGCTCAAATGAAAAACAGTACACACGAAGAAATATAATTACCACTAAACTATAACAATAACATAAACATGAGACAAATGCTAAATACAAAAATTACGCCAAACATTCTAAAACAATACTAGCTCACAAATGAATCACACCTAGCAAACACAATCATCAATAGATGAAAAACACATAAAAATGGGGTTTTTTCACTCATCCAACAATCTTGCAAATAATAGACTAAATTATGCATTCATCTAAAAATTTACAATAAAAATATAAAAGCAAGAATCTCAATGGCTTTTCAAGGTTGTAATGTGGCTTGATTAATAAACAAGTGATAAGTACTAAAGCTAATCGAAACAAAAACTTGTCTAAACCTAAGGGAGTAATTACTTCCACAAAGTTTCAAACATAAAATTCCGATTAAACTTCTTCTGAATCCCAAATTTCACAACAAAGTTCACACTTATTAACACAATATTATTCCAAATCTTTTTGTTTTTCTTTTTTCAATGCTTTTTCAATTTTTCTCTTTTCTTTTTCTATCACCTTTTTTTTCATTTATTTTCTCACTTTTTTTCTTTTTATTCTCAACCTTATAGCAATCAACCAATAAATGCATAATCATTTTTCTCTCCAACTTGAATTCAACCATACATTAAAGTGAATACTCCCTACTTTCTAAGGCAAGGTAAAAATTCAAACCAAAATAATGGTTGAGGGTTCAAGAAAATAATGAATCAACACCCATGCAAAAAAAAGGAAACTAAACACTCATAGACAAGCATTTAGAAAATACAACATGGTTATCGACAAAAAACTCAAAGGGGTTACTAATGATCACACACTCACAAGGTGAATTGACTTATTTGGCCAAGGTAGTTTTGCTCAAAATGAAACAAAAAATGCCTTGATCATGTTCAAGCTTTTATACAATCAACACAAACAAAAGATTAAGCATAATAAAATCCAGTTAAAACAAGAATTGTAGTCTCCAACATATGTGAATAATGAAAAGCTACCTCATAAAAAGGGTGGGAACTAAAGTGATTCATAAATGAACAAGTATACAAAAGAACGAATGGCATAAAAATTGTAAGAAGTCTAAGTATCATGAATATGTTAAAGTATAGAAAGCGATAAACACATACCTTGAACGTGTACAAAACTTAACAAAATTATTACCACGCATTCGCAAGTCAAAACGATCAAACTTGACAAATCACCTCAATATTCTACAAGTTACCGGACCAAAACTTGAGTGCAAACAACAACAAAAAAATTAGAAAAATAATACTCTTACAAAATTTCAATGTATAAAATTTACATATATACAACGAATAAAACTCCTCAAGCTAAACACGACAAGCTTTCGGAAAACATAAATTGACATAACAAAACAAATACAAATAACAATATGAAAATCGGGTGAAAATTAATTAACAAGTTAAAAAGTGAAGATTTAAAATTCAGAACATTTCCTTGTTTCAACTTTTTAAAACATAAATCACCACACACATAAAAAAATACAAACAAACATGTTTGTTTTACGCCGTAAGCTCGACGCCTTTATTGTGCGAGCTAGTAACCTCCTCTCATCATGCCATGATATTGTCACGCCGTGCAAACCTAAAGAAAGTGTCCTAAAAATCACACAACAAACGTTACGAAAACGATACAATTCACAACAATATGTGAAAACACATATATGCACAAATATCATATACAAATTAATATACAATTTCTATACAACATATATTAATTACAAAACTCAAAAACAAAGAAATTGTCACAATGCGAAATCAATAGAACCAATCCTCGACAATAACGCCATTTTGTTGGTGCGGTGTAGCAGCAAACAACAAAAGTTTTGGAAATATTTATCCGGGAATTTATCTTGTACACAAAGATTGGTTATTGGATTGTCGTTCAACAAATCTCTCATTAATGAGTTTGGGGATAAATGAATTTGTAAAGAAAATGTTATCAACAGAAAATAAATGTAAACAAAAGTAAAAACTAAGGAAGAACTTATCAAGCCTGCATATAATCTACTCATCACAGACTTAAATCTATCGACCAGTTACATTCAACCTAACAATACTCATCAATGTCACTACGTATCACTGACAACCTAAGTCATTTCTAACCCAAATCGAGAGACCGACTGTATCACCAAGGAAATAATCTCTCTACCTCCTCAACAACATAGAAGACAACTATGTAATCACACTGACAATCTCTCAGCACAACACAATCACACAGAGGCATTAAGCTATATACCCAAGTAGATGTCAGCTCTAAATCTATCTCTAGAGTTCATAAACTAACAGATAATCATCCTAGATAAGAATCTAAGCAGTATAAGTCTATAACAACTTAAATCCCTAGCAAAGAGCAAAAATCCAGAACAACAATCGACAAAGATTTGTAAAGCAAGTTTAATATAATGCCATGGGCGACAAATATACATAAGTTCAGAGTAAGTACATTACAAACTCAACACATAAAGAATACACAAAGAGGAAGAGAAATGAACCACAAATATCCCATTTTGTCAGTGTTGATTGATGAGCAATCCATCCCGGATCATCCGTATGCAAGCTTCAATGTTGTTTTCTAAGCTAGTCTTATCCAAAAATGAAGGTTGATGGAGTTGGGATAAAAAATATCCAAAACCATTACCCTCCAAATGAAACAAAAATGAAATATAAAGAAAATTTAATCTGCAACTATCGCCCGACGATATAAAAGCATCGCCCGATGACAGATTTTATTTACAAGGCCCAGGAAAAGCCATGTCCTCAACTGAAACAAATATATACTTTTCTCATCAACCAAAATTCATTGCCCGACGACTCTTCTTATTTTCGCTCAGCGACGCATGGCAGGAATAACATGAAAATTTGACTTCAAATTTTTCCCGGCGATCCATGAGGAAGGCAACTTCTGTTGCTTTCTCTGCTTAACTTCCAATGGCTTCCAATCTTGGCCTTATTCCTTTATTGATCCAAAAATGCATCTTGGAGCTTTATTCCTATTGCTCCAACAATGCTCAAACACCTACAAAATAAATACAAAATTGTCAAACAATACACTTTATACAAGAAAATGCATTATACACAAACTAAACGTATTTACACAAAAGTCAGGATTACTCAACAATATTAACAAACAAAAAGTCGATAAGTGCAACAAAACTTATATGCAAAAATAGCTAAAATTTGTACTTATCAGTATCGTAATCTTTTGGATCACATTGGACCAGATGATGTATCACCACTAAGCTATTCATTTTTTAAGTAATTTTTTTTGAAGTTATCATTGTTATAATAAAAAAAGTTTACAGTTTATTTGGAGAACATATCTGGGTCTGGACCATCAACCCGACCTCGAGGATGCAACAGTTTAAACTGCAAAAACTACGATCATACGGTTCAACATTGTGGAGAGGCACCACATCGACCGTGTCAAAATACAGTTCGGCATGGATCAAGAAATACCACCCCCCTGACTTGTTTGTCACATTGGCATCTCCTTAGAGTCGACGTCCTGTGGAATTTTTACAATTGGAAAGAATACTCTCGAGAATGGTGTCAGATGTGGAAGAGGCGCGACTGTTATGTGCTACATATATGTGTTGCCCCCGCGACCAAAAAAATGCAACACACGGAAGAATATTTGCGTTGGTACAAATCATTTACTACGCATCAAATGTTTGTGTCTGATCATAGATATTTGATTGACCCACACACACAAGTTGTGTCATCTTCAAATGCCCAACAAAATTACCAACATTCATGCACCACCCTACAACAAACCCAACACACACATCCATCTCTCAACTAACACAACAACGTTACTGGTCCACAAGCACCCAGCCTCAATCCCAATACCTATACCAATACACACACATGCCATACACATAATCGCAGTACAAAGAACAAAGACCATACATTCGACATCCCGATGTGGGCCCCTCAAAATCTCACCTTAGCTCAGACATTAGCCTAATGAGGAATATTCCCGAACCGACCCAACATACCTTCAACCATCACATCACTATAGCACCCAACAAATATATAGGTACCAAACTCCACAAGTTCATTTCCTTTTTACCCCACTTATTTTGATGACCAGTGTTATCGACCACCCATGGAACCCATACCCCCATGAAGACGATCAAACTTTGAGAACATGGGTAATCGACTTTTTGAAAGTGGGTCTTCCATATATGATGATCAAACGTATTTCATGGACCTTGACCGCATTGACCTAGCAGGGCCCTCGATCTAACCACAACCACAATATAGAGTCACACAATGAGTTAGGTGAGGACGCTGGTGCGGAACCATTGGTCGTTTTCGACTAGCGGACGACAACTAAATTATGTGTAACTTTTATTCCTGGAATCTAATCGTTTTATTAAATCATAAATCTAAGTTTTTAAATAAATTACTTATTATTATTTAAAATAAAAAATATATAAAAAAGCCATATGTTGCACCTTAGCGCCATATGAGGTGGCTAATGGAAAATTAGATACACCTAGACATCATCTTATATGACGTCTCCCTTATAAAAATAGTTGCATGCGTCATTTATCTAACTTGTCCACTTTCTCTATTTCTGAAAGCTAATTATTTACGTAATCATTCTAGAAACATGGTTATTGATGTTTTTTATTAAAAAAAAACTGATTATTGCAACAACAAAAATTTGTATTATTGATAAATTTTAAATAATATTGAATTAATGTTTTAGATAGTTAATATTATAAAACAATTCTTTTTACAGATTAATACATTTCTTTTATTTTATAAATTAATGGTAATTGTATGTGAATGTTTAAGAATAATTTTGTAAGCAATACTATGGTTTTAGATTAACTAATAATTTGATAAAAATATGAAGAAAAAGAATGCATTTGATAAATAACTTTACAATGACAACATATTTAAGAGTATTATTGATAAACTTTAAATAATATTGCATTAATGTTTTAGAAAGATAAATATCATAAACAATTCTTTTTACAAAAACTAAAATTAAAAAGAAATAGATAGATAAATATTATTGAATAAATTAATATTTATATTTATTTAATTAAATATAATGTAAATAATAAACTTTTACTCAAAAGTATTTTTTTATGTATGAAAATATAAAATTTCAAATCCAAATAGTTTTGATTTTTTTTTAATTCTTTTGTATTTAAAATTAATTTTGTACTATTCATTTTTAAATGGCGTGTCTCCTTTTAAACACTATAAATCATCATATATACATAATTTTTTATAGAATTGTATAATTATAAAATATAAGTTGAAAATAGATATTTTGTCGACTGTGCAAAAAAGTTAGAAGAAATAAAAAATTAATTGAACTTAAAAATATGATACTAATTTTGCGAATCGGGTAAATCAAAATTATAAGTATTTGTGTTTTTAATATTTATAAAATTAATTAATAAATAATCAAACAAACATAAATAATTATAAAATTAGAAAAACATAATATGTGAGAACGTAATAATATACATTTTAAATAAAATAGTGGAATGTGTTACTTCAAGTTCATATGGCAAATTGGAGTTTAAGAAATAGAGTAAAGGATATGAGGGGGTGAGATGGATGGGAGAATGTGTTGAATAAGTGAAATATAGAATCTTCTCCCGCTATCTTTTAGGAGCCTTTTTCATTATTCTTAACTTCCTTGAAGATAATCATTATATGTTTTCTTTTAATATATTTCATAAAGGGTCTGTTTGTTTTAAAGTTATAAAAATTATTTTCGAAAATGTGACAATGAGAATGCAATATTCTCATGTTTAATTCAAGTTTTAAAAAATCATTTAAAGAAATTTTTTATTCTAAGAAATATTATTTACTTATAGATTCTCTATTCTTATTCCAAGGCATAAAGGGTGAGAATAAAACATTTTCATGGGAATAAATTTAACTAACTCTAACTTCCCATTATCACTCCTATTTACTATTATTTTTTATTTTTTTATAATTTAAATTTAAACAAATTTTATAATTATTCTTAAGAACCTAAATTCTTACCAAACACATGGATTGGAATAATATTCCCAAGAATAATAATCCTAGGAATATCATTCCAAGGAATAAAATTTTCAACTATGAAACAAACACACTCAAAGAATTTTTCCTCTTCAATCAATCGTTTGTATTATTTGCTTGGTAATTAATGTAAGAAGTTTTTATTTAAATTATGTACATTATTTTTTGGATTCTTTAAAGAGATTCACAATCCTTTCAACGGTGTTTCCATCTTACCTGTCATCAATGGCAAAGAACGTATCCAAGATGACACAAAGAAGTTGATTGAATTAGTTGAGGCTTGTCATGAGAAGTACTTATAACATCGTGTTAGTGACAACGCGCACATGGATCATTTGGAGGCCAATGTGGGATCGTTGCTACTCACTGATTCACCATCGTTGGGATCCCAAGCTCAGTCTCATACACTATTTCAAGAGCAATTCATCAAAGAATTTTGAAGTTTTAGATAAAATGTAAAAGATTGTTAGGTCGTGTCTGTTTGTTTGTCAGTCTGAGTGGCCTGAGTTTTATAAAAGTAAGGAATAACTTTTAAAGTAACAAGACAACTCACACACCTTAAAAATATTTTCCAAATGTTCTTATCATGAAAGTTATGTTCTAGGCCAAGTAAGTGATTAAAAAGCCCTCCAATATCTTTCCAAAGTTTTATTGAACTAACCAATCAATTGGATACTTAAGTCAATCGATTGAAAAAACTTTTTCTCTCATCCAATGAATTAGAATGGTATGCCACTCGATTGGAGAATGACTAATCAATTAACTAAGAGATTATGATAACACCTTAATGACCTATAACGACTATATATCAAATATTTTCATTTTGGGCAAAGTAATCGACTAAAATTTCCTCAACCAATGGATTGGAACATTATGTCAATGAATTGAAGCGTTATGCCAATCGATTGGGTCACCAATTCGGCCCAAGGATCATTTCTTTTTTTGGTTTTTCCAACTCCTATATAAAAGAGGCTCGTCTCCGTTTCATTTCACACCACTTTCCAATGTTTTACATTATCTTTAGATTTTGTCTCTCGAATTTCTTTCCCCTCTCTCTAGAAAATATTTCTTTAACTTGATATTGCCTTAAGGCTTGTAAGTGAAGTTTTGCTTGAGAGGAAGAATTTTTGATGTGATTATGATGTTTGTTTAAAAATCTTTGTTGTGATTTATTGAATTTTTCCAGAAAAAGTTTTGTTTTTGGTTGTCAACCTAAAAATATATAAGAAGGTTCTAGCTTAGTCTGTGGTAAAAGCTATTTGTGGTTGGGGATAAGCATGTAAAAATATCAAGATCAACTTGTCTAAAAGTTCGTGAGCATAATCTTTAAAAGCTCAAAGTTTATAGTCAAACTCTCAAGGAGACCTCTAGAAAACAAGACTAGGCCAACATTCGGTCAAACTTGTATAAATCTCATGTGCGATCTCTCTAACCTTATCCTTTTAATTTCTAGTACTTTTATTATTTATTTCCGTTACAATTTACTCAACTAAAATTACTAATACGATCTTAATCGAGAAAAGTATAAAATAAACATGAATTATAAATATCACAATTAACCCTCTCCCCCTTTGTGTCTGAAGTCACTTGTCCAACAAGTGGATCCTTAACTCTAGTTTTTCTTACCACATGACGTTGCATCAAAAATGGTTTATTGCATTCAGGTTAGACAATCGTGGGCTTGTTTATCTTGGTGATGATAAAGCATGCATTATTACTAGAATGGGACAAATTAAACTTTTCATAGACGATGGTGGCCTGCGAACATTGAACGAAGTCAAATATATACTACAATCGAAGAAGAATTTGATTTTCCTAGGTACTCTACAAGCAAATGGTTCAATGAGGCAGCCATCAAGATGATCAATCCCAATCAAAATGTTTATGGGAGTATTTCAAAATAGACTGAAAGTAAGAAACATCAATGAATCTCTCGCCCAAAAGTCTGTAACTTCCACAACCAAGATTATGGCCCAAAATAAGTGTCTACATACATAAAGAGAGAGAAAAAGCAATGCAAAGAAAAAAAACAGAGACACTACATAAGGAACCATTGGAGGCTCTGAGTCGTCCGAAAAACCATGCAGAAGCCATTACACGTTGTTTGTTCAAGATAGGGAGGCATTCAAATGCAACAGAAATCCCTCAGACAATTATATGATACTGAACACAAGGTGAGAACAAATTTGGGTTGAAGTACTTCATACCCATGATATCTCACCTCCTCCAACCCAAAGTTAGAAATAATGGGGAATAGACCCAATAAGTGGTGAAAATACCACATGATTAAAGATAATCATACTGAAAATTTCTAATAGTTGGAGAGGAAAATATAATGCATTATCGAAGAAGGTCATTTAAGAAAATATATTTAAAGAAACTCTCAACAAATGGGGGTAGATCTTACCCACCTGGGCGGGACTAGTTTAGAATTCCTTTATTTAAGAAAGATAAAGAACCAGAAGGAGGAAAGGATTCCAGGCCAGTCTTTCATACACTGAACACCATCGCCAGAGGATTTGCTAGTGGGGGAGAGTCCAACTCCTTCTGAAGAAGATATGCCCGCCAAGTAAAGATTGTGGAGAATTTGCCTCTGAAGCTGAGATTAATTCTTGAGCCAGAAATCATATTCTCCCAAAAATATATTGTATGGGTTCTTCCCCGTGAAGATGATACAGGTACAATTGTCAGACTGGAAAATAAATAAATATTTGATTGATCCAAAAAGCTCGGCTGACTTCTTATACCAGGATGCTTTTAAGAGACTATGATTCGATTCATACGATCTACAGTCATTCAGAGTCTTCCTAGTTGAATTTTTCAAGCGAGCAAGTCCAAGTAAAAACCTACATCACCTTTAAAACCGTGTGTAGGCTGGAGGAAAATGCTAAAGTGATCAAGGTTAGATATCTTGTCGTCGATACCCATTCTTCGTATAACATCAACATCATACAACTTTCTTTTAACCTTCTAAAGGTAGTCCTATCAACACTACCTCACCATGAAGAACCCACTGCAAAATGGATGAATAGGCATCATAAAAGGAGATTAAGAAACTTCCTAAAAATGCTACCAAGACAGTTTGAGGATAAAGACGACAATAATGACCACTTTGTTACGCTAAAGCCATATATTTACAGAATGAACTTTTTCGACGTTGGCCTCATAAAAGAGTATATAGGAGAAAGACTCGCACCAAGAGAAGATCTAAAAGAGGTCCGAATATAGTCGTTTTACTTTTTTTCTTGTAAACAACATTTGCAAACACAACAAGAAAAATGGTGTATTATACCGGTTTTGAAAGCAACTTACGACGGTTTAACCGCCGTAAAATGGACATTGCGACACTTCGCCAACCGTCGTAGAACTTGGTGTCCCGAGCATTTATTGTGACGGTTACATACACTGTCGTGCAAACCGTCGTTAGATTATTTACGATGGTTTTAACCGTCGTGCAAACCCTCTTTCGATTTGTATGCCAAATACTCACTCCCGAAGAGAGTCTTTGCATCTACGAATCTTGTCCCAATTACTATGTATCACCCAAATTTTTTCTACAACCCCCATTCTGAGTATTTCGAGGAATCACAAGAATTCCATAAATCCAACCTCGAAATACTATTGGAGAATTTCAATGCATCACAGACTCATTCTCACCCGAATTACCTTTCCAACTATCAATCCCAAAATTTTGAGGAATCGCAAGAATATTATAGATCCAACCAAACTTATCCTCAACCGAATTTCCCCTACAATCACTACACCCAATATTTCGAGGAGACGCAAGTATCCTATAAATCCGACCTCGAAATATTAATGGGAAATTTTAATGAAATATCAATGATGACAAAGCGCTTTACGGAAACACAAAATGCGACTCTAACTCAATTTGAAGAATCAGAAGAATCACATGATTTCAACTTCGAAACATCAATGGAGGATTCCGATGCGACGCTAATTCACTCTAGGTTAGAATCTCTGATGGAGCACTTTGTAGAGACACAAACTGTCCAGAACGAAGAGTTTAGAAAACAAAGTCTTCAAAACAGTGAAAACCTTAGGCAACTGACCACTGTGGTTGAGTCGCTCGCGACCCACAACATAGCCTTAGAGACCCAAATCTCCCAGCTTGAACAAAACCCTCTAGGACCCTTCCCTGAGGAGAAATTGGATGTTGTAACAACCAGTAGTGAAAAACAAGTTGAAAATCCTAAGGAGAGCGATAATGAGGTTGAGGAGAGTGATAATGAGGTTGAGGAGAGTGATGATATGGATGAGGAGAGTTCAGACGAGGAAAGAGTAAAGATTAAGAAAAATCCTCCAACACCATCTAATAGGGAGGTTGTAGAAGAGGTAGAAAAGGGAGCACCTATTGTTATGCCTCACCCCTATACCCCACCGTTTCCTTTCTCGAAAAGTTTTATGGAAGCCCAGATAGACTCCCAATCTAAAACATATGTGGAGGTATTGGAAAATATCCACACTAATGCACTCTTGTTGGAAGTCTTGCATAAAAAGAGAAAATTAGAGGACCGTGAAACTAGGGATATAATTACTGTTAAGAAGGTAAGGTTAACCTTTGAGGTGGTGGATGAAATCACTAAGCCCAAACTTGAAAAGTTGATACTAAGGATAGATCCAGAACCACTACCACAAGTTCAGAAGAATGAACCACCCCACAGAAGAAAGAAAAGAAAAGGTGAGGGATATGTGAGATGGCTTGATAAGTGGCCATGGAAAACGACAACTACTAAAAGTTCAACCAAGGAGTCATCCTCGAGAGAACCACCATGAGCGCTTGCACTCCTGTTCGTCAGGCTTATGACGTTAAACAAAGTGCTGCATGGGAGGCGACCCACCTGTTTGTTTCTGTTTGTTTTTTTGTTGTCTTTGACTTTCTATTCCGTTTCTATATCCGTTTTCTTTTAAAGCATTATTTTCATTATTTTCTCTTTCATCTTTTCTATAAAAAAAAATTTATGCAACTGCTGCTGATTTTCAATCAACTTTACTGGTTTTTTGAAAAAGTCTTTTTCTATCCTACCTTCTCCCCTGATTTGCTTTCCCCCTTTGCTATTTACTATGGAAACCACTTTTAGAGGTAGGAACCAAATGAGGAGGTTTGAGGAATTATCACACAGAAATATTGGTATGACCTTATATTATGATGAACCACCAATGGACACTTTAGGCATTAAGGATAGTGTCCATTGTCTGTTTAGCCAGCTGGAGTGGAAAAAGCCCACATTAAATCTAGGTTTGTTACATACCGCAAGCTCACCCTTGAGTTTCTGAGCTCTTTAGTTCATATACCCGAGCGCAGTTTCAGAACTAGAAAGGGATTTATAGCCTTCGGGTTGTTTGGTATTGAATTTGCTTATACCCATAAAGAATTATCCAACCTTCTAGGATTCCCTTGCGGACCTTTTGCTTTTTCTACCACCCAGGCAGAGTTAATGGATTTTGAGCTAGACTACTTTTGGGGGACTTAAACCGGGAACTACCACCCTGAGCCAAATAGCATGGATAATAATGAAATACACAACCCCGCTATCCGCTATTTCCACAAGATTCTAGCACATACCATTTTCGGCAAAGAACAGAACCGCACTGCCGTATCTAAAGATGAGATATTTTTGCTGCAGTGTATGACCCAGGGCCGACCTGTAAATGCAGTGCCATTCTTAATGCAGACATTTACCCGCATTGCCGAGAACCCTAGCGAGCCAATCATCATAGGAGGCCTTGTTACCATGATTGCTAACGCCCTCGGACTTAGATACCAGCTACATAGGTGCACACAATTTGTTTCAATCCGCCCTATAAACATTGATTTTCGTTTCCACCTACGAATAATAGGTAACCTAGGTCCTGCACCCTTCGATTACTTGATAAGGGACGAAGTAGTCACGGTATTTACACTTCCTAACCATGCCAAAACAAGTGCCCAAAATCGCGACAATTGGCTGTAGGAGCTTAACCCTCCCGACCACCCTTCGACACCTGAGACACCCCAATCCTACCAAGTTTATGATACCACAATGTCTGATGAGAGTGACCCCGAGACCCCTCCTGGTTACCATAATGGTAACAACATCGTAGAGGAAGTTGATGCCCCTGCAATAACAAAAGGGGAATATGCTGAAAATTTGAATAAAATCTTTTCTACACTGGATGTTTATCAGACGGACATCAATGGAATTAAGAACGAGTTGAAGGGTATGCGTATGGACGTGATAAGCTTAACTGATATAACTGTGGAACATTTTTCTCACATACATACAGCTTTCGAAGACTTGAAGACGCGACTGGGATGAAGCAGCAGAATCAACACTTATTTTTACCTTGTGTTTTATGTTTCTAGGCAGTTTATGATTTCATTTTAAACAAGTCTACTTTTTACAATTTTTTAAATGAGCGCAGTGCTTGAAAGAAGACAGCAGGAGCAATATGATTATTTATACGCTCAAAACACTCAAATCTTAACTGGGCAGCGGAACATGAATGAGAGGTTGGATGAGGCCATGTCAGAGCTTAATTCCTTAAGGATGGACGTCAGCACCCTTGGTTTCCAAGATACTGACACAGAAGCCACTCCTACCAGACGCTCTCGCACCAGGAGTAGAGGACATGGTCACCAGTAGTTTTTCTTTATTTTCTATGTAGTTTACTTTTTTCTGTTTCATTTCCTTTCTGTTTGTTTTTGTAATTGTACTTCCCCGCCTATATACCACAACATTGAGGACAATGTCAGATTTAGTGTGGGAGAGGTACCTTTCCATCTTTTATAAACTAGTAAATTTTTACGATATGTCTCGATTCAAATTCTTCGCTTTATTTAGCCATACCGAAATTTTTTATCTTCGCATTAGCCAGACATACCTATTTTAACGAAATCCCAGTTGAGGAAGCCGAAAACGACATAACAAGATTGATACGGTTATGACATTGTAGACTTCCTATTTACGCGATCCATTTCAATAACCATTATACCGATATCTGGAGTTTTAAGTTCTAGAGTAACCCCTAGTAGTTTATACTAGCAGTTAGCACCGTCTTGACACAAACCACGTGGAGAATCGATGAATATAAGTGTTTGACGCCTGATTCTAAAAATATCCTTCCTATCTCGCTGCTAAAAGAAAAGAAATTTTGTGCACCAAAATATACGGTCACATATAAGAGCTGATCAAATAATGAAGGAATCCAGTGTTGGTTGGTTCAGAGGTATCTGGTTCTGAACTCGGTAGGGCGTGCTACGGCCCGATCCCCCACAACCTCCAACTTGGATAACTTATGTAGGGTTGCCACATTCATGTACCAGACCCCGTGCTAAAAGAATCAAAGTCACTAACCGGTTACTCCACTACGTGCGTGCTAAGACAAAGGGCTTAATGTGATTGCGCCAGAACAAAACCGGGTGAAATAGATACGAGGAACTCTGGGCAGAATTATAACGGAACTGTTGGATAGCTCGTTTTAAATGGAAGCCTACGACTAAGCTTATTGCTTGTGTCATTAGCGTATCTTTATTGTTTCAGTCAAGTATTGGCCGAACCGATGAGGATTTCCTGAAATTGCTTTAAAAATCCAAGGTATGTCATGCATATGCGCTTGACAAAACTTGTCCGACCTTTTGAATGACTATTTGCTTAAGGACAAGCAAAGGTTTAAGTATGGGGGAATTTGATAACGAGAAAACGTATCGTATAATTACTACGCTTTTTACCGATTTTATATTACATTAAGTCGTCTAACCCCTGATTATTCCGAGTTTATTTGTCTTTTTACAGGTATAACATTTGTCAACTCAAACCAATGGAAAAGGACAACATGAAGAAGGCTAGACAATAGACAAAGAGAAAAAGAACTAAAAATACAAAGTTTGGATTTTTGCACCTGTGACGACCGTCACACCCTGTGACGACCGTCACGCCTCCCTAACTAGAAATAACGCTCGTAACACATTGTTGACGAGCGTAATGCGCTATTTAAGCGCATTACGACCGTCACCCACCTGTGACGACCGTCACACGTGTAAAGAGGAACGTTATGCTTTGGTGGAAACGTGGGCAACATGAGGAAGAATCCTTCTCCAATATTTCCTCCACTCAGTGACCATGCATCCTATTTTTACGCCACTCAAGCCTCTTCTCAAGACACTTTCAACTGCCATTTCCTCTGCTATATATATGTGTGGTAGTGCAAAGCTGCTGGGGTCGAAGAACTTTCTACAGACCAAATTTCTATTCTCTTGCAATTATTTTCCATTTCCTTGTTTTGGAATATTGTTTTCACGTTCCTGTAATTTTCATTTCAAGTTTTAGTTTTTAGTTTTAAGTGTTAATTCTTCCTTCAAGAATTAACACGAACTATTTACTGCAATCAAGCTCAAGGATTATTGTAATACTTCAAGATTACCATAGCCACTTTGATTCCAGGTTTTTATTGCAATTAATATTTATTCAGTTTTTATATTATGCCAATTGTTGTTATGAATTATATTTTGAATTGTATTGCTTTCAAGTTAATTATGTCCGGCTAAATTATTAATACCGGTATGTGACCCGTAAGAACTAAATAAATTCAGTGATACCTTGGCCAAAAATATCTATAAAACAATTTCTGGTTTCCAATTTCCAAGATTAATTTAACTACCCTTGTCACGAGAGTGAGAGGATAATTAACACGATTTTGCCACGAGAGTGGGAAACTAATTAAGGCAAGAACCTGCATGCGAGAGCTGGGGTTCAACCCAGATAGTGGTAACGAAACATTAATTTTTAAATACACAAGAGTGTTTTAATAAATTAATTAAACTCAAATTGTTTTCAAAAAGTGTTATTAAATTTAAAGTGCATCCACTAGGTTTAGTAGCATAACTTATTTCATGACACGATAGTGTATGTCTCAGGTTTTTAAACAATTAGTTTTTACCGAAATACTTTATAGGCCAAGTGATTCACCGAATTCCCGAAGTCCGATTATCACACACCGGTATGACTATTACTATTATTTTTAATTAAACTGTTTCCCCCAAAAATCGAATATTCATCGCTTAGTTAAACAAACTGTAGCATTAGATCGTATGCGATTGATCCTCAGTCTCTGTGGGTTCGATAATCTTTTAAAACTAGAACGACTAAACTGTATACTTGCAGTTAGTATCCCGATAGACTCATAAAGTCCCGATCACAGGTTATTCATTAATCCATCAACTAATAAAAAATTACTTATAGAGGGAAAATTTCCATTACCTACTATTCCATAGCCAATGATCTTTCCTCTCTGATTGCCTCCAAAGCCCACGTGGCCTCCATGCTTAAGTTCCAGGCTTTGGAACACATGCCTTCTTCTCGTCATGTGTCATGAGAAGCCAGAGTCCAGGTACCATGATTGGTGTCTTTGCTTTGCTGCTAAAGATATCTGCCACATGTATGATTTTATCCTTAGGTACCCATATTTTCTTGGGTCCTGATTTGTTAGTTTTGCCAAAATTCTGATTGAATTTTGGTTTGACAGAATAATCACTACTCGTGTATTTTATGTCATGTGTGTGCCCATATATAAAATATGAATCAAGTGGAGTGTGTTTTATAAATAAGTCCATGGCATTTTTTGGTGTAGGTACCTTACCTTGATATCCTATCCCTTTTCTGCCATTTCTGCTAACTCCATAGATCATTGAAGCCATTTTGCTTATGTCTATGTTTTTAGCTAGAAACTTCTGAAAGTTGTGATCATACTCTTTGATGATCTCATCAGCATTGCTGGGAGTTTCATAGATTGTTTTCTTTTGAGAGTTTTGCAACTGGTTTTCTAATTTTGAAAATTTTTCTTTTAACTCAGAATTCTCCAATCTGAGACTCTCAGTCTTATCAGAGTCAGAAGCAAGATTCCTTTTCAGGTTTCTGAATTTGACTCTGATCTGCTGATACCTTTCTAGAATTTCATTTAGGCTTTCAGCAAGTTCAACCTTAGTAAAGTTTATGGTAAAGTCAAGGAATACCTCTTCAGTGTCTGATTCTGTCTGAACTAGAAGCTTCACTGTCTTCTGATACGTTTGCCATGAGAGCTATGTTTGCTCTTTCATCATCTGATTCTGAGTCAGCTTCAGATGTGTCAGAATTATCCCATGTAGCCATGAGGCTTTTCATCTTTTCCTTGATAAACTTCTTTTTGGGCTTCTCCTTCTGAAGCTCTGGGCAGTCACTTTTGTAGTGCCCTTGCTCGTTACATTCATAGCAGATGATGTCTTTGTTGTTTGGCTTTCTGTATCCTGAAGATCCTTCAGATCTTCTGTGTCCAGAGGAGGATTCTGGCCTTCTGTATCTGGAGGAGGATTCATTATGATTTTCTGATCTTCTGGGATTCCTGAACTTCCTTTGCCTCTGCTTCCACAGTTGGTTCACCCTTCTGGAGAGGAGAGACAATTCATCTTCTTATGATGAGGATCCATCAAAGATTTCTTCTATAGCCTGCAAAACTTTGGAGTCAGATTTTCTGTTAGATTTTAAAGCTAATGGCTTACCTTGCTTTTGAGGTTCGTCTTCTTCTAGCTCTATCTCTTGACTTCTGAGGGAGCTAACAAGTTCCTCCAGAGAGATTTTGTTGAGATCTTTGGCTAGCTTAAGTGCTGTGACCATTGGCCTCCATTGTTTTGGAAAGCTTCTAATGATCTTCTTAACGTGATCAGTAGTAGAATACCCTTTGTTAAGAACTTTTAGTCCAACAACAAGAATTTGAAATCTTGAAAACATAGTTTCTATTGATTCACTATCTTCCATCTTGAATGCCTCATACTTCTGAATGAGCGCAAGGGCATTGGTTTCTTTGAATTGAATGTTTCCTTCATGCGTCATTCTCAGAGAGTCAAACATATTCTTGGTAGTTTCTCTGTTTGATATTTTCTCATATTCTGAATATGAGATGGCGCTGAGGAGAATTGTTCTGGCCTTGTGGTGGTTTCTAAATTCATGCTTTTGCTGATCAGACATCATTTTCCTGTCTATCTTCTGACCACGTCCATCCACTGGATGCGTGTATCCATCAGTCACCATGTCCCACAGATCAGCATCATGGGCTAGAAAGAAACTCTCAATTCTGTCTTTCCAGTAGTCAAAGTTCTCTCCATCAAAGACTGGAGGTTTACCACTGAATCTGTCCCTTTCTTCATTGTTGTCATTGCTGATGTTTTGGCTTGGTCCCACCATAGTGTTTTTCTGATGCTTGGATCTTGTACTGACACAATTAAGTGTTTAAGCTCAGAACCAGGCGCTCTGATGCCAATTGAAGAAGTGAAAAACACAAGAAGGGGGGGGGGGGGGGGTTGAATTGAAAAACTTGGATCTAAAACAGCTTAATGACACAGTATTTTTTATCCTGGTTCGTTTGATCTCAAACTACTCCAGTCCACCCGTCAAGGTGATTTCGCCTCTCTCCAACGAGGTCTTAATCCACTAATCTCAAAATATTACAACAACTACTTTAACAACTGTTAAAGTCTTCTTGAGTACAACCACAATCCGGTTAATCTCAAGGAATCATTTTACAATATGATTGAACAAAATGTGTTGTTGTTTTTCTAACAAAAAACAGTTTATCACAACTGTGATAGATTATATAGGTTTAGCTTAGAATAGAGAATGAATTTGCTAGAGCTTGAGTATGCGTGGTTGGTGTTCTTAGCAAATTGTTGTGTGTACGTACATGCTTCTTTTTGCAAGCTGACTTGTTTATATAGACAATATAATGACGTTGTCCATAAAGCAAGTTTAATGTTATTAACACACTTTCCTTTTGGATAAGATCTTGTCTGAAGAAAGCCGTTGACATTAATTCTGTCTTGAATGTTCAGTAACACTTCAGAGTCTTCTTTCCTTAACTGCTGATGACGCTTCAAAATATTGATGACTTGGTTTGACATGTCTTGTTAAGAATCAGAGCTTATTGTAATTAAGCGCAGGTTCTGGTCACCAATCTTTAGCGTATAATCTGATTTCTTCAGCGTGTAATACTTTAAGGCTTATTGTTGTACCCCAAAATTTTCTCTCTCATTTTATCAAGATTTTCCTCACAAGACTTCTTGGACTCCAAACAGGATTATGGTTTGCTCAACTCAAGACCTCCTCTTGCACTGATGACCTGAAATTAGGGTTTGAGTTTGCACAAGGATTTTTGGACCATCAATGCTCCATATGACTTTCATACACCATCTTTGACCCCTAAGATTGTTCATACCAAGTTTCAAGCTTCGAATCACATTTTTGCCTAGTCAATTGGACAGTTGACCTAAAAATCAGCTGTATTGGGGAAAAAAGTCAACTATGGCCAATTTACAGTCAAACTTCATAATTTTTTATACACAACAACATTCTAGACTCCTATGTACCATTTGATCAAGTTTGGACCACAACTCCTCAAGAAATTTGATCAAATCATCAAAAGGGCAAAATGGTCAAAATTAGGGTTTTGACTGAGAAAGGGCAATTTCTGATTTTTGACCTAGCCAATGACCAGTTGGGTTCAAGCATGGTTTCAAGGACTCAATGGAATCATCTTGACCTAATCACATAGTTAAAAAGATCTCAAATGCATAGGATTGACATATGAATTTTCTAGTCAACTGATCAAAAATCAACTGTACACTGAAAAGTCAAACTTTGACGTTTTGGTCAAAATCAAGTGCCAAGGGTCATAATTCATCAAGACATGCCAAAATATGACACTTGTTGACCAAGAAACCTAATTTTGAAAATTTTCATAACTTAGAATTTTTCTAAGTTATGGAAATTTCTTATTTTTCCCCAACTTTCCACAACTTTTTCACCATGATTCAATTGGATTCAAACAAAACTTCCAACATGAAAGTTGTAGTCCTCCATGAAATATACAACTTTTATTAACAAAGTTTTCCCAAAAGATGTTTGGATATAAAGTTATTATTTTGTGAATAGGGGTCCATAAACTTTTTAACTTAGTGAAAATTTGCCCTAGTTTAGGCAGATTTTTGACCTAACTTCATGGAAACTTTTCACCTAGTTCCAAGAGGAATCTCAAGTTGCATTTCAAATATGGATTGTAGAGAATGTTACAAGATTTCCAAAATGTCCAAGAACTCTCCAAGATCATTTATGGTTAGGGAGAATCGTAGAAATAAAAATGGCAACTTATCACTTTTGTTCAAGGCATTTTTCACAATGTTACAAGTTGCAAATCAGTTTCAAACATGCTTGTACTTGGTTTTACAGGTCCTAATCCCTTATACACTCCATAATTAAATGCAAACACATTGGATAATGGTCTTGTTCTGACTTTTGAAGCATTGCACATTAAATTAATCCAAAAATGGCATAAAGTTCACATTGCTACTTTGATAAAGCTTGCTTTTTCCAACTTTGCAAATCTTGAGCCATGGACCTAATCTTTTGCTGCAAACAATATCCAAAAATATCAGGCAACTTGTACCAACTATGTGCAGCTAGAAATCAAGCCTGTACAGGCTTTGGCATTGTCACTTCAAACTTTTCTTCAAAAACAAGAAACTTGCAAAAGTCAATAAAGGTGGTGTATCTGATAAAAGCAAGCCTTGGCTTCATTTCAAACACCCTCAGAACATTGTAAAAAGCAAGAAACACGAATTCACAAACTCCAAAACACCCTCAAACACAAAAAACACCATTTTCTGCCCAAACAGGGCAGTCCCTGCAAATCACTAGCCAAATCATATTTTGCTCGTGCGTTTTTTGTTTCAAGGCTTCAAACACATTCCATACCTCCTACCTAAAATATCCAGGCCTTTGTCTTGCAACTGTAACCCTTGTTTCAAGGATCACCATTTTCATTTTGAAGGTTTGCAGGTTGACTTCTACAGGGAGATTCAGGAATCTACAAGGCAAGCTGAGTGTTGGATAAGCTTGAGAGAACTTCAAGGAAGCTCACAAGAACTTCAGGCCTCACTCAAAGTTCCCACATTGCCATATCCAAACTCAACTGAACAAGGTATTTGTCAAGTTTCTATCTCTCTATTTAGGCATCCTTAAGCTTAGGTTTGTGAAGCAAATATGTAGTCCTTAACATGCTTGAACTGTACATATGCATACTTTCCATTTATATTAACTGAGCTAAGAGTATTTGGTTGTTGAACATGCTGAAAAAACCAGGTCAGAATTTAGGGCCATTAAAATTCTCCCTGATCTTTGAGAGTTAGGTCATGAATTTTATATCATTGGAATCGTGAGTTAACAAGCTACACTTTTTATGTTATGAGTTTTTGATTTTATGCAAGCATGAGCAAGAACAGGATTTGAAGGTAGAGCGCGCACGTTTGTTCTGGCTGGAGGACAGGGACGACAGGTCCTGGGCCTGCTGCGCCTTGGGCCTGTTTGTTCTAGTTTTTGTACCCCTTGGCCCATTTTCTATATTTTTCATATTTTTCATTTCTTTTTATATTTTTGACTTTATTACATTTTTTCCGAACATTAAAAAATCCCAAAATTATTTTCTTAATTGTTTGCATTTTATTTTATTATTTTTATTATTTTTTATGGCATAAAAATAGTTTGTTAGGTTTAATAGAATTTATTTTCTTAAATAAACTTGTAAATAATATTAAAATACTTAAATATTTTATTTTATTATATTATACACATAAAATATTATTTTCTCACATATTTTAATTTTAATATTTATACATAATATTATTATTATTTTTCTTGTACATGAATGAATAAAATAATATTAGAAAACATATTTTCTTTTAAAACAAAAAACTAGGGTTTCCCCTCTCAAAAATAATAACATTATTTTTCTTATTTTTAGGACTTAGACAATATTATTTTCTCATGCATAAAACAATTACAAAACATTTTTTGCATATTTACATTTTATTGCATATTTAAATAATTGTTTATTTATTTATTTGTACAATAAATTCAATTGGGTTGTAATAGTGAATTAAGGTTTTATTTTGTGCAAATATCCCCATTCAAAACTTGTATCCCCCCTCCCATAATATTGTTGTAATAGTTTATATTTACTTTACGTAATTTATCGCATTATATGCATGTTTAGTAAAAACTAGGATTTGTATGATAAGACAAAAATCAAAACAAATAGCAAGACCTAATACAAGACAAAAATGCATGAAAAATGACAACACCTTGCACACAACACCCCTAGGGTTTTATCCACTTGGTTTCCTTAAAATAAATGGCCATGGTATGCATGCTAGGTATCTTGGTAAAACAAAACAAAACAAAAGATCATAGTCCCTCGATGACGCTAGACAAGGTTGCCTAAAAACAAATGATCTTAGTCCCTAAAACTTGCTAAGATACTTGGCACCATTGCTATCATAGTCATACGATAACCCACGCCCGTCCCGTTTACCATCCAAAGATAGGGTTATCTACCAAAACAATGGTAGGTTAACAATATCAAAGGAATAAAAATGTATAGGAAAGACTTTTGAGTAGGTAGATAAGCTTCTAGTTACTTGATCATTTCAAAAACCATCCTTGCTATTTTTAAACAAACACACATATTTCTAAACATTTCCAAACAACTTTCAAAACATTGAAACATTTTTCAAAAGACAAACATCTTTGTATACATTCTTACGAACGAGAATCATGACAAAGATTTCCTAAACGATGGCCTCTTTTCAAAATACTTTCAAAACCACACAAAGAACCATTTCAAACAATTGAAAAAGCAAAGCAAGTGATCTAAAACAATTAACTAAGAGCCCATAGAAAATCATGGATGAAAAGGGTGCTAGCACCTTCCCTTTTCATAATCTACCCCCCGAACTCAAAAACAATCTCAAAGGCCTTTCCTGTGCTTTTTTACCTTTCCTTTTGGATAATATAAAAGTCGGTGGCGACTCTTGCTAAACCGCAACATTTGCAAACACAAACGCAAAACCTCAAGTCAGTTCTCCCACCGCATCACAGAACTGGCGACTCTGCTGTAGATATTATAAAAGTAGGTTTACCTTAGGGTTTTAGATCACCTTTACATGCTTATCTTGCTTGACTTGTATGCTTTACACTTTGGTTCTATTGATTGGGTTTAAATCCTCTACCCGGATTTGGGAAACATTCATAGGTAAATAGAAATACGTTGTGGAAACTATGCAGGGTATACCAACATAGTCTAAGCAATAGCTATATTAGTGCGACATATTTGTGGGTACTGGTAGCCTTTGAGTCAATCAAAGAGAATACGCGGCCGCTGAGTGATGTCATGAAGCACTAATGGACTTTTAGAACCTTTACTTGACCAACTTGGCCTTTTAGGATGTAGTGAGATGACCGGCTTTGGTGCAGTTCGAAGTTGGTAGATACTCGATACTACACTCATTGAGGGTTGGTTCCTTGGAATATTTCGGTCGCCAGTAAAGAGGCTGAATTGAAACAATGAACAAGGAAACAATCCAGTGATATTGAGCTCTTTAGAACCCGGTTACTATTTCTAGGACAGGTTGAGCCAACTAAACTTCAAGAGGGTACTTACCTATGAAGCCCCATGCAAGCCTAAACTAGGAACTTGTGTGATTTGCTTGTACATACATACTTGTGCATAACATCATGGACATCATGAAGCATCATAAGCATCCACTAACCATTTCAAGGATTTTGGATTTTCATCTTTGTTCCTGTTTTGTAGGTTATGGATTCACTTCGCAGGAAAACTATCCAAGTCAACCTTGTAAGAATTCCTCCACAACTCAAGGAGTTAGCTTCAAGGATTCCTGAGAATTCTCCATTCACCGAGAGACATGGTCGTCTACTCAACTTGGTCAACACAAACACTGAGGAGGATATGCTGAAAGTTATCTTCCAGTTCTTTGACCCTTTGCATCATTGCTTTACATTTCCTGATTACCAACTTGTGCCTACTTTGGAGGAATTTTCTCAACTCTTGAGGATTCCTATTCTCAATCAACTACCATTCAATGGTACGGAAAGAGATCCAAAGCCAGAAGAGATTTCTAAAGCCTTACACTTGCACTCATCTGATGTTACAACACATTGGGAAACAAGAAGTGGTGTTAAAGGTTTCTTGTCAAAGTTTCTGTTTGAGAAGGCCCAAAGCTGCTGGAATTCTTTGGACTTACAAGCTTTTGAGGAGATTGTAGCTCTTCTAATCTATGGGATGGTCTTGTTCCCTAACCCTGACCAACTCATATAAGTGAGTGCTGTCAAAATCTTCATGGCTCGTAACCCGGTGCCTACATTGCTTGGGGATATCCTCCACTCTTTTCACACTCGAACAATGAGGAAAAGAGGTGTTCTCATGTGTTGCACTCCTCTACTAGCAAGATGTGTTATTTCTCATCTTCCCCAATCAGTCTTGAAGAATGAGCAAGGTCTGAGGTGGTCACAACAGTTGATGACTCTTACCCATTCAGATATTCATTGGTGTTCTCGATCCAGAGAGAATGTCATCACCATTGACCATTGTGGGGAATTCCCTAATGTCCCTCTACTTGGCATTAGGGGAGGCATCACCTATAACCCCTTCTTGGCTCTGAGACAGTTTGGGTATGCTCGAAGGGATGGCCCACATGACATGCTGATTCAAGGTTTGGTTTTCGACTTCGACAACGACAATCAAAGACTCCGACAAAGGTTCATCCGAGCTTGGAGGATGCCTAACAAGGTGGACAGTAAGACCTTGGGACACAAGAATTCCATCCCTCTTGAGCCTTACCTCAAGTGGGTACGAACCCGCGCCCAAAGTCTTATGATGCCTTACCTCTACACTCTCCCTGTGATTATAGAGCCTGTTATGGAAGGAGAGGTTCCATACACCCTCCTACATCCTGACATGCCAACATCACTCGAAGATCTACAAAGGAGTTGGATATAGCTCAAAGGAGAGCGCGATACTTTCGAAGCCCAATTCTACGCAAGCGAGAAGAAGGTTTTGGAACTCACTCGTCAACTTCACGAAGAGCAGACTCTCAACACCTACATTGCACCAAAGAGGATGCGCAACGTCTTTTTACCTTAGAATTTTGTATTATTTTGCCCATGGGGCATTGATGTACTAACAAATTCTATCTTATTAATATGACGTATGTTTCTTTTTTGTTTAAAACAAATTTAAGTTTCTGGATCCTTGAATGCATTACATGAATACATATCATTCATCATATGCATAAGTATGTCTTCACACCAAGTTTCCTAATCTCTCTGCTGTTTATTTCAGCAAGATGGATATTGAAAAAACGGTCAAAGACTTACAAGCGCAGAATTCACAATTTCAACAGCTACTCTTGACCTTGGCTAAGGGGCAGGAGGAGCTCAAGACTTTTCTAGAGAAGGAAAAAGAGAAAAAGAAGAAGAAGAGAGCTGGTGTGGCTATCTTGGGAAGAAGGTTTGAAGGACAAGCCAGACGGACTTTGGAATTCCCATCAACATCTAAAGAGGGTGAAGGAAAAGGTAAAGGAACTACAGTGCCATCTGAGTCTGAAGCTGAAGAAGAAGAGGATGAGGACTATTCTGAACAGCAGTACCCTTCGGCCGATGACAAATACAAGAACTTGGAAGAACGTCTAGCTGCCATGGAGATACAGAGAGTGCCTGGGCTGGACTTTGAAGAGTTAGGGTTGGTATCTGGAATTGTAATCCCTCCTAAATTTAAGGTACCACTATTTGCTAAGTATGATGGGGTGTCTTGCCCAAAGATGCACCTACGATCTTATGTCAGGAAAATTCAACCACATTCTTCTGACAAAGACCTGTGGGTCCACTTTTTCCAGGACAGGCTTTCGGGAATGCAGCTTGATTGGTTCTACCAGTTGGAGAGGTCTGATGTCCATAATTGGGAAGATTTAGCGGTCACATTCTATAAACAGTATCAATACAATTCCGACTTGGCGCCAACCCGTACTCAGCTACAGAGTATGGCTTGAACTACCAATGAGGGTTTTAAAGACTACACCCAAAAATGGAGGGATTTGGCCGGAAAGATGCATCCACCTTTATCTGAGAGAGAGCTAGTGGACATGTTCTTGGGGACTCTGTCAGGTCCTTTCTTTAATCACCTGATTGGAAGCTCCTCTACAGGTTTCTTTGAGCTGGTTCTAACTGGCGAAAGGGTGGAAGCCGGTATTAGAAGCGGAAAAATTCAGAAAGATGCATCTACCTCGGCTGTTGCAAAAAAGCCCTTCACTGGAAAGAAGGAGGTGTCAGATGTCTATGCCCAGAGAAATCAGGGAAGAACCGAAAGACGACCAATAGTGGGGGCCGTCATGATTCAAAAATTTGCATCAGACCAACTGAGAAACAACCCGCCGAGAAATGATCAGCCGAGGAATAACTAGCAAAAGGTGGAAAGGCCTGTAAGGCAATTCACCAAGATAAACATGACTCCTGCTCAAGTCTTACCACATCTCTTAAAGTTGAACCTGGCCATGTTGAAAGAGGCCCCTAAAAACCCTAACACTACTTCTCTGCACTACCATCCGAATGCCAGATGCGCGTACCACTCATAAAGTCCAGGGCATGACACCAACAACTGTTGGGCCCTAAAGAACAAGATTCAGGATCTAATTGATGCCAAGGAAGTTAAATTTGAAGCTCCTGAAAAGCCGAATGTAATCGCCACACCAATGCCGAGGCATGGGCACAATGCCAATGCTGTGGAAGAAGATCTGTTTGTTTCTACTGTGGATGAACTATCAACTCCTCTCCTAACCATCAAGTTGAATTTGTTGAAGGAGGGGGTGTTCCCAGGTTGTGACCAAGATTGCCATGCTTGCCTGTCCTCCCCATTTGACTGTCCTCTTTTGAAGAAAAGAATCCTACAATTAATTGATAACAAGGAAATTTTGTTTGAGAAACCTCCCGTCTCACCTATTCCAGTTCCAGAAGTTTCAATAATAACCATATATGCCAATTCTTCCAGGGTTCCTAAAAACCCGTTAGGATTACATCTGCTCCTATGACTACTCTGTTGAAGATAACAATGCCCGGACCAACCACATATAAATCCGACAAAATGGTACCATGGAACTATGGTGGATAAATCTACTACCATGGTGTCAAACAGATTGGACAGACCATTGAAGAAGAAAGCTCTGAGGAAGATAATCCCGAAATCAGTAACATTGCTAAAACAAGCAAAGTTACTCGTAGTGGAAGAATCTTTTCTCCAGAGATTGCTCCTCCAACAGCAGTCTTTGGACCCGCGGCCATCCCGAAGATTACCCCTGTGATTACACCTGCAAGTGTACCCGCCAACAATGACAATACAATTCCCATCCCTGTTTCCGATGCTGAGAAAAAAGGAAAGAATGTTCAAGAGGAGCCTGTCTTGATGAAGGCTCAGTCACTAGTCATTCCTGAAACATCCCAGAAAGAGGTGGAAGAGATTCTGAGGATTATTAAGAAAAGTGATTACAATGTTGTTGAACAACTGGGGAAGACCCCCTCCAAAATATCTATGTTAGCCCTGTTGTTGTGCTCTAAGGCACACGCTAAACCTTTGGTCAAGTTATTGAAGACGGCCCACGTGCCACAAGAAACCTCCGCTGATCAATTCTAAGAGTGCATGGCCAGTTTAACAGCTGACAATGGCCTAGGGTTTTCCGATGCAGACTTGACCTCCAAAGGGAGAAAGCATAACGACGCACTACATGTCTCGGTGGAGTGTAGGGGAACCACCCTAGCTCATGTTTTGGTTGATACTGGGTCGTCTCTAAACGTCTTGCCGAAGAAAGCCTTGGATAGATTGGATTGTGAAGGCTTAACCCTGAAACCCAACAACATCATTGTCAGAGCCTTTGATGGTTCTAAGAGGATGGTCCATGGAGAGGTTGACATCCCGATCAAGGTAGGTACCCAGACATTCAATTCAACATTCTACGTGATGGACATCCATCCTTCCTACTCTTGCCTGTTGGGAAGACCTTGGATTCACCATGCTGGAGCTGTCACTTCCACTCTGCATCAAAAGCTCAAGTACCCTGTCCAGGGGAAAATCATAACTGTTCATGGCGAAGAGGAATACATGATCAGTCATCTTAATTCTTTCCGTCACGTGGAATTAGATGGCGAATTCATAGAAACCCCTTTCCAACACTTTGAAGAAGTATCTGAAGAGATAGCGGCGACCAAGACAGTGTCCTCAACTCCTGTGATCACAAGACCTCCGCCTCGGATGTCTTCTTTAAAGGATGCTAGGGCAGTTGTGGAAGAAGGCGGATCCACAATCTGGGGGAAGCTTCCTGACTTTCCTTTCAAATCAGACAAATTTGGCTTGGTATTTACTCCGGCTAGTCAAAAGGTTGTGCACCGCTCCCGTGCCGGAGGGCCACCTGTGAAGATCAGCCATCGAGGGGTGAATGCACTAGAGGACAGTGAAGAAGAGGGCAACTTGGAAGACTGGATTTTTCCTACTGTTGGCGGAGGACTGTGCAATTGGGAAGCAAAAGACTTTGTTCCGATTACTTTCATAAATCAGTAATTTATCTTTTCCATTTCTGTTGGACTGTAATAATTCACAAACAATTCGTACTTTTTCAACCATGTGTCTTACCCGAGGCACATCGGTCCATTTGTAAGGGTCTTTATTTCATTTTCATATGTCATTTTAATGAATCATGGATGCTTTTCATATTTAAACCTTTTGTGCTCATTGTCTTTCTTTTACATTTTGTTGTTTTAAGATGGCTATGCCCTTACACACACCCACACTCACAAATGCAGGTACCCTTCCATTCCGGAACCCATGGGTAACGATACTGCTATAGCCTTCAGTGACTCTGAAGATTTGATCAACCAAGCCGAATATGAAGGTGAGGAAGATTGTGAGGTGCCAGGGGAATTGGCCAGACTTCTACAGAAAGAGGAAAGAGCAATTCAGCCTCATGAAGAGCAGTTAGATACGATCAACTTGGGAACTGAGGATAACAAAAAGGAAATTAAGATAGGTGCCAATCTAGAGCCGAGTGTCAAGGAACGCCTAATTCATCTACTACATAATTATGTTGAGATCTTCGCCTGGTCATACGAAGACATGCCGAGACTTGATAAAGACATTGTGGTACACCGTCTACCCACAAGAGAAGACTGTCCACCAGTTAAACAAAAGGTCCGCCGCATGAGACCTGACATGTCCGAGAAGATCAAAGCAGAAGTTGTGAAGCAGTTCAATGCTGGATTTCTGGCTGTTACTTCCTATCCACAATGGGTTGCTAACATTGTGCCCATGCCTAAGAAGGACGGTAAAGTGAGAATGTGCGTGGATTATAGAGACTTAAAAAGGGCAAGCCCTAAAGATGACTTTCCACTTTCGCACATCGACATCCTGGTCGACAACACAACTCAGCACAAAGTATTTTCTTTCATGGACGGATTCTCAGGCTATAACCAGATCAAAATGGCACCTGAGGACATGCAGAAAACTACTTTCGTTACATAGTGGGGTACGTTCTGCTACAAAGTGATGCCATTCAGACTGAAGAATTCCGGGGCAACCTATCAACGCGCCATGGTATCTTTGTTTCATGATACGATACATCATGATATAGAGGTCTACGTAGATGACATGATAGTCCGATCACAAACTTAAGAAGAACACCTTGATCACTTGCAAAAGCTGTTTGTCCGGTTGAAGGAGTACAAGCTCAGATTGAACCCAAACAAGTGTACATTCGGAGTCCGGTCCGGTAAACTTCTAGGTTTCATTGTCAGCAAAAAAGGCATCGAGGTTGACCCTGCCAAAGTCAAAGCTATACAAGAAATGCCTGCTCCTTGCACTGAGAAGGAGGTCAGAGGTTTTTTGGGACGCCTTAACTACATTGCAAGGTTCATTTCTCACCTAACATCTACCTGTGAACCCATGTTCAAGCTGTTGAAGAAAGATCAGGTAGTTAAATGGAACGATGACTGTCAAATTGATTTCGATAAAATCAAGGAGTATTTGCTAGAACCTCCTATCTTGATGCCACCCTTCGAAGGAAGACCGCTAATCATGTATCTGACCGTCTTAGAGAATTCAATGGGGTGCGTACTGGGCCAACATGACGAGTCTGGCCGAAAAGAGCATGCCATTTATTACCTTAGTAAAAAGTTTACCGACTGTGAGACCCGATACTCATTGCTCGAGAAAACTTGCTGCGCTTTGGTATGGGCTGCTCGCCGGCTAAGGCAGTACATGTTGACTCATACCACTTTGCTGATATCTAAGATGGATCCGATCAAGTACATCTTTGAGAAGCCTGCTTTATCTGGAAGAATAGCTAGATGGCAGATGATCCTAACGGAATATGATATACAGTACACGACCCAAAAAGCTATAAAGGGAAGTGTGCTAGCTGACCATCTAGCCCATCAAGATGTCGAAGATTACTAATCCATGAGGTTCGACTTCCCCGACGAAGACATTATGACATTGGAAAACATTGAAGATTTCAGACCATATGACGGACCTGAACAAGGATCCCGATGGACCCTGTACTTTGATGGGGCCTCCAATGCACTTGGCAACGGTATCGGCGCGATACTCATATCTCTAGAAGGTTGCCATACTCCTTTCACCGCCAGACTTTGCTTCAATTGTACGAACAACATGGCAGAGTATGAAGCTTGCATCTTTGGACTCAAGGCTGCCATAGACTTGGGAATCAAATCTTTGATTGTGTTTGGGGACTCAGATTTGGTCATCAGTTAGATCAAAGGAGAGTGGGATACTAAACATCCAAATCTCATCCCTTACAAAGAACATGTCTTGACATTGTTACCACATTTCGAGCAGATTACCTTCGAGCACTTCCCGCGAGAAGAGAACCAGCTAGCAGATGCTCTAGCTACAATGTCATCCATGTTTAAACTTAACTGGGATAATGAGGCTCCCCAAATCACCATTGGACGGATGGGTGAACCAGAACATTGTAACGAGATTAATATCGAAGAAGTAATGGACCAGCCGTGGTTTAATGAAGTCAAAAGGTATCTCGAGGCTCAGGAATACCCTGAAGGAGCTTCCGTTAATGACAAAAAGTTCTTAAGGAGATTCTCTACGAAGTTCTTCCTAAGAAATGGCATCCTGTACAAGCGCAATCACGATTCTATTCTGCTTCGTTGTGTGGACAAGATTGAAGCTGGAAGAATTATGGATGAATTGCATGAAGGTACCTTTGGCACTCACTCTAGCAGGCATACGATGGCTAAGAAGATTCTACGGGCAGGCTATTACTGGTCTACCATGGAAGCTGACTGTTATCAACACTCCCGCACTTGTCATAAATGTCAAATCTATGCAGACAAGATGCACGTGCCTCCTGTTCCTCTAAATGTCTTAACAACTCCTTGGCCATTCGCTATGTGGGGAATCAACATGATTGGAGAGATCAAGCCTACAGCATCCAATGGACACCGCTTTATTCTGGTGGCCATTGACTATTTTACCAAGTGGGTCGAAGCAGCTTCCTTCGCATCTATTACTAAGAATGTGGTTGCCCGCTTCATCAAGCAGAACCTTATATGTCAGTACGGTATCCCCGAAAGGATCATCACTGACAATGGTACAAACCTTAACAATACTATGATCACCGCATTGTGCGAGCAGTTCAAGATTCAACATCACAATTCATCTCCCTATCCGCCAAAGATGAACGGTGTTGTCGAAGCTGCGAACAAAAATATCAAGAAGATCATACAAAAGATGACAGTCACCTACAAGGAATGGCATGAGATGTTACCGTTTGCTCGTCACGGGTACCGTACCATGGCACACACGTCAACTGGGGCAACACCCTATTCCTTGGTATATGGCATGGAAGCTGTTTTACCTATCAAGGTTCAGATTCCCTCATTGAGAATCATGAAAGATGCTGGTTTGAGTGAAGACGATTGGATTCAGACCCGACTTGATCAACTTAACTTGATTGATAAGAAGTGACTTACTGCTGTTTGCCATGGTCAGACGTACCAAAAACGGATGATCAAGGCTTTTAACAAGAAAGTCAGACGCCAGACATATCAAGTCGGGGATCTAGTGATCAAGTGTATTATCTTGACGCAAAGTGATCCCAGGGGAAAATGGACTCCTACCTAAGAAGGACCATTTGTAATCAAAAACATCTTTTCTGGTGGCGCAATGATCTTAACCACCATGGACGGCGACGACCTGCCGCACCCTGCGAATGCAGACATAGTCAGAAGATACTACGCATAAATGACCCTCTAGGTTGACACACCTAGGCAAGAAAAGGGCATCCCGGTGAATCGAAAACCCGAAAGGGCGGTTCAGGCAAAAATTAGGGATAAACAAAAAAATCTGTACACCCGACAAGTTGAAAACCCGAAAGGGAAACTTGGGCAAAAAAGGGTTTCCCGGTGGACTGAAAAACCGAAAGGGCAGTCCAGGCAAAAGTTAGGGAATTAAAGCGTATGAATATGTCTCATCGGATCACTTTAAGGACAATCTCTTCACTGACAAATCTGGAACTTCTGATCAATCTAATCATCCTCGGATGAAGCAACAGATGGACAAGATATTCAGAGTTACGAAGGCTATAGCAGAATGGGAACCCCATGGGATTTTATTTTTCACACATAGCTATCTTTCTTTGTATAAATTTTTCTTACTTTTATGACACCATCCTCTTACTAGGATGCCTGTCTCCTTTGTACAAAACACTTATTCAAAGTAAATACAAAGATGTCTCTTTCAAAGTACAGAAAACCATTTGCCTTCTTTTCCTTTTTACACTTGTGTTTTTATTTGCAAAAACGTCCAATGATTCATTGATGAACATATGCATTTGAACATAATTACTATTTACAAATAAACAGGATGGAAAAGAACAATTACTGACAGACTGAAAGGATAAGAAAACGTCTTTAGGCTATTCCAGGAGCAATCCTTACAGTACATCATCTAGGTCCCCAGCGGAGCCAAAACCTTGAAATACATATCCCCAGCGGAGTTATGATTTCAAACCCTTAAATCCCATCAGAGTTAAGTTTTCAAACTCCCAATCCTCAGCGGAGCCAAAACTTTGAGTTACAGATTCCCAGCGGAGCTGAAACCTTCTTCCTCAGTCGAGTCAAGACTTCTAATCCCCAACGGAAACCATCCAATTGCCCAACAAGTTATCTTGAAGCCTGGAAATCAACCAGATAACAGTTAACTTTTGTCTCTCCCCAACCTAGGATAATTCCCCAGTAAAGTGGCAGACGACCGAAAACTCCTGAACTTACTCTCCAGCAGTAAGCCTTCTTCCCCACAAAGTTTTTACTCCCCAACAGAATGAAGATTCTCATTCTTGATTCCCCAGTGAAGTTGTCAGGGTCTTCATCACTCCCCAACATGAAGTCACCAAAGTTTTTACTCCTCAATAGAATGAAGATTCTCATTTCCCCGCAGAAATCATCAGAGTCTTCCCTATTCCCCAGCCGAGTAAGGATTTCCTTTTGTGTAATCCCCAATAGAAGTCATCAAATTCTCTGGATTTCCCAAGCAGACTTCTCAAGCAGTTTGGCATTACTCTCACAACAGGTATATGACAATACTCCAACTTCAAGACATGAAGGATCCTCACATCCCCACAGAAGTTGTCAGATTTTTTTTATCCCCAACAGTCGCCCAGGATTTCTCATCCTCAGCAATCAAAGATTTTTAATCTCCAGCAACGGTCAAGGATTTATTTTCCCCGGTAGCTATCAAGGATTTATTTTCCTCAGCAAGACAGCTAGTCAGCTTACATGCGCATACATTATATCCATATATCATAAACATTGATAAAACACATATATTGCATCATACATTTCATGCAACATAACTTTGTGTTTTAGTTAACATTTTACCCTTTTCAGGATAAGATTAACAAGCTATCATTAACAATATACATTCATGATACAATACAAATACACTCCAGACGCGGAAGTCATTCTGTCACTCATTCAGATTCAGATTTCAGACACAGTTCAGATATACTCCAGACACGGAAGTCATTCTGCTACCTATTCAGATACAGTCCAAATACGCTTCAGACACGGTTGCCATTCTGTCACTTATTCTGATTCTCCCCAGCTCAGAGACATTCCAAACATAGATGCTATTCTATTGCTCATACAGCTCAGAGACGCTCCAGACACGGATGCTATTCTAGTGCTTATTCAGATTCAACAACAGTATTGGATACGCTCCAGATACAGACGCCTTTCCATTGCCTATTCAGATTCAGTCCCCAGATACAGTACAAATACGTTCCGGATACATATACCATTCTGATACTCATTCTTTTGACTTACAACTTATGACTCAACAAACATTCTTGGATGGCATCTTTAAGCCCATCTCCAACAAGATTCTATCACATCTCCAAATGGCATCTTTAAGCCCATTTCCTCAACTTTACTTTGACGAGTGCAAATTTACGGGCAATCTAGTGTCCAATCATCTTTTACCTTCGAGTTACGAATGGAAAACTCGCCAATCTAACTCTTCAGGTTCAAGAAGATTGAACAGGGCCAGCTGTTGTACCCTAACATTTGCCCTATCATTTTATCAAGATTTTCCTCACAAGACTTCTTGGATTCTAGACAGGATTAGGGTTTGCTCAGCTCAAGACCTCCTCTTGCACTGATGACCTGAAATTAGGGTTTGATTTTGCACAAGGATTTTTGGACCATCAATGCTCCATATGACTTTCATACACCATCTTGGACCCCTAATATTGTTCATACCAAGTTTAAAGCTTTGAATCACATTTTTGCCCAGTCAATTTGACAGTTGACCTAAAAATCAGTTGTATTGGGGAAAAAAGTCAACTATAGACAATTTACAGTCAAACTTCATAATTTTTGATCCACAACAACATTCTAGACTCCTATGTACCATTTGATCAAGTTTGGACCACAACTCCTCAAGAAATTTGATCAAATCATCAAAAGGGCAAAATGGTCAAAATTAGGGTTTTGATTGAGAAAGGGCAACTTCTGATTTTTGACCTAGCCAATGACCAATTGGGTTAAAGCATGGTTTCAAGGACTCAATGGCATCTTCTTGACCTAATCACATAGTTCAAAAGATCTCAAATGCATAGGATTGACAGATGAATTTTCCAGTCAACTGATCAAAAATCAACTATACACTGAAAAGTCAAACTTTGACTTTTTGGTCAAAATCAAGTGCCAAAGGTCATAATTCATCAAGACATGCCAAAATATGAAACTTGTTGACCAAGAAACCTAATTTTGAAAATTAGGGTTTTAATTTTGAAAATTTTCATAACTTAGAATGTTTCTAAGTTATGGAAATTTCTTATTTTTTCCCAACTTTCCACAACTTTTTCACCATGATGCAATTGGATTCAAAGAAAACTTCCAACATGAAAGTTGTAGTACTCCATGAAATCTAAAAATTTTATTCACAAAGTTTTCCCAAAAGATACTTGGATCTCAAGTTATGATTTTGTGAATAGGGGTCCATAAACTTTTTAACTTAGTGAAAATTTGCCCTAGTTTAGGCAGATTTTTGACCTAACTTCATGGCAACTTTTCACCTAGTTCCAAGAGTAATATCAAGTTACATTTCAAATATGGATTGTAGAGAATGTTACAAGCTTTCCAAAATGTCCAAGAATTCTCCAAGATCATTTATGGTTAGGGAGATTCGAAGAAATGAAAATGACAATTTATCACTTTTATTCAAGGCATTTTTCACAATGTTACAAGTTGCAAATCAGTTTCAAACATCCTTGTACTTGGTTTTACAGGTCCTAATCCCTTCTACACTCCATAATTAAATGCAAACACATTGGATAATTGCCTTGTTCTGACTTTTGAAGCATTGCACATTGAATTAATCCAAAAATGGCATAAAGTTCACATTGCTACTTCGATAAAGCTAGCTTTTTCCAACTTTGCAAATCTTGAGCCATGGACCTAATCTTTTGCTTCAAACAATATCCATAAATATCAGGCAACTTGTACCAACTATGTGCAGCTAGCAAACAAGCCTGTATAGGCTTTGGCATTATCACTTCAAACTTTTCTTCAAAAGCAAGAAACTTGAAAAAGTCAATAGAGGTGGTGTATCTGATAAAAGCAAGCCTTGGCTTCATTTCAAACACCCTCAGAAAACTGTAACAAGCAAGAAACACGAATTCACAACCTCCAAAACACCCTCAAACACAAAAAACACCATTTTCTGCCCAAACAGGACAGTCCCTGCAAATCACTAGCCAAATCATATTTCGCTCGTGCGTTTTTTGTTTCAAGGCTTCAAACACATTCCATACCTCCTACCTAAACTATCCAGGCCTTTGTCTTGCAACTATAAACCCTGTTTCAAGGATCACCATTTTCATTTTGAAGGTTTGCAGGTTGACTTCTACAGGGAGATTCAGGCATCTACAAGGCAAGCTGAGCATTGGAGAAGCTTGAGAGAACTTCAAGGAAGCTCATAAGAACTTCAGGCCTCACTCAAAGTTCCCACATTGCCATATCTAAACTCAACTGAACAAGGTATTTTTCAAGTTTCTATATCTCTATTTAGGCATCCTTAAGCTTAGGTTTGTGAAGCAAAGATGTAGTCCTTAACATGCTTGAACTGTACATATGCATACTTTCCATTTATATTAACTGAGCTAAGAGTATTTGGTTGTTGAACATGATGAAAAAACTAGGTCAGAATTTAGGGCCATTAAAATTCTCCCTGATCTTTGAGAGTTAGGTCATGAGTTTTATATCATTGGAATCGTGAGTTAACAAGCTACACTTTTTATGTTATGAGTTTTTGATTTTATGCAAGCATGAGCAAGAACATGATTTGAAGGTAGAGCGCGCGCGTTTGTTTTGATTGGAGGACATGGACGACAGGTCCTGGGCCTGCCGCGCCTTGGGCCTGTTTGTCCTACTTTTTGCACCCCCTTGGCTCATTTTCTATATTTTGCATATTTTTCATTTCTTTTTATATTTTTGACTTTATTACATTTTTTCTGAACATTAAAAAATCCCAAAATTATTTTCTTAATTTTTTGCATTTTATTTTATTATTTTTATTATTTTTTATGGCATAAAACTAGTTTATTAGGTTTAATAGAATTTATTTTCTTAAATAAACTTGTAAATAATATTAAAATACTTAAATATTTTATTATATTATATTATACACATAAAATATTATTTTCTCACATATTTTAATTTTAATATTTATACATAATATTATTATTATTTTTCTTGTACATAAATGAATAAAATAATATTAGAAAACATATTTTCTTTTAAAACAAAAAACTAGGGTTTCCCCTCTCAAAAATAATAACATTATTTTTCTTATTTTTAGGACTTAGACAATATTATTTTCTCATGCATAAAACAATTACAAAACATTTTTTTCATATTTACATTTTATTGCATATTTAAATAATTGTTTATTTATTTATTTGTACAATAAATTCAATTGGGTTGTAATAGTGAATTAAGGTTTTATTTTGTGCAAATATCCCCATTCAAAACTTGTATCCCCCCTCCCATAATATTGTTGTAATAGTTTAGATTTACTTTACGCAATTTATCGCATTATATGCATGTTTAGTAAAAACTAGGGTTTGTATGATAAGACAAAAATCAAAACAAATAGCAAGACCTAATACAAGACAAAAATGCATGAAAAATGACAACACCTTGCACATAACACCCCTAGGGTTTCATCCACTTGGTTGCCTTAAAATAAATGGCCATGGTATGCATGCTAGGTATCTTGGCAAAACAAAACAAAAGATCATAGTCCCTCGATGACGCTAGACAAGGTTGCCTAAAAACAAATGATCTTAGTCCCTAAAACTTGCTAAGATACTTGGCACCATTGCTATCATGGTCATACGATGACCCACGCCCGCCCCGTTTAACATCCAAAGATAGGGTTATCTACCAAAACAATGGTAGGTTAACAATATCAAAGGAATAAAAATGTATAGGAAAGACTTTTGAGTAGGTAGATAAGCTTCTAGTTACTTGATCATTTCAAAAACCATCCTTGATATTTTTAAACAAACACACATATTTCTAAACATTTCCAAACAACTTTCAAAACATTGAAACATTTTTCAAAAGGCAAACATCTTTGTATACATTCTTACGAACGAGAATCATGACAAAGATTGCCTAAACGATGTCCTCTTTTCAAAATACTTTCAAAACCACAAAAAGCACCATTTCAAACAATTGAAAAAGCAAAGCAAGTGATCTAAAACAAGTAACTAAGAGCCCATGGAAAACCATGGATGAAAAGGGTGCTAGCACCTTCCCTTTTCATAATCTACCCCCGAACTCAAAAACAATCTCAAAGGTCTTTCCTATGCTTTTTTACCTTTCCTTTTGGATAAAATAAATGTCGGTGGCGACTCTTGCTAAACCGCAACATTTGCAAACACAAACGCAAAACCTCAAGTCAGTTCTCCCACCGCATCACACTTATCTTCTGATGCTGATCAGATCAGAACTTCTGCATACATAAAACATATTTTTAAGGAGCATATTTGTTCTTTGTATTTATTCTTTGTATTTATTTATTCTTGTATTTGTTATCATCAAAACTCTAACCAAGGGTTGTAGAATAAAACTATGTTCTAACACTTCATTTATTGAGTAGTCAACTATAAAGTCTGCTACCACTTGTCCTTTTACAGCCTTGAGAGGCATAAAGGTCAATGAATACCCAGTCAATGCAAGTTCCCATTTTCCAACTCGACTATGCAAGATGGGTTTCGACAACATATATTTGAAAATATCAAAATGATACGAAATATAAACATCAACTGGTTTAATATATTGCTTGAGTTTTGTACATGAGAAGTAAAGACATAAACATAGTTTTTCAACTTCACTATATCTAGTTTCTGCATCATTTAAAACTCTACTGAGGTAGTGGATGGGTCTTTCAACACCATTTCATCGTCTTGGGATAACATGCTCCCTAAAGTTTTATTAGATACAACTATGTACAATCTCATATTCCTATTTCTACAAGGAGGCATCACAATAGGAGGTTTGGTGAGGTATCCTTTGATTTTGTCGAAGGCCTCTTGTTGTTCTTGCCCCCACTCAAATCCTCCTTTTTTGAGTCGAAGTAAAGGTGAAAAGGCTTGCGTTTTTCCACTTAAGTTGGATATAAATCTCCTCAAGAAATTTATCTTACCAAGTAGAGATTGCAACTCCTTCTTGCTAGTTGGCGCTTTCGCTTCCAAAATGGCTTTGGTCTTGTTCTGGTTTATTTCGATTCCCTTTTTGTGGACCACAAAGCCTAAAAAATCTCCGGCCTTTACGCAGAAATCACACTTTAAAGGATTCATCTTTAGACCATAATTTCTCATTCTTTCGAAGGACTGTCGAAGGTGGTCTATGTGATTCTTCCTTGAAACAGATTTGACAACAATATCGTCAATATAAATCTGCATAAAAGTTTCAATAAATTCATGGAAGATAGAATTCATTTCTCTTTGATATGTTTCCCCTGCATTTTTAGGCCAAAAGGCATCACTACCCATTCGTAAGTGCCTAAAGCCCCAGGGAATCGAAATGTTGTTTTTGATACATCCTCTTCAGCAATGAAAATTTGATTGTATCTAGAGTATCCGTCAAGCATACTCATATATTCGAAGCCAGCGGCAGAATTGACAAGCATTTCTGCCACATGCATTGGATACTCATTTTTGGGTGTTGCAACATTTATATCTCTAAAATCAATGCACACCCTTAAGGTACCATTTTTATTTATAACAGGTACTATATTTGTAATCCATTCGACATACCTGGTTGTTCGGATGAACTTGCATTTCAGCAGTATTTCGACTTCCGTCTTGATCTTTGATAAGATGTCTTGTGCAAAACGCCTTGGAGTTTGCTTGACAGGCTTTTTTCCAGGTTTATTGGCAGTTGAAGCTCCATCAATTCTTTGTCGAGACCAAGCATTTCATCATAATCCCATGCAAAGAAGTCTTTAAACTCTTTCAACAATTGGATTATTTCGACCCTGAGCTCTGGATCTATCTTCGCATTGATGTATGTTGGTCTCTTCACTGATCCTTCGCCCATGTCTATTTCTTCCAAAGGATCTTGTGCTAGCATTTTGACATTATTTGCTAACGAATCCTTTTCAAAACCCAAAGGCTCATCATCGTAGATGGCATCTAGCCTATGGCTTTGCATTGCCTCCCTTAAATCAGGTGGCTCTGGGTCGAAATCTTTCCCAGGGCCTTCAGGAAATGGAACATGTTCATTGGCTTTCGGCATATGTAGCCTCTATCATTCTGTTTTCGCCTACATATGCCGAAATCCTTTGCAATGCTTGTGACTCAGTCATAATCACTTAATTCACTTCCCCAGCCTGTTGGCCGCATGTCATCAATTCCTCCAAAATTGATGTTGGACAAATCCTCCCTATCCCATTGAAACCCATGATCTGAGTGCAACTATAGGGAACAGAAGGCATTGGATGCTGGAGCTAAGTCAAAATCTGGAGGATTACATGGCCCTATGTGGGCCAAATTTCTATCAAAGCTTGTTCTACCAAGATTGTTGACTCCGACCATATAATAACTTTGGTTAACTTCGATATTTTCCACTATGCTATCTGGGCTCCAAATTGTAACGCGCTGATGCATTGATGATGGCACTGCCCCTATGCAATGGATCCATTCCCTTCCTAGGAGCAGGTTGTAATTGGGTTTCAATGAGATGACCATGAATGTTGTTGGTTGAACTATGGTTCCCACTTTAAGTTCCAATTGTATTACCCCCATAGTGGTCCTAACTCCACCTTCATAGTTCGATAGAACCATGTTATGGGGCTTGATGCCTTCATTCCCTTTGCCCAGCTTTTTCAGCATGCTGTGAGGGATTATATTAATTGTATCCCCATGATCAACCAGGATCTTGTTGATGGTTGCTTCCCTTACCTTTGCTCATATGAACAAGGGTTTGAGGTGATTCTTCACCGCCTCAGTGGGGCGTTCGAAGAAAGCATTATGCTCTCCGACACAACCATTGTTCATAACGTAGTAACATACTGGCCTATGTTTGGCCATCTCCTGTTCGACTTCCCAGACAGTCTCTTCGACTTTGACTTGTCTGTTATACTCTCTGGGTAAAACTGACACCACATTGACCATAATATCTAGTGTATCATCAGACCCAGAATCGCATTCATCTTTTGATTCATTTTGTCAAGGCCATATCAATCTTCTAGAAACTGGCTCTCTTTCCAAAGGCTTTCTTGGTTTGCCCTTTCCTTTTCTTTGTGGAACAGTAGTGCTGGTTTCTAGTTGAGGCTCTTGTGTAGCCTCTCTTTCGGCTTTTCTCCATCTTTGATATCTCCTCCATTGAGAGTGTGTCATGGGGTTCTTTCCCTTGTAGTTGCTTGACACATGAGCCACTTTGTTTGTTGTTGTTTGAAATTCCTCTCTATATGCCAAGAAGGATCCTCTTGGCACATCGAATGTCTGCCATTTTTCCTCGTTGGGCCTTTTCCTGCTTGCTATTTTCAACCAACTGCCCACAGGGACATTTGTTGGAGGCCTGAACGTTGTTGGCCTATTCCCCTGATTGACTGGACCCTTTTGTATCCCCTTCTAGGGTCGTATCTCACCTCAGGATCCATGTTGGGTTGGGCATTGGTGCCCCATTTCTTCTTTGCCGCACGCATACTTTGTATGTGTTTAGCAACTTTTTTGTCGAAGATAGAGTTACATCTTGGACACAACATGACTTCAGACTTCTTCTTGTGGCACCTTTGCATAAAATCTGCCAGATTTTCATTTTCTTTAGGAAATTCAATTTTGTTGATTTCCTATTGTCTGATGGCATCTTCTGAAACCTTATGTAATGCCCCGTTTTATTTAATATTATATTATATTAATATTTTCGAGTTACCATTTGACGTTTATTTTTGTGACGAGAATATTTAAATTAACTGATATATCTGTTAATATATTGGGCGACGTTTTATTCGGACCGATAATTATTTTATCCGGTCCGGTATTTATTTTAGAGGGAGTAATAATTATTTTATTCGGTCCGGTATTTATTTTAGAGGGACCGGTAATTATTTTATTCAGTCCGGTATTTATTTTGAGGGGCCGGTAATTATTTTGTTCGGTTCGGTTTTTTTTATTCTGTTCGGTTCGGTAAAATATTTTTCGGACCGATATTTAATTATTTGGAGTTATTTTAATTATTTGGGTTAATAATATTATTTAGTATTATTTAGTGTTAATTTAGAAGTATTTTTACAAGAAGGGCTTTTTGGGTATTTTGCTAGCTTATGTCTTGCATCTAAACAAACAAAACCCACCATTTCCTGGTTTTGTGTCATAACACTAGAACACTTAGAAGCATAGAGAGAGCTAGAGAGTCTTGGAGAAGAGAAGAACAAGAAGAACAAAGCTTGGGTTTTGGGTTGGTTGGAACATCAAGAATCATTTCAAGTATCTAAGGTAAGGGGTTTGATTTTCCAATGCTTATAGTTAGGATTTGATTTGGTATATTTTGATTTGGGATAAAATTGATGTTAGGGTTCTTAAGATTTGTTGAGATAAATTAGGAGAGTTAATTTAGGTGTTAGTGTTGTGGGATTATTGTTATGTTAATAGAAATCAAATTAGAAAAACTAATTTATATTAATTAAATTAAGTTTATAAAACTAAGAACTAAAAGCTATGCAATATGGTTAGAAACTAAAAACGTAATATGCAGTATGGTTAGAAACTAAAAACGTAATATGCAGTATGGTTAGAAACTAAAAACGTAATATGCAGTATGTCACTTGAATTAAGTAAATTATGCAGTAGCAGTATGTTCATTATGTAGCATAGAAAACTAAAGTAAATTATGCAGTAGCAGTATGTTCATTATGTAGTATAGAAAACTAAAGTAATTAAAATACAAATTGAAAGAAAAAGCTTAGTAAACTTAAAGTAGCAGTATAGTTATTAAGTGAAGTTTATAAATAATAAACTAGCAGTTAATTGTTAAGAACTAAATAATGCAGTATAGTTAGTTTACTAAAATAATGCAGTATAGTTAGTTTACTAAAATAATGCAGTATATTTAAGTTTACAAAAAAGAAATAGCAGTACAATGATTATATGAAGCTTATAACCATGCTAGCAGTATGTCTTAAAATGAAGCTTATAACTAACACTAAACTAGCAGTATTACGTTATGCAATATAGAAGTTTAGCTGCTAAAAACTAAACTTACATATGGAAAATTAAGTTTAGAAATTAATTAATTTATGTTTTGTTTTTCATTTTATTAATTTAATATATTAAGTATTTATATTAATTAAATACAAATATGACATAAGTTAGCCGATTTAGTTTGGAACCCAATTATGTTCCGATTTCCCAATTTCGGCAATTTCGGCGACGGAGCAAGTTGCTCCGAATTGAGTGAAAATTGACGTGCTAGCTAATTTTGCTGAGTAGAACGTCATGATGAGGTTAGTTTTTCGAGATTACGAGTTTTTAATGGAGCAACCAGAAATAAGTCAATTTACAGTTAATTTGAAATGGGTTGCATTTTAGTCGGTTTAAGTCGCGTATGGACAATTCGATTGCGACGTTAATGTTTATAATTGATGTTGATTATTGTGAATGACTTTTGAGACGATTATTGATGTTTGACTATTTTTCCGTGTTTGAAATTTAGTGAATTATTTGATAATGATATGGTGTGATTAAATATGATGTTTGCGATAGTTTATTTATAATGAATACTTGATGATATGCGATGCGATGATATGTTTATCTTGATGTGGATGAATATGGCGACATGGGTTTTATACCAATTTTGATGTGCGATGATGATGTTTTGTTGTGTCGTGTTTGTGATGTCGTGTTGTCGAGTCACATACATTGCATTGGCGACGAGGGCTTTTATGCCAAGCGACGAGGGCTTTTATGCCAAAGCGACGATGGGCTTTTATGCCGAATATCCCTAATTATGGACAAAGCGACGAGTACCACATGCATAACATAGTCGTGTCTCAAGGAGTCAGTTATGTTTATGTTTGAGTCTTTTGGCATTGAGTTTTATTTGATGGCTTATGACGAATTGTGATGTTATATGATACTTTGTTTTGTGATGATTTTTGTGTTGAACATAAAGTGAATATATGTGATGATCTCATGATGAGTAAGTGATGCATATAACATGAAGGTAAAGCGACGATATGAGTTTATGGCGATGGAGTTTATGTTTTGTTTTGATATGATTATGGTGATTATGTGATGAAATTAAAGTGTTGATTTTATACACTAAATGATGATTTTAAATTATGTGAGATTTTGATATTTGTTGACATATTCTTATTAATCCTATATCATTTATGATTCCAAAACTATTTATATATTTTATCATGCCTTTAATTATATGTTTTGGAGTATCTCACCCTTTATTTGTTTCGCCATTGCCTTTATATTGGTAACGTGCAGGTGATCCGCGAGGATGATGAGGATTAGCTCGAGTCTCTTTATTTTGAGTCGCTCTGCTCTGATAGTAGTAACCCTCGGGTTTTGGGCGACGTTATTATTTTGGATAGGATACTTTATGTATACTATCTTATGATGTTATAACTTTATGTAATTATGATAACATGATGATACGTATATTTTGTGAACATATCCGCTGTGCTGTGATTAGCATATGTTTATATGATGATTTATGTTATGAATCGGTATATCCGACTTTTGATTTTGTGATGTGCATTATAATGAAAAGTGATGAAAAACACGAATATGTGATACCTCAATTTATGTTTGGATGAAATTTTGAAACTCTGATTTTATTATTAATTACGAGGGGTAGAATTTGGGTGTTACACCTTAGGCTCAGATACTTCAACCATGTTGATTTGCACATTACTCTTACCAGCTATATTCAGCTTTTGCATCTTAGCTTCCAGGCCCGCCGTCGAACCTGTAAAAGCAGCCAAGTAGGAACCTGTAGTAGTTCCTTTGTTTGAAACTTCAGTGGCCCCTTTGTTTAGGCCTTCAGTAGCCTTTTTCTGTATCATCTCGACAACTTATTTGCTAACATCTTTAATGAAACTGCCAAAGACGGGTTTGCTGATGAAGTTTGTTGAGACTTCAACCATGTTGATGCTTGAAGGTTCAGCATAGTTGCCATCATCTTGCAATGGGTTTGCGTCAATCCTCATGGATGGTTTGTCAGCAAACTTAAGCCTTCCGTCTTTGATTGCGCCTTGAACGAGATCCCTGAAAAGGAAACATTGTGAGGTTTTATGGCCCAAAAAATTATGATATTTACAAAAACCTCTCTTTTTCCTTTGATCTAAAGGAGGCATTTTTGCCCCAGGGAGAACTATCATCTGGCTATCTTTAACTAATAAGTCAAATATTTCGTCACATTTTGTGACGTAGAAACTATATGTTTTCTTTGGGAACTTATCATTATTCTTCTCCGATTCAATAGGATTCTTCCCATTTGAGGGTGTTAATATTTTACAAGAATATGGTGGTCCTTGCTTTAATTCTGCTAAATCGATCTCACTCTCTTCGACAGTTACAGGGTCACTAGATGTCTGTGGATCATCATCATCCATTTTGACATACGCTACCATTTCTCTTCGATGAGTTTTATTCACTTTAACTTTTTTAGCCTTAAGACGTTCTACCTGTCGAATTCTGTCGGCCAATTGGGCCATGTCTCTCAGGTTTTGGGTATCTAATTTCTTCCTAATGGAATAATCTAGACCTCCTACAGCCATTTCGACCAACTCATATTCCGGCACTTGTGTAAAGCATCTGGCTTTGAGCAGTCAAAATCTATTCAAATACTCATCTATTGGCTCAGTGAACCTCCTTTTCACACTATCCAATTCTTTCAAACTTATTTTGGTTTATCCCATATAGAACTGTTCATGGAACAATTTCTCCAACTGATTCCAATTGTGGATCGAATTGGCTGGGAGTGTGGTGAACCAAGTGAAGGAATTTTTGGTTAGGGAACTTGGGAAATATTTGATCCTAAGATTCTCATTATTTTAGATTTCCCTAGCTTCTATCAAATACCTTGCTACATGTTCGACAATGGACTCTGTTGTATCCCCTGAAAACTTGGTGAACTTTGGAACTTTCCACCTAGGGGGTAATTCTGGTTGCAAGATATAATCTGATAACAGAGATGTAAAGTTTGGCCTATGAAATCCAATATTTACTCCATTTTGTGCCATGATCCTTTCAACCATGGCTGTCAAGTTATTGTCTCTCGCATAGTTATGGTGTTGAACCTACTGTATTGCCTCATCAGCATTTTGGTTTCTATTTACCATTACTATATCTTGTTTGACAACTCTATGGATTTGTGGGACAACCCTGAGTATTTCGACTCTAGATTGTTCGATTTCCACTCTATGGTTCATTTCCACTGGCTGTGGATTTTGGTTAATGGTCATGTCATCCTCTAGGACTACACCTTGATTTCGTCTTATCAGCTCTCTTTGGGGTTGTCGAATAGGTTGGGGAACCCCAAAAAATTCATCCATGCGCGTCATTTGCATCGTCATTTGCTGATTCGACTGGGTGGTATTTTATATCAAAGGGTTTAGCACTGTACTCAAAGTTTGTGCCAGCATTTGCACCATGTCATGGTTACTTTCATCCATTTGTTGCCTCAAAATTACTGTAAAAGCATTTATAAGGCTTGGCATCGTATGGGATGTTCCTCCTAAGAATTGGGTCCTGCCCAAATTTTACATACCAGTTCCAGATCCCTGCAATGATGAAGATGCACTCACCAAAGGGTCTGAAAATATGGACGCAACATTCATAAGACTTGCCATTTCAGTTGTTGGCATGCCATAGGGTTGGTCTTGACCCATCCATGCTGTTGAAAATCCTGGGGGGATATAGGGTCTAACTCCTGGATTTCCCCTTGGTGGGGGTGTTCCTGGTGGACCTCTAGGACCTACATAAGAAAGTATTGGTCCTATTTGTGTAGCCGTCAATGCTAGTGTCGAACCAACTGTTGATGACATAGGCTCACTAACCGTTAGCGTAACCGTAGTTCCAACGCCAGAAATTGGTGGGGGAATTTCCCCACTACTAGACGAATTAGCCATTTTCCTATTTCTTCTCTTAGGTATGTATTTGTTTGTGGTTTTTTTCCACTTCTTAATAACATACAACAATATTTGAAAGAAAAGAAATTACTTGAAGCATTTATGATAAAAACTATTTTTATCAAAGTTTAAAAAAAATATAAAAGAACTTTAGCAACGTCCCACCAGGTGTGCCAATTTGTTTACCATAGAAATTGGTAAACAACCGCTGATCTTCCAAAAAGGGTTATTTTGGTGACTTGCAGGGTCGATCAGATTGATCCTAAGGACATATGCTGAGTTTTTTATATAAGCAAGTGAGTTTAAGTGAAAAGGGTTGAATAATGCTAAAAAGTGCAAGTAAAAGGCAGAATAAAGTAAATTTGCAGTAATGATAAAGCTTGCGCAAGGATGTAAATGGAAAGGAATGTAAAGGAATTATAAAGACTTTGATTGAAATAAAATATGGTGTTTCAAACATACATTCTCAATATCTTTTCTCTCACGGCGGGTACTCGGATATGATTGAGTGACTTGTACTAATAAGTTGAAGATGCCGAAATCTACATGAAATCCCTATATTTATACTAAAACTAAGTAACCGTCGAGCAGTTGCCTCGTTCCAGGATGAGGACAAGTGTCCTCTGTATATGCTTCGACTTCTATCTTCATGCCACATTACTTTCCTCAACTGCTAAGTGAACTGCCTTTCCCTCCTTTCTTCAGATTCAAAATTCACTTGCTTGATGATACAAGGAACTTTTAGTCGAAGACCGCGGGATCCTCTCAGTCGAAGACTACAAAACTTCTTGGTCGAAGACCAACTTTAACTTAGAGAATTCTCTAAGTGTTTTAGGCTCTTATGGTCGAAATGTTGGCAACTTTATGAAATTCTGGCAACAGATACTCAATGTCACAGTGAATGTTATGACACCGTATCTGACACACTTCAAGACAGTAATTTTAAAAGCAGTAAAGAACACAATCAATTGTTTACCCAGTTCAGTGTGTAACAACACCTACTTTGGGGGCTACCAAGCCATGGAGGAAATGCACTATAAGAGATATTATTTTAGGAATAAACCAACCAGTTTATCTCCTTTACTTAAGACCTACCCAATGCAACTTCAATCTAAGTTCAACTTAAACCTGAGTTCCTGCTCACTCCCCCTCAATCACAACAGTGATACTAAACTATTGATTAATGAAATTATGAAGATACTCTTCAGTACACACACTTGATTTTGCTTCACAGCTTTAATCAAGTGACAAACACTCGTGCTTCAAAGCTTTGAGTGATACACAACCCTTACAATCAAATCCTACTCCAAGTCACTTATCACAATGATAATTGCTTGGCTCACAGTAGTTACAACTATACAATCCCTTATTGATCTTCTGTAAAAAGTGTCCTTCACCAACAGTCTTCATGAGGAATATATAGGCAACTATTCTTCAGTTAGGGTTTCCACAAAAATAGCTAGGGTTAATTAGAGTTAACCTCAAGACTTGGTCATAGGTCTTTAACAACCAGATTAGGGTTAAGCAGAGTTAACCTAATGTCCACGTGAGTATCTGATCTGGACTGTATAAACCAGATTCTTGAAAATTCTCAAGAATAACAAATCTGCACAAATGTTAGATCAGTACAGGATGTCTTAACATTGGTTATGACAACAAGAATCCTGTTCACTGATTTTGGTAGAATGCAATAAATATGATCATTGCTTAATGATCAGCTAGACACTCATATTGAGTAGCTCCTGTATGACATTCTTTTTCTGCAGAATGTACCTTGTATCCCAGAATGTTATGACATCAGTCATGACATTCACAAAACTGGTTTTACCAAAAAAGATGCCAACAACCAAACACTTACAAACTCCCCCTTTGGCAAATTTTTGGCTAAAACCCCTAAACAATCAGAGATTAGAAAGCAGCAAAATTTTTTAATAACATCTACCAAGTCTAATTCTACCAAAATTATCACAAAATCTTCTCCCCCTTTTTAGCCATAAAGAGGCCAAAGATACTTGTACTTTTAAGTTATACAGTCATCCAAAAGTAATAATAAAAACACAGAGAAAAATAAAAAGTCATTTGGTAGCAACAGGTACCAGCAACAAACTTTTCAACAACACTGATCTTCAAGCACTGTCATCTTCCGAGGAGGAACTATCTTCAACATTATGCTGGTCTTCATCAGCATCCTCTTCCCTTCTTTGTCCTTCATTCTCCTCCTGTTCTAGTCTAGCAATCAGGTCCTCAATAGTCCTTTTCCTTGTATAAAGCTCTTTGCAGGTTTCCTTCAGTACAACTATAACATCAGTTTTCTTGGAATGAGATTTGACAGTTGATGTCTCAGCAGATGTCATAACAATGTCAGGGACATGTGTTCCCTGAAACAGCTTATAGTGCAAACCAAGAGCAGTGGCTCTTTTGCATACATTATCTTTTTCAACTAGAATATCAGGATACTGAGCAATGACTATACCACACAGGAGAGAGGGAAAGGCAATAGGGCCTTTAATAGCACAACTTCCAGCATGTTTCAATGTTTGATCAAAGATATATTTGCCATAGTCAAAGTTTGTCCTGGTTCCAACAGCATAAATAAATCTTCCCAAGCCTGTGGAGATGGTTGATTTATGGTTGGTGGGAACCCAGTTAGCTGCACCAATTTTGTGCAGAATGGCAAACTTCATGCTCAGCTTGCTTGCATTCAGCTTCCCTTTTAAGGGCCATCTCTTGACTTGATTTGCAGTGATGGTTTGACAAACTTGGTTGTCAGTAACTTCAAGCTCAGGGAAAGCATCATCAGGTCTTCCTAGGAATTTGTTTATTTCAGAGGGATAGAAATTTACCTTCCTTCCTCTCACATACACACTCTTAAAATCAGCTGACTTTCCATCAGCACACCCATCAGATAAATTTACTATGAATTCTTTGACAAGAATCTCATAGCAGTTCGTAAACTTTATCACAGTTTTCATTAGACCAGCAATCTTGATTAGATCCATGATCTCCTTACATTCAATGGCACTGTTGTTCAGCTCTCTTTCCAAGGCAATCCTTTTCAGAAATACATACTTCCACCTATTTGCATTTTCTGGATGGTGAAAGGAGATGTTGTCAATGGCAACTTCAGGGACTTTAGGAATTTTGCTCGAAGAGAGTTTCTTTCTGAGAGGAATGTCTGGAACATGGCTCTCAACATCAAACTAAAATTCTGATTCCTCATCAGATTCAGAGGGTTCAGGGTCCTTCCTTTTCCTGGCTATTGGTTGTCTCAAAGGTTTTGAGAGACTACCAACAGGTACTATAGTTTTCACCTTCCCCTTCTCTTTTGACAATCCAGCTTTCCGATCCTTCTCAGCTTCTACTCCAGTCTTGTTCTCAGACCTGGTTTTCTTATGAACAACTTCAGTAGCCTTCTCTTTGGAGAGGCTTTTGGAAGCATCCTGCTTTCCTTTTCTATTCATCATCCTTCTAGCTATGCTAGGGTTGATATTGGCAATTAAATCATTGTCAGAGTATTCTTCATCAACATCAATAACTGGGGGTTCAACATCCTTGTCAGTAGGGTTCTGGTGATCATCATGATTTTCAGGAGATTTCCTAATGTTGTCATCAGGTGTCTCAACATTCTGAGTGACATTTGGATTCATTTCATCATTTGGACTAGCAGATTCTTGGTTCAAAGGTACAGAAATTCCAGGTACAAAGTGATTCTCATTTAGAATCCTAGTGACTAGTCTAGCAATAGCTTGATGAACATAAACAGAACCTTCCCTATTTGCTATTTCTGGAGGAACAGAAGATGATGGTTGAGAAGATTTACCAGATGGAGAGGCTTGTGATCTTCTTGCATGCCTGGTTCGCATCTTCTTGACCTTAGTGGGATCATCTGCCAGTTCACGAAGAGGAGTTATCTCCATAACATCAGAATCCATGCAGTTTGTGATTGCCCTAGGTTCGCGATCAGAGGATGCGGAAGAAGCAACCTCCTTTGAAGAGGATGATGACATGGATAGTTGAGACATTTTGAGTAATTTAGAAAGCAGGTAATAGCGATAGTGAAATCTTCGTTTAAGAGATTGGAGATTATTGCAGAAACGCGAGAGGAGGGAGATATATGAATGTCTATTCAACTTCTTAAAAATTTGGAAAGAAATAGAGAAACAAATGATTATCCCAATTAGAGTAGACTTAACTAAAATATCTCTTTCATCCCTTATTTTAAGCGAAATTAATTGCTACATTTCTTCATGTTGGCAAATACCCAGCTTACCCCTCAAATTTTCAAATTGACTAGCATCAAGTGCCTTGGTAAAAATGTCAGCCAGTTGTAGTTCAGTGGCAACATGTTCCAGTTTAATCGCCTTTTCCTCCACAAGATCTCTGATGAAGTGATGTCTAATGTCAATATGCTTGGTCCTGCTATGCTGAATATGATTCTTGGAAATGTTGATAGTACTCAGATTATCACAGTATAATTGTTAGAACAAAGTTTGAATCTACTACCCTAAGTTAAAGTTTTGATGATAACAAAATGCTAGATTAAATAAATTGTATAACTCATATGAGACATATATGATACCTAAAAATTATATTGTGCATTTACAGAAACTCTGATGGATATCAGCATAAGAATGTCAACATCAGCATCAGAAGATGAAATATCATATGCCAGCATCAGAAGATCAAAGCATGTGCTTACGCTGAAGCTTGATGAACAGATCTGCGCTTAACATACTCTAAACTCTGATCAAGACCAAAACAATATCATCAGCACCTAGAAGAGTCAGAATAAGCCAAAGCCAATAACACGCTGAATTGACAACGGTACTGTGCATTCAAGACACTTTATTACCAACGGTTGTATTCCAAGACAAAGATCTTCTCAATATGGAAAGAACGTAATGGGCATTGAAATGGAATAATTGACTACAACGTATCTTTTCCAAGGCTATATGAACAAGTCAGTGAGAAATGAATTGGCTAATGCTCTACAACTCTTTACACGCATAAAGCAAATCATCTTCATCCTCACTCATACAGCTTGCTATATCTCTCAAATTGCTTACTCTATAGTTATAACATCCTAGTTTCACTTAAGCTTAATTTGTGTATTATCACAGTTGTGATATAAAGTTTTTGTAGAAAACATTCAACACACATAGTATTCATTTATCTGTAAGAAAGAATTTCCTTGAGAAACCGGTCTGTGGTTTAGACTCAAGAAGGCTTTAGCAGTTGTTAAAGCAGTTGTAATATTCAGTTGAATATAGTGGATTAAGACCTCGTTGGAGAGAGGCAAAATCACCTTGACGGGTGGACTGGAGTAGTTTGAGATCAAACAAACCAGGATAAAAATAACGTGTTGTCTGCATTTGATTTCCAGTTCTACAATTCAACCCCCCCTTCTTGTGTTTTTCACTTCTTCAATAATGTCATGACATCTTGTGTGACATTATACTCAGTAAGCATCTGTTTCATCCAGATCATTTAAGAACAGCTACTACCAGATGCTACGTATTCAGCTTCAGCAGTAGATAGAGACACACAGTTCTGTTTCTTGCTGAACCAGGAGACAAGATTATTTCCCAAGAAGAAACATCCTCCAGAGGTGCTCTTTCTATCATCAGCACTTCCAGCTCAATAAACATCACAGTAACCAGACAGAGTTGGTTCACATCCATGAGAGTACATCAAGCCATAGTTGTAAGTTCCACTCACATACTTCAGAATTCTTTTCACTTGGTTGACATGACTTACTTTGGGTTTAGCCTGGTATCTTGCACATACTCCAACTGCAAAAGCAATGTCAGGTCTGCTGGCTGTTAAGTATAGCAGACTTCCTATCATGCTTCTGTACAAGCTTTGATCCACATTAACCCCACTTGAATCTTTGGACAACTTTAAATGAGTAGGTGCAGGAGTCCTTTTGTGATTGGCATTCTCCATTCCAAACTTCTTGACAATGTTCTTTGCATACTTGCTTTGAGACAGAAAAATTGAGTCTTCCATCTGTGTGACTTGCAGTCCAAGAAAGTAGGTCAATTCTCCCATGAGGCTCATTTCAAATTCAGCTTGCATCTGGTCAGCAAAATGTTTAACCATTTTATCTGACATTCCCCCAAACACTATGTCATCAACATAGATTTGAGCTACCATTATCTTTCCTCCTTCATTTTTGACAAAAAGAGTTTTATCCAAGCCTCCTTTCCTGTATCCTTTGTCAGAGAGGAATTTTGTCAACCTGTCATACCAGGCTCTAGGAGCTTGTTTCAGGCCATATAAAGCTTTCCTCAATTTGTAGACATGATCAGGGAAGTTTGGATCCATAAATCCTTTAGGCTGTTTGTGATCGGTGGGAATGAGAACTGACTGTTTTTTTAAGCTGGTTTCGCGAAATGTCGCGGTAAGCAAGAGTCGCCACCGTCTTTTATTTTCTCCAACATGGAAAGGACAAAAGCACAGCAAAATTCCTTATGAGAATGTTTCTCGGTTCGGGAGGTAGATTTATAGAAAGGGAAGGTGTTAGCACCCTTTCTATCCATGGTTATCCATGGGCTCTTAGGTACTTGCTCTTATGTTTCAAAATGTTTGCTTTTCAAATGTGAGTGGGTTTGAGAAAAGTTTCTTTGAAAGATTTCTGAATGACTCTCACATTTGAAAAGCAAACATTTTGAAAACATAAGAGCAAGTACCTAAGAGCCCATGGATAACCATGGATAGAAAGGGTGCTAACACCTTCCCTTTCTATAAATCTACCTCCCGAACCGAGAAACATTCTCATAAGGAATTTTGCTGTGCTTTTGTCCTTTCCATGTTGGAGAAAATAAAAGATGGTGGTGACTCTTGCTTACCGCGACATTTTGCGAAACCAGCTTAAAAAAAAACAGTCAGTTCTCATTCCCACCGATCACAGAACTGGCGACTCTGCTGGGGAAATTTTAAAGTGAGGTGTACCTTAGGATAGATCATACTTATGTTTTCAATTGCCTGATTTGTGTGCTTTAATATTATTGGGCCTGTCTTGGGAGTTCTATAGATCCTAACCCGGATCTGGGGGATACCTCTTAGAAAGTAGCAACAAGACTATGAGGGAACTGTGCGGGGTATACCGACACGGTTGAAGCAGTCTGCTACGTTGATGTGGCACTTTGGTGAGTACCGATAACCCTTGAGTCAAGTCAAGGAGAGTACGGGGCCGCCGCGTGGTGTCGTGAAGCATCAACTGACCTTAGGAACCTTAATTGAACCATCCTGGCCTCTTTAGGGGTAGTGAGATAACTGACTTTGGTGCAGTCCGAAGTTGGTTGATACTTGATACTACACTCATTGAGGGTTGTTTTCTTGGAATATTTTGATCGCCAGTTCAGTGGCTAAATCGAAACGATGAACATAAAAAACAATCCAATGATATTGAGCTCCTTAGAACCCGGTTACTTTGATAGGACAGGTTTGAGCCCACCAACTTCAAGAGGGTAGTACCCCAAACTTCATGCTGGCCTAAACTCTAAGGGCTATGGTGTGACTTGTGTGCCTTACCATGTTTGCTTTTTGTGAATACTTGTGGTGTGCTCTTATCATAGCATCATAACATCATACAACATCATATGCATCCACTGACCACTTCAGGGGTTCGAATCTTCATCTCTGTTCTTGTTTTGTAGGACATGGAAACTATCCGCAGAAAGACAATTCAGGTCAACCTTGTAAGGGTCCCTCCCCAGCTTAAGGAACTTACATCCAGGATTCCCGAGAACTCTTCTTTCAGTGAGAAACATGGAAGACTCATCAGCTTGGTCAACACCAACATTGAGGAAGATATGATAAAGGTCCTCTTCCAATTCTTTGACCCTCTGCACCACTGTTTTACTTTCCCGGATTATCAACTGGTGCCTACTTTGGAAGAGTTTTCCCAGCTTCTGAAGATTCCCATTCTCAGTCAACTACCCTACAACAGTACGGAAAGGGAACCAAAACTTGAAGAGGTTGCTAAAGCATTATGCCTACAACCATCTGACATCAAGGGACATTGGGAAACCAGAAGCGGTATCAAAGGGTTCTTGGCAAAGTTTCTGTTTGAGAAGGCCCAAGAGTGTTGGAATTCCCTTGACTTACAAGCCTTTGAAGAAGTTGTAGCCCTCCTTGTCTATGGGTTGGTGCTGTTCCCTAAGCCAGATCAGCTTATAGATATCAATGCTGTCAAGATCTTCATGTCCAGGAATCCTATACCTACGTTGCTTGGGGACATCCTTCACTCATGTTACACTAGAACCATGAGAAAAAGAGGTGTTCTTATGTGATGCACCCCTCTCCTGGGAAGGTGGTTTATTTCGCACCTTCCACAATCAGTTTTGAAGAATGAGCGGGGTTTGAGATGGTCACAACGATTAATGACTCTTACGCATGCTGATATACATTGGTGTTCTCGATCCAGAGAAGACGTCACTATCATTGATCGTTGCGGGGAGTTTCCTAATGTTCCTTTACTTGGAATCAGAGGGGGTATTACTTACAATCCATGCTTGGCTTTGAGACAGTTTGGATATGCTCGGAGGGATGGCCCTCATGATATGCTGATTCCTGACATAGTTTTTGACTTCGATAACGATGCACAAGGACTTCGCCAGAGATTTATCAGAGCTTGGAGGATGCCCAACAGGGTAGACAGCAAGACACTGGGGCACAAGAACTCCATCCCCCTGGAGCCTTATCTCAAGTGGGTACGAGCCCGCTCCCAGAAGCTGGTGATGCCATATCCTCATGTTCTCCCTGTGATCAAAGAGCCGGCCTTGGAAGGAGAGGTGCCCTACACTATTCAGCACCTGACATGCCTACATCCTGGGAAGAAATGCAGAAAAGCTGGATCTAACTCAAGGAAGAACGGAATTCTCTTGAAGCCAATCTACATGCCAGTGAGAAGAAGGTCTTGGAGCTCACGCGTCTGCTGCACGAGGAAAAGGCTCTCAACACTTACATTGCTCCGAAGAGGATGCGCAGTGTCTTTTGGGATTAATTATTTTGTAATGTTTTGCCCATGAGGCCTTGATGTACTGAATAATTCATTTCCTAATAAAAAGTGTGTTCTTTTTTGGCTACAACGAATTTGAACTTTCAAACCCTTGAATGCATTGCATAAATAGCATATCATGCATCATGTGCATAACAGGTACCCTTTTTCTACAGGTTGCTTAATCTTCTTCGCTGTTTATTTCAGCACTCAGTCATCATGAATTCTGAACTCACTACCGAGCAAGCTATCAAGGCCCTCCAGGCCCAGAATGCCCAATTTCAGGAGATGGTCATGAACTTGGCCCAGGGACAACAAGAGCTGAAGGCTTTGCTCCTGAAGAAGAATAAGAAGAAGAAGAGGACTGTGGTGTTCAACACTGGGCGCAGACTCGGGAATACACTGCAGAATGAAGCTGAGAGGACTACTCCATCTGTAGGGGAAGGCAGTCACCAAGGGAGAGAGGTCCCTAGTCATGTGGTCTCTGACACTGAGACAGACTTCAATGATGAGCAGTACCCTCCTGTTGAGGACCGGTACAAACAACTGGAGGACAAGTTAAATGCTATGGAGATTCAACGTGTGCCTGGGTTGGATTTCAGAGACTTGGGGTTATCTTCTGGGGTGGTGATCCCACACAAGTTCAAGGCGCCGACCTTTGTGAAGTATGACGGGGATTCCTGCCCTAAGATGCACCTCCGTTCTTATGTAAGGAATATCCAGCCTTACACAGCAGACAAGAACTTATGGATCCACTTCTTCTAGGAGAGTCTTTCAGGGACTCATCTCGAATGGTTCTATCAGCTGGATGGAACCAACATTCGTAACTGGGAGGATTTGGCCACTGCTTTTTACAAGCAGTATCAATATAATTCCGACCTCGCTCCCACGCGTACCCAACTCCAGGGTATGTCACTAGAATCGAGTGAAGGTTTTAAGGAGTACGCACAGAAATGGAGGGATCTGGATGGCAGGGTGCAGCCACCATTGACAGATCGTGAGCTAGTTGACATGTTCTTGGGGACCCTATCTGGTCCATTCTTCAACCATCTCATTGGTAATTCCTCTACTGGGTTTACTGACCTGATCCTGACTGGTGAGAGGATCGAAGCTGGTATAAAATCAGGGAAGATACAGAAGGGTGCATCCTCAAGTTCTGAAAATAAGCCCTTCAAAAAGGAGGCCAGTGCTGTGTACGGTCCCAGGAGACAGAACAAACCGGAACGCCGCCAAGCTGTCAACGCGGTGGTTATTTCTAAGCCTGCTGCTGCTCCACAACAATACAACCAACCAAGAGCTGAGAGGCCCAAGCGGCAGTATACCCGGCTCATCATGACTCTCTCTCAGATCCTGCCGCAACTGCTGTCAACCAGCCTGGTAACAGTCAAGGAAGCTCCGAAGATGGTAAACACAACATCTCCGAAATACAACCCCAACGCCCGTTGCGCTTATCACTCTGATAGCCCGGGACATAACACAGATGATTGTTGGGCTCTGAGGAATAAGGTTCAAGACCTTATTGATGCTAAAGAGGTTCAGTTCGAGGCGCCCGAGAAGCCTAATGTGGTGACTGCTCCCATGCCTAACCATGGAGTAAATGCTATTGGGGATGAAGACGAAGTGGAAGAATCCGAGTTTGACAGCTGGATCTACTCAACGACCAACGGTGGACCAAGCAACTGGACTGCCAAAGACTCTATGCCTGTTACTTTTGTCACCCAGTAATGAACTTCTTTGTTCTGGATTTGTAATAAACAATAATTCTAAACTTTATGGCCCGGTGTCTTACCCGGGGCACCGTGGTTTTATTTGTGAGGGCTTTTGTTTGTCACTTTCATATATCATGAATAAAAGCATTGGACGTTTTTCACATTTCAAATCTTGCGCTCCCTTTCTTTCTTTATATATTGCAAAACGGCTGTATTTACACACACTCACTCATACATGTTCCAATCCACTCTAGATCTCACTGGTAACGACTCTGCTACTGCCAGTTATGACTTCGAAAATCCGATCAACTTAGCCGAAGACGAAGGTGAAGATGATTGCGAAGTGCCTGGCGAACTTGCAAGACTGCTACTCCAGGAAGAGAGGGCCATTCAGCCACATGAAGAGCCAGTGGAAATGATAAATCTGGGTACTGAGACAGACAGAAAGGAAGTCAAGATTGGTGCCAATCTGGAGCTCAGTGTGAAGCAACGGTTGATCCAGATGCTGCGTGACTATGTGGAAATCTTTTCCTGGTCTTACGAAGACATGCCTGGGTTGGATACCGACATTGTGGTTCATCACCTGCCTACCAAGGAAGACTGCCCTCCCGTTAAACAGAAGGTCCGCCGTATACGTCCAGAGATGTCCGAGAAAATCAAGGCTGAGGTTATGAAACAATTTGATGCCGGGTTTCTAGCAGTGACTTCTTACCCTCAGTGGGTTGCCAACGTGGTTCCGGTGCCTAAGAAAGATGGTAAGGTCAGAATGTGTGTTGATTACAGGGATTTGAACAGGGCGAGCCCTAAGGATGATTTCCCTTTGCCTCACATCGACGTCCTGGTTGAAAATACTGCTCAACATAAGGTATTCTCCTTCATGGACGGTTTCTCCGGATATAATCAAATCAAGATGGCTCCTGAAGACATGGAGAAGACCACTTTTGTTACTCAGTGGGGCACCTTTTGCTACAAGGTCATGCCTTTTGGGTTGAAAAATGCTGGGGCAACCTACCAATGTGCCATGGTTGCGTTGTTTCATGACATGATCCACCATGAGATTGAAGTGTACGTCGATGATATGATTGCAAGGTCCCAAACGGAGGAGGAACACCTTGACCATCTACAGAAGCTGTTTGACCGGTTGAAGTTGTACAAGCCGAGGTTGAATCCGAACAAATGCACATTTGGGGTAAGATCTGGAAAGTTGCTAGGTTTCGTCATGAGCGACAAAGGTATTCAAGTGGACCCTGCCAAGGTGAAAGCCATACAAGAGATGCCAGTTCCCAAGACAGAGAAAGAAGTCAGAGGCTTTCTAGGACGTCTGAATTACATTGCCCGATTCATCTCGCATCTAACTGCTACCTGTGAACCAATCTTCAAGTTGCTGAAGAAAGATCAAGTAGTACGTTGGAACGATGAATGTCAGGCTGCTTTCGACAGAATCAAAGAGTATCTCCAAGAACCACCCATTCTTATGCCACCGGTTGAAGGGAGACCTCTCATACTATACTTGACAGTACTTGACAACTCAATGGGGTGTGTGCTGGGGCAGCATGACGAGTCTGGCCGAAAAGAGCACGCCATTTATTACCTTAGCAAAAAGTTTACCGACTGTGAGACCCGATACTCACTGCTCGAGAAAACTTGCTGCGCTTTGGTATGGGCTGCTCGCCGGCTGAGACAGTATATGCTGACTCACACTACTCTGTTGATTTAAAAAATGGATCCAATCAAGTACATATTCGAAAAGCCTGCTCTGTCCGAAAGAATAGCAAGATGGCAGATGATCTTGACAGAATACGACATCCAGTACACGACTCAGAAAGCAATCAAGGGAAGTGTATTGGCAGACCATTTGGCACACCAGGCAGTAGACGACTACCAGTCAATGAACTTTGAGTTTCCTGACGAGAACATCATGGTAGTGACTGATTGTGAAGTACCTGGACCGGATGAAGGACCTGAGGAAGGATCCCGATGGTCTATGCACTTTGACGGAGCCTCAAACGCTTTGGGTAACGGTATTGGCGCCGTGATCATATCCCCTAAAGGCACTCATACCCCACTCACTTCCCGGCTATGTTTCAACTGCACCAACAACATGGCAGAGTATGAGGCATGCATTATGGGTCTTCAAGCTGCAATTGACTTAAGGATCAAGTTTCTGAGTGTCTTCGGAGATTCCGCTCTCGTGATCAATCAGATCAAAGGCGAGTGGGATACGAAACACCCAAATCTTATTCCCTACAAGGAGTTAGTGTTGACATTGATCCCCCATTTCACGGAGATAACTTTTGAACACTTCCCAAGAGAGGAGAATCAGTTGGCGGACGCGTTGGCTACGATGTCTTCTATGTTCAAAGTCAAATGGGATAACGAGGCTTCCCGGATCATCATCTGGAAACTAGATGAACCTGCATATTGCTGTGATCTTGAGACTGAGATGGTAACTGAAAAACCTTGGTATCATGAGGTGAAGAGGTATCTGGAAGCTCAAGAATACCTCGAAGGTGCATCTGTTAATGACAAAAAGTTTCTGAGAAGGTTCGCAGCGAAGTTCTTCCTCAGCAACGACATTCTCTATAAGAGAAACCATGATTCAACCTTACTGCGTTGTGTGGATAAAGCTGAAGTAGAAAGGATCATGGCAGAACTACATGAAGGTACCTTCGGAACGCATTCCAGTGGACATACCATGGCAAGGAAAATCCTTCGGGCAGGATATTTCTGGTCTACAATGGAAGCTGATTGTTACCAACATTCTCGGACATGTCATAAGTGCCAGATTTATGCAGATAAAGTGCACGTTCCTCCAGTCCCTCTGAATTTCTTGACTGCACCTTGGCCTTTCGCGATGTGGGGTATTGACATGATCGGCGAGATTAAACCTACGGAATCCAACGGGCATCGCTTCATCCTGGTAGCGATCGATTATTTTACAAAGTGGGTTGAAGCAGCTTCTTATGCCACTGTAACCAAGAATGTCGTGGCACGGTTCATTCGGCATAACCTGATCTATCGATACGGCGTCCCAGAAAGGATCATTACGTACAATGGTACCAATCTTAATAACAAGATGATCAATGAGCTCTGCGAGCAATTCAAGATACAACACCACAACTCTTCTCCTTACCGACCGAAGATGAATGAGACTGTAGAAGCAGTGAATAAGAATATCAAAAAGATTGTGCAGAAGATGACAGTGACCTATAAATATTGGCACGAGATGTTACCGTTTGCTCTTCATGGGTATCATACCTCAGCACGGACGTCAACCGGGGAAACCCCCTTCTCCTTGGTCTATGGCATGGAGGCAGTCTTACCGATTGAAGTCCAGATACCCTCTCTCCGGATAATGAAGGATGCAGGCTTGAGCGAAGATGACTGGATCCAGACTCGACTTGATCAATTAAACCTAATTGACGAAAAGAGACTCACTGCTATTTGTCATGGTCAAACGTATCAAAAACGAATGATCAGGGAATTTAACAAGAAAGTCAGACCACAAGAGTATCAAGTTGGGGACCTGGTAATCAAGCGCATCATTCTTCCTCAAAGTGATCCCAGGGGCAAATGGACCCCCACCTACGAAGGGCCATTTGTGGTTAAACATGTTTTCTCAGGAGGAGCCATGATTCTAACCACCATGGATGGTGACGACCTTCCTCACCCCGCCAATGCAGACATAGTAAAAAGATACTACGCATGATAAAAGACCCGCTAGGTTGACACACCTAGGCAAAAATAAGGGCTTCCCGGCGAACCAAAAAAGGTTCGGGCAAAAATAAGGGATGAAATGAAAAAAATCTGTACACCCGGTAAGTCGAAAACCTGAAAAGGCGGCTTGGGCAAAAATGGGTATCCCGGTGGACTGAAAACCCGAAAGGGCGGTCCAGGAAAAAGTTAGGGATTAAAGCGTAATATTATGTCTCATTGGATCACCTCACATCTAGAATCCGGTATCAACTATCAGGTTCAGACGGCATCGATCAATCAGCTTCATCTTTAACTAAGCAGCCAAGTGATGAGACGCTCGAAGATATAAAGGCGATATCAGAGTTGGAACCCAGTGGGATTACTCTTTTCACATAGCTGTTTTGTTTTCTTTGTACAAATTGTATAAACTCTGTTGTTCGGCGGCATTCTCTTACTAGGACGTCAGCCTCTTGTACATAAACGCCTATTTACAGGCAAATTCAAAAATCAATACAAATTCACTTTTCAGACCAATTGCCAATTGTTTTTCCTTTTTCTGTTTTGTTTTTGTGAAGAACGTCCAATGTTCAATTGTGATATATGCATTTGACACTAATTTCTAACTCATAAATACTTGCATGCAAAACAAAGGAATAATTACAGGTGACATTAGAAACAGGGGCAATATTGAATTGTCTAAACGATCTAGTTGCTCTGTCCACCAAGGTACCAAGGTAGGTTCAGCTGAAGAACGATCAGGATACCTTCATTCCCCGCCGAGTAAAGACTCAACAATACTCCCCCGAGCAGAGTTGGTCTCCCAACAACCCTAACAAGGCACAATATCCATAGCAAGTCAGCAACACTCTCCCCAAGCAGAGTTAGTCTACTGTCAGCCTCAAGGAAGTTGGATTATCCCCCAGAAGATCTCAATATTCCCCAACGGGATATACAAACATTCCTAACAAGCATCCCCGACAGTCTTGATCATAAGATTGTTCCCCAGCAGAATACCAGACACCCAGTGGAGCCACTTCCCCAGTACAGTCTCAAAAAGTCTCCCCAGGAGAGTTGAACCATCTCCCCAGTAGGAAGCTTATGCCCAGTAGATTCTGGAAGCTTACCCCTGCAGAGCACGAACACATCTCCCAGACTTTATTCAAAGGTTATTTCTCCACCAGAGCTTATAACTGGGTTATCCTCAGCTGAAAACCACAGAAAGATCGTCCTCGGCGAAGTTCTTCCTATTCCCCAGCGGAGTTCATCAAATCTTCCAACAAAGCTCAACAATGGTATCCCCAGCGGAGTTCTCATCAAAAACCTCAGCGAAGTATCTCTTCCCACAGAGTAGATTCCCCGCAGAGTAATATCTTCATCAAGTTTATTCCCCAACAAAGTCATCCTCTCCTACCGGTTTATTCTTGCAACCATCATCCCCAGCGGAAATGAAAAGCTCTACTCCCCAACATCAGCCCAGGATTCAATTTCTCGGCATTCGTCAAGGATTCACTTTCCTAGACAAAAATACATTCATAAACATATCATATTTCATACATCCTGCTTACATACACAATGCATGCACATACGCATCATATCACACAATCTCATTTCTCCCTGAGAACATCATGACATCATGCAATTCATACATCATGACATTGCATACAACTAATGTTTTGTCTTTTCAGGACAAAGGTCAATACAAAGATAATTACTATCAATCATCGCAATTCCAGATTCGATACCTGTATCTAGCCAGGGCATGTCTGTGAGCGACTATATTCCAGACCCGATTCCTGTATCCTGCCAGGGCACGTCTGAAGAGTTTGAAGATCTGATTCCTGTATCTTGCCAGGGTGTATCTGTTGACGACTATATTCCAGACTCGATTCCTGTATCCTGCCAGGGCACGTCTGAAGAGTTTGAAGATTCGATTCCTGTATCTTGCCAGGGTGTATCTGTTGACGACTATATTCCAGACTCGATTCCTGTATCCTGCCAGGGCACGTCTGAAGAGTTTGAAGATCCGATTCCTGTATCTTGCCAGGGTGTATCTGTTGACGACTATATTCCAGACTCGATTCCTGTATCCTGCCAGGGCACGTCTGAAGAGTTTGAAGATCCGATTCCTGTATCTTGCCAGGGTGTATCTTTTGACGACTATATTCCAGACTCGATTCCTGTATCCTGCCAGGGCACGTCTAAAGAGTTTGAAGATCCGATTCCTGTATCTTGCCAGGGTGTATCTGTTGACGACTAATTCCAGACTCGATTCCTGTATCCTGCCAGGGCACGTCTGAAGAGTTTGAAGATCCGATTCATGTATCTTGCCAGGGTGTATCTGTTGACGACTAATTCCAGACTCGATTCCTGTATCCTGCCAGGGCACGTCTGAAGAGTTTGAAGATCCGATTCCTGTATCTTGCCAGGGTGTATCTGTTGACGACTATTTTCCGGACTCGATTCCTGCATCCTGCCAGGGCACGTCTGAAGAGTTTGAAGATCCGATTCCTGTATCCTTCCAGCGTGTATTTGTTGACGACTATTTTCCAGACTCGATTCCTGTATCCTGCCAGGGCACGTCTGAAGAGTTTGAAGATCTGATTCCTGTATCTTGCCAGGGTGTATCTGTTGACGACTATTTTCCAGACTCGATTCCTGTATCTTGCCAGGGCACGTCTGAAGAGTTTGAAGATCCGATTCCTGTATCTTGCCAGGGTGTATCTGTTGACGACTATTTTCTAGACTCGATTCCTATATCCTGCCAGGGCACGTCTGAAGAGTTTGAAGATCCGATTCCTGTATCTTGCCAAGGTGTATCTGTTGACGACTAATTTCCAGACTCGATTCCTGTATCCTGCCAGGGCACGTCTGAAGAGTTTGAAGATCTGATTCTTGTATCTTGCCAGGGTGTATCTGTTGACGACTATTTCCAGACTCGATTCCTGTATCTTGCCAGGGCACATTTGAAGAGTTTGAAGATCCGATTCCTGTATCCAGCCAGGGCGTATCTGTTGACGACTATTTCCGGACTCGATTCCTGTATCCTGCCAGGGCACGTCTGAAGAGTTTGAAGATCCGATTCCTGTATCCAGCCAGGGCGTATCTGTTGACGACTATTTCCGGACTCGATTCCTGTATCCTGCCAGGGCACGTCTGAAGAGTTTGAAGATCCGATTCCTGTATCCAGCCAGGGAGTATCTGTTGACGACTATTTCTAGACTCGATTCCTGTATCTTGCCAGGGCACGTCTGAAGAGTTTGAAGATCCGATTCCTGTATCCATCCAGGGCGTATCTGTTGACGACTATTTCTAGACTCGATTCTTGTATCCTGCCAGGGCACGTCTGAAGAGTTTGAAGATCTGATTCCTGTATCCTGCCAGGGTGTATCTGTTGACGACTATTTCCAGATTCGACTCCTGTATCCTGCCAGGGCACGTATGAAGAGTTTGTAGATTTGATACCTGTATCTATCCAGGGCATGTCTGCATGAAGAGTTTGAAGATCAACCCCTGTAACAGGCCAGGTAATTATCTTTCTTTCTTAGGTACGCAAGTTCTCGCTAAGGAATCTCTTACGCAATCGACACCTAGATGGCATCTATAAGCCCATCCTCCCATTACAGTTCCAAATGGCATCTATAAGCCCATTCCCGACAAGGTTCTGTCACATCTCCAGATGGCATCTATAAGCCCATCCTCATATCCATCATCTCTCCAAATGGCATCTGTAAGCCCATTCTCACTATCACACTGCTGATACTCTACTATGTGAGTGCAAATTTCTGGGCACTCTAGTGTTCAATCATCTTCCACCCTCGGATCACGAAAGGCACACAAGCCAATCTACATCCTCAGGTCTAAGAAGATTGAACAGGGGCAACTGTTGTACCCCAAAATTTTCCCTCCCATAATCTTCAAAGTTTTGCCAAGCATCACCTCAAATGGTTCAAAGTCTACTCAAGGGCTACACAGTCAACCACTCTCCTAAGCCAGTCAAATTAGGGTTTTGGTTCCTGCAAGGAAGTTGAAGTTTTCAAGGGCTCAATCAAGTCCCATATGCTCATACACATTGTCAAGCACCTACATGTCAAGTTTCAAGGCTCACAAGGTCAAGTTGCACAGTCAAAAACCCTAATTGCTCCACAGTCAACTGCAGGGGAAAAATGGTCATTTGACAGTCAAAAGTCAAAATTTTTGGTCAACATCTTATTTTGAAGCCACAATCATAATTTGATCAAGTCTTGATCATGATTTCACAAGCATGGCTCAAAAATCATCAAGGTGTCAAAAGTTTCTATTTTTGGACAGTTGAAAAGTCAACTGTAACTTGACCAAGGCATAACTTTTTCATGGTTCATCAGAAAAATCCCATCCAATGCTCATATTGAAGGGGAGGAAATTTCCTACAACTCATATTCACACTCCAAGTCCAATAAATGCTCTCACAAAAAGTTATCAATTTCAACATTATAGGTCATTTTCAAAAGTCAACAAAAAGGCACTTTAAGTCAAAGACCATAACTTGATATTGGTAAATCAAAATGACATGAGACCAAAGACATTGGTTAGAGGACTTCAAGACCTTTCCAAAATGTCTAAGAACATGTTCATAGCTTCAAAATTGAGCAAGATATGCATTGGAGAAGTTGGGAAATTTTTGTGAAATGGCCAAAGTCAATTATCCTTGAAACTTCATTTTTGACAAAAGGGGCCCACTTTTTCCACTTGATTCAGCTTGGCCATGCCTCCCACGTGTCCCACAATTTATTTCAAGATTTAAAATTAATTTTTCCATTTTTATTTAATTTTATTTGATTTAATTCATTTTAAATCTTTAAAATTCAAATAAAAATCAAAGAAATTAATGGAGGGATATATTTTGTGTTGATTAGCTTTGATACACCTTGAAATACGTTCCAAATTCGTGCAAGGCCTATTATGGGCATAAAAATTCAAATTTTCACAAGAATGGAAAGTTGTTTCAATGGAGTTCATGGCATAATCCAAAACATTATTGCAAGGCTTCAATGACCATTATGCTGATTGATACACATTACATAACACATATGCAAGCATTCACAACAGAATTCACGACCTAGAGAGCCATAGAGAGCATAAGCCATTTCCAAATTTTGAAAGAAAAAATCATAAACTGAAAACCTAGTTGCAGTACAATTCAAGCTTCCATTTTGATTCCAATACACTCCTTGCATCACCAGCAACCTTTGGCAATCAAAATCAAGCGCAGAACCTCAAGGAATCACGCCATACCACCCACACGGTTTTCATTTTTTCTCAAATTTACATATTCACATTTCATGCATTTTTAACACTTTTTGTTGATAGCATCATGTTTACAGGATCAATACAAAGCGTTCCACATGATTTAATTTGAGAATGGCGCTCTGGATTGAAAGTTACCATTAGCAATTTCTAGGTTTTCAGAGCTTTAGAATTGGGCTTTTTTATATGCTGTAAAATTGGAACCCCAAACAGGCATGGTCAAACTCAGAAGCTCAAGACGATTTTGATGGACACCTCGCGCCTAATTTATGCTTCATGAATTGCTAATCGCTATTTTCAATATGCCTGTATTTTGTGGGGGTTTAAAACCCCCGCTATATGTTTTGTGTTTGCAGAAAAAAGCTTGAAGATGACTGCGTGGAAGCCAGGCATAGGTGCATTCAAATTCACGCGCGCGTTTTAGCATATAATGCGTTTGTACTATATAATATTCGCTGCTTATTAAGTTTACAACTAAATGCGTTTGGTGTAGTGGCTGGCAGTGTGTTTGGTAAAAGTTGGGACCTGGGTTCGATTCCCAGGTCCCCTTATAATTTCCATATTATTTTTCCAAAAGCTTTCCTGTGCAGCATTCCAAGCGCTGGACACCATGAGCCTCACAGATCCAGGCAGCCAGGTGTCATCAAGGCAGATCTAAAGGCCCAAAAAGCAAGAGTACCATGTGCTCAGTCAGAGCGTGCTATAGGCAATCCAAGAAAGTCAATGAGCTGAAGGTTCAATGGGCCACAGTTTCAACAACACACCCCCATTCCTGGCCCAACACCCCCTTCCATTTGGTTTATTCTTTTCTATTCTTTTTTTATTTTCCAATTTAATTTCTAACCTTTATTTTATTTTTATTATTAATAATTAATCAATTAACATTTTCATAAAAAATCCAAAAAGAATTAACAACATTGTTATTATTATTATTTTATTTTGTAAATAAACATTAACTAAAATAGTTTAATTAGGCAATTTTAATTCCTTTTCTTAAATAATTAAAATAGATCTAGAATTAGGTAAAGTTAACTTTTAATTTTATTTCATTCCTTTTATTTCATAAAAACATAAAAACAAAAAAATATTTTCTTTTAATTAAATTAATTAATTAGTCATTAATTAGCTTTAATTTCATTTTAATTGACAAAAAGCCAAAAAAAATCAATTTCTCTTTTCTAAAAAAAGGTCAACACCCTTAAGACATTCTCGATTCTTCTTTCGCGTGCATTTTAATTTTAATTCCTTATTTTGGATTATTATGTAACTGCCTCCGGATGTAATAGTAATTAGGACTTTTACTGTTTTTATTTACTTTCCGTACTTATTTATCAAAATGGGTCTTTGTAATTTTTGGCGATGTATAGACCCGCGCCTTGTAATAGCGTAGGATTTATGTTTTTTCCGCAATTTACTTTCCGCACCCCTTAACTGCTAAACTTGCATGAAAGAATGTATGTAAATAAAAACAGCTCGTAGCTCACTAATCACAAAGACAAACATTAACTGAATACAACACACAATACACACACCACTTCTAGGGTACGCCTCACTCGTTGCCTTCGAAACGTGGTCATCAAGTATAGGACGTCTTAGAGGTCACCCTTAGTCCAAAGATCCAGTTGCCTCGAAACAGTTGCCTCGAAACGGTTGCCTCGGATTAAAAAGGATCTAGGACATTAGGGTTACTTCTAAGGTGTCTTACCGTTGCTTCGGTGACCACACTATCCCTAAAATCAAATTGACCCGAACACCTCCAACGATGGTGCTACCTACCTCTCAATGGTGGGATAACACTATCTAAAGGACTCTTACACAACTTAATTCCTTAAGGTAGGCAGATTCTCTTAAGTACTTGCTCTTTTCAAAAACAAACAAAATACTTTTCACACCTTACACTTTCAAAAGCTTTCAAAACAAATTTTTCGAACACTCTTGAGGACATATACAAGAGTTATTCAGAAATCTTTTAAATAAACTTTTTTCAAACCCACTCACATTTTGAAAAGCAAACATTTTGAAAACATAAGAGCAAGTACCTAAGAGCCCATGGATAACCATGGATAGAAAGGGTGCTAACACCTTCCCTTTCTATAATCTACCTCCCGAACCGAGAAACATTCTCGAATAAGGAATTTTGCCGTGCTTTTGTCCTTTCCATGTTGGAGAACATAAAAGACGGTGGCGACTCTTGCTTACCGCGAAATTTCGCAAAACCAGCTTAAAACAGTCAGTTCTATTTCCACCGATCACAGAACTGACGACTCTGCTGGGGATGATGGTTGCAAGAATAAACCGGGTTCAGCGCAGAACCTTTGGCGACTCTGCTATGGAGATTCAACGTGTGCCTGGGTTGGATTTCGGAGACTTGGGGTTATCTTCTGGGGTGGTGATCCCACACAAGTTCAAGGCGCCTGCCTTTGTGAAGTATGACGGGGCTTCCTGTCCTAAGATGCACCTCCGTTCTTATGTAAGGAAGATCCAGCCTTACACAGCAGACAAGAACTTATGGATCCACTTCTTCCAGGAGAGTCTTTCAGGGACTCATCTCGAATGGTTCTATCAGCTGGATGGAACCAACATTCGTAACTGGGAGGATTTGGCCACTGCTTTTTACAAGCAGTATCAATATAATTCCGACCTCGCTCCCACGTGTACCCAACTCCAGGGTATGTCACTGGGAACGGGTGAAGGTTTTAAGGAGTACGCACAGAAATGGAGAGATCTGGCTGGCAGGGTGCAGCCACCATTGACAGATTGTGAGCTGGTAGACATGTTCTTGGGGACCCTATCCGGTCCATTCTTCAATCATCTCATTGGTAATTCTTCTGCTGGGTTTACTGACCTGATCCTGACTGGTGAAAGGATCGAAGCTGGTATAAAATCGGGAAAGATACAGAAGAGTGCCTCCTCAAATACTGAAAAGAAGCCCTTCAAGAAGGAAGCTAGTGCTGTGTATGGTCCTAGGAGACAGAACAAACCGGAACGCCGCCAAGCTGTCAATGCGGTGGTAATCTCTAAGCCTGCTGCTGCTCCTCAGCAATACAACCAGCCGAGAGCTGAGAGGCCCAAACGGTAGTATACTCGGCTTAGCATGACTCTCTCTCAGATCTTACCGCAGCTGCTGTCAACCAGCCTGATAACTGTCAAGGAAGCTCCGAAGGTGGTAAACACAGCATCTCCGAAGTACAACCCCAACGCCCGTTGCGCTTATCACTCTGATAGCCCGGGACATAACACAGATGATTGTTGGGCTCTGAGGAATAAGGTTCAAGACCTTATTGATGCTAAAGAGGTTCAGTTCCAGGCGCCCGAGAAGCCTAATGTGGTGACTGCTCCCATGCCTAACCATGGAGTAAATGCTATCGGGGATGAAGACGAAGTGGAAGAATCCGAGTTTGACAGCTGGATCTACTCAACGACCAACGGTGGACCAAGCAACTGGACTTCCAAAGACTCTATGCCTGTTACTTTTGTCACGCAGTAATAAACTCTTTTGTTTTAAAGTTGTAACAAACAATATTACTAAACTCTAATGGCTCGGTGTCTTACCCGGGGCACCGTGGTTTTATTTGTGAGGGCTTTTTTTTGTCACTTTCATATATCATGAATAAAAGCATTGGACGTTTTTCACATTTCAAATCTTGCGCTCCCTTTCTTTCTTTATATATTGCAAAACAGCTGTATTTACACACACTCACCTATACAGGTTTCAATCCACTCTGGATCTCACTGGTAACAACTCTGCTACTTCCAGTTATGACTTCGAAAATCCGATCAACTTAGCCGAAGACGAAGGTGAAGATGATTGCGAAGTGCCTGGCGAGCTTGCAAGACTGTTACTCCAGGAAGAGAGGGCCATTCAGCCACATGAAGAGCCAGTGGAAACGGTAAATCTGGGTACTGAGACAGACAGAAAGGAAGTCAAGATTGGTGCTAATCTAGAGCTCAGTGCGAAACAACGGTTGATCCAGATGTTGCATGATTATGTGGAAATCTTTGCCTAGTCCTACGAAGATATGCCTGGGTTGGATACCGACATTGTGGTTCATCACCTGCCTACCAAGGAAGACTGCCCGCCAGTAAAACAGAAGGTCCGCCGTATGCGTCCAGAGATGTCCGAGAAGATTAAAGCTGAGGTTATGAAGCAATTTGATGTCGGGTTTCTAGCAGTGACTTCTTACCCTCAGTGGGTTGCCAACGTAGTTCCAGTGCCGAAGAAAGATGGCAAGGTCAGAATGTGTGTTGACTACAGGGATCTGAATAGGGCCATCCCCAAGGATGACTTCCCCCTGTCTCACATCGACGTTCTGGTTGACAATACTACTCAGCACAAGGTGTTCTCCTTCATGGATGGTTTTTAAGGTTATAATCAGATCAAGATGGCTCCTGAAGATATGGAAAAGACTACCTTTGTTACTCAGTGGGGCACCTTCTGTTACAAGGTCATGCCTTTTGGACTGAAAAATGCTTGGGCAACCTACCAACGTGCCATGGTTGCTTTATTTCATGACATGATCCATCATGAGATTGAAGTATACATCGATGATATGATTGCAAGGTCCCAAACTAAGGAGGAACACCTTGACCATCTACAGAAGCTGTTTGACCGTCTGAAGTTGTACAAGCTGAGGTTGAACCCAAACAAGTGCACCTTCGGGGTAAGATCTGGAAAGTTTCTAGGCTTCGTCGTGAGCGACAAAGGTATTCAAGTGGACCCTGCCAAGGTTAAAGCCATACAAGAGATGCCAGCTCCCAAGACAGAGAAAGAAGTCAGAGGCTTTCTAGGACGTATGAACTACATTTCCTGATTCATCTCGCACCTAACTGCTACCTGTGAACCAATCTTCAAGCTACTGAAGAAAGATCAAGTAGTACGTTGGAACGATGAATGTCAGGCCGCTTTCGACAGAATTAAAGAGTACCTCCAGGAACCACCCATTCTTATGCCACCGGTTGAAGGGAGACCTCTAATACTATACTTGACAGTACTTGACAGCTTAATGGGGTGTGTGCTGGGGCAGCATGACGAGTCTGGTCGAAAAGAGCACGCCATTTATTACCTTAGCAAAAAGTTTACCGACTGTGAGACCCGATACTCACTGCTCGAGAAAACTTGCTGCGCTTTGGTATGGGCTGCTCGCCGGCTGAGACAGTATATGCTGACTCACACTACTCAGTTGATTTCAAAAATGGATCCAATCAAGTACATATTCGGAAAGCCTGCTCTGTCCGGAAGAATAGCAAGATGGCAAATGATCTTGACGGAGTACGACATCCAGTACACAACTCAGAAAGCAATCAAGGGAAGTGTATTGGCAGACCATTTGGCACACCAGGCAGTGGATGACTACCAGTCCATGAACTTTGAATTTCCAGACGAGAGCATCATGGTGGTAACTGATTGTGAAGTACCTGGACCGAATGAAGGACCTGAGGAAGGATCCCGATGGTCTATGCACTTTGACGGAGCCTCAAACGCTTTGGGTAACGGTATTGGCGCTGTAATCATATCCCCTCAAGGCACTCATACTCCACTTACTGCCCGGCTATGTTTCAACTGCACCAACAACATGGCGGAGTATGAGGCATGCATCATGGGTCTTCAAGCTGCAATTGACTTAAGGATCAAGTTTCTGAGTGTTTTCGGATATTCCACTCTCGTGATCAATCAGATCAAAGGAGAGTGGGATACGAAACACCCAAACCTTACTCCTTACAAGGAGTATGTGTTGACACTGATCCCCCATTTCACGGAGATAACTTTTGAACACTTCCCAAGAGAGGAGAATCAGTTGGCGGACGAGTTAGCTACAATGTCTTCCATGTTCAAAGTCAAATGGGACAACGAGGCTCCCCGGATCATTATCTGGAAACTGGATGAACCTGCACATTGCTGCGATCTTGAGGCTGAGGTGGTAACTAAAAAACCTTGGTATCATGAGGTGAAGAGGTACCTGGAAGCTCAATAATACCCCGACGGTGCATCTGTCAATGACAAGAAGTTTCTGAGAAGATTCGCAGTGAAGTTCTTCCTCAGCAACGACATTCTTTACAAGCGAAACCATGATTCAACCTTACTACGTTGTGGGGATAAGACAGAAGCAGAAAAGATCATGGCAGAGCTACACGAAGGTACCTTCGGAACACATTCCAGTGGACATACCATGGCAAAGAAAATCCTCCGGGCAGGATATTTCTGGTCCACAATGGAAGCTGACTGTTACCAACATTCTCGGACGTGTCACAAATGGCAAATCTATGCTGATAAGGTGCACGTTCCTCCAGTACCTCTGAATGTCTTGACAACACCTTGGCCTTTTGCAATGTGGGGCATTGATATGATTGGCGAGATCAGACCTACGGCATCCAACGGACATCGCTTCATCCTTGTAGCGATTGATTACTTCACAAAGTGGGTTGAGGCAGCTTCCTATGCCACCGTAACTAAGAACGTCGTGGCACGGTTCATTCGACATAACCTGATCTGTCGATACGGTGTCCCGGAAAGGATCATTACAGACAACGGTACCAATCTTAATAATAAGATGATCACTGAGCTCTGCGAGCAATTCAAGATACAACACCACAACTCTTCTCCTTATCGACCGAAGATGAATGGGGCTGTAGAAGCGGCTAATAAGAATATCAAGAAAATTGTGCAGAAGATGACAGTGACCTATAAAGATTGGCACGAGATGTTACCGTTTTCTCTTCATGGGTATCGTACCTCAGCAGGACGTCAACCGGAGCAACTCCTTTTTCCTTGGTCTATGGCATGGAGGCAGTCTTGCCGATTGAAGTCCAGATACCCTCTCTCTGGATAATGAAGGATGCAGGCTTGGGCGAAGATGACTGGATCCAGACTCGACTTGATCAATTAAACCTAATTGACGAAAAGAGACTCACTGCTATTTGTCATGGTCAGACATACCAAAAATGGATGATCAGGGCATTTAACAAGAAAGTCAGACCACAAGAGTATCAAGTTGGGGACCTGGTAATCAAGCGCATCATTCTTCCTCAAAGTGATCCCAGGGGCAAATGGACCCCTACGTACGAAGGGCCATTTGTGGTTAAACATGTGTTCTCAGGAGGAGCCATGATTCATACCACCATAGATGGTGACGACCTTCCTCACCCCGCCAATGCAGACATAGTAAAAAGATACTACGCATGATAAAAGACCCGCTAGGTTGACACACCTAGGCAAAAATTAGGGAATTAGTTTTAATTAGGCAACTTTAACCTTTTTTTTTCTTAATAACTAAAATAAATTTAGAATTAGGTTTTTATTAACTTTTAATTTTATTTCCTTTTATTTTATTTTCATAAAAAACATAAAAATACAAAAATATTTTTCTTTTAATAAATTAATTAATTAGTTATTAATTTTAATTTCATTTAATCACAAAAAAGGACAAAAAATTCAATTCTTTTCTTAAAAGGGTCAAAACCCTTAGAACATTCCGATTTAATTTTTATTCGCGCACAGTTTGATTATTATGTAATTGCCTCCAAGAGATGTAATAGTAATTAGGACTTTTACTATTTTTATTTACTTTCCGTACTCATTTACCAAAAAACGGGTCTTTGTATTTTTGGCGATGTATAGACCCGCGCCTTGTAATAGCGTAGGATTTATGTTTCCGCAATTTACTTTCCGCACCCCCTTAACTGCTAAACTTACATGAAAGAATGTATGGTAAATAAAAACAACTCGTAGCTCACCCATAACATGTACAAAAACATTAACTGAATACAACACACAAAGCACACACCACTTCTAGGGTACGCCTCACTCGTTGCCTTCGAAACGTGGTCATCAAGTATAAGACGTCTTAGAGGTCACCCTTAGTCCAAAGATCCAGTTGCCTCGAAACAGTTGCCTCGAAACGGTTGCCTCGGATTAAAAAGGATCTAGGATATTAGGGTTACTTCTAAGGTGTCCTAACTGTTACTTCGGTGACCACAATGTCCCCAAAATCGAATTGACCCGAACACCTCCAACGGTGGTGCTACCTACCTCTCAATGGTGGGATGGCACTACCTAAAGGACACTTATACAACTTAATTCCTTAGGGTAGGTAGACGACTCATGGGTACTTGCTCTTTTCAAAAACAAACAAAATACTTTTCACACCTTAAACTTTCAAAAGCTTTCAAAACAAATTTTTCAAACACTCTTGAGGACAGATACAAGAGTTATTCAGAAATCTTTCAAAGAAACTTTTTTCAAACCCACTCACATTTTGAAAAGCAAACATTTTGAAAACATAAGAGCAAGTACCTAAGAGCCCATGGATAACCATGGATAGAAAGGGTGCTAACACCTTCCCTTTCTATAATCTACCTCCCGAACCGAGAAACATTCTCGAATAAGGAATTTTGCTGTGCTTTTGTCCTTTCCATGTTGGAGAACATAAAAGACGGTGGCGACTCTTGCTTACCGCGACATTTCGCGAAACCAGCTTAAAACAGTCAGTTCTATTTCCACCGATCACAGAACTGGCGACTCTGCTGGGGAAAGAGAGGTACTTTGCTGAGATGTTGATGATAACTCCGCTGGGGATACCATTGTTGAGTTATGTTGGAAGTTTTGATGAACTCCGCTAGGGATAGGAAGACTTCGCCGGGGACGATCTTTCCGTGGTTTTTGGCTGAGGATAACCCATTTATATCCTGGTGGGGCAAATAGCCTTTGAATAAAACCGGGGAGGCGCGCTCGTACTCTGCAGGGGTAAGCTTCCTACTGGGGAGATGGATTCAACTCTCCTGGGGAGACTTTTTGAGACTGTACTGGGGAAGTGGCTCCACTGAAGTGTCTGGTATTCCACCAGGGAGCAATCTTATCTTAAGACTGCCGGTGGGCGCTTGCTTAGGAACATCTGTATACTCTGCTGGGGAATATTGGGATTTTCTGGGGATACCCAACTTCCTTAAGGCTGACAGTAGACTAACTCTGCTTGGGGAGAGCGTTGCTGAGTTACTGTGGGTACTGTGCCTTTTCAGGGCTGACGGGAGATCAACTCTGCTCGGGGGAGAGTATTGCTGAACCTGTCTTACTCTGCGGAGAGTGAAGGTATCTTGGTTACGTTCTTCAGCCGAACCTGCCTTGGTACCTTGGTGGACAAAGCAACTAGATCGCTTAGACAATTCTTATTGCCCCAGTTTCTGCGGGAGAAGGTGTCTGTGAGGAGTTTGATAACTGCCGATTTGACAAATCTTCTTCTGGTAGGCAAGTGACGAGAGGACGGGACATAGTCGTACGCTTTTGATCCCTAATTTTTGCCTGGACCGCCCTTTCAGGTTTTCAGTCCACCGGGATACCCATTTTTGCCCAAGCCGCCTTTTCAGGTTTTCGACTTGCCGGGTGTACAGGTTCTTCATTTTCATCCCTTATTTTTGCCCGAACCCTTTCGGTTCGTCGGGAAGCCCTCATTTTTGCCTAGGCCAGTCGACCTAGCGGGTCTCTGATTATGCGCAGTATTTTTTCCGACTATGTCCATGCTCTCAGGATGTAGAGAGGTGTCACTTGTCAGTAGTGTTGTGCTGCCATAACACCAGAAGATCTTCATTTGATCGTCCAATGCCCCAAGTGATCTAGATGGAGATTTGCCCCTGGCTGGTTGGCCTTTTGAGAGATTCTCTGAATCTTGACTTAACTGCCCCAGATGATGGACAATGATCATGCCATGCCCCTTGATTGGAGGTGCTTTTGTTAATTGGACATTCGTCGTGCGAACTTCTATGCTGTTCAAACAAATAGTCATATGCAAGCAATGTTATATTAAAAATGCAAAGCTTATGTCTGTCTTGAAGTTTTGAAAATGCATTTTTTTCACAAGTGAATTTTTTTGTAAACTGTGATGTCAACTCGTTATTTTACCGCAAGCCTTAAGGAGTCAGGATACCTTTCGTAACAGTATGCTTTCGAACTAACCCATGCTTCAGCTAGGACTTTTAAGGGTTGTAACGTGGCCTGGTTCACGGTTTAAGAAACAAAGGATAAAGGCTCAAATTTTATTTGTACCCACCCGCTCTTCGTGATGTTCTTCAAACCTAAACTCAGCTGATCATACGTTAGACCTTGTTTGAGTCTTTGTCCTGATATTCTGGTGATGGTTCGGATATTGACAGTTTATTTTGAATAGGCAGTCATTTCTTTTTTGTTGTTGTTGAGGGTTTGTAGGACCTCTTTCTTTCCTGATTTCATTATCCCTGTTTTTTGCCTGAACTGTTTCTTTTGTGGTTACAGTCAGCGGGATGCCCCAGTTTTGTAAGTCTCCTTCATAGGTTTCGACTTATTGGGCTTTAGTTTTTTTTTGTAGTGACTGTCTGTCTTTATGATTGTTCGGAACCATCACTTTTGTTTTGTTTTGTAAGGATTTCTTGGTGCCATTCGTTGTGCACTCGGATCAACTGAGAGAACTACCCTGCCCCAGGTTATGATTAAGGGTTTTAATTTTCGAAAAGAAAAAAACTCCTACTTCTTTAGCTCAGATGGGTTGACGAGGGATTATCTTCCTTATAACTCCAGTGTTTAGGAATTGAAACAATGACTGTACCTCATCAGCGGGGTCTGTTCAAAAGCATACTATAAATGTCGTGGTATCGTTTTCGTCATCCTCCCTCAAGAGGCTTAGAATTATTAATTGAGAGTTGACATCAAAAAATGAAAGCAGTTTGAATATAGAGAATGCGAATATATTGATTCAAAATAGACATATGCGATGCATTAATGAAATAACAGCATTTGACATGATAATTGTTTGAACAATCAAAATAAAATTACAACTTGAAAATTCTAATGGACAAAAAGTCTCCTCATCTCGGGACTTGTTACTTTAAATGGTGAATCCTGTAGGGATGGTAGAAGCATTCAGCCTGACCCACTTGAGTGAAATCCAATGTTCCTTCATTAATCAGGTCCTGGACCTTGTTCTTCAGAGCCCAGCAGTCGGCAGTGTCATGTCCAGGACTATCGGAGTGGTATGCACATCTTTTGTTGGGATGATAGTTAGGAGCAGAGATGTTGGGATTCCGGGGAGGAGCCCTTAGTGTAATCAGATTCAAACTCAACAGGTGTTGTAAAGCTTGAAACAACGACATGTTGAGCTGGGTGAATTGCCTCTTGGACCTGCTTGGCTTACTCTGATCAACCTGTTGCTCTGGGCGAGGTTGTGGTTGGACCTGTGAAGTGGTAGCAATTTGGAGAGTTCTATTCCTCCCCATACCAGACTCTTGTCCTCTTGGAAGCTGATTAATGACCTGGTCCCTGACCTGGACTGGTTGCTTCATGTCTTGATGAAGCTGATTGATCATGGTCCTCAACTCTTCTTGCTCCCGAGCTAAGCCTTGGATGAGAGCCATTTTCCCCAGCATCTGGGTTCTCATTGTATCTACCTCAGCTTGCAGACGTTTCAGCCGTTCGTCCTTGTCGTCTTCGGGATTTTTCTTGGCCAGATTCCCCATGAGGAGTGTCCTTAACTCTTCCTGCCCTTTGGATAGGCTTAGGAAGATCTCCCTGAACTGAGTCTCTTGAGCATGAAGACCCTGGTTATCTTGTTGGGAAGCCATTGCTGAAATAAACAGCGAAGAAGGCAAGTGACCTGTAACAAGGGTACCTGTTATGCAATGATGTGTATGTATGCATGCAATGTTTTCAAGGATCTCGCGGGGTAAACAAGAAAATTGTTAGAATCGGGTAGCTTGATTGAATGTACTTCATGTTGTTGAGAGTCCTTCTTCAAGAGTCGAGGCTCACCATATCGAGTGGGTCATAGCCCCTGACTCAAGTTATCAACCTGGCTAGAGGAAAATAAATCCCCTTTGTCCCTTGCTAGACATTTTGGTTCATCATGACCTGCATCACAAGCCCTTGAGATCCTTGAAATGGGTTAGTCTTTATGCAGGATATATGCAATGGTATGATGGTATGATGCTATGCTATGCGTGGAGTAATGTAGGTAAACCCTGTTATGAGCCCAGATTAAGGACTGTAAACAAAACCTGTAAGAAACTCAAGTGTCAGATACCAAGCATGCGAGTAGTCAAGTTTGAAGGCACACAAGTCACACAAGACAGCCCTTAGAGTTCAGGCCAGCATGAAGTTTGGGTACTACCCTCTTGAAGTTGGTGGCGACTCTGTATGGCGTGATTCCTTGAGGTTCTGCGCTTGATTTTGATTGCCAAAGGTTGCTGGCGATGCAAGGAGTGTATTGGAATCAAAATGGAAGCTTGAATTGTACTGCAACTAGGTTTTCAGTTTGTGATTTTTTCTTTCAAAATTTGGAAATGGCTTATGCTCTCTATGGCTCTCTAGGTCGTGAATTCTGTTGTGAATGCTTGCATATGTGTTATGTAATGTGTATCAATCAGCATAATGGTCATTGAAGCCTTGCAATAATGTTTTGGATTATGCCATGAACTCCATTGAAACAACTTTCCATTCTTGTGAAAATTTGAATTTTTATGCCCATAATAGGCCTTGCACGAATTTGGAAGGTATTTCAAGGTGTATCAAAGCTAATCAACACAAAATATATCCCTCCATTAATTTCTTTGATTTTTATTTGAATTTTAAAGATTTAAAATGAATTAAATCAAATAAAATTAAATAAAAATGGAAAAATTAATTTTAAATCTTGAAATAAATTGTGGGACACGTGGGAGGCATGGCCAAGCTGAATCAAGTGGAAAAAGTGGGCCCCTTTTGTCAAAAATGAAGTTTCAAGGATAATTGACTTTGGCCATTTCACAAATATTTCCCAACTTCTCCAATGCATATCTTGCTCAATTTTGAAGCTATGAACATGTTCTTAGACATTTTGGAAAGGTCTTGAAGTCCTCTAACCAATGTATTTGGTCCCATGTCATTTTGATTTACCAATCTCAAGTTATGGTCTTTGACTTAAAGTGCCTTTTTGTTGACTTTTGAAAATGACCTATAATGTTGAAATTGATAACTTTTTGTGAGAGCATTTCTTGGACTTGGAGTGTGAAGATGAGTTGTAGGAAATGTCCTACCCTTCAAGATGACCATTGGATGGGATTTTTCTGATGAACCATGAAAACGTTATGCCTTGGTCAAGTTACAGTTGACATTTCAGCTGTCCAAAAATAGAAACTTTTGACACCTTGATGATTTTTGAGCCATGCTTGTGAAATCATGATCAAGACTTGATCAAATGATGATTTTGGCTTCAAAATAAGATGTTGACCAAAATTTTTGACTTTTGACTGTCAAATGACCATTTTTCTCCTGCAGTTGACTGTGGAGCAATTAGGGTTTTTGACTGTGCAACTTGACCTTGTGAGCCTTGAAACTTGACATGTAGGTGCTTGACAATGTGTATGAGAATATGGGACTTGATTGAGCCCTTGAAGACTTCAACTTCCTTGCAGGAACCAAAACCCTAATTTGACTGGCTTAGGAGAGTGGTTGACTGTGTAGCCCTTGAGTAGACTTTGAACCATTTGAGGTGATGCTTGGAAAAACTTTGAAGATTATGGGAGGGCAAATTTTGGGGTACAACATTGTTCCACATATACTTCCTCATTTAAGTACCCATTAAGGAAGGCACTCTTTACATCCATATGAAATAGCTTGAACTTAAGGAGACAAGCAATCCCCAATAGGAGTCTGATTGATTCCAGTCTGGCTACAGGAGCAAAAGTCTCATCAAAATCAACCCCTTCAACTTGAGTGTATCCTTGAGCAACAAGTCTTGCCTTATTCCTGGTGACAACTCCTTCAACATCTGATTTGTTCTTGTAGATCCATTTTGTGCCAATTATGTTTGTTCCTCCTGGTCTAGGAACTAACTCCCATACTTCATGTTGCTTGAATTGGTTCAATTCATCTTGCATTGCTCCAATCCAATATTCATCAGTTAAAGCCTCCTTAACATTTCTTGGTTCAATCTTAGATACAAAGCAAGAGTTTGTGATGGTTTCTCTAGATCTTGTAATGACTCCACAGTTAGGATCTCCTATGATGAGTTCCTTAGGATGATCTTTCTGAATTCTGATGGAAGGGTCTTTGTTAGCTTCCTTTGATTCAGACTCTGATGAAGTAGTTTTAGGAACATCATCCTTTTGAGTTGAGGTCTCAAAGAATGTCTCAACATCATATGGGACATTTGTTTCCTCATGGTAATCATCAACTATGACATTTATAGATTCCATCATAACTTTGGTCCTGGAATTGAATACCCTATATGCTCTGCTGTTGGTAGAGTATCCTAGGAATATTCCTTCATCACTTTTAGGGTCCATCTTTCTCCTTTGTTCACGATCTGTCAGAATATAGCATTTGCTTCCAAAGACATGGAAGTACTTCACTGTAGGCTTTCTTCCTTTCCAAAGTTCATAAATGGTGGAGGATGTTCCCTTTCTCAAGGTGACCCTGTTATGGACATAACAGGTTGTATTCATATCTTCAGCCCAAAAATGAATAGGAAGTCTTTTGGCATGTATCATTGCTCTGGCAGATTCCTGTATAGTCCTGTTTTTACTTTCCACAACTCCATTTTGTTGAGGAGTTATGGGTGAAGAGAATTCATGATTAATTCCTTCTGAGGAGCAGAACTCATCGAACTTACTGTTTTCAAATTCCTTGCCATGATCACTTATGATTCTGACAATGCATCCTTCTTTTTCTCTTTGAATTCTTTTGCACAGTTCCTTAAATACTTCAAATACATCAGACTTTTCCCTAATGAAGTTAATCCAGGTGAATCTGGAAAAATCATCCACAACAACATATGCATATCTTTTTCCACCAAGACTTTCCACCTGCATTGGTCCCATCAGATCCATATGTAGAAGTTCTAGCACCTTAGAGGTGGTCAGATGTCTTGTCTTTGGATGTGACATTCTAGTTTGCTTTCCAACCTGACATTCACCACAGACTCTCCCTTCATCAATTTTAAGCCTTGGAATCCCTCTGACTGCCTCCATGGATATAATCCTTTTCATTCCTCTTAGATGTAAATGACCAAGTTTTTGGTGCCACAGTTTCACTTCTTTTTCTTCTTTGGCAATAGAGCACACAGAAGAATAATTAGTGTTCTCAGAATCCCATAAGTAACAGTTGTCTTTAGATCTGACTCCTCTCATTACAACTTCTTATTTTTCATTAGTTACAAGACATCCAGACTTGGTGAAGTTGACCTTGAATCCTAGATCACATAATTTACTGATACTTATGAGATTAGCAGTCAAGCCTTTTACCAGCAACACTTCATTTTGGTTTGGAACTCCAGGGCAGTCCAAGTTTCCAACTCCTTTGATTTCTCCTCTAGCACCAACTCCAAAAGTCACATAACTAGTAGTATGAGGTTTAACATTATTGAGAAGATTCTTGATTCCAGTCATGTGTTTAGAGCATCCACTGTCAAAGTACCAGTCTTCCTTTGCAGAGACTCTAAGGGAGGTGTGAGCTATCAGGGCTGCAGACTTTTTCTTCCACTGTTGAGTATATGGTGCCTTGTTAGACTTAAGTTTGACAACTGGGGTCTGATTAGGATATCCATATAATCTGAAGCAGAATGGCTTTATGTGACCAAACCTCCGACAATGATGACATCTCCATCTGTGATACTTTTTCTTCATATTTCTCTGTTCTCGATGTTGAGTGCTATGTTGTGACATCTGCTTTGACATTTGTTTATCATGCCTGATCTTCTTCTTGTATACAATAGATTTCTTTGCTGCCACAAATCCTAGACCAGACTTGTTTCCCACATTTTGTCCAACCTGAAGGATTTCTTCTAATTTGTCAGTTCCATTTGTCAGCATCTTGACAGATTTGGTCATCTGGTCAAGTTTTGAGTTTAGCATTTGAACTTCACCTTCGAGATGACTTATAGTATCAGTGCCTGCCTTCTTCTCAGCCTCCAACTTTACTATGAGTTTTTTTTGTCTCTCATTTTGCTGACAGACTTCAGCACTTCTAATACATAACTTCTTATAGGAGTCAACCAGTTCTTCAAATGTTACTTCCTCATCACTAGAGTCACTATCAGAGTTACAAATACCAGTTAGTGCAGTAACTAGTTTGGCAGATTCTTCTTCAGAATTACTTTCTGAGTCACAATCAGACCAAGTAACAATCATTCCTTTCTTTTGTTTCTTAAGAAAGGTAGGACATTCAGCTCGAATGTGCCCATATCCTTCACATCCATGGCATTGGATTCCTTTTCTTTGATTTCCCTTCTCTTCAGACTTTGGTCTTCTGTTGGAGTCATAAGATCTGTTAATGTCAGAGGGAATGTTCTTGACATTTGACCTTGACTTTGGGTCCATTCTCTTGATGAGTTTGTTGAACTGCCTTCCAAGCATGGCTATAGCTTCTGAAATATTTTCTTCTTCATCCTCCTTGTTTTCATCTTCAGTATTAGATACAAGTGCTATGCTCTTGTTTTTCTTGTCGACATTGTCACTGATCCCCATCTCAAAGGTCTGAAGTGACCCAATGAGTTCATCAACCTTCAGGTTGCAGATATCCTGAGCTTCCTCTATAGCAGTCACCTTCATTGCAAATCTTTTAGGCAAGGATCTGAGAATCTTTCTCACCAGCTTTTCTTCTGACATCTTTTCTCCCAATGCTCCTGAGGTGTTGGAAATTTCCAAGATGTTCATGTGAAACTCATGAATGGTCTCATCTTCCATCATCCTTAGGTTCTCAAATTTGGTAGTCAGCATCTGAAGCCTTGACATTTTTACTTTGGATGTGCCCTCATGGGTAGTTTTGAGAGTGTCCCAAACATCCTTGGCCAGTTCACATTGATGTACTAGTCTGAATATGTTTCTATCAATTCCATTGAACAAGGAATTTAATGCTTTGGAGTTACCCAAGGCTAACTCATCTTCTTATTTGCTCCATTCTTCCTCAGGTTTCAGACTGGTTATCCCATCTTTCCCAGTTATGGTGGGATGGTTCCATCCTTTGTCAGCAGCTCTCCAAGCCTTTTTGTCCAGTGATTTTAAAAAGGCAATCATACGAGGTTTCTAGTAGTCATAATTTGATCCATCCAGAATGGGTGGTCTGTTCCCAAATCCTCCTTCTTTGTCCATAGCCCCAGAAAATAATATCCCTAGATCTCACCCAGTAAGACAGGCAGGGTGCCTGCTCTGATGCCAATTGAAATTCTGGCAACAGATACTCAATGTCACAGTGAATGTTATGAAACCGTATCTGACACACTTCAAGACAGTAATTTTAAAAGCAGTAAAGAACACAATCAATTGTTTACCCAGTTCAGTGTGTAACAACACCTACTCTGGGGGCTACCAAGCCAGGGAGGAAATGCACTATAAGAGATATTAATTTAGGAATAAACCAACCAGTTTATCTCCTTCACTTAAGACCTACCCAATGCAACTTCAATCTAAGTTCAACTTAAACCTGAGTTCCTGCTCACTCCCCCTCAATCACAGTAGTGATACTAAACTATTGATTAATGAAATTATGAAGATACTCTTCAGTACACACAGTTGATTTTGCTTCACAGCTTTAATCAAGTGACAAACACTCGTGCTTCAAAGCTTTGAGTGATACACAACCCTTACAATCAAATCCTACTCCAAGTCACTTATCACAATGATAATTGCTTGGCTCACAGTAGTTAAAACTATACAATCCCTTATTGATCTTCTGTCAAAAGTGTCCTTCACCAACAGTCTTCATGAGGAATATATAGGCAGCTATTCTTCAGTTAGGGTTTCCACGAAAATAACGATGGTTAATTAGAGTTAACCTCAAGACTTGGTCATAGGTATTTAACAACCAGATTAGGGTTAAGCAGAGTTAACCTAATGTCCACGTGAGTATCTGATCTGGACTGTATAAACCAGATTCCTGAAATTTCTCAAGAATAACAAATCTGCACAAATGTTAGATCAGTACAGGATGTCTTAACATTGGTTATAACAACAAGAATCCTATTCACTGATTTTGGTAGAATGCAATAAATATGATCATTGCTTAATGATCAGCTAGACACTCATATTGAGTAGCTCCTATATGACATTCTTTTTCTGCAGAATGTACCTTGTATCCCAGAATGTTATGACATCAGTCATGACATTCACAAAACTGGTTTTACCAAAAAAGATGCCAACAACCAAACACTTACACTTTAGATTTCTTTAATCTATTTTTAGCCAATAAGACCAATATATTGTAGGTGTCGAATTTAGGAGCTAACACTGCCATAGAAGAAGCACAAGACATTGACAAGATGAAAGTGGATGAACTTGTTGGATCACTTCAACCATTTGAATTAAGTATCATTGAAAGATCTGAAAATAAAATCAAAAGCATAGCTTTTGTAACCAATACTGAAGATGAAGAGGAGGATTGTGATCTAGATACAAATGAAGGAATATTTAATGCCTTAGTTATGCTTGGAAGACAGTTCAACAAAGTGATAAGAAGGATGGATAGGAACCCAAGATCAAATGTCATGAACATGTCATCTGACATCCTTAAGTCAAATGAGTTTGGAAGAAAAAGGGATGAATAAAAATCCATTCAAGGGAAAGGAATACAATGTTATGGATGTGAAGGTTTTGGTCACATTAGAGCTGAATTTCCTACATATCTTAAGAAACATAAGAAGAATCTATTTGTTACTTGGTCTGAAGAGGATTCTGAGAGTGATCTTGAAGAGGAATTTGTAAAGTACGTTAAAGCATTGACATGCAAATATGTGTGTGATGAAGATTCTAGTGATGGTGAACTAACCTTTGATGAACTAGCTGCCTCGTATAAAGAACTGTGTCTTAGAAGTGCAGAAGTTTGCATAGAAGGGGAGAAACAAAAAGAACTCATAACCCAGCTGAAGGCAGAAAGGAAAGAGCATCTGAAAACTATTTCTAATCTGGAAAGTGAAGTGACTTATCTGAATTCAAATCTTCATAGAATGTTCAAATCTCTCAAGACGCTGAATAATGGGTCTGACACATTAGATGAAATTCTTCAAGTGGGAAGAGTGACAGAAGACAAGAGTGTTGTAGGGTTTAATGAGAAAAAGGAACCTGTTTCAGAAGAATCTTCATCAGATTCCACCCATGCCAAGTCTAAACTAAAGATGTCGAATCAAATGTCTAAACATCATGGCAAGAAAAATTTAATCACAGCCCTGGAGATGTCATCATTATAGACGGTTTGGTCATATAAGACCTTTCTGTTTCAAGTTGTATGGGTATCGTAAAACTCCTCCTCTTCCCAAGACTGATCAGATCTGTCAAAATAGAAAAAGAAGAAACAGTGGGTTCTCAAGTCTAATGTTGCTAGTTTCATAGCTCATACCTCTCTTAGAGTATCAACCAAAGATGATTGGTACTTTGATAGTGGTTGTTCTAGACACATGACAGGTATCAAGAATCTAATGGTAGATATCAAATCTCACTCCACCAGTTATGTGACTTTTGGTGATGGAGCCAAAGGTGAAATCAAAGGAGTTAGAAAGTTGGAATGTCCAGGAGTCCCAAAACTTGACAATGTGTTACTTGTTAAAGGGTTAATAGCTAACCTAATAAGTATAAGCCAACTATATGATCAAGTATTCAAAGTTAACTTCACCAAGGAAGAATGTATCGTTTGCAATGAGAAGAATGAAGTTATTATGAAAGGAATCAGATCTAAAGACAATTGTTATTTATGGGTTCCCCAAGAGTTGAAATTCTCCTCAACATGTGCTTTAGCCAAAGATAATGAAGTTAAATCGTGGCATCAAAAACTGAGACACTTGCAACTGAAAGGAATGAAAATAATTATATCTATTGAAGCCGTGAGAGGGATTCCTAAGCTCAAAATAGAACAAGGGAGAGTTTTTGGTGACTGCCAGATTGGAAAGCAAACTAAGATGTCACATCAGAAGATCCAACATCTTACTACATCCAAAGTTTTGGAACTTCTTCACATGGACTTGATGGGACCTATGCAGGTTGAAAGTCTTGATGGAAAGAAGTATGCCTACATTGTTGAAGATGACTTCTCTAGATACACACAGATAAGTTTTATCAGAGAAAAATCAAAAACTTTTGAAGTGTTTAAAGATCTATGTCAAAAACCTCAAAGGGAAAAAGATAGTCGTGTCATCAGAATCAGAAGTGATCATGGAAAGGAATTTGAGAATAATAAATTTGCTGATTTTTGCTCTTCTGAAGGAATCAGTCATGAATTTTCCTCTCATATTACTCCTCTACAAAATGGGATTGTGGAACGCAAAAACAGAACCCTTCAAGAATCTGCCAGAGCTATGATTCATGCTAAGAAGTTACCCTACCACTTTTTGGCTGAAGCTATGAATACTGCATGTTATATCCATAACAGAGTCACTTTAAAGAAAGGCACCTCAGCCACATTGTATAAAATATGGAAGGGAAGAAAACCTACTGTCAAATACTTTCATGTTTTTGGAAGTATATGTTACATCTTAGTTGATCGTGAACAAAGGAGGAATATGGATCCCAAGAGTGATGAAGGAATATTCTTGGGCTACTCTACAAATAACAGAGCTTACATAGTCTTTAACTCCAGAACCAAGGTTATGATGGAATCCATAAATGTTATTATTGATGATAGAGGATGGAATGATGAAGAAGTTGTCTTAGAAGATGTTGGAACATCTTTGTTTGATATTCCAACAGAATCCAATGACAGAAGTATTGATTCTAATCCACCTCAAGAAGATCTTGAGCTCAATCATCTTAATAAAGGGCCTTCAATTAGAACTCATAGAGATCATTCTAAGGAGCTTATTATAGGAGATCTAAATAAAGGAGTTACTACTATATCAAGAGAAAGGCTATCAAACTCTTGCTTTGTTTCAAAAATTGAGCCTAATAATGTCAAAGAGGCCTTAACTGATGAGTTATGGATTAATGTTATGCAAGAAGAGTTAGAACAATTTAGTAGAAATGAAGTTTGGGATCTGGTTCCAAGGCTTGAAGGGACAAATGTGATTGGCACTAAATGGGTGTACAATAATAAATATGATGAAAATGGGGTAGTCACTAGAAATAAGGCAAGGTTGGTTTCACAAGGATACACTCAAATTGAAGGAGTTGACTTTGATGAAACCTTTACCATTGTGGCCATACTTGAATCAATCAGTCTACTCTTGGGAGTTGCTTGCATTCTGAAAGTTAAATTGTTTCAAATGGATGTAAAGAGTGCCTTCTTAAATGGCTATCTGAATGAGGAAGTTTATGTGGAACAACCTAAGGAATTTTTTGATCCAAGTTTTCCTAAACATGTGTACAAACTGAAGAAAGCTCTGTATAGATTAAAGCAGGCTCCAAGAGCTTGGTATGAGAGATTGACAGAATTTCTTGGTGAGAATGGATATAGGAAAGGTGGCATAGACAAAACTCTGTTTGTCAAGTAAGAAGAAAGGAAGATCATGATTGCATAAATTTATGTTGATGATATTGTGTTTGGTGGGATGTCAATTGAGATGGTTCAACATTTTGTCAAGTAAATGCAGTCAGAATTTGAGATGAGCCTTGTTGGTGAGTTAACCTACTTTCATGGTCTGCAAGTTAAACAAATGGAAGATTCTATATTTTTATCTCAGAGCAAGTATGCTAAGAATATAGTAAAGAAATTTGGGATGGAAAATGCCAGTCATAAAAGAACACCTTCTCTCACACATCTGAAGTTATCTAAAGATGAAAAAGGAGTAAGTATGGATCAAAGTCTTTACAGAAGTATGATAGGCATTCTTCTATACCTCATAGTTAGCAGACTTGACATTGCCTTTGCTGTAGGGGTATGTGCTAGATATCAAGCTGATCCTAAAGTTAGACATGTCAACCATGTGAAGAGAATTCTTAAATATGTGAATGAGACAAGTGATTTTGGTATGCTATATTCTCATGTATATAGTTCTACTTTAACTGGTTATTGTGATGCTGATTAGGCAGAAAGTGCTGATGATAGAAAAAGTACATCAGGAGGATGTTTCTTTCTGGGAAATAATTTCATATCTTGGTTCAGTAAGAAGCAAAATTGCGTGTCTTTGTCCACTGCTGAGGCTTAGTATATTGCTGCATGAAGTAGTTGTTCTCAGTTGGTTTGGATGAAACAAATGTTAACAGAATATAATGTCAAACAAGATGTCATGACATTATTCTGTGACAATCTAAGTGCCATAAATATATCAAAAAATCCTATTCAACACAGCAGGACCAAACACATTGATATCCTTCATCACTTTATAAGAGAACTCATTGAAGAAAAGATTGTTGTCTTAGAACATGTAGCTACTGAATTACAACTGGTTGACATCTTCACTAAGGCTCTAGATGCAAACCAGTTTGAGAACTTAAGAGAAAAACTAGGGATATGCATATATGAGGGTTTGTAGCAATTAAGGGTGTGTAGGAATATTATTAAAGTGATGTTATATTATTTATGCTTCCAACAAATAAAATTTCGAAAGCAATCATTTCAAGACTATCTCAATTCTTTTCCCACACGCTACAAAATCACTTCCTTCTATTTTCACAAACTCTTCATTCTTCTTTACAAAAGAATCCTTGTCATTCTTCATCTCTTTGCTAAAAAATATTCAAAGATGTCTCAACATCATGCATCGTCTCCCTGAAAATATGTCAACCATCCTGAGGAACTCTCCCTTGACAGAGTACTTGACATTAATCCTCTAACAACTATTCCACCTCTTGAGAAGAAGGTCAAGAAACCAAGATCGTCACCTGTAAAGAAATCCAAAGTCGAGTTTGACACTTCTAAAGGTGATTGTAATACGATGGGAGAACTCACATGGGTGTTTTGAGTTTTATCATAATTGTTGCAGATAGAAATAGTCACCACCGACTTTTTTATCCAATAATGGAAAGGGTGAAAAGAACAGGAAAGACCTTTTGAGAATTTTCTTGATTTCAGGGGGGTAGGTTATAAAAAGGGAATGTGTTAGCACCCTTTCATCCGTAGTTATCTACGGGCTATTAGTTGCTAGCTTACTTTGAAATGCTTTGTTTGAAATGTGCTTGTGATGGTTTTTGAAAGTATTTTTGAAAGTGCCTTCGTTTCGGCGAACTTTGTAATGATTCTCGTCTCTATAAGAATGCATACAAAGTGTTGACTTTTGAAAATATTTCATGTTTGAAAGTGTTGGTGTATTTTTGAAATATGTTTTGAAGATTTATTGTGAGCAAGCAACTATGAACGTTCTACCTACTCAAAAAGTCCTAGTTCTTTTCCTCCTCCTTTAGATATTTCTATCTTATCGTTGATTGGTAGGAAGCCTTATCATTAGATGTGAAGGGACGGGCGTGGGTCATCGTATAGTCATAGAAGGAAACATTGTAGGATACCTTAGAAATTTGTCGTAAGAGACTAAGATCGTTTACAAAGGCAACATCGAAGGGTCATCGAGGGACTATGATCTTGTATTTTAGGGTCATTGCTAAAGCATCCCACGTTCGAGGGACATGACTATTTTTATCCGAGGCAACGAGTCTGGATTACCCTAGAGGTGCGCGTGTGAGAATGTATTGATTTCATGCATATTTGTCTTGAATTAGGGTTGTCTACTTGTTGATTTTAAGTCTTTCCATACACACTCTAATTACTAGCATTTTATATAAAAGTGATAAATTGTGGAAAATAAATGTGCTATGCTATTACATCATTTGGGGATGGGGTATACAAATTTACAAATGGGGCGGAAAGCAATAAAGGTCCTAATTATTACAACCATATTGAATAGCAATGAAGGAAAAATATATAGAAAATATAAAAGTAGTGTAAAAAGAACGGAAAAAAATATTTTTATCCATTATGTGTCGACACATGCATCTTTTCATCGACACATAACCTTTCTCATTCCTGTAAAACCAAAATCAATTCAATATGAGTTGATACATAAGGGTATGTGTCGACTCATTTCTTGTTTGTGTCGACACATTCGTGTTTTGTGTCGACTCATACACCTTTGATCTTTCTGTTTTTGGGTCTGGATAGCAGTATGTATTGACTCATAATGTCTTGTGTCGACTCATGCCTGGTTCTGTAACTAAAATGTGTTGACTCATGTGAGTATGTGTCGACTCATGCTGCAGTTTTTTGCCATGAACATTATTCTATTGTGTGTATAGGTTAGTTCTCAACACAATATTGACAAGAATGAAAAGCAAGGAAATGGTTAGCTTCAAAAGGCAATAGTTTTTACATCTATCTTCAACAATGGATTACTAATGATGTTTGAAATGAAAAGTTCAAGGTCAAGAAAACTTACCTTGCAGCTGAAATTTGTATTTTGAGTTTGAACTGTTGTGTGGGATATTTTTGAGCTTAGGAAATGGTAATAGTGATGTTACATAAGTTGTTATTGTGTTTAAACAACTCCTATAAGATGTATGTGGAGTGTTTGGATGGTTTGTTTGGACAAAACTTTGCAAGGCGTGAGACGTTCCAAGTTTTTGACTCCAAAGCTCAAGAGTGAAGGTTTTGTGGATAGTTATGGCTTTTTGAGAGTATGAGATTTTGAGGGCTTGTATACACAATAAAACTTCTGCCCTTTATCTTGCAAAATAACCTCTCTATTTATAGAGAAGGTTTGAGACTTGAAACAACTCAGATTTTTAAAATCACATGTTATGACTATCTTGCTTGTTTTTGAAGCAAGCATGAATAACATGTTTCCAATGTTTGTACCAAGCTATCTAAAGAGGTTGATCACTTTAAACATTTTTGTTCTGACTTGTAGGAGTAGAGCGTGATCAGAACAACAAGTTAGAGGCTCAAGAAATTGACTTTGTGATTAAAGTGAACTTTTCAAGAATGGATATGTTACTTTCTTCCAAAAATGGAATGATCATTTGGACAAAGGCTTAAACACTTGGATCACAGTTAAATTATTTGTGTAAGCATTTAATTAAGGAGTGATATATAAGTTTGAGGCCTGCAAAGTGAAGATTATGCAACATGGCTATGGATTTCATTCTTGTTCATCACAAAATCTGCCTTGTAATTCAAGAATGACACCCTAACTTCATGGCTTTGATTATCTTGGCTCAAGTATGATCTTAATGAGTTCTTTGACATTTTGGAAAGCTTGTAACATCCTCTACAACCTTCATGTTTTCTATTTTTGAAGAATCCAATTGGAAATTAATTAAAATTGGCCAAGAAGTTTGGATAAAAACCTGACCAAACTTGCTAAAAATTTCTCTAAGTGTTTATACAAAAATGCCATGACTTCATGAATTTATAACTCAAAATCCAAGCACTTCTAGGACTTTATCAACAAAGCAAAGTTATAGATATCATCAATATCTACAACTTTCATGTTGAAAGTTTTCTTTGAATCATCTTGCATCTTGGTGAAAGGATGGCATGAAGTAATGAAATTATCACGTATAAAAAACACTTAGAAAAATTTCTAAGTCTTGAAAAGTTTGACTTTTCACATTGACTTTTGACTTTCTTGATTTCTTGATGATCAAGCTTTGTATTTTTAATGTCTTAATGAATTGTGATCTTTGAAATCAACTTTTGACCGAAAAGTCAAAGTTTGACTTTTGGTGTATCAGTTGACTTTTCATCAGTTGATCAAATTTCAATTATCAATCCACTAATCTTGAGAAATAATTTAAGCCATGGAATTGGGTCAACATGTCACATTTGAGTCTTTGAGATTATGCTTCAAGCCATTAAGTCATGTATTATGTCAAAAGTCAATGATCAATCATTCTTAGTTAAAACCCTAATTTGTGGTCTTAGTGTTTCGTAGGTGATTTTGTCTGATTAATTCCTTGAGAATCCTTGAGAATTGGAGGTCCTTGGTGAAATGTCTTGAGAAAAGAGAGGGAAAATGTTGGGGTACAACAATAATGCTTCTACTACTACTGATGATAGGACAGGGTAAGACATTGTTAATGTTGATAGAAGTATTAGAAGACTGGTAGATACGGTATTAAATGAAGGTTTTGCTGTGCCTAGAATTTCTACTCCTCTTGCCTGAATTCCTGCTCCAGATGACAAAGGAAATGATCCTAAAAATGCTGCTAAATCATCCACCTTCAAGAAAGATGCTGCTAAAAGCAAACTTGGCCAGCTTGCTACTTCTTCTTTAGAAGAAGTGGAAGCTGATGTTGAACAAGATATTGAGAAGGACTCTCCTGCTAAGGAAGATGCTGCTGGATCCAAAACTACAGAGAATCAAAATACTGAGAGTGTGGTTAATGTTGAAGAGTTGTCTGACAATGAGCTCATTTCTAATATGGTGCCTAGAATTTCTAAAAGGCTCAAGACTAGAAAAAGAAAGAATGTGGATGTCACTCCCCCTTCCAAGAGCATCAATAAGAAGACTATGTATGGTCCCCCGAAGCCCTAGAGTAAAGTGGTTCCTCCCTCTGACAAAATAAAAGCTAGACCTGATAGCTCCACAGATGATGATAATGATGACGATGTCCAGAACATCACACCTATGAAGAGATCTAGAAGTAAGAAGAAAGATGCATTAGTAGAAGAAGCTGACTCTGATTATGATTTCGAGGAAGAAGTCCAGGACATCTCTCCTGTGGAGAAATATGCAAGCAAGAAGCTTTCTGTTAGGGTGCTTGATGCTCCTCTTGACAATATTTCCTTCCACTCTATTGGGAATGCTGTAAAGTGGAAATATGTATTTCAAAGAAGAATTGCCCTTGAAAGAGAGTTGGGTGCTGGTGCACTGGAGTGCAAAGAGATTATGGAGCTGATTTCTTTTGTTGGATTAATGAAGATTGTCACCAGGTTTGCAAAATGTTATGAGACTCTTGTTAAGGAATTTATTGTTAATATTCCTATTGACTGTGCTGATCATAAAAGTAAGGAGTATAGAAAGGTTTTGTTAGAGGTGGGTGTGTAGAATTTTCCCCTGCAGTCATCAATAGATTTCTGGATAGGTCTGAAGATGATTATTGTAAACTGGAAGTAACTGATAATCAAGTGTGCAAAGCCATCACTGCAAACCAAGTGAGTGAGTGGCCCATGAAGAATAAGCTTCCTGTTAGTAAGATAAGCGTGAAATATGCTATCTTGCATAAAATTAGAGCTATTAACTAGGTTCCTACCAATCATACCTCAACCATTACAATTGGCTTAGGAAAGTTTATCTATGCTGTTGGAAATAAGAAATTGTTTGATTATGGTGCTTACTTTTTTATTAGACTATACTCTGCCAAGTCTACTGGTCCTGAAGACAGTTAAACTATTTATTGTTTATTTGTTTTGACCCCTTTGTTCCTTTTTGGCACTTGTATATGCTTGACTCTTGGATTCTATGGTCTGTACTTATATTACCGCTACTCTCTTGAATGCATGTTTGTTATTTGGCATTTTATGTCTAAAAAGGGGGAGAGAAATTGACTGACCTCTGACTGACTGACCACTGACTGAGGGGGAGCTTAATGTTCCTCATGTCTCAAAAGATGTTTTGACATCTTCCTCTGCTAACAGCTAACTTAGTTACTTTTTCTAACTGCTAACTGAGTTTTGTTTTTGCTTGTATTGCTGCTCTGATAATGTGCTCAAATATTGTTTTAGCCAAAATTTTCCAAAGGGGGAGTTTGTAAGTGTTTATTGGCAGCAATTTTGGTAAAACAATGACTTGATAATGTTTTGCTAAATGTCTTGAAATTTGAAGCAAACTGGTTTTGAATGATGTCAAAGCAGATGTCTTGACATTTGCCTCTTGGTCTGAACGTGACTTCATATATATTTCCAATTTCCGTTTCCTGTTTTTATGCGCGGCATTGTTCAGGATTTGTGACTCATAGTTTGTGAAAAATATGAAGGAATATTTTTCTATTTGCAATATCCTTATGGATTATATCTTGGCCTGTTTTCATGGAAATATTCAAGGGATTGGAATATTTGTTTTTCATCCCAAGCCCACTGTTGCGCCTTTATAAGGACTTGCATCCTTATTCATTAAACCGTAACTTTTGAAGAAGAATATATTCTTTCTATTCTAGAAGTCTAAGTCTTTTTAATTGTAATAAACTCTAAGTATTAGTTTAATACTTGAGCTGTAATTTGAGTTGTTAATTATGGATCATTCATAAGCTTTTAAGTATTGAATGATTGAAGTCTTTAAAACTTGATATTTCTGTTGTCCTTCACTGTTAGTGATTGATGGGATTTGAGGAGGGCCTCATACCCAGGCGTGTCTTAGATAGAAGTATAGCACATGTAATGATTAAGTGATTAGATTGTAAATTGGTTCTTTACTGAGGGTGTATGAATTGATACTATTTAGTGAACTTGTCTGTGGCTTGGTAGCCCCCAGAGTAGGTGTTGTTGTACACTGAACTGGGTTAACAATCCCTTCTGTTTTTCACCGCTTTTAATATTGTTGCATTTTACATTGTCCTCAAATATTTGTGTCATGACATCTCCTTCGACATCACATATCTGATACTAAAATTTTAGCTTCAATTATGATTGACTCATCGAGTCTGAGAAGAATGAGGTCGACCTCATAAAACATATATATTATAAGTGTTAGGGATTTAATTAAAGTGGAAGGCAACCAAGTGGGTCTTGATGCTTTACTAGGTAAGTTTAAATTACGATTAATTCTAGCATTTTTATTATTATTTTAGGCTAATTGTTTAATATCTCTAATGTATAAAGAATGGATCCAATTTCATTGGCAGAAATAAAGGAGTTCCTTGAGATGGACAAAGAAAATATGGGTCAAGATGGTGGCACCATTGAGAAAGCGACCCAACTGAGGTAATGATAACATTGTATTTTGTTGGGCTTTGTATTCCCTTATTAATATATGATTTTGGCTTTAAAAAAGGTAATGATACCTAAGCAGAAAATTGAGGGTGTGTATAAAATCCTACGCGACAAGCCCCTTAACAAAATTATTTTTGTAAGATATAGTGGAGCACCAACATTGTCGGCAAAAATGAAGAAGGTAGATATGGGGAAGTATGTTCTTATTTACGAGGACATTCTAGGATCCCTTCAGGAGGTGCACCAAGTGATACCTCCCCAAGGTCATGTGGTGCCTTCGTTGTGGTATAATAAGTTCAAGAGTATCATTTTTATTTATTGATGCCTTAATTTTTCCAACCGATGTTCAAAGGACAGGACATATGGGTTCTTGGAAGATGGTCCAAATGATGAAGACCTATCAGTTGAATTACGCGTTTATGAGGAAGGTTTTCATTGACAATTTTGCCTCATTGCAACAAAGTGTAAAAAGGATGAAGTTTAAGTTTCAAGAGCTACAAGCGAGTTCAGAATTGCATCAAGTTATATTTACATCGATGGGGGAACACCTGTTGTCTACAAAGAGAAAATATTCATATGCTCAACATTCTTTGGAGAAGACAAAGGGAGAATAACTTTGAAGGACGAAGTGAAGAGTCTGAAGTTAACGGTTGCATATGACGCCATTATCAAGAATAACTTTGAATTTGATTTAGATAAATCAATGATGGATGTTATTTTCTTTATGGAGAAAGCTTTTGATAATGCCAAAGAGTAACGATGCCTCTTAGGGCTTAATGATACCCTTTTAGTGTGCAATAGTACCCCGGAGAGTGAAACGATACCTCAGAGGGATCAATAATACTCCATAAGACGCAATAATATCCTTGATGGGGAAATAATATTACATGTCATAAGATGTATATATATATATATATATATATATATATATATATATATATATATATATATATATATATATATATATATATATATATATATATATATATATATATATATATATATATATATATATATTAGGAAAGAAGGTGTCTAGTTTAAATCCCTTACCATTTTCATGGGAAAAGAGTTCCACCCCATCACTTTATTAATACTTTAAATCATAAAAAAAACAGCAGCTAATGGAGGGTTAAACAACATAACCATTTTATTAGCTAAAAAAATATAAATAGAGTAATGCCTTATATTTATAGTGCAAAAGCAAGTACGTAAATGATCGTATCCATAAAAACAATTTTTATTTTAAAGACTGTTCAATTGTGTTTATGATTCTAAGAGAAGGGTGTTTAGATTGTTTGTTTATGAAAATGAAATGACATAAGATAAATTGATATTTCGGTGTTTAATAGTGAGAAAATTTAGGGTTTAGAATTTAATATCCTTATCCTCATGTATAACCATTGTTCAACAATATGTTTTTCTTACTCAGATATTAATACTCCTACATGTTTCTCTCACTGTAGTTCATATCTGAGTCAATGATGTAATGCCCGTTAATTTAATTAATTATTTAATTAAATTATTTTTGGATTATTTGTTGAAAAGTTGTGAGATGTTGAGAATTGTTGGTATAAGTTGTAATATTATTATTAATTAATTAATTAGTTGATTAATAATAATAATAATGTTGGAATTAATGGAATAATTTTGTTGGGCCTATTTTATTGGTCTAAAGTAGTAAAGTGGGGGTGTGTAGGTTAGGCCCAATAGAATTGACGTTATGAAGTTAAGCTGACACAAGGATTTGATTTAGTTGGAGATTAAGAGTTTGTGCGCTGATCGTAAAAGCTGCGCAGAGAGAGGAGCAAGTTGCACGGTTGTCGAGCAGAGCAAAGCAAGGCTGTCGGCTGGGAGTTTGGTAGAGCGACTTTCAATCTAGTTAAGGATGGGGTTTTGACTTTATAATGAGATTGATGATGTGTATTATATGGGAATTAGTCGTTGGTATGACTGTTCTGTTGATGTTTCTGGATCTGTTGTTAAAATTTGCCCGTTTCTTCATGCAATGGTCGTTTAGGGATTAACCGTATGACTGTCTTACATGATTAGTGAACCTGTTGTTGAAGTTGGTCATTAGTCATGTTGTGGACAGTTTGAGTTGTCTGTATAATTGCACGGTATAATCAATGAATATATTAGTGTAGATTATTACCTGTTGATGTGGTCATTAGGTTGCTATATCTTCCGAGCGGTTGGCAAGAAATTAGTAAATTGTTGTTATGGTCGTTTTAGGAAGGTTTCTGCGTGAATGTCTTGTACAATTGCTGAATTTGTTGATAGGAAATATAGTTGCCCATTACTGTGGTATTCCGAGCGATTGGCTAGAAATTATGGGTTATATTGATGTGAATGTTATGATGTTGTATTGTTCCATGTTGTTGGCCGGAATTAGTGGTCGAGGAGGATGCTGATGGTGTTAGGTGCCGAGTGGCATTTAGGTTGTGAGGTGTGTCGGGGAATATATGTGTTGGATGTCAAGCGGCATTAGGCTGCAAGGCGTGCTAAGGAGCACAATATTGTTGTAGAGCTGCACGAAGTTACATGCTGTGTCGAGGAGCACAAATTAGTTGTTGTTCTGTCTTGGCTGCTGTGCATGTTGAGGGGCATGTAGTCTCCCTACCCCTTTTACCCGTGCATGTTGATTGGTCGATACCTTTGCTGTATAAGTTGTTCTAAGTTGAGAAATTGCAGATTGACGATTTATGTTGAGATGCCTCTAATTATGGGCATATATTAAGTTGTAGGCTTATGGCCAATGTTGAATTAAGCTGAATTATTATTGTTGTTGTTATTACAGTCATGTTGTTAATGCATACATAGTGTATCATGTTGGAGCTGATACTCGTTAAGTTGGCCTGGATTGGCAAATATAAAGTTGAAGGCTTATGCCTTATTGATGCATCTATTTATTGGCAGATTTCTAAGTTGGGAGTTCTGCTCCATTGGTACCACATGCATGTGCATAAAAACAAGTCACATTCCATGTTGCATTCTAAGTTGTTGTGTGGATGAATTCACGATGATAATGTTGTTAAATAGTTGCGAAGTGGTGTTTTTGTATGAACTATTTCTAATGTATTATTTATCATACATCCGATTATATTGTTTGATATCTCACCCCTTCTGTTTTAATTTTATCCATATGTTGGTAACATGCAGGTAATCCAGAGTGAAGGCGGTTTACCTTCAGTAGTTCGTGTCAGTGTCATTTCTCTGATACGTAACACTCGGGGGGATGGATGCTTGTTGCTTTATTATTGATTTTACTCAGTTATTGAATTTTAATTTTATTTTTCGTTAAGTACTTGTTATTTGGAGTTGTTTCAATTGGATAAAGATGTTATATTCTTTATAGTCGAATATTATGATTTTGCTGCGTAGTTATGAAAGTTGTTGGTTTTAAAAGATTAATTTATGTTGTTGTTGGTTCATCCAAGTTTAATATGTTATGTATTTGTAATGAATGTCATTGTTTTAAGTTGAGATTGTAGCATCCTAATTTAGTCGTTGAATTTTTATAACTGATTTTTATGATAATTATCGGGTAGATTTGGGGTGTTACGAGTTGGTATCAGAGCAATTCATTCTGTCCGACCAAGTGGTCGAGTCGTAGTTTTGTCTAACAATCAAGTATTGTTAGTTTGAGTTCTAACCATTGTTTGTGTTGTAGTGTTAAGTTGTGATGGCTGGAAGGAATGATGCTGCACTTGCTGCTGCTTTAGAAGCAATGGTGTATGCTATGGAGAATCAGCCGAACACTGACGGGAATGCTGGATCTCGTAGTTTGGTGACCTTCCAGAGGGAGAATCTTCCTACCTTCAAGGGTAAGTATGATCCTGGCGGAGCGTTGGATTGATTTAAAGAGATTGAGAGAATCTTTCGTGTGATGGACTGCACTTTAGCGTAAAAGGTTCAATATAGTACTCATATGCTAGCAATCGAGGTTGATGACTGGTGGCTAGAGACTTGTCAAAAATTGGAAGCTGCATGTGAAAATGTCACTTGGGTTGTGTTTCGTAGGGAATTTCTAAGGAAGTATTTCCCTAAAGACGTTCTCGGTAAGAAGGAAATTGAGTTTCTTGAGCTGAAGCAATGGAGTATGTCGGTTGTTGAATATGCTGTAAAGTTTTATGAGTTGGCTAAGTTTTATCTGCACTATAGCGAGGCAAATGCTGAGTTTTCAAAGTGAATCAAGTTTGAGAATGGGTTGCGCCCATAGATAAAAAGGCAGTTGGATACTAGAAGATTCGTGTCTTTATCGATTTAATTAATAGTTGCAGGATTTATGAAGAGGATAATAATGCTCACTATAAGATTATCAATGAGAAGAGGGGTAAGCACCAACAGAACCGTGGTAAGCCTTATGATGCTCCAACTGGTAAAGGTAAATAAAAATTTGCTCAGGGTAAGAGAAATAGTGGGGGAGATGCTCCTGCTAGTGTGGTTTATTTCAAATGTGGAAAACCCAGTCATAAGAGTAACGCGTGTACTGCTGAGGTGAAGAGGTGTTTCCGTTGTGGTAAGACTGGACATGCTATATCTGAGTGCAAGCATAAAGAGATGATTTGTTTTAATTATGGTGAAGAAGGACACATAGGTAGTCAGTGTCAGAAACCAAAGAAGGTGAAAATCAGTTGAAAAGTGTTCGCTTTGGCTGAGAATCAGACGACTAATGAGGACAGACTCATCAGAGGTACATGTTTCATTAATAGTACTCCTTTAATTACTATTATTGGTACCCGTGCTACTCATTTCTTTATTGTTGCTGACTCTATTGAAAGATTGGGTCTTATGTTGTCTTGTATGAATGGAAAGATGGTTGTCGATACTCTAGCCAAGGGATCAATGACTACTTCCCTTGTGTGTTTAAAGCGTCCTTTGTCGATCTTCGATAGAGACTTTTCTGTTGACTTGGGTTGTTTTCCTTTAAGTGGGTTAGATGAGATCCTAGGTATGAACTGGTTATAGCATAACTATGTTCATATTAATTGTTATAACAAGTTTGTGAGGTTTTCTACTCCTGAAGAAAAGGAAGCTGGTATGTTGTCTGTTAGACAGTTGATGCAAGAATAGGCTCAGATGTTCTCGTTGATGGCGTCGCTATCTGTCGAGAATCAAGCTATAATTGAGGATTTGCAAGTGGTGCGTGAATTTCCTGATGTTTTCCCTGATGTAATTCCTGATGTACCGCCAAAGAGAGAATTCGAATTTTCTATTGATCTTATGCCTGGTACCAGACCTGTTTCTATGGCACCATACAGGATGTCTGCATCTGAATTGTTAGAATTAAAGAAGCAATTGGAAGAGTTACTTTAAAAGAAGTTTGTGAGACCAAGTGTATCATTGTGGGGAGCACCAGTGTTGTTAGTAAAGAAGAAAGATGGAAGTATGAGACTTTGTGTTGATTATAAATAATTGAATAAAGTGACGGTTAAGAACAAGTATCTACTTCCAAGAATAGATGACTTGATGGATCAATTGGTGGGTGCTCGTGTGTTTAGCAAGATTGATTTGAGGCCGGGTTATCATCAGATTAAAGTGAAGGATGAAGATATCCAGAAGACGGCTTTTAGAACGCATTATGGACATAATGAGTATTCAGTGATGCCTTTCGGTGTTACTAATGTGCCTGGAGTATTCATGGAATATATGAATTGTATCTTTCATACTTATTTGGATCAATTTATAGTGGTGTTCATTGATGACATATTGATTTACTCTAAATCGAAAGAAGAGCATGCAAAACACTTAAGAATAGTATTGCAAGTCTTGAAAGATAAGAAGTTGTATGCAAAGTTATCTAAGTGTTAATTTTGGTTAAATGAGATTAGTTTTCTTGGTTATGTTATCTCAGGTAGTGGCATTGCTGTAGATCCATCTAAAGTAGATGCTGTGTCACAATGGGAAACTCCAAAGTCGGCTACCGAGATTTAGAAGCTTTTTGGGACTAGCTGGTTATTATAGAAGATTTATCGAAGGTTTTTCTATGTTGGCACTTCCGTTGACTAAGTTGACTTGTAAAGGTAGAACTTTAGTGTGGGATGTTCATTGTGAAGAAAGTTTTATAGAATTAAAGAAAATATTGACGCCGACTCCGATTTTGACATTACCTAATCCAGGAGAACCTTTTGTGGTATATTGTGATGCTTGTAAGATGGGTTTAGGAGGTATGCTTATGCAGAATGAAAAGGTAGTTGCTTATGCGTCAAGGCAGTTAAGGAATCATGAAAAGAACTATCCTACACATGATTTAGAGCTTGTTGCAGTTGTGTTTGTGTTGAAAATTTGGAGGCATTATCTTTATGGTTCTAGATTTGAAGTATTTAGCGACTATAAGAGTTTAAAGTATTTATTTGATCAGAAATAATTGAACATAAGACAAAGAAGATGGTTGGAGTTGTTAAAGGATTATGATTTCAGTTTGAATTATCATCCAGGAAAAGCGAATATGGTGGCTGATGCGTTAAGTCGAAAGACTTTACATATGTCGGCATTGATGGTTAAAGAGTTGGAATTATTTGAACAGTTCAGAGATATGAGCTTAATTTGCAAGGTGACACTGCATAGTGTTATGTTGGGGATGTTGAAGATTAATAACGATTTTCTAGATAATATCAGAGAAGCTTAGAAGTTAGATGTGAAACTGGTAGTTTCAATGGTTGGAATCGATCAATCTGAGAATAGTGATTTCAAGTTAGATTCACAAGGTGTGTTGAGATTCCATAATCGAATTTGTATTCCTGATAATGCAAAGATGAAGAAAGTGATTCTTGAGGAAATTTATAGAAGCAAGTTAAGCATTCATCTGGGAGCTACAAAAATGTATCAAGATCTGAAGAATTTGTTTTGGTAGCCTGGAATGAAGAGTGATATGGCTCGATTTGTGTATGCATGTTTGACTTGTCAGAAGTCAAAAGTTGAACATCAGAAGCCCGCCGGGTTGATGTAGTCGTTAGAAGTTCCAGAATGGAAATGTGATAGCATTTCGATGTAATTTGTAATGGGATTACCTAATACTTTAAGAGGACATGATTCGATTTGGGTGATTGTTGATAGGCTTACAAAGTCGGCTCATTTTATTCCTATTAACATCAATTTTCCAGTATCAAAGTTGGAGGAGATTTATATTAGTGTAATTGTAAAGTTGCATGGTGTTCCTCTGTGTATTGTGTCAGATAGAGATCTTAGGTTTACATCTTATTTTTGGAAGAGTTTGCAAGAGGCATTGGGTTCTAAGTTGAGGTTGAGTTCGGCGTATCATCCTCAGACGGGTGGTCAAACTGAAAGGACTATTTAGTCGTTGGAAGATTTGCTGAGAGCATGTGTTCTTGAGCAGGGAGGTTTGTGGGACACTTATCTTCCATTAATAGAGTTCACTTATAATAAAAGTTACCATTCTAGTATTGGAATGATTCCTTTTGAAGCATTGTATGGTTGGAGATGTAGAACTCCTTTATGTTGGCATGAGTCTGGAGAAAGTGTAGTGCTTGGACACGAACTTGTTCGTGAGACTACTGAGAAGGTGAAGTTGATTCGAGAAAAGATGAAAGCTTCCCAAATTAGACAGAAGAGTTATCATGACAAGCTAAGGAAAGATTTAGAATTTCAAGCAGATGACCATGTGTTTTTGAGAGTCACACCTGTGACTAGTGTTGGGCGAGCATTAATGTCTAAGAATCTCACTCCTCGTTTTATTGGTCCATATCAGATTTTGGACAAAGTTTGAAATGTTTCTTATAGAGTGGCTTTACCGCCTAATTTTTCGAATTTGCATGATTTGTTTCATGTGTCACAACTCCGGAAGTATATTTCAGATCCATCTCATGTGATTCATATGGATGATGTGCAACTAAGGGATAATCTTACCGTGGAGACGACGCCTGTACGAGTCACGGATCATGAAATGAAGACTCTAAGAGGCAAAGAGATTTCTTTGGTGAAAGTAGTCTGGTTAGGAGCTGCCGGAGAAAGAATGACTTGGCAGTTGGAAAGCAAGATGCGGGACTCCTATCCTGAGTTGTTTGAACAAGATAATTTTTCGAGGACGAAAATATTCTAAGTGTGGGAGAGTTGTAACGCCCGTTAATTTAATTAATTGTTTAATTAAATTATTTTTAGATTATTTGTTGAAAAATTGTGAGATGTTGAGAATTGTTGGTATAAGTTATTAGATCATTATTAATTAATTAGTTGATTAATAATTATAATAATAATGTTGGAATTAATGGAATAATTGTGTGGGGCCTATTTTATTGGTTGGAATTAGTAAAGTGGGGATGTGTAGGTTAGGCCCAATAGAATTGATGTTATAAGGTTAAGCTGACACAAGGATTTGATTTAGTTAGAGATTAAGAGTTTGTGCGCTAACCGTGAAAGCTGCGCAGAGAGAGGAGCAAGTTGCACGGTTGTCGAGCAGAGCAAAGCAAGGCTATCGGTTGGGAGTTTGGTAGAGCAACCTTCAATCCAGTTAAGGATGGGGTTCTGACCTTATAATGGGATTGATGATGTGTATTATGTGGGAATTGGTTGTTGGTATGTGTTGGCTCCTGATTTTGACACCTACTATATATTGGTCTTTTAGACCAAAGATGGAATAAATAAAACCAAACTGAAGAATGTTTTGACATGTGAAATAACTTAGAGAAAATATCTAAGTTACATATTAGTCTTCGACCAGGAGTCAATATCAAGATTTCGACTGAGAAGGTCTTATGACCTTCGACTGGAAGAAAATACCTTCGTGTCGACATCAAAGGCGAGGGACATTTGAAATGAAATATTGGAGGGAAAGACAGTTTCGCCAGCAGTTAAAGGAAAGCAACGTGGCTGGAAGCTAGAGGTCGAGGGACATGTAGATGACACTTGTCCTCATCTTAGATCAGAACCACCCCTCGACAATTACATAGTTTTTAGTAAAAAATATGAAATTTGTGTAGTTTTTTCGTGTGTTCAACCTATTGTGCTAGTTACTCAAATATTGCCCAAGTATCCGCTGTGTGAGAAAGGATAACCTGAGAAATGTACGTTGGAAACACCACTTTTCATTAATAAAGTCTTTTTACATTGTTTTGATCTTATTTTGCAAAGTTACTTTTCCTGCATCTTTACCTGCATTTCTATTAACTTTCTTACTTTCCAAAACCACAAGTATCTTGTCTTTGGTCGAACGTGCGTTCTTCCTGGATTTCTATTTTATTTTACATCAACCCAGTATAAAAGTTAGCATATGTTCTGGGATCAATCTGATCGATCCCGCGAGTAACCAAAAGGACTTTCCTTTTTGGAGGATCAGTGGTTGTTTACCAAAAACCACGGTAAACAAATTGGCACACCTGGTGGGACGTTGTTAATTTTTATTAAATATCTTGTTCATGTTATTGCTTTTCTTTTTGTACATTTATAATGTTGCATGTTATTAAGAAGTGGTAGAATAACCAACGAGTGTACTGTTAGGAAGAAAAATAGCGAGAGTAGTATGGCTAACGAGCCAAATCATGGAGAAATACCTCCGCCAAATACTACTGGAACAACGATTATTACCACCGTCAGAGAAAATATCTCAACTTCCGTTGGCTCAATACCAACGCTAATTACAAATCAAACGGGACCCTTACTTTCGTATGTGGGTCCAAGAGGTCCATTAGGAACGCCCCCACCAAGGGCAAATCCAGGATCTCGACCGTTCGTGCCCCCAGGATTTTCGACAGCCTGGATGGGTCGAGAACAACCATATGGAATGCCAACCACTGAAATGGCTAGCCTTATGAATGTTGCTTCTACTTTTTCAGAACCTTTGGTGAGTGCATCATCGCTATTACAGGGATCTGGAGCCAGTATGGCAAATCTGGGTAGAAACCAATTTTTGGGAGGGCCATCTCATACAATACCAAGCCTCACAAATGCTTCTACAGCAATTTTGAGGCAACAGATGGACGAAAGTAATCATGTATGGTGCAAATGTTGGCACAAACTCTAAGTACAGTGCTAAACCCTATCATTCAAAATACTACCCAGTCGAACCAACAAATGATAGCGCAAATAACGCGCATGGATGAATTCTTTGGGGTGCCCCAAACTATTCGACAACCCCAAAGAATACCAATAAGAGCAAACCAAGGGGTAATCATGGAAGAGGATTTGATTGTTAATCAAAATCCTTAGATCCCTAGAGTGGAAATGGAACAACCTAGGGTCAAAATACCTCGAAACCCCCCACCAATCCCTAGAGAAATCGATCAAGGAGTGATTACGGTGAATAGAAACCAAAATGATGATGAATTGATACAGTAAGTTCGACACCAAAATTATGGAACAAACAATAATTTGACTGCCATGATCGAAAGGGTTATGATTCAGAATGGGATGAACATTGGTTTTCACAGACCAAACTTCACATCCCCATTGTCAGAATATATTTTGCAAACAGACTTACTCCATAGGGGAACGGTTCCCAAGTTTACCAAATTTTCAGGGGATACAACAGAATCTACTATCGAACATGTGGCTAGATATTTGATAGAGGCTGGGGAAATAGCGAACAACAAAAACCTTAGGATCAAATATTTCCCAAGTTCCCTAGCAAAGAATGATTTCACTTGGTTCACTACCCTCCCAGCCAATTCGATCCACAATTGGAATCAATTGGAAAGATTGTTCCATGAATAATTTTACATGGGACAGACCAAAATAAGTCTAAAAGAATTGGCTAGTGTGAGGAGAAGATTCACTGAGCCAATCGATGAGTATATAAATAGGTTTCGATTACTTAAAGCCAGATGCTTTACCCAAGTTCCTGAGCATGAATTGGTCGAAATGGCAGCAGGGGGCCTGGATTATTCAATTAGGAAAAAGTTAGATACCCAATACCTGAGAGACATGGCCCAACTGGCCGATAGAGTTCGACAAGTAGAACGCCTTAAAGCTGAGAAAGCTAAAGCTACCAAAACTCATCGAAGAGAAAGGGTAGCCTATGTCGAAATGGTTGATGACGATCCAGAGACATCTAGTGATCCTATAGATGTCGAAGAAGGCGAGATAGATTTGGCATAATTAAAACAAGGACCTCCATATTCTTGTAAATTGCTAGTACCATCAAATGGGAAAAACCCTATAGAGTCTGAGAAAAACAACGACAAATTCCCTAAGAAAACTTATAGTTTCGACATATCTAAATGTGATGAAATATTCGATTTATTAGTTAAAGATGGCCAGATGATAGTGCCCCCAGAGGCAAAGTTGCCTCCTTTAGAACAAAGAAAGAAAAGAGGTTTTTGTAAATACTATAATTTTTGGGGCCATAAAACCTCATAATGTTTCCTTTTCAGGGATCTTGTTCAACAAGCTCTTAAATAAGGAAGGCTAAAATTCGCTGATAAGCCAGCAATGAAAATTGAAGTAAACCCACTGCAGATGGAGGCGCATTATGTTGAGCCAGTCGGTATTCACATGGTGGAAGTTTCCGAAGACTTCATTACTAAACCCATCTTTGGAAGTTTTACTGGAAACATATCTAGGAAAACTATCGAAGGAGTAAGAAAGGCCACTGAAGGCCTATATATGAACAAAGGAGTTGCCCAAGGCTCAAACAAAAAGGCCACTGAAGGCCTAAAACTGAATAAAGGGGTTGTTGAAGGCTCGAGTAAAAGGGTTACTGAAGACCCACACAAAAACAAAGGAGTTGCTGAGAGCTCCAACAAAAGAACCACCACAGGTTCTTACTTGGCTGCTGTGAAAGGTTCAACAGAGAACTTAGAGGCCAAAATGCAGAAAATGAATCTCATTGCCAAGAGCAACATGGAGGTCAACATGGTCGAAGTCTCTGACGCCAAAGCTTCAGAAGAAGCTATTCGACAGGAGGAAGTGAATAAAACGGCATTTCCAAAGGAGAACGAAGATCTGGCGGACTTTCTACACAGATGCCAGAAGAAAAAATCGGAAGTGATGTTGTGCCCTAGATACAGCTCTATTTTTGACAAGAAAGCAGCAGAACACATATAAGGTATGAGAATTGTGAAAGCGAAATAGGGCACCAATGCCCAACCAAAAATGGGTCCAGAAGTCAGATTCGATCCCAGAAGGGGACATCAAAAAGGATCCGTATGTCAGTTAAAGAGGCCACCAACTTTTCTGCCTCCAACTAATGTACCTAGAGATACTTGGCGTAATACCATGGGCAGAAAGAGGCCCAATGAAGAGAGATGGCAGGCGTTCGACGTGCCAAGAGGTTCCTCTTTGGACTACAGAACAGAGTACCATGCCTCTACATCAAATAAAATGGCTCATATATCGAGCAATTACAAAGGTAAAAACCCTATGTCCCGTTCGCAATGGAGAAGATTCCAAAGACGGCAAAAAGCCGAAAAAGAGGCAGCAGAGCCTCACCCAGAGGTTAGCACCAATGTGCAAAGAAAACAAAGGAAACATCTAGAGAGGAACCCTCTGGCATGGCCGAAAGAATGTGGGTCAAGTGGTGAGGGTGACTCCGACTCTGACGACACTTTAGACATCATGGTGAATGTCATATCGGTGCTGCCTAGAGAATACAACCGTCAGGTAGAAGTTGAGGAAAATGACTTGATGGTCGAGTAAGAGATGGCCAGACACAGGCCAATGTGTTACTATGTAATGAATAATGGCTGCATGGAAGAACAAAACGCTTTCTTCGAGCCACCAACAGAGGCGATGAAAAATCACCTCAAGCCCCTGTTCATCAGAGCGAAGATAGGGGAAGTGACTATAAACAAAATCCTGGTCGATTGTGGGGCGACCATAAACATAATTCCACAATTCATGTTGGGAAAACTAGGAAAGGGAGATGCTGACATCAAACCCCATAACATGGTCCTGTCCAATTATGAAGGAGGCATTGGAACCACAATGGGCGTCATATAACTAAATATCAAAGTGGGATCAATCCTTCGACCCACCATGTTCACGGTGATCTCAGCAAAACCAAACTATAATCTGCTCTTGGGTCGAGAGTGGATACATGGCATCGGTGCAGTGCCATCCTCGATGCATCAGAGGGTCACGATATGGCGTCCCGATGGTATCGTGGAAAACATTGAGGCAGATCAAAGCTATTACTTAGGAAAAATCAACAGTGTCGGAAAGAATAGTTTCGGCAGAAATTTGGCTCATATAGGGCCATGTAACCCCCCTGAGTTCGATCTGACTCCAACACCTAACTCCTTCTGCTCTATGTATCTACACTCTGACTACGGTTTTCAGTGGGATAGAGAAGACTTGTCAAACATTGACTATGGAGGAGTTGATGATATACGGCCAACAAGCTGGGGAAGTGAGTTTGGTGATAATGACTGAGTCACAAACTTTGCAAAAGATTTCGGCATATGTAGCCGAAAATAGAATGATAGCGGCCTTGGAGGCTGAGGTTAAGTATATGGCTCTTGAAGCCAATGAATAGGTCTCTTCTCAAAAAGGCCATGGGAAAGATTTCGGCCCAGAACCTCCTGACTTAGAAGTAAAAGACTTTCAAGATCAGAGGTTAGACGCCATCTATGATGATGAACCTCTAGGTTTCTAAAAGGGCCCGCTGGCGAACAATGTTAAAATGTTAGCACAAGACCCTTTGGAGGAGGTAAACCTAGGCGAAGGTCATGTGAAAAAGCTAACGTACATCAGCACAAAGATAGATCCAGGACTCAGGGTCGAAATGATCCAATTGCTAAAAGAGTTCAAGGATTGCTTCGCGTGGGATTATGACGAAATGCCTGGTCTCGACAGAAGTTTGGTGGAACTGCAATTGCCAATAAATCCTGGAAAGAAGCCCGTCAAGCAAACTCCAAGGCGCTTTGCACCAGAGATTCTATCGAAAATCAAAACGGAACTCGAAAGACTACTGAGATGCAAGTTCATCCGAAAGACCAGGTATGTCGAATGGATTGCAAATATAGTGCATGTTATAAAGAAAAATGGTACCTTAAGGGTGTGCATTGATTTCAGAGATCTGAATGCTGCAACACCCAAAGATGAATATCCAATGCCGGTGGCGGAAATGCTTGTCGATTCTGCGGCTGGTTTCGAGTACATGAGTATGCTTGACGGGTACTCTGGATATAATCAAATTTTTATTACTGAAGAGGATGTGTCGAAAACAGCATTCTATTGCCCTGGGGCCTTAGGCACTTATAAATGGGTAGTGATGCCCTTTGGCCTAAAACATGCAGGGGCAACATATCAAAGAGCCATGAATTCGATCTTCCATGATTTTATTGAAACTTTTATGCAGATTTATATTGATGATATTGTTGTCAAATCTATTTCAGGGAAGACTCACATGGACCATCTTCGACAATCCTTCGAGAGGATGAGACGCTATGGTCTAAAGATGAATCCTCTAAAGTGCGCTTTTGGTGTCAAAGCAGGAGACTTCTAAGGATTTGTGGTCCATAAAAAGGGAATCGAGATAAACATGAACAAGACCAAAGCTATTTTGGAAGCCAAAGCGCCAACCAACAAGAAGGAATTGTAGTCTCTACTTAGGAAGATAAATTTCTTAAGGAGATTTATATCCAACCTCAGTGGGAAAACGTAAGCCTTCTCACCACTACTTCGACTCAGCAAAGGAGAATTTGAATGGGGGCAAGAACAACAAGAGGCCTTCGAGAAAATCAAAGATTACCTCACCAAACCACCTATTCTGGTACCTCCTTGTAGAAGTAGAAGTATGAGATTGTACATAGCTGCATTTGATAAAACTTTAGGGAGCATGTTGACTCAAGAGGATGAGAATAGTGTCTAAAGGCCCATCTATTACCTTAGTAGAGTTTTAAATGATGCAGAAACTAGATATAACGAGGTTGAGAAACTATGCTTATGTCTTTATTTCTCATGTACAAAACTCAAACAATATATAAAACCAGTTGATGTGTATGTTTCGTCTCATTTTGATGTTTTCAAATATATGTTGTCGAAACCTATTTTGCACAGTCGAATTGGCAAATGGGCACTTGAATTAACTGAGTATTCATTAACCTTTATGCCTCTCAAGGCTATGAAAGGTCAAGTGGTAGCAGACTTTATAGTCGACCACTCTATAAAAGAGGAATCACTGAATTATTTGGAGATTGAACCTTGGAAGTTATACTTTGATGGTTCTAGTTATAAAGATGGAACTGGAGTCGGGGTTCTCATTATTTCTCCAAACCAAATTCCAACAACATTTAAGTACAAGATAGAAGGGGATTGTTCAAATAATGAGGCTGAATACGAAGCTTTAATCGTAGGCCTTGAAATCTTGTTGGAAGTGGGGGTAACTCAAGTAGAAATAATGGGAGACTCAGAGTTAGTCCTAAAACAAGTTACAAAAGAATATAAATGCATAAAATAAAATCTTATCATATATTTCTTAATAGCCAGGCAGTTGTTGAAGAACTTCGAAGTAGTTAACATTCGACATATACCCAGATTGGAAAATCAAGTGGCTAATGATTTAGCGCAGATCACTTTTGGGTATAAAGTTTCGAAAGACAAACTACAACAAGCGATCAAAGTTAAAGGAATAGTGGCATCCACTAATTTGTCTCCAATGGATTTGAAGGCCACAACGTTGGGGTGCACTGATCACGAAATTTTTGAAATTTCATTCACAGACAATCCAACAGAACAAGATAGGAGAAAGCCTGTAGTAGATTATTTATAGAATCCAATGGCTTCGACAGAACGAAAAATAAAATATAGGGCACTGAGCTATATATTAATGGGAAATGAATTATTCAAGAAAACACCTGAAGGCGTGCTACTGAAATGCCTAAGTGAAACATAAGCGTATATAGCTCTTTCCGCCACACCCGCTGGGGCGTGTGGAGCACACCAAGTAGGCCATAAGATGAAATGGCTGTTGTTTCGACAAGGACTATATTGGCCCACTATTTCAAAATATTGTGTTGAGTTTGAAAAAGGATGCCAAGAATGTCAAGTACATACAAGTATTCAGCATGTGCCAGCGAGCGAACTTCACTCGATCGTGAAACCTTGGCCTTTTAGAGGATGGGCTTTAGATCTTATTGGAGAGATTCTACCAACATCTTCTAAAAGCCAGAAATACATATTGGTGGGCATTGATTATTTTACTAAGTGGATTAAAGCAATCCCTTTAGTCAATGTAGACCAAGAGAGTGTCTTTGAGTTTATTCAAAAGTACATTATATATAGATTTGGAATCCCTGAAACAATAACAACAGATCAAGGATCAGTCTTTATTGGTCGAAAGATGCAAGACTTTGCTACAGAAATGGGGTTCAAATTGTTAACATCTACACCTTACTATGCGCAAGCTAATGGCCAAGTCAAAGCAGCAAACAAAGTAGTAATCAGTTTAATAAAGAAACACGTGGGAAAGAAACCTAGAAACTGGCACAAGACGCTAGATCAAGTTTTATGGGCTTGTCAAACCTGTCCTAAAGAGGCCACGGGAACAACACCATTTCGCCTAACTTATGGTCATGATGCAGTGTTGCCAGTGGAAATCTGCCTACAGTCAACGAGGATTCAGAAACATCAGGATATCCCTTCTGAAGTCTATTGGAATATGATGTTAGACGAACTAGTTGACCTGGACGAAGAAAGGTTGAAAGCTTTGGATCTTTTAAGACTACATAAGAAACGGGTTGAGAAATCCTATAATCGAAAAGTAAAACCTAAGACATTTCTGCCTGAGGATCTAGTATGGAAGGTAATTCTTCCAATGGATCGAAAAGATAGAAATTTGGGAAAATGGTCCCCTAAGTGGGAAGGACCTTTCAGGATTATCCAAACTTTCTCTGGTGGAGCCTATGAGATTGAGGAGTTAAATGAAGATCAAATACTTCTGAGAGTGAATGGTAAATACTTGAAAAAATATAGACCTATGCTTCAAGAGGTCAAAATAACTAATGTATAGTCACAGTCGAATAAAGAAAATGCCAAAATGGAAATTTAAATTTCATTAAAAATAGCCAAAATGGCTTTGAAGTCATTACAATGAGTGATTATATAGATAAAAGAAACAGGATTTAAAAAGGGAGATTCACCTTGATCTGAAGGTATTTAATTCTTTGTAATTCAAGGCGCCGATCACACAAAGCCTTCGGCTGATGGAGAGTTTCAAGCTTAGCATCGAGTGATTGGGCCCGATCAGCCTATCCTAACCCTTCAGCCAATTCCTCTTGGATTCCCGACTCAGTGTTAACGGCGAGGAGCTCTTCTTTCTTTTTATCATTGGCAACAATCTTAGCCTCCAACTCTTTGATCTGCGCCCTCATTTTAGCAGTGTCTTGATCAATCTCCTCAGCCTCTCTCTGTCTAGCCTCTTGGGCCTTCGACAACTCTTTTACTTTAGAGGCTGATTCAGTAGTAGCGTGCCAGACAGCAGCTACATGACCGTTGGTCTCTTCAATTTCACGATTAAGAGTCCTTCAACAATTATAGTCCGCTGACACTTGGTCAATAATGGAGATTAAATCCAAGATAACGCTGGCCACATTTGGAGAAGCAATGAGGAGATCGACAACCCTCAGAGTAGTCTTCAGAAAAGAAGGAGCAGTGGGTTCTCCCTCCAGGGTTAGCATTAAATCTCTTTTGAATATTTGTGCCTTGACCTTCTGAAGTGCCTCGTCAAGAGGAAAGGTCGAAGTAGACTTTCTGGATGCAGTCGAGACACTATGGTCAGAAGAACTCTCTCTCCCTTCTAGAATGGCAGTCAAATAGCCTAGAGGATTTTGCTATTTCAGCAAGGCCAAGTCCTCTTTGGTTCAAGACCCTGTCGAAGGGACACTTTCATTAACAGCAGAAACCACGTTGGCTACCTGTGCTGGAATATGGGTAGCTTCAGTGTTTTTAGGATTTTGGGTCCCTTCAGCAGAGCCTTCCCTACCATCAGCTTCTGTAATCCTTTCATCTTGATTCCCCACCTCCAGTACACTTTCCTTTTCTATCACAGCTTCAGCACCGGGACTGGAGTTGTCGCTCTCACTGGGATTGTTTAGCCTGGAAGCTACTTCTTGCTCAGTAGGCTCTCTGATAACTACAGGAAGAGGCCTCATAGCTGTAATCTTAATTTTTTTTAGGGCGAGGCTCAGGTGTAGGGGCTGGTTTCTTTAACCTTTGTCTCTTCAGAGGAACATAAGGAGACTCCTCTTATTCGTCACTAGAGATCTCGATCTCCTGGACCTTCCATTTCTTGGGGGTAGTTTTCTGAATACCCAGAAAGATACGTCGAAGAAATTAGTATCCATATCAGATGATCATAAAGAATAAAGGTATGGAAGAAAGTAAATACCTTGGGCGAAGGGTTAACAGAAGGGTCTCCCCCTTTAATGCTTTCAGCAGCCTTCTTTGTAGTGGTCATCTTGACAGCTATACAAAAAACAAAGATAAGTCGAGTATCGAATGACTAAATCTGAGACAAAGAGAAAAAGAAAAGAAGTAATACCTTTCTTGATCCTGTCAAGGACCAGTTTAAACGCCTCACGAAGGTGGTGGGAAAAGTCCTTCTCATCAAAGAACTCCTCATCATAATACTGCCTCCACCACCCTTCAAAATTGCTAGAACACAAAAAATTGAGATTGAAGTTGAACATGGTTAGTATGGTTCGACCAACGTACCTACCAATATGCTTGGTAGCAGCATCCTCTGAGTAGTCTGCGTTGTAAAATAATAGCAGTTTCTCTCGAGAATAAATGGGTGATGGGAGTGACTGGACAATGCTGAATTGTCGAGAGACAAGATTTGGTTGGTAAGCAATCAAACTTAATTGATTCTTTGAGCTCTTGAATCGAAGTGGCATGATTATGGGTCAAAGAAACGACTCTCACATGCCCACGTATTCGTCTTCCAAGTCTTCCTCCTCAGTCGAAGGAAATGGTCTAGTAAACCATTCTGGGCCGACTTTTCGACTGGAAAAAGGAGCCATGGTCGAAACAAAACGTTTGCGCTCCATAAACATCATCATGAAGCTTGTGAAGGCCTTTTGAAACTGTTGACCCTCGTCAGTGGGAGTCAGCAAAGCAAGTCTGGTACCTTTGACCCTCTTGTTTAGGATTTCTGGGGCCGCTTCATTGATCTTAATCTTCTGGGGAAGAAAAGATTCGAAGGTGGCATTGAGCCAAAGTTGAAGAAGCCAGAAAGGGCCAGAAAGAAGCAAGCTTGCCCTATCTCCTATGACCTTGAGTTGAGTCACACCATTGCTGATGGACTCATATAGATTGGCCAAAATCAATTCGGCCAGAAAGAGGGGGTAGCCATGATGAAGTTGCGTCGCGAGCGTGAGCATTTTCTTAGTCACCTGAAGCGACTTGGTGCAAAAGACGAAACAGGATAACCCCATAGCCAAAAAAGCTATATGTTCCACCTCCAACACAGTACTGGAGGATTTATCATGGAAGTGGTTGATGAAGGTGGTGTAGGTAGGTTTTGTAGCTGAAAACCCAATAACATCTTCATATAGGTCCTCTGGGTCGAAATAATAGCCAGTCGGTCGAAGACCGGTGATCGCTGCTATGTCGAAGAGGGTTGGGGTCACCATCCCACAGGTAAGATGAAATGTGAAGTGGGCGCTATCCCAGAAATATAGCAAAGACACCAACATGAGAGGACAATAAGACAATCCTGTCTTCGACGGCATCACGAAATCGTAAATCCCCATTTCTTTCCAGACAGAGGTTTGTGCCTTCTACACCTTATTTAACCAATCTAAATACTCTGAAGAGAGATTAGAGCACGATCGAAAGATCCCGGTCCCTTTTTTCATAAATTGAAGGTTAATGTCCTCCGTGGTATGAGTGTGTTGCTGGTTGGCTGGAGTCGCATCCTCAGGATCGTCCCTGGGCTTCTTCACACATCCTATAGGTCTGTGTCTTGGGTGAGTGGGGAAGAAGGCACGATTATTCATAGGATTCTCGATGCATGTGGACAGAGGACCAGACATAGCGTATATGTCTTCAGAGTACCTAATAGGAATGAGAAGCTGGGAATCATACACCTCTCGCCTTTCACTAGTCGTGGGTTCAGAAACGAACCGTGGCCCATCAGTCGAAGAAGGAGAAGGGCTGGTAGGAAAGATCTTTGGTTGGCGTTGGATATCAGCAACATTCTTAGGTTTGGGGTTGTTTGGTGCATTAGAAAGGAAAGCCATTTTTGTAGATTAGAAAGAAGCGAAGATGACAATGCAAGGTGTTTTATGCAAAAGAATTGGAAATACTTAGTGTTGTGAAAGTTACAAATGAAGAGGCTCAAGAGTATTTATAGTCTTCAGAGAGGAATGTGTCTCGTCAAAGCCATTTAATGATATGAATGTAGTGGAGCACATGGTAGACCATGAAGCGATTACCGTGCAGATGATGGGAAACGTTTTGACATGCTTGCCTAGGTTCTAGGAATAATGGTCATCATGGAGGCGTGGTAACGGCAGTTGGAAAAGACGTCTTGGAAAAAAGAGTAATGATGGGTTTCGAAAGAGGCAGCTGTTGGAAGATGAAAAGCGCATGTCAGGCCTTTGTGGACAGCAAGAGAGACATGTGTCGAACAGAAAGATCAAAGAATGGCTATTTCTTTTAGCGTCGAAATAGACATTCTTGGGGGGAAATTTGTTGGCTCCTGAATTTGACACCTACTATATATTGGTCTTTTAGACCAAAGATGGAATAAATAAAACCAAGCTAAAGAATGTTTCGACATGCGAAATAACTTAGAGAAAATATCTAAGTTACATATTAGTCTTCGACCAGGACTCACTATCAAGATTTCGACTGAGAAGGTCTTATGACCTTCAACTGGAAGAAAATACCTTTGTGTCGACATCAAAAGCGAGGGACATTTGAATTTGAATTATTGGAGGGAAAGACAGTTTTGCCAACAGTTAAAGGAAAGCAACGTGGCTGGAAGCTAGAGGTCGAGGGACATACAGAGGACACTTGTCCTCATCTTAGAGCAGAACCACCCCTCGACAGTTACATAGTTTTTAGTATAAAATAGGAAATATGTGTAGTTTTTTCGTGTGTTCAACCTATTGTGCTAGTTACTCTAATATTATCCAAGTACCCGCTGTGTGAGAAAGGATAAACTGAGAAATATACGTTGGAAACACCACTTTTCATTAATAAAGTCTTTTTACATTGTTTTGATCTTATTTTGCAAAGTTACTTTTCCTGCATCTTTACCTGCATTTCTATTAACTTTCTTACTTTCCAAAACCACAAGTATCTTGTCTTTGGTCGAACGTGCGTTCTTCCTGGATTTCTGTTTTATTTTACATCAACCCAGTATAAAAGTTAGCATATTTTCTGGGATCAATCTGATAGATCCCGCGAGTAACGAAAAGGACTTTCCTTTTTGGAGGATCAGCGGTTGTTTACCCAAAACCACGGTAAATAGTATGGCTGTTGTGCGTTGTTGTTTCTGGACCTGTTGTTAAAAGTTTCCCGTTTCTTCATGCGGCGTTCGTTTAGGGAGTTATTGTATGACTGTCTTGCATGATTAGTGAACCTGTTGTTGAAGTTGGCCGTTAGTTGTGTTGTGGGTGTTTTAAGTTGTCTGTATAATTGCCCAGTATAATCAATGAATAGGTTAGTGTAAATTATTACCTGTTGATGTGGTCATTAGGTTGCTGTATCTTTCGAGCGGTTGGCAGGAAATTAGTAAATTGTTGTTGTGGTCATTTTAGGAAGGTTTCTACGTGTCTGTCTTGTACAATTACTGAATCTGTTGATAGGAAATATAGTTGCCTGTTGTTATGGTATTCTGAGCGATTGGCTGGAAATTATGGGTTATATTGATGTGGATGTTATGACATTGTATTATTCCATGATGTTGGCCGAAATTAGTGCTCGAGGAGGATGTTGATGGTGTTAGGTGCCAAGCGGCATTTAGGTTGCAAGGTGTGTCGGGGAATATATGTGTTGGATGTCGAGCAACATTAAGCTATAAGGCGTGCTGAGGAGCACAATATTATTGTCGAGCTGCACGGAGTTGCAGGCTGTGTCGAGGATCACAAATTAGTTGCTATTCTATGTTGGTTTCTATGCATGTCGAGGGGAACATAGTCTCCCTACCCCTATTGCCAATTCTGTAATACGGTGGGAGAACTGACTTGGTTGTTTTGCATTTTATCGCAATTGTTGCAGATAGCAAGAGTCGCCACCGACTTTTCTTTTATCCAATAAAGGAAAGGGTGAAAAGAACATGAAAGACATTTTGAGATATTTTCTTGAGTTCGGGGGGTAGGTTATGAAAAGGGAAGTAGTTAGCACCATTTTCATCTGTAGTTATCTACGGGCTCTTAGTTTCTAACTCACTTTGAAATGTTTTATGAAATGTGTTTATGTTTGTTTGAAAGTATTTTGAAAACCCGTTTGTTTCGACAAACTTTGTAATGATTCTCGTCTCTATAAGAATGTATACAAAGTGTTGGTTTTGAAAATAGTTCAAAGAGATGTTTGTTTTTGGAAAGATGTTTTGAAAGCGTGAGTGTGAAAATGGTTTTAGTTTGCGATCAAGCAACTACGAGTGTTCTACCTACTCAAAAGAGATCTTTGTTATTTTACTCCTCATTTAGATAATGCTATCTTACCATTGATTGGTAAGAAGTTCTATCATTGGATGTGAGAGACAGACGTGGGTCATTGTATAGTCATAGAAAGCAATGTTATGAGATACCTTAGCAATTTTGTAAGGGTCTAAGATAATTTATAACGCAACTTTGAAGGGTCATTGAGGAACTATGATCTTGTATTTTGAAAGTATTTTGCTAAAGTATCCCACATGCATAACATGACTACTTATTTCTCAAGGCAACAAGTGAGGTTAATCCTAGAGGTGCAAGTGAACAAAGTATTTGTTTTTCATGCTTTGTTTGTCTTAAATTATGGTTTTCTATTAGTTGATTTTAGTCTTTCCATATAAAACCTAATTACTAGAATTTATATGAAAGCGATAAATTGCGGAATATAAATATCCTATGCTATTACAACATTTGGGGATTGGGATACAAATTTACAAATGGGGAGCAAATAATTAAACCTAATTACTATTACAACCATATTGAATGAATAATAATGTACAAGAATGAATAAATGCACAAGAATGAATAAATGTACAAGAAAGTAAATAGAAAAGAAAATTAACTTTGTTTGTGTTTTTGTTAAGAAAAATGTTTTGACCTAATTAAATCAAAAGAAAGTAATTCATTAAATTAAGAAAATTAAACCTAAGTTAATTAAGAAAATAAATTGGATTTGATTAAAGAAACGAGTTTTTTTAGGGTTTTATGAAAAGGTTTTAATATTAATTAAACTAGTATAAAAAGTTAATTAATTAAAGAAAACTAAGTTCTAAATTAATTTTAATAAAAAAATAAAATACAATAAAATAAATCTAAGTCTAATATTTATTTAATTTTAAGAAAAGAAATTGAATTTAATAAGAAAATATTTTTTGTCTTTTTGTTTTAAAAGAAATAAAATATAAGTATAAAATAGAAATAATAAATAAAAATATTTTTTGGTTTTTTGTTAATAATAAAAAAAAATAATAATATTAATAATAATAAAAATAAAGCAAAAGAAAATACAAAAATTTTAAGTCAGGGGTTAATCAGAAAAATAACACAAGGCCCAGCGGAAGGGAGGTCCAAGAGCGCTGGTTGTGACAAAAAGAAAATCAATGAAAATGTTTTAGGAAAAAGGGAAGCACTGGGGCTCGAAACCAGGCCCTTAGCAATAACACACGCGCTCTCTACCACTGGGGTGGCTATACATCCGGTGTTTAAAATGAAACCAAGGCAATATATTACAAAACACGTCCAAGACTCTGTCATCTTCAACCTCGCATAAATTTGTTCTTCACCATTTTTTAATCCTGTAACTTTCTCATTTCTCAACAAAAATTAAAACTGTAAACATGAAAGTTGCTCCATTTTTCCTCACGATTCCAGAAATGTAAATTACTAAAACTATAAATCAAAGATGAGCATGAATTTTAAATGGTACCAAATATGACCTAATTTTTTCAGAAAGTTCAAACTTAAAATTCTCACTACTCAAGCAATATAAATGAATTCTAAGGACATGGTCAGCTTCAGGGCAATGATGTCTACATTTTATCTTTGAAAATGGAAAACCTAACAATGCCTATATGAAGAGATTGAAAGTCAGCAAATCTACCTCAAAATTGGAAATCATGTTCTCCAAATGAGCTTGATTCAAGTTGCTGCAATGATCAGGTTAGCTTCCTTGAGTCCCTAGGAAGCTAATGCAATGCTTAGCTCGAGCTGAGAGTGGATAAAATGGCCTGGAGAAGTCAAGATGCATACCTATGTTTTTGGGTATGGAGGATGAGGAAGATAATGTTAAAGTTTGCAAACAGGGATTGGGATAGCCTCTATATATGTATTAGAAGCTTTATGAATGATTTGGCCAAGAAACACACGAGTAGATTATGAGTTAGGTGTTCAAAGTCAGAAATGACACAAAAATGGAGGTTTTGTGCAATTTCCGGCTTGAGGGAGTTTGAGGGTGTTTTACTAATTGTAATCTCGTATCATAGCTTGCAAATAGTGTCCCTATTTATAAGCAAGAGGTTTGGAGACTTGAAACAAATTAGATTTCAAAATCACATGTTATGGCTAGGTTTCTTGATTTTGAAGCAAAGTTGACAAACATCTTTCCAAGACATGGTACAAGGCTATCTAGAGTTTTTAGAAGCTTTAAACATGTTTCTTATGGCTTGTAGATGTTGCATGTGCAAAAAGAACAAGTGTAAAGCTCAAGGAGAGTGGACTTTGTGATTAAAGTGAATTTTTCAAGAATTGATATGTTACTTTCTCCCCAAAATGGCAAATTGTCTTGGACAATGCTTGAATCACTTGGATAAGGGATTAATAAATTGTGTAAACCATTAATTATTGGGTGAAATACAAGTTTGAGGCCTACAAAGAAAAGACTATGCAACATGGCCATGGATTTGGTTATGTGTTCATCACAAAACTGCCTTGTAATTCAAGCATGAAACCCTAACTTTATCTCTTCGATTCTCCTAGCTCAAGAATGGTCTCAATGAGTTCTCAGAATTTTTAGAAAGCTTGTAACATCCTCTACAACCTTTATGTTGGAAAGTTTTGAAGAGTCAATTTAGAACTATGTGAAAAGTTGCCATGAAGTTGGTACCAAAAATTTGCCTAAAACACTCAAAATTTCACTGTGTTTTTTATACCATGTACACGACTTTATGAATTTATAACTTAAAATCCAAGAATTTATAGAACTTGTTGTATTATACAAAGTTTTAGATCTAATTGATATCTACAACTTTCATGTTGGAAGTTTTTCTTGAATCATCTTGCATCTTGGTGAAAATTTGGCATGAAGTTATGAAATTAACATGTATAAAAACACACAGAAAAATTTCTAAGTCTTGGAAATTTTGACTTTTTAATCTGACTTTTGACTTTCTTGATTTCTTGATGATCAAGCTTCATATTTTTGAATATTTTGATGAAATGTGATCTTTGAAACTCAATTTTGATCAAAAACTCAAAGTTTGACTTTTCAGTGTACAGTTGACTTTTTCATCAGTTGACCAAATTTCAACTATCAATCAATTGGCCTTGTGAAATGAATTGAACCATGCCATTAGGTAAATATGATGCATTTGAATCCTTTATATCATGTTTCAAACCAATAAGTCATGTATTAGGTCAAAAGTCAAAAATCAAGCTTTCTCAGTCAAAACCCTAATTTTAACCATTTTGCCCTTTAATGATCTGAGTAATTTTCTTGGGGAATTGTGATCCAAACTTGATCAAATGATACATATGATTTCAAAATGTTGATGTGGGTAAAAAATATTAAAGTTTGACTGTAAGTTTACCATAATTGACTTTTTACCCAATATAGTTGATTTTAGGTCATCTGATCAATTGACTGAGCAAATTTTGAACTGCAAGACTTGAAACTTGACATGAGAAATCTTGAAAGTCCATAATGATCCATGAAAGTCATATGAGGCATTAAAAGTCCAATTGTCCTTGTGAAAACTCAAATCCTAATATGAGGCATCAGTGTTGAGGAGATGTCTTGACCTAATCAATCCTTGTGCAAGCTTAAGCTATTGAAATTCTTGTGGGAAATGTCTTGAGAAATGAGAGGGAATATTTTGGGGTACAACACTCGTGCATGTTGATTGGTCGATACCAGTGTTGTATAATTTGTTTTGAGTTGAGAAATTGCAGATTGATGATTTATATTGAGATGCCTCTAATTATGGGCAAATATTAAGTTGTAGGCTTATGGCCAATGTTGAATTAAGTTGAATTATTGTTGTTGTTTTTGTTATTACGTTCATGTTGTTAGTGTATACATAACATATAATGTTGGAGCTGATGCTCGTTAAGTTGGCCTGGATTGGCAAATATAAAGTTGAAGGCTTAAGCCTTGTTGATTCCTATATTTATTGACAGATTTCTAAGTTGGGAGTTCTGCTCCATTGGTACCACATGCATGTGCATAAAAACAAGTCGATTCCATGTTGTATTCTGAGTTGTTGTGTGGGTGAATTCATGGTGATAATGTTGTTAAGTAGGTGCGAAGTGGTGTTTTTGTATGAACTGTTTCTAATGTATTATTTATCATACATCCGATTATATTGTTTGATATCTCACCCCTTTTGTTTGAATGTTACCCCTATGTTGGTAACGTGCAGGTAATCCAGCGTGAAGGCAGTTTACCTTCAGTAGTTCGAGTCAGTGTCATTGCTCTGATACGTAACACTCGGGAGGGTGAACACTTGTTGATTTTACTCATTTGTTGAAGTTTAAGTTGATTTTTCATTAAGTACTTGTTATTTGGAGTTGTTTCAGTTGGATAAAGATGTTATATTCTTTATAGTCGAATATTATGATTCAGTTGCGTAGTTATGAAAGTTGTTGGTTTTAAAAGATTAATTTATGTTGTGGTTGGTTCATCCAAGTTTAATGTGTTATGTATTTGTAATGAATGTCGTTGTTTTAAGTTGATATTGTAGCATCCTGATTTAGTCGTTGAATTTTTACAACTATGATTTTTATGATAATTGTCGGGTAGAATTGGGGTGTTACAAACGACATGAGATCAATTTTACTTCCTAATAGACGATCTCTCACCCTATTAACCAATACAACAATATTAAGTTCCAATAGTGAATGCAAATATTAATGTTCCCTTTCACCAATATCGTTATTCAGTTTGATATTAAACATAATCCTATCTCTAATAATTAGCATCCAATAGATGAAGACTTGGATATATAAATGACCAACACCTCTCGAATGTCAAGTCATACCATAGAAACATGTTTTAGGTAGCTAATCTAAAACAAACATTAAGAATGAAGAATCATCAATATTAAAGCTTAAGTAGAATTACGCAAAACGTAATGACCATAATTAATACACGAGTATAATGGTGACTACATTAAACCCTAACAAAAGATAATTAGCTACATTAACCCAGAATAACTTTGTAATTAAACCTTATAAAAAAAGCTTGAACAATATCTACGAGAATTTCTCGAGCAACCCTTCCACCTTTGATCTTCCTCTCCCTATTATCTCTTGATGAGATTTAAGGTAAAACTACTTTATTTTTATACTACCTTGAATCCACCGTGTGATACAGTGGCAGAACCGATTGTTAATACTGGTTTGCATTTTTTGTTCGCAAATGCCGCGGTAAGTAAGAGTCGCCACCGACTTTTCATTTATCCAAATTAGGAAAGGGTGAAAAGAACAGAAAAAGACCTTTTTCGAGATTTCTGAGTAAGGGGGTAGATTATGAAAAGGGAAGGTGTTAGCATCCTTTCCATCCATGGTTTTCATTGGGCTCTTAGGTAATTGCTCATTTTTGAAAATTGCTTGTGCGTTTGTGGTTTGAAAAGTTTTGAAAATGCCTTAGTGCGACGATTCACTTTATGGTAACTCTTGTATCAGTCCTCAAGAGTGTGATAAAGCATTTTGAAAACTTTATTTGAAAAGTGTTTGAAAGTATGGTGTGAAAATTTGTTTGAGCAAGTACCTAACAGTTATCTACCTACTCGAAAAAGATTGTTCTTTTCCTCCTTTCCTTTAGACTGTGTTATCCTACTATTAGTGAGTATGTAACCCTAGTCATTGGATATTGAGGGACTATTGAAAGGGACGTAATGGTCATTGAAGGAAACATGTAAGGATACCTTAGAATTTCGAATGGACTATCATCATAAGATCATTTCTCGTAGGCAACTCGAGGGACATTTAGGGACTATGACCTTTATGATGACTTTAAACTAAGGGTATTTGCTAAGAGTATCCCTACGTTCGAGGGACATGACTATTTTCGAAGGCAACCACAACGGGAAATACTCTAGGGGTGCAAGTGCGCAATAGTGTGCTATTTCCGATATTTTATTTTCCATTTTAGTGATCTAATGATTGATTGATTAAGAATACATACCTAGGTTGCTAGCAATCAAATACAATCATATAAAATATAAAAGCAAGAAATAGAGGACCTACGCTATTACAAGGATTTGGTGTAGATATATAAATAATTATTGAGAAAAATAAAGTGCGGAAATAAAATCCTTGTTAAGCTATTACAAACCGGGCACAGTTACATAATTAACAAAAAAATGCTAAAGCAAATAAGCGCGCGCATGAATTGAAAATGCATCTAAAATCCTAAGTGAAAGGAATTTTTGTTTGTTTTTGTTATGAAAAGAAATTGAATTAAAAATCCTAAATCTATTCAATTTTAGTTTTTTTAGAAAATATTAAAATAGTTAATTAATTAATTGACAAAATTAATTTAATGTAAAAAGCTAAGCCTAATGTTTTTTTTGGTTTTTTAGTGTTAATCAAAGCTTAGAAGAAGTAAGGACAAGCAGTCCATCAAAAAGAAACACAATCGGAAGACCCAAAACAGGAAACGAAAAGAATGAATTCTTGGAAGTAATGTCTGGATCGAAGAGGCCTGGGTTGCTCTTCGATCCAATGAGCTGATCGAAGACCTCGTTCGAGGGTCTTGGTGGTGCTAGATCTGTAAGCAAAAATCGATAGAAATTGAAACTGTGAGGCCTGGATTGAAGAAGCTTGGGTGGCCTTTCGATCCAGAGGGATGATCGAAGAAGCTTGAGGGAATGCACGTCTGGGGAATTCGATATGGATGTGACATCCTTCGATATGGGATACTGGATCTGCAAGGAAGTTTGTTAGAAAAGACACAAAATATATGACCTGGGTATGGAACCCAGGTCCTTTTTGTTGTAGCACATCTTCCTCATCAACTTGGTCGAAAGATTCCCCTTCATTGGTACAAACGAAACAACAATATTACGTTAGGAACAAAAACATAGTATTAACTTAAGTATCGAATCTGTACGCTCAGTGGCCCCCTATGGTGTTAACCCATCAAAAACGAACTACAACTGTAAAATTCGAAGGTAAGCTCAGATCATGCCTCTTTGGTCACATGTAACACACTCAAACAACATGAATATTAGCAGTAATATGTATATATGTTCAACATGAATTTAAATCATATTTAACTAGTTTGAGATCAAAGGAAAAATTATCAACAGGGGGATTGTATGGGGGATGCTTTGCATGAATCCCAAGAACATGATTCATGTGTTAATCTGGACGGAGGCTGCATGCAAAACCGGCTTTGAGTTTGACAACCCTTGGAAACTTTGTGCAATTTTATGGAACCTCGTGGGGCAGGAAGCATTTCTTTTGAGGCAGCCTCCGTGTGCTTTTCGTGTGTATCCCTCTTGTGGCTGCTGCGCATGTATCTCTCCATTTTCGCGTGAGATCATGAGGTTTATATAGACAAGGGAATTTAGGTCAACATTTGTGTATCAAATCTTGGTCCATTATGATGAAGAGATTTGATTTGATTTCTTTATAAAGACTTGCTATATTTGATTCAATCACGTGCCAATCTATTTTCATGTGTTACTGCCAGCCTGTTATGAGATGTTTGGGCCTCCAATATAATGAAAATCGAAAGCTGACCTCCCCCTGCATATCCACTTCCTTCGAATATGCTATCTTAGATAGCTCTGAGCTCCAATTCGAATTACTCTAGCTTCGATTGCGTAGCCCCTTCGATTGAGCCTCCCTCTGCTTCGATTGCTTGATTCGAAAAGAATCCCCTGGTCGAATCATCTCTTGTGGAGTTGTGAACAAACAAGTCAAGAATCTGGCTTGGACAGGTTAGGATATGTGTTTTTGGTTAGTCATGCCAGCCTACTTCATTCCTTCGAATCTGCCTTCTTTTCCAACTTCAAAGTCCAATTCGAATCTATTCATAACATTCCCTATGAGACAACTTCGACCAGCTCTTGGCCTTGTGATAAGTCTAAGTTCTGATTCGAAGTGTTCAGAACTTCCTTCATCAGAGCATCTTAAATTAAGACAAACTCTGTACTGAAGTGGCATTCGAAGGTCATTTCATTCTGATGTTCTTATTGAGGGAAACTCTGAAGTTCCAGTCAAAAGACCTATTGGAATGCCAATCGAATGGCCTTTGTCCATACCAATCGAAGGACTTTTGTCCAGATACCAATCGAAGGGTACTTGTTAAAATGCCAATCGAAGGGCACTGTTACAATGCCAATCGAAAGGTACTTTTTATAATGCCAATTGAAAGACCTTTGTCCATGCCAATCGAAGGGCGCTATGTAGATGCCAATCGAAAGGCATTTTGGAGATGCCTATCGAAGGAAACTTAAAAACATCACTCATAAATTTTCCTTTTATTTAGGCAAAGGTTTGTGACCAACCATGTAAGGGAAAACCTTGAGAAACATAAGAGGGAAAAATTTGGGGTACAACAGTTGCCCCTGTTCAATCTTCTTAAACCCGAGGATGTAGATTGGCTTGTCTACCTTTCGTGATTTGAAGGTGGAAGATGATTGAACACTAGAGTGCCCAGAAATTTGCACTCGTCTAAAGTGATATTGTTGGTGAATAATATCGGGAATGGGCTTACAGATGCCATTTGGAAAAGGTGACAGGAGACTGTCGGAGATGGGCTTAAAGACGCCATCCACGGAACACGATGGAGAGTTATCAAAGATGGGCTTAAAGATGCCATCCAAAACAATGTTGACTTCATGAGATATCCCTTTATGGGAATTCCTACTCTTGCTGTTAGAGAGGACTCCACTGATGAATGTTGGTCTATGTCTTAGAACATAGAGTTTTAGGAGCTTCAGTTGTCCGTTACTCTACTGGGGAGTCATCTATTAATTGAAGATACGGAAGTGGACTGCTATCTGGTCAGGATCTAGGCTTCAGAGACTTGCTGAGGATGATAAGGATGACTGCTATTTGGTCGTATTCCAGGCTTCATAGTGACTTACTGGGGAATATGAAATTAACGATTCCAGGCTTCACAATAATTATAGACATTGAACTGTTATCTGGTCTTATCTAGGCTTCAGTGGTTTGAAGATATTAAGCTGTTATCTGGTTAGGTCCAGGCTTTAACTTGAATATGAGGTGTACTACTATCTGGTCGAATCTAGGTTTTATAGTAACTGACAGAGTAAACTGCTATCTGGTTGGATTCCAGGCTTCGTGGTGCTTTATACTGTTATCTGGTCGAAATCTAGGCTTCACAGTGTCTTTGAAGAAGTGAACTACTATCTGGTCGGATTCCAGGCTTCGCAGCACCTTATACTATTATCTGGTCGAAACCCAGGCTTCGCATCACTTTATATTGTTATCTGGTCGAAACTCAGGCTTCACAGTGTTTTTGAGGAAGTGAACTACTACCTTGTCAGATCCCAGGCTTTGCAGCACCTTATACTATTATCTTGTCGAAATCCAGGCTTCACAGTGTATTAAATTGTTGATTGACTATTATCCGGTCGGGTTCCGGGCTTCATAGTATCCGACAGGGTAAACTGCTATCTGGTCAGATTCCAGGCTTCACAACACTTTATAATGTTATCTGGTCGAAACCCAGGCTTCACAGTGATTTGAAGAAGTGAACTACTATCTGGTCGGATTCCAGGCTTCACAGCACCTTATACTATTATCTGGTCGAAATCCAGGCTTCACAATGTCTTAAATTGTTGATTGACTATTATCGGCCGGGTTCCGGGATTCATAGTAACGAATAGGGTAAACTGCTATCTGGTTGGATTCCAGGCTTCGCAGCACTTTATACTATTATCTGGTCAAAATCCAGGCTTCATAGTTTCTTCAACTGGAATAGAAATCAGAGAGATCTTAGTGTCGATCTAACTGAACCACAGAGGATCTTAGGTTAACTTTGACTGGCATAGTAATCAGGAGAATCTTAACATCGATTCAACTGACCCAGACGAAAGCCTTGGAACATCTTCAATTGGCATAGTAATCAGGGAGATCTTAGTGTCGATATGGCTGATCCAGAGAAAATCTTAGGTTAACTTTGACTGGAATAGTAATCAGGAGAATCTTAGTAGCAATTCAACTGACCCAAATGAAAGTCTTGGAATATCTTCCACTGGAATGGTAATCAGAGAGACCTTAGTGTCGACCTGTCTGACCCAGGGAAAATCTTGGGTTAACTTTGACTGGAAAAGTAATCAGGAGAATCTTAGTAGCGATTCAACTGACCCAGAAAAAAGCCTTGGAATATATTCCACTGGAATGGTAATCAGAGAGACCTTAGTGTCGACCTGTCTGACCCAGGGAAAATCTTGGGTTAACTTTGACTGGCATAATAATCAGGAGAATCTTAGTAGCGATTCAACTGACCCAGATGAAAGTCTTGGAATATCTTCCACTGGAATGGTAATCAGAGAGATCTTAGTGTTGACCTGTCTGACCCAGGGAAAATCTTGTGAGGACATCTTTATGAGGAAAATCCTATAATAGCCCTTTATTAGACGTAGCTTGTTGATTTGATCTTTTCCCTGAAAGGTAAAGAGTTAGTCGTATGCAATGTCATGATGTATGACATGCATTGTGATGATGTTCTCAAAATAAATAAAATTGTGTTGTATGCAATATGTATGCACATGCCATGATGTATGAATATGGGATGCTATTACGATATTTCTTAGTCGGGGAAAATAAATCCCGGACTGTTGCTGAAGAGTATGGGGAAACTGAATTCTTCACTTCCGCTAGGGATGGTGAATGGAGATGACTATGCCGGGGATTTACTCCTTTTTGTTTGTGAATATTTTGCCGGGGAGAGACTCTGCCTGAGAATAACTCTGTAGGGGAATAACTCTGTTTGAGAGAGGAGATGCGTTGCTGGAAGATTTTTCCGATTCGGAGAAATAAACTCTGCTGGGGGATAAACTTACGTAGGTGGAGGAATAAACATTGTAGGGGATTGAGCTTCCGTATCCAGAGAAATAAACTCTGCTCGAGAGAAAGCTTTATAAACCGTTTGCGATTATAAAAACTCGGCTGGGGAATATAGATATCAGCTCTCTGAAGGAACTTTGCTGGGGAAACAACTTTTGTTTGGGGAAGCTGAGATCAAAACTTTTGGTCGCCTCTACTCTGTGGGGAATGTAGACGTCACGGGGTCATATGCTGAGGATACGACGATGACTTTGCATCAAGACGTTTCTTCCCCTGTACCTGTTGTAGAAAGTATATACGGAGGCTTTGTGGATGGATCTATGTGTTGAAATAAGTGTCAGAATGACATCTAGATCGTATCTGAACTATATTTGGAATTTGTATTGATGAGTGTTAGCATGACATCTGTCTCTGGATCGTATCTGAACTGTATTTGAAACATGTGTTGAATGAGTGTCAGAATAACATCCGTCTCTAGATCATATCTACACTGTACTTGAAACATGGTCTGAATAAGTATCAGGATGACATCCGACTCTGGATCGTACCTGAACTATTTCTAGAAGATAGTCTGGAATAAGTATCAGGATGACATCTGTCTTTGGATCGTACCTAAACTGTTGCTAGAAGATAGTCTGGAATCAGTATCAGGATGACATCCATTTCTGGATCGTACCCGAACCGTTTCTAGATGAGAATCTGAAGTAAGTGTCAGGATGACATCCATCTCTGGATCATACCTGAACCGTTTCTAGATGAGAATCTGGAGTAAGTGTCAGGATGACATCCATATTTGGATCGTACCTGAACCGTTTCTAGATGATAATCTGGAATAAGTGTCAGGATGACATCCGTCTCTAGATCATACCTGAACCATTTCTAGAAGATGATCTGAATAATTGTCAGGATGACATCTGTCTCTGGATCGTACCTAAACTGTTTCTAGAGGATAATCTGCTTTATTCAGAATGTTTCTGTTGGGGAAGGAAATTCTGTAATCCTCTTGGGGAGTCTTGAGAAGCTTGGTGACTTCATTGGGGAGTTTTCGTTAGAGCAGTAATTTGGAGATTTTGCTCTGCCGAGGGTATGAGAACACATGACATCAATAGGTTGTAAGCTGAGAATATGGCGGTGACCTTATATTAGAATGCCCATGTCTCGATACCTGTTATAGAAAATATCAACCGGGGATTTTGTAGATGTTTTGGCTATTATCCCAACTCTTGGAGTCCTTGGTGAATGTAGATCAGGGTGATAAACCTTCTACTGATTAGACAAGTGATGAGATTACGGGACGTAGTCGTACGCTTTAATCCCCAACTTTTTCCTGGACTGTCTTTTCAGATTTTCAGTCCATCGAGATACCCTTTTTTGCTCAAGCCGCCTTTTCAGGTTTTCGACTTGCCAGGTGTACAGATTTTTTTGTTTTTATCCCTAATTTTTACACGAACCCTTTTGGTTCGCCGGGATGCCCTTATTTTTTCCTAGGCCAGTCAACCTAGCGGGTCTTTGTTCATGCACTGTATTTTCCGACTATGTCCACGTTCACCAGGTACGGAGAATTGTCACTGTCCATAGTAGTAAGTGTTTCCACACTACCAGGAGATGTTTGTTTGATTGTACAAGATTCGTTGTTGGAATTCATGTCCAATGCCCCAAGTGATTCAGATGGAGATCTGTCCCTGGCTATTCGACATCTTTGAGATATTCCTTGAATCTTGGCTTGACTTCTCCAAATGATGGATAATAAACACGTCGTGCCCCTTGGTTGGAAGTGTTTTTCCACTTGAGGTGATCCTTTTCATTGAGAATGGTTTTGTTCACTAGATATTCGTCATGCGAATTTCACTGCTGTTGAACAAATAGTCATATGCAAACAATGGTATTTTAAGAATGCAAATATAGAATAAGTGTCAGGATGACATCCGTCTCTAGATCATACCTGAACCGTTTCTAGAAGATGATCTGAATAAGTGTTAGGATGACATCCGCCTCTCGATCGTACCTGAACCGTTTCTAGAGGATAATCTGCTTTATTCAGAATGTTTCCGTTGGGGAAGGGAAATTCTGTAATCCTCTTGGGGAGTCCTGAGAAGCTTGGCGACTTCATTGGGGAGTTTTCGTTGGAGCAGTAATTTGGAGATTTTGCTCTGCCGAGGGTATGAGAACACCTGACATCAAAGGTTGTAAGCTGAGAATATGGCGGTGACCTTATAGTAGAATGCCCCTGTCTCGATACCTGTTATAGAAAATATCAACCGGGGATTTTGTAGATGGTTTGGCTATCATCCCAACTCTTGGAGTCCTTGGTGAATGTAGATCAAGGTGATAAACCTTCTACTGATTATACAAGTGATGAGATTACGGGACGTAGTCGTACGCTTTAATCCCCAACTTTTTCCTGGACTGTCTTTTCAGATTTTCAGTCCATCGAGATACCCTTTTTTACTCAAGCCGCCTTTTCAGGTTTTTGACTTGCCAGGTGTACAAATTTTTTTGCTTTTATCCCTAATTTTTGCCCGAACCCTTTTGGTTCGTCGGGATGCCCTTATTTTTTCCTAGGCCAGTCAACCTAGCGGGTCTTTGTTCATGCGCTGTATTTTCCGACTATGTCCACGTTCACCGGGTACGAAGAATTGTCATTGTCCATAGTAGTAAGTGTTTCCACACTACCAGAAGATGTTTGTTTGATCGTACAAGATTCTTTGTTGGAATTCATGTCCAATGCCCCAAGTGATTCAGATGGAGATATGTCCCTGGCTATTCGACATCTTTGAGATATTCCTTGAATCTTGGCTTGACTTCCCCAAATGATGGATAATGAACACGCCGTGCCCTTGGTTGGAAGTGTTTTTCCACTTGAGGTGATCCTTTTCATTGAGAATGGTTTTGTTCACTAGATATTCGTCATGCGAATTTCTCTGCTGTTGAACAAATAGTCATATGCAAACAATGGTATTTTAAGAATGCAAAGCTTATGTCTGTCTTGAAGTTTGAAAATTCATTTTTTAGTAAAACAAACAAGTTTTGTAAAAGTGTGATATCAACTCAGGATTTATAGTGAACCCTACAGGAGTCAGGATACCTTTTGTAACAATATGCTTTTGAACAAACCCATGCTTCAGCTAGGACTTTTAAGGGTTATAACATGGTCTGGTTCACGGTTCAAGAAACAAAGGATAAAGGCTCAAATTTTATTTGTACCGAACCCGCTCTTCGTGATGTTCTTCAGTCCTATGCTCAGTTAATTATGCGTTCAGATCCCAATTGAGTCTGGCATCTTCTTCTTGATGTTCTGATGATGGTTCGGATACTGAAAGTTTATTTGGAAGAGGCAGTCATTTTGTAATCTTTTTTTGGTCGAGGATTGTAGGACCTACTTTTTTATTATTATCCTTCTTTTACCTGAACTGTTTCTTTTGTGATTACAGCCAGCGAGATGCCCTATTTTTTTTCTTAAGTCTCCTTCATAGGTTTTGACTTAATGGGCTTTTATTTTGAGAGATAATGACTGCCGATTTTAATGATTATGCGGAACTATCACCATCTTCTGATTTAGAAGGACGTCTTCGATGCCATTCATTGTGTACGAAGCGGAAGATTGTGACTGAATGCACACCTGAATTAACTGAGAAAACTACCATGCCCCAGGTTATGATTAAAGGGTTTTAATTTGTGTGAAAATAAAAACACCTACTTCTTTGGCTCAAAGGGGTTGACTAGGGATTATCTTCCTTATAACTCCACTATTTAGGAGTTGAAACAATGCCTGTACATCGTTAGCGGGGTCTGTTCAAAAGCATACTATAGAGATTGTGGTATCATTTTCGTCATCCTCCCTCTAAAGGCTCAGAGCTTTTGATCGAGAGTTGAATATCACAAAAAGGAAAGCAGTTTAAATATAGTGAATACGAGTGAATTGATTCAAAACAGACATATGCAATGCATTGATAAAGTAACAAAGTTTAACATGAATAAATGTTCGAACAATCAAAAGAAAATTACAAATTGAAAATTCTAATGAACGAAAAGCTTCTTCGTGTGATCTTGTCACTTCGAATAGCGTGCTTGGGAGGGATGGCAGAAGAACTCAGCCTGACCATCTTGTGTAAACTCCAATACTCCTTCATCGATCAGGTTTTGAATTTTGTATTTCAACATCCAACAGCTATCAGTGTCATGCCCCAGACTGTTGGAGTGATATGCACATATTGCATCAGGATTGTAAGTAGGAGCGGAAGTATTAGGATTCTGAGGAGGATCCTTCAATGTGACCAAATTCAACTTCAATATGTGTTGCAAGACTTGCGACAGCGGCATGTTGAGTTTGGTAAACTGCCTCTTGGGTGTATCTGGCTTACTCTGATTAACCCGTTGTTTTTGGCAAGGTTGTTGTTGGACCCGTGAGGTAGTAGAAATTTGGAAAGGTCCACTCTTCACCAAACCAACCTCTTGTCTTCTCGGAGGTTGATCAATGACTTGGTCCCTAGCCTCGACTGCTTGCTTCATACGGTTGTATCCGTCTTGATGAAGTTTGTTGATAATGGCTCTCATCTCTTCTTGTCTCCGGGCTAGGCCTTAGATAAGAGCCATCTTCCCCAGCATCTGGGTTTTCATTGCTTCCACCTCAGCTTGCAGTTGTTCCAACCACTCATCCTTATTGTCCTCAGGACATTTCTTGGCCAGGTTCCCAGCAAGGAGTGCTTTCAATTCTTTCCGCCCCTTGAATAAGTTTAGGAACATTTCTATGAATTGAGCCTCTTGAGTTTGGAGATATCTGTTGTCTTGTTTGAGAGCCATTACTGAAATAAACAGCGAGAACATGAGAGACCTGTACTAGAGGACCTATTATGAAATGGCATGCATGCAATGTTTTCAAGGATCTTGCGGGGTATACAAGAAAATTTCAGAAGTTAAAGTTTGTAGCTTTGATTGAAGAACTTCGTACCGTTGAAGGTCCTTCTACGAGAGTCAAGATCACCATATCAAGTGGGTCATAGCCCCTGACTCAAGTTGTTGTGTTTTTATCTTTTGATGGCATTAGCTAGAGGAAAATAAATCCTCTTGCCCCTTGCTAGACGTCTGGTTCATCATAACCTGCACCACAAGCCCTTGAGACCCTTGAAATGGTTAAGGAAATTCTATGGTATGATGTTATGATGTGTATGCTATGCATCAAGCAAAAATGCATGGTAGTGTAAGCAAGTAAACCCTTCAAGAAATCCAAGTTATTGGATAGTGACTGTAAACAAATCCTGCAAAGAAATCATGTTGTTAGATAAAAAATCAGCAAGTAGTCAAGTTGAAAGCAAACAAATCACACAAGCAACCTTAGGTTTAGGCTTGCATGAGGTTTGTAGGTAAGTACCCTCTTGAATGTTTAGTTGGCTCAACTTGTCCTATTAATAGTAATCGGGTTCTAAGGAGCCTCAATATCACTGACCTTCCCTTCAGAAATTGTTTCAGCTTCGCACCGAAGTATTGCGGCCAAAAAATCCTGAAAGTCCAGCCTCAATGAGTGTAGTATCGAGTATCAACCAATCTTCGGTCGGAACCAAAGCCGGTTATCTCACTACTTCGTAATGGCTAGGATGAGTCAATTAAAGGTTCTAAAGGTCAGTTAGCGCTTAGTGACACTATAAGGAAGCCTATTATTATCCTTAACTTACTCAAGGAACATTAGTACAATCCAAAGAATCGCGCTAACGTAGCCATCACTTTGTCCGTATTGATATACACCGTATAACCTCCATGGTTTATTGCTACTTACCTAATAAGGTTCCCCAGATCCGGGTATAGGATCTTTACAAGAATACTCCAACAAACCCTCAATGATAAAGCAGTCAAAGAAAACAGAGAAAGCAATTTAAAATGATCTAGACCATAAGGTAAACCCCACTTTATAATTTTCCCCAGCAGAGTCGCCAGTTCTGTGATACGATGGCATAACTGACTGTTAATATTGGTTTGCGTTTTTTGTTCACAAATGTCGCAATAAGCAAGACTCACCACAAACTTTTATTTTATCCAACAAAGGAAAGGGTGAAAAGAACAGAAAAAGACCTTTTTCGAGATGTCTGAGTAAGGGGGGATGATTATGGAAAGGGAAGGTGTTAGCACCCTTTCCACCCATGGTTTTCCATGGGCTCTTAGGTACTTGCTCATTTTTGAAAATTGCTTGTGTGTTTATGGTTTGAAAAGTTTTGAAAATTCCTTGGTGCGGCGATTCACTTTATGATAACTCTTGTATCTTTCCTCAAGAGTGTGATAAAGCGTTTTGAAAACTTTGTTTGAAAAGTGTTTGAAAGTATGGTGTGAAAATTTGTTTGAGCAAGTACCTAACAGTTATCTACCTACTCGAAAAAGATTGTTCTTTTCCTCCTTTCCTTTAGACTATGTTATCCTACTATTAGTGAGTAGGTAACCCTAGTCATTGGATGTTAAGGGACTATCGAAAGGGACATAATGGTCTTTGAAGGCAAGATGTAAGGATGCCTTAGCATTTCTAAGTGACTATCATCATAAGATCATTTCTCGTAGGCAACTCGAGGGATATTTAGGGACTATGATCTTTATGATGACTTTAAACTGAGGGTCTTTGTTAAGAGTATCCCTATGTTCGAGGGACATGACCATTTTCGAAGGCAACCAAAGCGGGAAATACCCTAGGAATGCAAGTGTGCAATAGTGTGCTATTTCAGATATTTTATTTTGCATTTTAGTGATCTACTGAATGATTGATTAAGCATACATGCCTAGGTTACTAGCAATTATATACAATCATATAAAATATAAAAGCAAGAAATAGAGGTCCTACGCTATTACAAGGCTTTGGTGTAGATACATAAATAATTACTGAGAAAAATAAAGTGCGGAAATAAAATCCTAGTTAAGCTATTACAAACCGGGCACAATTACATAATTAACAAATAAATGCTAAAGCAAATAAGTGCGCGCGTGAATTGAGAATGCGTCTAAAATCCTAAGTGAAAGGAATTTTTGTTTGTTTTTGTTATGAAAAGAAATTGAATTAAAAATCCTAAATCTATTCAATTTTAGTTTTTTTAGAAAATATTAAAATAGTTAATTAATTAATTGACAAAAATAATTTAATGTAAAAAGCTAAGCCTAATGTTTTTGTGGTTTTTTTAGTGTTAATCAAAGCTTAGGAGAAGTAAGGACAAGCATTCTATAAAAAAGAAACACAATCGGAAGACCCAAAATAGGAAATGAAAAGAATGAATTCTTGGAAGTAATGTCTGGATCGAAGAGGCCTGGGTTGCTTTTCGATCCAATGAGCTGATCGAAGACCTCGTTCGAGGGTCTTGGGGGCACTAGATCTGCAAGAAAAAATTGTTAGAAATTGAAACTGTGAGGCCTGGATCGAAGAAGCTTGGGTGGCCTTTCGATCCAGAGGGATGATCGAAGAAGCTTGAGGGAATGCACATATGGGGCGTTCGATCTGGATGTGACATCCTTCAATCTGGGATACTGGATCTGCAAGGAAGTTTGTTAGAAAAAACACAAAATATATGACCTGGTTATCGAACCCAGGTCTTTTTCGTTGTAGCACATCTTCCTCATCAACCTGGTCGAAAGATTCCCCTTCATTGGTACAAACGAAACAACAATATTACGTTAGGAACAAAAACATAGTATTAACTTAAGTATCGAATCTGCACGCTCAGTGGCCCCCTATGGTGTTAACCCATCGAAAACGAACTACAGCTGTAAAAATCGAAGGTAAGCTCAGATCATGCCTCTTTGCTCACATGTAACACACTCAAACAACATGAATATTAGCAGCAATATGTATATATGTTCAACATGAATTTAAATCATATTTAACAAGTTTGAGATCAAAGACAAAATTACCAACAGGGGGATTGTATAGGGGATGATTTGCGTGAATCCTAAGAACACGATTCAGGTGTTAATCTGGACGGAAGCTGCGTGCAAAACTGTCTTTGAGTTTGATAACCCTTGGAAACTTTATGCAACTTTATGGAACCTCGTGGGGGTAGGCAGCATTTCTTCCGAGGCAGCCTCTGTGCGTTTTTCATGTTGATCCCTCTTGTGGCTACTACGCATGTATCCCCCTGTTTTCGTGTGAGATCATGAGGTTTATATAGACAAGGGAATTTAGGTCAACATTTGTGTATCAAATCTTGGTCCATTATGATGCAGATATTTGATTTGATTTCTTCATAAAGACTTGCTATATTTTAATTCAATCACCTGCCAATCTATTTTCATGCGTTATTGCCAGCCTGTTATAAGCTGTTTGGGCCTCCAATATGATGAAAATCGAAAGCTGGCCTCCACCTGCAGATCCACTTCCCTTCGAATATGCTCTCTTCGATAGCTCTAAGCTCCCATTCGAATTACTCCAGCTTCGATTGCGTAGCCCCTTCAGTTAAGCCTCTCTCCGCTTCGATTGCTTGATTCGAAAATAATCCCCTGGTCGAATCAGATCTTGTGGAGTTGTGAACAAACAAGGCAAGAATCTGGCCTGGACAGGTTAGGATATGTGTTCTTGCTTAGTCATGCCAACCTACTTCATTCCTTCGAATCCGCCTTCTTTTCCAGCTTCAAAGTCCAATTTGAATCTATTCAGAACATTCCCTATTAGACAACTTCGACCAGCTCTTGGCCTTGTGATGAGTCTAAGGTCTAATTCGAAGTGTTCAGAACTTCCTTCATTAGAGCATCTTAAATTAATACAAACTCTGTACTGAAGTGCCATTCAAAGGTCACTTCATTCTGATGTTCTGATTGAGGGAAACTCTGAAGTTCCAGTCGAACGACACTCTGAAGTTCCATTCAAAGGACCTTTTGGAATGCCAATCGAAGGGCCTTTGTCCATACCAATCCAAGGAACTTTTTCTATACCAATCGAAAGGTACTTGTTAAAATGTCAATTGAAAGGCCTTGCCAACAGGCTAATCGAAGGGCCTTTGTCCATGCCAATCGAAGGCCTTATTGAAATGCCAATCGAATGATACTTTGTTCTGATACCAATTGAAGTGCCTTGCTCAGACTCCAATCAAAGTACCTTGTTGACCAATCGAAATATTCGTTCTGCTCTCTTCGATTTCCTTCAGTTTGGACCAATCGAAGTGACGTTAAAATGAGAATCAAAGACGCCTTTGTTCGGATGCCAATCGAAATACATTGTTAAAATGCCAATCGAAAGACCTTGTTAACAGGCCAATCGAAGGACCTTTGTCCATGCCAATCGAAGAGCACTATGCAGATGCCAATCGAAAGGCATTTTGCAGATGCCAATCGAAAGGAAACTTAAAAACATCACTCAAAAATTTTCCTTTTCTTTAGGCAAAGGTTTGTGGTCAACCATGTAGGGGAAGACCTTGGAAAACATGAGAAGGAAAATTTTGGGATACAACACACCGAAAATTGGCACTCCTATTTATAAACTAGGGAAAGGCAGGCTCGATAAGCGCATCATTCATCTTTGCCTAGCGTGCCTACTTCATACCTTATTAAGCAATACTAGTTGTCCTGAAACTTTCCATAGTCGCTCTATCTCGCTTGGTACACCACCCATCTTCGACTAGTGCAAAAAATCATCCTTCATTATGAATTAACTTATCCTTGAAGTCTTCCTGGTTCTATGTGCCCGTGCAGTGTGCATATGAACCTAGACTAGCTAGCATTATTTGTAGGAAAGTGTCTTGGCAAGGTCTCTATGTGTTGTTTAGTGGTTTTTCAGTCCTTTTCACCTATTTTTGTTAATGTAGAGCTAAAAAATTCAAGTAGGTACCTTATAACTTTTCATTGATACATTGGGGGTTTTATTTATTACTTGTAAAATAAGTTCATAAGTGCGTACGTATTTTACATAATTTTGGCCCTTATAAACTCTCCCCGACTTATCTTTTTGTTTGTCCTCAAACAAAATCCTTTCAAATAGTTCAAAAAGTTTGAAATGCATGTTTTATGGGAGGCTGAATGACTAGATCAAAAAAATTTTGGAAAAATATTTCTGTATAACATGATATTCTCTAATGCAAGTTCATGATTAACATCATAAATATTCACAAACCATAGCATGAAGATAAACCACTTGCTTGACTAAAGTAAGTTTTTGAAATATGTCTAAGTTTTTGAAATATATACTACAATCGAGGAAGAACTTGATTTCCATAGGTACTCTACAAGCAAATGGTTTAATGAGGCAGCCATCAAGATGATCAATCCCAATCAGAAAATGTTTATGGGAGTATTTCAAAATAGACTGAAAGTTAGAAACATAAATGAATCTCTCGCCAAAAATTCTGCAACTTCCACAACCAAGATTATGGCCCAGAATAAGTGCTACATACATAAAGAGAGAAAAAAAGCAATTCAAAGAAGAAAACCAGAGACACTACATAAGGAACCATTGGCGGCTCTGATTCGTCCGAACAACCATGCAGAAGCTATTACACGTTGTTTGTTCAAGATGGGGAGGCATTTAAATGCAACAGAAATCCCTTGGACAATTACATGATACTAAACACAAGGCGAGAGCAAATTTGGGTTGAAGCACTTCATACCCATGATATCTCACCTCCTCCAACCCAAAGTTGGAAATAATAGGGAATGGACCCAATAAGTGGTGCAAATACCACATGATTAAGTATAATCATACTGAAAATTTCTAGTAGTTGGAGAGGAAAATATAATGCATTATCAAAGGTCATTTGAGAAAATATGTTTATAGAAACTCTGAACAAACGGGGGTAGATCTCACCCACCTAGGAGGGACTAGTTTAGAAGCCCTTAATCTAAGAAAGATAAAGAGTCAGAAGGAGGAAAGGATGGCAGGACAGTCTGTCATACACTTAACACCATCGCTAGAGGATTTGCTAGTGGGGGAGAATCCAACTCCTTCTGAAGAAAATATTCTCGCCAAGTAAAGATTGTGGAGAATTCGCCTCTGAAGCCGAGATTAATTCTTGAGCCCGAAATCATATTGTCCCAAAAATATGTTGTATGGGTTATTCCCCGTGAAGATGATAAAGGTATAATTGTCAGGATGGGAAATAAATAAATATTTGATCAATCCAGAAAGCTTGACTTACTCCTTATACCGGGATGCTTTTAAGAGACTACGATTCGATTCATACGATCTACAATCATTCAGAGTCTCCCTAGTTGAATTTTTCAAGCAAGAAAGTCCAAGTAAAAGCCTACATCACCTTTAAAACTGTGTGTAGGCGGGAGGAAGATGTTAAATGATCAAGGTTAGATATCTTGTCATCGATACCCATTCTTCATATAACATGATCATCATACAACTTGCTTTTAAACTTCTAAAGGTAGTCTTATTAGTCTTACCGGTGATCAGAACCTACAAGGTGACTGGATAACAATCTTCTGTCGGGCAGGAAAGTCGAGGAGGAAAAGGGGGGTTGTAACTGCAAGGCACTCTGACGATCAAGTAAGTAAGGGATCCAAGAGATACAAGCAAAGTGTTAGGATTTTAGTAGTGAATAGTGAATAATCGATACCTGGCCCTCACATGTGTGAGGGTCTATATAATTCCCCTGACGCGTAGCCATTGGTTCTTATTTTTGGTCCTATATATACGAGTCCGCAAAAATAGGTAACTTCTAGGACTTGGTCATATCGAGCAGGTGTGCTCGTCACTAGCTGTTAGTTCCAAGGAGGAGGTAGGTTACGGGCAGTGGTTTGGCTAGCTTCTGGTTGTCTTGGAGATTTGATGTTGGGCAGACTGGGAGATGCTCTTTAGTCACCATGAGTCGGTGCCGGTCCAGGAGAGAAAATGATCAATTGCGCCCGACAGGGGACAGGGAGAATTCAGGTCAGGGTCATATTGGCTGCACCAAAGAAGAAGTCTAGACTGGGCCATATTGGCTACCGTGCCAGTCCAGAATAATAGCCCTCCAATTCGTTGCTTCTGGGAATGAGAGCGATGATTTTAACGCCTGCTTGTGAAACAAGGGTGTTTCTTACGGGAGCACGAGTGTCGCTCGTTGCTCCTTTCTTGCGGGGAGATGAGCAGTTGGTCTCTTTTGGCTTTGAACTTGAAGAGGTAGCGTATTTCAGGAAGTGTGTTGATGAAGTAGTGCGATGATGGCATAGGGACTAGGGTGTAATGATGACACCCTTAACGCTTCCTAGGCATGTGTTACCCACAAGCAGATGGTCCCAGCTATAAATATGAGCGGAGTAAGGTGTTCTATATTTTTCATTCTACTCTCATACTGCTCATAGTTGCTCTCATGTCGATCACTATTATTTCTTAAAGTTCACCACTCGCTGTCTCTCTTTTCAATCTTCTTTCTTCTTTAACTGGTAAGATTTCAACTTTTCGTTGTTATTTGGTTTTTTTAGCCTGGATTTTCATGATTTTCTTCTTAGAAGTGCATGTGTTTAGGGCCTAGGATCCTGTCTACTAGGGCGTCCTTGGGGAGTGTTGGTGGAAGGAAGTGGTTTTGTAGTTTAGAACTGTCAGAGCCACCGTGGATCCTCCCCGGACATTTCACGATGTGTTATAGATGGTCCTGTAGGATCTAGGTCATTTTCTTGGATTTTTCACGATGTTTATGTGCCTTTGTGAGGGTTCTGGTCGAGGACATGATCCTCGTTTATCAGCGCCCTTTCACTTGATTAGTGGTGGAAGGGTGGTTTTGACATTGATGTCGAACTCATCTTTATCCTCTACTTTTCAGGTACTATGGCCGACAACACTGGAGATGATTTCTTGGGCGAGTCTTCTGGATCCTCACAGAGTTCTTTGGACGAGACAAGTAGCTCGTCGAGTATTTTGGAAATTTCTGAGGATGAGTCGGATCAGCTCGAATGGCAAGTAGAGGGAGGTGACATGGAGATGGCCCATACTGATCAAGGTGGCCTGTTCCCTCCCGACGAGAACGAGGACTTGTAATCCTGGTTCGCCTAAGATCCTTGGGACTGGCCTTCATACTTTTTCGAGCATCAGGATAATGTTTTTACTGAGTTATACGCGTATGAGGACGGAAATCGGGGAGAGTGGTTGCTCTACATTCTTGGAATAGATAGCAGGATCTGCTCGAAATATGACAAACGACGGATTCCCATGTACGACATTGTGTTCCGGGATATGGGACTTCAACTTCCTTTCTCAGATTTCGAGGTGGTCGTATTTAGGCATCTTCAGCTGGCTCCTTTCTAATTGCATCTAAATAGCATCGCGTTCATGCGAGCGTTCGAGACCGTTTGCGGCTACATGAAGATTAGGGCGACCATCCCTTTGTTCTTTTACTGCTTCCATCTCCAAAGGAGAAAGGTCGACGATAAATAGGGATGAGTCGCCTTGAAGCAAGGAAAAGGGAAGATGTTTAAAGCCTATCTCTAGTTTGTCTCTCATTTCAAGGACAAATATATAGTAGTACAACCTTTCTCGAGCAAGGCAATGCTGAATGTTTTCAGGACCATATCGGTATATAACGAGGATGGTGCCTCCCGTTTGAACGAGTCAGGAGATCCTGTGAACAAACTGGTTTACAAGTTCCCTTTCCAGTGGACGAGGAAGCACTTTGATAACAAATTAGGTTCCTACGTATGGAGGGAGGGGAAGCTCGACGTCGAGGACCAGGAGAGATTCCTCGTCTTGACCTCCTTTGTGGCACGTATCCCTCGGGTTCAGTGAGTGGATCGGGGAGGCATGCCGGTGACGGATAAGAACGGGGAGGCCGTATATGAGCCCGGTTTGATAGTTGTCAAGGAGATCCTCGAGAGCGAGGATCCTGTCAAATATTTAGGTATTTATGTTTTGAATAGCTATGTGTGGTCGGTGATTTTTTAAGTCCTCGTTTGCTAACTATGATTATTTTTTGTTTGTTTTGCAGATAGCATGAATCCCGCCCAAGAGCGTATAGCCACGACTCTTGTCTCTAGAGCGAAGAAAGATTTGAAGGACGCTCAAACTGGCTCGGAGGTCTCTCCTACTTCAGGGTCGGGAGATTCTTCTTCGGGCCAAGCTACGGTTTCTCTCTTTCCTGATCTTGTGTCTTCGAGAGCAAAGAGGCCGCATGCCGAGGGAAGTGTCGATCTGACCGAGGAAAAGGGAAACGGGGTGTACGACCTACCCCCTTGCTGGCTAGAGAAAGCTTTTTTCGAGGGCGCATCTCTCTGACTTCCTCGGGTCTGTCATACTCCAAATTTGTCCTACCTTTTACTTTAGTCTGGCTTAGACTTCGCATTTCATCTACATCATCTTCACTAGTTCATTTGCATGTCATGCATTTCATTGAATAAAGACACCTAAGGTCCAAGAGTTCAGTGGTTGTGCAATATTAAAGTTTCACAATGTTTTCAGGAAACTAGGATTTTTGTTTCAAGGTCACATTGAGCTTTATCTCCTTTTACAAGTCAATTGCTTATCAATAGTTTTAAGGGGTGAAACCAAGGAATTCTTCTCATATGGATTAAAATTTTATTTGAGGAGTTTCTTGAGGGACTAAATTTTGAACTAATATGGCATCTATCATTTTCAAAGTGGTTTGAATTTGTCATGAAGATTCGAAATTGAAAGAGAAAGAAAGCTTTGATTTGGATTGCAAATTGGAAATAATGGAAATTGGTATACAATGTCTTTTGGTTCCCAAGTCACCAATTCCTTACATCACAAGTTACTATATTCAAGATTCAAGTCACTATTGATTATCTTGTAATTATTTTTGAATTCATGCCATGACCATTTGAAACCGTACAAAGGAATTTCTCATTAAAAGTCTAAATTGTCCAAATATAATAGGCTCAAAACCAGTCCAAATATAACAGGCCCAAAACCGGTCCAAACTGTCCAAATATTACATGCCAAAAAACATGTCCAAACTATCAAAACTTGCATAACAATGCTGCCCAATTTGCTGCTGTATAAACAGTCCAAAAATCTACTATAGCCCTGCATGAAACTGTCCACAAAACTGATGCACAAACCTGCTGTCCAGAACAATCCAAGTACTACAAAACCTTGCACACAAATAGGATAAAACTAACCTGCATCAAGAAAGCAACAAATTAGCTTACAAAATTATTCAAAACATATCAAATCCCCTCCCCCCCCTAAAAAAAACCTCACTTGATTCACCTATAAAACAGTAGAAAAAAGAGAGAGTAGTTTTGTGAAAAGAAAGAGAGAAAAACAACAGAGAAAAAAAAGGGAGTTTTTGAGAGAGAAAAAAGGTATGTAGAAAGACAGAAGAGAGAGTTTTGAAAAATCTAACAGAACTTTTTGTAACCTCTGCTCATCTTCAGCTCTATCTTCATTCTCAAAAACAAAACCTTAACCCATTGTTCCACCTTGCAAGCTTTCCCATAAACCAACTATCCAAACACTTCACATCATATAGAAAATTGTTAAAACACCAGAACAATTTCTATAATACCAATATAACCATCTTCCAAACTCAAAAAGAAAACAGTACTGTACAACTTGACTGGGTTGGAATGATTCAACAACTTCCAATACAAAGTAAGGATTCGAGCAACTTCTTGGAGGTTCACTGAAGCCATTCTGATCATCATAGCCTCTTGAAAAGTGTTCAAACTCAAAACAAAAATTTTAGTTTCAAGGTAAGTTTTCTTGACTTTGAACTCTTCATTTCAAGCATCATTAGTGATTCATTTTTGAAGATAAATGTAGATATCATAGCCTTGAATCTAACCATATGCTTGTTTTTCATTTTTATCAATTATATATTGTGAACTGACTTATGTGTGTGACAGAACAATGTGAGAAGTGAAAAAATAGGTTATGAGTCGATACATATCTCTATGTGTCGACACATATATGGTATAAAACAGGTTATGAGTCGACACAAAATATGAATTGGTCAACACAAAACATGAATGAGTCGACACAAAATAGAAATGTGTCGATACAAACCATTATATGTCGACTCATACTGAGTAGATTTTGATTTCCAGAGAAAGAAAATGAGTATGAGTCGACAAAAAACACGCATGAGTCGATACAAACCAGTATGTGTCGATTCATACTGAGTTGATTTTGATTCCCAGGAGTACGAAATGAGTATGTATCGGTGCAAAACATCATGTGTTAATACATAATTATTTTATTTTATATTTTACATTCTTGCATACTATTTATTCAATCAATATGGTTGTAATAATAAAATTAGGTTTTATTTGCTTTTACCTCCCCATTTGTAAATTTATACCCCCATCCCATATGATTGTAATAGCTTAGGGTTTACTTTTTTGTATGTTTTAGTTGCTGCTAAATTATGCATATGTCATTCAATTAGAACACATGGCCTCCTCTTGGACTCATCATCAATGAAAAGTTATCCACTTACAAATGCACACTTGCACACATTTCATAGCTTGGTCCTGGGCTTTCTTACGGTGATAACTATTTGATCGATTGTTCCAATTGGTCGTTTAGAATACTAGTGCCATGCTAATCCCACTTTCTAGGAGCATGCACATGGCCACCTTGTATGGGCTTTTGATTTTCATCTTGTACATTGAAGTAACTTCTCTCCCCTTGGCTTACATACCAAGCATCTTCTTAAAGGTTCTCATAGTTGAGTTTGAACATGGTCATTCTCACGAGGTTAATCAATTCTTGCCCTTGGTTAACCATAACCCAAATCAACCACTTTGGTCCATATACCAAGTGTTTCCATGCACAAAGGGTCTCATGGTTGAGGGTAGGAGCACCTACTCACACGAGATTAATCAAGTGCACCCCTTGGTTAATCATAACCCGATTCAATTCCCATACACCAAGCATTCCATTCACGCCTTTCATGATACTACTCATTGTGTCGTCACTTTTGCCGTGATCATTCTTCACCAACACTTTCTACTTTTACTTTGTGCTCATAACATGCTCCCTTAGGATGATAGTTTCCTCTTTTTTAATATGCAAACTAATTAGACCTTAGAAACTCATGCATGACAACATTATGGTTTTTCCTAGTCTCCCTCTTAAACCTTTTTCTTCTTTTGTAATTAAAACTTATCATTCATAAATTAAAAATCCAAAAACATTTAATCATTACTCGAATTCATTCTAAAACTCGCAAAACACTAAACCTATCAAAACTCCCCCCTAAGGGCATGTTATCTCTATTCTACTGCGATACATGTCGTGCCTATTGCTAGAATGCGTACGTTAACGTCGCCCATTAAAAAACACCAAAAAACCAACATTTTCTAGAGCAACTACGGTGTTCTGATTCCTTCACTGGATACGTAGGCAAATGGTTGGTAAACCCTCACGAACGCACTAATAAAAAACCATTTTCCTTACCCTTAAGCAAGTATAGTTATAGATAAGCACACCCTTAGAAGCAAACAAAATGGATCCCGTTGAATACAACGGATGTGAGGGGTGCTAATACCTTCCCCTTGCATAAACGACTCCCTTACCCTTTCTCTTGGTAGCAAGACCATCTTATCCATCCTCTTGTGGTTTTCTTGATATTTCCCCTTCCTTCGGGATAAATAAAGTTAGGTGGCGGCTCTGTGTTTTTTGCCGATAACTTCAGCTGGCGACTCTGCTGGGGAAATTCTTTTGAGAGTCTCTCCTAGTTTTGTTTATTTGTATCTTTGGGTGTTTATTTATTTATTTTATTTGCTTTACCACTTTATTTCTTTGCTTAATTGTTTACTTTTGTATATATTGCATTATATTGTTGCTACTCACATATTCTGGATATGCTATTTCTTTTGTGATGTTGGGTTGGGTGATTGCATTTTATAAGTCCTATACCCGAGCTTGGGTTACACCTAGGATTAGGATGAGCGGTATAGTCATGCTAACTTTGAGGGAGTAATCCCTAAGAAGGAGGCATGAAAATCCCCCACTCAGTGGAGGTCCCCTTGAATGTAGTGTTGCTTACCGAGTAATTGGGAAGACATTGTTGCTTTCAACCTGGGAACCAGAGAAGTCGGGGGTCGTAGAACCATCAATTCATCCTTGCCTTTTTAGGTGTAGCACGGAGACTATAACGGAGTAATCTAGAAATAGTTGACACACGATGCTGCACTCGGACGAGTTTTTCCTGCGAATATTAATGATTACCGAGTAATTGGGACGTCCGTAATATCTAAAGGAAGAGAATAGACTCTGAGGTTTCCCTAGAACCTTGTTCAGCAGGTGATAAACCCCTAGTACATACCTTATGGGTGGTTACTTTGACTCCATGCCTGTGACGTCGGACTTTTAATCCTGTTACTTTCAGTTTATGCAAAGGACTACACAGTGGTTATCCAGAATATGTGGAGCTGAAATCTCATGTCATAGCATACCATGACATCATTCCATCATGTATATACATCTCATATCTAAGGAATTCGAAAGACAAGTCTCGTTGGTCGAGTTCTTCAAAAATAAAAACAAATTTTAAAAAAAAGGGATAGACGAGTCTTTGGATTTCCTTGGTAATGAAGATAAAACATTCATTCATACTATCATACATTCATTATTTACAACAGAAACTTATTGGGGTCCCTTTTCTATCATACTTTAGTGAACGGAAAAAACGAAGTCTCCACATCCCTACCGTATAAGAAGCAACCAGCAAAGACTTATGGATCTTTTCGAAGAGAATCAAAATGCTCTCCGCCGAGATATGGACACCATGGGAACTCGTATGGATCATCTTATGGAAACCCTTCATGCTGTTATCAAGGGTTAAGAAGAGTTACATCAAAGTGTTGCCAAGCTTACCACTGCTGCCCCCTCCACTTCTGCAAATGAAGGGAATAATAATGAAAATGTTAAGACTCCTACTGGAGTTCCTCGGAATGATGTTGATGATCATCACGATGTCATTGATCTTGATGGGCCCCACGTGAATCTTGTCGCTGGAGTTGCAGAAACTAAAAATGTACCATGCTCTTGAAGAGCGTATCAAAGCCATGGAGGGTATCAAGACTTTGGGATTCAATACTGCTGCAATGTGTCTCGTTCTTGGGGTAGTTATCCCTCCCAAGTTCAAGGTTCCTGATTTTGAAAAAATACAAAGGCACCTCCTGTCCAGAGACTTATCTTCGTTCCTACTGTCGCAAGATGATGACCTATGCTGAAAATGAACTCATTACTCATGCATTTCTTCCAAGATAGCTTGACTGTGGCACCGTTTGACTGATATATGCAACTAGAAAGAACTCATGTCAGTACTTGGGGAGAGCTTGCTAACGCCTTTTTGAAACATTATCATTATAATACTGCCATGGCTCCTAGCCACAATCAGCTTCAAGGGATGATACAAAAATCTGAAGAGTCGTTCAAAGAGTACGCCCAAAGGTGGCGTGAACTGGGTTCAAGGGTCAAACTTCCTCTTTTGGATCGTGAACTCATTGATTTGTTTATGGGTACTTTACGAGGTCCTTATCTCCAACACATGCTCAGTAGTACCTCTACTTCTTTTTCTGATAAGGTTATTATTGGAGAATGTCTTGAAACTTGTATTAAGGATGGAACGGTCCAAGGTATCCCTAACAATATTATTGTACCCCAAAATTTTCCCTCCCTTTTTCACAAGAAATAACAACCCTTGGGTTTTCTCAGATTTTTAAGATTGGCTCAGGAATTGATCAAACATACTTTTCTTTGGCAACAGATCAAGAATTAGGGTTTCTCTCGCATTTCTCAGAAGAAACATAATTCTCAGAAATTCAATTAGTTGCTACATGTTTTCACACTTGTTCAAGTTTACTGGTTGTTCTCAAGGTCTGTTCATCTGGGACAAAAAAAATGGGAGCTGAGACTGTCATTTGGAATATTCAGGTTTTATCTGATCCAGGTTAACCAGATAATGTGCGTCTGTTAAGACATCTTCTTGTTAATGGAATGAAACGTTTGCTTGTTAATGGAATGAGATGCTTGCTTGTTTATTGGAATACACAATGCGTATTTTGATTGGAATGCTGTTACAAGGTTACGAGACTGCAAAGTTTTTGGATTACTTGGAATTTAAGTTATCTGGATTAGAATTGTTGGAATGCAATTTCAATTATTTTGATTTGAGAATCTTAAATAATAAGTGAAGACTTGAAGAAAGAATGGCAAGATTATTGGACAGTAAATGATTTTATTGGATATCAATTTTCCTCACAAAGATTTTTCAGATGATTGATACAAAAATAATTTATTATTTGAATATTGTAAGTTTTTACAACTTATAGTATTTGAAAAAATAAATGTTACAATTAATGGAAAATCTATCTAATATAAGCCTAAGCCTCCTAAACTCCATTGCTCCTATGCTCAAAGTCTCCTGCTTCCTCTGCTTCCTCTATCACCCAAGTTGCACTCACATGAAAAAGACAAAGGAAAAGAAGATTAGTACAGTTAATTGAAAAGAATTTTCAAAGAAAAAAGAAAGGGAAATCATTCATCATTAAAGTTTGCCGTCCGGAATCAGAGTGCTATTTTTTCATCACGTTTTATTTTTATCTTCGCAAATCACAAGAAGATTGCTCTTCTTGGTTCACAAAGAGAAAAATAAAAGTGCAAATGCAAGCATACAAAAGCAATTGGTTCAAATGCAAACATAGGCCAAACTGAAACATTGCAAAGTCAGCAACCAAACAACAAGGCAAACTGTTATGCAAAAATAGGCCAAATTCAAACAAAGCTGCATTACTAAACATGGCATACAAGGCAAGCTGTACTAAGAAAACTAGAGGCAAACTGTCTAAACATTGCAAGCAAAGCAAACTGTACTAAGCAAACTAGATGCAAACTGTCTAAACATTGCAAGCAAAGAAAACTATACTAAGCAAACTGAGTTATAAAGCAACTGGATGCAAACTGTACAAATGCAGCAAGTACAAGTGCAGGCATATAACATGCAAATGCAGGAGATAAACCAATTGACAAGCAAAAGACTTGTCATAGCTATCATCATTTTCCAGCAGAATAGGTAAACTTTTCAGAATAAGGTGGAAAAGCAAAAGTGCTTTGTCATGGAGAGAGAAAGAGAGAAAATGATATCACCTTTTTGAAGTGTACAGTTTGGCAAAGCAGGCTATCACAAGTTGCAAATAAAAAAAAGCTAAAAAGATATAAAACTCCAAACTACATAACAGTTTGGAAGGAGGGGAAACACTTTGTCAAGAAAACCAGACTCTCCAACCTGCAGTTTCAAAACTGTAACAAGCTACAACAAAACAACCACAAAAACCTGCAAGTTTCAAACTCAGAACAACAACCACCAAGGCCTAAAAACAACACAACCTGTTACCAAACTGCAAGTTTCAAAAACAGCACAACCTGCATAACTTGCCAAACTATAACAAAGCTTGCCAAACAGCTAGAAATAGGCCAACTCCAAGCCAAGTCTGAAACTGCAAAAGTTGGCCAAACTGTAAACCAAGCCTAGCCAAACTGCAAGCTAACCAAACTGCAAACAAACTGTAACAAAGTTTTCCAAACCAGAAAAATTACAAAAAAACCTGTAACAGTTAGAAACAGCCAAAAGCCAAACTGTAAACCTGCATAGCCAAACTGTAATAGTTTCACAACAAAACCCTGTGAAACATCACAAACCAAAACACAGAAGAACCTGTGAATCATAACCACCCTGCAAACCATAAACTTGTAAGGCAAGTTGGCCAAACTGTAAAGCTTGCCAAAACTGCACAACCTGAAAACCACAAAGAAACTTGCAAGCATACCAATAGTCAATAACAAACCAACAAAGTTTCAGAACATTGAATCATCATAAACCATTATTCAAATTCAAAGAGAGAGGAAAAGAGTTGCAACAAAAACCATCAACCAAATCTGTTTCAGAATAAATCATCATCAACAAAAAAATCCAACAAAAGCCTACCAAACTCAATTTCAACAAAATCAACAAACACCATCAACAACAAGTCCCAGATTATCAAATCATCATCGACAAACATCAAACAAATTTCAGAACTGTACTCATCATCAACATTCAAGAGAAAGGAAGAGAGTTCCAGAAGCATAGCAACAAGTTTAAGAAATATTTCATCATCAACATCAACATTCAAAAGAGAGGAAAAGAGTTTCAGAAGCAAAGGCAACAAGTTTCAAAACACTCATCATCAATAAAAATACCAACAACAAGTTTCAGATCATCATCATTAACGAAAACAATCAACAACAAATAAAGTTTCAGAATCATCATCATTATCAATCATTTCCAAACAAAGTCAGAAGCAGGAAATCAAATCAACAATCAAAGTTTCAAAAGCCAAATTACCAACGAATCAGAAGCAAGCGCGCTTGGCCATCATCCTCCCCTCCGCCTCTAAGCCACCAAGGAAGCACCACCAGCTCCATCTCACTCTTTCCTCTCCATTTTTCCATAAAGTCCCAAGGTACGTTTTTTCTCAAACCCTTGCTGCATCTCAAGCATAAGCAGCATAGGTTTAAACAAAGAAACAATAAATAAGCTTAAACAAACATGAAACTGTAAAACTCAAATCAAGAAACAAACCGTACCATAATGCAACCAAGGCCATTGAATGATAGGAAGACGAGGAGAGTGAGGGCGCTCCGGCGGCTTAGGTAGGAGGAAGATCAGAAGCGTGAGATTGAGAAAGATGAAGGAGAAGAAAGAACGAGAACGGCGTCACTGTACAATAAGCCAATGAACCCTAATTTGTTCCAACCCCTAAAATGAAACAAATTGTGCATTGGGCCTGTTTGCCCCTAACCACATAAGCCCACAACGATTTTGCTAGCGCGTCCCCCCCCCCCCCATTTTTCCATTCTGACCTCTTTGTCCTTCTTTAGTTTTTTTTGTTTTGGGCCCAATTCTCAAATCCTAAGCCCATTCATCATTCTTTTTAATTTCTTTTGTTTAAACAAATGTTTTTTTAATTAATTCATTTAAGATTAATTTGTTTTCTTTTCTTTTATTAACACTAATAATATTTAAAATAATTTTGATTTTTTCTTAATTAGTTTTAGTCTTTTTTTCCTTTTATTATTTTCCTTATATTTAACAAGAAAACACCAAAAATAATAAAGATCTTCATTTAATTAATCTTGTTTCTTTAAACACTTTTCATTAATAAAACACAAAAAGAATAATAAAATACTTAATCTTTCTTTTTAGAATATATTTTTATTTATTTATTTTCAAGTTAATAAATACATGCCTTCCATAATTTATTGATTTTCTTTACTTCATAATTTGTTATAGCTTTATATTGAATTGCGACAATTCGATTTGGTTGTAATACTTGACATTTGGACATTATTATTCTTGTGAGACTCATCCCCATTTGTAATAATTTGTACCCCCATTCCCGGATACTTTTGTAATAGCTTAGACTTTTAATTTCCGCAATTTATTGCTTTCAATATACTGTGTAGTAATTAGGCGTGTATGGCAAGATTCAAAATCAATCGTTAAATGACCTAATCCAAGACAAAATGCATGAAAATAAATACACAATGCACACTTGCACCCTTAGGGTTACATCCACTTGTTGCCTTAAAAATGGGCCATGTTATGCATGTTGAGTATTTTGGCAATACAAAAACAAAACAAAATGATCTAGTCCCTCGGAAAATTGCTAAAAATACCTAACACAATTGCTATCATGGTCTATACGATGACCCACGCCTGTCCCGTTTAACATCCTAATACAAGGTTGTTCACCAAATGCAATGGTGAAACAACACTGTCAAAAGGGTTAAGAACACATAGGAAAGATCTTTGAGTAAAATAAGGTAGACAACTCTTAGTTACTTGATCAAAACTTGCAAAACATCCTTGCTATTTTCAAACATACCTCACAACACAATTTCCCAAAAAAACAAACTTTCAAACATTGGAATATCTTTTCAAAAAGACAAACACCTTTGTATATATTCAAACAAGAATCATTACAAAAGTTGCCACAACGATGGCCTCTTTTTCAAAGCATTTTCAAAACCACACACACGAAGCACCATTTCAAATAATTGAAAAGAAAAAGCAAGTGATCTAAACAAGTAACTAAGAGCCCATGGATAACCATGGATGAAAAGGGTGATTGCACCTTCCCTTTTCATAATCTACCCCCCAAACCCAAGAAAAAATCTCAAAGGTATTTCCTGTGCTTTTTGACCTTTCCTTAGGATAAAATAAAAAGTCAGTGGCGACTCTTGCTAAACCGAAACATTTGTGAACACAAATGCAAAACCTCAAGTCAGTTCTCCCACCGTATCACAAATACCAACAACAATACTGTCATTGGTAGGAAGTCGTTTTCTGGTTTCGTCAAGAAGAAAGATGGTGAGACTAGTGTTGGCACCATCAACCAAGGGAAAGCTCTTGAATGTCCTCAAGTTCGGTTTCCTTATTTTCCAACACCTGCTGCTGTTCCTAATCAATATGTTCCTCAAGTGTATGCTTCTACAACTCCAGCACCCTGGATGGCTTAACAACAACCTTTCACTCCTCAACCACAATATCTTCCACAACAACAATTTGTACCACCTCCAAATTATCAACAACGGAATCAGCAACCTCAAGGTCTGAGATCTCCACAAAGACAAAGAGCTCCTGAAAGAAGATTTGATCCTATTCCTATGTCCGATGCTCAGCTTATCCCTCAGTTACTTGCCAATCAGTTGGTTCAACTACGTGAACTTGGTCAACCACCTAATCCTCTCCCCAGGGGGTATGACATTAATGCTCATTGTGAATTTCATTATGGAGCCCCAGGCCACACGATTGAGAATGTAGAGAATTTAAATGTAAATTTCAAGATCTCCTCGATGCAAAGGCCATAAATTTCAACCCTGTTGGTCCCAATACTCAGAATAATCCCATGCCTCCTCACCCAGGGGAAGCAGTCAATGTTATTGAAGAAAGTAGTGAACAGACTCTGGTAACCAAGGTTGATGAGATCAAGATGTCATTAGGAATTGTTAGAGAACATTTGTTGGACCACGAGGTGCTACAGGAACTCCACGATTCTTTCTTAACATGTTCCTCTAAACCTGAAGAATGTACTAGTTTGAAGATGACTATCCAACAGCTAATGGGTGAAGATATCCTACAGGTAGAGAAGACATTTCAAGAAGAAGAGATTGATGTCTTGGAAATTCCCTATTATCTGAGAAGCATATCAGCAACACCAGGAACCCTGTTGACAATTCAGGCTCCTACTACCCCACTAATGATTCAAGCTCCGGTTACCCCCATGACAACTCAAACTCCTATTCCTCCTCTATGTAACAACTCAAAGGCAGTTCCGTGGGAGTATAATATGGTCTATATTCCTGGGAAGAAATATGAGTGTCCTCTGGCAGCTGACAAGAATATTACCAACATTGCAGGAACTAGTAACATGACTCATAATGGTAGGATCTTTTCTCCCCCACCACCACCTCCCAAAGAAACCAATGGTGATGCTCTAGCTAAGGCTAGGGGCAAACAAGTGATTGATAACCAGCCTGAACCTTCTGTAGGACAAGAAACTGAGTAACTTTTGATGATGCTTAAGCAAAGTGATTACAAAGTGGTGGATCAACTCAACCAGACGCTGTCAATGATCTCCATATTGTCTCTTATCTTGTGCTCGGAGACCCACCACAATGCCTTACTGAAGATTGTGTGTTCTGCCCATGTTACATAAGACATTTCTGTGGCCCAGTTTGAAGGGATCGTAACCAATATTGCTGTAGGAAATTGTTTGGGTTTCTGTGATGATGAGCTCCCAGTTGAAGGTAGAGCTCACAACAAAGCATTGCACATTTCTATGAAGTGCTTGGATACAATTTTATCTCGAGTTTTGGTAGATACGGGTTCTTCAATCAATGTGATGCCCAAGGCTACTTTGTTTAAGTTGAATATGGATTGGGTAATGATGAGGACTTCCACCCTGAGTGTTTGAGCGTTTGATGGTTCAAGGAGATCTGTGGAGGGAGAAGTGGATTTGCTTGTCAGGATTGGTCCCCACACTTTCTACCTGTCATTCTATGTTATGGACATTTGTCCATCCTACACTTGCCTTTTAGGTCGCCCATGGATCCATGTAGCAGAAACTGTGACATCTACTCTTCACCAACACCTGAAGTTCATTATAAATTACAAAGTTGTTGTCGTTTATGGAGAAGAAGATGTGGTGATTAACAATCTGAAAACCTACCGTTATATGGAAGTAGAAGGTGAGGTGCAGGAGTTTCCCTTTCAAGCTTTGAATATTATTTCTATTGACAAGTTCCCCGTCATGGAAGTTAAGAAGTATGAAGCACCCATGGCCTCTTTGAATGATGCCAAAGACCTCATGGAAGATAGATCTCCCCATGACGGTTGGGGAAAATTGATTGAAGTACATGAGAAGAAAGATCATTGTGGTCTTGGGTATCAGTCGTCGTCCTCTGTGCAAGCTAGTTTGGTTCCTCTCAAAGGAAAGCAGGTTCCCCCAATTTCTGAAGTGTTCATCAGTGCTGGTACAAGCAAATAAGGAAAAATTCTCTCGACAGATGATGAAGATGACAATGATGTTTCCAGATTTATCTATCAGATTGCGCCAGACCAGGAGCTCAGCAATTAGACTTCCGTGGACATCCCTGAAGTTTTTTTCCTTGATGTGTAATTTTCTTTTTCCATTAAGTCATATGCCTTGCCCAAGGCATAGAGACAACTTGTAGAAGGGGCCCCTTATGTTTTAATCTCCGTTTAAATTTGAATGAAAAATTGCACTTTCGCATACAATTTTGTTCTCTGTCTTTTCTTTTACTTTTAATTTTCAAAATAAAAATGGAAATGATTTTCTTTTCATATTCTAAATATTTTCTTGCAATTTCTAAAATAAAAACATAAAATCATTAACCATACAGATCCGTCTCGAACTCCGTCGAAAATAATAGTGCTATGGTTCCTAATATCCTTGAGAATTCAGTTGACCATGCTAACGAGGATAGTGGGGAAGATTGTGAAGCCCCTGAAGAGCTATCAAGACTCTTGAGACAGGAAGAGAAGGTCATCCATCCATATCAGGAAGAAACAAAAGTTATCAATCTCGGTACTGAAGAGGTAAAGAGAGAAGTCAAGATAGGTGCTTCCTTACAAAGTGAAGAAAAGAAGGGTTGATTAAGTTGCTTCGAGAGTATGCTAACATTTTCGCCTAGTTGTATGAAGACATGCCTGGTTTAGATACTGATATAGTGATGCAAAAATTATCACTCAAGCCGGAATATCCTCCTGTAAAGCAGAATCCGTGAAGTACCATACCTGAAATGGCTTTGAAGATCAAAGAAGAAGTTCAGAAACAACTTGATGCAGGCTTCCTATCTGTGATAAATTATTCGCCTTGGATTGCTAACATTGTGCCTATACCTAAGAAAGATGGTAAGGTACGTATGTGTGTTGATTATCGAGACTTGAATAGAGAAAGCCCAAAGGATGATTTCCCGTTGCCTCATATTGATGTATTAGTTAATAATACTACTCAGTCTTCAGTGTTCTCTTTCATAGATGGATTCTCAGGTTACAATCAGATAAAGATGGCTCCTGAAGACATGGATAAAATAGCTTTCGCCACTCCTTGGAGTACTTTTTGCTATAGGGTCATGCCTTTTGGTCTCAAAAATGCTGGTGCGACATATCAGCGTGCTATGGTGACTCTCTTTCACGACATGATTCATAAAGAGATCGAGGTGTATATGGACGATGTGATCGCAAAATCACAAACTGAGGAAGAACATTTGGTCCATTTACAAAAGTTGTTTGGTCGCCTACGAAAGTTTAGGTTAAGGCTTAATCCCAACAAGTGTACCTTTGGGGTTCGATCGGGAAACTTACTTGGTTTTATCATAAGTCAGCGAGGGATTGAAGTGGATCCAGACAAGGTAAGAGAAATACAGGATATGCCGACACCGAAAAATGAAAATTAAGTACGAGGTTTTCTTGGAAGGTTGAATTATATAGACAGGTTCATTTCTCATCTGACGGCTACCTGTGAACCCATTTTTAAATTGTTACGCAAGAATTAAGATGTCCATTAGGATGAAAGCTGTCAAGATACCTTCAAAAAGATTAAGCAATACCTTCAAGAACCACCAATACTCATACCTCCAGTTCCAGGGAGACCTCTCATTATGTATTTGACTGTGCTTGAAGGATTAGGGGTTGTGTGCTCAGACAACATGATGATACTAGACAAAAAGAACACGCCATCTATTACCTGAGCAAGAAGTTTACTAATTATGAATCAAGGTATTCATTACTTGAGAAGACTTGTTGCGCTCTTATGTGGATAACTCGATGTTTGAGGCAGTACATATTGATGCATTCTACACTTCTGATAACTGAGATGGATCCGATAAAGTACATCTTCGAGAAACCATCACTTACAGGGAGATTGGCTCGATGGAAAATGCTTTTGTCTGAGTATGACATCCAGTAAGTCACACAAAAGGCTATCAAAGGTAGAATTCTTGCTGATCATCTCGCCCACCAGCCCTTGGAAGAGTATTAGTCAATGAAGTTTGATTTTCCAGACGAGGATGTTATGAAACTTGATGATTAGGAAGGACCCGAACCAGGGGTGTGATGGACTCTCATGTTCGATGGTGCATCAAATAACATGGGCCATGGCATTGGGGACATTCTGACTTCTATGTGCAATACTCACATACCTTTCACAGCCAGGTTATGTTTTGATTGTACGAATAATGTTGCAGAATACGAAGCTTGTGTAATGGGCCTTGAAACAACCATTGATTTGAAGATCAAGATTCTGGAAGCTTATGGGGATTCTGCCTTAGTAATATATCAAGTAAGAGGTGATTGGGATACACGACACCCTAATTTAGTTCCATACCGGGATTACATATTAGAGTTGTTGCCCACTTTTGATGAGATCACCTTTGAGCACATTCCTAGAGAAGTAAATCAATTGGCAGATGCTCTGGCCACTTTAGCAGCAATGTTCAAAGTCAGTTATCTGAATCATGCACCCAATAAAAGAATCCATCGTTACAAGGATCCAACACACGTTTTCCCTACTCATTGTCTCACAACTGAAGACGTGTCAGGCGAAAACCCGTGGTATTTTGACATCAAAAGATATCTTGAGAAGCAAGAGTACACTAAGGGTACTACAATCTGTGATAAGCGGACTCTTAGAAGGTTGGAAACCAAGTTTTTATTGTCAGGAGACATTCTGTATAAAAGAAACTATGATTCGGTTCTACTCAGATGCGTGGATAACACGAAGCAGAATCTATAATACGAGAAATTCATGAGGGTTCTTTTGGGACTCATGCCAGTGGGCATTCCATGGCCAATAAAATCCTACGGGAAGGTTATTTCTGGATGACGATGGAAAGTGACTGCTGTGTGTATGCAAAGATGTGCCACAAATGTCAAGTTTACAAAGACAAGATACATATTCCTCCCACTCCTTTAAATGTGATGACTTCACCATGGCCCTTTGCAATGTGGGGCATTGATATGATTGGATGCATCGAGCCAAACGCTTTAAATGGACACAGGTTCATTCTTGTTGCTATTGATTACTTCACCAAATGGGTGGAAGCGGCTTCGTACAAAAATGTGACCAAGCAAGTTGTTACTCGCTTCATCAAGAAAGAAATCATATATCGTTATGGGAATCCTAACAAGATCATCACTGATAATGGGTCGAATATAAACAACAAGATGATGAAGGAAATGTGTGAAGAATTCAAGATTGAGCACCGTGATTCATCACCCTATCGGCCAAAGATGAATGGGGCAGTTGAAGCAGCTAACAAGAACATAAAGAAGATTGTACAGAAAATGGTGAGAATATACAAATATTGGCATGAGATGTTGCCTTTTTCTCTACACGGCTATCTGAATTCAGTGTGTACTTCCACCGTGGTAACTCCTTTTTCACTAGTCTATGGTATGGATGCGGTACTCCTAGTTGAAGTGGATATTCCTTCATTAAGGGTTCTGATGGATACTAAGCTTGATGAAGCTGAATTGATTCAAACAAGGCTCGACCAACTCAATCTAATCAAAGAGAAGCACCTAGAAGTCATTTGTCATGGTCAATTATATCAACAATATCTCAAGAGAGCATTTGACAAGAACATTTGACCTCGAGAGTTCCACACAAGTGGCCTAGTCTTAAGGAAGATTCTCCTAATTCACTCTGATCTAAGAGGCAAGTGAACTCCCAACTATGAGGGGACGTACACCGTGAAGAAAGCTTTCTTAGGAGATGCTATAATCCTAACAAACATGGATGGGGAAGACGTTCCACTTCAAGTCAATTCAGACTCATTCAAAAAATACTACACCTAAGGAGACCCGCTAAGTTGAAAACCTAAAAGGGAAGCTTAGGAAAAAGTTAGGGCTAAAAAAAAGAAAAAAGAGAATAACCCGCTAGGTCGAAAACCAGAAAGGGCGACTTAGGCAAAAATGGGTATCCTGGTGGATTGAAAACCCGAAAGGGCGATCCAGGAAAAAATTAGGGACAAAAAGCGAGAGACTGCTGTGTGAAGACTCTTCACAAATAACAAGTACACTCTTATAACACTAGATGGATCGATTCAACTATTATCTTTCGGAAGCTCAGCACTAGGACAATCTGGGATATGGGAACTATAGCAATATCAGTTTTAATGGAAGTTAAAGATTTTCTTATTTCCATTTTACTTGTTTTATTTTGTTTTTTCTTCACAACTTCCTTATTTAGGAGTTATTTCCATGTACGAATGCCTATTCACAGGCCAAGCTCATTAATAAAAAATTTCCCTTCCACCAAAATGTCTTTGTTATGTCCTTTTTACTTTATTTTTCGTATCTGAATTGTGATTTAAATTTTTTATAAAGCATTGCATTAAAAATAATATGGCAATAATAATCACAAGATAAGATGTGAAACATGAAATTACATGGATATAAAGGCATCCCAAGGGATTGCCATGGCGTTCAAGTGTTTTTTTTCTATGCAGGTAGCAAGTCATAGCGGTCACCTCGACCATGCTTTCATCCTCGTCACCTCCTTATAGGCGGTTGAGCACCCGATTCTTCAACACCGAGAAACTTGGGGCATTTGATTAGATCCATGTCCCTACCCAGTCATCCACAAGAAGTCCAACATGTGGAGAAAGTCAGATCAAGCTACTCCTTCTCATCAAGATTTAATCCCCAGTAAGCTTGACAAGGCTATAATTCAATTCTCAAAGTTTTGAAGCACCAACCTGTATTGGCATATCAAGACAACAGGCAACGGACCCCAATGAGCCTCATCACTCGCATTCTGCATATAATAAATGTCACTGCATATTACATTGCATCCTCAAACGCAAAGCATATTCATGGATCATCATGCCATACTTTAAAATGCTTATGAAGCATGATCTACATTAGGTACCTTGCACAAAAGCCCCAAATCAGCAAAACATTCTGTAATATGGTGGGAGAACTGACTTGGGTGTTTTGCGTTTTATCGCAATTGTTGCGGATATCAAGTGTCGGCGCCGACTTCTCTTTTATCCATTAAAGGAAAGGGTGAAAAGAACAGGAAAGACCTTTTAAGAATTTTCTTGAGTTCAGGGGGTAGGTTATGAAAAGGGAAGGTGTTACCACCCTTTTCATCCGTAGTTATTTACGATATCTTAGTTGCTTGATCACTTTCAAATTCTTTATTTGAAATATGTTTGTGATTGTTTTTGAAAGTGTTTTTGAAAGTATTTTTGAAAAGTGCCTTCATTTAGGCAAACTTTGAAATGATTCTCGTCTCTATAAGAATGAATACAAAGTGTTGACTTTTGAAAATATTTCATGGAAAAGTGTTGGTGTATTTGAAAGATGTTTTGAAATGTTGTGAGCAAGCAACTACGAGCGTTCTACCTACTCAAAAAGTCAGTTCTTTTCCTCCTCCTTTAGATATTGCTTATCTTACCATTGATTGATAAGAAGCCCTGTCATTGGATGTGAAGGGACAGGCGTGGGTCGTCGTATAGACATAGAAGGAAACATTGGAGGATACCTTAGCAATTTGTTGTAAGGGTCTAAGATCGTTTACCGAAGGCAACATCGAAGGGTCATCGAGGGGCTACAATGTTGTATTCGAGGGTCATTTGGTAAAGTATCCCACGCTCGAAGGACATGACTATTTTTTATCTGAGGCAACAAGTGTGGATTACCCTAGAGGTGCACGTGTGAAAAATGTTTGATTACATGCATTTTTGTCTTTGAGATTAAGGTTTTCTAATGGTTGATTTTATCTTTCCATACACACCTTAATTACTAAAAATTATATTAAAGCGATAAATTGCGGAAATTAAAATACTACGCTATTACATCTTTTTTGGGGATGGGGGTACAATTTGCAAATAGGGATGTAGTAGAAGCCTAATTAAATTATTACAACCATATTGAATAAATGAATAGCAATGAAAATATAAAAAATATAAAGATAGTGTAAAATGAAAGGAAATTTGTTTTTTTAAACTTTTATGTATCGACACATGCATTTATGCATCATACATAACATTTCTTGTTTCTGGAAAATCAAAATCAACTCAATATGAGTCGATAAATAATGGTATGTGTCGACTCATTTCTTGTTTGTGTCGACACATTCATGTTTTTGTTTCGACTCATACACTTTTTGTCTCTTTGTATTATACATAGATAACAGTATGCATTGATGCATAAGGCCTTGTATCGGCTCATACTTTGTTCTGTAACTAAAATGAGTCGACTCATGCGTGTTTTGTGTCGACTCATATCTTATTTTACACCATATATGTGTCGACACTGTGATACAGTGGGAGAACTGACTTGGTTGTTTTGCGTTTTATCGTAAATGTTGCGGTTAGCAAGAGTCGCCACCGAATTTTATTTTATCCAAAAGGAAAGGTGAAAAAGCACAGGAAAGACCTTTGAGATTGTTTCTTGAGTTCGGGGGGTAGATTATGAAATGGGAAGGTATTAGCACCCTTATTGGCCCCATAGACCAAAAATAGAGAAGATAAAGCCAAGCTGAAAAATGCTTCGAGAATGGAAAAACTTAGAGAAAATATCTGAATTACAAATTAGTCTTCGACCAGACATCACCATCAAGCCTTCGACGGGAAAGGTCATGTGGCCTTCGACTAGAAGAACAAACCTTCGTGTCAACACCAAAGGAGAAGGGTATTTGAATTTGAAGATTGGAGGGAAATGCAGTTCGCCAGCAGTTAAAAGAAAGCAACGTGGTAGGAAGATAGAGGTCGAGGGACATGCAGAAGACACTTGTATTCATCCTAGAAGCAAAGCCACCCTCGACAATTACATATTTTTAGTATAAAACTAGGAAGTTTGTGTAGAGTTTCCGTGTGTTCAACCTATTGTGCTAGTTACTCAATATTATTCAAGTACCCGCTGTGTGTGAAAGAATAACTGAGAATGTGCGTTGGAAACACCATTTTTTATTAATAAAGTCTTTTTACATTGCTTTGATCTTCTTTTGCAAAGTTTACATTTCTACATCTTTACCTGCATTTCTAGTTACCTTCTTACTTTCCAAAACCATAAACACAATATCCTTGGTCGAACGTGCGTTCTTCCTAGATTTCAACTTTCACATCAAACCAACATAAAAATTAGCATATGTTCTGGGATCAATCTGATCGATCCCACGAGTAACCAAAAGGAATTTCCTTTTTGGAGGATCAGCGGTTGTTTACCAAAAACCACGGTAAACAAATTGGCACACCCGGTGGGACGTTGCTAGTTTTTATCATCTATTTGTTCATGTTATTGATTTCCTTTTTTACGTATACAGCGTTGCATGTTATTAAGAAGTGGTAGAATAACCAACGAGAGTAGAATGGCTAATGAGCCAAATCATGGAGAAATACCTCCACCAAATATTACTGGAACAACGGTTATAACTACCATTGGCGAAAAATCTCAACTTCTGTTGGTTCGGTACCAACGTTAACAATGAATCAAACAGGACCATTACTTTCGTATGTGGGTCTTAGAGGTCCATTAGGAACACCCCCACCAAGGGCAAATCCAGGATCTCGACCGTACATTCCCCCAGGATTCTCGACAGCCTGGATGGGTCGAGAACAACCATATGGCATGCCAACCACTAAAATGGCTAGCCTTATGAATGTTGTGTCCACTTTTTCAGAACCTTTGGTGAGTGCATCATCACCATTATAGGGATATGGAGCCATTATGGAAAATTTGGGTAGAAACCAGATTTTAGGAGGACCATCACATGCAATACCAAGCCTCACAAATGCTTCTACAGCAATTTTGAGGCAGCAGATGGATGAAAGCAACCATGATATGGTGCAAATGTTGGCACAAACCCTAAGTACAATGCTGAACCCCCTAATACAAAATACTACCCAATCGAATCAACAAATGGAAGTGCAAATGACGCGCATGGATGAATTCTTTGGGGTACCCCAAACTATTCGACAACCCTAAAGAAAACCAATAAGAGTAAACCAACGGGTAATCGTGGAAGAATATTCAACCGTTAATCAAAATCCACAGATCCCTAGAGTAGAAATAGAACAACCTAGGGTCGAAATACCTCGAAATCTCCCACCAATCCCTATAGAAATCGATCAAGGAGTGATTATGGTGAATAGGAACCAAAATGCTGATGAATTGATACAGTAAGTTCGACACCAAAATTATGGAACAGATAATAATCTGACTGCCATGATCGAAAGGATTATGATACAAAATGGGATGAACATTGGTTTTCACAGGCCAAACTTCACATCCCCATTGTCAGAATATATCCTGCAAACAGAATTACCCCCTAGGGGGAAAGTCCCCAAGTTTACAAAATTTTCAGGGAATACGACAGAATCTACTGTCAAACATGTGGCGAGATATTTGATAGAAGCCAGGGAAATAGCTAACAACGAAAACATTAGGGTTAAATACTTCCCAAGTTCTCTAACAAAAAACGCTTTTACTTGGTTCACTACCCTCCCAGCCAATTCGATCCATAATTGGAATTAATTGGAAATGTTGTTCCATGAACAATTTTACATGGGATATACCAAAATAAGTCTAAAATAACTGGCTAGTGTGAAGAGGAGATTCACTGAGCCAATAGATGAGTATCTAAATAGGTTTCGACTGCTTAAAGCCAGATATTTTACCCAAGTTCCTGAACATGAATTGGTCGAAATAGTAGCAGGGAGACATGGCCCAGTTGGCCGATAGAGTTCAACAAGTAGAACGCCTTAAAGCCGAAAAGGCTAAGGCGACCAAAACTCATCGAAGAGAAAGAGTAGCCTATGTCGAAATGGATGATGACGATCCATAGACATCTAGTGATCCTATAAATGTCGAAGAAGGCGAGATAGATTTAGCGGAATTAAAACAAGGGCTTCCATACTCTTGTAAATTGCTAGTGCCCTCAAATGGAAAAAATCCTGTAGAGTCTGAAAGGAACAGTGATAAATTCCCAAAGAAAACATATAGTTTTGACATCACTAAATATGATGAGATATTTAATTTATTAGTCAAAGATGGCCAAATGATAGTGCCCCCAGGGGCAAAAATGCCTCCTTTAGAACAAAGGAAGAAAAGAGGTTTTTGTAAATATCACAATTTTCTGGGCCATAAAACCTCACAATGTTTTCCTTTCAGGGATCTTGTTCAAGAAGCACTCAAAGAAGGAAGGCTTAAGTTCGCTGATAAGACGGAAATGAAAATTGATTCGAACCCGCTACAAGGGGACGCACATTATGCTGAACCAGTGGGAATCCATATCGTTGAAGTTTCTGAGGACTTCGTTAACAAGCCCATATTTGGCAGTTTTACTGGAAACATATCTAGGAAAACTATCGAAGGGGTGAGGAAGGCCACTGAAGGCCTGAAACTGAACAAAGGAGCTGTTGAAGGCTCAATCAAAAGGGTTACTGAAGGTCCAAACACAAACAAAGGAGTTGCTGAAAGCTCCAACAAGAGAACCACTACACGTTCTTACTTGGCTGTCGTTAAAGGTTCGACAGATAACTTGGAGGCCAAGATGCAGAAACTGAACCTCGTTGCCAAAAGCAACATGGAGGTAAACATGGTCGAGGTATCTGAAGCCAAGACTTCAGAAGAGGCCATTCGACAGGTGGAAGTGAACAAAACAACATTTCCAAAAGAAAACGAGGATCTAGAAGAATTTTTACATCGATGCCAGAAGAAAAAGTCTGAAGTGATGTTGTGTCCCAGATGCACTTATATCTTTGATAAGAAAGCTGCGGAACACATACAAGGTATGAGAGAAGTGAAGGCAAAATGGGGCACCAATGCTCAACCAAAAATAGATCCAGAAGATAGATATGATCCCAGGAGGGGACATCAAAAGGTCCCATGAACCAGGTAAGGAGGCCACCAACTTATCAGCCTCCAACTAATGTACCTGTAGGTACTTGGCTCAACATAGTGGGAAGAAAAAGTCCCAACGAAGAAAAATGGCGAACGTTTGACGTGCCAAGGGGCTCTTATTTGGATTAGAGAAAAGAGTACCATGCCACAACATCAAATAAAATGACTCACATATAGAGCAACTACAAGGGGAAAAACCCCATGTCTCGTTCACAATGGCGAAGATTCCAAAGACGATGAAAGGCCGAGAAAGAGGCTGCAACAGAGCCTCACCCAGAATCTAGCACCAACGTGCAAAGAAAAGGAAAGCAAAGAAAACCTCTGGATAGGGAACCAATTGGTGGAAAATTGGTGTGGCCAGAACAATATGGGTCGAATGACGAAGGTAACTCTGAGTCTGACGATACTTTAGACATTATGGTAAATGTCATATCAGTGCTGCCTAGGGAGTACAATCGTCAGGTCGGAGTTGAAGAAACTGACTTGATGGTCAAACAGGAAATGGCCATACATAGGCCAATGTGTTACTATGTAATGAATAATGGCTGCATTGAGGAGCAAAACGCTTTCTTTGAGCCACCAACGGAGGCGATGAAAAATCACCTCAAGCCCCTATTTAACAGAGCAAAGATAGGGGAAGTGACTATAAATAATATCCTTGTTGATTGTGGGGAAACCATAAACATAATTCCACAATCTATGTTAGGAAAACTAGGAAAAGGGGATGCTGATATTAAGCCCTACAACATGGTCCTCTCAAATTATGAAGGGGGTATTGGAACCACCATGGGAGTTATACAACTCGATCTCAAGGTGGGCTCAATTCTTCGACCTACCATGTTTATGGTGATTTCAGCGAAACCAAATTATAATCTGCTCTTGGGTCGAGAGTGGATACATGGCATAGGTGCAGTGCCATCTTTGATGCATCAGAGGGTTACGGTATGGCGTCCCGATGGTATCGTGGAAAACATCAAGGCGGATCAAAGTTACTACCTGGGCAAAGTTAACAACATTGGAAAGAATAACTTCGACAAGAATTTGGCTCATATAGGGCCATGCAGCCCTCCTGAATTCGATCTGACTCCACCACCCAATGCTTTCTGCTCTCTTTACCTACACTCTGACTATGTGTTTCAGTGGGATAGAGAGGATTTGTCAAACATCGACTATGGAGGAGTTGATGATATACGACCAACAGGTTGGGGAAGTGAGTTTGGTGATGATGACTGAGTCACAAGCTCTACGAAAGATTTTGGCATATGTAGCCGAAAATAGAATGATACCGGCCTTAGAAGCTGATGTCAAGTACATGGCTCTTGAAGCCAATGAACAGGTATCTTCCCAAGAAGGCCCTGGGAAAGATTTCGACCCAGAACCTCCTGACTTGGAAGAGAAAGAAGTGCAAAATCAGAGGTTAGACGCCATCTATGATGATGAACCTCTAGGTTTCGAAAAAGATTCGTTGGCGGACAATGTTAGAATGCTAGCCAAGACCCCTTAGAAGAATTAAATCTAGGCGAAGGTCCTATAAAAAAGCCAACGTATATCAGCGCAAAGATAGATCCAGGGCTCGGGGTCAAAATGATCCAATTGTTAAAAGAGTTCAAAGATTGCTTTGCATGGGATTATGACAAAATGCCTGGTCACGACAGAAGCTTGGTGGAACTTCAATTGCCAACAAAACCTGGATAGAAGCCTGTCAAGTAAACTCTAAGGCGCTTTACACCAGAGATTCTGTCAAAAATCAAAACGGAAGTCGAAAGACTGTTGAAATGCAAGTTCATCCAAACGACCAGGTATGTCGAATGGATTGCAAATATTGTACCTGTTATAAATAAAAATGGTACTTTAAGGGTGTGCATTGATTTCAGAGATCTGAATGTTGCAACACCCAAAGATGAATATCCAATGCCTGTGGCGGAAATGCTTGTCGATTATGCCACTGGTTTTGAGTAAATGAGTATGCTTGACGGGTACTCTGGATATAATCAAATTTTTATTGCTGAAGAAGATGTGTCGAAAACAGCTCTCCGTTGCCCTGGGGCCTTAGGCACCTACAAATGGGTAGTGATGCCTTTTGGACTAAAAAGCGCAGGGGCAACATATCAAAGAGAAATGAATTCTATCTTCCATGATTTCATTGAGACTTTTATGCAGATTTACATTGATGATATTGTTGTCAAATTTGTTTCAGGGCAGGCTCACATGGACCATCTTCGACAATCCTTTAAGAGGATGAGACGCTATGGTCTGAAAATGAATCCTCTAAAGTGCGCTTTTGGTGTCAAAGCAGGGGACTTCTTAGGCTTTGTGGTCCATAAAAAGGGAATCGAGATAAACCAAAACAAGACCAAAGCTATTTTGGAAGCCAAAGCGCCAACCAACAAGAAGGAATTGCAGTCTCTACTTGGGAAGATAAATTTCCTAAGGAGATTTATATCCAACCTTAGTGGGAAAATGCAAGCCTTCTCACCACTACTACGACTCAGCAAAGGAGCATTGGAATGGGGGCAAGAACAACAATAGGCCTTTGACAAAATCAAAAGGTACCTCACTAAGCCACCCGATTCTGGTACCTCCTTGTAGAAATAGAAGTATGAGATTGTACATAGCCGCATCTGATAAAATCTTAGGGAGCATGTTAGCTCAAGAGGATGAGAATGGTGTCGAAAGACCCAACTACTACCTCAGTAGAGTTTTAAATGATGCGGAAACTAGATATAACGAAGTTGAAAAACTATGTTTATGTCTTTACTTCTCATGTACAAAACTCAAGCAATATATTAAACCAGTTAATGTTTATGTTTCGTCTCATTTTGATGTTTTAAAATATATGTTGTCGAAACCCATTTTGCACAGTAGAATTGGAAAATGGGCACTTGCATTAACTGAGTATTCATTAACCTTTATGCCTCTCAAGCCTGTGAAAGGTCAAGTGGTAGCAGACTTTATAGTTGACCACTCAATAACATAAGAATCAGTAAATTATTTGGAGATTGAACCGTGGAAGTTATACTTTGACGATTCTAGTCATAAAGACGGAACTGGAGTAGGGGTTCTCGTTATTTATCCAAACAAAATTCCAACAACATTTAAGTACAAGATCGAAGAAGATTGTTCCAATAATGAGGCTGAATACGAAGCTTTGATCGTAGGCCTTGAAATCTTGTTGGAATTGGGGGAAACTCGAGTCAAAATAATGGGAGACTCAGAGTTAGTCCTAAAATAGGTTACGAAAGAATACAAATGCATAAAAGAAAATCTTATCATGTATTTCGTGATTGCCAGGCGATTGTTGAAGAACTTCAAAGTGGTTAACATTCGACATATACCCAGATTGGAAAATCAAGTGGCTAATGATTTGGCATAGATCGCTTTCGGGTATAAAGTTTTGAAAGAAAAACTACAACAAGCAATCCAAGTTAGAGGAAGAGTAGCATCCACTAAGTTGTCTCCAATATATTTGGAAACAACAACGTTGGGATACACTAATCACGAAAACTTCGAGATTTCATTCACAGACAATTTAACAGAACAAGACTGGAGAAAGCCTATAGTAGATTATTTACAGAATCCAGTGGCTGCGACATAGAGAAAGATAAAGTATAAGGCACTAAGATATATACTAATGGGAAATGAATTGTTCAAGAAAACACATGAAGGTGTGCTGCTGAAATGCCTAAATGAAACAGAAGCATACATAGCTCTTTCGAATACACACTCTGGGGCATGTGGAGCACATCAAGTAGGCCATAAGATGAAATGGTTGTTGTTTCGACAAGGACTGTATTGGCCCACTATGTTAAAAGATTGTGTTTATTTTGCAAAAGGATGTCAAGAATGTCAAGTGCACACAGGCATCCAGCATGTACCGGCAAGAGAACTTCATTCGATTGTGAAACCTTGGCCTTTTAGAGGATGGGCTTTAGATCTTATTGGAGAGATTCGACCAGCATCCTCTAAAATCCAAAAATACATACTGGTGGGCATTGATTATTTTACTAAATGGATCGAAGCAATTCCTTTAGTCAATGTAGACCAAGAAAATTTCATTGAATTTATTCAAAAGTACATTATATATAGATTTGGAACTCCTGAGACAATAACGACAGATCAAGGATCAGTTTTTACTGGTCGAAAAATGCAAGAATTTGCTACAGAAATGGGATTCAAGCTGTTAACATCTACACCTTACTATGCACAAGCTAATGGCCAAGTCAAAGCTGCAAACAAGGTAGTAATCAGTTTAATAAAGAAACATGTGGGAAAGAAACCAAGAAACTGGCACAAGACGTTGGATCAAGTTTTATGGGCTTGTCGAACCTCACCTAAAGAGGCTACAGGAACAACACCATTTCGCCTAACATATGGTCATGATGCGGTATTGCCAGTGGAAATTTGTCTACAGTCAACGAGGGTTCAGAGACATCAGGATATTCCTTCTGAAGTTTATTGGAATATGATGTTAGACGAGTTGGTTGATGTTGATGAAGAAAGGTTGAAAGCTTTAGACCTCTTAAGATTACAAAAGAAATGGGTCGAGAAATCCTATAATTGAAAAGTAAAACCTAAGGCATTTCTGCCTGAGGATCTAGTATGGAAGGTAATTCTTCCAATGGATCGAAAAGATAGAAATATGGGAAAATGGTCCCCTAAGTGGGAAGGACCTTTAAAAATTATCCAAACTTTCTCTGGTGGAGCCTATGAGATCGAGGAGTTAAATGAAGATCAAAGGCTTCTGAGAGTAAATGGTAAATACTTGAAAAAGTATAGACCTATGCTTCAAGAGGTTAAACTAGCCAAAGTATAATCACGATCAAAATAAGAAATAGCCAAAATGGAAAATTTCATTAAAGATTGCCAAAATGGCTGAGTCATTACAATAAGTGATTATGCAAATATAAAGACAGAATTTAAAAGGGGAGACTGGCCTTGATCTGGAGGTATTTGATCCTCTTTAATTCCAGATGTCGTTCGCAAAGAGCCTTCGACTTATGAAGGGTTTCAAGTTTAGCATCAAGCGTTTGGGCTCAATCAGCATGCTTTAACCCTTCAGCAAGTTCCTCTTGGCTTTTAGACTCAGTATTAGTGGTGAGAAGTTCTTCCTTCCTTTTATCATTGGCGGCAATTTTAGCCTCTAGTTCTTTGATCTATGCCCTCATTTTATCCGTGTCTTGATCAATCTCCTCAGCTTCTTTCTGCCTAGCCTCTTGAGCCTTCGACAATTCTTTTACTTTGGAAGCTGATTCAGTAGCAGCATGCCAAGCAGCAGCTACATGGCCGTTGGCCTCTTCGATCTCGCGAGCAAGAGTCCTTCAACGATTGTAGTCTGATGACACTTGGCCAATAATGGAAGTTAAATCCAGAATAACGCTAGCTACGTCTGGAGAAGCAACAAGGAGACCAACAACCCTCAAAGTGGTCTTCAGGAAGGAAGGAGCAGTAAGTTCTCCCTCCAAGGTCAACATTAAATCTCTTTTGAAAATTTGTGCCTTAACCTTCTGAAGTGCCTCATCAAGAGGAGACGTTGAGGTGGACTTTCCTGACGCAGTCGAAACACTATGGTCAGAAGAACTTTCTCGCCCTTCGAGAATGACAGTCAGGTAACCCAGAGGATTTTGATGTTTCATCAAGGCCAAAGCTTCTTTGGTTCGAGACCCTGTCGAAGGGGCACCCTCATTAGTGGCAGTAGCCACATTAACTACCTGTGCTGGATTATGGGCAGCTTCAGTGTTCGTTAGATTTTGGGCCCCTTCAGTAGAGTCTTCTCTGCCATCAGCATCTGGAATTCTTTCATCCTAATTTTCCCCTCCAGCATATCTTCCCTCTCTGTTCCAGCTACGACATCAGTAGCGTCCTCCTCTTCACCTTCCTATGCATCACCCATAGGAGCCCTAGTTTCTTCCTGTTCTCCTAGAGGGCCTTCTTCATTTGCTTCCTCTATGGTCTCATATTGAGGCTCAGAAGTTTGGTTCACCTCATCAGCGGAGCTAACAAAGAAGCCTTTTGCTGAAGAAGGCCTATAAGTGGGATCTCCCTCACTATTTAGCAGAGTGGAAAATCCTTCAATAAGAGTGGGAGCTTGTTTAGAAGTGCCTCCAGTATCCTGAAGATTAAGAAGTTTTATTCTCAAAATTCTTGTGAAAAAAGGGGTTAGTTCAGGAAATAAGCAGATGTCTGTCGAAGTAAATACCTGAAGAGGAACTTCGGCACCGGGGCTGGAATTGTCACTCTCACTAGGATTATTTAGCCTAGCAGCTACCTCTTGCTCAGTGGGTTCTCTGATGACTACAAGAGGAGGCCTTGATTTGGTAGCTGTAATCTTAATTTTTGTTTTGGGACGAGGCTCAGGTGCAGGAGTTGTTTTCTTTAATTTTTGTCTCTTCAATGGAACAGGAGGAGACTCCTCTTCTTCATCACTAGAGATCTCAATTTCCTGAACCTTCCATTTCTTGGGAGTGGTCTTCTGAACATCCAGAAAGATAAGAGTCAAAGACATCAACATCTATATCAGAAAATAGAAAAGGATAAAGGTATAGCAGAAAGTGAATTCCTTTGGTGAAGGGTTAACAAAAGGGTCTCCCCCTATGGTCCTTTCAGCAGCCTTTTTTGTGCTGGTCCTCTTCACAGCTATACAAGAAACAAATATAAGGTGACATTGAATGATTGAATCTAAGACAAGGAAACAAAATGAAAGAAAATATTACCTTTCTTGATCTTGTCAAGGACCAGTTTGAACACCTCGCGAAGGTGGTGGGCGAAATCCTTCTCGTCGAAGAATTCCTCATTATAATACTGCCTCCACCACCCCCTCAAAATTGGGCGAACACATAAAATTAAGATTGAAGTCGAACAGAGTTAGTACGGTCCGACCAATGTACCTACCAATGTGCTTGGTAGCAGCATCCTCTGAGTAATCTGCGTTATAAATTAATAGCAGTTTCTCTCGAGAGTAGATGGGAGATGGGAGTGACTGGAAAATACCGAATTATCGACAGACAAGATTCAGTTGGTAAGTAATCAAACTTAATTGATTCTTTGAACTCTTGAGTCTCAGTGGCATGATTCTGGTTCGAAGAAACGACTCCCAAATGGCCACATATTCGTCCTCTAAGTCCTCCTCATCAGCTGAAGGAAATGGTCTAGTAAACCATTTTGGGCCAACTTTTCGACTGGCGAAGGGAGCCATGGTCAAAACAAAATTTTTGCGCTCTGCAAACATCATCACAAAGCTGGTGAAGGCCTTTTGAAATTGCTGACCCTCGTCAGTCGGAGTCAGCAAAGCTAGCCTGGTGCCTTCGACCCTCCTGTTCAAAATTTCTGGGGCTTCTTTGTTTATCGTATTCTTTTGAGGAAGAAAATATTCGAAGGTGGCGTTGAGCCAAAGTTGAAGAAGCCAAAAGGGTTCAGAAAGGATCAAGCTTGCCCTGTCTCCTATGACTTTGAGTTGAGTCACACCATTGTTGATGGACTCATACAGATTGGCAAGAATCAATTCAGCCAAGCAGAGAGGGTAGCCGTGATGAAGTTGTGTTGCGAGCGTGAGCATCTTCTTAGTCACTTGAAGTGACTTGGTACAGAAGACGAATCGAGACAGCCACATAGCCAAGAAAGCTATGTGTTCGACCTCCGACACAGTACTGCATGATTTATCATGAAAATGGTTGATGAATGTGGTGTATGTGGGCTTTGTAGCTGAAAACCCAATGGCATCTTTAGATAAGTCCTCTGGGTCGAAGTAGTCACCAGTTGGTCGAAGGCCGGTGATTGCTGCTATGTCGAAGAGAGTTGGAGTCACCATTCCACAAGGAAGGTGAAATGTGAAATGGGCGCTGTCCTAGAAATATAACGAAGACACTAACATAAGAGGGCAGTAAGACAACCCTGCCTTCGACAGCATCACCAAATCATAAATCCTCATTTCCTTCCAAACTGGGGTTTGCGCCTTCTCCATCTTATTCAGCCAGTCTGAATATTCTGAAGAGAGACTAGGGCACGATCGAAAGATCTTGTTCCCTTTGTTCATGAACTGAAGGTTAATGTCCTCCTTTGTCTGAGGGTGTTGCTGGTTAGCTGGAGTCACATCCTCAGGAACGTTCCTGAGTTTCTTCGCACAACCTATGGGCTTGAGCCTAGGGTGAGTGGGGAAGAAAGTACGATTTTTCATGGGATCCTCGACGCATGCAGATAGAGGGCCAGACATGGCATATATATTCTCATGATATCTAATAGGGATGAGGAGCTGGGAATTATACGCCTCACGCCATTCTTTAGTCATTGGTTTAGAGAAGAACCTTGGCCCCTCAGTTAAAGCAGGAGAAGAGTTTGTGGGGAAGATATCTGGTTGACGCTGTACGTCAGCCACATTCTTAGGTTTGGGGTTGTTGGGAGCGTTAGAAAGGAAAGCCATTGTTATGAGATAGTAAGGAACGAAGATGACGGTGTAAGGTGTTTTTTGCAAAGGAGATTGAAAATGCTAAGTGTTGTGAAAGTTCAAAAGGAGAAGACTCAAGGCTATTTATAGTGTCCAGGGGGAAGTGTGTCTCGTCAAGGCCATTTAATGCTATGGACATAGTGGGGCACGTGGCAAGCTGCAAAGCAGTTATCGTACAGGTGATGGGAAACATTTAACATGCTTGCCTAGGTTCTAGGAGTAATGGTCATAATGGCAGCATGGTCACGACTGATTAAAAAGACGTCTTGGGAAAAGAGTAATGATGGTTTTGAGTGTGGCAGCTGTTGGAAGACGAAAAACGCACGTTAAAACCTTTTTGGACAAAAAAAGGGCAGGTGTCGAATAGGAATGTCAAATAATGACTATTTCTCTCGACATCGAAATAGGCATTCTTGGGGGGCAATTTGTTGGCTTGAAATCGACACCTACTATATATTGGCCCCATAGACCAAAAATAGAGCAGATAAAGCCAAGATGAAAAATGCTTCGACGGATGGAAAAACTTAGAGAAAATATCTGAGTTACAAATTGGTCTTCGACCATACATCACCATCAAGCCTTCGATGGGAAAGGTCCTATGGCCTTCGACTAGAAGAACAAACCTTCGTGTCAGCATCAAAGGCGAAGGATATTTGAATTTAAAGATTGGAGGGAAATGTAGTTTTCCAGCAGTTAAAAGAAAGCAACGTGGCAGGAAGATAGAGGTCGAGGGACATGCAGAAGACACTTGTCTTCATCATAGAAGCAAAGCCACCCTCGACAGTTACATAATTTTAGTATAAAACTAGGAAGTTTGTGTAGAGTTTCCGTGTGTTCAACCTATTATGCTAGTTATTCAATATTATTTAAGTACTCGTTGTGTGTGAAATAATAACTGAGAATGTACGTTGGAAACACCATTTTTTATTAATAAAGTCTTTTTACATTTCTTTGATCTTCTTTTGCAAAGTTTACATTTCTACATCTTTACCTGCATTTCTAGTTACCTTATTACTTTACAAAACCATAAACACAATATCCTTGGTCAAACGTGCGTTCTTCCTAGATTTCAACTTTCACATCAAACCAACATAAAAATTAACATATGTTCTGGGATCAATCTGATCGATCCTGCGAGTAACCAAAAGGACTTTCCTTTTTGGAGAATCAGCGGTTGTTTACCAAAAACCACGGTAAATGGGGTCTTATAATTCATGTGTTATTTTGCAATAGACTTGTTTATATGTATGGAAAAGGTTAGAGATCAAATGCACTCAAGGTTTCTCAGTTCTAGCCTTTTGGCTCTATGACTTGCTTTTGAAGAAAAGTGAGAGGACAAAACTAAAAGTGTTGTACAAGCATGTTGTGAGCTCAAAGAGGATTTATACACATTACTTTTGGTTTATAGGGGTTGTGTGTGCAGAAAGAACAAGTGCAAAGCTCAAGAAGTTGACAATTGCAAAAGTAGAGCTTTATCAAAATGGAAATGGCAACTTTGTGCCATAAATGGAAATGTAACTTGGATAAAGGCTTAAGTGTTTGGATTAAAGCTCTATAAGCTGTGTAAACATTTAATTATGGAGTGACAAACAAGTTTTAGGCCTGCAAAGCAAAGATTATGCAGCCTAGGCTTGGATTTGAAATTTTGTTCATCATGAAATGGCTTGTAATTTAAGTTTGAGAACCCTAACTTCATCTCTTCGATTCTTCTTGCTCACAAATGATCTCAAGGAGTTCTTTGACATTGTGGAAATCTTGTAATATGATCTATAACCCGTCTTTGAATCACTTTTGAAAATTCCCTTTGGAACTATATGAAAAAGTGCCATGAAGTTAGGTCAAAATCCTGATCAAAACTAGGACAAAATTTCACTAAGTGTTCAATTTCAAGACCATGACTTTATGAATTAATAACTTGAGATCCAAGAATTTTTAGAAGAATTTATGTGAAGCAATGTTGTAGATATCATGGAGATCTACAATTTTTATGTTGAAAGTTTCTTTTGAATCCTCTTGCATCATGGTGAAACATTTACTCAAAGTTGTGAAAAAACATGAAGTTTTAAACACTTAGAAAAATTTCTAAGTTAGAAAACTTTGACTTTTCAAAATGAAATCTTGAATTTTTGATTTCTTAATAAATAAGTTTCATATTTTGACATGTTTTTATGAATTGTAATCTTTGACATTGGATTTTGACCAAAAAGTCAAAGTTTGACTTTTCAGTGTACAAATGACTTTTGATCAGTTGACTGAAAATTGACTATCAATCCAATTGATCTTGAGCAATGTTTTAGGTCATGCCATTAGGTCAAAAAGATGAAATTGAACTCTTCAAACCATACTTCAAACCAATTGACCATTTGCTAGGTCAAAAATCAGAAATTGCCCTTTCTCAGTCAAAACCCTAATTTTGACCATTTTGCCCTTTTGATGATTTGATCCAATTTCTTGAGGAATTATGGTCCAAACTTGATCAAATGATACATATGAGTTTATAATATTGATGTGGATAAAAAATTATGAAGTTTGACTGTAAATTGGCCATAGTTGACTTTTTCCCCAATACTGTTGATTTTTAGGTCAATTGCTCAATTGACTGAGCAAAAGTGTGATCCAAGGCTTGAAACTTGAAATGAGTAATCTTGGGGGTCCATAATGATCCATGAAAGTCATATAAGCATTAAAAGTTCAATTATCCTTGTGCAATCTCAAACCCTAATTTTGGTCATCAGTGCTTAAGGAGGTGTCTTAAGTTGATCAAACCTAATGCAGTATTGAACTGAAGGAGATCTTGTGAGAGATTACTTGATAAATGAGAGGGAAAATTTTGGGGTACAACAGCTTCCCCTGTTCAATCTTCTTAAACCTGAAGAGTTAAATTTGTGGATCCGCCATTCGTGACTTGAAGGTGAAAGATGATTGAACACTAAAGTGCCCAGAAATTTGCACTCGAAGATGGATGGTGAATGGGCTTATAGATGCCATTTGGAGGAATGTTGGTAAACACTGGAAGAAGTATCAACACAAATCTCTTGTTGATTTATACTAAAACTTGATGTTTTACCTGTGAGAAAAAGAGTTAGTAAAATGCAGATGCCTACATGATGTTCACCAGATGTGGTATTATGTTAAATGCATATGGTATGTACATGCTATGATGCATGAATGTGAGATGTATGTTTTTGTCCGGGAAAATAAATCCCTGATTGCCGCTGAGGAAATTCTGGGGGGTTGAATCCCTGATTGCTGTTGGGGATGAAGAATATGCATATATTCAAACTTTATTGAAAGGATGCTTTCATTATATAATATCTCTTAAATGTCAGCTGTTATCTGGTCGGATCCAGGCTTCACAATTTGTTGAGGATGAAGTAGTAAACTTCTATCTGGTCGGATCCAGGCTTCACGACAACTTACTGGGGGAAGAGACGAATTAACTGTTATCTGGTCGGATTCCAGGCTTTGCAGAAAATTTTCTTGAAATTGAATAGTTATCTGGTCGGATCCAGGCTTCATAACAACTTGCTGGGGATATGGAAGTTAACTGTTATCTGGTCGGATCCAGGCATCACAGTAACTTGAAGTGGTAACTACTATCTAGTCGGGTCCAGGTTTCATGGTTTTTGGAAAGTTGTACTATTATCTGGTCGAGTCCAGACTTCATAGTGTCTCTCTGGCGATCATAGTTAGTTGTTATCTGGTCGGGCTCCAGGTTTCACAATAAACTATTTGAAAAACTATTATCTGGTCGGGTCCAGGCTTTGAAGATTTATGAGGTTGATGAGGTCAATTGCTATCTGATCGGGTATAGGTTTCACCATAAACTGTTTGGGGATTTAGTTGTTATCTGGTCAGTTTCCAGGTTTCAAAACGAACCTCTGAGGGTAATTGGTATCTAGTCAGATCCAGGCTTCACAATAACTTGCTTGAAAAGATGAAATTGAAAACTAATATCTGGTTGGATCCAGGTTTCACAGTAATTTGTTAGGGCAGAGGCAAAACTCTAATGGGGAAAAGAAGTTAAACCTTGGTCGGGTTGAGTCTAGGTTCTTCTATATCTTTGAAGAGTTAGACTATTATCTGGTCGGGTCCAGGTTTCATAGTATCTTTAAATTGAGATCAACTGTTATCTGGTCGGGTCCAGGTTTCAGATACTCAAACTATTATCTGGTCGGGTCCAGGTTTCAGTAATTCACTAGGGATAGTGGCAAACTCTACTAGAGAAGAGGCGTTTTGCTAATGATTTTGTAGGAATCAAACTGCCATCTGGTCGGGTCCAGGCTTCGGAAATTGAAGAAGTCAAACTATTATCTGGTCGGGTCTAGGCTTCAGTAATAACTTGAAATTGTGCTAATATCTAGTCGGGTCCAGGATTCATAGTATCTTTTTGGAAATAGTAAAGGCTTTGCTGACGGCTTTACTGGGGATCAGGGGTTGTGGCCCTATGATTTGCAATAATCTGAAAGGAAAATTCAAACTGGAGAGTGTAGACTCAGTTAGGTAGGACAGACTCAGCTTGGGGAGGATACACTCAACTGGGGAGGATATACACAGCTGGGGAATAACAGGCTCAGTTGGGGAGGATGGACTATGCCAGGGGAATATAGACTTGGTTGGGGAGGATGTACTCGGCTGGGGAATTTTGTGGTTCCTCGATTGTTGTTGGGGAAATAAAACCTGTTGGGTAAATAAACCCTATTTGGGAAATAAAACCTGTTGGGGAAGTGAGTTTCTTTTAGGAAGAGATCCATGAGGCTTTAACTTGTAAAAATCGACTTAGCTGGAGAGAGAGCTTCCAAGAGATTGAGACTCTGGTCGGGGATTATCCTATGCAAAGAGACTGTGAGTAACTTTGTTGAGGAGGATGTAAATGGAATAACTCTGTGAAGGTATTCCCTATTTATTTAAAGAAGTGCCTGTTACTACTTAGGTCATATGTGCCAAACAGTTTTAATTATGTTCATATGCATATGTTCATTCAATTTTAGTCATTGGACAAATTTGCATTCAAAACGAAGACAAAAATTTTACACTTCAAAGTATATTTGTATTGATATTTTTCCCATGAATAGACGTTTTTGTACAGAGAGACGGAGATCCTAGTAATAGGAAATCATTGACAGAAAAACAAAATTGAGAATGAAAACAAATAGCCATGTGAAATGATCTCATTGCCTTCCAACTCTACTATTTCCCCAATGTCTTCGAATGTCCCTTGCTGTTGATAGAAGTTGATTGGATTGATCTTGGACCATTTGAACTTGGACCTTGGTGATAAAATTGACTGTGTTGATTCCACGGGACATAGTCATACGCTTTTAATCCTTAACTTTTGCCTGGACCTCCCTTTCGGGTTTTCAGCCCACTAGGATACCCTTTTTTCCCCAAGTCACCCTTTCGGGTTTTCAACTTGCCGTGTGTATAATCTTTTGCATATATCCCTAATTTTTGCCCAAACCTTTTGGTTTGTTGGGATGCCCTTATTTTGCCTAGGTGTGTCAACCTAACGGGTCTCTTATGCGTAGTATTTTTTTAACTATATCTGCATTTATAGGATATGAGAAATCTTCACCATCTATGGTAGTCAGCATCATGGCACCGCCAGAGAAAACTCTCTTGACAACAAATGGCCCTTCATAGGTGGGAGTCCATTTGCCTCCGGGGTCGCCTTGTGGTAGAATAATGCGTTTTATCACCAAGTCACCAACTTGATATACTCGAGGCTTGATCTTTTTGTTGAAGCCTTTATCATCCATTTTTGGTACATCTGACCATGGCAAACAGTAGCTAACCGTTTTTCGTCAATCAAGTTCAGTTGATCCAATATCGTTTGAATCCACTCGTCTTCACATAGGCATGCCTCATTCATAATTCTCAGCGAGGGAATCTGAACTTCCACTGGCAAAACAACTTTCATGCCATAGACTAGAGAAAAGGGAGTTGCCCCAGTTGATGTTCTAGCTAAAGTACGGTAGCCATGTAGAGAAAACGGCAACATCTCATGCCAATCCTTATAGGTTACTACCATTTTCTGCACAATCTTCTTGATATTTTTGTTGGCCGCTTCGACTGCGCCATTCATTTTTTGTCTATACGGAGAAGAATTGTGATGCTTGATCTTAAACTGAGTACAAAGCTCAGTGATCATAGCATTGTTGAGGTTAGTCCCATTGTCGGTGATGATCCTTTCTGGGATACCATAACGGAAGATGAGGTTGTGTCTGATGAATCTGGCTACCACATTCTTGGTGACCGAGGCAAATGAGGCAGCTTCGACCCATTTGGTAAAATAGTCGATAGCAACAAGAATAAAGCGATGTCCGTTGGAAGCAGTGGGCTTGATCTCTCCAATCATGTCAATGCCCCACATTGAAAATGCCCATGGAGCGGTCATGACATTCAGAGGGATAAGAGGCACATGGACCTTGTCAGCGTAGATTTGGCATTTGAGACAAGTTCTTGAATGTTGATGGCAATGAGTCTCCATCGTTGACCAATAGTAATTGGCTCTTAAGATTTTTTTAGCCATCGTATGTCCACTTGAGTGAGTACTGAAGAGACCATCGTGCATGTCTTCCATGATCTCCTCTGCCTCCTTCTTGTCCACACATCGGAGTAGAGTTGAATCATGGTTGCGCTTGTACAATATCCTGTTACTTAGGAAGAATTTGGCTGCAAATCTTTGCAAGAACTTTCTGTCATTGATAGATGCCCCCTCTAGATACTCTTGTGCTTCAAGGTATCTCATCACCTCATGGTACCATGGATTTTCCACATCGGTGTCAAGCTCATAACAATGTGCAGGTTCATCGAATCTTTCAATTGTTATCATAGGGGCTTCGTTGTCCCATCTGACCTTGATCATTGAAGACATGGTTGCCAAAGCGTCAACCAACTAGTTTTCTTCCCTAGGGAAGTGCTCAAAAGTGATCTCTTCAAAGTAAGGAATTAGGGATAGCACAAGTTCCTTGTAAGGGATAAGATTAGGGTGTTTAGTGTCCCAATCTCCTTTTACTTGGCTGTGTTGGAACAAGATTGGTTCTGATCATATCTCAGAGTTTTGATGATAACAATAAAATATATTTTATATAATTGATACTCTGATGAGCATATTTATTTTTTTCAGATAATGTTCTAACTGAAGTATTTTCCTAGATGAAAATCATTTTGACGTGCTGAGCTGAAAATAAATGAAGAAGTTCTTTGATGAAAGAACTATTTGTTTTAGCGCATGTTCTGATGCTGACTCTGATAAGAAACTATTTTATGCATCTTCTAAAGCTTAGCAAGTTTCCATGTAAACTATATTCAGAAGTACTTTGAAAGCAAGCGTTGATAATAAGTTATTTGCAAGCATATTTTGAAGCAAGATGTGAAGCTAGTTCTGATAGAATAAAGAAGCTAACAAGTCTTGTCAAGTTTCAGGAAACATGCTCTGACAAGTGCCGTTTGTTCATTTAATGCAAAGAAGGCTACATGCACTCAAGTGTCTACGCTAGTTCATTGGAAAATGCAATACTGCAAGCAAACACGCAAACATTAATTTCTCTCCACTTTTGAAGGCATCAACGGTCGTTTTCTTCATGCTATAAATATAAGATCATTTATTGCAAGCAAACAACCCAACTACGTGAAAATATTTTGCTTCTCACAAATCATTTTACAAACACTTTGTGCAAAACTAATCTTAGTGAAAAATCACAGTTTATGATATAGCTTTCTAAGAAGCAATTTGTTTCACTATCTGTAAAGATTTAATTCTTGTATTTGTTCCTTGAGAGACCAAGCTTGGTCAGATTTCTCAAGAAGGCTAGGACTAGTTTGAGTCTTAGTGGTGTTATTCACTTGTAAGTTTACTTGTGCTTTGTATTGTTAGTCACAACAGTTTGGTTGTGTGATTGTAATTTGTTTGATTATAGTGAATTAAGTCCTTGTTGAGAAAGGCAAAATCACCTTGGCGGGTGGACTGGAGTAGTTTGAGTTCAAACGAACCAGGATAAAAATAACTGTGTCTTTCCATTATTGTTGAGCCTTTAAGAAAAAGAAAAATAGAAACTTATTCAACCCCCCCCCCCCTTCTAAGTGTTTTTCTCACCCTTCAATTGGTATCAGAGCTTGACTCTGAGTGCAAACACTTAACCGTGTCAGGAAAAGATCCAGAAAGAAAACACAATGACAACTGAACAAAACAACAATAACTACACCAAACCTCTAGTGTTTGATGGAGAAGATTTTGATTATTGGAAAGATAGACTAGAAAGTTTCTTACTAGGTCATGATAGTGATTTATGGGATATAGTCTTGGATGGTTACACACATCCTATAGACTCAGAAGGAAACAAGATTGATAGAAAAAGTATGGATAGACAACAAAAAGCTGATTTCAAAAATCACCACAGAGCTAGAAATATTTTTCTAAATGCTATCTCTAAAATGGAATATGAGAAGATCAAAAATAGAGATACAACACATGATATGTTTGAGTCTCTCAAAATGACTCATGAAGGAAAGGCTCAAGTGAAGGAGTCTAAAGCTCTGGCTCTCACCCAGAAGTATGAAGCCTTCAAAGTAGAAGAAAGTGAATCTATAGAAGCTATGTTCTCAAGGTTCCAAACTCTGATCGTTGGCCTGAGAGTTCTGAAAAAGGGATACACTAAGGCAGACCATGTTAAGAAGATCATCTGAAGTTTACCCAGAAGATGGGCACCTATGGTCACTGCTTTCAAAGTATCAAAAGATCTGAAAAACGTGTCTCTCGAAGAACTCATCAGCGCTTTAAGAAGTCATGAGATAGAACTTGATGAGCAAGAGCCTCAAAAGAAAGGTAAGTCTGTTGCCCTTAAATCTATTAAAAAATATGAAACTAACACTTTTCAGGATGAAGAAGGAAACTCTGAAGAATCTGCGTCAGAAGAAGATGAACTATCCTTGCTCTCCAGAAGGATCAATCAGATGTGGAAGCACAGACAGAAGAAGTTCAGGAACTTCAAGAAGTCAGAAGATAAACCAGAATCTTATTCACACAAAAAGTCAAACAGAAGAGAGATAATTTGTTATGAATGTAAAGAACCTGGACACTACAAGAGTGATTGTCCAAAACTTCAAAGAGAAAAACCAAAGAAAAAGTTTGGTAGAAAGAAAGGCATGATGGCAACCTGGGACAATTCAGAATCCTCTGAAGATGAATCTGATTATGAAGATGAGAATGCCAACCTAGCTCTGATGGCTACCACAGCAGATGACTCAGACTGTGAGTCAGAACAAAAAGAGGTATTCCCTGAATTTAATAGAGCTGAACTTGCTGAAAGTTTATCAGAACTTCTGGAAAACTATAGTCAACTCAAAATCAAATACAAGAAACTCAAAAAGAGTCTTGCATTTGATCTTGAGAAACATGAAACAGAAAAATCTGAACTCAAAGAAAATAATTTTAAACTTAAAGAGGAAATTCAAAAAGTTCAAAAATTTTCTAGTTCAGATTCTGTGTCAAGTTCAAAAGATATTCTGAAAGAATATGACTCTAGTTTTAAAACTTTTCTTACTAAAAGCATAAATAGAAGCAAAATGGCTTCAATGATCTATGGAGTTAGTGGGAATAACAAAAGAGGAATTGGATATGAAACTCCCAAAAGGAAGGAGACATATATACCAAAACCTGTTGCTAAGATGACTTTCACATATAAACCTCTGAACAAACAATTCAAATTTGGACACATACATGATATTAAATATACATCACACTCTGGAAACTCTTATGCTAATCCAAAGTTCAAACAAAACTTTAAATACTCTAACCCAAGAGGACCCAAAAAGATATGGGTATCTAAGGAGAAAATAATATTTGTTGCAGATGTCCTTAACAACTCAATTGAGACACCAATCGTGGTACCTGGACTCTGGGTGCTCACGACACACGACGGGAAGAAAGTCTATGTTCCAAAACCTGGAATTTAAAGCTGGAGGAGACGTCAAGTTTGGAGGTAATTAGAAAGGGAAGATTATTGGTTCTGGAACCATTGGAAACGTTAACCTTCCTTCTATCTCTAATGTTTTATTAGTAGAAGGATTAGCGCATAACCTGCTGTCCATAAGTCAATTAAGTGATAACAGTTATGACATTATCTTTAATCATAATTCCTATAGAGCTGTTAGTAAAAAAGATGGAACAATCATATTTTCTGGCAAGAGAAAGAACAACATCTACAAAATTGATTTGTCAGATCTTAAATCTCAGAATGTTAAATACCTTTTGTATGTTAGCGATGAGAAATGGGTATGGCACAAAAGATTGGGACATGTCAGCTTAAGAAAAATCTCTCAATTAAATAAACTAAATTTAGTCAGAGGACTTCCCAATCTGAAGTACAACTCAGAAGCTCTGTGCAAAGCATGTCAAAAAGGAAAATTTTCAAAACCTTCTTTTAAATCAAAAAATGTTGTTTCTTCTTCTAGGCCATTAGAACTACTTCATATTGATCTGTTTGGGCCAGTTAAAACTGCATCCATCAGAGGCAAGAAGTATGGATTGGTCATTGTTGATGACTACAGCAGATGGACATGGGTTAAGTTTTTAAAACACAAGGATGAGTCACATTTTGTGTTCGTTGACTTCTGTAACCAAGTGCAAAACGAAAAAGATTTTAGAATTATAAAATTCAGAAGTGATCATGGAGGAGAATTTGAAAACCATTATTTTGAAAAATATTTTAAAGAAAAAGGTATTGTTCATAATTTCTCTTGTCCTAGAACTCCCCAACAAAATGGAGTTGTAGAACGTAAGAATAGAACGTTACAAGAAATGGCCAGAACCATGATCAATGAAACAAATATGGCTAAGCATTTTGGGCAGAAGTTGTGAACACAACATGTTATATTCAGAATAAAATCTATATAAGACCTATTCTTGAAAAGACTCCCTATGAATTGTGGAAAAACAGAAAACCCAACATTTCTTATTTCCATACTTTTGGATGTACTTCTTTTATTCTGAACACTAAAGATAATCTGAACAAGTTTGATTCTAAAGCGCAAAAGTGTTTTCTGCTTGGATATTCTGAACGCTCAAAAGGCTTTAGAGTATACAACACAGAAACTGATTGTTGAAGAATCAATCAAAGTCAGGTTTGATGATAAGCTTGGCCAACAACAGCCAAAGCAAATTGATATTTCTGTAGGTACAGAAGATCTTCTCTCAAACTTTGAAAAGTCAGAAGCAAAGGAAGACTCAGAAGATCCTCCTCTTGAAAATGCTCTGGATAATCTCAGAATCTCTGAACATTCCTCTCAAAAGATTTCCCAGAATCTCTTCAGCTCATAAAGAGGACGTGATTATTAGAAGGAAAAAAGATCCCATCAGAACAAGATCCTCTCTCAGAATCAATGAAGAACCATTGTTTGGATTGGTATCTCTGATTGAGCCAACCTCTATTGATGAAGTTCTGGAAGAAAATGATTGGATCCTAGCCATGCAATATGAACTCAATCAATTTTCCAGAAATGATGTATGGGATCTAGTTCCAAGACCTAAAGGATTCAACATTATAGGAACTAAATGGGTTTTCAGAAACAAACTAAATGAGCAAGGAGAGGTGGTCAGAAACAAAGCACGACTGGTTGCACAGGGATATAGTCAACAAGAAGGAGTTGATTATAATGAAACCTTTGCCCCAATCGCCATGTTAGAATCTATTAGGTTATTAATTTCTTTTGCTGTTCAAAATAACATTTCATTATATCAAATGGATGTTAAAAGTGCATTTTTAAATGGCTATATAGAAGAAGAAGTTTATGTCCATTAACCTCCTATCTTTAATGACTCAAAGTATCCAGAACATGTTTTTAAATTAAAAAAGTCTTTATACGGTTTAAAACAAGCTCCTAGAGCTTGGTATGAACGTTTGAGTAATTTTCTTTTAGAAAAAAATTTTACTAGAGGGAAAGTGGACACAACTTTATTCATAAAGACATTTAAAAATAAAATTTTAATTTGTCAAATTTATGTTGATGATATTATTTTTGGAACCTCTAATATCTCCCTTGGAAAAGAATTTGCTGAGACCATGCAGGCAGAATTTGAGATGAGCATGATGGGAGAATTGAAGTTCTTTCTAGGAATACAAATTAACCAGACTCCAGAAGGTACTCACAAACATCAGACAAAGTATGTTAAAGAACTTCTGAAGAAATTTCAGATGTCAGAAAGCAAAGATGCTAAGACACCAATGCATCCAACATGCATTCTGGGAAAAGATGAGGCAAGTATGAAGGTAGATCAGAAGCTCTACAGAGGTATGATTGGATCCCTTCTCTATCTAACTTCATCTAGACCTGATATATTATTCAGCGTATGTTTATGTGCTAGATTCTAATCAGATCTTAGAGAATCTCACTTAACTGCTGTTAAGAGAATTCTGAGGTATCTGAAAGGTACTACTAATCTGGGTCTGTGTTACAGAAGATCAAAAGATTTCAGACTAGTAGGTTATTGTGATGCTGACTTTGCTGGAGATAGAATTGAAAGAAAGAGCACCTCTGGAAGTTTCCAGTTTCTGGGTGACAATCTTATCTCGTGGTACAACAAGAAGCAAGCAACAATTTCACTTTCAACAACAAAAGTTGAGTATATATCTGCTGCTGGATGTAGTTCTCAGATGATCTGGATGAAAAGTCAACTAGAAGATTTTAATCTTTATGAAAGTAAGATTCCTATCTTCTGTGACAATACCTCTGCAATTTGTCTTTCTAAAAATCCCATTTTTCATTCTAAAGCTAAAAACATAGAAATTAAATATCATTTTATAAGGGACTACATTCAGAAAGGAATTTTAAATTTAAACTTTGTAAAAAAAGACCATCAATGGGCTAATATTTTTACCAAACCCCTTTCATAAGATAGATTTAAATTCATTTTGAAAAATATTTGTATGGAATTATGTCCTGAATAAAATTGTATTTATCTTATGTGTTTGCCTTCAGAATGTTCTGAAATGAATGTTCTGATTAACAACTCTTCAGAAGTTAGAAGAGAAGTTACATCAGAAGCTATATATAAAGTTCTGAAATGCTCTAACATTTCATTACAAGTATAGTTTAGCAGTTCATTATATCAAACAGCTGTCCCATGCAACCTTCAGGAGATGAACACATGGTGTGTTTCTGAAAGGTCACGCGTGCTAAGCTATTGACGCCGTTCTTAGGTAACTGTTATGATTTGCTCAAATCTCACGATTTCCCCTCAATTTTCAATATCATTAAATGCTAAGTAATGATTAGATTCTTTTTAATTAATTTTTCTTAAAATTTTTTTTTTCGGTTTTATTTTTTAAAACCTATTTCTCAAGAGTTTTCATATAAATACCTTTGTAAAACCCCTTTCTCACTTTTTACCTTCTCTTTCAAAATTCAACCGTCTCTGTGTATTTTTTTCTGCAACCATTTTTTCTTCTCTCAACCTAAGTGCTAAAATGGTTTCCTCCTCTACTCATTCTGGAAACACCCAATCTGAACAGTACATCATCCCTGAGAGAACTACTCTTATTCCAGTGGATAGTCTAGAAGTTATAAGTGAATTGATGGTGGATTTTGATAACCTAAAAGAAAATGGGCTTGACCTTCTTCCTACTGTGGAGTTTCAAGGATGGGGAAAATTCTGTGGGAAAAGTTCAGAAGAACCTTACATGCTGATTCACTGAAGTTGTAAGACTTATGTCATTCTCAGGTGCTTGAGAACTTCTCCAAACATCTGCATGCCTTCCAGTCAGAAGCTGTTGATATTTGGGACAAGAAGTCTACTCTGATGATTGCTAATGCTCCAGCTGATCAAATGGACATTTCAAAAGATGAGTCTGAAGATGCCTATGAAGATTCAAATCCTCTGGCAATAGTTCTGTTTAATCAACCTTCTGCTAAAGCTGCACCTGAACCAGTGCCAACTCTTATGGTTGATCCGGGCACTCCTCTTTCAACTTTTGTTCGTTCTGACTCAACGGTTTCTACTCCAAAGGTTGTATATGTTAAAGCTTCTTCATCCTCTACTCCTACTTCACTGGTTATGGAGACTCTGAATGAGCTTAAGAGGGAAATGAAGCTATTCATGAGCGCTTGGAAAAACAAGATGAGACTAACAAAGAAATCAGAAACTGGATGATGAAACAAGAGGAATCTGCATCTGAGATCAAGAATCTTCTTATGGCTCTTGTTTCTAAAAAATCTTAGTGTCGTTCTGTTTCTTGTTTTTGTTTGTTGTTATGTACCTCTGAATATTTTTTATTAAAACTCTTACGCTTTTCAATTATTTTTATATACTTTTTGATTATTCCAAAAGGGGGAGAAAATGAGTATTTCGATCTAATCTCTGATTAACAGTTATGGGACTAAGTCTCAAACATTCTAACAAAATACAAAGATTTCTTTATATGCTTAAAAGAATTTTGCAGGTATCACTAAACTCTGGAAGTTTAATTCAACTGCACATTATCTTCAAAAGACTTACTGAAGAAATCCTAGAAGAAAATTTCAAAGCTCTGATGAAAATTCTCAGAAAGTTTTTCTTATAGAAATATTTATTTCAGGGGGAGATTCTTATCTCTTGTTCTATTTTATTTCTAAATCTGAATATTGTTGTCATCATCAAAAAGGGGGAGATTGTTAGAACAAGATTGGTTCTGATCATATCTCAGAGTTTTGATGATAACAATAAATTATATTTTATATAATTGATACTCTGATGAGCATATTTATTTGTTTCAGATAATGTTCTGACTGAAGTATTTTCCTAGATGAAAATCATTTTGACGTGCTGAGCTGAAAATAAATGAAGAAGTTCTTTGATGAAAGAACTATTTGTTTTAGCGCAAGTTCTGATGCTGACTCTGATAAGAAACTATTTTATGCATCTTTTAAAGCTTCGCAAGTTTCCATGTAAACTATGTTCATAAGTAATTTGAAAGAAAGCGCTGATAAGAATTTATTTGCAAGCATATTCTGAAGCAAGATGTAAAGATAGTTCTGATAAAATAAAGAAGCTAACAAGTCTTGTCAAGTTTCAGGAAACATGCTCTGACAAGTTCCGTTTGTTCATTTAATGCAAAGACGGCTACATGCACTCAAGTGTCTACGCTAGTTCATTGGAAAATGCAATACTACAAGCAAACAACAAACATTAATTGCTCTCCACTTTTGAAGGCAACAACAGTCGTTTTCTTCATGCTATAAATAGGAGATCATTTATTGCAAGCAAACAACCCAACTACGTGAAAATATTCTCCTGCTCACAAATCATTTTACAAACACTTTATTCAAAACTAATCTTAGTGAAAAATCAAAGTTTGTGATATAGCTTTCTAAGAAGATATTTGTTTCACTATCTGTAAAGATTTAATTCTTGTATTTGTTCCTTGAGAGACCAAGCTTGGTCAGATTTCTCAAGAAGGCTAGGACTAGTTTGAGTCTTAGTGGTGTTAGTCACTTGTAAGTTTACTTGTGCTTTGTATTGTTAGTCACAACAGTTTGGTTATGTGATTGTAATCTATTTTATTATAGTGAATTAAGTCCTTGTTGAGAAAGGCGAAATCACCTTGGCGGGTGGACTGGAGTAGTTTGAGTTCAAACGAACCAGGATAAAAATAATTGTGTCTTTCCTTTATTGTTGAGCCTTTAAGAAAAAGAAAAAGAGAAACTTATTCACCCCCCCCCCCTTCTAAGTGTGTTTCTCACCCTTCAGGCTGATCACTAGGGTGGAATCCCCGAACACATCCAAATGCTTGATCCTTAAGTCAATAGCAGCTTTCAGACCTAAGATGCATGCTTCATACTCGGTCACATTGTTTGTGCAATCGAAGCATAGTCTGGCATTGATAGGAGTGTGGCAACCTTCAGGAGAGATGATCACATCACCAATTCCGTTACCTAAAGTGTTGGAAGCCCCATCAAATACCATAGTCCATCGGGATCCTTATTCAGGTCTGTCATATGGTCCAGGTTTCGCACAGTCGGTTACCAGCATGATGTTCTCATCAGGGAAGTTGAAGTTCATTAACTGATAATCATCCATAATTTGATGGGCCAAATGATCTGCTAGTATACTTCCTTTGATGGCCTTTTGAGTCGTGTATTGAATGTCGTACTCAGTCAAGATCATTTTCCATCTGGCTATCCGTCCAGAAAGGGAAGGTTTCTCGAAGATGTACTTGATTGGGTCCATCTTAGAAATCAACAGAGTGGTATGAGTCAACATATACTGTCTTAGCAGGCGAGCAGCCCATTCCAAAACACAGCAAGTTTTCTCGAGCAGTGAATATCTGGTTTCACAGTCAGTAAACTTTTTGCTCAGGTAATAAATAACATGCTCTTTTCGGCCAGACTCGTCATGTTGGCCCAAAACACACCCCATAGAGTTCTCTAATACTGTCAAGTACATCATCAAGGGTCTTCCTTCAACTGGAAGCATGAGAATATGAGGTTCTTGTAGGTATTCTTTGATTTTGTCAAAGGAAATCTGACACTCATCATTCCATATGACTATATGATCTTTCTTCAAGAGTTTGAAGATTGGCTCACAAGTAGCAGTCAAGTGTGATATTAAGTGAGCAATGTAATTGAGACGATCCAGGAATCCTCTGACTTCTTTTTTAGAATGAGGGACTGGAATTTCTTGGATGGCCTTTACCTTGACAGGATCAACTTCAATGCCTTTATTGCTGATAACAAAACCTAGAAGCTTTCCAGATCGTACTCCAAACGTGCATATGTTAGGGTTTAACCTTAGTTTGTACTTCTTCAGCCTCTCGAATAATTTGTACAGATGATCGAGATGTTCTTCTTCGGTTAGTGATCAGGCAATCATATCATCCACATATACCTCTATCTCATGATGAATCATGTCGTGGAATAAAGCTATCATAGCCCCTTGATATGTTGCCCCTGCATTCTTTAATCCAAACGGCATGACCTTGTAGCAGAAGGTGCCCCATTGCATAACGAAAGTAGTCTTCTCCATGTCTTCCAGAGCCATCTTTATTTGATTATAGCTTGAGAAGCCATCCATGAAAGATAAAACTTTATGCTAAGCAGTATTATCAACTAAGACGTTAATGTGTGGTAGAGGGAAGTCATCCTTGGGGCTTGCCCTATTCAGATCCCTATAGTCTACACACATACAAACTTTTCTGTCCTTTTTCGGCATCGGTACCACATTGGCAACCCATTGAGGATAGGATGTCACAACTAGGAACCCTGCATCAAATTGTTTCATCACTTCAGCTTTGATCTTTTTAGACATATCAGGCCTCATGTGACGAACCTTTTGTTTAATAGGAGGGCAATCCTCTCTTGTCAGAAGATGATGAACTACGATGTCGGTATCCAACCTAGGCATATCTTCATAAGAACAAGCAAATACTTCCACATAATCATGCAACATATGAACCAACCTGCTCTTGGCACTACTTTCCAAATTGGCGCTGATCCTAATTTCCTTCTTATTTGACTCAGTACCCAGGTTGATAACTTCAACTGATTCTTTGTGTGGTTGAATAGTTTTTTCCTCTTATAATAGAAGTCTGACTAGCTCTCCCGGTATGTCACTATCTTCCTCACCTTCGTCTTCGGCTTGGTTGATAGGACATTCAAATTCATAATCGGCAATAGTAGAGTCATTGGCAATAGGATCCAGAGTGGATGTGGACCTGCAAGAGTGTGTGTGTGTGTGTGCATGTAAGATACATGGCTATTTTTTTTGAAAAACGTATTTGCAAGAAAGGAAAGACAATGAACACAAATATTTGAATGCAAAAGAGTCCAATGTACCGAATGATCATAGGATTAGATAAACATAAATAAAACCCTTGACAAATGGATCAAAGTGCCCTGGGCCAGGCAAATGGCTGAAAAGTCATTGTTAAAATATTACAGACAACATGTTCTTGAATTGAAAGAAAAGCAATAACAAGTAGATTACTCCTCAATGAAGGAGATGGGAACAAAGTCCTTTGTATGCCAATTCTTCAGCTCCGTTGTAGTTGGATACACCCACTCTTCAAATGCAGCTCCTTCTTCAGAATCACCCACAGCGTTGACTTCATGGCTTCCAATGCGGAGAGGTGGCTTTCCAGCACGAGCACGACTCACTTCCTTCTGAGCTTTGACGATGAAGCCCAAACCAAACTTGTTCTCTTTAAATGGGATATCGAGGAGTTTCCCCCAAGTATCGCAATTTCCTTCTTCAATTGCTGCACGAGTGTCTTTGAGTGAAACCATCTTTGGCGTGGCCTTACCAGCTTTAGACTCATCAGAAGAACATTTGGTAGAAGCAATCATCGATGGTACAACCTCAAAGGCTTGATACAGGGTCTCAATGAATTCTTCATCCATCTCTACGTACTTGAAAGAGTTAATGTGGATCACCATAAACTCTTCTTCTCCACAGACGGTGACTATTCTGCCCTTGACTGGATATTTGAGTTTCTGGTGGAGGGTTGAGGTTACTGCCCCGACTTTATGGATCCACGGGCTACCTAACAGACAAGAATAGGAAGGGAGAATATCCATAATATAGAAGGTGGAGTTGAAGATTTGGGAGCCCACTTTGATTGGAAGATCTACCTACCCATGAACAATCCTCTTTGATCCGTCAAATGCCCTTACAATGATATCGCTTGACTTCAAGACTAAACCTTCACAGTTTAGACGGTCTAACGCCCCCTTGGGTAATACATTCAGAGAAGAACCAATGTCGACTAGCACATGTGCTAAGGTAGTCCCTTTGCACTCGATAGAAACATGTAAAGCTTTATTGTGATTCTTCCCGAGAGGTGTTAATTCAGCATATGAAAATCCCAAGCCATTATCAGCTGTCAGTCTAGCCACGCAATTCTCAAATTGGTCTGTTGTTGTCTCATGTGGGACATGAGCCTTTTTCAGGAACTTGATTAATGTTCGAGCATGGGCATCGGAGTAAAGCAGCAATGACAACATTGAAATCTTAGAAGGGGTTTGCCCCAACTGTTCTACAATCTTGAAGTTGCTTCTTTTTATGATCTTTAAAATCTCGTCCATCTCGCGAGCGGAGGGTTCTTCATCAGCTATGTCCTTGGAGGGTACTTCAATCACATCAGGCTCAACAACCTTCTCCTTCCCTCTTGTATTATTACTTGGCTTGGCAGTAGTAATGCGGATGGGCGTCCTTGTAACAACTTGTGGTGAGATATTGGGTGAAAATATTCTCCCAGTTCTAGTTACTTTGCTTGAACCAGCTATGTTACTGCCATTGTCATCTTTTCCTTCTTCGATACATGCGTCTTGTTTAATCCCATGATAGAACACTTCAACACCATAATTCCATGGTACCGCCTTATTTGAAGAGTAGGGGATCGGTCTAGGACTGGTAATTATTAAGGGAGCAATATTGGGTTCATTTGAAATCCTAATAGGACCTTTGGAGGTGATCCTCAGAGACTTGTTTGAGATGGTAATAATGGAGAGGTCTTCACATTTGTTAGTCATACTTTTGGCAAGTGGGGTCTTCTCGAATAGAATTTCGTGGCTATCCATCAAGCGTTGTATGCCTTTCTTCATCCTTTCACATCCATTGAGTTGTCTTGTACATCACACACAATCTTTTACGCAGCCAAGGAAAATCCCGACTTTCAACAGATTGTTTTTGATTATATTCAGCAGAGTAGTCAATTCTTTAATAGAGGCGACAAAAATTGCATCTTCGACCGCATTAACACCTTTGTCATGCTTCAGAATTGGAGCAATGATTACATTCGGTGTTGGAGGAGGATCAAATTCAATAGTTTTGTTATCAATCAAATCTTGGATTTTGTTCTTCAAGGCCCAGCACTGGTCAGTCTCGTGCCTGGGGCTGCTTGAATGGTAAGCACACTTAGCGTTTGGATTATACTTTGGTGACGAGGTGTCAGGGTTGGCGGGAGGATCGTGCAATGCCTATAAATTATCCTTGAGCAAATGTTGAAGGGCTTGAGACAGTGACATGCCTAACCTCGTAAATTGTCTTCTTGGAGTTTCAAAACATTGATGATTTGCATATGGTCTTGGAGTAGGAATTGGATTGGAGATTCGGACAACATTGACAGACAGGTGATCGTTCTTCTTGATATGGGCCCTTGCCCCGTATACAACATTGACTTCCTTCTTTGCAGCAAAAGGTTTCTTGATAGGATTGGGAGTGGAGGTTGATGCCACAAAGTTCTTCCCACTTTTGATGCCACTTTCAACTCTTTCGCCGGTTAAGATCAATTCGGTGAAACCAGAAGAAGAGCAGACAACCAACAAATTAAAGAAAGGACTAGATAAAGTGCCCATGTACATGTCGATATGATCCCTATCAGTCAAGGGAGGTTAGACCCTACTAGCAAGGTTTCTCCACTTTTGCGCATATTCCTTAAATCCTTCATTCTTCCCCATGGTCATATCTTGCAACTGAACCCTCGTTGGCGCCAAGTAGGTGTTATACTGATACTGATGGTAGAAGGCAGTAGCTAAATCTTCCCAAGTATTGATATGAGAACCATCTAACTGATAAAACCATTCAAGTTGTGTTCCAGCCAAGCTCTCTTGGAAAAAGTGAACCCAGAGCTTCTTATCAGCAGTGTGCGGCTGTATCTTGCGCACATAAGATTTCAAATGGAGTTTTGGACAAGTGTGATACGGTGGGAGAACTGACTTGGGATTTTGCGTTTGTGTTTGCAAATGTTTCGGTTGAGCAAGAGTCGCCACCGACTTTTTATTTTATCCTAAGGAAAGGTCAAAAAGCACAGGAAAGACCTTTGAGATGTTTTCTTGGGTTCGGGGAGTAGATTATAGAAAGGGAAGGTATTAGCACCCTTTCTATCCATGGTTATCCATGGGCTCTTAGTTACTTGCTTAGATCACTTGCTTTTCATTTTCAATTGTTTGAGATGGTGTTTTGTGTGTGGTTTTGAAAGATGTTTTGAAAAGAGGCCATTGTTGTGGCAACCTTTGCAATGACTCGTGTTTGAGTATATACAAAGGTGTTTTTGTCTTTTGAAAAGTTTTCAATGTTTTGAAAGTTGTTTTGAAAATAGGCCATTGTTGTGGCAACCTTTATAATGACTCGTGTTTGAGTATATACAAAGGTGTTTTTGTCTTTTGAAAAGTTTTTCAAATGTTTTGAAAGTTGTTTTTTGAAATTGTGTGGTGATGTGTGTTTTTGAAAAGTAGCAAGGATGTTTTCTTTGCAAGTTTGATCAAGTAACTAAGAGCTATCTACCCTAATTTACTCAAAGATATTTCTTTATGCTTTTTAACCCTTTTAACAATTTTGTTTCTCCATTGTATTTGGTGAATAACCTTGTGTTAGGATGTTAACGGGACGGGCGCGGGTCATCGTTTAGACCATGAATGCAATAGTGTCAAGTGTCTTTGGCAATTTTCTTGAGGGACTATGATCATTTTTGTTTAGGCAACAAGATAGCGTCATCGAGGGACTATGATCATTTTATTTGTTTTTGTTTTGCCAAAGACAATTAACATGCAACCATGGCCCATTTTTGAAGGCAACAAGTGGAGTAACCCTAAGGGTGCAAGTGTGCATTGTGTTTGTTTTTTCATGCATGCTTATCTTGGATTTAGGTCAAACTACTTGTTGATTTTATTTGCATAAAAGCCCTAGGTCTATCATGGCATAATTTGGAAACTTTTAAATGTGCGAGAATTTAAAGTCCTAAATTATTACAACATGATTATGGGGATGGGGATACAAGTTTGAATTTGGGGGATATTTGACAAGGAAATAAAAATTTAAATTATTACAACCATATCGAATATACAATTATTTAACATTTAAATAAATACAATTTAAATAAATATCAAAATGCAATGTATTATGCAAAAAAAAGATTTTTTATGTATGTAAAAAAAAAGGTTTTCATGTTTGAAGTATAAACAAAATAAAAAAAGTCATATTTTGATTATTTTTTATGTTTAGGGCAAAACCCTAATTTTGAATAAATAGTATTATTTATTAAGTGTATACAATATATATTAATTTTATACAAAAAATAAAAAGCATATTGTAAAAAGCATTTTTGATGTCAGATATTAAATAAAAATAAAAATGTATTATTTCTATATTTTTGTCCTAAATATTTAATAAAATATGTATATGTATATTTATATATATTTAATATGCTAAATATGTACAAAAAATAAAATATTAATTATTTACAAAAAATGTATATTTTAAAAAAATGTTTTCAAAATGTAAATAAAAATAATAACTAAAAAAGATAAATATTTTGTATTATTTTCTAGGGTTTTAAATAAAAAGGAATTACATTATTTATATACATATGCTTAATAAAACAAATAAATGCCAAATAAATGTAAAAAAATTTGGAAAAATATTTTTAGTGTTTTTTATGTTTGAGTCAAAAATATAAAATCAGAATCAAAAAGAAAAATGCAAAAGTAACAAATATTTCACATAATGGGCCAGGGGGGTGCAAATGGAAAAAAAGGGGGTTCAAAAAGCAAGCTGACTCAGGCCCAGCCCAAGCCAACTTTGTCTTCAACCTCCAGCTCTGTCCAAAACGCGTGCATCTTTGTTCAAAATACAAACTCCTGATTCCTTGATTTTTAGCCAAAACTCATAACACAAACAATGTAGAGCATCAAACCACAATTTCAAACATATAAAATACTTGACCTAACTCTAAGAAACCAAGGAGAATTTCATCACCCCCAATTTCTGACCTAGTTTTTCTTCAATGTTCATGGCTAAAATTCTCACAGCATGCTCAATATAAATGAAAAGTGATCATATGTGTGGCTTCAGGGCTAAGAGTAGGACATGTTTCATTCACAAACCTAAGCTTAACTCTTCCTAGATTGAGAGATAGAAGTCCATAGATTACCTGTTTCATCTTGGATTGTGTAGAGAAATGTGGCAACTTTCAATGGATTTTGAGCTTCTGTTGAGCTTGCCTGAAGTCCAAGGATGCTTCCCAAGTACCTAGCTTGCTTTGAAACAGCCTGTGTCGTGCTATAGAAGTTCACCCGCACAGCTTGAAAGTGAAAATGGCAAACGAGGTTAGGGGTGTTACAGCTTGAGTTCAAGGCTTGGAATAGTTTCAGTGGATGGTATGGAAGGTGTTTGAAAGGTTTTTAGCCAAAGTGCATGAGTGGATTGAGTTGTGGACCTCAATTTGCAGCAGATGCCCTATTTTTGCAGCAAGGTGGTGTTTTGGTGTATTAGGAGGTATGAAGGGTGGAAGAGTCGTGTTTTAGGTCAGTTGGGATGTATGGAAGATAAGAACAAAGTTTGTTTTGGCTCTGGTTTGCAGGAAGTGAAAGTTGTCTATGTTTTGCAAAGTTGCTTCAACTATAAGCAAGAAAGTGGAAGTGTACAATGCAGGCCTGTACCATCCCTAATGTATGCTGCAACTTTTGCCCTTGAGACTTGTAATTTGGATTTGATTTTGGCTTCAGAGATATGGCCCCCTATGCTCAAAGATTTGGAACTTGACATAAAGTGTAACTTTACCAAAATGGAAACTTTGCTTTTTCTAATTAAGGGTTAGTTTAGCATGTAATACCCAAATGGATGAAATAACACCTTAACACAATGGTTAGGAATTAAATTATTGAGTGTGAAGGGGTTTAGAGGCCTGCAAGCTAGCATAAACCAAGCTGATTTGAAAATGCCATTTGTTATGAACATGTATTGGTCATGAACAAAAGTGAGTTTTGGCCAACTTTGCAAATTCGATTCTCTCTAACCACAAGGGTGTTTGAGAAGTTCTTGGACAATTTGGAAAGCTTGGAATGTGTACTACAATACATATTTGTAATTCAAATTGAAACTCCAAGTGGAACCATGTGAAAAATGGCCAAGAAGTTGGACCAAAATCCTGCCTAGAATAGGGCAAAATTCTTCTAAGTTAAAAGTGTTTTGTACCCTTGTTCCAAAAATCATAACTTGAGATACAAGCTTCCTTTGAGAAAACTTTGTGAAACAAAGTTGTAGATTTTTCAATGGACTACAACTTTCATGTTTCAAGTTTTGTTTTAATCCATTTTCATCTTGGTGAAAAAATGGGACAAAGTTAGGAAAAAAAATAAGAAAGTTTCATAACTTAGAAAATTTTCTAAGTTATGAAATTTTCCATTTTAAACCCTAATTTGTAATTTTTGGTTTCTTGATGAACAAGTTTCATAATTTGACATGTCTTGATGAAAAATGAATCTTGGCACTTGATTTTGACCAAAAAGTCAAAGTTTGACTTTTCAGTGTATAGTCAAATTTTGATCAGTTGACTGAAAAATTCATCTGTCAATCCTATGCATTTGAGATCTTTTGAACTTATTTGAATGGGTCAAGACAATTCCATTGAGTCCTTGAGTCCATATGTGAGCTTGTTTTGCCATTGGTTAGGTCTAACAGTCAAAAATTACCCTTGTGCAGTCAAAACCCTAAAAATGACCATTTTGCCCTTTTGGTGATCTGATCAAATTTCTTGTGGAATTGTGATCCAAACTTGACTAAATGGTTCATATGAGTTTATTATGTTGATGTGGGTCAAAAATCATGAAGTTTGACTATCCATTGGCCACAGTTGACTTTTTCCCCAATACAGCTGATTTCTAGGTCAACTGTCCAATTGACTGGGCAAAGATTGGAATCAAGGCTTGAAACTTGGTATGGATAAACTTGTGAGTCCAACATGAAGCATGGAAGTCACTTTGGGAATTTTAGGTCAAAACATCCTTGTGCAAACTCAAACCCTAATTTGGGTCAACAGTGCAAGGAGGGGTCTTGAGCAGAGCAAACCCTAACTTGATCTTGAGATCCAAGAGCCTTGTGGTGAGAAATGTTGATGGAATGAGAGGGAAAATTTTGGGGTACAACAGTTGCCCCTATTCAATCTTCTTGCACCTGAAGAGTTAGATTGGCAAGATTGCCTTTCGCGACTCGAATGGTAAAAGAGGATTGGACACTAGAGTGCCCGTAAATTTGCACTCGTCAAGACATGGATGCGGGAATGGGCTTAAAGATTCCATTTGGAGATATGATGGATAATTGCTGGAGATGGGCTTAGAGATGCCATCTGGAGAGGTGACAGGATCTTGTCGGGGATGGGCTTAAAGATGCCATCTGGAGATTGTTTACTGAATTGTATGTCATTGGTGAGTAAGTGAGTATCATCAGAAAGGTATCCATGTTTGGAATATCTCTGGACTGGGGGTCTGAATAAGCAATAGATTGACATCCGTATTTGCAGAATCCGTAAACTGTTTTCTTGGAGTTGAATAAGTAATAGATCATCATCCATGTTAGGGAAGCGTCTGTAAACTATTTTCAGAAGTCTGGAATCTGAACAAGTGATAGATTAACATCCGTGTCTGGAGAACCCGTAAACTGTTTTCAGAAGTTTTGAATCTGAACAAGCGATAGATTAACATCCGTGTTTGGAGAATCCGTAAACTGTTTTCAGAAGTTGTGAATCTGAACAAGCGATAGATTAACATCCGTGTTTGGAGAATTCATAAACTGTTTTCAGAAGTCTGGAATCTGAACAAGTGATAGATTAACATCCATGTCTGGAGAACCCGTAAACTGTTTTCAGAAGTTTTGAATCTGAACAAGCGATAGATTAACATCCGTGTCTAGAGAACCCGTAAACTGTTTTTAGAAGTCTTGAATCTGAACAAGCGATAGATTAACATCCGTGTTTGGAGAATCCGTAAACTGTTTTCAGAAGTTTGGAATCTGTACAAGTGATAGATTAACATCCGTGTTTGGAGAATCCGTGAACTGTTTTCAGAAGTCTTGAATCTGTACAAGTGATAGATTAACATCCGTGTTTGGAGAATCCGTGAACTGTTTTCGGAAGTTTGGAATCTGTACAAGTGATAGATTAACATCCGTGTTTGGAGAATTCGTGAACTGTTTTCAGAAGTCTTGAATCTGTACAAGTGATAGATTAACATCCGTGTTTGGAGAATCCGTGAACTGTTTTCAGAAGTTTGGAATCTGTACAAGTGATAGATTAACATCCGTGTTTGGAGAATCCGTGAACTGTTTTCAGAAGTTCGGAATTTGTACAAGTGATAGATTAACATCCGTGTTTGGAGAATCCGTGACCTGTTTTCAGAAGTCTGGAATATGTACAAGTGATAGATTAACATCCGTGTTTGGAGAATCCATAAACTGTTTTCAGAAGTTTGGAATCTGTACAAGTGATAGATTAACATCCGTGTTTGGAGAATCCGTGAACTGTTTTCAGAAGTTGAATAAGCAATAGATCAGCATCCATGTTGGGAAGCGTCCGTAAACTGTTTTCAAAAGTTGAAGTTGAAGCTTATTAATCTTATCCTGAAAAGGGTAAAATATTAGCTGAAACACAAAGTTATGTTGCATGAAATGTATGATGCAATATATGTTATATCAATGTTTATGATATGAATGTAATGAATGCGCATGTAAGCTGATGAGATGTCTTGTTGAGGATATATGAATCATGGATAGCCGGAGATAATAGAATCTTGACTGCTGCCGGGGAAAGTGAATCCTTGACTGCTGCATGGGATTGCAAGAATCTTTGATTGCTGAAGCTGAGACATCCTTGTTGACTGTTGACTGCTTGGGGAACAAGATCTTCAGTTGTTGAGGGATCTTAGGATCACTGTTGGGGTTTGAAAAATCCTTGGTGACTTGTGGGGAATGAGAATTATGATGATCTCTACTGGGGAGTCCAGAACCTGGTAGACTAATGCTGGAGAAGTAAGACTGGGAATCTTCAATCTGATGGGAAGTATCTATGTGGGGAGAATGTTTACTAATCTGGTTCCGTTGGGGATTGGAAGTTGGAGGTTTTAGCTCCGCTGGGGATTGATAGTTTTGGATCCACTGGGGATTCTGAAACTTACCTCTGAGGGGAATTAAGTTCTGGAAGGCTCTCTTGGCTGGGGAAATCAGCTTTGAGAAAGCTTTTGTTCTGCTGAGGATCCTGAAGTTTAACTCTGTTTGGGGAATTAAGTTCTGGATTTTAACTTTGTTGAGGAATTTGGAGTTTAATTCCGCTGGGGATTTCTTCTGAAAGGGCATCAAGATATCTATCTGTACCTTTAACCTATCAGCAATCATCTTTCTTGATTTGTAAGAAAATGATTATGTTCAAATGCATATGCCTATTTAACAAAACATTGGACGTTTCTCAAATAAAACATAAGTGTAAAAAGCAAAAGGAAGACAAAGCAAATTTCTGTATTTGGAAAAGTGTTTGTATTAACTTTTTATGAGTATCTTTGTACAAAGGAGACAGGTATCCTAGTAATAGGATGTTGTCGTAAAAAATTGAAAATTTTATACAAAAGAAAGATGGCTATGTGTAACAATTCCATGGGATTCCATTCTGTTATAGCCTTCACAACTCCGAATATCTTGTCCATTCAATTCTTCGTCCGCCAATGATTGGATTGATCAGAAGCTCGGAGCTTGTTGATGAAGAGATTGTTCTTTAAAGTGATCCGACGAGACATAATCATACGCTTTAATTCCCTAACTTTTTCCTGGATCGCCCTTTCGGGTTTTCAATCCATCGGGAAACCCTTTTTTGCCCAAGTCGCCCTTTCGGGTTTTCAACTTACCGGGTGTACAGATTTTTTTATTTTATCCCTAATTTTTGCCTGAACCGCCTTTTCGGGTTTTCGGTTCACCGGTATGCCCATTTTTGCCCAAGTCGCCCTTTCGGGTTTTTGACTTGTCGGGTTATTTTATGCGTAGTATCTTTTGACTATGTCTACGTTCGCAGGGTGTGGCAAATCTTCATCGTCCATGGTGGTCAGAATCATTGCACCACCAGAAAATATGCTCTTGATCACAAATGATCCTTCGTAAGTAGGAGTCCATTTTCCCCTGGGATCACTTTGCGGCAAGATGATCCGCTTAATTACAAGATCTCCGACTTGCTATACTTGACGTCTTACTTTCTTGTTGAAAGCTTTGATCATTCGTTTTTGGTACGTCTGACCATGGCAAACAGCAGTGAGTCGTTTCTCGTCGATCAAATTGAGTTGATCAAGTCGGGTCTGAATCCAATCGTCTTCACTCAAACCAGCGTCCTTCATAATCCTTAAAGAAGGAATCTGAACTGCCATGGGTAGGACAGCTTCCATGCCATATACCAAAGAAAATGGGGTTGCCCCTGTTGAAGTACGTGTCGTGGTACGGTATCCATGCAGAGCAAACGGTAACATCTCATGCCAGTCCTTGTAGGTAACTATCATTTTCTGAATGATCTTCTTGATGTTTTTGTTTGCAGCTTCAACAACACCGTTCATCTTCGGCCGATAGGGAGATGAATTGTGATGATAAATCTTGAACTGTTCGCATAGAGCGGTGATCATAGTATTGTTCAGATTTGTACCGTTGTCTGTGATGATCCTGTCGGGGACACCATACCGGCATATGAGGTTCTGCTTGATGAAGCGGGCAACCACATTCTTTGTAACAGAGGCAAAGGAAGCTGCTTCGACCCACTTGGTAAAATAATCAATGGCGACCAGGATGAAGCGTTGTCCATTGGATTCCGTGGGCTTGATCTCTCCAATCATGTCAATGCCCCACATTGCGAATGGCTAAGGAGCTGTCAGAACGTTGAGAGTAACAGGAGGAATATGTATTTTGTCGGCATAGACTTGGCATTTGTGACAAGTACGGGAATGTTGATGGCAATCAGCTTCCATGGTAGACCAGTAATAGCCTGCCCTTAGAATCTTTTTAGCCATCGTATGTCCGCTCAAGTGGGTGCCAAATGTGCCACTGTGTATCTCAGTCATGATTAACTCTGCTTCAGCTTTGTCCACACAACAAAGTAAAACACAATCATGGCTGCATTTATAAATGATGCCATTGCTTAGGAAGAACTTGGCCGCAAATCTCCTTAAGAACTTCTTGTCATTTACGGAAGCTTCTTCAGGATATTCTCTGGTCTGGAGATACCTTTTGATTTCATGAAACTAGGGTTGTTCCACTACTTCTTCGGTATTAATCTCATGACAATGCGCAGGTTCGTCCATTCGCTAGATGGTGATTTGGGGAGCCTCGTTATCCCAGTTGAGTTTAAACATGGAAGACATTGTAGCCAAAGCATCTGCTAGCTGATTCTCTTCTCGCGGGAAATGCTCGAAGGTGATTTGCTCGAAATGAGGCAACAATGTTAGGACATGTTCTTTGTATGGGATAAGATTAGGATGTTTGGTATCCCATTCTCCTTTGATTTGACTGATAACCAAATCCGAGTCCCCAAATACAATCAAAGATTTGATCCCCAAGTCTATAGCAGCCTTGAGACCAAAGATGCAAGCTTCATATTCGGCCATGTTGTTGGTACAGCTGAAACAAAGTCGGGCAGTGAAAGGTGTATGGCAACCTTATGGGGAAATGAGTACCGTACCGATACAGTTTCCAAGTGTATTTGAAGCACCATCAAAGTACAGGGTCCATCGGGATCCATTTTCAGGTCCGTCATACGGTCCGTTACCTTCAATGTTGTCCAATGTCATGATTTCATCGCCCGGGAAGTCGAATCTCATAGATTGATAATCTTCGATAGCTTGATGAGCTAGATGGTCAGCTAGTACACTCCATTTTATAGCTTTTTGGGTAGTATACTGGATGTCATATTCAGTCAGGATCATTTGCCATCTAGCAATTCTTCCAGATAAAGCAGGCTTTTCGAAGATATATTTGATCGGGTATATTTTGGAAATCAGCAAAGTGGTATGAGTCAACATATACTGCCTTAGTCGGCGAGCAGCCCATACCAAAGCACAACAAGTTTTCTCGAGCAGTGAGTAGCGAGTCTCACAGTCGGTAAAATTTTTGCTAAGGTAATAAATGGCATGCTCTTTTCGACCAGACTCGTCATGCTGGCCCAGTACGCACCCCATTGAGTTGTCCAAAATAGTCAGATACATGATCAACGGTCTTCCTTCAACGGGTGGCATCAGAATAGGAGGTTCTAGCAAATACTCCTTGATCTTATCAAAAGCAACTTGGCAATCGTCGTTCCATTCAACTAGCTGATCCTTCTTCAATAGTTTGAAAATTGGCTCACAGGTAGATGTCAGATGAGAGATGAATCTGGCAATATAGTTCAAGCGTCCCAAGAATCCTCTAACCTCCTTTTCAGTACGGGGGGGCGACATTTCTTGTATATCTTTTACTTTTGCTCGATCGACCTCAATGCCTTTGTTGCTGACAATAAATCCCAGGAGTTTACCAGACCTAACTCCAAAAGTGCACTTACTTGGATTCAGCCTGAGTTTGTATTCCTTCAACCTGGCAAACAGCTTTAGCAAATGTTCAAGGTGTTCCTCTTCCGTTTGTGATCGAGCTATCATGTCGTCTACGTAAACTTCGATCTCATGATGTATCATATCATGAAACAAAGCTACCATGGCGGGTTGATAAGTTGCCCCTGCGTTCTTCAGTCCGAACGGCATCACCTTGTAGCAGAAGGTACCCCATTGTGTAACAAAGGTTGTTTTCTCCATGTCCTCGGGGGACATTTTAATCTGGTTGTAGCCCGAGAATCCGTCCATGAAGGAAAATACCTTGTGCTGAGCTGTGTTGTCAATCAAAATGTCGATATGTGGTAGCGGAAAATCATCTTTAGGGATGGCCCTGTTCAAATCCCGGTAGTCCACACACATTCTGACCTTGCTGTCCTTTTTGGGAATGGGCACAATGTTAGCAACCCATTGCGGATAGGATGTAACAACCAGAAAGCCAGCGTTGAATTGCTTCATTACTTCAGCCTTAATCTTCTCAGACATGTTGGGCCTCATTCGGCGGACTTTTTGCTTGATCGGTGGACAGTCTTCTCTTGTAGGGAGACGGTGAACCACGATATCTGTGTCTAACCCTGGCATATCCTCATAAGACCAGGCAAAGATTTCAACGTATTCCTTCAACAACTGTATTAAGCGCTCCTTGACACTTGGTTCCAAGCTGGCACCCACTTTGACTTCTTTCCTGTCTTCCTCTGTTCCTAAGTTGACGGTTTCCAACAACTCTTCATGAGGCAAGATGGCCCTCTCTTCTTGTTGTAGAAGTCTGGCTAACTCTCCCGGTACTTCACAATCTTCGTCATCTTCGTACTCAGCCTGATTGACCAAATCTTCAGAGTTATTGAAGGATACAACAGAATAGTCACCCATGGAATCCGGAGTGGATGGGTACCTGCATTTGTGAGTGTGGGTATGTGTAAGGGATAGTCATCCTTAAACAAGCAAAAATGCAAAAGGAAAGAAAATGAACACAGCAGTTTATAAATGAAAAACGTCTAATGATTCATTAAACATGGCATATGATTATGAAGAGAATCAAGCCCTTACAGATGGACCTACATGCCCCAGGCAAGGCATGAGGTGAAAAGTAGTGTGCGAATTGTTTTAGTAATTATTACAGACCAACAGGAAATGTTCGAAAGATAAATTACTGATTGATGAAAGTAATGGGAACGAAGTATTTCGCCTCCCAATTGTGCAGTCCCCTTTTAATGGTTGGGAAGATCCAATCTTTAACGTTACCCTCTTCGTCTTCGTCTTATAAAGCATTGATTCCATGAGGAGAAATCTTGATGGGTGTCTTTTCAATTTTCGAGCGACGCATAGCCTTTTGCCCCGCAGCAGTAAATCCCAACCCAAACTTGTCTGTCTTGTGGGGAAAGTCAGGCAACTGTCCCCATGCTGAGCTCTTCCCCTCCTTCATTGCAGCCTTTGCGTCTTTCAGAGATGCCATCCTGGCCACCTGCTTGGGTACCTCAGATACTGCCTTTGCCACTACAACCTCTGGAGAAACTTCCTCGAAGTGTTGAAAAGGTGTTTCGATGAATTCACCATCCACTTCCACATACCGAAAGGAATTCAGATGACTGATCATGTACTCCTCATCACCGTGTACAGTTATGATTTTACCCTTAACATGGTATTTCAGCATCTGATGTAGAGAGGAAGTGACTGCCCCAACATTATGAATCCAAGGTCTTCCTAGCAAGCAAGAGTATGATGGGCGGATGTCCATCACATAGAATGTGGAGTGGAACACCTCAGTTCCTACCTTGATGGGAATGTCGACCTCCCCATTCACCATTCTTTTAGACCCGTCAAAGGCCCTGACAATGATATTACTTGGTTTCAGCTCCAAGCCTTCACAATCCAATCGGTCCAGAGCTTTCTTAGGCAGCACGTTTAGGGAAGAACCAGTATCGACCAAGACATGGGCGAGAGTGGTTCCTCGGCATTCAACTGACACATGCAATGCGTCATTGTGCTTCCTTCCCTTAGGAGTCAGGTCAGCGTCAGAGAAACCCAGGCCGTTGTCGGCGGTAAGGCTGGCTACACAATCCTGAAATTGATCGGCTGAGGTTTCCTGGGGCACATGGGCTGTCTTCAAAAAACTTATCAAAGCTTTGGCATGAGCCTCTGAACAAAGCAGTAGGGCCAACATGGAGATCTTTGAGGGGGTTTTCCCCAGTTGCTCCACAACATCATAATCACTCTTCTTAATTATTTTCAGAATCTCCTCCATTTCTTTTTTAGAGGTTTCGGGGATGACCAATGGCTGAGCCCTCGTCCTGACGAGCTCTTCTTGGATCCCTTTCCCTTTATCAGCAGCAGCAGAAGGGGCAACCACAGGAGTTACAATTTCTTCAATCATTGGAGTTCTTGCAGATAGTTTTACCGGTGCAGGGGTAACCTTGGGAGCAGCTGAGGGTCCAAAGATTGCCTTTGGAGGGGCAATCTCTGGAGAGAAAATTCTTCCACTTCGGGTAATTTTGCTCGTACCAGCAATGTTTCCAATGTCGGCAGTTTCTTCATCAGAGCTCTCCTCAGTTATCTCAATTTGTTAAACACCGTGGTAGTAGATTTCTCCACCATAGTTCCACGGTATTGATTTGTCAGATTTGTATGGGACGGGCCCAGGCATGGTTATCTTCAAGGGTACAGTCTTCGGAGCGGATGTAATCTTAACAGGCCTTTTGGGGACCTTGGAAAGATTGGCGGAAATGGTTATTATTGAAACTTCATTGATAGGAGTTGGAGTAACAGGAGTCTTTTCGAAAAGAATTTCTTGGTTGTCCATTAGGCGTTGGATGCCTATCTTCAGCAATGGACAGTCGATTGGTAGGGAGGAACAAAGGTAGCAATCTTCTTTACAACCTGGGAAAATCCCAGCCTTCAACAGATTCAACTTGATTGTCAGTAGTGGAGTTATCAGATCATCAACAGTAGAAACAAACAGATCTTCTTCAACAGCATGAACATTGCGACCATGCTTTGGCATTGGAGCGGAGATTACATTCGACTTCTCGGGGGCGTCGGACTCAACCTCTTTTGCGTCTATCAAATCCTTAATTTTATTCTTAAGTGTCCAGCAATCGTTGGTGTCATGTCCGGCGCTGTCAGAATGATAGGCACACTTTGCGTTGGGGTGATAATGTGGGGAAGTGGTATGCACATTCTTTGGCGCCTCTTTGATATTGGTGAGATTCAGCTTCAACAAATGGGGAAGAACTTGTGCGGGTGTCATATTGATGCGGGTGAACTGTCATCGTGGCCGTTCTCCCCATTGCTGTTTAGGTCTGGGCTGATTGTTACGAGGTTGATCATTTGACAAATTTTGAATCATCACGGCCCCTACAGTCGGCCGACGCTCAGTTCTTCCCAATCCTTTTTAAGAGAATATAACAGCTGCTTCCTTCTTGGCTGGGAATGGTTTTTTAACAGCTGTGGATGCAGAGGCATCCTTTTGAATTTTTCCGCTCTTAATACCAGCTTCCACCCGTTCGCCAGTCAGAATCAGTTCGGTAAACCCTGCAGAAGAGATCCCGATCAAATGGTTGAATAAAGGGCCAAATAGGGTCCCCAAGAACATATCAACTAGCTCCCTATCTGAAAGCGGTGGTTGTACCCTTCCGGCCAAGTCGCGCCATTTCTGGGCGTATTCTTTGAACCCCTCGTTTGAGGTCATCCCCATACTTTGTAGCTGAGTACGGGTCGGCGCCAAGTCAGCGTTATATTGATACTGGCGGTAGAAGGCAGCTGCCAAGTCTTCCCAATTATGCACTTCTGACCTCTCAAGCTGGTAAAACCAATCTAGCTGAGTATCGGACAAGCTGTCTTGGAAAAAGTGTACCCATAGATTTCTATCGGATGAATGAGGTTGAATTCTTCTGACATATGACCTCAGGTGCATCTTTGGGCAAGACAGACCATCATATTTTGTGAAAGTTGGTACTTTGAATTTGGGAGGGATAACAATCCCAGCAATCAGTCCCAATTCTTCAAAATCTAGCCCGGGAACCCTTTGCACCTCCATAGCTGCCAGTCTATCCTCCAGATTTTTGTATTTTTCGCCCGCTGGTGGGTATTGCTGCTCTGAATAATCCTCATCTTCCTCAACCTCTTCTTCTTCAGCCTCAGACTCAGAGGGTAATGCAGCTCCTTTTCCTTTGTCGGTCCCCTCGTCAGATGTGGAGGGGAATTCAAGAACTCTCCTAGCTTCATTCTTAAATCTTCTTCCCAGTGTAGCTACCCCAACTCTTTTCTTTTTCTTTTTTACTTTTTCTCGCTCTTTATTCCCTAACAGTGCTTTAAGATCCTCCTGACCCTTCGCCAAGGTCATAAGGAGCTCTTGAAACTGTGAGTTTTGTCCCTGCAGATCTTTGACCGTCTGCTCAATATCCATCTTATTGAAATAAACAGCAGAAAGATAAGGAACCCTGGTGTGAAGACCTGTTTATGCATATGATGAATGATATGTTTATTCATGTAATGCATTCAAGGATTTAGAAATTCAAAATTGTTGCAGACAAAAAGAACACACGTCATATTAATAAGAAGAAATTTTGTCAGTACATAAATGCCTCATGGGCCAAATATTACAAAAACTTCTTAAGGTAAAAAGATGTTGCGCATCCTCTTTGGTGCGATGTAAGTGTTGAGGGTCTCCTCCTCGTGAAGTCGGAGGGTAAGCTCCAAAACCTTCTTCTCACTGGCGTAGAAGCTGGCTTCAAAAGTATCCATTTCTTCCTTGAGTTGGATCCAACTCTTCTGCATTTCCTCCCATGATGTTGGCATGTCAGGATGTAGGATGGTGTATGAAACCTCTCCTTCCTTAACAGGCTCTTTGATCAAAGGGAGAATATGAGGGTAAGGCATCATAAGACTCTGGGCTCGGGTTCGTACCCACTTGAGGTAAGGCTCAAGAGGGATGGCGTTCTTGTGTCCCAGTGTCTTGCTATCTACCTTGTTAGGCATCCTCCAAGCTCTGATGAATCTTTGGCGAAGTCCTTGCGCATCATTGTCGAAGTTAAAAACTAGGTCAGGAATCAGCATGTCATGAGGGCCATCCCTCCGAGCATATCCAAATTGTCTTAAAGCTAGACAAGGGTTGTAGGTAATGCCTCCTCTAATGCCAAGTAATGGGACATTAGGGAACTCACCACAACGATCGATGATGATGACAATTTCTCTGGACCGAGAACACCAATGTACATCAGAATGTGTGAGGGTCATCAATCATTGTGACCACCTTAAGCCTTGTTCATTCTTCAAAACTGATTATGGAAGGTGAGAAATGAACCACCTTGAAAGGAGAGGAGGACAACACATGAGAACACCTCTCTTCCTCATTGTTCGTGTGTAAAATGAGTGGAGGATGTCCCCAAGCAATGTAGGTATGAGATTCCTGGATAGGAAAATCTTGACAGCATTCACGTCTATAAGTTGGTCAGGATTTGGGAATAAGACCAACCCATAAATAAGGAGTGCCACAATCTCTTCAAAGGCTTTTAGATCCAGGGAATTCCAACACTCTTGTGCCTTCTCAAACAAGAACTTTGCCAAGAAGCCCTTGACACCACTTCTGGTTTCCCAATGCCCCTTGATGTCAGATGGTTGCAAGTGTAGTGCTTGAGCAACATCTTCAGGTTTTGGTTCTTTTTCCGTACCGTTGTAGGGTAGTTGATTAAGAATAAGAATTCTCAGGAGTTGAGAAAATTCCTCCAAAGTAGGCACCAATTGGTAGTCGGGGAATGTGAAACAATGGTGAAGGGGGTCAAAGAACTGGAACAACACTTTCACCATATCTTCTTCAATGTTGGTGTTGACTAGGCTGAGCAGTCTACCATGTCTTTCACTGAAGAGAGAACTTTCCGGAATTCTGGATGTAAGCTCCTTGAGTTGAGGAGGGATTCTCACAAGGTTGACTTGGATAGTTTTCCTCCGAAGAGATTCCATGACCTACAAAACAAGAACAAAGATGAAGATCCAAACCCTTGAAATGGTTAGTGGATGCATATGATGCTTTATGATGTTCATGATGTATGCACAAACACATGTACAAGCAAATCACACAAAAACCCTAGTTTCAGGCTTGCATGGGGTTTCATAGGTAAGTACCCTCTTGAGTTTAGTTGGCTTAAAACCTGTCCTAAATAGTAACCGGGTTCTAAGGAGCTCAATATCATTGGATTGTTTTCTATGTTCATTGTTTTGGTTTAGCCACTTAACTAGCGACCAAAATATTCCAAGAAAACAACCCTAAAGTCGGTCATCTCACTACCCCTAATAAAAGGCCAAGATGGTCAAGTAAGGTTCTAGGTCATTAGGGCTTAGTGACATCACTCAGCGGCCCCGTACTCTCCTTGATTGAACTCAAGGGTTACCGGTACTCACAAATATGTCGCACTAATATAGATATTGCTTCAACCGTTTCGGTATATCCCGCACAGTTTCCACAATGTATTGCTATCTATGAATGTTTCCCAAATCCGGGTGGAGGATTTTAAGCCCAAACAAGAGAACCAAAATGTAAAGCAATCAAAACAAACAATTAGTCATGCAAAAGGGTGATCTAGGCCCTAAGGTTACTCCACTTTTAAAGTCAGTCCCCAGCAGAGTCGCCAGTTTTGTGATACGGTGGGAGAACTGACTTGGGATTTTGCGTTTGTGTTTGCAAATGTTTCGGTTGAGCAAGAGTCGCCACTGACTTTTTATTTTATCCTAAGGAAAGGTCAAAAAGCACAAGAAAGACCTTTGAGATGTTTTCTTGGGTTCGGGGAGTAGATTATAGAAAGGGAAGGTATTAGCACCCTTTCTATCCATGGTTATCCATGGGATCTTAGTTACTTGCTTAGATCACTTGATTTTCATTTTCAATTGTTTGAGATGGTGTTTTGTGTGTGGTTTTGAAAGATGTTTTGAAAAGAGGCCATTGTTGTGGCAACCTTTGCAATGACTCGTGTTTGAGTATATACAAAGGTGTTTTTGTCTTTTGAAAAGTTTTCAATGTTTTGAAAGTTGTTTTGAAAAGAGGCCATTGTTGTGGCAACCTTTGTAATGACTCGTGTTTGAGTATATACAAAGGTGTTTTTGTCTTTTGAAAAGTTTTTCAAATGTTTTGAAAGTTGTTTTTTGAAATTGTGTGGTGATGTGTGTTTTTGAAAAGTAGCAAGGATGTTTTCTTTGCAAGTTTGATCAAGTAACTAAGAGCTATCTACCCTAATTTACTCAAACATATTTCTTTATGCTTTTTAACCCTTTTAACAGTGTTGTTTCACCATTGTATTTGGTGAACAACCTTGTGTTAGGATGTTAACGGGACGGGCGCGGGTCATCGTATAGACCATGAATGCAATAGTGTCAAGTGTCTTTGGCAATTTTCTTGAGGGACTATGATCATTTTTGTTTAGGCAACAAGATAGCGTCATCGAGGGACTATGATCATTTGATTTGTTTTTGTTTTGCCAAAGACAATTAACATGCAACAATGGTCCATTTTTGAAGGCAACAAGTGGAGTAACCCTAAGGGTGCAAGTGTGCATTGTGTTTGTTTTTTCATGCATGTTTATCTTGGATTTAGGTCAAACTACTTGTTGATTTTATTTGCATACAAGCCCTAGGTCTATCATGGCATAATTTAGAAACTTTTAAATGTGCGAGAATTTAAATTCCTAAATTATTACAACATGATTATGGGGATGGGGATACAAGTTTGAATTTGGGGGATATTTGACAAGGAAATAAAAATCTAAATTATTACAACCATATCGAATATACAATTATTTAACATTTAAATAAATACAATTTAAATAAATATCAAAATGCAATGTATTATGCAAAAAAGGATTTTTTATGTATGTAAAAAAAAAGGTTTTCATGTTTGAAGTATAAACAAAATAAAAAAAGTCATATTTTGATTATTTTTTATGTTTAGGGCAAAACCCTAATTTTGAATAAATAGTATTATTTATTAAGTGTATACAATATATATTAATTTTATACAAAAAATAAAAAGTATATTGTAAAAAGTATTTTTGATGTCAGATATTAAATAAAAATAAAAATGTATTATTTCTATATTTTTGTCCTAAATATTTAATAAAATATGTATATGTATATTTATATATATTTAATATGCTAAATATGAACAAAAAATAAAATATTAATTATTTACAAAAAATGTATATTTTAGAAAAATGTTTTCAAAATGTAAATAAAAATAATAACTAAAAAAGATAAATATTTTGTATTATTTTCTAGGGTTTTAAATAAAAAGGAATTACATTATTTATATACATATGCTTAATAAAACAAATAAATGCCAAATAAATGTAAAAAAATGTGGAAAAATATTTTTAGTTTTTTTTATATTTGAGTCAAAAATATAAAATCAGAATCAAAAAGAAAAATGCAAAAATAACAAATATTTCACATAATGGGCCAGGGGGGTGCAAATGGAAAAAAAAGGGGTTCAAAAAGCAAGCTGACTCAGGCCCAGCCCAAGCTAACTTTGTCTTCAACCTCCAGCTCTGTCCAAAACGCGCGCATCTTTGTTCAAAATACAAACTCCTGATTCCTTGGTTTTTAGCCAAAACTCATAACACAAACAATGTAGAGCATCAAACCACGATTTCAAACATATAAAATACTTGACCTAACTCTAAGAAACCAAGGAGAATCTCATCACCCCCAATTTCTGACCTAGTTTTTCTTCAATGTTCATGGCTAAAATTCTCACAGCATGCTCAATATAAATGAAAAGTGATCACATGTATGGCTTCAGGGCTAAGACTAGGACATGTTTCATTCACAAACCTAAGCTTAACTCTTCCTAGATTGAGAGATAGAAGTCCATAGATTACCTGTTTCATCTTGGATCGTGTAGAGCAATGTGGCAACTTTCAATGGATTTTGAGCTTCTGTTGAGCTTGCCTGAAGTCCAAGTATGCTTCCCAAGTACCTAGCTTGCTTTGAAACAGCCTGTGTCATGCTATAGAAGTTCACCTGCACAGCTTGAAAGTGAAAATGGAAAACGAGGTTAGGGGTGTTACAGCTTGAGTTCAAGGCTTGGAATAGTTTAAGTGGATGGTATGGAAGGTGTTTGAGAGGTTTTTAGCCAAAGTGCACGAGTGGATTGAGTTGTGGACCTCAATCTGCAGCAGATGCCCTGTTTTTGCAGCAAGGTGGTGTTTTGGTGTATTAGGAGGTATGAAGGGTAAAAGAGTCGTGTTTTAGGTCAGTTGGGATGTATGGAAGATGAGAACAAAGTTTGTTTTGGTTCTGGTTTGCAGGAAGTGAAAGTTGTCTATGTTTTGCAAAGTTGCTTCAACTATAAGCAAGAAAGTGGAAGTGTACAATGCAGGCCTGTACCATCCCTAATGTATGCTGCAACTTTTTCCCTTGAGACTTGTAATTTGGATTTGATTTTGGCTTCAGAGATATGGCCCCCTATGCTCAAAGATTTGGAACTTGACATAAAGTGTAACTTTACCAAAATGGAAACTTTGCTTTTTCTAATTAAGGGTTAGTTTAGCATGTAATACCCAAATGGATGAAATAACACCTTAACACAATGTTTAGGCATTAAATTATTGAGTGTGAAGGGGTTTAGAGGCCTGCAAGATAGCATAAACCAAGCTGATTTGAAAATGCCATTTGTTATGAACATGTATTGGTCATGAACAAAAGTGAGTTTTTGCCAACTTTGCAAATTTGATTCTCTCTAACCACAAGGGTGTTTGAGAATTTCTTGGACCATTTGGAAAGCTTGGCATGTGTACTACAATCCATATTTGTAATGCAAATTGAAACTCCAAGTGTAACCATGTGAAAAATGGCCAAGAAGTTGGACCCAAATCCTGCCTAGAATAGGGCAAAATTCTTCTAAGTTAAAAGTGTTTTGTACCCTTGTTCCAAAAATCATAACTTGAGATACAAGCTTCCTTTGAGAACACTTTGTGAATCAAAGTTTTAGATTTTTCAATGGACTACAACTTTCACGTTTCAAGTTTTGTTTGAATCCATTTTCATCATGGTGAAAAAATGGGACAAAGTTAGGAAAAAAAATAAGAAAGTTTCATAACTTAGAAAATTTTCTAAGTTATGAAATTTTCCATTTTAAACCCTAATTTGTAATTTTTGGTTTCTTGATGAACAAGTTTCATAATTTGACATGTCTTGATGAAAAATGAATCTTGGCACTTGATTTTGACCAAAAAGTCAAAGTTTGACTTTTCAGTGTACAGTCAAATTTTGATCAGGTGACTGAAAAATTCATCTGTCAATCCTATGCATTTGAGATCTTTTGAACTTATTTGAATGGGTCAAGAAAATGCCATTGAGTCCTTGAGTCCATATGTGAGCTTGGTTTGCCATTGGTTAGGTCTAACAGTCAAAAATTACCCTTGTGCAGTCAAAACCCTAAAAATGACCATTTTGCCCTTTTGGTGATCTGATCAAATTTCTTGTGGAATTGTGATCCAAACTTGACTAAATGGTTCATATGAGTTTATTATGTTGATGTGGGTCAAAAATCATGAAGTTTGACTGTCCATTGGCCACAGTTGACTTTTTCCCCAATACAGCTGATTTCTAGGTCAACTGTCCAATTGACTGGGCAAAGATTGGAATCAAGGCTTGAAACTTGGTATGGATAAACTTGTGAGTCCAACATGAAGCATGAAAGTCACTTTGGGCATTTTAGGTCAAAACATCCCTGTGCAAACTCAAACCCTAATTTGGGTCAACAGTGCAAGGAGGGGTCTTGAGCAGAGCAAACCCTAACTTGATCTTGAGATCCAAGAGCCTTGTGGTGAGAAATGTTAATGGAATGAGAGGGAAAATTTTGGGGTACAACAATAAGAAACCCCATCGTACTTTACAAAGATTGGTATGTTGAATTTGTGGGGAATGACTACCCCAGAGATCAAACTCAAATCATCAAAATCTAAACCGGGGACGACTTGGATTTCAACATCTTTCAATCTGTCTTTTAACTGCTTGTATTTGATATCAGCGGGTGGATACTGCTCGTTGAAATAATCATCATCAGATACTTGATCATTGATACAGTCAGCCTGAGTACTCTTGACCTCACCAATATGGTTCTCGTCCTCTTTAGATGAATCTCCTCCTACTGGGATTTAACGGGCTGTCTCCTTGAATCTTTTACCCATGTTGAGTAGAGCTTTCTTCTTTGGCTTCTTCTTAACGGCCAGCAAAGCCATCATATCTTGCTTCCCCTTGGCTAGGGCTAGTAGAGTCTCCTGAAACTGAGAATTCTGAGTTTGGAGATCCTTCACAGTTTTCTCTAGATTCATCTTGCTGAAATAAACAGCAGAAAGATAAGGAAACATGTTATGCAAAAACATGTCATGCTATGATGCATGTAATATGTACATGCAAATGATTTCAAGTTAATGAAATTTAAATTTGTATAGACAAAAGAATTAACAAACGTTAATTCTCATTAGACAAAACAAGAAAGATTACATCATGCCTCTTGGGCTTACAAAATAACTTTCTAAGATAAAAAGACCGAACGCATGCTCTTTGGCATGATATAAGCGTTCACACTTTGCTCTTCTTGTAGCTGCTTCGTAAGCTCCAAGGCCCTCTTTTCACTAGCATATAATTGAGCCTCAAAAGTATCTCGTTCTTCCTTCAGCTGGATCCAACCCTTTTGTAAGTCTTTGAGAGAGGTAGGCATGTCGGGATGGAGGATAGTGTAAGGAACATCTCCTTCGACCACAACCTCCACGATGACTGGTAAGATGGAGGGATAAGGCATCACAAGTTTCTGAGCACGAGCTCGTACCCATTTAAGGTAAGGCTTGAGGGGAATGGAATTCTTGTGTCCTAGTGTCTTGCTATCCACCTTGTTCACCATCCTCTATTCTCGGATAAACCTCTGACGGAAACCTTGATTGTCATTCTCGTAGTCGAATACCAATCCTTAGATAAGAATCTCATGGGGACCATCCCTCCGGGCATAACCAAACGGTCGTAGGTCTAAGCAGGGGTTGTAAGTGATACCTCCTCTAATGCCAAGCAAAGGGACATTAGGTAATTCTCCACAACAGTTGACGATAGTAACATTCTCCAAACAGCGGGAACACCAATGAATATCTGAATGTCTGAGCGTCATCAACCTATGGGACCATCTTGAACCTTGCTCATTTTTCAACACAGATTGGGGAAGATGCGAAATAAACAATCTTGCCAAGAGAGGAGTGCAACACATGAGGATACCTCTCTTCCTCAAAGTGCGAGAGTGAAAAGAATGTAGGATGTCTCCTAACAAAGTAGGCACCGGGTTACGAGACATGAAGATTTTTACGACGTTTACATCTATGAGTTGGCCAGGATTTGGAAACAAAACCATCCCATAGATGATAAGGGCCACAATTTCTTCAAAATCTCGTAAATCCAAGGAGTTCCAACAATCTTGAGCCTTCTCAAACAAAAACTTGGCTAAGAAACCTTTGACACCACTCCTGGTTTCCCAATTAGTTGTGACATTCGATTGTTGCAAGTGTAGGGCTTGAGCAATCTCTTCTGGTTTTGGATCTCTTTCCGTACCTTTGAAGGGTAGCCGATTGAGAATAGGAATTCTCAAGAGTTTGGATAATTCATCCAAAGTTGGCACAAGTTGATAATCAAGAAAAGTGAAGCAATGGTGTAGAGGATCAAAGAACTGGAAGAGCACCTTCATCATGTCTTCATCAGTGTTGGAGGTAACCAAGTTTAGTAGGAGACCGTGTCTTTCGGTAAATGGAGAATTTTCAGGAATCCTTAATGCTAGATCTTTAAGTTGCGGAGGGATCCTTACGAGATTGACTTGAATGGTTTTCCTGCGAATAGAATCCATGTCCTACAAAACAGAACAAAGATAAATCCCAAGATCCTTGAAAAGGTTAGTGAATATGGGTATGATGTTTATAATGTTTATGATGTTATGTACAAGTATATATACAAACAAAGCAAACAACTCCTTAGGTTTAGGCTTGCATGGAGTCTCATAGGTAAGTACCCTCTTGAAGTTTAATTGGCTCAAACCTGTCCTAATAATAGTAATTGGGTTCTAAGGAGCTCAATATCACTGGTTTGTTTTCTCGGGCATTGTTTCAGTGCAAGCCTCTTTAATGGCGACCGAAATATCCCAAGAAACCAAACCTCAATGAGTGTAGTATCGAGTATCTACCAACTTCGGACTGTACCAAAGCCGATCATCTCACTACGTCCTAATGGCCAAGTTGGTCAAGTAAAGGTTCTAAAAGTTCATTAGTGTTTCATGATATCACTCAGCGGCCCCATATTCTCCTTGACTACTCAAGGGCTACTGGTATCCACAAATATTTAGCACTAACGTAGCTATTGCTTAGACCGTTTCGGTATACCCCACATAGTTTCCACAATGTATTGCTACTTACCTATAAGGTATCCCAAATTCGGGTAGAGGATTCAAACCCAAACAAAGAACCATAATGTAAAGCATACAAGTCAAACAATGAAATCAAGTAAATGTGATCTAACCCTAAGGTAACCCCACTTTTAGAATATTCCCCAGCAGAGTCTCCAGTTCTGTGATATGGTAGGAGAACTGACTTGGTTGTTTTGCATTTTATCGCAAATGTTGCGGTTAGCAAGAGTCGCCACCGAATTTTCTTTTATCCAAAAGGAAAGGTGAAAAAGCACAGGAAAGGCCTTTGATATTGTTTCTTGAGTTCAGGGGGTAGATTATGAAAAGGGAAGGTATTATCACCCTTTTCATCCATGGTTTTCCATGGGCTCTTAGTTACTTGCTAGATCACTTGCTTTTGTTTGAAATTGTGCTTTGTGTGGTTTTTGAAAGTATTTTGTAAAGAGGTCATTGTTTAGGAAAACTTTGTAATGATTCTCGTTCGTAAGAATGTATAAAAAGTGTTTGCTCTTTTGAAAATGTTTTCAAGTTTTGAAAGATGTTTTAAAAGTGTTGGTGTTTGTTTTAAAAATAGCAAGGATGTTTTTGTTTTGAAATAGAGCAAGTAACTAGGAACAATCTACCTACTCAAAAGTCTTTCATGTTCATTTCCTTTTTCCTTTGACATTGTTATCTTACCATTGATTTGGTAAGTAACCCTGTCTTTGGATGTAAACGGGACTGGCATGGGTCATTGTATAACCATGATTAGCAATGTTGCAAGGTATCTTAGCATTTTTCTTTAGGGACTAAGATCATTTTGAAAGGCAACTTTTGATAGCGTCATCGAGGGAATATGATCTTGTATTTTTGATTGTTTTTGCTAAGATAGATCACATGCATAATATGGCCATTTTTACAAGGCAACCAAGTGGATTTTACCCTAGGGGTGTTTATGTGCAAGTGTATTGATTTTCATGCTTTGTTTAGTTTTGATTAGGGTTTGCTACTTGTTGATTTTATCTTTTCATACAAACCCTAATTACTAGCATTTATATAAAGCGATAAATTGCGGAAAGTAAAATTACTACACTATTACATCATTAGGGGAGGGGGTGTACAAATTTACAAATGGGGATTGCAAGAAAATTAAACCTAATTATCTATTACAACCATATTGAATATTGTACAAAATTGAAAATAAAATGCAAGAATATAAATGGAAAAAGAAATGATTTTTGTTGTTTTTTATGAAAGGGGTTTTGTCTTGACCTAATTAAAGAAAATGATTAATTAAAATTACATAAAATTAACTTAAACTAATTAAGAAAATAAATTAATTTGAAAAGGACTTTTATGGTTTTTATGAAAAGGTTTTAAATTAACGAAAATAAAATGAAGATTAATTAATTAAAATAACCTAAATTATAAATTAATTTTAACTAAGAAAATAAAATAATATATTAATTTAACCTAAGTCTAAAGATTAATTGTTTAAAAAAAGAAACTAATTTGTTTAAGAAAATGTTTTTTTAATCTTTTTGTTTTATAGAGAAAATATATAAGTATAAATAATAAATAAAAATAAATTTGGATTTTTTATGATTTATGAAAATAATATTAATAATAATAATAATAATAATAATAATAATAATAATAATAATAATAATAATAATAATAATAATAATAATAATAATATTGAAGAAAATAAAATAATAAAAAAGAAAAATAAAAATATAAAGAAAAGTCAGGGGGGTTAGAAAATGAAACAGGGAGTAAAAATAAGCAAAAAAGGTTAGGCCCAACAAAGGGGAGCCCAGCGCTGCAAAAATCCAAAAAAATTGTAAAAATGTGAAAAGAAAAAGCAAAAGGCAGCGCTTGGTCTTGAACCCGTGACCTTGAGGTTACCAGCGTGCTGCCTTACCATTGGGATGGTGATACATCCGTTAACTTGTGTGAAAGGATAAATACATAACACAGAACGCGCCCTGATTACACTTCATCTTCAACCTCCTGCCAAAGGACCTGTATCTTCTTCATCTCTCAACAAAAATGAAAAGTTCAAACATGAAAGTTGTGGCATTTCTTTCCACGAATCCAACCATGTAAATAACTTAAGCTAACAGTTAAAGAGGAATGAGAATTTTTCTGGCCCTAATTCAAAACCTAAAAATTTCAGAAAACTTCAACTCTAAAATTCTATAAGCTCATGCCATATAAATGCAAATTATGGATATGTACAGCTTCGTGGAAATTGTATCTACATTTTATCTTCACAAATCAAAATCAAATGATGCCTGCATGAAGATATAGAAGTTTGAAAACTTACCTCTTGCAGCTGGAGTCGTGTATGGAGTTTGAGCAACCTTTGTGATGGCCTGATGATTTCTGTAGCTTTCTTGGACCTCCTTGAGTGTTCCAACTCCTACTTTGCTTTGAGGATAGCTGAAACTCTCAACTCAAGTCAAGTTGCAAGCTTCAAATTTGGAAATGGTGGATGGTGATGGAGGAGTTACAGTCAAGAAACAGGGGTCTAGATCACTTTGATATGATGTATATTAAGTGTTTGGATGGTTAAAACTCAATACGCACGAGTGGATTTGGAGATGGCTATGTGAGGTTCAAAACTGTCAACTTAAGGCAGATTTTGAGTTGCAGAGTGCTTGGGAGTGTTTTTGGGTCTTAGCATTCGTGTGTTATGTTGCAATAGACTTGTGTATATGTATGGAAAAGGTTAGAGATCAAATGCACTCAAGGTTTCTCAAAGTGTTGTACAAGCATGTTCTGAGCTCAAAGAGGCTTTAGACACATTGCTTTTGGTTTATAGGGGTTGTGTGTGCAGAAAGAACAAGAGCAAAGCTCATGAAGTTGACAATTGCAAAAGTAGAGCTTTATCAAAATGGAAATGGCAACTTTGTGCCATAAATGAAAATGTAACTTGGATAAAGGCTCAAGTGCTTAGGTTAAAGCTATATCAACTGTGTAAAAATTTAATTATGGAATGACAAACAAGTTTGAGGCCTACAAAGCAAAGATTATGCAGCCTAGGCTTGGATTTGAATTTTTGTTCATCATGAAATGGCTTGTAATTTAAGTTTGAAAACCCTAACTTCATCTCTTCGATTCTCCTTGCTCACAAATGATCTCAAGGATTTCTTTGACATTTTGGAAAGCTTGTAATGTTCTCTATAACCCCTCTTTGAATCACTTTTGAAAATTCCCTTTGGAACTATTTGAAAAAGTGTCATGAAGTTAGGTCAAAATCCTGACCAAAACTAGGGCAAACTTTCACTAAGTGTTCAATTTCAAGACCATGAATTTATGAATTAATAACTTGAGATCCAAGCATTTTTAGAAGAAGTTGTGTGAATCAATGTTGTAGATATCATGTACATCTACAACTTTCATGTTGAAAGTTTCTTTTGAATCCTCTTGCATCATGGTGAAACATTTACTCAAAGTTGTGAAAAAAACATGAAGTTTTAAACACTCAGAAAAATTTCTAAGTTAGAAAACTTTGACTTTTCAAAATGAAATCTTGACTTTTTGATTTCTTGATGAATAAGTTTCATATTTTGACATGTTTTTATAAATTGTGATCTTTGACATTGGATTTTGAACCTAAAAGTCAAAGTTTGACTTTTCAGTGTACAATTGACTTTTAATCAGTTGACTGAAAATTCACTATCAATACAATTGATATTGAGCAATGTTTTAGGTCATGCCATTAGGTCAAAAATATGCAATTGAACTCTTGAAACCATGCTTCAAACTAATTGACCATTTGTTAGGTAAAAAATCAGAAATTGCCCTTTCTTAGTCAAAACCCTAATTTTGACCATTTTGCCCTTTTGATGATTTGATCCAATTTCTTAAGGAATTATGGTCCAAACTTGATCAAATGATACATATGAGTTTATAATATTGATGTGGATAAAAATCATGAAGTTTGACTGTAAATTGGCCATAGTTGACTTTTTCCCAATACAGCTGATTTTTAGGTCAACTGCTCAATTGACTGAGCAAAAGTGTGATCCAAGGCTTGAAACTTGACATGATTAATATTGGGGGTCCATAATGATCCATGAAAGTCATATGAAGCATTGAAAGTTCAATTATCCTTGTGCAATCTCAAACCCTAATTTTGGTCATCAATGCTTAAGGAGGTGTCTTGAGCAGATCAAACCTAATGCAATATTGAAATGCAGGAGATCTTGTGAGAGATTACTTGATAAATGAGAGGGCAAATTTTGGGGTAAAACAGACACATAGAGATTCATATCGACTTATAACCTGTTTTTTAACCTCTAACATTGTTCTGCTACATGTACAAGTCAGTTCTCAATATATAATTGATAAAAATGATAAGTAAGCATATGGTTTGATTCAAGACTATGATATCTACATTTATCTTCAAAAATGAATCACTAATTATGTTTAAAATTAAGAGCTCAAAGTCATGAAGACTTACCTTGAAACTGAAATTTATGCTTTGAGTTTGAGTTGGAGAAGTCAAGTTGCAGGTGGTTGTTTTTTGAGTTTGGAAAATAATGATGTTACAAGAGTTGTTATTGAGTTTTAACAACTTCTATATGATGTATGTGGACTGTTTGGATGGTTTATTTGGACAGAACATGTAAGGTGTGAGAGGTTCAAAGGGTTTGTACTTCAAAGCTCAAAGATGGAGATTTTTTGTGGACAGTTCTGGTTTTTAGAGTAAAGGGTGGTTTTAAGATTTTCAACACACAATAAGCTCTCTATTTTTTCTGACCTCTTTCTCTTGCAAATTCTCCCTCTATTTATATGTAAAAGGTTTGTGAACAAGGGTTGATTAGGTTTACAAATTATAGAGTTATGGTTAGGTTAGAAATTGCAAATATCAAGTTATGTCAAATACTCCATAGTCCCAAGATGAAGTACCAAAGTTTCTGGTATAGAGGGGTTACTTTCCATGATTTATGGTTGAGTAAAATAAGAAGTAAACAAGGTATATGCTCAAGACAAATTTTGTACCAAAAAGCTTGCTTTTCAAGAATAACAATGGTGCCTTTATGCCATAAATGGAAATATCTTTTGGAAAATGGCTCAAACACTTGGGTAATAGCTCAAGATTAGGTGTAAGCATTAAATTATGGTGAGATTGGCAAGTTAGAATGCCTACAACACAATATTATGCAGCATAACATAAGGATTTTGTTATGTGTTCTTCAACAAAAGGACTTGCAATTCAAGGATGGATGCCCAACTTCATGCCCTTGAATCTCCTAGATCAAGTATGATAAATTCATGCTCTTGGATGTTTTGGAAAGATTGAAGCATCCCCTATAGCTTTCATGTTGTCCATTTTTCCAAAACCATCTTGAAACTATGTGAAAAAATGCCAAGAAGTTGGGATAAAATCCTGACCAAAATCTGTTGAAAATATCTCTAAGTGTTAGATGAAAATGTCATGTCTTCATGGGATTATATCTTCAAATATAAGCATTTTTTGGACATAAAACCTATAATACAAAGTTTTAGAATTTATCAAGATCTACAACTTTCATGTTGAAAGTTTCCTTTGAATCATTTTGCATCATGGTGAAAAATTGGTATGAAGTTATGAAATAAACATGTGTAAAACACTTCGAAAAATTTCTAAGTCTTGAAAAGTTTGACTTTTCAAATTGACTTTTGACTTTCTTGACTTTTTGATGATCAAGCTTGATATTCTTGAATGTCTTGATGAATTTTGATCTTTGAGACTTAATGTTGACCAAAAACTCAAAGTTTGACTTTTGGTGTATCAATTGACTTTTCATCAGTACAGTTGATCATCTGGTTAATTGACTGAGCAAAATTTGTAATACAAAACTTGAAACTTGACATGAGCATTCTTGAAGGTCCATAATGATCCATGAAAGTCATTTAAAGTATTAGAAGTCCAATTTTCCTTGTGCAAGCTCAAACCCTAATTTTGAGGTATTAGTGTTGAGGAGATGGCTTGAATTAGTCAATACTTGAGCAAGCTTGAGCTTTTGAAGATATTTATGAGAAATGTCTTGCGAAAAGAGAGGGAAATTTTTGGGGTACAACAGCTGCCGTTGTTCAATCTTCTTAAACTTGAGGAGTGAGATTGGTTTGTCCGCCATTCGTGACTCGAAGGTGGAAGATGATTGAAAACTTAAGTGCCCTAAAATTTGCACTCACTTGTCCATGAAGTGAACTTATTGTTGATCATCGGGAATGGGATTAGAGATTCCATTTGGAGAGATGATAGAGAGTTGTCAAATATGGGCTTACAGATGCCATCCCAAATGACTGTCGAGGGAGAAGTATCAGAATAAATCTTTGGTCGATTTATACTAAAACTGTAGATGTCTTTTGCCTGTTTTTAACTGGAAGAGATAAGTCTAAACCAGAAGAGGCCTTTTCTTGGTGACTTCACTAGGGAAATGATTCTAACCAGAAGAGGTCTGTTGATTGCCTAATCTAACCAGAAGAGGTATTCGTGCGCCTGTCTTTAATCTAGAACAAATAAATCTAACCAGAATAGGTCTTTGTCTGCCTATTATTAGCTGGAAGGATTGAGATCCACCATAAGAGGTCTTTGATTTATTGATTTACTTTTCCTGAAAGGAAGAGGGTCAATTGCATGTAGATGTATGCATGGCGTAATGGTATTCTCAAAATAAATGAGATTATGTTGTATGTATTTGTCATGTATATGATATGATGTATGAATGTGAAACATTGATGTGCATCTCTGTCTGGAAAATAAATCCTTGACAAATTGTTGGGGGAGTATTGGGAAGATAAATCCCAGGCTACTGCTGGAGATGAAGAGTATGTGTATCTTCAACTTTGTTTAGAATGTTTCCGTTGGGATTCCTGTTTTGTTGTTTAAGGAGAAATCCGCTGGGGAACATTGACTTTGGCTCTTTGCTTGAGGAAACTCTACGGGGAATGTTGATTTCTTTTTGGGGAATAGAGTTCAGGAGTTTTAGTTGTCCATTTCTCTACTAGGGAGTTACTTCTTGACTAGGGAGAATAAAATTTAGTTGTTATCTGGTCGAAATCCAGGCTTCGCAGCAACTTGCTGGGGAAGATGAAATTAACTGTTATCTGGTCGGGTTCCAAGCTTCGCAGAAAATTGAAGTTAAACTGTTATTTGGTCGGATTCCAGGCTTGGTAGAAAAGTGAAGTTAAACTGTTATCTGGTGGAATTCCAGGCTTCACAGAAAATTGAAGTTAAACTGTTATCTGGTCGGATTCTAGGCTTTGCAGCAACTTAGATGAAACTAACTGTTATCTGGTCGGATTCCAGGCTTCGCAGAAAATTGAAGTTAAACTGTTATCTGGTCGGATTCCAGGCTTTGCAACAACTTAGATGAAATTAAATGTTATTTGGTCGAATTCCAGGCTTCGCAAAAAATTGAAGTTAAACTGTTATCTGGTCTGATTCCAGGCTTCACAATAACTTTGATGAAATTAACTATTATCTGGTCGGATTCCAGGCTTCGCAGAAAATTGAAGTTAAACTGTTATCTGGTCGGATTCCAGGCTTCGCAATAACTTTGATGATATTAACTGTTAGATGGTCGGATTCCAGGCTTTGCAGAAAATTAAAGTTAAACTGTTATCTGGTCAGATTCCAGGCTTCGCAGCAACTTAGATGAAATTAAATGTTATTTGGTCGGATTCCAGGCTTCGCAGAAAATTGAAGTTAAACTATTATCTGGTCGGATTCCAGGCTTCGCAGGAACTTACTTGAAAGGATAAAGTTAACTATTATCTGGTCAGGTTCTAGGCTTCGTAGTAACTTGCTTGAGGTAGAAGTTAAACTATTATCTGGTCGGATCCAGGCTTCGCAGCAACTTACTGGGATAGTTACAACTCCGTTGGGGATTGAAATGACTCTACAGTCTGAGAGGCAAACTCGAGCTGGGGAATTTGAAGTTTGTTGGGGAAATAAACCATATTGAAGAGAATATTTTAACGACCTATCGGGGAAGTGGATTTTTTAGGAAGAACTCCACAAGGCTTCTTCTTTTAAGACCAACTCAGCTAGGGAGAGGGTTTTAGAGAGATTGTAACTATGGCTGGGGATTGCATGGATCCGTCTCTGGGGATGATTTTATTGAAATAACTTTGTGGGGATATCCCAAATCCTTAAGGAGATGCTTGTTACTGTTTTTATGCATACATTTGTTAATAGTTTTAATCATGTTTATATGCATATGTTCATTCAATTTTAGTCATTGGACGCTTTTGCACTCAAAATAGAAAAAAAACACAAAAGGTTTGCACTTTAAAGTATATTTGTATTGATGTTTTGCCCATAAGTAGGCGTTTTTGTACAAAGAGACATAGATCCTAGTAAGAGGGAATCATCGAAGGAATGAAAGGAATATAAAGTGAAAACAAAAAAATTGCCACGTGGAAGTGATCTCATTGTGTTCCAACTCTGCTATCGCCCCCTATGTCTTTGAACATCATCCCTCGCTGTTGAAAGAAGTCAATTGAATTGATCTTAGACCATTGAACTTGGACCTTGGTAATAAAGCTGGTTGTAGTGATCTCACGGGACATAGTCATACGCTTTGATCCTTAACTTTTGCCTGGACCGCCCTTTCGGGTTTTCAGTCCACCAGGATACCCTTTTTTCCCAAGCCGTCCTTTCGAGTTTTCGACTTGCCGGGTGTATAATGTTTTGTATATATCCCTAATTTTTGCCCGAAACTTCTTTGGTTCATTGGGATGCCCTTATTTTTGCCTAGGTATGTCAACCTAGCGGGTCATTTTTATGCATAGTATTTTTTTACTATGTCCGCGTTCATAGGATATGGAAAATATTCACTGTCCATAGTAGTTAGCATCATGGAACTACCAGAGAATACTTTCTTAACAACAAATGGCCCTTCATAACTGGGAGTCCATTTTCCTCTGGGGTCGCCTTATGGTAAAATGATGCGTTTTATTACCAAATCGCCAGTCTGATACGCTCGAGGTTTGATCTTCTTGTTGAAAGCCTTGATCATACGCTTTTGGTACATTTGACCATGACAAACATCAGTCATCCTCTTCTCATCAATCAAGTTCAACTGATCCAATCTAGTTTGAATCCATTCTTCTTCACCTAAATCTGTTTCTTTCATAATCCTTAAAGAAGTAACTTGAACTTCCATAGGAAGGACAACTTCCATGCCATAGACTAAAGAGAAAGGGGTTACCCCAGTTGATGTTCGAGCCAAAATACGCTAGCCGTGAAGAGAAAATGGTAGCATCTCATGCCAATCCTTGTAAGTCACCACCATCTTTTGCACAATATTCTTTATGTTTTTATTGGCAACTTCCACCGCGCCATTCATCTTAGGTTTGTATGGAGAAGAATTATGATGCTTGATCTTGAACTGAGCGTAAAGTTCAGTGATCATAGCATTATTGAGATTGGTTCCGTTGTCAATGATGATCCTTTCAGGGATGTCATACTGGAAGATGAGGTTATGCTTGATAAACCAGGCTACAACATTCTTAGTGGCTGAGGCAAATGAAGCAACTTCAACCCATTTGGTAAAGTAGTCGATGCAAACGAGGATGAAATGATGCCCATTAGAGGAAGTGGGCTTGATTTCTCTAATCATGTCAATGCCCCGCATTGCAAATGGCCACGGAGGAGTCATGACATTCAAAGGAACTTAAGGCATGTGAACTTTATCGGCATAGATCTGACATTTATGGTAATTCCTCGTGTGATGGTGACAATCAGTTTCCATTGTTGACCAATAATAACTAGCCCTCAGAATATTCTTGGCCATAATGTGTCCACTAGACTGAGTCCCAAAGATACCATCATGCATGTCTTCCATGATATTTTATGCCTCCTTCTTGTCCATACAACGGAGTAGAGTAGAATCACGGTTGCGTTTATACAGGATTCCATTGCTTAGAAAGAATTTGGCTGAAAATCTTCACAAGAATTTCCTATCATTGATGGAGGCTCCCTAAATTTACTCTTGTGCCTCAAGATATCTCTTCACCTCATGATACCAACCAAGGCTTTTCTTCATCAGTGTCAAGCTCATTGCAATGTGCAGGTTCGTCAAATATTTCAATTGTAATTATAGGGGCCTCGTTGTCCCAATTGACCTTGAACATAGAAGACATTGTTTCCAAGGCATATGCCGACTGATTTTCTTCTCTAGGGAAGTGTTCAAAGTTGACCTCCTCGAAGTGTGGGATCAGGGTTAACACAAGCTCTTTGTAAGGAATCAGGTTAGGATGCTTGGTATCCCACTCTCCTTTGACTTGACTGATTACTAAAGATGAATCTCTGAATAGATCCAAGAACTTAATCCTTAGGTCAATAGAAGCCTTTAAGCCCAAGATGCATGCTTCGTATTCATCCATGTTTTTTGTACAATCGAAACACACGCTAGCAGTGAAAGGTGTATGGCAACCCTCAGGAGAAATAATCACAACACCAATTTCGTTACCCAAAGCGTTGGAAGCTCCATCAAAAACCATAGTCCATCGGGATCCTTGTTCAGGTCTGTCATACGGTCCAGGCTTTTCACAGTCAATAACTAGCATGATATTCTCGTCCTAGAATTCAAAGTTAATGGATTGGTAGTCATCAACATCTTGATGTGCCAAATGATCCGCCAACACACTTGCTTTGATTTCTTTTTGTGTAGTGTACTGGATATCATATTCAGTCAAGATCATTTCCCATCTAGCTATTCATCCGGAGAGAGATGGCTTCTCGAAGATATACTAGATGGGATCCATCTTAGAAATTAATAACATGGTGTGAGTCAACATATACTGTCTTAGCCACAAGCATCCCATGCCAAAGCCCAACAAGTTTTCTTGAGCAATGAATATCTAGTTTCACAGTCGGCAAACTTTTTGCTCGGGTAGTATATTGCATGTTCTTTTCGGCCAGACACGTCATGTTGGCCCAACACACACCCCCATTGAGTTCTCTAATACAATCAAGTACATAATCAGAGGTCTACCTTCAACTGGAGGCATCATGATGGGAGGTTCTTGTAAATATTCCTTGATCTTATCAAAGGCTGCTTGGCAGTCGTTGTTCCATCTGACTACTTAATCTTTCTTCAAGAGTTTGAAGATTGGCTCACAAGTAGCAGTTAGGTGAGATATGAATCGAGCAATGTAGTTAAGTCGACCCAAGAAACCTCTGAGTTCCTTCTCAGAGCGGGGAGCTGGAATTTCTTGTATAACTTTAACCTTCGCAGGATCAACTTTAATGCCTTTGCTACTGACTACAAAACCTAAGAGTTTTCCAGATCTTACTCCGAAAGTGTGTTGTACCCCAATTTTTGCCCATAAGATCCCTTCACCATACCATATTGATTCAATCACAACAAGATCACATTAGGGATTTTGGTTCTCCTTCCTATCTTTAGCTTTGCTCTTTGAGGAATCACCAAGTACCTTGACTTGTTTTTCTTGTGTAATCATTCATATTTTTGTTTTAACTTTCCTTTTAATTAATAAAATTCAATGTTGGTTTGTCTTACTTGTCAACAATGCAGGTAAAGGCAATGGGGCTTAGCAAGTTTATCCATGGGTTCATGAGTTTATTTCCATGACCTAGTCAATGAAGCTTGAGAAGTTTAAACCTCGCCATTGAAGTTGTTTTGGAAGGGATGGCATGGCAAGGTTATTTTGGTTCACTACATTTCCAAGTTATCAAGATTTGATCCAAAAAATACAAGGGGTTGATTGAAAAATAGTCATGGTTGGACAAGGTCTTATTCCCATTGGTCACAAGTGCATATTTCTCTCAATTATCAAGATATGTAAGTGGTTGTGGTTGATATGAGTTCTCATTATCATCCTCAAAACCTTATATTTACAAATCATTTGTTTTGGTACACGAAGTTTGTTCAAAATTGTCAAAGTTCCTCGAAGCATTTTCTTGATCTAGGAGTTAGGGTTTTGAACTTCAAAGAAGCATATCTTGCTCATATTTTAGTATTTTTGAGTGATTCCAAAGACATCCTTCTCTTAAAAGGGTTATCAACAAATCACTTCAAAAGTTCCAAGGAGTTTTCATGTGGAAGAAACTTGATGAAGAAGAAAGATTACAAGTCCTCCAGATGAATTCCCAAATTTTCATGTGTGACTTCAAATGATCATAACTTGGTCAATTTTTATCACCTTGAGCCTATTCTTTTTCCATAACGATCTTGAAGATGTGAAATTTATGCTTTCTTTTATGTGCAAAGTTAGAAAATGGATGAAAGTTTCCTTAAGGATACATAAGATTATAGGTCATTTCATGATTTTTTTCCAACTTCAACAATTCATAACTCTCTAAATTTATGGAGATTTTGAATGGTTCAAGTTTCAAAATTTCATTCAAGAGGTCTACTTCATGCCATATTATTTGGTCAAGAGCAAATTCTAAGTGGAAGACTATGTTTGGATGCAAGACATTATAAGTCATTTTTGAAGAAAAATTTGAAATATTTCTAAGTATGGAAAGTCAACATTTTTTCCAACTTTAACTCGTTATAAATTTCAGCTCAAGCATCCATTTGTGTCCATTCTTTTCACATTGCAAAGCTTGTAACCTCATCTTTTTAAAGCATCAAGAATTATGCCCTAAGACCCCTTGGGCTGAGAATGCCATTGGACAGAAGTTGGCAATTTGAAACTGAATTTTTCACCAAGGCAGAAGTTTGAAATCATTGGTTTAGCTTCTAAACACTTTGTTACTGTGCGTTTATGCCTCTAAACATGTTTAATGAAGTTCCATAATTTATTAGCACAACGTAACTCATGTTTTGGATGAGTTTTGATCAAATTGGAAGTCACACTTTTCTTGTTTGCAACTTCACACGATTTCCCTCCAAACTTCATTATTTCACACGCTTGGACATTCCATTTGATTCCCTATAAATAGAGGGTCATTCCCCATTCATTTCCTCAAGCTTGGATAGCCAGAATCACCCTGCCAAACTTGTTCCCTAACTTAGAATTCAGTAACTTCGAAATCCATTCTCAAGCCTTTTTCAATCCAATTTTTTCATCAATTCACCTTCCTTGATCTTCCCTGAAGTTAACCATATAATTACATTCAAGAATCGTGCCCTATATTGCTCCATAGAAGTCTAATTTCAGAGCTCTGCAACTCAACTTCAATAGGTAGATTCCTTCATCAATTCTTCAAAACTTTGATATCATTGTGATGCTCTCATTTCCCTGGTTCTAGTCGCAACACTTACTTCTTACTGGAAACACGTTTTGACCATGAAATTTCAAATCCCTTTTTAAAACTTTCTTTCCAAATTGCTTGAGCTACAATTTATATAAATTTGGCGCGAGGGTGTGGTTGTCTTCGTCTTGAAGAGACGAAGCGAATGGCATAGGTCTGAGCTTCTGATTTTACAGTTTGAGAGACCTGCAATCACGTTGGTTGAAGGTTGAAGATGACCAACATGTCATCTTCCAACCAATGATGGCATGCCACTTGTTATTTTTGAATTCTGATTTTATTTCTAGTTCAGTGCTTTATTCACTAATGACCATGATATGCACAACACGCCAGATCTCTTGGATTTGATTACTAACGTGTTTTGACTCTCATCCAATGGTTCACATATTTTTGACTTTTATTTTCTTTTCTGATTTTTTATATTTAATTGTTTTAAACTTCAAAAAATCATAGAAAATTCATTTTAAGTCCAAAAAATCTGAAAAAATTATGAAAAATACTTTTGATTATTCTCTTTATGATTTTTATTTTTTCACAATTTAATTTTGTATTTTGGTATTTTTTTTATAAATTTACACTTTATTGGAATTGTTTTAAATATTTAAAAATACTTTTATGTATTTTTAAATTCTGAAAAAATTATGGAATGATCCAATGATATTGTGACAAATATTGGTGACCTTATTTTATTTTTGTTTCTGACTTTGCTATTTTTTTTTATCATTTTTGGTTTATTTTACCCCTTTATTTTAATTTTAAAAAATAGTTTCTGACTTTTAAAAATTTTAAAAAAATTTATAAAACTATTTTAGTTCATTTCTGATTTTTTCTATGGTCTGACTTTTATTTCTTGATTAATTTGGACATAGTTTATATTTTTCTGTTTTATTTCTATTTTTAAACATTATTTTTAAACCTTTTTGCATATATATATATATATATATATATATATATATATATATATATATATATATATATATATATATATATATATATATATATATATATATATATATATATATATATATATATATATATATATATATATATATATATATATATATATATATATATATATATATATATATATATATTAAAATGTAATATTATTTTGTGATTATTTTCTGGCTATTCTTGGATTAAATTTTTGATCATGAACTTTATTAACATCATTAAATTTAATCCAAAAGTGGTTTGTATATTCTCTCTCATCCCCTTCTTATTGCACTAAATGTTGTTGGAGCATGATCTCTATATCATGTCTCAAAATAAATGGTGCATAGATTGCTATTGACCCGCCTCAAAATAGGTGTGACTTTTATATAAGTCCACCTACGATTGTTTAACATAACGCTAAATTTTATCCCGATTCGAATAAATGATCATTCATGGCCCAAACTTATGTTTGCAAGCCCAAGTATGTTAATTTGATCTCTTTGATCCAATAACCTTGAGATTCATTGTGTGGAGGCTTTGGTTCTACCAATCCTCTAATGGATCTACAATACCTTTGATCAACGCGGATCACTTAGACATCGTTGATCATTAAATGATACTCATAAGGATTCTAAATGGATGATATACTTGACAAAAAGCAAACGCAACTTGTTGTGTGGAGGCTTTGGTTCCACTAATCATCTAATGAGTTCCAAATGCAAGTTTTAAGATGATCATCCAACTAATCACTAATAATTGATTTTATTTTGTGTTTTTATTTTATGTTCTTTACTTTATGCACCATTTAATTTTAGCATTTATATTTCATGTTATTTTTCATCTTTGCTCACTTGAGCCCCTTTATATTCTTGTCATTTTTATTTATTTTGCTCACTTGAGCTTTTCTTTTCTTTTAAAGACACCTAATAATCAACATAAACCCTAAAAATCTTTAATGATACTTGGGATATTTGGTTACTATCCTTAGCATTATGGAGCATTGGACTTTTTGGACTTAGGATTAGAAACCTTGGCCTATGATTGGAGACCTTGTGATCTTATCGGATTATTTTGTCTGGAGCTCTTGAGGTTCACCTCAAGACATTGGGTTGTTTGTTTGTTTTGTGTGCGGGTTATTGTGATTACACCTTTTGTTTTTAATCTGGAATTCACCCGTATACAATCGTTACTCTATCCAATTTTTTGTGAAGACTAAATACACTTGAAGCTTGGTTCTCTCAAGAGGTCTACTATTTTTGCTTGTTTGGTTTCAACCCAAATAATGGGAATTCTATCTTGGCTCATAGTGTCAAGTATTGGCATCTTGTTGGTTATATGGTTCTTATCCCTAACTTTTACCTTATGCTTTAAGATAACCTTTTCTTCTCCACCCATCTTCTTTAATTTCAAAAATCTTCTCCCTCATTTTGAAAATTCTTCTTGTTTTAAACTTGAATTACTTTTATAATAAACTTGGACTTAGGTCCATGCATTTTCAAACATTTTCATAAATAAACTCCAATAAACTTAACAATACTTTGACATTTTTGTGAGAAGACTAAAAGTAAATCAATCTCATTTCAAACCATTTTGCCACTTTGACTTTTATCTTTAAACTTTTCTCAAAAGATTGAACTCTTGTCAATCCTTGTAGTGATGCAAACAACTATACTTCTACAATATGTAGTAAAGAGAGATATTTTCCACTTGGGTGTTGAGTGAGGCATTGTTGATTTTAAAATCTAAGCCATATCCCCCACTTTGAGATGATGCAAATTCTCCTTTCTCATGATTGTGGGTAGTAGGTATGTTTTCCACACGGACAATGACGATGATGTTTTTATCTCATAAAATTGACTAACACATTTGTGTTTTAAAATTTTTAAAAGAGGAACTACGTGTACCCTGAACCCCTATTGTACGAAAAGATGGTATGTAGGCACTAAAGGTTCGCAACCGCGGCGGGTGCAAAAATAAAAATAAATTATAAATATATTTCTTTTCTCACCTCCACCATCTAGTTTATACAACATATTTCATAGCCAAAATATACAGATTTTTCAAAGAGGTTCCTGCGGAATACCGTAGATGTTTAGGGTGCTAATACCTTCCCTTTGCATAACCAACCCCCTTACCTTGAATCTTTCCCTATCTCTTTGGGTTATTCTCTCTTTTCCCATTCCTTTGGAAACAATAAAGCGCGGTGGCAATTTTTATTTTGATTTGTATAAGTCTAGTCAATTCAATGGCTTAGTCTTGAACATTTCTACCGCTACAAAGTGCACTTGTTAGGATTCAGCCTTAGCTTATACTTTTCAACCTTTCAAATAGCTTGTGCAAATGATCCAGGTGTTCTTCCTCGTTGATAGGTTTCCCCTGCATTCTTCAAACCGAATGGCATGACCTTATAGCAGAAGGTGCCCCACTGTGTAACAAAGGTGGTCTTCTCAATGTCCTCGGGGGCTATCTTGATTTAATTGTAGCCAGAGAAACCATCCATGAAGGAGAAGACTTTATGTCGAGTCGGGTTGTCGACCAAGAAGTCAATATGTAGTAGTGGGAAATCATCTTTGGGACTTTCCCTGTTTAAATCCCTATAGTCTACACACATACGGACTTTCCCATCTTTCTTTGGTACTGGGACCATGTTTTCCACCCATTGAGGATATGACATTACAGCCAAAAAACCTGCATTGAATTGCTTCATTACCTCATCCTTTATCTTTTCAGACATGTCTGGCTGCATACGACGAACTTTTTTCCTAACTGGAGGGCAATCTTCCTTCGTTAGTAGACGATGAACCACAATGTCAGTATCAAGCCCTGACATATCTTCATATCACCAAGAAAACACTTCAACATAGTCTTGCAACATCTAGACCAATCTACCTTTAATACTGTCTTCCAAGTTGGAACTGTTCTTGACCTCCCGTTTGTCTGTCTCAGTACCTAGGTTGATTACTTCAACTGACTCCTCATGAGGTTGAATGGCTTTTTCTTCTTACATCAGGAGTATGGCTAGTACCCCAGGTATTTCACAATCTTCTTCGCCTTCGTCCTCAGCTTGGTTAATTGGATGTTCAAAGTTATAGCTGGTAAAAGAAGAGTCATTGGCAATGAGATCCGGAGTGGATGAGGATATGTAAGTGTATGTGTGTGTGCATGTAAGATACATGGCTATTTTGAAAATGAGAATAAGAAAAATAAAGACAATGAGCACAAGATTTGAATGCAAAAGATCCAATTTTTTTCATTAAATGATCATATGGCACATGGAAATGAACAAACCCTTAATAAATGGACCATGGTGCCCCGGGAAAGGCACATGGATTAAAGTAATTGTTTGGAATTAAAATTACAGATAAAAGTTCTTGAATTGATAAAATATTAAATGGTAATTACTCCTTGTTGAAGGAGGTTGGAATGAAATCCTTGGCACGCCAGTTGTTGAGCTCTTCTCTAACAGTCGGATATATCCAATCATCAAAATCACAGTCGTTGTCGGAGTCTTCAAGAGAATTCACTTCATGATTACTGATGCGGTGAGGTGGTTTTCCTATGCGAGAACGTTTGAACTCCTTTTGAGCTTTGGTAGTGAAACCTAACCCAAACTTGTCTGCTTTGAAAGGAATGTCAGGGAGTTATCCCTAATTTGTACTACTTCCCTCTTTAATCAGGACACGAGCGTCCTTAAGTGAAACCATCCTTGGCACAACTTCATCAGCTTTTGGAGTGTCAGAAGAGATTTTGGTGGTGGCAACCATGGGAGGAAACACTTCGAAAGCTTGGCATTGAGTTTCTATGAATTCACCATCCATCTCTACTTACTTGAACGAATTTAGGTGGCTAACCATGAATTCTTATTCACCACAAACAGTAACAATATTTCCTTTGACTGGATATTTCAATATTTGGTGAAGGGTAGACGTTACTGCTCCTACCCCATGTATTTAAGGGTGTCCAAGTAAACAAGAGTAAGTGGGACGAATGTCCATCACGTGGAAAGTAGAACTAAAAACTTGTGAACTAACTTTAATGGGGAGATCCACTTCTCCAAGTACCATCCTCTTGGATCCATCAAAATCCCTCACAACTATGTCACTTTGCTTTAACACCAAACTGATGCGATCCAACTGATCTAAGGCACCTTTGGGTAATACATTTAGAGAGGACCCTGTATCCACCAAGACATGGGCCAGACTAGTTATTTTTCATTCAATAGAGACATGCAAATCCTTGTTATGATTCCTTCCAACTGGTTTCAAGTTAGCATCATAGAACCCCAATCCATTGTTGGCAGTCAGACTCGCCACACAGTTTTCAAATTGGTCGATTGTGGTCTCTTGAGGAACATGCACTTTCTTAAATTTTTTAATTAAAGCTTGGGCATGAGCATCGGAACAAAGCAACAAAGATAACATAAATATCTTGGAAGGGGTTTGCCTTAGTTTCTCTACTATCTTGAAATCACTCTTTTTTATAATCTTCAAGTTTTCCTCCATTTCTCAGTTGGAAGGTTCCGCAACAGCAATGTCTTTGGTAGGCGCCTATATCCCAGCAGGATCAATTACTTTCTCTTTACCCCTAGTGCCAGTACTAGGCTTATCAATGGTAATGCAGACAAGTGTTGTTGTAGTAGTTGGAGGTGAAATGTTAGGAGAGAAAATCCTCCCCGTTCTTATCACCTTGCTAGAACCAAGAATATTGGTAACGTCATCAGCTTTGTCTTTATTGATCCAAAATTCTTGTTTAATTTCTTGATAGTAAACTTCAGCACCGTAATTCCAAGGGACTGCTTTTTCGGAGGAGTAAGGAATCGGCCCAGGAGCAGTAATTATTAAGGGAGTAATCGTTGGTTCATTGGAAATCCTAATAGGACCCTTCCTAAGAGGCTTGTTGGAAATTGTTATGATGGAAATGTCTTCAGCTCTATCGGTCAAACTTTTTATGGACGAAGTTCTTTCAAACAGGATCTCATGACTATTTCTCCGGAATTGAACACCTTCTTTCAGCCATTTGCATCTATTAACTTGTTCTACGCAACAATTACAATATTTCAAACAGCTAGGGAAAACCCCAGCTCTCAGCAGGTTCTCTTTAATAATGTTTAGTGCAGTAGTCAAATCTTCAACGGAGGAAACAAAAGCAATGTCTTCAATTGCATTGACACCTTCGCCATGATTTAGAATTGGTGCAGTTATAACATTTGGAGTTGTAGGTGGATCAAACTCAATAGTTTTGTTGTCGATAAGATATTGAATCTTGTTTTTTAAAGTCGAACATTGATCAGTATCATGCCCAGGGCTATTAGAGTGATAGGTGCATTTGGCGTAAGGATTGTATTTCGGAGATGAAACATTGGGATTTGATGGTGGATCATGCAATGTTACCAAGTTGGCCTTCAATAAGTGTTGCAAGGCTTGGGATAGTGACATGTTAATCTTCGTGAACTATCTTTTTGGAACCTCAGACCTTTGATGGTTGGCTTGTTGTGGTTGTCTTTGAGTAGATGGAGGGTTGGAGATCAAAACAGCATTAACAGATGGACGGTGATCCTTCTTGGTATGGGCCCTTGACCCATATATAACATTGGCTTCTTTCTTGCCAGTAAAGGGCTTCTTTACAGTGTTTGATGTAGAAGCAGATGCCATGGAATTTTCCACTCTTGATACCACTCTCGACCCTTTCACCAGTCAGAATTAACTCAATGAAACTGAGCAATGAGATCCTAATTAAAAAGTTGAAAAATGGGCCAGTTAATGTTCCCATGAACATATCCACCAGCTCCCTATCCTTCAGTGGTGGTTGTACTCTACCAACAAGGTCTCTCCATTTCTGCGCGTACTATTTAAAACCTTCATTGGAACTCATTGTCATTCCTTGTAACTGAATCCTAGTTGGCACCAAATCAGTGTTGTACTGATATTGGCGATAGAAAGCGGTGGTCAGATCTTCCCAAGTATGAATTTTGGAACTCTCCAACTGGTAAAACCATTCTAACTGAGTCCCAGACAAACTCTCTTAAAATAAGTGTACCCAGAGCTTCTCGTCAGTGGTATGCAGTTGTATTTTGCAGACGTAGGACCTCAAATGAACCTTTGGGCACAAAACACCATCGTACTTAGCAAAGATTGGAATTTTGAATTTGTGGGGGATAACAACCCCAAGTACTAATCGCAAATCACCAAAATCCAAGCTAGGTACATCTTGAATTTCCACAGCTTTCAACCTATCTTCCAGTTGCTTGTACTTATCCTCAGCCGGTGGATATTGTTCATCAAAGTAATTTTCATCCTTAGAAGCTTGATTGATTGTAATGCCAGCATGGGTGCTTCTTGCATCTTTGTTCTGGTTCTCATCTTCCTCGGATGACTCTTCAACTACTTGCACTTGACGAACTGAGCCTTTAAACCTTTTCCCCATGTTGATCAGGGCCTTCTTCTTGGTCTTCTTTTTGGCCACCAGAAGTGACATTAGTTCTTGCTTCCCTTTGGCCAAGGTGAGAAAGGTTTCTTGAAATTGAGAATTATGTATCTGCAAGTCTTTCACGATCTGCTCGATATCTATCTTACTGAAATAAATAGTAGAAAGATGAGGAAACATTTGTCGTGAAACCTTCTTATGTTATGATGCATGAAATGCGTATGCAAATGATTTCAAGGATTTTAAGATTTAAATTTGTTTAGACAAAGAAGGAACAAACATTAATTTATTAATAAGTTCAAACAGTTTTAAAAAATGCCTCTTAGGCTTACAATGGAAGAAGAAAAAATAATACAAAATAAAACTCCTAAAACAAAAAGGACTCAAGCTTCCCATGAGCGCATCCCTTCGGTGTAATGTAGGCATTCAAACTCTGCTCTTCATGAAGTTGTCTCATGAGTTCCAAAACCTTCTTCTCGCTTGCGTAGAATTGGGTTTCAAAGGTATCTCTCTCCCCTTTGAGTTGAATCCAAGATCTTTGCAACTCCTCAAGAGAAGTAGGCATGTCAGGATGAAAGATAGTGTATGGAACATCTCCCTCGGAAATAGGCTCCATGATGATAGGTAAAATGGCCTCATGAGGCATCGTGAGGTTTTGAGTGCGAGCACGCACCCTCTTGAGATAGGGCTCTAAAGGAATGGAGTTCTTATGCCCCAATGTCTTGCTATCAACTTTGTTAACCATGCCCCAAGCTCGTACAAATCTTTGACGTTAACTTTGGACATCGCTCTCATAGTCAAATGCAATTCCTTTGACAAGTGCATCATGAGGACCATCCCTCCTAGCATACCCAAACTGTCGTAGAGCCAAGCAAGGATTATAAGTGATGCCTCCCCTAATTGCAATGAGATGGAAATTAGGGAATTCCCCACAATGATCAATAATGGCAACATCCTCCAAAGATCGGGAACACCAATGAATATCCAAATACATGAGTGATATCAACCTATTAGACCATCTCATACCTTGATCATTCTTTAAAACAGATCGAGGTAGGTGCAAAATAAACCACTTATCTAACAAAGGAGTGCAACACATAAGAATTCCAATTTTCTTCATGGTGCGAGTGTGAAGAGAATGCAAGATATCTCCAAGTAAGGTAGGCACTGGGTTACGAGATAGAAAAACCTTGACTGTATTCACATCTATGAGTTGGTCTAGGTTAGGAAATAGTACCATCCCATAGATGAGAAGAGCCAACACCTCTTCAAAGGCATATAAGTCCAAAGCATCCCAAAATATTTGAGCCTTCTCAACCAAAAACTTGGCTAAAAACCCCTTAACACCACTTCTTATTTCCCAATTTGCCACAATGTTGGACATTTGCAAATGTAAAGCTCAAGCAATCTCCACGGGTCTTGGGTCTCTCTCAATACCGGTGATGGGTAATTGATCAAGAATAGACACTCCCAAGATTTGAGAAAACTCCTCCATAGTGGGCATTAGTTGGTAATCAGGAAATGTAAAACAATGGTGCTTAGGATCAAAGAATTGGAAAATCACATGTACCATATCCTCTTCAAAGCTTGTTGTAACCAAGTTGATTAGACTACCATATTTCTTGGTGAATGGAGAATCATTGGGAACCCTTGATGCTAATTCCTTAAGTTGAGGAGGAACTTTCACATGGTTGATTCGGATAGTACTTCTTCGCATGGAAGCTATGTCCTACAAAATAGCACAAATATAAATCCCAAAATCCTTGAAATGGTTAGTATAAATGCAATGGTATGATGTTATGATGTTATGTACATATAAACATATACAAACAAAGCAAACAACTATTTAGGTTTAGGCTTGCATGGGTTCAATTGTAAGTACCCTCTTGAAGTTTAGTTGGTTCAACATGTCCTAGAAAGTAACCGGGTTCTAGGGAATCTTAATATCACGGATCTTTCTTCATCGGAAATTGTTTCAGCGCAAGCCTCTTTATTTGCGACCAAAATATCACGAAAGTCTGATTTCAATGAGCATAGCATCGAGTATCAACCAACTTTGGACTGCACCAAATTCGGTTATCTCACTACTTCCTAATGGCCAAGTTGTTCAATTAAACGTTCTACGGTCAGTTAGTGCTTCATGACACCACTCAGCGGCCCCGTATTCTCCTCGATTCAACACAAGGGATACCGGTACCAACAAATGTGTTACACTTATGTAGCCACTGCTTTAACCATTTCGCTCTACACCGTACAGTTTCCATAATCTATTGCTACTTACCTAATGATGTTCCCAGATCCGGGTAGAGGATCAATACAAAACCCAAACAAAGACCCAAAATGTAAAGCAGACAAGTCAAACAAATTAAAGCATTTTTAAATGTGATATATTCTCTAAGGTAACACCACTTTTAAGCTTCATTCCCCAGTAGAGTCACCAGTTCTATAATACGGTGGGAGAACTGACCTGGGTGTTTTGCATTTTATCGTAATTGTTGCGGATAGCAAGAGTCACCACTGACTTTTCTTTTATCCAATAAAGGAAAGGGTGAAAATAACAGGAAAGACCTTTTGAGAATTTTCTTGAGTTCGGGGGTAGGTTATGAAAAGGGAAGGTGTTAGCACCATTTTCATCCGTAGTTATCTACGGGCTCTTAGTTGCTTGATCACTTTGAAATGCTTTGTTTGAAATGTATTTGTGATTGTTTTTGAAAGTATTTTTGAAAAGTGCCTTCATTTAGGAGAACTTTGTAATGATTCTCGTCTCTATAAGAATGCATACAAAGTGTTAACTTTTGAAAGTATTTCATGGAAAAGTGTTGGTGTATTTGAAAGATGTTTTGAAACATTGTGAGCAAGCAACTACGAGCATTCTACCTACTCAAAAAGTCTTAATTCATTTCCTCCTCCTTTAGATATTGCTTATCTTACAATTGATTGAGAAGAATCCTTATCATTGGATGTGAAGGGACGGGCGTGGGTCATTGTATAGTCATAGAAGGAAACATTGTAGGATACCTTAGCAATTTGTTGTAAGGGTATAAGATCGTTTACCGAAGGCAACATCGAAGGGTCATCGAGGGGCTATGATCTTGTATTTGAGGGTCATTTGCTAAAGTATCCCACGCTCGAGGGACATGACTACTTTTTATCCGAGGAAACAAGTATGATATACCCTAGAGGTGCGCGTGTGAAAAGTGTTTGATTACATGCATTTTTGTCTTTGAGATTAGGGTTTTCTAATGGTTGATTTTATATTTCCATACACACCCTAATTACTAACAATTATATTAAAGCGATAAATTGCGGAAACTAAAATCCTACGCTATTACATCTTTTTTGGGGATGGGGGTACAATTTACAAATGGGGATGTAGTAGAAGCCTAATTAAATTATTTCAACCATATTGAATAAATGAATAGCAATGAAAATATAAAAAAAATATAAAGATAGTGTAAAAAGAAAGGAAATTTGTTTTTTAAACTTTTATGTATCGACACATGCATTTATGCATCGATACATAACATTTATTATTTCTGGAAAATCAAAATCAACTCAGTATGAGTCGATATATAATGGTATGTGTCAACTCATTTCTTGTTTGTGTTGACACATTCGTGATTTTGTGTTGACTCATACACTTTTTATCTCTCTGTATTGTGCCTGGGTAACAGTATACATCGATGCATAAGGCCTTGTATCGACTTATACCTTGTTTTGTAACTAAAATGAGTCGACTCATGCATGTTTTGTGTCGACTCATAAATTGTTTTACACCATATACGTGTCGACACATAGAGATACACATCGACTCATAACCTGTTTTTTCACCTCTAACATTGTTCTGCTACATGTACAAGTCAATTCTCAACATATAATTGATAAAAATGAAAAGTAAGCATATGGTTTTCTTTAAAGATATGATATATACATTTATATTCAGAAGTGAATCACTAATGATGTTTTAAATGAAGAGCTCAAAGTCAAGAAGACTTACCTTGAAACTGAAATTTGTGCTTTGAGTTTGAGTTGGAGAAGTCAAGTTGCAGGTGGCTGTTTTTTGAGTTTGGAAATAGTGATGTTACAGGAGTTGTTCTTGAGTTTGAAAAACTTCTATATGATGTATGTGGAGTGTTTGGATGGTTTGTTTGGACATAATTTGCAAGGTGTAAGAGGTTCAAAGGGTTTGGACTTCAAAGCTCAAAGATGGATATTTTTTATGGACAGTTCTAGTTTTTAGAGTAAATGGTGGTTTTAGGATTTTCAACACACAAGAAGCTATCTATTTTTTTGACCACTTTCTGTTGCAAATACTCCCTCTATTTATAGGCAAAAGTTTTGTTAACAAGGGCTAATTAGGTTTACAAAGTATGGAGTATGGTGAGGATGGATTGCAAATATCAAGTTATGTCAAATACTCCATAAACCCAAGATGAAGTACCAAAGCTGCTAGTATAGAGGGGTTACTTTCCATGATTTATGGTGGAGTAAAATCAGAAGTAAACAAGATATGGGCTCAAGACAAATTTTGTACCAAAAAGCTTGCTTTTCAAGAATATCAATGGTACTTTTATGCCATAAATGGAAAGATCTTTTGGATAATGGCTCAAATACTTGGGTAATAACTCAAGAGTATGTGTAAGCATTAAATTATGGTGATATAGGCAAGTTAGAAGGCCTGCAACACAATATTATGCAGCATAGCATAAGGATTTTTTTTATGTGTTCTTCAACAAAAGGACTTGCAATTCAAGGATGGATGCCCAACTTCATGCCCTTGAATCTCCTAGCTCAAGTATGATAAATTCATGCTCTTGGATGTTTTGGAAAGCTTGAAGCATCCTCTATAGCTTTCATGTTAGACATTTTGACAAAATCATCTCGGAACTATGTGAAAAAATGCCAATAAGTTGGGATAAAATCCTGACCAAAATCTGTTGAAAATTTCTCTAAGTGTTAGATGAAAAATGTCATGTCTTCATGGGCTTATATCTTCAAACCTAAGAATTTTTTGGACATCAACTCTCTAATACAAAGTTGTAGAATTCATCAATATCTACAACTTTCATGTTGAAAGTTTCCTTTGAATCATTTTGCATCATGGTGAAAAATTGGTATGAAGTTATGAAATAAACATGTGCAAAACACTTAGAAAAATTTCTAAGTCTTGAAAAGTTTGACTTTTCAAATTGACTTTTGACTTTCTTGAATTTTTGATAGTCAAGCTTGATATTCTTGAATGTATTGATGAGTTTTGATCTTTGAGACTTAACGTTGACCAAAAAGTCAAAGTTTGAATTTTGGTGTATCAGTTGACTTTTCATCAGTACAACTGATTTTTGGTCATCTGGTCAATTGACTGAGCAGAATTTGTGATACAAAACTTGAAACTTGACATGAGCATTCTTGAAGGTCCATAATGATCCATGAAAGCCATTTGAAGTATTAGAAGTCCAATTGTCCTTGTGCAAGCTCAAACCCTAATTTTAAGGTATTAGTGTTGAGGAGATGGCTTAACCTAGTCAATACTTGTGCAAGCTTGAGCTTTTGAAGATCTTTGTGAGAAATGTCTTGACAAAATAGAGGGTAAATTTTGGGGTACAACACATCTCCATAAAGAATATCATCCTCATAATTCCCAGTTGATGTCTGTCATTTTACTACCCACCAAAAATAAGTCGTGGTGTCAGTACATTGTACTCTCCTACTCTCAATATTCATGTTATCTTTTCTAGGATCATAGGTCGCTCGTAGGTCTTAACTTCACGTTATCTTTTCTAGGGTCGTAGGTCGCTCGTAAGTCTTACCCTAATGTTATCTTTTCTAGGGTCGTAGGTCGCTCGTAGGTCTTACCCTCATGTTACCTTTTCTAGGGTCGTAGGTCACTCGTAGGTCTTACCCTCACCTTATATTTTTATAGGGTCGTAGGTCGCTCGTAGGTCTTACCCTCACGTTATATTTTCTAGGGTCGTAGGTCGCTCGTAGGTCTTACTCGCACGTTATATTTTCTAGGATCGTAGGTCGCTCGTAGGTCTTACCCTCACGTTATCTTTTCTAGGGTCGTAGGTCACTCGTAGGTCTTACCCTCACGTTATCTTTTCTAGGGTCGTAGGTCGCTCGTAGGTCTTACCCTCATGTTATCTTTTATAGGGTCATAGGTCGCTCGTAGGTCTTACCCTCACGTTATCTTTTCTAGGGTCGTAGGTAGCTCGTAGGTCTTACCCTCACGTTATCTTTTATAGGGTCGTAGGTCGCTCGTAGGTCTTACCCTCATGTTATCTTTTCTAGGGTTGTAGGTCGCTCGTAGGTCTTACCCCCATGTTATCTTTTCTAGGGTCGTAGGTCGCTCGTAGGTCTTACCCTCATGTTATCTTTTCTAGGGTTGTAGGTCATCTCTAGATCTTACCCTCATGTTATCCTTTCTCTTGGGTCATGGATCATACATTGATCTTTACCCGTCGCCTTTACCTTTCTTTTTGGGTCGTGAATCCAACACGATGGATTCTCCATTGTCGTCGAGTTTACTCATTATCTTTAAGTTATCATGTTGTATTTAATCCTACTTTCCATCACCACGACATCATCAACCATATCTTTTCAGTCACTTTAATGCCCACCTCCACGAGAACCTTGTATTGGCACTGTTACCCTAGTACAAGCTATCATTATTTGAACCACATTCAACCATCATGACCAGTTCATCTAAAATTTCGTTTTTAATCCCCAGCAGACGTCACAAACAAATAACACCCACACCACCCCTCCAGGACAAATTTTAAGTCTTGGTATTTAATCATCTTCTACCTCGAATGATCGAAAGGATGACGCCAATCTCACCTTCATGTTTAAGACAATTAAATAGGGGGCAATTGTCATACCCCAAATTTGTCCTACTTTTTACTTTTGTCTGGCTTAGACTTCGCATTTCATCTATATCATCTTCACTAGTTCATTTTCATATCATGCATTTCATTGAATAAAGACACCTGAGGTCTAAGAGTTCAGTGGTTGTGCAATATTAAAGATTCACAATGTTTTCAGGAAACTAGGATGTATGTTTCAAGGTCACATTGAGCTTTATCTCCTTCTACAAGTTAATTGCTTATGAAGATTTTTAAGGGGTGAAAACAAGGAATTCTTCTCATATGGATTAAAATTTTATTTGAGGAGTTTCTTGAGGGACTAAATTTTGAACTAATATGGCATCTATCATTTTCAAAGTGGTTTAAATTTGTCATGAAGATTCGAAACTGAAAGAGAAAGAAAGCTTGGATTTGGATTGCAAATTGGAAATAATGGAAATTGGTATATAATGTATTTTGGTTCATAAGTCACCAATTCCTTACATCACAAGTTACAATATTTAAGATGCAAGTCACTATTGATTATCTTGCAATTATTTTTGAATTCGTTCCATGACCATTTGAAACCGTACAAAGGAATTTCTCATTACAAGTCTAAACTGTCCAAATATAACAGGCCCAAAACCATTCCAAATATAACATGCCAAAAAACATGTCCAAACTATCAAAATCTGCATAACAATGCTATCCAATTTGCTGCTATATAAACAATCCAAAAATATGGTACAACCCTGCATGAAACTGTCCAAAAAACTGATGCACATACCTGCTATCCAGAACAATCAAAGTACTGCAAAACCTTGCACACAAATAGGCTAAACCTAACCTGCATCAAGAAAGCAACAAATCAGCTTACAAAATTATTCAAACCATATCAGACCCCCCCCCCCCCCCCCCCCCCCAAACCTCAATTGATTCACCTATAAAACAATAGAAAAAAGAGTGATGAGATTTGTGAAAAGAAAGAGAGAAAAACAGCAGAGAAAAAATGAGTTTTTGAGAGAGAAAAAAGGTTTGTAGAAAGAGAGAAGAGAGAGTTTTGAAAAATCTAAAAGAACTTTTTGTAACCTCTTCTCATCTTCAGATCTATCTTTATTCACAAAAACAAAACCTTAAATCACTGTTCCACCTTGCAAGCTTTCCCATAAACTAACTATCCAAACACTTCACATCACATAGAAAATTATTAAAACACCAGAACAATTTCTATAATACCAATATAACCATCTTCCAAACTCAAAAATAAACTAGTATTTTAAAACTTGATTGAGTTGGAGTGATTCAACAACTTTCAATACAAAGTAAGGATTGGAGCAACTTCTTGGAGGTTCAATGAAGCCATTCTGATCATCACAGCCTCTTGAAAGGTGTTCAAACTCAAAACACAAATTTCAGTTTCAAGGTAAGTTTTCTTGACTTTGAGCTCTTCATTTCAAGCATCATTACTGATTCATTTTTGAAGATAAATGTAGATATCATAGCCTTGAAGCTAACCATATGCTTGCTTTTCATTTTTATCAATTATATGTTAAGAACTGACTTATGTGTGTAGCGGTAGAAACGTTTAAGACTAAGCCATTGGATTGACTAGACTTTATACAAATTAAAATATAAATCGCCACCGCGCTTTATTGTTTCCAAAGGAATGGTAAAAGAGCGAATAACCCAAAAAGAGGGGGAAAGATTCAAGGTAAGGGGGTTGGTTATGAAAAGGGAAGGTATTAGCGCCCTAAACATCTACGGTACTTCGCAGGAGCCTCTTTGTAAAATCTGTATATTTTGGCAATAAAAACTGTTGTATATAAAAAATGGATGGTGGAGGTGAGGAAAGAAGCGTATTTATTTTATAATTTTTTCACCCTCCGTGGTTGCGAACCTTTAGTGCGTACGTACCACCTTTCATGCAATAGGGGATCAAGGTACACGTAGTTCCTCTTTTAAAAATTTGAAACACAAATGCGTTGGTTAATTTTATGAGATAAAACATCATCGTTATTGTTCGTGTGGAAAACATACCTACTACCCACAACCATGAGAAAGGAGAATTTGCATCATCTCAAAGTGGAGGATATGACTTAGGCTTTAAAATCAACAATGCCTCACTCAACACCCAAGTGGAAAGTATCTCTCTTCACTATATATTGTAGAAGTATAGTTGTTTGCATCACTACAAGGATTGACAAGAGTGTAATCTTTTGAGAAAATTTTAAAGATAAAAAGCCAAAATGGCAAGATGGTTTGAAATGAGATTGATTGACTTTTAGTCTTCTCACAAAAAATGTCAAGGTATCATTAAGTAGATTGGGGTTTATTTATGAACATATTTTGAAAATACATGGACATAAGTCCAAGTTTATTATAAAAGTGGTTCAAGTTCAAAAACAAGAAGAGTTTTTTTTCAAAAAAAGGGAGGAAGAAGATTTTTGAAATTGAAGAAGATGGGAGGAGAAGAAGGGACAGTCCTAAAGCATAAAATAAAAGCTAGGGATAAGAACCATCTAACCAACAAGAAGCCAATACTTGACATTTTGAGCCAATATAGAATTCCCATTCCTTGGATTGAAACCAAGCAAGCAAAAATACTAGACCTCTTGAGAGAACCAAACTTCAAGTGTATTAAGTCTTCCTAAAAATTGGGCACAGTAACGGTTGTATACAGGTGAATTCCAGATTACAAATAGAGGGTGTAATCATAAAAACCTCCACACAAAAACAAAAAAAGCAACTCAATATCTTGAGGTGAACCTCAAGAACTCCAGACAAAATAATCAGATAAGGTCACAAAGTCTCCAAGATAGGCCAAGGTTTCTAATTCCAAGTCCAAGAAAAGTCCCATGCTCCATAATGCCAAGGATAGTAACCAAATAGTCCAAGTACCATTAAAGATTTTTTAGGGTTTATGTTGATTATTAAGTATCTTAAGAAAGGAAAAGAAAAGCTCAAGTGAGCAAAGTAAAAATGGCAAGAAAGTAAATGCTCAAATGAGCAAAGATGAAAGTGGCATGAAATGTAAATACTAAAAGTAAATGGTACATAAAGCATAAAAAAGAATGAAAGCATAAGGTAAAACAAGTCAATAATTAGTGGTTAGTTGGATGACCATCTTGAAGCTTGCATTTGGAACTCATTAGAGGATTGGTAGAACCAAAGCCTCAACACTACAAGTTGCATTTGCTTTTTGTCAAGTATATCATCCATTTGAAATTCTCATAAGTGCCATTTAATGATCAACGATGTTTAAGTGATATGCATTGACCAAAGGTGTTGTAGATACATTAGAGGATTGGTAGAACCAAAGCCTCCACACAATGAATCTCAAGGTTATTGGATCAAAGAGATCAAATTAACAAACTTGGGCTTGCAATCATAAGTTTGGGCCCGGGTGATCATTTATTCGAATCAGGACAAAATTTAGCGCTATGTTAAGCAATCGTAAGTGGACTTATATAGAAGTTGCACCTATTTTCAGGCCGGTCAATAGCAATCTATGCACCATTTGTTTTGAGACATGATATAGAGATCATGCTCCAACAACATCTAGTGTAATAAGAAGGGGATGAGATGAAGAGGGGTGGGGAAAAATATACAAACCACATTTGAATATTTTAATCAAACTATTATTAAAATCATTCATCCATTTTTGTGGAGTTAAACTCAACACCATAGATCCAATGATGTTAATAAAGTTCATGATCCAAAATCTAACCCAAGATCAGCCAGAAAATAGTCGCAAAATAATATCATATTTTAATATACATAAAAGGGTTTAAAAATAATGTTTAAAAATAGAAAATAAAGAGAAAAATATCAACTATGTTCAAATTAATCAAGAAATAAAAAGTAAGACCATAGAAAAATCAGGAAAAGGCTCAAATAATTTTACAAATTTTTTGGTAATTTTTTAAAGTTAGAAACTATTTTTAAAATTAAAATAAATAGGTAAAATAAACAAAAAATTGTAAAAAATAGTAAAGCTAGAAACAAAAATAAAATAAGGTTACTAATATTTGTCACAATATCATTGGATCATTTTATAATTTTTTCAGAATTTTAAAATGTATCAAAGTATTTTTAAACATTTAAAACAAATCAAATAAGTGTAAATTTTATAAAAAATACCAAAACACAAAATTAAATTGTGAAAAAATAAAAATCAGAAAGAGAATAATCCAGAATATTTTTCATAATTCTTTCATATTTTTTGGACTAAAAATGAATTTTCTATGATTTTTTGAAATTTAAAACAATTAAAATATAAAAATCAGAAATAGAAAATAAAAATAAAATATGTGGACCATTGGATGAGAGTCAAAACGCGTTAGTAATCAAATCCAAGGGATCTGGCGCGCTATGCATATCATGGTCGTTAGTGAATATTGTACAGAATCATTAATTAAATCAGGATTTGAAAAATACAGATGGCGCGCCTTCATTAGTTGGAAGATGACACGTTGGTCATCTTTAACCTCTAGCCATCACGAATTGCAGGTCTCTCAAAATGTAAAATCAGAAGCTCATACCTATACCATTTGCTTCGTATCTTCAAGACGAAGACAACCACACCCTCGCGCCAAATTTATATAAACTGTAGCTCAAGGAATTTGGAAGGAAAGTTTTGAAAAGGGATTTGAAATTTCATGGTCAAAATGTGTTTTCAGTAAAAGGTAAGTGTTGCGACTAGAACCAAGGCAATGAGAGCAACACAATGATATCAGAGTTTTGAAGAATTAATGAAGGAATCTACCTATTGAAGTTGAGTTGCAGAGCTCTGAAACTAGACTTCTATGGAGTAGTATAGGGCACGATTCTTGAATGTAATTATGTGGTTAGCTTCAGGGAAGATCAAGGAAGGTGAATTGATGGAAAAATTGGATTGAAAAAGGCTCGAGAATGGATTTTGAAGTTACAGAAAAATTGAGTTATGGAGCAAGTTTGGCAGGGTGATTCTGGCTATCCAAGCTTGGGAAAATGAATGGGATAGTTCGTGTATTTATAGGAGAAGAGAATGGGATCAAAAGGAAGAGTGAATAATGCGTTTTGGAGGGGATTCATGCAAACCTGATGCACGAGTGAAGTGTGATCCAAACTTCACCAAAACTCATCCAATTCTTGCGTTTTGATGCACTAATCCACTTGGGAAAGTTGGCTAATCATGTTTAGACCCAAAACGCGTGTTAATTTGAGGGTTAGAGGTTGTAAAATGAAATTCAAATTCTGACTTGCAAGGAAACTTCAATTTCAAGTTACCATTTTTGAAACTATGGCATTCTAAGCTCAAGGGGTCTTAAGGCATGATTCTTGATGCTTTAGAAAGATGAGGTTACAAGCTTTGCAATGGAAAAAGAATGGAGTTAAATGTATGCTTGATCTGAAAGTTATATTGAGCCAAAGTTGAAGAAAAAGGGTTGACTTTCCATACTTAGAAATATTTCAAATTCTTCATCAAAAATGTCCTATAATGTCTTGCATCCAAACAAGGCCTTCCACTTGGAATTTTCTCTTGATCAAAAAATATGGCATGAAGTATATCTCTTGAATGACATTTTGAAACTTGAGTCATTCAAAATCTCCAAAATTTGAGCAAGTTATGACTTGTTGAAGTTGGCAAAATTTCATGAAATGACCTATAATCTATTGCATCTTTAAGGCAACTTCCATTCATTTTCCCACTTTGCACATAAAAGAAGGCATAAAGTTCAAATCCTCAAGATCATTTTGGAAAAAGAATGGGCTCAAGGTGATAAAAATTGTGTTAGAACAAAGTTTGAATCTACTACCCTATGTTTAAGTTTTGATGATAACAAAATGAAAAGATATATTATTTATATGATTCATGTATGAACTATTTGCTACCTAAAAATATTACGTTCTGCTTTGCAGAAACTCTGATAGGTATCAGCAAGAGCACACTTAATCAGCATCAGAATATTGGTTCTTGACATCAGCATCAGAAGTTGCTATATCAGAACACCAGAATCAGAAGATTAACTCACGTGTACGCTGAATCTTGATGAACAGAACTGCGCTCAACACTCTAATAAAGAAAACAACAGTTCATCAGCAGTTAAGCAGAGTCAGAATGAGCCAAGCCAGAACATGCATTAAGTAAGCAACGTTACTGTGCATTTAAAGCGTATTATTACCAACGGCCTCATTCCAGACAAGATCTGCTTGATAAGGAAAGTTTGTTATTAGCATTGAATCAAGAATATTGCTCCAACGTTCAACAATCTCAGTGCTATATAAACAAGAATATGAAGATTGAATTGGCTAATGCTCTCCAACATTTTACACGCCTAAAAGCTAATCATAATCTTCCTTCTCTCAGTTTACTAAACGCTACATATCTCCTTACTCAATCATTGTTTAGCAATCTAGTTTCATAAGCTTAAGTTGTGTATACATCACAGTTGTGATACAGTTTTGTAGAAAACATTCACACACCTAGATTTATCTTCTTTGTAAGAAAGTGTTTCCTTGACAAACCGGGTTGTGGTTTGCATCAAGAAGGCTTTAGCAGTTGTTAAAGCAGTTTGTAATATTCAGTTGAATATAGTGGATTAAGACCTCGTTGGAGAGAGGCGAAATCACCTTGACGGGTGGACTGGAGTAGTTTGAGATTAAACGAACCAGGATAAAAATATCTTGTTCATTGCATTGATTTTCAGTTTTACAATTCAACCCCCCCCCCCTTCTTGTGTTTTTCACTTCTTCAATTGGCATCAGAGCGCCTGGTTCTGAGCTAAAACACTTAACCGTGTCAGTACAAGATCCAGCGTCAGAAAAACACAATGGCAGGAAACTATTCTCACACCAGCAATGACAACCATGAGGACAGAGACAGATTCAGCGGCAAACCTCCAGTCTTTGATGGAGAAAACTTTGATTACTGGAAAGACAGAATTGAAAGCTTCTTTCTGGCACATGATGCTGATCTGTGGGATATGGTGACAGATGGATACACGCACCCTGTGAATGCAAGCGGTCAGAAGATTGATAGAAAAACAATGTCTGACCAACAAAAGCGTGACTTCAAGAATCACCACAAGGCCAGAACCATCCTTCTCAGCACCATCTCCTATACTGAATATGAAAAGATGTCCAACAGAGAAACAGCAAAGAACATCTTTGACTCTCTCAGAATGACGCATGAGGGCAACGTTCAGGTCAAAGAAACTAAAGCTTTGGCGCTCATTCAGAAGTATGAGGTGTTCAAAATGGAAGAATCTGAATCCATTGAAACAATGTTCTCAAGATTCCAGATTCTGGTAGCTGGTCTCAAGGTTCTGGACAAAGGATACTCTACTGCTGACTGTGATCGGTGGATCTGGAACTGACTGTTTTAAAGCTGGTTCGCGAAATGTCGCGGTAAGCAAGAGTCGCCACCGTCTTTTATTTTCTCCAATAGGAAAGGACAAAAGCACAGAAAAATTCCTTTAAAGAGATCGCTCTCGGTTCGGGAGGTAGGTTATAGAAAGGGAAGGTATTAGCACCCTTTCTATCCATGGTTATCCATGGGCTCTTAGGTACTTGCTCAATGTGTTTTCAAAATGTGTGCTTGCTTTTCAATTGTGGGTTTCAAAATATTCTTTGAAAAGTTTCAAGTTAACTCGTACGTTAGAGTGTTTGAGAAGTTTGTTTTGAAAGTTTTTTGAAAGTGTGTTGGTGTGAAAAGAGTTTGAATTTTGTTTTGAAGAGAGCAAGTACCTACGAGAACCTACCTACCCTAAGGAATTCGTCTGTGTAGATGTCCTTTAAAGTAGCGCCATCCCACCATTGAGAGGTAGGTAGCACCACCATTGGAGGTGTTCGGGTCAATTCGAGTTTTAGGGACATGGTGATCACCGGAGCAATAGGAAGACACCTTAGAAGCTACCCTCATGCCAGGTTCCCGGACCATGAGGACTTACTAAGACGTTTTCTACTCGACGACCACCTTTCGAAAGGCAACAGTGAGGCGTACCCTAGGGGTGGTGTGTGCGAATTGTGTATTATTTTCAGTTTATCATTTGTCTTGTCATGCATTGGTGATCTAACGATTCGATTTTATTTTTGGGCATTCATTCTTTCATGCATATTTATTAACAGTTATATTTGCGGGAATTTAAATCTAAACTATTACAACCGGCGCGGGTCCACATCGCCAAAAAAACCGAACCCGATTTGACTGAAAGTAAAATAAAGCGAATAAATAAAAAGTGCGAGAAATAAATCTAAACTTATTACAAGGCTTTGGGGCATATACAGAGGTATTTAAACAATATAAGATAAAATGCGCGAAATAAAGACTAAACAAAATTAGGGCGTTGGACCCTTTTACAAATAATTAAAAATTAATCAAGGAAATTAAAAATTAAATGAAAAATAATGTTTTTGTGTTTTTTAGATTTGAAAGAAAAAAAAGAAAAGTCAATTAAAATTAAAATCCTAGTTCTAATGTTTTTTTAAGTTTATTATGAAAAAAAGATTTAATTTCTAGCCTAATTAAATTCTAAACTAATTTATGTACAATTTTTGATTTATAGAAAATAAATAATAAATAATAATATTGTGAGGAAAAAATTAAAAAGGATATGAAAAATTAATAATTCTACATTTTTGGATTTTTATTGTGAAAAAAAAAAAGAATTAAAATTAACATTAAAACCTAATTAAACTAAATGAATTGCATTTTAATTTATTAAAAAAAAAAGAATCAAAATTATATTTTTTTTGCCTTTTCTGTATTTTTGATGTTTTTTATATTTTTGTAAAAATTAATTAAATCAGAAAATAAAAACACAAGTAAATTTAAAAATAATAAGATATAAAGAAATTTAGAAAAAAAAGAAAGAAAAAAAAAGATAGAACCAGGGGGGTGGATTTGAGTTTGGAGGTGCAAGCCTGGCCCATTTGCTGGCCATTTGTTGACTTTTTCCATTCAAGTGTGCGCCTGCTGACTTGCCCTCATGGTGTACCTTCAAGCTGGACCCTTGATCAGGTCCCCTGGGACACGTGGATAACGCTTCTTGAATGTGCATGGTGAGTCCTCATGTGGGCGTTGCATTGAACCTGGAAAGGAAAAATAATATTGAATTTTTGCAGGACCTGGGACTTGAACCCAGGTCATTGTGGTTAACACGCTTATAGATTGCCAGCTGAGCTATTTACATTCAATTGATATATAATAGTTAACAAATAATAAAAAGAACAATCAATGCATAGTGGTCAAACGCGCGCGCGAATTCAAATGGCCCAGTCTCCGTGTGACAGCTCATCGTCTCTTTCATTCTTTCTGAAACATGAAGGACAAAGGCAACGTTTTTTGATTGTTGTTTTAGGAGGCCTAATAGAAAATAGCGACTAGCCCCTCGTCGCTCATAAATTGAGCGCGAGGGTGCCATCTCCTTCGTCTGGATGAGCTGAGCATGATGATGGTACTGGCATGGTTCAATTTTTCCCCTAGTGAGAACCCCCAATTTGAAGCAACCTGTAACCCTAAAAAATGCACATGGTAGATTCTTGTATACAGCAAAATAATGTAATTAAACGTTGTGGTTAGCTTAGAAATAGCAATATGAACATGAATCAACAAAGAAAAATGCAAAAGGATGATGGAATCATGCTATACGATTTCAAAAGTTTCAAGGTTCAGTTTTGATTCTAACTACCAATTCTTGAGGTTTTAGTTGATGTTAATGATTGGCACGCGTTCAGAATTGTCTCAGGAAGCTATTGGTACAAAAATTTTGGCTTGAAAAGATCCCTAGCTTTGATTTCAGATTTGCAATATATGTCCAAATTTTCAAAGTGTCCAATGGCCTTTGAACGAGTTTCTTGCTGCACTAGGGTTAGGGTTTGACTCAATGATCATTATGGAATTGAATAGGCTTGCTATCTCTCCTTAATCCATGCTTGAGAAAGAATTGGCATTAGGGTTTCATCCATTAACCATTTTTCCTATTTTCTAGCCAAAACCTAGACCTAGTGTGTAAATGAACCTTGGCCTGATTTTTGAGTTGGTTCATGATGTATAGAACTTGTCCAAATTCATTTTACACCATTTCATTGATTTTTAAATTTTATTTGAATTTTCAATGAATTAAAATGAATTAAATCATCAAAAATTAAATAAAATAAAAAAGTCAACATTTGGTCTTGAAATCAACCATGGGCCACGTGTGTGGCATGACAAGGATGGACAAAGTGAGAAAAATGGGGCCCTTTTGTCAAAATTGGATTTTCAAGGATAGTTGACTTTTGCCATTTCACAAAAATTTCCCAACTTCTACAAGGCATAACTTGCTCAATTTTTAAGCTTTTCACATGTTCTTGGACATTTTGGAAAGGTCTTTGAGTCCTTTAACCAATGCCTTTGGTCCCATGTCATTTTGATTTACCAATCTCAAGTTATGGCCTTTGACTTAAAGTCCCTTTTTGTTGACTTTTGAAAATGACCTATAATGTTGAAATTGATAACTTTTTGTGAGAGCATTTCTTGGACTTGAAGTATGAAGATGAGTTGTAGGAAATGTCTTTCTCTTCAAAATGAGCTTTGGATGGAATTTTTCTGATAATCCATGTGAAAGTTATGCCCTGGTCAATTTCAGTTGACTTTTTCAGCTGTCCAAATATAGCAACTTTTGCATCTTTGATGATTTCTGAGCCAAATTTTGAGAATCATGATCAAGCATTGATCAAATGATGTTTGTGGCTTCAAAATGATATGTTGACCAAAAATTTGAACTTTTGACTGCCAAATGACCATTTTGCCCCTACAGTTGCCTGTAGTGCAATTTAGGGTTTTGACTATGCAATCTTGAGCTGAATGCCTTGAAACTTGATATGAGGATGATTGACCATGTTTGTAAGCATATGAGACTTGATTGGGCCTTTGAACATTCCATTTTCTTGATCAGCACACAAACCCTAATTTTGACTGTTTAGGAGATAGTTGGACTGTGCAACCCTTGGAGGAGTTTTGTAGCTTGGCTTGGCAATTTCTTGAAGAATATGGGAGGGCAAATTTTGGGGTATAACAGTTGCCCCTGTTCAATCTTCTTAGACCTGAGGATGCAGATTGGCTGACGTGCCTTTCGTAATCCGAGGGTAAAAGATGATTGGACACTAGAGTGCCCGGAAATTTGCGCTCACATGTTAGCAATGATGGGGGAATGGGCTTATAGATGCCATTTGGAGATTGCTGGATGGGATGATGGGCTTACAGATGCCATCTGGGTGTTTGATTGCGTAAGAGATTCCTTAGCGAGAACCTGCATACCTGCAAAACAGAAAATGAGTACCTGACACGTTGCAGGAGCTGATTTTTAGATGCCTGGTGTAGATGTGTCCTGACTGGTTACAGGAGCTGAATCTGGAGCTTCAAACGGCGATGAAAGAACCAGGGATGATTGCTTCCTTAGCATGAATGGTAAGAGAGCCTTGGGCGACTTTAACTTCAACAACGCTCGTTGAGAAAAATCTGGGGTGTCTTCTACTGGGATAAGAATCAGGGAGATCTTAAGGTCGATCTGACTGAACCAGAGAGGCCTTTGACTGGGTAAGCAATCAGGAAAATCTTGGGACGATTTAACTGAACCGGTCTAGGTCTTGAAATGTCTTCAAAGGGATAAGCATCAGGAAAATCTTGGGACGACTTAACTGAACCAGAGAAGGCCTTTGACTGAACCAGTCTAGGTCTTGAAATGTCTTCAAAGGGATAAGCATCAGGAAAATCTTGGGACGATTTAACTGAACCAGAGAAGGCCTTTGACTGAACCAGTCTAGGTCTTAAAATGTCTTCAATGGGATAAGTATCAGGGAGATCTTAAGTCGATCTGACTGAACCAGAGAAGGCCTTTGACTGAACCAGTCTAGGTCTTAAAATGTCTTCAATGGGATAAGTATCAGGGAGATCTTAAGTCGATCTGACTGAACCAGAGAAGGCCTTTGACTGAACCAGTCTAGGTCTTAAAATGTCTTCAATGGGATAAGTATCAGGGAGATCTTAAGTCGATCTGACTGAACCAGAGAAGGCCTTTGACTGAACCAGTCTAGGTCTTGAAATGTAGCTTGAGAACTTAACTGGATCTTCCCTGAAAGGTAAAAGTCAGTCATATGCAATGCATGATATGGATCAAGCAATGATGTTCTCAACATAAATGAGATTTGTATGATGCAGTACGTCATGCATGCTATAATGCTGTATGTGATGTTTTATGTATGTTTTCGTCTAGGAAAATGAATCCTTGACGGGTGCCGGGAAGTCGTATCCTGGGCTGATGTCGGAGAATAGATTTTGCTTCCGCTGGGGATGATAATTGTAAGGACACCGGTAGGAGAAGATGACTCCGTTGCGGAATAAACTTGGCGAATGGGAGATTCTGCGGGGAGAAAAGATACTTTAGTGATCATGCTGGGAAGCAATACTCTGTGGGGAGAGTGATGCCTCGCTGAATGTTGATAGTAACCCTGTTGGGGATACCGTTGTTGCATTGGAAGCGTGAATTGACCTCGCTGGGGATAGGAAAGAACTACGCTGACGACGACTTTCTCTTGGTTTTTGGCTGAGGATAACCCAGTTATATCCTGTTGAGGAAATAACTCTTTAAATCAAGCCAGACGACGCGTTCGTGTCCTGTGAAGGATAAGCTTCCAGAATTTACTGGGGATAAGCTTACTGCTTGGGGAGATGAATTCCACCTTTCTTGGGGAACTTGGATGGGACTCTCCTGGGGAAGTTTTGATATGCTGGGGAAGAATGCACTGACTTGCTGTCTCACTTTCTGGGGAATTTAAGATGTCTGGTTAGGTTCTTTAGCTGAACCTACCTTGGTACCTTGGAAGATAGAACAATCAGACTGCTCAGACAACTCATTATTGCCCCTGTTCCTAGTGTCACCTGCAATTAATTCTTTGTTTCGTATGCAAATATTTATGAGCTAGCAAATTATTATCAATGCATATATCACAAATTGAACCTTGGACGTTCTTCGCAAAACAAAATAGAAAAAGAAAAATAGTTGGCACTTTTAACTGGAAAGTATATTTGTATTGATTTTGAATAGCCTGTGAATAGGCGTTTTGTGTACAAGAGGCTGACGTCCTAGTAAGAGAACGCCACCGAGCAAAAGAGTTTATACAAGTTTTGTACAAAAGAAAATAAAACAGCTGTGTGAAATATGAATGATCCACTGGGTTTCAACTCTGCTATCGCCTTTATAACTCTGAGCGTCTCATCACTTGATGACCTTGGTTGAAGGTGAAGCTGACTGATTGATGCCGTCTTGATGTAGATACCGGATTCTGGATGCAAAGTGATCCAATGAGACATAATATTACGCTTTATCCCTAATTTTTGCCTGGACGGCCCTTTCGGGTTTTCAGTCCACCGGGATACCCCTTTTTGCCCAAGCCGCCTTTTCAGGTTTTCGACTTGCCGGGTGTACAGATTTTTTCATTTTCATCCCTTCATTTTGCCCGAACCCTTTTGGTTCGACGGGAAGCCCTAATTTTTGCCTAGACATGTCAGCCTAGCGGGTCTTTTTTCATGCGTAGTATTTTTTAACTATGTCTGCATTGGCGGGGTGAGGAAGGTCGTCACCATCCATGTTGGTTAATATCATTGCTCCCCCTGAGAACACATGCTTAACCACAAATGGCCCTTCGTACGTAGGGGTCCATTTGCCCCTTGGATCACTCTGAGGAAGGATGATTCGCTTGATCACCAGATCCCCGACTTGATATTCCTGTGGTCTGACCTTTTTGTTAAATGCCCTGATCATTCGCTTCTGATACGTCTGACCATGGCAGATAGCAGCAAGTCTCTTTTCGTCAATAAGGTTGAGCTGATCAAGTCGCGTCTGGATCCAATCATCTTCGTTCAGATTTGCATCCTTCATTATCCGGAGAGAAGGAATTTGTACTTCGATCGGCAAGACTGCCTCCATGCCATAAACCAGAGAGAAAGGAGTTGCCCCAGTTGACGTCCTAGCTGAAGTACGATACCCATGCAGAGCGAACGGTAACATCTCGTGCCAATCTTTATACGTTACTGTCATCTTCTGCACGATCTTCTTGATGTTCTTATTTGCTGCTTCTACAGCCCCATTCATCTTCGGTCGGTAAGGAGAAGAATTGTGGTGCTGTATCTTGAACTGTTCGCAAAGCTCGGTGATCATCTTATTGTTCAGATTGGTACCGTTGTCTGTAATAATCCGCTCAGGGACGCCGTACCGACAGATCAGGTTGTGCCGAATGAACCGTGCCACAACAGTCTTGGTTACCGTAGCATAGGATGCTGCCTCAACCCACTTCGTAAAATAATCAATTGCCACTAGGATGAAGCGATGTCCATTGGATGCCGTAGGTTTTATCTCACCGATCATGTCTATGCCCCACATTGCAAATGGCCAAGGCGCAGTCAGAACATTCAGGGGAACCGGAGGAACATGCACTTTGTCTGCGTAGATCTGGCATTTGTGGCATGTCCTGGAATGTTGGTAGCAATCAGCTTCCATGGTGGACCAGTAATACCCTGCCCGTAGGATCTTCTTTGCCATGGTATGTCCACTGGAGTGTGTACCAAAGGTCCCATCATGTAGCTCTTCCATGATTCTTTCCGCTTCAGTCTTATCTACACAACGCAGCAGGGTTGAATCCTGGTTTCGCTTGTACAAGATGCCGTTGCTAAGGAAGAACTTGGCTGCAAACCTTCTCAGGAACTTTTTATCATTGACAGATGCTCCTTCAGGGTATTCCTGAGCTTCCAGATATCTCTTCACTTCGTGGTACCAAGGCTTCTCAGTCACCAATTCAGTTTCAAGATCACAACAGTATGCCGGTTCGTCCAGTTTCCAGATGATGATCCGGGGAGCTTCGTTGTCCCATTTAACCTTGAACATTGAAGACATTGTAGCTAACGCGTCCGCCAGCTGATTCTCTTCTCTTGGAAAGTGTTCAAATGTTATTTCTGTGAAGTGGGGGATCAGAGCCAGCACACATTCTCTGTAAGGAATCAAATTTGGGTGTTTCGTATCCCACTCTCCTTTGATCTGATTGATCACAAGAGCGGAATCTCCGAAGACACTCAGAAATTTGATCCTCAGGTCAATCGCAGCTTGAAGACCCATAATACACGCTTCATACTCCGCCATGTTGTTGGTACAGTTGAAACACAGCCGGGCGGTGAGTGGAGTATGAGTACCTTGTGGAGATACGATTATGGCGCCGATACCATTTCCCAAAGCATTGGAGGCTCCGTCAAAGTGCATAGACCATCGGGATCCTGGTTCAGGTCCTTCATCCGGTCCGGGTATTTCACAGTCAGTTACTATCATAATGCTTTCGTCTGGAAACTCGAAGTTCATTGATTGGTAGTCATCCACAGCTTGATGTGCTAGGTGGTCTGCCAATACACTTCCCTTGATGGCTTTTTGGGTCGTGTACTGAATGTCGTATTCTGTCAAAATCATCTGCCATCTTGCAATTCTCCCAGACAGAGCAGGCTTTTCGAATATGTACTTTATAGGATCCATTTTTGAGATTAACAAGGTAGTGTGAGTCAGCATATACTGTCTCAGCCGGCGAGCAGCCCATACCAAAGCGCAGCAAGTTTTCTCAAGCAGTGAGTATCGGGTCTCACAGTCGGTAAACTTTTTGCTAAGGTAATAAATGGCATGCTCTTTTCGGCCAGACTCGTCATGCTGCCCCAGCACACACCCCATTGCATTATCAAGCACTGTCAGGTAAAGTATCAAAGGTCTCCCTTCAACTGGTGGCATAAGGATGGGTGGTTCTTGGAGATATTCTTTGATTCTGTCAAAAGCAGCCTGGCATTCATCATTCCAACGTACTACCTGATCTTTCTTCAGCAGCTTGAAGATTGGTTCACAGGTAGCAGTTAAATGTGAGATGAACCGAGCAATGTAATTCAGACGTCCTAGAAAGCCTCTGACTTCCTTCTCTGTCTTAGGAACTGGCATCTCTTGAATGGCTTTGACCTTAGCAGGGTCCACTTGAATACCTTTATCACTGACCACAAAGCCTAGCAGCTTCCCAGATCTTACCCCGAAGGTGCACTTGTTCGGGTTCAATCTCAACTTGTACAGTTTCAACCGGTCGAACAACTTCTGCAGATGATCTAGGTGCTCTTCCTCAGTCTGGGACCTAGCAATCATGTCGTCCACATACACTTCGATCTCATGGTGGATCATATCATGAAATAAGGTAACCATGGCACGTTGGTAGGTTGCCCCAGCATTCTTTAACCCGAACGGCATGACCTTGTAACAGAAGGTGCCCCACTGAGTAACAAAGGTAGTCTTTTCCATGTCTTCAGGTGCCATCTTGATCTGATTGTAGCCTGAAAAACCATCCATGAAAGAGAACACTTTATGCTGAGCTGTATTATCAACAAGGACATCAATGTGGGGTAGAGGGAAGTCATCCTTGGGGCTGGCCCTGTTCAGATCCCTGTAATCAACACACATCCTGACCTTGCCGTCCTTCTTAGGTACCGGCACCATATTAGCAACCCACTGAGGGTAAGAAGTTACTGCAAGAAACCCGGCATCAAACTGCTTCATAACCTCGGCTTTAATCTTCTCGGACATCTCTGGACGCATACGGCGGACCTTTTGCTTAACCGGAAGGCAATCTTCTTTAGTAGGTAAGCGATGGACCACAATGTCGGTATCTAATCCAGGCATATCTTCGTAGGACCAGGCAAAGATTTCTTTATAATCCTGCAGCATCTGAGTCAACCGTTGCTTCACGCTGAGTTCTAGGTTGGCACCAATCTTCACCTCTTTCTTGTCTTCCTCCGTACCCAAGTTTATTATTTCCACTGGCTCTTCATGGGGTTGAATTGCCCTCTCTTCCTGTTGTAACAGTCTTGCCAGTTCACCAGGCACTTCGCAATCATCTTCACCTTCGTCGGCGGCTAAGTTGATCGGATTTTCGAAGTCATAACTGGCAGTAGCAGAGTCGTTACCAGTGAGATCCAGAGTGGATTGAAACCTGTATGAGTGAGTGTGTGTGTAAATACAGCTGTTTTGCAATATGTAAAGAAAGGAAAGACAAGGAGCGCAAAATTTGAAATGTGAAAAACGTCCAATGCTTTTATTCATGATATATGATAGTGACAAACAAAAAGCCCTCATAAATAAAACCACGGTGCCCCGGGTAAGACACCGGGCCATATAGTCTCAAATTATTGTTTATTACAAATCAAAAAACAAAGAAATTCATTACTGGGAGACAAAAGTTATGGGAGTAAAATCTTTAGCAGTCCAATTGGTCAATCCACCGTCGGCCGTTGGGTAGATCCAGCTATCGAACTCTGACTCTCCCACTTCATCTTCCTCTCCAATAGCATTCACTCCATGCTGAGTAATGAGCAACGGAGGTCTTCCAATTCTTGCCTTACGCACCGCTTTCTGAGCTTCTGTGGTGAAACCCAGCCCAAACTTGTTAGTCTTAGGAGTAAGATCAGGAAGCTTGCCCCAGTTTGCACATTCACCTTTTTCGATCACAGCCCGGGCGTCCTTTAAGGAGGCCATCTTCATAGGAGAAACCTCTTCATCTTCTGCTGTTGCCAAGGTTGGTGGTACCTCCTCAAAATGTTGAAAGGGGGTTTCAATGAACTCCCCATCCATTTCCACGTATCTGAAAGAGTTGAGGTGGCTGACCATGTATTCCTCCTCCCCTTGCACTGTTACGATCCTCCCCCTGACCGGGTACTTGAGCTTCTGATGCAATGTGGAGGTCACCGCTCCAGCCTTGTGGATCCATGGGCGACCCAGCAAACAAGAATAGGACGGATGGATGTCCATCACATAAAATTTTGAATCAAATACTTGTGACCCAACCCTGATTGGGATGTCCACTTCACCATGCACCATTCTTTTGGACCCGTCAAAGGCCCGGACAACAATGCTACTTGGTTTGAGCTCTAGACCCTCACAATCCAGCCTATCCAGAGCCTTCTTGGGCAGCACATTTAATGAAGAACCAGTGTCAACCAGCACATGAGCAAGAGTAGTGCCCCTGCATTCAATGGAGACATGCAGGGCATCATTATGGTTCTTCCCCTTTGCTGTCAGATCGGCATCAGAGAAACCCAGGCCATTATCAGCAGTTAGGTTGGCCACACAATCGGTGAACTGGTCAGCAGTCGTATCTTGGGGTACATGGGCAGTCTTTAAGAAAGAAATCAGAGCCTTTGCATGGGCCTCTGAACACAGCAGCAGTGACAACATGGAGATTTTAGAGGGGGTGTGCCCCAGCTGTTCCACAACATTGAAATCACTTTTCTTTATTATCTTGAGAATTTCTTCCATTTCCTGCTTGGAAGCCTCAACAATGGTCTTTGGTGCCTCCGTCCTGGCAGGCACATCAGCAGCAATTCCCTTGCTCCGAGTATCAGATGACTCAGCAGCAGGGGTGGATACTTGGTCAGAAGGAGAAACAGGCACTCTGGCAGGTGTGCAGATCAAAGGCCTATGAATTGCTGGAGGAGCAATGTCTGGCGAGAACAGTCTTCCACTACGAGTGACCTTAGCAGGCCCGGTGATGTTGGAGACACCAGTATCAATATTGCACTCTTGTTTTACACCCAGAACATAAACATCCGCCCCATAGTGCCATGGGACAGCCTTATCAGATTTGTAGGGTATAGGCCCCGGAACAGTAATGGTGATGGGAACATTCTTGTGAACTGACAAAACTTGTATAGGCTTCTTTGAAGGAGCCTCGGAATAGTTGTTGAAGATGGTAACGATCGACACTTCTTCAACAGGAGCAGCAGGAACAGCAGTCTTTTGGAACAAAATCTCTCTACTATCTATCAGGTTTTGGATGCCTGACTTCAATAGAGAACAACCAGCAGGGGAAGCAACACATAGAGGGCAACTTTCACTACATCCCGGAAATAAACCGGCTAGCAACAGATTCCTCTTGACCATCAGCAACGGAGTAGCAACATCATCCACCGAAGCTACATATAAATCCTCTTCAACAGCATTCACTCCATGCTGGGGCATGGGAGCATTTACAACATTTGGCTTCTCGGGCGCTTCAAACTGTATTTCCTTGGCATCAATGAGGTCTTGAACTTTGTTCCTTAGGGCCCAACAGTCATCTGTGTTATGCCCCGGGCTATCAGAGTGATAAGCACAGCGAGCATTTGGATTGAACTTGGGAGATGCAGTGTTGGGAAACTTTGGAGCCTCCTTGACAGTCACCAAATTGGTGGATAGCAACTGTGGCAGGATCTGTGATAAGGTCATGCTTAACCGGGTGAACTCTCTCCGGGGTCTTTCAAACTTTTGAGGATTAGTTGGCCGAGGAGCGGCAGCAGGTTTGGCAATCATTACCGCACTGACAGATTGGCGGTGTTCAGGTTGCTCTGTTCTCCGGGAGTTGTATACAGCACTAGCCTCCTTTTTGAAGGGTTTCTTCTCAGTACTGGAGGAGGCAACTTTCTGTATCTTCCCCGATTTTATACCAGCCTCAATCCTTGCACCAGTCAGGATCAGATCAGTAAACCCGGCAGAGGAATTACCAATGAGATGATTGAAAAACGGACCAGATAGGGTCCCCAAGAACATATCTACCAGCTCCCGATCCGTCAATGGTGGCTGCACCCTGCCAGCCAGGTCTCTCCATTTCTGAGCATACTCCTTAAAACCTTCTCCCGACCCTAGCGACATACCCTGGAGCTGGGTACGCGTAGGAGCGAGGTCGGCATTATACTGATACTGCTTGTAAAAAGCAGTGGCCAGATCCTCCCAGTTACGAATGCTGATTCCATCTAGCTGATAGAACCAATCGAGGTGAGTCCCTGAAAGACTCTCCTGGAAGAAGTGGATCCAAAGGTTCTTGTCTGCTGTGTAAGGCTGGATCTTCCTTACATAAGAACGGAGGTGCATCTTGGGACAGGAAGCCCCATCATACTTCACGAAGGCAGGTGTTTTGAACTTGTGCGGGATCACCACTCCAGTAGATAACCCCAAATCTCCGAAATCCAATCCAGGTACTCGTTGAACTTCCACAGCCTTTAATCTGTCTTCCAGCTGTTTGTACCGGTCTTCAGCAGGAGGGTACTGGTCGTCGTTGAAGTCTGTTTCAGTATCAGAGCCCACAGGAGTAGTGACCTCCCTTTCATGGTGACTACCTTCTGTCACAGACGGAGGAGTCCTTTCAGCTTCAATTTGCAAGGTGTTCCCGAGTCTGCGCCCAGTGCTAAATAGCACAGTCCTCCTCTTCTTCTTAGTCTTCTTCAACAGCATGGTCTTTAACTCTTGTTGACCCTGAGACAAGCCCTTGATCAGCTCCTGAAATTGGGCGTTTTGCGCCTGAAACTGGACGTTCTGCGCCTGAAGAGCTTTGATAGCCGCATCGGTTGATGATTCAGGAGGGTTCATGATGCTGAAATAAACAGCGAAGAACGGTAAACAACCTGAAAAGAAAAGTACCTATGATGCACATGATGAATGATATGTGTTTATGTAATGCATTCAAGAGTTCGAAAATTCAAATTCGTTGTAGACCAAAAGGAACACACTTTATTATTAAGAAAATTATTGTTTGATACATCAAAGCCTCATGGGCAAAAGTACAAAAAGATCAAATCACATCCAAAATATGTTGCGCATCTTCTTTGGAGCTATATAAGTGTTGAGACTCCTTTCCTCATGCAACAGGCGGGTGAGCTCCAAGACCTTCTCTTCACTGGCATGCAAACTAGTCTCAAGAGAATTCCGCTCTTCCTTAAGCTGGATCCAACTCTTCTGCATCTCTTCCCAGGATGTGGGCATATCAGGGTGCTGGATAACATGAGACACTTCTCCTTCCAAAGCAGGTTCTTTGATTACTGGGAGCATGTGAGGATAAGGCATTACTAGCTTCTGAGAACGGGCTCGTACCCACTTGAGGTAAGGCTCCAGAGGGATGGAGTTCCTGTGCCCCAGTGTCTTGCTGTCTATCCTACTAGGCATCCTCCAAGCTCTGATAAATCTCTGGCGAAGTCCTTGAGTATCGTTGTCGAAGTCAAAAACTATGTCAGGAATCAACATGTCATGAGGACCATCCCTCCGAGCATAACCAAACTGTCTCCAAGCCAGGCATGGACTATAAGTAATACCCCCTCTGGTTCCAAGTAAAGGAACATTAGGATACTCTCCGCAACGATCGATGATAGTGACATCTTCTCTGGACCTAGGGCACCAATGTATATCTGCATGTGTAAGAGTCATCAACCGTTGTGACCATCTCAAACCCCGCTCGTTCTTCAGGACTGATTGTGGAAGGTGCGAAATAAACCACTTTCCCAGGAGAGGAGTGCAACACATAAGGACACCTCTTTTTCTCATGGTTCGAGTGTAACATGAGTGAAGGAGGTCTCCCAGCAACGTAGGTATAGGATTCCTGGACATAAAGATCTGGACAGCACTGATGTCAATGAGCTGATCTGGGTTAGGGAACAACACCAAACCATAAACAAGGAGGGCCACAACCTCTTCAAAAGCTTGCAAGTCAAGGGAGTTCCAACAATCATAGGCCTTTTCAAACAGAAACCTGGCTAAGAACCCTTTGATACCACTTCTAACTTCCCAATGTCCCTTGAGGTCAGATGACTGTAGGTGCAAGGCTTTAGCAATCTCTTCAAGCTTAGGTTCTTTTTCTGTACCGTTGAAGGGTAGCTGATCAAGAATAGGGATCTTCAGGAGTCGGGAGAACTCCTCCAATGTAGGTACCAACTGATAGTCCAAGAAGGTGAAACAGTGATGCAGAGGGTCAAAGAATTGGAACAGGACTTTTATCATATCTTCCTCAATGTTGGTGTTGACCAAGCTGATGAGGCTTCCATGCCTTTCACTGAATGAAGAGTTCTCAGGAATTCTGGATATAAGCTCCTTAAGCTGAGGAGGGATCCTTACAAGACTGATTGGGATTGTCTTTCTACGAACAGTTTCCATGTCCTACAAAATAAGAACAAAGATGAAAATTCGAACCCCTGAAATGGTTAGTTAATGCATATGATGCTGGATGATGTCATGATGCTATGATTAAACACAGATATTTACAAAGACAAACATGTAAGGCACACAAGGCACACAAGACAGGCCCTTAAGGTTTAAGGCCAGCATGGGGTCTGGGTAGTACCCTCTTGAAGTTGGTGGGTTCAACCTGTCCTATCAAAGTAGCCGGGTTCTAAGGTTCCCAATATCACGGGATTGCTTTCATTGTTCATCGTTTCGATTTAGCCACTGAACTGGCGACCGAAATATTCCAGGAAAGCAACCCTCAATTGAGTGTAGTATCGAGTATCAACCAACCTCGGACTGCACCAAAGTCAGTTATCTCACTACCCTAAAGAGGCCAAGATTGTTCAATTAAGGTTCCTAAGGTCTGTTAATGCTTCATGACACCACATGGAGGCCCCGTACTCTCCTTGACTGACTCAAGGGTTACCGGTACACACCAAAATGCCACATCAACGTAGCAGACTGTTTCAACCATGTCGGTATACCCCGCACAGTTCCCTCACAGCCTTGTTGCTACTTTCTAAAAAGGTATCCCCAGATCCGGGTTAGGATCTATAGAACTCCCAAGCAACCCACAATTTTAAAGCATACAAGGAAAACAATTGAAAACACAGTGATCTTAGTCCTAAGGTACACCTCACTTTAAGTGTATCCCCAGCAGAGTCGCCAGTTCTGTGATCGGTGGATCTGGAACTGACTGTTTTAAAGCTGGTTCGCGAAATGTCGCGGTAAGCAAGAGTCGCCACCGTCTTTTATTTTCTCCAATAGGAAAGGACAAAAGCACAGAAAAATTCCTTTAAAGAGATCGCTCTCGGTTCGGGAGGTAGGTTATAGAAAGGGAAGGTATTAGCACCCTTTCTATCCATGGTTATCCATGGGCTCTTAGGTACTTGCTCAATGTGTTTTCAAAATGTGTGCTTGCTTTTCAATTGTGGGTTTCAAAATATTCTTTGAAAAGTTTCAAGTTAACTCGTACGTTAGAGTGTTTGAGAAGTTTGTTTTGAAAGTTTTTTGAAAGTGTGTTGGTGTGAAAAGAGTTTGAATTTTGTTTTGAAGAGAGCAAGTACCTACGAGAACCTACCTACCCTAAGGAATTCGTCTGTGTAGATGTCCTTTAAAGTAGCGCCATCCCACCATTGAGAGGTAGGTAGCACCACCATTGGAGGTGTTCGGGTCAATTCGAGTTTTAGGGACATGGTGATCACCGGAGCAATAGGAAGACACCTTAGAAGCTACCCTCATGCCAGGTTCCCGGACCATGAGGACTTACTAAGACGTTTTCTACTCGACGACCACCTTTCGAAAGGCAACAGTGAGGCGTACCCTAGGGGTGGTGTGTGCGAATTGTGTATTATTTTCAGTTTATCATTTGTCTTGTCATGCATTGGTGATCTAACGATTCGATTTTATTTTTGGGCATTCATTCTTTCATGCATATTTATTAACAGTTATATTTGCGGGAATTTAAATCTAAACTATTACAACCGGCGCGGGTCCACATCGCCAAAAAAACCGAACCCGATTTGACTGAAAGTAAAATAAAGCGAATAAATAAAAAGTGCGAGAAATAAATCTAAACTTATTACAAGGCTTTGGGGCATATACAGAGGTATTTAAACAATATAAGATAAAATGCGCGAAATAAAGACTAAACAAAATTAGGGCGTTGGACCCTTTTACAAATAATTAAAAATTAATCAAGGAAATTAAAAATTAAATGAAAAATAATGTTTTTGTGTTTTTTAGATTTGAAAGAAAAAAAAGAAAAGTCAATTAAAATTAAAATCCTAGTTCTAATGTTTTTTTAAGTTTATTATGAAAAAAAGATTTAATTTCTAGCCTAATTAAATTCTAAACTAATTTATGTACAATTTTTGATTTATAGAAAATAAATAATAAATAATAATATTGTGAGGAAAAAATTAAAAAGGATATGAAAAATTAATAATTCTACATTTTTGGATTTTTATTGTGAAAAAAAAAAAGAATTAAAATTAACATTAAAACCTAATTAAACTAAATGAATTGCATTTTAATTTATTAAAAAAAAAAGAATCAAAATTATATTTTTTTTGCCTTTTCTGTATTTTTGATGTTTTTTATATTTTTGTAAAAATTAATTAAATCAGAAAATAAAAACACAAGTAAATTTAAAAATAATAAGATATAAAGAAATTTAGAAAAAAAAGAAAGAAAAAAAAAGATAGAACCAGGGGGGTGGATTTGAGTTTGGAGGTGCAAGCCTGGCCCATTTGCTGGCCATTTGTTGACTTTTTCCATTCAAGTGTGCGCCTGCTGACTTGCCCTCATGGTGTACCTTCAAGCTGGACCCTTGATCAGGTCCCCTGGGACACGTGGATAACGCTTCTTGAATGTGCATGGTGAGTCCTCATGTGGGCGTTGCATTGAACCTGGAAAGGAAAAATAATATTGAATTTTTGCAGGACCTGGGACTTGAACCCAGGTCATTGTGGTTAACACGCTTATAGATTGCCAGCTGAGCTATTTACATTCAATTGATATATAATAGTTAACAAATAATAAAAAGAACAATCAATGCATAGTGGTCAAACGCGCGCGCGAATTCAAATGGCCCAGTCTCCGTGTGACAGCTCATCGTCTCTTTCATTCTTTCTGAAACATGAAGGACAAAGGCAACGTTTTTTGATTGTTGTTTTAGGAGGCCTAATAGAAAATAGCGACTAGCCCCTCGTCGCTCATAAATTGAGCGCGAGGGTGCCATCTCCTTCGTCTGGATGAGCTGAGCATGATGATGGTACTGGCATGGTTCAATTTTTCCCCTAGTGAGAACCCCCAATTTGAAGCAACCTGTAACCCTAAAAAATGCACATGGTAGATTCTTGTATACAGCAAAATAATGTAATTAAACGTTGTGGTTAGCTTAGAAATAGCAATATGAACATGAATCAACAAAGAAAAATGCAAAAGGATGATGGAATCATGCTATACGATTTCAAAAGTTTCAAGGTTCAGTTTTGATTCTAACTACCAATTCTTGAGGTTTTAGTTGATGTTAATGATTGGCACGCGTTCAGAATTGTCTCAGGAAGCTATTGGTACAAAAATTTTGGCTTGAAAAGATCCCTAGCTTTGATTTCAGATTTGCAATATATGTCCAAATTTTCAAAGTGTCCAATGGCCTTTGAACGAGTTTCTTGCTGCACTAGGGTTAGGGTTTGACTCAATGATCATTATGGAATTGAATAGGCTTGCTATCTCTCCTTAATCCATGCTTGAGAAAGAATTGGCATTAGGGTTTCATCCATTAACCATTTTTCCTATTTTCTAGCCAAAACCTAGACCTAGTGTGTAAATGAACCTTGGCCTGATTTTTGAGTTGGTTCATGATGTATAGAACTTGTCCAAATTCATTTTACACCATTTCATTGATTTTTAAATTTTATTTGAATTTTCAATGAATTAAAATGAATTAAATCATCAAAAATTAAATAAAATAAAAAAGTCAACATTTGGTCTTGAAATCAACCATGGGCCACGTGTGTGGCATGACAAGGATGGACAAAGTGAGAAAAATGGGGCCCTTTTGTCAAAATTGGATTTTCAAGGATAGTTGACTTTTGCCATTTCACAAAAATTTCCCAACTTCTACAAGGCATAACTTGCTCAATTTTTAAGCTTTTCACATGTTCTTGGACATTTTGGAAAGGTCTTTGAGTCCTTTAACCAATGCCTTTGGTCCCATGTCATTTTGATTTACCAATCTCAAGTTATGGCCTTTGACTTAAAGTCCCTTTTTGTTGACTTTTGAAAATGACCTATAATGTTGAAATTGATAACTTTTTGTGAGAGCATTTCTTGGACTTGAAGTATGAAGATGAGTTGTAGGAAATGTCTTTCTCTTCAAAATGAGCTTTGGATGGAATTTTTCTGATAATCCATGTGAAAGTTATGCCCTGGTCAATTTCAGTTGACTTTTTCAGCTGTCCAAATATAGCAACTTTTGCATCTTTGATGATTTCTGAGCCAAATTTTGAGAATCATGATCAAGCATTGATCAAATGATGTTTGTGGCTTCAAAATGATATGTTGACCAAAAATTTGAACTTTTGACTGCCAAATGACCATTTTGCCCCTACAGTTGCCTGTAGTGCAATTTAGGGTTTTGACTATGCAATCTTGAGCTGAATGCCTTGAAACTTGATATGAGGATGATTGACCATGTTTGTAAGCATATGAGACTTGATTGGGCCTTTGAACATTCCATTTTCTTGATCAGCACACAAACCCTAATTTTGACTGTTTAGGAGATAGTTGGACTGTGCAACCCTTGGAGGAGTTTTGTAGCTTGGCTTGGCAATTTCTTGAAGAATATGGGAGGGCAAATTTTGGGGTATAACACTGACCATGTCAAGAAAATCATCAGAAGTTTACCCAAGCAGTGGAGACCAATGGTTACAGCTCTGAAGCTAGCAAAAGATCTCAACAAAATCACTCTGGAGGAACTTATCAGCTCCCTCAGAAGTCATGAGATAGAGCTAGAATCTGACGAGCCTCAGAAGCAAGGTAAGCCTTTAGCATTAAAATCTAACAAAAAATCTGAGTCTAAAGTTTTGCAGGCAGTTGAAGAAACATCTGATGGATCCTCATCAGAAGAAGACGAACTCTCCCTCCTCTCCAGAAGAGTAAATCAACTGTGGAAGCAAAGACAAAGGAAGTTCAGGAATCCCAGAAAATCTGATCAAAACGAGTCCTCTTCCAGATACAGAAGGTCAGATTCTTCCTCTGGATACAGAAGATCTGAAGGCTCCTCAAGTAGCAAAAAGCCAAACACCAAAGACATCATCTGCTATGAGTGCAATGAGCAAGGACACTACAAGAGTGACTGCCCAAAGCTTCAGAGGGAAAAGCCCAAAAAGAAGTTTGGAAGAGAAAAGAAGAAAAGTCTCATGGCTACGTGGGATGACTCTGACTCGTCTGAAGCTGACTCAGAATCAGATGATGAGAGGGCAAACATAGCTCTCATGGCTAATATTTCAGAAGATAGTGAAGCTTCTGAATCAGACACTGAAGAGGTATTTCCTAACTTTGCTGTTAATTTTACCAAGGCTGAACTTGCTGAAAGCCTTAATGAAATTCTGGAAAGGTATCAGCAAATTAGAGTTAAATTCAGAAACCTGAAAAGGAATCTTGAATCTGACTCTAATAAGACTGAGAGTCTCAAATTGGAGAATTCTGAGCTGAGAAATAAGATTTCAAAATTAGAAAATACTTTACAAAACTCTCAGAAGGAACCAATTTCTGAAACTCCCAGCAACGCTGATGAGATCATCAAGGAGTATGATCACAGTTTCCAGAAGTTCCTCGCTAAAAGCATAGATAGAAGCAAAATGGCTTCAATGATCTATGGAGTTAGCAGAAACGGCAGGAAAGGAATAGGATACCAAGGTAAGGTTCCTACACCAAAGAATGTCATGGACTTAACCATTAAACACACTCCTCTGAATTCACATTTTGTGTATGGTCACACACATGATATTAAATACACTAGCAGTAAGTACTCTATGAAACCAAAATTCAACCAGAGTTTTGGTAAAACTAACAAATCAGGACCCAAGAAAATCTGGGTACCTAAGGATAAAATAATACATGTTGCAGATATCTTTAGCAACAAGTCAGAAACACCGGTCATGGTACCTGGATTGTGGCTGCTCGCGACACATGACGGGAAGAAGGCATATGTTCCAAAGCCTGGAACTTAAGCCTGGAGGCCACGTTGGCTTTGGAGGCAATCAGAGGGGAAAGATAATTGGCTCTGGAACTGTAGGTAATGGAAATCTTCCCTCTATTAATAATGTTCTGCTAGTAGATGGATTAATGCATAATCTGTTATCCATAAGTCAATTAAGTGATAACGGTTATGATATAATCTTTAATCAAAAATCATGTAAAGCTGTTAGTCAGAAAGATGGGACTATCCTGTTTAATGGTAAGAGGAAAAACAACATTTACAAAATCAAACTTTCTGAACTAAAAAGTCAGAATGTAAAGTTCCTTCTGTCTGTTAACAACGAGCAGTGGATCTGGCACAGAAGATTGGGGCATGTTAGTATGAGAAGAATATCTCAGATTAACAAACTCAATCTGGTCAGAGGACTTCCTGATTTGAAGTTCAATTCAGATGCTCTGTGTGAAGCATGTCAGAAAGGCAAGTTTGCAAAACCTTCTTTTAAATCTAAAAATGTTGTTTCTACCTCTAAGCCATTAGAACTTCTGCACATTGACTTATTTGGACCAGTTAAAACTGCTTCAGTCAGTGGCAAGAAGTATGGGTTAGTAATCGTAGATGACTATAGCAGATGGACATGGGTAAAGTTCTTAAGACACAAGGACGAGTCACACTCTATGTTTGTTACCTTCTGTAACCAAGTTCAGAATGAAAAGGATCTTAGAATCGTTAAAGTCAGAAGTGATCATGGTGGAGAATTTGAAAACAAAGATTTTGAGTCATTCTTTAATGACAGAGGCATTCTGCATGATTTCTCTTGTCCTAGAACTCCCCAACAAAATGGAGTTGTAGAACGAAAGAACAGAACATTGCAAGAAATGGCCAGAACCATGATCAATGAGACAAACGTTGCTAAGATCTTCTGGGCAGAGGCAATAAACACAGCATGCTACATTCAGAATAGAATCTCAATAAGACCTATTCTGGAAAAGACTCCATATGAATAGTGGAAGAACAGAAAGCCCAACATTTCATATTTTCATCCATTTGGATGTACCTGTTTTATGTTAAATACGAAGAATTATTTGAACAAGTTTGACTCTAAAGCACAGAAGTGTATTATGTTAGGATACTCTGAACGCTCAATAGGGTACAGAGTATACAATACAGAAACACAGATTGTGGAAGAATCAATCAGTGTTCGTTTTGATGATAAGCTTGACTCTGAAAAGTCAAAGCAGAATGAAGTTTTTGCAGGTATGGAAATTGAATTTACAGGTTCTGAAGACAAGTCATCAGAAGCTCTCAACACAGACACTCCTTCAACATCTGAAAGGAGCACTGCTAGCAATCCTACAACAGCTGCTGATCAACCTCAGAAGAGATTACCTAGAAGCAGCTTGGATCACCCAGAAGAGACTATCTTAGGGAGAAAGGAAGATCCAATCAGAACAAGAGCAAGCTTCAAAAACTCTGAAGAAACACTCATGGGACTTGTGTCTCTGATTGAACCTTCTTCTATTGATGAAGCACTTCTGGATAATGACTGGATTCTGGCAATGCAAGAAGAGCTGAATCAATTCACCAGAAATGACGTATGGGATCTTGTTCCCAGACCAAAAGGATTCAACGTCATTGGAACAAGATGGGTCTTCAGAAACAAGCTAAATGAACAAGGTGAAGTCATCAGAAACAAGGCACGACTGGTTGCACAAGGTTATAGTCAGCAAGAGGGGATAGACTATACAGAAACCCTTGCTCCAGTCGCCAGGTTAGAATCTATCAGACTTTTAATTTCATTTGCTGTTAATAGAGGCATCACTCTGTATCAGATGGATCTCAAGAGTGCATTCTTAAACAGTTATATAGAAGAAGAGGTTTATGTGCACCAACCCCTGGTTTTGAAAATACAAAACATCCAGAACATGTTTTCAAACTAAAGAAGTCACTATATGGTCTGAAACAAGCTCCCAGAGCTTGGTATGAAAGGCTAAGTAACTTTCTATTAGAAAATGAATTCACCAGAGGGAAGGTGGACACTACCTTATTCTGTAAATCAGTTAAGAATGACATCTTAATCTGTCAAATTTACGTTGATGATATTATTTTTGGTTCTACTAATCCTTCTCTTGGAAGAAAATTTGCTAAGTGTATGCAGGAAGAATTTGAGATGAGCCTCATGGGGGAACTGAAATTCTTTCTAGGAATTCAGATCAATCAAACTCCAGAGGGAACTTACATTCATCAGAGCAAATACATCAGAGATCTTCTGAAGAAATTTGACCTCTCAGAATGTAAGCCATCAAAGATTCCAATGCATCCCACGTGCATTCTGGAAAGAGAAGAGGTAAGCAAAAATGTAGAACAGAAAGTCTACAGAGGTATGATTGGTTCTCTCCTTTATCTGACTGCTTCAAGACCTGATATATTATTCAGCGTTTGTATTTGTGCTAGATTCCAATCAGATCCTAGAGAATCTCACTTAACAGCTGTTAAGCGAATTTTCAAGTATCTGAAAGGTACTACTAATCTGGGTTTGTTTTATAGAAAGTCTAGTGATTACAGTTTAGTAGGCTACTGCGATGCTGACTTTGCTGGAGACATAGTGGAGCGTAAAAGTACTTCTGGAAGCTGCCAGTTTCTGGGAGAAAATCTGATCTCTTGGTCCAGCAAAAGGCAATCAACAATTGCGCTATCAACAGCAGAAGCTGAGTACATAGCAGCAGCAGGATGTAGCACACAAATGCTCTGGATGAAAAGTCAGCTTGAAGACTTCCAGATTTTTGAGAGTAACATTCCTATACTCTGTGACAATACTTCTGCTATTTGCTTAAGTAAGAATCCTATTTTACATTCTAGAGCTAAGCATATAGAAATAAAACATCACTTCATTAGGGACTACATTCAGAAAGGAATTTTGAATTTAAAATTTTTAGATACAGACCATCAATGGGCTGATATCTTCACTAAACCCCTTTCTGAAGATAGGTTCAATTTCATTCTGAAACATCTCAGCATGAAAATCTGCCCAGAGTGAAAATGTTTTAATTCCATATATTTATCTTCATAATGTATTTGTTTTACTGTGAACTTCTGATCAATCTCTTTTCAGAAAGATAGAACATGTAGATTTTATCAGATGCAAGTCTAAAGATCTGAGAGTCTAAGCTCAAAGACAGACGTGCTGATCACTACATCAAACAAGTGTCATCCAATCATCAGCAAATCTCTGAAGCAGAACGCGTGCACGCTTCTGAGAAGGCAAAACGCTGATTGGGTGCATTGAGACACATGTCTGGTAACCGTTTTAAGTATCTTTCTCAAATCCCCCAAAATCAGCAAGCATTAAATGAAAGTAATCATGTTTTTAAAACGTAATCATGATTTTATTCCTCTTTATTGAAAACGTTTACAATTTCAAAATATTCTGAACCCTATTTAAACATGTTAACCTCTCACTTCAATCTTTTACAGTTTCTCACTATTTCTCAAGCATTCTCTGCATTTTTCTGTGTTCATCTCTCTCAAACCCTTTTTTCTCAGCTTTTCTCAAAATCCCTAAGTGTGAACATGGCAACCTCCAGAAGTGCTTCTGCAGGTTCTCAGAAGAAAGCATCATTTAAACAGTATCAAGTGCCATTCAGAACACTCCTCACTCCTGTGAAGAATCTTGAAGTGTTATCTGAATTGATCATTGATTTTGGAAGTCTGAAGGAAAACAGTTTTGATTTAACAGAAGAAGTTAGGGCACAGAAATGGGAAAGGTATTTTGACAGGTTGGTTGGACCAACATTCCCTATGTTAGTCAAGGAGTTCTGGATTCATGCAACGGCTTCAACGCATCAAGTCACCTCCTACATTATGGGGAAGAAGATTGTGATCACTGAGGATCACATAGCAAGGTTAATTGGTTACAGTGGCGGTGGCGTCCGCTGTATTGATATGGCTGAGAGATGTGCTGACGTGGGCGTCATAGCAGAAAGGATTTTCACCCATGGGGTGCCCACCAGCAAGATTAAAGATCTGAAGGATCATCACAGAGTTTGGGCAAAGATAATTCTGGGGTGTTTTAATCATAGGAAGCCAACTAGTTCCCCTGATTACATAAATGTAGATCAGTAGTTTCTGATCTACTTTATCAATCAGAAGGTTAAAATCAACTTGGCTCATCTTCTGTTCAATCACCTCAGAGCAAGCGTGAAGGAAACCAGGGAAGAAGAAAGAACAAAGAGGGATTGGATACCCTTTGGAAGGTTGATATCAGATATTCTGACTGAGAATAGGCTGATAGAGCATCTGATAGAAGCTCAAGAGTTAAGCACCATTGAACCAACGGTTGGGAAGCCTCTGAACGCGAAGAACTTGAAGAAAATGAAGTTGATAGAGAATATCAAAAAGGAACCCAGCTGCCTCTGACCAGCTCTGATCACAATTCAGAATTTGGGTACGTGCTGAAGCCCTCAAGTTGCAGGATATCAACTATGAGCAGGCACAACAGAACTTCAGCAAGCTACTGAAGGAAGTTGAAAGTCAGCTGCCACAGGAAGACGTGCTCCCTCTGGATAGTGAGCCATGGTCTGAGAAACAGCTAGCTTCAAAGGTGCAACCAGAAGAAGACAAGACTATTCAAGCTGAAGCAAGTCAAGCAGAAGATGTTGCAGAAAGCTCTCAGAAGCTCCCTGCTTCTGATGTTTCTCAAGCTGCCTTGGACAGGCAGACTCTGGAAGAGCTGAAGCTGAATGACATGCGTCTGCAGTAAAGGATGGATGAAAATGACCAGAAGATGAAAGAAAGGATGGATGTGTAGGATAGCAAGATAGACACAGTTGTCAGCATGGTACACAAGCAAAATGAGACTGCTGATCAGATCAAAGCCATGCTGGAGAACCTGTTCACACGCTTTCCTCCCCAACCTTAGTTTTTTCATTCATGTCTTTTTCATGTTTTCTTTGATTATCAGTTGTACTATTTTGTTTGATTCTGAACCTTTTAATATGACAAGATTTTCTACCTTAAATGTTTTTAGCACATCACTTACACTTTTTGATTGCTGACAAAAAGGGGGAGAACAAGAATGATATTTTAAATAATAACGGATTACTAAGACAGAAATTCTCGAACATTCTAACTCTGATATACTTGAATATGTTTTCTGTTTTGCTTAAGTCTACAGGTACAAGAAAGCTTCATGATACTCTGAAGACTAAAGCTCTGATACTCTGACCCAAAGCAAAGCTCTGACAAGAAAAGCTCTGATACGCTGATCTGAAGATCTGCTCTGATATGCTGATCTAAAGCTTCTGATAGTCAAAACTCTGATAATCTGATGTTCAAAGAAAGGCAATAAAAATCTGATCCTGAAGAACTCTTGGAATTAAAAAGGGAAGCAATAAACTCAGGGGGAGTATCTCTCAACTCTTATCCCTTATATTTGATAACCTCTTACTCTGATACATCTTATCATTTAGTTACCTCTGATACTTTTTCACGTTATTTTCAATTAAAAATATCTAGTTTTTGTCATCATCAAAAAGGGGGAGATTGTTAGAACAAAGTTTGAATCTACTACCCTATGTTTAAGTTTTGATGATAACAAAATGAAAAGATATATTATTTATATGATTCATGTATGAACTATTTGCTACCTAAAAATATTACGTTCTGCTTTGCAGAAACTCTGATAGGTATCAGCAAGAGCACACTTAATCAGCATCAGAATATTGGTTCTTGACATCAGCATCAGAAGTTGCTATATCAGAACACCAGAATCAGAAGATTAACTCACGTGTACGCTGAAGCTTGATGAACAGAACTGCGCTCAACACTCTGATAAAGAAAACAACAGTTCATCAGCAGTTAAGCAGAGTCAGAATGAGCCAAGCCAGAACATGCATTAAGTAAGCAACGTTACTGTGCATTGAAAGCGTATTATTACCAACGGCCTCATTCCAGACAAGATCTGCTTGATAAGGAAAGTTTGATATTAGCATTGAATCAATAATATTGCTCCAACGTTCAACAATCTCAGTGCTATATAAACAAGAATATGAAGATTGAATTGGCTAATGCTCTCCAACATTTTACACGCCTAAAAGCTAATCATAATCTTCCTTCTCTCAGTTTGCTAAACGCTACATATCTCCTTACTCAATCATTGTTTAGCAATCTAGTTTCATAAGCTTAAGTTGTGTATACATCACAGTTGTGATACAGTTTTGTAGAAAACATTCACACACCTAGATTTATCTTCTTTGTAAGAAAGTGTTTCCTTGACAAACCGGGTTGTGGTTTGCATCAAGAAGGCTTTAGCAGTTGTTAAAGCAGTTTGTAATATTCAGTTGAATATAGTGGATTAAGACCTCGTTGGAGAGAGGCGAAATCACCTTGACGGGTGGACTGGAGTAGTTTGAGATCAAACGAACCAGGATAAAAATATCTTGTTCATTGCATTGATTTTCAGTTTTACAATTCAACCCCCCCCCCCCCTTCTTGTGTTTTTCACTTCTTCAATTGGCATCAGAGCGCCTGGTTCTGAGCTAAAACACTTAACCGTGTCAGTACAAGATCCAGCGTCAGAAAAACACAATGGCAGGAAACTATTCTCACACCAGCAATGACAACCATGAGGACAGAGATAGATTCAGCGGCAAACCTCCAGTCTTTGATGGAGAAAACTTTGATTACTGGAAAGACAGAATTGAAAGCTTCTTTCTGGCACATGATGCTGCTCTGTGGGATATGGTGACAGATGGATACACGCACCCTGTGAATGCAAGCGGTCAGAAGATTGATAGAAAAACAATGTCTGACCAACAAAAGCGTGACTTCAAGAATCACCACAAGGCCAGAACCATCCTTCTCAGCGCCATCTCCTATACTGAATATGAATAGATCTCCAACAGAGAAACAGCAAAGAACATCTTTGACTCTCTCAGAATGACGCATGAGGGCAACGTTCAGGTCAAAGAAACTAAAGCTCTGGCGCTCATTCAGAAGTATGAGGCGTTCAAAATGGAAGAATCTGAATCCATTGAAACAATGTTCTCAAGATTCCAGATTCTGGTAGCTGGTCTCAAGGTTCTGGACAAAGGATACTCTACTGCTGACCATGTCAAGAAAATCATCAGAAGTTTACCCAAGCAGTGGAGACCAATGGTTACAGCTCTGAAGCTAGCAAAAGATCTCAACAAAATCACTCTGGAGGAACTTATCAGCTCCCTCAGAAGTCATGAGATAGAGCTAGAATCTGACGAGCCTCAGAAGCAAGGTAAGCCTTTAGCATTAAAATCTAACAAAAAATCTGAGTCTAAAGTTTTGCAGGCAGTTGAAGAAACATCTGATGGATCCTCATCAGAAGAAGACGAACTCTCCCTTCTCTCCAGAAGAGTAAATCAACTGTGGAAGCAAAGACAAAGGAAGTTCAGGAATCCCAGAAAATCTGATCAAGACGAGTCCTCTTCCAGATACAGAAGGACAGATTCTTCCTCTGGATACAGAAGATCTGAAGGCTCCTCAAGTAGCAAAAAGCCAAACACCAAGGACATCATCTGCTATGAGTGCAATGAGCAAGGACACTACAAGAGTGACTGCCCAAAGATTCAGAGGGAAAAGCCCAAAAAGAAGTTTGGAAGAGAAAAGAAGAAAAGTCTCATGGCTACATGGGATGACTCTGACTCGTCTGAAGCTGACTCAGAATCAGATGATGAGAGGGCAAACATAGCTCTCATGGCTAATATTTCAGAAGATAGTGAAGCTTCTGAATCAGACACTGAAGAGGTATTTCCTAACTTTGCTGTTAATTTTACCAAGGCTGAACTTGCTGAAAGCCTTAATGAAATTCTGGAAAGGTATCAGCAAATTAGAGTTAAATTCAGAAACCTGAAAAGGAATCTTGAATCTGACTCTAATAAGACTGAGAGTCTCAAATTGGAGAATTCTGAGCTGAGAAATAAGATTTCAAAATTAGAAAATACTTTACAAAACTCTCAGAAGGAACCAATTTCTGAAACTCCCAGCAACGCTGATGAGATCATCAAGGAGTATAATCACAGTTTCTAGAAGTTCCTCGCTAAAAGCATAGATAGAAGCAAAATGGCTTCAATGATCTATGGATTTAGCAGAAACGGCAGGAAAGGAATAGGATACCAAGGTAAGGTTCCTACACCAAAGAATGTCATGGACTTAACCATTAAACACACTCCTCTGAATTCACATTTTGTGTATGGTCACACACATGATATTAAATACACTAGCAGTAAGTACTCTGTGAAACCAAAATTCAACCATAGTTTTGGTAAAACTAACAAATCAGTACCCAAGAAAATCTGGGTAGCTAAGGATAAAATAATACATGTTGCAGATATCTTTAGCAGCAAGTCAGAAACACCGGTCATGGTACCTGGATTGTGGCTGCTCGCGACACATGACGGGAAGAAGGCATATGTTCCAAAGCTTGGAACTTAAGCCTGGAGGCCACGTTGGCTTTGGAGGCAATCAGAGGGGAAAGATAATTGGCTCTGGAACTGTAGGTAATGGAAATCTTCCCTCTATTAATAATGTTCTGCTAGTAGATGGATTAATGCATAATCTGTTATCCATAAGTCAATTAAGTGATAACGGTTATGATATAATCTTTAATCAAAAATCATGTAAAGCTGTTAGTCAGAAAGATGGGACTATCCTGTTTAATGGTAAGAGGAAAAACAACATTTACAAAATCAAACTTTCTGAACTAAAAAGTCAGAATGTAAAGTTCCTTCTGTCTGTTTACAACGAGCAGTGGATCTGGCACAGAAGATTGGGGCATGTTAGTATGAGAAGAATATCTCAGATTAACAAACTCAATCTGGTCAGAGGACTTCCTGATTTGAAGTTCAATTCAGATGCTCTGTGTGAAGCATGTCAGAAAGGCAAGTTTGCAAAACCTTCTTTTAAATCTAAAAATGTTGTTTCTACCTCTAAGCCATTAGAACTTCTGCACATTGACTTATTTGGACCAGTTAAAACTGCTTCAGTCAGTGGCAAGAAGTATGGGTTAGTAATCGTAGATGACTATAGCAGATGGACATGGGTAAAGTTCTTAAGACACAAGGACGAGTCACACTCTGTGTTTGTTACCTTCTGTAACCAAGTTCAGAATGAAAAGGATCTTAGAATCGTTAAAGTCAGAAGTGATCATGGTGGAGAATTTGAAAACAAAGATTTTGAGTCATTCTTTAATGACAGAGGCATTCTGCATGATTTCTCTTGTCCTAGAACTCCCCAACAAAATGGAGTTGTAGAACGAAAGAACAGAACATTGCAAGAAATGGCCAGAACCATGATCAATGAGACAAACGTTGCTAAGATCTTCTGGGCAGAGGCAATAAACACAGCATGCTACATTCAGAATAGAATCTCAATAAGACCTATTCTGGAAAAGACTCCATATGAATAGTGGAAGAACAGAAAGCCCAACATTTCATATTTTCATCCATTTGGATGTACCTGTTTTATGTTAAATACGAAGAATTATTTGAACAAGTTTGACTCTAAAGCACAGAAGTGTATTATGTTAGGATACTCTGAACGCTCAATAGGGTACAGAGTATACAATACAGAAACACAGATTGTGGAAGAATCAATCAGTGTTCGTTTTGATGATAAGCTTGACTCTGAAAAGTCAAAGCAGAATGAAGTTTTTGCAGGTATGGAAATTGAATTTACAGGTTCTGAAGACAAGTCATCAGAAGCTCTCAACACAGACACTCCTTCAACATCTGAAAGGAGCACTGCTAGCAATCCTACAACAGCTGCTGATCAACCTCAGAAGAGATTACCTAGAAGCAGCTTGGATCACCCAGAAGAGACTATCTTAGGGAGAAAGGAAGATCCAATCAGAACAAGAGCAAGCTTCAGAAACTCTGAAGAAACACTCATGGGACTTGTGTCTCTGATTGAACCTTCTTCTATTGATGAAGCACTTCTGGATAATGACTGGATTCTGGCAATGCAAGAAGAGCTGAATCAATTCACCAGAAATGACGTATGGGATCTTGTTCCCAGACCAAAAGGATTCAACGTCATTGGAACAAGATGGGTCTTCAGAAACAAGCTAAATGAACAAGGTGAAGTCATCAGAAACAAGGCACGACTGGTTGCACAAGGTTATAGTCAGCAAGAGGGGATAGACTATACAGAAACCCTTGCTCCAGTCGCCAGGTTAGAATCTATCAGACTTTTAATTTCATTTGCTGTTAATAGAGGCATCACTCTGTATCAGATGGATCTCAAGAGTGCATTCTTAAACGGTTATATAGAAGAAGAGGTTTATGTGCACCAACCCCTGGTTTTGAAAATACAAAACATCCAGAACATGTTTTCAAACTAAAGAAGTCACTATATGGTCTGAAACAAGCTCCCAGAGCTTGGTATGAAAGGCTAAGTAACTTTCTATTAGAAAATGAATTCACCAGAGGGAAGGTGGACACTACCTTATTCTGTAAATCAGTTAAGAATGACATCTTAATCTGTCAAATTTACGTTGATGATATTATTTTTGGTTCTACTAATCCTTCTCTTGGAAGAAAATTTGCTAAGTGTATGCAGGAAGAATTTGAGATGAGCCTCATGGGGGAACTGAAATTCTTTCTAGGAATTCAGATCAATCAAACTCCAGAGGGAACTTACATTCATCAGAGCAAATACATCAGAGATCTTCTGAAGAAATTTGACCTCTCAGAATGTAAGCCATCAAAGATTCCAATGCATCCCACGTGCATTCTGGAAAGAGAAGAGGTAAGCAAAAATGTAGAACAGAAAGTCTACAGAGGTATGATTGGTTCTCTCCTTTATCTGACTGCTTCAAGACCTGATATATTATTCAGCGTTTGTATTTGTGCTAGATTCCAATCAGATCCTAGAGAATCTCACTTAACAGCTGTTAAGCGAATTTTCAAGTATCTGAAAGGTACTACTAATCTGGGTTTGTTTTATAGAAAGTCTAGTGATTACAGTTTAGTAGGCTACTGCGATGCTGACTTTGCTGGAGACATAGTGGAGCGTAAAAGTACTTCTGGAAGCTGCCAGTTTCTGGGAGAAAATCTGATCTCTTGGTCCAGCAAAAGGCAATCAACAATTGCGCTATCAACAGCAGAAGCTGAGTACATAGCAGCAGCAGGATGTAGCACACAAATGCTCTGGATGAAAAGTCAGCTTGAAGACTTCCAGATTTTTGAGAGTAACATTCCTATACTCTGTGACAATACTTCTGCTATTTGCTTAAGTAAGAATCCTATTTTACATTCTAGAGCTAAGCATATAGAAATAAAACATCACTTCATTAGGGACTACATTCAGAAAGGAATTTTGAATTTAAAATTTTTAGATACAGACCATCAATGGGCTGATATCTTCACTAAACCCCTTTCTGAAGATAGGTTCAATTTCATTCTGAAACATCTCAGCATGAAAATCTGCCCAGAGTGAAAATGTTTTAATTCCATATATTTATCTTCATAATGTATTTGTTTTACTGTGAACTTCTGATCAATCTCTTTTCAGAAAGATAGAACATGTAGATTTTATCAGATGCAAGTCTAAAGATCTGAGAGTCTAAGCTCAAAGACAGACGTGCTGATCACTACATCAAACAAGTGTCATCCAATCATCAGCAAATCTCTGAAGCAGAACGCGTGCACGCTTCTGAGAAGGCAAAACGCTGATTGGGTGCATTGAGACACATGTCTGGTAACCGTTTTAAGTATCTTTCTCAAATCCCCCAAAATCAGCAAGCATTAAATGAAAGTAATCATGTTTTTAAAACGTAATCATGATTTTATTCCTCTTTATTGAAAACGTTTACAATTTCAAAATATTCTGAACCCTATTTAAACATGTTAACCTCTCACTTCAATCTTTTACAGTTTCTCACTATTTCTCAAGCATTCTCTGCATTTTTCTGTGTTCATCTCTCTCAAACCCTTTTTTCTCAGCTTTTCTCAAAATCCCTAAGTGTGAACATGGCAACCTCCAGAAGTGCTTCTGCAGGTTCTCAGAAGAAAGCATCATTTGAACAGTATCAAGTGCCATTCAGAACACTCCTCACTCCTGTGAAGAATCTTGAAGTGTTATCTGAATTGATCATTGATTTTGGAAGTCTGAAGGAAAACGGTTTTGATTTAACAGAAGAAGTTAGGGCACAGAAATGGGAAAGGTATTTTGACAGGTTGGTTGGACCAACATTCCCTATGTTAGTCAAGGAGTTCTGGATTCATGCAACGGCTTCAACGCATCAAGTCACCTCCTACATTATGGGGAAGAAGATTGTGATCACTGAGGATCACATAGCAAGGTTAATTGGTTACAGTGGCGGTGGCGTCCGCTGTATTGATATGGCTGAGAGATGTGCTGACGTGGGCGTCATAGCAGAAAGGATTTTTCACCCATGGGGTGCCCACCAGCAAGATTAAAGATCTGAAGGATCATCACAGAGTTTGGGCAAAGATAATTCTGGGGTGTTTTAATCATAGGAAGCCAACTAGTTCCCCTGATTACATAAATGTAGATCAGTAGTTTCTGATCTACTTTATCAATCAGAAGGTTAAAATCAACTTGGCTCATCTTCTGTTCAATCACCTCAGAGCAAGCGTGAAGGAAACCAGGGAAGAAGAAAGAACAAAGAGGGATTGGATACCCTTTGGAAGGTTGATATCAGATATTCTGACTGAGAATAGGCTGATAGAGCATCTGATAGAAGCTCAAGAGTTAAGCACCATTGAACCAACGGTTGGGAAGCCTCTGAACGCGAAGAACTTGAAGAAAATGAAGTTGATAGAGAATATCAAAAAGGAACCCAGCTGCCTCTGACCAGCTCTGGTCACAATTCAGAATTTGGGTACGTGCTGAAGCCCTCAAGTTGCAGGATATCAACTATGAGCAGGCACAACAGAACTTCAGCAAGCTACTGAAGGAAGTTGAAAGTCAGCTGCCACAGGAAGACGTGCTCCCTCTGGATAGTGAGCCATGGTCTGAGAAACAGCTAGCTTCAAAGGTGCAACCAGAAGAAGACAAGACTATTCAAGCTGAAGCAAGTCAAGCAGAAGATGTTGCAGAAAGCTCTCAGAAGCTCCCTGCTTCTGATGTTTCTCAAGCTGCCTTGGACAGGCAGACTCTGGAAGAGCTGAAGCTGAATGACATGCGTCTGCAGTAAAGGATGGATGAAAATGACCAGAAGATGAAAGAAAGGATGGATGTGTAGGATAGCAAGATAGACACAGTTGTCAGCATGGTACACAAGCAAAATGAGACTGCTGATCAGATCAAAGCCATGCTGGAGAACCTGTTCACACGCTTTCCTCCCCAACCTTAGTTTTTTCATTCATGTCTTTTTCATGTTTTCTTTGATTATCAGTTGTACTATTTTGTTTGATTCTGAACCTTTTAATATGACAAGATTTTCTACCTTAAATGTTTTTAGCACATCACTTACACTTTTTGATTGCTGACAAAAAGGGGGAGAACAAGAATGATATTTTAAATAATAACGGATTACTAAGACAGAAATTCTCGAACATTCTAACTCTGATATACTTGAATATGTTTTCTGTTTTGCTTAAGTCTACAGGTACAAGAAAGCTTCATGATACTCTGAAGACTAAAGCTCTGATACTCTGACCCAAAGCAAAGCTCTGACAAGAAAAGCTCTAATACGCTGATCTGAAGATCTGCTCTGATATGCTGATCTAAAGCTTCTGATAGTCAAAACTCTGATAATCTGATGTTCAAAGAAAGGCAATAAAAATCTGATCCTGAAGAACTCTTGGAATTAAAAAGGGAAGCAATAAACTCAGGGGGAGTATCTCTCAACTCTTATCCCTTATATTTGATAACCTCTTACTCTGATACATCTTATCATTTAGTTACCTCTGATACTTTTTCACGTTATTTTCAATTAAAAATATCTAGTTTTTGTCATCATCAAAAAGGGGGAGATTGTTAGAACAAAGTTTGAATCTACTACCCTATGTTTAAGTTTTGATGATAACAAAATGAAAAGATATATTATTTATATGATTCATGTATGAACTATTTGCTACCTAAAAATATTACGTTCTGCTTTGCAGAAACTCTGATAGGTATCAGCAAGAGCACACTTAATCAGCATCAGAATATTGGTTCTTGACATCAGCATCAGAAGTTGCTATATCAGAACACCAGAATCAGAAGATTAACTCACGTGTACGCTGAAGCTTGATGAACAGAACTGCGCTCAACACTCTGATAAAGAAAACAACAGTTCATCAGCAGTTAAGCAGAGTCAGAATGAGCCAAGCCAGAACATGCATTAAGTAAGCAACGTTACTGTGCATTGAAAGCGTATTATTACCAACGGCCTCATTCCAGACAAGATCTGCTTGATAAGGAAAGTTTGATATTAGCATTGAATCAATAATATTGCTCCAACGTTCAACAATCTCAGTGCTATATAAACAAGAATATGAAGATTGAATTGGCTAATGCTCTCCAACATTTTACACGCCTAAAAGCTAATCATAATCTTCCTTCTCTCAGTTTGCTAAATGCTACATATCTCCTTACTCAATCATTGTTTAGCAATCTAGTTTCATAAGCTTAAGTTGTGTATACATCACAGTTGTGATACAGTTTTGTAGAAAACATTCACACACCTAGATTTATCTTCTTTGTAAGAAAGTGTTTCCTTGACAAACCGGGTTGTGGTTTGCATCAAGAAGGCTTTAGCAGTTGTTAAAGCAGTTTGTAATATTCAGTTGAATATAGTGGATTAAGACCTCGTTGGAGAGAGGCGAAATCACCTTGACGGGTGGACTGGAGTAGTTTGAGATCAAACGAACCAGGATAAAAATATCTTGTTCATTGCATTGATTTTCAGTTTTACAATTCAACCCCCCCCCCCCCCCCCTTCTTGTGTTTTTCACTTCTTCAATTGGCATCAGAGCGCCTGGTTCTGAGCTAAAACACTTAACCGTGTCAGTACAAGATCCAGCGTCAGAAAAACACAATGGCAGGAAACTATTCTCACACCAGCAATGACAACCATGAGGACAGAGATAGATTCAGCGGCAAACCTCCAGTCTTTGATGGAGAAAACTTTGATTACTGGAAAGACAGAATTGAAAGCTTCTTTCTGGCACATGATGCTGATCTGTGGGATATGGTGACAGATGGATACACGCACCCTGTGAATGCAAGCGGTCAGAAGATTGATAGAAAAACAATGTCTGACCAACAAAAGCGTGACTTCAAGAATCACCACAAGGCCAGAACCATCCTTCTCAGCGCCATCTCCTATACTGAATATGAATAGATCTCCAACAGAGAAACAGCAAAGAACATCTTTGACTCTCTCAGAATGACGCATGAGGGCAACGTTCAGGTCAAAGAAACTAAAGCTCTGGCGCTCATTCAGAAGTATGAGGCGTTCAAAATGGAAGAATCTGAATCCATTGAAACAATGTTCTCAAGATTCCAGATTCTGGTAGCTGGTCTCAAGGTTCTGGACAAAGGATACTCTACTGCTGACCATGTCAAGAAAATCATCAGAAGTTTACCCAAGCAGTGGAGACCAATGGTTACAGCTCTGAAGCTAGCAAAAGATCTCAACAAAATCACTCTGGAGGAACTTATCAGCTCCCTCAGAAGTCATGAGATAGAGCTAGAATCTGACGAGCCTCAGAAGCAAGGTAAGCCTTTAGCATTAAAATCTAACAAAAAATCTGAGTCTAAAGTTTTGCAGGCAGTTGAAGAAACATCTGATGGATCCTCATCAGAAGAAGACGAACTCTCCCTTCTCTCCAGAAGAGTAAATCAACTGTGGAAGCAAAGACAAAGGAAGTTCAGGAATCCCATAAAATCTGATCAAGACGAGTCCTCTTCCAGATACAGAAGGACAGATTCTTCCTCTGGATACAGAAGATCTGAAGGCTCCTCAAGTAGCAAAAAGCCAAACACCAAGGACATCATCTGCTATGAGTGCAATGAGCAAGGACACTACAAGAGTGACTGCCCAAAGATTCAGAGGGAAAAGCCCAAAAAGAAGTTTGGAAGAGAAAAGAAGAAAAGTCTCATGGCTACATGGGATGACTCTGACTCGTCTGAAGCTGACTCAGAATCAGATGATGAGAGGGCAAACATAGCTCTCATGGCTAATATTTCAGAAGATAGTGAAGCTTCTGAATCAGACACTGAAGAGGTATTTCCTAACTTTGCTGTTAATTTTACCAAGGCTGAACTTGCTGAAAGCCTTAATGAAATTCTGGAAAGGTATTAGCAAATTAGAGTTAAATTCAGAAACCTGAAAAGGAATCTTGAATCTGACTCTAATAAGACTGAGAGTCTCAAATTGGAGAATTCTGAGCTGAGAAATAAGATTTCAAAATTAGAAAATACTTTACAAAACTCTCAGAAGGAACCAATTTCTGAAACTCCCAGCAACGCTGATGAGATCATCAAGGAGTATAATCACAGTTTCTAGAAGTTCCTCGCTAAAAGCATAGATAGAAGCAAAATGGCTTCAATGATCTATGGATTTAGCAGAAACGGCAGGAAAGGAATAGGATACCAAGGTAAGGTTCCTACACCAAAGAATGTCATGGACTTAACCATTAAACACACTCCTCTGAATTCACATTTTGTGTATGGTCACACACATGATATTAAATACACTAGCAGTAAGTACTCTATGAAACCAAAATTCAACCATAGTTTTGGTAAAACTAACAAATCAGTACCCAAGAAAATCTGGGTAGCTAAGGATAAAATAATACATGTTGCAGATATCTTTAGCAGCAAGTCAGAAACACCGGTCATGGTACCTGGATTGTGGCTGCTCGCGACACATGACGGGAAGAAGGCATATGTTCCAAAGCTTGGAACTTAAGCCTGGAGGCCACGTTGGCTTTGGAGGCAATCAGAGGGGAAAGATAATTGGCTCTGGAACTGTAGGTAATGGAAATCTTCCCTCTATTAATAATGTTCTGCTAGTAGATGGATTAATGCATAATCTGTTATCCATAAGTCAATTAAGTGATAACGGTTATGATATAATCTTTAATCAAAAATCATGTAAAGCTGTTAGTCAGAAAGATGGGACTATCCTGTTTAATGGTAAGAGGAAAAACAACATTTACAAAATCAAACTTTCTGAACTAAAAAGTCAGAATGTAAAGTTCCTTCTGTCTGTTAACAACGAGCAGTGGATCTGGCACAGAAGATTGGGGCATGTTAGTATGAGAAGAATATCTCAGATTAACAAACTCAATCTGGTCAGAGGACTTCCTGATTTGAAGTTCAATTCAGATGCTCTGTGTGAAGCATGTCAGAAAGGAAAGTTTGCAAAACCTTCTTTTAAATCTAAAAATGTTGTTTCTACCTCTAAGCCATTAGAACTTCTGCACATTGACTTATTTGGACCAGTTAAAACTGCTTCAGTCAGTGGCAAGAAGTATGGGTTAGTAATCGTAGATGACTATAGCAGATGGACATGGGTAAAGTTCTTAAGACACAAGGACGAGTCACACTCTGTGTTTGTTACCTTCTGTAACCAAGTTCAGAATGAAAAGGATCTTAGAATCGTTAAAGTCAGAAGTGATCATGGTGGAGAATTTGAAAACAAAGATTTTGAGTCATTCTTTAATGACAGAGGCATTCTGCATGATTTCTCTTGTCCTAGAACTCCCCAACAAAATGGAGTTGTAGAACGAAAGAACAGAACATTGCAAGAAATGGCCAGAACCATGATCAATGAGACAAACGTTGCTAAGATCTTCTGGGCAGAGGCAATAAACACAGCGTGCTACATTCAGAATAGAATCTCAATAAGACCTATTCTGGAAAAGACTCCATATGAATAGTGGAAGAACAGAAAGCCCAACATTTCATATTTTCATCCATTTGGATGTACCTGTTTTATGTTAAATACGAAGAATTATTTGAACAAGTTTGACTCTAAAGCACAGAAGTGTATTATGTTAGGATACTCTGAACGCTCAATAGGGTACAGAGTATACAATACAGAAACACAGATTGTGGAAGAATCAATCAGTGTTCGTTTTGATGATAAGCTTGACTCTGAAAAGTCAAAGCAGAATGAAGTTTTTGCAGGTATGGAAATTGAATTTACAGGTTCTGAAGACAAGTCATCAGAAGCTCTCAACACAGACACTCCTTCAACATCTGAAAGGAGCACTGCTAGCAATCCTACAACAACTGTTGATCAACCTCAGAAGAGATTACCTAGAAGCAGCTTGGATCACCCAGAAGAGACTATCTTAGGGAGAAAGGAAGATCCAATCAGAACAAGAGCAAGTTTCAGAAACTCTGAAGAAACACTCATGGGACTTGTGTCTCTGATTGAACCTTCTTCTATTGATGAATCACTTCTGGATAATGACTGGATTCTGGCAATGCAAGAAGAGCTGAATCAATTCACCAGAAATGACGTATGGGATCTTGTTCCCAGACCAAAAGGATTCAACGTCATTGGAACAAGATGGGTCTTCAGAAACAATCTAAATGAACAAGGTGAAGTCATCAGAAACAAGGCACGACTGGTTGCACAAGGTTATAGTCAGCAAGAGGGGATAGACTATACAGAAACCTTTGCTCCAGTCGCCAGGTTAGAATCTATCAGACTTTTAATTTCATTTGCTGTTAATAGAGGCATCACTCTGTATCAGATGGATGTCAAGAGTGCATTCTTAAACGGTTATATAGAAGAAGAGGTTTATGTGCACCAACCCCCTGGTTTTGAAAATACAAAACATCCAGAACATGTTTTCAAACTAAAGAAGTCACTATATGGTCTGAAACAAGCTCCCAGAGCTTGGTATGAAAGGCTAAGTAACTTTCTATTAGAAAATGAATTCACCTGAGGGAAGGTGGACACTACCTTATTCTGTAAATCAGTTAAGAATGACATCTTAATCTGTCAAATTTACGTTGATGATATTATTTTTGGTTCTACTAATCCTTCTCTTGGAAGAAAATTTGCTAAGTGTATGCAGGAAGAATTTGAGATGAGCCTCATGGGGGAACTGAAATTCTTTCTAGGAATTCAGATCAATCAAACTCCAGAGGGAACTTACATTCATCAGAGCAAATACATCAGAGATCTTCTGAAGAAATTTGACCTCTCAGAATGTAAGCCATCAAAGATTCCAATGCATCCCACGTGCATTCTGGAAAGAGAAGAGGTAAGCAAAAATGTAGAACAGAAATTCTACAGAGGTATGATTGGTTCTCTCCTTTATCTGACTGCTTCAAGACCTGATATATTATTCAGCGTTTGTATTTGTGCTAGATTCCAATCAGATCCTAGAGAATCTCACTTAACAGCTGTTAAGCGAATTTTCAAGTATCTGAAAGGTACTACTAATCTGGGTTTGTTTTATAGAAAGTCTAGTGATTACAGTTTAGTAGGCTACTACGATGCTGACTTTGCTGGAGACAGAGTGGAGCGTAAAAGTACTTCTGGAAGCTGCCAGTTTCTGGGAGAAAATCTGATCTCTTGGTCCAGCAAAAGGCAATCAACAATTGTGCTATCAACAGCAGAAGCTGAGTACATAGCAGCAGCAGGATGTAGCACACAAATGCTCTGGATGAAAAGTCAGCTTGAAGACTTCCAGATTTTTGAGAGTAACATTCCTATACTCTGTGACAATACTTCTGCTATTTGCTTAAGTAAGAATCCTATTTTACATTCTAGAGCTAAGCATATAGAAATAAAACATCACTTCATTAGGGACTACATTCAGAAAGGAATTTTGAATTTAAAATTTATAGATACAGACCATCAATGGGTTGATATCTTCACTAAACCCCTTTCTGAAGATAGGTTCAATTTCATTCTGAAACATCTCAGCATGAAAATCTTCCCAGAGTGAAAATGTTTTAATTCCATATATTTATCTTCGGAATGTATTTGTTTTACTGTGAACTTCTGATCAATCTCTTTTTAGAAAGATAGAACATGTAGATTTTATCAGATGCAAGTCTAAAGATCTGAGAGTCTAAGCTCAAAGACAGACGTGCTGATCACTACATCAAACAAGTGTCATCCAATCATCAGCAAATCTCTGAAGCAGAACGCGTGCACGCTTCTGAGAAGGCAAAACACTGATTGGTTGCATTGAGACACATGTCTGGTAACCGTTTTAAGTATCTTTCTCAAATCCCCCAAAATCAGCAAGCATTAAATGAAAGTAATCATGTTTTTAAAACGTAATCATGATTTTATTCCTCTTTATTGAAAACGTTTACAATTTCAAAATATTCTGAACCCTATTTAAACATGTTAACCTCTCACTTCAATCTTTTACAGTTTCTCACTATTTCTCAAGCATTCTCTGCATTTTTCTGTGTTCATCTCTCTCAAACCCTTTTTTCTCAGCTTTTCTCAAAATCCCTAAGTGTGAACATGGTAACCTCCAGCAGTGCTTCTGCAGGTTCTCAGAAGAAAGCATCATTTGAACAGTATCAAGTGCCATTCAGAACACTCCTCACTCCTGTGAAGAATCTTGAAGTGTTATCTGAATTGATCATTGATTTTGGAAGTCTGAAGGAAAACGGTTTTGATTTAACAGAAGAAGTTAGGGCACAGAAATGGGAAAGGTATTTTGACAGGTTGGTTGGACCAACATTCCCTATGTTAGTCAAGGAGTTCTGGATTCATGCAACGGCTTCAACGCATCAAGTCACCTCCTACATTATGGGGAAGAAGATTGTGATCACTGAGGATCACATAGCAAGGTTAATTGGTTACAGTGGCGGTGGCGTCCGCTGTATTGATATGGCTGAGAGATGTGCTGACGTGGGCGTCATAGCAGAAAGGATTTTCACCCATGGGGTGCCCACCAGCAAGATCAAAGATCTGAAGGATCATCACAGAGTTTGGGAAAAGATAATTCTGGGGTGTTTTAATCATAGGAAGCCAACTAGTTCCCCTGATTACATAAATGTAGATCAACAGTTTCTGATCTACTTTATCAATCAGAAGGTTAAAATCAACTTGGCTCATCTTCTGTTCAATCACCTCAGAACAAGCGTGAAGGAAACCAGGGAAGAAGAAAGAACAAAGAGGGATTGGATACCCTTTGGAAGGTTGATATCAGATATTCTGACTGAGAATAGGCTGATAGAGCATCTGATAGAAGCTCAAGAGTTAAGCACCATTGAACCAACGGTTGGGAAGCCTCTGAACGCGAAGAACTTGAAGAAAATGAAGTTGATAGAGAATATCAAAAAGGAACCCAGCTGCCTCTGACCAGCTCTGGTCACAATTCAGAATTTGGGTACATGCTGAAGCCCTCAAGTTGCAGGATATCAACTATGAGCAGGCACAACAGAACTTCAGCAAGCTACTGAAGGAAGTTGAAAGTCAGCTGCCACAGGAAGACGTGCTCCCTCTGGATAGTGAGCCATGGTCTGAGAAACAGCTAGCTTCAAAGGTGCAACCAGAAGAAGACAAGACTATTCAAGCTGAAGCAAGTCAAGCAGAAGATGTTGCAGAAAGCTCTCAGAAGCTCCCTGCTTCTGATGTTTCTCAAGCTTCCTTGGACAGGCAGACTCTGGAAGAGCTGAAGCTGAATGACATGCGTCTGCAGCAAAGGATGGATGAAAATGACCAGAAGATGAAAGAAAGGATGGATGTGCGGGATAGCAAGATAGACACAGTTGTCAGCATGGTACACAAGCAGAATGAGACTGCTGATCAGATCAAAGCCATGCTGGAGAACCTGTTCACACGCTTTCCTCCCCAACCTTAGTTTTTTCATTCATGTCTTTTTCATGTTTTCTTTGATTATCTGTTGTACTGTTTTGTTTGATTCTGAACCTTTTAATATGACAAGTTTTTCTACCTTAAATGTTTTTAGCACATCACTTACACTTTTTGATTGCTGACAAAAAGGGGGAGAACAAGAATGATATTTTAAATAATAACGGATTACTAAGACAGAAATTCTCGAACATTCTAACTCTGATATACTTGAATATGTTTTATGTTTTGCTTAAGTCTACAGGTACAAGAAAGCTCCATGATACTCTGAAGACTAAAGCTCTGATACTCTGACCCAAAGCAAAGCTCTGACAAGAAAAGCTCTGATACGCTGATCTGAAGATCTGCTCTGATATGCTGATCTAAAGCTTCTGATAGTCAAAACTCTGATAATCTGATGTTCAAAAAAAGGCAATAAAAATCTGATCCTGAAGAACTCTTGGAATTAAAAAGGGAAGCAATAAACTCAGGGGGAGTATCTCTCAACTCTTATCCCTTATATTTGATAACCTCTTACTCTGATACATCTTATCATTTAGTTACCTCTGATACTTTTTCACGTTATTTTCAATTAAAAATATCTAGTTTTTGTCATCATCAAAAAGGGGGAGATTGTTAGAACAAAGTTTGAATCTACTACCCTATGTTTAAGTTTTGATGATAACAAAATGAAAAGATATATTATTTATATGATTCATGTATGAACTATTTGCTACCTAAAAATATTACGTTCTGCTTTGCAGAAACTCTGATAGGTATCAGCAAGAGCACACTTAATCAGCATCAGAATATTGGTTCTTGACATCAGCATCAGAAGTTGCTATATCAGAACACCAGAATCAGAAGATTAACTCACGTGTACACTGAAGCTTGATGAACAGAACTGCGCTCAACATTCTGATAAAGAAAACAACAGTTCATCAGCAGTTAAGCAGAGTCAGAATGAGCCAAGCCAGAACATGCATTAAGTAAGCAACGTTATTGTGCATTGAAAGCGTATTATTACCAACGGCCTCATTCCAGACAAGATCTGCTTGATAAGGAAAGTTTGTTATTAGCATTGAATCAAGAATATTGCTCCAACGTTCAACAATCTCAGTGCTATATAAACAACAATATGAAGATTGAATTGGCTAATGCTCTCCAACATTTTACACGCCTAAAAGCTAATCATAATCTTCCTTCTCTCAGTTTGCTAAACACTACATATCTCCTTACTCAATCATTGTTTATCAATCTAGTTTCATAAGCTTAAGTTGTGTATACATCACAGTTGTGATACAGTTTTGTAGAAAACATTCACACACCTAGATTTATCTTCTTTGTAAGAAAGTGTTTCCTTGACAAACCGGGTTGTGGTTTGCATCAAGAAGGCTTTAGCAGTTGTTAAAGCAGTTTGTAATATTCAGTTGAATATAGTGGATTAAGACCTCGTTGGAGAGAGGCGAAATCACCTTGACGGGTGGACTGGAGTAGTTTGAGATCAAATGAACCAGGATAAAAATATCTTGTTCATTGCATTGATTTTCAGTTTTACAATTCAACCCCCCCCCCCTTCTTGTGTTTTTCACTTCTTCAAATTGCCAAGTTATTATAATTTGAAGTCACACATGGAAAATTGGGGATTCATCTGGAGGACTTGTAATCTTTCTTCTTCACCAAGTTTCTTCCACATGAAAAATATTTGTAACTTTTGAAGTGATTTGTTGATAACCCTTTGAAGAGAAGGATGTCTTTGGAATAATTCAAAAATACCAAAAGGTGAGCAAGATATGCTCCTTTGAAGTTCAAAACCCTAGCTCCTAGATCAAGAAAATGCTTTGAAGAACTTTGACAAGCTTGAACAAACTTCTTGTACCAATATTCTTGCTTTGTGAATATAAGTTGTTGAGGATGATAATAAGGATTCATAGCTACCAAAACCACTTCCATATCTTGAAATTTGAGAGAAATATACTCTTGTGACCAATGGGAACAAAACCTTGTCCAAACATGACAACTTCTCCAATCAAAACCCCTTGTACTTTTGAGTCAAATCTAATAACCTTGAAATGTGATGAACCAAATAAACCTTGCCATGCCAATCCTTCCAAAACCAATCCAATGGTTAGGTTTGAACTTCTCAAGCTTTATTGACTAGGGCATGGAAATAAACTCATGAACCCATAGAGTAACTTGTTAAATCTCATTGCCCTTACTTACATGGATAAAAAGCAAGACAAGCCAACGTTGCATTTTATTAGTTAAATGAAGAAATAAAAACAATATTCACGATCAGAAAAGGAACATAAGTCAAGGTGCTTGGTAATCCCTCAAAAGGAGCAAAACTCAAAGTAGGGAGGGGAACCAAGAATCCTAGTGTAATCTTGTTGTGAATAAACCAACATGGTATGGTGAAGGGATCTTAGAGGCAAAAATTGGGGTACAACAGCTGCCCTTATTTAAGTTTCTTCTATCCCGAGATATGAAGGTTAAAAATCTTCGTGTCGACGTGATCGGAGATACTTAAATATAAAACAAACCCTATTTTTGGCCCTAAGATTCCATGCAAATGATTATGCATATGAATGCATATGAACATGACCAAAGAGATGAAAAGTATCGCTAGGGATGCAACAATAATAAAGAAAAAAAGGAGCAACCCCACTAGGAAAATAAATCACTAGAAGACCAAAAGACCTGAATCAAAGAGGATGGTAAAATGGTCAAAGGATACACCAACTTCTATCGAAGGCGAAGCTACCAACATTTACTGAAGGCAGAGAGAAAGATAACAAACATCGATGTTCACTGCCGATGGTCTACCAACTTTCACTGAAGGTAGAAAGAGAAAATATCATAGCCTCGCCGTTCACTGAAGATGAACTACCAACGTTCACTTTGGGTAGCAAAAAGATAATAAACATCGACGTTCACTGCCGATGGTCTACCAACTTTCACTGAAGGTAGAAAGAGAAAATATCATAGCACCGCCGTTCACTGACGATGAACTACAAAAATTCACTAAGGTAGCAAAAAGATAACAAACATCAATGTTCACTGCCGATGGTCTACCAACTTTCACTGAAGGTAGAAAGAGAATATATCATATCACCATCGTTCACTGACTATGAACTACCAACGTTCACTGAGGGTAGCAAAAAGATAACAAGTTTCCCCAAGATTCTAGTGTTTCACCTAGAACGGGTCTCAACTTCTTCTTTAACCAAGGCGCTCTTCCTGGAAAGGATAACATATGAGTTGTCTCAAATAAAGAGATTTGCTACTTGTTGTCACGGAAGATTGTAAAAAGAAATGGCTTTTTGGGAAGGAGGTATGACTTCCTGGGGAGATGCCATGATATTCTTGCTGAGGTGATAAAGTCTTCTCGTGCAAAATAAATGCACCAACCAAAATCTAGAGTTTTCAGAAATCCAAAGTAAATAACATTGTCGTGGAACCAGAAATAAACTGGAATGAAACAGTCAACCAGAATACATCCTTTGAGAAATAAACTCAAGAGGGAAAACCAAATCCAACCAAACAAGGAGGTGTACCGGAAGGCTAAAGCAAAAATATTCCATGAGGGACAACTCAGTGGGGACATTGAAAGAATATACGCTTTCTGCTTAGGACCAACACTCTGTTGAAGAGAGGACAATGTAAATCTGCAAAATAGGATAATATGTCAACAAAAATATTAACAAATGTCAATGAACAATGACTTTCCAATTTTAGCTATGCATGATGTATGCATGAATGTATGAGCGTTATCGTGCATATGCTGACACAACAGATATACAACATTGGGAACAACCAGGTAAAACTGCCTCGGGCACTAACAACACTCGGCTAAACTTCATCCAGGATGATCATTCCAAGAAAGGTAAAGGCCAATTGAGGAAATAAAACCTACTGCCTGCTTTAACTTTACTGAGGAGAAACATGATCTGGAGGTAGATAAATCAAAGTGATGAAATAGTATGGATACAGGGATAGAACATCCTTCTTCATGCTTCACCGGGGAAACAAGTGTTTTTGAAAGTAGCATTCCTACTGGAGACTACAAAACCAGTCTCAAGCAAAGAAGCTGACACCAAAACATCCGAACATTCATTGGGGAAATCAGACTCACTTCATTGGCAAGGTTAACATCATATTCACAACACGTCCTTCATTTGGAGAAACTAGGGACCTACATTCTTCAAGAGCGGGTATGGTACTAATATCTCTGGAAAAAAAAACTTCTATCGGGCCAAACAAAAACTTCACTAGAGAAAATGCGGATTGAACCTTCACATCATGAAAACTCAGAAAAGAGGATAAATGAATCCAAACATGACCGAGGATACCGGAACCATAAACCCAATACGGCGAAAACAACCCGAGTAAACCTTCCCGAGGGGAACAAAAGTTTGTCCATTCTTGGGATCACAATTTTTGTTGTCATTGTTTCATCACAAATCTCAAAGTAAAAATAGATTGTAAAATCTCTTTTTTTTTAAAGTCAATTTTGCTATTTAATCTTTTTTTTTGCTTTGAAAGTTATTATCAATGATAAACGGAGTCTTTGCAAACTAAATAAAATAATAAATACAAAGAATTGGGTAAAAGCTCAAATTTCATTAATAGAATAGTAGTCTGCGAATGGCGAGACTCCATAGATGATTACAAAGTTCAAAAAATGGTAATATATACTGGAAAAGATACATTGAGATACAATGACAACTATCCCCTTTAACAACTTTTGAAATCCTGAGCATCGGCTTCTGTTGAAGTATGGTGAGGATCCGAGAAGAGTGTTGCTTCAATGATCAAATCTTGTCTGACGTAGTTACTTGCCCATAAAGTCCCTAACTTTTGCCTAAGCTGCCCTTGCGGGTTTTCAACTTAGCGGGAATTTTATTCTGTTTATGTCTCTAATTTTTTCCTAGACCGCCCTTTCGGGTTTTCGGCCTACCGAGACGCTCCTTTTTGCCTAAGCCGCCCTTTCGGGTTTTCAACTTAGCGAGTTGTTCTTTTATTTCTTTAGGCGAAGTATTTCTTAACTGCGTCAGCATTCATGGGATGTGGGAACTCCTTGTCATCCATAGTTTCAAGAATTGATGCACCGCCAGATAAGGCTTTCTTGACAACGTATGGGCCTTCAAAATTGGGAGTCCACTTGCCCCTAGAATTAGTGTTGAAAGACATGATCTTCCTGAGCACGAGGTCGCCTTCTATAAATTCACGAGGTTTGACCTTTTTATTAAAAGCTTTCTTCATTCTTCTCATATATAACTGGCCATAACACAAAGATGTCATTCTCTTCTCCTCAATCAAATTCAATTGGTCAAATATGTTCTGGACCCATTCAGCCTCTGTCAACTTGGTTTTCATTATCACACGCAGCGAGGGAATCTCTACTTCGACAGGGAGTACAACTTCCATTCCATACACCAGGGAGAACGAGGTTGCTCCTGTTGAAGTGTGGACAGATGTTCGATATCCATGCAGAGCAAAAGGAAGCATTTCATGCCAATCCTTATAAGTAACAACCATTTTCTGGATAATTCTCTTGATATTCTTATTAGCAGCTTCAACAACCCCATTCATCTTAGGCCTGTATGGAGATGAATTGTGATGGACAATCTTGAATTCTTCGCACAGTTATGTCATCATCTTATTGTTCAAATTCGAGCCATTGTCAGTGATAATCTTGTTTGGCACACCATACCGACATATAAGGTTATTCTTAATGAAGCGCACAACCACCTGCTTAGTAACATTGGCATATGAAGCAGCCTCCACCCACTTGGTGAAGTAATCAATTGCTACAAAGATAAAATGGTGTCCATTCGAAGCTCTGGGTTCTATCATCCCAATCATGTTAATAACCCACATAAAGAAAGGCCACGGGGAGGAAATCACATTGAGAAGTTTCGGAGGCACATGGACCTTGTCTGCATAAATCTGGAATTTATGACACTTCTTTGCAAACTTATAACAATCAGATTCTATTGTCAACCAATAATAACCTGCCCTTAGCATCTTTTTAGCCATTGAATATCCATTGGCATGAGTGCCAAATGAACCTTCATGAAACTCATGCATCAACATGTCTGCTTCGTGTCTATCCACGCATCTGAGCAAGACCATGTCATAATTTATCTTGTATAACACCTTTTCATTTAGGAAGAAACTGCCAACCAATCTTCTCAGTGTCTTTCTATCTTTCTTTGATGCACCAATCGGGTATTCTTGAGTCTAAAGAAAATGCTTGATATCATGATACCAAGGTTTTTCATCTGCTACCTCCTCTGTTGTAAACACATGAGCGGGCCTATCCAGCCGTCAAACCAAAATCCGGGGTATATAATTCCAAGTATTCACTTGGTACATAGAAGCCAGGGTTGCCAGAGCATCCGCCATTTGATTTTCGTCTCTAGGGATATGATGGAATTCAACTTTATTGAAGAATGGTAATAATCTTCTAGCATAATCTTTGTAAGGGATCAAGCCGGGGTGACTAGTATCCCATTCTCCTTTATTCTAATTTATTACCAAAGCTAAATCACCATACACATTGAGAATTTTAATTCCGAGAACAATAGCTTCTTCGAGACCCATGATGCAAGCCTCATATTCTGCCATATTATTAGTACAATCGAATGTTAACCTTGCAGTAAAAGGAATGTGCGATCCATGAGGAGTGACAATCACATCACCAATTCCTTTACCATAAGCATTCACAGCTCCATCAAATATCATACTCCAACGAGATTCAGGGTTAGGGCCTTCCTCAGGCAACGGCTCATCACAATCCTTCACTTTCAAGAACATCACATCCTCATCGGGGAATTCATATTCTACAGACTGGTGATCCTCCGCTGGTTGGTGAGCAAGATAATCTGCCAACACACTACTTTTAATAGCCTTTTGAGTGCGGTATTCGATATCGTGTTCAGATAACAACAACTTCCAACAGGCGATTCTTCCAGTAAGAGCAGGTTTTTCAAAAATATACTTGATGGGGTCCATTTTGGAGATCAACCAAGTGGTGTGATTCAACATATACTGCCGCAAACGCTTTTCTGCCCAAGCCAAAGCACAACATGTTTTTTCCAGCATGGAATGCCGCGACTCACAATCAGTGAATTTTTTACTGAGATAATATATGGTGAACTCCTTCTTCCCTGTTTCATCCTGTTGTCCCAGAATACAACCCATGGATTTATCTAACACTATCAGATACATAATCAACGGTCTTCCTTCTACAGGAGGGATCAAGATAGGAGGTTCAAGCAGATATTCCTTAATACTCTCAAATTCCCTTTGGCAGTCATCCGTCCATACACAACCTTGATATTTCTTTAACAACTTAAAGATCGGTTCACATGTTGCAGTCATGTGGGAAATGAATATGGAAATATAATTCAAACGCCCGAGGAAGCCTCTGACTTGCTTTTCAGTTCTCGGTGCTGGAATTTCTTGAATTGCCTTGACTTTATCAGGGTCAACTTTAATTCCTTTCAGGATAACAATGAAACCCAACAATTTCCCTGATCAAACACCGAAGGTGCATTTATTTGGATTCAAGCGGAGACGATACTTCCTCAAACGCTGGAACAACTTCAACAAATCTTCTATATGCCCTTCTTTAGTCTGGGATTTGGCAATCATATCATCAACATATACTTCAATTTCCTTGTGCATCAGATCATGGAATAGGGTTGACATAGCCCTCTGGTACATTACACCAGCGTTCTTCAACCCGAAAGGCATCACTCTGTAACAGAATGTTCCCCGGGGTGTGATAAACATTGTTTTTTCCATGTCCTCTAGAGCCATTCTTATTTGATTATATCTGGAAAATCCGTCCATGAACGAGAACACTTTGAATTTTGTTGTGCTATCCACTAACATGTCGATGTGAGGCAACGAAAAATCATCTTTTGGACTAGCTTTATTTAGATCTCTGTAATCTACGCACATGCAGACTTTTCCGTCTTTTTTTGGTACTGGGACAATATTGGCAATCCATTGAGGATACACTGACATCATAAGAAAACAAGCATTAATTTTCTTTAGAACCTCCTCTTTGATCTTTACTGTCATATCTGGGTGAGTTTTTCTCAACTTTTGTTTAATTGGCAGACACTCTGGCTTCAACGGCAAAAGGTGCTCGACAATATCTGTATCTAGACCGGGCATATCTTGGTAAGACCAAGAAAAAGTATACACATACTCTTTCAACAGCTCAATCAACCTGCTCTTCACATCAGGATGCAGTGATGCTCAAATCTTGACTTCCTTTGGATCTTCTTCTGAACCCAAATTGATTACTTCCAAAGGCTTTTTATATGGCTGAATAGTATTTTCCCCGTGCTCAAGCAACCGTGAGACCTCTTATGGAATCTCATCATAATCTTCTTCTTTAGCCCCATACACTGGACATTCAAAGTTGGGAGAGGGTGCATGGTCATTGTATTTAACGAGTTTTTTAATTAATCTGCACATATGATTTGTGATTGCATTTAGAAATTGACACATATAACAAGTGATCATGCAGATTAAATTTCAGTTATTATTTATTTTGAAAGGTTTTTTTTTTATTACCATTTTCTGAGAAAAAGCAGAAAAATAAAGACATAATTTAGGAAGCAAAGACAACTTTTATTATTGATCTTAACAGTCACATCAAACAGATAAACCCTACAACATTAATACTTCCACCTTGGGCAGAGTGAAAGCTTTTCAAAATAAAGATTAACAAATCAAATTACTTTGAAACATGTATGCAAGAGGGAAAATCAATGGTGATCCAGTTCTGAACCCTGACTCTGTGCGTCACATAATTCATCATTTCCTGCTCTACTTCATCCTCCACAATGTCGTTAATCCTGCAAACAGTCGGATGAAGATAGCCTCCGCTATGAAAAATGTCTTGATACCTGCCTATAGCAGACTTCGGCTTCACGCCCTTACATTTGTCATTCTTCGAAGAGAACCCTAAGCCAGTTCTGTTCTTGTTCACAGGTGGATCCACAATTCATCCCCAAACTTCACTATGACCATTACGCACAACTTGTTGCACATCCTTCAGCGAAACCATGGAATTCTCATTTCCTCTTATGTTATCAATGGATAAGGCTTGGAACTGGGTTCCAACAGCAGCTTCATCCGCTTCTACAATACTGAAAGAGGACAAATGAGATATCAACAATGCTTGCTCCCCATTTATGATCACCGCCTTCCCTTCGCGCATGAACTTTAGCTTCTGGTGTAAAGTTGAAGTGACAGTCCCTGCTTCATGTATCCCTGGCCGTCCTAGCAAACAACTGTAAGCGGGAACAATGTCCATGACCTGGAAGGTCATCTGAAACAAATGTGGTCCTATATGGATAGGTAAGTCCACTTCACCGATGACAGATTTCCTTGACCCATCAAACGCTTTCCCAATGATACCACTAGGGCGCATAGGCGTTCCTTGATATTTCAACTTCATAAGGGTACTTTTTGGTATAACATTCAACGCAGATCCATTATCAATCAGCATATTGGATAGCGAATCATTCTTGCAGTTCATAGAGATGTGGAGGGCCAAGTTGTGCTTCCTCCCTTCATCTGGTAATTCATCATCGCAGAAACTCAAGTTATTACACGATGTAATGTTTCCTATTACACTGCTGAATTAATCTATTGGCATATCAGTCTCCATAAAAGCTTGGTCTAGTACCCTCATCAAGGATTCTCTATGAGCAGAGGAGTTCATCAATAAAGCCAAGATGGATATTTTTGAAGGAGTCTGCAGTAGCTGATCTACAATTCTGTAGTCGCTCATCTTAATTATCTTCAAAATATCATCTACTTCTTTATCTAACGTAGCTCCGCTAGTCTCTCCTGTATCCTTCTTAGGTTCATCATTCTCAACAACTTTCTTTCCAGCATCAACATCTCTCCGAACAACTGGTGCAAACACACGACCGCTATGGGTCACCCTGCTATTTTCATATATATTTCCAACATCAGGCATTGGCTGGATGGGAACCTCCACACCGTCCTCCAAGCTTGTGGCGTTGTATTTGTAAGGCACAACCTTATCTGATTTGTAGGGGATAGGACCTGACAAACTAATTACCAATGGGGTAACAGCTGGCTTGCTATGATACTCCACTTCAAAATGTGCGGGTGCACCAAAACAAGGCACAATGATGTTTACCCCTTCTTCAACACAATCGGTCATCAATGAGTCATTTCCGGAAAACAAATCTTCATTTTAAGAGAAATACTCATCTGCAGAGGCATACTCCCCCTCTGACTCTTCTTCCGTTAAACAAACCTCAATCATATCAACTTCATGGTAATCATCCCTCTGACCTGTGATCTTGATAGTTCCATTATCTAACAATAACTGAACACCCTTCTTCATGATTGAACATCCTCGGGGGTCTTGACAGCAAACTATGCAAGATCCATATTGGTGTTCCACCTGACCAGCCGTATGGCAGAAGGTAGCATGCAACTGCACGAGGTCCTCATTCATATACTACACATCAAAAATTATGAACTCAATAGGACATCTAGAAACCATGTTCACTTCCTCTTCATACTCTGCCCTAGGCCTGATTATGTGGATGAGGCCCCCATCCATCATCTCCTGTAAATCATCCTTTATCTTCTCGCAACCCTGTATGTTTGTACTGCAAATAGCACAACCGGCATGGTCATGCGTGTAGTAGCTAAACTCACAGAGGTCTGCATGCATTTTCACCAAATCTCCTCTAACCATATTAATATAAAAAATATGGAAGTCGCCTGGACACCCGCCCACCATATTCACAACATTTACTCCCCCATGCTTGGGTAGAGGATTATCTTTCACATTAGGTCCCACGTCTTTTAAAGATAGAACACCAGACTTCACCAATTTCTATACCTCAGTCTTTAAAGGATAACAATTCTTGACATTATGCCCTAGTGCTCCCTGATGAAAAGCACATGTTTGATCTGCCTTGTAATACCAAGGCAATGGTGACGGTATGGCGGGAGGTGGTCGTGTTTGGACCAACTTTTTCTGAACCAATGCCGGTAGTAACTCTGTATAGCTCATGGTAATAGGGTCATAACTCTCCCTTCTCTTATTATACCCTTGATTCCCCTGCTGGGACGGTCTCTGATAAGCAACGGTAGTCAGAGCAGAATTCATAACAGGAGTAACTGAGGCGACTTGTTGATGACGCTTATAATTCCTTCTAGGAGCGTTTACCCCCCTCTCTTGTATAACAACATTTGCATCCCCTTCTTTCTTCTTGGTAAACCCATAAGATGGCTTCTTCGCACCTCCAGATCCTTCACTCTTCGTCAAACGATCTTCTCTTACAGCCTCTTCTAAGCGGATACCCATTCCTACCATCTCAGTAAAGTCACTTGGTGAGCTTGCTCCCATCCTTTTGTAGTAGAAAGCACCCAGTGTCTTTAAGAAAATCTTAGTCCTCTCCTTCTCTTCCATGGGAGGAATCACTTGGGCGGCTACCTCACTCCATCTCTGCGCATACTCTTTGAATGATTCCCTGTCTTTCTGAACCATGGCCCTAAGTTGATCACAGTCAGGCACCATGTCCACGTTGTACTTGTATTGTTTGATGAATTCTTATCCCAAATCATTAAAAGTATGGATATTGGCGCTATCCAAACTCATATACCACTTCAACGCAGCACCAGTCAAACTATCCTGAAAAAAGTGAATCAGCAGACGCTGATCATCAGTATAGGTAGACATTCTCCTCACGTACATCACCAGATGAGCACAAGGGCAAGTGTTGCCCTTATACTTCTCAAACTTTGGGACCTTAAACTTAACAGGTATCTTAACATTTGGGACCAAGCATAGCTCATTCACATTCTGCCCAAATAGCTTTTTCCCCCTAAGGGCCTTCATCTCTCTCTGCATCTTGTCAAACTGCTCTTGAAAATCATCCACTCTGTCATAAAGACCCAATTCTTCACTTGGTGGAGGGAAAGAACGACACACATCATCATTAATAAACTGAACCATATTCACTGAAGGAGGCGCAGCAGGAACAGCATGCACCACAGGAGGTGCTGGAGTAACAATAGTCTGAACCTCTGGAGTATCTTGAGGCCCAAGATTGAAACCTTCAGGTGCAAAATTCTCTGGCATTCCCCATGGATAACCTTGAGGCATACGGTTTTGAACAACAGCCTGAGTAGCAGATACAAGAACAGTCGGAACTTCAGTATTTTCCCTTGTTGGTTGGGGTTGAACACTCGGTGGCTGATTCTGAGCAGCCACCAGAGCTTTCATTAGAGTAGTCAGATTGACCATGCCGGCCTTCAAAGCAGAAACTTCCTCACGCAGCTCGCGATTCTCTTGTTCTAAGTTGTCCATCTTCTTTTTTAAATTAGCTCGAGTGTTGTAGTGATGAGTCAGATTGCTGAACAAAGTAAAGAAGCTTGGTAATACACCTGGATATGCATAACAAATGCAAGAAATATGTGCAATATGATGCATGATATGCAATGCATATGATTATTTTTACTTTGCTATTTAATATTTCAAGGGATTTAAAGTTTATAGACATATTGCAATCATCAAAGTAATAGCGCTTTTGAAATACTGAATTTTTTTTATTATAATAACTCCAAAATGGATTACAAGTTTCAATGATCCCAAGTACAAGATGAAAATAAAATCTAAAATCCTAAGAAAATGAACTGATGGAGATCAATCTGTACACTGGCGCTTCCCCGTGAGCCTGGCAATCTGAGCCTTCAACCTCTGGTTTTCTTCTGTATATCTGATGGCAATCTCCTTCCAATCATCTAAATCAGGAAGTGAGTGATCAACAACTGATTGAGGCCCAGGAGAAAATAAATCCCCTTGCCTCTCCATAGACTCTACCTCTCGACTCTCAAGGATCTCAATCAAGTCATCTTTCTCCTTCAGGTCTGCTCTGTAGGAACTCTCTAAAGTTTGGAACTTGTTCTTCCAAGCATCCCTTTCCTAACCAAAGCAAGTTGAAGCTCTTCCAGATCATCTAATAAGGGAGGATTGGTCTTCACAAATAGATCAGGCATGGGTGTCTCCCGGGTATACGACATGTTTAACTGAATGGCTCTCGATCAGATCCATTAAAGATATGGCTCCAAAGAAATAACACCCCTAGGTCCCAAATCCTTCCTACTTTTCTTATGAATGTGACGCCAGGCCTTCGCAATCTGCTCCCTAGCTTTCATATGTTCTTCTCCTTCCTTCATAAATAAACTACTCAAATTAATATTATTCAGTTTATCCCTCATCGGATAACCAAGCTGTCGTCGTGTAAGAACAAGGTTATAGTCAATTCCTCCCTTTGTACCAAGAAGAGGTACATTAGGGAAACTACCACAACTGTCAATATTCTCTATATCCTGGTAAACTCGATGATACCAATCAATATCCGAGTGAGTAAGTGCCATGATCTTAGGATCCCAATAGGGTTCCTTCTTGACATCCCAAAAAGCATCAGACTGAGGCATATGAGAGATAAACCACCGGTAAAATAGAAGCGTGTAACAGATAATCATCCCCCCATGATAAGAATTCCGAAGATGGATAGAGTAATAAGTATCACCCAACAGTGTAGGAATTGGGTTTCCAATCATGAAGATCCTGATAGTGTTAATGTCAACAAACCTGTCCACATTAGGAAATAAGAACAACCCGTAAGCAAGTAGAGCAAAAATGGTCTCCAAAGCAAATGTACTCTTCATTCTGGAAAAGTAACGAGCTTTCTCCAATAAGAATTGAGCTGGTAATCCTCTAATCCCCCCTTTAGTAGTCATATGGGCTTCCACCTCAGACTTCCCCAGGTGAATCAAGGCAGCAATCTCATGTGGTTTTGGCTCACCCTCCAAACTAGTAAAAGGAACACGATCGATAACAGGTAAATCCAACAGATAAGAATACTCCTCCAGTGTAGGCATCAACTAATAGTCAGGAAAAGTAAAGCAATGATACATCAGATCATAGAAATGGACCACGGTCGAGAGAATACCCTCATTCATCTTCATCTTCATGAGAGGAATAATGGACCCATACTTCTTCTCAAAGTCTGCATAACACTCGATCTCGGGGATTAGACTGATCAACTCATCTATCTCGGGATTCTTGAAACTGTATTTCCCGGTCTTTCTCTTTCCAGAATCCATGGTTAAAATTACCTGAGATATTCACAAATAGTCAACCTTTAAAATCCCTTGAAATAAGATTTCTCCAAAAGACGCTTATGAGTGCATGGATGCATGATGCAACAATCACACACAAGATCACACATATAGGGTTCATAGGTTCAATGTCACGAGCATGAGGTTGAAGGTACTACCCATAAAGTATTGGTTTAAAAGTTATCACCTGCCGAACAAGGTTCTAGAGGTTCCCAGAGTCTACATCCTTCCTTCGGATATTACCAACTTCCTGATTAACTCGGTAATTAATAATATTCTCAAGAAAGACTCGATCGAGCATAATATCACGTGACAACCATTTCCGGATTACTCCTCAAGCTTCCGCACTACACCTAAAAGGACAATATGGGTTTGGTATTCTACGATCCTCAATTTCAGCAGGCTTCCAGGTCGAAAGCAGTACGTCTTCCTGATTACTCGGTAAACGACACTACAATCAAAGGGGCCTGCACTGAGTGGGAGATCTCATGCCTCCTTTTTTGGGATTACTCTCTCAAAGTTAACATGACCATACCGCCCGTCCTATCTTAAAGTTTTCCCAAGTCCGGGTATAGGACTTATGAGTAATCACCAAGCACCCTGAAAACCAGGAAAATCCAGACAAAACATATATACAACATATAACACAAAAACAGTAATAACACATATACAGATATAAACAAAGATAGGCTTAACCCACTTAAGGATGGACCAGCAAGAGGTCAATTTGTCCCCAGTGAAGTCTCCATTTTTCTGTAGCGGTAGAAATGTTTAAGACTAAGCCATTGGATTGACTAGACTTTATACAAATCAAAATAAAAATCGCCACCACGCTTTATTGTTTCCAAAGAATGGGAAAAGAGCGAATAACCCAAAAAGAGGGGGAAAGATTCAAGGTAAGTGGGTTGGTTATACAAAGGGAAGGTATTAGCACCCTAAACATCTATGGTACTCCGCAGGAGCCTCTTTGTAAAATCTGTATATTTTGGCTATAAAAACTGTTGTATATAAAAAGTGAATGGTGGAGGTGAGGAAAGAAGCGTATTTATTTTATAATTTTTGCACCCGCCGTGGTTGCGAACCTTTAGTACCTATGTACCACCTTTCGTGCAATAGGGGATCAGGGTACACGTAGTTCCTCTTTTAAAAATTTGAAACACAAATGCGTTGGTTAATTTTATGAGATAAAACATCATCGTCATTGTCTGTGTGGAAAACATACCTACTACCCACAACCATGAGAAAGGAGAATTTGCATCATCTCAAAGTGGAGGATATGGCTTGGATTTTAAAATCAACAATGCCCCACTCAACACCCAAGTGGAAAGTATCTCTCTTCACTACATATTGTAGAAGTATAGTTGTTTGCATCACTACAAGGATTGAAAAGAGTCAAATATTTTGAGAAAATTTTAAAGATAAAAAGCCAAAATGGCAAGATGGTATGAAATGAGATTGATTGACTTTTAGTCTTCTCACAAAAACTATCAAGGTATCATTAAGTTGATTGGGGTTTATTTATGAAAATGTTATGAAAATACATGGACATAAGTCCAAGTTTATTATAAAAGTGGTTCAAGTTCAAAAACAAGAAGAGTTTTTTTTCAAAAAAAAAAGGGAGGAAGAAGATTTTTGAAATTGAAGAAGATGGGAGGAGAATAAGGGACTATCCTAAAGCATAAAATAAAAGCTAGGGATAAGAACCATTTAACCAACAAGAAGCCAATACTTGACATTATGAGCCAAGATAGAATTCCCATTCCTTGGATTGAAACCAAGCAAGCAAAAATACTAGACCTCTTGAGAGAATCAAACTTCAAGTGTATTAAGTCTTCACAAAAATTGGGCAAAGTAACGGCTGTATACGGGTGAATTCCAGATTACAAACAGAGGGTGTAATCACAAAAACCTGCACATAAAAACAAATAAGCAACCCAATATCTTGAGGTGAACCTTAAGAACTCCAGACAAAATAATCAAATAAGGTCACAAAGTCTCCAAGATAGGCCAAGGTTTCTAATTCCAAGTCCAAGAAAAGTCCCATGCTCCATAATGCCAAGGATAGTAACCAAATAGTCCAAGTACCATTAAAGATTTTTTTAGGGTTTATGTTGATTATTAAGTATCTTAAGAAAGGAAAAGAAAAGCTCAAGTGAGCAAAGTAAAAATGGCAAGAAAGTAAATGCTCAAATGAGCAAAGATGAAAATGGCATGAAATGTAAATGTTAAAAGTAAATGGTACATAAAGCATAAAAAAGAATGAAAGCATAAGGTAAAACAAGTCAATAATTAGTGGTTAGTTGGATGACCATCTTGAAGCTTGCATTTGGAAATCATTAGAGGATTGGTAGAACCAAAGCCTCCACACAATAAGTTGCATTTGCTTTTTGTCAAGTATATCATCCATTTGGAATTCTCATAAGTACCATTTAATGATTACCGGTGTTTAAGTGATCTACGATGACCAAAGGTATTGTAGATCCATTAGAGGATTGGAAGAACCAAAGCCTCCACACAATGAATCTCAAGGTTATTGGATCAAAGAGATCAAATTAACATACTTGGGCTTGCAATCATAAGTTTGGGCCACGAATGATCATTTATTCGAATCGGGACAAAATTTAGCGCTATGTTAAGCAATCGTAAGTGGACTTATATAGAAGTCACACCTATTTTGAGGCCGGTCAATAGCAATTTATGCACCATTTGTTTTGAGACATGATATAGAGATCATGCTCCAACAACATCTAGTGCAATAAGAAGGGGATGAGATGAAGAGGGTGGGGAAAAAATATACAAACCACATTTGAATATTTTAATCAAACTATTATTAAAATCATTCATCCATTTTTGTGGAGTTAAACTCAACACCATGGATCCAATGATGTTAATAGAGTTCATGATCCAAAATCTAACCCAAGATCAGCCAGAAAATAGTCACAAAATAATATCACATTTTAATGTACATAAAAGGGTTTAAAAATAATGTTTAAAAATAGAAAATAAAGAGAAAAATATCAACTACGTTTAAATTAATCAAGAAATAAAAAGTAACACCATAGAAAAATCAGAAAAAGACTCAAATAATTTTACAAATTTTTTGGTAATTTTTTAAAGTCAGAAACTATTTTTAAAATTAAAATAAATGGGTAAAATAAACAAAAAATGGTAAAAAATAGTAAAGTCAGAAACAAAAATAAAATAAGGTCACCAATATTTGTTACAATATCGTTGGATCATTCCATAATTTTTTCAGAATTTTAAAATGTATAAAAGTATTTTTAACCATTTAAAACAAATCAAATAAGTATAAAATTTATTAAAAAAAAATATCAAAACACAAAATTAAATTGTGAAAAAATAAAAATTAGAATGAGAATAATCAAGAATATTTTTCATAATTTTTTCAGATTTTTTAGACTAAAAATGAATTTTCTATGATTTTTTGAAATTTAAAACAATTAAAATATAAAAATCAGAAATAGAAAATAAAAGTAAAATATGTGGACCATTGGATGAGAGTCAAAACGCGTTAATAATCAAATCCAAGGGATCTGGCGCGCTGTGCATATCATGGTCATTAGTGAATATTGTACAAAATCATTAATTAAATCAGGATTTGAAAAATACAGATGACGCGCCTTCATTGGTTGGAAGATGACATGTTGGTCATCTTCAACCTCCAGCCATCACGAATTACAAGACTCTCAAACTGTAAAATCAGAAGCTCAGACCTATGCCATTCGCTTCGTCTCTTCAAGACGAAGACAACCACACCCTCGCGCCAAATTTATATAAACTGTAGCTCAAGCAATTTGGAAGGAAAGTTTTGAAAAGGGATTTGAAATTTCATGGTCAAAACGTGTTTCCAGTAAAAGGTAAGTGTTACGACTAGAACCAAGGCAATGAGAGGAACACAATGATATCAGAGTTTTGAAGAATTGATGAAGGAATCTACCTATTGAAGTTGAGTTGCAGAGCTCTGAAACTGGACTTCTATGGAGCAGTATAGGGCACGATTCTTGAATGTAATTATGTGGTTAGCTTCAGGGAAGATCAAGGAAGGTGAATTGATGGAAAAATTGGATTGAAAAAGGCTCGAGAATAGATTTTGAAGTTATAGAAAATTGAGTTATGGAGCAAGTTTGGCAGGGTGATTCTGGCTATCCAAGCTTGGCAAAATGAATGGGATAGTTCATTTATTTATAGGAGAAGCGAATGGGATCAAAAGGAAGAGTGAATGATGCGTTTTGGAGGGAATTCGTGCAAACCTGATGCACGAGTGAAGTGTGATCCAAACTTCACCAAAACTCATCCAATTCTTGTGTTTTGATGCACTAATCCACTTGGGAAAGTTGGCTAATCATGTTTATACCCAAAACGCGTGTTAATTTGAGGTTTAGAGGTTGTAACATGAAATTCAAATTTTGACTTGCAAGGAAACTTCAATTCTAAGTTAACATTTTTGAAACTATGGCATTCTCAACTCAAGGGGTCTTAAGGTATGATTCTTTATGCTTTTGAAAGATGAGGTTACAAGCTTTGCAATGGAAAAAGAATGGAGTTAAATGCATGCTTGAGCTGAAAGTTATATTGAGTCAAAGTCGAAGAAAAAGGGTTGACTTTCCATACTTAGAAATATTTCAATTTCTTCATCAAAAATGTCCTATAATGTCTTACATCTAAACATGGCCTTCCACTTGGAATTTGCTCTTGATAAAAAAATGCATGAAGTAGATCTCTTGAATGACATTTTGAAACTTGAATCATTCAAAATCTCCAAAATTTGAGCAAGTTATGACTTGTTGAAGTTGGCAAAATTTCATGAAATGACCTATAATCTTTTGCATCTTTAAGGCAACTTCAATTCATTTTCCCCCTTTGCACATAAAATAAGGCATAAAGTTCACATCCTCAAGATCATTTTGGAAAAGTAATGGGCTCAAGGTGATAAAAATTGACCAAGTTATGATCATTTGAAGCCACGCATGGAAAATTGGGGATTCATCTAGAGGACTTGTAATCTTTCTTCTTCACCAAGTTTCTTCCACAGGAAAACTATTTGGAACTTTTGAAGTGATTTGTTGATAACCCTTTAAAGAGAAGGATGTCTTTGGAATCATTCAAAAATACCAAAAGGTGAGCAAGATATGCTCCTTTGAAGTTCAAAACCCTAGCTCCTAGATCAAGAAAATGCTTTGAAGAACTTTGACAAGCTTGAACAAACTTCTTGTACCAATATTATTGCTTTGTGAATAGAAGTTGTTGAGGATGATAATGAGGATTCATAGCTACCAAAACCACTTCCATATCTTGAAATTTGAGATAAATATGCTCTTGTGACCAATGGGAACAAAACCTTGTCCAAACATGATAACTTCTCCAATCAAAACCCCTTGTACTTTTGAGTCAAATCTAATAACCTTGAAATATGATGAACCAAAGCAACCTTGACATTTAAATCATTCCAAAACCAATCCAATGGTGAGGTTTGAACTTCTCAAGCTTTATTGACTAGGGCATGTAAATAAACTCATGAACCCATGGAGTAACTTGTTAAATCTCATTGCCCTTACCTACATGGATAACAAGCAAGACAAGCCAACATTGTATTTTATTAGTTAAATAAAGAAATCAAAACAATATTCATGATCACAAAAGGAACATAATTCAAGGTGCTTGGTAATCCCTCAAAAGGATTAAAACTCAAAGTAGGGAGGGGAACCAAGAATCCTAGTGTAATCTTGTTGTGAATAAACTAACATGGTATGATGAAGGGGTCTTAGGGACAAAAATTAGTGTACAATAGTGTGTGACAGAACAATGTGAGAAGTGAAAAAATAGGTTATGAGTCGATACCTATCTTTATGTGTCGACACATATATGATATAAAACAGGTTATGATTCGACACAAAACACGAATTGGTCGACACAAAACACGAATGAGTCGACACAAAATAGAAATGTGTCGACACAAACCATTATGTGTTAACTCATACTGAGTAGATTTTTATTTCCAGAGAAAGAAGATGAGTATGACTCGACACAAAACACGCATGAGTCGATATAAAACAGGTTATATATCGATAAAAACCAGTATGTGTCGATTCATACTGAGTTGATTTTGATTCCCAGGAGCAAGAAATGAGTATGTATCGATGCAAACCATCATGTGTCAATACATAAATTTTTTTTAATATTTTTTTATATTTTACATTCTTGCATACTATTTATTCATTCAATATGGTTGTGATAATACAATTAGGTTTTATTTACTTTTACCTCCCCATTTGTAAATTTGTACCCCCATCCCATATGATTGTAATAGCTTAGGGTTTACTTTTTTGTATGTTTTAGTTCTTGCTTAATTATGCATATGTCATTCAATTAGAACACATGGCATCCTCTTGGGCTCATCATCAATGAAAAGGTATCCACTTACAAATGCACACTTGTACACATTTCATAGCTTGGTCCTGGGATTTCCCATGGTGACAACTATTCGATCGATTGTCCCAATTGGTCATTTAGAATACTAGTGCCACGCTAGTCCCACTTTCTAGGAGCATGCACATGGCCACCTTGTATGGGCTTTTGATTTTGTTCTTGTACATTGAAGAAACTTCTCTCCCCTTGGCTTACATACCAAGCATCTTCTTAAAGGGTCTCATAGTTGAGTTTGAACATGGCCATTCTCACGAGGTTAATCAAGTCTTCCCCTTGGTTAACCATAACCCGAATCAACCACTTTGGTCCATATACCAAGTGTTTCCATGCACAAAGGGTCTCATGGTTAAGGGTAGGAGCACCTACTATCACGAGATTAATCAAGTGCACCCCTTGGTTAATCATAACCTGATTCAATTCCCATACACCAAGCATTCCATTCACGCCTTTCATGATACTACTCATTGTGTCATCACTTTTGCCATGATCATTCTTCACCAACACTTTCTCCTTTTAATTTGTGCTCATAACATGCTCCCTTAGGATGATAGTTTCCTCTTCTTTAAGATGCAAACTAATTAGACCTTAGGTTGAAACCCATGCATGACAACATTAGGGTTTTTCCTAGTCTCCCTCTTAAACCTTTTTCTTCTTTTGTAATTAAAACTTATCATTCACAAATCTAAAATCTAAAAACATTTAATCATTACTCGAATTCATTCTAAAACTCGCAAAACACTCAACCAATCAAAACTCCCCCCTAAGGGCATGCTATCTCCGTTATACTGCGATACAGGCAGTGCATATTTCTAGAATGCATGCGTTAACATCGGCCGACTAAAAAACACCAACAAACCAACATTTTCTAGAGGAACTATGGTGTTCTGATTCCTTCACTGGATACGTAGGAAAAGGGTTGCGAGACCATCACGAATGCACTAATAAAAAACCATTTTCCTTCCCCTTAAGCAAGTATAGTTATAGATAAACACACCCTTAGAAGCAAACAAACAAAATGGAACCTATTGAATACAACAGATATGAGGGGTGCTAATACATTCCCCTTGCATAACCGACTCCCTTACCCTTTCTCTTGGTCGCAAGACCATCTTATCCATCCTCTTGTGGTTTTCTCGATATTTCCCCTTCCTTCGAGATAAATAAAGTTCGGTGGCAGCTCTGTGTTTTTTTTCCCGGTAGCTTCATGGTCAAATCCATTCACCTCAAGGGTTTGGACCGCTCAGAGAAGAGGGTGATGCTGGCACAGGATGTCGGTTATCTAATAAGGATTTTAGAGATGGTCGTTTCTTACACCGAGGGGAGTTCTTCGCAGGAGGCAGAGTTGAAGAAACTTTGGGCTAAGTTGGCCGTGATTGAGAAGGGGCAGAGCGATGAGGAAAAGGCCCGGAGGCTGGCCGAAGATGATCCGAGGAGGCTCTCTGAGGAGTGCATAATCCTGTTGCTCGAAAAGAAGGTTCTAGAGGAGAAGGTAGTGGCCCTGACTGCCGAGATTATGCCCGCCGAAGACGATCCGAAGGCCATTAAGGATTTAAGGAATCGGGCTGAGCTTGTTGCTCGTTTTCAGCTGGCGGTGGGCGATGCCCAAGCTTCCTCCGAGGGGAGTTTTGAGAATACGGTGAAGCAGCTACACGTGCTGAACCCTGGGGTCGAACTCAACACCTCTGGTATGGGGGTTAACTACTAGGTGGCTTCTGACAAAATCCTAATCCCGGACTACCTCAAAGAGTTTGTTTCTCAGCATACCGGGGGTCCTACTCAGTCATCGCCTGTTACCGAGGAAAGAACAGAAGAATGATGCTTCGATGTTTTTCTCATTATGTTCCGGCCTGCATGCCATAATGTTGTAATCTTGTTTTTGGTCATATGCCCATTTATGTAATTTCTGAACAAGTGTGGCTCTTGTGGCCACAAAATTATTCTTTTGGATGGGGTCTAACAGCCTCCCCTGTTGTAATATTCATACAATAATGGCCCTGACGGTCGTATTTTTTGATTTTCTGGTCATGGTGGTCTTTTTTTTCCAAGTATTTGACTTGTGTTTGCATGTTTACTTTTATGATTTTCTGCTTGGGACTTGCTCGTTTAGGTTTGTATGTTTTCCAGTGTGGGGAAACTGGATAAACGGTCGGGTGAGTACCGGGCATGGGCTGGAGCTCAGGTCTTGTTTCGAGGGACCTGAGTTTGGCGGTGTAAACTTCTCATCGTGAGCCGAGCATTTTACCTTCGTGGTACGAGGACGATGGAGATTGATCGAGTTATCCATGTCAGAATGAGGACGCGCTCGTTACAAGAGTGGAGCTTCACCCATTCAAAATATTTTGGGTGCTATGTTTGTACCTAGTGTTGTGCCCCAAAATTTTCCCTCTCATGTTTTCCAAGATGGTCTCTTACATGGGTTGTTACAAACACTTTCTTAGAGAAAATATAATTTTTTTGAAGATAATCAAGGTCTTTCGATTGGCATATGAACAAGGTACTTTGATTGGGAATTTGGAACTCTTCGATCATGCTTTGATTAGTAAGATTTGATTGGGTATTTGGCATCCTTCGAGCAAGCTTTGGCCCACAAGTATCATTCCAGCAGTGCCCTTTGTGCGTGCCTTCAGCGCACTAGGCAAATACTCCCTTTTTGCGTGCCTTCAGCGCACAAGGCAAGAACCCCCTACAAGTTTGCTTCGATTCACCAACAGTGGACTCCTGCATGCAAGCTTCATTTAGGAAAAGGCTGCCTCAGACTTGCCTTTGATCCACAAGGAAAAAGGCCCCTTTCACTGGTCTTTGATTCACAAGACAAAAGGCTGCCTCAGACTTGCCTTCGGTCCACAAGGACAAGGCCCCTTCAACTGGCCTCTCTATTTGCTTTCGACCCATAAGAAAATGACTTCCTGTGGGCTTGCCTCCAATGCGCAAGGCAATGGTTTCCCTTCATGCTAGCACCCATAAAGCAGTGGCTTTCTTTCATATGTTCTTTAATTCATTAAGCAGTTGGCTTCCCTCATGCTAGCTTTGACTCCACCTCTAAAATATTCAACACACAGTTTTCCATATTTTGACACCTAGTAAGGTCCATTAGAAGGACACACCAATGGTGTCGTCGAAGGACATACACGTGGTCCATTCGAAGGATACATAATTGTGGGAAACAAGCTTGTTTTGCCTTTTAATGAGTATTGGTTCAAGATGCTTGCCTTCAGCGCACAAGGCAAAGGCTTCCTCTTCAACTGGCCTTTGATTCACCAAGCAAAGATTTCCTCTTCATGACTGCCTTCATTTCACAAGCATAAGTTTGCCACATTATGAGTACACATTGGTGGCCCATTCGAAGAATGCGTAAAGGCCATTCGAAGGATGTACAGGTGTTCCATTCGAAGGAGACACATAATTATTGAAAATAAGTTTATGATAAGTCTTGGTCCAAGTTACTTACTGGCCCAAAATCCAACATGTTGCCAAGCCCAAGCCTCCTGCACAATTGCATTCGAAGAAGGTAACAAGGGAAGTTTCAACTAGCCATAAAGGAGCTTTCGTTTGGGCTAGTTGAAGAGTTTAGATCAAGCTACCAAGATAAATAGGGGCTCAATCAAAGAAGCCCTAATGATGAGAACTGGAGTTATTCGAAGGAGGCAACCATGGGCCAATCGAAGAGCAAGGATAAGGTGTACTTCGAAGGCATCTTAACAAAATTTCCTTTGATTGGCATATCAGAACAAGATGTCCTTTGATAAACATATCAACAAAATCAAGCAATCAATGCAGAAGTTGACTCAATCTAAGAAGTTTTGATAAGGAAGGTTCTGAACAATTCGAATCAAAACTCACAGCCATCAAAGAGAATAATGCTTGGGGGTTGATCAAAGACATTCTGATAGGGAAAACTCTGAGTAGTTCGAATTCCTACAAGGCGCCAATTATCACCTGTCCAGGTTCATTCCCAATTTCAAAATGGCATGAAGAGTCTCAAAATGGTAATCTTTAAATTTGTCTGATTTTATTTTCAAAGCCATGTTTAATGGTTAGCCTTTAAGGACATGTTTCTTTCTCCATTTTCTTGTCTCCTCCACCTCCTATAAATACAAGCCACTTCTACAAGCCATATACTATATACATACGCACAAAGACGAGACTACACGCACACACTGCCTCAGAAAGTATACTAAAAATTCTCAAAATCTTATAATTCGAAACAAGTGTTGCAGGTATCCTCAGCCCAAACGAATACTAGATTTATGATCCTGAGACTCCCAAGAGTCTACTCCAAGCCAATTCACACTCAGAAGTGCCAAGTCGAAGCATCCCATCGTAAATTTTCAAATTTATAATTATGATTTCATGATGTATTAATGTTTTTTCAGTGTTTGATTCATGCTCAGGGTATCATATAACGAAGCTTTCATGCATTACATGCAAGACTAAGCGCAGGGGTGGGATAGTGCCATGGCTTAGGCATGATCCATAATTTCTTTCGAATCTCAGGGTTCATGAGGTTGTAATACAGACGAAGTAGATTTCGATTCAGACCCAGAGGATTCGAATTAGGATTTTGCAACCACAGCCTGTCGAATCTAAGACTAGATTCGACCCAAGTTTGGATTTTTATCTTGTTTTCTCTAATAAATTTCCTGCAGGAGTACATCATACACCTCCAATAATATTCTCTGCTGGATCGAAGGCCACATCCTTCCCTGGATCGAAGGATGACATCCTTTAGTGGATCGAAAACCCTCTTTTTTTTCTTTGGATCGAAAGACTTGCTTTCTTGTATTTTTGTTTTTTGTGTTACTCACTTCTTTTATTAGTTTCCCTCTTTAAATCAATAATAAAATTAACATAAAATAAAAATCATCATAAAATTTAGGATTAGGTTTTATTAATTAAATCAATTTATGAATTAATTAATTAATTAATTTTATCATCTTTTTCTCAAAAATTAAAATAAATTAGAATTTAGGTTTAATTTTATTTGTTCAATTTATTTTCTTTTAATAAAAAGCAAAAACAAACAAAAATATTTTTATTCCATAGGGTTTTAGACGTCTTTTCTAATTCGCGTGCAATTTTATTTTAGCGTTATCATATTATGTATCTGCTTCCTGGTTATAATAGACTGTAATTAGGACTCTTTTATTTTACTGCTTTCTTTATTTTTCCCCAAAAGTTTTTTGGACATGTAATAATCCCCCTCCCCGAAGCTTTGTAATAGCGTAGGATTTACAATTCCCGCATTTTATTCCTGTACATATTAACTGTTAGATGTATGGTAATAGGATTGTATGGCAAGAATAAAACAAAACGCTAGCAAACCTAACAAAAAAGACAAAAAATAACTGAATACAACATACTTGCACATATACACCTCTAGGGTACTCCCACTTTGGTTGCCTTCGGAAAATAAAACAGTCATGTCCCTCGAAAGTAGGGACGCTTTAACAAAGACCCTCGAATCAAAAGATCATAGTCCTTCGATGACCCTTCAGTATTGCCTTACAGTAAATGATCTGGTCCCTTAAACCAAATTTCTAAAGCGTCTCTATATGTTGCCTTTATGACTGTACAATGACCCACGAATGTCCCTCATACATCCAAATGGCTATGGCTACCTACTCACTAATAGTAGGCTAGCCTTATCTAAAGGAAAGGAGGAAAAGAACGACCTTTTGAGTAAAAGTAGATAGTTGTTAGATGCTTGCTCAAAAAAAAAATTCACACTTAAACAAAACAAATTTCAAAAACATTTTCAAAAGCTTTATCAACACTCTTGAGGGCTGATACAAGAGTTATCATAAAGCAAATCGCTACACTATTGTCATTTCAAATAAAATTTTCAAAACACACAAAGCATAAGGTATTTCAAAAAATGAGGTAAGCATCTAAGAGCCCATAGAATACTGCGGATAGAAAGGGTGATAACACCTTCCCTTTCCATAATCTACCCCCCTTACTCAGAAAACTCTCTAAAGGTATTTTTTCTGTTCTTTTCATCATTTTCCTTAGTTGGATAAAAGAAAAGACGGTGGCGACTCTTGCTTACCGCAGTATTTGTGAATACAAACACAAAACCGATATAACAGTCGGTTCTGCCACCGTATCACACCTAGGCATGCACGTGTGGTCGGGCCTGGATGAGTCTGTCTTGTCGACAGAACTCACCGAATGATCAGTGTGTTTAACTATAATATTGTTTTAGCTTTTCAGTGTTTCATGATCAAACGAGTTGTTTCCCTTATAAGTTTTCTAAGTAATACGCCCTGGTCCCCGTTTTTGGATAGATGCAATAAGGGCCTTCCCAGTTCACCGTGAGCTTGCCTTCGCGAGATTCTTTGCAATTTCTTTTTAAGACAAGGCCGTCGACCTCGACCTCTCGTTGTATGACCTTGGCATCGTAGTGCATGGCTATCTTTTGTTTGAGCGAGGCCTCTTGTAGGGTCGTTCCTATTCTAATTTCTTCTACTAGATCTAATTCCTCTCGAAGGGCAACATTATTCATCTCCTCGTCATGGGGAGCCTCAGTTCGTATGGAGGGTTCCTCAATCTCTACGGGAATGACGTCTTCCATTCTGTAGGTTAGTCGGAAATGAGTTTCTCCGGTTGAAGAATGTGTCATTGTTCGATATCCCCAGAGTACGTTGTGCAACTCCTCAGCCCACCTCTTCTTGGTTTCATCTAATCTTCACTTAAGTCCCATGAGAATTACCCTATTTACAGATTCGGCTTGGCCGTTCGTCTGGGGGTGCTTGACAGAGGCGAAGTGTTGGGTGGTGCCTAGCTTGACGACGAATTCCTAAAAGGCATTATCGGTGAACTGAGTATTATTGTCGGTGACTATCGCTTGTGGAATACCGAATCGAGCGAGGATGTTTCTTTTGTAGAATAAAAGGAGGTTTTGGGCCGTAATTTTACCCAGTGCTTCAACTTCTATCCATTTTGTGAAGTAGTTGACCACTACGATCAAATATTTATTTTGATTGGTCCCTACCACAAATGGGCCGAGGAGGTCCAATCCCCACCAGGAAAAGGGCCAAGGAGAGGAGAGAGACTTGAGCTTGTTAGGTGGAGCTAGATGCATGTATGCATGTTGTTGTACCCCAAAATTTTCCCTCTCATTTTACTCAAAACATACTCATTGAAATCCTCAACTTGCTCAAGGATGCCCAAGAGCTGACCAGACAAACTCTCTCCTAAAGCAATAAACGTCCATCTAGGGCTTCCATTTTCATCAAGATGGGTGAGTTCCAAAGGCCTCATATGCTCTCCATAGTCCTAATATGTTCTCAAGACCCTCCATGTCAAGTTTCAAGCCTTGTACAAGAAGTTTGCTCAATCAACTGCTCAGATGCTTGAAAATCTGTTGTATTAGGTCAAAAGTCAATTGTGGCTCACATACAGTCAAACTTCAAGATTTTTGGTCAACATCAACATTTTGAAGTGATATCCATCATTTTATCAAGGGTTGATCATGATTCCCCAAATAATGCTCCTAATTCATCAAAACTCAAAAGTTGCTAAATTAGGGTTTCTCAGGAAAAGTCAACCAAACTTTGACCAGGCATAACTTTCTCATACTTTATCAAAAAATTCCCATCCAAGGCTCATTTTGAAGAGGATTCAATTCCCTACAACTCATCTTCAGCCCTCAAGTTCAAAAAATGCATTCATGAAAAGATATAAGTTCAGACATTATAGGTCATTTCAAAAAGTCAACAAAAATACTTTTGGGTCAAAGCTTCTTACATGAACATGAAAGATACAATTGATATGAAACCAAAAGGGTTGTTGAGGGAACATCCTAAGCTTTCTAAAAAGTCCAAGAACACCCTCTTAGGGTTTAAATTGAGGGAGATATGTATTATCAAAGTTGACCAATTTTTAGAAATGTGCATGAAGTCAACATTAATCAAAATGACTTTTTTTCTAAATGGGCCCATGTTTTCTTGTTTGAAACTTGTTCCTAAGATGGCACAAGACCCCTGATCTTATCCACCTGTTATTTTATTATTTTTATTACTTATTTTGATTTTTTATTCATTTAAAGCAAAATAAATCAACTTAAATAGTAGAATAATCAAATAAAATCAAAGATTTGATTTGATTTTATAAGCATATTATGAGTCCATGGACAGCTAGCAAATCAAAAAATTCGTGCAAGAGCCAATTGATTGGAAAAGATCTTAAGTTGGTCTATTTTGGAAACAAATCATACAAGACAAAGAATGAAATCAAATCTCCATAATTTGCAAAGATATGATTAGTTTTTATTGACCTAATTCATTCCAATATAAGGACATAACATTCTCAAGGCAAAGAAAAGAGGATTGGGGTCGTGAAAGAAGGAGGACAAGTCTCATTTTTTGTCAAAAAAGTGCAGGTCGATTTCGATTCTACAGGTCGTTTCAAGCAATTCCAAGGCCAACAATCTGTTCCTGGACAACTTCTAAAGCCATTCCAATCATCCTCAAGCCTTAAAACCTTCAGAAATCACGCCTCACAGTGCCACGGTTTGCATCCTTTTTCAAGATTCATTTTCAATGATTTATCCATCATAAATATGTTTTGATCATATATCCATGCTTGCTATCATATTTGCAATGTTTTTGATTGGTTTGATTGAAGTTTAAGTGAAGGAATGGCACGATGCCATTGTTAGGGTTTTGAGGTCCCAAATTGGGAATTCTATATAAAGGCAAAATTGGACAAAATTAGGGGTACTATCATGCTCAGGAGATGATTTGCAATTGATTCATGCCTTTGGTTTGAATTTATTCTGCTTGTGCTGCGTTTTTGAATTTTGCAGGTTTTTAGTTACGAACAAAATCTGTCACTACAACCTATAGTGACGGAAAAATGTTGTAGGTAAAAGTTCCCCATCTAAAACGACAGATCCCTGAAGAAGGTGATGGCGTGGTGCTCACTGATTTGTCCATTCAAACCATTGGGAACCCACAGCGCGCACGTTTTTGACATGTGGCCATAGATCTTTATTTGCCTTATATTTATTTTGTATTATTTTGTTAACAATTAACACGCTTGGTTCAGTTGGCAAGGCAGGGCATGATAAGGCTTTAGTCCAAAAGGGGGTGGGTTCGATCCAGCCCTTTTGCAAAGTTAATTTTCACTAATTTGTGTCTTCAGATCCAAAGCTCCAGGTCCCTGTGCGCTCCTCATGCACTTCCATCACCATACCACAAGATCTCATCATATCCAGATCTAACACTCAATGCATGCAGACCATGGTGAACCCTCAAACATAGCCAACACTGGATCCAAACGCCTGATTGGGCCAAAGGATTTGGGCTCAAAGAAATTCAGGCATCACACCTCCCATTCAGCTTTCATCACAGGCCCAAGTTCTTTTTCTCTTTTTTGTATTTCTTTTTTAATTATTTATTAATTACTTCTTTTACAAAAATAACACAAAAAATCATTTTTTTATTTAATCAAAAAAATCATAAAAACATTAAAAATCATTTATTTTCATAAAAATATTCTATTTCTTCAATTAATTAGTTTAATTAAAATTAGGGCAATTTAATTCTTTTCATAATTAAAAATAATTAGAATTAGGGTTTAATTTTGTAGATAACCTAATCTAATTTTTCTCAAAAAATAACCTAAATCTTTTTTCAGTTAGATTTTTTAGGTTTTGCTAATTATTCTCTCATTTAATTCGCCGCGCGCTTTTAATTTCCTTTTTATTATTATTGTAACTGCTCTGAGTTTGTAATAGTAATTAGGGTTTTCATTTCCGCATTTTTATTTTCAGTCCAAAATAATTATGTATCTGCAAAAGCCCTGTAATAGCTAGGACTTTAACTTTCTCGCATTTTATTTCCGCAAACTATAAACTGCTTAGATGAATGTTAATAGGATTGAATGGAAAGACAAACTGGAAATTAATACGGTATAAAACTCTAAATGTGCAAAGATAAATTAACTGAAAATTACACTCGCACATGCTCACTCCTAGGGTTTACTCCACTCTGGTTGCCTTCGGTAAACGGTCATGAAGTATAGGGTTTGTTAGTGGTCGTCCTCTAGCCCTGAAAGATCCCAAATGACCCATTCAGATGTTGCCTCGGAAAAATATCTTTAAGGCTTTAGGATGATTACTAACATTTCCTAACATTGCTTTTGTGATCGTACTCGTCCCTTCGAACGTCCCTTAAAACTCCAACGAGGATGCTACCTATTTCTCAATAATGGGATAGAATTGTCTAAAAGGAAAACGAACAGACTTTTTCAAGTAGGTAGATTAGTTCCTAGGTACTTGCTCAAACAAACAAATTATTCTCACACAAACACTTTTCAAACAAAGTTTTCGAAAACAACTTCGTAACACTCTTGAGGATAGAAACAAGGGTTAAAACGAAGTAAAACAAAACTTTTCAAAACAAGCACACACAAGCAATTTCAAATGAGCAAGTACCTAAGAGCCCGTGGAAAACCATGGATAGAAAGGTTGCTAACACCTTCCATTTCTGTAATCTACCCCCCCGTACTCAGAAACATCTCGAAAAAAGGTTTTTTCTGTTCTTTTTCCTTTTCCTGATTGGATAAAATAAAATTCGGTGGTGACTCTTGCTTAACGTGACATTTTGCAAACAAAAAATGCAAACCAGTATTAACAGTCGGTTCTGCCACCGTATCACCAGAACTGACGACTTTGATGGGGAATAAAATATAAAGTGGGGTAAACCTTAGGATCTAAATCATATTTAATTGCTTTCTCTTAATTGTCTTGCTTGCTTTATATTTATGGGAACTGTTTCGGTTATTTGATCCTACACTCGGATCGGGAAACACCTTTTAGGTAAGTAGAAATAAATTGTGAGGGAGTTGTGATGGGGTATACCGACATGGTTGAAGCAGTAGCTACGTTGATGTGGCACTTTGGTTGGTACCCGTAACCCTTTAGTCAATCAGGGAGATGTATGGGGCCGCCACGTGGTGTCATAAAGCATCAATTGACCTTAGAACCTTTAATTGCACAACATGGCCAGTAGGACGTAGCGAGATGGCCGACTTTGGTGTATACCCAAGGTCGACAGATACTCGATGCTACACTCATTAAGGTTTGACTTCTGAGTTTTGTTTGATTACGAGTCAATCATCGATTGAACAAGGCTTGGGGGAAAGATCGGTGATATTGAGATCCCTTTAGAACCCGGTTACATATTTATAGGACAGGTTGAACCAATCCATCTTCAAGAGGGTATGACCTTAAAACTCAAGCATGCCTTAAACATAAGGACTTTGTGTGATTTTTCTGTGTTTGTTATACCTGTGATTTATCATGACATCATAAACATCATACCATAGCATATCATACTAACTGTTTCAAGGGTTTCTAGGGCTCATCTTTGCTCTGTTTTGTAGGATATGGAATCCGCCCGCAGGAACACTATTCAGATTAACCTAGTGAAAGTATCTCCCCAACTAAGGGACTTGGCAATAAGGATTCCCGAAAGCTCTCCTTTCACTGAAAATCATGGTCGGTTGCTCAAATTGGTCACTGCAAAACCTGACGAAGAAATGTTGAAAGTGCTGTTTCAGTTCTTCGATCCTCTGCATCACTGTTTCACATTCCCGGATTACCAGTTAGTTCCTACTATGGAAGAATTTTCTCAGTTATTAAGGATACCCATTCTTGATCAGCTACCTTTCAGCGGTACGGAAAGTCATCCCAAACCTGAAGAAATTGCTAAAGCTCTATCCTTACAACGGTCCGACATAGTGACAAATTGGGAAACCAGAGGGAGTGTTCAAGGAATTACGGTTAATTCTCTGTTCGAGAAGGCTTACTATTTTTGGGATACCCTGGATCTACAAGCTTTTGAAGAGGTTTTGGCGCTCCTTGTCTATGGGATGGTATTGTTCCCTAATGCGGATCAACTCGTACATGTGAGCACAATCCAGGTTTTTCCGTCTCGGAATCCAGTACCTACATTACTCGGGGATATTCAACACTCTTTGCATGTTCGCACTCTAAAAAGAAGGGGGACCCTCCAGTGTTGCACTCCTCTATTGGCTAGGTGGTTTATTTCGCACCTACCCAGATCTACTTTGAAGAATGAAGAGAGGAATATCAACGCCTACATCGCGCCAAAGAGGATGCGCTCATGGGAAACCTAGTCTTCTTTTTGTTTTATTTTGCTTAATTGTACTCTCAAAATACATTCTTTGTAACAATTCAAGTTTACTAATACAATTCGCGTTTGTTCATATTGTTTTAGCAAATTTGAGCCTTTTAGAACCCTTGAAAACATTGCATACATATCATACATATCATTGCATAACAGGATTCATAACAGGTTTCTCATCTCCTCCGCTATTTATTTCAACAATGGCTCTTGAACAAACTGTGAAAGATCTTCAGACTCAACACGCAGTTCCAGCAAATGATTGTGGCTGTGGCCAAAGGACAGAAAGAGCTGAAGGCTCTGATTGTTAAGAAGAACACTAAGAAGACCAAGAGGACAGCCGGTGTGGCACATATGAGCAGAAGGTTCAGAGGGCCACCAAGACGGGTTGTTGATTTAGCTTCTTCATCTAAAGAGGGAGAGAATCAAGTGGGTGAAGCCAGAGAAGAGGACCCTAGTCCTAAAGAGTCTGAAAATGAAAATGATTATAATGAGGAGCAGTACCCTCCGGCTGATGAAAAGTATAAGCAATTAGTGTTAGAACATAATTTGATTCTACAACCCTTGATTAGAGTTTTGATGATAACAAAATACAAAGAATAAATAAATTCAAAGATATATATATATAGAACAAATATGCTTCTTAAAATCATGTTTTATATATACAGAAGTTCTGATGGAATCAGCATCAGAAGATTAGTAATATGTCAGCATCAGAAGATCAGTAATATGTGCTACACGCTGAAGCTACAAGATTATACGCTGAAGCTTTATGACCAGAATCTGCGTATAAATAATACACTCTGACTCTGATCAAAGATCTTTACCAAGTCATCAACACTCTGAAGCGTTACCATAAGTTAAAGCAAAGAAGACTCTGAAGTGTTATTAAGTATTCAAGGTAGAATTAAATGTTAATGGCTCTCATCAGACAAGATCTTCTTCAAAAGGAAAGTGTGTTATTATCATTAAACTGGCTTTATGGACAACGTATCCTTACCTTGCCTATATAAACAAGTCTACTTGAGAAAAGACGCACGCATGTACTCACACAATTTGCCAAGCCTTCAAAACCACGCTCATTCAAACGCTTTAAGCAAATTCAGTTTACTCCAAGCTTAAGTGGTGTAATTATCACAGTTGTGATATATTGTTTTGTTAGAAAATGTTAACACATCCTTGTTCAATCATTTGTAAAAGATTTCCTTGAGATAAACCAGTATGTGGTTGTACTCAAGAAGACTTTAACAGTTGTTAAAGTAGCTGTTGTAATCCTTTGATAATAGTGGATTAAGACCTCGTTGGAGAGAGGCGAAATAACCTTGACTGGTGGACTGGAGTAGTTTGAGATCAAACGAACCAGGATAAAAATAATGTGTTGTCATAGCATTTGTTTTAAGTTTTACAATTCAACCCCCCCTTCTTGTGTTTTTCACATCTTTAATTGGCATCAGAGCGCCTGGTTATGAGCTTATAACACTTAACCGTGTCAGTACAAGATCCAGCGTCAGAAAAACACAATGGCAGGACCAAGTCAAAACATCAGCAATGACAACAATGAAGAAAGAGACAAATTCAATGACAAACCTCCAGTCTTTGATGGAGAGAACTTTGACTACTGGAAAGACAGAATTGAGAGTTTCTTTCTGGCCCATGATGCTGATATGTGGGACATGGTGACTGATGGATACACGCACCCAGTGGATGGACGTAGTCAGAAGATTGACAGGAAAATGATGTCTGATCAGCAAAAGTGTGAATTCAGAAATCATCACAAGGCCAGAACAATTCTTCTCAGTGCCATCTCTTATTTAGAATATGAAAAGATATCAAACAGAGACACTGCAAAGAATATGTTTGACTCTCTGAGAATGACGCATGAAGGCAACATTCAAGTCAAAGAAACCAAAGCCCTTGCACTCTTTCAGAAGTATGAGGCATTCAAGATGGAAGAGAGTGAATCAATAGAAACTATGTTTTCAAGATTTCAAATTCTTATTGTTGGTCTAAAAGTTCTTGACAAAGGGTATTCCACTACTGATCACGTTAAGAAGATCATCAAAAGCTTGCCAAAACAATGGAGGCCAATGGTCACAGCGCTTAAGCTAGCCAAGGATCTCAACAAAATCTCTCTGGAGGAACTTGTCAGCTCCCTCAGAAGTCACGAGATAGAGCTAGAAGCAGATGAACCTCAAAAGCAAGGTAAGCCATTAGCTTTAAAATCCAACAGAAAATCTGACTCCAATTTTTTGCAGGCTATGGAAGAAACCTCTGATGGGTCCTCGTCAGAAGAAGATGAACTGTCTCTCCTCTCCAGAAGGGTGAACCAATTGTGGAAGCAGAGGCAAAGGAAGTTCAGGAATCCCAGAAGATCAGAAAATCAGAATGAATCTTTCTCCAGATACAGAAGGTCAGAATCCTCCTCTGGACACAGAAGATCTGAAGGCTCTTCAGCAAACAGAAATCCAAACAACAAAGACATCATATGCTATGAATGTAACGAGCAAGGACACTACAAAAGTGATTGCCCAAAGCTTCAGAAGGAGAAGCCCAAAAAGAAGTTTGGCAAGGAAAAGAAGAAAAGTCTCATGGCTACCTGGGATGATTCTGGCACATCTAAAGCTGACTTAGAATCAGATGATGAAAGAGAAAACATAGATCTCATGGAAAACATAACAGAAGACAGTGAAGCTTCTGAGTCAGACTATGAATCAGATACAGAAGAGGTATTCCCTGACTTTACTATAAACATTACTAAGGTTGAACTAGCTGAAAGCCTTAATGAAATTCTGGAAAGATATCAGCAGATCAGAGTCAAACTCAAAAACCTGAAAAGGAATCTTGCTTCTGACTCTGATAAGACTGAGAGTCTCAAATTGGAGAATTCTGAGTTAAAAGATAAAATTTCAAAATTAGAAAACCAATTGCAAAACTCTCAGAAGGAAACAATCCCTGAAACTCCCAACAATGCTGATGAGATCATCAAGGAGTATGATCACAACTTTCAGAAGTTTCTAGCTAAAAACATAGACAGAAGCAAAATGGCTTCAATGATCTATGGAGTTAGCAGAAATGGCAGAAAAGGGATAGGATATCAAGGTAAGGTACCTACACCAAAAAATGCCATGGATTTAGTTATAAAACGTACTCCACTTGATTCACACTTTATATATGGGCACACACATGACATAAAATATACAAGTAGTGATTACTCTGTCAAACCAAAATTCAACCAGAGTTTTGGCAAAACTAACAAATCAGGACCCAAGAAAATGTGGGTACCTAAGGATAAAATAATACATGTGGCAGATATCTTTAGCAGCAAAGAAAAAACACCAATCATGGTACCTGGACTCTAGATGCTCACGACACATGACGAGAAGAAGGTATATGTTCCAAAGCCTGGAACTTAAGCCTGGAGGCCACATAGGCTTTGGAGGCAATCAGAGAGGAAAGATCATTGGCTCTAGAATAGTAGGTAATAGAAATCTTCCCTCTATAAGTAATGTTTTATTAGTTGATGGATTAATGCATAACCTGTTATCCATAAGTCAATTAAGTGATAACGGTTATGATATAATCTTCAATCAAAATTCATGCAAAGCTGTTAGTCAGAAAGATGGGACTATCCTATTTAATGGAAAGAGGAAAAACAACATTTATAAAATAAAACTTTTTGAACTAAAAAGTCAGAATGTAAAATGTCTACTGTCTATTAACAACGATCAATGGATTTGGCACAGAAGATTGGGACATGTTAGTATGAGGAGAATATCTCAGATTAACAAACTCAATCTGGTCAGAGGACTTCCTAACCTGAAGTTCAATTCAGATGCTCTATGTGAAGCATGTCAGAAAGGCAAGTTTGCAAAACCAGCTTTCAAATCCAAAAACGTTGTTTCCACCTCCAAGCCATTAGAACTTCTGCACATTGACTTATTTGGACCAGTTAAAACTGCTTCAGTCAGTGGCAATAAGTATGGGTTAGTAATCGTAGATGACTATAGCAGATGGACATGGGTAAAGTTCTTAAGGCACAAGGACGAGTCACACTTTGTGTTTGTTACCTTCTGCAACCAAGTTCAGAATGAAAAGGATCTTAGAATCGTCAAAGTCAGAAGTGATCATGGTGGAGAATTTGAAAACAAAGATTTTGAGTTATTCTTTAATGATAAAGGCATTATGCATGATTTCTCTTGTCCTAGAACTCCCCATCAAAATGGAGTTGTAGAACGAAAGAACAGAATATTGCAAGAAATGGCCAGAACCATGATCAACGGGACTAACGATGCTAAGATCTTCTGGGTAGAGGCAATAAACACAGCGTGTTACATTCAAAATAGAATCTCCATAAGACCTATTCTGGAAAAGACTCCATATGAATTATGGAAGAACAGAAAGCCCAACATTTCCTATTTTCACCCATTTGGATGTACATGTTTTATCCTGAATACAAAAAATTATTTAAACAAGTTTGACTCTAAAGCATAAAAGTGTATTATGTTAGGATATTCTGAATGCTCAAGAGGGTACAGAGTATACAATACAGAAACACAGATTGTGGAGGAGTCAATCAGTGTTCGTTTTGATGATAAGCTTGACTCTCAAAAGTCAAAGCAGAATGAATTCCTTGCAAGTATGGAAGTTGAACTCACATGTACTGAAGACAAATCATCATAAGCTCTCAATAGAGACACTCCCTCAACATTAGAAAGAGTAACTGCAAGCAATCCAGCACCTTCTGTTGATCAACTTCAGAAAAGACTATCCAGAAGCAGCATGGATCACCCAGAAGAAACAATCTTAGGAAGGAAGGAAGATCCAATCAGAACAAGATCTAGCTTCAGAAACTCTGAAGAATCTCTCATGGGATTGGTTTCTCTAATTGAACCAACAACAATTGATGAAGCACTTCTGGACAATGACTGGATTCTAGCAATGCGAGAGGAGCTAAATCAATTCACAAGAAATGACGTATGGGATCTAGTTCCCAAACCAAAAGGATTCAACGTCATTGGTACAAAATGGGTGTTCAGAAACAAACTGAATGAACAAGGTGAAGTCATCAGAAACAAAGCACGACTGGTAGCACAAGGTTATAGTCAGCAAGAGGGGATAGACTATACATAAACCTTTGCTCCAGTCGCCAGGTTAGAATTTATCAGACTCTTAATTTCATTTGTTGTTAATAAAGGCATCACTCTATATCAAATGGATGTTAAGAGTGCATTCTTAAATGGCTATATAGAAGAAGAGGTATATGTGCACCAACCCCATGGTTTTGAAAGTTCCAAAAATCCAGAATATGTTTTCAAACTAAAGAAGTCACTCTATGGTCTGAAACAAGCTCCCAGAGCTTGGTATGAAAGACTAAGTAACTTCTTGTTAGAAAAGGAATTCACCAGAGGGAAAGTGGACACAACTTTGTTCTGTAAGACAGTTAAGAATGACATTTTAGTATGTCAGATTTATGTTGATGACATCATATTTGGATCCACTAAACCCTCTCTGGGAAGAAATTTTGCTAAATGTATGCAGGCAGAATTTGAGATGAGCCTAATGGGGGAACTAAAATTCTTTCTGGGCATTCAGATTAATCACACCCCAGAAGGAACTTACATTCATCAGAGAAAATATATCAGAGAACTTCTGAAGAAATTTGATCTCTCAGAATGTAAGCCATCAAAGATTCCAATGCATCTCACGTGCATTCTGGACAGAGAAGAGGTAAGTAAAAAGGTAGAACAGAAGGTCTACAGAGGTATGATTGGTTCTCTTCTCTATATGACGGCCTCAAGGCCTGACATTCTATTCAGTGTTTGCATCTGTGCTAGATTCCAATCAGATCCTATAGAATCTCACTTAACAGCAGTTAAGCGAATTTTCAAGTATCTGAAAGGTACTACTAATTTGGGTTTGTTTTATAGAAAATCAAGTGATTACAGCTTAATAGGATACTGTGATGCTGATTTCGCTGGAGACAGAGTAGAACATAAAAGCACTTCTGGAAGCTGCTAGTTTCTGGGAGAAAATCTGATCTCATGGTCCAGCAAAAGACAATCCATAATAGCTCTATCAACAGCAGAAGTTGAATACATAGCAGCAGCTGGATGCAGCACACAAATGCTCTGGATGAAAAGTCAACTTGAGGACTTCAAAATATTTGAGAGTAACATCCCTATCCTCTGTGACAATACTTCTGCTATTTGCCTTAGTAAAAATCCTATTTTGCATTCTAGGGCTAAGCATATAGAAATAAAACATCATTTTATTAGGGACTATATTCAGAAAGGGATTCTAAATTTAAAATTTATTAACACAGACCATCAATGGGATGATATCTTTACAAAACCTCTTTCTGAAGATAGGTTCAACTTTATTCTGAAACATCTCAGTATGAAGCTCTGCCCAGAATAAAACTGTTTTGATTCCATATCTTAACCTTCAGAACTTTATCTATTTTTTCGTGAACTACTGATCAATCTTTCTTCAGATCTTCAGAAGTACAGATTTTATCATAATCTATCACAATCAAGGATAGAAATGTGCAGTTCACTCAAGCAAACAAGTGTCATCCAGTCATCAGCTACTTCTGAGGCTGAACACGCGTTCACGTTTCTGAAAGGTCAAAAGCGCTGATTGGTTGCATTGGGACACATGTCATGGGTAACCGTTTCAATATCTTTCTGAATCCCCCAAAATCAGCTATCATTAAATGCTCATAATCATTATAATTTATTTCTCTCTCTTACCGTTTATGTTTTCAAAATCCTTTTTAAAAATCTATTTAAACACATCTCTCACCACTTACACTTTTTTACTTTCACTTTCATTTTCTCTCAATCTTATTGATTTCAGTTTGCATCATTTTCTCAAAACCCTTTCAATTTCTTCTCAAAACCTTCGTGTGAAAATGGCTTCCTCTAGCAACCCTACTTCCAGTTCTCAGAAAACAGACTCCTCCGAACAGTATGAAGAACCCTACAGAACTCTTATCACACCAATCAAAAATCTAGAAGTTCTTTCAGAATTGATCGTGGATTTCAAAAGTCTTAAAGAGAACGGGTTTAATCTCTCTGAAGAAGTTAAGGCTCAAGGCTGGGACAGATATTTTGACCAACTGGTGGGTCCAACATTCCTAATTCTTGTGAAGGAATTTTGGATTCATGCTTCATCTTCCAACCATCAAGTTACTTCATACATAATGGGGAAGAAGATAGTCATTACTGAGGACCTCATTGCAAGATTAATAGGCTACAGTGGTGGTGGTGTACGATGCATTGACATGGCTGAAAGATGCGCTGATGTCGCCCTAATTGCTAGAGAAATCTTCACTCTGGGGCTTCCCTCCAGCAAGATAAGGGATCTAAAAGACCATCACAGAATATGGGCCAAGATTATTCTGGGATGCATAAACCACAGGAAGCCTACCAGCTCTCCTGACTACATCAATATTGATCAGCAATTTCTGATATACTTCATCTCCCAAAAGATTAAGGTAAATCTGGCTCATCTGCTATTTAACCATCTAAGGACTAGTGTTAAGGAAACCAGAGAAGAGGAGCGCACAAAAAGGGACTGGATACCCCTAGGAAGGCTTATATCAGATATTCTAACAGAGAATAAGCTGATTGATCATCTTACAGAAGCTCAAGAAATCAGCTCTTTGGAAGCTACTGTTGGCAAACAGTTGAATGCAAAGAATCTGAAGAAAATGAAGTTAATTGAGAACGTCAAGAAGGAACCCAGTGTCATTTCTTTTGCAGAAATCTCCAGCAGAAGAATCCCTCTGGATAACTTTCCATTGTTCTCAGAGATTGATTCTAAACCTGATATAATAGTCAGATATCTGGATGCATGCAAGGCGGATGGTACAGCACCAGCTTTGAACATTCAGGATCTGCAGCAGAAGGCTCCAGAAGTTGTGTTGAAGAAAACTAAGAAAAGGAAAGTTGCAGTAGAAGGATCATCCCAGCGGACTCCTAAAAAGAGAGGTAATCCTTCCTCTGTAACTATTTTAAACTCAATTTCTGTATCAACATCTATACCAATTCCCACTCAATCAGAAAACCCCACACCACAAACATTTGATGATTTTGACATTGAATTCGACCCCTCAGAAACCTTAACTCTCAGAAGATCTCGCTCCCTACCTCAAAATCCAAATATTGAAGCAACCCAACAAGAACTTGCAAAAGTTCTATCTGATATAGAAACCTTTGACCAACATACTTCTGCTCCCATGCCATAAAATCCAAACCCTGAAACCACCACAAAAGAACCACAACCAGATATTCCCCTCTCTCCACAACCAGAAATACCACTACCTCCATCTCCTCAACCAGAAATTCATCCACCTTCTCCACAACCCAAACTATTTCAACCAGAAGTTAAAACTTCTGAGGCTCAACCTTCTGAATCCTGTGAACCAGAACCTCATAACGATCAATCAAACCAAACTGTTGATTCTGACACCATTCCCATTCCTGGAATCACTGAACCTCTGGTCATCCGTATGCCCCTAACCATTCTGGATTTTCCCCAAATTCCCTCATCACTAGAATCAACTCCACCAAACTCCCCAACTAGTCCAATAATAATTCCTGACTCTCCCACTCCCTCACCAAAGAACAATCCAGATGACAACATCAAGAATGTCATTGACTTAACAGTTTTTGAACGTCTTGCTGCCATAACCCACAAAACAGCTATCCCAAAACCAAAACCATCTGAACCCTCTCCAGATGTTGGTACCAGCTTATTGATGTTTGAAACAGAAGTACTGAAGTGGATCACTTCTCTGAAGCAAGCTAGTCTTGAGCTGATTGATCCTGCTGCATCAGACTACCTTTGGACAAGTTTCAGAAGATGGGTATGTTCTGAAACTTATAAGATGCAAGAACAGAGCTACGGACAAGTTCAACAGAACTTCAGTAATCTACTGAAAGTAATTGAAGATCAAGTTCTGAGCCAGCTGCTCAAGGAAGAAGTTCTCCCTCTGGACAATGCTCCCTGGTCTGAACATCGTCCAGCATACAAAGTTCAACCAGAGTCAGAAGATCTCAATCTGACTGATACTCCAGAGCAAATGATTCCTGCTGAAGAACTGGGTCACAAGAAGGATATTGCAGAATGCTCTGAGAAGCATCCAGTTTCTGAAGATCCTCAAGCTTCCTCCCTTGACAGGCAGACTCTAGAAGACCTGAAAAGATCTGATATGTTGATGAATGAAAGAATGGATAAACAGGACGACAAAATTGAGGAAATCAAGAGCATGTTAACCCAGCAACAGGAAACCAACATCCAGATCAAGAGCTTATTGGAAACCTTGTTCACGCGTCTACCTCCTCCCTCTTAGAATTTCCTCGTTTTTAAACATGTTTATCTGTAATATTCGTACATTACTGCTATTATGAACTTATCTTTGCTTCTGGTTTTTAATATAAATGCATTTTGGCTCTGATTATATGTTCTTTTTGATAACTGACAAAAAGGGGGAGAAAGAATGATATTTTTCAATAACGGATTACTGAGACATAAGTCTCAAACATTCTGATCTATTTGAATTTCTCTCTTCTGAAAAGCTTGAACAGGTACAAAACTCTGATGAAAGATACAGTAAGGTTCTGATGCTCAAAGACTCATGGAATTAAAGGGAAGTAATTAATTCAGGGGGAGTTTCTCTTCTTAATTATATACTTTTTATTCTTTATTTTTAATTGAAAAATCTGGTTTTTGTCATCATCAAAAAGGGGGAGATTGTTAGAACATAGTTTGATTCTATAACCCTTGATTAGAGTTTTGATGATAACAAAATACAAAGAATAAATAAATTCAAAGATATATATATATATATATAGAGAACAAATATGCTTCTTAAAATTATGTTTTATATATACAGAAGTTCTGATGGAATCAGCATCAGAAGATCAGTAATATGTCAGCATCAGAAGATCAGTAATATGTGCTACACGCTGAAGCTACCAAATTATACGCTGAAGCTTGATGACCAGAATCTGCGCATAAATAATACACTCTGACTCTGATCAAAGATCTTTACCAAGTCATCAACACTCTGAAGCGTTACCATAAGTTAAAGGAAAGAAGACTCTAAAGCGTTATTAAGTATTCAAGACAGAATTAAATGCTAACGGCTCTCATCTGACAAGATCTTCTTCAAAAGGAAAGCGCGTTATTATCATTAAACTGGCTTTATGGACAACGTATCCTTACCTTGATATTGTACCCCAAAATTTGCCCTCTCATTTCTTCAACATTTTCTCTTCACTAGACTCTTGGAGCTCAAGATCAAGTTAGGGTTTGCTCTGCTCAAGACTCCTCCTTGCACTGTTGACCCAAATTAGGGTTTGAGTTTGCACAAAGATGTTTTGACCTAAAATACCCAAAGTGACTTTCATGCTTCATGTTGGGCCTACAAGTTTATCCATACCAAGTTTCAAGCCTTGATTCCAATCTTTGCCCAGTCAATTAGACAGTTGACCTAGAAATCAGCTGCATTGGGGAAAAAGTCAACTGTGGCCAATTGACAGTCAAACCTCATGATTTTTGACCCACATCAACATTATGAACTCATATGAACCATTTGGTCAAGTTTGGATCACAATTCCACAAGAAATTTGATCAGATCACCAAAAGGGCAAAATGGTCATTTTTAGGGTTTTGACTGCACAAAGGCAATTTTTGACTGTTTGACCTAACCAATAGCAAACCAAGCTCACATATGGCCACAAGGACTCAATGGAATTGTCTTGACATATTCAACAAGTTCAAAAGATCCCAAATGCACAGGATTGACAGATGAATTTTTCAGTCAACTGATCAAAATTTGACTGTATACTGAAAAGTCAAACTTTGACTTTTTGGTCAAAATCAAGTGCCAAGATTCATTTTTCATCAAGACATGTCAAATTATGAAACTTGTTCATCAAGAAATCCAAATTTGCAAATTAGGGTTTAGAATGAGAAAATTTCATAACTTAGAATTTTTCTAAGTTATGAAACTTCCTTATTTTTTCCTAACTTTGTCCCATTTTTTCATCAAGATACATTTGGATTCAAACAAAACTCAAAACATGAAAGTTGTAGTCCATTTCAAAATATACAACTTTGATTCACAAAGTCTCCTCAAAATAAGCTTGTAGCTCAAGTTATGATTTTTGGAACAAGGGTGCAAAACATTCTTAACTTTGAAAAATTTTGACCTATTTTAGGCAGGATTTTTGCCCAACTTCATGGCCACTTTTCACATTATTCCACTTTGAATTTCAACTTGCATTACAAAGATGGATTGTAGTACACATTCCAAGCTTTACAAATTGTCAAAGAACTTCTCAAACACCCTTGTGGTTAGGGAGAATCGAATTTGCAAAGTTGGGCAAAATCCACTTTTGTTCTTGACCAAGGCATGTTCATACACTTTGCATTTTCAAACTCAGCATGGTTCAAGCTAGATTACAGGCCTCTAATCCCATTCACACTCAATAATTAAATGCCAATCCATTGTGTTCTAGCATTATTTTGTTCATATAGTCATTACACAAAGAATTAACCTTTAAATGGAAAAAGCAAGTTTGCCATTTTGAAAAAGCAATGCTTTATGTCAAAGTCCATATCTTGGAAGTACAAGCAGATCTTTGAGACACAAGTTTGTGGACAAATCCCACTGATCAAGAAGAGAAAATGCAGCATGCTTGAGGGGCCTGTATTAGCCTATAGCCCAACTTGACAATCTTTGCTTAGATAAGAAGAAAACTTGCAAACAGAACCATAACTCTCATGCCTGCAAAGACCAACTAAAACAAACTTTGTAAACACATTTCATACTCCCTAACTGACCTAAAGCATGACCAAACCACCTTCAATACCTCCTCATTCATCAAAACACCATTTTTCTGCAAGAAACAGGGCATGCCTGCAGTTTGACTTGGCCAGCATCATTCACTCGTGCGTTTTTGCCCAAACAAGTTCCAATACATTCCCTACCATCCATTGAAGCTATTCCAAGCCTTAGATACAAGTTGTAACATCCATAGCCAAGTGTGCCATTTTCACTTTTCTCTTTTGCAGGTTGACTTCCATAGCTTGATTCAGAGAGATTCAAAGCAAGTTAAGCATAGGGGAGGCATCCTTGGACTTCAGGAAAGCTGTACCAAAGTTCAAACTCCATTGGAAGTACCTCCATTGCTGTACATGACTCAAGCTGAACAGGTAAAAATTTGAACTTCTATATCTCTATCCAGGCATAGTTAGGCTTAAGTTTATGAAGAAAACATGTTCTATTCATAGCCCTGAAGCCATCCATGTAGTTACTTTTCATTTATATTGTGTGTGCTGTGAGAATTTTGGACCCGAACATGGAAAAAAAGCTAGGTCAGAAATTGGGGGAGAAGAAATTCTCTCTCGTTTCTGAGAGTTAGAACAACTTTTTTATATATTTGAAATCGTGACATGATGCTCTACATTATTGATGTTATAAGTTTTTGCTAAAAGTCAAAGAATCAGGAAGTTTGAATCAAGCATGGAGGGCGCGCGTTTTTGAGACAGAAATGGCTGGAGATTGAAGACAAGCCACTTGGGTTGGGCCTGAGTTGTTTTTACTTTTTGCACCCTTTTTCTCATTTTGTACCCTCCTGGCCCATTGTGTGAAATATCCATTATTTTTGACTTTTTATTTTTTTTCTTCTGACTTGATATTTTTTGTTGAAACATAAAAAATATTAAAAATATTTTTTTTTCACATTATTTTACATTTTTTGGCATTTATTGGCTTTATTAAACATATACATGTAGATAAATATATATACTTTTTTTATTTAAAACCCTAGAAAATAATACAAAAATATATTTTTTAGTTATTATTTTTTATTTACATTTTGGAAACATTTTCTAAAAATATACTTTTTTTGTAAATAATTAATACTTTTATTTTTGTACATATTTAGTATATTTAAATATATATAATATAAATACTTGTATATTTATTAAAATATTTAGGATAAAAATATGAAAATAATACATTTTTATTTTTATTAATATATGACATCAAAAATACTTTTTTTTTCACAATATACTTTTTTTTTTTTTTTTTTGTATATAATAAACAAATATTGTATATAATATAATTAATAAATACTATTTATTTAGAAAACTAGGGTTTTACCCTAAACCATGAAAATATCAAAAATTAACCCTTTTTTTTATTTTGTTTACATTTTACATTGAAAAATACTTTTACATACATAAAAAACATTTTTGTGCATAATACATTTTACATATTTATTGTATTTATTTAATTATTGTACAATTAAATAACTTGTATATTCAATATGGATGTAATAGTTTTAGGTTTAATTTCTTGCTAAATATCCCCCATTCAAACATTTGTACCCCCATCCCCATAATTATGTTGTAATAATTTAGGACTTTAAATTTCCACATTTTAAAGCTTTCTAATTATGCCATGATAGACCTAGGGTTTGTATGCAAAAATCAAATAACAAATAGCTTGACCTAATTCAAAGACAAAAAGCATGAAAATGAACAACACCAATCACACTTGCACCCTTAGGGTTACTCCACTTGTTGCCTTCAAAAATGGGCCATGCTTGCATGTTGAGTGTCTTTGGCAAAATAAAACAAATCAAATGATCATAGTCCCTCAATGACGCTTTCTCAAGTTGCCTAAAAAATGATCAAGTCCCTTGAAGGAAAAATTGCCAAAGACACTTGGCACTATTGCATTCATGGTCTAAACGATGACCCACGCCCGTCCCGTTAACATCCTAACACAAGATTGTCCACCAAATACAATGGTGGAACAATACTGTTAAAAGGGTTAAAACATAGGAAAGATCTTTGAGAAATTTAGGGTAGATAGCTCTTGGTTACTTGACCAACTTGCAAAACAAATCCTTGCCATTTTTCAAAACACACTTCACAAACACAACTTTCAAAACCTTGAAACATATTTTCAAAAAGACAAACACCTTTTGTAAAACATTCGAGTAAAGAATTGTTACAAGGGTTGCCTAGACAAGGCATCTTTTTCAAAACATTTTCAAACCCACACACAAAGCACCATTTCAAACAATTGAAAGCACCATTTCAAACAATTGAAAATGCAAGGCAAGTGATCTAAGCAAGTAACTAAGAGCCCATGGATAACCATGGATAGAAAGGGTGCTAATACCTTCCCTTTTTATAATCTACTCCCTGAACCCAAGAAAACATCTCAAAGGTTTTTCCTGTGCTTTTTAACCTTTCCTTAGGATAAAATAAAAAGTCGGTGGCGACTCTTGCTAAACCGAAACATTTGCGAAAACAAACGCAAAACCTCAAGTCAGTTCTCCCACCGTATCACAGAACTGGCGACTCTGCTGGGGACAAATTTAAAAGTGGAGTAACCTTAGGGCTTAGATCACCCTTTTGCATGACTAGTTATTTGCTTTGATTGCTTTACATCTTGGTTCTCTTGTTTGGGCTTGAAATCCTACACCCGGATTTGGGGAAACATTCATAGATAGCAATACATTGTGGAAACTGTGCAGGGTATACCGACATGGTTGAAGCAATAGCTATATTAGTGCGACATATTTGTGAGTACCGGTAACCCTTGAGTTCAATCAAGGAGAGTACGGGGCCGCTGAGTGATGTCACTAAGCACTAATGACCTAGAACCTTACTTGACCATCTTGGCCTTTCATTAGGTGTAGTGAGATGACCGTCTTTGGTGCAGTCCGAAGTTGGTAGATACTCGATACTACACTCATTGAGGGTTGTTTTCTTGGAATATTTTGGTTGCTAGTTAAGTGGCTAAACCAAAACAATGAACATGGGAAATAATCCAATGATATTGAGCTCCTTAGAACCCGGTTACTATTTATAGGACAGGTTTTTAAGCCAACTTCACTCAAGAGGGTACTTACCTATGAAACCCCATGCAAGCCTGAAACCAGGGTTTTGTGTGATTTGCTTGTACATATGTTTGTGCATACATCATGAACATCATAAAGCATCATATGCATCCACTAACCATTTCAAGGATTTGGATCTTCATCTTTGTTCTTGTTTTGTAGGTCATGGAAATTCTTCGCAGGAAAACTATCCAAGTCAACCTTGTGAGAATCCCTCCTCAACTCCAGGAGCTCACATCCAGAATTCCAGAAAGCTCTCCCTTCAGTGAAAGACATGGTAGACTGCTCAGCCTAGTCAACACCAACATTGAAGAGGACATGGTGAAAGTGTTGTTCCAGTTCTTTGACCCCCTTCACCACTGTTTCACATTCCCCGACTATCAATTGGTGCCTACTTTGGAGGAATTTTCTCAACTCCTGAGGATTCCTATTCTTAATCAACTACCCTATAACGGTACAGAAAAAGAACCAAAGCCTGAAGATGTTGCTCAAGCACTACACTTGCAACCATCTGACATCAAGAGGCATTGGGAAACTAGAAGTGGTGTCAAAGGCTTCTTGGCAAAATTCTTGTTTGAGAAGGCACAAGAGTGTTGGAATTCATTGGATCTACAAGCCTTTGAATAAATTGTGGCACTCCTCATTTATGGGTTGGTCTTGTTCCCAAATCCTGACCAGCTTATAGATGTCAACGCCGTCAAGATCTTCTTATCCAGGAATCCCATACCAACATTGCTTGGGGACATCCTCCACTCATTTTACACACGAACAATGAGAAAGAGAGGTGTTCTCATGTGCTATACTCCTCTCCTTGCAAGGTGGTTTATTTCGCACCTTCCACAATCTATTTTGAAGAATGACCAAGGCGTAAGGTGGTCACAACGATTGATGACCCTCACACACTCTGATGTACATTGGTGTTCTCGGTCCAGAGAAAATGTCATCATCGTCGATCGTTGTGGAGAATTCCATAATGTTCCATTACTTGGCATTAGGGGAGGCATTACCTACAACCCTTGTCTAGCTTTGAGACAATTTGGATATGCACGGAGGGATGGCCCTCATGACATGCTGATTCCTAACCTAGTTTTTGACTTCGACAACAATGCGCAAGGACTTCGCCAAAGATTCATCAGAGCTTGGAGGATGCCTAACAAGGTAGATAGCAAGACACTGGGGCACAAGAACTCCATCCCTCTTGAGCCTTATCTCAAGTGAATAAGGACCCGAGCCCAGAGTCTTATGATGCCTTACCCTCATATTCTCCCTTTGATTAAAGATCCCTCTAAGGAAGGAGAGGTTCGCTACACCATCCTATATCCTGACATGCCAACATCATGGGAGGAGATGCAGAAGAGTTGGATCCAACTCAAGGAAGAGCGGAATACTTTTGAAGCCAGCTTCTACGCCAGTGAGAATATGGTTTTAGAAATTACCCGCTGACTCCATGAGGAAGAGACCCTCAACACCTACATCGCACCAAAGAGGATGTGCAACGTCTTTTTACCTTGAGAAGTTTTTGTAATATTTGGCCCATGGGGCATTTATGTACTGACAAAACTTCTTCTTATTTAATATGACGTGTGTTCTTTTTGTCTGCAACAATTTTGAATTTATAAATCCTTGAATGCATTGCATAAATAAACATATCATTCATCATGTGCATAAGCAGGTCTCCACACCAGGTTTCCTTATCTTTCTGTTGTTTATTTCAGTAAGATGGATCTCGAACAGACGGTCAAAGATCTGCAGTCGCAAAACTCAAAGTTTCAACATCTCCTAATGACCTTAGCAAAGGGTCAGGAGGATCTAAAAACACTGCTTGGGAACAAAGAGCAAGAAAAAGTGAAAAAGAAGAAGAAGAGAGTGGGGGTGGCTACCCTGGGAAGAAGGTTTGAGAATGAAGCCAGAAGGGTTCTTGAATTTCCCTCTGCATCTGAAGAGGGAACCAGTAAAGGAAAAGGGGCTGCGTTACCTTCTGAATCCGGAGCTGAAGAGGAAGAGGCTAAAGAAGATGAAGACTACTCAGAGCAACAATACCCGCCAGCGGACGACAAATACAAAAACTTGGAGGATAGGCTGGCAGCTATGGAGCTGCAAAGGGTTCCCGGGCTAGATTTCGAAGATTTGGGATTAATTGCTGGAATTGTGATCCCTCCAAAGTTTAAGGTGCCAATCTTTGCAAGGTATGACGGGCTGTCTTGCCCAAAGATGCACCTAAGGTCGTACGTCCGAAGAATTCAACCTCACACATCCGACAGAAATCTTTGGGTACACTTCTTCCAGGATAGCCTGTCTGGTACACAGCTAGATTGGTTTTACAAGCTTGAGAGATCAGAGGTACATAGTTGGGAAGACTTGGCAGCTACCTTTTATCGCCAGTATCAATATAACTCTGACTTGGCGCCAACCCGTACTCAGCTACAGAGTATGGGGATGGCCTCAAATGAAGGATTCAAAGAATACGCACAGAAATGGCGCGACTTGGCCGGAAGAGTACAGCCACCTCTTTCTGATAGAGAACTGGTTGATATGTTCTTGGGGACCCTATCTGGCCCGTTCTTCAACCATTTGATCGGGAGCTCTTCCGCAGGGTTTACTGAATTGATTTTGACTGGCGAACGGGTGGAAGCCGGTATTAAGAATGGGAAGATTCAAAAGGATGCCTCTGCATCTACAACTGTTAAGAAATCATTTCCGGCTAAGAAATAAGAAGCTGTTATATACTCACAGAAAAGATCGGGAAGAACTGAGCGTCGGCCGACTGTGGGGGCCGTGATGATCCAAAATCCATCAAATGATCAGCCTCGTTATAATCAGTCCAGACCAAATCAGCAACGGATGGAACGGCCACAACGGCAGTTCACCCGCATCAATATGACGCCCGCGCAAGTTCTTCCCCATCTGTTGAAGTTGAATCTCGCCACTATCAAAGAGGCACCAAAAATGTGAACATATCTTCCCCGCATTATCATCCCAATGCTAAATGCGCCTACCATTCTGATAGCGTCGGACATGACACCAACGATTGTTGGGCGCTTAAGCATAAAATTCAAGACTTGATAGAGGCGAAAGAGGTTGAGTTCGATGCTCCAGAGAAGCCAAACGTAATATCCGCTCCAATGCCGAAGCATGGTCGAAATGTCCATGCTATTGAAGAAGATCTGTATGTTTCTGATGTTGATGACCTGATGACTCCGCTGTTGACGATCAAGTTGAATCTGTTAAAGGCTGGAATTTTCCCAGGATGTAAAGAAGATTGCTACTGTTGTTCCTCTCTACCAATCGACTGCCCATTGCTGAAGAAAGGCATCCAAGGCCTGATGGACAGTCAACAAATCCTTTTCGAAAAGATTCCTCCTATTCCAACCCTTATCAAAGATGTTTCAATAATCACCATTTCCACCAATCTTTCCAAGGCCGTCAAAAAGCCTGTTAAGATTACATCTTCTACAAAGATTGTTCCCTTAAAAATAACCATGCCAGGGCATGTCCCCTACATTTCTGACAAAACAATACCATGGAATTACGGTGGAGATATCTACTACCATGGTGTTAAACAAGTTGAGATAACCGAGGAAAGCTCTGATGAAGAAGATGCCGGTATTGGAAACATTGCCGGTACAAGCAAGATCACCCGAAGTGGGAGAATATTTTCTCCAGAGATTGCCCCTCCAAAGGCAATCTTTGGACCCTCAGCTGCTGCCAAAGTTACTCCTGCACCGATAAAACTTTCCGCAAAAACTCCGTTGATGGAAGAAGTTGTTATTCCTGTTTTTGTCCCTCCTACTTATGCTGATAAGGGGAAAGGGATCCAAGATGAGCTCGTCAGGACAAGGGCTCAACCTTTGGTCATCCCCGAAACCTCTAAGAAAGAGATGGAGGAGATTCTGAAAATAATTAAGAAGAGTGATTATGACGTGGTAGAGCAACTGGGGCAAACCCCCTCGAAGATCTCCATGTTAGCATTACTGCTTTGTTCAGAGGCGCATGCCAAAGCATTGATAAAATTTCTGAAGACAGCCCATGTGCCCCAGGAAACCTCAGTCGATCAATTCCAAGATTGCATGGCCAGCCTTACCGCAGACAACGGCCTAGGTTTCTCTGATACTGACCTGACTCCAAAAGGAAGAAAGCACAATGACGCCTTACATGTGTCGGTAGAATGCCAAGGAACTACTCTGGCCCATGTTTTAGTCGATACTGGTTCTTCTCTGAACGTGCTGCCTAAGAAGGCTCTCGACCGATTGGATTGTGAAGGCTTGGAGCTAAAGCCAAGTAGTATCATTGTAAGGGCATTTGACGGTTCAAAGAGAATGGTACATGGGGAGGTTGACATTCCCATTAAGGTAGGCACAGAAGTGTTCCCCTCAACTTTCTATGTGATGGACATCCGTCCGTCATACTCTTGCTTGCTAGGGAGGCCATGGATACATAATGTTGGCGCGGTCACTTCCTCCTTACATCAAATGCTGAAGTACCCTGTCAAAGGAAAAATCATAACCGTGCACGGTGAGGAGGAATATATGATCAGCCACTTGAACTCCATTCGGTATGTAGAGGTGGAGGGTGAATTCATTGAAACACCATTCCAGCACTTTGAGGAAGTCTCTCCTGAGGTGGCAGTAGCAAAAGCGGTAGCTGAGGTACCCAAGCAGATGGCCAGGATGGCATCTCTAAAAGACGCAAAGGCTGCGATGAAGGAAGGGAAGAGCTCAACATGGGGGCAGTTGCCTGATATTCCTCACAAAACAGACAAGTTTGGATTAGGATTCACCGTTGCGGGGCAAAAAGCTATGCGCCGCTCAAAAGTTGAAAGAACACCCATCAAGATTTCTCCTTATGGAATCAATGCTTTGGAAGGTGAAGACGAAGAGGCCAACATTGAAGATTGGATCTTCCCAACCATCGAAGGGGGACTACGCAACTGGGAGGTGAAAGACTTCGTCCCCATTACTTTTATTAATCAGTAATTATCTGTCAAACATTTCCTGTTGGTCTGTAATAATTACTTTTGAACAATCTGCGCACTACTTTTTCACCTCATGCCTTGCCCGGGGCATGTAGGTCCATTTGTAAGGGTTTTGATTATCTTCATATCCATATGCCATGTTTAATGATTCATTGGATGTTTTTCATTGATAAACTGTTGTGTTCATTTTCTTTCCTCTTGCATTTTTTGTTTGTTTAAGGATGGTTATCCCTTACACACACCCACACTCACAAATGCAGGTACCAATCCACTCTAGATTCTATGGGTGACTATTCTGCTATGTCCTTCAATAACTCTGAGGATCTGGTCAATCAGGCTGAGTATGAAGATGACGAAGATTGTGAAGTACCGGGAGAGCTAGCCAGACTTCTACAACAAGAAGAAAGGGCCATCTTGCCTCATGAAGAGTTGTTGGAAACTGTCAACTTGGGAACAGAGGAAGACCGGAAAGAAGTACAAGTGGGTGCCAATATGGAACCAAGTGTCAAGGAGTGCTTGATACAGCTGTTGAATGAATACGTTGAAATCTTCGCCTGGTCTTATAAAGACATGCCAGGTTTAGACACAGATATAGTGGTTCACCGTCTCCCTACAAGAGAGGATTGTCCACCGATCAAGCAAAAAGTCCGCCGAATGAGGCCCGACATGTTTGAGAAGATTAAAGCAGAAGTAATGAAGCAATTCAATGCTGGATTTTTGGCTGTTACATCCTATCCACAATGGGTTGCTAACATTGTGCCAGTACCTAAAAAAGACGGCAAGGTCAGAATGTGTGTGGATTACCGGGATTTGAATAGGGCTAGTCCTAAAGATGATTTTCCGCTACCGCACATCGACATTTTGATTGACAACACGGCTCAGCACAAGGTGTTTTCCTTCATGGATGGATTCTCGGGCTACAACCAGATTAAAATGGCCCCCGAGGACATGGAGAAAACAACCTTTGTTACACAATGGGGTACCTTCTGCTACAAGGTGATGCCGTTCGGACTGAAGAACGCAGGGGCAACTTATTAGCGCGCCATGGTAGCTTTGTTTCATGATATGATACATCATGAGATCGAATTTTACGTAGACGACATGATAGCTCGATCACAAACAGAGGAGGAACACATTAAACATCTGGAAAAGCTGTTTGCCAGGTTGAAGGAGTACAAACTCAGGCTGAATCCAAGTAAGTGTATTTTTGGAGTTAGGTCTGGTAAACTTCTAGGATTTATTGTCAACAACAAAGGCATTGAGGTCGATCCAGCAAAAGTGAAAGCTATACGAGAAATGCCTGCTCCCCATACTGAAAAGGAGGTTAGAGGGTTCTTGGGGCGCTTGAACTATATTGCCAGATTCATCTCTCATCTGACGTCTACCTTTGAGCCAATTTTCAAACTATTAAAGAAAGATCAGGTAGTCGAATGGAACGACGATTGCAAAGCTGCTTTTGATAAGATCAAGGAGTATTTGCTAAAACCTTCTATTCTGATGCCACCCGTCGAAGGAAGACCGTTGATCATGTATCTGACCGTCTTGGATAACTCAATGGGGTGTGTTTTGGGCCAGCATGACGAGTCTGGTCAAAAAGAGCATGTTATTTATTACCTTAGCAAAAAGTTTACCGACTGTGAGACTCGCTACTCACTGCTCGAGAAAACTTGCTGCACTTTGGTATGGGCTGCTCGCCGACTAAGGCAGTATATGCTGACTCATACCACTTTGCTAATTTCCAAAATGGATCCTATCAAGTATATCTTCGAGAAGCCTGCTTTATCTGGAAGAATAGCTAGATGGCAAATGATCCTAACTGAGTATGACATCCAGTATACTACCCAAAAAGCTATAAAAGGGAGTATACTAGCTGATCATCTAGCTCATCAAGCTATCGAAGATTATCAACCCATGAGATTTGACTTCCCAGACGAGGACATCATGAATTTGGACAACATTGAAGGTAACGGACCGTATGACGGACCTGAAAAAGGATCCTGATGGACCCTGTACTTTGATGGTGCTTCAAATGCACTTGGAAACGGTATCGGTGCGGTACTTATTTCCCCGGAAGGTTGCCACACACCTTTCACGGCCCAACTTTGCTTCAGCTGCACCAACAACATGGATGAATATGAAGCTTGCATCTTTGGTCTCAAGGCTGCTATAGACTTGGGGATCAAATCTTTGATCGTATTTGGGGACTCGGCTTTGGTTATCAGTCAAATCAAAGGAGAGTGGGATACCAAACATCCTAATCTTATCCCATACAAAGAACATGTCCTGACATTGTTGCCTCATTTCGAGCAAATTACCTTCGAGCATTTCCCGCGAGAAGAGAATCAGCTAGCAGATGCTCTGGCTACAATGTCTTCCATGTTTAAACTCAACTGGGATAATGAGGCTCCCCAAATCACCATCGAGCGAATGGATGAACCTGCGTATTGTCATGAGATTAATACCGAAGAAGTAGTGGAACAACCCTAGTTTCACGAAATCAAAAGGTATCTCCAGACTAGAGAATATCCCTAAGGAGCTTCCATAAATGACAAAAAGTTCCTAAGGAAATTCGCTGCCAAGTTCTTCCTGAGCAACGGCATCCTCTATAAACGCAGCCATGATTGTGTTTTACTCTGATGTGTGGATAAAGCCGAAGCAGAGTTAATCATGACTGAGATACACAGCGGTACGTTTGGCACCCACTTGAGCGGGCATACAATGGCTAAGAAGATCCTAAGGGCAGGCTATTACTGGTCTACCATGGAAGCTGAATGCCATCAACATTCCTGTACTTGCCACAAATGTTAAGTCTACGCTGACAAAATTCATATTCCTCTGGTTCCTCTCAACGTTCTGACAGCTCCTTGGCCATTTGCAATGTGGGGCATTGACATGATTGGAGAGATCAAGCCCACATCATCCAATGGACATCGCTTCATCCTGGTTGCTATTGACTATTTCACCAAATGGGTCGAAGCAACTTCCTTCGCCTCTGTTACTAAAAATGTGGTTGCCCGCTTCATCAAGCAGAACCTCATATGCCGGTATGGTGTTCCCGACAGGATCATCACAGACAACGGTACAAATCTGAACAATACTATGATCACTGCATTGTGCGAACAGTTCAAAATTTATCATCACAATTCATCTCCCTATCGGCCGAAGATGAACGGTGCTGTTGAAGCTGCGAACAAAAACAGCAAGAAGATCATTCAGAAAATGACAGTCACTTACAAGGACTGGCATGAGATGTTACGGTTTACTATGCATGGATACCGTACCATGGCACGTACCTCAACAGGGGAAACCCCATTTTCTTTGGTATATGGCATGGAAGCTGTCTTACCCATGGAAGTTCAGATTCCTTCCTTAAGGATTATGAAAGACGCAGGTTTGAATGAAGATGATTGGATTCAGACCCGACTTGATCAACTCAATTTGATCGACGAGAAACGACTCACTACTGTTTGCCATGGTCAGACGTATCAAAAACGAATGATCAAGGCTTTCAACAAGAAAGTCAGACATCAAGTATATCAAGTCGGAGATCTCGTAATCAAGCGGATCATCTTACCGCAAAGTGATCCCAGGGGCAAGTGGACTCCTACTTACGAAGGACCATTTGTGATCAAGAGCATATTTTCCGGTGGTGCAATGATTCTGACCACCATGGACAGCGACGATTTGCCGCACCCTGCGAACGCAGACATAGTCAAAAGATACTACGCATAAAATAACCCGACAAGTCGAAAACCCGAAAGGGCGACTTGGGCAAAAATGGGCATCCCGGTGAACCGAAAACCCGAAAGGGTGGATCAGGCAAAAATTAGGGATAAAACAAAAAAATCTGTACACCCGGCAAGTTGAAAACCCGAAACGGCGGCTTGGGCAAAAATGGGTTTCCCGGTGGATCGAAAACCCGGAAGGGCGATCCAGGAAAAAGTTAGGGAATTAAAGCGTATGACTGTGTCTCGTCGGATCACTTTAAGGATAATCTCTTCATCAACCAGCTCCAAGCTTCTGATCAATCCAATCATCGGCGGAAGAAGCATTGAATGGACAGATATTCAGAGTTGTGAAGGCTATAGCAGAATGGGGATCCCATGGAATTGTTTCACATAGCCATTTTTCTTTTGTATAAATTTTTCAATTTTACGATGACATCCTCTTACTAGGATGCCTGTTTCCTTTGTACAAAAATACTCATAGAATGTTAATACAAATACTTTTCCAGATACAGAAATTTGCTTTCTTTTGCTTTTCTACACTTATGTTTTATTTTGAGAAACGTCCAATGTTTTGTTAAATAGGCATATGCATTTGAACGTAATCATTTTCCTTACAAATCAAGAAAGATGATTACTGGTAGGTTGAAGGTGCAGATAGATATCTCGATGCCCTTTCAGAAGGAATCCTCAGCAGAGTTAAACTCCAAATTCCCCAGCCGGAGAGCCTTCCAGAACTTAATTCCCTAAACAGAGTTAAACTTTAGGATCCTCAGCAGGACAAAAGCTTTCTAAAAAAACTGATTTCCCCAGCCAGAGAGCCTTCTAGAACTCATTTCCCCTCAGGGTTAAAATTCAGAATCCCCAGTGGAGCCTTAAAAATATGAAAATCCAATCCCCAGCGGAGCTAAAACTTCCAACTATCAATCCTCAGTGGAACTAGACTAGTGAACTTTCTCCCCAGAGATACTTCCCACCAAACTGAAGATTCTCAGTCATGCCTCTCCAGCATAAGTCTACCAGATTCTGGACTCCCCAGTAGAGATCATCAGAATTCTCTCGCCCTACAAGTCACCAAGGAGTTCCAATCCCCAGCAGTGGTCCTAAGATCCCTCAACAATTGAAGATCTTGCGTTCCCCAAGCAGAATGAAGACTATCATTCTCAGTTCCTCACAAGATATTCAGATATTCCCCAGTGAAGATCTCCTCAGGACAGGACTCCCCAGTAGATTGGCATACAACCCAAGCTCCTGATTCTCCAGCAGTAGTCAACAAGGATATCATCTTCAGCAATCAAAGATTCTTGCAATCCCCTGCAGCAGTCAAGGACTCACTTTCCCTGGCAGCAGTCAAGATTCTTTTATCTCCAGCCATCCAGGATTCATCTATCCTCAGCAAGACAGCTCATCACCTTACATGCGCATTCATCACATTCATATCATAAACATTGATACAACATACATCGCATCATGCATCATGACATTGCATACAACTAACTCTTTACCTTTTCAGGAAAGATCAGTCGACAGACAAAGATCATCATCTTCCAGATTTCCTTCTAGAGATAGTTCAGATGTGACCCAGACATGGCGACATTCTGATACTTATTCCAGATTCATCCAGATGCAGTTTTACACAGACTCATCATCAGGAAACCCTACACCGGTTCCTTCTCAATTTCAAGACTTCTGAAAACAGTTTACGGGTCCTCCAGTAACGGATGTTAACCTACCGCTTGTTCAGATTCTTCAACCTCTGAAAATAGTTTACGGATTCTTCCCAACAACGGATGTTAATCTATCGCTTGTTCAGACTCAACTTTTGAAAACAGTTTACGGACGCTTCCCAACAACGGATGCTGCTCTATTGCTTATTCAACTTCCATACTTCTGAAAACAATTCATGGGTTCTCTAGTAACGGATGTTAACCTATCGCTTGTTCAGATTCTTCTCAACTTTTGAAAACAGTTCACGGACACTTCCCAATAACGGATGCTGCTCTATTGCTTATTCAACTTCAAGACTTCTGAAAACAGTTCACGGGTTCTCCAGTAACGGATGTTAACCTATCGCTTGTTTAGATTCTTCTCAACTTTTGAAAACAGTTTACGGACGCTTCCCAACAACGGATGTTGCTCTATTGCTTATTCAACTTCCAGACTTCTGAAAACAGTTCACGGGTTCTCCAGTAACGGATGTTAACCTATCGCTTGTTCAGATTCTTCTCAACTTTTGAAAACAGTTCACGGACGCTTCCCAACAACGGATGCTGCTCTATTGCTTATTCAACTTCCAGAATTTTGAAAACAGTTTACGAATGCTTCCAGATACGGATATCAATCCATTGCTTATTCAAGACCCCTAGTTCAGAGATGTTCCAAAACATGAACACCTTTCTGATACTCATTCCAGATGGCATCTTTAAGCCCATCCCCGACAAGATTCTGTCACCCCTCTAGATGGCATCTTTAAGCCCAACTCCAAATGGCATCTCTAAGCCCATTCCCGCATCCATTGTTCTGACGAGTGCAAATTTAAGGGCACTCTAGTGTCCAATCTCCTTTTACCTTCGAGACGCGAAAGGCAAACCTGCCAAACTAACTCTTCAGGTGAAAGAAGATTGAACAGGGGCAACTGTTGTACCCCAAAATTTGCCCTCTCATTTCTTCAACATTTTCTCTTCACTAGACTCTTGGAGCTCAACGTCAAGTTAGGGTTTGCTCTGCTCAAGACTCCTCCTTGCACTGTTGACCCAAATTAGGGTTTGAGTTTGCACAAAGATGTTTTGACCTAAAATACCAAAAGTGACTTTCATGCTTCATGTTGGGCCTACAAGGTTATCCATACCAAGTTTCAAGCCTTAATTCCAATCTTTGCCCAGTCAATTGGACAGTTGACCTAGAAATCAGTTGCATTGGGGAAAAAGTCAATTGTGGCCAATTGACAGTCAAACCTCATGATTTTTGACCCACATCAACATTATGAACTCATATGAACCATTTTTTCAAGTTTGGATCACAATTCCACAAGAAATTTGATCAGATCACCAAAAGGGCAAAATGGTCATTTTTAGGGTTTTGACTGCACAAAGGCAATTTTTGACTGTTTGACCTAACCAATAGCAAACCAAGCTCACATATGGCCTCAAGGACTCAATTGAATTGTCTTGACATATTCAACAAGTTCAAAATATCACAAATGCACAGGATTGACAGATGAATTTTTCAGTCAATTGATCAAAATTTGACTGTATACTGAAAAGTCAAACTTTGACTTTTTGGTCAAAATCAAGTGCCAAGATTCATTTTTCATCAAGACATGACAAATTATGAAACTTGTTCATCAAGAAATCCAAATTTGCAAATTAGGGTTTAGAATGAGAAAATTTCATAACTTAGAATTTTCTAAGTTATGAAACTTCCTTATTTTTTCCTAACTTTGTCCCATTTTTTCATCAAGATACATTTGGATTCAAACAAAACTCAAAACATGAAAGTTGTAGTCCATTGAAAAATCTACAACTTTTATCCACAAAGTCTCCTCAAAAGAAGCTTGTAGCTCAAGTTATGATTTTTGGAACAAGGGTGCAAAACATTCTTAACTTAGAAAATTTTTGACCTATTTTAGGCAGGATTTTTGCCCAACTTCATGGCCACTTTTCACATGCTTCCACTTGGAATTTAAACTTGCATTACAAAGATGGATTGTAGTACACATTCCAAGCTTTCCAAGTTGTCCAAGAACTTCTCAAACACCCTTGTGGTTAGGGAGAATCGAATTTGCAAAGTTGGGCAAAATCCACTTTTGTTCTTGACCAAAGCATGTTCATACACTTTGCATTTTCAAACTCAGCATGGTTCAAGCTAGATTACAGGCCTCTAATCCCATTCACACTCAATAATTAAATGCCAATCCATTGTGTTCTAGCATTATTTTGTTCATATAGTCATTACACAAAGAATTAACCTTTAAATGGAAAAAGCAAGTTTGCCATTTTGAAAAAGCAATGCTTTATGCCAAAGTCCATATCTTGGAAGTACAAGCAGATCTTTGAGGCACAAGTTTATGGACTAATCCCACTGATCAAGAAGAGAAAATGCAGCATGCTTGAGGGGCCTATATTATCCTGTAACCCAACTTGACAATCTTTGCTTAGATAAGAAGAAAACTTGCAAACAGAACCATAACTCTCATGCCTGCAAAGACCATCTAAAACAAACTTTGTAAACACATTTCATACTCCCTAACTGACCTAAATCACGACCAAACCACCTTCAATACCTCCTCATTCATCAAAACACCATTTTTCTGCAAGAAACAGGGCATGCCTGCAGTTTGACTTGGCCAGCATCATTCACTCGTGCGTTTTTGCCCAAACAAGTTCCAATACATTCCCTACCATCCATTGAAGCTATTCCAAGCCTTAGATACAAGCTGTAACATCCATAGCCAAGTGTGCCATTTTCACTTTTCTCTTTTGCAGGTTGACTTCCATAGCTTGATTCAGAGAGATTCAAAGCAAGTTAAGCATAGGGGAGGCATCCTTGGACTTCAGGCAAGCTATACCAAAGTTCAAACTCCATTGGAAGTACCTCCATTGCTGTACACGACTCAAGCTGAACATGTAAAAATTTGAACTTCTATCTTTCTATCCAGGCATAGTTAGGCTTAAGTTTGTGAAGAAAACATGTTCTATTCATAGCCCTGAAGCCATCCATGTAGTTACTTTTCATTTATATTAGTTGATGGATTAATGCATAACCTGTTATCCATAAGTCAATTAAGTGATAACGGTTATGATATAATCTTCAATCAAAATTCATGCAAAGCTGTTAGTCAGAAAGATGGGACTATCCTATTTAATGGAAAGAGGAAAAACAACATTTATAAAATAAAACTTTCTGAACTAAAAAGTCAGAATGTAAAATGTCTACTGTCTGTTAACAATGAGCAATGGATCTGGCGCAGAAGATTGGGACATGTTAGTATGAGGAGAATATCTCATATTAACAAACTCAATCTGGTCAGAGGACTTCCTAACCTGAAGTTCAATTCAGATGCTCTATGTGAAGCATGTCAGAAAGGCAAGTTTGCAAAACCAGCTTTCAAATCCAAAAACGTTGTTTCCACCTCCAAGCCATTAGAACTTCTGCACATTGACTTATTTGGACCAGTTAAAACTGCTTCAGTCAGTGGCAAGAAGTATGGGTTAGTAATCGTAGATGACTATAGCAGATGGACATGGGTAAAGTTCTTAAGGCACAAGGACGAGTCACACTCTGTGTTCGTTACCTTCTGCAACCAAGTTCAGAATGAAAAGGATCTTAGAATCGTCAAAGTCAGAAGTGATCATGGTGGAGAATTTGAAAACAAAGATTTTGAGTTATTCTTTAATGATAAAGGCATTCTGTATGATTTCTCTTCTCCTAGAACTCCCCAGCAAAATGGAGTTGTAGAACGAAAGAACAGAACATTGCAAGAAATGGCCAGAACCATGATCAACGAGACTAACGTTGCTAAGATCTTCTGGGCAGAGGCAATAAACACAGTGTGTTACATTCAGAATAGAATCTCCATAAGACCTATTCTGGAAAAGACTCCATATGAATTGTGGAAGAACAGAATGCCCAACATTTCCTATTTTCACCCATTTGGATGTACATGTTTTATCCTGAATACAAAAAATTATTTGAACAAGTTTGACTCTAAAGCATAAAAGTGTATTATGTTAGGATATTCTGAATGCTCAAGAGGGTACAGAGTATACAATACAGAAACACAGATTGTGGAGGAGTCAATCAGTGTTCGTTTTGATGATAAGCTTGACTCTCAAAAGTCAAAGCAGAATGAATTCCTTGCAGGTATGGAAGTTGAACTCACATGTACTGAAGACAAATCATCATAAGCTCTCAACAGAGACACTCCTTCAACATCAGAAAGAGTAACTGCAAGCAATCCATCACCTTCTGTTGATCAACTTCAGAAAATACTATCCAGAAGCAGCATGGATCACCCAGAAGAAACAATCTTAGGAAGGAAGGAAGATCCAATCAGAACAAGATCTAGCTTCAGAAACTCTAAAGAATCCCTCATGGGATTGGTTTCTCTAATTGAACCAACAACAATTGATGAAGCACTTCTGGACAATGACTGGATTCTAGCAATGCAAGAGGAGCTAAATCAATTCACAAGAAATTACGTATGGGATCTAGTTCCCAAACCAAAAGGATTCAACGTCATTGGTACAAAATGGGTGTTCAGAAACAAACTGAACGAACAAGGTGAAGTCATCAGAAACAAAGCACGACTGGTAGCACAAGTTTATAGTCAGCAAGAGGGGATAGACTATACAGAAACCTTTGCTCCAATCGCCAGGTTAGAATCTATCAGACTCTTAATTTCATTTGTTGTTAATAAAGGCATCACTCTATATCAGATGGATGTTAAGAGTGCATTCTTAAATGGCTATATAGAAGAAGAGGTATATGTGCACCAACCCCCTGGTTTTGAAAGTTCCAAAAATCCAGAATATGTTTTCAAACTAAAGAAGTCACTCTATGGTCTGAAACAAGCTCCCAGAGCTTGGTATGAAAGACTAAGTAACTTCCTGTTAGAAAAGGAATTCACCAGAGGGAAAGTGGACACAACTTTGTTCTGTAAGACAGTTAAGAATGACATTTTAGTATGTCAGATTTATGTTGATGACATCATATTTCGATCCACTAAACCCTCTCTGGGAAGAAAGTTTGCTAAATGTATGCAGGCAGAATTTGAGATGAGCCTAATTGGGGAACTAAAATTCTTTCTGGGCATTCAGATTAATCAAACTGCAGAAGGAACTTACATTCATCATAGAAAATATATCAGAGAACTTCTGAAGAAATTTGATCTCTCAGAATGTAAGCCATCAAAGATTCCAATGCATCTCACGTGCATTCTGGAAAGAGAAGAGGTAAGTAAAAAGGTAGAACAGAAGGTCTACAGAGGTATGATTGGTTCTCTTCTCTATCTGGCGGCCTCAAGGCCTGACATTCTATTCAGTGTTTGCATCTGTGCTAGATTCCAATCAGATCCTAGAGAATCTCACTTAACAGCAGCTAAGCGAATTTTCAAGTATCTGAAAGGTACTACTAATTTGGGTTTGTTTTATAGAAAATCAAGTGATTACAGCTTAATAGGATATTGTGATGCTGATTTCGCTGGAAACAGAGTAGAACATAAAAGCACTTCTGGAAGCTGCCAGTTTCTGGGAGAAAATCTGATCTCATGGTCCAGCAAAAGACAATCCATAATAGCTCTATCAACAGCAGAAGTTGAATACATAGCAGCAGCTGGATGCAGCACACAAATGCTCTGGATGAAAAGTCAACTTGAGGACTTCAAAATATTTGAGAGTAACATCCCTATCCTCTGTGACAATACTTCTGCTATTTGCCTTAGTAAAAATCCTATTTTGCATTCTAGGGCTAAGCATATAGAAATAAAACATCATTTTATTAGGGACTATATTCAGAAAGGGATTCTAAATTTAAAATTTATTAACACAGACCATCAATGGGCTGATATCTTTACAAAACCTCTTTCTGAAGATAGGTTCAACTTTATTCTGAAACATCTCAGCATGAAGCTCTGCCCAGAATAAAACTGTTTTGATTCCATATCTTAACCTTCAGAACTTTGTCTATTTTTTCGTGAACTACTGATCAATCTTTCTTCAGATCTTCAGAAGTACAGATTGTATCATAATCTATCACAATCAAGGATAGAAATGTGCAGTTCACTCAAGCAAACAAGTGTCATCCAGTCATCAGCTACTTCTGAGGCTGAACACGTGTTCACGTTTCTGAAAGATCAAAAGCGCTGATTGGTTGCATTGGGACACATGTCATGGGTAACCGTTTCAATATCTTTCTGAATCCCCCAAAATCAGCTATCATTAAATGCTCATAATCATTATAATTTATTTCTCTCTCTTACCGTTTATGTTTTTAAAATCCTTTTTAAAAATCTATTTAAACACATCTCTCACCACTTACACTTTTTTACTTTCACTTTCATTTTCTCTCAATCTTATTGATTTCAGTTTGCATCCTTTTCTCAAAACCCTTTCAATTTCTTCTCAAAACCTTCGTATGAACATGGCTTCCTCTAGCAACCCTACTTCCAATTCTCAGAAAACAGACTCCTCCGAACAGTATGAAGAACCCTACAGAACTCTTCTTACACCAATCAAAAATCTAGAAGTTCTTTCAGAATTAATCGTGGATTTCAACAGTCTTCAAGAGAACGGGTTTAATCTCTCTGAAGAAGTTAAGGCTCAAGGCTGGGACAGATATTTTGACCAACTGGTGGGTCCAACATTCCCAATTCTTGTGAAGGAATTTTGGATTCATGCTTCATCTTCCAACCATTAAGTTACTTCATACATAATTGGGAAGAAGATAGTCATTACTGAGGACCTCATTGCAAGATTAATAGGCTACAGTGGTGGTGGTGTACGATGCATTGACATGGCTAAAAGATGCGCTGATGTCACCCTAATTGCTAGAGAAATCTTCACTCTGGGGCTTCCCTCCAGCAAGATAAGGGATCTAAAAGACCATCACAGAATATGGGCCAAGATTATTCTGGGATTCATAAACCACATGAAGCCTACCAGCTCTCCTGACTACATCAATATTGATTAGCAATTTCTGGTCTACTTCATCTCCCAAAATATTAAGGTAAATCTGGCTCATCTGCTATTTAACCATCTAAGGACTAGTGTTAAGGAAACCAGAGAAGAGGAGCGCACAAAAAGGGACTGGATACCCCTAGGAAGGCTTATATCAGATATTCTAACAGAGAATAAGCTGATTGATCATCTTACAGAAGCTCAAGAAATCAGCTCTTTGGAAGCTACTGTTGGCAAACAGTTGAATGCAAAGAATCTGAAGAAAATGAAGTTAATTGAGAACGTCAAGAAGGAACCCAGTGTCATTTCTTTTGCAGAAATCTCCAACAGAAGAATCCCTCTGGATAACTTTCCATTGTTCTCAGAGATTGATTCTAAACCTGATATAATAGTCAGATATCTGGATGCATGCAAGGAAGATGGTACAGCACCAGCTTTGAACATTCAGGATCTGCAGCAGAAGGCTCCAGAAGTTGTGTTGAAGAAAACTAAGAAAAGGAAAGTTGCAGTAGAAGGATCATCCCAGCGGACTCCTAAAAAGAGAGGTAATCCTTCCTCTGTAACTATTTTAAACTCAATTTCTGTATCAACATCTATACCAATTCCCACTCAATCAGAAAACCCCACACCACAAACATTTGATGACTTTGACATTGAATTCGACCCCTCAGAAACCTTAACTCTCAGAAGATCTTGCTCCCTACCTCAAAATCCAAATATTGAAGCAACCCAACAAGAACTTGCAAAAGTTCTATCTGATATAGAAACCTTTGACCAACATACTTCTGCTCTCATGCCATAAAATCCAAACCCTGAAACCACCACAGAAGAACCACAACCAGATATTCCCCTCTCTCCACAACCAGAAATACCACTACCTCCATCTCCTCAACCAGAAATTCATCCACCTTCTCCACAACCCGAACTATTTCAACCAGAAGTTCAAACTTCTGAGTCTCAACCTTCTGAATCCTGTGAACCAGAACCTCATAACAATCAATCAAACCAAACTGTTGATTCTGACACCATTACCATTCTTGGAATCACTGAACCTCTGGTCATCCGTATGCCCCTAACCATTCTGGATTTTCCCCAAATTCCCTCATAACTAGAATTAACTCCACCAAACTCCCCAACTAGTCCAATAATAATTCCTGACTCTCCCACTCCCTCACCAAAGAACAATCCAGATGACAACATCAAGACTGTCATTGACTTAACAGTTTTTGAACGTCTTGCTGCCATAAACCACAAAACGGCTATCCCAAAACCAAAACCATCGGAACCCTTTCCAAATGTTGGTACCAGCTTATTGATGTTTGAAACAGAAGTACAGAAGTGGATCACTTCTCTGAAGCAAGCTAGTCTTGAGCTGATTGATCATGCTGCATCAGACTACCTTTGGACAAGTTTCAGAAGATGGGTATGTTCTGAAACTTATAAGATGCAAGAACAGAGCTACGGACAAGTTCAACAGAACTTCAGTAATTTACTGAAAGTAATTGAAGATCAAGTTCTGAGCCAGCTGCTCAAGGAAGAAGTTCTCCCTCTGGACAATGCTCCCTGGTCTGAACATCGTCCAACATACAAAGTTCAACCAGAGTCAGAAGATCTCAATCTGACTGATACTCCAGAGCAAATGATTCCTGCTGAAGAACTGGGTCACAAGAAGGATATTGCAGAATGCTCTGAGAAGCATCCACTTTCTGAAGATCCTCAAGCTTCCTCCCTTGACAGGCAAACTCTAGAAGACCTGAAAAGATCTGATATGTTGATGAATGAAAGAATGGATAATTAGAACGACAAAATTGAGGAAATCAATAGCATGTTAACCCAGCAACAGGAAACCAACATCCAGATCAAGAGCTTGTTGGAAACCTTGTTCACGCGTCTACCTCCTCCCTCTTAGAATTTCCTCGTTTTTAAACATGTTTATCTGTAATATTTGTACATTACTGCTATTCTGAACTTATCTTTGCTTCTGGTTTTTAATATAAATGCATTTTGGCTCTGATTATATGTTCTTTTTGATAACTGACAAAAAGGGGGAGAAAGAATGATATTTTTCAATAACGGATTACTGAGACATAAGTCTCAAACATTCTGATCTATTTGAATTTCTCTCTTCTGAAAAGCTTGAACAGGTACAAAACTCTGATGAAAGATACAGTAAGGTTTTGATGCTCAAAGACTCATGGAATTAAAGGGAAGTAATCAACTCAGGGGGAGTTTCTCTTCTTAATTATATACTTTTTATTCTTTATTTTTAATTGAAAAATCTGGTTTTTGTCATCATCAAAAAGGGGGAGATTGTTAGAACATAGTTTGATTCTACAACCCTTGATTAGAGTTTTGATGATAACAAAATACAAAGAATAAATAAATTCAAAGATATATATATATATATATATATATATATATATATATATATATATATATATATATATATATATATATATATATATATATATATATATATATATATATATATATATATATATATATATATATATATATAGAACAAATATGCTTCTTAAAATTATGTTTTATATATACAGAAGTTCTGATGGAATCAGCATCAGAAGATCAGTAATATGTCAGCATCAGAAGATCAGTAATATGTGCTACACGCTGAAGCTACCAGATTATACGCTGAAGCTTGATGACCAGAATCTGCGCATAAATAATACACTCTGACTCTGATCAAAGATCTTTACCAAGTCATCAACACTCTGAAGCGTTACCATAAGTTAAAGGAAAGAAGACTCTAAAGCGTTATTAAGTATTCAAGACAGAATTAATTGCTAACGACTCTCATCAGACAAGATCTTCTTCAAAAGGAAAGTGCATTATTATCATTAAACTGGCTTTATGGACAATGTATCCTTACCTTGCTGTTGTACCCCAAAATTTGCCCTCTCATTTCTTCAACATTTTCTCTTCACTAGACTATTGGAGCTCAAGATCAAGTTAGGGTTTGCTCTGCTCAAGACTCCTCCTTGCACTGTTGACCCAAATTAGGGTTTGAGTTTGCACAAATATGTTTTGACCTAAAATACCCAAAGTTACTTTCATGCTTCATGTTGGGCCTACAAGTTTATCCATACCAAGTTTCAAGCCTTGATTCCAATCTTTGCCCAGTCAATTGGACAGTTGACCTAGAAATCAGCTGCATTGGGGAAAAAGTTAATTGTGGCCAATTGACAGTCAAACCTCATGATTTTTGAACCACATCAACATTATGAACTCATATGAACAATTTGGTCAAGTTTGGATCACAATTCCACAAGAAATTTGATCAGATCACCAAAAGGGCAAAATGGTCATTTTTAGGGTTTTGATTGCACAAAGGCAATTTTTGACTGTTTGACCTAACCAATAGCAAACCAAGCTCACATATGGCCTCAAGGACTCAATGGCATTGTCTTGACATATTCAACAAGTTCAAAAGATCCCAAATGCACAGGATTGACAGATGAATTTGTAAGTGCCATGGCTGGAGAGTTGGCTTCATTTGTAAAACAAATAAGAAAGCAAGTTTACCCATATTCCCTCTGTTGTTTTAATATGTGGGGTTGAAGAAGTTCAACATCTGGACCAACATGTTATGTAAGATGTCACAACATCAGCATATGACATCGCGCCTGAAATTAAGTACTGATTAAGTAACTATGTTATATGTTGAATGTTTGTAACAGCTGTGACTTGTAACCTAACTATTCTAAGTGATCTAAATTATGAAAGAGGTTATTTGTTGTGTTGAAGAAGTTCAACATCTAGGAAAACATGTTAGATGTAATGTCATGACATCTGACTTGACATCACGTCAACAGAATTGATAATTCAGTTACAGTTCTGGTACTTAAATACTCTGAGAATATATGTGGCGTTTCTTATGGAGAACCTGAAGATCAATCAAGAATCAATCAGAATATTTGAAGAAAATACTGTTTCTAAATATGGAGATATTTTAGGAACTAGAAGATTGAAGACCTTGATTATAGGAGAAGTTTGCTGCTGAGTTGTAACAGCAAGGAGAAAAGCTTGCTGAGATTTTTGAAGGCCCAAATCCAGTTGGGTAATAGGTTATAAATAGCAGATTGTAACCTAGGGTTTGTGTAGCTCATATAATGTAACATTGGGGGTGTTTTGTTAGGTAAACCTGTCGGTCTGTGGCAAGGTTACCATGTATGTAACTCGAAACCTGTAGGTAAGAGTTTGAGTGTTCTTGGATGAAGCTGTGAAGCAAGTCTAAGTAATTTTTGCATTACTTCATATTCATTGTAATGTAGGAAACCAAGTGGGAGGGCACTGCTTCTTGAGTAGGAGTAAGACTTCTGTTGTTGCGACAATAGGAATGGAAACTGGTAGGTTTCTATCTAGGAGTTCCTAGGTATAGGTTGCACTGGGTAGATGATTAAGTGAAGGATGGGAACTTGTGAAGTTTAGTCCTGAATTAATATTGCTGATAGTGGATCTTCTTCCTGGCTTGGTATGCCCCCAGAGTAGGTGTGTTTCACCGAACTGGGTCAACAACTGATTTGTGTTTTTACCTTCAACACTTTATAATTCTGTCTGTTATATATCAAGGTAAAACTGTAATGTTGTAACAGATGATGTCTCAGAACATGTTAAGACATCATGCTGATATCAGTGCAGAAGAAACAGAACTGCAAAGACTGTTTGCTCTCTGCTGATCATGTGCAACAGATGAACAGAACTAGGCACATCGGTGTTCTATCCTCTGCACCTTCAAAGTAGATCTGGCACAGCTTGGTTAAACTGTGCTTCTGTTACCCTTCAGTACTGAATCATGAAAAATTGGGTATCTACCTTGCAGTGTATTTATTATGTCATATCAGATGTCTAGACATTGAGTATAACATCTGAAGACTGGCATACACCAGAATTTCAATTGGTATCAGAGCAGGCATCCTGTTCTGTTTCTGGATGAGATCCATGGGTGATACTTTCTGGTATCTGCAAGGTCAATTTTAGTACTGAAGATTGTAACCTGGAATGGTTTGTTATTTCCCTGAATGGTCCCTTGAAGTGGGAGGATGGACTATTCTTGACAGGAACTGTGTGTACCTGTCTTTGGTGATTGGCATTTGGCCTGGTTGTGTGGTAGCTGCTCTAGGTTTGATTTATTTTCAAACCTAGGATGTGTGTACGCCTAAAGTTGTGTGAAGGCTAGTCTGGTAGAGTGTGTGTGCAAAGATTGGGTTGTATTATGTTCTTCCGCTGTGTAATACCTGGCAAAACTCAAGCTCTGACTGAAGGCTACTGTATTCAAGAATTCAACATAAACTATTGAAGATGTCACAGATACTTGAGTCCTCTCAAGTCCACTCATGAAGACGTTCTTCGTTCAGGATGGTAAGAATCACATAATCACGGATTAGTGTTATACGAAGACCTTGAAGAATTTCAAGGAGGGCCTTGTTCCAAGGTGATGGAACTGATGTTCTATGTGATGGTGGAACAAGGATGCAGCTACTAGTTGAAGAGCATATGTTTTGGGTGTCAAACAAAGGGATACCTATGTTTGGAACCTACTCCTGACCTGGAAGAGGAGACATCTGTGTGTGCAAAGTTGACAATGGTAAAGTCAACTATGTCTGTGTACTCCCGAAGGTTACTTTAGGAGTCAGAACTCTAGAAGTAAAGCTGGTTGAGATATGACATTGATCAGGGCTGAGCAATTGTTCCCTGGAGTACTATGGTGTGAAGAAAGACAAGCTCATTGGTTAATAAAAGCCAATGATGGTGCAACACTATTGCTCCTTCATAGAAGTAGATTGGGATTATGAGTCTTGTCATTTAAACATCGTGATTAGAGGTGGAATATCTTTCAAGAATATGAAGACTCAGAGTTTGGTTAAGGTATAGCTCTTGGAGTTACGTAAATCTGGTAGGGATGTCATATGTCATATCGAGACATGTGTGCACAATGCATGGATATTTTGTGTGGAGCTTCCATGACTGATAGTTTGAGGGGGAGATTTGGTTAACCTCCTCACATTAGTTCAGCCTGGTGTTTAGCTGGCTGTTGACCTATGTCACATGGGTTCTGAGTGTTGTGGATGAATCTGATCTGGTAGGAGTCTGAAATCGGTTGAAGTAAGTAGAGTTTGTTCAGAGAAAATTCTATTTACTTGAGTCAAGGGTGGCAACCTAGATATCTCAACTCTTTGGTCTCTCAAAGAAAGAGCTTGCAAGAAGAAGATATTAACACACGAAGAGTATGTCAAAGTATTCAAATGGTGAAAGTATCTTACTGGATAATGGGAAGGATTTATGATCAATTGCTATTTGTGACAAGTACAAGTATTTAATTGATTGTCCTTGGAGTTCAAGATAACTGATGTTCTTAAAGATGTGGGAACATTCCTTCTTCTAGACCCTGTGAAGAATCACAGGAAGAGTGATACCTTAGAGCTATCTCCTTGGTGACAGCATAATCATTTGATCCTTGAAAAGGTTTCCTGGAAACGTGTTCAGACTCGAAGCTACAAGAAGAAGAAGACATCATAATCTTGATGATAGTTACTTGGATCAGTCTGGTCCTGATCTAGGTAAGGAAGTAAATTAGAGAAGGGGCTGAATTCAACAACTAGATGTTATAACATAATGTTGTGACATTTGGTTCAACATAAGACTCTTGGTGGGTGAAGTGGCACACCAACTTAAGATAGGAGTTGAAGGTTGGATACTTCAAAAGGATCGTCTCTTTGCAGCTCTTTGGAGTTTTTGGGTGGAGAAGATGTTACATGTTCCTGTATCTAAGCCTTTTGTGATAACTTGTAGCTTGAAGTTCAAATTTCGATTGATCAGAATATCTTTGGGAGAAGTCTGATAAACATGGAGAAGTCAAAAGGTGGCATTTGATTTTTTTTCATATGAGGATTCATGAAGGAGATAATCAAACAGTGGCATTTGGTCCAGCTCAACAGTGGATTCAGAGAATCAAGATAATCAACATGTGGCAGCTGATTATTATCGAGAAAGTTTGATTCAAAGTATGAATGCGTTCAACCAATATTGTTGAACAGAGGGTGCGCTCTTGAAGACATAAAGATGCGTCTTATGCTTTCCATTCATCAAGGGGTCTTATTTACCTTGAATCAGAAGTTGTCTTGAAGGTCCAACTAAGTATTGAATGTGACCTACTTGTTTCCATGAAGAGAAGTGATTGTCCCTAACAGGGGGAGTATTGGTTTGTATGAAAGGTCTTCATCAAACTCGTAGGATATAAAGTGTGGAACCTTTTTAACTATTGGGATGATGTGTTCGAGACTGAAGAGCACTATGTCTGACCGAATGTCATCACATTGGTAAGGACATTGTTCCTAATTCCCCCTAAAACTACAGACAGGAGGAAAGTTGGATGAAGTGTGGATTGTTATGACTCAGAGGGAGTAACCATCCTCTTTGTGAAAAATGGAATAGTTTCAAACATAGGATTTGAGCGTGTTTTCATCTGCTAAGAAAACAGGGCGGTTGTGTCTCATTATGGAGCTGTTTAGTGAGCTGGAATGTTTAGATGATAACTTGTCATCTAATAAAGGTATTATACAAATGAGGCAGAGACAACGATGGTTCTTGGATAGGGGACAAATACTTAAAAGGAGTAGTCGGTTCTAAAAGACAAATGTCTGACAATGGTCAAAGGGTCAAACCCAAGGGTAGGTACCTGCATTAAAACCAGTCCTAGGGTACTGAAACTGTCAGAGTAAAGTACCAAGATCGTTACTATCTATGCCAAAATTGCATTATTTATGAAGACTCTCTCTATTCTTTCTCTTCATCAGAGGGTTTCAGCAATATGAAGTTTGTTAGCATCTGGGAAAATTGTGCATGGGTATGGATCTGTATGGGCAGTCTTTGTCAAATTCTGGCCAAAAAGGGGGAGAAAGATAGGGACCCAGTCTCAGGCGAGACTCAGGTGAAAGCAACACACGGCAATGTCCAGCGAGACTCAGGTGAAAGCAACATGATCCCTAAGTAAGTGACTTTGGTTGTGTCTTGTGTTCTGAGTTAAGAGGATAGTTGTGACTTGTGATCTGAGTTACATGATCACAAGTAATAAGTATCAAGATTATCAACAATAATCTTGAGAAAAGAAATCCTCTTGAGGCATCGATAGTTTGGAGTTGCTCACAGTTGAAGGATAGAGGTTTGTTGTTTGCTCAAAGGACATCAGCCTCTACAAAGAAGATGTTGGATAAGATGTTGTAACATCTCAACTGTGTTGTGGCCTGGTCCCAAAATACAACTTGCACTTATTTGTTTTAGCCAAAATTTGCCAAAGGGGGAGATTGTAAGTGCCCTGGCTGGAGAGTTGGCTTCATTTGTAAAACAAATAAGAAAGCAAGTTTACCCATATTCCCTCTGTTGTTTTAATATGTGGGGTTGAAGAAGTTCAACATCTGGACCAACATGTTATGTAAGATGTCACAACATCAGCATATGACATCGCGCCTGAAATTAAGTACTGATTAAGTAAGTATGTTATATGTTGAATGTTTGTAACAGATGTGACTTGTAACCTAACTATTCTAAGTGATCTAAATTATGAAAGAGGTTATTTGTTGTGTTGAAGAAGTTCAACATCTAGGAAAACATGTTAGATGTAATGTCATGACATCTGACTTGACATCACGTCAACAGAATTGATAATTCAGTTACAGTTCTGGTACTTAAATACTCTGAGAATATATGTGGCGTTTCTTATGGAGAACCTGAAGATCAATCAAGAATCAATCAGAATATTTGAAGAAAATACTGTTTCTAAATATGGAGATATTTTAGGAACTAGAAGATTGAAGACCTTGATTATAGGAGAAGTTTACTGCTGAGTTGTAACAGCAAGGAGAAAAGCTTGCTGAGATTTTTGAAGGCCCAAATCCAGTTGGGTAATAGGTTATAAATAGAAGATTGTAACCTAGGGTTTGTGTAGCTCATATAATGTAACATTGGGGGTGTTTTGTTAGGTAAACCTGTCGGTCTGTGGCAAGGTTACCATGTATGTAACTCGAAACCTGTAGGTAAGAGTTTGAGTGTTCTTGGATGAAGCTGTGAAGCAAGTCTAAGTAATTTTTGCATTACTTCATATTCATTGTAATGTAGGAAACCAAGTGGGAGGGCACTGCTTCTTGAGTAGGAGTAAGACTTCTGTTGTTGCGACAATAGGAATGGAAACTGGTAGGTTTCTATCTAGGAGTTCCTAGGTATAGGTTACACTGGGTAGATGATTAAGTGAAGGATGGGAACTTGTGAAGTTTAGTCCTGAATTAATATTGCTGATAGTGGATCTTCTTCCTGGCTTGGTATGCCCCCAGAGTAGGTGTGTTTCACCGAACTGGGTCAACAACTGATTTGTGTTTTTACCTTCAACACTTTATAATTCTGTCTGTTCTATATCAAGGTAAAACTGTAATGTTGTAACAGATGATGTCTCAGAACATGTTAAGACATCATGCTGATATCTATGCAGAAGAAACAGAACTGCAAAGACTGTTTGCTCTCTGCTGATCATGTGCAACAGATGAACAGAACTAGGCACATCGGTGTTCTATCCTCTGCACCTTCAAAGTAGATCTGGCACAGCTTGGTTAAACTGTGCTTCTGTTACCCTTCAGTACTGAATCATGAAAAATTGGGTATCTACCTTGCAGTGTATTTATTATGTCATATCAGATGTCTAGACATTGAGTATAACATCTGAAGACTGGCATACACCAGAATTTCAGAATTTTTCAGTCAACTGATCAAAATTTGACTGTATACTGAAAAGTCAAACTTTGACTTTTTGGTCAAAATCAAGTGCCAAGATTCATTTTTCATCAAGACATGTCAAATTATGAAACTTGTTCATCAAGAAATCCAAATTTGCAAATTAGGGTTTAGAATGAGAAAATTTCATAACTTAGAATTTTTCTAAGTTATGAAACTTCCTTATTTTTTCCTAACTTTGTCCCATTTTTTCATCAAGATATATTTGGATTCAAACAAAACTCAAAACATGAAAGTTGTAGTCCATTGAAAAATCTACAACTTTGATCCACAAAGTCTCCTCAAAAGAAGCTTGTAGCTCAAGTTATGATTTTTGGAACAAGGGTGCAAAACATTCTTAACTTAGAAAATTTTTGACCTATTTTAGGCAGGATTTTTGCCCAACTTCATGGCCACTTTTCACATGCTTCCACTTGGAATTTCAACTTGCATTACGAAGATGGATTTTAGTACACATTCCAAGCTTTCCAAATTATCTAAGAACTTCTCAAACACCCTTGTGGTTAGGGAGAATCGGATTTGCAAAGTTGGGCAAAATCCATTTTTGTTCTTGACCAAGGCATGTTCATACACTTTGCATTTTCAAACTCAGCATGGTTCAAGCTAGATTACAGGCCTCTAATCCTATTCACACTCAATAATTAAATGCCAATCCATTGTGTTCTAGCATTATTTTGTTCATATAGTCATTACACAAAGAATTAACCTTTAAATGGAAAAAGCAAGTTTGCCATTTTGAAAAAGCAATGCTTTATGTCAAAGTCCATATCTTGGAAGTACAAGCAGATCTTCGAGGCACAAGTTTGTGGACTAATCCCACTGATCAAGAAGAGAAAATGCAGCATGCTTGAGGGGCCTGTATTAGCCTATAACCCAACTTGACAATCTTTGCTTAGATAAGAAGAAAACTTGCAAACAGAACCATAACTCTCATGCCTGCAAAGACCAACTAAAACAAACTTTGTAAACACATTTCATACTCCCTAACTGACCTAAAGCATGACCAAACCACCTTCAATACCTTCTCATTCATCAAAACACCATTTTTCTGCAAGAAACAGGGCATGCCTGCAGTTTGACTTGGCCAGTATCATTCACTCGTGCGTTTTTGCCCAAACAAGTTCCAATACATTCCCTACCATCCATTGAAGCTATTCCAAGCCTTAGATACAAGCTGTAACATCCATAGCCAAGTGTGCCATTTTCACTTTTCTCTTTTGCAGGTTGACTTCCATAGCTTGATTCAGAGAGATTCAAAGCAAGTTAAGCATAGGGGAGGCATCCTTGGACTTCAGGCAAGCTGTACCAAAGTTCAAACTCCATTAGAAGTACCTCCATTGTTGTACACGACTCAAGCTGAACAGGTAAAAATTTGAACTTCTATCTCTCTATCCAGGCATAGTTAGGCTTAAGTTTGTGAAGAAAACGTGTTCTATTCATAGCCCTGAAGCCATCCATGTAGTTACTTTTCATTTATATTGTGTGTGCTGTGAGAATTTTGGACCTGAACATGGAAAAAAAGCTAGGTCAGAAATTGGGGGAGAAGAAATTATCTCTCGTTTCTGAGAGTTAGAACAACTTTTTTATATATTTGAAATCGTGACATGATGCTCTACATTATTGATGTTATAAGTTTTTGCTAAAAGTCAAAGAATTAGGAAGTTTGAATCAAGCATGGAGGGCGCTCGTTTTTGAGACAGAAATGGCTGGAGGTTGAAGACAAGCCACTTGGGTTGGGCCTGAGTTGTTTTTACTTTTTGCACCCTTTTTCTCATTTTGCACCCCCCTGGCCCATTGTGTGAAATATCCATTATTTTTGACTTTTTATTTTTTCTTCTGACTTGATATTTTTTGTTGAAACATAAAAAATATTAAAAATATTTTTTTTCACATTATTTTACATTTTTTTGCATTTATTTGCTTTATTAAACATATACATGTAAATAAATATATATACTTTTTTTATTTAAAACCCTAGAAAATAATACAAAAATATATTTTTTAGTTATTATTTTTTATTTACATTTTGGAAACATTTTCTAAAAATATACTTCTTTTTTTTTGTAACTAATTAATACTTTTATTTTTGTACATATTTAGTATATTTAAATATATATATAATATAAATACTTGTATATTTATTAAAATATTTAGGATAAAAATATGAAAATAATACATTTTTATTTTTATTAATATATGACATCAAAAATACTTTTTTTTCACAATATACTTCTTTTTTTTTATTTTTTGTATATAATTAACAAATATTGTATATAATATAATTAATAAATACTATTTATTTAGAAAACTAGGGTTTTGCCCTAAACCATGAAAATATGAAAAATTAACCCTTTTTTTATTTTGTTTACATTTTACATTGAAAAATACTTTTACATACATAAAAAACATTTTTGTGCATAATACATTTTGCATATTTATTGTATTTATTTAATTATTGTACAATTAAATAACTTGTATATTCAATATGAATGTAATAGTTTTAGGTTTAATTTCTTGCTAAATATCCCCCATTCAAACATTTGTACCCCCATCCCCATAATTATGTTGTAATAATTTAGGACTTTAAATTTCCGCATTTTAAAGCTTTCTAATTATGCCATGATAGACCTAGGATTTGTATGCAAAAATCAAATAACAAATAGCTTGACCTAATTCAAAGACAAAAAGCATGAAAATGAACAACACCAATCACACTTGCACCCTTAGGGTTACTCCACTTGTTGCCTTCAAAAATGGGTCATGCTTGCATGTTGAGTGTCTTTGGCAAAACAAAACAAATCAAATGATCATAGTCCCTCAATGACGCTTTCTCAAGTTGCCTAAAAAATGATCAAGTCCCTTGAAGGAAAAATTGCCAAAGACACTTGGCACTATTGCATTCATGGTCTAAACGATGACCCGCGCCCGTCCCGTTAACATCCTAACACAAGATTGTCCACCAAATACAATGGTGGAACAATACTGTTAAAAGGGTTAAAACATAGGAAAGATCTTTGAGAAATTTAGGGTAGATAGCTCTTGGTTACTGGACCAACTTGCAAAACAAATCCTTGCCATTTTTCAAAACACACTTCACGAACACAACTTTCAAAACCTTGAAACATCTTTTCAAAAAGAAAAACACCTTTTGTAAAACATTCGAGTAAAGAATTGTTACAAGGGTTGCCTAGACAAGGCATCTTTTTCAAAACATTTTCAAACCCACACACAAAGCACCATTTCAAACAATTGAAAGCACCATTTCAAACAATTGAAAATGCAAGGCAAGTGATCTAAGCAAGTAACTAAGAGCCCATGGATAACCATGGATAGAAAGGGTACTAATACCTTCCCTTTCTATAATCTACTCCCCGAACCCAAGAAAACATCTCAAAGGTTTTTCCTGTGCTTTTTAACCTTTCCTTAGGATAAAATAAAAAGTCGGTGGCGACTCTTGCTAAACCGAAACATTTGCGAAAACAAACGCAAAACCTCAAGTCAGTTCTCCCACCGTATCACACTTGCCTATATAAACAAGTCTGCTTGAGAAAAGACGCACGCATGCACTCACACAATTTGCCAAGCCTTCAAAACCACGCTCATTCAAACGCTTTAAGCAAATTCAGTTTACTCCAAGCTTAAGTGGTGTAATTATCACAGTTGTGATATATTGTTTTGTTAGAAAACGTTAACACATCCTTGTTCAATCATTTGTAAAAGATTTCCTTGAGATAAACCGATATGTGGTTGTACTCAAGAAGACTTTAACAGTTGTTAAAGTAGCAGTTGTAATCCTTTAATAATAGTGGATTAAGACCTCGTTGGAGAGAGGCGAAATCACCTTGACGGGTGGACTGGAGTAGTTTGAGATCAAACGAACCAGGATAAAAATACTGTGTTGTCATAGCATTTGTTTTAAGTTTTACAATTCAACCCCCCATTCTTGTGATTTTCACATCTTCAGTTAGAAGAGCATCTGAGTGCTATAGAAATCCCGAAGGTTCCTGGGCTGGATTTTGAAGAGTTTGGTCTGGTCTCCGGGGTTGTCATCCCCCCAAAATTCAAGGCATCGGTATTTTCTAAGTATGATGGGGTCTCTTGTCCTAAAATGCATCTCCATTCCTATGTGAGGAAGATATAGCCTCATACTGCTGACAAAGACTTGTGGGTTCACTTCTTCCAAGACAGTTTGTTTGGAACACAACTGGGTTGGTTCTATCAGCTGGAAAGAGACAATGTTCGTAACTGGGAAGACCTTGTTGCTGCATTTTATAAGCAATATCAGTATAATGCAGACCTCGCTCCCACCCGTACACAACTCCAAAATCTGTCTATGGGTTCGAACGAGGGTTTCAAGGATTATGCTCAGAAGTGGACAGATTTGGCTGGAAGAGTTCAACTTCCCTTGGCTGACAGGGAGCTCATGGATATGTTTCTGGGAACTTTGACTGGGCCATTCCTCAACCATCTGATTGGAAGTTCATCGGTGGGTTTTACTGAACTTATCTTAACAGGAGAAAGAGTGGAAGCTGGAATCTGAAGTGGAAAAATTCAGAAGGATGCCTCTTCTAGTGCTGAGAAGGAGCCACTTGCTGGTAAGAGGGAAGCCAATACTGTGTATGGCCAGAAGGGTCGTAATAAGGCAGACGATCACAATCAATCTATGGGGGCAATACTGGTATCTAATCCTACGCCTATGTAACGACACCAATAGGGGAATCAGCGTAAAGAGGTCATGCCTAAGAGACAATTCACCAGAATTAACATGTCACTAGCTCAAGCGTTACAATACATGTTGAAGGTAGGGTTGATTACGTTAAAGTCTCCTCTGCGAAATCCCAATACTTCTGCTCCTAGTTACCACCTCGGCGAAAGGTGCACATACCATTCTGATAGTCCTGGACATGATACAAATGGTTGATGGGCTCTGAAGAACAAAATTTAGGATATGATTGACGCCAAAGAGATTGAATTCGACCCTCCAAAGACTCCCAACGTGATCACTTCTCCCGTGCCAAAACATGGCTAGGATTGAAAACATTTTTGTTCATTAAATTCTCAATTTGTATTTTCTTTGCTTATTCGAACAATTATTGTCATGTCAAAACTTTGTTATTTCATTAATGCATTATACATGTTTTTCTTGAATTAATCTGTTTTCACTATGCTTAAACTTCTATATACTTCCTTTTCATGATATTCAACTCTCGATTAAAAACTCTAAGCCTTAGAGGGAGGATGACGAAAATGATACCACAATCTCTACAGTATGCTTTTGAACAGACCCTGCTGATGATGTACATGCGTTGTTTCAAATCCTAAATAGTGGAGTTATAAGGAAGATAATCCCTAGTTAACCCCTTCGAGCCAAAGAAGTAGGAGTTTTTCTTTTCGCACAAATTAAAACCCTTAATCATAACCTGGGGTATGGTAGTTCTCTCAGTTAATTTAGAGGCGCATTCAGTCACAATCTGTCGCTTCGTACACAATGAATGGCATCGAAGACGTCCTTCTAAAACAAAAGACGGTGATGATTCTATATAGTCGTCAAGACATGCAGTCATTATCTCTTGAAATAAAAGCCCATTAAGTCAAAACCTATGAAGGAGACTTAAGAGAAAAAATTGGGGCATCCCGCTGACTATAATCATAAAAGAAATAGTTCAGGCAAAAAGAAGGGATAACGAAAACCAAAAAAAAAGAGGTTACTACAAATCCTAGACAAAAAGAAGATTACAAAAATGACTTCCTTTTCAAAACAAATCATCACCAAGTATCAGAGAAAAGATTCCAGACGCAATCGGGATCTAAACGCGCAATTAACTGAGCATATGACTGAAGAACATCACGAAGAGCGGGTTGGGTACAAATAAAATTTGAGCCTTTATCCTTTGTTTCTTGAACCGTGAACCAGGCCACGTTATAACCCTTAAAAGTCTTAGCTGAAGCATGGGTTAGTTTTAGAGCATACTGTTACAAAGGTATCCTGACTCCTGTAGGCTTTGTTATGAATCTTGAGTTGATATGACATTCTTGCAAATTTCGTTTTACTACACAAAACACATTTTCAAAAAAATTTCAAGACAAACATGAGTTTTGCATTATTTAAATGACATTGTTTGCATATGACTAATTATTTGACAGCAGAGAAATCCTCATAATGGATATTCAATGAAAATACATCCTCTCAATGGATAGAATCACCTCAGTGGAAAAGACACTTCCAATAACAGGTCTTCCATAAGTAAGGGGCATGACATGATGTCTAAACACACCAGGGGCAGTCTCTCCAAAAGTGCCAAATAACCAGGGGTAGATCTCCATCTGAATCGCTTGGGGCATTACGCACGCATTCCAGCAACGAATCATGTTCCATCAAGAAAACATTTTTGACAGTACTATAACACAACACTATGGACAGTGACAACTCTCTACATCCTGAAAGCGTGGACATAGTCGGAAATACTACGTGTGAAAAAAAGACCCGCTAGGTTGACACACCTAGGCAAAAATAAGGGAATCCCGACGAACCAAAAGGGTTCGGGCAAAAGTTAGGGATATACATAAAAAAATCTGTACACCATACAAGTCGAAAACCTGAAAAGGCGGCTTCGGAAAAAAGGTATCTCGGTGGACTGAAAACCCGAAAGGGCAGTCCAGGAAAAAGTTAGGGATTTAAAACGTACGACTATGTCCCGTCACCTGTCTATCAGTGGAAGACTTATACCTTGATCAACATTCATCAAGAGCACTAGAACCGAGAAACGGTTTAGATACGATCCAGATGCAGATGTCATTCTGCTACTTATTCAAGATTTTCATACATCGAGAAACGGTTCTGATACGATCCAGATACGAATGTCATTCTTCTACTTATTCAAGATTTTCATACATCGAGAAACGGTTCAGATACGATCCATATACGGATGTCATTCTGCTACTTATTCAAGATTTTCATACATTGAGAAACAGTTCAGGTACGATCCAGAGACGAATGTTATCCTGGTACTTATTCCAGATTTCTCTTCTAGAAATAATTCAGGTACGATCCAGAGACGGATGTCATCCTGATACTTACTCCAGATTCTCCTCCAAATAAAGTTCAGATACGATCCAGAGACGGATGTCATTCTGACACTCATTCAACACATGTTTCAAATACAGTTCAGATACGATCCAGAGACGGATGTCATTCTGACACTCATTAAATACATGTTCAAGTATAATCACGACATAGATCCATCCACAAAACCACCGCATGTACTTTTTCCAGCATGGTAAAAGGGGAAGAGACAGTTGGAGGCGAAGTCACTATCACATACAAGCCAGTGATACTTATATTCCCCACTGAGCCGAGACAACCAAGGTCCGACCTCCGTATCCCCAAGAAGGAATTCCTTCCCCAGCATGTTCTTTCAGAAAGTTGATATCTGCGTTCCCCAGCCGAGTTTTATAACCATGGGCAGTTTATAAAGCCATCTCCCGAGAAGAGTTTATTTCTCTGACAACAGAAGCTCAATCTCCAACAGAGCTCTTCTCTCCAGTAATGGAAGTTCATCCCCAACTGAGTTTATTTCTCCAAATCAGCAGATCTTCCAATAGAGTATCTCTCTTCCCCACATAGTCATCCCCCGCAGGATTATTCTCATACAGAGTCTCCTCCGTAGAATGTTCTCAAGAAGAATGAATGTAAATCCCCATCTAATCATCTTCGGTCATTATCCCCAGCAGAAACGAAGAGCTCAACTCCTTATACTCTCTAGCAGTAGTCCAAGATTTATTTTCCCCCGCTAGAGAATATCACAATAGCATTGCATATCCATACATCATGGCATGTGCATACATATTATACAACACAATCTCATTTATTTTGAGAACATCATTACTCAATACATTTCATACATCATAACATTAGATACGACTAACTCTTTACCTTTCAGGGAAAGATGCAATCTAGTTCTCACAAGTTCTCTCTAGTTCAGTCAAACCGACACCAAGGTTTCTATTCTAGTTGAAGATATTCCAACACTTTTCAAGATTTTCTCTGGTTCAGTCAAACGGACACTAAGGTTCTATTCTAGTTGAAGATGTTCTAAGACTTTCGTCGGGGTCATCCGAATCGCCGCTAAGATCCTCCTGATTTCTATGCCAGTCAAAGTCAATCTGAGACCTTCCCCCGATTCAGTCAAATCGATGCTAATATTTCTTTCCCGGTTTAAGATAGCTCGAGACCTTTCCCTGGTTCAGTCAAATCGATACTAAGATTTCTATTCCAGTTAAAAAATCTATGAAGCCTGGAAACTGACCAGATAACAGCTTAATTTCCCCCAAATTATTGAAGCCTGGAGCATGACCAGATAACTGTAAAAGACACTGAAACCTGGAGCACGACCAGATAATGGTATAAGACGTTGTGAAGTCTGGAGCATGACCAAATAGCAGCAAGTGACACTATGAAACCTGGAGCACGACCAGATAACAGTATGAGGCACTGCGAAGCTTGGAATCCGACCAGATAGCAATTTACCCGGCCAATTACTATTGAAGCCTGGAAATGACTGGATGTTAGTATACCTTAAATTCAAGTTAAAACCCGGATGCGACCGGATAACCACTTAATTCCCTCTGAAGCCTGGAGCACGACCAGATAACGGTTTTTGAGATTGCAAAGCCTAGAGCACGACCAGATAGAAATTTTAATCTTATCTCCCCAATAAGTGACTGTAAAACCTGGAGCTTGACCAGATAGCAGTCAGTCTTATTATCCTCAGCAAATTACTATAAGGCCTGGAGCATGGCCAGATAGCAGTTCATTTTCATCTCCTCGACTAAGAGATGATTCCCCAGTAGAGTAATGGATAACTAAAGTTCCTAAAATTCCATTTCTCCTAAGACAGAGACCAACATTCCTCAGCAGATTCCTCCTCAACGACAGGAATAAGAATTCTCATCAAAGGAATATCTCAGGAAATCAACATCCTCTAGATGGCATCTTTAAGCCCATCTCCAGTGATTCTCTGTCATATCTTCCAGATGGCATATTTAAGCCCATCTCCAGTGACCTTCTGTCATCTCCTCCAAATTGCATCTGTAAGCCCATTCCCGATACTACCTACACAGTCCAGCACCATCTCAGACGAGTGCAAATTTCTAGGCACTCTAGTGTTCAATCATCTTCCTCATTCAGATAACGAAAGGCAGATAGTCAATCTACATCCTCGGGTTTAAGAAGATTGAACAAGGGCAGTTGTTGTACCCCAAAATTTTCCCTCTCATTTTACTCAAAACATACTCATTGAAATCCTCAACTTGCTCAAGGATGTCCAAGAGCTGACCAGACAAACTCTCTCCTAAAGCAATAAACGTCCATCTAGGGCTTCCATTTTCATCAAGATGGGTGAGCTCCAAAGGAATCATATGCTCTCCATAGTCCTAATATGTTCTCAAGACCCTCCATGTCATGTTTCAAGCCTTGTACAAGAAGTTTGCTCAGTCAACTGCTCAGATGCTTGAAAATCTGTTGTATTAGGTCAAAAGTCAATTGTGGCCCACATACAGTCAAACTTCAAGATTTTTGGTCAAAATCAACATTTTGAAGTGATATCTATCATTTTATCAAGGGTTGATCATGATTCCCGAAAGAATTCTCCTAATTCATCAAAACTCAAAAGTTGCTAAATTAGGGTTTCTCAGGAAAAGTCAACCAAACTTTGACCAGGCATAACTTTCTCATACTTTATCAAAAAATTCCCATCCAAGGCTCATTTTGAAGAGGATTCAATTCCCTACAACTCATCTTCATCCTCCCAAGCTGCTTCCAAGAGGTGATGGATTCATCTGGGAGACTCTTGTACCAGGACATAGCTCCCTTCCTTAGTGTGGTCGGGAAAAACCTGCATTTGATGGCTCCTCTGACCCCTCGGTAGTCGAGAAGAGCGTCGATGTTCTCAATATGTTTGTCGGGATCCATCATCTCATCGTACATCCCCAAAGGGGGTGGTTTCTCTAGTCCGACCGGAGAGAGGCTTCTGTAATTTCCCTCGACAACGGTCTGTGTGGCTCGTCGTTATCGCTATCTACAAGAGACAAAGAAGGGGAGTGATAATTCTGTCTCCGTCGGGTGTCATGGTCTCGACGGGGGGGAAGGACTCCTCAGCTGCTGCCTCATCTTGGGCGATGGTGATCGTCAGCGGTCGGCTTGGCGATCGTATTTCTTTCTCTTGGATGATAGAAAGTCTTGACCTTTTGGGGGAGGTAAGCGATTGCGTTTCTTGTAGAAAGAAACGTCGCACTTCTCCTTTGTTGGTGGAAGGCCACGCCTTGGCGGCGATGTGTTGGGGGAATATCATCGTCGGGATCTCTGAGGAGGAGATCTTGATCGCTTATGTTCCCAGGCCCCCATCTTTTTGTTATGTTGCAAGATAAGGGTGTTAGTTTGGTTGATGGCAGTGAGCAATGTTGTGATGGCTGGATTGGCGCTTTGAGGGCTACGAACTGGTTGTAGGATATCTGACAGTTCCTCAACGGGGATCTTGGGACACTGTCCGTCCAAGAATTGTTGATCGTCGCGCTGGGCACCGATGAAGTCTGGGGAAGCAGTTCAACTGTCATGGAGATCAAAGTTATCCTAGAGGTGAGGATGTCCCTGACCTGCATCAGTCTTGTGCACCGAGGAAAGCAGAATCTTTCTAGATGGATGATGATCGTCACGGTCAGTCGTGATTGTTGAATGGAGAGGATCTTTGGTTTTTAGATTACAAGGAGTAGAAAACGGGGAAGATAGTTTCTGTTGTACCCAAAAATTTCCCTCTTATTTATCAAGTTTTCTCACAAAGATCTCTCTTGGTTCAAGACTGCACTAGGGTTGGTCAGCTCAAGACACCTCCTTAAGCACTAATGACCAAAATTAGGGTTTGAGATTGCACAAGGATAATTGAACTTTCAATTCTTCATATGACTTTCATGGATCATTATGGACCCCCAAGATTATTCATGTCAAGTTTCAAGCTTTGGATCACACTTTTGCTCAGTCAAATGAGCAGTTGACCTAAAAATTAGTTGTATTGGGGAAAAAGTCAACTATGGTCAATTTATAGTCAAACTTCATAATTTTTTATCCACATCAATATTATGAACTCATATGTATCATTTGATCAAGTTTGGACCATAATTCCTCAAGAAATTTGATCAAATCATCAAAAGGGCAAAATGGTCAAAATTAGGGTTTTGATTGAGAAAAGGCAATTTCTGATTTTTGACCTAGAAAATGGTCAATTGGTTTGAAGCATGGTTTCAAGAGTTCAATTTCATCTTTTTGACCTAATGGCATGACCCAAAACATTGCTCAAGATCAATTGGATTGATAGTGAATTTTCAGTCAACTGTATACTGAAAAGTCAAACTTTGACTTTTTGGTCAAAATCCAATGTCAAAGATCACAATTCATCAAAACATGTCAAAATATGAAACTTATTCATCAAGAAATCAAAAATTCAAGATTTCATTTTGAAAAGTCAAAGTTTTCTAACTTAGAAATTTTTCTAAGTGTTTAAAACTTCATGTTTTTTCATAACTTTGAGCCAATTTTTCACCATGATGCAAGAGGATTCAAAAGAAACTTTCAAGATGGAAGTTGTATATCTCCACGATATCTATAAAATTTCTTTACACAACTTCTTCTAAAAATGCTTGTATCTCAAGTTATTAATTCATAAAGTCGTGGTCTTGAAATTGAACACTTAGTGAAATTTTGCCCTAGTTTTGGTCAGAATTTTGACCTAACTTCATGGCACTTTTTCATATATTTCCAAGGGGAATTTCCAAAAGTGATTCAAATAGGGTTTTTAGAGAACATTACAAGCTTTCTAAAATGTTAGAGAACTCCTTGATATCATTCCTGAGCAGGGAGAATCGAAGACAGGAAGTTAGGGTTTTCAAACTTGAATTACAAGCCATTTCATGATGAACAAGAATTCAAATCCAAGCCTATGCTGCATAATCTTCACTTTGCATGCCTCAAATTTGTTTGTCACTCCATAATTAAATGTTTACACAACATATAGAGCCATTTTCCAAGCATTTGAGTCATTATCCGAGTTGCATTTTCATTTTGGAAGAAAGTAACCATTTCATTCTTGTAAAGAAGCTTTAATCACAAAGTCAATGCATAGAGCTTTGCACTTGTTCCTTCGGATCACAAGCAATGTCAAAGGAAAAATAAACATGTATAGAGCCTCCCATAAATTCAGGTCATGCTTGTACTATTCCTTGAAACCATGTTTTCACTTTTCTTCAAAATCAAGTAACATAGCCATAAATCTACATCTTGTGCTTCTGGCCTCCTCAAGTACTCTAACCTTTTCCTTACTTATGCACAAGTCTATTGCAACATAACACACGAATACACAAGATCCCAAACTCCCTGAAAACTCAGATTGCACAAAACCTCCATTTTTGTGTCATTTCTGAATTTGAACTTCAATCTTCAAAACCACTCGTGCATTTCTTGACCTTTTAGTTTCAATAGCTTCCTCATATCAAATACAAACTATCCATGTCCCTGTTTGCAGACTCTAACATCATCTTCATCAACTTCCATAGCCAAAAATAGAGCATTATAGTTGGAGTTCTCCAAGCCACTCTAGCCACTCTCAACTCAAGTTAAGCATTGCATTAGCTTCCTAGAGGTCCAAGGAAGCTAACCTGATCATCACCACTGCTTGAAACAAGCTCAAATCCATTTCACGATTTCCAGTTTTGAGGTATTTTTCTTGAACTTCTATCTTCATATTTAGGCATTGTTAGGCTTGCATTTGTGAAGATAAAATATAGACATCATTTCCCTGAAACTATACATGTCCATAGATTTCATTTATTTTGATTGAGCTAGAAGAGTTTTAAGTTTGAACTTTCTGAAATATTTAGGTCTGAATTTGGTACTTTTAGAATTGTCATTCATCTTTGATTTATAGCTTATGATATTTATATGGTTGGATTCGTGTGACAAAATGGAGCAATTTTCATGTTTACATTTTTGCAAATGGTTGAGAAATGAATAAGTTACAGATCCTTTGGCTGGAGGTTAAAGATGAAGTGAAATTAGGGCACGTTTTGTGTTATGTATTTATCCTTTCACACAAGTTAACGGATGTATCACCACCCCATTAGTTAAAGCGCGCGCCTGTCACCCTTAGGTCCTGGGTTCAAGCCCCAGCGTGACCTTTTGCTTTTTTTTCCCACTATTTTCTGACTTTTTGTGTTTTTTTGGCAGCGCTTGGACTTTTATTGTGGGCCTAATCATTTTTTCTCATAATACCTCTTGCATTACTGATCCACCCCCCTGACATTTCTTTATATTTTTATTTTATTTTTCTTCATTATTATTATTATTAGTAGTAGTAGTATTAATATTATTATTAATATTATTATTATTATTATTACTATTATTATTTTCATAAATCATAAAAAATCCAAATTTATTTTTATTTATTATTTATATTTATGTATTTTATTTTCTCCATAAAATAAAAAGACTAAAAAATATTTTCTTAAAACAAATTAATTTCTTCTTTTTTCTCTTAAATAATTAATCCTTAGACTTAGGTTAAATTAGTATATTATTTTATTTCTAGTCAAAATTCATTTAGAACTTAGGTTATTTTAATTAATTAATCTTCATTTTATTTTCATTAAATTAAAACCTTTTCATAAAAAACCCTAAAAATCCTTTTCAAATTAATTTATTTTCTTAATTAGTTTAAGTTAATTTTATTTAATTTTAATTAATAATTTTCTTTAATTAGGTCAAGACAAAAACCCCTTTCATAAAAAAATAACAAAAATCATTTCTTTTTCCATTTATATTCTTGCATTTTATTTTCAATTTTGTACAATATTCAATATGGTTGTAATAGATAATTAGGTTTACTTTTCTTTCAATCCCCATTTATAAATTTGTACACCTCCCTCCCATAATGATGTAATAGCATAGTAATTTTACTTTTCGCAATTTATCGCTTTATATAAATGCTAGTAATTAGAGTTTGTATGAGAAGATAAAATCAACAAGTAGTAAACCCTAATAAAAGACTAAAAAAGCATGAAAATCAATACACTTGCACACAAGCACCCATAGGGTAAAATCCACTTGGTTGCCTTATAAAAAATGGCCATATTATACATGTGAGGTATTTTAGCGAAAACAAGCAAAAATACAAGATCATAGTCCCTCGATGACGCTATCTATGTTACCTTTTCAAAATGATCTTAGTCCCTAAAGAAAGATGCTAAGATACCTTGCAACATTTCTAATCATGGTTATATGATTACTCACGCCCGTCCTGTTTACATCCAAAGATAGGGTTACTTACCAAATCAATGGTAAGATGACAATGTCAAAGGAAAGAGGAAATAAACATGAAAGACTTTTGAGTAGATCGATTATTCCTAGTTGCTTGCTCAATTTCAAAACCAAAACATCCTTGCTATTTTCAAAACAAACACCAACACTTTCAAAACATCTTTCAAACTTGAAAACATTTTCAAAAGATCAACACTTTGTATACATTCTTACGAACGAGAATCATTACAAAGTTTGTCTAAACGATGGCGCATTTTCAAAATACTTTCAAAAAACTACACAAAGTACATTTTCAAACAAAAGCAAGTGATCTAGCAAGCAACTAAGATCCCATGGAAAACTATGGATGGAAAAGGTGCTAACACCTTCCCTTTTCATAATCTACCCCCCGAACTCAAGAAACAATCTAAAAGGTCTTTCCTGTTCTTTTTCACCTTTCCTTATTGGATAAAAGAAAAGTAGGTGGCGACTCTTGCTAACCGCAACATTTGTGATAAAAACGCAAAACAACCAAGTCAGTTCTCCCACCATATCACAGAACTGGCGACTCTGCTGGGGAGAATTTTTAAAAGTGGGGTTACCTTAGGGCTAGATCACATTTACTTGCTTTCTTTGTTTGACTTGTATGCTTTACATTATGGTTCTTTGTTTGGGATTGAATCCTCTATCCGAATTTTGGATACCTTATAGTTAAGTAGCAATACGTTGTTAAAACTGTACGGGGTATACCGACATGGTCTAAGCAATATCTACGTTAGTGCGACATATTTGTGGGTACCGGTAGCCCTTGAGTAGTCAAGGAGAATACGGGGCTGCTGAGTGATGTCATGAAGCACTAATGAACTTTTAGAACCTTTACTTGACCAACTTGGCCATTAGGACGTAGTGAGATGACCGGCTTTGGTGCAGTCCAAAGTTGGTAGATACTCGATACTACACTCATTGAGGTTTGGTTTTTTGGGCTTGTGCTGAAACAATGCCCAAGGAAACAAACCAATGATATTGAGCTCCCTTAGAACCCAATTACTATTGCTAGGGTAGGTTTGAGCCAACTAAACTTCAAGAGGGTACTTACCTATGAGACTCCATGCAAGCCTAAACCTAAGGACTTGTTTGCTTTGTATATATTTACTTGTACATAACATCATAAACATCATAACATCATACTCATACTCACTAACCATTTCAAGGATTTTTTGGATTTATCTTTGTTTTGTTTTGTAAGACATGGATTCTATTCGCAGGAAAACTATTCAAGTCAATCTTGTAAGGGTCCCTCCTCAACTTAAAGAGCTAGAATCAAGGATTCCTGAAAATTCTCCATTTACCGAAAGACATGGTCGCCTACTAAACTTGGTTACCTCCAACATTGATGAAGACATGATGAAGGTGCTCTTTCAGTTCTTTGATCCCTTACACCATTGCTTCATATTTCCCGATTATCAACTTGTGTCGACTTTGGAAGAATTCTCCCAACTCTTGAGGATTCCCATTCTCAATCAACTACCTTTCAACGGTACGGAAAGAGATCCAAAGCCATAAGAGATTCCTCAAGCTCTACACTTGCAACCATCTGATATCATAACTAATTGGGAAACAAGGAGTGGTGTCAAAGGTTTCCTAGAAACATTCTTGTTTGAGAAAGCCCAAAACTATTGGAACTCTTTGGATTTGCAAGCCTTTGAGGAAATTATGGCTCTCCTCATCTATGGGATGGTTTTGTTTCCAAATCCTGACCAACTCATAGATGTGAACGACGTCAAAATCTTCATGTCTCGTAACCTGGTGTCTACTTTGCTAGGGGACATCCTACATTCCTTTTACACTCGCACTATGAGGAAAAGAGGTATCCTTATGTGTTGTACTCCTCTCTTGGAAAGATGGTTTATTTTGCATCTTCCCCAATCTGTATTGAAGAACGAGCAAGGTTCAAGATGGTCCCATAGGTTGATGACGCTCAGACATTCAGATATTCATTGGTGTTCCTGCTCTTTGGAGAATGTTACTATCGTCGACCATTGTGGAGAATTCCCTAATGTTCCTTTGCTTGGCATTAGAGGAGGTATCACTTACAACCCCTGCTTAGCCCTACGACAATTTGGTTAAGCCCGGAGGGATGGTCCCCATGAGATGCTTATCCAAGGATTTGTATTCGACTACGAGAATGACAATCAAGGTTACCGTTAGAGGTTTATCCGAGCATGGAGGATGGTGAACAAGGTGGATAGCAAGACACTAGGACATAAGAATTCCATTCCCCTCGAGCCTTACCTTAAATGGGTACGAGCTCGTGCTCAAAAACTTGTGATGCCTTATCCCTCCATCTTACCAGTCATCATGGAGCCTGTGGTCGAAGGAGATGTTCCCTACACTATCCTCCATCCCGACATGCCTACCTCTCTCGAAGACTTACAAAAGGGTTGGATCCAGCTGAAGGAAGAACGATATACTTTCGAGGCTCAATTTTATGCTAGTGAAAAGAGGATCTTGGAGCTTACAAAGCAGCTACAAGAAGAGCAAAGTGTGAATGCTTACCTCGCGCCAAAGAGGATGCGTTCGGTATTTTTATCTTAGAAAGTTATTTTGTAAGCCCAAGAGGCATGATGTAATCTTTCTTGTTTTGTATAATGAAAATTAACGTTTGTTCATTCTTTTGTCTATACAAATTTAAATCTCATTAATCCTTGAAATCATTTGCATATACATATTCATGCATCATAACATGACAAGTTTTTGCATAACAGGTTTCCTTATCTTTCTATTGTTTATTTCAGCAAGATGGATCTAGAGCAAACTGTGAAGGATCTCCAAACCTAGAATTCTCAGTTTTAGGAGACTCTACTAGCCCTAGCCAAGGGGCAGAAAGATATGATGGCTTTGCTGGCCGTTAAGAAGAAGCCATAGAAGAAAGCTCTACTCAACATGGGTAGAAGGTTCAAGGAGACAATCCGTTAAATCCCAGTAGGAGGAGATTCATCTGAAGAGGACGAGAACCAGATTGGTGAGGTCAAGAGTACTCAGGCCGACAGTATCAATGATCAAGTATCTGATGATGATTATTTCAACGAGCAGTATCCACCCACTGATATCAAATACAAGCAGTTAGAAGACAGATTGAAAGCTGTAGAAATCCAAGCCGTCCCCGGTTTAGATTTTGATGATTTGGGTTTGATCTCTGGGGTAGTCATTCCCCATAAATTCAAAATACCAATCTTTGCAAAGTACGATGGGGTTTCTTATCCAAAACTCCATTTGAAATCTTATGTGCGCAAGATACAACCGCACACTACTGATAAGAAGCTCTGGGCTCACTTTTTCCAAGAGAGCTTGGCTGGAACATAACTTGAATGGTTTTATCAGTTAGATGGTTCTCGTATCAATACTTGGGAAGATTTAGCTACTTCCTTCTACCATCAGTATTAGTACAATGCCGACTTGGCACCAACGAGGGTTCAATTGCAAGATATGACCATGGGGAAGAATGAAGGATTTAAGGAATATGCGCAAAAGTGGAGAGACCTTGCTAGTAGGGTCCAACCTCCCTTGACTGATAGGGAGCACATCTACATGTTCATGGGTACTTCATTCGGTCCTTTCTTTAATCTGTTGGTTGGCTGCTCTTCTTCTGGTTTCACCTGCTTGATCTTAACCGGCGAAAGAGTTGAAAGTGGCATCAAAAGTGGGAAGATCTCTGTGGAATCTACCTCCACTCTCAATCCTATCAAGAAACCTTTTGCTGCAAAGAATGAAGTCAATGCTGTGTACGGGGAAAAGGCCTATACCAAGAAGAACAATCACCCATCTGTCAATGCTGTCTGAATCTTCAATCCAACTCCTACTCCAAAACCATATGCAAATCATCAACGTTTTGAAACTCCAAGAAGACAACTTATGAGGTTAGGCATGTCACTGTCTCAAGCCCTTCAACATTTTCTCAAGGTTATTTAGTGACATTGTGCAATCCTACCGCCAACGCTGACACCTCGGCACCAAAGTATAATCCGAACGCTAATTGTGCTTACCATTCAAGCAGCCCCGAGCACGAGACTGACCAGTGCTGGGCCTTGAAGAATAAAATCCAGGATTTGATTGATAACAAAACTATTAAATGTGATCCTCCTCCAACGCCTAATGTAATCACCGCGCCTATGCCAAAACATGGCAAGTATGTCAATAAAGTCAACGTCGTGGGTGATTCTGAAGAAGGAGATGCATTTGAAGAGTGGGTGTATCCAACTACAACGAAGCTGAAGAATTGGCATACAAAGGACTTTGTGCCCATCTCCTTCATTGAGGAGTAATATACTTGTTATTGCTTTTCTTTCAACTCAAGAACGTGTTGTCTGTAATATTTTAAACAATGACTTTTCAGCCATATGCCTGGCCCGGGGCACTTTGGTCCATTTGTTAAGGGTTTTATTTATCTTCATCTAAGCATATGATCATTCAGTACATTGGACTCTTTTGCATTAAAATATTTGAGTTCATTGTCTTTCCTTTCTTGCAAATACATTTTTCAAAAAATAGCCATGTATCTTACATGCACACACACACACATTCTAGCAGGTCCACATCCACTCTAGATCCTATTGCCAATGACTCTACTATTGCCGACTATGACTTTGAATGTCCTATCAACCAAGCCAAAGACGAAGGCGATGGATATTGTGACATACCGGGAGAACTAGCCAGACTTCTATTACAAGAGGAAAAAGTTATTCAACCGCACGAAGAGTCAGTTGAAGTAATCAACTTGGGTACTGAGTCAGATAAGAAGGAAATCAAGATCGGCGCTAACTTGGAAAGTGGTGTTAAGAGCAGGTTTGTTCAGATGTTGTATGATTATGTGAAAGTATTTGCTTGGTCTTATGAAGATATGCTTGGGTTGGATACTGACATCGTAGTTCATCGTTTGCCGACAAGAGAGGATTGCCCTCCTGTTAAACAAAAGGTTTGTCGCATGAGGCCTGATATGTCTGAAAAGATCAAAGCTGAAGTGATGTAACAATTTGATGTAGGGTTACTAGTTGTGACATCCTATCCTCAATGGGTTGCCAATGTGGTACCAGTGCTGAAAAAGGACGGAAAAGTTCGCATGTGCGTAGACTATAGGGATCTGAATAGGGCAAGCCCCAAGGATGACTTCCCTCTGCCACACATTTACATCTTAGTTGATAATACTACTCAGCATAAAGTCTTCTCTTTCATGGATGGCTTCTCAGGCTATAATCAAATAAGGATGGCTCCCGAAGATATGGAGAATACTACTTTCGTTACGCAATGGGGCACCTTCTGCTACAAGGTCATGTCGTTCGGATTAAAGAATGCAGGGGCAACATATCAAATGGCTATGGTAGTTTTATTTCACGACATGATTCATCATGAGATAGAGGTATATGTGGATGATATGATTTCCAGATCACAAACCGAAGAAGAACATCTCGATCATCTGTACAAATTATTCGAGAGGTTGAAGAAGTACAAACTAAGGTTAAACCCTAACAAATGCACATTTGGAGTACGATCTGGAAAGCTTCTAGGTTTTGTTGTCAGCAATAAGGGCATTGAAGTTGATCCTGCCAAGGTAAAGGCCATCCAAGAAATGCCAGTACCTCATTCTGAAAAAGAAGTCAGAGAATTCTTGGGTCGTCTCAATTACATTGCTTGCTTCATATCACACTTGACTACTACTTGTGAGCCAATCTTCAAACTCTTGAAGAAAGATCAGGTAGTCAGATGGAATGATGAGTGCTAGATTGCCTTTGAAAAAAATCAAAGAATACCTACAAGAACCTCCTTTTATCATGCCTCCAGTTGAAGGAAGACCCTTGATCATGTACTTGACTGTATTAGAGAACTTTATGGGGTGTGTTTTGGGACAACATGACGAGTCTGGACGAAAAGAGCATGCTATTTATTACCTGAGCAAAAAGTTTACTGACTGTGAAACCAGATATTCACTGCTCGAGAAAACTTGTTAGGCTCTGGCATGGGCTGCTCGCCGGCTAAGACAGTATATGTTGACTCATACCACTCTGTTGATTTCTAAGATGGACCCAATCAAGTACATCATTGAGAAATTTTCCCTTTCCAGACGGATAGCCAGATGGCAAATGATCTTGACTGAGTATGACATTTAATACACGACTCAAAAGGCCATCAAAGGAAGTGTACTAGCAGATCATTTGGCCCATCAAGTTGTGGATGATTATCAGTCAATGAACTTCGATTTCCCTGATGAGAACATCATGCTGGTAACCGACTGTGCGAAACCTGGAATGTATGACGGACCTGAACAAGGATCCCAATGGACTATGGTATTCGATGGGGCTTCCAACGCCTTAGGTAACGAATTGGTGATGTGATCATCTCTCCTGAAGGTTGCCACACTCGTTTCACTGTCAGACTATGCTTCGATTGCACAAACAATATGGCCGAGTATGAAGCATGCATCTTAGGTCTGAAAGCTACTATTGACTTAAGGATCAAGCATTTGGATGTGTTCGGGGATTCCGCCCTAGTGACCAGTTAAGTAAAAGGAGATTGGGACACTAAACACCCTAATATTATCCCTTACAAGGAACTTGTGTTATCCCTAATTCCTTACTTCAAAGAGATCACTTTTGAGCACTTCCCTAGGGAAGAAAACCAGTTGGCTGACGCTTTGGCAACCATGTCTTCAATGTTCAAGGTTAGATGGGACAACGAAGCCCCTATGATAACAATTGAAAGATTCGATAAACTTGCACATTGCTATGAGCTTGACACTGATGCAGAAAAGCCTTGGTACCATGAGGTGATGAGGTTCCTTGAAGCACAAGAGTATCCAGAGGGGACATCTATCAATGACAGAAAGTTATTGCGAAGATTTATAGCCAAATTCTTTCTAAGTAACAGGATATTGTACAAACGCAACCATGATTCAACTCTACTCTGATGTGTGGACAAGAAGGAGGCGGAGGAGATCATTTAAGACATGCACAATGGTTTATTCGGTACTCACTCAAGTGGACATACGATGGCTAAGAAAATTTTAAGAGTCGGTTACTATTGGTCAATGATGGAGACTGGTTGCCATCAACATTCAAGAACTTGTCACAAATGCCAAGTCTACACTGACAAGGTCCATGTGCCTCCTATCCCTCTGAATGTCATGACCGCTCTGTGGCCATTTGCAATGTGGCGCATTGACATGATTGGAGAGATCAAGCCCACCGTTTCCAACGGACATCGCTTCATTCTTGTTGCTATCGACTATTTTACCAAATGGGTCGAAGTCGCCTCATTTTCCTCAGTCACCAAGAATGTGGTAGCCAGGTTCATCAGACACAACCTCATCTGCCGTTATGGTATCCCCGAAAGGATCATCACCGACAATGGGACTAACCTTAACAATGTTATGATCACTGAGCTTTGCACTTAGTTTAAGATCAAGCATCACAATTCTTCTCCGTATAGACCAAAAATGAATGGCGCAGTCGAAGCGGCCAACAAAAATATCAAGAAGATTGTGCAGAAAATGGTAGTAACCTATAAGGATTGGCATGAGATGTTTCTGTTTGCTCTACATGGCTACCGTACTTCAGCTAGAACGTTAACTAGGGTAACTCCCTTTTCTCTAGTCTATGGCATGGAAGCTGTTTTGCCAGTGGAAGTTCAGATTCCCTCACTGAGAATTATGAATGAGGCAGGCTAGGTGAGGACGAGTAGATTCAAACAAGATTGGATCAGCTGAACTTGATTGACGAAAAACGATTAGCTTCTATTTGCCATGGTCAGACGTACCAAAAACGGATAATCAAGGCTTTCAACAAAAAGATCAAGCCTCGAGTATATCAAGTTGGTGACTTGGTGATAAAACGCATCATTCTACCACAAGGCGACCCCAGAGGAAAATGGACTCCCACCTATGAAGGGCCATTTGTTGTCAAGAGAGTTTTCTCTGGCGGTGCCATGATACTGACTACCATGGATGGTGAAGATTTCCCACATCCTATAAACGCAGACATAGTTAAAAAATACCACGCATAAGAGACCCGTTAGGTTGACACAACTATGCAAAATAAGGGCATCCCGGCAAACCAAAAGGTTTGGGAAAAAATTAGGGATATATGCAAAAGATTGTACACCCGGCAAGTTGAAAACCCGAAAGGGTGACTTGGGCAAAAAAAGGGTATCCTGGTGGGTTGAAAACCCGAAAGGGTGGTCTAGGCAAAAGTTAGGGATTAAAAGCGTATGACTATGTCCCGTGGAATCAACACAGACAATTTTATCACCAAGGTCCAAGTTCAGACGGTCCAAGATCAATCCAATCAACTTCTGTCAACGACAAGGGACATTCGAAGACATTGGGGCAATAGTAGAGTTGGAAGGCAATGAGATCATTTAACATGGCTATTTGTTTTCATTCTCGATTTTGTTTTCCTTTCGACAATTTCCTCTTACTAGGATCTCCGTCTCTCTGTACAAAAGTGCCTATTCATGGGCAAAATATCAATACAAATATACTTTGAAGTGTAAAATTTATGTCTTTGTTTTGAATGCAAATTTGTCCAATGACTAAAATTGAATGAACATATGCATATGAACATAATTAAAACTATTTGGCACATGTGTCCTGCTAAGCGGAAAGCATCTCTTTAATGTATATGAAATATCCCCACAAAGTTATCTCATTATGATTATCCCCGCAAGGATGGCTACAATAAACCTTTCCCCAACGGAGTTGCCCACAAAGTCTCTTTGCATAGGATAATCCCCAACCAGAGTCTCAATCTCTTGGCAACTCTCTCTCCAGCTAAGAATATTTTTACAAGTTGAAGCCTCGTGGATCTCTTCCTAAAAAGAAACTCACTTCCCCAACAGGGTTTATTTCCCCAACAAGGTTTATTTCCTCAACAAGTTTTATTTCCCCAATAGGTTTTATTTCCCCAACAACAATCGAGGAACCACAAAATTCCCCAGCCGAGTACATCCTCCCCAACCAAGTCTGTATTCTTCCGGCATAGTCCATCCTCTCTAACTGAGCCCGTTATTCCCCAACTGTGTATATCCTCCCCAGTTGAGTGTATCCTCCCCAAGCTGAGTCTGTCCTACCCGACTGAATCTACACTCTCCAATTCGAATTTTCCTTTCAGATTATTCCAAATCATAGGGCCACAACCCATAATCCCCAATAAAGCTGTCAACAAAGCCTTTACTATTTCCAAAAAGATACTATGAAGCCTGGACCCGACCAGATATTATCACAATTTTCAAGTTATTACTAAATCCTGGACCCGACCAGATAATAGTTTGACTTCTTCAATTGCCGAAGCCTGGGCCCGACCAGATAGCAGTTCAATTCCTACAAAATCATTAGAAAAACTCCTCTTCTCCAGTAGAGTTTGCCACTATCCCTAGTGAATTACTGAAACCTAGACCCAACCAGATAACTGTTTGAGTATCTGAAACCTGGACCCGACCAGATAACAATTAATCTCAATTTCAAGACATTATGAAACTTGGACCCGACCAGATAATAGTCTAACTCTTGAAAGATATAGATGAACCTGGACTCAACCCGACCAAGGTTTAACTTCTTTTCCCCAGTAGAGTTTGCCTCTACCCCAACAAATTACTGTGAAACCTGGATCCAACCAGATATCAGTTTTCAATTTCATCTTTTCAAGCAAGTTATTGCGAAGCCTGGACCCGACCAGGTAGCAATTACCCTCAGAGATTCGTTATGAAACCTGGAAACTGACCAGATAACAACTAAATCCCCAAACAGTTTATGGTGAAACTTGGACCCGACCAAATAGTAATTGACCTCGTCAACCTCAAAAATTTGCAAAGCCTGGACCCGACCAGATAACAACTAACTATGATCCCCAGAGAGACACTATGAAGTCTTCGACCAGATAATAGTACAACTTTCCAAAAACCATGAAACCTGGACCCGACCAAATAGTAGTTACCACTTCAAGTTACTGCAAAGATTGGATTCGACCAGATAATAGTTAACTTCAGTATCCCTAGAAAGTTGTTGTGAAGCCTGGATTCGACCAGATAACTATTCAATTTCAAGAAAATTTTCTGCAAAGCCTGGAATCCGACTAGATAATAGTTAATTCGTCTCTTCCCCTAGAAAGTTACCGTGAAGCCTGGATCCGAGCAGATAGTAGTTGACTACTTCATCCTCAGCAAGTTGTGAAGCTTGGATCCGACCAGATAACAGCTGACATTCAAAAGATATTCTCCAGTGAAAGCATCATTTAAACAAAGTTTGAAGATATGCATATTCTTCATCCCCAACGACAATTAGGGATTCAACCCCCCAGAATTTCCTCAGCAGCAGCCAGAGGTTTATTTTCCCGGAAAAAAACATACATCTCACATTCATACATCATAGCATGTACATACCATATGCATTTAACATAATACCACATCTGGTGAACATCATGCAGGCATATGCATTTTACTAACTTTTTTTCTCATAGGTAAAAAATCAAGTTTTAGTATAAATCCACAAGAGATTTGTGTTGATACTTCTTCCAGTGTTTACCAACATTCCTCCAAATGGTGTCTATAAGCCCATTCACCATCCATCTTCGAGTGCAAATTTCTGGGCACTCTAGTGTTCAATCATCTTCCACCTTCAAGTCACGAATGGCGGATCCGCCAATCTAACTCTTCAGGTTTAAGAATATTGAACAGGGGCAGCTGTTGTACCCTAAAATTTCCCCTCTCATTTATCATGTTTTCTCACAAATATCTCTCTTGGTTCAAGACTGCACTAGGGTTGGTCAGCTCAAGACACCTCTTTAAGCACTGATGACCAAAATTAGGATTTGAGATTGCACAAGTATAATTTAACTTTCAATGCTTCATATGACTTTCATGGATAATTATGGACCCCCAATATTACTCATGTCAAGTTTCAAGCCTTGGATCACACTTTTACTCAGTCAATTGAGCAGTTGACGTAAAAATCAGTTGTATTGGGGAAAAAGTCAACTATGGCCAATTTACAGTCAAACTTCATAATTTTTGATCCACATAAATATTATAAACTCATATGTATCATTTTATCAAGCTTGGACCATAATTCCTCAAGAAATTTGATCAAATCATCAAAAGGGCAAAATAGTCAAAATTAGGGTTTTGACTGAGAAAAGGCAATTTCTGATTTTTGACCTAGCAAATGGTCAATTGGTTTGAAGCATGGTTTCAAGAGTTCAATTTCATATTTTTAACCTAACGGCATGACCCAAAACATTTCTCAAGATCAATTGGATTGATAGTGAATTTTCAGTCAACTGATCAAAAGTCAACTATACACTGAAAAGTCAAACTTTAACTTTTTGGTCAAAATCCAATGTCAAAGATCACAATTCATCAAAACATGTAAAAATATTAAACTTATTCATCAAGAAATCAAAAATTCAAGATTTCATTTTGAAAAGTCAAAGTTTTCTAACTTAGAAATTTTTCTAAGTGTTTAAAACTTCATGTTTTTTCATAACTTTGAGCCAATTTTTCACCATGATGCAAGAGGATTCAAAAGAAACTTTCAACATGAAATTTGTATATATCCATGATATCTACAATATTTCTTTACACGACATCTTCTAAAAATGCTTAGATCTCAAGTTATTAATTCATAAAGTCATGGTCTTGAAATTGAACACTTAGTGAAATTTTGCCCTAGTTTTGGTCAGGATTTTGACCTAACTCCATAGCACTTTTTCATATAGTTCCATGGGGAATTTTCAAAAGTGATTCAAAGAAGGGTTGTAGAGCACATTACAAGATTTCCAAAATGTCCAAGAACTCTTTGAGATCATTCTTGAGCAGAGAGAATCGAAGAGAGGAAGTTAGGGTTTTCAAACTTGAATTACAAGCCATTTCATGATGAACAAGAATTCAAATCCAAGCCTATGCTGCATAATCTTCACTTTGCAAGCCTCAAACTTGTTTGTCACTCCATAATTAAATGTTTACACAACATATAGAGCCATTGTCAAAGCATTTGAATCATTATCCAAGTTGCATTTCCATTTTTGGAAGAAAGTAACCATTCCATTCTTGTAAAGAAGCTTTAATCACAAAGTCAATGCATAGAGCTTTGCACTTGTTCCTTCTGATCACAAGCAATGTCAAAGGCAAAACCAACATGTCTGGAGCCTCCCATAGACTCAGGTTATGCTTGTACTATGCCTTGAAACCATGTTTTCACTTTTGTTCAAAATCAAGTAACATAGCCATAACTCTACATCTTGTGCTTCTGACCTCCTCAAGTACTCTAACCTTTTCCTTACTTATGCACAAGTGTATTGCAACATAACACACGAATACACAAGATCCCAAACTCCCTGAAAATTCAGATTGCACAAAACCTCCATTTTTGTGTCATTTCTGACTTTGAACTTCAATCTTCAAAACCGCTCGTGCATTTCTTGGCCTTTTAGTTTCAAAAGCTTTCTCATATCAAATACAAACTATCCATGTGCCTATTTGTAGACTATAACATCATCTTCATCAACTTCCATAGCCAAAAATAGAGCATTACAGTTAGACTTCTCCAGGCCATTTCAGCCACTCTCAACTCAAGCTAAGCATTGTATTAGCTTCCTAGAGGTCCAAAGAAGCTAACCTGATCATCACCACTGCCTGAAACAAGCTCAAATCCATTTCATGATTTCCAGTTTTGAGGTATTTTTCTTGAACTTCTATCTTCATATTTAGACATTGTTAGGCTTGCATTTGTGAAGATAAAATATAGACATCATTGCCCTGAAACTATACATGTCCATAGATTTCATTTATTTTGATTGAGCTAGGAGAATTTTGAATTTGAACTTTCTGAAATATTTAGGTCAGAATTTGGTACTTTTAGAAATTCTCATTCATCTTTGATTTATAGCTTATGATATTTATATGGTTGGATTCGTGTGACAAAATGGAGCAATTTTCATGTTTACATTTTTGCAAATGGTTGAGAAATGAGCAAGTTACAGATCCTTTGGCTGGAAGTTGAAGATGAAGTGTAATCAGGACGCGTTTTGTGTTATGTATTTATTTTTTTACACAAGTTAACAGATGTATCACCACCCTAGTGGTTAAAGCATGCGCCTGTCACCCTTAGGTCCTGGGTTCAAGCCCCAACGTGACCTTTTGCTTTTTTTTTCCCACTATTTTCTGACTTTTTGTGTTTTTTTGGTAGCGCTTGGGCTTTTATTGTGAGCCTAATCATTTTTTCCCATAATACCTCTTGCATTACTGATCCACCCCCCCCCCCCCCCTGACTTTTCTTTATATTTTTATTTTTATTTTCTTTTCTTCATTATTATTATTATTATTATTAGTATTATTAATATTACTATTGTTATTATTACTATTATTATTTTCACAAATCATAAAAAATCCAAATTTATTTTTATTTATTATTTATACTTATGTATTTTATTTTCTCCATAAAATAAAAAGACTAAAAAATATTTTATTAAAACAAATTAATTTCTTTTTTTTTTCTCTTAAATAATTAATCTTTAGACTTAGGTTAAATTAGTATATTATTTTATTTTCTAGTCAAAATTAATTTAGAACTTAGGTTATTTTAATTAATTAATCTTCATTTTATTTTCATTAAATTAAAACCTTTTCATAAAAAACCCTAAAAATCCTTTTCAAATTAATTTCTTTTCTTAATTAGTTTTATTTTATTTTATTTTATTTTAATTAATCATTTTCTTTAATTAGGTCAAGACAAAAATCCCTTTCATAAAAAAACAACAAAAATCATTTCTTTTTCCATTTATATTCTTGCATTTTATTTTCAATTTTGTACAATATTCAATATGGTTGTAATAGATAATTAGGTTTAATTTTCTTGCAATCCCCATTTATAAATTTGTACACCCCCCTCTCTCCTAATGATGTAATAGTGTAGTAATTTTACTTTTTGCAATTTATCGCTTTATATAAATGCTAGTAATTAGGGTTTGTATGAGAAGATAAAATCAACAAAGTAGCAAACCCTAATCAAAGACTAAACAAAGCACGAAAATTAATGCACTTGCACACAAGCACCCCTAGGGTAAAACCCACTTGGTTGCCTTATAAAAAATGGCCATATTATGCATGTGAGGTATCTTAGAAAAAATAAGCAAAAATACAAGATCATAGTCCCTCGATGACGTTATCTATGTTGCATTTTCAAAATGATCTTAGTCCCTGAAGAAAGATGCTAAGATACCTTACAACATTGGTAATCATGGTTATACGATGACCCACGCCCGTCTCGTTTACAATCAAAGATAGGGTTACTTACCGAATCAATGGTAAGATGACAATGTCAAAGGAAAGAGGAAATAAACATGAAAGACTTTTGAGTAGGTAGATTGTTCCTAGTTGCTTGCTCAATTTCAAAACCAAAACATCTTTGCTATTTTCAAAACAAACACTAACACTTTCAAAACATCTTTCAAACTTGAAAACATTTTCAAAAGATCAACACTTTGTATACATTCTTACGAACGAGAATCATTACAAAGTTTGCCTAAACGATGGCTCCTTTTCAAAATACTTTCAAAAAACCACACAAAGCACATTTTCAAACAAAAGCAAGTGATCTAGAAAGCAACTAAGAGCCCATGGAAAACCATGGATAGAAAGGGTGCTAACACCTTCCCTTTTCATAATCTACCCCCCGAACTCAAGAAACAATCTCAAAGGTCTTTCCTGTTCTTTTTCACCTTTCCGTATTGGATAAAAGAAAAGTCGGTGACAACTCTTGCTAACCGCAACATTTGCGATAAAAACTCAAAACAATCAAGTTAGTTCTCCCACTGTATCACAGTTTCCCACAGACGACGCCACTGATCTTATCGGTGATCAGAACCTGCAGGGTGGTCGAATGACGATCTTCTGTCGAGTAGGAAAGTCGAAGAGGAAAATAGGGGGGGTTGTACCTGCAAGGCACTCCGATGATCAAGTAAGTAAGGGAGCCAAGAGATACAAGCAAAGTTTTAGGATTTTAGTAGTGAATAGTGAATATTCGATATTTGGTCCTCACATGTGTGAGAGTTTATATAATGCCCCTGGCGTGTAGCCATTGGTTCCTGTTTTTGGGTCTGGATATGCGAGTCTGCAAAAATAGGTAACTTTCAAGACTTGGTCATACCGAGCAGGTGTGTCCTTAACTAGTTGTTGGTTCCGAGGAGGAGGTAGGTTACGGGCAGCGGTCTGGTCGGCTCGTGGTTGTCTGGGCGACTTGATGTCGGGCAGACTGGGAGATGCTCGTTAGTCACCACGGGTCGGTGCCGGTCCAGAAGAGCAAACAATCAATTACGACTGATAGGGTCGGGGAGGATTCAGGTCAAGGTTGTATAGGCCACACCAAAGAGGAATTCTAGACTGGGCCCACTCTGGCTATCGGGCCAGTCCAAAACAGTTTAGAAGCCCTTGATCTAAGAAAGATAAAGAGTCAGAAGAAGGAAAGGATAGCAGGCCAGTCAGCCATACACTCAACACCATCTCCAGAGGATTTTCTATTAGGGGAGTGTTGTACCCCAGAATTTTCCCTCCCATATTTCTCAAGACATTGCAAGAATAATCTCCAAATGGCTCAAGATTGCTCAAGAGTTAGACAGTCAAGCTATCTCCTAAGACAGTCAATCTCAAATTAGGGTTTTGTGTTGCATCAAGGTCCTTACATCCAAATGACCTTAAGTGCTCCCCAATGTCCTAATATGCTCTCAAGATCATCCATGTCATATTTCAAGCCTTGCAGAGGAAGTTGGGTCAGTCAATTGCTCAAGAGGCCCAAAAATCGATTATGCTAGGACAAAAGTCAACTGTGACCTATAAACAGTCAAACTTCAAGATTTTTTGTCAACATTCTCCTTTTGAAGGATAATTCATAATTTTATCAAGGGTTGATCATGATTCATCAAGGATTGCTCAAGATTCATCAAGATTCAAAAGTTGCTAAATTAGGGATTTGTAGGAAAACTCAACTCAACTTTGACCAAGCATAACTTTCTTATACTTTATGAGAAATGACCCATAAAAAGCTCATTTTGAATAGGATGAAATTTCCTACAATCCATCTTTATACCCCAATATCATGAAATGCACTCACAATAAGTTATAAATTTGGATATTATAGGTCATTTTTTAAAGTCAACAAAAACACCTTTTTTGCCAAAGCTTATAACTTGAGCATGGAATATCAAAATGAGACTAGACAAAAAGGGTTGGTTATAGGACATCTCAAGATTTCTAAAAAGTCCAAGAACACCTCCAAAAGTTCAAAATTGAAGAAGTTATGCATTGTTGAAGTTGGACATTTTTCCAAAATTGCCAAAAGTTAACTATCCCCAAAACTTCAAATTTTGTCAAATGGGCCCACTCTTTTCCACTTGATTTGATCTTGTAACACTACACACGTGTCCTAGCTTCAGCCTTGTTTCAATTTATTAATTGTTCTATTTTATTTAATTTTTTATTGAATTAATTCATTTTAAATCAATTTAAATCAAATAAAATCCAAATATTGATTACTTAGGATCTTTTTGGTTGTTATAGGTCTTAATTATCATCATGGTCACCATAAAATTCGTATCAAGCCTAATCATGTGCAAAAAGATTGAATCAAATCAAATTTGGAAGGTTTAATAATGGAGAATCATCAAATATGTCATTTTTTTCAAATCTTGATCATGGTCTTAAAACACAATATTATGAGGGAGATTCTTTCCATGCTTTCTTATCTCCTCATTCTCCTCTATAAATAGAGAGCCACACAAGCTTGAAAGACACAAAAATCCTCTCTAAAAAGCTCTCAAAAAGCTCTTCAAAAAGTTCTCTAAAAGCTCTTCAAAAAGCTCTCCAGAAATCAAAGAATTGGTGCAAGTCATATCTCGAGGTTCCGGCCTCTCGCAATTGACATCAAGCCTCAAACCATCCTCTTGAAGTCCTCATGAGTCTTACAAGGCCCAAGAGCAATCCATCACCCGCCTAACACACCCACCGGTTTGGTAAAATTTTAAATTTCGAATCTCTAATTTTAATCACATTTTATGGTATGTTAACGTTTGTTTGAGTTTATATAGAACAGTTATGGATGGTTGAATCATAGGTTCCACGCAAGAATCAAAAAACACCATAGTTAGAGCATGAAGCTTTCGAAGATCCGAGCTCAAGAATGTTTTCTGCACCCTCCAAAAAAGGCTCAATTTCTCTACTTTCTCATATTTTATTTATTTGGTTTAATTATTTTATTTTTACTTAATTAATTTACTAACCAATAACAAATTTTCTTTTTATCAAAAAATCACAAAATATCATTTTGTCCAATTAAAATTAAGAACTTTATTTTTCTTTAATAAATTTTGATTAATTAATTAGGTTTTTAATTCTAGGAGACTTTAATTTTTTTTTGTAAATAAATAAAACTAATTAGAATTTAATAGGTTTAATCACTAATTTAACCATTCTATTTTCTTTCTTTAAATCCAAAAATAACCTTTTTTTCATTTAATTAATTAATTTAATTTAATGTAGTGATTATTTAGATTTATTTCTTTCTTAAAATATAAAAAAAACCACAAAACATTTTCTTTATCAAATTAAATTCTAACTTTTATTTTTGTTAATAAACATTAATTAATTGATTTAGAATTTTAATTAGAATAACTTTCACATTTTTGTAAATAATTAAAATTCAATTAGAATTAATCTAGGTTTTAATTACTAACATTAATTTTGATTTCTTTCTTAAAATACCAAAAGACCAAAAATAATTTATTTTTATTCATTAGTTTAATTAATTTAATTTAGTAATTAATTTAGGCTTTAATTAGACTAACTTTAATATATTTTTATAAATAATAAAATTAATTTATACATAATTAGGTTTTATTAACATTGATCAATTTTATTTTCTTTCTTTAAATATCAAAAAAACCCAAAAATATTTATTTTCATTAATTAATTAATTTAATGTAGTTTAATAATTAACTTAGATAATTTATTTCTTAAAATTCAAAAACAAACAAAAATCTTTTCTTTAACAAAAAGGGTTAAAACCCTAGAACTTTGCGCTCGATTTAATTTCCCGCACGCGTTTGTTTATTTTTATCATATTAATGTACTTGCCTCCGGTTTGTAATAGATAATTAGGACTTTAAATATTTTTACCGCTTTATTTATTTTCTGCATTTTAATTTCAAGGGTTGCTTTTGGCGATGTAAATACTCGACGCCTTGTAATAGTTAGTTTAATTTCCGCAATTTAATTTCCGCAATTTAATTTCCGCAACTTATAAACTGTTAGATGTTTGATAATAGGGAATGCATGACAAGATTGAATGTTTAACTTAAAATCAACATAGATAACCATTGACATGTACAAAGATAAAATAAACCAAAAACAACACATTCGCACATGCGCACTCTTAGGGTACACCTCACTTGGTTGCCTTCGAATGCGGTCATTGAGTATAGGAAGTTTTAGAAGTCGCCCTCTTGTCCAAAGATCATAGTTTCCTCGAAGCGGTTGACTCGGAAAAATGATCTAAGACATTAGGGTTACCGCTAAGGCGTCCTAACATTGCTTTAGTGACCACACGTCCCTTAATCGAATTGACCCTTAAAACTCCAACGACGATGCTACCTACTCCTCAGTAGTGGGATATCATTGTCTAAAGGACATTAACACAGATTGATTCCTTTTTCGAGTAGGTAGATGGTTCTTAAGTACTTGCTCCTTTCTAAAACAAAACAAAACTTTTCGCACTTACACCTCCTTTCAAACAAAAACTCTTTTCAAACCCACAAACACAAAGAAAAGAAAATTTTGAAAACACTTTGAGCAAGTACCTAAGAGCCCGTGGGTAACCACGGATAGAAAGGGTGCTAACACCTTCCCTTTCTATAATATACCCCCCGAACCCTAGAAACATCTCGAAAAAGGAATTTTTTTGTGCTTTTTTCCTTCCCTTGTTGGATAAAATAAAAGTCGGTGACGACTCTTGCTTACCGCGACATTTTGCGAAAAAAAACGCAAAACGCAAACCAGCATTCCAAAAACAGTCAGTTCTCTCCCACCATATCACAGAACTGGCGACTCTGCTGAGGAATTAAATAAGTAGGGTGTACCTTAGGATTAGATCATTGTGTTTTCAATTGTATGCTTTGTATGATTTATATTTGTGGGCTTGTATCAGAGTTTCTATAGATCCTAACCTGGATCTGGGGGTACCCTTTAGGTATGTAGCAATAAACTGTGAGGGAACTGTACGGCGTAGACCGATACGGTTGAAGCAGTAGCTATGTTGGTGTGGCACTTTAGATTGTACCGATATCCCTTGTGTTGGAACGGGGAGAATATGGGTCATCTAAGGGGTCATTAAGCACCAACTGACCTTAGAACCTTTAAATTGACCAACTTAGCCATAGACTGTAGCAGTATGCTACACTCATTGAGACCAAACTCTCGCGATGATTTCGGCCGCAAGAAAAGGTTGCTAAACTGGAATTATGACCGATTGAGGGTAGTCAGTGATATTGAGATCCTCTAGAACCCGGTTACTATTTCTAGCACAGGTTGAACCAACTAAACTGAAAGAGGGTAATACCTAAACTCCATGCCAACCTGAAATTTAAGGGCTATTGTGTGACTTGTGTGTCTTTAAAACTTGAACTACTTGCATATTCTTGTTATCTTACAACATGAGTTCCTTGCAGGTTTTGTTTATAGTCCTTATCCAATAATTTAGATTTATTGTAGGGTTTACTTACATCACCTCGCACTTTTGCTTAAACGCATATCATACACATCATAACATCATGCCTTAACATTTCCTTAACCATTTCAAGGATCTCAAGGGTCTGTGATGCAGGTTATGGTAAATCAGACGTCAAGCAAGAGGCAAAGAGGATTTATTTTCCTCTAGCCAATGTCGTCTATAAATCAAAACACGATGACTTGAGTCAGGGGATATGACCCACTCGATATGGTGAGCTTGACTCTTGAAGAAAGACTCTTAACGACACGAATTTTCTTCAATCAAAGCTGCGAAATTCAAATTCTAACAAGTTTCTTGTTTACCCCGCGAGATCCTTGAAAAACATTGCATACATATATCATACATATCACTGCATAACAGGTCTCCCAATATAGGTCTCTCATGTTCTCGCTGTTTATTTCAGCAATGGCTTTCCAACAAGACAACAGAGATCTTCAAATTCGAGAAACCCAGTTCAGAGGAATCTTCCTAAACCTATCCAAGGGGCGGGGAGAGTTGAAAACACTCCTTGTTGGAAACTTGGTCAAGAAAAGTCCTGAAGACAATAAGGACGAACGGCTGAAACATCTGCAAGCTGAGGTAGATGCAATGAGAACCCAGATGTTGGGGCAGATGGCTCTTATCCAAGGCCTAACCCGGGAACAAGAAGAACTGAGAACCATTATCAGCCAGCTTCATCAAGACAGATATAACAGCATGAAGCAAACAGTCAAGGCCGGGGATCAAGTCAATAATCAACTTCCGAGAAGTCAAAGGTTTGGTTTGATGAAGAATAGACCTCTCCAAGTTGCTACTACCTCAAGGGTCCAACAACAACCTCACCAAGAACAACTGGTTGATCAGAGTAAGCCAAACATGCCCAGGAGGCAGTTTACCAAGCTCAACAAGTCGTTGTCTCAGGCTTTACAACACATGTTGAGATTGAATCTGGTGATGTTAAGGGACCCTCCTAAGAATCCCAACACAGCCTCCCCAAGGTACAATCCTGATGCAAGGTGTGCATATCACTCCAATAGCCCTGGGCATGATACTAACATCTGTTGGACGTTGAGCAACAAAATTCAAGACCTGATTGATGAAGGAGCATTGGAGCTCACACAAGACGGTCAGATTGAATTCTTTTTCCATCCCCCCAAGGTTCTCCATTTGAAGTGACAAGTACTGAGACGAGAAGACTTTTTGTTCATTATAATTTTCAAGTTGTAATTTTCTTTTGATTGTTCAAACATTTATTCATGTCAAACTTTATTACTTTATCAATGCATTGCATATGTCTGTTTTGAATCAGTCCATTCGTATTCACTATATTCAAATTGCTTTCATTTTTGTGATGTTTAACTCTCGGTTAAAAAATTCTAAGCCTTTTGAGGGAGGATGACGAAAATGATATCAAAATCTCTATAGTATGCTTTTGAACAGACCCTGCTGATGAGGTACAGGTATTGTTTCAAATCCTAAATAGTGGAGTTATAAGGAAGATAATCCCTAGTCAACCCCTTTGAGCCAAAGAAGTTGGAGGTTTTTCTTTTCACAAATTAAAACCCTTAATTATAACCTGGGGCAGGGTATTTTTCTCAGTTAATCCAGGTGCACAATGAATGGCATCAAAGAAGTCCTCCCGAAACAAAAGACGGTGATGGTTCCGTATAATCGTAAGGACAGGCAGTCATTATCTCTCAAAAATAAAAGCCCAATAAGTCCAAACCTATGAAGAAGACTTAAGAAAAACTGGGGCATTCCGCTGACTGTAATCACAAAAAGAAATAGTTCATGCAAAAAAACAGGGATAATAAAAATCAAAAGGAAAGAGATCCTGCAAACTCTCAACAAAATGACTGCCTGTTCAAAATAAACTGTCAGTATCTGAATCATCATTGGAATATCAGAGCAAAGACTCAAATGAGGTCTAAATGAACAATTAACTGAGTTTAGGATCGAAGATCATCACGAAGAACGGGTGGGTACAAATAAAATTTGAGCATTTATCCTTTGTTTCTTAAACCGTGAACCAGGCCACGTTATAACCCTTAAAAAGTCCTAGCTGAAGCATGGGTTAGTCCGAAAGCATACTGTTACAAAAGGTATCCTGACTCCTGTAGGGCTTGCTGTAATCTTGAGTTGACGTCACATTTTACAAAATTTTCCTATCTTACTGAAAAAATGCATTTTCAAAACTTCAAGACAGACATAAGCCTTGCATTCTTGAAATAACATTGTTTGCATATGACTATTTGTTCAAACAGCAGAGAAGTTTGCACAAAGAATATCTAGTGAGCAAAAACCTTCTCAATAAAAAGGATCACCTCAAGTGGAAAAACACTTCCAACCAAGGGGCACGGCATGAGCATTGTCTATCGTCTGGGGCAGTCAAGTCAAGATTCAGAGAATCTCTCAAAGATGCCAAATAGCCAGGGGAAAATCTCCATCTGAATCAATTGGGAGATTAGACATGAATTCCAGCAACGAATCTTACATGATCAAACGAAGATCTTCTGGTAGTATGGCAACACAACACTACCGACAATGACACATCCCTACATCCTGAGAGCGTGGACATAGTGAAAAGATACTACGCATGATCAAAGACCCGCTAGGTTGACTGGCCTAGGAAAAAATAAGGGCTTCTCGGCGAACCAAAAGGGTTCGGGCAAAAATAAGGGATGAAAAATGGAAAAAATTTGTACACCCGGCAAGTCGAAAACCTGAAAAGGCGGCTTGGGCAAAAAAGGGTATCCCGATGGACTGAAAACCCGAAAGGGCGGTCCAGGCAAAAATTAGGGATCAAAGCGTACGACTATGTCCCGTCATCTCGTCACTTGCCTACCAGAAGAAGACTTGTCATTTCAATCGAAAGATACCAAGCACCTCATAGGTTGGGATAATACTCGATCCACAAGGCCTCCGCAGGCACCTTCTCCCGCAGAAATAGGTGCAATAAGAATTGTCCAAGCTGTACAGTTGCTCTGTCCACCAGGTACAAGGTAAATTCATTTGAAGAATATGACCAAAGTACTTTCACTCCCCGCAGAGTAAGACAGTAACGGTAGCTCTCCCCAGCTAAGACTTGCAGCCGTGAACGAATCAGCAATACTCTCCCCAAGCAGATTTCATCCATCATCAACGCTAAAAAGGCTTGATATCCCCAGAAGGTCTTAATATTCCCTAGCGGAGTATAAGAATATTCCCCAAAAAGTATAAAAGTACCCCGACAATCTTAATATTCTTCAACGGAGTATAAGAATGTTCCCCGGCAGAATACAAGATACCCCAGTGGAGTCAATATTTCCCAGCACGGTCTGAAAAAGCTTCCCCAACAGAGTTGAAGCATCATCCCCAGTAGACTCTGGAAATTTACCCCCAGCGGAGTACAAAAGTAAATCTCCCCAACCGAGTTCAAAGGATCATTCCCAGCAGAACTCAGAGGTTTATCCCCACAAAAGTCTAACAGGGTTATCCCCAGCAAGTTGCAACTGAAAGATCATCCCTAGCAGAGTTCTTTCCTTGCACAAGCAGGAATTTAATCCTCAACAGATTTAATATCACCAACAACGGTAATCCATCCCCAGCGGAGTTTATCGTTGAAATCCCCAGTGGAGCTTATCAGCGGAATCCCCAGCGAAGTTTATCGTTAAAATCCTCAGCAGAGTATCCTTTCCCCACAGAGTAATTCCCCCCGGAGAAATCTCCTCATCAGTTTATGTCCTAACGAAGTTTTTCTCTCCTACAGGTTTATCACCTTCGTTCATCATTCCCAGCGGAAACGAAGAATTGAACTCTCCAGCAACTATCCGGGATTTACTTTCCCCAGCTAGAAACATTACATTTCCATACATCATGATACATGCATATACACATCATACAACACAATCTCATTTATTTTGAGAATGTCATTGCTTGATATATATCATGCATTGCATACGACTGACCTTTACCTTTCAGGAAAGATACAGTTAAAGTTCCCAGCTACGTCGAAGACCTGACCGGTTCTTAAATCTCAATTGAATTATCCTCGGTTGAATTTCAGATAAGGTTCTCAATCTCAACAATTTCCCTACGTCATAGTGTGGAAGAGTGTTATAATCTCAACGGTATACTACGTTGAATACTAGTCAGTTCCTAGATCTTGATGTTTTCCTCCATCAAAGTGTGGACGAGTTCTACAATCTCAACGGTATACTATGTTAAAGACCATACAGTTCCTAGATCTTGATGAAGATGTTTCCCTATGTCAAAGTGTGGACGAGTGCTATAATCTCAATGGTATACTATGTTGAATACTAGTCAGTTCCTAGATCTTGATGTTTTCCTCCGTCAAAGTGTGGATGAGTTCTACAATCTCAACGATATACTACGTTGAAGACCAGACAGTTCCCAGATCTTGATGAAGATGTTTCCCTACGTCAAAGTGTGGACGAGTGCTATAATCTCAACGGTATACTACGTTGAATACTAGTCAGTTCCTGGATCTTGATGTTTTCCTCCGTCAAAGTGTGGACGAGTTCTACAATCTCAACGGTATACTACGTTGAAGACCAGACAGTTCCTAGATCTTGATGAAGATGTTTCCCTATGTCAAAGTGTGGAAGAGTGCTATAATCTCAATGGTATACTACGTTGAATACTAGTCAGTTCCTAGATCTTGATGTTTTCCTCCGTCAAAGTGTGGACGAGTTCTACAATCTCAACGGTATATTACGTTGAAGACCAGACAATTCCTAGATCTTGATGAAGATGTTTCCCTACGTCAAAGTGTGGACGAGTGCTATAATCTCAACGGTATACTATGTTGAATACTACTCAGTTCCTAGATCTTGATGTTTTCCTCTGTCAAAGTGTGGACGAGTTTTACAATCTCAATGGTATACTACGTTGAAGACCAGACAGTTCCTAGATCTTGATGAAGATGTTTCCCTACGTCAAAGTGTGGACGAGTGCTATAATCTCAACGGTATACTACGTTGAATACTAGTCAGTTCCTAGATCTTGATGTTTTCCTCCGTCAAAGGAGACAACCCGTCAAAGAAGACAACCCGTCAAAGGAGACAACCCGTCAAAGGAGACAACCTGTCAAAAGAGACAACTCGTCAAAAGAGACAACCCGTCAAAAGAGACAACCCGTCAAAGGAGAAAACCCATCAAAAGAGACAACCCGTCAAAGGAGACAACACGTCAAAAGAGACAACCCGTCAAAAGAGACAACCCGTCGAAAGAGACAAAACCCCTCTGGTCTAGTTAAAATGATTCCTAAAGATTTTTCTGACGCCGATCCAGTTGAAGTTCATACCACCTATCAACAATCTCCAAATGGCATCTGTAAGCCAATTCCCAACATCACATTGCGGATACCACTTCATGCGAGTGCAAATTTCTGGGCACTCTAGTGTTCAATCATCTTCCACCTTCGGATCACGAAAGGCCCGAAAGCCAATCTACATCCTCAGGTTTAAGAAAATTGAACAGGGGCATCTGTTGTACCCCAAAATTTGCCCTCCTATATTTCTCAAGACATTGCAAGAATAATCTCCAAATGGCTCAAGATTACTCAAGAGTTGGACAATCAAGCTATCTCCTAAGGCAGTCAATCTCAAATTAGGGTTTTGTGTTTCATCAAGGTCCTTACATCCAAATAACCTCAAGTTCTCCCCAATGTCCTAATATTCTCTCAAGATCATTCATGTCAAATATCAAGCCTTGCAGAGGAAGTTGGGTCAGTCAATTGCTCAAGAGGCCCAAAAATTGACTGTGTTAGGGCAAAAGTCAACTGTGACCTATAAACAGTCAAACTTCAAGATTTTTTGTCAACATTCTCATTTTGAAGGATAATTCATCATTTTATCAAGGATTGATCATGATTCATCAAGGATTGCTCAAGATTCATCAAGATTCAAAAGTTGTTAAATTAGGGTTTTGCAGGAAAAGTCAACTCAACTTTGACCAAGCATAACTTTCTCATACTTTATGCGAAATGACCCATACAAAGCTCATTTTAAATAGGATTCAATTTCAAACAATACATCTGCATACCCCAAGATAATAAAATGCACTCACAAGAAGTTATAAATTTGGACATTATAGGTCATTTTTGAAAGTCAACAAAAACACCTTTTTTGCCAAAGCTTATAACTTGAGAATGGAATATCAAAATGCGATTATACCAAAAGGGTTGGTTAGAGGACATCTCAAGGTTTCTAAAAAGTCCAAGAACACCTCCAAAAGTTCAAAATTGAAGAAGTTATGCATTGTTGAAGTTGGGCATTTTTCCAAAATTGCCAAAAGTCAACTATCCCCAAAACTTCAAATTTTGTCAAATGGGCCCACTCTTTTCCACTTGATTTGATCTTGTAACACTACACACGTGTCCCAGCTTCAGCCTTGTGTCAATTTATTAATTGTTCTATTTTATTTAATTTTTTATTGAATTAATTCATTTTAAATCAATTTAAATCAAATAAAATCCAAATATTGATTACTTAGGATCTTTTTGGTTGTTATAGGTCTTAATTATCATCATGGTCACCATCAAATTCGTATCAAGCCTAATAATGTACAAAAAGATTAAATCAAATCAAATTTGGAAGGTTTAATAATGGAGAATCATCAAATATGGCATTTTTTTTCAAATCTTGATCATGGTCTTAAAACACAACATTATGAGGGAGATTCTTTCCATGATTTCTTGTCTCTTCATTCTCCTCTAGAAATAGAGAGCCACACAAGCTTGAAAGACACGAAAATCCTCTCTAAAAAGCTCTCAAAAAGCTCTTCAAAAAGTTCTCTAAAAGCTCTTCAAAAAGCTCTCCAGAAATCAAAGAATTAGTGCAAGTCATATCTCGAGGTTCCGACCTCTCTCAATTGACATCAAGCCTCAAACCATCCTCTTGAAGTCCTCATGAGTCTTACAAGGCCCAAGAGCAATCCATCACACGCCTAGCACGCCCACCGATTTGGTAAAATTTTAAATTTCGAATCTCTAATTTTAATCACATTTTATGGTATGCTAACGTTTGTTTGAGTTTATATAGAACAGTTATGGATGGTTGAATCATAGGTTCCACGCAAGAATCAAAAAACACCATAGTTAGAGTATGAAGCTTTCGAACATCCGAGCTCAGGAATGCTTTCTGCACCCTCCAAAAAAGGCCCAATTTCTCTACTTTCTCATATTTTATTTATTTGGTTTAATTATTTTATTTTTACTTAATTAATTTACTAACCAATAACAAATTTTATTTTTATCAAAAAATCACAAAAATGTCATTTTGTCCAATTAAAATTAAGAACTTTATTTTTCTTTAATAAATTCCGATTAATTAATTAGGTTTTTAATTCTAGGAAACTTTAATTTCTTTTTGTAAATAAATAAAACTAATTAGAATTTAATAGGTTTAATCGCTAATTTAACCATTCCATTTTCTTTCTTTAAATCCAAAAATAACCTTTTTTTTCATTTAATTAATTACTTTAATTTAATGTAGTGATTATTTAGATTTATTTCTTTCTTAAAATATTTTAAAAAAAAACCACAAAACATTTTATTTATCAAATTAAATTCTAACTTTTATTTTTGTTAATAAACATTAATTAATTGATTTAGAATTTTAATTAGAATAACTTTCACATTTTTGTAAATAATTAAAATTCAATTAGAATTAATCTAGGTTTTAATTACTAACATTAATTTTGATTTCTTTCTTAAAATACCAAAAGACCAAAAATAATTTATTTTTATTTATTAATTTAATTAATTTAATTTAGTAATTAATTTAGGCTTTAATTAGACAATAACTTTAATATATTTTTTTAAATAATAAAATTAATTTAGACATAATTAGGTTTTATTAACATTGATCAATTTTATTTTCTTTCTTTAAATATCAAAAAAATCCAAAAATATTTATTTTCATTAATTAATTAATTTAATGTAGTTTAATAATTAACTTAGATAATTTATTTCTTAAAATTCAAAACAAACAAAAATCTTTTCTTTAACAAAAAGGGTCAAAACCCTAGAACTTTGCGCTCGATTTAATTTCCCGCACGCGTTTGTTTATTTTTATCATATTAATGTAATTTCCTCCGGTTTGTAATAGATAATTAGGACTTTAAATATTTTTACCGCTTTATTTATTTTCCGCATTTTAATTTCAAGGGTTACTTTTGGCGATGTAAATACCCGACGCCTTGTAATAGTTAGTTTAATTTTCGCAATTTAATTTCCGCAACTTATAAACTGTTAGATGTTTGATAATAGGGAATGCATGACAAGATTGAATGTTTAACTTAAAATCAACATAGATAACCATTGACATGTACAAAGATAAAATAAACCGAAAACAACACACTCGCACATGCGCACTCTTATGGTACACCTCACTTGGTTGCCTTCGAACGCGGTCATTGAGTATATGAAGTTTTAGAAGTCGCCCTCTTGTCCAAAGATCATAGTTGCCTCGAAACGGTTGCCTCGGAAAAATGATCTAAGACATTAGGGTTACCGCTAAGGCGTCCTAACATTGCTTTAGTGACCACACGTCCCTTAATCGAATTGACCCTTAAAACTCCAACAACGATGCTACCTACTCCTCAATAGTGGGATAGCATTGTCTAAAGGACATTAACACATATTGATTCCTTTTTCGAGTAGGTAGATGGTTCTTAAGTACTTGCTCCTTTCTAAAACAAAACAAAACTTTTCGCACTTACACCTCCTTTCAAACAAAAACTCTTTTCAAACCCACAAACACAAAGAAAAGCAAATTTTGAAAACACTTTGAGCAAGTACCTAAGAGCCCGTGGATAACCACGAATAGAAAAGGTGCTAACACCTTCCCTTTCTATAATCTACCCCCCGAACCCGAGAAACATCTCGAAAAAGCAATTTTTCTGTGCTTTTTTCCTTCCCTTGTTGGATAAAATAAAAGTCGGTGGCGACTCTTGCTTACCGCGACATTTTGCAAAAACAAACGCAAAACGCAAACCAGCATTCCAAAAACAGTCAGTTCTCTCCCATCGTATCACGGGGAGAATCAAACTCCTTCTAAAGAAGATATGCCCGCCAAGTAATTGTGGAGAATTATCCTATGAAGCCGAGATTAATTCTTGAGCCCGAAATCATATTCTTCCAAAAATATGTTGTATGGGTTCTTTCCCATGAAGATGATAAAGGTACAATTGTCAGATGCTTTTAAGAGAATACAATTCAATTCATACGATCTACAATCATTCATAGTCTCCCTAGTTGAATTTTTCAAGCGAGCAAGTCCAAGTAAAAGCCTACATCACCTTTAAAATTATGTGTAGGGAAGAAGATGCTAAAATGATCAAGGTTAGATATCTTGTCGTCAATACCCATTTTTCGTATAAGATTATCATCATCATACAACTTGCTTTAAACCTTTTAAAGGTAATCCTATTAACACTACCTCCCCATGAAGAACCCACTACAAAATATATGAGTAGGCGTTATATAAGGAGATTAAGAGACTGTCCAAAAATTCTACCAAGACAAATTGAGGATAAATACAACAACAATGACCACTTGTGTTGCACTAAAACCATACATTTATGGAATGAACTTTGTCAATGTTAACCTCATACAAGAGTATATAGGAGAAAGACTCACACCAATAAAAGATCTAAAACAAGTCTGAATATAATCGTTTTACTTCCAAGCAATAAAATTGGGACCCCTTGTCATAAATCGAAGAAAGGGAGATAGTCACCTTGTTCTATAAAAACATTGGTTTGTACACTTGGGCTGGCATGTCACAAATTGATGCAGAATCTTATTTCATTTCCCTACCATCAATGCCTTGAAGAAATCAAATACTCCACTTGGCTGGCAAACACGGTGTTAGTGAGAAAAACATTGGAAAACTCCAAATCAACATATCAACTCTCTTATGAAACATATTAAATTCAAACTAATTATCAAACGGTGTAGAAACTCCAAAATCAACATACTATATCAACCCTTTTGTGTAATAATATATTTGTTGGAACAAAGGATTCAAGAAAGATGAATATAGTGAAAAACAAGAAGAAGAAGAAGAAGAAGAAGAAGAGAGAGAGATTATTGAGTTAGTTAGTGTAACTAACTCTTTAAAACTGAAACTGTTATTTTGATGTTGTAGTATATGTGGATTACAAAGTAATGACCCTTTGTATAGGCAACAAGGCCAGACCCAAATACAAAATAAATCCAAAATAGCAACTAACAAGAATTAACCAACTAACACACCCCCTTAATTAATGTTATCAAGACTTCTCATCCCAATGCCTTGCTTCAACTCTTCGAATCTCACTTTCTTCAGAGGTTTGGTGAATATGTCAGCTAGTTGCACTTCTGTCTTGCAATGTTCTATTTCAAGCTTCCCTTTGTTTACTTGGTCTCTCAGAAAATGATACCTTTGTTTAATGTTCTTACTTCTACCATGACACATTGGGTGATTCGCAAGATTTATTGCTGACTTGTTATCAACAAACAACTTCATCTTTGACTCCATTATTCTGAGCTCTTCAAGTAGCATTTCGATCCATACTTCTTGGCAAGCAGCATATGATGCAACCATATATTATGATTCGAATGAAGACAAAGACACAATGCTTTTCTTCCTCGAACTCCAGGAGATTAAAGCTCCTTCGATCATTAAGATGTACCCTGTAGTACTCTTCTTTTCGTCTTGATCTCCACTAAAATCTGAATCAGTGTATCCATGCACTTCGACCTTTGTACTGTTCTTCGATCCTTTTGGAAACAACACACCATGATCAACCGTTCCCTTGATGTATCTCAACACCCTCTTTACTGTAATGAGATGACATTCTCGAGGCTTCTCCATGAATTTGCTTAACAATCCCACACTTTGGCCGATATCTGGTCTAGTATTGCAAAGATACCTCAATGATCCAATGATTTGTTTGTAAAGGGTCGAACTTACAAACTCATCATTTGATTCCTTCTTCAGCTTTTCTCCAGTCTCTAATGGAATAACAGCTTCCTTACAGTTGTTCATATTGAACCTCTTCAGTATATCTTGAGCATACTTCGTTTGATGCAAGAAAACTCCTCCTTCGATGTCTTTAAATTCCATTCCCAGGAAGTAGGAAAGATTCCCTAAATCATACATTTCGAATTCTTACATTAACTTTGACTTTACCTTCATTATCTCAGCTTCATTTGCTCCTGTAATGAGTAAGTCATCAACATAGAGGCATAAAATGATTCGATTGGCACTTTCGACATCATTTACATACACTCCATGTTCAGAGACACACTTTGTGAGCCCTGCTTTGATTAGGAATCTATATATCCTTTTATTCCAAGCTCTGGGAGCTTTCTTCAAGCCATAGAGAGCCTTCCTCAATCTGTAAACCTTCGACTCCTTCCCTCTGACGTTGAAGCCTGATGGTTGAGTGACATAGACTTCTTCTTCTAGAGGCCCATTTAAGAATGCTAACTTCACACCAAGTTGGTGCATTTTCCATCCTCTATATGCAACTATCGAAACAATAATCCTGATTGTTTCGATCCTAGAAACAGGCGCATACACTTCATCAAAGACAATACCTAGTTGTTGTAGAAAAACTCTGGCCACCAGTCTTGCCTTGTACTTTGCAATCTCACCATCTGGCCTTCGTTTCACCTTGTAGATCCATTTCACATCAATTGGTTTCTTGTTGTTTCTTTCGACAAGTTCCCAAGTGTTGTTCTTCTCAATGGCTCTAAGTTATCCTTTCATGGCTTCACACCAATTCGAATTGTTCAAGGCTTCACCCAAGTCAATTGGTTTTACTTCAGCCATCATCATGGCTTCTTCGATTAAGTCACCATCAGCATCTACTACTTGATCTAGAAACCTCTCATATCCAGTCAACCTAGTTGACTCAGTTCTTGTTCTTGTGGATCTTCTTTCATTCTGCACATGTGGATCTTCATTTCGACCAGTCGAAGTATTACCTTGTTCATTTTGACTTATCGAAGCTTCATCTTCTTCAAACACAATTGTGACTCTGTCTGATTCTTGTCGAACTGCACTTTGACTCCAATCCCATCCTTTGCTTTTGTCTACAAGAACATCTCTACTGATCACTAGTTTATCTTTGATTGGTGAATACAATTTGTATGCACCAGTCGAATGATAACCTATGAGCACCATGACTTCACTTTGATCATCCAGCTTCTTTCTCAATTATTCAGGTACATGCTTGAAACACATTGATCCAAAAATTCTAAGATGACTTACATTTAGCTTCGACCCTGTTCAAGCCTCATGTGGTGTCTTTTCGACCATCTTCTTCGTTAGGCATCTGTTTAGAATGTATACTGCTGTCGAAGCTACTTCAGCCCAAAAACTCTTAGGCATATTCTTAGCTTTTGACATACATCTGGTCATGTTCAATACACTTATATTCTTTCTTTCAGCAATGCCATTATGCTGAGACGTATAGGGTGCAACAATATCATGCTCTATACCTTCCTCATTGCAAAATCTGGCAAATTCTGCTGAAGTATATTCACCACCACCATCAGTTATTAACTTTTTCAATTTGCAGCCACTTTATTTCTCAGCATGCAACTTGAACTTCTTGAACTGTGTGAATACCTCACTCTTCCTTTCAATGAGGTAAATCCATATATGTCTGGTGAATTCATCAATTAAAGTAAGGAAATACATGTTACCTCCATTGGATTTTACTTCGAAAGATCCACACACATCTTAATGAACCAGTTCCAGTTTTTACCTTGGCCTTATAGGTAAATCACATTTGAATGCCTTCCTTGCCTGCTTAGCTTTGCAGCATTCTTCACATATCTTCTTTGGTTCCTTCACATACGGAAACCCAAGCACCATTTTCTTCTGATTGAGCATACATAAACTTTTGAAGTTTAGATGTCCATACTTGTGATGCCATAGCTAGTTCTTGTCTTCTTCTACATTTGAAGCAAGACATTTATCATCTGATGTGTTGAGTTCGACTTTGAAGGTTTTGTTCTCCACTAATGGTGCTTTCATGATTAGCCTCTCATCATCCCTATATACCTTCATCTGATTATTCTCTAACTTCATATTGAAGCCTTTTGCAAGTAATTGACCTACACTTATCAAGTTACTTGTCATCGAAGGTACATACAGAACTTCAATGATAGTAGCCTTTCGACCATCCTTCCTGATAATCGAAATATCTCCTCTACCACCTGATTTGATATGCCTACCATCTGTAAACTTTATCATCTTTTTGACTGACTCATCTAACTTGGTGAACCAGTTTTTATTGCCAGTCATGTGGTTGCTACATCCCAAATTTAGATACCACATGTTGTTTTTCTCAGTGTTCGATTGAGTGTTCACCAGCAACAACACATCATCAGAATCACTACTTCCAGCTCTTGCATATTGAGCTTCATCACTATCTTTTTCTCAGTGTTCGATTGAGTGTTCACCAGCAACAACACATCATCAGAATCACTACTCCCAGCTCTTGCATATTGAGCTTCATCACTATCTTTCGATCTTGCAGCTTTCTTGCTTCGACAATCTCTAGCATAATGGCCAAAACCTTGACAATTGTAACACTCCACACCTTTCGTGTCAACTTTCTTTCTTCCCAGAATACTTGTTGCACACTCCTTTCAAATCAGTATTCTTGCTTGACTTCTCATCACCATCAAGATTCTTATGCTGCTTCGATTTCTCTTTTCCAGCTTTCTTGTTGAATCTTGATTGCAATGCTTGTTCAGCTGTCTTCTCCCTTTCTGAGTTTCTTTGTTGCAGCCTCATTTCATGAGTCTCCAAAGAAGCTTGAAGTTCTTCCAACTTCATCTCAGATAGATTCTTGGCCTCTTCGATTGTTACAACAAAGTAATCAAAATCTGCAATTAGAGATCTTAATACCTTTTCTATCTTCTGCAGACCGGTTAATGCTTTACCACACGCCTTCATCTGGTTTGTTAGCATCATCACTCTTGAGAAATATGCTGAAATAGATTCATCCTCTTTCATCTGCAGCATCTCATACTGCTTTCTCAGAGTCTGCAACTTTACCTTCTTCAGTTTCTCATGTCCACCATATAAAGACTTCAGCTTTTCTCAAGCTTCTTTTGTTGTTTCTTCTTCGATTATCTTCTCAAACACATCACAATCCACACACTGGTGAATCAAGAACAACGTCTTGCCATCTTTCTTCTTCTGATCTTTGTGCGCAGCTTTCTGGGCTTCTGTAGCATCTTCCTCCAGTTGTGAAATTTCATCATTCACGATTTCTACAACATCTTGAAATCTGAAAATAACCTTCATTTGTGTCACCCATCTTTGATAGTTTTCACCTTTGAAAACTGGGAGATTTGCTGGAAATTGTGTTGAGGTTGTTGATCTGTTTGCCATTAGATTCTCTCTGAATCGCAAATAAGCTCTGATACCAATTTGTTGGAACAAAGGATTCAAGAAAGATGAATATAGTGAAAAACAACAACAAGAAGAAGAAGAAGAAGAAGAGAAGAAGAAGAAGAAGAAGAAGAAGAAGGAGAGAGAGAGAGAGAGAGAGAGAGAGAGAGAGAGAGAGAGAGAGAGAGAGAGAGAGAGAGAGAGAGAGAGAGAGAGAGAGAGAGAGAGAGAGAGAGAGAGAGAGAGAGAGAGAGAGAGAGAGAGAGAGAGAGAGATTGTTGAGTTAGTTAGTGTAACTAACTCTTTAAAACTGAAACTGTTATTTTGATGTTGCAGTATATGTGGATTACAAAGTAATGACCCTTTATATAGGCAACAAGCCCAAACCCAAATACAAACTAAAGCCTAAATAACAACTAACAAGAATTAACCAACTAACAATATTAAATTCTAACCAATTATCAAAGGGTTCAAGATCTTTACTAGTGTGATTTGTGAAAGTAAAAAATTCATTTGATTTAGATGCGATAGACAAACATAATTGCAATTAGATAATTTGAATCCAATTTAAGTCATTTTAATTAGTGAAATACAAATCACACAAATATCAACAAAATTGTTGAGACAATTTTTATTGATCAAATACTCAATTCATACATACATTGTTCCAAAAATATATTAAAATCATATAGTGATCATAGAAACCAAAATACATAGCATCATAGTAATCTATACACATTAGATTTTGCATGATTCAAGAACAACCAACCAAACAAGTAAAGAATCTCTTCAAGTTGTTGAAGAAGAAGGTGGTCCAGAGGGTTTAAAAGCAGCTTGTTCAGCACAAGAGAGAATTTCATTAGGCCCTGCCTCTTCTCTACCAACTCCCAATAAATCAAGGTAATAAAGATAATGAGAAATTATGTTATTCATTCCATCATTATCAGTACCTTGGCCACAAACTTGATCACCATATAAAACATTGATTGTGGCACCAAATCCAGGTACCCTTTTGGACAAAGTGTCATTATTTGTTGGCTTCCAATTTCCAACAAAAACATCGTGGGCTGAAGGTATGTGCTTCTCAGGTGGTGTCATCCATTTCCATAGTGCTGCTTGGAATGCCAATGTTGCATTTTGTTCTATGTATTCTGGATGGTTTAATAGATCCACCTTTAAGGCTTCTCCAATTTCCCATAGTTGTAATTCCTATCATGAAAGATAACACAGGTATCATGTTTCTACGATTATTAGTTGGATCATGCTTAAACAACATAATTAAGTCTTTATCTAGCAAACAACACTAACACAAACATAGATACAAACACACTCAATTGAATGTAATCACATGCATCAGTGTCTGACAGACATATATCAAATACTAAATATGTTTTGATCAGAGGTGTCTGACAGACATATATCAAATACTAAATATGTTTTGATCAGAGGTGTCGGTGCTAGAAAAACTATTTACCAGTAAATTGGTATGGCACCGCGGCCATAGTATGCTGCGCCAGGACTACATGGATAGGTTAATTTGTAGTAGTCATCACAATAAAATTGATCAGGACTCAACTCCTTATTATAGCATAAGCCCCATGCTAAGGGCCCTCCTGTAGCTACACCATAACCACCTGAAAAATATATATTTCGAGAAAATATTATCATACATTTCATCATGTTATACAAATTAATGTCAAATCAGAGTCCTTTCAAGTTTTGGAGACTATGTTTAAGTTTAACTAAGTCAAAGAAAATAAAAAGTTTATTTAACTACGATTTAACACTGTCAATATTTTATGAGGTCATATCTAACGATGGTTTAACCCAACAAACTTTAAACCTTATACCATAGTCCATCTTAGACGTCCTGAAAGACGAACCATAAACAAACAAGAATTGAATAATGACTTACAAGAGGTCTTGCTTCCAACATGACCAAGAAAAGCAGCAACTTCTTTCTGTCCACCATGTTTTCCACCAGAAGTACCAAATCCAAGAGGCTGATAAAGTGCAGCAGCAGTAATAAAAGAACGATAATCCCAAAATCCAACCGCATGCGCCGTTGGATCATTCCTCTTTGAGAACAAATTCTCAAACTGATACGTTTGAAGATAATCAGAGATAGTCTCATTGCAACAATACACAGACCAACCTTTACATTCCCACCCTTTGTCACATAGTTTCTTTCCCTTTACTATTTTCACCAAAGGTTCCTCTGATGATATTGATTGTGTTTTTCCTATTACTAACATTGTTGAAATGGTTAGTAGGAAAAATATCCATTTGGAATTCATTTTTTGTTCTTCTTTGTTGAATGAATCTTGTTATTTGTGTAGCTTTTGCAAGTTATATATATTTATGTGATTTAAAAGAGAGTTCTAGAGAGTATGTGTGTGTGATTTTAATGTGAAAAGGATGGAAAGTGAGATTTGAACTTGTTAGGAGGAATAGATTTTCAGAGTGGAATAGGTGTAGCTTTTGCTTCCATTTTCATACAAATTTTGAGTAGAAGGAAAGTAAACACTTTGCTTTCGTTTTTATCGTTGGAAAGAAATACTTGATGAATGAGAGGGATGCAGTTTACCAACATGCTATTTAAGCACTTAAGTATTAGTGACCCTTTGATCAAAATTAAATAATTCTGATTTAAATTGTGAATTTTAAATTATGATAAAATTAAAATTTATATATTTTTTAAATCAGCAAATTTTTGATCTGATAGTCATTAATTATTGGAATGCATGAATAAGTTGACTACATAAATCCAATTTCAAATGAGAGAGGGTGGGATTCTAATTTACTTTATAAAATTATTATTTTTATTTCTTAAAATTTGTGTTATTCTTGTATTTTCTAGAAATAATGAAAATGTAAAAAAATTATTTTATTTTTAGAAATAAATCATATTTATTTAATATTTATCTTCTCTCAATCTTGATTTCATATTTTTATTGTCTCATGTTGTCTTACTAACAAGTTAAAATAAACACAAAATAAAATTATATATATATATATATATATATATATATATATATATATATATATATATATATATATATATATATATATATATATATATATATATATATATATATATATATATATATTATATATATATATATATATATATATATATATATATATATATATAATTTTTTCACAAAATAAATGAAATTTAACTAAAAATATTTTTAGAAAAACTTTTTTAGAGGATATAATTTATTTAAAATTTTACTTTTTTTTTCTTTCACACTCTGATTTTTAAGAGAATAGAGAACTTTATTAATCTAGAGTGAAGAATAAATATTAATTAAATACTCTTTTCATCGGAGATCAAATTTAATATTTTTCGTGTCGTTCTTTGCAAAAAACTCCTTTATTATTAGTTTGAGTGTTCAATATTTGAAATTTTATTTTGAGACGACAAATTTATGATTTTTTTTAGGGAAATTTTATATAATTGGGTTCTATTATTAAAATTAATCAAAATATCCTTAAACTATATCAATTAAAGTACTCAATTTCAATTATAGTTTTTTTTTAGTAAAATATAAAACAAAGTGACTACTTTCTGAAGAAAAACTTGGTCAAGTTTTTTTCTATTTTAAAAATATATAACAAATGTATTTATGTTAGGAATTATTCAGATTTAAAAAAGTCTAAAATTCTAAATTTTAAACATTCAAAACATAAATCTATCTTTTTGGCACTAAATATTTTAGTGTCACGTGAACGAGTGGAAGGACATGATTTAAGATAGTTTTTTTTTTATTATTAAAGTTAGACAAATTATGATTTATATGATCATGCGAGATATATAAATTTGTGTAAGTTATAAGGGTTAAATTTATAAGTCATAACATGAAGTTAAGAGAAAAATGATTTAACGAAGACGGTAAAAAGAGACTCAAATTATTGATAATTAATTTAGTTTTATATATAATAGGTCAATCATGGAAGCCTTCTACTTACTATAACATGTGATGGGGCGTTATCGGATGGACTAAAAATACTTTCACTTAGTTTTCTTTGATTTGGACGAGGCATATGATAGAGTGTCTGAAGAATGAAAAAAAACACAAGAAGGAGGAGTTTGAATTGGATTTTAAAAAATTAAAATAATAGACATGTTGGTTATCCTGATTCGTTTGAATTCAAACTACTTCAGTCCATCCGCCAAAGTGATTTCGCCTCTCTCAAATGAGGTCTTAATCCATTAATCAAACTTGATTACACAGATACAGTGACTACTATCAATGTCTTCTTGAGTTTAAACCACAACTCAGTTTTCTCAAGGTATTACAAGATAAAACAATTTACACTGTGCTACACTGTGCACAAAGATGTTTTCTAAACAAAACTATATCACAACAATGATGTATACACAATTAAAAAGCACAAGATAGAAAGGTAATAAGATTTTTCTTTTTCAGTATGCATTAGAGTTGTGTGTGATTTCTTCTTCGAGTCTTCTTTATATAAGCAATGCATGAGAGGCATGAGAAGATGTTTTTGGAAGGTTGATAAAGTGTAGTAAATGCGCTTTCCAAAAATACAAATCTTGTCTTGATTCAGCCGTTACTTTTAATTTGTAATGAATAAATTGTAACGCTTCAGAACATGCTTTTTTGGGATCATATTAGAAGATGAATATTACCGTTGAGACTTCTTTTATTTTTTCATAATTTTACTTATTAGAATATCAGAGTTTTGCTCGCAGCGTTGGTGCATTCAAAAGTTGTAACATTAGAACTTCTTCATTTAAGCGTGTTACACATATTTGCTTCTAAGTATGATGAGTCACAACAGAGCTTCAAAAACATAACTCTCTCATATTCTATGCTTCTTACATCAGAATTTCCCTGCATATTAAAATGCATTATTATAGAGCATATTTGTTCTATATATATATATATATATATATATATATATATATATATATATATATATATATATATATATATATATATATATATATATATATATATATATATATATATATATATATATATATATATATATATATCATGTGTTTGTTATCATCAAAACTCTTATAAGAATGTAGAGCCAAACTATATTCTAACAATCTCCCCCTTTTTGATGATGACAAAAACTTGTATATTTTGATAGATTACTTAAGAACATAAAGAATTAAAGTCCCCCTGAGTTGAATACTCAGATAAAGAAAAAATTACTTCCCTGAAGATATTCTAATCATAGTTTGTGATGGAGGTTTTTGATGCGTCCACGACAGAAGTTACTTTCAGAGGTTGCTTTTCAATAGATTTTTCCTGTTTACTTTCAGAGGATAAAAATAGAAGTTATAATATTCAAAATGTTTGAGACTGAGTCTCGATACTGTCATATTCAAAATATCTTACGTTCTCCCCCTTTTTGTCAAGAATCAAAAAGCAATAAAAATATGTAAAAATAATAGAATGCATTTTGTATTCAAAGAGGATTAAGATAGACAGAAGATGGTAGATAAACAGAAGATAGAAATGAGAAACAAATAGCAGAAACAAAACATTTTATCAGAACTAAGGTTGAGGAGGTGGAAGTTGTGTGAACAAGGCTTCCAATAAGCTCTTGATCTGATTGTTCGATTTATCTTATTCCCCAAATATCCCCTTAATTTCCTTACTAGTTTTATCCTGCTTGTCTAACCTTTCCTTAAACACATCATTTTCTTTCTTCATTTGAGGAGGAAGAACCAGAAATAGTTTGAGAAACTTGAGAATTTTGTTGAGAGGAAGCCATTTGTTCAGAGAGACTCTTTTAGGATTTTTTTAAAAACAGATGAAGAGAGAAAAGTGAGTGAGAGTGAATATGTGATAGTGTTTGTGAAAGAATGAAGTATAAATAGCAAAAAAAAAAACAGTTTTAATTTTAATGAAAAGGATTAAAAAAATGATTACGTACATTTAATGATTCCTGAAAAGAGGGATAGCATGAAGATATGGAACAGTTACCGATTTGAATCGAGCATCAGTACATCAACTCAACCGTTTCAGTCCCTTCATATTTTGAACACGTGTTCAGCCTTAGAGGGTGACCTTGCGTTTAGAGTTGACAGATGTTGATATTGTGAACTGTTTGCTTCTATCTTAGAAATAAAACGTTTTTGGAGAACGTTCAGATCTTCTGGATAGATCCTGATACAACTTTCCTTCTTACTTCTGAAGAACTATTATTCATATGTTCACACAAAAAAAATTAAATCATAAAGTTCCGAGGGTATAAATATACATAAACTACATTATCATTCTGGGCATAATTCCATACTGAGATGTTTTAGAATGAAATTCAACCTATATTCAGAAAGGGGTTTAGTGAAGACATCGGCCTATTGATGGTTCGTGTCTATAAATTTTAAAGAAAAAATTTCATTCTAAATATAGTCTCTAATAAAATGATGTTTAATTTCTAAATGTTTAGCCCTAGAATGTAAAATATGATTTTTTGAAATACAAATACCAGAAGTATTATCACAGAGGATAAGAATGTTACTCTGATATATGTTAAAGTCTTCAAGCTGACTCTTCATCCAGAGCATTTGTGTGTTGCATCCAGCTGCAGGTATATATTCAGCTTCAGCAGTTGACAGTGCAATAGTGGATTGTCTTTTGCTGGACCATGAGATTAGATTGTCTCCCAAAAACTGGCAGCTTCCAGAAGTACTTTTTCTTTCTATTTTGTCTCCGGAAAAGTCAGCGTCACAGTATCCTACTAATTTATATTCTATGGATTTTCTATAGCAAAGACCAAGATTAGTAGTACCTTTCATATGCTTGAGAATTCATTTAACTACTGTTAAGTGAGATTCTCTAGAATCTGATTGGAATCTAGCACAAAGACAAACGTTATACATAATATCAGGTCTTGAAGCTGTTAAATATAAGAGAGAACCAATCATACCTCTGTAGAGCTTCTGTTCTACTTTCTTACTTACCTCTTCTCTTTCCAGAATGCATGTAGGATGCATATGAGTTTTGGATGGCTTACATTCTGACAAATCAAATTTTTTCAGAAGTTATTTGACATACTTGCTTTGATGAATATAGGTTCCTTCTGGAGTTTGATTGATTTGGATACCCAGAAAGAACTTGAGTTCACCCATCAAGCTCATTTCAAACTCTGCTTGTATAGACTTAGCAAATTCTTTTCCCAAAGAGGCTTTAGTATATGCAAAAATTATATCATCTACTTAAATTTGATAAACCAGAATGTCATTGTTAAACAGTTTACAGAATAAGGTTGTGTCCACCTTCCCTCTGGTAAAATCATTTTCTAACAAAAAATTACTTAGTCTTTCATACCAAGCTCTGAGAGCTTGTTTCATCCCATATAATGATTTTTAAGTTTATTGACATATTCTAGATGTTTTGAATTTTCAAATCCATGGATTGGTGCACGTAAACTTCTTCACCAATGTAACCATTTAAAAAAGCACTTTTAACATCCATCTGATAAAAAATGATGTCTTTATTTACAACAAAAGAAATTAAAAGTTTGATAGATTCTAACCTAGCGACTGGAGCAAAGGTTTCTATATAGTCTATCCTTTCATGCTGACTATAAACTTGTGAAACCAGTCGTGCTTTGTTTCTGAAGACTTCTCCTTGTTCATTTAGCTTGTTTCTGAAGACCCATTTGGTTCTAATAATGTTGAAGCCTTTTGGTTTAGGAACTAGATCCCACACATTATTTTTGGTGAATTGATTTAGTTCTTCCTGCATTGCAAGAATCCAATCATTGTATAGAAGAGCTTCATCAATGGAAGTTGGCTCGATCAGAGATATTAATCCCATGAGAGATTCTTCAGAATTTCTGAATATAGATCTTGTTCTGATTGGATCATCTTTCTTTCCCAAAATCGTGTTTTCCGGATGTGTTAAGCTGCTTTTAGATGGTATTTTCTGGATGGGGTCTTCATAAGTTGTTTTAATATTTTTGACATCTTCTTCTGTATTTGGATGTAATTCTTTATAAAGAGCTTCTGACTCTCTGTCTTCAGTACCTGTAAATTGGACTTCTATATCTGCAAAAGTTTTACCCTGCTTTGACTTTTGAGAGCCAAGCTTATCATCAAATCTGACACAAATAGATTCTTCCACAATTTGTGTTTCTGTGTTATATACTTTGTAGCCTTTTGAACGTTCAGAGTATCCTAACAAGAGACACTTTTGTGCTTTAGAATCAAACTTGTTCAGATATTGTTTAGTGTTTAGTATAAAGCAAGTACAACCAAATGGATGTAAATAAGAGATGTTGGGCTTTCTGTTCTTCCACAGTTCATATGGAGTCTTATCCAAAATAGGTCTTATTGAGATTTTATTCTGAATATAACACGCTGTGTTAATTGCTTCTGCATAAAAGTTTTTAGCAATGTTAATCTCGTTGATCATGGTTCTGGCCATTTCTTGTAAAGTTTTATTCTTTCGTTCTATAACTCCATTTTGTTGAGCAATTCTAGGACGAGAGAAATCATGAGATATGCCATTCTCATTAAAAAAGTTTTCAATCTTTTGTTTTTTAATTCCCCACCGTGATCACTTCTGACTTTAACAATTCTAAAATATTTTTCGTTTTAAACTTGGTTACAGAAGGTAGAGAACAAAGAGTATGACTCGTCCTTTTGTATTAAGAACTTTACCCATGTCCATCTGCTATAGTCATCTACGACCACTAATCCATACTTCTTACCACTGATGGATGCTGTTTTCACTGGTCCAAACAGATCTATATGCATAAGTTCTAATGGTCTAGAGGTAGAAACAACATTTTTTGATTTGAAAGAGGGTTTTGCAAACTTTCCTTTTTGACATGCTTCACACATAGCATCTGAGCTAAAATTCAGATTAGGAAGTCCTCTGACCAGATTGAGTTTGTTAATCTAAGATTTTCTTCTCATACTAACATGCCCCAATCTTCTGTGCCAGACCCATAGCTCGTCGTTAACAGAAATTAGCCATTTTACATTCTGACTTTTTAGTTCAGAAAGTTTTATTTTGTAAATGTTTTTCTTTTTATTTCCATTAAAAAGGATAGACCCATCTTTCTGACTAACTGCTTTACATGACTTTTGATTAAAGATTATATCATAATCGGTATCACTTACTTGACTTATGGATAACATGTTATGCATTAATCCATCTACTAACAGAACATCCGTTATAGAAGGAAGTGTATTGTTACCAATAGTTCGAGCCAATAATCTTTCCTTTTCGATTGCCTCTGAAACCTACAAAGCCTCCAGATTTAAGCTATAGACTTTGGAACATATGCTTTCTTCTTGTCATGTGTCGAGAGTATCCAGAGTCAAAGTACCAAGATTGGTGTTTCAACTTTGCTATTAAAGACATCTGCAACATAGACAATTTTATTCTTAGGTCCCATATCTTTTGGGTCCTTGTTTGTTAGAGTTACCAAAATTCTGTTTGAATTTTGGTTTTGTAGAGAAGACATTAATAGTAGATCATGTCCATGTCCATATGTAAAGTGTGCATAGAGAGGTGTATGTTTTATAACTATATCATCAACTTTCTTTGGTTGATATGTTTCTTCTCCCTTTGGTTTCACGCATCCTATACCTTTTCTGCCATTTCTGCTAACTCCATAGATAATTGAAGCCATCTTGCTCCTATCTATATTTTATAAATTTTTGAAATCTATGATCATATTCTTTTATGATTTTATCAGAACTATTAGAAAATTATAAAACAGTTTCTTTCTGATCATTTTGTAATTTATTTTTAATAACATAATTTTCATTTTCGAGTTTAGAAATGGTTTCTTTTAGCTCAGAGTTTTCTGTTTTTAGTTTCTTAGTTTCTTCAGAGTCAAATACTAGATCCTTTTTCAGGTTCTTGTTTTTGACTCGAAGTTGCTGATATCTTTTAAGAATTTCTGACATACTTTCTTCTAATTGAGATCTAGAAAAGTTAGAGAATACCTCTTATGCCTCTGAATCTGACTCTGATTCAGATGATCGAGTGTCGTCTGAAACGTTGGCCATTAAGGCTATATTGGCTTGTTCATCTTCTGATTCAGCTTCAGCTTCAGAAGATTTCGATTCATCCCACGTTGCCATAAGACTTTTCTTCTTTTCTTCTTTTCTTTAGAGAACTCCTTTTTAGGCTTTTCTTTTTGAAGGTTTGGGCAGTCGCTTTTTTAATGACCTTGTTCGTTGCATTTGTAGCATACCATATCTTTGTTGCTATGTTTTCTGTATCCAAAAGATGATTCAGAGTGATTCCATGTTCTTCTTGGATTTCTAAACTTCCTATGCCCGTGCTTCCATAGTTGATTGACTCTTCTGGATAGGAATGATAGTTCGTCTTCTTCTTACGAGGGTCCACCAGAGTTTTCTGTTGTACCCCAGTTTTTGCCCCTAAGATCCCTTCATCATACCATGTAGAGTCCATCACAACAAGATCACATTAGGATTCTTGGCTCCCCTCCCTATATTTAGCTTTGCTCTTTTAGGAATCACCAAGCACCAAGACTTGTGTTCTTTTGTTATCATGAATATTTTTGTCTTGATTTCTTCTTTTAATTAATAAAATGCAATGTTGGTTTGTCTTGCTTGTTATCCATGTAGGTAAATAAAATTAGATTTAACAAGTTGCCCTCATGGGTTCGTGAGTTTATTTCCATGCCCTAGTTAATAAAGCTTGAGAAGTCCAAGCCTCACCATTGAAGTTTTTTTGGAATAAATGGCATGGCAAGCTTATTTTGGTTCACCATATTTCAAGATTATCAAATTTGATCCAAAAAGTACAAGGGGTTTATTGAAAACAATAGGCATGTTTGGACAAGGCTTTGTCCCCATTGGTCACAAATGCATATTTATCTCAATTCTCAAGATATGGAAGTGGTTGTGGTTGCTATGTTTTCTCATTATCATCCTCAACAACTTATATTTACAAAGCATTTGTGTTGGTACAATAAGTTTGTTCAAAATTGTCAAAGTTCCTCAAGGCAAGTTCCCTAATCTAGGAGCTAGGATTTTGAACTTCAAAGGAGTATATCTTCCTCATATTTTGGTATTTTTTAGTGATTATAAAGAAATCATTCTCTTAAAAGGGTTATTAACAAATAACTTCAAAATTTCCAAGGAGTTTTCATGTAGAATAAACTTGATGAAGAAGAAAGATTACAAGTCCTCTAGATGAATCCCCAATTTTCCATGTGTGAATTCAAATGATCATAACATGGTCATTTTTTATCACCTTGAGCCCATTATTTTTCCATAATGATCTTGAGGATGTGAACTTTATGCCTTCTTTTATGTGCAAAGTGAGAAAATGGATGGAAGTTGCCTTAAGGATACAAAAGATTATAGGTCATTTTATGAAATTTTGCCAACTTCAACAAATCATAACTCTCTCAATTTTTGGAGATTTTGAATGGTTCAAGTTTCAAAATGTCATTCAAGAGATCTATTTCATGCCATATTTTTTGGTCAATAGCAAATTTCAAGAGGAAGGCCATGTTTGAATGCAAGACATTATAAGTCATTTTTGAAGAAAAATTTGAAATATTTCTAAGTATGGAAAGTCAACATTTTTTTCCAACTTTGACTCGTTATAACTTTAAGCACAAGCATCCATTTGTCTCCATTCTTTTCACATTGCAAAGCTTGTAACCTCATCTTTCTAAAGCATCAAGAATCATGCCCTAAGACCCCTTGAACTGAGAATGCCATTAGTCAGAAGTTGGCAATTTGAAACTGAATTTTTCACCAAGTCAGATGTTTGAAATCATTGATTTAGCTTTTAAACACTTTGTTTCTGCGCATTTTTGCCTCTAAACATGTTTAATGAAGTTCCAGAAGTGATTAGCATAACAAAACACGCGTTTTGGATGAGTTTTGATCAAATTAGAAGTCACATTTTTCTTGTTTGCAACTTCACGCATTTCCCTCCAAACTTCATCATTTCACACGTTTGGACATTCCATTTGATTCCCTATAAATAGAGGGTCATTCCCTATCCATTTCCTCAAGCTTGGATAGCCAGAATCACCCTGCCAAACTTATTCCATAACTCAAAATTCAGCAACTTCAAAATCCATATACAATCCTTTTTCAATCCAATTTTTCCATCAATTCACCTTCCTTGATCTTCCCTGAAGCTAACCATATAATTACATTCAAGAATCGTGCCCTATATTGCTCCATAGAAGTCCAGTTTCAGAGCTCTACAACTCAACTACAATAGGTAGATTCCTCCATCAATTCTTCAATACTTTGATATTATTGTGATGCTCTCATTGCCCTGGTTCTAGTCGCAACACTTGCTTTTTATTGGAAACACGTTTTAACCATGAAATTTCAAATCCGTTTTCAAAATTTTCCTTCCAATTTGCTTGAGCTACAGTTTATATAAATTTGACGCGAGGGTGTGGTTGTCTTCATCTTGATGAGACGAAGCAATTGGCATAGGTCTGAGCTTCTGATTTTACAGTTTGAGAGACCTGTAATTCACGTTGGCTGGAGATTGAAGATGACCAACGTGTCATCTTCCAACCAATGATGGTGTGCCACTTGTTTTTTTTTTAATTCTGATTTTATTTTTGATTCTATGCTTTATTCACCAATGACCATGATATACACAACGCGCCAGATCCCTTGGATTTGATTACTAACGCGTTTTGACTCTCATCCAATGGTTCACATATTTTTGACTTTAATTTTCTTTTCTGATTTTTTATATTTAATTGTTTTAAACTTTAAAAAATCATAGAAAATTCATTTTTAAGTCCAAAAAATCTGAAAAAATTATGAAAAATATTTTTGATTATTCTCTTTGTGATTTTTATTTTTTTAAAATTTAATTTTGTGTTTTGGTTTTTTTTTATAAATTTCCATTTTATTTGAATTGTTTTAAATGTTTAAAAATACTTTTATGCATTTTTAAATTCTGAAAAAATTATGGAATGATCCAATGATATTGTGACAAATATTGGTGACTTCACTTATTTTTATTTCTGAATTTGGTAATTTTTATCATTTTTGGTTTATTTTGCTCATTTCTTAATTTTAAAAATAGTTTCTGACTTTAAAAAACTACCATAAAAATTATAAAATCATTTGAGTCCTTTTCTGATTTTTTTTCTATGGTCTTACTTTTTTATTTTTGATAAATTTGAATATAGTTGATATTTTTCTCTTTTATTTCTATTTTAAAACATTTTATTTTAAACCCTTATATATATATATATATATATATATATATATATATATATATATATATATATATATATATATATATATATATATATATATATATATATATATATATATATATATATATATATATATATATATATATATATATATATATATATATATATATATATATATATATATATATATAATGTAATATTATTTTGTGACTATTTTCTAGCTGATCTTGGGTCAAATTTTTTATCATGAACTTTAATAACATCATTGGAACCATAGTGTTGAGTTTAACTCCACAAAAATGGATGAATGATTTTAATAATAGTTTGATTAAATTTAATTCAAAAGTATTGAGTTCTACCAATCCTCTAATGGATCTACAACATCTTTGGTCAACGCGGATCACTTAAACATTGTTGATCATTAAATGGTACTCACGAGGACTCCAAATGGATGACATACTTGATAAAAAGCAAATGCAACTTGTTGTGTGGAGGCTTTGGTTCTACCAATCCTCTAATGAGTTCCAAATGCAAGTTTCAAGATGATCATCCAACTAACCATTAATCAATAATAGTTGACTTTATCCTTTATTTTTATTATATGCCCCTTTATTTTTATGCACTGTTTACTTTTAGCATTTACACTTCATGCCATTTTCATCTTTGCTCATTTGAGTATTTACTTTCTTGTCATTTTTATTTTTGTTCACTTGAGCTTTACTTTTCCTTTTTCAAAACACCTAATAATCAACATAAACCCTAAAAATATTTAATGATACTTAGACTATTTGGTTACTATCCTTGGCATTATGGAGCATTGGACTTGTTGGACTTAGGATTAGAAACCTTGGCCTATGATTGGAGACCTTGTGACCTTATCTGATTATTTTGTCTAGAGCCCTTGAGGTTTACCTCAAGATATTGGGTCGTTTGTTTGTTTTATGTGCAGGTTATTGTGATTACACTCTTTGTTTATAATCTGGAATTCACCCGTATACAGCCGTTACTCTGCTCAATTTTTGTGAAGACTTAATACACTTGAAGTTTGGTTCTTTCAAGAGATCTAGTATCAGTGCTTTTTTGGTTTCAATCCAAAGAATGGGAATTCTATCTTGGCTCATAGTGTCAAGTATTGGCTTCTTGTTGGTTAGATGGTTCTTATCCCTAGCTTTTACCTTATGTTTTAGGATAGTCTCTTCTTCTCCTCTCATCTTCTTTAATTTCAAAAATCTTCTCCCTCCTTTTGAAAACTCTTCTTTTTTTTATTTTTAAAAACTTGAACCACTTTCATAATAAACTTGGACTTAGGTCCATGCATTTTCAAACTTTTTCATAAATAAACTTCAATCAACTTAATAATACTTTGAAATTTTTTTGTAAGAAGACTAAAAGTCAATCAATCTCATTTCAAACCATTTTGCCACTTTGGCTTTCATCTTTAAACTTTTCTCAAAAAGATTGAACTCTCGTCAATCCTTGTAGTGATGCAAACAACTATATTTCTACAATATGTAGTGAAGAGAGATATTTTCCACTTGGGTGTTGAGTGAGGCATTGTTGATTTTAAAATCCAAGCCATATCCTCCACTTTGAGATGATGCAAATCCTCCTTTCTCATGATTGTGGGTAGTAAGTATTTTTTCCACACGGACAATGATGATGATGTCTTATCTCTTAAAATCAACCAACACACTTGTGTTTTAAAATATTTAAAAGATGAACTATGTGTACCCTGATCATCTATTGTACCGAAGGTGGTACGTAGGCACTAAAGACTCGCAACCGCGGCGGGTGCAAAAATTATAAAAATATTTCTTTTCTCACCTCCACCATCTATTTTTTATACAACATTTTATAGCCAAAATATACAGATTTTACAAAGAGGTTCCTGCGGAGTACCATAGATGTTTAGGGTGCTAATACCTTCCCTTTGCATAACCAACCCCCTTACCTTGAATCTTTCCCCCCTCTTTTGGGTTATTTGCTATTTTCCTATTCCTTTGGAAACAATAAAGCGCGGTGGCAATTTTTATTTTGATCTGTATAAGTCTAGTCAATCTAATGGCTTAGTCTTAAACATTTCTACCGCTACATAAAAATGGCGACTTCACTGGGGAAAGATTGACCTCTTGCTGGTCCATCCCTAAGTGGGTTGAGCCTATCTTTGTCTATATTTGTATATGTGATGTTGTTGTTTATGTGTTATATTATTTGTTGGATATGTGTTTGTCTGGATTTTCCTGGTCTTTAGGGTGCTTGGTGATTACTTATAAGTCCTATACCCGGACTTGGGCAAACTTTAAGATAGGACGGGCGGTATAGTCATGTTAACTTTGAGGGAGTAATCCCAAAAAAGGAGGCATGAGATCCACCACTCATTGGAGGCCCCTTTGACTATAGTGTCATTTACCGAGTAATTGGGAAGACGTACTGCTTTCGACCTGGGAGCCTGCTGAAACTGAGGACCGTAGAATACCCAACCCATCTTGGTCTTTTAGGTGTAGTGCGAAGCTATGACAGAGTAATCTGGAAATAGTTGTCATGTGATACTACGCTTGGAAGAGTTTTTCTTGAGAATATTACTAATTACTGAGTTAATTGGGAAGTTGGTAATATCCGAAGGAAGGATGTAGACTCTGGGAACCTCTAGAACCTTGTTCGGCAGGTGATAACTTTTAGACCAACACCTTATGGGTAGTACCTTTGACCTCATGCTCGTGACGTTGAACCTATGAACCCTATATGTGTGATCTTGTGTGTGATTGCTGCATCATGCATCCATGCACTCATAAGCATATTTTGAAGATATCTTATTTCAAGGGATTTAAAAGTTGACCATTTGTGAATATCTCAGGTACTTTTTAACCATGGATTCTGGAAAGAGAAAGACTAGGAAGTACAGTTTCAAGGATCCCAAGATAGATGAGTTGATCAGTCTAATTACCGAGATCGAGTGTTCTGCGGACTTTCGAAAGAAGTATGGATCCATCATTCCTCTCATGAAGTTGAAGATGAAGGAGGGTATTCTCTCGACCTTGGTCCAGTTCTATGATCCGATGTATCATTGCTTTACTTTTCCCGACTATCAGTTGATGCCTACACTGGAGGAATATTCTAATCTATTGGATTTACCTGTTATCGATTGTGTTCCTTTTATTGTCTTGGAGGGTGAGCCAAAACCACGTGAGATTGCTGCTTTGATTCATCTGGGGAAGTCTGAGGTGGAAGCCCATATGACTACTAAAGGGGGGATTAGAGGATTACCAGCTCAGTTCTTATTAGAGAAAGCTCGTTACTTTTCCAGGATGAAGAGCACAGTCGCTTTTGAGGCCATCGTTGCTCTACTTACTTACAGGTTGTTCTTATTTCCTAATATGGACAAGTTTGTTGACGTTCATGCTATCAGGATCTTCATGATTGGAAACCCAGTTCCTACATTGTTGGGTGATGCTTATTACTCTATTCATCTTTGTAGTTCTTATCATGGGGGGAAGATTATATGTTGCACGTCCCTGTTGTACCAGTGGTTTATCTCTCATATGCCTCAGTCTGCTGCTTTTTGGGATGTCAGGAAGGAACCCCGTTGGGCTCCTAAGATGATGGCACTTACCCACTCGGATATTGATTGGTATCATCGAGCTTACAAGGATATAGAGATTATTGACAGTTTTGGTAGTTTCCCCAATGTACCTCTTCTTGGTACAAATGGGGGAATTAACTATAACCCTGTTCTCGCACGACGACAGCTCGGTTATACGATGGGGGATAAACCAAATAATATTCATTTGAGTAGTTTCATTCTGAAGGAAGGAGAAGACCATAGGGAAGCTAGGGAGAAAATTGCAAATGCCTGGCATCACATTCATAATAAGAGTAGGAAGGATTTGGGACCTAGGAGTGTTGTTTCTTTGGAGACATATCTTCAGTGGGTCCAAACGAGAGCTATTCGGTTGAAGATATCGTATTCCCGGGAAACACCTATGCCTGATTTGTTTGTGAATACCACTCCTCCCTTATTGGATAATCTAGAAGAGCTACAACTTGCTTTAGTCAGGATGCAACAGGAAAAGGACGCTCAGAAGAATAAGTGCCAAACTTTAGAGGTTTCCTATAGAGTAGACTTGAAGGATAAAGATGACTTGATTGAGATCCTTGAGAGTCGAGCGATAGAGACTATGGAGAGGCAAGGGGATTTATTTTCTCCTAAGCCTCAATCAGATACTAATTACTCACTTCCTGATTCAGGTGATTGGAAGGAAGTTGCCACCAGATATGCAGAAGAAAACCAGAGGTTGAAGGCTCAGATTGCCAGGCTCACGAGGAAGCGCCAACGTATAGAGTGATCTCCATCAGTTTTACTTCTTAGGGTTTTAGATTTTATTTTCATCTTGTACTTTGGATCATTGAAACTTGTAATCCATTTTGGAGTTGTTATAATGGAATTTTCAGTATTTCCAAATGCATTATTACTTTGATATTTGCAATATGTCCATAAATTTTAAATCCCTTGAAATATTAAATAAAATAAAATCATGTGCATTGCATATTATGAATCATATTGCACATTGTTGTACCCCAAAATTTTCCCTCTCATTTTATCAACATTTCTCATCACAAGGCTCTTGGAACTCAAGACCAAGCTAGGGTTTGCTCTGCTCAAGACATCTCCTTCCACTGTTGACCTGAATTAGGGTTTGAGTTTGCACAGGGATTTTTTGACTTAAAATGCCCAAATTTACTTTCATACTTCATGTTGGACTCATAAGTTTGTCCATACCAAGTCTCAATCCTTGATTAAAATTTTTGCCCAGTCAATTGGACAGTTGACCTAGAAATCAACTGTATTGGGGGGAAAGTCAACTATGACCAATTTGCAGTCAAACCTCATGAATTTTGACCCACATCAACATTATGAACTCATATGAACCATTTGATCAAGTTTGGACCACAATTCCATAAGAAATTTGATCATATCACCAACAGGGCAAAATGGTCATTTTTAGGGTTTTGACTGTATAAAGGCAATTTTTGACTGTTTGACCTAGCAAATGGCAAATCAAGTTCAACCATGGGCTCAAGGACTCAATGAAATTATCTTGACCTATTCAACAAGAATCATTACAAAGGTTGCCACAACGATGGCCTCTTTTCAAAACATTTTTCAAAACCACACACAAAGCACCATTTCAAACAATTGGAAAGCACCATTTCAAACAATTGAAAAGCAAAGCAAGTGATCTAAACAAGTAACTAAGAGCCCATGGATAACCATGGATAGAAAGGGTGCTAATACCTTCCCTTTCTATAATCTACTCCCCGAACCCAAGAAAACATCTCAAAGGTCTTTCCTGTGCTTTTTGAACTTTCCTTAGGATAAAATAAAAAGTCGGTGGCGACTCTTGCTAAATCGAAACATTTGCGAACACAAACGCAAAACCTCAAGTCAGTTCTCCCACCGTATCACAGAACTGGTGACTCTGTTGGGGATTATTTTAAAAGTGGAGTAACCTTAGGGCTTAGGTCACCTTTGCATGCTTATCTTGATTGCTTTGATTGCTTTACATTTGGTTCTCTTGTTTGGGCTTGAAATCCTCTACCCGTATTTGGGAAACATTCATAGGTAAATAGCAATAGGTTGTGGAAACTGTGTGGGGTATACTGACATGGTTGAAGCAATAGCTATATTAGTGCGACATATTTATGAGTACCGGTAGCCTTTGAGTCAATCAAAGAGAATACGGGGCCGCTGAGTGATGTCATGAAGCACTAATGAACTCTTAGAACCTTACTTGACCATCTTGGCCTTTTTAGGGGTAGTGAGATGACCGGCTTTGGTGCAGTCCGAAGTTGGTAAATACTCGATACTACACTCATTGAGGGTTGTTTTCTTGGAATATTTTGGTCGCCAGTTAAGTGGCTAAACCAAAACAATAAACATAGAAAATAATCCAGTGATATTGAGCTCCTTAGAACCCGGTTACTATTTATAGGACAGGTTTGAGCCAACTAAACTCAAGAGGGTACTTACCTATGAAACCCCATGCAAGCCTGAAACTAGGGTTTTGTGTGATTTGCTTGTACATGTGCTTGTGCATACATCATGAACATCATAAAGCATCATATGCATCCACTAACCATTTCAAGGGTTTGGATCTTCATCTTTGATTTTGTTTTGTAGGTCATGGAATCTCTTCGCAGGAAAACAATTCAAGTCAACCTTGTGAGAATCCCTCCTCAGCTCAAGGAGCTTACTTCCAAGATTCCAGAGAATTCTCTCTTCAGTGAAAGACATGGTAGACTTCTCAACTTGGTCAACTCCAACATTGAAGAAGACATGGTGAGAGTTCTCTTCCAGTTCTTTGACCCCCTACACCACTGTTTCACATTCCCTGATTACCAACTAGTACCTACTTTGGAGGAATTTTCTCAACTCCTGAGAATTCCTATTCTTCATCAACTACCCTACAACGGTACGGAAAAAGAACCAAAGCCTGAAGATGTTGCTCAAGCATTACACTTGCAACCATCTGATATCAAAGGACATTGGGAAACCAGAAGTGGTGTCAAGGGTTTCTTGGCAAAGTTTCTGTTTGAGAAGGCACAAGACTGCTGGAACTCTCTAGATCTACAAGCCTTTGAAGAGATTGTGGCACTCCTCATCTATGGATTGGTCTTGTTCCCAAACCCTGATCAAGGTGGTTCTCATGTGATGTACTCCTCTCCTAGCAAGGTGGTTTATTTCTCACCTTCCCCAATCAGTTTTGAAGAATGAGCATGGTTTAAGGTGGTTACAACGGTTGATGGCCCTTACACATTCTGATGTTCATTGGTGTTCTCGGTCCAGAGAAAATGTCATCATCATTGATCGTTGTGGGGAATTCCCTAATGTCCCACTACTTGGCATTAGGGGAGGCATTACCTACAACCCTTGTTTAGCTCTAAGACAGTTTGGATATGTTCGGAGGGATGGCCCTCATGACATCTTGATTCCTGACCTAGTTTTTGACTTCGACAATAATGTGCAAGGACTTCGACAAAGATTCATCAGAGCTTGGAGGATGCCCAACAAGGTGGATAGTAAGACACTGGGGCACAAGAATTCCATCCCCTTTCAGCCTTATCTCAAGTGGGTACGAACCCGCGCCCAGAATCTTATGATGCCATATCCTCACATTCTCCCCGTGATCAAAGAGCCTGTTATGGAAGGAGAGGTTCTATACACCCTCCTACATCCCGACATGCCAACATCATTGGAAGAATTACAAAAGAGTTGGATCCAACTCAAAGAAGAACGGAATACTTTTGAAGCCAGCTTCTATGCCAGTGAGAAGAAGGTTTTGGAACTTACCCGCCGACTTCATGAGGAGGAAACTCTCAACACTTACATCGCACCAAAGAGGATGCGCAGTGTCTTTTTACATTAAGAATTTTGTAATATTTTTCCCATGGGGCATTTATGTACTAACAAATTTCTTCTTAATATGACGTGTGTTCTTTTTGTTTGCAACAAATTTGAATTTCTGAATCCTTGAATGCATTACATGAATAACATATCATTCATCATATGCATAAATAGGTCTTCACACCAGGTTTCCTTATCTTTCTGCTGTTTATTTCAGCAAGATGGATTTGGAGCAGACGGTTAAGGATCTGCAAGCACATAACTCTCAATTCCAGCAACTCCTCATGACCTTAGAAAAGGGTCAAGAGGACCTTAAAGCACTGTTGGAGAAAGATAAAGAGAAAAAGAAGGAAAGACCTGGCGTAGTCATCATGGGAAGAAGGTTTAAAAGCAATGCTAGAAAAGTTCTCGAATTCCCCTCAACGTCTGATGAAGGGGATGGTAAAGGAAAAGGAACTGCGATGCCTTCTGAATTTGAAGTAGAGGAAGAAGAGGAAAAGGATGAAGATTACTCCGAACAGCAATATCCCCCGGCGGATATAAATTTAAAAATCTTGAGGATCGGTTGGAAGCCATGGAGTTGCAAAGGGTACCTGGTTTAGATTTCGAAGAACTAGGGTTGGTCGATGGGATCGTTATTCCTCCCAAGTTTAAAGTTCCTACATTTGCTAAGTATGACGGTCTGTCCTGCCCAAAGATGCATCTGAGATCCTATATCAGAAAGATCCAACCCCACTCATCTGATAAAGACCTCTAGGTACACTTTTTTCAAGACAGTTTGTCAGGCACACAATTGGATTGGTTCTATCAACTTGAGAGGTCTGAGGTTCATAACTGGGAAGATTTAGCTGCTGCTTTCTACCGGCAATACCAATACAACGCTGATTTAGCACCCACTCGTACTCAACTATAGAGTATGGGTATGGCTTCTAATGAAGGATTTAAAGAGTATGCCCAGAAGTGGTGTGATCTGGCTGGAAGGGTGCAGCCACCATTGTCGAATAGAGAGCTGGTTGACATGTTTTTAGGGACCCTGTCTGTACCTTTCTTCAATCATTTAATCGGGAGTTCCTCTGCGGGATTCACCGAATTAATTTTGACCGGTGAAAGGGTCGAGGCTGGCATCAAAAGTGGTAAGATTCAGAAAGATGCCTCTGCATCCACTGCTGTTAAGAAGACCTTCCCAGCTAAAAAGGAAGCTTCTGCTGTTTATTCTCAGAAAAGCCAAGGGAGAATCGAGCGCCGACCAACGGTGGGGGCTGTGATGATCCAAAACTCTTCAACTGATCAACCCCGCAGCAATTAGCCAAGATCTAATCAACAAAGGGTAGAAAGGCCGCAACGACAGTTCACCTGAATCAACATGACACCGGCTCAAGTACTCCCTCATTTGCTAAAGTTGAATCTCACCAATTTGAAAGAAGCACCAAAGAACCCTAATACCTCTTCTCCATATTACCACTCCAATGCAAAGTGTGCATACCACTCTGACAGTGTTGGGCATGATACCAACAACTGTTGGGCTCTTAAGAACAAAATCCAAGACCTGATCAACGCCAAGGAGGTAGAATTCGATGCGCCCGAAAAGTCGAATGTGATTTATGCCCCAATGCCCAAGCACGGTCATAATGTTCATGCCATTATGGAAGATCTTCATGTTACCAATGTTGCTGACCTTTTGACTCCCTTACCAGTGATTAAAGTGAATTTGATGAGAGCCGGGATATTCCCAGGCTGTGGGAAAGACTGTTACTTTTGTTTAAACATACAAGCTGATTGCCCATTATTGAAATCAGGCATCCAACGCCTGATGGATACCTAAGAGATTCTCTTCCAAAAGACTCCTGTTGATACCTTCACTCTTGTTACTCCTGCTACCTTTGTTACTTCAACCAATGACATTGCAATAATAACCATCTCCGACAATCTTCCCAAGGCTTGGAAAAGGCATGTCAAGATTACGCCTGATCCTAAGTTTGTGCCGTTGAAAATCACCATGTCGGGGTCTGTCCCGTATAAATCTAACAAGACGATACCATGGAACTACGGAGGAGAAATCTTCTATCATGGTATCAAACAGATTGAATTAGTCCAAGAGAATTCTGATGATGAAACCCCTGATATAGGGAACATTGCGGGAATAAGCAAGATAACTCACAGCGGAAGGATCTTCTCTCCGGAGATTGCTCCTCCACGAGCAGTCTTCGGACCCTCGAAAGCTTCTGTGCCCGTTAAGCCATCTGTGCAAATCCCGATAATTGAAGAATTGGATACTCCTAAAGTTAGACCCTCTGTTGATACTACCGATAAGGGTAAGGGGATACTAGAAGCGCCTGTCAGGATGAAGGCTCAGACTGTGGTAATCCCCGAAACCACCCAGAAAGAAATGGAAGAAATCTTAAAGATAATCAAGAGGAGCGACTACGATGTCATGGAATAGCTAGGGAAGACCCCTTCCAAAATCTCCATGTTGGCTCTTCTACTCTACTCTGAGGCCCATGCTAAGGCCTTGATCAAGTTTTTAAAGACGGCACACGTGCCTCAAGAAACTTCGGCTGGCCAGTTTTAAGAGTGCGTGGCTAGCCTTACTGCTGATAATGGTCTTGGTTTTTCCGATGCTAATTTGACCCTCAAGGGTAGGAAGCACAACGACGCGCTGCATGTCTCAGTATAATGTAGGGGAACCACACTTGCCCATGTCCTAGTTAATACCGGTTCATCTTTGAACGTGCTGCCGAAAAAGGCGTTAGATAGATTGGACTGCGAAGGATTGACCCTCAAGCCCAGTAACATCGTTGTTAGAGCCTTCGACGGTTCTAAGAGGATGGTTCATGGAGAAGTGGACATTCCTATCAAAGTGGGCACCGAGACCTTCAACTCTACCTTTTATGTGATGGACATCCGTCCTTCATATTCGTGTTTGTTGGGAAGGCCGTGGATCCACTATGCTGGGGAAGTTACCTCCTCTTTACACTAAATGCTAAAGTATCCTGTTCAGGGTAAGATTATAACGATGCACGGCGAGGAAGCGTACATGATAAGTCACCTCGACTCCTTCCGCTATGTGGAGTTGGATGGTGAATTCATAGAAACGCCTTTCCAACATTTTGAGGAAGTTTCTCCTGAAGTCGCAGTTGCGAAGACAATGGTTAATGTGCCTATCATTTCCAAGCATGTGCCTAGGATGGCATCTCTCAAGGATGCAGAGGCTGTAATCAAAGAAGGAAGGAGTACAGTATGGGGGAAACTACCTGATTTTCCTCACAAGACGGACAAGTTCGGACTAGGTTTTACTGCTGCTGGCCAGAAAGTTGTGTGTCACTCCAGGGCTGGAGGACCACCCGTAAAAATCACTCACCATGGAATTAATGCCTTAGAAGATGATGATGAAGAAGACAACTTTGAAGATTGGATCTTTCCATCCGCCGAAGGGGGATTAAGCAACTGGGAAGCGAAGGAATTTATTCCCATCACTTTCATCAACCAATAATTTATCTTTGAGCAATTTCCTATTTTGGTCTGTAATAACTAAACAATTCGTACACTATTTTCACCTTATGCCTTACCCGGGGCATATAGGTCCATTTGTAAGGGCTTGATTTCTTCATTGTCATATGCCATATTTAATGAATCATTGGACGTTTTTCATCTATAAAACTGTTGTGTTCATTTTTCTTTCCTTTTACATTTTGTTTTGTTTAAGGATGGCTATCCCTTACACATACCCACACTCACAAAATGCAGGTACCCATCCACTCCGGATTCCATGGGTGACTATTCTGCTTTAGCCTTCGGTGACTCTGAAGATTTGGTCAATCATGCTGAGTACGAAGTTGACGAAGACTGTGAAATGCCTGGTGAGCTAGCCATACTTCTAGAACAAGAGGAAAGGGCTATTCTGCCCCACGAAGAGTTGCTAGAGACCATCAACTTGGGAACATAGGAAGACAAGAAAGAGGTTAAGGTGGGTGCCAACCTGGAACCAAGTGTCAAAGATCGCCTAGTGCAGTTGTTGAACGAATATGTTGAGATCTTTTCCTGGTCCTATGAAGACATGCTGGGATTAGACACTGATATCGTGGTTCACCGTCTCCCTACAAGAGAAGACTGTCCACCGATCAAACAAAAGGTCCGTCGAATGAGGCCCGACATGTCTGAGAAGATAAAAGCTGAGGTAATGAAGCAATTCAACGCTGGCTTTCTGGCTGTTACTTCCTATCCACAATGGGTTGCTAACATTGTGCTCATGCCTAAAAAGGACGGCAAAGTCAGAATGTGTGTGGACTATCGGGATTTAAACAGGGCTAGCCCTAAAGATGATTTTCCACTACCACACATCGACATCTTGGTTGACAACACAGCTCAACACAAGGTATTTTCCTTCATGGATGGATTCTCGGGATACAACTAGATCAAAATGGCCCCTGAAGACATGGAGAAAACTACTTTTGTTACGCAGTGGGGTACCTTCTGCTACAAAGTGATGCCATTTAGACTGAAGAATGTCGAGGCAACCTATCAACGTGCCATGGTAGCTTTATTTCATGACATGATACATCATGAGATTGAAGTCTACGTAGACGGCATGATAGCCCGTTCACAGACAGAAGAAGAACACGTTGATCATCTGCAAAAGCTGTTTGTCAGATTGAAGGAGTATAAGCTCAGACTAAACCCAAGAAAGTGCACTTTTGGAGTCAGGTCTAGTAAACTTTTGGGATTTATTGTCAGCAACAAAGGCATTGAGGTTGATCCTGCTAAAGTCAAGACTATACAAGAAATGCCTGCCCCCCGCACTGAGAAGGAGGTTAGAGGTTTCTTGGGAAGCTTAAACTATATTGCGAGGTTCATCTCTCACCTAACATCTACCTGTGAGCCAATCTTCAAGCTGTTGAAGAAAGATCAGGTGGTTGAATGGAACAATGATTGTCAAGTTACTTTTGATAAGATCAAGGAGTATTTACTGGAACCTCCTATCTTGATGCCACCCGTCGAAGGAAGGTCGTTAATCATGTATCTGACTGTTTTGGATAACTCAATGGGGTGCGTACTGGGCCAACATGACGAGTCTGGCCGAAAAGAGAATGCCATTTATTATCTTAGCAAAAAGTTTACCGACTGTGAGACTCGCTACTCACTGCTCGAGAAAACTTGTTGCGCTTTGGTATGGGTTGCTCGCCGGCTAAGGCAGTATATGTTGACACATACCACCTTGCTAATTTCTAAAATGGATCCGATTAAGTATATCTTCGAGAAGCCTGCTTTATCTGGAAGAATCGCTAGATGGCAAGTGATCCTGACTGAGTATGATATCCAGTATACTACCCAAAAAGATATAAAAGGGAGTGTACTAGCTGACCATCTAGCCCATCAAGCCATCGAAGATTACCAATCTGAGATTCGACTTCCCTGACGAGGACATCATGACATTGGACAACATTGAAGGTAACAGACCGTATGACGGACCTGAACAAGGATCCCGATGGACCCTGTACTTTGATGGTGCTTCAAATGCACTTGGAAACGGTATCAGTGCGGTACTCATTTCTCCGGAAGGTTTCCATACACCCTTCACTGCCCGACTTTGCTTCAGTTGTACCAATAACATGGCTGAATATGAAGCTTGCATCTTTGGTCTCAAGGCTGCTATAGACTTGGGAATCAAATCTTTGGTCGTATTTGGGGACTCGGCTGTAGTTATCAATCAAGTCAAAGGAGAGTGGGACACTAAACATCCTAATCTTATCCCATACAAAGAACATGTTCTGACATTGCTGCTTCATTTCGAGCAGATTACCTTCGAGCATTTTCCGCGAGAAGAAAATTAGCTAGCAGATGCTCTAGCTACAATGTCTTCTATGTTTAAACTCAATTGGGATAATGAGGCTCCCCAAATCACCATCGAGCGGATGGACGAACCTGCGCACTGTCATGAGATTAATACCGAAGAAGTAGTGGAACAACCTTAGTTTCATGAAATCCAAAGGTATCTCCAGACTCGAGAATACCCTGAAGGAGCTTCAGTCAATGACAAAAAGTTCTTAAGGAGATTTGCTGCCAAGTTCTTCCTAAGCAATGGCATCCTTTATAAGCGTAACCATGATTGTGTTCTACTTCATTGTGTGGACAAGGTTGAAGCAGAGTTGATCATGACTGAAATACATAGTGGCACCTTTGGAACCCATTTAAGCGGACATACGATGGCTAAGAATATTCTAAGGGCAGGCTACTACTGGTCTACCATGGAAGCTGATTGTCATCAACATTCCCGTACTTGTCACAAATGCCAAGTCTATGCTGACAAGGTACATATTCCTCATGTTCCTCTCAACGTTCTAACAGCTCCTTGGCCATTCGCGATGTGGGGAATTGACGTGATTAGAGAGATCAAGCCTACGGCATCCAATAGACATTGCTTCATCCTGGTGGCTATTGATTACTTCACCAAATGGGTCGAAGCAGCTTCCTTTGCCTCCGTTACAAAGAATGTGGTTGCTCGCTTCATTAAGCAGAACCTCATATACCGGTATGGTATCCCCGACAGGATCATCACAGACAACGGTACAAATTTGAAATACACTTTGATCACCGCTCAGTGCGAGCAGTTCAAGATTTATCATCATAATTCATCTCCCTATCGGCCGAAGATGAACGGTGTTATTGAAGTCGCGAACAAAAATATCAAGAAGATCATTCAAAAGATGATAGTCACCTACAAAGACTGGCATGAGATGATACTGTTTGCTCTGCATGGATCTCGTACCACGACGCGTACTTCAACAGGGGCAACCCCATTTTCTTTGGTTTATGGCATGGAAGATGTTCTACCTATGGAAGTTCAGATTCCTTCCTTGAGGTTTATGAAGGATGTCGGTTTGAGTGAAGACGATTGGATTCAGACCCGGCTTGATCAACTTAATTTGATCGACGAGAAACGACTTACTGCTTTTTTTCATGGTCAGACGTATCAAAAACGGATGATCAAGGCTTTCAACAAGAAAGTCAGACGTCAGGTATATCAAGTCGGAGATCTTGTAATCAAGCGGATCATCTTGCCGTAAAGTGATCCAAGGGGCAAGTGGACTCCTAGTTACGAAGGACCATTTGTGATTAAAAACATCTTTTATGGTGGGGCAATGATTCTGACTACCATGGACGGCGACGACTTGCCGCACCCTGCGAACGCAGACATAGTCAAAAGATACTACGCATAAAACGACCCGACAAGTTGAAAACCCGAAAGGGCGACTTGGGCAAAAATTTGGCATCCCGGTGAATCGAAAACCCGAAAGGGCAGTTCAGGCAAAAATTAGGTATAAACAAAAAATCTGTACACCTGGCAAGTTGAAAACCCGAAAGGGCGACTTGGGCAAAAAAGGGTTTCCCGGTGGACTGAAAACCCGAAAGGGCGGTCCAGGAAAAAGTTAGGGAATTAAAAGCATATGACTATGTCTCGTCGGATCACTTTAAGGATAATCTCTTCACGACCAAACGCCAGGCTTCTGATCAATCCAATCATCGAAGGATGAAGCAGCGAATGGACAAGATACTCAGAGTTGTGAAGGCTATAGCAGAATGGGAACCCCATGGAATTTTCACACATAGCCATCTTTCTTTTTGTATAAAATTTTTAATTTTTTACGACAACATTCTCTTACTAGGATGTATGTCTCCTTTGTACAAAGATACTTACGAAATTTAATACAAAGATACTTCAAAGTGCAGAAATTTTCTTGCCTTTCTTTTCTTTTTACACTTATGTTTTATTTGAAAACATCCAAAGTTTTGTTAAATAGGCATATGCATTTGAATATAATCACTGCTTACAAATAAAACGAAATTGAGAAAGGATAATTACTGATAGGTTGAAGGTGTAAGAAGATATCCTTGTGCTATTCCAGAAATCCCCTGCAGTACATCATCCAGCTCCTCAACAAAGCTAAAACCTTGAAGTATATATCCCTAGAAGGGTTAAATTTCAAGACCCCCAGCGGAGCCAGTGTGTTCTAAACTTTATCTCCCAGCGGAGTTAGGTTTCAGAGTTCCCACCAGAGTTAAGTCTCCGAACTCCCGATCCCCAGTGGATCCCGAAAACCCTGAAATACATATTCCCAGCGGAGCTAGAATATTCTAAACCTTCTTCCCCAGCGAAGTCAAATTTCCAACTATCAATCCCTGGTGGGAACCATTCAGCTTCCCCCAACTTCCCCAGCAGGTTATCTTAAAAGTCTGAGAACCAAGCAGATAACAGTTAACTTTTTGGCTTATCCCCAACAAGGATGATTCCCCAGCAGTTTGGCATACAACCCAAGCTCCAGACTTCCCCGGCCGAGTAAACACTCTCCCCACAGATTTATTTCCCAGCAGATCAAGATTCTCGGTCTCATTTCTCCAGCAGAAGCCTCCCAGGTTCTAATTCCCCAGTAGAGGTCTTCAGAGTTCTCCTTATTTCCCGGGAAAGTCATGAAGGATTCTCATTCCCCGCAGAAATTGACAAAGCTCTTGTTAAATCCCCACAAGTCACCAAGGATTTTTAATCTTCAGCAGTGGTCCCAGGATTTCTCATTCTCAACAATCAAAGATCTTTAATCCCCAAGTAGCCAACAAGGATTTTTCATCTTCAACAATCAAAGATTTTTGAATCTCCAGCATCAGTCAAGAATTTACTTTCTCCGGCAGCGGTCAAAGATTTCATTATCTCCAGCTATCAAGGATTTATTTTCCTCAGTAAGACGGCTAATCAGCTTACATGCACATCCATTACATTCATATATCATAAACGTTGATGAAACACATTCCATTGCATCATACATATCATGCAACATAACTTTGTGTTTTAGCTAACATTTTACCCTTTTCAAGATAAGATTAAAAGGCTATCGTTAACAATTATTCAGATACAGTATGGATACACCCCAGACACGGTGGTCATTCTATCACTCATTCAGAATTTCAAGTCAAAATACAATACGGATACACCCCAGACACGGTGGTCATTCTACTACTCATTCATACTTCAGCAATCCGATACAGACTAGATACGCTATAGGCACGACGGCCATTCTATCTCTCATTCAGATTCAACTATCAACTTCAAGTTCATATACGCTCCAAACACGGATGCCATTCTAGCCCTTACACCAGAAGTTTGATTCTCCCCAATGCAGTCGCCACGGAGGTCATTCAATCACTTATTCAGATCCCAGTTACAGTACGGATACACTCCAGACACGGAAGTCATTCTGCTACTCATACAGATCTCAACTTTAGATACAGTCCAGATACGCCCCAGACACGGTTGCCATTCTGTCACTCGTTCGGAATTTATCCCCAGCACACAGTTGCTCCATACACAGATTTTTCTCTATTACCCATTTAGAATACAGATACACTCCAGACACAGCAGTCATTCTGATATTCATTCAAGAATCAAATACAGTTACAGCTCAGATACGCTCTAAACATAGACGCCATTCCCCTGCTCATACAAATCCAATCTCCAGATACAACTCAGATACGTTCCAGACACGGATACCATTCTGATGTTCATTCTACTGTTTTTTAACAAAAAAATCTTGGATGGCATCTTTAAGCCCATCTCCAGCAAGATTCTACCATCTCCAAGTGGCATCTTTAAGCCTATTCCCTCAACAATATTTTAACGAGTGCAAATTTATGGGCACTCTAGTGTCCAATCCTCTTTTACCTTCGAGTCACGAAAGGCAAAACTTGCCAATCTAACTCTTCAGGTTCAAGAAGATTGAACAGGGGCAACTGTTGTGCCCCAAAATTTTCCCCATCATTTTATCAACATTTCTCATCACAAGGCTCTTGGAACTCAAGACCAAGCTAGGGTTTGCTCTGCTCAAGACATCTCCTTGCACCGTAGACCTGAATTAGGGTTTGAGTTTGCACAGGGATTTTTTGACTTACAATGCCCAAATTGACTTTCATACTTCATGTTGGACTCATAAGTTTGTCCATACCAAGTCTCAAGCCTTGATTCAAATTTTTGCCCAATCAATTGGACAGTTGACCTAGAAATCAGTTGTATTGGGGAAAAAGTCAACTATGACCAATTTGCAGTCAAACCTCATGAATTTTGACCCACATCAACATTATGAACTCATATGAACCATTTGATCAAGTTTGGACCATAATTCCACAAGAAATTTAATCATATCACCAAAAGGGCAAAATGGTCATTTTCAGGGTTTTAACTGTACAAAGGCAATTTTTGACTGTTTGACCTAGCCAATGGCAAATAAAGTTCAACCATGGGCTCAAGGACTCAATGACATTATCTTGACCTATTCAACAAGAATCATTACAAAGGTTGCCACAACGATGACCTCTTTTCAAAACATTTTTCAAAACCACACACAAAGCACCATTTCAAACAATTGGAAAGCACCATTTCAAACAATTGAAAAGCAAAGCAAGTGATCTAAACAAGTAACTAAGAGCCCATGGATAACCATGGATATAAAGGGTGCTAATACCTTCCCTTTCTAAAATCTACTCCCCTAACCCAAGAAAACATCTCAAAGGTCTTTCCTGTGCTTTTTGACCTTTCCTTAGGATAAAATAAAAAGTCGGTGGCGACTCTTACTAAACCGAAATTTTTGCGAACACAAACGCAAAACCTCAAGTCAGTTCTCCCACCGTATCACACACATATTTCTTGCATTTGTTATGCATATCCAGGTGTCTTACCAAGCTTCTTTACTTTGTTCAGCAAGCTGACTCGCCACTACAACACTCGGGCTAATTTATGAAAGAAGATGGACAACTTAGCACAAGAGAATCGCGAGCTACGCGAGGAGGTTTCTGCTTTGAAGGCCGGCATGGCCAGTATGAATGCTCTGATGGAATCTCTGGTGGCTGCTCAAAATTAGCCACCGAGTGTCCAACCTTAACCAACAAGAGCAACTACTGAAGCTCTGACTATTCCCGTATCTGCTACTCCAGCTGTTTTTTAAAACCGCATGCCTCAAGGTTATCCATGGGGAATTCCAGAGAATTTTTCACCTGAAGGTTTCAATCTTGGTCCTCAAGATACTCCAATTGTTCAAACTATTGTCACTCCGGCACCTCCTATGGTGCATGCTGCTCCTGCTGCGCCTCCTTCAGTGAATATGGTTTTGTTTGTTAATGATGATGTGTGTCGTCCTTTCCCTCCACCGATTGGAGACTTGGGTCTTTATGACAAAATGGATGATTTTCAAGAGCAGTTCGACAAGATGTAAAGAGATATGAAGGCCCTTAGGGGAAAAGAGCTATTTGGGCAGAATGTGAACGAGTTATGCTTGGTGCCGAATGTTAAGATACCTGCTAAGTTTATGGTCCCGGAGTTTGAGAAGTACAAGGGCAACATTTGCCCTCGTGCTCATCTGGTGATGTATGTAAGGAGAATGTCTACCCATACTGATGATCAGCGGCTGTTGATTCACTTTTTTCAGGATAGTTTGACCGGTTTTGCGCTGAAGTGGTATATGAGTTTGGAAAGTGTTAACATCCATATTTTCAATGATTTGGGAGAAGCGTTCATCAAACAATACAATTACAACATGGACATGGCGCCTGACCGTGATCAACTCAGGGCCATGGTTCAGAAAGACAGGGAATCGTTCAAAGAATATGCACAAAGATGGCGTGAGGTAGCCTCCCAAGTGATTCCTCCCATGGAAGAGAAGGAGATGACTAAGATTTTCTTGAAAACGCTGGGTGCTTTCTACTACGAGAGGATGGTAGCAAGTGCGCCAAGTGACTTTACTAAAATGGTAGGAATGGGTATCCACTTAGAAGAGGCTGTAAGAGAGCGCCGTTTAACAAAGAATGAAGGATCTGGAGGTGTGAAAAAGCCATCTTATGGGTTTACGAAGAAGAAGGAAGGGAATGCAAATGTTGTTATGCAAGAGAGGAGGGTTAACACTCCTAGAATGAATTATCAGCGTCATCAGCAAGTCGCCTCAGTTAATCCAGTTGTGGGTGCAGCTCCAACTACTGTCGCTTATCAGAGACCATCCCAACATGGAAATCAAGGGTATAATCAGAGAAGGGAGAGTTATGACCCTATCACTATGAGTTATACAGAATTACTACCAGCATTGATTCAGAAGAAGTAGGTTCACACCCGACCACCTCCCGTTGTACCATCGCCATTGCCTTGGTACTACAAGGCAGACCAAACATGTGCTTTTCATCAGGGAGCACCAGGGCATAATGTTGAAAATTGTTATTCTTTGAAGACTGAGGTGCAGAAATTGGTAAAGTCTGGTATTCTATCTTTCAAGGATGTGGGTCCTAATGTGAAAGATAATCCTTTGCCCAAGAATGGAGGAGCAAATGTTGTGAACAGGGTGGCCGGTTGTCCAGGCGACTTCCGGATTTTTGATATTAATCTGGTTAGAGGAGATTTGGTGAAAATGCATGCAGACCTTTGTGAATTTAGCTACTATACGCATGACCATTCCGGTTGTGCTATTTGAAGTACAGGCATACAGGGTTGCGATAAGATAAAGGCTGATTTACAGGAGATGATGGATGAGGGCCTCATCCACATAATTAGGCCTAGGGCATAGTATGAAGAGGAGGTGAATATGGTTTCTGGATGTCCTGGAGAATTCATAATTTTTTATGTAGAGTATATGAATGAGGACCTTATGCAATTGCATGATACTTTCTGCAATATGGCTGGTCAGGTAGAACACCAGTATGGATCTTGCCGAATTTGCTATCGGGACCCCCGAGGATGTTCAATCGTGAAGGAGGGTGTTCAGTTGTTGTTGGACAATGGAACTATCAAGGTTACATGTCAAAGGGATGATTACCATGAAGTTGATTTGGTTGAGGTTTGCTTGACTGAAGAAGAGTCAGATGAAGAGTATGCCTCTGCAGATGAGTATTTCTCCTCAGATAAGGATTCGTTTTCCAAAAATGACTCAATAATGACTGATTATGTTGAAGAAGGGGTAAACATTATTATGCCTTATTTTGGCGCACCTTCCCATTTTGAAGTTGAGTATTATAGCAAGCCAGTTGTTACCCCATTGGTGATTAGTTTGTCGGGTCCTATCCCCTACAAGTCAGATAAGGTTGTGCCCTACAAATACAACGCTACAATATTAGAGGATGGGGTGGAAGTTCCCATCCAGCCAATGCCTGATATTGGAAATATTGTTGAAAATAGCAGGGTGACCTACAACAGTCGTGTGTTTGCACCAGTTGATCGAGGAGATATTAGTGCTGGAAAGAAAATTGCTGAGAATGTTAAACCCAAGAAGGCTACAGGTGAGACTAGTGGGGCTACGTTAGAGAAAGAAGTGGATGATATTTTGAAGATAATCAAGATGAGCGACTACAGAATCATAGATCAGATACTGCAGACTCCTTCAAAAATATTTATCTTGGCGTTATTGATGAACTCCTCTGCTCACAGAGAATCCTTGATGAGGGTATTGGACCAAGCTTTTATGGAGAGTGATATGCCAATAGACCAATTCAGCAGCGTAATAGGGAATATTACGTCATGTAATAATTTGAGTTTCTGCGATGATGAATTACCAGATGAAGGAAGGAATCACAACCTAGCCCTCCATATCTCTATGAATTGCAAGAATGATTCACTATCCAATGTGCTGATTAATAATGGATCTACTTTGAACGTTATACCGAGGAGCACTCTTATGAAGTTGGAATATCAAGGAACACCTATGCGCCCGAGTGGCATCATTGTGAAAGAGTTTGATGGATCAAGGAAATCTTTTATTGGTGAAGTGGAGTTGCATATTCATATAGGACCACATTTGTTTCAGATGACTTTCCAGGTTATGGATATTGTACCCGCTTATAGTTGTTTGCTAGGAAGACCGTGGATTCATGAGGCAGGGGTTGTCACTTCAACTTTACACCAGAAATTGAAGTTTGTACGTGAAGGTAAAGTGGTAACCATAAATGGGGAACAGACATTATTGATATCTCATTTGTCCTCTTTCAGCATTGTGGAGGCGGATGAAGCTGCTGTTGGGACCCAGTTTTAAGCCTTATCCATTGACAACATAAGAGGAAATGAGAATTCTATGGTTTCGCTTAAGGATACGCAGCAAGTTGTGCGAAAGGGTCATAGCGAGGTATGGGGAAAGATTGTGGATCCACCTGTGAACAAGAACATATCCGGTTTGGGGTTCTCGTTGAAGAAGACAAAGGTAAGAGCATGAAGTCGAAGTTGTTATACCCCAAAATTTGCCCTCCCATATTCTTCAAGAAATTGCCAAGCCAAGTCACAAAATTCCCCAAGGGTTGCACAGTGCAAGGGCCTCCTAAACAGTCAAAATTAGGGTTTTGAGTCTGATCAAGAAAAGGAAGTGTTCAAAAGCTCAATCAAGTCTCATATGCTTACAAACATGGTCAAGCATCCTCATATCAAGTTTCAAGGCATTCAGCTCAAGATTGCACAGTCAAAACCCTAAATTGCACTACAGTCAACTGTAGGGGCAAAATGGTCATTTGGCAGTCAAAAGTTCAAATTTTTGGTCAACATATCATTTTGAAGCCACAAACATCATTTGATCAATGCTTGATCATGATTCTCAAAATTTGGCTCAGAAAATCATCAAGATGCAAAAGTTTCCTTATTTGGACAGCTGAAAAAGTCAACTGAAATTGACCAGGGCATAACTTTCACATGGATTATCAGAAAAATTCCATCCAAAGCTCATTTTGAAGAGAAAGACATTTCCTACAACCCATCTTCATACTTCAAGTCCAAGAAATGCTCTCACAAAAAGTTATCAATTTCAACATTATAGGTCATTTTCAAAAGTCAACAAAAAGGGACTTTAAGTCAAAGGCCATAACTTGAGCTTGGAAAATCAAAATGACATGGGACCAAAGGCATTGGTTAAAGGACTCAAAGACCTTTCCAAAATGTCCAATAACATGAGAAAAGCTTAAAAATTGAGCAAGTTATGCCCTGTAGAAGTTGGGAAATTTTTGTGAAATGGCAAAAGTCAACTATCCTTGAAACTTCAATTTTTGACAAAAGGGCCCACTTTCTTCCACTTGATTCAGCCTTGTCATGCCACACACGTGTCCCATGATTAATTTCAAGACCAAACATTGATTTTTCTATTTTATTTAATTTTTATTAATTTAATTCATTTTAAATCTTTAATAATTCAAATAAAATTTAAAAATCAATGGAATAGTGTCATTTGAATTTGAATAGCTTCCATATATCATGTGCCAGCTCACAAACTCATGCTAGGGTTAGGTTGTACACCAAGTCTTGGTTTTGCTTAAAAAAGGGAAAGTTTGTTAATGGTGAAAAACCTAAGACTAGTTCTCTCATGGGCATGGATCAAGGCCAGCTAATGACTTAATTCCCTTCCCTCATAAGTACTGAGTCTAACCCTAATCACAGGACACAAAATGCTGCGCTCAAAGACCATAGACAAACTTGAAAAATTCTCCATAAAACTCAAAACTGAAATCAGTGTTCTAGGTTGATTCAAGTCCTAATATTGATTCCAAAAGCTTCCTTGTGATCTCCTGAACACGTTCCAATCAAGCACAGCCACCAAAACTCCAGGAATTGGTATATAGAACCTTCCCTGTACAGCAAAAAAGTGACAATCGTATTTTCAATTCTAGGCATTCTCATGACATTCTAATTATGGATTCTTGTTCCTTGTGATGTTTTAAAGCTAACCATTACGTTTAATTTGATTATCATGCTGTGTATGAGATTTTGCCATGCGCGATTTCTAGGGTTTACAGGTTTGTCAATTTAGGGCTTTGGTAACGAGGCAAAATTAGAACTCCAGACCAATGCCATTCAACTCAGCACATGGAGACGAAGAGGAATCTACCCTCGCGCTCAATTTATGAGCGTTGAGGAGCTATTCGCTATTTTCCAATAGCCTACTTTAAGCCACGCCCAGAAAACCGTTGCTATTGCGTTTTGTTTTACAGGGTAATGGAGAAGATGATGTGCTGTCCAGATATGATACGTTGCTTTTAAATTTAGCGCGCTTCAGTCACTAACGCGTTGTTTCTTTTTTTATTATTTGTTTGTCTAACATATGTAACACGCGTTCAGTAGCTCAGCTGGCAAATGCTTGTGGCTTCAACGTCCAAGACCTGGGTTCGAACCCCAGGTCTGTACAATTTCAATACTATTTTTCATTAACTAATCCCATGCAGCGCTTAATGTTTGGATATGCTATGTGCCTCCTAATCAAGCATGACACGTCTCCCTGGAGGTCAAACCAAAGGCTTAGATCTGAAGAGCACCATGTACCATAGTCAAACGCATCACACACTATGCAAAAAGTCAAACGGATCCAAGCTTAAATGGGCCAGATTACTAAGGCCCACACCTCCTAAATTGGGACTTCCACCCCCCTGGTTTGCAATTTCCTTTTTATTTATTTTGTTTTTTTCAATTCTTATTTTTATTGTTTTAATTTAATAAATTATTTTTACCATACATATAAAAATATCACAAAAAATCAGAAAAGATGACAAATATAATAAATATTTAATTTAATTATTTTCATAAATAAATTAACATGTAAATTAACTTAGTATTAATTTAGGTTGCAACTTTAATTCTTTTCATAAAAATATAAAAAATATAGAATTTAGGTTTAATGAATTTTATTCCCTTTTTTTAATTTTTCTTTTGTCATAATAATAATATTACTTATTTTATTTTCATAATTAAATTGTACATAAAAGAATTTAGGGTTTAATTTAGGTTAATTTAACATTTTCATAATAACTAAAAATAATTAGAATTAGGGTTTGACTTTTATTTTAATTATAATTCTCTTTTTTCCATTAAATCTTAAAAAACACAAAATACCAAAGAAAAACATTTTCATTTAATCTTAATTTTAATTATTAATTAATTTAATTCGCAAAAGGGTCCAACGCCCTCGTTCGTAATTTATTTAATTCGCACATTTATTTTATTTCGCTTAATTCATTATGTATCTCTCCCAAAGCGTTGTAACTTAAATTTCTCGCACTTTTATTTCTTTTGCTTTATTTACTTTCTGTCAAATCGGGTCCGGTTTAATTTTGGCGATGTGGACCCGCGCCATTTGTAATAGTTTAGAATTTACTTTTCCCGCAAATATTAACTGTTAACAAAGCATGCAAGAATGAATGGATAGAATAAAATCAAGCGTAGATCACAATGAACATGACAAGACAAATATCAATGAAAACGACACACGAATCGCACACACCACCCCTAGGGTACGCCTCACTGTTGCCTTGCCTCGAAAGGTGATCGTCGAGTAGAGGATGTCTTAGTAAGTCCTCATGATCTGGGAACCTGGCATGAGGGTAGCTTCTAAGGTGTCTTCCCATTGCTCCGGTGATCACCATGTCCCTACAAACTCGAATTGACCCGAACACCTCCAACGGTGGTGCTACCTACCTCTCAATGGTGGGATGGCACTACTTTAAAGGACATTTACACAGACGAATTCCTTAGGGTAGGTAGGTTCTCAAGAATACTTGCTCTGATTTCAAACAAAAAATACTTTTCACACCAACACATTTTCAAAAGCTTTCAAAACAAATTTTTCAAACACTCTGACGTACGAGTCGAACTGAAATTTTTTCAAAGAAACTTTTTTAAAACCCACATTGAAAAGCAAACAAACCTTTTTGAAAACACATTGAGAAAGTACCTAAGAGCCCATGGACAACCATGGATAGAAAGGGTGCTAACACCTTCCCTTTCTATAACCTACCTCCCGAACCGAGAACAATCTCTTTAAGGAATTTTTCTGTGCTTTTGTCCTTTCCATTTGGAGAAAATAAAAGACGGTGGCGACTCTTGCTTCCGCGACATTTCGCGAACCAGCGTTAAACAGTCAGTTCCAGATCCACCGATCACAGAACTGGCGACTCTGCTGGGGATTTAAACTTAAAGTGAGGTATACCTTAGGGCTAGGTCATAACTATGTTTTCAATTGTCTTCTTTGCTTGCTTTATTATTGTGGGTTGCTTGGGAGTTCTATAGATCCTAACCCGGATCTGGGGATACCTTTCTTAGAAAGTAGCAACAAGGCTGTGAGGGAACTGTGCGGGGTATACCGACATGGTTGAAGCAGTCTGCTACGTTGATGTGGCACTTTGGTGTGTACCGGTAACCCTTGAGTTCAGTCAAGGAGAGTACGGGGCCTCCGCGTGGTGTCGTGAAGCATCAACAGACCTTAGGAACCTTAATTGAACTATCTTGGCCTCTTTAGGGTAGTGAGATAACTGACTTTGGTGCAGTCCGAGGTTGGTTGATACTCGATACTACACTCAATTGAGGGTTGCTTTCCTGGAATATTTCGGTCGCCAGTTCAGTGGCTAAATCGAAACGATGAACAATGAAAGCAATCTCGTGATATTGGGAACCTTAGAACCCGGTTACTTTGATTAGGACAGGTTGAACTCACCAACTTCAAGAGGGTACTACCCAGACCCCATGCTGGCCTTAAACCTTAAGGGCTTGTCTTGTGTGCCTTGTGTGCCTTACATGCTTGTCTTTGTACATATATGTGGTGTATTTAATCATAGCATCATGACATCATCCAACATCATATGCATTAACTAACCATTTCAGGGGTTCGAATTTTCATCTTTGTTCTTGTTTTGTAGGACATGGAAACTGTTCGTAGAAAGACAATTCAAATCAGCCTTGTAAGGATCCCTCCTCAGCTTAAGGAGCTTATATCCAGGATTCCCGAGAACTCTTCATTCAGTGAAAGGCATGGAAGCCTCATCAGCTTGGTCAACACCAACATTGAGGAAGATATGATAAAGGTCCTGTTCCAATTCTTTGACCCTCTGCATCACTGTTTCACCTTTTTGGACTATCAGTTGGTACCTACATTGGAGGAGTTCTCTCGGCTCCTGAAGATCCCCATCCTTGATCAGCTACCCTTCAACGGTACAGAAAAGGAACCTAAGCTTGAAGAGATTGCTAAAGCCTTGCACCTACGGTCATCTGACCTCAAGGGACATTGGGAAGTTAGAAGTGGTATCAAAGGGTTCTTAGCTAGGTTTCTGTTTGAAAAGGCCCATGAATGTTGGAACTCCCTTGACTTACAAGCTTTCGAAGAGGTTGTGGCCCTCCTTGTTTATGGTTTGGTGTTATTCCCTAACCCAGATCAGCTTATTGATATCAGTGCTGTCCAGATTTTTATGTCCAGGAATCCTATACCTACATTGCTGGGGGACATCCTTCACTCATGTTACACTCGAACCATGAGAAAAAGAGGTGTCCTTATGTGTTGCACTCCTCTCCTGGGAAGGTGGTTTATTTCGCACCTTCCACAATCGGTCTTGAAGAATGAGCGGGGTTTGAGATGGTCACAACGGTTGATGACTCTTACACATGCAGATATACATTGGTGCCCTCGGTCCAGAGAAGATGTCACTATCATTGATCGTTGCGGGGAGTACCCTAATGTTCCTTTACTTGGAATCAGAGGAGGTATTACTTATAGCCCATGCCTGGCTTGGAGACAGTTTGGTTATGCTCGGAGGGATGGTCCTCATGACATGTTAATTCCTGACATAGTTTTTGACTTCGACAGCGATACTCAAGGACTTCGCCAGAGATTCATCAAAGCTTGGAGGATGCCCAGTAGGATAGACAGCAAGACACTGGGGCATAGGAATTCCATCCCGTTGGAGCCTTATCTCAAGTGGGTACGAGCCCGCTCCCAGAAGTTAATGATGCCTTATCCTCATATGCTCCCAGTGATCAAAGAGCCTGTCTTGAAAGGGGAAGTGTCCTACACTATTCAGCATCCTGATATGCCCACATCCTGGGAAGAGATGCAGAAGAGCTGGATCCAGCTTAAGGAAGAGTGGAATTCTCTTGAGACTAGTCTGCGTGCCAGTGAAAAGAAGGTCTTGGAGCTCACCCGCCTGTTGCATGAGGAGAGGAACCTCAACACTTACATAGCTCCAAAGAGGATGCGCAGCATATTTTGGGATTGATTTGATTTTTTGTACTTTGGCCCATGAGGCTTTGATGTATTAAACAATGATTTTCTTAATAATAACGCGTGTTCCTTTTAGTCTACAACAAATTTAAATTTTCGAACTCTTGAATGCATTGCATAAACACATATCATTCATCATGTGCATCACAGGTACTTTTCTTTTCAGGTTGCTTACTGTTCTTCGCCGTTTATTTCAGCATCATGAACCCTGAATCATCAACCGAGGCATCTATCAAGGCTCTTCAGGCGCAGAACGCCCAATTTCAGGAGCTGATCAAGGGCTTGGCTCAGGGTCAACAAGAGTTGAAGACCATGCTTCTGAAGAAGACTAAGAAGAAGAGGAGGACTGTGCTATTTAACACTGGGCGCAGACTCGGGAACACCTTACAGGTTGAGGCTGAAAGGACTACCCCATCTGTGGGGGAAGGTAGTCACCAAGAAAGGGAGGTCCCTACTCCTGTGGGCTCTGATACTGAAACAGACTTCAACGACGAACAGTACCCTCCTGCTGAAGACCGGTACAAGCAGCTGGAGGACAGATTAAAGGCTATGGAAGTTCAGCGGGTGCCTGGACTGGATTTCGGAGACTTGGGGTTATCTACTGGGGTGGTGATCCCACACAAGTTCAAGGCACCTGCCTTTGTGAAGTATGACGGGGCTTCCTGTCCCAAGATGCACCTCCGTTCTTATGTAAGGAAGATCCAGCCTTACACAGCAGACAAGAACCTTTGGATCCACTTCTTCCAGGAGAGTCTTTCAGGGACTCACCTCGAATGGTTCTATCAGCTGGATGGAATCAGCATTCGTAACTGGGAGGATCTGGCCACTGCTTTTTACAAGCAGTATCAATATAATTCCGACCTCGCTCCTACGCGTACCCAGCTCCAGGGTATGTCGCTAGGGTCGGGTGAAGGTTTTAAGGAGTACGCCCAGAAATGGAGAGACCTGGCTGGCAGGGTGCAGCCACCATTGACGGACCGGGAGCTAGTAGATATGTTTTTGGGGACCCTATCTGGTCCATTTTTCAATCATCTCATTGGTAATTCCTCTGCTGGGTTTACTGATCTGATCCTGACTGGCGAAAGGATCGAGGCCGGTATAAAATCGGGGAAGATACAGAAGGTTGCCTCCTCCAGTACTGAAAAGAAACCCTTCAAAAAGGAGGCTAGTGCTGTATATAGCTCCCGGAGACCAGAGCAACCGGAACGCCGCCAATCTGTCAGTGCGGTAATGATTGCCAAACCTGCTGCCGCTCCTCGGCCAACTAATCCTCAAAAGTTTGAAAGACCCCGGAGAGAGTTTACCCGGTTAAGCATGACCTTATCACAGATCCTGCCACAGTTGCTATCCACCAATTTAGTGACTGTCAGGGAGGCTCCAAAGTTTCCCAATACTGCATCCCCCAAGTTTAATCCAAATGCTCGCTGTGCCTACCATTCAGATAGCCCGGGGCATTCTACTGATGACTGTTGGGCGTTAAAGAACAAGCTGCAGGACCTTATTGATGCCAAAGAGGTGCAGTTTGAGGCATCTGACAAGCCTAATGTGGTGACGGCTCCCCTAGCTGCTCATGGAGTGAATGCCATTGGGGACGAAGAGGAAGTTGATGAAGCTGAGTTTGATAGCTGGATCTACCCGGCAACCGACAGTGGACTCAACAATTGGAGTGCAAAGGACAACTTATCTGTTTCTCTTGTTACTAAGTAATAAATTTCTTTGTTTCGTTATTTTGTAATAAACAATGATAAACTCTATGGCCCGGTGTCTTACCCGAGGCACCGTGGTTCTATTTGTGAGGGCATACAAATTGTCATTTCATATACATCATGAATGAAAATCTTGGACGTATTTTTCGCATTGCAAATATTGTGTTCCTTTTCTGTCTTTCTTTTCCTTTACATAATTTTCAAAAACAGCTGTATTTACACACACACTCACTCATACAGGTTTCAATCCACTCTGGATCTTACTGATAACAACTCTGCTACTGCCAATTATGACTTCGAAAATCCGATCAACTTAGCCGAAGACGAAGGTGAAGATGATTGCGAAGTGCCTGGCGAGCTCGCAAGACTGTTGCTCCAGGAAGAGAGGGCAATTCAACCCCATGAAGAGCCAGTGGAAACCATAAACTTGGGTACTGAGGCAGACAGAAAAGAGGTAAAGATTGGTGCCAACCTAGAGCTCAGCGTGAAGTAACGGTTAACCAAGATGTTACATGATTATATGGAGATCTTTGCTTGGTCCTACGAAGACATGCCAGGGTTGGATACCGACATTGTGGTCCATCACTTACCGACTAAAGAAGATTGCCCTCCGGTTAAGCAAAAGGTCCGCCGTATGCGTCCAGAGATGTCTGAGAAGATTAAAGCCGAGGTTATGAAGCAGTTTGATGCCGGGTTTCTTGCAGTGACTTCTTACCCTCAGTGGGTTGCTAATGTGGTGCCGGTACCTAAGAAGGACGGCAAGGTCAGAATGTGTGTCGATTACAGGGATCTGAACAGGGCCAGCCCCAAGGATGACTTCCCTCTACCTCACATTGATGTCCTTGTTGATCATACAGCTCAGCATAAAGTGTTCTCTTTTATGGATGGTTTTTCAGGCTACAATCAGATCAAGATGGCTCCTGAAGACATGGAAAAGACTACATTTGTTACTCAGTGGGGCACCTTCTGCTACAAAGTCATGCCTTTTGGACTAAAGAATGCTGGGGCAACCTACCAACGTGCCATGGTTGCTTTATTTCATGACATGATCCATCATGAGATAGAAGTGTATGTTGACGACATGATCGCTAGGTCCCAGACTGAGGAAGAACACCTTGATCATCTGCAGAAACTGTTTGACCGTTTGAAACTGTACAAGCTGAGGTTGAACCCGAACAAGTGCACCTTCGGGGTAAGATCTGGAAAGTTGCTAGGCTTCGTGGTAAGTGACAAGGGAATTCAAGTGGACCCTGCTAAGGTCAAAGCCATTCAAGAGATGCCAGTTCCTAAGACAGAGAAGGAAGTCAGAGGCTTTCTAGGACGTCTGAACTACATTGCTCGGTTCATCTCACACCTAACTGCTACCTGTGAACCAATCTTCAAGCTGCTGAAGAAAGATCAGGTAGTACGTTGGAATGATGAATGTCAGGCTGCTTTTGATAGAATCAAAGAATATCTCCAAGAACCACCCATCCTTATGCCACCAGTTGAAGGGAGACCTTTGATACTTTACCTGACAGTGATTGACAACTCAATGGGGTGTGTGCTGGGGCAGCATGACGAGTCTGGCCGAAAAGAGCATGCCATTTATTACCTTAGCAAAAATTTTACCGACTGTGAGACCCGATACTCACTGCTTGAGAAAACTTGTTGCGCTTTGGTATGGGCTGCTCGCCGGCTAAGACAGTATATGCTGACTCATACTACCTTGTTAATCTCAAAAATGGATCCGATAAAGTACATATTCGAAAAGCCTGCTCTGTCTGGGAGAATTGCAAGATGGCAAATGATCTTGACGGAATATGACATTCAGTACACGACCCAGAAAGCCATCAAGGGAAGTGTATTGGCAGACCACCTGGCACATCAAGCTGTAGATGACTATCAGTCAATGAACTTCGAGTTTCCGGATGAAAGCATTATGATTGTAACTGATTGTGAAGTACCTGGACCGGATGAAGGACCTGAACCAGGATCCCGATGGTCTATGCACTTTGACGGGGCCTCCAATGCTTTGGGAAATGGTATCGGCGCCATCATCATATCCCCTCAAGGTACTCATACTCCACTCACGGCCCGGCTGTGTTTCAACTGTACCAACAACATGGCGGAGTATGAGGCGTGTATCATGGGTCTTCAAGCTGCGATCGACCTAAGGATCAAATTTCTGAGTGTCTTCGGAGACTCCGCTCTTGTGATCAATCAGATCAAGGGAGAGTGGGATACGAAACATCCAAACCTGATTCCTTACAGAGAATGTGTGTTGACCCTGATCCCCCACTTCACAGAGATAACCTTTGAGCACTTTCCAAGAGAAGAGAATCAGTTAGCGGATGCGTTAGCTACAATGTCTTCAATGTTCAAGGTCAAATGGGATAATGAAGCTCCCCGGATCATCATCTGGAAACTGGACGAACCGACATACTGTTGTGATCTCGAAACTGAATTGGTGACCGAGAAGCCTTGGTACCATGAAGTGAAGAGATATCTGGAAACTCAGGAATACCCTGAAGGTGCATCTGTCAATGATAAGAAGTTCCTGAGGAGGTTTGCAGCCAAGTTCTTCCTAAGCAACGGCATCTTGTACAAGCGAAACCATGATTCAACTTTACTGCGTTGTGTGGATAAGACTGAAGCAGAAAGAATCATGGAAGAGCTACATGAAGGGACCTTTGGTACACACTCCAGTGGACACACCATGGCTAAGAAGATCCTACGGGCAGGATATTACTGGTCCACAATGGAAGCTGACTGTTACCAACATTCCAGGACATGCCACAAGTGCCAGATTTATGCAGACAAGGTGCATGTTCCTCCGGTCCCCCTGAATGTTCTGACTGCGCCTTGGCCGTTTGCAATGTGGGGCATAGACATGATCGGCGAGATTAAACCTACGGCATCTAATGGACATCGCTTCATCCTAGTGGCAATTGATTACTTCACGAAGTGGGTTGAGGCAGCATCCTATGCTACGGTAACCAAGACTGTTGTAGCACGGTTCATTCGGCATAACCTAATCTGTCGATACGGCATCCCTGAGAGAATTATTACAGACAACGGTACCAATCTGAACAATAAGATGATCGCTGAGCTTTGCGAACAGTTCAAAATACAGCACCACAATTCTTCTCCTTACAGACCGAAGATGAATGGGGCTGTAGAAGCAGCAAATAAGAACATCAAGAAAATCGTGCAGAAAATGATAGTGACTTATAAAGATTGGCACGAGATGTTACCGTTCGCTCTACATGGGTACCGTACCTCAGCTAGGACGTCAACCGGGGCAACTCCTTTCTCTCTGGTTTATGGCATGGAGGCAGTCCTGCCGATCGAGGTGCAGATTCCCTCTCTCCGGATAATGAAGGATGCAAATCTGAACGAAGATGATTGGATCCAGACACGACTTGATCAGCTCAACCTCATCGATGAAAAGAGACTTGCTGCTATCTGTCATGGTCAGACGTATCAAAAACGAATGATCAGGGCATTTAACAAAAAGGTCAGACCACAAGAATATCAAGTTGGGGATCTGGTAATCAAGAGAATCATCCTTCCTCAGAGTGATCCAAGGGGCAAATGGACCCCTACGTACGAAGGGCCATTTGTGGTTAAGCATGTGTTCTCAGGAGGAGCAATGATCTTAACCAACATGGATGGTGACGACCTTCCTCACCCCGCCAATGCAGACATAGTAAAAAGATACTACGCATGAAAAAAAGACCCGCTAGGCTGACATGCCTAGGCAAAAATTAGGGCTTCCCGTCGAACCAAAAGGGTTCGGGCAAAATGAAGGGATGAAAATGGAAAAAATCTGTACACCCGGCAAGTCGAAAACCTGAAAGGGCGGCTTGGGCAAAAATGGATATCCCGGTGGACTGAAAACCCGAAAGGGCGGTCCAGGCAAAAATTAGGGATAAAAGCGTAATGCTATGTCTCATTGATCACTTTGCATCCAGAATCCGGTATCTACATCAAGATCAGACGGCATCGATCAGTCAACTTCACCTTCAACCAAGGTCATCAAGTGATGAGACGCTCGGAGTTATAAAGGCAATAGCAGAGTTGAAACCCAGTGGATCATTCATATATTTCACACAGCTGTTTTATTTTCTTTTGTACAAAGTTTGTATAAACCCTTTTTGCTCGGTGGCGTTCTCTTATTAGGACGTCAGCCTCTTGTACACAAAACGCCTATTTTCAGGCCACTCAAAAATCAATACAAATATACTTTTCAGTTAAAATGTGCCTTTTGTTTTTTCCTTTTCTGTTTTGTTTTGCGAATAACGTCCAAGGTTCAATTTGTGATATATGCATTGACAATAATTTGCTAGCTCATAAATACTTGCATACGAAACAAAGAATTAATTACAGGGAACATTAGAAACAGGGGCAATAAGGAGTTGTCTAGGCAATCTAATTGTTCTATCCTCCAAAGTACCAAGGTAGGTTCAGCTAAAGAACATAACCAGGCATCTTAAATTCCCCAGAGAGTGAGACAGCAAGCAGTATACTCTCCTCAAGCAAAACAGTTATCAACCTTAAGGAAGTTGGGTGTCCTCCCGCAGATCTCAACATTCCCCAGCAGCATATATTCTTAACAAGCATCCCCGGCAGTCTTGGTCTAAAGATTGTTCCCCGGCGGCATACATCAACATTCAAAGGGATCACTTCCCCAGCATATCAAACTCCCCAGGAGAGTCCAATTAGTTTCCCCAAGAAGATTGGAATTCATCTCCCCAAGCAGTAAGCTTATCCCCAGTAAATTCTGGAAGCTTATCCTTCGCAGAGCACGAACGCGTCGTCCGGCTTGATTTAAAGAGTTATTTCCTTAACAGGATATAACTGGGTTATCCTCAGCCAAGAGCCACGGAAAGGTCTTCGTCAACACAGTTCTTTCTTATCCCCAGCGAAGTCCATTAACACTTCCAATACAACAAGTATATCCCCAGCAAACTATTATCAACGCTCAGCAAGGCATCCCTCTCCCCACAGAGTATTGCTTCCCAGCATGGTCGCTAGAGTATCTTTTCTCCCCGCAGAATCCTTCATTTGCCAAGTTTATTCTGCAACGGAGTCATCTTCTCCTACCGGTATTCTTGCAACTATCATCCCCAGCGGAAGTAAAAGCTTATTCTCCAACATCAGCCCAGGATACGACTTCCTGGCACCCGTCAAGGATTCACTTTCCTAGACGAAAACATTCATAAAACATCACATACATACATCATTATAGCATGCATAAACACATCACATCATACAAATCTCATTTATATTGAGAACATCATTGCTTGATCCATATCATGCATTGCACATGACTGACCTTTACCTTTCAGGAAAGATCCAGTTAAATTCTTAGCTATATTCAAAGACCTTCTCTGGTTCAGTCAGATCGACCCTAAGATCTCCCTGATGCTTATCCAGTTGAAGATATTCCAAGACCTTGTCCGGTTCAGTTAAATCGACCCTAAGATTTTCCTGATGCTTATCCAGTCAAAGGCCTTCTCTGGTTCAGTCAGATCGACCCTAAGATCTCCCTGATGCTTATCCAGTTGAAGATATTTCAAGACCTAGACCGGTTCAGTTAAATCGACCCTAAGATTTTCCTGATGCTTATCCAGTCAAAGGCCTTCTCTGGTTCAGTCAGATCGACCCTAAGATCTCCCTGATGCTTATCCAGTTGAAGATATTCCAAGACCTTGCCCGGTTCAGTTAAATCGACCCTAAGATTTTCCTGATGCTTATCCAGTCAAAGGCCTTCTTTGGTTCAGTCAGATCGACCCTAAGATCTCCCTGATGCTTATCCAGTCGAAGATATTTCAAGACCTTGTCCGGTTCAGTTAAATCGACCCTAAGATTTTCCTGATTCTTACCCAGTCAAAGGCCTCTCTGGTTCAGTCGGATCGACCCTAAGATCTCCCTGATTCTTATTCCAGTAGAAGACACCCAAGATTTTTTCTCAACGAGCGTTGTTGAAGTTAAAGTCACCCAAGGTTTTTCTCAGCGAGCGTTGTTGAAGTTAAAATCACCCAAGATTTTTTCTCAACGAGCGTTGTTGAAGTTAAAGTCACCCAAGGTTTTTCTCAGCGAGCGTTGTTGAAGTTAAAATCACCCAAGATTTTTTCTCAACGAGCGTTGTTGAAGTTAAAGTCACCCAAGGTTTTTCTCAGCGAGCGTTGTTGAAGTTAAAATCACCCAAGATTTTTTCTCAACGAGCGTTGTTGAAGTTAAAGTCGCCCAAGGTTCTCTTACCATTCATGCTAAGGTAGTAACCATCCCTGGTTCATTCATCACCGTTTGAAGCTCCAGACTCAGCTCCTGTAACCAGTCAGGACACATCTATACCAGGCATCTAAAAATCAGCTCCTGCAACGTGTCAGGTACTCATTTTCTGTTTTGCAGGTATGCAGGTTCTCGCCAAGGAATCTCTTACGCAATCAAACATCCAGATGGCATCTATAAGCCCATTCCACCATCACTGCCACTATGTGAGCGCAAATTTCTGGGCACTCTAGTGTCCAATCATCTTCTACCCTCGGATTACGAAAGGCACGTCCGCCAATCTGCATCCTCAGGTCTAAGAAGATTGAACAGGGGCAACTGTTATACCCCAAAATTTGCCCTCCCATATTCTTCAAGAAATTGCCAAGCCAAGTCACAAAATTCCCCAAGGGTTGCACAGTGCAAGGGCCTCCTAAACAGTCAAAATTAGGGTTTTGAGTCTGATCAAGAAAAGGAAGTGTTCAAAAGCTCAATCAAGTCTCATATGCTTACAAACATGGTCAAGCATCCTCATATCAAGTTTCAAGGCATTCAGCTCAAGATTGCACAGTCAAAACCCTAAATTGCACTACAGTCAACTATAGGGGCAAAATGGTCATTTGGCAGTCAAAAGTTCAAATTTTTGGTCAACATATCATTTTGAAGCCACAAACATCATTTGATCAATGCTTGATCATGATTCTCAAAATTTGGCTCAGAAAATCATCAAGATGCAAAAGTTTCCTTATTTGGACAGCTAAAAAAGTCAACTGAAATTGACCAGGGCATAACTTTCACATGGATTATCAGAAAAATTCCATCCAAAGCTCATTTTGAAGAGAAAGACATTTCCTACAACCCATCTTCATACTTCAAGTCCAATAAATGCTCTCACAAAAAGTTATCAATTTCAACATTATAGGTCATTTTCAAAAGTCAACAAAAAGGGACTTTAAGTAAAAGGCCATAACTTGAGATTGGAAAATCAAAATGACATGGGACCAAAGGCATTGGTTAAAGGACTCAAAGACCTTTCCAAAATGTCCAAGAACATGAGAAAAGCTTAAAAATTGAGCAAGTTATGCCCTGTAGAAGTTGGGAAATTTTTGTGAAATGGCAAAAGTCAACTATCCTTGAAACTTCAATTTTTGACAAAAGGGCCCACTTTCTTCCACTTGATTCAGCCTTGTCATGCCACACACGTGTCCCATGATTAATTTCAAGACCAAACATTGATTTTTCTATTTTATTTAATTTTTATTAATTTAATTCATTTTAAATCTTTAATAATTCAAATAAAATTTAAAAATCAATGGAATAGTGTCATTTGAATTTGAATAGCTTCCATATATCATGTGCCAGCTCACAAACTCATGCTAGGGTTAGGTTGTACACCAAGTCTTGGTTTTGCTTAAAAAAGGGAAAGTTTGTTAATGGTGAAAAACCTAAGACTAGTTCTCTCATGGGCATGGATCAAGGCCAGCTAATGACTTAATTCCCTTCCCTCATAAGTACTGAGTCTAACCCTAATCACAGGACACAAAATTCTGCGCTCAAAGACCATAGACAAACTTGAAAAATTCTCCATAAAACTCAAAACTGAAATCAGTGTTCTAGGTTGATTCAAGTCCTAATATTGATTCCAAAAGCTTCCTTGTGATCTCCTGAACACGTTCCAATCAAGCACAGCCACCAAAACTCCAGGAATTGGTATATAGAACCTTCCCTGTACAGCAAAAAAGTGACAATCGTATTTTCAATTCTAGGCATTCTCATGACATTCTAATTATGGATTCTTGTTCCTTGTGATGTTTTAAAGCTAACCATTACGTTTAATTTGATTATCATGCTGTGTATGAGATTTTGCCATGCGCGATTTCTAGGGTTTACAGGTTTGTCAATTTAGGGCTTTGGTAACGAGGCAAAATTAGAACTCCAGACCAATGCCATTCAACTCAGCACATGGAGACGAAGAGGAATCTACCCTCGCGCTCAATTTATGAGCGTTGAGGAGCTATTCGCTATTTTCCAATAGCCTACTTTAAGCCACGCCCAGAAAACCGTTGCTATTGCGTTTTGTTTTACAGGGTAATGGAGAAGATGATGTGTTGTCCACACATGATACGTTGCTTTTAAATTTAGCGCGCTTCAGTCACTAACGCGTTGTTTCTTTTTTTATTATTTGTTTGTCTAACATATGTAACACGCGTTCAGTAGCTCAGCTGGCAAATGCTTGTGGCTTCAACGTCCAAGACCTGGGTTCGAACCCCAGGTCTGTACAATTTCAATACTATTTTTCATTAACTAATCCCATGCAGCGCTTAATGTTTGGATATGCTATGTGCCTCCTAATCAAGCATGACACGTCTCCCTGGAGGTCAAACCAAAGGCTTAGATCTGAAGAGCACCATGTACCATAGTCAAACGCATCACACACTATGCAAAAAGTCAAACGGATCCAAGCTTAAATGGGCCAGATTACTAAGGCCCACACCTCCTAAATTGGGACTTCCACCCCCCTGGTTTGCAATTTCCTTTTTATTTATTTTGTTTTTTTCAATTCTTATTTTTATTGTTTTAATTTAATAAATTATTTTTACCATACATATAAAAATATCACAAAAAATCAGAAAAGATGACAAATATAATAAATATTTAATTTAATTATTTTCATAAATAAATTAACATGTAAATTAACTTAGTATTAATTTAGGTTGCAACTTTAATTCTTTTCATAAAAATATAAAAAATATAGAATTTAGGTTTAATGAATTTTATTCCCTTTTTTTAATTTTTCTTTTGTCATAATAATAATATTACTTATTTTATTTTCATAATTAAATTGTACATAAAAGAATTTAGGGTTTAATTTAGGTTAATTTAACATTTTCATAATAACTAAAAATAATTAGAATTAGGGTTTGACTTTTATTTTAATTATAATTCTCTTTTTTCCATTAAATCTTAAAAAACACAAAATACCAAAGAAAAACATTTTCATTTAATCTTAATTTTAATTATTAATTAATTTAATTCGCAAAAGGGTCCAACGCCCTCGTTCGTAATTTATTTAATTCGCACATTTATTTTATTTCGCTTAATTCATTATGTATCTCTCCCAAAGCGTTGTAACTTAAATTTCTCGCACTTTTATTTCTTTTGCTTTATTTACTTTCTGTCAAATCGGGTCCGGTTTAATTTTGGCGATGTGGACCCGCGCCATTTGTAATAGTTTAGAATTTACTTTTCCCGCAAATATTAACTGTTAACAAAGCATGCAAGAATGAATGGATAGAATAAAATCAAGCGTAGATCACAATGAACATGACAAGACAAATATCAATGAAAACGACACACGAATCGCACACACCACCCCTAGGGTACGCCTCACTGTTGCCTTGCCTCGAAAGGTGATCGTCGAGTAGAGGATGTCTTAGTAAGTCCTCATGATCCGGGAACCTGGCATGAGGGTAGCTTCTAAGGTGTCTTCCCATTGCTCCGGTGATCACCATGTCCCTACAAACTCGAATTGACCCGAACACCTCCAACGGTGGTGCTACCTACCTCTCAATGGTGGGATGGCACTACTTTAAAGGACATTTACACAGACGAATTCCTTAGGGTAGGTAGGTTCTCAAGAATACTTGCTCTGATTTCAAACAAAAAATACTTTTCACACCAACACATTTTCAAAAGCTTTCAAAACAAATTTTTCAAACACTCTGACGTACGAGTCGAACTGAAATTTTTTCAAAGAAACTTTTTTAAAACCCACATTGAAAAGCAAACAAACCTTTTTGAAAACACATTGAGCAAGTACCTAAGAGCCCATGGACAACCATGGATAGAAAGGGTGCTAACACCTTCCCTTTCTATAACCTACCTCCCGAACCGAGAACAATCTCTTTAAGGAATTTTTCTGTGCTTTTGTCCTTTCCATTTGGAGAAAATAAAAGACGGTGGCGACTCTTGCTTCCGCGACATTTCGCGAACCAGCGTTAAACAGTCAGTTCCAGATCCACCGATCACAGAAGTCTATTGCCTGCAAGTATCAAGACATCTTCCATAGTGGAGGTTATCTTTATCCAACTGTTTCCGGGATTAATGCCATTGTAGAAGATGAAGCGGAGCAGGAAATGACGAATTATGTGACGCACGGAGTTAGGGTTCATAACAGGATCACCATTGATGTTACCTCTTGCATACATGTTTCAAAGTAATTTGTTTTGTTAATCTTTTTGAAAAGATTTCATTATGCCCAAGGTGGAAGTATTAATGTTGTAGGGCTTATCCGTTTGCTGTGATTTTTAAAATCAATAATAAAAGGTGTCTTTGTTTCCCAAACTGTGTCTTTATTTTCTGATTTTTTTGGAAAATGGTAATAAAAAAACCCTTCAAAATAAATAAATAACTGAAATTCAATCTACATGATCACTTGTTATATGTGTCAATTTCTAAAAGCAATCATAAATTATATGTGCAGATTAATTAAAAAACCCGTTGAATACAATGAACCTGCACCCTCTCCCAACTTTGAATGTCCTGTGTATGGAGCCGGAGAAGAAGATCATGATGAGATTCTAGAAGAGGTCTCACTGTTTCTTGAGCACGAGGAAAATATCATTCAGCCATATAAAGAGCCACTGGAAGTGATCAGTTTGGGTTCAGAAGAAGATCCGAAGAAAGTCAAGATTGGAGCATTGTTGCATCCTGATGTGAAGAGCAGGTTGATTGAGCTGTTGAAAGAGTATATGGATATTTTTGCTTGGTCTTATCAAGATATGCCTGGTCTAGATACAGATATTGTAGAACACCGTTTGCCGTTGAAGCCAGAGTGTCCACCAATCAAATAGAAGTTGAGAAGAACTCACCCAGATATGGAAGTGAAGATCAAAGAGGAGGTTCTAAAGCAGATTAATGTTGGTTTTCTTGTGACGTCAGTGTATCCTCAATGGATTGTCAATATTGTCCCAGTACCAAAAAAAAGACCGATAAGTTCGCATGTGCGTAGATTACAGAGATCTAAATAAAGCTAGTCCAAAAGATGATTTTCCATTGCCACACATTGATATGTTAGTGGATAGCATAGCAAAGTTCAAAGTATTCTCGTTCATGGAGGGATTTTACGGGTATAATCAAATAAGAATGGCTCTGGAGGACATGGAAAAAACAATGTTTATCACACCCTGGGGAACCTTCTGTTACAGAGTGATGCCCTTCGGGTTGAAGAACGCTGGTGCAACGTACCAGAGGGCTATGACAATCTTATTCCATGATCTGATGCACAAGGAAATCGAAGTATATGTTGATGATATGATTGCTAAATCCCAGACTGAAGAAGGGCGTGTAGAAGATTTGTTGAAGTTGTTTCAGTGTTTGAGGAAGTATCGTCTCCCCTTGAATCCAAATAAATGCACCTTCGGTGTTCGATCAGGGAAACTATTGGGTTTCATTATTATCCAAAAAGGAATTGAAGTTGACCCTGATAAAGTCAAAGAAATTCAAGAGATGCCAGTGCCAAGAACTAAAAAGCAAGTCAGAGGGTTCCTCCGGCGTTTGAATTATATTTCCAAATTTATCTCCCACATGACTGTAACATGTGAACTGATCTTTAAGTTGTTAAAGAAAGATCAAGGTTGTGTGTGGATGGATGACTGCCAAAGGGAATTTGAAAGTATTAAAGAATATCTGCTTGAACCTCCTTTCTTGCTCCCTCATGTCGAAGGAAGACCGTTGATTATGTACCTGACAGTGTTAGATAAATCCATGGGTTGTATTCTGGGACAACAGGATGAAACAGGGAAGAAAGAGTTCGCCATTTATTATCTCAGTAAAAAGTTCACTAATTATGAGTCGCGGTATTCCATGATGGAAAATACATGTTGTGCTTTGGCCTGGGCGGCTAAGCGTTTGCGACAGTATATGTTGAATCACACTACTTGGTTGATCTCCAAAATGGATCCAATTAAGTACATTTTTGAAAATCCTGCTCTTACTGGAAGAATATCCCGCTGGAAGATGTTTCTATATGAATATGATATCGAATACCACACTCAAAAAGCTATTAAAAGCAGTGTGTTGGCAGATTATCTTGCTCACCAACCAGTGGAGGACCATCAGTCTGTAGAATATGAATTCCCCGATGAGGATGTGATGTTCCTGAAAGTGAAAGATTGTGAGGAACCATTACCTGAGGAAGGTCCTGATCCTGAATCTCGTTGGAGATTGATATTTGATGGAGCTATGAACGCTTATGGTAAAGGAATTGGTTTTGTGATTTTCACTCCACATGGATCGCACATTCCTTTTACCGCAAGGTTAACATTTGATTGTACTAATAATATGGCAGAATATGAGGCTTGCATCATGGGTCTCGAAGAAGCTCTTGATCTCAGAATTAAAAATATAGATGTGTATGGTGATTCAGCTTTGGTAATAAACCAGATTAAAGGGGAATGGGATACTCGTCACCCCGACTTGATCCCTTACAAAGATTATGCTAGAAGGTTGCCCTTCTTTAATAAAGTTGAATTCCATCATATTCCAAGAGATGAAAATCAGATGGAAGATGCTCTGGCAACTCTGGCTTCTATGTATCAAGTAAATATTTGGAATGATATACCTCGAATTATGGTTTGGCGACTGGATAGGCCCGCTCATGTGTTTACAACAGAAGAGGTACAAGATGAAAAACCTTGGTATCATGACATCAAGAAGTTTCTTCAGACTCAGGAATACCCGATCGGTGCATCGAAAAAGGATAGAAAGACATTGAGAAGATTGGATGGCAGTTTCTTCCTCAGTGAAAATGTGTTGTATAAAAGAAATTATGATATGGTCTTGATCAGATGCGTGGATAGACATGAAGAAGGCATGTTGATGCATGAGGTTCATGAAGGTTCATTTGGCACTCATGCCAATGGACATTCGATGGCTAAAAAGATGCTAAGGGCAGGTTACTATTGGCTGACAATGGAATCTGACTGTTACAAATTTCTAAAGAAGTGTCATAAATGTCAGATTTATGCAAATAAGATCCATGTGCCTTTGACACTTCTCAATGTGATTTCCTCCCCGTGGTCTTTCTCTATGTGGGGTATTGATATGATTGAGATGATAGAACCCAAAGCTTCAAATGGACACCGTTTCATCTTGGTATCAATTGATTACTTCACCAAGTGGGTGGAGGCTGCTTCGTATGCTAATGTCACTAGGCAGGTGGTTGTGTGATTCATCAAGAATAATCTTATATATCGGTATGGTGTGCCGAGCAGAATTATCACCGACAATGGCTCGAATTTGAACAACAAAATGATGACAGATCTGTGTGAAGAGTTCAAGATTTTCCATCACAATTCCTCTTTGTACAGGCCAAAGATGAATGGGGCTGTTGAAGCTGCTAATAAGAATATCAAGAAGATTATCCAGAAAATGGTCGTTACTTATAAGGATTGGCATGAAATGCTCCCTTTTGCTTTGCATGGATATCGAACATCTGTCCGCACTTCAACAGAAGCAACCTCGTTCTCCCTGGTGTATGGAATGGAAGTTGTACTCCCAGTCGAGGTTGAGATTCCCTCTTTGCGTGTGATAATGGAACGAAGTTGACAGAGGCTGAATGGGTCCAAAACCAGTTTGACCAATTGAATATGATCGAAGAGAAAAGGATGACAGCTTTGTGCCACTGACAGTTATATCAGAAAAGAATGAAGAAAGCTTTTGATAAAAAGGTCAAACCTCGTGAATTCAGAGAAGGCGACCTCGTGCTCGAGAAGATCATGTCTTTTAACACTGATTCTAGGGGCAAGTGGACTCCCAATTTTGAAGGCCTATATGTTGTCAAGAAAGCCTTCTCTGGCGGTGCATTAATTCTTAAAATTATGGATAGCGAGGAGTTCCCACGTCCCGTGAATGCTGATGCAGTCAAGAAATACTTCGCCTAAAGAAATAAAAGAACAACTCGCTAAGTTGAAAACCCGAAAGGGCGGCTTAGGCAAAAAAGAGCGTCTCGGTAGGCCGAAAACCCGAAAGGGTAGTCTAGGCAAAAGTTAGAGACATACACAGAATAAATTTCCTGCTAAATTGAAAACCCGCAAGGGCAGTGTGATACGGTGGCAGAACCAACTGTTTAATATTGGTTTGCATTTTTTGTTCGCAAATGTCACAGTAAGCAAGAGTCACCATCAACTTTTATTTCACCCAACAAAGGAAAAGGAAAAAGAATAGAAAAAAACCTTTTTTCGAGATGTTTCTGAGTACGGGGGTAGATTATAGAAAGGGAAGGTGTTAGCACCCTTTCTATCTGTGGTTTTCCACGGGCTCTTAGGTACTTTCTCATTTTTAAAATTTCTTGTGTGTATTTGTTTTGAAAAGTTTTGTTTACTTCGTGATAACCCTTGTATCTGTCCTCAAGAGTGTGACGAAGTTGTTTTTGAAAACTGTTTTGAAAGTGTTTGTGTAAAATTTGTTTGTTTGAGCAAGTACCTAGGAACTATCTACCTACTCGAAAAAAAGTTTGTTCGTTTTCCTTTAGACAACGTTATCCTACTATTAAGGAGTAGGTAACTCCATCGTTGGAGTTTAAGGGACTTTCGAAAGGAACGAAATGGTCACTGAAGGCAACAAGTAAGGATACCTTAGCATTTCGAAGGGACTATCGGCATAAGATCATTTCTTGTAGGTAACTCAAGGGACAATGAGGGACTATGATCTTTATGACGACTTTGAATTACGGGTCATTGCTAAGACATCCCTATGTTTAAGGGACATGACCATTATTTTTCGAGGCAACCAAGTGAGGTATACCCTAAGGGTGCATATGTGCAAGGTGTGTTATGTTCAATTATTTTAGTCTTGTGTTTAGTTTGCTAATGTTTTATTATTCTTGCCATACAATCCTATTAATCATACATCTAGCAGTTAATAATTGCAGTAGTTTAAAAATGCAGAGATATAAAACCTAGCTATTACAAGACTTCGGGGAGGGGGATTATATACATATCCAAAACTGGGGGAAAAAATAAATAAAAGTGGTAAAGGTCCTACTAATCATCTATTACATCCTAATATACAGTTACAATAATAAAAGGAAGTGCGAAAGAATAATAACACACAAATTTGAAAAGACGTCTAAAAATCCTAAGATATAAAAAATCTTTTTGTTGTTTTTTGTTTTAATTTATGAAAATGGTTTAACTTAAAAAATAATTTATCTAGATCTATATTTAAAAAAAAAAGTTAATTATTAAAGAAACATGTAATTTGAATAAAAGAAATTAAATCTATGTTTTTTTGGTATTTTTGTTACGAAAAGGAAAATGAATTAAAATGAAATTAAACCTAAGTTCTATTAACTTTAATCTTAAAAAAAGTTAAATTGATTAGTTAATTAATTTAGTAAAATTAAAATTTAATTAAGAAAAATCCTAAATCTATTTTTATGTGATTTTTATATTTGTTTATTGATTAAAAAAAAGGGGATTAAAAGAAATAAATGAAATGAATAAAACAAGAAAATAAAGATGGGCCTAGTAGTAAAAGTAAACAGGGGGTGCAATCATCAGAAATCCCTAGGTCTGAATCTTCGAAAGGTTCATGCCCTAACCATGGTGTTTTCAGATTCTTGCGTGGAACCTCTGATTCAACCATCCATAATTGTTCTATATAAACTCAAACAAATGTTAGCATGCCATGAAATGTGATTAAAATTAGAGATTCAAAGTTTAAAATTTTACCAAACTGGTGTTGTCAAATGGGGGCATGCTAGGCGTGTGATGGATTACTCTTGGGCCTTGTAAGACTTCTGAGGACTTCAAGAGGATGGTTTGAGGCTTGATGTCAATCGAGAGAGACCGGAACCTCGAGATATGACTTGCACTAATTCTTTGATTTCTGGAGAGCTTTTTGAAGAGCTTTTAGAGAGCTTTTTGAAGAGCTTTTGGAGAGCTTTTTAGAGAGGAATTTCGTATCTTTCAAGATTGTATGGATCTATATTTATAGAGGAGAATGAGGAGACAAGAAAGTATGGAAAGAATCTCCCTCATAATGTTGTGTTTTAAGAACATGATCAAAATTTGAAAAAAAAAATGCCATATTTGATTATTTCATGACATTTTCACATGTGGATGAACCTGGACATATTTGAAGGGTTATTGTACGAAATCAATTGACATAAACTAGCATAAAACTTGCCTAAAATGGATTCACATCAAAATTTACATTATTTCTATTATTTATTTATTTAATTCTGAATTTTAATGAATAAAATATCAAAATAAATAGCATAAATAGTAGAAAAATGTATGGGTGGGCTTAAAGGTCGTGGACCATGTTAGGAATGAGTTTAAAACTTGAAAATATAGGCCCATTTAGGAAAAATTCATGTTTGGTCAATATTTGCTTCATGCATTTTTCCAAAAATTGGCCAACTTTGATAATGCATATCTCTCTCAATTTTAATCCTATGAGGGTGTTCTTGGACTTTTTAGAAAGCTTAGGATGTACACTAAGCAACCTATTTGGTTTCATCTCAATTGGATCTTCCATGTACATGTAAGAATCTTTGACCCAAAAGGTGTTTTTGTTGACTTTTGAAAATGACCTATAATGTCTAAATTTATATCTTTTCATGAGTTCATTTCTTGAACTTGAGGGATGAAGATGAGTTATAGGGAATTAGATTCGCTTAAAAATGAGCCTTGGATGAGAAATGTTTGATAAAGTATGAGAAAGTTATGCTTGGTCAAAGTTTGGTTGACTTTTCCTATAGGAACCCTAATTTAGCAACTTTTGAGTTTTGATGAATTAGGAGCATTCCTTGAGAATCATGATCAACCCTTGATCAAATGATGGATATAACTTCAAAATGTTAATGTTGACCAAAAATCTTGAAGTTTGACTGTGTGTGGGTCACAGTTGACTTTTGACCTAGTATAGTTGATTTTCAGGCATTTGAGCAGTTGACTGAGTAAACTTCTTGTGCAAGACATGAAACTTGGCATGGATGATCTTGAGGACATATTAGGGCAATGTAAACCATTTAGGACCCTTGGAACTCAAACATCTTGATGAGGAGTGAAACCCTAGTTTGAGACTCATTGTCTGGTCAATCCTCAATCAACTTGAGCAATTAATGACCTCTAGGAGTATGGTTTGTGTGAAAATGGGAGGGAAAATTTTAGGGTGAAACAGCTGCCCTTGTTCAATCTTCTTAAACCTGAGGATGTAGATTGGCTGGTCTGCCTTTCTGATCTGAAGGTGGAAGATGATTGAACATTAGAGTGCCTAGAAATTTGAACTCGCATGAAGTAACACTGATCAACAATATCGGGAATGGGCTTACATATTCCATTTAGAAGGTGACGTATAATCGTCAGAGATGGGCTTAAAGATGCCATCCAGAAAAGATATTGGTTGCATAAGAGATTCCTTTGCGAGAATTCTTGTACCTGCCGTTGAGGAGGACTTCGCCAGGGAATGTCGATTTATGTTCTGGGAAATAGACTATAGGAGCTTCGGTTATCCATTACTCTATTGGGGAATTAACTCTTGATTAATTAAACAAGAGTGAGTTGTTATCTGGCTGGGTCCAAGCTTCATAGTGACTGGTTGAGGATGATAAGGATGACTGCTATCTGGTCGTATTCCAGGCTTCATAGTGACTTACTGGGGAATATGAAATCAATTGTATCTGGTCGGGTCTAGGTTTTACAGTGTTGTAAAGTGTTGTCCTGAGATAAAAGAGAAGGAACCTTTATAGGGCTTTCTCGGGACAAGTCCATGCAAAACTGTGTCAAGTAATTCATGAAAAGGAGCCTGGATAGTAGGGCTATGAGAAGGAACCTGGGTAGTAGGGTTACTTTGAAATAAAAGCCTGGGTGGTAGGGCTATGAGAAGGAACCTGGGTAGTAGGGTTACTTAGAAATGAAAGCCTGGATAGTAGGGCTATGAGAAGGAACTTGGATAGTAGGGTTACTTCGAAATGAAAGCCTGGATAGTAGGGCTATGAGAAGGAACCTGGATAGTAGGGTTACTTCAAAAATGAAAGCCTGGATAGTAGGGCTATGAGAAGGAACCTGGATAGTAGAGTTACTTCGAAATGAAAACCTGAATAGTAGGGCTATGAGAAGGAACCTGAATAGTATGGTTACTTCGAAATGAAAGCCTGGATAATAAGGCTATGAGAAGGAACCTGGATAGTAGGGTTACTTCAAAATGAAAGCCTGGATAGTAGGATTATGAGAAGGAACCTGGATAGTAGGGTTACTTCGAAATGAAAGCCTGGATAGTAAGGCTATGAGAAGGAACCTGGATAATAGGGTTACTTCGAAATGAAAGACTGGATAGTAGGGCCATGAGAAGGAACCTGGATAGTAGGGTTACTTCGAAATGAAAGCCTGGATAGTAGGGCTATGAGAAGGAACCAGGATAGTAGGGTTAATTCAAAATGAAAGCTTGGATAGTAGGGCTATGAGAAGGAACCTGGATAGTAGGGTTACTTAGAAATGAAAGCCTGGATAGTAGGGATTATAGGAAGGAACCTGGATCGTAGGTGTGATCGGTGGATCTGGAACTGACTGTTTAACGCTGGTTCGCGAAATGTCGCGGAAGCAAGAGTCGCCACCGTCTTTTATTTTCTCCAAATGGAAAGGACAAAAGCACAGAAAAATTCCTTAAAAAGATTGCTCTCGGTTCGGGAGGTAGGTTATAGAAAGGGAAGGTGTTAGCACCCTTTCTATCCATGGTTATCCATGGGCTCTTAGATACTTGCTCACTTGTGTTTTCAAAAATGGTTTGTTTGCTTTTCAACTGTGGGTTTAAAAAGTTTCTTTGAAAATTCCAGTTCGACTCTTGTATCAGTCCTCAAGAGTGTTTGAAAAATTGCTTTCGAAAGCTTTTTGAAAATGTGTTGGTGTGAAAAGTATTTTTTGAATTTGTTTTGAAATTAGAGCAAGTATCTACGAGAACCTACCTACCCTAAGGAATTCGTCTGTGTAGATGTCCTTTAAAGTAGTGCCATCCCACCATTGAGAGGTAGGTAGCACCACCGTTGGAGGTATTCGGGTCAATTCGAGGTTCGGGACATGGTGATCACCAGAGCAATAGGAAGATACCTTAGAAGCTACCCTCATGCCAGGTTCCCGGATCATGAGGACTTACTAAGACATCCTCTACTCGGCGATCACCTTTCGAGGCAAGGCAACAGTGAGGCGTACCCTAGGGGTGGTGTGTGATTTGTGTGTCATTTTCATTTGCATTTATCTTGTCATGGTATAGATGATCTAGCGTTTGTTTTTATTTTTGTCCATTCATTCTTGCATGCATTGATTTAGCAGTTAAAAAAGATGCGGAAATTGAAAGTTCTAAACTATTACAAAGGCGCGGGTCCACATCGCCAAAATTTCTTGAACCTGATTTGACAGAAAAATAAAGAATTAAAGAAAAGTAAAGTGCGAGAAAATTAAAATATTACATGGCCTTGGGAGAGGTACATAAATAATTAAAAGAAAAAAGAAATAAATACGCGCATTGAATAAGAATTAAAACGAGGGTGTTGGACCCTTTTTGCAAAATTAAATTAAACAATTGAATTAATTAAAATTAAAAGGAAAAGAAATTGTCTTTTTGGTATTTTTGTATTTTATAATTTTTATGAAAAAAGAATTAATCAGAATAACATGCTAACCCTAATTCTAGTTTTTTATTTGTTAAGAAAGTATTAAACTTTAACCTACAATTAAACCTAATTATTTTACATGCAATTTTATTTATAAAAATAAGTAATAGTAAATATTTAATTATTATGAAAGAAAATAAAAAAAAGATAAAAAATTAATTAACCCTAATTCTACCAATTTTAGATTTTTATTATGAAAATATTACAATTAAACCTAATTTAATAACTAAAACTAATTAATGCAATTTATTTACAAAAATACTAAAATAAAAAATATTTATTAATTTTTCTCTTTTCTGATTTTTTTTGTTTTTTGTGTTTTTATGAAAATAATAAATTAATCAAAAGACAATAATTAAAAGAAAATAGAAATAATGCAAAAGAAAGAATGTAAAAAAAAATGGCAAACCTAGGGGGTCTGCCCCTAATTGTGAGGTGAAGCCCATCAATTTTGAGCCCAAATAAGCCTGGCCTGATTGACTCTCCAGTAGCGTGCCCAAGCGTTGACTATGGTTCACTGTGTTCCTCAGATCATGACCCTTGATTGAATCCAGTGGGACGCGTGGACGTTTGATTTTGAAGGCGTATAGTGGTCCACTATGTTGAATCTGCATATGAACATTACATGAAGAAAAATATGAAAGGGGGTGAGGACCTGGGGCTCGAACCCAGGTCCTGAACATTACCAACCAATGCGCTTGCCACTCATGCTGCCTTGTTTATCTGTATATGAAATAATTAATAAACATAATAAAACAAAATGCGTTAATGCTTCTCTTTTCACGCGAAAGTTTAAACCACCCAATCGTTCCTTGCCACCTAGTCATCTTCCTCATGGCCTTATTTTTTTCCTGGAACAAAATACAATCAGCAACGGTTTTTCAAACGTCCCCCTAGGCACCCTATTGAAAAATAGCGATTAGCCCCTGGGGTTATATAAATTAGGCGCGAGGCATCTAATCTTTTCGTCCAAGCATGCTGGTTGCGTTTATGGCCTTGTGATGTTCCAATTTTGCTGTATTCAAAAACCCCCAATTCAAAGCTTCATAAACCCTAAAATATGACAATGGTAGATTCGCATAGAGGTGATAAAAACACAATTAAGCAATTGGGTTAGCTTCAAAATCAGTTAATTAATAAGAATTCATGAACAAAATGCAATGAATGTGCTTAAATTGTAAAATACGATTATGAAAAAAAAAGTGAAAAAGCTTGACTTCTGTATAATGATTCAAAGGGTTAGGGACTGTGTTCTTGATCCAGATACGTTGCTTGATGTACCAGGGATGCAATAGAATGAGTTTCTTGGCTTCAATCGACCTGCAAATATGTTTTCAGATTTGAGTTTTCTTTGAAAAATTCCAAGTTTGTGTAAGGATTTCTGGCGCAGCTTTTTGGTTAGGAGGATTAGGTCTTGCTTGTGTATGTATAGGAGAGTGATTAGGGTTAAAAAACTTGATCAAAATCCATGAATTAATGAATATGATATTTGATTTTTAAACCATGATTTTCAAATCTTTTCCACATGCTTTTGCTATGAAATCATGACAAAACCTTCCACAAATGATTATGCACGAATCTTGAGTGTCCAATGAGAGTATTTTCTGCACAAAAAGATTTGATTTCCTTAGTTTAGTATTTTTTCATATTTTATTTAGTTTAAATGAATTAATTGTAATAAAAAATTCAAATAAATAAATAAAAATAATAAAAAACTTCCCTTTGGGCCAAATGGTCGTGTGCATGTCTTGAATGATGAATTGTGGAAGAAAAAGAGGCCCATTAGCAATTTTAGGTCATTTGAATCAATGTTGACTTTTAAAATATCCAAAAATTTCCCAACTTCCACAAGGCATAACTTGCTCAATTTTTAAGATTTGCTCATGTTCTTGGACATTTTGGAAAGGTCTTTGAGTCCTCTAACCAATGTCTTTGGTCCCATGTCATTTTGATTTACCAATATCAAGTTATGGCCTTTGACTTAAAGTCCCTTTTTGTTGACTTTTGAAAATGACCTATAATGTTGAAATTGATAACTTTTTGTGAGAGCATTTCTTGGACTTGAAGTATGAAGAGGAGTTGTAGGAAATGTCTTTATCTTCAAAATGAGCTTTGGATGGAATTTTTCTGATAATCCATGTGAAAGTTATGCCCTGGTCAATTTACAGTTGACTTTTCCAACTGTCCAAATAAGGAAACTTTTGCATCTTGATGATTTTTGAGCCAAGCTTTGAGAATCATGATCAAGCATTGATAAAATGATGTTTGTGGCTTCAAAATGAGATGTTGACCAAAAATTTGAACTTTTGACTGTCAAATGACCATTTTGCCCCTACAGTTGACTGTAGTGCAATTAGGGTTTTGACTGTGCAATTTTGTGCTGAAAGTCTTGAAACTTGATATGAGGATGCTTGGCCATATTTGTTGGCATGTGGGGCTTGATTGGACCCTTGGAAACTTCATTTTCTTGATCAGAACAAAAACCCTAATTTTGACTGTTCAGGAGGCTCTTGAACTGTGCAACCCTTGAGAATTTTGCAGCTTGACTTGGCAATTTCTTGAAGAATATGGGAGGGCAAATTTTGGGGTACAACAGTAGGGTTACCTCAAGATGAAAGCCTGGATAGTAGGGCTTATGGGAAGGAACCTGGGTCATAGGGTTACTTCGTGGGGAGTTTGGGTAAAACTGCATCTGAACCGAGAAGGAACCTAGGCAAGGTTGCTTCGTGAGGAGTTTGGGTAAAACTGCATCTGAACCGAGAAGGAACCTAGGTAAGGTTGCTTCGGGGGGGGGGGGGGGTTGGGTAAAACTGCATCTGAACGGAGAAGGAAACTAGGTGAGGTTGCTTTGTGAGGAGTTTAGGTAAAACTGCATCTGAACCGAGAAGGAACCTAGGTAAGGTTGCTTCGTGGGGAGTTTGGGTAAAACTGAATCTGAACCGAGAAGGAACCTAGGTAAGGTTGCTTCGTGAGGAGTTTTGGTAAAACTACATCTGAACCGAGAAGGAACCTAGGTAAGGTTGCTTTGTGAGGAGTTTGGGTAAAACTACATCTGAACCGAGAAGGAACCTAGGTAAGGTTGCTTCGTGGGCAGTTTGGATAAAACTTCAGGAGGAACCTGGGTAAGGTTACTTCGGGATGAGTTCGTGTAAAACTTCAGGAGGAACCTGGGTAAGGTTACTTTGGGATGAGTTCATGTAAAACTTCAGGAGGAACCTGGGTAAGGTTACTTCGGGATAAGCCCGTGTAGGGCTTCAAGAGGAACTTGGGTAAGGTTACTTCGGGATAAGTCCGTGTAGGGCTTCAGGAGGAACCTGGGTAAGGTTACTTCGGGATAAGTCCGTGTAGGGTTTCAGGAGGAACCTGGGTAAGGTTACTTAGGGATGAGTTCTTGTGAAACTTTATTTGGAAATGTATGAGAAGGGACCCGTGTAAGATTTTTCCGGATAAACTCGTGTGAAGCTGTAGTTAGGAGAAACCCGTGTAAGATTGCTTCGTGACAAACCCGTGTAAAGCTGCATCTGGTCACGCAGATAATTACTCTATTTAGTTTCAGGAGCTAATCTTGGACCTGCTGGAAATTGTTGATGATAACCATCTTTCCTGAAAAGGTACACGATTAATTATATGTGATGCATGAAATGCATTGTATGATGATCTTCTCAAAATAAATGAGATTACGCTGTATATAATATGTGTCCATACGTTATGATGTATGAACATGAAATGCTATTAATAAATCCCTGAATGTTGTTGGAGAGTACTGGAAACTGCATTCTTGACCGTTATAGAAAAAGTGGTTCTTCTAATTCCGCTGGGGATGGTGAACGGAGATGACTATGCTGGAGATTTGCTCCTTGTTTACATCTACTCTAATAGGGGAGAGACTCTGTTTGAGAATAACTCTTCGGGAGAATAACTCTGTTGGAGGATGAACTTCCGTAGCTGAAGGGATAAACTTTGTCGGGGATTGAGCTTCTGTATTCAGAGAAATAAACTTTGTCCAGGAGAAAACTTTATGACCCACTTGTAATTATGAAATTTGGCTAGGGAATATAGACGTCAGCTTTCTGAAGGAGCTTTGCTAGAGAAGGTAGCTCCTGTTTAGGGAAGCCGGTGTCAAAGCTTTGGTTGCCTATACTTTGTAGGGAGTGTAGACATTAATGGGACGCATGCTGAGGATATGATAATGACTTCGCATCAGGTCTTTTCTGGCCCTGTACCTGCTGGAGAAAGTACCTGCAGAGGCTTGGTGGATAGCTTGAGTGTTATTCCAACTCATGAGGTGCTTGGTAACTGTCGATCATAATGATAAGTCTTCTACTGATAGGCAAGTGACAAGATGACGGGACATAGTCGTATGCTTTAATCCCTAACTTTTTCCTGAATTGTCTTTTCAGATTTTTAGTCCACCGGGATACCTTTTTTTGCTCAAGCCTCCTTTTCAGGTTTTCGACTTGCCGGGTGTACAGGTTTTTCATATGTATATCCCTAACTTTTCCCGAACCTTTTTTGGTTCGTCAGGATGCCCTTATTTTTTCCTAGGCCAGTCAACCTAGCGGGTCTTTTTCATGCGTGGTCTTTTCCGACTATTTCCACGTTCTCAAGATGTAGGGAGTTTCCATTGTCTATAATGTTGTGGTACTTTCAAGAATTTTTTCTTGATGGCACATGATTCGTTGCTAGAATGCGTGCATAATTCCCCAAGTGATTCGAATGGAGATCTTCCCCTGGTTATTTGGCACTTTTGGAGAGACTTCCCCGGGTGTATTAGACATTATGTCATGCCCCTTGCTTATGGAAGACTTGTTATTGGAAGTGTCTTTCCCGCTGAGGTGATTCTGTCCATTGAGACGATGTCTATTTATTGAATATCCATTGTGCGGATTTATCCATGGTCAAACAATTAGTCATATGCAAACAATGTCATTTAAAGAATGCAAAACTCAGGTCTGTCTTGAAAAGAAATTATTTTTGAAAACGTATTTTGTGTAGTAACACAAAATTTGCAAGAATGTGATATCAACTCGGGATTCGTAACAAGTCCTACAGGTGTCAGGATACCTTTGTAACAGTATACTTTCAAACTAACCCACGCTTCAGCTAGGACTTTTAAGGGTTATAACATGGCCTAGTTCACGGTTTAAGAAACAAAGGATAAAGGCTCAAAATTTATTTGTACCCACCCTTTATTCGTGATGTCCTTCAGTCCTATGCTCAGCTAATTGCGCATTTAGATCTCGATTGAGTCTGACATTTTTTCCTTGATGTTCCTATGATGGTTCAAATACTGACAACTTATTTTGAATAGGCAGTCGATTTTGTAATCTTTTTTTGTCGAGGATTTGTAGGACCTCTTTATTTTTTATTTTACTATCCCTGTCTTTTGCCTGAACTATTTCTTTCTGTGATTACAGTCAGCAGGATGCCCCAGTTTTTTTTCTTAAGTCTCCTTCATTGGTTTTGACTTAGAGGGCTTTTATTTTAAGAGATAATGACTGCCTGTCTTGACGATTATATGGAACCATCACCGTCTTTTTATTTGTAAGGATATCTTTAATGCCATTCATTATGTACGAAGCGAAAGATTGCGACTAAATGCGCGTCTGAATTGACTGAGAAACTACCCTGCCCCAGGTTATGATTAAGGGTTTTAATTTGTGTGAAAAGAAAAACTCCTACTTCTTTGGCTCAAAGGGGTTGACTAGGTATTATCTTCCTTATAACTCCACTGTTTGGGATTTGAAACAACGCATGTACATCGTCAGCAAGGTCTGTTCAAAAGCACACTGAATGGACTATGATATCATTTTCGTCATCCTCCCTCTAAGGCTTAGAGTTTTTAATCGAGAGTTGAATATAACGAAAAGGAAGTATAAAGCAGTTTAAGCATAGTGAAAACAAATTAATTCAAGACAAACATATGTAGTGCATTAATGAAATAACAAAGTTTTGACATGACAATAATTGTTCGAATAAGAAAATAAAATACAACTTGATAATTCAAATGAACAAAAATGCTTTCAATCCTAGTCGTGTTTTGGCAAGGGAGCAGTGATCACATTGGGAGTCTCGGAAGGGTCGAATTCAATCTCCTTGACGTCAATCATATTCTGAATCTTGTATTTCAACGCCCAACAATCGTTAGTACCGTGCCCCAGGCTTCCAGAATGATAAGCACACCTTGCATACAGATTGTAGTTAGGAGAGAAAGTCTTAGGGTTCGTATGAGGGTTTATCACCGTAATCAGATTCATCTTCAACATGTGTTGCAATGCTTGTGACAATGGCATGTTGATTTGGGTGAACTTCCTTTGAGGTCTTTCTACCCTTGGCTGATTGTTTCGTTGTTGAGTAGCCGTAGACCTAGGTATCATCACAGCCCCTACCGTTGGACGGTGCTCAGCTCAGCTCTGACCTCTTGAGTTATAAATGGCATTGATCTCCTTCTTACCCGTGAATGGCTTCTTTATAGTACTAGAGGAGGTGTCTTTCTGTATTTTACTGCTCCGGATCCCAACTTCTACCTTTCTCCAATCAATATCAGCTCGGTGAAACTAGCTGAAGAACTACCAATCAAGTGATTGAAGAATGGACCAGACAGTGTACCAAGAAACATGTCAACCAACTCCCTATCAGAAAAACGGGGTTGGACTCTCCCTGCCAGCTCTCTCCACTTTTGCGCATAGTCCTTGAAACCTTCGCCTGCACCCATGGACATACTCTGGAGTTCGGTATGAGTAGGGGCAAGGTCAGTGCTATATTGATACTGCTTACAAAAAGTAGCAGCCAGATCTTCCCAGCTGTGGACATTGGTTCCCTCCAACTGATAGAACCACTTAAGCTGAGTCTCTGACAGACTGTCCTGAAAGAAATAGACCCATAAGTTCCTATCAACAGTGTGAGGCTGAATCTTCCTCACATAGGAACGGAGATGAAGCTTGGGACAAGACACCCCATCATACTTCGCAAATACTGGAGCCTTGAACTTTTGTGGGATAACTATCCCAAATATCAAACCTAACTCTTCGAAATCCAGCCCTAGTATTCTTTGGATTTCCATCGCGCTCATACGATCCTCTAACTATTTGTACCTATCCTCAGTCGGGGGATATTGTTCATTGTTGTAGTCAGATTCATCCTCAGAAACTCTCGGACAAGGGTCTTCCTCCCTTGTTTCGCCCTCTTGGTTCTCCCCTTCTTTGGATGAAGAGGTCAGAGTAACCGTTTACTTCAACGGTCCCCTAAATCTTCTGCCCAGATTCAGGACACCGACGGTCTTCTTCTTCTTCTTCTTTTTCTCTTTCAGAATAAGGGCCTTCGGATCTTCCTGCCCTTTAGCCAAGGCTACGAACATTTGCTGAAATTGGGCATTTTGTGTCTGGAGATCTTTGATGCTTTGTTCAGAAGATATTATTGTTGAAATAAACAACGAAGAAGATGAGAAAGCTATTATGGTACTTGTTATGCAATGATGTGTATGATATATGTATGCAATATTTTCAAGGATCTCACGGGGTAAACGAGAAATGTCAGAAGTTAAAATTTTCCAGCTTTGATTGAAGAACTTTGTATCGTTGAGAGTCCTTCTACAAGAGTCAAGCTCACCATATCAAGTGGGTCATAGCCCCTGACTCAAGTTGTCGTGTTTTGATCTTTTGAAGACATTGGCTAGATGAAAATAAATCCCCTTACCCCTTGCTAGACGCCTGGTTCATCATAACCTGCATTACAGGCACTCGAGATCCTTGAAATTTTTAGTATGATATGTCACGTTATGATGCTATGATGTGTATGCTATGCATCAAGCAAGAATGTAGGGTAAGAAACCAATTTATTAGATTTATACAAACAAAGTCCTGCAAGGAATACAAACAAAGCCCTGCAAGGAGTTCAAATTGTTAGGCAAAGAAAGAAAACAAGTCGCACAAGTAGCCTTAGGTTTAAAGCCTGCATGAGTTTTAAGGTCATACCCTCTTGAAGCTGAATTGGTTCAACCTGTCCTATAAATAGTAACCGGGTTCTAAGGGATCTCAATATCACTGATCTTTCCCCTAAGCTTCGTTCAATAGGCGATTGACTCGCAACCAAACAAAACTTAGGAGTCAAACCTCAATGAGTGTAGCATCGAGTATCTGTCGACCTTGGGAATAAACCAAAGTTGGCCTTCTCGCTACGTCCTACTGGCCAAGTTGTGCAATTAAAGGTTCTAAGGTCAGTTGATGCTTTATGACACCACACAGCGGCCCCGTACTCTCCTTGATTGACTCAAGGGTTACTGGTACCAACCAAAGTGTCACATCAATGTAGATACTGCTTCAACCGTATCGGTATACGTCGCACAGTTCCCTCGCAGTTTATTGCTACTTACCTAAAAGGTGTCCTCAGATCCGGGTGTAAGATCTACATAACCCCAACAAATCCCTTGAATATAAAGCAGGAAAAGCAAAACAAGAAAGAAATTTTAGAAATGACCTAGATCCTAAGGTATACCCCACTTATTAAGTCCCCAGCAGAGTCGCCAGTTCTGTGATACAATGGCAGAACCGACTGTTTAATACTGGTTTGCATTTTTTGTTTGCAAATGTTGCGATAAGCAAGAGTCGCCACCGACTTTTATTTCATCCAACAGAGGAAAAGGAAAAAGAACAGAAAAAACCTTTTTTTGATATGTTTCTTAGCACCCTTTCTATCTGTGGTTTTCCACGGGCTCTTAGGTACTTGCTCATTTTTAAAATTGCTTGTGTGTATTTGTTTTGAAAAGTTTTGTTTGTTTCATGATAATCCTTGTATCTGTCTTCAAGAGTGTGACGAAGTTGTTTTTGAAAACTGTTTTGAAAGTGTTCGTGTGAAATTTGTTTGTTTGAGCAAGTACCTAGGAACTACCTACCTACTCAAAAAAATGTCTGTTTGTTTTCCTTTAGACAGCGCTATCCTACTATTAAGGAGTAGGTAGCTCCATCCTTGGAGTTTAAGGGTCTTTCGAAAGGGACGAAATGGTCACTGAAGGCAACAAGTAAGGATACCTTAGCATTTCGAAGGGACTATCGTCATAAGATCATTTCTCGTAGGCAACTCGAGAGACAGTGAGGGACTATGATCTTTATGACGACTTTGAATTACGGGTCATTCCTAAGACATTCCTACATTCGAGGGACATGGCCATTATTTTCTGAGGCAACCAAGTGAGGTATATCCTAAGGGTGCATATGTGCAATGTGTGTTATGTTCAATTATTTTAGTCTTGTGTTAAGTTTGCTAACGTTTGATTATTCTTGCCATACAATCCTATGATGCGGTGGGAGAACTGACTTGAGGTTTTGCGTTTGTGTTCGCAAATGTCGCGGTTAGCAAGAGTCGCCACCGACTTTTATTTTATCTAAAAGGAAAGGTAAAAAAGCACAGGAAAGACCTTTGATATGTTTTCTTGAGTTCAGGGGGTAGATTATGAAAAGGGAAGGTGCTAGCACCCTTTTCATCCATGTTTTTCCATGGGCTCTTAGTTACTTGTTTAGATCACTTGCTTTGCTTTTTCAAGTGTTTGAAATGGTGCTTTGTGTGGTTTTGAAAGTATTTTGAAAAGAGGCCATCGTTTAGGCAATCTTTGTAATGATTCTCATTCATAAGAATGTATACAAAGATGTTTGTCTTTTGAAAAATGTTTCAATGTTTTGAAAATTGTTTGGAAATGTTTTAAAATGTGTGAGTGTTTGTTTGAAAATAGCAAGGATTGTTTGAAAGAGATCAAGTAACTAGGAGCTATCTACCCTACTCAAAAGTCTTTCTTGTACATTTTTATTCCTTTGACATTGTTGACCTACTATTGTTTTAGTAGACAACCCTATCTTTGGATGTTAAACGGGACGAGCGTGGGTCATCGTATGACCATTATAGCAATGTTGCCAAGTATCTTTAGCATTTTGAGGGACTAAGATCATTTGTTTTTAGGCAACCTTGTCTAGCGTCATCGAGGGACTATGTTCTTTTTGTTTTGTTTTGTTTTGCCAAGATACCTAGCATACATACCATGGCCATTTTGTAAGGCAACCAAGTGGGTGAAACCCTAGAGGTGCTTGTGTGCAATGTGTTGTCATTTTACATGCATTTTTGTCTTGCATTAGGTCTTGCTATTTGTTTGATTTTGTCTTATCATACAAACCCTAGTTTTTACTAAACATGGATATAATGCGACAAATTGCGTAAAGTAAATCTAAACTATTAAAACAATATTATGGGAGAGGGGATACAAGTTTTGAATGGGGGATATTGCTCAAAATAAAACCCTAATTTACAATTACAACCCAATTGAATTTATTGTACAATAAATAAATAAACAATTATTTAAATATGCAATAAAAATGTAAATATGCAAAAAATGTTTGGTAATTGTTTTATGTATGAGAAAATAAAATTATCTAAGTCCTAAAAATAAGAAGAAAAAATAATATTGTTATTTTTGAAAGCGGAAACCCTAATTTTTTTGATTTAAAAGAAAATATGTTTTCTATTATTATTTTATTCATTTATGTACAAGAAAAAAAAATTATTTACAAATATTAGAAATTAAAAATATATGTAAAAATAATATTTTATGTGTTAAATAGTAAAAATAAAAATGTATAATATTTTAAGGTATTTACAATTTATTTTAAGAAGATGATTTCTATTTCACTTAAACTAATCAATATTTTGTGCAAAAAATAAGATAAAAATAAAATACAAATGCAAAAAATTAAGAAAATATTTTTGGGATTTTTTTATGTTCAGAAAAAAAATATTAAAGCAATAAATATAAAAAATGCAAAGAAAATATGAAAAAGAAAACAAAATATGCAAGGGGGTGTGGATAGTGGATCAGGGGGTGTAACAAGTAGAAACAACAAGCCCAAGCGCGCCAGGCCCAGGCTGGCTTCATCCCTGTCCTCCAGCCAAACAATTTCGCGCGTTCTGCCTTCAAATCCTGTTCTTTCTCATGCTTGCATAAAATTAAAAACTCATAACATAAAAAGTGTAGCTTGTGAACTCACGATTCCAATGATATAAAGTTTGTGACCTAACACTCAAAGATCAAGGAGAATTTTATCACCCCTAATTTTTGACCTAAAATTTTCATGAACTTCAAGCTTCAAATTCTCACTACTCAGTTAATATAAATAACAACTATGCATATGTACAACTTAAGCAAGTTAAGGACTACATTTTTTATTCACAAATCGTGACCTAAGGCTGCCTAAATAAGGAGATAGAACTTTGAAAAATACCCTGTTCAGTTGAGTTTGCATATGGCAATGTGGGGACTTTGAGTGAGGCCTGAAGATCGTGTGAGCTTCCTTGAAGTTCCCTCAAGCTATCCCAATGCTCAGCTTGCCTTGAGGATGCTTGAAACCTCCTATAGAAGTCAACCTGCAACCTTCAAAAATTAAAATGGTGAAGCTTGAAACAGGGCACACAGTTGCAAGACAAGGGCCTGGATAGTTTAGATGTGATGTAGGGAAGATGTTTGAAGTGTTACAAAGCAAAACGCACGAGAAAGTTTCAAGTTGGCAAGTGTTTTGCAGCAGATGCCCTGTTTGGGCAGAAAAATGTGATTTTGGTGTTTGAGAGTGTTTTAAATGTTGTGAATTCGTGTATTCTGCTTGTGACAAAGTTCTAAAGTCGTTTCAAATGATGCTAAGGCTTCCCTTTAACAGATGGACAAGTTCACTTGACTTTTGCAAGTTTGCTTGCTTTTGAAGAAAGTTGACATGACCATGCCAAAGGTGTTGTACTTGATAGTTCTAGGGCTGCAAGGAGTTGGTATGCTTTGCCTGATAACTATGGATTTTTCTTGTGACAAAGAAACAGGTTCAATGCTCAAGGATAGCAAAGTTGTAAAAGTCTTGCTTTATCAAAATGGTATTATGAACTTTATGCCATTTTTGGATTAATTCATTGTATAATGCTTCAAAGATCAAAATAAAACCATTATCCACTGAGTTAGAATTCAATTATAGAGTGTAGAAAGGATTTTGGACCTGTAATGCAAGGTACAAGCATGCTAAGACAGATTTGCAACTTGAAGCATTTGTAAACATGGCTTGAACAAAAGTGACAAATTGCCATTTTTCTATTCTTCGATTCTCCCTAACCATAAATGATCTTGGATAGTTCTTGGACATTTTGAAAAGATTGTAACATGCTCTACAATCCATATTTGAAATGCATTTTGAGATTCATCTTGTAAATAGGTGAAAAATGTCCATGAAGTTAGGTAAAAAATCTGCCTAAATTAGGGCAAAATTTCACTAAGTTAAAAAGTTTATGGACCCCTATTCACAAAATCATAACTTGAGATCCAAGCATCTTTTGGGAAAACTTTGTGAATCAAAGTTGTAGATTTCATGGAGTAATACAACTTTCATGTTGGAAGTTTTCTTTGAATCCAATTGCATCATGGTGAAAAAGTTGGGGAAAAATAAGAAATTTCCATAACTTAGAAAAATTCTAAGTTATGAAAAATTTCAAATTAAAACCCTAATTTGCAATTTTAGGTTTCTTGGTCAACAAGTTTCACATTTTGACATATCTTGATGAATTATGACCCTTGGCACTTGATTTGGACCAAAAAGTCAAAGTTTGACTTTTCAGTGTACAGTTGACTTTTGATTAGTTGACTGCAAAATTCATTTGTCAATCCTATGCATTTGAGATCTTTTGAATTATGTGATTAGGTCAAGATGATGCTATTGAGTACTTTAAATCATGCTTGAACCCAATTGGCCATTGGCTAGGTTAAAAATCAGAAATTTCCCTTTCCCAGTCAAAACCCTAATTTTGACCATTTTGCCCTTTTGATGATTTGATCAAATTTTTTGAGGAGTTGTGGTCCAAACTTGATCAAATGGTACATAGGAGCCTAGAATGTTAATATGGATAAAAAATTATGAAGTTTGACTGTAAATTGGCCATGGTTGACTTTTTCCCCAATACAGTTGATTTTTAGGTCAATTGTCCAATTGACTGGGCAAAAATGTGATTCAAGGCTTGAAACTTGGTATGAGCAATCTTAGGGGTCCAAGATGGTGTATGAAGGTCATGTGAAGCATTTATGGTCCAAAATTCCTTGTGCAAACTCAAACCCTAATTTCAGGCTATCAGTGCAAGGTGAGGTCTTGAGCTGAGCAAACCCTAATCTTGTCTGGAGTCCAAGAAGTCTTGTGAGGAAAATCTTTATAAAATGAGAGGGAAAATTTTTGGGTACAACAGCTGCCCCTGTTCAATATTCTTGAACCTGAAGAGTTAGATTGGCGAGTTTGGCGTTCGTGACTCAAAGGTAAAAGATGATTGTACACTAGAGTGCCCGTAAATTTGCACTCGTCAAAAGGTAGTTGAGGGAATGGGCTTAAAGATGCCATTTGGAGATGTGATAGAATATTGCCGGAGATGGGATTAAAGATGCCATCCAAGAATGTTTGCTGAGTTGTAAGTTTTAAGCCAAAAGAATGAGTATCAGAATGGTATCCGCGTCTGGAACGTATCTGAGTTATATCTGGGGATTGAATCTGAATGAGCAATGGAATAACATCCGTATCTGGAGCGTATCCAAGTTGTATCTGAATGTTGAATCTGAATAAGCACTAGAATAGCATCCGTGTCTAAAGCGTCTCTGAGCTGTATGAGCAATAGAATAGCATCCGTGTCTGGAGCATCTCTGAGCTGGGGAGAATCAGAATAAGTGACAGAATGGCAACCTTGTCTGGAGCGTATCTGAACTAGAATCTGAATAAGTGACAGAATGACTTTCGTGTCTGGAGTGTATTCGTACTGTATCTGAGATCTGAGTCTGAATGAGCAACATAATGACTTCCGCGTCTGGAGTGTATCTGAACTGTATCTTGACTTTGAATTCTGAATAAGAGATCTAAATAAGTGACAAAATGGCTTCCGTGTCTGGAGCGTATCTGAACTGTATCTTAACCTTGAATTCTGAATGAGTAATAGAATGACTTCCGTGTCCGGAGTGTATCTTTACTATATCTGAATGTTGAATATTGTTAATGATAGCTGTTAATCTTATCTTGAAAAGGGTAAAATGTTAGCTGAAATACAGAGTTATGTTGCATGAAATGTATGATGCAATAAATGTGCTTTATCAATGTTTATGATATATGGATGTAATGTATGCGCATGTAAGCTGATTAGCTGTATTGCTGAGGAAAATAAATCCTTAATAGTTGGGGATAATAAAAATCCTTGACTGCTGCCGGGGAAAATAAATCCTTGACCGCTGTTGGAGATTCAAAATCTTTGATTGTTGAGGATGAGAAATTTTGGGCGACTGTTGGGGATAGAAAAAATCTTGACAACTTCTGTAGGGATATAAGGATCCTTCATGTCTTGAAGTTGGATTATTGTCATATACTGCCTGAGTAATCTGCTTGGGGAATCCAGAGAATTTTGATGACTTCTACTGAGGATTATACAAAGGAAATCCTTGATCTGCTGGAGAATGAGGAAGACTTTGATGACTTCTGCAGGGAATTAAGAATGATAATCTTCATTCTGTTGAGGAGTAATGAAAACTTTGGTGACTTCACTGGGGAATTGAGAATGAGAATCTTCATTCTGTTAAGGAATAAAAACTTTGTGGGAAGAAGGCTTACTGTTGGAGAGTAAGTTCAGGAGTCTTCGGTTGTCTACCACTCTACTGGGGAATTATCCTAGGTTGGGGAGAGACAAAAGCTAACTATTATCTTTTTGATTTCCAGGCTTCAAGATAACTTGCTGAGGAAATTGGATTAACTGGATGGTTTCCGCTGGGGATTGGTAGTTGGAAATCTTGACTCGACTGGGGAAGAAGGTTTCATCTCCGCTGGGAGTCTGTAACTCAAAGTTTTTGCTCCGCTTAGATTGGGAGTTTGAAAACTTAACTCTGATGGGAATTAAGATTTTTAAATTATAACTTCGCTGGGGATGTGTATTTCAAGGTTTTAGCTCCGCTGGGGATCTAGATGATGTACTGTAGGGATTGCTCATGGAATAGCCTAAAGACGTTTTCCTATCCTTTCAGTCTGTCAGTAATTGTTCTTTTCCATCCTATTTATTTGTAAATAGTAATTATGTTCAAATGCATATGTTCATCAATGAATCATTGGACGCTTTTGCAAATAAAAACACAAGTGTAAAAGAAAAGAAGGCAGATAGTTTTCTGTACTTTGAAAGAGACATCTTTGTATTTACTTTGAATAAGTGTTTTGTACAAAGAAGACAGGCATCCTAGTAATAGGATGGTGTCCTAAAAGTAAGAAAATTTTATACAAAGAAATATAACTATGCGTGTAAAATCCCATGGGGTTCCCATTCTTCTATAGCCTTCGTATCTCCGAATATCCTGTCCATCTGTTGCTTCGTCCGAAGATAATTGGATTGATCAGAAGCTCAGAGCTTGTTTGTGAAGAGATTGTCCTTAAAGTGATCCGACGATACATAGTCATACGCTTTAATTCCCTAAATTTTGCCTGGACCACCCTTTCGGGTTTTCAGTCCACTGGGATGCCCTTGTTTTGCCTAGGTGTGTCAACCTAGCGGGTCATTTATGCGTAGTATCTTTTAACTATGTCTGCGTTCGTAGGGTGCGGCAGATCGTCTCCGTCCATGGTGGTTAAGATCATTTCCCCGCCATAAAAGATGTTCTTGATCACAAATGGTCCTTCATAGGTAGGAGTCCATTTTCCCCTGGGATCACTTTGTGGCAAGATAATGCACTTAATTACCAAATCCCCGACTTGATATACCTGGCGTCTGACATTCTTGTTGAAAGCCTTGATCATTCGTTTTTGATACGTCTGACCATGGCAAACAACAGTAAGTCTCTTTTCATCAATCAAGTTAAGTTGATCAAGTCGGGTCTGAATCCAATCGTCTTTACTCAAACCAGCATCTTTCATGATTCTCAAGGAGGGAATCTGAACCTCGATAGGTAAAACAGCTTCCATGCCATATACCAAGGAATAAGGTGTTGCTCCAGTTGATGTGCGTGCCGTGGTATGGTACTCGTGGAGAGCAAACGGTAACATCTCATGCCATTCCTTGTAGGTGACTGTCATCTTTTGTATGATCTTCTTGATATTTTTGTTAGCAGCTTCGACAGCACCATTCATCTTTGGCCGATAGGGAGATGAATTGTGATGTTGAGTCTTGAACTGCTCGCACAAGGCAGTGATCATAGTATTGTTAAGGTTTGTACCATTATCGGTGATGATCCTTTCGGGGATACCGTACTGGAAAATAAGGTTCTGTTTGATGAAGCGGGCAACAACATTCTTAGTAACGGATGCGAAGGAAGCTGCTTCGTCCCACTTGGTGAAATAGTCAATGGCCACCAGAATAAAGCGGTGTCCATTGGATGTTGTGGGCTTGATCTCTCCAATCATGTCGATTCCCCACATAGCGAATGGCCAAGGAGCTGTTAAGACATTTAGAGGAACAGGAGGCACATGCACCTTATCTGCATAGATTTGGCATTTGTGGCATGTGCGGGAGTGTTGATAGCAGTCAGATTCCATGGTAGACCAGTAATAACCTGCCCTTAGAATCTTCTTAGCCATTGTATGCCTGCTAGAGTGAGTGCCGAAGGTACCTTCATGCAATTCAGCCATAATTCTTTCAGCTTCAACCTTGTCCACACAACGGAGCAGAATAGAATCATGATTGCGCTTGTACAGGATGCCATTGCTCAAGAAGAACTTAGCCGAGAATCTCCTTAAGAACTTTTTGTCGTTGACTGAAGCTCCTTCAGGGTATTCCTGAGCCTCGAGATACCTTTTGACTTCATGAAACCACGGCTGGTCCACTACTTCCTCGGTATTAATCTCGTGAAAATGTGTCGGTTCGTCCATCCGTTCAATGGTGATCTGGGGAGCCTCATTATCCCAGTTAAGTTTAAACATGGATGACATTATAGCTAGAGCATCTGCTAGCTGATTTTCTTCTCGCGGGAAGTGCTCGAAGGTAGTCTGCTTGAAATATGGTAACAATGCCAAGACATGTTCTTTGTAAGGGATGAGGTTGGGATGCTTAGTGTCCCACTCTCCTTTGATCTGACTGATGACCAAAGCGGAGTCCCCAAACACAATCAAAGATTTGATTCCCAAGTCTATGGCATCCTTGAGTCCAAAGATGCAAGCTTCATACTCTGCCATGTTGTTCGTACAGTTGAAGCGAAGTATGGCGGTGAAAGGAGTATGGCAACCTTCTAGAGATATGAGCACAACATCGATACCGTTGCCAAGTGCATTAGAGGCTCCATCAATACAGGGTCCATCGGGATCCTTGTTCAAGTCTATCATATGGTTTGAAATCTTAAATGTTGTCCAATGTCATGATGTCTTCGTCAGGGAAGTCGAACCTCATGGATTGGTAATCTTCCAAAGCTTGATGAGCCAGATGGTCATCTAGCACACTTCCCTTTATTACTTTTTGGGTCGTGTACTGTATATTGTATTCCGTCAGGATCATCTGCCATCTAGCTATTCTTCCAGATAGAGCAGGCTTCTCAAAGATGTACTTGATCGGATCCATCTTAGATAACAGCAAAGTGGTATGAGTCAACATATACTGCCTTAGCCGGCGAGCAGCCCATACCAAAGCGCAACAAGTTTTCTCAAACAGTGAGTATCGAGTCTCACAGTCGGTAAACTTTTTTCTAAGGTAATAAATGGCATGCTCTTTTTGGCCAGACTCGTCATGCTGCCCCAGTACGCACCCCAATGAATTCTCTAGGACGGTCAGATACATGATTAGCGGTCTTCCTTCGATAGGTGACATCAATATAGGAGGTTCTAGCAAATACTCCTTGATTTTATCGAAAGCAACTTGAGAGTCATCATTCCATCGAACTACCTGATCTTTCTTCAACAGCTTGAAGATTGGTTCACAAGTAGATGTTAGGTGAGAAATGAACCTTGCAATGTAGTTTAGGTGTCCCAAGAAACCTCTGACCTCCTTCTCAGTGCGAGGATCAGGCATTTCTTGTATAGCTTTGACTTTGGCAGGATCAACCTCGATGCCTTTGTTTCTGACAATGAAACCTAGAAGTTTACCGGACCGGACACCGAATGTACACTTGTTTGGGTTCAATCTGAGCTTGTACTCCTTCAACCTGACAAACATCTTTTGCAAGTGATCGAGGTGTTCTTCTTCAGTTTGTGATCGGGCTATCATGTCATCTACGTAGACCTTTATCTCATGATGTATCATATCATGAAACAAAGCTACCATGGCGCGTTGATAGGTTGCCCCGACAATCTTCAGTCCGAATGGCATCACTTTGTAGCAAAACGTACCCCACTGTGTAACAAATTTAGTTTTCTCCATGTCCTCGGGTGCCATTTTGATCTGGTTATAGCCCGAGAATCCGTCCATGAAAGAAAATACTTTGTGCTGAGCTGTGTTGTCAACCAGGATGTCGATGTGTGGAAGTGGAAAATCATCTTTAGAGATGGACCTGTTTAAATCTTTATAATCCACGCACATTCTCAATTTTATGTCCTTCTTAGGCACGGGCACAATGTTAGCAACCCATTGTGAATAGGAAGTAACAGCCAGAAATCCAGCATTGAACTGCTTCATAACTTCTGCTTTGATCTTTTCAGAGATGTCAGGTCTCATGCGGCGGACCTTTTGTTTCACTGGTGGACAGTCTTCTCTGGTGGGTAGACGGTGTACCACAATGTCTGTATCAAGTCCCGGCATGTCTTCGTATGACCAGGTAAAGATCTCAACATAATCATGCAGTAGCTGAATTAGGCGCTCCTTAACACTCGGCTCTAGATCGGCCCTTATCTTGATTTCCTTCTTATCATCCTCAGTTCCCAAGTTGATCTTATCCAACTGCTCTTCATGAGGTTGAATTGCTCTTTCTTCTTGCTGTAGTAATCTGGCCAATTCCCCTGGCACCTCACAATCTTCCTCACCTTTGTATTCGGCTTGGTAGATCAGATCTTCAGAGTCACTGAAGGCTATAGCAGTATCGTTACCCATGGGATCCGGAATGGAAGGGTACCTGCATTTGTGAGTGTGGGTGTGTGTAAAGGATAGCCATCTTAAAACAACAAAATGTAAAAGAAAGACAATGAGCACAAAAAGGTTTAAATATGAAAAGCGTCCATGATTCATTAAAATGACATAGGAAAATGAAATAAGAACCCTTACAAATGGACCGTTGTGCCTCGGGTAAGACACAAGGTTGAAAAAGTACGAATTGTTTGTGAATTATTACAGTCCAATAGAAATGGAAAAGATAAATTACTGATTTATGAAAGTAATCGGAATAAAGTCTTTTGCTTCCCAGTTGCACAGTCCTTCGTCAACAGTAGGAAAAATCCAGTCTTCCAAGCTTCCCTCTTCTTCACTGTCCTCTAGTGCATTAACCCCTCGGTGGCTGATCTTCACAGGTGGCCTTCGGGCACGGGAGCGGCGCACAACCTTCTGACCAGTCGAAGTAAATCCCAGGCCAAATTTGTCTGATTTGAAAGGAAAGTCGGGAAGTTGCCCCCAGATAGTGGATCCGCCTTCTTCCAATACTACCCTAGCATCCTTGAGAGATGACATCCGAGGTGGTGGTCTTGTAATCACAGGAGTTGAGGACACCTCCTTGGTCACTGCTATTTCAGTAGAAACCTCTTCAAAATGTTGGAAAGGGGTCTCTATGAATTCGCCATCTAACTCCACATAACGGAAGGAATTCAGATGACTAATCATATATTCCTCTTCCCCATGGATAGTTATAATTTTCCCTTGGACGGGGTACTTGAGCATCTGGTGCAAGGTGGAAGTGATAGCTCCGGCATTGTGAATCCAGGGGCGTCCCAACAGGCAAGAGTAGGAAGGACGAATGTCCATCACGTAGAATGTTGAGTTGAACGTCTGGGTACCCACCTTGATCGGGATGTCCACCTCTCCATGGACCATCCTCTTAGAACCATCAAAGGCTCTGACAATTATATTGCTGGGTTTCAGGGTTAAGCCTTCACAGTTCAACCTATCCAAGGCTTTCTTCAGCAAGACGTTTAAAGACGAACCAGTGTCTACCAGTACATGTGCTAGGGTTGTCCCTCTGCATTCCACCGAGACATGCAAAGCATCATTATGTTTTCTCCCTTTTGAAGTTAAATCTGCATCGGAGAATCCTAGACCATTATCAGTTGTTAAACTAGCCACGCATTCCTGGAACTGATCAGCGGAGGTTTCTTGTGGCACGTGGGCCGTCTTCAAAAACTTGACCAAAGCTTTAGCATGTGCCTCAGAGCACAGCAACAGGGCTAACATAGATATTTTGGAGGGGGTCTTCCCCAGTTGTTCAACAACATCATAATCACTTTTCTTAATTATCCTCAGAATTTCTTTCTGGGATGTCTCAGGAATGACTAATGATTGAGCCTTCGTCAAGACAGGCTCCTCTTGAACATTCTTTCCTTTTTTATCAGTAGCGGAAACATGGATGAGAATTGTATTGTCATTGTTGGCGGGTACACTTACAGGTACAGTTACTGGTATAGGTGAAATCTTCGGAATGGCCACGGGTCCAAAGACTATTGTTGGAGGAGCAATCTCTGGAGAAAAGATTCTTCCACTACGGGTAACTTTGCTTGTTCCAGAAATGTTACTGATGTCGGGATTATCCTCCTCAGAGCTTTCTTCTTCAATGGTCTGTTCAATCTGTTTGACACCATGGTAGTAGATTTCTCCACCATAGTTCCCTGGTACCATTTTATCGGTTTTGTATGGGGTTGGCCCGGGCATTGTTATCTTCAATGGAGTAGTCATATGAGCATATGTAATCCTAACGGTTTTTTTAGGAACCCTGGAAGGATTGGCGTATATGGTTATTATTGAAACTTCTGGAACTGGAATGGGTGAAATATGAGCTTTCTCAAACAAAATTTCCTTGTTATCAATTAATTGTTGGATTCCTTTGTTCAATAGAGGACAGTCAAATGGGGAGGACAGGAAAATATGGCAATCTTGGTCACAACCTGGGAACACCCCAGCTTTCAACAAATTCAGCTTGATAGTTAGGAGAGGAGTTAACAGTTCATCCACAGTAGAAACAAACAGATCTTCTTCCACAGCATTGGCATTGTGCCCATGCCTAGGCATTGGAGCGGAGATAACATTCGGCTTTTCAGGAGATTCAAATTCAACTTCCTTTGCGTCAATCAAATCTTGAATCTTATTCTTCAGGGCCCAACAGTTGTTGGTGTCGTGCCTTGGACTTTCTGAATGGTACGCGCATCTGGCGTTGGGATGGTAATATGGAGAGGCAGTGTTAGGATTTTTAGGGGCCTCCTTTAGCATGGCCAGGTTCAACTTCAAGAGATGTGGTAAGACTTGAGCAGGAGTCATGTTTATCTTGGTGAATTGTCTTACAGGCCTTTCCACCCTTTGCTGGTTATTCCTCGGCTGATCATTTCTTGGCTGGCTGTTTCTCGGTGGTCTGAGGCAGACTTTTGAATCATAGTAGCCCCCATTGTTGGTCGTCTTTCAACTCTTCCCTGATTCCTCTGGGCATAGACAACAGACACTTCTTTCTTTCCCGTGAAGGGCTTTTTTGCAGCAGTTGAGGTAGACGTATCTTTTTGAATTTCCCGCTTCTAATACCGGCTTCAACCCTCTCTCTAGTTAGAATCAACTCAGTGAAACCTGCAGAGGAGCTTCCAATCAGGTGATTGAAGAAAGGACCTAACAGAGTCCCCAAGAACATATCAACTAGCTCTCTTTCAGATAAAGGTGGTTGCACCCTTCCGGCTAAATCCCTCCATTTTTGGGCGTAGTCTTGAAGCCCTCATTGGTAGCCATGGCCATACTCTGTAGCTGAGTACGGGTTGGTGCCAAGTCGGCGTTGTATTGATACTGTTTATAGAACACGGCTGCCAAATCCTCCCAATTATGCACATCTGCTCTCTCCAACTGGTAGAACCAATCAAGCTGCGTTCCCGAAAGATTGTCCTAGAAAAAGTGGACCCACAGGTCCTTGTTAGAAGAATGTGGTTGAATTTTCCTGACATAGGATCGCAGGTGCATCTTGGGACAAGACACCCCATCGTACTTAGAAAATAGTGGCACTTTAAATTTAGGAGGGATTACAATTCCAGAAACCAGCCCTAACTCTTCAAAGTCCAGCCCCGGTACTCTCTGTATCTCCATGGCAGCTAGACACTCTTCCAATTTCTTGTATTTGTCATCGGCCGAAGGGTACTTCTGTTCAGAATAGTCCTCATCCTCTTCTTCTTCTGCTTCATACTCAGATGACACTGCAATTCCTTTACCTTTTCCTTCCCCCTCTTCAGATGTTGATGGGAAATCCAAAGTTCGTCTGGCTTGTCCTTCAAATCTTCTGCCCATGATAACTAAACCGACTTTCTTCTTCTTCTTTTTCTCTTTCTCCTTCTCTAGTAGAGTCTTGAGCTCCTCCTGCCCCTTGGCCAAGGTCAAGAGTAGCTGTTGAAATTGTGAATTCTGGGCTTGGAAATCTTTGACCGTTTGTTCAATATCCATCTTGCTGAAATAAACAGTAGAGAGATGAGGAAACTTGGTGTGAAGACCTGTTTATGCATATGATGAATGATACGTATTCATGTAATGCATTCAAGGATTCAGAAATTCAATTTTGTTCTAAATAAAAAAAGAAACACACGTCATATTAATAAGATAGAATTGTTAGTACATCAATGCCCCTTGGGCAAAATAATACAAAATTCTAAGGTAAAAAGACGTTGCGCATCCTCTTTGGTGCAATGTAGGTGTTGAGAGTCTGCTCTTCGTGAAGTTGACGAGTGAGTTCCAAAACCTTCTTCTCGCTTGCGTAGAATTGGGCTTCGAAAGTATCGCGCTCTCCCTTGAGCTGTATCCAACTCCTTTGCAGATCTTCGAGTGATATTGGCATGTCAGGATGTAGGAGGGTGTATGGGACCTCTCATTCCATAACAGGCTCTATAATCACAGGGAGAATGGAGGGGTAAGGCATCATAAGACTTTGGGCGCGGGTTCATACCCACTTGAGGTAAGGCTCAAGGGGGATGGAATTCTTGTGTCCCAAGGTCTTACTGTCTACCTTGTTGGGCATCCTCCAAGCTTGGATGAACCTTTGTCGGAGTCCTTGGTCGTCGTTGTCGAAGTCGAAAACCAATCCTTGAATCAACATGTCATGTGGGCCATCCCTTCGGAATAACCAAACTGTCTCAGAGCCAAGCAGGGGTTGTAGGAGATTCCTCCCCTAATGCCAAGTAGAGGGACATTATGGAATTCCCCACAACGGTCAATGATGATGACATTCTCTTTTGATCGAGAACACCAATGGATATTTGAGTTTGTAAGAGTCATCAATCGTTGTGACCACCTCAAGCCTTACTCATTCTTCAAGGCTGATTGGGGAAGATGAGAAATAAACCATCTTGCCAGGAGAGGTGTGCAGCACATGAGAACACCTCTTTTCCTCATTGTTCGAGTGTGAAAAGAGTGGAGGATATCCCCAAGCAATGTAGGCACCGAGTTGCGAGCCATGAAGATTTTGACAGCACTCACATCTATGAGTTGATCAGGGTTAGGGAACAAGACCATCCCATATATGAGAAGAGCTACAATCTCCTCAAAAGCTTGTAAGTCCAAAGAATTCCAGCAACTTTGGGCCTTCTCAAACAGAAACTTTGACAAGAAGCCTTTGACACCACTTCTAGTTTCCCAATGTGTTTTGACATCAGATGAGTGCAAGTGTAAGGCTTGAGCAATCTCTTATGGCTTTGGATCTCTTTCCGTACCGTTGAAGGGTAGTTGATTGAGAATAGGAATCCTCAAGAGGTTAGAAAATTCCTCCAAAGTGGGTACAAGTTGGTAGTCAGGAAATGTAAAGTAATGATGCAAAGGGTCAAAGAACTGGAAGAGAACTTTCAGCATATCCTCCTCAGTGTTGGTGGTGACCAAGTTGAGTAGACGACCATGTCTCTCGGTGAATGGAGAATTCTCAGGAATCCTTGAAGCTATCTCCTTGAGTTGTGGAGGAATTCTTACAAGGTTGACTTGGATAGTTTTCCTGCGAAGTGAATCCATCACCTACAAAACAGGAACAAAGATGAAATTCCAAAATCCTTGAAATGGTTAGTGGATGCATATGATGCTTCATGATGTCCATGATGTTATGCACAAGTATATATGTATAAGCAAGTCACACAAGTTCCTAGTTCAGGCTTGCATGGGGTTTCATAGGTAAGTACCCTCTTGAAACTTAGTTGGCTCAACCTTCCCTAGAAATAGTAATCGGGTTCTAATGAGCTCAATATCACTGGATTGTTTCCTTGTTCATTGTTTCAATTCAGCCTCTTTACTGGCGACTGAAATATTCCAAGGAACCAACCCTTAATGAGTGTAGTATCGAGTATCTACCAACTTCGGACTGCACCAAAGTCGGTCATCTCACTACATCTTAAAAGGCCAAGTTGGTCAAGTAAAGGTTCTAAAAGTCCATTAGTGCTTCATGACATCACTCAGCGGCCCCGTATTCTCTTTGATTGACTCAAAGGCTACCGGTACCCACAAATATGTCGCACTAATATAGCTATTGCTTAGACCATGTCGGTATACCCCACACAGTTTCCACAACGTATTGCTATTTACCTATGAATGTTTCCCAAATCCGGGTAGAGGATTCAAACCCAAACAATTGAACCAAAGTGTAAAGCATACAAGTCAAACAAGATAAGCATGTAAAGGTGATCTAAACCCTAAGGTAACCCCACTTTTATAATATCCCCAACAGAGTCGCCAATTCTGTGATGCAGTGGGAGAACTGACTTGAGGTTTTGCGTTTGTGTTCGCAAATGTCACGGTTAGCAAGAGTCGCCACCGACTTTTATTTTATCCAAAATGAAAGGTAAAAAAGCACAGGAAAGACCTTTGAGATGTTTTCTTGAGTTCGGGGGGTAGATTATGAAAAGGGAAGGTGCTAGCACCCTTTTCATCCATGGTTTTCCATGGGCTCTTAGTTACTTGTTTAGATCACTTGCTTTTCTTTTTCAATTGTTTGAAATGGTGCTTTGTGTGGTTTTGAAAGTATTTTGAAAAGAGGCAATCGTTTAGGTAATCTTTGTAATGATTCTCGTTCGTAAGAATGTATACAAAGATGTTTGTCTTTTGAAAAATGTTTCAATGTTTTGAAAATTGTTTGGAAATGTTTTAAAATGTGTGAGTGTTTGTTTGAAAATAGCAAGGATTGTATGAAAGAGATCAAGTAACTAGGAGCTATCTACCCTACTCAAAAGTCTTTCTTGTACATTTTTTATTCCTTTGACATTGTTGACCTACTATTGTTTTAGTAGACAACCCTATCTTTAGATGTTAAACGGGATGAGCGTGGGTCATCGTATGACCATGATAGCAATGTTGCCAAGTATCTTTAGCATTTTTAGGGACTAAGATCATTTATTTTTAGGCAACCTTGTCTAGCGTCATCGAGGGACTGTGATCTTTTTGTTTTGTTTTGTTTTGCCAAGATACCTAGCATACATACCATGGCCATTTTGTAAGGCAACCAAGTGGGTGAAACCCTAGAGGTGCTTGTGTGTAATGTGTTGTCATTTTACATGCATTTTTGTCTTGCATTAGGTCTTTCTATTTGTTTGATTTTGTCTTATCATACAAACCCTAGTTTTTACTAAACATGGATATAATGCGATAAATTGCGTAAAGTAAATCTAAACTATTACAACAATATTATGGGAGGGGGGATACAAGTTTTGAATGGGGGATATTGCTCAAAATAAAACCCTAATTTACTATTACAACCCAATTGAATTTATTGTACAATAAATAAATAAACAATTATTTAAATATGCAAAAAATATTTTGTAATTGTTTTATGTATGAGAAAATAAAATTATCTAAGTCCTAAAAATAAGGGAAACAAATATTGTTATTTTTGAAAGGGGAAACCCTAATTTTTTTTGATTTAAAAGAAAATATGTTTTCTATTATTATTTTATTCATTTATGTACAAGAAAAAAAAATTATTTACAAATATTAGAAATTAAAAATATATGTAAAAATAATTTTATGTGTTAAATAGTAAAAATAAAAATGTATAATATTTTAAGGTATTTACAGTTTATTTTAAGAAAATAATTTCTATTTCACGTAAACTAATCAATATTTTGTGCAAAAAATAAGATAAAAATAAAATAAAAATGCAAAAAATTAAGAAAATATTTTTGGGATTTTTTTATATTCAGAAAAAAATATCAAAGCAATAAATATAAAAAATGCAAAGAAAATATGAAAAAGAAAACAAAATATGCAAGGGGGTGTGGATAGTGGATCAGGGAGTGTAACAAGTAGAAACAACAAGCCCAAGCACGCCAGGCCCAGGCTGGCTTCATCCCTGTCCTCCAGCCAAACAATTTCGCGCGTTCTGCCTTCAAATCTTGTTCTTGCTCATGCTTGCATAAAATCAAAAACTCATAACATAAAAAGTGTAGCTTGTAAACTCACGATTCCAATGATATAAAGTTTGTGACCTAACACTCAAAGATCAAGGAGAATTTTATCACCCCTAATTTATGACCTAAAATTTTCATGAACTTCAAGCTTCAAATTCTCACTACTCAGTTAATATAAATAACAACTATGCATATGTACAGCTTAAGCAAGTTAAGGACTACATTTTTGCTTCACAAATCGTGACCTAAGGATGCCTAAATAAGGAGATAGAACTTTGAAAAATACCTTGTTCAGTTGAGTTTGGATATGGCAATGTGGGGACTTTGAGTGAGGCCTGAAGATCGTGTGAGCTTCCTTGAAGTTCCCTCAAGCTATCCCAATGCTCAGCTTGCCTTGAGGATGCTTGAAACCTCCTGTAGAAGTCAACCTGGAACCTTCAAAAATGAAAATGGTGAATCTTGAAACAGGTCACACAGTTGCAAGACAAGGGCCTGGATAGTTTAGATGTGATGTAGGGAATATGTTTGAAGTGTTACAAAGCAAAACGCACAAGCAAATTTCAAGTTGGCAAGTGTTTTGCAGCAGATGCCCTGTTTGGGCAGAAAAATGTGATTTTGGTGTTTGAGAGTGTTTTGAATGTTGTGAATTCGTGTATTCTACTTATGACAAAGTTTTGAAGTCGTTTCAAATGATGTTAAGGCTTCTCTTTAACAGATGGACAAGTTCACTTGACTTTTGCAAGTTTGCTTACTTTTGAAGAAAGTTGACATGACCATGCCAAAGGTGTTGTACTTGCTAGTTCTAGGGCTGCAAGGAGTTGGTATGATTTTCCTGATAACTGTGGACTTTGCTTGTGACAAGGAAACAGGTCCAATGCTCAAGGATAGCAAAGTTGTAAAAGTCTTGCTTTATCAAAATGGTATTATGAACTTTATGCCATTTTTGGATTAATTCATTGTACAATGCTTCAAAGATCAAAATAAAACCATTATCCACTGAGTTAGAATTCAATTATGGAGTGTAGAAAGGATTTGGGACCTATAATGCAAGGTACAAGCATGCTAAGACAGATTTGCAACTTGAAGCATTTGTAAACATGGCTTGAACAAAAGTGAAAAATTGCCATTTTCTCTTCTTCGATTCTCCCTAACCATAAATGATCTTGGAGAGTTCTTGGACATTTTGGAAAGCTTATAACATGATCTACAATCCATATTTGAAATGAATTTTGATATTCCTCTTGGAACTAGGTGAAAAATGTCCATGAAGTTAGGTCAAAAATCTGCCTAAATTAAGGCAAAATTTCACTAATTTAAAAAGTTTATGGACCCCTATTCACAAAATCATAACTTGAGATCCAAGCATCTTTTGGGAAAACTTTGTGAATAAAAGTTTTATATTTCATGGAGGAATACAACTTTCATGTTGGAAGTTTTCTTTGAATCCAATTGCATCATGGTGAAAAAGTTGTGGAAAGTTGGGAAAAAATAAGAAATTTCCATAACTTAGAAAAATTCTAAGTTATGAAAATTTTCAAATTAAAACCCTAATTTGCAATTTTAGGTTTCTTGGCCAACAATTTTCACATTTTGACATATATTGATGAATTATGACCCTTGGCACATGATTTTGACCAAAAAGTCAAAGTTTGACTTTTCAGTGCATAGTTGACTTTTGATCAGTTGACTGCAAAATTCATCTGTCAATCCTATGCATTTGAGATATTTTGAACTATGTGATTAGGTCAAGATGATTCTATTGAGTCCTTGAAATCATGCTTGAACCCAATAGGCCATTGTCTAGGTTAAAAATCAGAAATTGCCCTTTCCCAGTCAAAACCCTAATTTTGACCATTTTGCTCTTTTGATGATTTGATCAAATTTCTCGAGGAGTTGTGGTCCAAACTTTATCAAATGGTACATAGGAGCCTATAATGTTGATGTGGGTCAAAAATTATGAAGTTTTACTGTAAATTGGCCATGGTTGACTTTTTCCCCAATACAACTGATTTTTAGGTCAACTGTCCAATTGACTGGGCAAAAATGTGATTCAAGGCTTGAAACTTGGTATGAGAAATCTTAGGGGTCCAAGATGGTGTATGAAGGTCATGTGAAGCATTGATGGTCCAAAATTCTTTGTGCAAACTCAAACCCTAATTTCAGGCTATCAGTGCAAGGTGAGGTCTTGAGCTGAGCAAACCCTAATCTTGTCTGTAGTCCAAGAAGTCTTATGAGGAAAATCTTGATAAAATGAGAGGGCAAATTTTGGGGTACAACACTAGCTATTACAAGGCTTCAGGGAGGGGGATTATGTACATATCCAAAACTGGGGAAAAAAATAAATAAAAGTGGTAAAGGTCCTACTAATCATCTATTACATCCCAATATACAGTTACAATAATAAAAGGAAGTGCGAAAGAATAATAACGTACAAATTCGAAAAGACGTCTAAAAATCCTAAGATATAAAAAATCTTTTTGTTGTTTTTTGTTTTAATTTATGAAAATGGTTTAAGTTAAAAAATAATTGATCTAGATCTATATTTAAAAAAAAAAGTTAATTATTAAAGAAACATGAAATTTAAATAAAAGAAATTAATTCTATGTTTTTTTTTTGGTATTTTTGTTACGAAAAGGAAAATGAATTAAAATGAAATTAAACCTAAGTTCTATTAATTTTAATCTAAAAAAAAAGTTAAAGTGATTAGTTAATTAATTTACCAAAATTAAAATTTAATTAAGAAAAATCCTAAATCTATTTTATGTGATTTTTATATTTGTTTATTGATTAAAATAAAAAAAGGATTAAAAGAAATAAATGAAATGAATAAAATAAGAAAATAAAGATGGACCTAGTAGCAAAAGTAAACAGGGGGTGCAATCATCAGAAATCCCTATGCCCGAATCTTCAAAAGCTTCATGCCCTAACAATGGTGTTTTCAGATTCTTGTGTGGAACCTCTGATTCAACCATCCATAATTGTTCTATATAAACTCAAACAAACGTTAGCATGCCATGAAATGTGATTAAAATTAGAGATTCAAAGTTTAAAATTTTACCAAACCGGTGTTGTCAAATAGGGGCGTGCTAGACGTGTGATGGATTTCTCTTGGGCCTTGTAAGACTCCTGATGACTTCAAGAGGATGGTTTGAGGCTTGATGTCAATCGAGAGAGACCGGAACCTTGAGATATGACTTGCACCAATTCTTTGATTTCTGGAGAGCTTTTTGAAGAGCTTTTGGAGAGCTTTTTAAAGAGCTTTTTGAGAGCTTTTTAGAGAGGAATTTCGTGTCTTTCAAGATTATATGGCTCTATATTTATAGATGAGAATGAGGAGACAAGAAAGCATGGAAAGAATCTCCCTCATAATGTTGTGTTTTAAGACCATGATCAAAATTTGAAGAAAAAAATGTCATATTTGATGATTTCATGCCATTTTCACATGTGGATGAACCTGAACATATTTGAAGGGTTATTTCACGAAATCAATTGACATAAACCAGCATAAAACTTGCCCAAAATGGAATCACATCAAAATTTACATTATTTCTATTATTTATTTAATTAATTCTGAATTTTAATGAATAAAATATCAAAATAAATAGCATAAATAGTAGAAAAATATATGGGTGGGCTTAGAGGTCGTGGACCATGTTTGGAATGAGTTTCAAACTTGAAAAGATAGGCCCGTTTGGAAAAAATCCAAGTTTGGTCAATATTTGCTTCATGCATTTTTCCAAAAATTGGCCAACTTTGACAATGCATATCTCTCTTAATTTTAATCCTATGAGGGTGTTCTTTGACTTTTGAGAAAGCTTAAGATGTCCCCTTAGAAACCTCTTTGGTTTCATTTCAATTGGATCTTCCATGTTCATGTCAGAAGCTTTGATCCAAAAGGTGTTTTTGTTGACTTTTGAAAAGGACCTATAATGTCTGAATTTATATCTTTTCATGAGTGCATTTCTTGAAATTGAGGGCTGAACATGAGTTGCAGGGAATTGGTTTCTCTTAAAAATGAGCCTTAGATGAGAAATTTCTGGTGAAGTATGAGAAAGTTATGCCTGGTCAAAGTTTGGTTGACTTTTCCTATAGGAACCCTAATTTAGCAACTTTTGAGTTTTGATGAATTAGGAGAATTCCTTGAGAAATCATGATCAACCCTTTATCAAATGATGGATATCACTTAAAAATATTGATGTTGACCAAAAATCTTGAAGTTTAACTGTATGTGGGTCACAGTTGACTTTTGACCTAGTATAGTTGATTTTTAGACATTTGAGCAGTTGACTGAGCAAACTTCTTGTGTAAGGCATGAAACTTGGCATGGATGATCTTGAGGCAATATTAGGGCAATGGAAATGATTTATGACCCTTGTAACTCAAATATCTTGATGAGGAGTGAAACCCTAGTTTGAGACTCATTGTCTTAGGAGGAGGATTTGTCTGGTCAATCCTCAGTCAACTTGAGCAATTGAGGACCTCTAGGAGTATGTTTTGTGTGAAAATGGGAGGGAAAATTTTGGGGTGCAACAGGAAGCTTAGGAAAAAGTTAGGGACTTTCTTGGTAAGTAACTGCATCATGCAAGATCTAATCATTGAAGCAACAATCTTCTCGAATCCTCATCATACTCCAACGGAAGTTGCTGCTCAGGAAGTTGTTAGAGGGGATAGTGGTCATTGTATCTCAATGTATCATTTCCATTATATATTACCATTTTCCAAACTTTGTAATCATCTATGGAGTCTCACCACTCGCATACTACCATTCTACTAATAAAGTTTGAGTTGTTACCCAATTCTTTGTGTTTCTTATTTTGTTTAGCTTGCAAAGACCCCATTCATTATTGATAATAACTTTCAAAGCAAAAATATTAAATAACAAAATCGATTTTTTCAAAAAAGAATTTACAATTTGCTTTTACTTTAGAATTTGTGATGCGAAAAAGAAAAAACAACAACAAAAATGGTGATCCCGGAAATGGACGAAATCCAGTTGTTTTAAGAAGTTTTTGTTCCCCTCGGGAAAGTTTACTTAGGATGATTCGCCGTATTGGGTTCGAAACTCTGGTATCCTCGGTCAAGTTTGGATTCATTTCTCCTCCTGGTCTGAGTTTTCATGATAGAAGTCGGTACAATAAATACTCTCGAAGAACATGGACCTCTGTTTTCCCCAATGAAGAACGTATATTGGTTTTCCCTTTGTGAATATGGTGTTATCCTCCCCAATGAAGTGGGCCTGAATTCCCCAGTGAATGTTTTGATGATTTGGTGTCCATCTACTTTAATTGATATTGGTTTTGCAATCCCCAGTAGAATTATTACTTTTGAAAACATTTGTTTCCCTGGTGAAGCCTGGAGAAGGATATTCCATCCTTGTATCTATACTATTCTGTCACTTTGTTTTCTTTACTTCCGGATTGTGTTTATCCCCATTAAAGCTCAAGCAGGCAGTAGGTTATGTTTCCTCAGTTGGCGCTTACTTTTTCTTGGAATGATCATCTTGGATGTGATTTAGCCGAGTGTTACTTGTTCCCGAGATGGTTTTGGCTGGTTACTCCCAGTGTTGTACATATGTTTTGTCAGCATACGCACAATAACACTCATACATTCATACATACATCATGCATAGCTAAAATTGGCAAATCATTGCTCATTAACATTTGTTAGTATTTTTGTTGACATATCACCTTGTTTTGCAGAGTTACGTTGTCCTCTCTTCAATAGAGTGTTGGCCTTAAGCATAAAGCGTATACCCTTTCAATTTCCCCACTGAGTTATCCCTCATGGAAGATTTTTGCTTTAGCCTTCCTGTACAGCTCTTTGTTTAGATGGATTTGGTTTTCCCTCTTGAGTTTATTTCTCAAAGGATATATTTTGGTTGACTGTTTCATTCCAGTTTATTTCTGGTTTGAATCTTTGGTTTCCCAACAATGTTATTTACTCTGGATTTCTGAAAGCTTCGAGTTTTGGTTCGTGCATTTATTTTGCACAAGAAGACTTTATATCCTTAGCATGAATATTGTGGCGTTTCCCCAGGAATCCATATTGTTCTCCTCATAAAGTCATTTCTTTTTACAATCCTCCATGACAACAAGTGACAGGTCTCTTTATTTGAGCAACTTGTGCTTCCCTGTAAAAGTCGACGTAACTTTTTTTGCTATCTCCTCTATGAGTGGATAGTTTGCAGCCCATCGTCAATTTACGCCAGCGGATGGCAAGACTTTTAAAATTCATGGAGACAGTTCGTTATGAAATCTTGGCAGGTGGAAGTCTCTTTATTTGAGACAGCTTACCCTTTCCAGGAAAAGTGCCTCGGTTAAAGAAGAAGTTGAGACCCATTCTAGGCGAAACACAAGAATTTTTATGGAAACTTGTTATCTTTTTTCTACCCTCAGTGAACGTTGGTAGTTCATCATCAGTGAACGGCGGTGCTATGATATATTTTCTCTCTACCTTCAATGAAAGTTGGTGGATCACCATCAGTGAAAGTTGGTGCTTGTTATCTTTTTGCTACCTTCAGTGAACGTTGGTAGTTCATCCTCAGTGAATGGCGATGCTATGATATTCCTCTTCCTTCTACCTTCAATGAAAGTTGGTAGTTCACTGTTAGTAAACATCGGTGTTGTTATTTCTTTCCTCTTTCCACCTTCAGTGAATGTTGGTAGTCTCGCCTTCAATAGAAGTTGGTGTATCCTTTGACCATTTTACCACCCTCTCTAAGTCGGGTCTTTTGATCCACCCGTGATTTATTTCCCTGGTCGGGTTGCTCTCTTGTTTCTTTATTATTGTTACATCCCCAATGGTGTCTTGCGTCTCTTTGGTCTTGTTCATACGCATTCATGCTCATAAACATTGCATGGCATCTTAGGGCCAAAAATAGGGTTTGTTTTATATTTAAGTATCTTCGATCGCGTCAACACGAAGATTTTTAACCTTCGTATCTCTGGATAAAAGAAACTTAAATAAGGGCAGCTGTTGTACCCCAATTTTTCCCCCTAAGATCCCTTCATCATACCATGTTGAGTCCATCACAACAATATCACATTAGGATTCTTGGTTCCCCATCCTATATTTAGCTTTGCTCTTTGAGGAATCACCAAGCACCTTGACTTGTGTTCTTTTGTGATCATGAATATTTTTGTCTTGATTTCTTCTTTTAATTAATAAAATTCAATGTTGGTTTGTCTTGCTTGTTATCCATGTAGGTAAAGGCAATGAGATTTAACAAGTTGCCCCCATAGGTTCATGGGTTTATTTCCATGCCCTAGTTAATAAAGCTTAAGAAGTCTAAGCCTCACCATTGAAGTTGTCTTGGAGGAAATGGCATGTAAAGCTTATTTTGGTTCACCACATTTCAATATTATCAAATTTGATCCAAAAAGTACAAGGGGTTGATTGAAAAAAATAGACATGTTTGGACAAGGCTATGTCCCCATTGGTCACAAATGCATATTTCTCTCAATTCTAAAGATATGGAAGTTGTTGTGGTTGCTATGAGTTCTCATTATAATCCTCAACAACTTATATTTACAAAGCATTTGTGTTGGTACAAGAAGTTTTTTCAAAATTGTCAAAGTTCCTCAAGGCATGTTCCTTAATCTAGGAGCTAGGGTTTTGAACTTCAAATGAGTATATCTTGCTCATCTTTTGGTATTTTTGAGTGATTCCAAAGACATCATCCTCTTCAAATGGTTATTAACAAATCACTTCAAAAGTTACAAGGAGTTTTCATGTAGAAGAAACTTGATGAAGAAGAAAGATTACAAGTCCTCCAGATGAATCCCCAATTTTCCATGTGCGACTTCAAATGATCATAACTTGGTCAATTTTTATCACCTTGAGCCCATTATTTTTCCATAATGATCTTGAGGATGTGAAATATATGCTTTATTTTATGTGCAAAGTGATAAAATGGATGGAAGTTGCCTTAAGGATACAAAAGATTATAGCTCATTTTATGAAATTTTGCCAACTTCAACAAGTCATAACTCTCTCATTTTTGGATATTTTGAATGGTTAAAGTTTCAAAATGTCATTCAAGAGATCTATTTCATTCCATCTTTTTTGGTCAAGAGCAAATTTCAAGAGGAAGGCCATGTTTGAATGCAAGACATTATAAGTCATTTTTGAAGAAAATTTTGAAATATTTCTAAGTATGGAAAGTCGACATTTTTTTCCAACTTTGACTCGTTATAACTTTCAGCTCAAGCATCCATTTGTCTCCATTCTTTTCACATTGCAAAGCTCATAACCTCATCTTTCTAAAGCATCAAGAATCATGCCCTAAGACCGCTTGGGCTGAGAATGCCATTGATCAAAAGTTGACAATTTAAAACTGAATTTTTCACCAAGTCAGAAATTTGAAATCATTGGTTTAGCTTCTAAGCACTTTGTTTCTGCGCGTTTTTGCCTCTAAACATGTTTAATGAAGTTCTAGAAATGATTAGCATAGCAAAACACGCGTTTTTAAAGAGTTTTGATCAAATTAGAAGTCACACTTTTCTTGTTTGCAACTTCACATGATTTCCCTCCAAACTTCATCATTTCACACGCTTGGACATTCCATTTGATTCCCTATAAATAGAGGGTCATTCCCCATCCATTTCCTCAAGCTTGGATAGCCAGAATCACCCTGCCAAACTTATTCCATAACTCAAAATTCAGCAACTTCAAAATCCATATACAAGCCTTTTTCAATCCAAATTTTCCTTCAATTCACCTTCCTTAATCTTCCCTGAAGCTAACCATAAAATTACATTCAAGAATTGTTCCCTATATTGCTCCATAGAAGTCCAGCTTCAGAGCTCTGCAACTCAACTTCAATAGGTAGATTCCTCTATCAATTCTTCAAAACTTTGATACAATTGTGATGCTCTCATTGCCCTGGTTCTAGTCGCAACACTTGCTTTTTACTGGAAACACGTCTTGACCATGAAATTTCAAATCCCTTTTCAAAACTTTCCTTCCAATTTGCTTGAGCTACAGTTTATATAAATTTGGCGTGAGGGCGTGGTTGTCTTCATCTTGAAGAGACGAAGCGAATGGAATAGGTCTGAGCTTCTGATTTTACAGTTTGAGAGACATGCAATTCACGTTTGCTGGAGGTTGAAGATGACCAACGTGTCATCTTCCAACCAATGATGGCGTGCCACTTGTTTTATTTGAATTCTGATTTTATTTTTGATTCTATGCTTTATTCACTAATGACCATGATATGCACAGCGCGCCAGATCCCTTGGATCTGATTACTAGCGCGTTTTGACTCTCATCCAATGGTCCACATATTTTTTACTTTTATTTTCTTTTCTGATTTTTATATTTAATTGTTTTAAACTTCAAAAAATCATAGAAAATTCATTTTAAGTTCAAAAAATATGAAAAAATTATGAAAAATATTTTTGATTATTCTCTTTCTGATTTTTATTTTTTCACAATTTATTTTGTGTTTTAGTATTTTTTTTTATAAATTTCCACTTTATTTGAATTGTTTTAAATGTTTAAAAATACTTTTATGCATTTTTAAATTCTGAAAAAAATTATGGAATGATCCAATGTATTGTGATAAATATTGGTGACCTCGCTTATTTTTTATTTCTAACTTTGGTATTTTTTATCATTTTTGGTTTATTTTACTCATTTCTTAATTTTAAAAATAGTTTCTGACTTTAAAAAAATACGAAAAAAATTATAAAATTATTTGAGTCCTTTTCTGATTTTTTTATGGTCTTACTTTTTTATTTTTGATAAATTTGAACATAGTTGATATTTTTCTCTTTTATTTCTATTTTAAAACATTTTATTTTAAACCCTTATATATATATATATATATATATATATATATATATATATATATATATATATATATATATATATATATATATATATATATATATATATATATATATATATATATATATATATATATATATATATATATATATATATATATATAATGTAATATTATTTTGTGACTATTTTCTGGCTGATCTTGGGTTAAATTTTTTATCATGAACTTTATTAACATCATTAGAACCATAATGTTGAGTTTAACTCCACAAAAATGGATGAATGATTTTAATAATAGTTTGATTAAATTTAATTCAAAAGTGGTTTGTACATTCTCTCTCACCCTTCTTCATCTCATCCCTTTCTTATTGTACTAAGTGTTATTGGAGCATGATCTCTATATCATGTCTTAAAACAAATGATGCATAGACTACTATTGACTGACCTCAAAATAGGTGCAACTTCTATATAAGTCCACTTACGATTGCTTAACATAGCGCTAAATTTTGTCCCAATTCGAATAAATGATCATTCGTGGCTCAAACTTATATTTGCAAGCCCAAGTATGTTAATTTGATCTCTTTGATCCAATAACCTTGAGATTCATTGTGTGGAGGCTTTGGTTCTACCAATCCTCTAATGGATCTACAACACCTTTGGTCAATACGGATCACTTAAATATCGTTTATCATTAAATGATACTCATGAGGACTCCAAATGGATGATATACTTGACAAAAAGCAAATGCAACTCGTAGTGTGGAGGCGTTGGTTCTACCAATCCTCTAATGCGTTCCAAATGCAAGTTTCAAGATGATCATCCAAATAACCACTAATCACTAATAATTGACTTTATCCTTTATTTTTATTATATGCCCTTTTATTTTTATGCACTATTTACTTTTAGCATTTACACTTCATGCCATTTTCATCTTTGCTCATTTGAGTATTTACTTTCTTGTCAGTTTTATTTTTGCTTACTTGAGCTTTACTTTTCCTTTTCCAAAACACCTAATAATCAACATAAACCCTAAAAATATTTAATGATACTTGGACTATTTGGTTACTATCCTTTGCATTATGGAGCATTGGACTTGTTGGACTTACGATTAGAAACCTTGGCCTATGATTGAAGACCTTGTGACCTTATCTGATTATTTTGTCTGGAGCCCTTGAGGTTTACCTCAAGACATTGGGTCGTTTGTTTGTTTTGTGTGCAGGTTATTGTGATTACACTCTTTGTTTGTAATCTGGAATTCACCCGTATACAGCCGTTACTCTGTCCAATTTTTGTGAAGACTTAATACACTTGAAGTTTGGTTCTTTCTAGAGGTCTAATATCATTGCTTGTTTGGTTTCAATCCAAATAATGAGAATTCTATCTTGGCTCATAGTTTCAAGTATTGGCTTCTTATTGGTTAGATGGTTCCTATCCCTAGCTTTTACCTTATGCTTTAGGATAGTCTCTTCTTCTCCTCTCATCTTCTTTAATTTCAAAAATCTTCTCCCTCCTTTTGAAAACTCTTCTTGTTTTTTTTTTTTAAAACTTGAACCACTTTCATAATAAACTTGGACTTAGGTCCATGCATTTTCAAACATTTTCATAAATAAACTTCAATCAACTTAATAATACTTTGACATTTTTTGTGAGAAGACTAAAAGTCAATCAATATCATTTCAAACCATTTTTCCACTTTGGATTTCATCTTTAAACTTTTCTCAAAAAGATTGGACTCTCGTCAATCCTTGTAGTAATGCAAACAACTATACTTCTACAATATGTAGTGAAGAGAGATATTTTCCACTTGGGTGTTAAGTGAGGCATTGTTGATTTTAAAATCCAAGCCATACCCTCCACTTTCAGATGATGCAAATCCTCCTTTCTCATGATTGTGGATAGTAAGTATATTTTCCACACGGACAATGACGATGATGTCTTTTCTCTTAAAATCAACCAACACACTTGTGTTTTAAAATCTTTAAAAGAGGAACTACGTGTACCCTGTTCCTTTATTGCACGGAAGGTGGTACGTAGGCACTAAAGGTTTGCAACCGCGGAGGGTGCAAAGATTATAAAAATATTTCTTTTCTCACCTCCACCATCTATTTTTTATACAATATTTTATAGCCAAAATATACAGATTTTACAAAGATGTTCTTGCGGAGTACCGTAGATGTTTAGGGTACTAATGCCTTCCCTTTGCATAACCAACCCCCTTACCTTGAATCTTTCCCCACTCTTTTAGGTTATTCGCTCTTTTCCCATTCCTTTGGAAACAATAAAGCGCGGTGGAGATTTTTATTTTGATATGTATAAGTCTAGTCAATCCAATGGCTTAGTCTTAAACATTTCTACCGATACATTTTCTTCTTTTTCCTGAAAAACTTTAGGTTCATATTTTTATTAGATTTAAGAGTGAGAGACTTACCTTGCTTCTGGGGCTCATCTTCTTCTAGTTTTATCTCATGACTTCTCAAGGAGCTGATAAGTTCTTCAAGAGATATTTTGTTTAGATCTTTGGCTAGTTTTAAGGATGTGACCATGGGTCTCCATTTCTTGGGTAAGCTTTTGATGATTTTCTTTACATGATCTGTTGTTGAGTACCCTTTGTCCATAACTTTTAGCCCTGCAACCAGAATTTGAAACCTTGAGAACATTGTTTCAACTGTTTCATCTTCTTCCATTTTGAAAGCCTCATACTTCTGAATGAGATCAAGATCTTTGGTTTCTTTTACTTGCGTGTTGCCTTCACGCGTTATTCTCAAAGAGTCAAACATGTTTTTAGCTGATTCTTTGTTTGTGATCTTCTCATACTCGGCCTACAAGATATCACTCAAGAGGATTGTTCTTACTTTGTAATGATTTCTGAATTCTTTCTTTTGTTGATCTGTCATTTTCTTTATGTCGATCTTCTGACCGCTTTCGTCAACTGGATGTATGTAACCATCAGTCACCATATCCCAGAGATCAACGTCATGAGCTAGAAAGAAATTTTCGATTCTGTCTTTCCAGTAATCGAAGTTCTCACCATCAAAGATTGGAGGTTTTCCCCTGATTCTGTCTTTCTCATCATGATTATCATTGCTGATGATCTAACTTATCCCACCATAGTGTTTTTTATGCTTGGATATTTTTATGACAGGTTAAGTGTTTGCACCTAGAATCAGGCGCTCTGATTCCAATTAAATAATGAAAAAACACAAGAAGGGGGTTTGAATTGGGTTTTAAAAAATTAAATCAATAGACATGTTGGTTATCTTGGTTTGTTTGAACTCAAACTACTCCAATCCACCTGCCAAGGTGATTTCACCTCTCTCAAATGAGGTCTTAATCCACTAACCAAACTTGATTATACAGATACAATGACTATTGTCAATGTCTTCTTGATTTTAAACCACAACTCGGTTTTCTTAAGGTATTATAAGATAAAACAATTTAGAGTGTGCACAAAGATGTTTTCTAAACAAAACTATATCACAACAGTGATGTATACACAATTGAAAAGCACAAGATAGAAAGGTAATAAGATTTTTCTTTTTCAGTGCACAGTAGAGTTGTGTGCGATTTCTTCTTCAAGTTTTCTTTATATAGGTGATGCATGAGAGACATGAGAAGATGATTTTGGAAGGTTGATAAAGTGTATTAAATGTACTTTCTAAAAATAGAAATCATGTCATGATTCAGCCGTTACTTTTGATTTGTAATGAATAAATTGTAATGCTTCAGAACATGCTTTCTTGAGATCATATCAGAAGATGAATATTACCGTTGAGACTTCTTTTGTTTTTTCAAAACTTTACTTATCAGAATATCAGAGTTTTGCTCGCAGCGTTGGTGCATTCAGAAGTTGTAACATTAAAACTTCTTCATTTAAGCGTGTTACACAGATTTGCTTCTAAGTATGATGAGTCACAACAAAGCTTCAAAAACGTAAATATCGTATCTTCTATGCTTCTTACATCAGAATTTCCCTCCATATTAAAATGCATTATTAGAGAGCATATTTGTTCTTTATATATATATATTATGTGTTTGTTATCATCAAAACTTTTTACAAGGATGTAGAACCAAACTATGTCCTAACAGTGTCCAGAGAGATATTTTAGAAAGTCTTAGACAAAAAAAGAGGTTAAGATTATCTATGTTATATCTATAAAGGATATGTGTGAAGTGTCTCAAATAATTTAAGGACACACATAAAGACACATAATATTTTCCCATACCAATGAGATTATACCAAAGTTTAACCCTAAGCCCTTATTGTACTTTAATTTTTTTTATATACTTAGAGAATAATTCCAAGAGCTAGCACTAAGATGTTTGTCTTTCTTTTCATGTGATATAGTTCTACTTGGAGATTCAGTTGAGAAATCAATTGGAAGGTAGGAGACGAGTCTAAGAATAAAATGCCTTTTGCCTGAGTAGAAAAAAGATAAAATATAGAGAATGTAATTTTACCTAAAGGTGGGGCATTTCTAGCTTAGAATGAAAGTTAGAGATCATATCATACCACAAGTTATACAGTTTAAATATCTTGTGCCCATAGTAAAAAATGACAGAAAAATATAAAGACATGTTAACCATCACACACAATATGGGTGGTTGAAGTTAATGAGGGTGTTAGAAGTTTCATATGATATAAGAGTGCATCTCAAACAGAATGGAAATTTTTATCATCTAGTTATATGATCCACGTCATTGTATAAGATTCAGTTTTAGATGCTAAAGAATCAACAAGAGAATAAATTAAATAAGTAGAGATGAAGAATAAGATGTAGGATGTGTGGTAAAACTTGAATATATATGATTAGAAATGACAATACTAGAGAGATTTTGAGGTAGAACATTGTTGTTACGGTAAAGCAGAAAGAAAAAGTAAGTATTTTTAGTTTTTTTATCGTCTCCACAAGAATTAGTGCGAGGGAAAGAATGACGTTCAATAGTCTCTACGTTTCTAAATTGGTTTTGAATGGTTTAAAACGTAAAGTGAAAAAAGTAAATTATATGAACAATAAAATAAATACATTCTATAGAGAGGAGAGAATTTGACGGGATTGAAATTCATATACCCGTCAAATACTTAAACATAGTGATCAGTTATACTTAACCTAAATCACTCGGCAATATCATCACGTATCACCCACAACACAGGTTATGTCTAACACAAAGTTGAGAGAAAAATCATATTGTCTCAGCAGCGATGTATCGCACATCTAAACAACACAGAGCATTAAGAATCGATACCCATTGTGAATATTAGATATAAATCTATTCCTAGAGTTTAGAACCTAATAGATATTCATCCTAGTTCTAGACCTGAAGAGTATATTTCTATAGAAACTCAAATCCAAACATAAAGCAAGCAAACACGGATAACATCGATAAATATTTATAAAATAGATATTATATAACACCATGATCAATACATATTATACAACTCCTTGACAATGTACCAAATCTTTTATCATTACCACACAATTGCATGTTGGAACAATCAAACTTGAAATAATTACTTAATGCTTCTTCAAGCTATTAAAAGACAAGATTTTGAAGACAAACAACAAAAATGACATTTGAAATTAAATACTATTGTATACTACTCTAAATGGCCTGGGTGAAAGTGGATAAGTAAGCTGGGAAATTTTGACAGGAGTAGCATAGTGCGCTAAACGCCCTATGTGTGCACTAAGTTTGCTATCTGTTGTCTTGTGTTTCAAAAATGCTTCAAAACTCAGCTTGCTTAGCCGACTTTCACCATCGAATGCCAATGCTACTGAAATTGTTATGAAAATGATGCCTTGGAAACAAAGTATAAATGTTTTCTCTATGATCAAGAAACACATAAGGATATAAAAGATGGAAAAACACGAAGAACAACAAGGATTGGTTATTAACTGATATTTTTTACTTTCTCTTAAAACAAGATTACAAGTACGCACGAATAACAAATAACCCTCTCACCCTAAATTAGGATTTGTAGTATGCAATGATGAGAGACTAGTATGTTATTTAAAATAAACCTAACATACTAGACTAATGGGCTTTTTCCCAAATACTCATTACAAGCTAACTTAGGGTACAAGCTAATTTAAACAATTTTACATAACAAACAATCCCAATTCAAAATACTAACAACCCTAGCATTTCGACACCCACATACTAGAACACATTTCAACTTCAATATGTAGGTCTTCAACACCAGCATGTGAACATACTTCGACAACATGCTATACTCATGTCGAACCAGAAGCTACTCTTCGACCATCTAGAGTTTGATCCAATTCTCACAAATATCCACCTTGGAACAAATTCTAATATCAGAGAATAAACTAGCTTTTTTCATGCAGTTTTATCAACTGCATACAGTGGAAAAACTTGCAACTGGACAATGTTTTGGTGATCATATCAGCAGCATTGTAATCTGCCAAAACCTTAAGCACTTGCACTTCTCCATGGTCGACTACCCCTCTGACAAAATGAAGACTTACATCGATGTTCTTGGTTCGCTCATGATAAGTTGAGTTCTTCAACAGGTGTAATACACTTTGGCTATCACATTTAACAGTGATAACTTGACCTTGAAGTTTAAGCTCTTTAGCAAAACCTTCAAGCCACAATGCTTCTTTCACAACTTCAGTTAAGGAAATATATTCTGCTTCGGTGGTTGATAATCCGACAACCTTCTGAAGTGTTTCTTTCCAACTAATTGTTGTGCCAAACATAGTGGAAACATATCCAAAAATAGATTTTCTGGAATCCATACAACTTGCATAATCAGAGTCGACGTATCCTTCGATTACTACTTTACTATATTCACCCAAGGCTCCAACATAAATTAGGACTATGTTCAGAGACCCATTTATGTACCTTAGAATGCACTTCAATGCTTGTCAGTGAGCCTTTCCAAGATTCTACATGTACCTACTTATAAGACTTAATGCATATGCTTTGTCGGGTCTAGTACAAACCATAGCATACATCAAAGAACCTACTATATTAGAATATGGGATTCTATTCATATAAGTTCTTTCAACATCAGTATTGGGACACTAGTCTATACTCAACTTGAATTAAGGGTTTGTTGGAGTCACAACAGGCTTTAAATTCAGCCTTCACCCTCATTACATCTTCGACATTGTTGTTTGTTATGAGAATATTATCCATATAAAGCAACAAAATAACAAATGAATTACCAGGTTAAAATCTGAAGTAAACACAGTGGTCGAACTGACTTCTAATGAAACTTATGTGTTCCATGAACTTGTCAAATTTCCTATTTCACTAGCGAGGAGATTGTTTCAGTCCTTATAAGGATCTGTTCAGCTTGCACACATAATTTTCCTTCCCCTTTTCGACATACCCTTTAGGTTTCCTTATCAGGATTGTTTCATTTAGATCACCATAAAAGAACGCAATCTTCCCATCCATTTGTTCCAAATCAAGGTCAAACTATGCCACCATGGCAAGCAACATTCGAATGGACATGTGCTTCACAATAAGAGAGAACACATCATTGAAGTCAGCACCTTCTTTCTGAGTGAAACCCCTTGCGACCAACCTTGTATTGTATCTTTTCGACGCCACTCATTCGATTCCTTCATTAAATTTAAAAATACCTTTACTGCTAACTAACTTGGCTCCAGCCGATTTCTTGATCAGTTCCTAAGTGTTGTTATAATGAAGAGATTTCATCTCATCATCCATGGCCTTCATCCATTCAGTCTTATTTCGAATCCTAAAAAATTCCTTATGGTCTCTAGGTTTATTTTCTAGAACCTCACTTGAAGAGATTAAGGCATAAGATATAAGATCTGCATACCCAAGTCTCTGAGGTGGATTTATGACTCTTTGCATCCTATCTATGGAAAATATGTAGTCATTGAAAATTTCCTCAACTTCCTCAGCATCTTCTGCTTCTTCTTCGACTTCATTTGGGGTACGCAATTCAACATCAACATACTCCACCTCAACAGGAATATCTACCTGTTATAGGTCTTCGTCATATATTTTTGCACTTCAACCAACATTATTAATTTTCTTGAAATCCATTTCAACTTCATTGAAAACTACACCTCGACTGGTGATACTCCTCATATGACTTGGCTCTAGGCACCATAGCCTATAAGCTTTGACTCCTTCAGGGTATCCCATGAACATGCATTCAGATCTCTAGGTTCAACCTTGTCTTGCCTAATGTGAGCATAGGCTAAGAAACTAAATACTCTCAGTTTGTCGAGATTTGGTGGATGTCTTGACCAAACTTCTTCAGGTGTCTTCATATCTAACACATTCGAAGGACATTTGTTTATCAGATATGTTGTTGTCGAAACAACCTCAGCCCAAAACACCTTCTTTAACCAAACACTAGTCAACATGCATCTAACTCTCTCCAAAATAGTTTGATTAAACCTTTTAGCCAAACCATTTTGTTGGGGAGTATCTGCAGTAGTTTTGTGCCTTGCAATACCAGAGGCAACAAAAAAGTTGTCATAAGCCTCATTGAAAAATTTAAGGCCATTGTCGGTTCTCAGCCTCTTGACCTTTCTGCCATTTTGATTTTCGACAAGAGTCTTTCAACTTTTGAAATTCTCAAAAGTTTCATCCTTGGTCTTCTGGATGAATACCCATAACTTTTGGGAATAATCATTTACTATAGATAGAAAATATCTTTCTCCTGAATGTGATGGACACCTTGTAGGCCCCTAAAGATCAGCATGGATGTAATAAAGGGATTCATGTGTTCTTTGTTTGTCTTTGTTTAACTTCACTCTACAAGATTTTCTAAGTACACAGGGTTCACAAAACTTCAGCTTTTCGACTTTGTCTCCACCAAGAAAATTTTGTTTCCCTAATTCGACCAGACCCCTTTCACCGACATGGCCTAATCTTATGTGCCAAATTTTTGTCTTTGACAAAGGTTTTATGGATGCAACATTTGTCTAACCACTTACAACTTCAGCCTTAAGGGTATACAAGCCTTATTTCTTCATGCCTCTCAAGACTTCCTTTGACCCCTTCATGACTCTTAGAATACTTTTCTCTCCTTGGAACAAATATATTTTCTTGTCGAATTCACCAAGAGAAATCAAATTTCTCTTCAAATCAGGTACATACCTGACTTCAGCCAACAACTTTATTGACTCATCATGGATCTTAAATCTCAGAGATATAACACCTGCAATCTTGCAAGCTTTGTTGTTTCCCAGCAATACAGATCCACCATCTTGATCACATGATTCCTCGAACAAGTCTTTGTTTGGAGTCATGTGTCAAGTGCAACATGAATCCATAATCCATTATTTTCTGGAGTCATTTCTTGAAACCACAAGAACATCAGATGAGTTGAAATCATCTTGAACAATGGTTATGTTACCATTATCCTTACCTCTATGATCTTTCAATCGTTCAGGGCACATTTTTCTTGTATGACCCTCCTTCTTACAATGATAGCATCAAATACCATATGCTTCGCCACTATAAGACTTTTGCTGACTTTTACCTTTCTTCTTGTCGAACTTACCATCATTTCACAAGAATTTTCCCTTAACAGCCAAACCTTCACCAATCGTTAAAGGTTTATGCTCCTTTCATTTGTTCAAGTCCTTAGAATACAAGGCTAATTGAACTTCTTCAAAGTTTAGGGACTCCCTTCCATACAAGAGAGTTTCTTTGAAGTGAGCATGTGTTATGGGAAAAGCACACAACAACAACAACGCTTGATCTTCATCATGAATCTTCACATCAATATTTTCAAGATCAAGAATCAACTTGTTGAACATATCCAACTGCTCAGCCAACACTTTATCTTCAATCATCTTGAATGAATACAAAGCTTGCTTCAAGTAGAGTCGATTTACCAGTGATTTGGTCATGTACAAACTTTCAAGTTTCACCCATAACCTTGATGTCGTAGTTTCCTTTGATACCTGTCAAAGAACCTTATCACCAAGGGTCAACAAGATTGCGCAATGGGATTTCTCTATCATGGCCATCTTTTCTTTTTCTTTTAATGCATCATCAATAGTCGCTGCTTCCTTCAATGCTTCCAAACAACCCTACTGAACCAATAGGGTTTTCATCTTTAAGTGCCTCAGACCGAAATCGTTCACGCCGGTGAACTTTTCAATTCATACTTTGTTGAAGACATATTCTCCATGCTCACTACATCAATTTATTGTGAAAATGATGCCTTGGAAACAAAGTATAAACAATTTCTCTATAATCAAGCAGATATACACAGGGGTATAAAAGATGGAATAACAGGAATAACAACAAGGATTGGTTATTAACTGTTATTCTTTAATTTCTCTTAGAACAAGATTACAAGTACACAAGAATAACAAATAACCCTCTCACCCTAAATTAAGATTTTCAGTATGCAATAATGAGAGACTAGTATTTTATTTATAATAAACCTAACATACTAAACTAATGGGCTTTTTCCCAAATACCCATTACAAGCTAACTTAAGATACAAGCTAACTTAAACAATTAAACATAACAAACAAGCCCAATTCGAAATACTAACAACCTAGCATTCTGACACCCACATACTAGAACATATTTCGACTACATTATGTAGGTCTTCGACACCAGCATGTGAACATACTTCGACGATATGCTAAACTCATATCAAACCAGAAGATATTCTTTGACCATCTAGAGTTGGATCCAATTCTCACAGAAATAAAAAGTTGTAAAATATTTAAAAGTTGGGTTGCCTCCCAATAAGCGCTTATTTTACGTTGTTAGCTCGATGTCATTATTTATCTTGGCTAGTTATTACTCATGGTTTTGCTGCCCCTACATCAACAATCACGCCTAACCAAAATTGAACAAATGTTATGTACAACAAATAATTATACCATATAGTTAAATATACAAATGTATCAATAAAAACGGTTAGTTCTCTATTTTTAGGATTGGCATTAATTTTAGTAAAACAAATATAGCATCAATATGTTAAATAGGATGTGATTACTTGCTATGAAGAAAAGGTTGAGCAAGAAATCCTACTTTATGAAGAACATGTTGAGTTGAAATGTTTCAACATCTAGAGCAACATGTCAGATAAGATGTCATATGCAGAGTCATACAACATCGCACCTGAGTTGAGCTGGATTGTTGGATTATGTTATGTTTTAACAGATGCAGAATATTTTAGGAATATTATGCTATCCTACATGGCGCTGAGTTGTAGGTATGAAATATTCAATCAGAATTCAAGAGGAAAATATACTTTCTAAATAAGGAGACTTTTTAGGAAAGATTTGATTGAAGACCTATTTTGTTGCAGAATCTTCTGCAAATTTGTAACATATGATATACTATGATTTAAAGCCCTTATCCAGTTAGGAAATAAGTTATAAATAGAAGTGTTTGTAACCTAGGAAAGGTACCAGCCAAAAAAGTAATATTATTAGGACTGAGTCTGTAAGCCACTCTCTAGGAGAGTTGGTATATGGATTCATTTGTGTTGTGAGTTGGATTTGGTTCCTTGAGTTGTAAGGTTATGTTCTCCTTGAATATTTTAAGCAAGAGGTAGTATTGTTCTTGCAGGAATCTTGTAAGAAACTCCAAGTTGTGTTATTAGTCAAGAGTCTTAGCTAGGTATTGTCATGGAAGTGTGTCTTCTAGTTTGTCATCACAGAAGTGTGTCTTCCTGTTTTGTCCAATCGCTATATGTGATTGATGAGGGATAGAGGAGGGTCTCATATCTAGGTGAGTATTAGTTAGAAATTTAGCACGGGAAGTGATTAAGTAAGAGTAAACGGTATATGGATCCATTCGAGTTATGAGTTGGACTGTGTTCCTTGAGTTGTAAGGTTATATTCTCCTTGAAGCTTTTAAGTAATAGGTAGTATTGTTCTTGTAGTAATATTGTAAGCAACTCCAAGTTGTGTTCTTAGTCAAGAGTCTTAGATAGGTATTTCCATGGAAGTGTGTCTTCTAGTTTATCGTCACCGAAGTGTGTCTTCCTGTTTTGTCCAATCGTTGTATGTGATTGATGATGGATATAGGAGGGCCTCATATCTAGTAGATTCTTAGGTAGAAATTTAGCACGGGAAATAATTAAGTGAGATGTTGTAAACGGGGGAGTTTAGCTTCAAATTAATGCTATTATAGTGGACTTTATCCCTGGCTTAGTATGCCCCCAGAGTAGGAGAGTTGCTCCAAACTTGGTTAACAATTATGTGTGTTGTTTATTCTTTTTAGTACTGTTTTGATTGTTATACCTTGCCATGTTTGTTTTAGTCGGATTTAGATGTCTCAACATGTCATAGGACATCTGAAGTCTAATGTACCATAATTCCAATTAGTATCAGAGCAGGCATCATGTTCTCTTTCTGGGTGAGATTCAAGGAAGATACTTTATGGTCATGGGCAAGAAAGGAGGTTGTTACTGAAAAGTTGTTTGAACTTGAATAGTTTATATTGTTGTTTGAATGGTCCCTTGAAGTGGATGATGTACTATTCATGACAAGGTGTGTATTGGACATGTCTGTTGATGTTGGGCTTGTAGCTTTGTTGGAGAGCTGATGTGTTATGGTTTGATTTATTTTCAAACCTCTTTTTTGGCACTTAGATTATGATGTTTGTGTGCAAGGGTTTTATGTTATGCCTGAAGAATGTTGAGGAGCTTGTATGCTTTCCGCTGCATGGTATCTAATGTAACCCTGATTGTTCCTTGTGTCTCTGGTAGTGAGACTTTAGTAAGGTATTTTCTTGGAACGCAAGTATGGGAAAGGCATTAGGGTTTGGTCTCCTCAGTAGGTGTATCCTATGATGTTGTGATATGTGGAAGACTCTTCCACTCAGCTTATTAAAAGTTGCCAAAGATACTTTAGGGTTAACTCAAGTCCACTCTGTTGCACCCCAAAATTTTCCCTCCTAATTTCTTCTATTTTGCTTAGACTTTTGCGTTCATCTGCATCATTCCAGTAGGTCATGTGCATAGCACGCATTTTCATAAAAAATGGATCACCTGAGGTTCAAAAGATCAGCAGTTAGGTAGATAGGGTTACATCTCATTTGAGGTGTATGGGTTGAATAAGTCTGATTATTCAGGATCTTCCTGGTGTACAAGACTGTGGAATTAGGGTTTTGGAGCATGCTCATTTTTGGACTTCTCCTCCATCCAGTTTCATCAGTTCTAGAGATTAGGGTTTATTTCCCTACGTCAAGCCAAAGAATCAGGGTTTCTATTCGTTGATAAATGTTCAGTAATTGAAGATCATGGTAATAAAGTTTCATGTTAATCTTGATCATACTCTTTCACTATTTTCTATGTTCATCTTTGATGATTCAAGGTCGTCAATTAGGGAAGGACTTTGTCAAGATTTGTGGATTGAATCGTGAAATATGAGTCGTGATACAAAAGGCAAGGTTATGAATTCTTTAGGATCGAGACCTTATTGTCTATTCAAATTACTTATCATACAAGTGGATTTGGATTCAAGATTGAAGTTTGGATTTAAGATTTGAATTTGAGTCGAATTCGCTATTGTGAATTATCCATCACAATGACTACTTAGTGCCATGAGTTCAGAATCCGCAAGTATGGAGTGCTTGGAGTTACAAAAGCAAAGTTCATCATGATTCAAGGTTCAAGGAATTCAACGTATCCATTCATTTCGTCTTTGAATACCACAATCTCATTCAATTTCAAGTACCAAGTTTAGCATTCACCACTCAAGTTTTACAATGTTTATCATTTATAAACCACAAATCCAATTTACAAAACCATGATTAGCATGTCTAAACATCACACAAAAAGTATACTACACAAACGTTTGTTTTAAACCTAAAATTCTAATACCCTAACATCTTCATTACATGTTCATGTCAAGCACCCATCTTCAAATTCCCTTTCACTTAGCACACAATACAGATTGCTTTGCCTTGGTTAACTTCTCGTGTCGTCTTCTCAAACTTCCTTGACTCTAATTTTGAGCCATCTTCAAACTGTCCTGCAGACTTGTTTCAGACATGACCAAACCTACATTCAATCAAAGACCAATTCCTAACGAAACGGTGTTCAATCAAACTCTACCAACCCTGTTATGTTCGCAAGCATGGTTCAACAATCCATAATTTTGAAACCAACTGTAAACCATCCCTGCATTGTGTTCATACCAGAAAGCAGAAAACAACGGAAATAGAAAAGGATAAATTTTATGTTGCTGAAGCAATTCGTGGTTTTTAAACCTTGGACCAACATGATGAAAGCAGCTGGGTGGGACTTTGACGCGAATGCCAACTCAATCAAACCAAGTGACAAACCTGCTTCACATAACAAAAATAACAATCATAAACTCAAACATATCATCACAAAAACAGAATCGGTTTAAAGGGCAAAATCTGAAGCAGTTTGGTTCATAATCCAATTATCCAGAATAAGTATTAGAAGTCATCAATTTAAAAAAAACGGACCAGTTCAACAGATTTTGTCTAAATTGCTAAAGCACATGAGTATTTCAGTTCTCATTCTAGCCCAATAATAGAACAGTTAGCCAAATTCTAATTAACTAGCTCAGAAATCCATAACAGAAAAAAGAATATGGCCTTGTACTAAGACCATGGTTTGCAATACTGATAACTGGAAAAAAAACAGCCCAGTTTGCTAACTCAAAATAACAGGAAAAGCGACAGGAAATTGATTCAGAAATCGTATCAAAACCATATCGTTTCAATAACTCACACCATAGCATTAGCGAGCCAAGTTTTTATACAAGTAAGCAAGTTGCGATTACTTATGTTCAATAGACCAGCAACACTGCAATCAAAAAAGGATATTCAACTAATTCCCCCAGTCTAATTTCCTAAGTCATGACACAACCCTTTCACTAACCTCTTATACTCACCTATTTCGGGTATACGAAATTGCTTTACCTTAACAGTTAGCTTGCTTCATGGTCATTAATCAACATAAAACTAACCTCCAACTGAATCCAAACAACCAACTAACTACTAACTGTTTCCCAACTAATATCCTGACAGTTATAACAGAATCTCCTAACAACTTCTAACATAACTCTCTAACCCCTAACTATTTTTTAGCCAATTGTTTCCAACATATTATAACAGCTCCATAACAAACATCTAACTAACTTTTTAACTCTTCATCCGCACCATTCAGTTTCATAACAAAAAAAAACAAATCCTATAAGGCTGAGATTCAATTATTACTCCAAGAGATCTAACATCGTATAAAAAAAAGAGAGCACAATAGAAAGATAACTAACCTCTAACTGATTAATCACCACGACCAGATTCTATAATTGATTCCTCTCAAACTAATTTCTTCACTTTCCACCTATATAACAAAGGCCTCATCTCCAGTCTCAGGAAGAATGATTTTTTTGCTGATATGAAAAAGGGTTTTGTATCTTAATTCCAGGGAGCTCTCCCTCATCTCTCTTCTTCTACCCTCTGAATTCTTTGAGTTCCCTCTGTAAGTTCAGATGCGCCTAAGAGGGGAGGGGGGTGAATTAGGTTCTTTAAAACTTTTTCTAAATTGTATGAATATTTTTGCAAGTGTTTCTTTTCTTTCTTTTTCTGATAAGTGATGAAAGCAGTAAATGCGGAAAGTAAAGAATACAATGATGTATCCTGGTTCCCCTCACAGTCCGAGAGTCCTCCATTCCCCTTTCAATATGAAAGAGATTTCCTTATTGTTGGTAATTTGTACAAGACTACCTAACAAGCCAAGAACAATCCTCTTGGACCAAGAATAATCCTCTTGGATTTTCGCTAAGACCACAAAGAGAACAATCCTCCCTAAGTGTCTTTCTTGTTTCCAACAATCCTGAAAACAAGTACAATAGTTTGTTTGATTTGTATAAGAGTTTGAATAATGAAGAAGAAATGTCAATCACTTGATTGATCTTTTCTTATCAATATGAAATTTAAGATGGAATACTCTTCTAAGTGCTCAAGAATAATTTTCAGAATGCATATGAAAATGATGAAAAAAATCTTGAGTATAAAGAGTATAATCAAAAATAAGAAAGTTGTTAGTGATTGTTGTTGTATATTTTTTTATGTGTGTTTTCAAAATTTTAAATGAAAATAATTTATAGTGTAGTAATGCCTCTTCAATGAAACATAGCAATGTTTAGACCATTTTTACTAAAACAATGTATATGAAAAGATACAAGGATTGCCATGAAAAGGTGTTACCAAAGGTTGCTGGAAAAATAAATTTTTTCAAAATTTAAGGCACAACAACTGATTGCACCAAAGCAGCAATCAATTGCAGCACATCAACGTTTTAAAAAATTGAAAATTATAACTAGGACAACCAATTGTCATTGAGGAGCAATCGATTGCTCTAAAGCCAACGTTCAAAAAATTTGAAAATAAAACACATGACAATTGATTGCTTCCAGACGACAATCGATTGTATGTCAAACAGAAGAAAAAATTTATTGGATGCAACCGATTGTCATTTGATGACAATCGATTTCTTGTGTATAAAAATTGAAAAAACATTATTTTTTGAGATTTTAAACAATTTAAAATATCCTTCTTTAATCATACTTAGTATATACTCAAAATATTATTTTAATAAATTAAATGCATGATTAAAAATAGTTTTGAGCACTAAGAGCATAAGATCAAAAATTTCATATACCTTAAGCCATAAGTCTTGAAATGTTGATCTTGATCAATGAATCTTTGCTTGAGATAAATCTTCTATCTTGATCCATTCATTTTTGCATGCTAGCTTGTCTTCATCAAAACACTTGGAAAGCTTGATTTTACATTCTCCCCCTTTTTGATGATGACAACCATTGCTTGAAGTTTGGAGTGCATCTTGGTTTTCTCTAATCAAGGTGTTTAGAAACTCCCCCTAAATCAAAGACTCTCCCTTGATCTATTGCATGAGAGTTTTGAAGATTGCTTGCTTGCTGCAATTTGGGTTAGAGAAACACAAAAGAAACTACAAGGTCTTCTCCCCCTTTGTCATTAGAAAAAAGTAATGGGAAAGAAGATCATAAAATTTTGCACATAGGAACAACATAGCATAAATAAAGTTTGCATACATAGACATAGCAGAAACAAAGTGCACAAAACAAAAAGGATCACAATACACGAAGTGTCCTAAACGAAACTAGAGAAACGACATAAAAGATAAGAACATAAAGTACTAAAAACATAAGAACTTAAAAACTAATCATCCATGCCTTCAACAAAGTCTTCATCATCTTGACCTTCACCATCATTGCCTTCATTGGGTTGAGGTTGAATGAAAGGGTAATGATAAGGTTGAGCTTCATAAGGAGGGACATTGGTATAGGCATAGAGATGAGCAAATTGATTGTTCATGTTGTTTTTCAGTATTGGAGATAGTCAAAAACTTGATTGTAAGAGTTTTCCATTGGTTAGGGAGGTTGGTTTTGAGGTTGTTGTTCTTGTTGAGGTTGGTTTTGGTTTTATGGAGGAGTATGAATGTATGTGATGGTTCAATTAATTGGATCAAATTTGATGCCGGTTTTGGTGTTGCATACTTTCTTCGGAGTGATTTCATGTTTGGGGTCAGACATCAGCACCATGTGTTCACCAGACAAGGGAACATTGAACTTCTAAAAAACAAGGGTAAGCCAGGAGCCATAGGGCAAAGTAGAAGCATTTTCATTATGAAGTTCCATATGATGTAGAATCACATAAGACCGGTTGATTTGAATTCCATTCTTCATCGCATACAAAATATGCATCTCACAATCATTGACATTGGAAATATTTGAGAACTTTGGCATAACCATATACGCCAAAAAGTAATGGATCAAACGATCATCAATAGTGAGAATTCCTGCAGACCAAGAGTTCCTCTCCGGAGTACTACCAAGTAGTCTTTGCATTTTCTGAATAAAATCACGCTCGGGAATTCTTGCAATTCCATAGTAGAAGTCTCTTTTGTTGTAGCCAGGCAGATTTGCATTTGAGAGAAGTTTAATGCATGCACCATTATTTGGAATACCCAAAGCTTCACCAAAATTTTGCACTGTGAGTTCTATAGGAACCCCTTTGACATTTGAAATCATGCATCCTCTACTAATGGTTAGATTGCTATAGAAAATCCTTACCAAAGTGGGGTAAATGGGTCCATTAACACCAATCAAGTTGTATATCCCTTGAGATCTAAATAATGCTGGAAAACTAAAGCATCCGAAATAAAAGTTGTCAAGATTACCGAACCTTGGAAAAAGAACCGTCATCTTTTGAAAGTGAGACACAAATCTTTCCCTTTGGCTTCTTGATGGAATGAGTCTTGAGATATCATAACCTTGAGATGAGGAAGAAGCTTTTCCCTTGTCTTTCTTTGATGTTGACATGGTGAGAAATGAGAGAATTGGAAGGGGAAAGGATATTTGGTGTTTGTAGGGTTTTCTTGAGATAAAAGAGGATATATGAGGCTTAGGTTTTGGTTGAGTTTTTATAGATGGATAGGCATTGAATGGTTATGTAAGGCATGCAATGGTTTATTCAAAACAATAAAGACTTGTACCATAGAGATTCTTGAGTGTGTAAGTATCCAAAAAAAATTGTCATAGGAAAGGACTATGCATTTAAAAGTTGTTGACCAAATACTTAAGACATTCAAAAAGAGAATAAGAATCTTTGTACACAATAAATATTAGTAATGGCAATGGAAGATAAAGAATAAAAAGAGTGTAACTGAAAAAATATAAAAAAATTTCAAAAATTTGAACTGTGCAATCGATTGTCGTGGAGTGACAACCGATTGTCATGAAGACAGAATCTAAAATTTATAAGATACAACCGATTGTCATTAGCAAAAAAGTAAAAAAATACTTGATTTTTGTGCATTTCATGGTATATATCATAAGTTTAGTAATTAAAAACATGGATTGAGACATATTACCATAAAGTTAAGATTAAAATCATAGCCATGTACCTTAATTAGATAATGTCATTTTCGTCCAAGATACCTAGCTCTCTTCGGATCTTGAAAAATGGTTCTCTTGCCAATGATTTAGTGAAAATATCTGCTAGTTGATTATGCATATCCACGAAGGTGACTTTGACATCTCCTTACAGTACATGATCACGAAGAAATTGATGTCGAATGTCGATATGCTTTGTTCTAGAATGCATCACAGAATTTTTTGTAATGTTGATTGCACTTGTGTTGTCGCATCAGAGTGGAATGCATCCAAGGTCGAGTCCGTAGTCACGGAGTTGTTGCTTGAGCCATGTAATTTGCACACAGCAACTACCCACTGCAATATATTCCGCCTCAGCCGTACTAAGAGCCACACAAGCTTGTTTCTTGCATGCCCAAGAGACTAATGCATTTCCCAAAATGTGACAAGTGCCACTTGTGCTTTTTCTATATGTTTTACATCCTGCATAATCAGCGTCAGAATAACCAATTAAATTGCATATATTACCTTTTGGGTACCAGAGGCCGACATTGGTTGTTCCTTTGAGATATTTCATGATTCTTTTTACCGCCATGAGGTGAGATTCCTTCGGGTTTGATTGAAGTCGTGCACACAGACATACACTGAACATGATGTCAGGACGACTTTCCGTCAAGTATAACAGTGAGCCAATCATGCCTCGATATTTAGTAATATCAATGGAAATACCAGATTCATCTTGATCAACATAAGTACCGGAGCCCATTGGCGTGTGCATTGATTTGCAATTATCCATATCAAACTTTTTCAAAATTTCCTTGCAATATTTTGATTGATTGATGAAGATACCATCGTTCAGTCGCTTAATTTGCAATCCAAGGAAATAGTTCATCTTGCCCATCATAGACATCTAAAATTCTCCTTGCATCATCAACGAGAATTCTCCACACAAATCTTGGTTAGTTGAACCAAATATAATATCATCGACATAGACTTGTACTAATAAAGTGTTACCTTTGATCTTCTTTATGAACAAGGTCTTATCCACTTTACCTTTCTCGAAATCTTTTTCGCATAAGAATGTACTGAGTCTGTCATACCATGCTCTAGGTGCTTGTTTTAAGCCATAAAGAGCTTTTCTCAACTTAAAGACATGTGAAGGATTCTTGAAGTCTTCAAAGCCCGGGGGTTGTTTGACATAGACTTCTTCATTGATGTAGCCATTTAAGAATGCGCTTTTGACGTCCATTTGGTAAAGCTGAAAATTCAATGAACAAGCGTAAGCAAGTAAAACACAGATAGCTTCTAACCTTGCAACCAGAGCGAAAGTTTCTTCAAAGTCAATTCCTTCTTCTTGGTTGTACCCTTGGGCTACCAATCTTGCTTTGTTTCGGACAATTATACCGTTCTCGTCAAGTTTATTTTTGAACACCCATCTTGTACCTATGATGTGTTTGTCACTTGGTCTAGGAACAAGTTCCCAAACTTGATTTCTCTCGAACTGATTTAATTCTTCTTACATAGCAATTATTCATTGGTCATCTCCTAATGCGTCGTCGACTTTGGAAGGTTCGATTTGAGAAATGAACGCCATGTTTAAGCAAGCATCTTTGAGATTCAATCTTGTTGAAACGCCTTGACTTATGTCACCGATGATTTTATCAATAGGTTGATCTCTATGGGTTCTCCATTCCTTAGGTAGATCATTGACATTTGATTCATCTGGAATTTGTTCTTCTTGTTGTTTCAATTGATTCTCATTGTTGTTCTTGAAGCCATCTTCTTGAGGAATATCTAGAATCTCATCATCATTATTTAAAATAATAGTATCCTCCTCGGAGGGGTTAGATTCATCAAATGATACATGCATAGATTCCTCAATAGTTAAAGTTCTTTTATTGTATATACGATAAGCTTTACTAGATAGGGAGTAACCAAGAAAAATACCTTCATCTGATTTTTCATCAAACTTACCAAGGTTGTCTTTGTCGTTGTTAAGGACAAAACATTTGCAGCCAAAGACATGAAAGAATGAAATATTTGGTTTCCTTCCTCGAAAGAGTTCATATGGAGTCTTCTTCAAGATAGGTCGAATATTAACTTTATTGCTTACAAAGCATGTCGTGCTTACCACATCCGCCCAAAAATATTTTGGAAGGTTTGAATCACTAAGCATTGTCCTTGCAAGTTTAATAAGAGACCTATTCTTCCTTTCTACAACTCCATTCTGTTGAGGAGTCCTTGGTGCTGAGAAATTATGTGATATTCCATGTTCTTCACAGAAATCTTCAAAGGAGGAATTCTGGAATTCTCCACCATGGTCGCTTCTTATGGAGGCAATAGATAGTGACTTCTCATTTTGAATTTGCTTTGCATATTTCTTGAACGCCTTGAATGCATCATTTTTCTGCACTAAAAAGAGTGTCCAAGTATATCTAGAAAAGTCATCAACAATAACTAGAGTGTATACATTACCTCAGAAGCTTCTTGTTCTTGAAGGGCCAAACAAGTCCATATGAAGCAATTGTAGTGGCCTATAAGTGGACACCACATTCTTGGATTTGAAAGTTGATTTTGTTTGCTTTCCCTTTTGACATGCATCGCATAGTCTATCTTTGATGAACTTTATCTTAGGCAGCCCAACAACAAGGTCATGCTTAATCAATTTATTTAAATGTTCCATATGAATATGAGCTATTCTTTTGTGTCATTGCCATGAGTCGTTGTTGTTTGCCATGAGACATTTAACCTTCAAAGACAAATCGTTAAGGGAAATCATAAAAATATTATTTACTCTTTTACCTTTAAGTTTAGCCTCATGTGTGACTTCATCTTCTATCAAACATTCATCTTTAGTGAACTTGATTTTGAAGCCTTTGTCACATAGTTGGCTAATGCTTAGAAGATTGTGCTTTAGTCCTTCGACATAAAGAACATCTTCAATTGATGTGAAAGGTGGACCACCAACTTTGCCTATGCCAAGAATATTTCCTTTGTTGTTATCTCCATATGTCACATAACCCTTGGCCTTAAGCGTTAGATGTGAAAATTTATCGATATCTCCCGTCATATGCTTGGAACAACCACTATCGAGATACCATAGATTTGAAGTGGTCGTCAAGCTTACCTACAAAATAGGATTAGGTTTTGTTAGGTACCCAATTTGCTTTGGGTCCTTCATAATTAGTTCCTTTCTTAACCCACACATAATGCCCATTTGCCATGCCAAAGTTTCTAACATAACAAGCATTAGGTGTGTGTCCTCGAATACCACAATAAAAATAAGTAGGTTCAAATTTACTTCTATATCTAGAAGGATAAGATTTCTTCTTAGGGGGTATTTTATTTTTAGGATAGTGATGAACTATTTTGGGAGTGATTTCTTTCTCTTTGGTTGGTTGATCGCTAGCCTTGACAAAGATGGTCTTGTTGGTACTTGGTTTTGAAAATTTTGAGTATCCAAGACCACTTTTGTCATTTGAGTATCTTTGTTGGCTAAGAACACCTTCCAATCCAATTTGTCCTTTTTCATACCTTTCAATAACCCTTTTTAATTGGACAATTTGGAAAGAGAGAGATTCACACTTTGTGCATACAAAATTCTGTTTTTCATCACTAACTTTTTGCTTTTCATCTTTGAGATCTTTTTCAATAGATCCACATTTTTCTTCCAACGATGAAATTTGTTTCGTTTGTGATGAGATAGTTTTGTACAAAATTTTGCATTCATTTAACAGTTCATTTATAACACTTTGTGCATCACTATCAAAAAGAGAGAATACATTACTAACCTCATCATCTTTGCTTTCGGAGTGGTGTGATGCCATTAACGCAAGATTTGCACTTTCGTCGCTATCGGAGTCGGATGACGAACTTAGTTCAACATCTTCCCATGCAACATATGCTTTCTTATCTTTTGATTCCTTCTTTCCTTTGTAGCCACTTTTCTTTGAAAGTTTTGGGCAGTCCGGTTTGATGTGACCTTGTTTACCACATTCATAACAAGTAACTTCTTGTGTTGATGAGGATCCTTCCTTCTTCTTGAGGTGTTTCTTCTTCTTTGAGTGCGAGAAGGCTTTGTCATTTTTACCAAAGAATTTTCCAAGTCTTCTAATGAGAAGCATGAAGTTTTCATCTTCATCAGGATTATCTTTCTTTTCGTCTTCCTTGGAGTCAATCTTCAAGGCAATGTCCTTAGACTTATTTTCTTGATTTTCACGCTTTTCCAATCTACCAAGTTCTGTCTCATATTCTTGAAGTTTTCCGAACAAGGTTGCGGATGTCATAGTAGCGAGACTCTTCTTTTCTGAGATTGTCGTTACCTTTGGTTTCCATTCTCTAGTCAAGGATCTGAGCACTTTTAGATTCAATTCATCATTGGTCAATGTTTTGCCAAGTGCCCTTAGATGATTTGTTAGATGCACAAATCTCTTTTGTAAATCAAGAATGGATTCCCCGGGTTGCATGCGGAACAATTCATATTCTTGACTTAACGTATTAAGTCTCGATCTCTTAACTTCAGTTGTTCCTTTATGTGTTTCAACCAATGTATCCCAAATCTCTTTTGCCGTTGTACATGCTGAGACACGGAAGAATTCATCCATACTAAGTGCGCTTTGAAGGAGGTTTATTGCATTTTTGTCATACAAGACCTTTTTATTATCATCATCATCCCATACAGTTTTAGGTTTTGATGAACCAACACAGTTTACAACAGTTACCGGAATAAAAGGACCATTTTGGACAGCATCCCATATTTCTTCTCCTTGTGCTTCTAGATGAGCCTTCATACTGATCTTCCAGAAATCAAAATATTCACGACAGAATAGAGGAGGCTTGTAGCTACTGCCACCGTCTCTGAACACGGAATTGTTGTTTGCGGAAGCCATTTTGGATCTAGTAGGAACAGGTTACCTATAACCTGCTCTGATGCCAACTGTAAGTTCAAATGCGCCTAAGAGGGGGGGTGAATTAGGTTCTTTAAAACTTTTTCTGAATTGTATGAATATTTTTGCAAGTGTTTATTTTCTTTCTTTTTCTGATAAGTGATGAAAGCAGTAAATGCGGAAAGTAAAGAACACAATGATGTATCCTGGTTCCCCTCACAGTCCGAGAGTACTCCAGTCCCCTTTCAACATCAAAGAGATTTCCTTATTGTTGGTAATTTGTACAAGACTACCTAACAAGCCAAGAACAATCCTCTTGGACCAAGAACAATCCTCTTGGATTTTCACTAAGACCACAAAGAGAACAATCCTCCCTAAGTGTCTTTCTTGTTTCCAACAATCCTGAAAACAAGTACAATAGTTTGTTTGATTTGTATAAGAGTTTGAATAATGAAGAAGCAATGTCAATCACTTGATTGATCTTTTCTTATCAATATGAAATTTAAGATGGAATACTCTTCTAAGTGCTCAAGAACAATTTTCAGAATGCATATGAAAATGATGAAAAAAATCTTGAGTATAAAGAGTATAATCAAAAATGAGAAAGTTGTTAGTGATTGTTGTTGTATATTTTTTTATGTGTTTTCAAAATTTTAAATGAAAATAATTTATAGTGTAGTAATGCCTCTTCAATGAAACATAGCAATGTTTAGACCATTTTTACTAAAATAATGTATATGAAAAGATACAAGGATTTCCATGAAAAGGTGTTACCAAAGGTTGCTGGAAAAATAAAATTTTTCAAAATTTAAGGCACAACAACCGATTGCACCAAAGCAGCAATTGATTGCAGCACATCAACGTTTTAAAAAATTGAAAATTATAACTAGGACAACCGATTGTCATTGAGGAGCCATCGGTTGCTCTAAAGCCAACGTTCAAAAAATTTGAAAATAAAACACATGACAATCGATTGCTGCCAGACGATAACCGATTGTATGTCAAACAGAAGCAAAAATTTATTGGATGCAACCTATTTTCGTTTGATGACAATTGATTGCTTGTGTATAAAAATTGAAAAAACATTATTTTTTTAAGATTTTAAACAATTTAAAATATCCTTCTTTAATCATACTTAGTATATACTCAAAATATTATTTTAATAAATTAAATGCATGATTAAAAATAGTTTTGAGCACTAAGAGAATAAGATCAAAAATTTCATATACCTTAAGCCATAAGTCTTGAAATGTTGATCTTGATCAATGAATCTTTGCTTGAGATAAATCTTCTATCTTGATCCATTCATTTTTGCATGCTAGCTTGTCTTCATCAAAACACTTGGAAAGCTTGATTTCACACCCTCTTCAATCATCAACAGCTCCCGATCTTCCTCTTATTCAAACTTCATCAACACCAACACCATGTATCTCTTCTGCAAATATTCGCCTTCTCGGAACATCTTCCACAATATCATCATCATTGCCGTCCATTCTGCAGCAACAACAAATAACATCACCAGAATTTCAACTACCTTCATCAACAACGATTCTTCAGTAGTCCTCGATGACCTACTTCAACAATCGCAATAACACCAATTACAAACTCAAAACGTAGAAGGAGAAGAAGTGTAAATCAGAGAGAAGAATCCTAACAAAAAGCGTACCTGATTTCACTAGTTTTCTCGTTATTCTTCACTGAATCGAAAACAGAAGGTAAACCGAAACCCTTTCTCTTTTTATCGTGTGCACGATGTTGTTTGCATTATGTTACAGGTTCGATCGGAAATTGGAAGGGATGTTGAAAAGAGGTTGAATCAGTGAAAGGGGATATGAGTCGAAGTAAGATTGAGGAGGATGAGATGGAGAGACTTTGTCACGGGGGAGACGGATTGGCGATGATGATGACGGTGAAATCGATTGTGAATCGATGATGTAGACGGAGGACCGGCGAAGAGAAAAGGAGAAATCGTTGCGTAAAGGATTTTGCTCACGAAGAAGACGAGGCGACGCTGCTTGGGATCCCTAGATTGTCCCTTTTCTTTTCAAGTCTGAATTTGTTTATTCTATTTCATTTTTTTAATTAATTCAACAAATAAATATAATTATAATATGATGATTAACAAAATTAAGAATGGGTTGATATGGACCGAACCAATTGATTCCTGGAACCAATGATTTTTTTTTCTGGCTGTTTGTGGGTTCATTTACTATAAAAAAAAATTGTACTGGGTTTATTTTGATGGGCCTAATGTCATTTCGTTTTTGCTTGCAGCACATATTGAATTCAGTTTGCACCTCCTGGGGTCTTATTTTCAATACTCATTTCGATTGCGTTTGTGATTAATTTTGGTGATTGAATTTCTTTGGTGATATTGGTAAATAAAAGAGATTTCTTTTCACTTTTCTAACTTTTTTTCTTTTCAATTTTAAGCATTAGTTTTACTCATTTTTATGTCATGTGTTTCGTTTGCGATTTTTGATATGGATTGTATGCGATACTTTGATACTTGCCGCCTAATTTTACTTGTTCGTATTTTCTTTCATGATTCTTTAGGAGATTTTGGTTCAAATTTAGTCTTCAATTTAATTGAACTAAAATTAGACATTAGGCTTTTAAATCCAAGCATGTAAATATTAGGTAGAATTCCCTCAAAATTCTAACTCTAGGTCTGTGATGCACAATAACATTAGGTTTAGAAATAGGCTAGTATCCCTTTAACTTTTCTTTCCCTTTTTGCATCCTTGCATTAAAAGTATGCAATGATGAGATAGTAGTATGCTATTTATAATAAACCTAACATACTAAACTAATGAGTTTTTTCCCAAATACCCATTACAAGCTAACTTAGGGTACAAACTAGCTTAAATAATTGGACATAACAAACAGGCCCAATTCAAAATACTAACAACCTTAGCATTTCGGCACCCACATACTATAACATATTTCGACTACAGTATGTAGGTCTTCGGCACCAGCATGTGAACATACTTCGACAACATGCTAAAGTCCTGTCGAACCAGAAGCTATTATTCGACCATCTAGAGTTCGATCCAATTCTCACAAATCTCCACCTTCGAACAAACTCTAATATCAGAGAACAAACTAGCTTTCTTCATGAAGCTTTATCAAATGCATATAGTGGAAAAACTTGCAACTGGACAATGTCTTGGTGATAATATCAATGACATTGTGATCTTTCAAAATCTTCAGCACTTGGACTTCTCAACGCTCGATTATCCCTCTGACTAAATGCAACCTCACGTCGATATGCTAGGTTCGCTCATGATAAGTTGAGTTCTTCGATAGGTGTATTACACTTTGACTATCACATTTAACAGTGATCTTGACCTTGAAGTTTCAGCTCTTTAGCAAACCCTTCAAGACACAATGCTTATTTCACAGCTTCAGTTAAGGAAATATGTTCTGCTTCAGTGGTTAATAATGTGACAACCTTCTGAAGTGTTTCTTTTCAACTAATTGATGTTCCAAACATAGTAAAAACATATCCAGAAATAGATTTCTAGAATCCATACAATCTACATAATCAGAGTCGACATATCTTTCGATTACTACTTTACTATCTTCACCCAAGGATCCACCATAAATTAGGACTCTGTTCAGAGACCAATTTATGTACCTTAGAATCCACTTCAATGCTTACTAGTGAACCTTTCCAAGATTCGCCATGTACTTGCTTACAAGACTTACTGCATGTGCTTTGTCGGGTCTAGTACAAACCATAACATACATTAAAGAACCTAATATATTAGCATATGGGATTCTAAGTTCCTTCAACATCAGTACTGGAACACTGATCTATACTCAGCTTGGATTGAGGGTTTGTTAGAGTCACAATAGACTTTGAATTCGACATACCAAACTTGTCGAGAATATTAAGTAGGTATTGCCTCTTGAGATAAGCATAATTTCAACTGCTTTCTATCTCTTTGAAGGTCAATCCCAAGAATCTTGGATACAACTACCATATCCTTCATATAGAACTCCTTATTGAGTTCAACCTTCACCCTCATTACATCTTTGAAATTGTTGCTTGCTATGAGAATATCATCCACATAAAGCAACAAAATAAAAAATGAATTACCATGTTGAAATCTGAAGTAAACACAGTGGTCGAACTGACTTCTAATGAAACTTATGCGTGCCTTGAACTTGTCAAATCTTTTATTCCTCTGTCAAGGAGATTGTTTCAGTCGATATAAGGATCTCTTCAGCCTGCACACATAATCTTCCTTCCCCTTTTTGACATACCATTCAGGTTGTCTCATCAGGGTTGTTTCATCTAGATCACCATACAAGAACGCAATCTTCACTTCCATTTGTGCCAGTTCAAGGTCGAACTATGCCACAATGGCAAGCAACATTCAAATAGACATGTGCTTCACAATAGAAGAGAACACATCATTGAATTTAACACCTTCTTTGTGAGTGAAACTCCTTGCGACCAACCTTGCCTTGTATCTTTTTGACGCCACTCCTTTGATTCCTTCCTTAACTTTGAAAATCCATTTATAACTAACTAACCTGACTCCATCAGTTTCTTGATCAGTTCCGAAGTGTTATCATCATGAAGATATTTCATCTCATCATCCATGGCCTTCAGCCATTCAGTCTTATTTCGACTCCTCATAACTTCCTTATGGTCTCTAGGTTCTTCGTCTAGAACCTCACATGTAGAGATTAAGGCAGAAGATCTGCATACCCAAGTCTCTGAGGTGGCTTGATGACTCTCCTCAACCTATCTCTTGCCAATAGGTAATCATCGACAGTTTCCTCAACTTCCTCAGCATCTTCTATTTCTTCTTCGACTTTATCTGGGTACGCAATTCAGCATCAACATGCTCCACCTCAACAGGAATTACTCCCTGTTCTAGCTCTTCGTCAGATATTTATGCACTTCGACAAATATCATCAGTTTTCTTGAAATCCATTTCAGCTTCATTGAAAACTACATCTCGACTGGTGATACACCTCCTGTGACCTGGCTCTAGGCACCATAGACTATAAGCTTCGACTCCTTCAGGGTATCCCATGAACATACATTTTAGAGCTCTAGGTTTGACCTTGTCTTTCCTAATGTGAGCATAGGTTGCACATCCAAATACTTTCAATTTGTTGAGATCTGGTGGATGTCCCGACCAAACTTCTTCAGGTGTCTTCATATCTAACACAGTCGAAGGACATTTGTTTATCAGATATGTTATTGTCATAACAGCCTCAGCTCAAAACACCTTCTTCAATCCATCACTAGTTAACATGCATCTAACTCTTTCCAAAATAGTTCGATTAAATCTTTCTACCAAACCATTTTGTTGTGAAGTACATGCAGTAGTTATGTGCCTTGCAATACCAGAGGCAGCACAAAAGTTGTCGAAAGCCTCATTGCAAAATTCAAGGCCATTGTCGATTGATAGGAAAAATAGCAAGTGTACTATTTTTTCCTCTTGTAATAATAGGGAAAATCCCTGAAAGTCGATCTCTAGGACTGCATATGGGTTTCATAGTTCAATTAAACAAAACTTGATATGGGTTTTGGTTTTGAAATTGTCACTTAACAAGTAGCAGAAATATAAAATGGTTTTTCACTAATATGAGGACCATGCTAGGGGTAGGTGTGTGATTTGACCCTGTAATAATCTTTACTCTTGATCTCTTCAACAAGTTCATTACCTTCAACTACCTAATCTTTAGTTTGTTTTCTCCTGAGTCCTTAGTGAGAAATCCTTTAACCATCCATCCTAAATCCTAAGTCCTTAGAGATATCTGATAGAGTCAAGCCTTTATGTTATCAAGATTTTATCGGTGACCTATAGGGTAGCCCTAGTCCTAGGTGATATCTATTATAGTCTAATTGTTCAAAAACCTTAACAATGGTGGTCCAACCCTAATTGTTAACCGTTGATCAATCCTTATTTGTCTGATAGGAAAGGCATAAGAACCGTGAATAATTAAATCGGAAGGAAACTATTGTATCAAAATTAAGAATTCAAAATTAATACATTTGCAAATCAGGGATGCCCCCTAGCATTGGGAGGCTTATCCTCTCATAGTATTAAAAAGAAAAGGCAATAATAAAATTAAGCATTACAAAAGGTGAGGATTCTTCGATCTTCAATTGCTATTGCTCATGAAAGAATCTCTGTCTCCAAATCTCTTGAAAGCACCAATCCCTATTGTTCCTAATCTTTTCCAGTCAAAAGTACCAAAATTCATCATGAAAACTCCTCTAAATAGAAAACACTCAGGTCAGTTAGAAATACCAAAAATGCCCCTATGGGTCACAAATAGTAAAAAAATAAGGAAAACATGAAAAATCAGCATAACTAGCCAACACGGGCCGTGTCAGGCGACACGGCCGCCCGTGTTGGCCCTCTGGTATTTAATTTCTTTAATCAACTCTCAGGCATGCTGACACGGCCCATGTCAGATAACACGGTCGCCCGTGTCAGCCCTCTGGTATCCAACTTTGCACACACTCATATCCGGACACGGCCCGTGTCAGGTGACACGACCACCCGTGTCAAGCCCTTTGTAGCATGAGTTTTAAACTTTCTCCGATACTCTGAGTTTTGCACTTTCCTGCACTGATTTGTCCCAATTTATTCACGTGAGCTTAAAAACAGTAAAACACACAACCAACGCATAAAATGTAGAAGAATAAAATGAAACTCTTGACAATATAAAGAAAAGATAGCTAAAATCAACGGTAAATGACTGTGTAAAAACTAGTGATCAAACTCCCTCAAACTTAAACTGTTGCTTGGCCTCAAGCGACTATTACATGAACTCATGAACATCACAGCAGCCTGGTACACATACATGAGACATTCGTTCAAATTGATCAAAAAGCAGTATGTTCGATGTTCACATGACACAGAGAGTTTGTGTAAGAACCTTTAAATCTGGAGCTTCCTTTTCAAATACATCTCTAATTATGCTTCGTACTTAAGTCTTTTTCCGATTTTCCTCCTTTCTCATTCGAACAGACAAATTAAGGCAATGGAGATTTTTTATGATCATCACACAAGACTAATCAAGAAAGTTTTTGTCCAAGAACCAAATAAGAGCTTTTGCTACAAATTAAGTATTGGAATTTGGAATTCGGTATGATCATCACACAAGGGTAGAAAAGATGGGAAAACACAAAGAACAACAGGGATTGGTTATTAACTATTTTTCTTTACTTTATCTTTGAACGAGATTACAAGTACACAAGAATAAAAAATAATCCTCTCACCCTAAATTAGGATTTGTAGTATGCAATGATGAGACACTAGTATTCTATTTATAATAAACCTAACATACTAAATTAATGGGATTTTTCCCAAATACCCATTACAAGCTAACTTAGGATACAAGCTAACTTAAACAATTGGACATAACAAACAACCCTAGCATTTCGACACCCACATACTAGAATACATTTCGACTACAGTATGTAGGTCTTCGACACCAGCATGTGAACATACTTCAACGACATGCTAAACTCCTGTCGAACCAGAAGCTACTCTTCGACCATCTAGAGTTAGATCCAATTCTCTTATATATATATATATATATATATATATATATATATATATATATATATATATATATATATATATATATATATATATATATATATATATATATATATATATATATATATATATATATATATATATATATATATATATATATATATATATATATATATATATATATATATATATATATAAGGTTGTAGCTTTCAGTTTCATGAGGGATGACAGACGTCACCCAGAACTGGGTTTTTACCCACGGCCAAATCGTCGCTAAGTCCCAGAATCCACGGGGTAAATATGCAGAACTCATTTTGCTACGTTTTTCCACCATGGGAGGATCTCCGGACTACCGAAGTTGATTTTGTAAAAACCAAAATATACACTATGATTATTCACTAATATATCACTAGTATAACATTAATTTTTGTGTTTTGATTTACCAACTAAGCACTGATTATACACTTAACAAACTAAATTATCATGAATTCAAGTTTAACATCAAAATCCAAAAACACATCAAGGGAAATCTTCAATTTTAGACTTTATTTCAACAAATCATATATAAATTTCAGTATTTAACAGAGCACGAAAATACACATCAAACATGGCAATTGGCATGAATTTACCATTAACACATACAAGGTTCTTAAACACAACAATGGACAATAAAACCTATTGGAGAGTGAGAACCCTTACTACCCCATCATGAAAAACACCCATAGAAGAGCGATCTCCCCCCTTAACTTAAATTTTTCCTAGCAGCAATGCAAGCCTTACAGTAATGGTGACTCTTCCTCTTTTGTCCTAGGTTTACTTTTCTCCCAACTTCTAATTTGCAGATACTCTAACTTCTCCCACTTCTCCCCGCTTTTCTATTTATAATAATACATAATCCTCCCATTTAAGTTATTTCTTTTCTACCCTTAATTATCTCTACATTCTCATGATTGCCATTGTTTCTCTACTAACTCTTATTTTCTTTTTAATATAATTAACAATGACTAAATAATTCCTATCATAAAGCCACCAATTTCTATATTTATTTTTAATATTAAATATAATTTATTATTATTTTTAATTAATTAAAAATAATATTAAATATAATTTATTATTATTTTTAATTAATTAAAAATACTAATATTCTAGTTATTTTTAATTATTCTACCAAGCACTCATATTCTCACCACACCCCGCCAATATGATTACACCCAACAACATGTATAAATACATGTTTATTTTAATTAAAATACATAAATAATTAAATAAGTACACACATAATTCAATTAAATCAATTAATCAAATTTTGGGCACTATAACTCTCCCCCACTTAGATAATTTTCTCCCTCGAAAATTATATGAAGTAAACAACTAAGGATAAGATTCTCTTGTTCCGGTGGCAAGTCACAAATATCATAAGGAAAAATACCAGAAAACCACACACCACTGACATATCACTAGCCGTCACATCACCCTCCACCCTTAGAAAAGCGAACATCATCAATAACTTATCGTTCTCCCCAAAGACATCTCAATCTGACTAACAGACAAGAATCTCGAATTTGTTCTCTTCTCGGGTTCGAGAAATTATACAGTCTAAATAACACCTGCACTCTTGGGCAGAGAGAGAAGTAAGAGTCATTAACTGACCCATGTCCCTCTTTGAAATAGGGATTTAACAGTCCACCATTTACTAGGTGGGAGGTAACCTTTCCCAAGAAAACCCTAGGCCTAAAGCCTCTATATATACCTCTTCCCAAATGGGAGAAAGGATAGTTCTTAATTGATATAGATCACACCTTACATACACTTATACCTAAGCACACCATTCATGTATAGAGCATCTCACCTTACGTGAGCAGGTACACTAAACCACCACAAAATACCATCGTACATGGTTTCTGTGATCGGTGGATCTGGAACTGACGGTTTAACGCTGGATCGCGAAATGTCGCGGAAGCAAGAGTCGCCACCGTCTTTTATTTTCTCCAATATGGAAAGGACAAAAGCACATAAAAATTCCTTATGAGATTGCTCTCGGTTAGGGAGGTAGATTTATAGAAAGGGAAGGTGTTAGCACCCTTTCTATCCATGGTTATCCATGGGCTCTTAGATACTTGCTCATTTGTGTTTTCAAAAGTGTTTGCTTTTCAAGTGTGAGTGGGTTTGAAAAAGTTTCTTTGAAAGTTTCAGATCGACTCTTGTATCAGTCCTCAAGAGTGTTTGAAAAATTGCTTATGAAAAGCTTTTTGAAAAGTGTCGGTGTGAAAAGAGTTTTTGATTTGATTTGTTTTGAATTAGAGCAAGTATCTACGAGTCATCTACCTACCCTAAGGACTTATGCTGTGTAAATGTCCTTAAGGTAGTACCATCCCACCATTGAGAGGTAGGTAGCACCACCGTTGGAGGTGTTCGGGTCAATTCGTGTTTTAGGGACAGTGTGGTCTATAGAGCGACAGTAGGACACCTTAGGAGCTACCCTTATGCCATTGATCTTTTTATTCCGAGGCAACCGTTTCGAGGCAACTATTCCGAGGCAACCATTCTGAGGCAACTTGTTCGAGACAACTAGATCAATGGACACAAGGACTCACTAAGACGTCCTATACTCGACGACCACGTTTCGAGGGGCAAGGCAACAGTGAGGCGTACCCTAGGAGTGGTGTGTGAATTGTGTGTCATTTTCAGTTATATTTTATCTTGTCATGCATTGGGTGAGCTACGCTTTGATTTTTATTTGGCCATACATTCTTTCATGCAAAGTTAGCAGTTAAAAGGTGCGGAAATTAAAATGCGAAAAATAAATGTCCTACGCTATTACAAGGCGCGGGTCTATACATCGCCAAATTAACAAAGACCCGATTTTGAATAAAAGTGCGGAAAGTAAATGTCCTAATTATTATTACAAAGCTTTGGGGCAATTACATAATATTTGAAATGAAAATAAAGGACAAACGCGCGAAGATAAATTAGAATCGAGAGTGCGAGGGCGTTGGACCCTTTAAAGAAATTAAATTGAAATTGGAAGTGAATTAATTATTTAACGAAGAAAGGAAATTATTTTTATGTTTTTTGTATTTAATGGAAATAAAGAGAATCAATTGAAATTAGAAATTAAATAAAACCCTAATTCTACATGTTTTTAATTGTTAAAGAAAAGAATTAAAGTTTTGACTTAATTTACACTAATTATTTAATTACAAGTATTTACAAAATTAATTAATAATTAATAATAATGAGAATGAGAAGGAATTATTTATTAAGAAAAAGAAAGAAAAGATGCTAAAACCTAATTTTTATGTTTTTTAGTTTATTTAAGAAAAAGGATTAAAATAAAACCTAATTTTACTAAATTGATTTATTAAAAGATTTATTTACAAAAATTAGTGACTTAAACATTAAATAAAACATATTTTATTCTTTTTGATTTCTGATTTTTATTTTATAAAAATTATTTTGTGGAATTAATTAAAACAATAAAACAAATTAAAAAGAATTAAAAGGAAAAGAAGAAAATTAGAAGGAAGAATACAAACAGCAAGGGGGGTGTCTGGCCAATTTGGAGGTTTTTGCAAGCAGTTTAGCCCACTGATCCCAAGCCCATTTTGACTTTCAGCGTTTGCGTATGGCGTGGTTGACTAGTGTGCATGATGGTCTCCACATCTTGGCCTTTGGATTGATCCCTGGGGACATGTGGCAGGCCCAGGCGTTGGGCGTTTGATGGACCACTGAAGAGCACGCTGCATAGGAACAGGTTAGAGAAAAAAATATGAAATATACAAGGGGACCTGGGAATCGAACCCAGGTCCCAGTACATGCATGCCAACACATCCACCAACTGAACTGGCGCGTTACTTTGTACATCTAATGGACAATGATCATTATGAGAGAGAAATCAAGCATTAGTGGGACTTAACAAAAACGCGCGCCAGGATTTGAACTACCCAGTAACGTTATGACACATATGCATCGTCTTCATCTTTTCTCTGTAAACAACATCAAATAGCGGGGGTTTTAAACCCCCACTAAGCTTCAACCTGCAAAATAGCGATTAGCATATAGTGAAAAAGAAAAAGGGCGCGATGGTTGGTTTCAATTCGTTGGAAGGTCCTGGTTTCAATGGTATTGGTTTGAATGTCCAATTTTGCCTTATGAAGGAATCCCCAAATCTAGAGCTCTGAAACCCTAAAACGCTTCCATGGAAATTTTTGATACAGAGCCTAATAACTCAATTGAGTTATGTCATTAGCTTCAGAAAGTGCACATTAGTATAAATCAATGCTTAAAACGTATGAAAAATGTATGCAAATTCAAACACGAATGTGAAAAAAGTTATGAACAGGGAGACTTCATTCTACCAATTCTTGAGGTTAGGGGCTGTGTTTTTGATTGCAATCCCTTCCTGGATGTGTAAGCAAGCTTTTGGAATGGCTTTTTGGCCTTGAAACGCACAGCAGCTATGAAAACAGTTTTGAGGTTTTTGTCAAAAAATGCAAGTTTGGTTCTATGCCTTATGCGCAGCTTTCTGTGTTCTTCTCATTAGGGTTGCAATGTGCATATATGTGTGAATGAATTAGGTTAGAAAAACTGGCCCAAGATCCATGTTTTAATGCTTTTCAATATTTGATTTTCCATGATCTTTTTCAATCCTTTTTGCCATCAAACCATTGCCAATCATGGGAGATTCTTTCCCTTTTGGATGATACACGAATATTGAGTACATAAAGAGTGCATATGCTGCATAAAAAGATTTGAAAGGTGGCATTTGATATTTTTGTCATATTTAATTTTAATTAAGTGAATTAATAATAATAATAATTCAAATAATTAATCAAAAATGATAAAATAACTCCCTTGGATGTCAATGGGTCGTGCATAGCCTTTGGGTGATGATTCATGGAAGAAATTGAGGCCCATTAGCAATTTTGAGGCTTTTGAAGCAAAGTTGACTTTTCAAAATTCCCAAAAATTTCCCAACTTCCACAAGGCATATCTTGCTAAATCTTTAAGCTTTGATCATGTTCTTGGACATTTTGGAAAGGTCTTGAAGTCCTCTAACCAATGCCTTTGGTCCCATGTCATTTTTATTTACCAATCTCAAGTTATGGTCTTTGACTTAAAGTGCCTTTTTGTTGACTTTTGAAAATGACCTATAATGTTGAGATTGATATCTTTTTGTGAGAGCATTTCTTGGACTTGAAGTGTGAAGATGAGTTGTAGGAAATGTCATTCTCTTCAAAATGAGCCTTGGATGGAATTTTTCTGATAAACCATGTGGAAGTTATGCCCTGGTCAATTTGCAGTTGACTTTTTCAACTGTCCAAAAATAGAAACTTTTGCATCTTGAGACTTTTTGAGCCATGCTTTGAGAATCATGATCAAGAATTGATCAGATGATGTTTGTGGCTTCAAAATAAGATGTTGACCAAAAAATTTGACTTTTGACTGTCAAATGACCATTTTGCCCCTGCAATTGACTATTGAGCAATTAGGGTTTTTGACTGTGCAATTTTGTGCTGTGAGTCTTGAAACTTGGCATGAGGATGCTTGACAATGTTTATAGGCATGTGGGACTTGTTTGGACCTTTGGAAACTTCAATTTCTTTGCCAGAATCAAAACCCTAATTTTTGACTGTTAGGAGGCAATTGGACTGTGCAACCCTTGAGAGATTTTGAACCTTGACCTTGGCAAATCTTGAAGAATATGGGAGGGCAAATTTTTGGGTACAACAGTTGCCCCTGTTCAATCTTCTTAGACCTGAGGATGTAGATTGGCTGGCGTGCCTTTCGTAATCCGAAGGTGGAAGATGATTGAACACTAGAGTGCCCAGAAATTTGCGCTCACATGTTAGTAGTGTGATGTGGGGAATGGGCTTACATATGCCATTTAGAGATTGATGAATAGGAAGATGGGCTTACAGACGCCATGTTGAGAGGTGATGGATAGGTGGATGGGCTTATAGATGCCATCTGGGTGTCGATCGCGTAAGAGATTCCTTAGCGAGAACTGGCGTACCTGAAAAAAAGAAAGATAATTACCTGGCCTGTTACAGGAGTTGACCTTAAAATTCTGTATATAGACGCGCCCTGGCTGGATACAGGTATCGAATCTTTGAACTCTTCAGATGTGCCCTGGCGAGATACAAGAATCGAGTCGGGAGCTTCAAAATGTTATGAATGAATCAGGGATGGTTACTACCTCAACGGGACGGTGAGAGAACCTTGGATGATTACTACCTCAACAGTAACGATGAGAGAATCTTTCAGACGCACCCTGGCAAGATACAGGAATCGGGTCTGGTAATGTTAGTCTTCAACGGATACACCCTGGCAAGATACAGGCATCGGATCCTCGAACTCTTCAGATGCACCCTGGCAAGATACAGGAATCGGATCTGGTAATGTTAGTCTTCAACGGATACACCCTGGCAAGATACAGGCATCGAATCCTCGAACTCTTCAGACACACCCTGGCAAGATACAGGAATCGGATCTGGTAATGTTAGTCTTCAACGGATACACCCTGGCAAGATACAGGCATCGGATCCTCGAACTCTTCAGACACACCCTGGCAAGATACAGGAATCGGATCTGGTAATGTTAGTCTTCAACGGATACACCCTGGCAAGATACAGGCATCGGATCCTCGAACTCTTCAGATGCACCCTGGCAAGATACAGGAATCGGATCTGGTAATGTTAGTCTTCAACGGATACACCCTGGCAAGATACAGGCATCAGATCCTCGAACTCTTCAGATGCACCCTGGCAAGATACAGGAATCGGATCTGGTAATGTTAGTCTTCAACGGATACACCCTGGCAAGATACAGGCATCGGATCCTTAAACTCTTCAGACGCACCCTGGCAAGATACAGGAATCGGGTCTGGAATCGATCGTCAACAGATACACCCTGGCGAGATACAGGAATCGGATCTTTAGTTACGACCGTTGATGGTAATCATCTTGGTATTAACCTTTGTCCTGAAAAGACAAAACGTTAGTTGTATGCGATGTCATGATGTATGACATGCGTGATGATTATATGTTCATGATGCGTATATGCATGCTATAATGTATGGAAATGCGATGTTTATGAATGTATGTTTTGTCTAGAAAAATGAATCTTTGACGAGTGCCGGGAAGTTAAATCCTGGGTTGATGCTAAGTAGAGCTTTGTTTCCGTTGGGGACGATTGTTGCAAGAATACCGGTAGGAGAAGATGACTCTGTTGGGGAATAAACTTGGCGAATAGAATACTCTGCGGGGGAAAATTATTCTAGCGATCTTGCTGGGGAACAATACTCTGTGGGAAGAGAGGTATTCTGTTGGGATGTTGATGGTAACTTCGCTGGGGATACCATTGTTATGTTGGACGTGTTAATAGACTCCGCTGGGGATAAGAAGACTTTATCGAGGACGATCTTCCCGTGACTTTTGGCTGAGGATAACCCAGTTATATCCTGGTAGGGAAATAACCTTTGAACAAAGTCGGGGGACGCGTTCGTGCTCCGCAGGGGGGAAGCTTCCAGAATCTACTGGGGATAAGTTTCCTGCTGGGGAGATGGATTCAAACTTTCCTGGGGAAATCTTGAACTATACTGGACTCTCCTGGGGAAATCTTTGAGATATATTTGGGAAGTGGCTCCGCTGAATGTCTGGTATACCGCTGGGGAACAATCTTAGATCAAGATTGTCGGGGATGCTCGTTAAGAATATTTGTATGATGTGCTGGGGAATGTTGAGATCTGCTGGAGGATACCCAACTTCCTTAAGGCTGATAGTATAGCTTTGCTTGGGGAGAGTGCATTGACTTGCTGACTCACTCTCTGGGGAGTTAAGATATCTTGGTTATGTTCTTCAGCTGAACCTACCTTGGTACCTTGATGGACAGAGCAATTAGATCGCTTAGACCACTCATTATTGCCCCTGTTTCTAATGTTACCTGTAATTAATCCTTTGTTTCGTATGCAAATATTTATGAGTTAGCAATTATTGTCAAATGCATATATCACAAATTGAACCTTGGACGTTCTTCGCAAAATAAAACAGAAAAGGAAAAACAAATGGCAATTTGAGCTGAAAAGTGTATTTGTATTGATTTTTGAATTTGCCTGTAAATAGGCGTTTATATACAAGAGGCTGACGTCCTAGTAAGAGAATGCCGCCGAACAAAAGAGCTTATACAAATTTGTACAAAGGGAAAACAAAACAGCTATGTGAAAAGAATAATCCCACTGGGTTCCAACTCTGCTATCGCCTTTATATCTTTGAGCGTCTCATCACTTGATGACCTAGCTGAAGATGAAGCTGATTGATTGATGCCTTTTGAACTTGACAGTTGCTACCGGATTCTGGATGCAAGGTGATCCAATGAGACATAGTTTTACGCTTTATCCCTAACTTTTGCCTGGACCGCCCTTTCGGGTTTTCAGTCCACCGGGATACCCATTTTTGCCCAAGCCGCCTTTTCAGGTTTTCGACTTGCTGGGTGTACAGATTTTTTCATTTCATCCCTTCATTTTGCCCGAACCCTTTTGGTTCGCCGGGAAGCCCTAATTTTTGCCTAGGTATGTCAACCTAGCGGGTCTTTTATCATGCGTAGTATCTTTTTACTATGTCTGCATTGGCGGGGTGAGGAAGGTCGTCACCATCCATGGTGGTTAGAATCATGGCTCCTCTTGAGAACACATGTTTAACCACAAATGGCCCTTCGTACGTAGGGGTCCATTTCCCCTGGGATCACTCTGAGGAAGGATGATACGCCTGATTACCAGATCCCCAACTTGATACTCTTGTGGTCTGACCTTCTTGTTAAATGCCCTGATCATTCGTTTTTGGTACGCCTGACCATGACATATAGCAGTAAGTCTCTTTTCGTCAATTAGATTTAACTGATCAAGTCGTGTCTGGATCCAATCATCTTCGCTCAGATCTGCATCCTTCATTATCCGGAGAGAGGGTATCTGCACTTCGATCGGTAAGACTGCCTCCATGCCGTAGACCAAGGAGAAAGGAGTTGCCCCGGTTGACGTCCTTGCTGAGGTAAGGTACCCATGTAGAGCAAACGGTAACATCTTGTGCCAATCTTTATAGGTCATTGTCATCTTCTGCACAATTTTCTTGATATTCTTATTCGCTGCTTCTACAGCCCCATTCATCTTCGGCCGATAAGGAGAAGAGTTGTGGTGCTGTATCTTAAATTGCTCGCAGAGCTCAGTGATCATCTTGTTATTGAGATTGGTACCATTGTCTGTAACGATCCTTTCTGGGACGCCGTATCGACAGATCAGGTTATGTCGAATGAACCGTGCCACGACATTCTTGGTTACTGTAGCGTAGGAAGCTGCTTCAACCCACTTTGTAAAGTAATCGATCGCCACCAGGATGAAGCGATGCCCGTTGGATGCCGTAGGTTTAATATCGCCGATCATATCTATGCCCCACATTGCAAAAGGCCAAGGTGCAGTCAAGACATTCAGAGGAACTGGAGGAACGTGCATCTTATCTGCATAAATCTGGCATTTATGACATGTCCGAGAATGTTGGTAACAGTCGGCTTCCATTGTGGACCAGAAATACCCTGCCCGAAGGATTTTCTTTGCCATAGTGTGTCCACTGGAATGTGTTCCAAAGGTACCTTCATGTAGCTCCGCCATGATCCTTTCTACTTCAGTCTTATCCACACAACGCAGTAAGGTCGAATCATAGTTTCGCTTGTACAGAATGCCATTGCTGAGGAAGAACTTCGCTGCGAACCTTCTCAAAAACTTCTTATCATTGATAGATGCACCTTCAGGGTATTCTTGAGCTTCCAAGTATCTTTTCACCTCATGGTACCAAGGTTTCTCAGTCACTACCTCAGCCTCAAGATCACAACAGTATGCCGGTTCGTCCAGTTTCCAGATAATGACCCGGGGAGCCTCATTATCCCATTTGACTTTGAACATGGAAGACATCGTAGCTAACGCGTCCGCCAATTGATTCTCCTCTCTCGGAAAGTGTTCAAAAGTTATCTCTGTGAAATGGGGGATTAATGTTAACACACACTCCTTGTAAGGAATAAGATTCGGATGTTTCGTATCCCACTCGCCTTTGATCTGATTGATCACGAGAGCGGAATCTCCGAAGACACTCATAAACTTGATCCTTAAGTCAATCGCAGCTTGGAGACCCATGATGCATGCCTCATACTCCGCCATGTTGTTGGTGCAGTTGAAATATAGCCGGGCAGTGAGTGGAGTATGAGTGCCTTGAGGAGATATGATCACAATGCCGATGCCGTTACCCAAAGCGTTGGATGCTCCGTCAAAGTGCATAGACCATCGGGATCCTTCCTCAGGTCCTTCATCCGATCCAGGTACTTCACAATCAGTCACAATCATGATGCTCTCGTCTGGAAATTCAAAGTTCATTGACTGATAGTCGTCCACTGACTGATGTGCCAAGTGGTCTGCCAATACACTTCCTTTGATAGCTTTCTGGGTTGTGTACTGGATGTCGTATTCTGTCAAGATCATTTTCCATCTTGCTATTCTTCCAGACAGAGCAGGCTTTTCAAATATGTACTTTATAGGATCCATCTTTGAGATCAACAAGGTAGTGTGAGTCAGCATATACTGCCTCAGCCGGCGAGCAGCCCATACCAAAGCGCAGCAAGTTTTCTCGAGCAGTGAGTATCGGGTCTCACAGTCGGTAAACTTTTTGCTAAGGTAATAAATGGCATGCTCTTTTCGGCCAGACTCGTCATACTGCCCCAGCACACACCCCATTGAGTTGTCGAGTACTGTCAGGTATAGTATCAGAGGTCTCCCTTCAACCGGTGGCATAAGGATGGGTGGTTCTTGGAGATACTCTTTGATTCTGTCAAAAGCGGCCTGACATTCATCATTCCAACGTACTACCTGATCTTTCTTCAGCAACTTGAAGATTGGTTCACATGTAGTGGTTAGGTGCGAGATGAATCGAGCAATGTAATTCAGACGTCCTAAAAAGCCTCTGACTTCTTTCTCTGTCTTAGGAACTGGCATCTCTTGAATAGCTTTAACCTTGGCAGGGTCCACTTGAATACCCTTATCACTTACAATGAAGCCTAGCAACTTTCCAGATCTTACCCCGAAGGTGCACTTGTTTGGGTTCAACCTCAGCTTGTACAGTTTCAGACGGTCAAACAGTTTCTGCAGGTGATCAAGGTGTTCCTCCTCAGTTTGGGACCTTGCAATCATGTCATCGACATACACTTCAATCTCATGATGGATCATGTCATGAAATAAAGCAACCATGGCACGTTGGTAGGTTGCCCCAGCATTCTTCAACTCGAATGGCATGACCTTGTAGCAGAAAGTGCCCCATTGAGTAACAAAGGTAGTCTTTTCCATGTCTTCAGGAGCCATCTTGATCTGATTATAACCTGAAAAGCCATCCATGAAGGAGAACACCTTGTGCTGAGCAGTATTGTCAACCAGAACATCAATGTGAGGTAGGGGAAGTCATCTTTGGGGCTGGCCCTGTTCAGATCCCTGTAGTCGACACACATTCTGACCTTACCATCCTTCTTTGGTACCGGCACCACATTAGCAACCCACTGAGGGTAAGAAGTCACTGCAAGAAACCCTGCCTCGAATTGCTTCATAACCTCAGCTTTGATCTTCTCAGACATCTCTGGACGCATACGGCGGACTTTTTTCTTAACCGAAGGGCAGTCTTCCTTGGTAGGAAAATGATGGACCACAATGTCAGTATCCAACCCAGGCATGTCTTCGTAGGACCAAGCAAAGATCTCCACATAATCATGTAACATCTGAGTCAACCGTTGTTTCACGCTGAGCTCCAGATTGGCACCAATCTTGACTTCCTTTCTATCTGTCTCAGTACCCAGATTTATCGTTTCCACTGGATCTTCATGTGGTTGAATTTCCCTCTCTTCCTGGAGTAATAGTCTTGCAAGCTCGCCAGGCACTTCGCAATCATCTTCACCTTCGTCTTCGGCTAAGTTGATCGAATTTTCAAAGTCATAACTAGCAGTAGCAGAGTCATTACCAGTGAGATCCAGAGTGGATTGAAACCTGTGTAGGTGAGTGTGTGTAAATACAGCTGTTTTGCAATATATGAAGAAATAAAGAAAGAAAGGGAGCACAAGATTTGAAATGCGAAAAACGTCCAAGATCTTTATTCATGATATATGGAAATGACAGTTATAAGCCCTCACAAATGAAACCAACGGTGCCCCGGGTAAGACACCGGGCCATAAAGTTTTAATTCATTGTTTATTACAAATAACAAAAACAAAGGAATTCATTACTGCGTAACAAAAGTAACAGGTAGGTTGTCCTTTGCAGTCCAATTGCTAGGTCCACTGTCGGCCGTCGGGTAAATCCAGCTGTCGAACTCAGATTCTTCCACCTCGTCATCATCCCTGATAGCATTCACTCCATGAGCAGGCAGGGGAGCTGTCACTACATTGGGCTTCTCAGGTGCCTCAAACTGTACCTCCTTTGCATCAATAAGGTCTTGCACCTTGTTCCTTAGGTCCCAGCAGTCATCAGTAGAATGCCCCGGGCTATCAGAGTGATAAGCACAGCGGGCATTTGGGTTATACTTAGGAGAGGTAGTATTCACAACCTTCGGGGCCTCTCTAACAGTCACCAAGTTTGTTGATAGCAGCTGCGGCAAGATTTGTGACAAGGTCATACTCAGTCGGGTAAATTCTCTTCTGGGTCTTTCACCCCTTGGTTGATTAGTTTGCCGAGGAGCGGCAGCAGGTTTAGCAATCACCACCGCGTTGACAGATTGGCGGCGCTCTAGTTTATCTTGCCTTCTAGGCCCATACACAGCACTGGCCTCCTTCTTAAAAGGTTTCTTCTCAGAACTCGAAGACGCACCTTTCTGAATCTTACCTGACTTCATGCCAGCCTCTATCCTTTCCCCAGTCAGAATGAGGTCAGTGAACCCTGCGGAAGAACTACCGATAAGATGATTGAAGAATGGCCCGGAGAGGGTCCCCAAGAACATATCCACTAGCTCACGGTCTGTTAACGGAGGCTGCACCCTGCCAGTCAGGTCCCTCCACTTCTGCGCATACTCTTTAAAACCTTCGCCTGATCCTAGCGACATACCCTGGAGTTGGGTACGTGTAGGAGCAAGGTCGGCATTATATTGATACTGCTTGTAAAAAGCAGTAGCCAACTCCTCCCAGTTACGAACCTTGGTTCCATCCAGCTGATAAAACCATTCGAGATGAGTCCCTGAAAGACTCTCCTGGAAGAAGTGGATCCACAAGTTCTTGTCCACTGTATACGGCTGAATCTTCCGCACATAGGATCTGAGGTGTAGCTTAGGGCAGGACGCCCCGTCATACTTAGTGAAAGATGGTGCTTTAAACTTGTGAGGGATGATCACACCAGTAGATAAACCCAAGTCTCCGAAATCCAAACCAGGCACTTGTTGAATTTCCATGGCGTTCAGACGGTCTTCCAACTGCTTGTGCCGGTCTTCAGTTGGAGGATATTATTCCTCATTAAAATCAGTCTCATTGTCAGAGACCACCGGACTTGGAGCCCTTCCCCCCTGGGGACTGTCTTTGCCTACAGAAGAACCAGCTTCCTCATTCTGCAGAGTGTTACCAAACCTCCAGCCCGAGTTGAAAAGAACAGTTCTCTTCTTCTTCTTCTCCTTCTTCAGGAGCAAAGCCTTCGGCTCTTCTTGACCTTGAGCCAAACCCATGATCAGCTCCTGAAATTATGCGTTCTGCGCCTGAAGGGCCTTGATAGACAGCTCGGTAGATGATTCAGGTTTCATGATGCTGAAATAAACAGCGACGAACAGTAAGCAACCTGAAAAGAAGAGTACCTGCTATGCACATGATGAATGATATGTGTTTATGCAATGCATTCAAGGGTTCAAAAATTCAAATTTGTTGTAGACAAAAAGGAACACACGTTATCATTAAGGAAATAATTGTTCAGTACATCAAAGCCTCATGGGCAAAACATTACAAAAGCAAATCAATCCCAGAAGACACTACGCATCCTCTTTGGAGCTATGTAAGTGTTGAGATTCCTCTCCTCGTGCAGTAGGAGGGTGAGCTCCAAGACCTTCTTTTCACTAGCATGTAGACTGGTCTCAAGAGAACTCCGTTCTTCCTTAAGTTGGATCCAGCTCTTCTGCATCTCTTCCCAGGATGTGGGCATGTCAGGATGTTGAATGGTGTAGGACACCTCTCCTTCCAATACTGGCTCTTTGATCACAGGGAGAACATGAGGATATGGCATCACTAACTTCTGGGAGCGGGCTCGTACCCACTTGAGATAAGGTTCCAATGGGATGGAATTCTTGTGCCCCAGGGTCTTGCTGTCTATCCTACTTGGCATCCTCCAAGCTCTAATAAATCTCTGGCGAAGTCCTTGTGCATCGTTGTCGAAGTCAAAAACTATGTCAGGAATTAACATGTCATGAGGGCCATCCCTTCGAGCATAACCAAACTATCTCCAAGCCAGGCACGGGTTGTAAGTAATACCTCCTCTGATTCCAAGCAAAGGAACATTAGGGTACTCCCCGCAACGATCAATGATAGTGACATCCTCTCTGGACCGAGAGCACCAATGTATATTTGCATGTGTAAGAGTCATCAATCGTTGTGACCATCTCAAACCCCGCTCGTTCTTCAAAACTGATTGTGGAAGGTGCGAAATAAACCACCTTCCCAGGAGAGGAGTACAACACATAAGGACACCTCTTTTTCTCATGGTTCGAGTGTAACATGAGTGAATGATGTCCCCAAGCAATGTAGGTATGGGATTCCTGGACATGAAGATATGGACATCACTGATATCTATAAGCTGATCTGGATTAGGGAACAACACCAAACCATAGACAAGGAGGGCCACCACTTCTTCAAAAGCTTGTAGGTCAAGGGAGTTCCAACATTCTTGGGCCTTCTCAAACAGAAACCTGGCTAAGAACCCTTTGATACCACTTCTAACTTCCCAATGTCCCTTGAGGTCAGATGGTTGTAGGTGTAAGGGTTTAGAAATCTCTTCAAGCTTGGGTTCCTTTTCCGTACTGTTGTAGGGTAGTTGATCAAGGATAGGGATCTTCAGAAGTCGGGAGAACTCTTTCAATGTAGGTACCAGTTGATAATCTAGGAAAGTGAAACAATGGTGCAGAGGGTCAAAGAACTGGAACAGGACCTTTATCATATCTTCCTCAATGTTGGTGTTGACCAAGATGATGAGTCTTCCATGTCTTTCACTGAATGAGGAGCTCTCTGGAATCCTGGATATAAGCTCCTTAAGTTGAGGAGGGATCCTTACAAGGCTGATCTGAATAGTCTTTCTGCAAACAGTATCCATGTCCTACAAAACAAGAACAAAGATGAAGATTCGAACCCCTGAAATGGTTAGCCAATGCATATGATGCTGTATGATGTCATGATGCTATGATTAAACACACCACAAATATTTACAAAGGCAAACATGATAAGGCACACAAGTCACACAAGACAAACCCTTAGAGTTTAGGCCTGCATGGGGTCTGGGTATTACCCTCTTGAAGTTGGTGGGCTCAACCTGTCCTATCAGAAGAAACCGGGTTCTAAGGGTCCCAATATCACTGGATTTCTTTCATTGTTCATCGTTTCGATTTAGCCACTGAACTGGCGACCGAAATATTCCAGGAAAGCAACCCTCAATTGAGTGTAGTATCGAGTATCAACCAACCTCGGACTGCACCAAAGTCAGTTATCTCACTACCCTAAAGAGGCCAAGATGGTTCAATTAAGGTTCCTAATGTCAGTTGATGCTTCACGACACCACACGGAGGCCCCGTACTCTCCTTGACTGAACTCAAGGGTTACCGGTACACACCAAAGTGCCACATCAACGTAGAAGACTGTTTTAACCATGTCGGTATACCCCGCACAGTTCCCTCACAGCCTTATTGCTACTTTCTAAGAAGGTATCCCCAGATCCGGGTTAGGATCTATAGAACTCCCAAGACAGTCCCACAATAATAAAGCAAACAAGTCAAAGCAATTGAAAACACAGTTATGAACTATCCTAAGGTACACCTCACCTTTTAAGAGTCCCCTAGCAGAGTCGCCAGTTCTGTGATCGGTGGATCTGGAACTGACTGTTTAACGCTGGATCGCGAAATGTCGCGGAAGCAAGAGTCGCCACCGTCTTTTATTTTCTCCAATATGGAAAGGACAAAAGCACAGAAAAATTCCTTATGATATTGCTCTCGGTTCGGGAGGTAGATTTATAGAAAGGGAAGGTGTTAGCACCCTTTCTATCCATGGTTATCCATGGGCTCTTAGATACTTGCTCATTTGTGTTTTCAAAAGTGTTTGCTTTTCAAGTGTGAGTGGGTTTGAAAAAGTTTCTTTGAAAGTTTCAGATCGACTCTTGTATCAGTCCTCAAGAGTGTTTGAAAAATTGCTTATGAAAAGCTTTTTGAAAAGTGTCGGTGTGAAAAGAGTTTTTGATTTGATTTGTTTTGAATTAGAGAAAGTATCTACGAGTCATCTACCTACCCTAAGGAATTATGCTGTGTAAATGTCCTTAAGGTAGTACCATCCCACCATTGAGAGGTAGGTAGCACCACCGTTGGAGGTGTTCAGGTCAATTCGTGTTTTAGGGACAGTGTGGTCACCAGAGCGACAGTAGGACACCTTAGGAGCTACCCTTATGCCATTGATCTTTTTATTCCGAGGCAACCGTTTCGAGGCAACTATTCCGAGGCAACCATTCCGAGGCAACTTGTTCGAGGCAACTAGATCAATGGACACAAGGACTCACTAAGACGTCCTATACTCGACGACCACGTTTCGAGGGGCAAGGCAACAGTGAGGCGTACCCTAGGAGTGGTGTGTGAATTGTGTGTCATTTTCAGTTATATTTTATCTTGTCATGCATTGGGTGAGCTACGCTTTGATTTTTATTTGGCCATACATTCTTTCATGCAAAGTTAGCAGTTAAAAGGTGCGGAAATTAAAATGCGAAAAATAAAGGTCCTACGCTATTACAAGGCGCGGGTCTATACATCGCCAAATTAACAAAGACCCGATTTTGAGTAAAAGTGCGGAAAGTAAATGTCCTAATTATTATTACAAAGCTTTGGGGCAATTACATAATATTTGAAATGAAAATAAAGGACAAACGCGCGAAGATAAATTAGAATCGAGAGTGCGAGGGCGTTGGACCCTTTAAAGAAATTAAATTGAAATTGGAAGTGAATTAATTATTTAACGAAGAAAGGAAATTATTTTTATGTTTTTTGTATTTAATGGAAATAAAGAGAATCAATTGAAATTAGAAATTAAATAAAACCCTAATTCTACATGTTTTTAATTGTTAAAGAAAAGAATTAAAGTTTTGACTTAATTTACACTAATTATTTAATTACAAGTATTTACAAAATTAATTAATAATTAATAATAATGAGAATGAGAAGGAATTATTTATTAAGAAAAAGAAAGAAAAGATGCTAAAACCTAATTTTTATGTTTTTTAGTTTATTTAAGAAAAAGGATTAAAATAAAACCTAATTTTACTAAATTGATTTATTAAAAGATTTATTTACAAAAATTAGTGACTTAAACATTAAATAAAACATATTTTATTCTTTTTGATTTCTGATTTTTATTTTATAAAAATTATTTTGTGGAATTAATTAAAACAATAAAACAAATTAAAAAGAATTAAAAGGAAAAGAAGAAAATTAGAAGGAAGAATACAAACAATAGGGGGGTGTCTGGCCAATTTGGAGGTTTTTGCAAGCAGTTTGGCCCACTGATCCCAAGTCCATTTTGACTTTCAGCGTTTACGTATGGTGTGGTTGACTAGTGTGCATGATGGTCTCCACATCTTGGCCTTTGGATTGATCCCTGGGGACATGTAGCAGGCCCAGGCGTTGGGCGTTTGATGGACCACTGAAGAGCACGCTGCATAGGAACAGGTTAGAGAAAAAAATATGAAATATACAAGGGGACCTGGGAATCGAACCCAGGTCCCAGTACATGCATGCCAACACATCCACCAACTGAACTGGCGTGTTACTTTGTACATCTAATGGACAATGATCATTATGAGAGAGAAAGCAAGCATTAGTGGGACTTAACAAAAACGCGCGCCAGGATTTGAACTACCCAGTAACGTTATGACACATATGCATCGTCTTCATCTTTTCTTTGTAAACAACATCAAATAGCGGGGGTTTTAAACCCCCACTAAGCTTCAACCTGCAAAATAGCGATTAGCATATAGTGAAAAAGAAAAAGGGCGCGATGGTTGGTTTCTATTCGTTGGAAGGTCCTGGTTTCAATGGTATTGGTTTGAATGTCCAATTTTGCCTTATGAAGGAATCCCCAAATCTGGAGCTCTGAAACCCTAAAACGCTTCCATGGCAATTTTTGATACAGGGCCTAATAACTCAATTGAGTTATGTCATTAGCTTCAGAAAGCGCACATTAGTATAAATCAATGCTTAAAACGTATGAAAAATGTATGCAAATTCAAACACGAATGTGAAAAAAGTTATGAACATGGAGACTTCATTCTACCAATTCTTGAGGTTAGGGGCTGTGTTTTTGATTGCAATCCCTTCCTGGATGTGTAAGCAAGCTTTTGGAATGGCTTTTTGGCCTTGAAACGCACAGCAGCTATGAAAACAGTTTTGAGGTTTTTGTCAAAAAATGCAAGTTTGGTTCTATGCCTTATGCGCAGCTTTCTGTGTTCTTCTCATTAGGGTTGCAATGTGCATATATGTGTGAATGAATTAGGTTAGAAAAATTGGCCCAAGATCCATGTTTTAATGCTTTTCAATATTTGATTTTCCATGATCTTTTTCAATCCTTTTTGCCATCAAACCATTGCCAATCATGGGAGATTCTTTCCCTTTTGGATGATACACGAATATTGAGTACATAAAGAGTGCATATGCTGCATAAAAAGATTTGAAAGGTGGCATTTGATATTTTTGTCATATTTAATTTTAATTAAGTGAATTAATAATAATAATAATTCAAATAATTAATCAAAAATGATAAAATAACTCCCTTGGATGTCAACGGGTCGTGCATAGCCTTTGGGTGATGATTCATGGAAGAAATTGAGGCCAATTAGCAATTTTGAGGCTTTTGAAGCAAAGTTGACTTTTCAAAATTCCCAAAAATTTCCCAACTTCCACAAGGCATATCTTGCTTAATTTTTAAGCTTTGATCATGTTCTTGGACATTTTGGAAAGGTCTTGAAGTCTTATAACCAATGCCTTTGGTCCCATGTCATTTTGATTTACCAATCTCAAGTTATGGTCTTTGAATTAAAGTGCCTTTTTGTTGACTTTTGAAAATGACCTATAATGTTGAGATTGATATCTTTTTGTGAGAGCATTTCTTGGACTTGAAGTGTGAAGATGAGTTGTAGGAAATGTCATTCTCTTCAAAATGAGCCTTGGATGGAATTTTTCTGATAAACCATGTGGAAGTTATGCCCTGGTCAATTTGCAGTTGACTTTTTCAACTGTCCAAAAATAGAAACTTTTGCATCTTGAGACTTTTTGAGCCATGCTTTGAGAATCATGATCAAGAATTGATCAGATGATGTTTGTGGCTTCAAAATAAGATGTTGACCAAATTTTTTTACTTTTGACTGTCAAATGACCATTTTGCCCCTGCAGTTGACTGTTGAGCAATTAGGGTTTTTGACTGTGCAATTTTGTGCTGTGAGTCTTGAAACTTGGCATGAGGATGCTTGACAATGTTTATAGGCATGTGGGACTTGTTTGGACCTTTGGAAACTTCAATTTCTTTGCCAGAATCAAAACCCTAATTTTTGACTGTTAGGAGGCAATTGGACTGTGCAACCCTTGAGAGATTTTGAACCTTGACCTTGGCAAATCTTGAAGAATATGGGAGGGCAAATTTTGGGATACAACAGTTTCTCATCGTCGTGGACAAGTTCTGGTCACCATACAACGTAATATATCTACTAAGACCTCTGAGTGCCCCTGCCCTTGCAGGGGTAACACACACACCTGTACTTTTTTATCAATATAAAAATAAATAGATCCAATAGTGTAATATATATATATATATATATATATATATATATATATATATATATATATATATATATATATATATATATATATATATATATATATATATATATATATATATATATATATTAAGTAAGTTTATAATGTTTGACACATGAATAATAATGATATAAAGAGTCAAACAATCAAAATGCAACAGTTGTTGAAACTGTTGGATGAACATGAGTATGAGTACATCTTAAGTTTATAATGAACATAAGTATGTCTTAAGGTGTGTATGTGTGTATTTGATAAATCAAAATTAAATTATTTAATACTCACCTATTTGGTCCATATACGACGAGTAACATGGTTGTTAATGAGTAGAAGAAAAGATAAATCTCATGAACCCCCAAGAAATTTTGTCAATGCCCGAGGCTGAGCTTGTGGTTGAGTACAGGTATTGGACTTGACCTAAGATTGGGAACCTCAAGCCTAAGAGGACTACCATGAATCAAACTATAAATCTTAAGTCTCATACGTCTATTTTGACTCATACACCATGAGCCTGAGACGACCTCAATCAACTTGAGTTACCTTCCTTTTCTCTATGTACATATGCATATTGGGCTACTCTATCATGTCATAAATGTTCATTTCTATCTATCAATGAGAAATAAACTTAAGATGAGAGTTTTCTTAAACAAGTGCGGAATATTATTGATAATAGCCATTCGAAAAAGATCTATCTGAAAAACTCATCGTGGTTTAGGAATGATTCATCTGGAGGATGATCGTCATGGTTGTAATTACAACCATGGCAACTAACCTAAGGTTTCAAGATCCTATCCTATTATGTAAATGACAAATATATTACTATAATTTTAAATATATTTGATACATTGATTGATAATTAGAAAGAAATTGCAAATCTTATCACTTAATTTGGATGAAAAATAAAAGATTGAAGTAATTGAGAGTTTCAATATTTGAGAATTGAAATTGATAAATGCAGAGTCATATTAGAGTTTGGAAAAGTTGCTCATTTATAACTAATGCTCTCTATACCCCTAAAAGAGTAAAATTTACCGGCTTTACACCTAGCCCAAATTTTCTGATTTTGCCATTTTAGGTTTTGTTATTTAAGGCCCATAAAAATAATTTGGACTTAAAATGCAAATGTTCGGACTTTGTAGTAAGCTTAAAAAGGGGACATTTCTTCATCTAAATTGATTGATTACCTATAGTTTTCCTAAGTTAAGAAGTAGATGAGAAGTGTGAAACTAATACTTTTTTCTGATAGAACTATCATGACTGATTGAAAATTTAAGAGAGTGGGTCTCATGATTTCAAAAGTTTTGTCACAATAATTTGATGGTTTATTATACTAATACGTGATGTAGTTGAATTTTTTTTATTGTAATTTATAATTTAAAGATGAACAAGTGAGATATCGCAAGTTTAAATCTATGTATTTGTCGTTGATATTTTTACACAATTATTAATTGAGTTGATTTAATCTAAATAATTGAGTTGTAGTTGAGTTTAAGTAATTAATAAATTTAATAAAGATTGAAAGATACAAATATTTAATAATTTCTTCTTTAGCATTCACTCAAAGTTATTTAATAGCAATTGGGCTTTTAGCCCTCCTTGTCCCACCCAAAAAAAAAAAGTTTATTTAATGATAAATGAATATTTATTTAAATATCAATAATATTTGACAAATCTAAAACTGACACTAACGGTATGAAAAAACATATTAATATTTGTCAGACTTTGTCTCATTTTCTCGAAAAATAGGGTAATTTTGCTATATTTGAAATTAGTGCCTCTAAGAACATGTTCATTGTTCGATGATATATTCTTGATAAGCCTATTATATCATATTAGTTTTCAAAAATTTAACAATTTTTCATTCAAATGATGCAATATTTTTTTCTCAAAATAGTGCAGTTTTTTTTAGCCATTCATTATGAATATTAAAAACTTAGTTTTATTATTTAAAAAAAAAATTAAGAGACGAAAAGTCTCACTTCAAATTGCATATATAAAAAAAAGAACGAAAAAGAAATTGCATATATAAAAAAGAAAAGAAAAAAAGATTGAGGAAGAAACCAAAACCCATCAAAACAATAAAGTTAGTTAGAATAAAAATTTGATAATACAGATTAGACTTTAAAGAAGTCTTTTCGCGCAGAAGAAGGGAGGTTATCACACCACCATATTAAATTTTATATGTAATAACCTGCCTTAGGCAATGGATCATCACACCTAGGTCTGATTTCGGTTCAATCCAATTTGAATACAAACTTTTCTAAGAAATGGATCGAAACTATAATCGAATAATCTAAGATTTGATTGAAACAATGATGTATAACTTTTTAGGATAATCTGTTAGACAACTTGCTCACAATATGAAATTTATTGAATATTCAGGATAACAATATATATTAAGCACGACTGAGTATTTATTGGATACATGATCCGGTTCATATTTCGGATATCAGATAAAAAATTATCTATTATGAAATCAAATAATATTTTGACTGATTCATTGATCTGGTTTTACTAGACTTCCTGAATAGATCTCGGATAACCCAATTCAAATACAGTCCTAATCACAATTATTACTTTTTTGATATAATAAGAAAAGTTTAAATTTAGTTACATATTATGTTTAAACAACTATTCTATTTTATTTTGAGATAACAAGAAACAATATTAATATCGGTAAAAGATTGGAGGCAAGTGGTTTTAGAGAAATTCTTGTAGGAAAATATACTTAAATTCATATTTATAGAAATATCTAATAAAAAGAGAGAGTTTTTTTAATTTATTTAAATTTTAATTTTTTAATTGAATTTATAGAGTGGTTCTGATTACGAAAAAGAGAGAAAATGTTATATTTATTTTTTAATTAAATAAATATTTTTGATTGATTATGTGTAAAATTAATTTTTATATCTTTGTCTACTTAAAAAATTTTCAATGGTCTTATTCAGTCCACAACCTTGTCCATCATTGGTCATAGGCATGATTAATAACAAAAATGACACTAGGAATTTATGTAAATATTATTGATAGAAATTATTATCTCTTGCGACGATTTAGACCTTCGATATTGTGATCATGAGCGTTGATGAAAAATAACACCTCTACTCAGTCCACACGAACAGATCACTTCCAGTCACAGTGCTAGTTGCTTACAAATGAAAGCTTTGAGTGAGAGAAAATACAACAAAGATTTCAAGATCGAGTTTTTATCAAGTGAAAATGCTTCAGCACAAGGGTTCTATTTATAGAACCACTTGTGTGGGATACAAGCTAAAAGCCATATTAAGGCCGCAAACTAAAAGCCCAATTAAGTCTATGGACATCATACCTTATGATGTACCGTATATCACTTAAGCGTGTGGTACATTACCATATTCTGTATTCCACTTAAGCATATCGTACCTTACAGTGTTTTACAATTCACTTAAGTACACCGTACCTTATGGTGTTTCTTATTTACTCTATCTCTCATCACCATGTTCTTATGTGTGTGATCCTATAGGTTTTCGCGACGTTGGCAATTATATTAAATCACACAGTTAACATAATAAATAATGAGTGATATCTAGCAGTACATCACTACTACCCAAGTCACGAAAATATCATGTGATCTGGAAAAATCTTTTGGTGATAATACTATGTATACAATTACCCTTTTGCTCTTATATTTATATTGAACACAAGGCATATAACGTGTCACCCTTTTTCAGTTCAATATTGGACCCTTAGACATTTATCCTGTTACACAGGATGGGCAAATTTCATCTAGATCACGCATATCCCTCAACATGTTTTGTGACGTACCCATCAACTAGCCTTATAGTCATCCAATTATAGATAACATTTGATCAGCAATAAAGTACTGGAATCTATATCTAGGGTCCATAGTAGTTTCATGTCGAATGGTGATGTCATAACCCAAATTTGTTATTGATTTCTAACAAAATTATTCTTTATTAATTTCTTTTTTTATTATTGTCAAATTATCGTGGGGTGTAAGTTGATAAAGGGGGGTGTGTTTTAACAAAAGAGTTCATGAGATTTCTAAATCAGAAAGGCCCATGTAAACTTGATGATCTATTTTGTTTTGCCTTACAATTAAAAAGGAGGTGTATTTATTCCTTAAAGTCCAATAAAGGGGTAAGGCCCATTTTTGCATTTTTGTGTGTTTTGGGGGTTTATTAAAATTGTTGGTCCATTAGGTTATAAAATTCATTTCAAGTTATAAAATTTTTGTAGAACCTCAATCTAATCTCTAATTTCTAAAACTAAAACAACTATACAAAAATCAGATCGAATCAAATCCCTGAATGAATACAATTACAAAAGTAATGACAATTACAGATTAATTTCCTAAATTGAATCTCTAACCTAAGATTATAAATAAACCTAAGAAATTCTAAAGAGAGGGGAGGAAAAAATTATACGAAAGAAGGAGGAGGAGAAGTAGAAGTAGCGCATTAATTGTTTTACTTGAGATATGGGTTTCAACTTCTGAAACCCTAGATCTGTGTTGCATCATTGTCACCTTTACGTTGTCATCATCGCATCTATCAAACAAAAAGGAAGAAGAAGGAGATTAGAAGAGGAATAAGAAACCCGGAAAGGAAATTTATACGATCGGTTTCACTGCAAGAGAGGTAGTCTAAAAACACTTAGCTTAGATCATTTTGCTTGAATTTGTGATTTGTTGTTTGATATGAAATTCTGGAAACTCATGGTTAGGTTAGGATTAGGGTTCATCAGACTAGGGTTAGGGTTATACATATTAGGGCCAGGGTTCTTACAACTAGGGTTAGGGTTCATCGCGGTTGAAGGTTTTGGATTTTGGTTGGTTATGATTCATCATGAACCCTTAGGGTTCTTAGGATTCATAGAATCCATATGAAGATACGGTGGTGGGGTATGATTATTTGAAGTTTTCGATTGAATGTCAATCGAAAAACTGGGCAGAAAGGGTGGTTTGTGGTGGTGACTGTCGATTGGAGATTTCCGATACAACGAGATTCTAGACAGAAGGAAAAGACTCTCTCTATAGAAATAACAAAGGGTTTTTGTTATTTTGTTGTAGAGAGAGGAACAGAAAAGAAAAAAATGGACTCTCAACCCAGTAGTTTGCTTATATAATCCTCGTTGATCATGTGTTTGCGTTACTATGCACCCTTACCATAGACCTTTGATATACGTCCTCTGATCATAATCCAACACCTCTAAAACGCGCATCCATCATAACCAGGTGCACCTTCCCGTACGAGGTTCAAACGGACCTCCCAAACATGTGTAAATCTTGGGCCTGGCCCATCTCTAATAACGCCCCCTATTTTTTTCTATCACGTTAAGAAATCACACCCCTTGTTATATTCTGGGCCCAGTTTAATATTTAAACTTGGGCCCTTGCTGAACAAAACCCCTCAGATTTGCTACTACGTTAAGATTTACACCCCTCTGCATTTAGACCTTAATTCAATATCTGAATTCAAGGTCCTACTTTTACACCCCCTTTATTACTAGCCAAACATAAAATACATCCCTGCGTTTTTTCTTAATTATTTTATTTTTATGATTTATTTATTTTATTAATTTAGTATATTTAGAAATTTTGAAATTATTTTATTATTATAAAATTCAAATATTTTTTTACTAACTCATAATTACTTTTAAAAATTGCATTAAAACTATTTTGTCATGCATTAAAAAGATTTTTTTGTATATTAATACACTTAAAAAATATCTAACCAACACCAAATCATTTTTTAAAAATAATTAATTCAAAACTATTTAAAAAAAAAAAGGATTATGAATATACTTTAAATCGACTGCGAACTTCGTCTAACAATTCCGCCAATGACGGAGTCGGACCAAATTTTTTGAGATGACCGCTAAGATAAACTAAAAATCATAAATAATTATAAAAGTTTTATATACAAAACATTTAAGTTTTAATCAAATTTAATAAAATATTAACAAAACATAGTTATATATTCGCAACAATCGTGATAAAAACATTAACTCCTTGTTTATTGTTAAGCAATTCATTAAGATAACAATTTTCAAGAATAAAAATGCATAATTTTAACACTAAAATATACATTTTAAAATTATAGAATGTATAATTTTAATATTCGAATAGAATTTTGAAATTAAAAATACATAAAAAAAAATGAAATGAAACTTACTAAACATATAGGATAATGGGACTTCAAATATAAAATATAAAGATACGATGGAGACTAATATAAGTGTATATGGTGATGAATGTATTAGATGTAGTCGTGACACTATTAAAATGTTAATATTTTTAAATAGAAATTTAGAATAAAATAAAATTCGTCTTAAATGACATTAAATTTTTAGATGGATTTCAATCATGTAGAGATTGAGACGGATTTGAGACTAATTATATAATTGTTGTTTTTTTTACTATATTTTATAAATTTTATTCCAAATTCATGTGATATATTGAGACGGGTTTGAGACAAATTTCAATTATAGAGACTTTTAAGATATATTTCAAAAATAAATACATAATTGTTAATTATTTTATTTTATTTTTTGGAAATTCAATCTCAAATATGTGTAAAATACCAAGACGGATTTTAAAATGAATCTCATTGTGTATATAGACTTTGAGATGAATTTAGATATAATTTAAAATTGTTATTTATTTTATTATTTTCTATATTTCGTCTTAAATTTATGTAAAATATTAAGCAAAATTTGAGACAAAATTATGAAGAGTCAATAAAATGATAATTCACAAAATAATTATTTATTTATTTATTTTTTTTATAAAAATTATGTCTCAAGTCCTTGTCAAATATTTAGACGAATTTGAGACTAATATTAATTTTATAAATAATCATTGAGATGTATTTTAAATATAATACATAATTATTATTATTATTATTATTTCTAATAGTTTTGCTTCAAAAATAATATAAATTAATTAAGAATATCAATAATAAATTAAATAGTTAATTTAGTAATAGTTAAGAATGATGATAATAATTAGTTAAGTTTTTATATATGAAGTGAAGTTGTAGCTTATAGAGTGAAATATAAATATAAAGTAAAATAGATGAGTGTAAGTGTATTGTATGTCTGTATGTATTGTGTGAGACATGACATCTAATTAGGATTGAAAATACATCTCAATTTATTAATATTTTTAATGTATCAGTTGCGTAAACTTAATGAACATATTTTTCAGCATGTAATATCTAATGACAATTATATATGTTTTCCTTTAAAAAAGAATAATGGGATGGTCGTGGTCTTCCTTTGCCACCCTTATCTCCACCACTGAATTCCGCTATTCACACACCCAAGCTTGGTTCAAGGGGAATTCAAAATATCTTCGTAATCCATAAAAAAAACACCAACCAAACTGCGAACTACGAATTAGGACTCTGATTGCTCATAGGAGGATTCGTAGGCATACGACTAAAATTGTGGCGAGTTCCCCTAATAAAAATTAAAACCCTATTTCCTAAAATTTGCAATTCTAAAGCCTAGTATCCTTGTGAACAAGGTAGATGAGGGGTACCCAACATCTTCCCTTCGTCTAAAAATGAGTCCAACAATTTAGAATCTCTGGCTAAATTAGGGTTATCCTTTATATTCTCTTCCTTAGAATAAAAATTAAGGGTAGCGACTCTCAATTTAAAATCGGTTACTACAGCTGGTGACTCTGTTGGAGACTCAAACCTACAGTTTAGAAGCCTCCCTTTTAGGTTTAGGGTTTTTGTTTGGTTTTTTTTTACTGTTTTCAATATTTGCTTTTATTTATTTACTTGCTTTCATTTATTATTTTGATTTATTTATTCTTATCATATTATATTCATTTGATGATGATATTTTCTATTTTTTTAAAAATATTTTTCAAAAAACTTTAGAAAGAAGGTTCGTCTATTAGCCAAAGGGATACATCAACCCTATGAGTTTATGTGACGACTTCGTCTAGAGTCAGTGGAATTCCAAAAAAGGATTACGTCTCAAGAGACATCCTCTTGAGGTATGAATTTTTAATGAAACCTATGACTCTTTCTGTAACCATTAAACCAAAATCTCGTGGTGATACTTTTTATAGCCTAGAGACGAAAGTTTTGGTCTACAAAGAGGCTCCATTTTAGGGAGGCCCTTGCGCCTTTTCCTATAGTGTTATCCATGATACCCTTAAGGAAACCAAATTATGGGGAGGGTAGAATATACGTAGGCCAAAACTAGGAGTCTACCATCTAAGAATACCTTTCATGAAATCCCGTCACCAAGCCACACAATCATGCATTCAAACATCTTGCATCTCATATATTCATTACCCTCCATTTCTTTTTGTCTGTCTTATTCACATGATAAAAAAAATAATAATAAAGGTTTTTGGTGAAGTTTCCTAAAATAAATTCCAGAGGGAAACAACTTGTCAGTATTAATACCATCAATCCAGATATGACAAAGATCAAGACCATCAAAGGGAAAATGTCTGAAAGAGCTATGAAGATGTTTACTCTCTGTTATGGGGATACCCTTGAATTAACAAAAGTGTAGGTACAATTGGATGTTGTTTATGCCTTAATTCAGTTCTACGAGCCTCCATTGAGGTGCTTTACTTTCCAAGACTTTTAACTAGCACCGACTCTGGAAGAATTTGATAGAATTTTGAATTTCTCTAAGGGGAAAGCTTATGTGAGAATCGGGCAGACTATTGACATTAGAATCTTGGCCGATGGTTTAGGGATCCCTTATCCTGAATTGTCACTTAACTACAAAAAAGAAAGTGATGTAAAAGGGATTAAGAGATTCTATCTGGAAACTAAAGCTCTTTATTTTGCCGATAAAAAAGAATGAGAGTCTTGTGTTGATTATCTAAGGTTGCTTGTTTTTGGTGTAATCTTGTTTCCACAGTGTAGCGATATAAAATGTAGCGGGGTAAATCGGAGATCGAATTATTGATTAATTCGTCTCACAAAAGCAAGAGTCGCCACCGCGCTTTATTGTTTCCAAAGGAAAAGGGAAAAGAGCGAAATAAAACCCTAAATATGCAATGTAAATGATAAAAATACAAAGCGTTTTTGAAAAGAGATCTTATGGTTCGAGGGTTGGTTATACAATGGGAAGGTATTAGCACCCAATGCATCTATAGTACTCTATAGGAACCTTTTGAAATATCTGTTTTATTTAAAATTGATTGCTTGATTGAAAATAAATTGTTTTGGCCGAAACGGGATACGGACGAGTTTTTTGAAGATACGACGACCTAATGTCGAAGTTTTTGCTTAAAGGGCGTAAATTTTGAAAAGGTTGAATATTTGAGGAAAAATTATCCTAAGTTTTAATGAAATGCGAAAGTTCGCGCAGTTAGACTTGAGGACATGAAGTCAACAAATTTACTGTTTTTCCTTTGGATTCAAACATAAACAGAGTAAACAAATAAATATGGAATAAATACACAGGCAAAATATGCGAATAATGATTAAATAACGATAATCTAAATGATAGAATAAATGATGCGAATAATGTATTTTTTATGATTTTTGTTTAATGTTAACGGGAAGAAAGTATTTTTAATTTTTACGCCTTTTGATAAGGATAAAAAGCAAGAGAATTATTTAACGAGGACATAATGTTTTTTAGTTTTAAGTTTTTATTTTATATATTTTGATATTAATATTAATAAGGCAAGAAAATGAATTAATAAAATATTTTTTAAGTTTTTTCTATTTTATATGTTTTAGAGTTTTGTCTAATAACGATGTAAGAGGAGAATTAATTAAAAAAATAAAATGTCTACATTCTTAAATTCTATATTTTTTTATGTATGTAAAATACTTATTCAAAAGATTAAGGGGTTCTAAATTAAATTAAAAGTTAATAATTTACCTTAATGAAATAAAATTAAAACTCTTAAATTAAATCCAAAATTAAACTAAGAGGTCAAACTAATTAATAAAAACTAGTTAGACATATCTTTTTATTTTTTTATTATACTTATCAATTAATTATCATAAATAATAATTCTAAAAAAGAGATTAAAGAAAGTAAAAAAGAAAAAGAAGTGTGTCAAAATAAAAACAAGTAAGAGAGGTATATGGGCTAGATGGTTTGAAGGCCCACGCAGAATCCAAAATGAGAGGGGGTGCAGGAACAAAAACGTGTGGGCTTAAGCTGGAGAAATGGTGTGAGGCCCATATGTTTTACAAAATGCTTAGGGTTAATTGTTTTATCAATTGGGGATTAGGGTTCTGCTAGGCAGAACGACGCTCATCTCTCTTCTCTTTGTCATCTTCTTTGCGTCTTCTTCTCCATACTTGCCTCTGAGTTTCGCTATCTCTTCTTGCCATGGCCACCCACTCCAAACTCCTCTTCCCTCCGACGCAAGCCAAGGCGCGATGGGTTCACGGTATGAAACGTTTCTGATTCGTTAAAACTTAGTTCGTTTTTTGCATGCATAGATTCTGATTTCGTGATTCTTATTCTGTTTTGATCCTTGTTGTTTGATTCTTATTGTTTGATTGAGGTACCATAGAAGTAAAAAGGGAGAGGGAATCGTTACCTAGGTGGAGACGGAGGAGGAGGTCGGGAGCGAAGGAGGCCAGGCGGCGAGGAGAGGGGGGTCGCGCGCTCGCTTCGGTGACTAGTATTTTACGTGATTTTCTTCTTCTTCTTCTTGGTACTGTATGCTTGGATCTTTCTCTTCTTCTTCTTGCTGGTACTGTGCGATATTCAATGGCCTATGATAATGTTTTTGAGGCTTTACTGTAGCTTGGGTTTGGAAATTGGTTTAGGCCCTATGCAGGTTTTACTGGTTTTTTGCCATGATCTCTTGGTTATACGCAGGTTTTTTATGGTGTTTATGCTATGCTATTGGTTTGGACAGTAGGCATTTTTGTGGTATTGGCTTAATAGCTCAATCAAGTTAATGATTTAGAAATATTTTGTATGGTTTAATCCATACTAGTTCTGCTATGATTTTTGGTTTCGGTAATGCAGTAACAAGCTTAGGTAAAGGCAGGTGGTATTGGTTTCTTTAGGCCATGGTGGATGAGGGTTTGAAAAATGGTTTAGCAGGTTATGCTGTGGTTACTGGTTTTTGTTGGTTGGACAGTAGAAAGGGTGGTGATGTTGGCTTGAGGGTTCCAACAGTTTTGCAAGGTTTAGGCCATATATGTTTTTATGGTTTTGACAGTAATGGAATGGTTATGCAAGTCTGTTGGTTTTTGTGTGTTTTTTGTTGATAGCTATTTTTTAAGTTTTGAAGGCTTGGATATATCATTCTGATATGTGATTTCTTTGGTTATGTTATAACAGTTTTTCCCTTCCCCCTTGTTTACGTTACAGGCTGGAGGTTTTGAAATACTTTCCCTCTTTCTTTGGCATTCTGCACCAGACTGCTACCTCCAATTTGTTTCTATTCTTCTTTTATGTTTTTATTTCTACTGGCTATATTTTGCAGTTTGTCTTGTATCTCTTTTCCTGCCTATGCCAAGCCTGTAAAACCACACTTCTCCCTCTCTTTTTCTCTCTCAGTACAGCTTTGACAAAAATATGATATGCTGTACTTTTCTGAAATTGCAAATGGCCAGAAAATGATGAAAATAAGGAATGTCACATTGCTTGCATATGTTGTTAAACTGCATATTTTTTACTTCTAATGCAAAAGTAGCTTGTTTTGTTTTTTACTATGTGGGCATAGGTTTACGTTGGCATTTGCTTGCATATGTTGAGATCATGCAGGGACTTTGTATGCTGTATGTTTTTTTGAAATATGCATTTGGATTTTGAAAAATGCAATTAATTTAAAACATGCAATTTTTGGACAAAAATAAACTTGTGCATTCATTTAAAAATTCCTTTCTTTTTTGTGAACCGGGAGAAATCCCGTGATTTGCAAAAAAGAGTAACTGATTCCGGCCATTGCTTTTAATGATGATCATTAAATAATTTCGCTTTTAATTATTTGTTTGAATTCTAATTTCTTTTAATTTTTTGCAGGTAACGTCAAGTGAGCAGACAAAAAACGCATTGGATCAGAAGATTTAGAATTAGGAATATTAGATTAGTTTTTTATTTCATTTTAGCCTTTGTAAATTTATTATTGTAATTTTGTTGTAATAGATACAATATTTACATAATAATTGTACAATTAGAAAAAATGAATAAAAATCCAATATTCGCCGATTAATTTCTTCTTTCTCTCTAATTATTTATTTTATCGTTTACAATTCTTTAATCGTATAATAATTGAAAACGAATTTCAACTACCTACATTCAGAATAATAAACAGATAAATAAATAATTATCATTGATCAATTAATAGCCTCAATTATTTAATTCATCATCCATAACTTTCTAAATTATAATAATTAAAATAGAATTTCAATTATTTAACTTAGAATGACAAATGATTAAATAATCGTTATTGACCAATAAACTTTTCCGAATATTTATTATATTATTCATAAACCTTTAAATTATGTAATAACTGAGAATGAATTCCAGTTATTTAAATTTAAGATAGTGAGTAATGAATAAATATTGTCTGCACAATTAATGCGCCTCTTCTCTAATGTTTATTTTATTATCTATACATCTTTAAACTACATAATAATCGAAAACAAATTTCAATTATTCAAATTTAAGATAATAAATAATTAATAAACATTAGTTTAGCACGAATCGATTAAATGATTTAGTGTTCAACATAAATAGCTCTCGGCCTGAAAAAAGTTATGAATTTTAAAATCGATGGATCAAAACACTTGTAATATAATGATGCAGGTAGGAGACGATATCTTAGGTCAAAATTTGGGGTACAACAGCTGCCCCTATTTAAGTTTCTTCTATCCGGAGATATGAAGATTGAAATCTTCGTTTCGACGAGATTGAAGGTACTTAAATACATAACTACGCAAATTTTGTCCTAAGATGCCGTCGTCATGTTTGATATGAATGCAGTGATCGAACTCACAGAGAATGATATTGTATGAAACAAGACAATGTTGGGGGGATCGAACACCAACAAAACACAGCGGCATGGATTATACATTACTGGGGAAACAAGCTATCGACTTCAAACGACAGACTCCTGACAGCGAATAAAATTGAGGGAATACGACCTCTAACCCTAACAAAGAGAGCATCTTGCATAGGCCATAACAGATCATTGATCCAAAACAGTGAGTTTGCAACTCAAGGTCAATGATAGACAGAGAGTATCAAATTGCTGATAACTGATTACCGACTTCTGGAGGTATAGATTCGTAACAGACTTCTCTGCTAGATTTTCAGAGATATACTCATTAATGCTGAAGTAATAAGATTGTAGGTACGAAAGTTGTTCAAATAAAGAAAACTGCCACTTGTTGTCGTCCAAAGAAAATACCGATAACATACAAGCTGCTCAAATAAAGAGGCTGCCACTTGCTGTCGTCCAAAGAAAATACCGGTAACATACAAGCTGCTCAAATAAAGATGCTGCCACTTGCTGTCGTCCAAAGAAAATACCGGTAACATACAAGCTGCTCAAATAAAGAGGCTACCACTTGTTGTATTCCAGAAAAGTAATAACGTACTGGTAACTCGTGAAGAGTTCGCTGCTTGTCACTTTCAGAAAAATAAAATGACGCACTAGTAGCTCGTGAAGAACTGCTGCTCGGCGCTTTTAGAAAAATAAAATGACGCACTAGTAGCTCGTGAAGAACTGCTGCTCGGTGCTTTCAAGGAGTAACGTACAAGTTGCTTATGAAGAGCTGCCGCTTGTCGTTTTCCAACGGTGTCTGTAACGTACAAGTTGCTCATGAAGAGCTGCCGCTTGTCGTTTTCCAACGGTGTCTATAACGTACAAGTTGCTCATGAAGAGCTGCCGCTTGTCGTCTTCCATAAAATAATAACGTACAAGTTGCTCATGAAGAGATGCCGCTTGTCGTTTTCCAAAAACCAAACAGAAGGACATTGCGATGATATTGGCAGAGAATAAAATCCTCATCAAAGAGAACCATGAATCAATCTTTCCCGTGGAGATCACCTACTTAAAGGTGCAACATAAATGCACCAGCCGTCTAGGTCGCGAACTTACTGAGGAGAATCAAAGAAGTAGCCTATGCAAGAGGCAGCAACTTCATCCAGGGATAAACTAGAGAGAAAACAGTCAAACAAGACTCCACCCAATGAGAAAGTAACTCAATTGGGGATTCTTCCTATCCAGACATGGACAAGGTAGGCTAAACCAAAAATCATCCATGAGGATTAGCTCAGTTGGGAAATTTAGAAAAGAAGCACATTTTCTGCCTAAGCTAACTTTCTATCTGGAAAGAACATATGTACGTTGTTCGAACAAACAAAGTACGACCCAAAATCAATGGCAAATGTGGATATGCATGCTGATATAAGTGTAAATGAGTGAATGAATGTTATGCTGACAAAGACAGACAAAGGGACTATCTTGAAGATAAAATGCTATCACAGCAAAATAGATACTCGGCCAATCTTAGAAAGACGGAAGATAAACGGAACTGGAAACACAAAGCAACGTCGGAGAGTATCACGCTACAAGGCTCAAGTCTTCTGAGGAGAAAAGCATCCAAATCCAATCTTCTAACACCAATAGACCACGGTATGAGACAAAGTGTACCAAACTTCAGAAATCGCCCAAATAGAGATAGCCAAAACAAAGCTTAACTGGGACAGCTGGGGAGTCACCAAACTTAGTACCCCGAAAAAAAACACAAGTTTACACAACCAACACCTCATGACGATTTTGAAACGAAACATGCTCATCATGCAAGGATAAACTATTGTACTGTTTTGCATTTCATGACTTGACCATCCTTGGAACAAACTGTTAATATTCCTTTCGTTATCCACGACACATATTTAGAATAAGAACATTTTAAGTAAATTTGCTTCAAGTATTTCCATAAAAATTAAAATTTTGCCCACAAAAGGTAAATGCTCAAATTTCATTAATAAGATGGTAGTTTGCTAACAATGCGACTCCAACGGTTTACAAAAGCTTGGGGAAATAGTACATGAAATAAAAGGTCATACAAAAACAATGATCACTATTCTCCCTAACAACTTTGAATTCCAGAATGTGCTCAGATGCCAAGACTGATTTGACCAGAAGTTTGCCTAAGCGAAATACTTCTTGACTGCATCGGCGTTCATGGGACGCAGAAGTTCTTCACCGTCCATATTGGTGAGAATCATGGCACCTCCAGAGAAGACTTTCTTAACAACATACGGTCCTTCATAATTCGGAGCCCACTTGCCCCTAGAATCGGGTTGGAAAGATAATATTTTCTTGAGTACAAGGTCACCTTCTCTGAACTCGCGCGGTCGAACCCTCTTATCAAAAGCCTTCTTCATTCTCTGCTGATATAATTGACCGTGGCACAATGCTGTCAATCTCTTCTCTTCGATTAGATA